>OU342975.1:7522500-10022500 GCA_910592155.1 Ypsolopha scabrella | reverse complement strand
GGTTCCAGTGTGTTCTTAATGAAACTCGTACATGTGTGCATAAATCTGTGTTGAATGACTTACTGCCAAGACAATACTCGAGCCGACTAAGTGCATGATTGCGTGCGTCATAAGAATTGTGAACCTGATTTCAACGTACCGAAAACGACTGTAAAATCTAAGCACAGCGATATTAGAAAGTAGCATGTACCTACCTATTTTGAACAAAATATGTAAAAAAACTATAAAACATTGTTCGCGACCTAAGGACTAAACTTGCAATGTTTATATAGTGTTTATTTGTTTAAAGCCAAAGCTGTGATGGTATCAAGTATGTGTTTATTACTCGAATAAATTGGCAAAGTAATGTATATTATTGCATTCCAGTGTAGGATAAGATTCCTTTTCTAGTCATTTGCTATCTAATGACGTTTGTAAACTAATAACTTGAGTCACCCGCTAATGTGTTACTTAATTAAACATTTATAAATTAGCGAAACAAAAGTATTATTACCAAATTAAACATACTTCATACAATCATAGCTGATTCTCAACGAAGAATTGTTTAAGTAATTGTAAATATGAAGTAGAATTTAATGAAAATAGTTGTAAAACTAACTATAAGACTGTTGTGATTGCATGTATTAAACCCACCCCAAATTATCTGACTACATGAATTCTACAACTCCGTTTTAGACTCTACTAGAAATGTAACTTTTATGGACAAAACATTGTAAATAAGAAACAAAATAAATACTATTAAAAAAACTTTTTTATTATTAAATTAATTTAGGTTGTAAAATTATTCTAACAACAATAATATGATCTCTTATGTTTTTAAATAAAATGTCGAGCTGGTGGCCGATGCACCAACTTAATTGTGGAATCAACAATATCCGTAGTGCTCCTGTATCACTCACTCACGCATCCACATTAGTCCGGGAGTATTTACATTCACTTTGTACCGGTGGAGAGCAGGGCCAGCAGACCAGAGGCTGTCGTCAGGGAGACGATGTAGTTACTGCACCAGCTTGTTAAGGATAATATTGTTTCTTTTCAGTGTAAATTTCACACTGGTCATAATTAATACAGTAAAATAGGGTAGCTTCTAATTGGTCAATAAGTATACTTATGCTGCAAATCTTAAAGTTACTTAAACATACATATTTATTGCAAAATCTGGATACACAGCGTGTCAGCTAAGTTCTTTCAAAAACGGATGTCGCATTGACACTGTATATACTGTACATTTACCTGAATTTCGAGCTACTTTCGTCCCCTTTCAACTCGTATTGTATTTGACCTGCAGACTTTGGTCCAATCATTTAAAATCTCAAAAACGAGTTCCTACGATTATTGACGCCAAAATATAGCTATTTATAACATTTTCAAGGGGGGGTTATCCCGATTTTGTCTCTTTTCAATTTCATTTTAAACCAATAAAGGGTGATTATTAAATTTTGTAAAAAATATATATTGGTGTTGATTTGGTGTAACACGACTTAACTTATTTGACAGGACTAACCTTATTTTAAGCGTCCTGTCCTTGTCTTTTCAAAAGAGAAAAAAAAAAGACAGAATACTTAAATTTAATTTAGTCCTGTCAAATAGGTTAAGTCGTGTTAAACCGAATCAACACCATTGTCATATTTCACTTCTTGATCTTAATATTTCGGCCGTTTGATACACAGTTACTTGCGTTTTCCTCGATCCAATAAAATCGCAAACATAGGTCTAAACTATGATCTAAATATCATTTCATTTGAGTTGTACTAGGTTTCTGAACAATAAAACTTATACTAAAATAAACGTCGTGAAAAATGTGTTAAAAAACAGCTGTCATATTAAAAACCTACTTTTTTCTAAAGTAAAACATGGCAATTGTTTTACTATTTAAGAAACTACACTAAATTACCTAGTATTCAAAATTACTTGCCAGTTAAGCATACTACATTTTTTTCACAGTATGAAGAGACAAAGTTAGAAAAAAAATACTTTAAACTTATAATTTGAACAAAAATGTTTTTTTTTTTCAATAAAAATGCGTATCACATTACTTTTATTTTGGATTAGGATCAATAGCAGGGCTATTCAAGATTGCGAAACAAAAATTATAATCTTGGAATATGGAATTGTGTAGCTGTGGAACTGAAAAGAATCATCTAAGATGTCGAATTTTACGAAATTCACAAAAGTATTGATAACTCGAAAACTATCGACTTTTTACTGAGGTCATATTTTGTTATTCTGGACAGTCATGAGCTGGCCTATCAGCCCTCCAAGGGATAACGTTGACTTTTGGGACAGCCTGTATAAAAAATATTCCTCACCTTCTGTAATGTTAGGATAGGTAGGTAAAAATTATGAATGTTGTATTGTCAGTTCATACTCTCTGGAACACCTGTGACAGCCCTCAGGTGTTGTTGTTATATAAATCTTATGTAATATCCACATAATATTGTTTCTTATCAACTATTTTATTTATAAAAGGATACACAGTGGGTGTGAAGGTACGCAGCAGGTAGAAGCTGGCGAGGATTACAATGGCCAGGAACAAAGCATTATTGTAGAAGATGGAGAATGTGGTGGCTTCATAATCTGCTACCTCGTTCTTTTTCCACAAGATCCTGAAGTTATGGAGATGGACAAGGATTAGCATAAGTACTATCGAGTATTGGGAGATCTATATAAGTTGACAAAAGACCCTGAACTAAGTCAGACTTGAAATATGGGCATCTAGACAATGATAAACATTATTATTATAACAATTTAGCAAAGCCTTTTCATATTATTAAGAGGCAACACAGATTCTTTTTTGATATTTTTTTTCCAATAGAATGGTTTAAGCATTGCTCTCAATCTTCTGATTACAAATTATATGCACTGGCAAATTTCATTAATTATCATTTATATGCTTTCAAAAAAAATAATACTATTGAAATGCCAATAAAAAAATTACCTCTCATCCTTCTCCTTCCTGCTCATTTTCTTGTCATCAGCGAGTTTTCTGGACATCTCTCGAGCAACCGCATCTTCCCTACGGATAGCTACACGGTGCTTCAGCTGGAACTTGGTGTTACGGTAAGCAAGTGCTAACAGCCAGGTGCTAGCGACTGTCACTACCGCGAACCAAATCAGCGCTGAGCTCACTTCTAGGGCATGGACCCTCCAGAACAACCCTAGAATCAGGAAAGAAAGCTCATAAGAAATTAGGTTACCAATAAGTTTTGAACTTTCTAGCCGACTCTGAATGAAACTTTAGATGTTATGTATTGTGATAGATAAAGAAGATATAAAAGAGTATACTTACAGATGGGAATAGCAGAAACGATGAAAGCGTTCCCGTAAAAAAGGGCTGAAGACTTGGTGGAAACATTTCTGCTGAAATCCTGTAACAGCAGCTCCTCTTCCTTTGTAAAAGCCTTGTTTACTTTAGCGGACATTTTAAAAATAAACTTTAATTCTCTAGATGCACCTCAAATATCGCGATAAGTTCAGAAGGGTGCCAAATTGGGTAAAAGTAAACGCGTTGGCCGTCACCGTTGTCAGCCAATCCGTCACATAAGCGAAACGTCAACCAACGTGTCAAATGTATTACCAACATTCAGAAAATAAACTTCCAACATGACATGAAAACGACCACACACATATTGATTGTACCAAAAAAAAATATTTGGTACATTCTACGGCAATTACCGTTTTTTTTTCTGAAACCGAACTTTATGGCTAGGCTCAGGTGCCGTTTCAGGTTCGTTTCTATAACCATATTCATACTGGAGACTACCAAGTCTTACCAAACCAGTCAGATAGAACCAAGTTTTAATGACACTGTTTGCAAAAACGAAAATCTTTTTTTTGCTTCTATACTTTTTCAAAAAAAACCTTGACCCAATTGGTCGACGTTTCCGGAGATCCCAGGGCTGGCAGATACCTTGGCCAAAGAATTGGCCTAGCAATTCAACGAGGTAATGCTGCCAGTATCAAAGAGTATAGTAACCATTCCTATACAGGAAAAGAGAGCCATCTCGCGTAAAAAATGAGAACATATGATAAGTAGCGCCTCCTGTCTCTGAGAGGGCGGAACTAAATCTGCTATACATACCTATATATATCGCTATATGTAGGTACACCGGTTGTTGACGTGCTCAGAAAATTAAACCACATGCTCTACTGATTATACTGAACCACTTCCATACAAAAACATACAAACAACAAAAAGAAATTACTTCCCCATATAAAATTATCAGTAAGTTATTGAAAATTTGTTGGGGAAATAAATATTTTTTTAGTGTTGTTTCAAAAGTTTTTGTATGGAAATGGTTCAGTATAATCAGCAGAGCATGTGGTTTAATTTTCTGAGCACGTTATTAAAACACAAACTAGGTACTTTTATTATTAAATATGTACTTTTTTGCTAATTTTAATTATGGTAGTATGCTAGCTTAATAAGGAAATATTTTCAATGTTGAATTATATACTAAGTTCAGGCGTTATTTAAACTGTTTGGAAACATATAATCAATATAAATGAAACATGATTAAAGAATCAATAGTACTTTATTAATGCGTTTGAACTACTTTTAACATACAATTTTAACCGCCTATTTTTTTACAAAGTAAAAATTTAACATAAATAAGAAAATATTTTATGATAAAACCCCATTTTTGTAAGGCTTATGTTTAAGCAATCACCAGATTTTAGAGATGGGGCAGATGTATCAGCTAAACGTATTTTATTGCCAACTTTTTTTTTACAATAAATTTAACATTTTTTTTGTATGCCATCCTGCCACAATTTGTGATGTAAAGTGTTTTTCTTGACACCACCTCTATAAACTTTTCCATTTATTATATTAAAAATACCTGCATTTAAGCTATCAAACAGCTTATCTAACAAAAGCACCACCGGAATGAGTTGACGGCATTCTTCTGGCAAATTTTTTCTAGCAGTTAAATGCTCAGTCGCAACGGCCACGCTATGGCTGAAAACTTGGGCTGCCATCTTTACCCGCATTTTCTTTATCTTCTCCGGGTTAACATGCTCTTCTGTCAGTTTATGAAGATACCTGTAAAGGATAAATTTATGATTACTGTTTGTATTGATGAACTTAGTCCAAATCTAACTTATACCTCTGTAAGCTAGAGACCCTTGACATAGGGATGGACGGACAGACAGCAGAGTGACATTAATAGCACTCTCTTTTGCCCTTTGGATAAGGAACCATAAGAAAGGCAGAAATTCTCAGTGGATACAGGTATGAACATACACAGTATATCAAGGAGTGGCTTGTTTTACAACATATAGGTACTAACAAGCACTGCTGTTTTATCCTTATCTCGCGTTTTCATCATTAAGGACACCGCCTCGACGATCTGAATTAGAATACGGATGTGAACTGTACTTCTCTGGCGTACACTTTAAATTGTGATAAACATGGACCTACCGCTCAAATGAAGACATGGAACTGCACAATTCGATAATCGATGATTCATCACTTTGTGTTCGGGCTTGAAGTGGTAGTCGCAGCAGATCTTCTTATTATTATAAATTTTCAAGGGATCTCGTTCTGTTATCTTGTTTCCAACAATCGCCAACCAAGCCTTGAACTGCTCAGGCCGTCTCTCGGGGTGAGGGAATCGATGCATGTAAGCACCTGCAAACATATAATACATATTCAAGTTTGCAATTAACTGGGCGAAATCCAATCTGATAAATAATTAGTAAGAATAATTGGTATGCAGATGATGAAGTAGCACCGAGACTCACGCAAAACCACAACTTAATCATTTACTCATAAAATAGTTCATTAATTCTTGTGACTTACCTAATTCACTGCAACCAAAAATACAATATTTTCTCTTCATTTTAATTATCACACTTGGAAAATAATTTAGAAAATTAACTGAAAGACGACGTTCCTTTCAATGCACTTTTCTATCAAATAAAATTATTGAATGCCTAGATTTAGGACGAAATAAAAAATTATACAAAACAAAAATAGTTCTAATGCAAAGTGATAAATTTACTTCCTTACTTTGGTTATAATAAATCCATTTATTTATAGTAGTTATTTATTAATATGAATAGTTATTATAATTAAGAATATGCGTAGAATGAAACTTTTTTCCCAATGTAGCGATCCTGTGTATCTGGCCATCTAGTGTATCTTTTATGAACTTTTATGTAAGTAAATAGTCTGTTGCACAATATACAGAGCTCGCCACTTTCCGTACATTAAAAGTCTTGTTCACGTCTTGTTCTATGTTTCAGTCCCCTGGCCAGTATCCTGGGCACTCTTCCACGTGACGACAGTGATTTCGGCTCAATTTTTTATCTAATATAATTAAATATTTTTGATATAAGTATATTTGTTCTTAAAAACAAGAACCTATTTCCACAAATTAAAGATACGCATTCAATTAATAGCCGGCACAAAGATAAATTATATTTGCCCCCGTCGCGAATAAAAATGTTAAATTGTAGGTATAGGAAGCCTAAATTTAATTTTGCGTATTTCACAGAAAGAGTCATTCAACCTTGGTCCTGGTCAACACAAAACACAAATCATGATAAAATAATAATAATAATAATAAAATTCTTTATTGCACACTATAAAATTTTTGTACACAGGCGAGCTTAATACTATTTAGTATTTTCTACCAGCTAACCTTTGGCAATGGGGAAGTTGTTGGGGGTAGTGCCATGATGTCAGAATAGTATAGATACAATTTTAAATAGATATATTATTTGTCACTAAAATACTCAATAAATTATAATATTACACTACATCCTAATAAACATATACAATATTAAGAACTAACAACATAATGTGATAAAATACATATACTACTTGCAAGTTTACATACATAAGTACTCAAAGACTCGTCGATAGCTTTATTGAGGAGAATTGATCGAATAACTCAAATCATTATAAACAAAAGATTTATTTTATCATGGATCGTTCTGCAAATCAAGAAAGTTTTGCTTTATCTTAGTCTTGAAGACTGACACAGATGAATCTTCACGGATGTGTAGCGGCAAACGGTTCCACAAAATATACGCAAAAATCCAATCCAAAAATTGTTGTTTTTCAGTTAACAGCACCGCATCATAAATTAATCCGTTCATAAATTAACACTTTCGTTAAGTTCCGATACTGAAAGCAGGATAGCGTATACAATTTATAAGCGTGCGACAAAGACGACATTAGAATAGAACCCGTGTTCTAACTTATGAACGCAGCCCCGAACATACTAGAGTATCGCTAGTGGTACCCTCGTTTATTGGTTTAACCTTCCTCATTGGTTTGACCATAGAATACTTCTTCTGATAGTCGTTCAAAAACTTACACTGGGCTGGATTCGTACCCCGGGTTCCAATACTAACCGTTAAAAATCAACACGGGTCGCAACACCGACCGTTCAAAAATAGCAGTGTCGCTACACGCACCAGTGTCGAATTTTTCAACACCAACTCTGAGCAGGGTTTGCAAGGTTCGTATAGAGACGTCAAAATTACATTTTTAAATCAATATTGATCAATCTAGGTTCTCACATGGTCGAATTATTTAAGCTCGATTGAATTGAATTTAATCAAATACTGATTTTGAATATTTTTAATGTTGTAAATTTTTTATGTTGTAATTTTTGTTTTAATTTATTTATTTGTGTATGTACTTAATATGGGTTTTGCATTGCCTGAAATAAAGACATTTTTTTTCTATTTATAATTTTATACCATTTAACACGGGACCTGGCAAAGCGCGACTTTTAGTACTGAAATTATTCTGCCGTATTCCACGGGAGGGGAGTTAAACATGCACAGCACACATATACTAATTCAAGCACACTCCTGCAAAAAATTGATGTGTCACACCAAAGTTAGCGATATTATATTTACTAATAAGAAGTGTTATTGAGTCTTCGGACGATAAACGTGGTCCAGCTTTATCACCTCATTATTTTAAAACTGGCAAAATACTAATTGTCACCATGTCATTTTATGTGCCATCATTTCATTGTAAATGTCATTATTCTATCAACTGATGCCGGGCCCAGTAGGGTCCGAAATATATCTTGAAATTATATTTTCTTATTCTTATGTGTACATATGTGCTTTAATATAATAAAAAACAAAAATAAATCAAAAGCTGCAACACAAACACAAAATGCGCACACAAGCAAACTTACATGAACAAATTGTTCATGTACTTCGGCAGAGGGGGATAAGTGCGCTTGCCTAGTCCCGTGTAGAGATGGGCGGTGGATAAAAACTCACTTTTTATCAATTTTTGGATAAATACTCGTATTTTTCCGTTTCTATCGGATAAAAACTCAAAACGTAGGATAAATACTTTTTCTATGGAAATTTGAAAAGCTGCAATCGCCATTGTAATAATATTCTTTAGGCATGTACGAGGAAGAGCATAAGCTACATGTTATACTCATGATTTGGTCATTAAATCTGACTCAAGACATGGAAAATATAAATCTAATCATAAAAGTGGGAGAACTATCGACGTAACGACATAATATCCGCTGAATTTTCAAAACAATTTATCTATAAGTACTTTGAATGGACAATTTCTTGGGCGTTAAGCGAATTTCGATCTTATTAACATCCATGTTTTTTTGTTAAATTCAGCTTCCACGTAGTTTAATGAGTATATGAGAATGAAAAAAACAAAGCGGTTTCAAATGTCAATAAGGGCGAAATTTGTTTAATATCTTAGAAATGATCTCCAAATGATTTGGACAGTTTCTAAGATGTCAAGGGAATTTCGAATGTCAAAAACTATCATCGGTCGGAAAGTGCCCGTGATATTCGTCATTCGTGTCCAAGCCCCAGCCGTTCCGAAGATATAGCAATGAAAAAAAAATTGTCAAAATGTATTTTTTTTATCATAAGTGGCCTTTGTCAAGACATTTGGTGAAAACCCTGTAGCTCTAGCTCGATACGTTCCCGAAATATAGCCATGTGACCAAATGTGACCAATATTTTTTTTTGCATATTTGGGTAGATCTCTTCAAGCCCTTTTAAAAAAACACCAGGAACAGTGGTCTAGCTTCAACCGTTAAGAAGATATGGGCCGAAAAAAATTTGACACTTGAAAAAGAAAGACCATTTTTTGTACCCCTGGTGTCCAAGTTTGAGGGTTCCAAGACCAACCGTTCTGCAGATATAGGCCGAAAAAGATTTAACACTTGAAAAAGAAAGACCTTTTTTTTTGTACCCCTGGTGTCCAAGTTTAGGGTTCCAAGACCAACCGAAAATGTAAAAAAAATGTCAAAGTCAAAAATGTCAAAGTCCAAGTTTATTCCATGGACACACCTCGCTGGCACGACTCCCGGTCTCGCCAGCTCAGTTAGACAAAAAAAAATTCATACAAAAATCCCATACAAACGACCTCACTTTGAGCCCCCTAAGTCATGTCAAATGTCAAAAAATGACAATTGTCAGATTTTTCTGGGGGACAAATAATAAACCCCTACAACCCCCCCCCTACATCATTTTAATGTAAGACCCCCCGAACCAACTAATCTACCATGTCAATCAGTGAGTCAGTGACCGCTTTGTAGCTATATGTATTGTAAAAATAAGGCATTATATACATATAATAGTTATAACTGCTTGTGGAATACGTTTGTGTTTTAAACTGTATGTACAGAACCCTCAGGCCACGAGTTCTACTCGCACTTAACCAGTTTCATTTTGTTAGATTTAGCTTCCAGATCATTTACTGAGTACCTACATGCAATAGATTTGAAAAAGAAAAGGTGTAAAATAAAATGTCAATAAGGATGAAAATGTTTGTTATTCTACTGATATTTAATTCTCATGGTCAGGTCATGTGCACACAAGAAGTGCATCATAAGGTAAAATCACCTTATAGAATGAAACACGAAACAAAAGTAAAAATTGTATGAATAGTATTTATCCTGCTTTTGAGTAAAAAACTCGGTTTTTATCCAATGGTGAGTTTAAACTCGGATAAATACCATCGCTAGTACCGTGTTATATGGTCTAAGTTTATAATACGAAATTGGAAATATGTGAAATGACGTTTGGTGTGTAACAACTTGGCCAAACCCGTTCCCATTCTCAGAAACTTAGTGTTGCAACCCCGGTGTTCCTATATGAAGGTACTTCTGACCTCCGTTCATTAATTAACACTTTCGTCAGGTTCCGACACTGACAGCAGGATAGCTTATACAATTTTCAAAGCGTGCAACAGAGATGGCATGATGATGATGGCATTAAAACCCGTGTCGAGACCCCAAATTTATGAACGCGGCCGAGGGTGTGACCGTGGTTTGGCAAAATGATGGTTTGACCTCAGAATCTCAGAACAATATTGACTCACACACAGGGCTGAGTTCAGTTTGATCACCCACCGACGCCCGGCGATCATGACATCTCTTTTGCACGCGTTGAATTTGCGTATGCTATCCTGCTGTCAGTGATGAGCGGGCGATCAAACTGAACGTGCCCCAGGAGAATTATTCTCAGTCTGTCGAATAAGCCTTCTTGGTCGTAAAAACCCGTTTATCTGTCAAAGTCCATACATTTTTAGCTCGAGTTTTAGAAATCTCACTTTGACTGTTTCTCGGGAATTGCATCCCTGACCTCCGTTAATTAATTAACACTTTCGTCAGGTTCCGACACTGACAGCAGGATAGCATATACAATTTTTAAAGCATGCGACATATATAGCATTAGAACCCGTCTCGAGACCCCGAATGAGGCCAGTGGTTTCACGGCTGACGGCACTGTATTTGATCTTACTAGAGAACCGCTAGCGGTGACGTACACATTCCTATAAAAAAACAAAATTTCAAAATAAACGTTCTTTCGTTGAAATCAAAACAAACTCTTTCTTCTTGTGAAATGTTAGTGTTGTTATAATTCTATGCATAAATTGTTATAATTTAGTTAAGAGTCTGTGCTATAAACATGAGCCACTTTGAGTTTGCAATACCGCTTCAAAAAGACGAGCTCTTGGAATCTCATGCAGGCCAGTACCATGTCGAAGACGTAGTCCAGCCGCGAGTTCTGCTATCTAAGCTTCAAGGTAAGTCTAAATGGACCTATATACATTACCATCTAATACGTTTACATATCGTCACGACAAGAGTCACAGAGAGCGTTTCAGAACTAATTTCGAGTGGACTGTAGAGTGTAAGTCACAGTGCACCACTCGTACACCCACGCACGATTATTGCGACATAATTGTAGGTGCGCCCTATCACCCTACTTAGGGGTGAACTCACATAATATTTAACTACAGAGGCATCTTTACATAACAAAAATAACAAGAACTTTATCTGGTTCCTTCAATTTCTTACAGATGCTGCTCGCGCTTATAACTCTGAAGGAGTGGAGTATATTCTAGAGCATTTTGATACCTATTTCTCAATTATCGTCCATGGAAACAAGCTGGAATGGAATATCATCAATAGAGGTATAGATCTTCCACAGATACTTTACGATAAGGATCAAAATTAATGAGAATGAGGGCAAAGGTTCAATTCAGTGAACTGTCCAAATGTTTACCACATTCATTTAAATTCTTGTTGCACTCACAGACATAATTATTACTAAGTAGCAGACCAAACATAAGGATTAAATAGCATGGCAAGTTTCCATACAAAAATAAGCTACATTTAGGTTTCACAGTATGAAGAAACATGTAAAAATGAGTTGTTTTGACTGGCTTATGCTTGGAACATATTTGTTAATTCCTAAACCAATCTCTAGTATATATTTTGTTTGGAAACAAGCAATATTTAAAAATTTAAAATTGCCACGTGTCGACTCTGTTTATTATTAATGTTAGGTCTGCTACTATATTATACATCTGTGGTTGCACTGTATAATCTATAAAGATTCCATCTAAACAGTTATCTTTGCCAATTTACATAATCTCGAAAATAGCCAAATTATGAACTAACTGAACTCCGTTTCACCTATACTACTCACACCATACTACATACACCCAGGT
Source organism: Ypsolopha scabrella (assembly GCA_910592155.1). Lineage (NCBI taxonomy): Eukaryota > Metazoa > Arthropoda > Insecta > Lepidoptera > Ypsolophidae > Ypsolopha > Ypsolopha scabrella. The sequence continues at coordinate 10,010,520 of OU342975.1, read as the reverse complement.
GCAAAAGAAAATATTAGGTTTTAGAAATAATGTATATCATCATTGCAAAAATACAATAAATTATTTATCTATAAATCGAAACAATAACCACAATGTATTCGTTAAATTTAACAAAAAAAGATTCAGAACAGAATAATGTCTTTTTGATACATGATGCGTGGATAGGAACGCTAACCCATAGGTACGGACACTACATAATCGAAAATACATAGATGAATCGGTGCGACCATCATATAGGATCGCGTCGGTATGAGTGCATCTTGTATGCGGTTTGTGTTTTCGTTGCGGTTGGTTTACGTGCTATTTGTTTTGACGTTTGTTACAGTTTTTGTTGATTTTTGTTTTGTTTTTGTTGTTTGTTTTTGGTAAAAAGCCAAGAAAAACAAAAAATAATCTTTGATCTCTCAAGCTCGGGAGTTATTGGTTCGTTTAATTTAATTAATTTGGAAATTAACAAAAAGTAGTTAGGATAATAAAAGATCAATCAAATAAAAAATCGATTTGACAGCCCTTGTTAACGTTTTCGATACTTAAAAAAATCGATTCTATTTCGTTAGGGCACATAACTATAACTGCCAACTTTGAACTGCCACCCATATCATGATAAATTGAACATACTATAGCATTTAGAAACTTAGTCATTTGAGAAAGTAAAAAAATGAGAATGTAAAAGAAGAATTGGTTCTGGAGACTAGTAACAGTGTCATTTTGGTTGTCTATATTGTATAGAAAGCATTCAGAAATTTGACCTTATATTTTTTATTGTATTCAACTTTTCTTAAAGATTAATATTGGCTTTTAAAAATGTGTATTATATGTACCTATTTTACAAAATTACAAAATTGAGTACATATACATTTTTTTAAATATTAATAGCTTTCCAAAATAAATAAAAATAGTAAAATAGATATTTATTCTTGACAAAATAAACAGTTTGAATTGGAATATGTACAATAGATACTATTAAGGAGAAATCTGCAGGCCTATTAATATTGCAAAATTAATTAATAGTAAAGTGGGTTAATGTCAATTTTATTAATAACTTATAAGAAAAACAAATCTTCTTAGCAATATAAAGCATTGCTCCTAATGATTATAGGAACTATTATGAAAATCCTTAAAATTTGTTTTTCAGGGTTTGACCACATTGTTAGAGCAGCTAAGCACTTGTGTAGCCATCTTGAGCTGATATTCCAAGATCAGGAGATAGATGTGGAAGTCCGAACCAAAAACTTGAACATAGTCAAAATGGTCATGTACCTGTTTACAAGCATCATGAAGACTAAAGATACCAAATTAGCTGCTGATGTAAGTTCAACAAAAAATCAAATGCTGTGAACTAATCTGCAATGTCAGATGCAATTTTTAAGATTCATATGCCGTTTATAATTCATACAACTGAAAGAAAAATGAACTATTTTTAACTTAATTTTTATTGAACATTTACAAAAAAATTATAGCCTCTTGTACCCCTAAAATTTGGCACCAGCAAATTGCTTTACTTAAATAGTTAATGTTAAAATCCATTTAGTTTAAGCACAATTATTATGCACTGTTTTTTAAATGCACAGGTCTACTACACATTTCCAGATTGCTAAGTTTACATATGCAGTGCAAAGTGCTTTCTATTTAAATGTAAATTTGATAACCTTAGAAATGCCCAATATCTTCCAGAACTCTACAAAACTGACTCTTGGCAAAAAAGGCAAGAAGGCAGCAGATGACGAGGAGTTTTGTGGATGGACAGAGTCAGACAAGCAAGCCGCACTGGTCACTCTGCATCTCATGCTGCAACAACCTCTGTCCCGACTCTGGGACCCTCCACTTGCTGAAGATAACTTTGTTTCGTTAGTATCCTCCATACATACATATATTCACGCCTGTCTCCCAAAGGGGTAGGTAGAGACCACATATTTCCATCTGATACGATCCTGACACACCTCTTTTGCTTCTTTTACATCCATCAATCTAGACATCCAAGCTCTTGTATTCGGGTACTTGTTACTTTGCTCTTCTTCATTGACAATTCATCCACATCACGACAAAATTATAACACTTTGCTGAGCTAAGCTTTCATTGTAAAATTAAAAATATTGTTATCAACTCCTCATAACTGTTTTGGCTACTTAATTTTTTTATTTTATTTGTTAATTTGATTATGTTACTGAAACAACACAGGTAGGTAGATCTCAGTAAGTTGAGTCGCTTTGTATTGACCTTATTCGATTCCACCACGTAATTTAATATATGTCTGCACATTTCTTAAGAAATAAGCAGGTTACGTACCGTTATTTTTAAATAATTAGTTAATTTAATAACTTTGCTAAAGTCAGGCCTGTTTCACTCTGCAAAGGATACACGAAGCTACAAGTATATCGGCGACTCGCCCGCCTGGTAATTCAGTGGGTTAAAAAAGGATAGAGTTACGCGATAGAAAGCGAGGCTCCTCGTAGGTGGATAAAATTTTTGTCACGCAGTATTGTGCAAGCCACAGAAAATAAAACTTTTTTTGTTCTGTGGTGCGAGCTGAATTGCACTTTATTGCCGTGTGTCGAGAGTAGCTTTTTATTCATGTGTTTTAGAAGAGTGGATCTGTAGTACCATAATTTTTGCTATGATATACCTAGTGACAATATTATTTCAGGATGGTATCAGACCCATGTTACAAGGCCTTGGAAGAGCAGATTATCAAGAATAAAACGGTCAGAGAGACTGTGTTCCAAGTACTGGGCGTGCTTATTAAGAAATACAACCACGGCACTTCATGCTTAATCAAATTGGTGCAGGTGAGATAGAAACTTATTCTAATCGCCTTAAATACTATCTAAAAGGTGTAATGATGAAAATGAATACTTTTCAGGTTCTCCAAATGATTGAACAAGCTGTGTCCCCAATATGCGCTGGGGTTGTACAGTTGACAAAAGAATTTGGCCTCGCAACTTTTGCACCACAAGTGGTAAGAATTTATACTATAGCCATTCAAACAATTTGAATTAATTTCGCACTTGAAATATCTGTGAAAACCTCACGCTAGTTGCTCATAATATGAAAGCAAAAAATAAACGTATATAATATATCATATAAAGCATATAATATATCTTAATGCGGGTACTAAATATTAATGATACATACCATCAAATCTTTCCCACGAAACCGTCTAGCAACAACGAACTCATTTAATTCCTTGAAGTGACTCAAGTTGTGAGCGTAAGTGGAAGAAGGTAGTCAATTAGATATAATATTCACGGACTATAGCAAAGCTTTTGATCGCATAGACCATGTACGGCTTATAGAGAGGCTTTACTCTTCAGGTATTCATGGAGATCTTTATCGATGGTTCCAGTCATACGTCAAAAACAGGACTGCTGACTGGCAGTTGTGATAAATAACTATAGCTCACAGTGGCTTACGGTTCCCTCGGGTGTACCACAGGGCTCACTCTTAGGTCCACTCCTATTTATTTTGTTTGTGAACGATATAGCTGGCTACTTTAGGTCTGCGAGGATCCTTCTTTTTGCAGACGACATGAAAATTTTAAAGCCAATCCGAAATAATCAAGATTGTGTCGCCTTACAAGAGGACCTTCGGCGGTTTGAGGATTATTGCCACTTAAACAAACTCGATCTCAATGTTTCTAAGTGCTATGTCATGTCGTTTTCGCGTAAATCATCTGTGACAATTTTTCCGTACGCCATTAAAAATCATCTTCTACCACGAACAGACTCAATTAGAGATTTAGGTGTCGTACAGGACTCTAAACTTCTGTACGACAAACATATTGAAAGCATAGTTAATAGGGCTTCTAGAAACCTAGGGTTCATAATTAGATCGTGCAAGCATTTTAAAAACATAAAAGCTATAAAAATTCTTTATTGCTCGTTCATTCGAAGTACACTTGAATATTGTTCCCAAGTTTAGAAACACACGAACAAACTAGCAATAAAATCTCAGAAGAAAACTTGAGTTGATATCTCCTCGGTAGACAAGGGAAACAGTGTAAATGTTTGTATGCCGTGATGACAGGTGCGTGAGATAGCGGAAGCACTAGCCAGCTCCGACGAAGGAGAGGGGGGTGGGGGCACGGAGCAGGGGGCGGCGAGGAACTGCGGGGCGTTCCTCCTGGAGCTGACCAAAGAACTACCCAAGGAGATGACCGATGCTATAGCTACGTTGCAGCCATATCTCGAGACCGATGAGGTAACGTTACTAATTGTAATTCGATTATCGTTACTTATTGTCATTGTAATTGATTTTGTCAGCATGCCGAGAAATTCGCTTTCTTTTTCTTTTTGTACGTTAATAATGCATACATGTGCCTTTAGGAAAAAAGAAAACTAAAGTTGGGGGAAACGCGACTGGGAAGAGCTAGCGCTATTAGATCGTCTTGTCTATCTTTCTCCCTCTAACGCGTTAAGTTGTCGCCACTAAATATCGGTCGGTATGACTACCATAATTAATTAGGTTTGATAAAAACGTAGCTTAAATCTTCGGCGCAAAACGAACGACCGACCGAACGAAACAAAAAGAATGTAGCCATGAAACATGTTCCCTTTCTTCTTTTACACCTAATGAGCGTACGCTTGTCCATAATCGCGCCTGTACAAAAACGTCGGAGACATGATAAAGCACGCTCGCCCAGAAACTGGGATAGTGACTGCAAGCGAGGTAATAATTACTCTGTCCAGGGACTTCCGTAAAAATCTCCAGAAGTCGGTAACAGAGCTATGACTGATAGTACGCAACAACCTGTATAACCTCTGTCCATAATGTGTATGTAACTCGACAAAAAAAACTTATGTCGAAGTAATTCTTTTTCCAGTCGTACACTCTCCGCATCAGCGTGTTGGGAATGATGTGTGAAGTGCTCAGTGTCGAGTTGCAAGGCGAGGGGCTGACGGACGAGCAACGAGCGCAGAGAGACGACTTCTTGGACGATCTATACGAGCACATACACGATCTGTCAGCCTATGTCAGGCATAAGGTGAGTCAACTTGAATTTAGGTCAATAATTTTTCACAACTTTTTATTGACTTGCTCCAATCGACAAGTTTTCATTTCTGTTGAGATGAAAAAATGAAAAATTTATGGAGATATGTTTTTATTCTTATTCCAAAAAGAGTTTATTTATTTTTTTATTCCTTAGTTCTAGAGATATCTTGAAAATAAAAATGAAATTTTAAGGATATAGGCTGAACAGCTAGAATACATTTGCCTAGCAATAAATAAAAATACTAGCTGTCAATGTCAAGTGCCAATCCACAACATTTCAAAATACTAACCCGCTAATTTCATTAGCTATTTAGAAAGTAGTTAAAAAGCTAAGGGACTTGGAGATATCTTTTTATTCTTATTCCGAGAAGCGTTTAAATGTATATTTTTATTCCTTAATTTTAGAGATATGTGGAAAAAAAATTTTAAGGATATAGGCTGAACAGCTAGAATACATTTGCCTAGCAATAAATAAAAATACTAGCTGTCAATGTCAAGTGCCAATCCACAACATTTCAAAATGCTAACCCGCTAATTTCATTAGCTATTTAGAAAGTAGTTAAAAAGCTAAGGGACTTGGAGATATCTCTATGGAGATATCTTTTTATTCTTATTCCGAGAAGCGTTTAAATGTATTTTTTTATTCCTTAATTTTAGAGATATGTGGAAAAAAAAATTAAGGATATGGGCTGAACAGCTAGAATACATTTGCTTGGCAATAAATAAAAATACTAGCTGTCAATGTCAAGTGCCAATGACATTTGATAAGCTCTATGGTCATGCCATTTCTTTTTTTTTAATACATTCAAAGTAGTTGCTGGCATTGGTACGAAAGTCATTACGCCTACAAGGCTTTTGTTGAAAAGTCAACGTTTAAAAAAATCATTTAAGTATGTAAAATTCAAAATTTTGTAAAAGGGATATAATACAAGTCCCTTGGCTTTTTACCTACTTTCTACATAGCTAATGAAATTAGTGGGTTAGTATTTTGAAATGTAATGGATTATAGCTGCACTTTTGAACGCGCACATCTGTTAAAATACCAATACAACTCTCACCTCAGTCTTCAAAACAAGGGCCAAACGGCGCCGCGAGTTTTGTCACTCGCGCGCGATAAAAGCATACTACGGCCGCTGGATGATCAACCTACAATAAGCATTAGTATTTCCCGTATTGTAACCTTATTTAGTACATTTTAGGCGCATAGCATGTCGCCGTTTTATTATAAAATTTGATAACCCGTTTCTCTGTTGTTTTTCGTTATACACTAAAGTCTATAGTGTAATACAGGCATTTACAAAGTAACTATCTGGCTGAAATGTAAAATGTTGGTATAGAAAACCACTTTGTGTGTGAATCTGTTCAGCTTAATATATCTTTAAAACAAAATTAATATTCAACATTTTGGCAAAATGGTGCTTTTTTGAAATATAAGTACCAGGTGATAGAGTTCTTATACTTTGGTCTATAACGAAAAACAACAGAGAAACGGATTATGTACTTAAACGGTGGCTTGCTTTAAAACATAGATTTAAAAAAAATCCTTTGCTGTTAGTGAACCTATTCATCACGATTTATTCTCGAATCATCTATCAATCACTGAACCCTGTTCATCTTATTTTTGTAACGATGGTTCATTTCAAAACCTCGGAGCAGTAGGCAGCCACAGTACGCCCCACGGCACGAGAGCAAATGCCCTAAGCCCTGTCATAACGTAGTATGTAACGTTGTCGCAAGGTGCTACAGTTCTGGTGTCGTCTCCAACGCGAGGGCTGCGTGCCGGTGACGCGGCAGCACGCGGTGCTCGACCGGGCCATCGGACGGCTGCGGGACAAGGCCGCTATCGTGCGGAAAGCTGCCATACAACTACTCAAGGTAGACCTTCACTTCATCCTTGTCGACGATCTTAGTTTCATGGATTGAAAACGTTACTAAAAGAAAATTGGCCGATTTCCGATTTATTATCAATATAATATACCACCCTACAGAGGCTAACTTAAACGTCTATCGCTTGTAAAATGTATCGTGATTGGTTAGAAATTACATCACACATACATTTTTAGCCAATCACATTACAATTGAAGGCAATAGCGATAGATGTTGAAGTTGGACAAGTTTCCCATTTCGAATCTTTGTGTGACGGGTGACAGAATTCTTCTTTAGATGAAAGTAGGCTGTTTTAGTTGGTTGCGGTGGATAAGAGAGATACAGATCAATTGACTATTGGATCTTCTTGATTGATCACACACTGTGTCTTAGTAGGGAACGGCTCTATGCTAACTAAACCGTGTGCTTCTTTATCTTAATAGCTTTACGAATTTGATCGTTTAAAGTGTTTCTGAAACAAGTACCCAGATATAAATGCTACTAAACGGTAACCCAGTACAAGACTGGACATGCCAATCGTTTCACTCCATATATACAAGGTGAATCTAATTTATGCAGCCAAATTAATACTGAAGACTTGGTAAGTGCTCAGTAACAAGGTTTGATTACCCTTTTTGTGAGATACGTAATTTTATGTTTCTTCCAAATGCAAGCCCAGCCTAGAGTCAATTAATATGAGAAGTTGACATTTTGTTTTGCGAAATTAGCAAAAAGTGTTATCGGTCCGTGATACTGATCACATAACAAGCCTCCAGTAAGAAAATAATGTCATCTTATACAGTGCATATAAAATACAAATATTTATATATTAAATATTAGTAAACTAATTAGAGTATTTCTGACTACGACAATTAACAATTACTATTTATTACAGTTTAATATTTTTTTCAGATATTCCTCGAATGCAATCCCTTCTCCGCAGAACTGACACTAGAAGTTCTTGAAGAACAATTACTGACTGAAACAAAAATATTGGAAGATCTGCAAAAAAAACTAAACCCTGGCCCCGATCCGAAACTAGTTGAAAAATGGGACAAAATAAAAAAAGACGTTATTTCAACAATCAAGGAGAAAGTGGATGAACTAACGCAGGATGAGCCGGATCTCTCTCAGGCTTCGTTGGAGAATTTGTATGATTCGATCCGGAAACACTTGAAAGATAAGAACTATTATAAAGCTTATTTAATAGTGAAACACACTGAGAGACAATACCCTGACGCGAAGCTTCTGCGGTGTGAAATGGAGAAAAGTGACCAGGTAAATTCCATTCAGAAACAACTCCAGTTTTGTTTTATTGTCCGACTTTCTACAACATTATACAAGAGAATTGCTACTCCAAGTCACTTGTTGTGAAATGGGGCTGAATAGTGGTAGACGATAAAAAATATTTCTCACGGATTTTAGAATACTTCGAAAATGGAAACTCTTATTATGGTTTCGTTGTGTGTCAGCATTTTCATAACAAAATGACGTGCTTTTTTATTCAATGCCTCCCATACTAGACCAATAACTATAGGCTCAAAGTACAGTTCAGGTCAGTACAGACAGAAGGTAATTATGAAGTTAGTCACACCTTCGACGAGAAAGAGGGAGATGCGCGGTGGGTACTGCGCAGATGAGAGCTAGCTAACTTCACACGCAACCACTGTACTGCCCCCAAATACACCCATTGAGGAAACCTGTACATTGCGAGTTACACATTAGATAGATTTCCTTACTTCCAGATTGACTACTTCGTAGCGTTACTCCGCAACATATTTATAATCCCGGACCGAAGGCAGTCAATCTCCAACACTCAGCAGTGCGAGAACGAGATAGCACTTCACAAGCGAGTGGAAGAGAAAGAGAGCATTGTCGCCTTCCTGCTAGGATCGGTACACTTCAGTAGAATGATCTCAGAGGCCGTTCCGTTGATAAATTCGTTGTTGATGTCGAAACAAGCGGGCGATGTCAACGAGGCGATAGAATTCTTTACGGCAGCGCATCATTTTAAAATTGAGTCTGCAAAAATGGGAGTGGCCAATATGTTGCTGCTTGTTTGGTCGCCGGATCAGGTAAATATTTCAGAATTTTTTGTATGTCATTTTGATATTTCGTATGTGATCTGGGTCATAAGTTTAAGCTGGCTTTTAAGGGATCTATACTCAGAAATGAAAGAAAGGAACTCTTATGGCATGATTCGAGACTCGGGGGCCTGTCTGTCTGTCTAAGACAGCTACACTTTTTTCCAAGTCGGATAAATAAAATCTTGAAATTTTTAAATCATTATAAAGCTTCCGCACCTAGTTAAGGGGTTTTTGATTTTAAAAATGTTTTCTGACTTTTTGACTCCTTTTCTCGGAATTTTGACACTTTTTACGGAGAAATTATTGCAAGACTTCAAATTTTTTACAGATATTTTTTGATCGTTAAATATATACTTAACCTAAAATAAAAAAATAAAATAAAATAAATAAAATACATCTATAGGTGAATGTCACATTTTTCACGAATTCTTGTCAAGATATTGTTTAATATTACAGGACAAACGAGAAGCGGTAGAGCGCGCGTACCGAGACATGTATCTAGAGTGCGAGAACAAAGCCGAACGAGCGCGAGCATTCGCCATCGCTCGCAACCTCGTCTCGCTCATGTCCCATGTGGACCGCGGGAGCGCGCTCGCGTTGGAGAATCTAGTGGACAAGTGGCTGGAGAAGGGGGACATCACTCCGGCTATTATACAGGTACGTTTGCCATCGCTCGCAATCTCGTCTCGCTCATGTCCCATGTGGAGCGCGCTCGCGTTTGAGAATCTAGTGGACAAATGGCTGGAGAAGGGGGACATCACTCCGGCTATTATACAGGTACGTTCACTATCGCTCGCAACCTCGTCTCGCTCATGTCCCATGTGGACCGCGCGCGTTGGAGAATCTAGTGTACAAGTGTCTGGAGAAGGGGGACATCACTCCGGCTATTATACAGGTACGTTCGCCATCGCTCGCAACCTCGTCTCGCTCATGTCCCATGTGGACCGCGGGAGCGCGCTCATGTTGGAGAATCTAGTGGACAAGTGGCTGGAGAAGGGGGACATCACTCCGGCTATTATACAGGTACGTTTGCCATCGCTCGCAACCTCGTCTCGCTCATGTCCCATGTGGACCGCGGGAGCGCGCTCATGTTGGAGAATCTAGTGGACAAGTGGCTGGAGAAGGGGGACATCACTCCGGCTATTATACAGGTACGTTCGCCATCGCTCCCAACCTCGTCTCGCTCATGTCCCATGTAGACAGCGGGAGCGCGCTCATGTTGGAGAATTTAGTGGACAAGTGGCTGGAGAAGGGGGACATCACTCCGGCTATTATACAGGTACGTTCGCCATCGCTCGCAACCTCGTCTCGCTCATGTACCATGTGGAGCGTGCTCATGTTGGAGAATCTAGTGGACAAGTGGCTGGAGAAGGGGGACATCACTCCGGCTATTATACAGGTACGTTCGCTATCGCTCGCAACCTCGTCTCGCTCATGTCGCATGTGGACCGCAGGAGCGCGCTCATGTTGGAGAATCTAGTGGACAAGTGGCTGGAGAAGGGGGACATCACTCCGGCTATTATACAGGTACGTTCGCTATCGCTCGCAACCTCGTCTCGCTCATGTTGGAGAATCTAGTGGACAAGTGGCTGGAGAAGGGGGACATCACTTTGGCTATTATACAGGTACGAAAAAGACTTTTTGAACTCTGCGTGAATATCCGTAACTTGTGTAGTGTTTGCTTTATAGTCGTACTGCGTTAGTACCGGAATTTGGCAAATCCAAAAATTAAAATGGTACTGATACAATAGAGCCCATCCAATCAAGAACCATGTTTTTGCCCCTGTAGCAATCCCCAGCTTTGTCTGAATTTTTTTCTTGTCCTTGTATAGTTTCAGATTCCTTATATCATCAATATATAGCTTCGTCTTGGTCATATGATTCGAAATTAATTTCTCTTGTCCACCAACTTCATGACCGCGTCTATGTTGTGAGTACTCGTCTACTACTCCGAAGGTCACGGGTTCAATTCCCATAAGGGCAAATAATATGTTCGGTATGCGTGCTTCGGAAGAAACGTTACGCTATGGGTCCAATTTGTGCCCGAAGTACGGTATCAGAGCTTGCCACTCATTTCGCTTGGACGTAATAATCTTCGATGAAACGTGGGTGTACGAGTGTCGGCTGTGACATTTCACAGTAAATACTCGGAAACACCACTGATACCCCTTGGGGATTCACGTGGTGACGGTGTATTTTTTTATTGCCATTTTCTTTTGCATATCTTTCTATTTTAATGTCTCATCTTTTTAAAATTGTCAGTCTTCAAACATGTGACTGAGTATTTGTGTTTTTTATAGAATTTATCATTCATTGCCTCACTGTTTCTAACCATCGTTCGAGTTGCGCGCGACTTGATACTGAAATAGGTAAAGAATTTTGGAAACCCTTATTTATTTTCAAAACCCTTTTAACCCCACAGGTATTTTGGGAGATGTTCCTCAAGAAGATAGACGGAACCACAGACGACGACAGCTACGCGGCGCTGTCCCTCCTCGCTATGATCGCTAAAGCCAAGCCCTCAGTCACTCAAGCTAACTTGGAAGTCATTCAGACCCACGGATTGACTTCTGATTACGATTCTAGGAACGTATGTGCTCAGTTGCTACTCGCTTTAGGAAAGAAGAACACAAGATACCCCGCTGACCACGCCATCTTTGTATCTCTGTACGATAGTCTAATGGAAACGTTTTCAAAGCTAGACAAATTTTCCGCTTTTGCTGCCAATACAATAAATTTGATCTACACTATATGTGACACGCCGGAGACGGTTTGCGTCAAGATCTTGGCTGAAATGTACCAGAGAATGGAAGAGCTGAAGGAGACGGAGAATGAAGAGGATGGGAGTTTTCCTGTTGAGTTACTGACGCGGTTCATCTTCACGTTGGGTCAGGTGGCGTTGCAGCAGTTCATTTATTTGGATGTCAATGTTTACAGTGAACTCAGAAGACGAAACCAGGTGAGATATTTTCATTTAAGATTACAGCACAGGATAACTAAAATATAAAACGGGGTAAACTAATTACAAGTTATCAGTACTATTAACATGATAGTACACTTACCTAAAATAATAATTTACTGACGCTATGTAGCTGATTATGTATCAATATAAAAACAAGTTATTTTTGAACGGAGAAAAAGAAAATAGCATTAAAATAAAATCTCAAACACAACACAAAAAAACATTAGGATACCACATATCCATCCAAGAAAATTATCGGCTGCTACTAGCTCAGCACAAAAACGAGTGAACTTATGTATTCGTGAAAACGGCGGTCATTTTGAGCAATTTATTTCGTAGATCATCTAAATGTAAGTTATGTTTGTCTATGTCTAAAATACGTGGGACGCACTATAAGTTTCCGGAATGAATATGAAAAAATACTATTAAAGGTACAAAATTAATTTATTGTTTTTCAAAATAATCTCCCTTGGCGTCTATGCACTTTTTCATTTGAGCAAACCAGTTTTGAAAACTTTTGTGCCACTCCCCTGTGGTGACCTCTGAAACGTGTTTTTCATACTCCTCGACAGCCTCTTCTGGTGATGAAAATCGTTGACCGCGTAATTGGTTCTTAATTTTTGGGAACAGAAAAAAGTGACAAGGTGCCAGGTCGGGACTGTATGCAGGATGACTCATGAGTTCTACATTTTTCGTCTTCAAAAAGTCGTTTGTCTGTCTGGCCGTGTGAGAACTAGCATTGTCGTGGTGCAGGATGATACGGCGTTTACGGTTATTTTTACGGAGTTCGTCAATAACTTCCGGCAAACAAATGGTCGTGTACCAGTCACTATTCACGGTACGACGATTCTCTAAAGCAACAGTAGCCACGTGTCCAGTTTTATTAAAAAAAGAAGCAATCATCCGCTTAGATGCACTTTTCACGCGCGCCACTTTGGTTGGTTTCGGCTCATCTTGAAAGACCCATACGCTCGATTGCTGCTTTGTTTTGGGATCGTAGCAATAAATCCATGTTTCGTCACCTGTTACTATGTCCCAAACCAAATTTGACGCACCTTCGTTGAATCTGGTAAGCATGGCACTGCACCAAGTGACGCGGTCCGTTTTTTGAGCCTCGGTCAAGTTGTGTGGGATCCACCGCGAGCACAGCTTTCTCACACCCAAATGTTTGTGTAGGATTGATTGTATTTGACTCATGCCTATTTCTAAGGATGCGCGAATTTCATGGTAGGTCACATGCCTGTCTGTTTCAATCATACGGCGCACAGCATCGATGCTTTTGTTGGTCACAGCGGTGGACGGCCGACCATCGCGAGATTCGTCACTGAGATTGATACGACCACGCTTGAATTCTGCAAACCAGCTATAAACAGTCGTCTTGCATGGTGCTTCATTGCCAAAAGCTGTTTCAAGCCGAGCGATGCTCTGTTGAGCTGTCAAATTACACTTAAAATCGTAGAAAATCATAATACGAAAATTTTCCCGAGTTAAATCCATGTTGATGCAGACACACAATTTTTTAAATGGCGCCACAAGGTAAAAACAAAAGACAGTCAGATGAAACAAACTGCATTCTACAGCCAAAGAGTTCTATTTTCAAATGGTGCAATAAATTTTCAAATATTGTTTATGTAAGTGGCCAGTTCCGGAAACTTTTAGTGTTACCTATGTACATATTAAAATGTTTTTTTTTATTATAATTTGTTTTAGTTCTAATGTTGTAGAAGATTATCGATGCAACTATGATGATTGTCTACTTAGGTAGGCGCTTTTGCTTCTAGGTACAGTAAGCCACGAGGCCAGCTTAACAAAAACTGTAATTATCTTATGCCCCCTGTGTTTCCGTACGAATGTATGTTAAAAGTTTTTTTGCGATTTCTGACATTTCTAGTACTCAAACCTCAGTCGGTCCATTAGAGACTTTTGATCCTTATAAGAAACAGGATCGATTGGCATCAAAAAAAGTTTTAGTTTAAAATGTCAATCTTCTTGCTGACTGTAATTTTTTTTCCAAAATGGTCTCCTAAAAGCGTTTTCCTGTAACTATAACGGCATGCTCTTATATTTCACGACAGTGTAAAATGGCCTCGAAAGCCCTTGAAAGTGTAGTGAAAGAACTACAGAAGACAATTGAAGTTTTGTGCGCAAAGGTCAGCTCACTAGAAACTAAGGTCAGTGCCTAAAACGACCTATTAGCTAGAATCAACACACCTAACGTCTTTTCGCCATTATCCGCCACACCAACCAGTCCACAGAGCATTCCAGCACCGGCAGCGCTACAACAACGTCCAGTTCGACAGGCCCGTCTAAAGACGCAAGAATCGCGCAGCGCAAGTAAGTTTACTGCAGCGGCAGTGAAGAACAAAACGCGCAACTCACCTGTAGCCAATGGGAGCCCAGTAACTAACAACGCGCCGGCGCCTCGCACGGTTAAAACCGACGATCTTAAATCTAAGGGCATGGCCACGAACTCAGTGGCCGCGACTAACGACGCAAGTATGAACTTACCATCTCGGGTAGAACCCCTACTTACTACTAATGCATATGCGGTTAGTACTGTGAATCTAAGCACGGAAGACGCTGCTGTTACTTTAACAGCTATAGATAAACTCCCTTATGAAGAACAGGAAGAAAGCTGGACGAAGGTGGTAACGAGGAAACCGAGAAATCAGTACCGCTCCAAAAACATTCGAGTGGGTTCTGACAAAGCAAACAATGAACTTCAGACGGTTGAACGACTGAAATACATTCAAGCGTGGTCCTTTAAGCCAGAAACTACGACTGACAGCGTGCTTAAGTTTTTGAATAAAGTTGCGTTATCAAAACACTATATTGTCGAGAAGCGGAAACTGCAAACAGATAAGCACGCTTGCTTTGTTATTGGGATTCCAGAAAGTTTGTTCGCGCTTGTTGACACTCCAACGGTGTGGCCCCACAACGTCAAATACTCGGACTGGTTTCCGATCAGACCCCGCCGCCGCCGTCAGCAGCGGGGTGACTCTCAACGCTGTGACGTCGACAACAAGCCCGCCGCTGCTGCCGCCACCGTCGTCGCATCATAACTACCCTCTATCTGCGACTCCCGCACCTAATCGCGATCTAAAAATAGATATCTCCATTTGTCATCAGAATGTTAGGTCTATTTTAGGTAAAAGAAATATGATTGATGTCCTCTTGAAAAAGGAATTAAAATGTGACATATTTGCTGTAACGGAGCATTGGTTAACTGATACTAGGTTAAATATGATCGGTTTTGATAACTTTATCTTAGCTTCCAAATATTGTAGGAAGAGAATTGACGAACATGGAGGCTCCTGCATTTATGTAAAGAGTAACTTGAAATTTGTAAATAGGGTTGACTATTGTAAAATGTCTAATTTATTAAACTGTGAAGTATCAGCAGTAGAATTACCAGACTTGAACTTGTTAATTGTATGCATTTATAGATCTACTGAATCGAAACTCCCTGACTTTATTGACTGTTTTGAACGCCTTCTTGACAAAGCCCAAAATGAGACAATAGATGTTATCTTCGCGGGTGATTTTAATATAAACATGTTAATGGACTCGAATGATCGGCGTAAATTTAAAGATACAATTTCAACGCGCAATTTTTCGGCCCTTGTAGATTTTCCTACGAGAGTGGTAAAACGATCGAGCAGTTTGCTAGACAACTTTATTACTAATGCGGACATGTACCGCATCACTGTCAGTCCAGTGTTAGCGCACGTTAGTGATCACAATGGGCAGCGGCTTGTTATCAGTTGTACCAATAAAGCATTGTTGCCGTCGGCGAGCCACTGTAGACGTAGGCAATATTCGATGCAGAATAAGGCTAATTTTGTCAGGGCCTTGGAATCCTGCGATTGGACCCACACAAAACGTAAATATCTACATAGTCCTGAAAAATATGCAGCGGCTGTCTTGAATATTATTTCAAACACCGCTGATATTAGTTTTCCCTTTAGATCGGTTCCCATAAATAAACGAGGAAAATATTGGATCAACAATGATGTTCTAGCCATGAAGGATACCCTTCATCAATTACAAGACCTCGCCGTTCTGTTTCCAAACAGCGACCATGTAGCCAATATTGCCACAAACTATGCAAAGAAATATGAGGCTTTCCTCGATTCAGAACGCGCGTCGTTTTATTCGAATATAATTCTATCAAGCGACAATAAAGTAAAAAAAATGTGGCAGGTTGTTAGGGAACAAACAAAACCTCACGACAAATCAAAGAAAGACTTTACCGACATTGTGAAGCAACCAAATGGTGAGCCCTTCAACTCTAAGCTGGATCTCGTCAATTTCTTTAACCAGCAGTTCGTGGATGCTGCCAGGTTGGTGTGTGCACCGCGCGCGGATCTGTTATCTGCGCTTGGGCTCCTCGCCGCCGTGCGTCCGCCCGCTACCTCCTCGCTCCGCCTCAGAGCTTTCAATATCCAGGAGATTTATAAAATTATGTTGACCCAGATCGCTCCAAAGAGCACAAAGGACCTTAACGACACATCATGTGAATTATTGTGCCGAAGTGCGACTGTGTTGGCGACCCCCTTAACTGACTTATTCAACACGCTGCTTAAAAGTGGCTCTTTTCCCAAAGCGTTAAAAAATGTTAAAGTAGCTCCTGTATTTAAAGGGAAAGGTAAACCAGAGGATAGTAAGGATTACAGACCTATAGCAATCATCCCTGCCCCTGCTAAAGTATTCGAGGTGGGTATATGCAATCGGTTAGTCAATTTTCTAATGGACACCGATGCTCTCTCGCCAAGACAATACGCGTACAGGCCAGGACGCTCGACAACAGATCTCGCTCGAGAGCTAGTATGGCAGGTACTAAGTGCGCGTGAAGCTGGCTTGCAGGTCGCTCTGTTAAGCTGTGATCTGTCGCGGGCTTTTGATGTCTGTGATCATCGTCTCCTTGAGATGAAGCTGGAGTACTACGGGATGCGCGGGCCAGCCTTGGCGCTCATGTCTGACTTCATGCGGGACAGACAGCAGACTGTCGTAGCTTCCGCGGGTGCACTTAGATCGGAACCAAGAAGGCTGGATATGGGTGTTGCACAGGGATCCTGCATCTCAAACGTGACTTTCAGTCTACTTATGAACGACCTGCCCGACTCACTGAACGGTGTGGAAGTTCTGATGTACGCGGACGATGTGGCTGCTATCGTGACTGCTCGTCGTAACGACTTACTTGAAATCAAGTTGCAAGAAACCGCGAATGGACTAGCAACATGGTTCCGTTCAAACGGACTCGCTATTAATGCGAAAAAAACCCATTTTGTAAGATTCGATTTGTCGGGACACATGGATGTACCAATAACCGTCACAATGAATGGCGATAAGCTGTCCCAGGTTGGCGCGGTCAATATGGTGGGATTTAAAATTGACAGAGCGCTCACCTGGTGCACCCACATCGATGCACTCTGTGACAGGCTGGGTCGGGCCTGCTTTGCGCTGGGGCGTGTAGCGCGCGTGCTGCCGCCGGAGGCAGTGAGACAGTGTTATTTTGCAACGGTGCACTCGCTGCTTAGCTATGGAGCTGAACTATGGGGTCGAGCGGCTGGTTGGGAACGAGCTTTTGTCATGCAGAAGCGAGCGGTGCGTACCATTGTACGGGTCTACGACCAGTCTGTCACGGCGAAACCCATATTTATTGACCAGAAAGTTATGACTCTGCCTGCAATGGTCGTTTACCACTCTTGCATTTACGTCCGCAAAAATCTAGCGGACTTTCGATGTAATAAAGATAACCACAGGTATGCGACAAGGGGCGCCAACAGGCTTGTTTCGCACATCCACCGACTTGGGAAAACACACAAATGTACTCGCGTTTTCGGTGTAGCTGTGTATAACTCGCTGCCTACTGAGATCACGAACGCTCCATCACTTACTAGTTTTAAAAGCAAACTTAAAAGACTGCTAGTCGAGTTTGCGCCTTACACAGTCAAGGAGTTTATGGACAGATGATGGTACGTACTCGTACCTACATAGCATAAAAATCCTTTTTGACATAACTTGATAATTATAATTTGTTTTTATTTTTATCATGTAATTTAATAGTTATTTTTTTATAACAATTATACTGTAAGTATTAATTAATTATTTTTGACATGTAACATTATTTGTTATCAATAAATAAATCTAAATCTAAATCTAAGGTACCTACCCTTACTGTCCCGTCTCAAAAATTCAGCCTGTATATCAAATATTGAAAAACTTAGAGAGCTAAGCACCCATTCTTGCCTTAGCCACGATATTTTCGATGAAACTTCTAACGGCTCTTGAGATTTATTCCTTGCGCTAAACTTGTATTATATTTTTACTTTCCTTACGCCGATATTTTTAATGTTCTTAATTCATCCTAGCATAATATTTTACCATCAAGTTCAACAGTGAAAATATCACCAATATCCTTTTCAAAAATATATTTTATAAATTTTCCTTAGATACGCGAAGACCGCAAAGTAGAAGAGAAACGCAAAAAGAAAGCTAACGCTTTCGCGACTCCCAGCAAAAAGAAATCTCTCGCGGATGCCCTGAGACGACGGACGATTATGAACGTGAGCAACGCCAGCGCTTCTTCCAGATCACAGAGGTCTGCCAGCGTCACTTCTAACAAGGGGCCTTCGGTTAGTGACAATTCATGTCAGAGTTTAAAATTACCTTTCGTACATCCCCTTTGCTGTCCCTCTGAAAATGCGCAAATACATTATATGTACGCTTTACAGACTTTTTTTCACAAATTCTTTGTTACTGTTTCAGGTAAACACAACAATGACAGAAGATGATGCCGGGCTGGAGGGCGCAGTCGCTGACGACGCGGACGCCGAGTACATTCGCAACGTGTGCGAGCGAGACATCGTGGGCCCCGGCACCGCGCTCGCTAGATACCTACCCTTGTTGAGATACTTGCTGAGCAACCCGGCCAAGTGTACCCAGACACTGCAAGCGGTCGCTGCCTTGACTTTCACTAGGTAAACTATTATGTACATCGAGTGCAAGCGAGACATCGTGGGGCCTGGCACCGCGCTCGCTAGATACCTGCCCTTGTTGAGATACTTGCTGAGCAACCCGGCCAAGTGTACCCAGACACTGCAAGCGGTCGCTGCCTTGACTTTCACTAGGTAATCTATTATGTACATCGAGTGCAAGCGAGACATCGTGGGGCCTGGCACCGCGCTCGCTAGATACCTACCCTTGTTGAGATACTTGCTGAGCAACCCGGCCAAGTGTACCCAGACACTGCAAGCGGTCGCTGCCTTGACTTTCACTAGGTAAACTATTATGTACATCGAGTGCAAGCGAGACATCGTACGGCCCGGCACCGCGCTCGCTAGATACCTACCCTTGTTGAGATACTTGCTGAGCAACCCGGCCAAGTGTACCCAGACACTGCAAGCGGTCGCTGCCTTGACTTTCACTAGGTAATCTATTATGTACATCGAGTGCAAGCGAGACATCGTGGGGCCTGGCACCGCGCTCGCTAGATACCTGCCCTTGTTGAGATACTTGCTGAGCAACCCGGCCAAGTGTACCCAGACACTGCAAGCGGTCGCTGCCTTGACTTTCACTAGGTAAACTATTATGTACAACGTGTGCGAGCGAGACATCGTGGGGCCCGGCACCGCGCTCGCTAGATACCTACCCTTGTTGAGATACTTGCTGAGCAACCCGGCCAAGTGTACCCAGACACTGCAAGCGGTCGCCGCCTTGACTTTCATTAGTTAATCTATTATGTACAACGTGTGCGAGCGAGACATCGTGGGGCCCGGCACCGCGCTCGCTAGGTACCTGCCCTTGTTGAGATACTTACTGAGCAACCCGGCCAAGTGTACCCGGACACTGCAAGCGGTCAACGTGTCAGCGTCAATGTACAACGTGTGCGAGCGAGACATCGTAGGGCCCGGCACCGCGGTCGCTAAGTACCTGCCCTTGTTGAGATACTTGCTGAGCAACCCAGCCAAGTGTACCCAGACACTGCAAGCGGTCGCCGCCTTGACTTTCATTAGTTAATCTATTATGTACAACGTGTGCGAGCGAGACATCGTAGGGCCCGGCACCGCGGTCGCTAGATATCTGCCCTTGTTGAGATACTTGCTGAGCAACCCAGCCAAGTGTACCCAGACACTGCAAGCGGTCGCCGCCTTGACTTTCATTAGTTAATCTATTATGTACAACGTGTGCGAGCGAGACATCGTAGGGCCCGGCACCGCGCTCTCTAGGTACCTGCCCTTGTTGAGATACTTGCTGAGCAACCCGGCCAAGTGTACCCAGACACTGCAAGCGGTCGACGCCTTGACTTTCTATAGGTAATCTATTATGTAAAACGTGTGCGAGCGAGACATCGTTGGACCTGGCACCGCCCCCATCGGCCAATAATGTTTTAAATATTAATTTTGTGTAAACTTCCTCAGATTCATGCTGGTCTCGAGCTCGGTCTGCGAGGAGGGTCTACAGCTGATGGTGACGATACTGAAGCGATCGAAGAACGTCTCTCTACGTACAAACCTGACCATCGCCTTCGCGGACCTCACACTGAGGTTTCCTAATCTGACGCAGCCGTGGACACATCATATCTATCATATGTAAGTTAAACAAGGTATACTAGGCGTCACGTTGTTAGATCGTGTCCCGAATACTGTGATTCGTCGTAAAACTAAAGTTGACATTGGAAGGCAAAACACGTAACTCGAGTGTGGATGGTCAAGTTACTTAGCCCGACGAAGTGATGGCAGTAACAATAGAGGTAAAGTGGGCAGCCCACCGCCCACCTGACAACGTACTGAAGTTCAAAATCGTTTAGTAAGATTATCGTGGGTAAGGCCTTAACTGCTTATAGAATTGTCGTGTTATATTGCGGGTTAACGGTGGAACAAAGCTGTTACAAAAATTATCTAATAACATGCAATATCCATAGATAAGTCAAAAGTTCAACAAAACTAACAAGGATGACAAGTTGAACACGACGCATCTAGGTATCGCTGGCGAGAAAGCACCAGTGTATGTGTCTGAACATTTGACGCCTGCCAACAAAAGTCTACATGCCGCTGCGCGTCTAAAAGGAAAGGAAGTCTCATATCAATTCGTTTGGGTGAGAAATGGAAGAATTAACGTCCGTAAGAATGAAACCTCTCAAGCCATTCAAATTCGTGACCTTGATTCTATCAAGATTATGGTGTGACTTTTTTGTTTATTTTAGCATTAGTAGTTATCAATTATTATGGTTTTAGATGAGTAAAGTGTTTATTATCAAAATGTTCGTGGCTTACGTACCAAGCTGAAAGACGTGTACAATAATATTAGGATAAGCAATTATGATATAATCGTGTTCACAGAATCTTGGCTAAACTCTTCCATAAATGATAATGAATTGGTGGACTCCAGATATGCTATCTATCGTCGAGATAGAATCTGCACTCCTGGTTCTAAAAAAGATGGAGGTGGTGTATTAATAGCAGTTTCAAAAAAAATACCTTCGGCTCGTGTACGCAACTGGGAAAGCAGTTGTGAGGATCTCTGTGTTAATATTAGTATCACAATTAATAATGTAACCAAAATAATTTCTCTTTGCGGTGTTTATTTGGCTCCTAAAGTAAATTTAGTCTCTTTGAAAACTTTTCTGGACAACACTGATAAAGTTTTCGCTCATGCAGATGATGTGATAATTCTGGGTGAGTTTAACTTGGGGTTTATTGAATGGACTAAACACAACTCTAGTGATCAACATACGACTCCATCTAATTATGGTACCTCTTTAGGTTGTGCTTTTATTGATTTTATTTCTATTCATAACTTATCCCAGTTAAATTACGTAAACAATGTAGATGGCAACAAACTGGACCTAGTTCTTACTAATATCCCCAACATTAAAGTAGATCAACCATTAGATTTACTTTCCAAACTTGACGTACTGCATCCTAATTTAGACATTACTATTCCGAACACATGTTATTCGTATCTCCCAACTAAACGTCGTAGTGATTATAATTTTTATAAAGCTGATTATAACAATGTTATTCTGGAACTCAAGAATATGGAGTGGCTCCAAATTTTCTCAGACTGCTCGAGTGTGAATGACATGACCTTAAAATTCTATAACACCCTACAAAACATTATTGAGCAGTTTGTACCTAAACATCAACCAAAAAATAGAAAGCACCCGGTTTGGTTCACCAAAAAACTAATAAAGTTACTATCTGAAATGAATAAAATGCGAGCAAGATATCGGAGATACGGTAATCCTCGCGATGGAATCGAATACGACTTATTGAGAGAACGATGCCATAAACTTCTTAATGCGTGTCATAGTACCTATCTGCGAAATCTTGAGGCTGATATAGCCAGAAACCCTAAAGCTTTTTGGCGGTAGATAAAAGATAAACTCAAAGGAAATGCATCTATTCCTGAGAAAATGCATCTTAATGAAAGAACTTCTAATGATGGACCTGCAGTTGCCAATCTTTTCGCTGATCATTTCTCGTCAGTTTTTTCAAATGGTTCTTGTATCGTTGTCCCTACAAATCAGGCGAAATCAGATCTATTCATGGATTGTGTAAGTTTTACCGAAAACGAGGTTCTTAGGAAAATTAAATCGCTTGATATATTCAAGGGACCTGGGCTGGATGGTATTCCTCCTCTTTTCATAAAACGTTGTGGAGCAGCTATTGCGTTTCCCCTTACCCTTATAATAAATCGATCTATGCATGATGGCTGTTTTGCGGACGAGTGGAAAAAGGCAAAAATATTTCCAGTTTATAAAAAGGGTGAATTAGATGATGTTAGCAACTACAGGCCGATTTCAATTTTATCATGTTTTTCCAAAATATTTGAATCCTTAATAACACCAATATTGTCTCGCCACTTGGACAGGATTCTTTCTCCTCATCAGCATGGTTTTAGAAAAGGTCGCTCTGTTCAAACTAACCTGGTTGACTTTGTGTCTGATCTTTCTCACGAAGTGGACAAGGGATATCAGGTAGATTCCATTTACACTGACTTCAGCAGTGCGTTTGACAAAGTCGATCACAATCTCCTATTGTACAAACTGAAATTAGCGGGTGTGTATGGTTTAATGCTTGACTGGTTCAAGTCATATCTGCTGAATCGGCCTCAAATGGTGGTTGTAAATGGTCACGTTTCTGAGACATATATTTCTGATTCAGGAGTGCCTCAGGGATCTCATCTTGGACCTGTTATTTTCTCAATTTTTATTAACGACCTTTCGTCGCAAATTCACCATTGTAAATACTTATTGTATTATATGACTTAAAATTGTATAAAACTGTTAATTCTGTAGAGGATTCTACACTTATTCAAAGTGATTTGGACAGACTATCCCAGTGGTGTGCGTCAAATGGTATGCTCCTTAATGTGAAAAAATGCTTTCATATAAAATTCACGAGGAGAAAAAAGCCTATTGCATCGCACTATTACCTGGACTGCGCAGCTCTTGAGGGGGTGGAGCAAATTCGGGATTTAGGAGTAATTCTGGACAAAGAACTGAACTTTATACCCCAGATTGACGCAATGGTCAAGAAGTCCGCACAGATGCTCGGATTTGTCAAGCGAAATAGTCGTGGGTTTCAGTCAAAAGGGATCAAAATATTGCTTTTTAATTCTCTTGTCCGTAGCCAACTCGAATATGCTAGTTCAGTTTGGAATCCGTTTTATGCGATTCACTCACAAAGGATTGAAAGTATCCGGCGTGCCTTTACAAGACATTTAGCTTTTATCTCACCGGGTATGTCACATAGATGCTCATATGATGAACGTTTGAAACTTTTTGACATGTCATCTTTACGTAGCCGAAGAAATATGCTTGATTTGACTTTCTTACACAAATTAGTGAGTGGTTCAACACCGTGTCCACAGTTGCTTGGGAGGATTTTTGTGTCAGTGCCCTGTAATATGCCTTGTAAGCCCATTACTAGAATATTTTGGTGACCCACTAGCAAAACTAACTTAGGTCTTAATTCACCAATCACTAGAATGTTAAGACAATATAACGAGAAGTATCAAACTATCCCAGATCTTGACATTTTTCACTTATCCTTGACCAATTTTAGGACCAGTTTGCAAAGATTCTGTTAAGTTTAATCTTATTTTCCCATTTTGTGGATATTTTTTTTGTGTTTTTTGTGTTAGTTAATTAATTGTTTTGTTTTGTATTAGTAATTATAAAAGAATTTAGTACTTGCTGTAAATGTCTATAATGTAATGTCTGCTTTGTGTTTACCACTTGTTTATTGTTGAATGTTGTGAACGCCTGTCACTGGTCCACATATCAGAATTTTAGTTTTATGTTTTAATTTGTTAAGTATGTGTAATATGTGTACTGTTGGTGTTCCGTTATTAATAAATAAAATAAGGTTTTCGCCAGCCCAAATGGCAAAAAGAGTCACCAATTCTCCATACATTTTCATGTTTGCCATATTTGAGACACTATTACGGCTGATACCGAGCTGACAACTCTGTAGCCGTAGAGAAAAAGTTCATTTTGTGTCTCAAGTTAAGGCGCATTTTATAACCCGTTTCTATGATTTTTTTCGTAATAGAACAAAGTATAAGACCTCTATCATCCGGTACTGATATTTTAAAAGTCACCATTTTGACAAAATTTTGAATATTGATTTTGTTTTAAAGATATCAAGCTGGACAGATTTATATACAAAGTTGTTTTCTTGCCTTAAATTGTACCTATACCAAAATGTCACATTTCAGCCAGACAGTGACTTAAAAACAACAGAGAAACAGGTTATCAAATGTACTAAAACGGTGGCACGCCTATGCGCCTTAATTAAAACTTTAATTAACCATCGGAAGTTGGGTCTCCTCTGTCAAATGTACATTACCACTGTGTATTTGTAACAAATAATATCGTTATTTTCCCTTTAACTTTGTAGCCTGAGCGATGAAGAGCTAGAAGTCCGGCAATGTGCCGTGAAGATGCTCTCGTTCCTCGTGTTACACGAGATGGTTCGAGTGAAGGGTCAGATCGCGGACATGGCGCTGTGCTGCGCCGACAAGGACCCACGCATCGCCGCCATGACGAAGCTGTTCTTCAAGCAGTTGTCGCAGAAAGGGAACGCGCTATATAATGTCATGCCGGATATTATATCGAGGCTCAGTGACCCTGAGTTGAATGTACCGGAGGATCAGTATAGGGTGATCATGAAGTGAGTTATGTTTGAAATATTATTTAGAGTGCATAACGAACTGGAAAAGATCAGTCGAAACAAATTTAAAGTGAGAAAAGTATTTTGAATATATATTCAAACATGCCACCTATTTCTTTAACCGTTGAACTTTTCCATCGTGCCCATGCATTGAATATTTGGAGCTATTTGAGGTGGCACAGCGGTAGCGCACTTGCCGAAAAAGCAAAAGTCACAGGTTTTATTCCTGGCCTGAGAGTTAAGTGCAAATTGACAATCGAATAACTTTACTACCGCGCGAATCGAGGGCCTTATCGTCTAACTTCGACATCCATCACAATCGCCTTCAAACGACATCACACATCATTTTTGGCCAATCACGACGCTATTGAAGGTTATAGAGATGGATATTGAAGTCAGACAATAGTCTCCGGCGCGTGTTTTGTCCTACACACTCAACGACCTATGGATACTTATAGACTTGTAACCACCGTACTAGCTGGCTTTTCAATATGACAAGAAACATTTAAAAAAACACTATTTATTAAACCATAAATCGTACAAAGTTTACAGTGAGACCCTGATAAAAGTTAAGTATATAACCTGAGGTTCAGGGATTTCGTACTTCCTCTTGGAAGTTACAATGTTATTTACACGTTTAATTAAATAGTTCAACAAATAAAACTATAGATCCAATAGAGAGGTTATCGGACATCAAAAAGTCTCGCGCGCGCATTCCCCCCTTGCGGGCGTGTTTCTTAATGAACGAAAGCTTTGTGTTCTGAAAATGGCGAAAGTTGTGAAGTGCAATTCTTGCAATATTATTATCGACGAAATGTTGTCGTATATTCAAAATAAGTTATCGGTGATCGATGAAGACACCCTGGTGCGAATATGTACGTCTACATTTTCTAATGAAGAGATTGAAAATTCGAAAGCGCTATTGTTTGAGTCAGTTCCTGTTGATAAAGCCAAAATTAAGCGCAAAAACAACGGCAAGGAACAGCGAAATCTGGCCGATATTGTGAATATTTTCAAGTCAACGGAACCAGATCTGTTCCCGATTTTCGTTGCTAGAGATCTGGAGCGATTACCTCCCATTTTATTCGACCACCTCGATTGTACAAAGCTACTAAAAGACTTGCTTCTAGTACAAAATGAATTAAAATGCGTGAAAGAAACATACGTTACGCAAACGCAGTTAAGTGAGTTTAAGGCGGAGATGTTAAAAATGCGACATGATTCATTAACGCCAGCATCTGCCTGCAAGGTAAATATGAAGCGAGGTGCATGGACCATGGATAGTGACCCCATAATATTTTCCCACGTAAATAACTCGCCAATAGATGGATGTAATAACAGTATTGTAGAAACATCGTTACACGGAAACGAAAATAGTGCACCGCTGCGATATAGAAATATAATGACGGTAGGCGGCGAACAAAGCGACAGCACCACATTCACGCCTAGCGCCGAGGCCGCTGCCGCCAGGCCGAGTCCGACCGGTTTGAGGCGGCCGGCCGTGACGTCACCCGCGGGGCTCTCAACGCTGCCGCAATCAGCTGCTCGCAATAACAACGGCCTCATGACCGGAGAGGGAACTAAGGAGCGTCCAAGTGTAACTTTGTCGGTTACTAAAGGATGTGAGCCAGTGCAAACGAATGACGATGAAGGATGGCAAAGAGTTTCCCGCCATAGGAAACCTAGGTCTTACCGTTATATGGGTACTTCCGGTATTTCTAGGGATACCGAAGGAAGATTCAAAGCCGCGTTTAAAAGGGTACCAATCTTCATTACCAAGGTGCACAAAGATACGACCGAAAAGGACATAACGGATTACGTATATGAAAAAACGAAAGATAACATTACGCTGGAAAAAATATCGTTTAAATATGACAGAGACTACAAAGCCTACAAATTCTTTGTTTCGGAAAACAAATTGTCATTTTTTCTAGACAGTAAACTATGGCCTGAGGGAATCATATTTAGGCAATTTGTTAATTACAAGGCCCGGAAACTTAACGAGAACGGTGCAAACAATGGCACCGTGCACGGCCAATAAAGCATATTCTAATGAATATAAAGTCTACATTCAATTTAGTAAGCTTTAACTGCAAGAGTGTGAAACGCTCGGTGGAGAGTGTCAGGCAGTTATGTCGCACATCAGATATAATTGCTTTACAAGAGACTTGGTTGCTGCCGGACGATATTCAGTTCCTGAGCGATATTGATAATGAGTACGCTTGCACCGGGACGTCGGCGGTGGATACTGCGACCGGTATGCTTGTAGGGCGACCGTACGGCGGAGTGGCACTCCTATGGAACAAAAATGTTTTTAACAACGTTTCGGTTGTGCAATGTGATAACCCGCGAGTATGTGCCATAAAAGTAACCATGGATCTAAGATCGTTTTTGGTGTTTAGTGTGTACATGCCTACAGATAATAATGTGAACCTGTCGGAATTTACGGACTGTCTTAGTCTGGTAAGCGCTATTATTAGTAATAATAATATTGAATCTGTTTATATACTCGGAGATTTCAACGCGCATCCTAATGAACAATTTTATTATGAGTTGGACTGTTTCTGTATGGAATCGGAATGGTTGTGTGCTGACGTCCAATTGTTAGGTTTGAAGTCTGATACTTATACATTTATAAGTGAATCGAACGGTTCGAGACGTTGGCTCGACCATTGCGTAGTCACCAGTTCCGCTATGGAGACAATTGTAAATACGTATGTTAAGTATGACGTTCTGTGGTCCGACCACTTTCCCCTCGTAATACAGTGTAAGTTAGATAATATTAAACCTAAATTGTATGAAAGTAATAAAATCCGGAATTGTAGTAAAATACGATGGGGGGAAAGAAAACCTGAACAAACTGATATTTATACCAAATTTTGCGATAGTAATTTTAAATTAATTAACTTACCTATTGAATTAAGTGCTTGTAGTGATTATATTTGTAATAATCTGGACCACAGAAATTTCATCGATAAAATATATGAAGATATTGTTCGTGTACTATGCCAGGCAGCTTGTGCGAGCTATGATATAAATGCTCTCAGAGGTAAAAAGCCGGTTATAGGCTGGAACAAGTATGTGAGTGATGCTCACAGGAAGGCCAGGCAAAAGTTTGAGTTGTGGATGTTGTGTGGCAAGCCTCGGGAAGGTTGTGCTTTTAGTGAAATGCAGACTAGTCGCAGGATTTTTAAATCTCGTTTGCGATGGTGTCAAAATAATAGTGACCAAATTAAAATGGATATCTTGGCATCGCATCATTCCAAGCATGATTTTCGCAGTTTTTGGAAGTCAACCAATAAACTTAATAGTAAGCCGGGCTTGCCTGTGAGTGTCAACGGTATCAACGATCTGACAGGCATAGCCGAGATGTTCAGGGAGCACTTCACTGTAACGTCACCTTTGGGGCCATCACAGTCTTTGTGCGGTGCTGGGTGTGGTGGCCGGGAGAATAGTGCCCGATTTACGGCAAAAGATGTAAGGCAGGTTATTAAATCTATGTCGCGGGGCAAGTCACCGGGCCACGATGACCTGAGCATTGAACACCTTAAATATGCAGGTAATGGTCTGCCCAGAGTGCTGGCGATGTTCTACTCCCTGTGTGTGGGGCACTCGTACTTACCTGCGCAGATGATGAGGACTGTGGTGGTGCCGATTGTGAAGAGCAGGACTGGCGATATTAGTGACGGGAGCAATTATAGGCCTATCTCATTAGCCACTATTATCTCGAAGGTTCTTGACGGTTTGCTTAACACTCAGCTTGATAAATATCTACAAATACATGACAACCAATTCGGTTTTAAGTCAGGTCTCTCCACAGAAACAGCTGTATTGTGTTTAAAGCAAACTGTCAAGTACTATACTGATAGAAATACGCCTATTTTTGCTTGTTTCCTCGACTTATCGAAGGCGTTTGACCTGGTTTGTTATGATATTCTTTGGAAAAAACTTCACCAAACTTCAATGCCCGAGGAACTAATAAGCATTTTTAAATATTGGTATCAGAATCAGGACAATGTCGTTCGATGGTCGGGGGCCTATTCAGTCCCATACAGGTTGGAGTGTGGAGTGAGGCAAGGAGGGCTAACCTCACCTAAGCTCTTCAACCTCTATGTGAATGCGCTGATTGAGAGGCTCAGCAGCACACATGTTGGCTGTCATATTGGAGGAATTAGCATTAACAATATTAGTTATGCTGATGACATGGTGCTGCTGAGCGCCTCTGTGAGCGGTTTATCAAAGCTGCTTGGCATTTGCGAAGAGTACGCTGACAATCACGGGCTGTTGTATAACGTGAAAAAAAGCGAATGCATGGTCTTTCAGGCCCGAGGAAGACATCTACATAATATACCAGCTATTAAACTCTACGGGTATCCTCTTAATAGAGTCAATCAGTTTAAATACCTTGGACATGTTGTAACCTCGGACCTGAGAGACGATGCAGACATAGAGAGGGAGCGTAGGGCGTTGTCTGTTCGTACTAATATGATAGCCCGCAGATTTGCTCGCTGCTCAATAAACGTCAAAATCACCCTGTTCAGGGCATTTTGTACGTCCTTCTGCACGAGCAGTCTGTGGGTGAGTTATACGCAAAGACAGTACAGCGCGCTACGAGTCCAATACAACAATGCGTTTAGGATGATTTTGGGGCTGCCTCGCTTCTGTAGTGCGTCGGGGATGTTCGCGGACGCGCATGTGGATTGCTTTTATGCAACGATGCGCGGGCGGTGCACATCCCTGTTGCGCAGGGTGCGGGCCAGCCGCAACTGTATCCTGAACGCATTTGCGGAACGGTTTGACTGTCAGTACCTGAATCATTGCAGCATGATTCATGTGCTGACAGCAGCCAAAATATTGTTTTAATTTTATATATATTTTATTGTACTAATTGATAATTGATTTTTTTGTGTATTAATAATTATGATCTTAATCGATCGAAATAAACGTCATTCTATTCTATTCTAATACAAAGCAAAAACAAAAATAGGAAATATACAAAAATAAAATAAAGAAGTTATAACCAAATGTTTGTGTGATATGTATTTGTGTTGGTGAGGGGGAGAGGATGTGTGTGTTTATGTGAGGGTGGGGGTGTGTGTGTATGTGTGAAGCGAGGGGAGGGGTGTGGTTGTGTATGCCTATGTCTGGAATGGTGTTTATGCATAGGAAGTACGTAAACTTTGTGAGAGAAATATACCTCGTTGTGCACACTACACAAAAACGTCCGTGTACATATTGTTTAGTATCCAAAGCGATGGATTTCGCTATGATTTGTATAATCTGAGTACCTAATCGTTTTTCGTTAATTTTGCATTTTATTTTGCTTTAAGTAATTTGTATAATTAAAATGGCATACTTATAGCGCAATGATTAATGATTATACTTATCGTTACAGATACATAACATCCCTCATCCAGAAAGATCGTCAGATGGAAGCTTTAATAGACAAACTCTGCCAAAGATTCAAACTGTCCACCGAAGAGCGGCAATGGCGGGATCTAGCTTATTGTCTATCTTTATTCACTTACAACGAAAGGTCGCTCAAGAAACTAATAGAAAATATGGACTGTTACAAAGACAAACTGCACTGTAAGGGAGTCATGGAATGCTTTAATACGTTAATGAGCAACACATCTAAGATGGCAAAGAATGATATTAAGGTAAAGAACAAAATTAGAAAGATCTTTAACATAAAGGTGACCTTGATTTGTACAGATAAATTTTACTGAAGATTGGTAAGAGAAATAAAATCTTGGAATTCGGACTAAAAATATTTAGAGTACCCAAAGCGATGGATTTCACTATAAATCATATAGTTATAACAAATCAGAAATGACGACGTTTCCTTTTTTTTTACAAAGTCAAAGACATTTGACAAAAGTTGTAGGAACTTAGGGCAGATTTATTAATTTAATTTACAATAATACACAGTACTTTATGCAATGAGGTACTAATCGTAACTGTCTTCTATAATGGAAGTATAGATTTTACTGTACAAATCAAAGACCTCGTACTACGAATAAAATGCAAACCGAGAAAGAAGTCGAAACTTCTGTTCTTAAAAACTTATTTTTAAAAATAATGAGATATGTTATCATAGAAACAATATAGTCTATTTTGAATGTTTAATTTTAGTTTTAGTGCTGTCAAAACTTGATTTTTTCCAAAATAATATAGCTTGTGTTATTAACACTAAAGAAGTATTTTATAATTAAGAAAATTTTGTTTTGACAGCACTAAAATTAAAACCTTCAGAATTGGCTATAGTAAAAGATATACTATATTTTGAATAAACTGCAGAAATCCGTAATTTTTGGGCACGGTTCTTCTAACTAATGCACACAGATACGAGAGTGTTAATATAAAAACGTATTTATCCACAGACTCTAGTCCAAGAGTTTGGCGACAAGATCGAGGAATGCTTCGCGGTACGCGAGGGCGAGAACGACGGCGAAGGGGGTGGGGAGGGAGGGAGCAGGACCGCCGCGCCGCCCACCCCCCGCGCCACGCCCCGCAAGAAACCCGCCGCGAGACGGAACAGGAGGCGGTCGTCTTCTAGTCCAGATGAGGTAATCCTTTCTCTAATTATATCACGAATCTTAACAGCGGCGGTTATTCTTCATTGTTACTTTGTAACTAACTGATCGCGATGAAACTTTTGCAGTGACCCAATATATAATTTGTAATTTGTTTGTATTCTACTCAAAATTATTTTCTTTATTGTTAAATGTTTTCATTAACCGTACACTTAAAGTTTAAGAAAAGTTATGTTTTTTTTGGATCATTGTTTGAATTATATCCATGCGAAATTTTATTTTAATCCAAGCAACAGTATTTAGGTGTAAAGAGCAGAGAATTTTCGATAAAGTACAAAAAATAACTTACAAAGTTTGTGAACTAAAGTATACTCTATATGTCTAGTCACAATAAAACAATAAAAACAAATTGAACCTCTTCAAACAGGCCTCTTTTATAAGCTCGTGTAGGGATGTAATTGACTGGGTTATATTGTCTTTTCTTAGAATGACCCTCCAAACGACCCAGAAACACCAGTAAGGAAGTCAAACCGGAGACCTGCAGCTAGATACAACAAAGTTACAGCAAACGATTCTGACGAATCTGGTAAATAACGTTTTTATTTAGCTTTATTCTCTTCTCTACGGTAAAAGTTTGCATTAACCACATCCCTTTATTTCAGATGATGAAGATTCAAACAAGAAGAATGATGACGACGTGTTCAAAAAACCAACGATAAGAAAGACTACCCGGAAAAGGAAGTAGACTTCTATTTTTAAAGCCCGTAGCTGGATAAGAAAAGCAGAGATGCCCCTGAAGATTCATGAGCTGTTTTTTTTTTCTTGTCGTGCAAGTGGACCAAGTATTGACAGAAATTCCCTTAGGTTTAAGGTAAAGGAAAAAATACTTTTTAAAATTATGAAATCTTTTTTTTATTAACGGTTCTTTTACACTTCACTTAACCATTTAATAAAGTTATAAAGTCTTTAATTTTACTTTTAGTGCTCTCAAAACTAGAAAATTCCATAGTAATATGGCTTCTATTGTTCACACTAAAGAACTATTTTGGAATGAAGAAAATTTAGTTTTGACAGCACTAAAACTTAAAGCCTTCAGAATCGGCTTTAATATAGGAATATAATTTATTGCACGTCAAAAATACTAACTGCACATCAAAGGCAGCGCAGAAGTAAGTGGTTATTTTTTTTATGACAACCTTTCAGCATAGATCTTTGCCCCCTTGTCAACATTCTGACCTTTTGATGTGCAATAAGTATTTTTTTGATGTGCAGTTATAACTTTGATAGGACACTATTGTTAGGAATCAATGACAAGTATAATTTCAAAATATCTGTAACTAACATTTCGCCGTCGGCTCCTCTCGGGTTTATTCAATCTCTACCCCGTTTGCAAATATATTCAGTATACAGACGTAACTTTCATACTAGCTACTATATTATTAGTATAGATTATAGGACTCGATTACAGGATTAGATGATATCCGCTAAAGTAGACGATAATAATCGTTATTATTGTGAAATAAGAATGGAAAAAAAAGAAAAGGGTCTAACTTATTGAATAAAGGCTAAATTGCGTTCGTTTTTGCAGAGCCCACCTGTTTTGACAGTTTATTCCATTACTAGCTTTTGCCCGCGACTTCGTTCGCGTGGGTTTCGGATATAAATTCGAATCAGACTTGCCCTAGATTTATATTTACCGTTTGCGTCTATTCAATATTTGCCCCGTTTTCGGCTTGGACGTTATTTTATGAACACCCCTTGTAGTCTATGTGTTGACCAGGGTAACTACGATGATAATATCGAAAACCGCATGCAAATCCGTGGAGTGGTTCTCGAGTTATAAAATCGTTTATTCAATCTTTGCCCAGTTTTCAGCTTGGGCGTTATTTTATGAACAGTCCCTTATAGTCTATGTGTTGACCAGGGTAACCACAATGATAATAAATAAAACTGCATTCAAATCTGTTGATTGGTTCTCGAGATATAAAAGCATTTATTCAATATTTGCCCCGTTTCCGGCTTGGGTATTATTTTATGAACACACCCTATAGTCGATGTGTTAAGAAAGGTGACTACAATGATAATTAAGAAAACGGCATTCAAATCCGTTGATGGGTTCTCGAGTTATAAAAGCGTTTATTCAGTCTTTGCTCCGTTTCCAGATTGGGCGTTACTTTATGAACACCCCTTATAGCCTATGAGTTGAGCAGCGTTACTGCGATGATAATAAAAAAACCGTATCCAAATCCGTTAAGTGGTTCTCGAGTTAAAACGGAACATATAGACAGACAAAAATTCTAAAAATTGTTGTTTCGGCCTTAGTACAGTACCAATAACCCATTTCATTTAAAATTTCGCGAAAATATTCAATGTACAGACACGACTTTTTTACTACTTTATTATTAGTATAGATGAATTTAACTGTCATATTTTTAGTTATTGTTCTGAGGTCATATAGATATTTTGTTTGTGGAGTTGTTTATTAATTGTGTCAATTTCCAAATTGATAGCTGCAAGACTTTAGTTGTGTCTGTCTACAAAGTATTTGTGTCCTTAGCGATTTTTTTAATTTTACCTATAAGTACTGTTCATAAAAACGTTACAAGCGGAAAAAAAATTGTTTAGCTAAACCATGTAACCGATAATTATAGAGTCACTAGATTACCTTAATTAGGTATGTATTTCATGATTATGCAGTGTGGTTTTTATTTTAATTTTATTTTGGCAAACAGTGTGTCAATAAATACAGATTTTAAGAAAGCAATTGTTGCAGTGGTCACTTATATGGGTCATTTCAAAAATAATGCACCCCTTGCCTTTTCGGTGTCCCATGCATATTTTATTTTTTTCTATTTCCTGGCTATTATTATAGGTTTCTTATTTTTTACTTAAATAAGAAGTATCTGAGAACCAATTACAATAATCGCATTTATAATATATAATATATTTCATGGATTTATCGATTATTGAAAATACTGAAAATGACGGTTTCATACTACTGTCCCATCGGCGAAATTTATAACTTCTGACTGCGTTTTAAAAAATTTTTCTTCTACATAAGTCATTATTTTTGGTATAGTATCTTGAGTTTTATTTTATATTAATGATTTATTTAAATAATTAATATTTCTCTAAAAAAACAATTTTAAAGCTTGTCCTACGATTGCACATCTTTGAGACATGTCTACTTACTCCCGTCAAGTTAAACATGATAAGGGGATCGTGCTTGCAAAAGGTCCGGTCGTTTTGAATTTTTATTGTTGTCAGGACCTAAGCCAATATTAAAATACCATATTTGCAATTTCCAAAGTGTTGTGCCAGCGGCGTTATACCCAAAAAAACATGAAATTTTCGGACTTTTTCAGTTTTTGCTCAATATCTCAGTGAAGGGTCTGACCGGTAATAGTCACTATACATGCTTTTAAAGTAGACTAAATTTACTACAATTTGAAACTAAGACGAGCTCTATACACCCACTAGTTCCTAAGATACAGTTTTTAGAAAATAGGTAATTTTTTGCAAAAAGTGATATTTTTTTCGAAATAGTCACTTATTTTGTGAAATATCTTCTAAAATACGTAGCCCAAGTCAAATAATAAATGAAATGAAGTTGTAGTGAATTTAATAAGCTTTCATTTGGGAACAGATGGGTACCTGTAGGCCCAATGAGTTTAATAACAGACGTCCTTCTTGTCACACTACGATTATTATTTATTATCTGGAAAATTAGCAGAAAATCGTAATTACAGCTTAATTAAATATAATTTTAATTAGCTACCTTTTCCTGTGTGAATTTTCAAGATTTTGAATAGTTTCTTACTGCGGCTGAATAAAAGTTTTATATAATAAAATCAAAAGACTCAGTACAGTAAATGAGATAAAAAGTACCCCGAATTTTACGCAAAGACCTAATTCAGAATAGCTCGATTTATCACAAAATAGTAAAGAAAAGGTTCACAGCAGGAATGCAAAAGCTACTCTGGCATGAGTCTTCTTAGTATCGTTGGCAAATTGGGCCATTTTAATATTACACGACATTATATTTTTTGACCTACCCATCTGTTCTCGAATGAAAGCTTATTAAACTCACTGCAACTTAATTTCATTTAATATTTGACTTGGGATACGTATTTTAGAAGATATTTCACAAAATAAGTGACCATTTCGAAAAAAAAACACTTTTTGTAAGAAATTGCCTATTTTCTAAAAACTGTATCTTAGGAACTAGTGGTTGAATAGAGCTTGCCTTAGTTTCAAATTGTAGCAAATTTAGTCTACTTTAAAAGCATGTAAAGTGACTATACCAGTCAGACCCTTCCTTCACTGAGATATTGAGCAAAAACTGAAAAAAGTCCGAAAATTTCATGGTTTTTTGGGTACACCACCGCTCGCACAGCACTTTGGAAATTGCAAATCTGGTAATTCAATATTGGTTTAGGTCCTAACAATATATAAAAAATTCAGAACGACCGGACCTTTTGCAAGCACGGATGTAGATCTTGACTGGAGTAACTTTTGTAACGGTCATTACTAAAACATCTTGTCGAAAATGTGAAATAATTTACGCTGCAACAATACTACCCAGGAATATGTCACGTCCACTAAGCGGCAGCTTTGAGATTAGTCGAGAAAGTGCCGTGCTTAGCATCGGAAGAATTCTCTTACTTTTTGTCGCAAAAAATTGTCTCGTTTTGT
The DNA here is from genome assembly GCA_910592155.1 of Ypsolopha scabrella. Classification (NCBI taxonomy): domain Eukaryota; kingdom Metazoa; phylum Arthropoda; class Insecta; order Lepidoptera; family Ypsolophidae; genus Ypsolopha; species Ypsolopha scabrella. The sequence goes on along the minus strand of OU342975.1, from coordinate 9,974,201 downwards.
TACGAATTTTACTAGGTTTATTTATATTTTATCTCATTTGTAATAACTGAAACTAAAAAATGATTTATCTATAACTAGCTTTTGCCCGCGGCTCCGCCCGCGTGTTATTCTGTTTAACGACATGCTTTTATTCCGGGATAATAAGTAGCCTATGTGTTAAGTTAGGGTATAAGCTATATTAATTCTAAATTTCATCCAAATCCGTCCAGCCGTTTCAGCGTGAAAGAGTAACAAACATACACACACACAAACTTTCGCATTTATAATATTAGTGTGATATGATAATGTGATGGGAAACATGTACTGAAATAATTAGAAATTTCTATGACAGGGTCCTGATTTTGTTACGTCTTTTTGTTACGAAACTATAAATAAAAATACAAATAATGAAAACAAATAGCATTATATGTATACAAAATAGATTTTGTTAACCTTAGAATGTATTAAATTTAGAAGGTATTTGTAAAGGAAATTTAAACTTAATCAACACTTATTTATTTTTCCATCTTTCAATGATAAGGGTCCATTATTTTTGAAATGGCCCATCCACAAGTGTAAAATAAAATCATAAAAAATACAACATAGCCGTTTTTTTGCATAAATATAAAATATTTATCATTGATGTTTTTTCTCGAAGTATACATATGTACATATAAGGTGACTTTAATTTATCCAGCCATATTCTTACTGAAGACTCTGTAAGTGCTCAGTAACAAGGTCCAATGAGCCTTTTTGGGAAATTCGTAAATTATTCTTTTCGTGTTCCTTACAAACGCAAGCCCAGCCCCGAGTCAAGAGACGTCATGAGACGTCAAGATTTTTTGTGAAATTAGCCAAACGTGTTATCAAGCCGTGTTACTGATCACTTACCAAGCCTTCAGCATGAGTTTGGCTGTATAAATTAAAATCACCTTATATTAGGTTGGGGAAAAACTCTTTTCGCAAATAGTATGTATGAACTTATAATAAAATCTCTTTGGCTATACCATTTGTATCTGGCTGGTTTTGGTATTATTAAAAAGTTAAAATTAAAAAATAGATAATTCCAAATTCAAATTAGGTAAAATGTGTGATTTTCATTTGTTTTTCTTACTGTTAAGATGAGTGAATCTAATGAAGAAAATCGATACATTTTAAAATGTTACTACAAAAAAGGTAAAAATGCAACACAAGCCGCGAAAAAAATGTGTGATGTTTATGGACCAAGTGCAGTGTCTGTGAGAGTAGCACAAATTTGGTTTAAGCGTTTTCAATCCGGAAATTTTGATGGTAGGGTACACGTAGGTTTACCCGGGTAATCTTATAGAAAAATTCGGGGGTCGGCTCGGTCCGCTCCGCTTCGCTCGGCGCCCAATGTTTAAAAACATGTCAACCTAACACGCTCCTCCTCGCTTCGCTCGTCGTCGCATCTATTTTTGGCTTTTTTCGGCCTTTACCGACTTCGGGCTTTACCCGTAACCTCGGACGAACAAACCAACTGGACGGGCCACCAACAGGCGAAGCCCTCTGCCAAAGGTATAAGCCCCGCGGGCATACAGGCTCTATAAAAACTATAGATGTCCCTGTGTGTGAATTACTGTGAATGTGATTGTGTGTGTATAGTTTAAGCTAGTGTTTGAGTATTTTGTAGTGTGCGTGCATCGCGACGCTGCCTCGTCCCCCACCAAAAATAACAGACTTTTTTGCATAGAAATTAGTGCGCGGCTCCACTCCAGTTGGTTTTCTCCTCGAAGCCCGTAACCATTGACCTCTCATAAACAAATTGTTTATGAGAGGTCAATGTCCGGCTGTGCGGGGCAGCCGGGCTTGCTGGTGTAGCAGGGCGTACGGCCAACCGCGGGGGGGTGCCTACGCGTTCAGCGGGTTGTTGCTGACGAGGTAGAGGACCGCTGGGGTTCGGGGTTGATGAAAGAAAAACTGCTCTTCTATAGTTGATAAGCCAGATGAGGTCCCCCAGTATTGCCGCCTTGTTCGACGATCGAAGTGTGAATGCATGTCTGTACTGGAACGCGCCTATATTTATACTGCTCGCTTTCTAAGGGAACATCTCATATTTATACTGTGCGAGCGAATAAGGAGATGTGTGAGCGAGACAGACTGATTTTTACCCCCCTAAATGCGGCAATACCGGACAGAGCCCACCTGCGCTATTATTTATTTAATCAGACTGTTATATTTACATTTATTGCGAAAAACTTACTATATGCTTACTCTATATACTATTATTCTATATTTTTAGGTTAATTAAAACTCAATGGAGAAGGAACTTTATTCAATTCACATATAGCTATCAAGATGAGGCCAGGAAAACGTCTTAAAAGTAATGGACTAACAACTATGAAATAAGGGTATCTTATCCTATTATAAGCTTCTATACAAGTATATTATGTATCTATAGCCGCGAGCGTTATTCCGTCTCGCACATCTCTCCCGCCGTGCAGTGCTCGTCGCTGCATTCGCCTGCCCGTGGTTGCGAGACGACTTCTTTCGTGTCCTCTGTAGGCAGGATCACAATGCGCTTTACTGGTCGCCGCAGTACTCCTCCTTTGGTCCTGATGTCCACCACTCGTACTGTCCCGTCGGGTCCCGGGAATGTGGCTACGATGACGCCTCGCGGCCAGGTGTTGCGAGGTAGGTTACTGTCAACCACGAGTACCATGTCTCCTTCTGTGGCTTGTCGACCTCTGCCTCTTGGCTCCCGCCGGTTTTGAAGCTGTGGCAGGTATTCACGTACCCATCTCGCCCAGAATAGGTCGGCGAGACGCTGGGAGGCCCTCCAGTGGGTGTGGCCGATGAGATCCTTGTCGTCGAAGGTACCAGGAGTGGGTACTCGTGCAGATCCGCCCAGGAGCAGGTGATTCGGGGTCAATGCCTCCTCGTCGTCGGGTTGAACGGAGACGTGAGTCAGGGGGCGGCTGTTTACTGTATACTCGGCTTCTGCTATGAGGGTGCTCAGGACTTCCTCTGGCGGATGGCGCTCGTGGAGAACGGCGCCTAGTGCTGTCTTTACTGTTCTTACAAGACGCTCCCAGACCCCGGCCATAAATGGCGAAATCGGCGGTAAGAAGCGCCATCTTATGGTGCGGCTGGCGGCTTCTGTCTGCGTGGCGTCCAGCGCTGCGCGGCGTAGTTCGGCGTCGGCACCATGAAAATTGGTGCCGTTATCGGACCATATCTCGGTCGGGCAGCCTCTTCTGGCTATGAAGCGACGTAGTGCGAGTATCGCTGAGTCCGTCGATAATGATGCCGCTATCTCGAGGTGTACGGCCCTCATTGTTAGGCACGTAAATAGCGCGACATAGCGCTTTTGTCGCTGTCTCCCCACTGTGACGCTGAGTGGGCCAAAATAGTCTAGCCCGCAGTATGTGAAGGCTCGGTGATGGTGGGCGAGGCGGCACGAAGGCAGGTCCCCTGTTGGCGGCTCTGTTGGTATCGCGCGTCGGATGCGACAGGGTAGGCAGCGCGATACGACTTCTTTGACTGTCGGGCGTAGTCGAAGTATCCAGTAATGTTGTCGGCACTCGTTTACTGTAGTTTCGACGCCTGCATGCAGCAACTTGCGGTGAGTGTGTTCCACCCACAGTTTGGTGGCGCAGTGATTGCCGTCAAGTATCGGCGGGCTTTTCTGTCTGTCGGTTACTCCCGCCGCTGCGTCGACGCGCCCCTTCAGATGTATGACGTCATTGATGAGTACCACCGATAATAAGCGTAGCCGGCCGGTACTAGATATCGCTTTTCCTTTTCTTAGGGCGCGTATTTCGTCTTCGAAGGAGTCTTCTTGTATTGTTTGTACTATCAATCTTTCGGCTTCTTTTAGTAGGTAAGCTTCTATAGGTATGAATTTTTTCTGATTATTTTTCAGTTCTCGCTTCTTAGGCGTCGTCGTTTGTTTGCTTTTCGCTCGGTTTTTCCAGTCGGGGTCTTGTTTTTTGTTCTTTCTTGTGCGACTGTAGTTTGTTCGTACTTTTCTTTGTTTGCAGATTTCTATAAATTGCAGTACTCTGGCTGTAGTTCTCAAAAGGCGTTCCCATTTTGAAAATCGGCTGGCGTCCGGAGTTATACTCGTTGTTCGTGGCGTTGCCGGTGATGCGTAACATATCACCTTTTTCTCTTCTCCCGTAGTTTCGGGCTGAGTAGGTGTTTCTGTGGGCCACTTGGATGGGTTTTCTTTGAGGAAGGGCGGGCCGCTGTACCATTGGTGTTGGCTGTCGAAAGAGGTCGGGACTTCTCTCGTCGCGTCGTCGGCCACGTTGAATTTCGTAGGTATCCACCGCCATTCGTTTGTTAACGTCGTCTCTTCTATGGCAGCGACTCTATGTGCGACGTAAGGCTTGTACGATCTCGCACCGTTTCTTATCCACGCGAGAACTGTCTTGCTATCTGACCAGTATGTCTTGGATGTGGGTTTCTGTCTATGCTCTTCTAACACCGTAGCGGCCATCTTGCTGCCCAGGACGGCGGCTTGTAGTTCAAGGCGTGGCACGGAGGTGACTTTGAGCGGTGAAACACGGGCCTTCGCTGTGATGAGTGACACGTGTATGCTGCCATCAGGAGCCTCCGCTCGCCAGTATAGAGCGGCGGCGTAGGCTGTCGTGCTTGCGTCGACGAAGACGTGAAGTTGTAGTGAATGTGATTCGCTGTACTGTAGGTAACGTCTGGGTACTCTGACGTCGCGTAGGCTTCTCAGGTGATTCATCCACGTAGCCCACTGGGTAGCGAGGTCTTTTGGTATTCTGGTGTCCCAGTCTGTACCTCTGCGCCATACTTCTTGGAGTATCTTCTTGGCTTGTATGGTGACAGGAGAAGCTAGGCCCAACGGATCGTATATTGACATAACGATTTTTAGGGCTTCTCGCTTGGTCGGCGCCTGTTCTGTGAGTAATGCTGGAGGTAGGCGGGCCAGATCCAAGTTGAAGCTGAGCTCGTCTGACTGTGGTTTCCAGATGAGCCCCAATACCTTCTCTGTCTTGGTTCCGTCGTCAAGGTTTACTGCTTGTGTAGCCGTGCTTCTGTCTTCTGTTAAGGCTTCGAGCGTCTTAGATGAGTTAGACGCCCAGCCTCTAAGGTTGAAATTACCCTTGCTGTGAATCTCTCGTACTTGCTTGGATATCTCTATAGCTTCTTCTTCTGTTCTGAAGCTGTCTAGATAATCGTCCATGTAGTGATTATCTGTTATCGCTCTGACGGCCGTAGGATGCGTATCTCTGTATTTTTCAGCGTTTCTGTTCTTCACGTAGATCGCAGTGGTCGGGGAGCTGGTCGCTCCGAATATGAGTGAAGTCATTCGGTATTCGTCTGGCGGACCGTCTCGTCGCTCTCCTCTCCACAGGTACCGTAGCGCGTCTCTGTCTTCGCTCCGCACGCCGATTCTCATAAACATTTCAGCTATGTCTGCTGTTACGGCGACTCGGTGTTGACGAAACCTCATAAGGACCCCGGGCAGTGACTTGAGTAGGTCCGGGCCTGTGAGTAGGTGGCTGTTGAGGCAGTGACCCTTCGTGATAGCCGCCGCGTCGTGTACGATTCTCATCTTGTCCGGTTTCATGGGATTGAAAACTGGAAAATGCGGCAGGTACCATGTGCGGTCTTGCGTTTTCTCTGCGGGTGCCAGCTCTGCGTATCCTTTTTCTATGAGCGCTTTCATCTGCTCACCATATTTCTGTTTTAGGTGAGTGTCTCTGTCGATGCGTTTCTCTGTCGAAGTTAAGCGCCGGAGAGCGTTGTCGTAGTTACTAGGTAGCTTGACGTCTGCGTGCTTCCATAGTAGTGGTGTCTCATAGCGGCTGTCTTCTTTCTCTGTTGTGCACCCCTCTAAAAGGTGGAGTGCGCGCCTTTCTGGATCGCTTGCGGGCTTCTTTGGTTCGATGTCTATCGAGTCCAGCGCGAAGTAATGCTTCAGTTGTTCATCCATCTTTTGTTCTGTAGTTTCTATCTGTTCTGTTCTGTCGGCCAGGTGGTGAACGAAGTGTACTCGGCTGCCTATAGTGCGCGTGTCGGCTCCATGTAGGACCCAGCCCAGTGGTGTGCGCGACGCGACAAGCTGATGTCGGTTGCCTCTCCTCGTTTCTGTAGCTAGGAGGAGATGCCAGTTATCTTGTCCGATAATGATCGTGGGTTTGGCGTCTTCATAGACGAGATGTCTCTCTATGTCGCGGAGATGTTTGCAGCCCCATACGTGTTGCTCTTCTATTGTTTGCGACGATAGCTTGAGATCTTCTATAGTGCGTGCTTGTATTTTCATCGGTCGGTCTTGTCCTTGGATAGTGATGGTGACGCGGCGTGACGAGCCCGATAGTATCTTGGAGTCTGATATGGTTTCCAAGTGTAGTGGCTCGCACGGTCCCATAGCGCCAATCTGCTCGGCGATGCGCTCGTCGATCAAGGTGACAGTAGAGCCGTCGTCCAGGAGCGCGTGCGTGTCTACTTGTCCGCTGGGGCCGGAGACTCGTACCGGTATAATTTTCAGGTACGCGCATCTGTTGCGGGCGGCGTTGGTGGATGTTACTATCTCCTTGTTTTCTGTAGTTGTCTGTTCTTGCTTCGGTATGAAGTGTAGCATAGGATGATGACTGCGTTCGCAGCCGTCTTCGTTGCACTTGCGCTTCGGGCATCTGTGTGTACTGTTTCTATAGCGCAGGCATCTGTAGCATAGACGGTTCTTCTTAGCCATGTTCCATCTTTCGTCGGCGTTAGCTTGTTTGAAGGATTCGCATTCTATTTCTTTGTGATCCTTCCGTTCGCAGATAGTGCATGGGTATTTGTTCGTTCGTTCTTCTCTGTTATTCGCGGCGTGTGCGCGTTGTATTTTTCTATAATTCTGTGGCGCCACGACGTCTTCTGTGATTTGCTCGGGCGGTGTGAATTTGCTGCATCTGTCTGCTTCTCTGTCCATGAAGCCGCTGAATTGAAGTAAGTCGGAGTCTAGTTTCTGTTGTTCTGCGGCGTAGTCGAACCAGCGATAGCGGAGTGCGGGCGTAAGTTTTTCTATAACATTCTTCATGGTCTCTGGGCTGGCTAAGTAGTGCGCCTTCCCAAGGTACCGTAGTGTAGCGACGCAGTTCTTCGTCTTGTTAGCGAACAGGCAGATGTCACGTGGCGAGTCTGTGGTTCGTGGCATGCTGCGCAGTTTCTCTAGCTCGGCGAGGGCGATCGCGTCGGGACGTCCGAATCTCGCTTCTAGGGCGTTCATGATGTCCTCAGGGGGCGTGTTGACGATCAGCAGGCTGGTTACGGCTTCTTTGGCTTTCCCCTTCAGTGCTCGGCGTAGTCTCGCTGTATTTTCGACTGCAGAGTAGGTTTTAGAAGACTCGAAGAATGCTGACTTGAAGGCTAGCCATTCGCTGTGAGAGCCATTGAATGTTGGTAGCTCCACGAAGTATTTGTGCGACGTGACTGTGATGGGTGTAGATCTCGCGGCAGCGGCGATGGCTTGCGCTAGTTCGGTCAGATCTAATTTTCCGGCCTGCGGTAGGTGCGTCGGAGCAGCGGCGCGGGGCGGGGCAGGGACTATTTCCTCTTTACTGCAGTGATATGCAGGAATTCGCTCTTCTATGATGGTAGCTGGCTTCTGTGTTTGCGGGACTGGCGCTGTTCGTGTGGCTTCGATTGCGGACTTTGCTGTTCTGTGGTTGCGGACGTTCTCCAGCGTCAGATCTCCTTTTTCTGGTGCTGATGCAGCTCGGTCTCGTTCCTGTCTGTGAACCCACGTTGCGGTGCGCTTGAGGGTCTCGTCTTCTGTTGATGAGACGCTGTTGTTGTCGTCATCGGATTCAGCATCTATCTTCTTTTTCTGTGCTATGGCGAGTTCCAATCTCAGCTTGGCTATTTCTTCGTCAGCTTTGGCTAGTCGGTATGACTTGTTCGAACGTGACGATCTTCTACTCTTCTGTTTGGACGGTAGGTTTCTTCTATGGTTATCGTCCTGCTGCTCTGACGGTGATAGCGGCGGCTGGTCATGGTGGACTGGGAGATCTATTTGTGGCGCTTCCTCATCTTGATTGTTCGACGGGTTCTTGGCCGATTGTGAACGCGTAGTCGGCATGATGGTGCTTGAAATCGGGCTTCTCGAAGGGCTGTGTCCGGCTCGAAGGGCCAATGTGCGGGGCAGCCGGGCTTGCTGGTGTAGCAGGGCGTACGGCCAACCGCGGGGGGGTGCCTACGCGTTCAGCGGGTTGTTGCTGACGAGGTAGAGGACCGCTGGGGTTCGGGGTTGATGAAAGAAAAACTGCTCTTCTATAGTTGATAAGCCAGATGAGGTCCCCCAGTATTGCCGCCTTGTTCGACGATCGAAGTGTGAATGCATGTCTGTACTGGAACGCGCCTATATTTATACTGCTCGCTTTCTAAGGGAACATCTCATATTTATACTGTGCGAGCGAATAAGGAGATGTGTGAGCGAGACAGACTGATTTTTACCCCCCTAAATGCGGCAATACCGGACAGAGCCCACCTGCGCTATTATTTATTTAATCAGACTGTTATATTTACATTTATTGCGAAAAACTTACTATATGCTTACTCTATATACTATTATTCTATATTTTTAGGTTAATTAAAACTCAATGGAGAAGGAACTTTATTCAATTCACATATAGCTATCAAGATGAGGCCAGGAAAACGTCTTAAAAGTAATGGACTAACAACTATGAAATAAGGGTATCTTATCCTATTATAAGCTTCTATACAAGTATATTATGTATCTATAGCCGCGAGCGTTATTCCGTCTCGCACACATATTATGTCGGCTGATTTAAAAGAAAAAAAAAACAAGTTAAAAAGAATCCGCGGCACCAAAGGGAATTTTTTGACGATGCTTGGTCCAGTTGCACTAGTAGTTATTACTAATCAAAGAAAAAAACCCGCTCAGAAATCTTCAAGAGCACTTTGGCTTCACTTATCCAGCTACGATTTTTTTCATTTTTTTATTCGTCTAATTTTAATTTTAATAGTGTATTGTTTGACTTGGTATGTTTAAGGTTTTATTTGGATATTATTTAAGTTGTGTACTCCTGAAGGGTCGTTACAATAATTAAAAATGAAATAAACGAGATTTTATTTATTGGACGTTGTTTCCCTGAAAACGGCAACATTAACAAATGAATTTTCCGAACGGCGCTAATTTATGTGCGCGTGAGTCAGTCGAACGGAAATCGGTGTGACAGCGCGCATCATGCGCGCTTAAAATTTCATACAAATTAGCGCTGTCCGGAGATATTCCAGTTTTGCGTCACGTTTGACACCTTTTTGATTACATTCCAGGCTGGCGCAACTAACGAAACAATTTGTATGACATTTTTAATTATATAATCCGTCTAAGTTAGGAAGAATTTCTGAAACATTTTAAGTAGTAAATAACAACGCTTTCGAATTTAAACGGATTATATACTTCGTCACCATCTTGCCTGCCTGCAATGGCATGCACTCCATATAGACAAAAAGACACTGCGTACCCTGACAAATACGCATCACATACGCAATTTTATTTATAATCTGTTATCAATTTTCTGTTGTACATCATATTTTTGACCCGTCCGAGCACTTTATGAGCTCACCATATGATATTTTCTAGACTTTTTGTCCCGGATAATTAAAATCTAGATGAAAAATTTATTAATTTCTGTTAGAAATACAATAAAACTTTAAAATTCCTTGTAAAACTATTTTTATTATGGTTTTTGTTCAATTAACCCCCTCATTTTTTGCCCGTCCGAGCACCAAAATTTAAAAACAATCTTCGTTTCTTTACTTGGATATTTTTCATTTTGGATTGTGATACTTTATTCTAGGGAGACAAAAACGTGAATTTATGAAAATTGCCCTTAGTTTACACAAAATAGATTCCAAGGATGCTAAAAAACAAGTTTAAAACGTGTCCGTAATATTTTGAAAAAGGGAATTCCGTATTACGTTTCCACGATTTTAGTATTGTCGCAAACAAAAATTTCACTATTTGAAACCTTTTTTTGCATCTAACAACATTTTTCTTCATATGGCGAGTCTATTCAAATCGGTTGAGCTGTCAGTTAGTCTGAGGTTTGTGTTAGAAATCGAAAGAAAGTGCAAAAAAACGGATTTCAAACTACGTTGTACCAAGATTTTAATGTAAAACTTGTATATTTCGTTATTCTCCCACTGTAAAAAGCTCTACTTAAGAGCATTGATTATCTAAAAAATCAAATTTACGGAAAAAACTGTATTTAATCTAGAAGAGGGTTAAATTTTAATTGGAATAAAAAATTTTAAATACTGTTGGGTGCTGGTTCCGTTACTTCCTTTTACGTTACAATACCGGTGGTAATGTTAACGGGAAGTTAAAAAGTAACGTAAAGAAACATAAAGCTGGGAGCACATTGAAAAGTTTGACTGTGATCATGAAATAGTACCTACATGATGTTTTTTTTTTACTTTTGAGCAAAGCCATAACTCACAGTGGGCCATTTAAGTTAAAATTAGATGTGAGTTACACAATTAAAGCAGAAGTTTGTAAAAACCTACCTATACTTGTATTCTCGCTCATGCTTACCGATAAAACTTAATATTAAATGTCAACATATTTTTGGTACTATAAGTCTTGATTATAAATTAAGATATGTTAATATTAAATAAACCTGTGACTGTAAACCTGGTACATAAAAAGGTTATTAAAAACACGAGTGTTTTAATACCTAGTTATGTATAGTTTCATAAACTACTATTATTTATTTTTATTATGGATACAAACAGTCACAGGTTTATATAATATTAAAATATCGCACATCCGGTGCAAGAACGTCACATGTTCATCCTATAGCACGAGGAACAACTGACCCTAAGACGTTGTCTCTCCAATTACTCGCTAAATTGCGCCAAAACCGCAAAGACAAAAGAGCCCTCAGACGAAAAACTACGCACCAGGTATATGGTCAAATTATGTACGTTTTTATAAATTTTTCTCAGTTTTTACTTTTTTGCACTTGTGACGTTCTTGCACCGGATGTGCGATATCCTAATTTATAATCAAGACCTATAGTACCAAAAATATGTTGACATTTAATATTAAGTTTTATCGGTGAGCATGAGCGAGAATACAAGTATAGGTAGGTTTTTACAAACTCCTGCTATAATTTCCCTTTGCCTTGCTAGTTAATTTTTTAGAGATGTTCATGAAAAATATTTTTCATTATGCCAGTAGTTTTGAGTTCGTAATGAGGATTTTACGATATGAGGTTAGATACAATAAAATTATGTATAAATATGGATAAAAGTAAAAATGCCTATAATACATTACAATAATTATTTATTGCATCTTTACAATGTATTATATGTACATGATTATAAACCAAAATATGGCATGGGTTTATAAATCAGTGTAGCCTATGATTACGTTACCATTCTTTACGTTACCGTCCGATACAAAAAATATCATTTTTTAATTATATTTTAATGATTTAATTAGGTAATGCATGTAATTTACCTTGCCAATTATAGACATACATAAAAGATCTTTAAAAAAATACATCATAATTATATGTCTTGAAATATTCAAGCAGCAATGAAAATAGAACACTGTTTTGGCCACCTGGTAACGTATTGAACATTAATATACCTACAACTCTGAATTTGTTATTTTTATTTATACATTTTAATTTTTATTTCAACAAAATGTCTACTTTATAGGCATTTGATATATTTAATTACGTTTTGTTTTACTTTTATCCTCAAAATATGATGGTAAAGTAAAGGAATTATTTTATTCACTAGACCGCATTTAAATCTCTTTAACAACAAATTGAGCTGGTATTTTATCAAAGTATTACTTATTTCTGATACATAAAACTATTATAAATGCCCCGAACATATCAAATCATGAATAAAATTAGATGATGAAAAAAAACTCGTTTCCATGACGATTGACGGTACAGCAAAAAAAAGCCCTAATAACACAGGTAGGTAATAGCGCCGCCATCTTTCGTCAATAGCGGGAACTGCGACGATTTATCTATGAATGAGTCATTCTGGTTCGATTAGAGATCGCCGGGCGCTCTCTGATATTTTGTATTTGTGTTTCATATCGACGAGAGTGAAGCGTAGTGTACGTTATAATAAAAAAAAGGCACACAATGCCCAAGGTGTGCTTGTGTGCGTGAAAAATAGCCATTGGCTCGTTACCTAAATTATCCTACTTGAACGTTTCCATCCATCCATCAGCCTGTTTCGTCCACTGCTGGACATAGGCCTTTCCAGGACTGCCCAGCGTGTGTGAGTATGGGCATTTCTTCCAGGAGGACCGCCAAGAGTGGCGAAATCCCGGAAAGGCATAGGTCCAGCAGTGGACGAAACAGGCTGTTGGATGGATGGATGGTGCATTTCAAACCAGAAAAGATAAATTAGAAACAAATGTAAAGACAAGAATTTGAAAAAATTCCTCGCTCCAGGATTCGAACCTGCGACCTCTTGTTATCATGACAAGCGCGCTACCAACTGCGCCACCGAGGTACTTGACTAAAATTTTTGTCTTTAAATTTGTTTCTAATAGAATAGAATAGTTTCCTTTGATATAGCTAGAGGTTTCATTTTCAACCTGTATAGGATTTATGTTCTTGAAATTTTATAAAATTTCAATTGATGCAGCGATGAGTTGGGCAACGGTTGCAATACGCTGCAGAGATCAGCGGAAATTATTTGAAATGATGTGAAATGCTCGTTGCAGCGGCTGCACAGTTCATCGCTGCAGCGATGCGAGGTTGTTAAACGCGACAAATCAGAGTTTACAAAATTACTAAATATGACGGTGTTATTGGTGTTACCTAAATAAAAAATAAAAATTTAGTGATCAAATAAAATATCAACAATGCCATCTAGCGAACTAGGCCGAAACTAAATTATACCCTTTTTTTCCATACAAAATGGGTTCGTACAGTACTGAGTGATAGGACACTGGTCATCAGCATTGCCGGCACGGGTATTTTTACCCGATTTCGGGTAATTTAGTCTTTCTATATGTATAACTTCTGTTATGTACATTTTTTGGAATTAAATAAATTTATTTATTTATTTTATTTATCTTGCGGGTAATCATGACTGCCGGGTAATTTCAGGTAATCTTGCGACAAACACAAAAATATTTTTTCTCCTATTAAATCGTATTGACTCAGTTGATGCCCAAACGAAATAATTTTGAGGCACATGCGTGATTGCGCAAAACGGATTGAATCTTATCCTTATCTTTGTGTGACGGTAGTGTGTGTGTGTGTTGAGTCCGATGAGGCAAAACGTGCAAAAGAGATGCCCATATACAGATTCTCATTAGATAGAGCAAGCAAGAAGATTTTTTTTAACATCACAGCAAAGCAGCGTTGCCCCGGTGCGGTTATTTTTACCCGATTTCAGGTAATTTAGGCCCTGAGCGGGTTTGTTGCAGGTAACCATGACTGCTGGGAATAAAAACTGGTACCTTCAATAAAAAAAACATAAAATATTATTTTTATCAAATTGTCTTGACGCAGCTACAACGCATAATTGAACACGTCCTATCTTTCTTTACTATTTGTGTGTGTGAGATACAATTAGGTTTGTAAGGCTAATCCGTACTAAAACGACGTGCAAAAGAGATGCCCATACAAATCATCAGTAGAAAGCACGATTATTTTGCTGTTTGTTCCGTTTTGTTTTGTGGCTTGCTCTGAAAAGTTATAAATACTATAAAAAGTGAAAATTTTTAAGAGAAAGGAACCTTTAAAATCAATTTATTTAATTATAAGTTCATCGTTGATATATATTTTTTTTTCATTTGTTTATTTTCACCGAAATGGTCTAATTGTGAATGTAGAAAATTCTGTTTCATTTGGTAAAAACGACATAAGATATTAAACTCTTAGGAAATGTTAAAATAAAAACAAGGCACCTACTTAATACTTTATTTCTCTGAAAAAAAAAAAACATTCACAAAACGGGTAATTTCTGATTCGGTTTCGGACTTTTTCTAGTTTGACTGCCGGCAACACTGCTGGTCTTTTACTTGCTCAGTGGTGGACACTGGCAGTGGTCTCGAACCTAACGATTTTTCGGTATTTCTACCGATATGGGGCCTCTCCTACCGAAATACCGAAATGTAAAGATTTTTTCACGATTTCGGAGTATATGAGGAAATTCTTCCGATTTTTTTACCGATTTTATACCGTTTCGTTTGTTTAACATGGGAATCCCTTAAAGACTGAGAGAAGTAAATTTACAATGCAAAGATTTTGTCACGAAAGAAGTCCCCTGTCAAAATACTCGAAGTATAAATACTTCTTTGACACAATATTTTTTTACATAGTTGACTGGGCTATGGTTGCAGTAGTGACATTTACATACAGATAAGCGCGTTTTGTGTGACTATAATCATATTATTTTAATATTATTGACTATGTAAGTATCTTTATACTTACACTTTGAGTAAAACATTGTAAAGTATTAAGTAATTGTACCGGTACCGTAACCGGTACTAATTTTGTGTTGAATTACAGTGTATTTCCTGCACACATATTAATTAATTAATATTTATTTGATTGTATAAGTTTTTTTTTTCACATACCGATTTTGGGTATTAATCTACCGATAGATTGTTGTCAACTCTACCGATTTCGCATTTTGACGTTCGAGACCACTGGACACTGGCAACACCCGGCTACGGTTTTTATCATTTTATCTGTGCGTGTTAGCGATGCGCGACTGCGAATTATTTGGTAAGTCGAATACAAACCGACTACTAATATATCAATTCGACTAAGAAATTAGTAATCCACTAATTGAATAAGTCGAATGATGACGAATGATATTAGTAACTAATCAAAATGGCGCGAAAGTCTAGTTCAAGGACAAATGCATGTGGGGCGGGGTCACGCAGTAACGTAACGGTCAACGGGTAGTTACTACGCAGATCGCTTGCAGTGAAGTTTGCTTTCAGTTGTTTTGCAAGCTTTGGCGCCAAATGAAAGTAATCGCAAGTTTTGATCGTGTTTCATCTTTTTCGTAATTTCTCAGTACAAAAAGTTACCAATTTACTAATTAGTGCAGTTATTTTCCGCAGAAAAAGTTTCATAGTGATTTGGTGTTCAGTAAGTAAGTAAGTAAGTAATAGGTTAAATATCTGCATTAAAACGCTTGCTTACACACAGACAAATTCAACCTTACCCCTTTTTAACTCTAGGTAATCTTTGTATATTTGAATGTAGGCATCTAGGTATTAGTTTAAAATTACGTCTCTAATGACACATTAAAAAAAAAGTATGAGGTTTATCTACCAGGTTGAAAGAAAATAAACATAAAAATGTGCTTCAGACAAAAGAAACGAAATTTTCACATGCTTCCTTATGCACAACTGGTGCCCACTAAAAATGTCGTCCATCTTATAAATACTCCACCTGCCAACACTCAGCAGCTGCAGCGCTGTTGATATTCCCTGCTTGTCTAATTAGAAATCAAAGTACTCAAACGAGTAAGCGCTGACAGCACTAGAATTTGATTGGGCATGCCTCTATGATTGAGTTAGTTACTAATCGGGACGACTCGGCTCTCTCCGTGCCGACTCGGGTAAAAATAGTTACTAATTCATTCGTCAAATAGAAACTTTAACGTTAGTTACTAATGATCGATGGTCATTCGAGTGATTCGAATGATCACTTTATTCGAATGATACGATTAGTATCATTCGCAGTCGCGCATCTCTAGTGCGTGTGCGGATTATTTACTGTATGTAAAAATAAACACCTACCACGATTTAAATGAAGTTAAAGGCCTTGTTTTTAATATTTTCTAGTAGCGTTATATCAAAACCGGCAATGATAAGTTCTCATGTAAAGTGCCGCGGCGGAGTTTACCCTCGCTCCGATGTTCAGAGGTTTGAGGTCCCTGATGATAAAGTTAGCTGGTCTTCTAACTTCAAAGACTACAAGCCCCCGAGTTATACCTCGCCAGGGATACATGGGAAACCATATGCTGATCCCGAACTTGGTAAGCTTGTGGTTTTTATTTTAACTCATTTATTATTAAAAAGTTCCTTTTTTTATTGTTCGTCTTTAATTTGTGTGTAAGTTGCTTGGAAAACAATAATCTTGAAAATAGATTCTTAACACATTAACACTTTGTATTGATTGTCTATTTTTGTGAGGAGAAACTGGTGTCGAATCTCAGTTTTAACTGTTTCCCAAACACAAACCTAATTGTATATTTGTGTTGTTATTTATAGAAATAATTATACTATTGCAGTGGTAATAGAGCAGTTCTATTAGAAGGGAAAAAAACAATAATGCCACAGGGGCTACATGCTGGTGCAATAATCAGGTAATGATTTATTAATAAAAATAAATTGAACTTCTCAGAAGATCCTACCTTCAGACCTAAATGGAACAGCATTGATGGCAATGTCAGCAGGAACAGTTACACAGGAGACTATCTAATAGTGGATGGAGTGCCCCTTAATCCTGTGGGAAGGACCGGGATCACAGGACGGGGAGTCCTTGGACGATGGGGACCCAACCATGCTGCTGACTCTGTTGTTACTCGCTGGAAGATATTACCAACTGGATTAAAAGAATATTGCAATGGAAAGTATGTACATGTCATATAATTTGCATAGATAGGGTATTTTAAAACAATTTTTTTTTGAACCCACTTTTATTAAATTTGTTTGCAATTTCATTATGTAAATTATATTTCATTTTCATGAAAATTATAACAGTTCCATATTTTGACATATATAAGTACTATTTGTAAAAATTTTGTCGTCAGTTATAATATCTAAGGGCAAGGAAATTTTGACTGTTCCAAGACTGATATTTTGTTACTCATTCATCATCACATCAGTTAGCATTTTATAAAAAAATAATTTACTAAAAGCCTATGTATTGAACTTGGGGAGAAATAAGAAATGATCATCTTAAGCTTCTATGAAATATTCACTGACAGAACAAATAGCATACTGCACAGAATGGTCAAAATGAAAACTGAATGCAGCTACGAGAAATGCGCTATATACACATACAGCCATTTCCTGCACGTATAAGTACAGACTACCACAAAAATCCATACAGTTGTTCAATGAAGAGTTGTGCGGGGCGACTCCAAACTGCTTGTTCGCAAATTTGTAGGTAGCTTTGTTGCTTACCTACCGCGTCTTACCCCACACAATAAAGAATATGCATGTAATTTAATGCACAAATGGTTAATTTATGCTCAAATTAGGGCTATGAATAAGAATTTACGACTACATTATCCATATTTCATAGTTATAAAATCAAAATAAGTTTCATATTAATCTTCTACAATCCAAACGGCTGCCATTTTAGCGCGCATCAAGTTGCTTGCGGTGTATGGCGAGTGGCTGGGTTTTTTCATTATTTTTGATTAAAACCACCTATTACAAAATATTTGAGGGTTTTATTTTACACTAGCTTTTGCCCGCGACTCCGCCCGCGTGTTATTCGATTTAACTACATGCTTTTTTCCGGGATAAAAAGTAGCCTATGTGTTAAGTTAGGGTATAAGCTATATCCATTCTAAATTTCATCTAAATCCGTTCAGCCGTTTCAGGGTGAAAGAGTAACAAAACATACACACACAAACGCGCAAACTTTCGCATTTATAATATTAGTGTGAAGTGTGATGAGATAACATAGCCTTGTCTAATTTCACCAAAAACGATAAAGGACCGCGCTAATTAGACACCTGATTTTTCAATGTTAATGATCTATCCTACAGGAACCATGCATTTTTCCGGGATAAAAAGTAGCCTATGTGTTAAGTTTGGGTATAAGCTATATCCATTCTAAATTTCATCCAAATCCGTGCAGCCGTTTCAGCGTGAAAGAGTAACAAACATACACACACGCACAAACTTTCGCATTTATAATATTAGTAGGAATAGGATTTATTGATTTTGAACTTAATATTTTATGATGAAATGTACTCACTTTGTCACAAAAGGCAGTAGCCAATGGTGACGCGTTTTGCATTTGCGTTTCATCTCATCAAAATGTTGTATTTTTTAAATGGAAATATTTATAAAAATTAAAATAAAAGAGTTTCCCATGTTTATTTATTTATTTTCATCATTGTTCATCATTACATTCTACTAAGTAAATAGAATACACAAAACTCAATATATAACTTATTTAAACGACATGCATATTCTCTATTGAGCCACACTGTCTGAGCGCTTTCGTTCAACAACTGTATGGATTTTTAAACTGTGGCATTACATCTGCTTGCATGCCAGGGAGGTATGTGAACGCTGGGCGAGGTTCTGTTGCGTTTTACATCAGGCCAGAAATTCAGTTCGCGCGCATTCGGTACACATAGATAAACACTTAGACTTTTATAAATTTGAAAGAGTGTTTCTTTGTCCATCTCACCCGACCCACTCGTCACACTCTTTCGAATTTATAATATTTAACAATTTCCTTAGAGCTGTCTTGCAATTCGTGGCGATTGAACGTCGCGACTCAGGCGAGTTGGCACTGCCTGGAGGCATGGTGGACCCTGGGGAGAAAGTGGCCGCTGCTGCCTTCCGGGAGTTCCAAGAGGAAGCGATTAACTCCTTAAAAATGACTCCAGGTGCATACATTTCTGTTGCTTTGTTTATTAGGTTGGGGAAAAACTCTTTTCGCAAATAGTATGTATGAACTTATAATAAAATCTCTTTGGCTATACCATTTGTATTTGGCTGGTTTTGGTATTATTAAAAAGTTTAAATTTTAAAAAAGATAATTCCAAATTAAGTAAAATGTGTGATTTTCATTTGTTTTTCTTACTGTTAAGATGAGTGAATCTAATGAAGAAATTCGATACATTTTAAAATTTTACTACAAAAAAGGTAAAAATGCAACGCAAGCCGCGAAAAAAATTTGTGATGTTTATGGACCTAGTGCAGTGTCTGTGAGAGTAGCACAAATTAAGTTTAAGCGTTTTCAATCCGGAAATTTTGATGTCAAAGATACACCTCGCTGTGGGCGCCCTGTTACGGATAAAATGGATGCCATTTTTGAAAAAGTGGAGCAAGATCGCCATATCAGTAGTTACGATGTAGCTGAAGAACTAGGGATTGACCACAAAACAGTTTTGGCGCATTTGAAAAAAGCTGGGTACACAAAAAAGCTCGATATTTGGGTGCCTCATGAGCGCACTGAAAGAAACTTAATGAACCGTGTACTCATTTGTGATTCTTTATTACGACGTAATGAAACCGAACCATTTTTGAAAAACCTGATAACTGGTGATGAAAAGTGGATCACGTACGACAAGAACGTGCGAAAAAGTTCGTGGTCAAAGGCTGGTCAGGCTTCACAGACTCTGGCGAAACCCGGGTTATCTCGCAACAAGGTAATGCTGTGTGTATGGTGGGATTGGAAGTGCATTACCTATTCATTACGAGCTGTTACCGCCAGGCAGGACCATCGATTTTGAACTCTACTACGAACAACTGATGAGATTAAGGGCAGGTTATTCGGGCCCTGTAGGCATTTATCGCTACCTCCGCCCCCGCCAGTTGACCGCGACGTATTTTATTGCGATGCGCCCGAGCGACGTGACTTCGCGTGAACCGCCACACATTAAAATGGGCTTGGGCAGTAAATGTACTTCGTACTAATAATTGATTCTCATAAATTAACCAAATAAACTATTCTTGCTAAAAGCGCTACTTTGTAAATTTAGGGGAATTCACTACATCGGACAAACAATTGAAATAAAGGTAGAGCTATGAGTAAATAATAAAATAAAATATACATAAATGACAAGGTCAAGATAGGACCCGAAATAATATATATAAATTTGAGATTGTTATAATTTAAACGTGGCATTTATATGTATTTATTTATTTATATACTTAAAGTCCACTACATATACATTCAAAAAGAAAAAATATAATACACTTGAACACCATATTCCTACATTAATAAAATACGTTATATTGAATATTAATCAACTTTACCTTTCTACCATGTGTTTAAGAGGGTAGACGTAGAAGTAAAATACCGTTAAATAATAATTCCTTCATATTTTTTTGAACAGTATTTATTTCATTTTAATATGTACACAAACTATAAAAAAAAGTTTCTGGTTCCTCTTTTCAAGTAGGAAGGCAACAGGGACTTAGACCATACATTCATGTCCAAGGTTTTAATTACTAATACCAATGAGGTATGATATTGTAATACGAACATTTGATATTATAATAAATATTTATATATATACATTTTATACAATCTTTACAGGCTTACACCTAATGCGATTGGTAACAAATTATAATTAAAGCAGTTTTTGTGAACTCCGTCAAAGAACAACTAAACAAATCGGTATATGTAAACTTATCAATTCTAATCTTATAATATTATGTAATACGTACAAAACAATATTTCGGCAATAAGAAGGTTACAGTTAATTTTTTTTTCGCTCTTACATTATCTATGACTGGCGGCGCGCACTAGGGCGCATGCGTGGTGGACTTTTGAATTTTAGCACCATAGTTTACGGGGAACTTAATTATTTATTTACTGCGTAAATGTGGGTCAAACGTTTTATAATTTGACTCCACTGAAATTCTAGAAAAGCGAAGAAAATTACGAACAATCATTTACTAGAAAAATCGAAAAATGTTTTCGACATACCAATATTATGAAAATAGGTAGGCGACCTTTTAACCATTCACAAAAATCGTGAATTTACACTTTCGCTGAAAACTCAATCGATTAGCTAATTTTAATTTTACGAGGGGTGGCTGATATAAAATCTCTTTTGTTAAAG
This sequence comes from Ypsolopha scabrella, assembly GCA_910592155.1. Lineage (NCBI taxonomy): Eukaryota > Metazoa > Arthropoda > Insecta > Lepidoptera > Ypsolophidae > Ypsolopha > Ypsolopha scabrella. Next base: position 9,953,441 of record OU342975.1, on the reverse strand, counting down.
AAAGTTTAAAAAATGTTACTGGCCACTATATTCCCGTATTATTTGTTTATTCCTTTTTTAAAAATTATGACACTTATTTGTTTCTACGAGTTCAAATTTTTTTGTCGCGTCTTCGTTTTCATCAAGTTGCAATAAAATTAAAAATGGATAAAATTGAGTATCGCGCTGTGACTAAATTCCTCGGTAAAGAAGGGAATACGCCGACGCAGATCCGAGAGCGCATGTTTAAGGTGTTCGGAGATTCATGTCCTTCCGAATTTGTAATAATGTTTTGGTCAAAGCAGTTTAAACAAGGCCGTGTGAGCTTATAAGACGATTCCCGTAGTGGAAGGCCCATTTCTGCAGTTACCGCAGATAATGTGGAAAAAGTGAAGAAACTGATCCTTGCCGATCGGCGAATTAAGCAGTGGGAAATAGCTAGAGATGTTGGCATTAGCAAGGAACGAGTTCATGAAATAATTCATGAACATTTGGGAATGTCCAAGGTGAGCGCGTGTTGGGTGCCTAAAATGTTGACCCCGTTTGATAAGCAAAGGCGTGTAGAATGTTGTCAGTCATTTTTAGACTTGGTAAAGGATAAAGAGGAAGAAACTATCTTGCGAATAGTGACCTGTGATGAAACTTGGATTCGTCAGTGGGATCCCGAAAGCAAACAAGAATCGATGCAATGGAAATTTAAAGGGGAAAAACCACCAAGGAAGTTTAAGGTCCGGCTGTCAGCGGGCAAACTAATGGCAACCATTTTTTGGGATGTTGAGGGGATTCTTATGATAGATTACCTGCCAAAAAACACCACGATGAATGCTGAATACTATGCGAACTTACTTGACCAGCTACGCAAAAAAATAAAAGAAGACAGGAGGGGCAAACTTAGCAAAGGCGTTTTGATTTTGCATGATAATGCACCCGCGCGCACGGCCTTTAAGGCGCGGTCATCTCTGACAAAAAACGGCTTTACAGAGATCAACCACCCACCCTATAGTCCAGACCTGGCTCCCTCTGACTACTTCTTATTTAAAAATTTAAAGAAAAATTTGAGAGGGCGCAGATTTTCAACAGACGAAGAGATGAAGGACGCTGTGAATGACTATTGTGACGATCAAAATAATAATTATCATTTTAATGGTATGCTGTCACTTATTGACAAATGTCGTAAGTGCATTTCAGTTGCAGGGGACTATATTGAAAAATAAAACAAAAATTATTAATCCATGTATTTTCTTTCATAGTCAGGTAGATTACTTTTCAGCCACCCCTCGTATATATTTTTTTGTGAACACGCCAATAAATTATCTCATAAACTTTCGGAACATTGACAAAATTAGAAATCAATGTAATCAATTATACGTGTACTAGGTCCCGGTAGCGAATAATCATAGCTTGATTGTTGCTGTGAGATAGGTAAAGGCTCTGCGTTTTCTTTCTCACACCTATTTTCATTACCAAGCAAAGTCAGAGTTCTTATAGGCATCCCACATATATGCCGTGGGTTTACTATCTCCGGTAATAAACATTTTGTTTAAAATTTTACTTTTTTTTCCATCTTCGTCAGCCAAAAATTTTCATCTCTCGTAATCCTTTCAATATGTACAGGTTCATTTTCTCCCACCCAAATACCGAAGAGACACAATCGCCGTTCCGTCACGTGAAGCTGTCTCTGTACCTGGTAATACTTCGTCTTCGTATTTTTATCACTAAAGGTTCGGTAATTTCTTGGGATTTTCTGAAACCAAAAGTAAAAACTATAGAAGAATTTCTTCAGTACGGGGTAAGAAAGTTAATCAATATGAGATTTTTGACCGTGTAGGGATCTCCACTTCCGGTTCGGTCCACCTAAAAATTAAAATATAGATAAGGGACTTTAGGAAGTGAGAATAGGAAAATGACCTGTAGTAACTAACCCAATAGTTGTGACAGGTTCTACGGGATCCAGGGAAACAATGGAGTTGTCAGGGACATCAGCTTCAATGCTACGTGGCACCAGTTCCGACTCTCTGAAAAATATAAAATATCAAAATATTTATTACTAGCTTTTGCCCTCCGCCCGCGTGTTATTCGGTTCAACGACATGCTTTTTTCCGGGATAAAAAAAGCCTATGTGATAAGTTGAGGTATAAGCTATATCCATTCTAAATTTCATCCAAGTCCGTTCAGCCGTTTCAGCGTGAAAGAGTAACAAACATACACACACACAAACTTTCGCACTTATAATATTAGTGTGAAGTGTGATGAGATAACATAACCTTGTCTTATTACCCACAAACGATTATTGACTGCGCTAATTAGACACCTGATGTATGAAATAACAAAGCCTTGTCTTATTCTACCACAAACGAAAAGGACCGCACTACTTAGGCTGACTTGCACCAAGCAAACTTAACTCTGGTTAACTAACTTTTTATGCTTTGTCCTTATCTTTATGGTTTGATGTGAAAAGGACAAAACATAAAAAGTTAGTTAACCCGGGTTAAGTTTGCTTGGTGCAAGTCGGCCTTAGACACCTGATTTTTCAATGATATTGATCTATCCTACAGGAACCATGCATTTTTCCGGGATAAAAAGTGTGTTTAGTTAGGATATAAGCTATATCCATTCTAAATTTCATCCAAATCCGTTCAGCCGTTTGAGCGTGAAAGAGTAACAAACATACACACACACACACACACCCACACACACGCACAAACTTTCGCATTTATAATATTAGTAGGAAGTAGGATTTATTGCAAATCACGAGCTTAATATTTATTTTAAAAAAATTCTCTATACAATATAATCTTCGACTATACGCAGTACGCAATATTTTATGTTGTGAAAGATTTCAAAATAACTTTAGCTACAGTATCCGTCTGAAATAGGATGAGTGCCGGCTTACAGAATGGACAGAAAGACGAACATAGCGAAAATATAAGAGTATATGGTTGGTTAAAAAGGTTAAAGTCACTTACCGTTCCTATAGGCATTTTTTCGATGCGAAGGTGCCCCGATCAGAACGATGAGCTAATGAGCTGAAATTAACAAATTCAATTTAGTCTTCTGGTTATATACTACTCGTACGTACATATGTTTACAAAAAAATAATACCACCTGGATACAATCGCATTTGTGACTGCAAGAGTAAGTATTGTGATGTTTTACTGTTGTACTGTTATACTTGTACTGGTCACTTAAAGTTTTTCCGCGTAATTTCAAATATCATATCATACAACAAAGTTGTTCTGGACGATCAGTAAACCATCTGGTTACAGTTTGAAAGCAGGTCACTGATACACCTGGTATCTTCAAGTTCGAACAAAGATAACCATAAAACTGGTTTAGATACACTGATACTTATATGTGCCCTAAACTAATAAATTTATCCAAAGTACACTTACCCATTTAGTTTTCTTAGCTTCCGCGATTTCAGATTTGACACTTTATTCTTCTTCAATTCCCATTTTTAGAACATCCAAGCTAAAGCTAAATAATTTTTATTTACACGATTATTTTAGGATTTATCTAACTAATAATAATGTTATATACATACGATTTAATATATATACAATTTATCTACCTAAACACAACTCTATCTCACTCATAATATATTTACACACAACGAATAGCTTCGAAGCTTAGAGGCGAGGGGGAACGGGGCTCAGAAAACTGACACAGGTCTTGCGTCGACAACGGCTAGCAGCCGACTGAAGGCTGCTGGCGCGAGTATTCGCCAGTCAACTTTTCCTTTTAAATTAAAGAAAAAAAAACGATTATATTTATCAAAAAAGTAACCGCGAAAATAGTTACTAAAGTACCCTTTCTTTAATTATCTGTAATTTTCATACAATTTGGTTAAGTACACCTTACACAAAATGAAAAAATCTTGAAAAATCGACAAAGTTTCAGATTTTTTTTCGATCGAGCGAAGTTTATCGTATCGAAAATTGAACCGTAAATAACACTGGAGAAAGGATGTATCTAAAACATATTTTTTTTTCAGACTCTAAATGTTACAATTTGATGGCTTAAAATGGATTTGAAAAGAGACAAAATCGGAATAAGCCCCCCTTAAAGCAAGAAGTTGAGAGCAAGCGGCCGGAATTAGTCAACAGAAGGGTGTGGTTTTTCATCATGATAACGCTAGGCCTCACACATCTTTAGCCACTCAGCAAAAATTAAGAGAGTTTGGCTGGGACGTATTAATGCATCCGCCGTATAGTCCTGACCTCGCACCTTCAGATTTCCACTTGTTTCGGTCTCTTCAGAATTCTTTAGGCAGTGTCAATTTTATTACTTTTACTCGAATTATTCGAATAGCACAAAAGCTGATATTCGTAAAACTCGAATACTGAATTGGGGCGAATATTGCATGCCCTACTCATGAGCTCACTGAAAGAAACTTAATTAACCGTGTACACATTTGTGATTCTTTATTACGACGTAATGAAACCGAACCATTAAGAAAAAAAACTGATAACTGGTGATGAAAAATGTATCACGTACGACAAGAACGTGCGAAAAAGGTCGTGGTCAAAGGCTGGTCAGGCTTCACAGACTCTGGCGAAACCCGGGTTATCTCGCAACAAGGTAATGCTGTGTGTATGGTTGGATTGGAAGGGCATTATTCATTATCAGCTGTTACCGCCAGGTAGGACCATCGATTCTGAACTCTACTGCGAACAACTGATGAGGTTAAAGCAAGAAGTTGAGAGAAAGGGCCGGAATTAGTCAACAGAAGGGGTGTGGTTTTTCATCATGATAACGCTATGCCTCACACATCTTTAGCCACTCAGCAAAAATTAAGAGAGTTTGGCTGGGACGTATTAATGCATCCGCCGTATAGTCCTGACCTTGCACCTTCAGATTTCCACTTGTTTCGGTCTCTTCAGAATTCTTTAGGCAGTGTCAGGTTAACATAACGAGATCATCACTTGTCGCGGTTTTTTGATCAGAAGCCCCAGAATTTCTATAGCAATGGGATCATGTCCCTACCTACAAGATGGCAGAAAGTTATCGAACAAAATGGCACCTACATACTTTAGTTAAATGTAAATAAACTTTATTAAAAAAATGTTTTGAATTTTCATATAAAATGCGAAGAAACTTTTTCCCCAACCTATTATTTTGGAGTACAAGTATAATTCCGCTGATATCGACAAACACAAGTACAGCATGACCAAATAAAAAAAATCATGATTCCCTCTCCTACCAATACATATACATTTTGTGTACAAACATATAATAAAACTACAACTCGCCTGCCCGGCCTGTATGAGTATGTGCGTTTCTTCCAAGAGTGAAGAAATCTTAAAATGTCCAGTAAACGCACTAGGCTGGTGGATGAAATACAATTAAAATAAACACAATATATGCAATATACAATAGGAATAAGGATAACAATGTGCCAAAACCCCCAAGATCTAAATAGTTTAATGTTGTTTCTTTTACAGCCGCTAAAGAAGCATGGCAGGCGAAGTTCAAAAAATTCTTTACCGGTGGCGACATTATCTACCGAGGCTACGTGGACGATCCTCGCAACACAGACAACGCTTGGATCGAGACGATCGCCTACAGCTTTCATGACGAATCTGCTGAAACAGTAGGTGGAATCAACCTGAAAGCGGGGGACGATGCGAAGGGGGTGAGGTGGTTAGATATAGACTCTGAACTGAAGCTGTACGCGAGTCATAAGGAAATCGTGAAGGCAGCGGCTGAGAAGCTTGATGCTCACTGGTATGCTGATTAAGGTTGATCTTGGTGCTTTCAGTACTATAACTTGTTTTGATGCAGTTGTTTGATCTCGCTCTTTGAAAGTAATGCATTTAAAATATAACATAACGAATGATATTATAATTTTAGGATAAACAAAGAGAAAGTGAAATAAAAGTATTTTTTCTATAAAAGCTCTTTTTATTTAAAATACAATGATTAACTATTTTTACGATGTAACTACATTTAATTAACAAAAGGAAATATTTTCAACTGATTCTGATAAACTTTTACAACTAGGTCATTACATTACACAAGGCAGTCAAAAAAATCAAACCTACAATGATATTGCACTCGGTGATTGCCAATAAATGCATTTTGAAATAAAATTATTATTTACAATTCTATGCTATAAAGCATGTATAAAACAAATGCACCAAAATAAAGCATGAAGTATTTTTCATCACTAATGCTTTGAAAGTATGTCGTATTTAAATGTGGGATGACAATTATATTTAAAGTTCTACGGAGGTAAGTAAGTAAATTTGAAAAGAAAGAAGCTCATTTAGGTAGCGTTCCAAATCACTTTTTCAAGATTAAAATATTGCTCGCTTTGTCTGACAGCAAGCAATATTTTAATCTTGAAAAGTGATTTGGAACGCTACCTTACATTCACTAAGTCACTTGTGTACTGTCACTACGATGATGAATAACAAAAACCGCATCTAAGTCGATTGAATGGTTCTCGAGTTAATATACATACCATACAGACATGGACAAAAATAATAAAAAATTGCTATTAACATGGAAAAATGTGACTTTCATATTGATAGGTAGACCTAACTTATTTGACAGGACTAAACTTTATTTAAGCATTCTATCCTTTCCTCTAAGTATCAAAAGTTACTTAATGTGTATTTTAAGTTAACATTACATAAGATTTTTTTTTAAAGTTAACCATAGGCTAGTTTTTTTGTTTGTACCTACTAACATTTGAGAAAAATAAAATTTGTATTTGTATTTGTATAACAATTAAAAGAAAAAGCTGCATAAAAAAGTATTGGCGTGGCGGCACAAACATTTTCTTGTATTTTTATTTCCTCGCATTCGTGATGAAAAGTACCAACACCCTCTCGGGTGCAAATCGGTGCAATTGATCACTTATTGTATAACAATTTACTATTAAAACAACGTCTCCCATAAACTCAAAATATTTAGTTACCCTCGTGATTTGCGTCGTGTAAAACTCGTACCCACTTTGATTGCACCTTGGTTGGGGACAGAGATACAACCGTACATTATTTAAGTGAATACTTCTTTGTTTGAAGAGTTGCGTACCTGTAATATGTGGTGGTAGTACCGGAATTTGGCCAAATTATTTCTTTTATTATTGAAATCAAATAAGCATTAACTTACCATTAATAATAAATAACAGAAAATAAATAATTAACGGATAAAAATAATAATGCTAATCCGAAATAAAATCATCCTTCGTCAAAAAAGTTGTTACGGAAATGACGTATAAGTTTTGAACACACCCCCAAACGAAATGCGAACAAATAAGTATCCACTTCAAAACAATTTCTATAAGGAAAATTGGCAGATGGATCTTTAATATCTCCTATATATTTTACAAGCTTTTGCCCGAGACTTCGTCCGCTTGGGTTTCGGATATAAATTCGAATCAGATTTCCCATAGATTTATATAACAACAATAATAGTCTTTGCCGTTTGCGTTTATTAAATCTTTGCCCCGTTTTCGGTTTTTTTTTATGAACACCCCTTGTAGTCTATGTGTTGTCCAGGGTCACTACGGTGATAATAAAAAAAACCGCATCCAAATCCATTGTGTGGTTCTCGAGTTAAAACGGGACATACAGACAGACAGACAAAAATTTTAAAAACTGTGGTTTCGGCCTCAGTACAGTACCACTAACCCATTTCATTTAAAATTTCGCGAAAATATTCAATGTACAGCAGACACGACTTTTTCACTACTTTATTATTAGTATATATAGGTATGGGTAGATAGTAAAAATTAAGAGAAAAACACAGATTTGACTCGAAAAATACGAGTAGGTATTTGTGTAATTAATTTATTTATATCAACTTGTTTCTTTTAGTTCCAGCCCATATAAATCGGCCCAATTTGTGATTTTTTAAAGTATCGATAAATAAAATGCTTGAAAAGAAATTTCTGTTATACTGGCCTAGTTTTTCCTTATAGATAACCTTTTCAGAACTCCTTGTTGTAAAACAATGACTAGTCTGATTGATCATGATATAAGGTGACTTTGGTTGATATAGCCAATTAAAGCCGATTTTGAAGGTTTTAATTTTAAGCTAAGAAACTTACTAAAAAACGTAATTTTAAGTGACAGTACTATATTTTGCTATTCTGAAGGGCACACCAACTAAAATTAGCAAGTCTTATAAACCCTCCTGAATCAAACAATTTTTTTTAAATTCAATCAAATTAAAATGTGCCTTGAAATTACCAAAACAAGTTAAAATCACTAAGTTGAGTAAATTATGGCTGTCAACCTAAACTTTTAGTTTGACGTTCATAAAATGGTGACTTGAAAATGGCTCTACTAAAACTGAAGCCTTCAAAATCGGCTTTATTATCATACTAAAGACCCGGTGACTGGTCAGGACCAAGGTTGAATGACTTTTCTGTGAAATACGCAAAATAAAATTTAGACTTCCCATAATAATCGCAAACCGGTTCATTGAACCTTGCTCCTCACTACTTACTGAGTCTCTACTATGAGTTTTGATATATTAACCTGTCACCTTATACCAGGTGTAAATGAGCAGCAATCTTTAAATGTGACATCCTACTGAACAACTTTTCCCAAGAAACATACCCGCGCCAATCTTCAGGGAAGAAGATATTCAACTTAAACTGAAAGCTTCTATCTCGCAGGATGAAGGTCTATTTTAGAACGCTGCCTAAAAACACGCCCATATCTCGGTGCGTAAAATTCACGTATATTTATTTAAAATTCGAATAATTCCCAAACTACTGATTTGCGCGGGAATGTTTCTTTGGAAAAGTTGTTCAAAGTGAACAGTAGAACATGTGGTTTCCGTAAAAGGTAGCCGTCTGTATACACCGGTATATGGCTGGCTGTGCCGGATGGATGCGGCTTCCTTATGGATTTAGTGACGCAATTGCGACGTACCTATTTAGTGATCAAATTACGTCTCCGAATTCTTGCAGTAGAACCACCTATGGCAATGGCCGGGCTAATCAAATTTGTTTACCCACACTGCTATTTCTTTTAATAAGCAACTTTAACGCTTAGTTTTTTTCATAAAAACGAGTAAACAAATGTAACCACGAAGGTTACGTATACCTAAGCTACCGCCTGTCTTCTGTGCTGCAGGACTTCCGAAAATATAATTTAAACCAGGCGGCAGATTTAACCAGACGGCGGCGACATTTATACAAATCTGATCATACCCTATTTTGCATACAAATGTAAATCTGATACAACACAATCAACTTAATAAACTATACGCAGGTACTTCTACAAAATCGTAGGTATGTGCGATAGTAATAAAAACAAAGGTTACTCTTGATTATTTAGCCAAAATGTTTTTTTTTCTATCGTCTAGGAACCTGTTGGAGTTAATTTTGGAATCATAAATCGTTATTATAATTACTCTTCGAATATTGAATCAGATTTAGTAACCGATGGGTTTTATTACTCATCCATCCATATTTTTACACAATCCAAAGACAACATAATATGCAATAAGATACAGACATTCACAATTAGAAGAGTTCAAATTCGTCCATTGAACGTGTATCACTTTCCCTCTTAAAACAAAATAAAATACCGCTACAAGTGGCCCTTCGGAGTCCGAAGAAACCGTTAAGTTTAACAAGAGTACATAACCAATCGTTGAAAAGACCTCTTACTCAGTAATAAATTGAGAACGTGTTTAATCTGCATGGTGCCAAAGTTTTATCTGTGGTACCACGTGTCTCTGCAGGTGATCGGTTAATACCGCGTGACCTTATCCCAAACCTGTAAACCCCAGTATCACAAAGCCAACGCCCCGAGCGTGGTCGCGAGCCTCGCGTCGTGCGTCGCGTGCCGTGACGTGCGTTACGTGTTAGCGTCGCCCGGCACGAGCGAGCTGTACGCGCGGTAGCAGTTCACGTCGTTCATCAGCCGCTGGATGTTCTGCGTGAACGACGGCAGGTCCTGCGAATACGAGTTATATTACAATGAAAGTAAACTTCGTTTTAATGATTTTAATCAGGTAGTTATGCATAGTGTCACGAATATTAGACATTTCGACTCCACAATGGAATCCTGAACGACGAACAGAAAATTAGTATATGACATCATCAGAGACTCAGACCCCCATTCATAAATTAACACTTTCGTCAGGTTCCGACACTGACAGCAGGATAGCGTATACAGTTTTCAAAGCGTGCGACAGAGATGGCATTAGAACCCGTGTCGAGACTCCTAATTTATGAACGCGGCCCTGTATCACATTGATAAAGAATATGAAAAGTGAAAAAATGTCAAGTGCAAGTAGGACTCGTGCCCTCTACATACCGTTTCAAGGGCGGATCCATGTTCACAGACACACAGACCAAACATTAATAATAAACGCATAGAGTCGACTTGAAGCAATTTTAGCTCAGTGAGTTACGGGCTCTTTTAAATATAATTATTGCTTGTTTCCAAACAAAATAACGAGAGATTAGTTAAGGTATTAAAAAATATGTTTCAAGCATAAAACAACCAATTTTTACACGTTACTTCGTACCATGTAGCTTAAATGTCGCTTGGTTTTTGTATGGAAACTTGCCAACGCTATTCAATCCTTAGGTTTAGTCTGTATGTCTGTGTCCAGGATTTATTGTTGGGGGGGCACAAAGGCCAAATAATGTCCCGTATAGTATTGTACTATATCTTTTAGTCCTGTATGTAGGCCAAAAATGTTGTTCAAAGCATGACACAAAAAGAAACTAATATTATTAAAGCGGTATAGTGTTGATCTCCCCAGCTCCTTGTTTTATTTGAACCGTCGGGAAGGGGGGGGGGGAGGGGGCACGTTTGTCACATAACGGGCAAACGTATTCCATTTTTAAACCTATGTTCTGGATATCGCTTATCAGCAGATGGTGAAACAGACCCTAAGGAAAATAAATTAGTTTCAACTACAACGTTTGACGAACATTAATTATAATTTAGTAGGTAATCCTAAAGATATGTGGCAATTCCAGGCCAGACTAACTAAACTAAGGAAAATAAATTGGTTTCAACTCCAACGTTTGACGAACATGGCCCGAATTACAATTAAGTAATTTTAAAGATATGTAGTACTTAATGATTTTCGATACTGATCAAAATGTTCGTACGGCGTAATCGCTGTGAAGTGCGCATTTGTCATCGCATGCACGACTACAACTTCCTCTGTTGGGAATAGCAACACATAATACTGACAGTATCAGATCTACCTACACGTAGCAAGTAGAGATGCTGCGAATAGTGGTTATAGCGATTAATCTGCATTCCCTGTGTCTAATAATTCGACATGATTATTTGATATCAAAAATGATGCTATAATGACTGATTTAAATAACAATAACATGCCATCTCTGTTTGGCATGTTCGTCACTGAGGTGCGAGTGGAATCCGAGCTTACAGGAGGGGGCGACATGGACGGGGTGGGGAGAGGGTGTGTAGCCACAACCAAGAAGACTCAAAATATTTTGATTGATTGCTAATGTTATTATTATTGCTTGCTACTGTCTTAATTATACTTTGATTTTTTTTCAAGGGGGGATGTTCCAAAGCCCCACTCAATACAAAATATAATAATGATACATAGGTAACACTAAAAGTTTCCGGAACTGGCCACTTACATAAACAATATTTAAAAATTTATTGCAACATTTGAAAATAGAACTCTTTGGCTGTAGAATGCAGTTTGTTTCATCTGACTGTCTTTTGTTTTTACCTTGTGGCGCCATTTAAAAAATTGTGTGTCTGCATCAACATGGATTTAACTCGGGAAAATTTTCGTAGTATGATTTTCTACGATTTTAAGTGTAATTTGACAGCTCAACAGAGCATCGCTCGGCTTGAAACAGCTTTTGGCAATGAAGCACCATGCAAGACGACTGTTTATAGCTGGTTTGCAGAATTCAAGCGTGGTCGTAACAATCTCAGTGACGAATCTCGCGATGGTCGGCTGTCCACCGCTGTGACCAACAAAAACATCGATGCTGTGCGCCGTATGATTGAAACAGACAGGCATGTGACCTACCATGAAATTCGCGCATCCTTAGAAATAGGCATGAGTCAAATACAATCAATCCTACACAAACATTTGGGTGTGAGAAAGCTGTGCTCGCGGTGGATCCCACACAACTTGACCGAGGCTCAAAAAACGGACCGCGTCACTTGGTGCAGTGCCATGCTTACCAGATTCAACGAAGGTGCGTCAAATTTGGTGTGGGACATAGTAACAGGTGACGAAACATGGATTTATTGCTACGATCCCAAAACAAAGCAGCAATCGAGCGTATGGGTCTTTCAAGATGAGCCGAAACCAACCAAAGTGGCGCGCGTGAAAAGTGCATCTAAGCGGATGATTGCTTCTTTTTTTAATAAAACTGGACACGTGGCTACTGTTGCTTTAGAGAATCGTCGTACCGTGAATAGTGACTGATACGCGACCATTTGTTTGCCGGAAGTTATTGACGAACTCCGTAAAAATAACCGTAAACGCCGTATCATCCTGCACCACGACAATGCTAGTTCTCATACGGCCAGACAGACAAACGACTTTTTGAAGACGAAAAATGTAGAACTCATGAGTCATCCTGCATACAGTCCCGACCTGGCACCTTGTGACTTTTTTCTGTTCCCAAAAATTAAGAACCAATTACGCGGTCAACGATTTTCATCACCAGAAGAGGCTGTCGAGGAGTATGAAAAACACGTTTCAGAGGTCACCACAGCGGAGTGGCACAAAAGTTTTCAAAACTGGTTTGATCGAATGAAAAAGTGCATAGACGCCAAGGGAGATTATTTTGAAAAACAATAAATTAATTTTGTACCTTTAATAGTATTTTTTCATATTCAATCCGGAAACTTATAGTGCGTCCCACGTATATGGAAAGTATTAAATAGCAAAATTAGATAGTAAAAACTTTTTTTTGTGAAATGATTGATTATTCGCGGGTGTATGATTGATGGAACGTGTAGAAAAAAGTAACACAACGAAATTATAATGCTTTTGTCGTGGTTGTTGTTTCCGAAAAGTTGATATGGAGAGCGGCTTTGGACCATCCCCCTTAAATATGTAGTTTATTTCCTCCAAAATTTATGTCAGACTATTGTTCGTTATTTTCGAATAAAAGTCGCTATTATTCGCTTTCGACGAATAATGAGAAAAATTACGAATAATATCGATTATCAGCATCTCTAGTAGCAGGTACTTACAGTATCGGGCGGGAACTGCGCCAACAGCTCCAAATGCTCGGGCGCTAATCCCGGCAAGGACCTCAAGAAGTGCGGTAGAAACGCGTGCCTAAACGCGGTGAAGTCGACGGCGGCCATGGCGTGCACAGCCGACAATACCTCCTCGCGCAGTAACGCCCGCCCCCCGCCCCGCTCGCCCACGCCCACTAGAAGCACCGACAGAAACTCTCCAAGGAATTCTGTGCGGAATAGTACCTGTGGATTCATAGAAATGGGTTTAGGTTTTCATTGTGACATACTAGAACGAAACGTTGATAAGAAAAGTTTTTTGTACAGTATATGAATGCTAATCTATTGAATGAACGAAAGTTTTAAAAATATGTGAATAACAAAGTAATTTTTGCAACCAAGTAGCATATGTTATGCAATTACAGGTTTTTGGGTTCAGGGCATTTATAATGCTATGACACTATAAGTAAACAAGTAAGTGTTGTCTAATACATCTTTTGTTGGATAAATTACCACGTTTGAACCGCACATCGAGTGGCAGCGTGGCATACACACAGAGAACGAAATTTCTATCAGCTAATTTACGCGTTCATTTATACAAAACTACCGCATCATATTGCCAACGGCTCTACCCGTACTGAGGTAGTAAGAATTTGATGTCAAATCTCTAGAACTTGAATTCCGAACAATCTTTCTCAATGGATGCATCCATCGTATAAGGCAGCGGTCCGCAACCCTGGGGTCGCGACCCCGTGTGGGGTCGCGAAAGATATTTATGGGGTCGCCAAAAACGTCAACAAGGTCCTGTACTTATCGAATTTTATTAAGGTTTATGCATAAAATATAACCTCTCTTTACATACACAATTACACAATGTCCTTAAAACGGAGAGAATCGAAAATAATTACGACTGTACGACCTATCCAGTCCCGCCCGTCATAACCTCATTGCTCCCGCGCCCGCGCCCCCACCCCGATCTCTCTTTCTTCGTTCAGTCTGTCTGTTCAGTCAGTTCTATCCGCACGTGCGTACTCATCGCCGCTTTGTCGATTGCAAATACATACTAAATTGATGTCAAAACACGGAAGATTACTTCTGTAGAAAGTTTTTTTAGAAGATTAGTGTTCTCGTGGATAACCACGCACACGGTAAGTAACTGTGCACTCAACTTAGAAAATAAAGTGAGGCGTCATCGCAGCGCGGCCATGTTGGACGCGTGGGTTCAATAACAAAGCCAGCGCGAAATATTCTTTACGCTTCAGTTATGTATTTTTAGGGTTCCGTTTGAGAAATAAGGATCTAATATTAATCGTTTGGAATACATTTTTTATTTATTAATACGTATTTATTATTGCAGTTAACAATGGATAAGTGGCTAATAAAACGCACATCTGAAGATGCAGGTGGCGGAAGTCCTAATAACGCATCACAAATCAAAAGAATTAAACACGTAGTTCTTGACAACAGTGTCGCCTCCGATTCTACAATGACAACTACTGTTACGAGTAATATAAGTCGTGAAAACAATGCCGCCACTTCAAGTACTAGTAGTGTTATTACTATCGATGAAAGCAGAGCAACATCTAGTTCCACTACTATAACTATTAGTCATAACAGCGATGATTGTAGTTCAACAGCCACATCTACCTTACACATCGATACAGAGAGTGAAGCTTCAACTTCAACTAAACAAGCAACAGCTACATCGGAGACAACTGGGAAGCGTCAACGCATTTTTAAAGAATCGTACATCCAGTTTGGTTTTAAATGTACAGTGTTGAATTTTGAACAACGTCCACAGTGCGTTGTTTGTTCGGAGGTTTTGGCAAATGAGAGCATGAAGCCGGCCAAACTGAAAAGGCACCTAGAAACTAAGCATCCACAGTTAAAGAATAAAGATGAATCTTATTTTAAACGACTTGCCACCAAACTAACATCACAGCAGGTTGATTTCCAAAAATACACAACAGTTAACCAAAAAGCCTTACAAGCATCTTTCGAGGTTTCCTTTTTGATTGCCAAAACTAAAAAACCTCACAACATTGGCGAGACGCTCATTTTGCCAGCTGCAGTGAAAATGGTTTCGATCATGCAAGGAGAAAAGTATGCCAATGTACTGAAAACAATTCCACTATCAAGTGACACTGTTCATCGTCGTATCAATCTACTTGCTGATGATATCAAAATACAACTTATAGATCGCGTGAAAGGGAGTCCCTATTATGCTATTCAGCTGGATGAAAGCACTGATGTAGCTAATGTAGCTCAACTTCTGATATTTATCCGATACCGATATGAAAACGACATATGCGAAGATTTGTTATTTTGTCAGGGATTAGAAGGAAGAACAACCGGTGAAGCAATTTTTAATGCAGTTAATACCTTTTTTGAACTCCATGACATAAAGTGGGAATATTGTGTATCTGTGTGTACAGACGGCGCAGCTGCATTGACCGGCTCCAAAACAGGATTCAAAGCAAAAGTAACTGAGATTGCACCTCACGTAGGCTTTGTTCACTGTATGATTCACCGTGAAGCCCTTGCAGCAAAACATCTGCAACCAGATGTAAATAAAGTGTTGGAACAAGTCGTAACAATAATAAATTTTATTAAAGCTCGCGCATTAAACAGTCGCCTTTTCAAAATAATGTGTCGTGAAATGGGATCAGAATACGAAAATCTACTGTTACATACGGAGGTCAGGTGGTTATCGCGAGGAAAAATACTCCGACGTGTATTTGATCTCAAAGATGAAATCAGAATATTTCTACTTGAACGGGAACCAAAGCTAGCGGAATATTTCTTGAATGAAAATTGGCTGGCAACAGTTGCCTATCTTTCGGATATTTTTGAAAAACTTAACGATTTAAATCAGTCGTTGCAAGGGAAGAGTACAAATGTATTGATTTTAGCTAACAAAATAAAAGCTTTTTGTAGGAAAATAAGTTTGTGGATAGACGAAATCAGTGCTGAAAACTACGAGATGTTTGCATGTTTGGAGAAATTTTCTGAAGAAAACAATATAAAGCTCGAAGAAGAAATTAAAACCAAAATCATGATGCATCTTACAAACCTTAAGCAAGACTTGGAAATAAGATTCCCAGATACGTCACACGGCGACCAATGGATAATTAATCCATTCACTTGTGATCTTAACACTGTGAAGATGAACTTAAAAGAAAAGGAGCAGCTGATCGATTTAATGTCCGATGAAAGCCTTCGATCTATTTTCAAAACCACGGATCTATCCAAGTTCTGGATAATGACGGAAAAGGAATATCCACTGTTATTCAAAACATCTCTGCTGAAATTGCTGCCATTCGCATCTACATACCTTTGCGAGACAGCTTTCTCCACATTAACTGCTATAAAAACAAAATATCGCTCCAGACTTAACGTAGAACCTGACTTGAGGGTGTCTGTTTCTGATAATATATCACCAAGAATTAATATACTGACTGCAAGTGTGCAAGCACAAGGTTCACATTAGTTTGTAAGGTTACGTATATATGTACCTTTTTTTTAAATAAAATATTAAAATAATTGCTTGTCTCATTTAATGCCATCATAAATATTACTCGTATGTTAAATGCATATTTTCTAGTTTGCTATAATATTACTTTCCAAAATAAATAAACTCTTCAATATAAATAATTTACGAAATAAAAACAGCTAACTTCGTTACCTGAACCAACCTTTGCACTTGTTAACTTTGTGATTTTTTTTTCTGGGGTCGCTCATATCTCTTTTTTTAATTTTGGGGTCGCAATATCAAAAAGGTTGCGGACCGCTGGTATAAGGAACCTACATGCCTTTCAAGTGTATAGGCCCTATAGTTATGGGATTTGTGGAAACATTGATGGAAATTACCAAGATTTTAGATTGCCACCTTGAGCTATTACGTTTTGTAAGTTATAAATTCGCGGAACCGTATAACTTTGACAGCTTGATCATCAATAAATGATACAATAGACAATAAACAAACAAAAGTATTGGCACGGGCGCCTGATCCTAGATCGGGGTTTTTGTGAGCAAATTGCAAACAAAGGTACGAGCCATAGTCGTCGCTTCGTTGAGCCAAAAATATTTCACAATATTATTAATTATATTATAAAATTAACGTCGTACAATTCAAAGAGAAAAAAAATATTAAATATAAAAATAGGCAATTATCCCTAATAGACCACTTCGAAATGAAAAAAAATTTACGCGACCATTTTGTTTCAACTTTTCATAGAAATTTTGTCAGCTGATTGAACCACTTTGTACTGTGAAGTGAAAAAATAATTTAATGATCCCACATTTAACGATTCATGGTCTACCCTAGAATTATTTTCAGTTATTTTTTAAGACCTATATATTAATAAATTCGTCGTAAGTATCGCTCACCTTGTGGTACAGTTTCCACTTGGTATTGAGAGTGTCGAGTGTCTCGATGCTCAGTCTAAACACCTCGATGTCAGGCTCGAGCAGCGACCTGCCGAGCGCGGTGAGAGCGTCGCGCAGTTCCGCCATGCGCCGCGCCTCCTCCGCGCCCACCTCCGGCTTGTTTGGGAAGAAGTATCGCTCACCTTATGGTACAGTTTCCACTTGGTATTGAGAGTGTCGAGTGTCTCGATGCTCAGTCTAAACACCTCGATGTCAGGCTCGAGCAGCGACCTGCCGAGCGCGGTGAGAGCGTCGCGCAGTTCCGCCATGCGCCGCGCCTCCTCCGCGCCCACCTCCGGCTTGTTTGGGAAGAAGTATCGCTCACCTTATGGTACAGTTTCCATTTGGTATTGAGAGTGTCGAGTGTCTCGATGCTCAGTCTAAATACCTCGATGTCAGGCTCGAGCAGCGACCTACCGAGCGCGGTGAGAGCGTCGCGCAGTTCCGCCATGCGCCGCGCCTCCTCCGCGCCCACCTCCGGCTTGTTTGGGAAGAAGTATCGCTCACCTTATGGTACAGTTTCCACTTGGTATTGAGAGTGTCGAGTGTCTCGATGCTCAGTCTAAATACCTCGATGTCAGGCTCGAGCAGCGACCTGCCGAGCGCGGTGAGAGCGTCGCGCAGTTCCGCCATGCGCCGCGCCTCCTCCACGCCCACCTCCGGCTTGTTTGGGAAGAAGTATCTCTCACCTTGTGGTACAGTTTCCACTTGGTATTGAGAGTGTCGAGTGTCTCGATGCTCAGTCTAAACACCTCGATGTCAGGCTCGAGCAGCGACCTGCCGAGCGCGGCGAGAGCGTCGCGCAGTTCCGCCATGCGCCGCGCCTCCTCCACGCTCACCTCCGGCTTGTTTGGGAAGAAGTATCGCTCACCTTGTGGTACAGTTTCCACTTGGTATTGAGAGTGTCGAGTGTCTCGATGCTCAGTCTAAACACCTCGATGTCAGGCTCGAGCAGTGACCTGCCGAGCGCGGTGAGAGCGTCGCGCAGTTCCGCCATGCGCCGCGCCTCCTCCGCGCCCACCTCCGGCTTGTTTGGGAAGAAGTATCGCCACCGGTGGATCAGGACACTACAAATGTTTGAGCGACCATTACAATACCGTGTTGTAGAATTTCGTAAAAGCATATTCTGTTCTACCTAGTCGGTGCTTAAATTCTGTCACAAACAAAATTGGCTATAAAATGAAGACTAGTCAATATATTCAAAAAAAGTTTTTTTTTAAGAAAAGGTAATTTAATTAGCTTACATTAAACACAAAATTTATTCAAAATGATTGCCACCATTTTTCACACAAGCCTTCAGTCTTCGCGGCAAATCATCAATAGCAGCACGGATCATTTTCATGTCGATATCGGCCACTGCTTTAATCAATGATGACTTTAGGCTGCTCAAATTTTTGTGAGGTTTAGAACAGACCTTCTCCTCCAATTCCTGCCAAATTTAGTAATCCAGTGAATTGAGGTCAGGGCTAGATGAGGGCCAATCTTGATGCCTTATTAGCTCGATATTCTGGCGCTCGAACCACTCCTGAGTTGTTTTGGCCTTATGAGCAGGTGCGGAGTCCTGTTGAAACACAAATGGCCATCCTCCAATGAGTGTCTGGGGCAGATCTTTTACTATGCGATCTAAAACCGTGTCTTGGTACACTTTTGCACTGGTTTTGACACCTTTTTCACAGTCTAACGTGCACGGCGAAACGACAACAGCGCAGATAATCTGCTCTGTCAATTTAATTTTGTTTAAGTGGTTTAAACTGTTTTTTTCTTAATTTAATTTACATCTGCATTTAGCTAAAGTTCCGATCTAAGTAGCAGTGAAAGTATAAAAGTGTTTTATCTTGAGAGACATCAGGGAAAGTACATAATTCCAATTTCTAAATAAATTCTAACCAAGCATCGGGCTCGCTTCGCGTCAGCGTTGTGTGTGTGTGACTCATACGTAAATCGGCAGCCCTCAATCTTTCGGACACGAATATTCGATTACTGACAACAATGGAGTGTTCTACATGCAAAGGTGCCATAGCGGTAACGCAAAAGCGGCTTAAATGCACCAAATGTCAAGATCATTTCCATGTGGAATGCCTACGAGTCAATTCCGACGAGGTTGTTCGCAACTCCTGGATCTGTGCTCAATGTAAGTCAAAAAAAACAACAAAAATTAAGACTAATGACGGAACATCAGCAGGAGGAAATCTGAAAGAAAAGTCAAACACCACTCCTGTTCGTCCTGCAGGGTCTGTCACCGGTACCGGGACTGCACAAGCCGAGAATGACGAAAGTCTGGTCACCCTTCTTAAACGATTATCAAGTCAAGTTAGCAGTATAGAAAATAGGATGGAATCACTACAGAGGGTTCAAGATGATCTGAAGCAGGTTAAGGAGGATATCAGCAGCATTAAGGTTTCTTTAAATGAAAGGATGGATGACCTGAGCAGTAGAATAATAGATATGAAGAGCAAGGTCGAGTCATTTGGCAGGTGTAAAGATGAAATAGAAGATCTCAAAAAACTTGTTTATGGCGTTATAGCAGATAGTGACAGGAAAGATCAGTGGGCAAGACGTTCAAACATCGAGTTAATTGGCATCCCGGAAAAAAAAGGTGAAAACCTGTTACTGATTGTCAAAAATTTAGCTCAAAAATGCAGTTTTATTCTGCAACCTGATGTTGATATCGATTTTGTGACCCGAGTTGCGGCCAGAGGTAATCTTGCAGCGCCCGAAAATGAAACAAAGACTAAGAGACCGAAACCGATAATAATAAAAATGCAAGCCCGTTTTCGAAAGGATGATTTTCTGGCTTCTTTTAGAAAACTGAAGAATTTAAAAGCTATGGATATTGGTTTTACGGGAAACGAAAGTAGAATATTTGCAAATGACCATTTGACTGCAAAGAATAAAAGCCTACTACGACAAAGCAAGACGTTAGTCAAGGAGAAGAACTATGCTACTTGCTGGGTTAAAAACTGTACTATAATGGTCCGGCGTACCTTAGAATCATCGGTTATTCATATCAATAACGAGGAGGATCTAAAAAAGATAAAATAGTAGGTATTATTTCATGTTGTATGTTTAAAAATGTTTATATGTTTCTGAATTTTTGTTCTGGAATGTTTTTATGTTATACTTGTTTAAATATATTTGACCTACAACGAGAGATTCAATGTTACGTCATTGAACTCATAAATTATGTTGATCACAAGAAGGAATTGCAAGGTTTGAGAAACGCTGATAGCTTCGAGCCGATAACCAACCCAGTTAGTTCAATCTCGAATGTTTTACCGCTCGTAGTTGTTGATCACGTTGCCGCGCACATTTTGTCAGCCTACCTTCTGTTTGATAATAATCTACTAATTAATAATGAATATACTTGTCCCTATATGCCCCATTACATTTCACCAATATCTTTTGCTGTCATAGTGCTTTGTAAGTATTTTATGGGGTTTTCGATTGAATTTAACAGTCATAGTGCATCTTATTTAATGGGCAGAAACTATGCCATTTACGGATACTGCTTTATAAGGTCTAAAGTAACTAAAAAACTCAAATTAAACAACGCTTTTATAACTGAAGGACAACATTTTCGAGAATTAGTTCAATTTATTGGTGGTTTTATTTATGAAAGGCATAATGTTTGTGTTTTTACGATAAATACATTAACAATTATTACAATTAAGCAGTTTGAGTTGTTAATACTATTAGCAATTTATAGAAGACTGTCAAGGCGTACTGAGTTAGCATATTCTTATACGAAACAAAGTAATATGTTCTTGTGCAAACCTGTTTTATTATGAATCTTAGGATTTATTACCAGAATTGCCGTGGGTTACGGACTAAAACGCAGCTATTCTTGCATAACTTGTTATTACAGGATATTTATGACATAGTTTGTTTGACTGAAACATATCTGTTGCCAGGCATATTCGATAGAGAGGTATTTGACGATAGATATTTAGTATTTAGATGTGACCGTGATTACGAGGCGCGCAATATGCAGGCGGGTGGGGGGGCGTTGATCGCTGTCCGCCGAGAGTTTGATGCCGTCGCGAGGGACGCGAGCGCCCAGCCACCGTATTTAGTTGATGCAGAAATTGCTCACGTCGTGATAAATACCAACCAATCAACTGGATCTAAGAAGATTAGAATTTTCTGTGGATACTTCCCGCATGGGAATTCGCAAGTACAGTCTGAATCGCATTATTTCGAATTTGTGTCAAACCTATTTTTGTCTAATTTAGACGATGTTTACATTATTTTGGGCGATTTTAACATATCTCATGCGATTTGGACATCTTCAACTAAAAATAATGGATCTTTTGATCTAATAAACCCATCAAGTGAACCCTTAGAACATAACATGTTGTCATTTTTGAATTTCACTGATTTTTATCAATTTAACCACGTACCTAATAGCAATAACCGTTACTTGGATCTGGTCATTTCAAACTGTATTTGTGAAGTGACACGCTGCTCACCTATCTCTTTGCCAGAAGATGCGCATCATCCATCTTTGATGATAACAGCGGAGGTGAACTATACGGAGCGAAGTTTACCACCCGCTCAGAGATCCGTTCGTAAATTTTTTGCGGCGGATTATGCAATTATAAATAAAGAATTTGCCCAGTTAGACTGGAAGACCGAAGTTGTCACAGACGATATTGAAGAAGCAGTAGACAGATTTTATGGTATCTTGAGTAATATTATCGATCGTTATGTTGCAACTAAGATTCCATCTTCTGGTCGTAGATATCCTATCTGGTATTCTAAGGGCTTAATTAAGCTTATTAATCAAAAACTTAGAGTACACCGCCGATGGAAGGTTTACGGCAGACAAAGTGACTATGATCTCTTCTCTGAGCTGCGTCAACAACAAAAAGAAGCTCAATCTGCCTGTTATAACTTTTACATATCAAGAGCTGAAGAAAATATTAAAAAAGATTCAAAAAAATTCTGGGCTTACATTAAATCTAAGAAGTGTAATTCTACAGACTTTCCCAGTTCAGTATACTTGGACGATCGTGTAGCAGATAATAGCAAGGCAGTGGTTGAGTTGTTCAGTGAATTTTTTGGAAATGTATTTGAACCAGATTTTCCCTGTTCCAATACTAATAATGATAATGATCACATTCTAACTGTAGGATCGGTTGAGATTAATGTTCCTATAGTCGAAAAATATTTAAAAGCTCTCAATGTTTCAAAAGGAGCAGGACCCGATGGAATTCACCCAGGATTCTTGCAAAGATGTGCTTCAAATCTTGCAATTCCTTTGTCATTTCTCTTTCGTAAATCCTTAGAAAGTGGCACCTTTCCCAAATGCTGGAAACAGTCTTTTATAGTTCCAATTTTTAAAAATGGTGACAAACGC
The DNA here is from genome assembly GCA_910592155.1 of Ypsolopha scabrella. Lineage (NCBI taxonomy): Eukaryota > Metazoa > Arthropoda > Insecta > Lepidoptera > Ypsolophidae > Ypsolopha > Ypsolopha scabrella. Next base: position 9,930,500 of record OU342975.1, on the reverse strand, counting down.
AATGTAGCAGACTACAGGGGAATTTCAAAATTGTCTATTATTGCTAAAATGTTTGAGAAAATAATTTATGATGCCCTTTTTCCTATTATAAGACCAGTCATAACAGAGCGGCAACATGGCTTTATCAGTGGGCGATCGGTTGAAACCAACCTCTGTGAGGTAACTGACAGAGTTTTGACTGCATTAGGTGACGGATACCAGGTCGACGCCGTGTATACCGACTACTCCAAAGCGTTCGATAAAATTTGTCACTCTATTTTAATTATAAAATTGGAGCGGTTTGGTATACACGGTGATCTTCTTAGATGGCTGGAGTCTTATTTGCGGCAAAGAACCCAGGCAGTTACTATAAAGGGATACGTATCATCGTTTGTCCCCATCACCTCAGGTGTTCCCCGGGGTTCACACCTCGGCCCACTTCTGTTCAACATATTTATCAATGATATAATTCAATATATTGAATTCTCTAATGTTTTATTGTATGCAGATGACAAAAAGATCTATTCCGTTATCAAAAGTAACGAAGACTGCATATTATTGCAAAAGGATTTAGATAACTTAGGTAGGTATTGTGACACTAATAAACTTCATTTAAATTTAGATAAATGTTGCGTAATAAGTTTTTCTAGAAAGGTTTCCGAGCTCGATTACAATTATTCTCTGTTAAATACACAACTCAAAAGGGTGACTGAAGTAAAAGATCTTGGTGTACTTATAGATAAGGAACTTTCTTTTAGAAATCATATTGAAAAATGTACTGCTAAAGCTTATCGAATGCTTGGGTTTGTACTTAGACAAGGTAGGGAGTTTAAAAATTCAAGCACCCTGAACATCTTGTATAATGCCTATGTAAGATCTTGCCTGGAGTACGCATCAGTTGTCTGGAATCCCATTTACAACATACATATTAACTTAATTGAAAAAATTCACAAGAAATTTATCAAGTATTTGAATTTCAAACAAAAAGGTAACTTAAACTTTAATTTCAATCCTCAGTCAATCTGCTCACTTGAAGACAGGCGAACTTGTCGTGATCAAACTTTCCTTTTTAAAATTTTAAATAACTATTTGGACTCTCCTTATCTGTTAAGCAGAATAGGATTCAAGTGTCAAACTTATAATTCTCGTAAAAGAAACTTGTTCAGCGTTCCTTTTGCCGGTACAAAGTATGTTAAAAATAGATTTTTAATCAGGGCTTGTGATACTTACAATAAGGACTTCAGTGATATTGATATTTTGCATCTTTCGTTGGGTCAATTCAAGAGTGAGTTATATAACACTTTTATCAAAAAAAATTAAGCATGTATTATTTTTTTTTCCTTTGCTCCTTTGCTTGTTTACTTTTGATTCTCTTTTTTTTTAAATATATATAATTAACTTTTAAAGCCATTTGGCTATACTGTTTGTGTTGATGTTTTTAGTTTTGCATGTTGTGTATTTGTCGTGCATTAATTTTATTTGTTTTTAAAATTGTTAAGTGGAAACTGTTTTTGGTTAAATTGTAAGCTATAATATTATCACTACGTATGTAAGAAATGATAACTGTTTGTTTCCCAATAAAGAAAATGAAATGAAAAATGCACTTCAGTAGGGCCATAGTAGGACACTCCCAACCAAATCATGACTGATGATGGATGATGGCCGTGCTGCACTCTAGGAATGGCATTTCTAGCGGCCGCAGAGCTGGTAGCGTACACCCTGTCATTTTGTTTGTTGTACTTCTCTTCGATATTAAAAATTTTCTCGTCCGTAAACAGGATATCGCGGTGTTTGTTTCTTGCGTACCGCTTTAGCAAAACTTTGCATTTTTTGGCTCTCATAGCTATCAGACGCGCGTTCAGAAAATGTCCACTCTTTTTTCGGTAAGCTCGTAGTCCCAGGTCTTCATTGAGTACTTTTTTTACGGTACTTCTGGTTAATCCCATCTCCAAAGCCATCAGTTTCTGCTTGTGGACGGGATTTCTTGCAATACGCGCCTTGATTGCTTTGATGACCCCTGGAGTCCTAACGGAACGAGGTCTGCCAGTTCTTTTCTCGTCATCGACACTAGAGGTTTCATTGTACCTCTTGATGGTACGGTACACGAACCTCTTCGTGATTTTTAATTTTTGAAGCAAGTTGAATATCGTCTTCGGTGGATGGCCGCAACGATGCAATGCAATTACTGCTACTCGGTCCTCTTTGCGAGTCCACTCCATCGTAAAAAATGAATGAATGTAATTGTGATTTGGCAGATTATTAATCAAAAAATATTTGAAAATCGAACGCCATTCCATTTTTTCTCTAGGTGTTATATTTTTAAAATAAATGGCCAGTGACAGTATTTAAGAACCGACTAGGTACATATATAAGGTGACATTTATTTATGCAGCCATATTCATACTGGAGACTCAGTGAGTAATTGGTATCAAGGTTCGATGACCCTTTTTGGGAAATTCGAAAATGATTATTTTTCTTCTACCTACAAACGCAAGCCTAGCCCCGAGTGAACTACCATGTATTTTGCGAAATTTGCAATAAGTGTTGTCGATCCGTCTTACTGATTACTTATCAAGCCTACAGTATGAATTTGGCTGCATGAATAATAGTTACCTTATATATAAACATATATAAGGCACTCGCACGCCGCCACATACCTTGCTAACAGTCGATGCGTCGCTCTTGCCAAGTCAGGCGCGTGCGCGTGCGCTCTCGGCAGCGCGTGTTGCGTCAGCAGCGTCAGCACCGGCGGCACCTGCACGCCGCCGCACCCGGTCTCTACGCCGAGTCGCACGCACTCCACGAGCCGCTCGAGACTTGCGTCGCTGCCGCCTCTGTGCGAAATATTTAAAATGTCAGGTCAGTTTATAATGTTTAAAAGTCGTTGTCGTTGTGAAGAAAAATAAAACATTATTAGACTAGGCGAATCAATGAATTAAGGGGCAACTCAGCCCGCAGCTAACTTAGCGGGCTGAGTTGACTACTTGCAAAAATAATGAATTTTATCGGCCTTCGGCTCGTTTTTTAAAGTGACACTCGTGTTTTTAATGACTTTTTTATGTACCAGTTTCATAAACTACTATTATGCGCAATATATCGGAATTTTGACGCTAGGATTGCTTAAGTTGAAAAAGGCTTCACCTCCCATGACTTCGTCTTCCTGCATAAAATTAAAATGAATATTCTACTTCTCACCTCTGTGCAACCTCCAAGAACACATCAATAGCCGTATACGTGAAATGTCCTAGTTGTTGTAAAAGGCTGGTAAACAGCGCCAGGAAGAAGTCCGTTATTTCAGCCTCGGCAGTTCCGTACACTGGCTCACAGAGCATGCGCAGAGCGGACTCGGCCGCGCCTTGGATACCTTCCGCTATTATCTAAAAAAACATCATTTCATTACAGCACCTCAATCACAAATAAACTTTTAGGCAATACTTATAGACTTATTAAGATGTATCTTATAAAGTACCTAGTATTTTTTTGGAACTTGCCATTTGGATCATTGTCATGACTACTAAAAATGTGCCTTTTTGATGACTCATTCCGTTTTTTTAAACAAAACTATGTAGAAAGAACACGTACTTTCTTAGAAACAGTGGGAGCATCAGCGAAGGCATGCAACAGTGCCGTGAGAACTGGCAACGTCGCGGCCGGTCCCACCGTGTGCAGCGGCGCGGACCAAGCAGCCAATAGCGTACGAGCAGCTGCTTCGCCCTGTGCGTAGGCGCCACCCCCTCCCACCCCCGCGGGGCCGGAGCGGGTAAGCGCTAGAGACAGGAGGGCTTCGCGGACTACGCCCGCAGTCTGTAAGAGAAGTTAGATTACCAATGAAATTGTAGGGAAATATTTTAATGGGTCTTTTTAGGGTTCCGTAGTCCGACAAAGAACCCTCATAGTTTCGCCATGTCCGTCCGTCCGCGGCTTAGCTCAAAGACTATTAGTACTAGAAAGCTGTAATTTGGTATGGGTATACATATTAATCACACCAACTAAACGGCAAAACAATCTACTTTTTTTTAAGGGTATCTCCCATGCACGTAAATTAAGGATGATTTATTTTTCGTCGATCCCGTAGTGTGGTGTATCGTTGGATAGGTCGTTCAAAAACATTATGGGTGTGTCATAACCATTTTTCGATTTAGGGATCCGTTAGCGAAATATAAAGCTTTAAAGTGCAAATTTTTGTTAGAGTAAAGTGTCCCCCCCACCCATCGGCTAAACGGTTGTTTATGAATATGTGGAAAAATTCACAAAAGTAACTATCACCGCTAAGTAGGCTTTACAGGTTTACGAGTACTGGTCGCGCCAAACTTTTAGTCCCCCCTAAACACGACAATGTATGGGCCGTTCTTCGGGAGAGCAATTTCTGAGCAGACTAGAAGTTTGGCGCAATCTGTATTAGGAGACCAACTTATGAAATGTACTGGGCAACTACAGAACCCTACACTGCGCGTGGCCCGACACGCACTTGGCCAGTTTTTAATTTATTATTATATCGCTATTTTTGGTATATATTTACCATATTTATAATTCCAGCTTATTAAAATCGCATAACGTGTTTGTATACTAATTAACAATTTTTAATTAATTAATTTGAAAATGTCCATACCTTTGGTTCTAAGTAATGCAGAGACCTTTGCGCCTGGTTGTACAGATCACAGACCAACGAGACGGGATCGTTCGAGAACTTGAGATTCTTCGACAAACTGAGCAGCAAGTGAGCCGCCGCGTGACACAGGATCGGGGGCTCCTACAACAAAGAGCCGACATCTGTAGTCTTACACAACACAAAATATTATTAAGAAAAAACAAACATATCGTCACGACATGAATCCCCGAGGAGGTATCAGAAGTGTACCTGAGTGTGAACTGTGAAATGCAAGTCACACACAAGTACACCCGCGTTTCACCGACGATTATTACGTCCCACCGTGATGGGTGGTGAGCCCTATCGCCGTTCTACGGATACAAATGTACGCCTTTTAGAGCATGCAATGTTCCTCACGACGTTTCTCTTCACCGTTCAGCAAGCGGTAAGTATTAGGTAAGAACACAAAATACTATGCACATAAATTCCGAAAAACTCATTGATGCATGCCCGACCGGGAATCGAACCTGGGTCTTAAGATTAAGAGGCCAGCATTCTACCGCCTGAGCTACTGCCGCTATACAATCTCAACTTTATGTTTACAACATTTTATGCAAGGACCTAAAATTCAAAGAGAAAGAAAAAGAGATGATTGAATATTATTACTAATAGAAAACATTCAAACCAAAAAAAAAAAATTTGCGTTAACTTTTTTCAATTGCGATAGAAATTTAATCCGCTGATTGAACCACTTTGTACAGGGAATAAAAAAATTATTTGATAAAAAGAATTGTCTGCTTTATGTGATCAGCACCTCTAACGTGGAGGACCATATCGAGCTCAACAACGCTCCATAAAGTGCTCTGTCTCACTCTGTTGATCTACCTAAAGAAGGACAGACAGTTATATATCGAGATGTCAGAGCTCGATAGTCTACCATTCTAGGTATAACCCGTGCGGTTAAAGAAACAATCTATAAATGAGGATTGATACTTAGAGTAGCGTCAGCAAGTCGAGTCGAGCGGGAGCCAAACAATATTTCATTTATTAATTTTGAATATATTTTAGGAAGTATATAGAGTGCTGCTAGCAACTGTTTATTTTATTAAATAAACTTTTAAATAGTTAACAATATCCCGAGAACATTTATTTATTTTACTTTATTCTGTACTTGTTTTTCTGTATGCAATAAAGAATTTAAAACATATCTCGGTGTTTTGCCTACAAGCAAAGACAGTGTGAATGCTAATCGAAACTGATTTTTTTTGTACTTGTACCATGCTGTGGGAGTATAGACAGAGCGACGATGTGAGCGAGATAGCATGAGACCGGTCTCCATTTATAGATGGTTTCTTTATCCGCACGGGTTATCGATACACAATCTACCCTAGAATTATTTTCACTTATTATTGTAGGACCTTATATACTTATGTATGTAAAAATTGAACAAATTTATTAGAAGTTATTTGATGCAGATTTACGATATGAGAACAACAGCGCTGATTTTCAGTCACTTTGCGAACTTTCTATATGTCTAGGTAATTACTAACCGGAGGTACGGTAGGTGTTAAGGAAGGCAGCGCGGAGGCGAAGAGCCCTTCCAAACAGTGCGGGGGCACGCCACACACGCACGCGTAGCACGACCACGCGCCCATACACGCGAACAACTCCGCTTGACTGAAACATATATATCACGACGATACACTATCCTCCATCCACCCAGTGGTCTATCAGTCAGTGGTGGTTAATAACTTGGTCATCTTTGGCGGGCTTATTACGTATCTTTGACTCGGTTGACATCTATGGTTGCTATTCACCAAAAACAGATTAAAAAAATAATTCCAAAATAACCTTTAATGGGTATTGAACTATTTACGAATTGGGACGTTATTTCAAGTGCGAATTTTGACGTCATTTCAAGTGCGAACGTATCCTTAGATAAGGGGATTCGATAGTACAGTGCGCCCAAAGTTATAATGCGCATAGAAATCTATAGCCGAGCGACCAGACGTACCACGTGACCTTACTGCTTGTATAGAAAGTGTAGAGAAATACGAACTTTGCCGAACAGTGGCGAAGATTCGTATGCGCATTATAAGTTTGGGAGTACTGTATCTATATGTATGTTTTCGACCATAGGCACTCGGTTGGCAACTGATTTTAAGATATAGAATCTTGTGGGCTGGTCAGCATCTGACGTAAGGTCTTCCCAGTATTCCAACACCGCGGGTCTTTCAAGTTTTATCACAATCGTTCGAGTGAATACAGAGTGATATAGAGAAATACAGAGAAAGAGACGAACCAGCTAGCGGAACGAAAGATATTCCCGAATAGATTTTGAGTTTACCCATCACGCATCAGGGACGTAATAATCGTCTGTGAAATATGCGGAGTGTGGACTGACTTACATTTAACAGTTCACACTCGGTAACACCTTGACACCCGTTCGGGGATTCGTGTCGTAGCGATGTTGTTACATATATTAAAGGTTTTGTAGTGAAATACATCGCCTTGGATGTGAACTTTTTAAATTCTAATTATTGTTAGAGTCCATTACAAACCAGAAACCATAAATTAGAAACAAATTTCAAGTAAACAAATATTTTGAAAACATTCCTTTTGCCAGGATTCAAACCTGCGACCTCTTGCTTTCACGACAAGCGCACTACCGACTGCGCAACGGAGGTACTCATCCTAGACCGTTGAATTTTTCCACCATACCTATACACCGAATTTTTGTACCAACTTGATATACAAGCCAGTAATGCACACACTAAACGCTCACGAGGGCGTTATGTGATTTCACGCCTTATTTATTCCGAACAGATTTTTCTGTTACATGTTTATCAATATTTTGAGTTTCTTCAGTTTTCGTACTTGCACTTGGTATGATTTATTGTCCTATATTAGTACTGAACAAGGGCAATGTAAAACGTACCCTGGATAGAAGAGCTTGTATGACTAGGTTGATAGATGTAAATGAAGCAAAAGATTTGTGTTATCCATGATCGTAGCAGAAATGGAAATCTGTAGTCTCTGCCTACCCCTCTGGGAGACAGGCGTGTATATGTATGTATGTAATACCTAGTATAGCCAAAAGGTAATGTGTGTATACTGACACGGCGACATGCGCGTGCGCGATGTGCGCGGGCGCGGTCCGGTGCGGCCTGGCCGCCGCCGCCGCCGCCAGCGCCGCTGCCGCACGCTCCACCAGCGCCGAGCCCGCCGCCGCCGCCTGCGCGCGGACCGCTGGTTCCTCCTCTGACAAGTTTAATTTATAAAAATTCAAGTCCAATTACACAAAGTGCGACTGCGTTCCTTATCTCGCTATAACAACAAATACTAAAACCGGCCAAATGCGAGTCAAACCCGCGCACTCCCATACAACAGACATGATTTTTTTGCCGTTTTTATAGATAATGGTACGGAACCCCTCGTGCGCGAGTCCGACTCGCACTTGGCCGGTTTTTTATTATATCTAAAACAATAAAAACACAAATGCCTACAGATTTTGTTAAAAACAGTAAAATTTACGTTTTTTAGGGGATGTTGTTAAGATATGATTCAAATTTCCCGATTTTTAATTCTAATTGATAATTCTAGATAATGTCAATGGATTTAGCCCAAAATATTATACAATCATTCCAAAGACACCATACAATTTTGTTTCTGTGTTTGTAAGGAGGCTTGAGTGTGATGGCTGAAGTAAATGGCGAAATGTAGAAAGTGCAACGCGTACCATTCAACAAAGAAGGCGCCAATCGTCCTAGAACCCTCGTGAGAGTGGCCAAGTCGAGCAGAGCTGCAAGTAGCCTGTCGCCCTCGGCTCCGCCCGCCCGGGTCGCCGCCCTCGCGTGCACTCCGGCTAGACACTGCCATCTCTCCAGCTGGGGAATCAAAACTTTAATTAGTGTACCTCATATGTTCTGCACTCCCGTCGATGATGACTCTTAATTCAGTTTTGAGTTTTATTTATTACTCTAAGGCCGACTTGCACCAAGCAAACTTAACTCGGGTTTTTAACTTTTTATGCTTTGTCCTTATCTGTACGGTTTCATGCGAAAAGGACAAAGCATAAAAAGTTTGTTAACCCGAGTAAAGTTTGCTTGGTGCAAGTCGGCCTTAATGTACATTTGCACAAAACATGAAAAAGGATATAAAAATAGTTCATAGTGTACAAAGGCGGCACAGCACTTATTGCTAACAGCAATACCTTCCAGGCAACTTTTACTGCGCGTTTATTATACTTAATAACAGAGTAGATGAACAGGAATTTCTGCGATTGAAACCCACGTGCCCAATGTTATCGTAATATTCAGTGAAAAAAGCGTTGTTTGTAACGCCACTTGGATTTTTGTGATTCTTTTAACGCTAACATAATTTTTTATAACGTTATTTTTATAGTTTCGTACCTAGGAGGGTGCCAAACGGGACCCTGCTGTCTGTCTGTCCTTCAACAGGTAGCCAGTTGAAATTATTACAGAATACGTGTTACGGCAAATGACAAAAAATTCAAGAAATTGAAGGCTCAGGGTCTTCCCCATACAGAAAACCAGGAACAAGGCATTTTGCCAACGTTTTTTTGTCCTAGCTCTATCTAAAAACGGTAATACATCAAGTATCAAATTTGGTCAGATTAGTCACTCTATGTATAGTTAAACAACAAATAATAAAAAATAGGGTTCTTTAGAGGGTATCGGTTTTTTCTCACCTTGATGTTGCTATGGCATCTATTTTGTAGAAATTTACCATAATGTTTTTTGTACCCAAAGGGTGCAAAACGTCTAAAATCCATACAACTTATGTCCACATAATATGTCCATGAAATGGAAAAAAAGGGAATATAGTTTTGTTAAAGAATAACCACCGCGCAAAAATATTGTACTTACCACCAATGAGAATACGTCTAGTGGGGCTAAATCAGCCACCCGCGCTATACACTCTATACAGTGTTTGAGGAACGTCTGCCATTCTGTTTCACCCTGTAAATCAATAAAATATTGTACTTACCACCAATGAGAATACGTCTAGTGGGGCTAAATCAGCCACCCGCGCTATACACTCTATACAGTGTTTGAGGAACGTCTGCCATTCTATTTCACCCTGTAAATCAATAAAATATTGTACTTACCACCAATGAGAATACGTCTAGTGGGGCTAAATCAGCCACCCGCGCTATACACTCTATACAGTGTTTGAGGAACGTCTGCCATTCTGTTTCACCCTGTAAATCAATAAAATATTGTACTTACCACCAATGAGAATACGTCTAGTGGGGCTAAATCAGCCACCCGCGCTATACACTCTATACAGTGTTTGAGGAACGTCTGCCATTCTGTTTCACCCTGTAAATCAATAAAATATTGTACTTACCACCAATGAGAATACGTCTAGTGGGGCTAAATCAGCCACCCGCGCTATACACTCTATACAGTGTTTGAGGAACGTCTGCCATTCTGTTTCACCCTGTAAATCAATAAAATATTGTACTTACCACCAATGAGAATACGTCTAGTGGGGCTAAATCAGCCACCCGCGCTATACACTCTATACAGTGTTTGAGAAACGTCTGCCATTCTGTTTCATCCTGTAAATCAATAAAATATTGTACTTACCACCAATGAGAATACGTCTAGTGGGGCTAAATCAGCCACACGCGCTATACACTCTATACAGTGTTTGAGGAACGTCTGCCATTCTGTTTCACCCTGTAAATCAATAAAATAAAAGCATATTGTTTTATGTAATATACAACGTGAAATTTAAGTCATTTTGTTAACGAAAACTGGTGATAGTACTCGTCCATATGAACAACTTTTATTATGAAGCCAGCCCTAAAATCGCGAAAAATATATCAGCTGTTTCATACATTTGGGTCGAGTAGGTATTTAACTTTTCTATGGAACAGCTGATATTTTTTTTCGCGATTTCAGGGGTGGCTCCATAGTAAAAGTTGTTCATATGGACGAGTACTATCACCAGTTTTCGTTAACAAAATGACGTAAATTTCACGTTGCATAATTAAGCTGAATAGTATTAAGTATCTCTTTTGTAACTACGCTGTCGCATTAGGTAAAATTACCTGTAATGATAGTAGTAAGTGGATTTGATAAATAAAAAATAAATAAAAATAATAATAATATTTATTGCAAACAATCTGTGGTCATGAACTTATGACATGCTAGTATTTACTGACACCACACGGTACGATTTATTCACACGATACGAATGAATAAGTACGAATGCGATAAAAAGAGATAGATTAAATCCATGACATACGGACAGACTGCAAAGTGACATTAATAGGGTTCCATTTTGCGCAAGGAACCCTAAAAAAAATTGTGCATAGAAAAGAATAGCATATTCTATCACGTACCAAGCTACTATGATATGTATGTACTCTTATACACAATGTTTTCTTATCACAAAAATTTTTTTTCTTCCCTTAATTTTTTCTGCCACAAAGCTTTGTTTGTTTTGCAGAGTTCGGGTTTAAAGCCTTTCCTTGTTAGTAAATAGAGGTGTTCTTACATCGTCATCACAAATGTCGTTGTCGAGATGTTGTAGTTGCCCCTTATTGTGCTGGAACTGTATCTTGTTGAGTACCCCATTCACTAGAGCCCGCAGTGCTTCCCAATACCTGAAACAAAATCATATTATTATTTATTTAGTATGTCGCAGGGTCATTTTCAGAGCCGTGATACTAAAATTTTTACTACGGACTTTTGTCATTATCACGGCCCGATTTCAGTTAAATTACAATTTCACTGGACACAATCAGCTGAATAAAAAATTGGAGCGTTAGAGCCATAGAGTTACGTAAGAACTAAAAGACGGGTTTTTACTATTACCTTGCGCATGATTTGTGAAATTACTATTTTTAAACAAAAAGTCAAAAATAAATGCGACAACGGACGAAGCGAGGCGAGGGTTGGGTTGAGGGTTATAAATTCGAGAGCCGAGCGAAGCGGAGCAGAATGAGGCGATCCTGTAGTTCCAAACGGAAGCGGAAGGGGGAGTGTATTCTGGAGTTGATGCTCGTGATTGTTGGCACTTGGTGGAACTTTTGAAACATTTTTTGTTTGATAAACACTTGTACTTGTCCACTTGTCCACTTATTGTCCACTTATTCTCCTCTCAATTTTCTTCCTAGGGTCGCATCGCTCTGCTTACCAACCTAAAACTGCTCCTCCTCGCTTTTTATTCACAATCTAACGATGATGCTCATTTATTGAAATTATCGAAAACATGGATTCATATTTCACTGAATGTCCCTCGCAAAATTATATTTTAACTGACATAAAATAAAGTATGAAATGGAAATGATTGACAGAAGTCAATTTCACTAGTAAAATCATAATATCACGGTTTAGATTTTTGAGGAAGTTGAGACAATGGTGTACACTATGGATAATACTTACTTGGGTGTATCTTCTGGTTTTAGAATGTCGATGAATTGGATCCATATATCTAAGCAATTCACAAAAATTGCACATGTAGGTACCTGAAAATTCAAAAAAAAAATTTAGTGCAACATAAATAGACATACGATATTAAATATTCTATTTAACTTCGTCAGAAAACGGAGGCGAATGTCTTATGAAATGAAAAGAATACTTTATTTCTGCAATATAGGTACATAAATACACTTATCGCACGTTAGGATTTATTAAAAAGGTAATAAAAATAACTAAATTTAAAAGAGGATACACAATATATTAAAATAGTTCTGGGTTTGCTTATATTTAATAAGTAAATACACGTACATGAACTAAAATAAAGGTATATTTAATGTATACAATTATGTATATACGATTAGATAATAATAATAGCTACTCATATACTAAATACTAATAGGTTACATATATAAATACATGCCTAACTCCGCTCAGTCGACTAGTCTTGCTAAGAAGAATGGGCAAGAAACTTAGCAAGATCATGTTCTTATATCCTTATTACTAAAAACAAAAATTATGTTTATACGTAACGTTCGTCGGTCCAAACCGGGCGTACCAACTGTGGACTGTTAAATGAATTTCACAAAAAATTATGTGCGCATTGTAAACAAAACTTTTAACTAAGTTTGAGAAAATCACATTTTAAAGATCCACATTACTCAAAAATGTCTAAGTTTACATAATAACATTATTAAAATATACTAATTTCGAAAAAGCGTCTTTTCAGGTATGTTACATCTACATTAAAGGAGCCCCTTCATTGCGTACGAAGCTCACTTGATAGTTCTTACCTGGAATGTGTACTGGAATAAATACGACAGGAAGTCGATGGCGTCAAACTCTGGTTCCGCCTCGAGTCTCTTGAAGTGTAGTGATACGAATAACTTGAGGAATTCCGCTAACTTGTTGAGATAGCTGAAAGTAAATAATATGATAAGAATTTGAACCGCCTGTGTGCTCTTGTGGTTCGAAAGTTTTGACCACTGATCTGAAAGTCGCTTGTTCAAATCCGTTCGGTGTGAGTGTAGGTACGTGAGGGACGATCGTCTTAGAATGATCGTCTTTATTTGCATTGTTAAGGGCACAAAATGGTAATGTTATAGTATAAAAATATGAGCGCAGCTAATGTTAATTTAGTATACAAATATTTAAGTTTAAATTAGTTGATTTTGAAATAATAGAATTAGGACCTTGATATAGGAGAGACCAAAACCTAATTTAATATATTGTATTTAAATATTTTACGTATTGAATATATCCTAACGTGCGATAAGTGTATGTATGTACCAGTGGCAAAGGGTGAACATTTTGAAGGGAAGCCGAGCAAAAAAATAGCCTTACTCAGAAAGCAACCAAATAAAAAATATTTTTTTTGTAATCGCAACTCCCTGTCAGGCAAGTGTATTTGTCGGATTGATATTTATTTAAATGTTTGACAAAGCGAAGACCACGGAGTAAAGAAATGTAGTATGGATGCCATTTCATAAACAAGCCGATGGGAATCGTGTTATATGGACCCTTCGCCACTGTTATGTACCTACATTGTAAAATATACAAAAAGTATTTATATAGCATGCATGTCAAAAATTAAATGTCCAAGCATTCAATAAAATTATGTCTATGCATGTCACATCCTACAAATTATATAAGCGCACAACTGAGCTGTGGACGTGACCAAATGTAATGCTATTTCATTCCGCTATTACGTGCACGGTCCATGAAACTTGCGAAGGCATTACAATCGCACCGATTGTGTCGCATTGAAAAAACTGGAAATATGCGCCAGAAAAAACAAAATTTTGGCAATACCATGAAGGTTTTCAAACATTTATTAATCTACATTACATAAACAATAATATGTTTATTAAATCTTCACAATATTACAAAATACACTAGCATGCTTACTTATATAAGAATGCGCCAATAATATATCATCAGAGAAAAAAGCAGTCCCTATCGCCTACACTAACCTAAAAGGCCGTCTCGAGAGTGATAGTTACCATAAAGCGGCCAACAGCATTTGAGATACAACTGATAGACATTAAATATATATATATTGAAATACTTATGCAAAAAAAAAACAAAAACATAAAATAAAAGCCATCTTACTGTTTCTGTTTGAATGTGTCGGTAAAAATATATGAGAAAAAAGTGTGTTTATAAGCGTACTGTGTGAGGGTGAGTATGCGTGTGTGTAAAGTTGGAAGAGTGATGTGTAATAGGCATGATGACTAAAAAAATTTATTAGTCCGTCAGTTAGACTATCGGAAAATATTGGACACGTATTTTTTCTTTTTTCAATTAAACAAACAATGATGAAGATATAGCCCGCTGAAGTTCCGCGTGACGTCACATCTAGGTACAATTTTACTTAGAAGTGACGTCATTTTCCCCCACTCCCAAACTTTGACGCGCTTTATCTCTGTAATTTTTTGTTTGATTGACAAAAGAAAAAATACATGTCCAATATTCTTTGATAATCTAAATGACGGACTAAATAGAATAATATTTTGTTTACCCTGTGTACAAGCCTATTGTAACCAATACGTTCGAATCATAGATATTATAAACTGATCATAGCAACAAGAAAGAAAGAAAGTGTGAAACGATAATGCAAAATTGTGTTTCTCTTGAATAACGATTTCAATCTTACGCTCGCGACGAAATCAGAGCTATTGTATTGCATTCGCCAGTTTTATCGAGCGTGCATGAAATAGCATTATATTTGGTCACTGCCATATAATGAAATCTGTTGAAATTAAAGGCTTCGCCTCGCTTCGTTCAGCTCCCGAATTTATGATCATCAGCAACCTAGCTTATATCCAACAGAGGACGAACACAGGCTGGCGGGTGGATGGAGCAACCTGAGACGCCCCTCCTCGCACCTATTTTTGTTTAACTGTTGTTTTTTTCATACAAAATATGGCAAATTATACGATATGGCCCCGAGATATTATTATATAGGCTGAAATTAAATCAACCGACCAAATTCATACTGGAGACTCGATTAGTGATCAGGAACTAGGTTCAGTAATCTTTTTGGCAAAAATCTTTTTTTTTCGTTCCTTACTGACTAGACTAGCCTGCGTAGCATGGTGCCACTTTAACACCATTTTAAACACCATTTGACAGTAATTGACGCCATTTCTTAAACAGGCCGATGGGAATCGTGTTACATGGAACCTTCGCCAGTGCTATGCATTGAAAAACGTAGTATGATACACGTGGGGTAAGGGCAATAACTTACCCGTAACGTTTAAAAAACTCGCTTGTAGCTTGTGTTTCAAATCGTTCCTCGTAAGCTATTGCCTCCTTATCGCACTTATAGCATAAACTACTATTGAGGCACGTAAGCAATAATATTGTTTAGCAACTAGTGCATACTCACTCCGGCGAGAGCTGCGACAACTGCTGGTGGTTCTGTGTGAGGTGTCTCAGTAGCCTGAGAGCACAGTGGTGCAGCCGCAGCGCGGTTGTGGCTGACGAGGGCGGCGCGTACCGCCGGTACAGCAGCTCGCACACTCCGCCCAGTCCAGCGAGAGCTACACGCCGCCTTTAGTGCAGTATCTCCTAGTGTATACTCACTCCGGCGAGAGCTGCGACAACTGCTGGTGGTTCTGTGTGAGGTGTCTCAGTAGCCTGAGAGCACAGTGGTGCAGCCGCAGTGCGGTTGTGGCCAACGAGGTCGGCACAGCAGCTCGCACACTCCGCCTAGTCCAGCGAGAGCTACACACCGTCTCTAGTGCAGTATCTCCTAGTGTATACTCACTCCAGTGAGGGCTGCGACATCTGCTGGTGGTTCTGTGTGAGGTGTCTCAGTAGCCTGAGAGCACGGTGGTGCAGCCCCAGCGCGATTGTGGCCAACGAGGGCGGCACAGCAGCTCGCACACTCCGCCCAGTCCAGCGAGAGCTACACACCGTCTCTAGTGCAGTATCTCCTAGTGTATACTCACTCCAGTGAGGGCTGCGACATCTGCTGGTGGTTCTGTGTGAGGTGTCTCAGTAGCCTGAGAGCACGGTGGTGCAGCCCCAGCGCGGTTGTGGCCAACGAGGGCGGCACAGCAGCTCGCACACTCCACCCAGTCCAGCGAGAGCTACACGCCGCCTCTAGTGCAGTATCTCCTAGTGTATACTCACTCCAGTGAGGGCTGCGACATCTGCTGGTGGTTCTGTGTGAGGTGTCTCAGTAGCCTGAGAGCGCAGTGGTGCAGCCGCAGTGCGGTTGTGGCCAACGAGGGCGGCACAGCAGCTCGCACACTCCGCCCAGTCCAGCGACAGCTACACACCGTCTCTAGTGTATACTCACTCCGGCGAGAGCTGCGACATCTGCTGGTGGTTCTGTGTGAGGTGTCTCA
Organism: Ypsolopha scabrella; assembly: GCA_910592155.1. NCBI lineage: Eukaryota > Metazoa > Arthropoda > Insecta > Lepidoptera > Ypsolophidae > Ypsolopha > Ypsolopha scabrella. The sequence continues at coordinate 9,914,121 of OU342975.1, read as the reverse complement.
GTAGCCTGAGAGCACAGTGGTGCAGCCGCAGCGCGGTCGTGGCCGACGAGGGCGGCGCGTACCGCCGGTACAGCAACTCGCACACTCCGCCCAGTCCAGCGAGTGCCGCTTCACCGCTCTGAATATTATATTAAATTGGGAGTTGCATCTACAACTTGGGATATTATAACTGTCGGCAAAAGCTTTGCGTGCTTAAAAGCTACAAGGCAAAATCTTTTACGTTTACAAAACCTTTACAATTAATTTAGGGTTTATTATGTGTGTCTATTAGTCCGTCGAACATCCCATTATAAAGCTACCCCTACATTTTGGAATCAAATAAAGCATTATTTTTGTTTTTCATCTCGTGTGACCACGATATATATCTGAAGTACCTATTGCGGGCCGATTACATTACAAATCTAACTCATTTCATACAACTTTTGTGTTAATACGTTTAGAATAAGCAAACACGTTTGGATTATACAATTACGATAGTATAAAATAAGCATACACGCTAGAATAAAATACATAAGCATACTTAAAATAACAGCAAAAAGTAAAGCAAAACACACCATGCCTGATTGTTACAATGGACATACTCGGTGTCAGGTAAAAAGAGCGCTGAGCGAGAGTGGGAGGGGATGTTTCTGCGCATGGGCAACAGGCGCGCGAGAAAGAGACCACCTGAGTTTCGCTAGTGCTCTTTCTACCTGGCGCGAGTAAACCTCACCTGCGTCTGCGTCGCGATACTCCCCCAATAGAACACGGTCGTGACTAGCGAGGGCGGCACATGCGATGAGAGTGGCAGCCATGAGAACAGGTGCTGGAGGGTAGTCAGGCATTTCACTACTATCTCCATTTCTAGGGCTCTGCGGAACAATTCGGTGAATGGTTTGGGTACGGACAAATACCTTGCTTGGAATGTTTGCGAACTCCATTTATGGATATTCTTTTAAACTGCATAATTCACTTGCATTCTAAAGCCACATAGAATTCAGAGCTTATTTGTACTCCATGCGAAAGTATGGCCAAATATAGATGGATTATTTCTCTCCGCGTACCTTTATTACTACCGCGCGTATTTCTCTCACCCGTAGTTATTTAGCAAGCACATTCAAGTATAAATGGACTTGCAATATTCGATCGAGTTTAGTCAAGTTGAGTATAAATCCACACATACAATGACACGTGATGGTATGTACATACTTGTCAGGGCGCGGCACGTCTCTCGCGTCGGCGAGCAGGTCGGGGAGCGCCGACGACTGCGGGATCCCGCTGGTGGGGGAGGGTGGGGGGTTCGATTGACTTTCTTTTTGGGCATCTCCTTCTAAGATAGCTGCAAAACATAGCTTAATTAGACAAAATCTTTAATCTTTGTCTGCCCTGAACAGGACAAATCATGACGTCTTAGAATTTCGTTTCTCAAACTCTTAGCACCACAACGCGACGCGTTTCTTAATCACATCAGTAGTTGAGTCATTACACTGCGTTATATTTGGATAAATCAATTTTCATATTACTGTACTTTAGAATTTTAATTTTGCATTATTAATAAATAATATACCGGGTGTAAAAGCAAAGGTAAGAATCCTTTAAGGGTGTCTTAGTATGATCGGTAAAGATATTATTTTAAATACTGGGATCTCTAAATAAACCTACCTCATAATAAGACGATTTTCTTTACCCAAAATACACTAATCGCGTGGACACCCTCACGGTCGCAGGCCTCTCGGATGAGGGGTGCGGGTTGCGGGGTGCAATTGGCTCTGTGGGCAGGCCGGTGAGCTGCGTAGCCATAGCTTAGAAAAATTATGGAATTTTTGGTGAAAATTCAAGGTATTTTTTTTTCTCTTAATGACATCAGAATCGTGTATACATACTTTCATACCCTAAAGGGATTCTTGACTTTGCATTTACACCTGTATAATAATTGCCGTAAAATTTGTCAAAAACAAACGATCGAATGCTCCTGTAGATAAATGTAGCTTCGGGTGGTTTTACCTTGCAGTTTTTTTTTTATAAATTTCAATGCGATGTGATGATATAATGTTTATTATTTCCATATAACAGTTACCACTAAGAGCGTGCAACAGCTGCGGCATGCCCTTGAGCATGAGTCACTCGAGCATGGCGCGAATGGCCGTCGGCAGCAGCAAGCCGGTGTCCCGCGCCGCGCCCAGCTCCTCGCTCGCCGCATGCGCCAGCACCAGCCCCAGCAGGCAGCGCCGTCCCGAGCACACACACAACTGTGCGCAACAAACATATTATTTACATGTAACACTTACCACTGAGAGCGTGCAACAGCTGTGGCATGCCCTTGAGCATGAGTCGCTCGAGCATGGCGCGCCTGGCCGTCGGCAGCAGCACGCCGGTGTCCCGCGCCGCGCCCAGCTCCTCGCTCGCCGCCTGCGCCAGCACCAGCCCCAGCAGGCAGCGCCGTCCCAAGCACACACACAACTGTGCGCAACAAACATATTATTTACATGTAACACTTACCACTGAGAGCGTGCAACAGCTGTGGCATGCCCTTGAGCATGAGTCGCTCGAGCATGGCGCGCCTGGCCGTCGGCAGCAGCACGCCGGTGTCCCGCGCCGCGCCCAGCTCCTCGCTCGCCGCCTGCGCCAGCACCAGCCCCAGCAGGCAGCGCCGTCCCGAGCACACACACAACTGTGCGCAACAAACATATTTACACATTTATTCTAACATTACAGTACCGACGCGAAGCCAGCATGACGGGCTTCCTGAGACTCTTCAGTTGGACATAAGCTATAGTTTATTCCCTGGGGACGAACAGTTTCTTAGGGACATAGTCATAAAGAACTATGGAACCGATTTTTGAACTCATTTTACTGTTATAGTGGTTAGATTTTGGGTACGGGCATTTCCCTAGCGACAAAGCTGTTAATTAATTAATTCGTACGGGTCATATCTGGAACTAGTGAAACGATTTTGACAATTCTGTCACTGTTATGATGGTTATATCCTTCACTTAGACATAGGGTATAGTTTGTTCCCTGGGGATGGACAATTCCCTAGGGACATAGTCATTAATAACAACTGAACCTATTTTGAAAACTCTTTCACTGTTGTAATGGTTCGACTATTCACTTGGACATAGACATAGGGCCAGACATATAAAAATATTTTAATGAGAACTAAAAGTCAAACTAAATTACGTACCTACTATAAAATTATTGGTCCGAAAAATATTAACAGATTCGATAGGAATTCCCCAATAATAAACCAACACGGGCGAAGCCGCAGCCAAAGCTAGTGTTTTAGTAAAGATAAAATGGTGATCCAATTCAGTATTTTTTTTTGGGTTCCGTACCCAAAGGGTAAAATTATTAATAAATTACTAATAATTATTAGATATTATTAATGTCACTCTGCTGTCTGTCCGTCCGTTTTTTACGTCATGGGTCTCTAACTCGTAGACGGAATGAGTTACCAACCTGCAGACCTAACAAGGTTGCCACTTTAACACCGTTTTAAGCACCGTTTGACAGTAAATATATGGAATTTACTGTCAAGTGGTGTTTAAAATGGTGTTAAAGTGGCAACCATGTTAGGCCTGCAAAAAGGATATTTTGAATATAATGTTTACCCAAAACCAAATATTAAATTACAAATTCAATTAAACTATTTTTCTGGCGTTTCCATAATGACAAGGGAGAAGAGAAAAATATATTTTCTTTTCATTTTCAAGAACTCATTGAGTAGAGCATTTTAGAAAAAAACTTTGTCAATGGAGTAGGGTACAAATACAATTATCTATTTTTAAATAAACTAGCTTTTGCCCGCGGCTCCGCCCGCGTCGAAGACATTTTCGTGGAAATACGGAAAACCGAAAGAATATGATTTTTTGAACGACTATGTGCAACGGTCACCATGTTTTACCAAAGTGCTAATAAAGACTAATCAAATAAGCCCAAACTCGAACTCTATATCAGTTGAGGAGATCCCGTACCATAACTTCTAATTACTACCAGTAAATAGAAAAGTAAATTCCAAAAATCTTTAAATGACGATAACTTTTGTTTCCGAAAACCGATTTTAATGAAATAAAGTTATTATTCTATTCCATGTTCCATGTACAGCTGTGAAAACTACATGAAAATCCGTTCAGTAGTTTTAGAGATGTGCGCTAACAAACAGACGGACAGAAAAAAATGATAAAAATCATTGATTTGTGTTCTATTACAGAGTAATTTTACTCCGTAATTTTTTTTTTTTAAGTAATTTATTTGTCTGTTTGCGGTTTTTTTACGTTTCACAGTACTACAGATCATTCACTATAAGAAGTCCCCTGGCGTAGGAAATGGTAGTACTGCATATAATGTTGCCAATTGCTCACGTAGCATACACCCTACTACACATTCATATGCGTTTTTATAGGTATATTAATTAGACTACTCTTTAATGAAAATAAAATGTACAGAATGAAAAAATCTAAATTATCTTCTTGTTCTAGCTTGACGACGTTTGTTCAAAATAGTCGAGCTCCCGTTTTTTACGTTTTTGATGATTATTTCCAGGCGACTTAATGTGAACGCTTTTTTCCGATATGCCTGCAAAAGTAAGTGAATAGCTAAATATTATTTGCCCAAAAAAGTGGCTTTGTGTTTAAAGCTGGTATCCCTATTTTACTAACCCGTCATGGCACTGACACGAGATCGAACCTGATCGAGAGGAATCAAGGTGCATTGTTTGAATTTTCTCTTTCACAAAAGGCGTACCTTTAACACAATCTCTTTTGCACTATTGTTCAACGGCTTTGGCAATAATAATAGGTACATAATTTTATGAAATAATTTTGGAAAATCTGACTGACAACTATAATGACAGCAAAAGCTTGACAAGCGGTGATGCTAACATGACGGCAAGGGACAAGTTATGATGAATGGGCTGTACAATAAGCTTAAATCTCAAAATCGCGACTGTCACATGCATGTGTCAGTTTAGGGGCGCCTAAGAATTACGCACCCCCGAATCGGTGTCGTAACTTTAGTCGTTAGTGAAACGTGTTTTTACTCTAGGCAACTCCTAAATACATAGGAATCTGATTTAGGCGTCTCCTATGGTTATTTTATTACCTGATTTGAATGGTACAGGACCATTAGGCCGCGAGTTTTACACGAACTTAACTAGTTGTAGTATTTTATTGATACCATACTCAAAATATTATCTGTCTGATGTTTTGCGTTAGATTATTAAATTACATGTATTTATCATAGACATGCAAAAAAAGGCGGGCGGAGTTGCCGCTAAGCAGCACAGCAATGACGGCGGGGCGCGACGGTTTTAAAAGTGTGTGAGCATGTATGGATCATAGACTCACTTTCTTACTATGATGGGAATGTGTGCATACAAGAGAGAAGACTTACTATGGATGCTTCAGTTGTTAGTTAGCGAAACTCCGTCCACCTTTTTTTGAATGTCCATGGTATTTATAGAGTTACCTCAATTATATTATTGAAGAAGTCTGGATATAAGTGTGGCCAATCATATCTAGCGATAGACACCATAAGAGCAGCTAGTTTATTTCTGATAAAGTACAGCATCACTTCGTGTTTGGCCGTCAGTTCATTCCATAGTGTCAGTCTAATCTCTGTTTTCTCATTGTCTGATAAACTTATCCATTGCCTATTGATTATGTTCTGAAAAATATTTATTGAAAAGATATTTGATATTGTAGATCAGTGTTTTCTTTTTCTAGTGTAATAACCTGTTTGGCAACCCATATCTTTCTTACAATGTTTTCTTGTCATGGTAGACCAATCAAGTTTAAACAAAAATGTGGACAAGGCAACAAGATAATTTTGATGTATTTTGTTTAAATACATGCAGCAACAATTTCCTAAAAATAGAGAGAAAACGTTACATAGTACACACTGGCTGAATAATACACATAGCTGCTACAAAAAATTATAGTATCCCAATAAGTTTCGCATCTTTTATTGACGTTCTGAAGGGTTTGGAAAAAAGAATATAGGTAGTTATTATCACACAAATACTGTTGTACTGTTTATGCATGCAAGGAATTAATATTAGATATGAAGGAAATAGGTAATTAAGATATTAAAAAATATAGGTATATGAAACAGTACAAAATGTTGTTCTTTAAGTATCTTTAATATAATTCATATTTTATTTTTTTTGTCTTTTTTTAAATTTCAGCTGTGTTTCTTATAACTGTAATTTTAATGTTTTTGGAGTAAGTAGTTGATTCTAAGGGAAGTGATTTTTGATTTCCAAAAAATCCCTGTTTGTCAGGTACAATACATGCTTTCAAGGCATGCATGTTTCATCAGTGTTTTCCTGCACCATTCAACAAGTTGTAAGTAATGTATGCAAATTTGTATACTTGCACATAAATTATAGAAAGTTAATAAATGCATTCTAGGATCAAGATTTGAAACTAGCTGTTGGGAGTCTATTTGTCTCCTTCCTGTTGAGTCATTGCTGATAACTTTAATATTTAATAAGTATCATGTTTTGGTGGCAATAACTACGGAGCTATCAGACAACAGCAAAATTGATGTCAAAATTACCTACGCTAAATTAGAAAATCAGCTAACATGCCACAAAGTCAGGAAAACTGAAAAGCAAAAATATCAATTAAGCGACTCGACACTCCAACTTATAGAAGAAAGAAAACGCATATTAACTAGCCACCTCAAAAAAGAAAACACCAAACTGATAACAGAGTTAAGCAAAAACATCAAAGAAAGCATTAGAAAAGATCGTAAAACTAAAAGACTAAAAACTCTAGAAAAGCACATATTGACAACAGGAGGAACAAGAAAGGCTCTGAAAGAGATACGTGAATACAACAAAGATTGGATACCAAACCTTAAAAACAAACAAGACACTATCACAAACAGAAAAGACATAAACACACTAGCAACTAAATTCTACCAAAACCTTTATTCAAACCATATTTACAAACACCCAGAACATGTAAACAGAAGTACCAAAGTAACTAAAACCAACCAAGAACCTGAAATCTTACCGAGTGAAGTAGAGAAAGCCATAATCAGCCAAAAGATGGAAAAAGCACCAGGCCCAGACAAAATCTCAAATGAGATACTAAGAGGAACTTTGAGCGAACTTGTCCCTATACTCACAAAAATTTTCAATGAAGTTTTAATATCTCAACACATACCAGAACAATGGGAAACATCCCACATTACTCTTATACATAAGAAAGGCGCAAAAGATGACATAGGAAACTACAGACCAATAAGCTTGATGTCAAATATTTATAAAGTATTCTCCAAAATTATCTTAGAACGAATTAGCACCACATTAGATGAAAACCAACCAATGGAACAAGCTGGCTTCAGAAAGAATTATGCTACAATTGATCACATACACACCGTGAAGCAAGTTATTGAGAAATACAATGAATATAACAAGACTCTATACATGGCTTTCATTGACTACACCAAAGCCTTCGACAGTATCAGCCATGAGGCTATATGGGAAAGTCTAGAAAAACCGGGTATACACACAACATACATTAAAACAATCAAAACCATATACTGTAACAGCAAAGCAAAAATACAACTTGAAACATTAGGCAATGCCTTTGAAATAAAAAGAGGAGTCCGACAGGGAGATCCTATGTCTCCCAAATTATTCTCTGCAGTGCTTGAAAACATTTTCCGAAAACTTGATTGGGATCAATTTGGTCTTAACATAAATGGAAGAAAACTTAACCACCTCAGGTTTGCAGATGATATTGTCTTATTTGAAGAAAACCCAGAAACTTTACGGAAAATGATACAAGATCTAAACAAAGAAAGCGAAAAAATAGGACTGACAATGAATATAGACAAAACAAAACTACTGACAAACTCTGTAAACATGGAAATTAAGATCAACAACAAGCCACTTGAGTGTGTAGACGAGTACACTTACCTAGGCCAGCTCATTTCTCATAAAGACCAAACAACTAAGGAAATAAATAGACGAATAGCCAATGGATGGAAAAGGTACTGGTCATTGAAAGAAGTTATGAAGTCTACACATCTAAGTATTGGGGTAAAACGGAAAGTGTTCAATACATGTATACTTCCTTGCATCACATATGGTTGCGAAACGTGGTCACTCACCAAACACCACAGAGAAATGCTCGAACATTGCCAAAGATCCATGGAAAGAAGTCTGATAGGTATCAAAAAACAGGATAGAGTACGAAGTATACATATAAGAGAAAAAACTAAAGTTGTTGACGTGCTCTCCAAAATAGACCAACAGAAATGGAGATGGACAGGTCACATGATAAGATGTACCCAAGATAAATGGAACAAAATTATCACAGATTGGTACCCTAGAGATGGCAAACGGAGCAAAGGAAGGCAACAAAAAAGATGGGAAGACGAGTTAAAACTGACAGCCGGTCCTAACTGGAGAAGAGTTGCTCGAGACAGGAAACAATGGAAGATGTTAGAGGAGGCCTTTGCCAAGAGGCACACTGAACTAAGAGATATCCTATAAATACAGAAATAAACTCAAAAATCACAACTCTTAGTTCAGAATAAAGGGCTTATTGATTGATTGATTGATTGATGTTTGTGAATAATCCTGACAAATAATCAAGCTATGAGCCACTTAATTTAAATGTATTTTCTAGGAAACTTAAGACTTTTTTATTAGAAGGACCATTTTACAATTTAAATGATTTTTTTTATTTAAATTTTATTTATTATTTTGACTTGCTTTATGCTAATTATAGTCTGTCAAAAAAGTGTTGAAATGAAAATGAAACTTTAATGAACTTTATTGGACTTTAAACATTCAAGTAGTATAATTTAGGTAAAATATTTAGAAAATAATAAAGTGGTTTACTCGATTTAACAGATTTTGTACTTATTTGGTTGGTGTAACCAGGTGAAAGAAAAATAGTTTCTTCAATATTCATTTCAACACTTTTTTGACAGACTATATTTATGTATTAAATGTAGCATAATTTCTTATTTACTTGTTTTATAACTTATCAGTGTCATATGTAAATTTAAGTTGAAAATGTCTTTTAAATAAGATGGGCTCTCATATTCACTGTATTCTTAGTTTTAAGTTAATATCAAATTATTATTTTTTGCTTGCCTTGATACAATGTAAACCTTTGTATGGCTTTGTAATTCTGCAAATAAACGATTCTGAATCAATATCTTGAAAATCTGTGAGGCACTGCCACACACAAGTTATCTTTTACAATATTACATATGTTTAACTTTCATTGCCTAGTCAAAGGATATGAATGATAAGCAGAATTGATTCAATTTTTATATTTTTTATGTGAAAAGTTAAACTTACTTCAAGTGTAGTCAAAGTGAACATGAGCACATATTGGTTTTGTGACTTCTGCAGAAAGAGAAGGCAATGCTTCCATGAGTCTCGTCTGTTAGAGAAGTTCTCCAGCATGCCCTCTATCTCTCTCTTCCTTAAGTTGCTGGTAGTTGGAGCAAAGAACTCTGACATTAGCACCTCTAATGAGGCAAGGGCCTCATTTATCTCCATATTAGCCTAAAACATAATCATTGTCTACATACAATTTTCATGGATTTACTCCACTGACCAAAAAAGTAATTGTTATTATTTGTTATATCCATTCTTATTTCCAAAACTTCAGTTATTGTCGGATTTTTTTGTTAACCCTACACCCATTCATATATTATATTCTGTCTCCCAGAGGTGTGGACTAGTTTATACCGAGTTGAGCCTCAAACTGAATTGGTTGATTTGAATCTATGTCAAACTGGTTTGGACAGTGAGGTACATTCAGTACTACGTAATTGATTTATGTTTATCTCAATACAAAGACTTATTGTAATTATATTACAATTTTATAGGAAAGAAGTAGTTAAAAACAAAAAAAACGAGTTAGATTTATTTTCATGAAACTATGATAGAAATAAATTTCTATGAGTATTTTAAATGATTTATCCACTGCAAGGCTCAGACCAAGTTTGCTTGGTCCGAGTTGCAAGGATATACATTTATTATTTTCATGTTCCAGTTTCTTCATCATACAATCATATTATAGTTCATCACATTGATTGTGTGAACTTGGTAAATAAACAGGTTTCTACATTGGTTTTAAGCTGGATTCTAAGCCAGAATTTCTCATTCCGGTATGTTCAAACCTGTGAAACTCAATTTCAAAAGTTTTGAGATTGTCACATCACTACAATCATACAAGCTTAATACTTTGGGTTGTTTGACTAGGCCTTCTTCAATATATCAAATAGGTACATATTTGTTCAAATACATCCCCATCAAGCTCTACTTTCCCTCACCCTTGCAAGGATATTTAATACTCTTAGCGAGGTTTTGCTAATGCCTGATGAGTGAGTAGTCTAATGAAATCAAGAAGCTTATAAATTATAGATACAATAAAGTCGATTCTGAAGGCTTTAATTTTGGTTTTAGTAGAGTCAAAACTTAAATTTTTCCAAAGTAGTATAGCTTCTGTTGTTAACACCTATAGAACTATTTTGGAATGAAGAAAATTTTGTTTTGACAGCAGTAAAACTAAAATTAAAGCCTTCAGAATCGGCTTTAATACCGTGTGATGCATAACTGCATAAGGGCCTAACCCTGTACACAATAGACAGTTAGGTGTAGGTAACAAGTTTAATACCGTTCTCTGGTTTATGCCGTGCGTGATATTGGCAGAATTAAATGTGTAAGGATCAGAAGCCGAAAATAAAAAGAACAATAAGTTTTGCCGAAGGGAATAGGCTCAAACTAGGAATAAGTTAGCTGTTTATCTAGTATAAGAAAACAGCAAACCTTACCATTATTATAACTGATACTTGGTAAAATATACATTAAGTACTAAAGGTGGATTATATTATAGGTGTTTACCATAGCTATGTTATGATCACTGAAAATAAATTGAACTAATACATTAAAAAACAGTACATAAGTGAAATTATTTAAAAAATGAGGACAAACAACCCAAAGACGATAAATTTTACAACCCTTTTCGCGTTTTTTGTCATTGACAGTGACAGTTGACCGCATGGTCCTGTTCCGTTCAGAAAGCTAGCACCATCGCGCATCGCATCGTGTGCAGGGCTGAGTTCAGTTTGATCGCCCGCTCACGCCTGGCGATCATGACATCTCTTTTACTCGCGTTGAATTTGTATATGCTATCCTGCTGTCAGTGATGGGCGGGCGATCAAACTGAACGCGGCCCAGAAGACGTCAACAAAAAGTTCCGTTTTAGGCTGGGTTTACGGTCCTGTTAAACTAAACCGCAGTCTCTGTGAAGAGCATCAAACCAACCAGAGAGGCCATCAACACAGGAGAACCCTTCTGCCAAAGGTATGAGCCCAGCCCGGCGGTCATAAACTAGTACACCCGTGTACCACGCCATTCTCAGATTACAGTGTGCGTGGAACCCTGTGCTGGAACCTCAGAAGAACGCGGAAAGATCTCCGACAAAAATACCGAATTTAATAGCTCGTTAATTTAAACGCATTTCTTGTGTAAAAAAAGAGACAGAAATAGTTTACGAAAAGATGACATATGTCGCGTTTAACAGCTTTGCATCGAAGCCGCGATGACTTTTGCAACGGGTTGCAAGTTGCAACGATGGATGTGTGTAAACGGCCATCCATCAAAATGACAGATAGATACGTTGCAGAGATGCTTGCATTTGGCTTGCATCGATCAGCAAAGCCGTCTTTACCTATAGTGCAGGGTGTGGAGCGCATACGGGCGCAGGGTCTTAGGGGGTGCTAAGCGCCCGCTCGCGGCACTTGCAAAGAAAGAGCATGCTCACTCGCGGCGCCCCGGCGCGGCGCTCTCAACGAGCCTGCGCCCAGGCCCGTGTTATGGCTTAAGCCGGTGTTATGGTCGAATCTTAGCCAGGGCCCCGTCTCTATTACCCTAGGAATAAGGTCACTGTCTAGATGCTGTCGGCATTTTCGCGGACATCAGAGCGTTAGATCACTGTATGATTTTTAAACTGTGACACTAAACAGTAACTTTTGTTTCAACGTGAAAACAAAAAAGTTGTGCCTTTATAGTCTTGTAACCCGTTACTTCCTAAAAAACCGGTCAAGTGCGAGTCAGACTCGCATAGCTCGGGTTCCGTAATTTGGTAGTAGGTACCTTTGTATATAACGCACTAGAAATTTACGCTAATACCTTTGGCAGAGGAAAATGCCTGTGTAAGGCGCTTCCTGTGGTAAATATTCATAGACAACGATAGCTGAAGTAGATTATTCTGTTGGAAGTCATAACCGCAGCCTTTGTTGTCTTTGTTCTGTTGTGTAGACATTCATAAATTAACAATTTCGTCAGGTTCCAACACTGACAGCAGGATAGCATATACCATTTTCAAAGCGTGCGACAGAGATGGCATTAGAACCCGTGTAGCGACCCCTAGTTTATGAATGCAACCTGGTTGTTTTGATTGACAATTTGACATTTTTTTTCGCGCGTTGCTTGTGCGCCTTTTTCTTCTACATATTTTTGTAGCAAATCACAAAGTCGCTTGGGCTTAGAATTTTTGAAGAGTACCTACTATATTCTTTGCTTTAGATCTTTGGCTATTGAACAACATTTTTTTGACGAAAGGATAACAACAGTAAGTACTAAATATAGCGTCGTTTGTGTTATAACCATAAATATCCGCATAAATAACGCTTGCCCCTTTCGCTATAACAATTTAGATTGTCTTAAATTCATATAAACACAAAGCATTTGTTTCAGGAACTGATTTATTTGCCATTATCCATATCATGACCTCTACAGAAACAGATCTCCAGAAAAACTGGGCAGATGAAGTGGAAGAAGACGAAGGTATGTATGACGACTTTCAAACAGTAATGACGGTAGATAACAGGTTTTAGACTTCAGATAAAGAATACGGCAGCTAGTCATTCAACTCGCACAGGGTTGGGTTTCAACATTCAAGAATCTACTCATGTTGCAACACCAACTGTTCAAAAATGGCAGTGTCGCTACACTAGTGTTGAATTTTTCAATATTAAATATGAGCAGGGTTCGCAAGGTTTATAGAGGCACATTAAAATTACAGATTAACATAGTAAATAATATCCATTTCAAATGCTATTAGGACACTTTCACATAGACATCAGGTAGAACAAGGTCCTATCCTAAAAGCATCTAATCTGGATAGTATGTCAAATGATGTTTGGTGTAACAACATAGCTAAACCTGTTGCAACCCAAGTGTTCCTACTCAGCCTAGTCAGTACTAGGTCCCACATCAAAAACCTCGCTATGCCAATGAGCAAGCCAGTAAGTTTGGTATGGCAAGTTGCAGAACATAGTGGAGGTGACTGGCATGCATAAGCTTTATGGTTACTTTTTTATGACAACCCAGAAGATTGTGCCTCCCTATCAACACTCTGACAGATTCAATTGCTGTTTTAGTTTCCATTCGAAGGGCTCCCAAAGAAAAGATGAAGAGCCAAGATAGTGCTGAGTACTTTAACAGACGAAAAAGGACTAAACACAATAGCAAAAGTGACAATGATGATCAAACAAGGTAAAGTACTTATACAGTATTTGGTTAAAAAAAGGTTACAGTGTAGATAAGAGCAGGTGGTTGGGGCGGCCAGGGTTCGATGATGCTTTCTGCAAACTGAGAAATATATTTTTGTGCCCATATGGGTCATTCTCAAAAAAATTACAAATTTAGTGTCCACTTTTCATCCCTGGACAATAATTATTTGTTTTTTGGTATTTATTTGTCTATACAGGATGTCCCAAAAGTCAATGTTATCCCTTGGAAGGCTGATAGGCCAGCTCATGACTGTCCAGAATATCAAAATATGACCTCAGTAAAAAGACGATAGTTTTCGAGTTATCAATACTTTTATGAATTTCGTAAAATTTGACATCTTAGATGAGTCTTTTAAGTGCCACAGCTACACAATTCCATATTCCAAGATTATAATTTTTGTTTCGTGATCCTGAATAGCCTGCTACTGATCCTAATCCAAAATAAAATATGATACGACTTTGTTGAAAAAAAAAATTTTTGTTCAAATTAGAAGTTTTAAATTTTTTATTTTCTAACTTTGACTCTTCACACTGTGAAAAAAATATAATACGCTTAACTGGCAAGTAATTTTAAATAATAGGTCATTTATTGTAGTTTCTTAAAATAGTAAAACAATTGCCATGCTTTACTTTAGAAAAAAGTATATTGCTATTCTACTGTAAAAGGAGCTCATCTTAAAAATGTTTAAATACTTAGAAATTCGAATGAAAACACTTGTTAAACTTAAGTGGTAGGTATTTACTAAAAAAATATTAATTGAAATTAAAAGCAGGTTCAAACTGCCTGCCACAGCAACCTTTTAGAAAGGAGTGGTTTTTATTTTGGCATCCTTTTAAAATCTATTAATTATATTATCTATTAGTGCCCACTTTATCTGATTTCTGCAAGTGAAACTTGAGATTTTAAAATATTAAACCTCAGGACATGCATGGAAGTCCAAGGGGCATAAAATTTGAAAATGGCTGATATTTGTTTGAGAACGCAACGTATGTCGCAGAAAGGGCCATTAAGCCTTGGTCCTGGCCACTTGTTGGGTCTCTGGTATGGGTTAGGTTGTGAATACGGGAGTCACCTCATATTTATACTAGATTTTTTTTTTTTTAAGATTAATTTTGATGTCTAGAAAGTGTACTTTATTGTACCTATTTAACAGAATAAATTATTTGAATTCGGGTTACTATGGGGAAAAAAGAGACAATTTCAGAAATCTTTCAGGGTCTAAGTGAACCAGAAGGTTAAGTAAAACAAGTCACGGAATGTAGGGAAGCAACTGCCATACATAACCATTGTGATTATTTTTTTATGACAACCCAGAAATCCTTCATGTTTGTTCTTAACAAGTCATCTCTCCACTGGCACAGTGTAACTCGTTGGGAAAAAGTCCTAACCAGCAGTGGCGATGGGTAAACATTTTATAAAGGGCATAAAAATCGCCTTACTCAGAAAAGCAACCAAGGAAAACATAAAAACTTTTGCACTTTGCAACTCCCTGACAACTAAGTGTATTTGGCGTATTGAGATTTATGGAAATGTTTGACAAAGCGAAGAGCACGAAATAAAGAAATGTAGTATGGATGGGAGTAAAATATTCCCATCCAGTAACACTGTGACACATTCACAACTTTTTTGTCCCAACAAGTAACACTGTTACCTAAAGCAAGTAGATAATCTAGGTGGAGTAATATTTTCCGATCAAATTAATCGAAAGCGTAAGTATCTATTGTGTTGAGTGAGTCACAATAGGGTAATTTCTAAAATAATGCACGCACTTCTTGCCTTTTTTGGGTGTCCCATGCATATACATATATATTTTTTTCTATTTCCAGGCTATTAGCCACGGAAGTTTCTAAATGTTTACTTAAATAAGAAGTATCTGACCACCAATTACAATAATTGCATTTTTAATACATAACATATTTAATGGATTTATTGATTATTGAAAATACTGAAAATTATGGTTTCATACTGTCCCATCGGCGAAATTTGTAACTTCTGACTGCGTTTTAAAACATTTTTCTTCTACATAAGTTATTATTTTAATGTTATTAAATAAAATAGTATCTCAAGTTTTATTTTATATTAATGATTTATTTAAATAATGAATAATTCTCAAAAAAAAAAAACAAATTTAAAGCTTGTCCGACGATTTCACATCTTTGAGACATGTGTACTTTTGTAACGGTCATTCATTACTAAAACAACTTGCCGAAAAATGTGAAATAATTTAGGCTGGAACAACACTACTCAGGAATATGTCACGTCTACTAAGCGGCAGCATTGAGATTAGTCGAGAAAGTGCCGTGCTGAGCATCGGGAGAATTCTCACTTTTTGTCGCAAAAAATGGTCTCGTGTTACGAAATTTACCAGGTATATATTTTATCTCTTTTGGTATAACTGAAAATTAAAAATTATTTATCTACAATGAGAAACATGTACTGTTTATAGTTAAATCTGTGAGGAATTTTAAAATAATTCGAAATTTCTATGACAAAATTTCTATGTATTTCTATTTCTATGTGCAAAAGAGATTGTGTTGAATGTACGCCTTTTGTGAAAGATTACCTACTTGCTTTTTAGGTAACAGTGTACTCGTTGGGAAGAAAAAAGTTATCAACGTGTCACAGTGTTATTGAACGGGAATATTTTATTCCCAACGAGTCACATCCTTACTTTGGGGGTGACTTGTTAGGAATAAAAACAAGAAGTTGTCCCATCGAGTAACAGTGTGACTGGTTAGGACGTTTTCTTTATTTTGTTCCCTACGAATAACCAGGACTGGACTTAGAGACCTAGGGCCCCTAGGCACGCGAAAGAAAGACATAAAAGAAAAAATAAACGAATTAAACAGGATTGCTTGTAAAAAAAACACTATTATAATTTGTAGCTACTTTGGTAGATAGACAGACTAAGAAACAACAAGTATAAGTCAACGCAGGAAAAAAGACCTCCGAGCGATGTACCGGCGGCGCAGCGAGCGAATCACCGACCAAATTGGTGGTATGAACTGCGGCGCGGGCGGTCGAGACGGGGAATTTGCTGTCTCGCGATTGGTGACTTTCGCTTCACGGCGCAGTGTCCACGTCCGGTCGATCTCAAAATACAATCACGCGCAAAAATGTATTTGTGCTAGGATAGGTTTGCAAAGAAAGGAAAGAAAAAATATTTACAATGTTTACTGTTGTATGAGGAACGAAGCTGGTAGAAGTATTTTGTTTTTGTATGCATTTTTTTTTTTAATAAGCATCACGTATACATACATAGCATATTAACATTCATGTGACGCAAGTTGTGGACCAAATCAACACCCACAGTATATTTTTATTTCTAACCTGTTAAAAATTGCTGTTATGCCGATGTTATATACAATAAACATTTTACTTGCATACTCAAACAATATTATACTGAAGCCTTTTTGTGCGCGACTATACCCCCATGCGCCAACATATCCCTTCCACTGACGCCCCAGAGCTCTTTTTACCTGCGTTGACTTATACACAGATTTTCGCAGATTTAGAACACAGTATAAAACACTTTTATTACGAGTTACCGTGCCGTCCGCTACCCGGGCAATGTTTTGTTGTCAAAAATGCGGGCTTGCGAATAACACTGAGAGTTGAGAGTGTGACTCGTTGGGAACAAACAATCTTTCAAGGCAGAAAATCGTGCTCCCTTATCGACCCTGGCAAAAAACAAAATTCTGTTGTAGCCAGCTGCTCTTAAATGCAGCCCTAATACAACTTATGCATACCTTTTCAGGCTTATAAACAAGAAACCTATTCAATTAGAGACTGATCCAGAAATTTTACAAAGACGCCAAAAACAAATTGATTATGGAAAAAACACGGTTGGCTACAGCAACTACATAAAAGAAGTTCCAATGTAAGTTACTTGTTTTGATCATTGCAACTGTTGCTTACGGCATTAATAGTTTTACCCTTAAATGTTATCAACACCGTCTCTGTAACCTGCAGCACAACGTAATTTGACTCTTAAGGCCTTACCCCTGGTGCACGATTATCTTACTGAGCCATTTTGAACTCTAGTATATTTTCAGAAAGTCTATATTAGAACGCTCGAGCGCGCAGCACGCAAAATTAGTGAATTTTCGAGGTTTTTCTGAATTTTACGAAAAAATATTTGATGTAGGAGTTTTTTCACCTGACATCAGAAAATAAACCATGTTTTCTTCTTATAGCAGTAATTTCAGACATAAAACGAATTAGTAACTTGAAAAGGCATCTTTTTCAAAATTTAAATCTATCGAGTAAAATGTCTGAAAAAACAAAGGCGAAAGACCAAAGGCAAGCCCTTAACCACTAGACTTATTACAGACCGGAGTCTGTTGTCCCACTGCCTAGTCTAGATCTTGATTCGGCACTTCGTGAAACTTCGAAAACATCATGATTAAATATAGGTACACTTGTACTAGTTTAACAGGTTTATTTTTTTCGAGTTGGGGAAGATTCGTGCCGCGGAATTGGTGCTCTTTTTAGGGTTCCGTAGTACCTGAAAGTTAAAAGGAACCTTTATGGTGAGAATCCGTTGTCCGTCCGTCCGTATGTCACAGCCTCATAAATTTAGCACCGTTAAAGAGAAAGACTTTAAATTTGCTACAAAAATAGCATTCACTTGCCTATACAATATGTCCAAATTGTAAAAAAAAATTGAAAAATTTTAAATTGTTTAAAATATTTCCAATACAAAAGAAAGAAAAATAAAAAAAAACCTAAAAATAATTGTATTTTTAGGGTATCAAATTGCAGATATTAAAGAGCTGATTATAAAAATATATACTTTTACTATATTTACTCTTACCAATTTCGAGAAATCATTGAAAAACCACAAAAAAATGCATGTCCCCTTGTTTCCGAAACAGGTGGACCGAAAAAACATCGCTATTATAGGCCATGGCTGGCCAATTACAGGAAAAATATAGTGATTAAAGTTGAACACAAATGAGAAATTTAAAAATAAATAAAATATTTTATAAAAATACAATATGCATATCAAATTGTAGATATTAAAGAGCTTATTATAAAAATATATACTTTTGCTGTATTTACTGGCACCGATTTCGAGAACTCTTTGAAAAACCACAAAAAATTCATTTATTTCCAAAACTGGTGGACTGAAAAAAATCATGGTGATTTGGGATTATGTAAAGATTACAGGAAAAATATAGTGGTTGAGAAATTCACGATAATAATATGACAAAATTAAATTTTTCATCCTCGAGTTTTATTTCGAGTACAGTATAAAAATATTTGCGTCTCTCTTTTGTGGTACAATCAATTATTTTTTTAGTTATCATAAACAGTTAGGGGCAAGATTTTAAATACTTTTTTCCTGACTGTTCCCAAAACTGTCGAATCACGGAACCCTAGGTATGCAAGTCTGACCCGCACCTGACCGGTTTTTTTTATTTTGGTGGCAACTAATTCCGCTGTTTTTTACCAGTGACGATTCATGCTCCGTTGAAATTATTTACTAGTAAATTGGCAATGCTTCTCAAAAATAGAAAAGAAACAGTTGGTGTAAAAAGTAAAAATAGAATAATTTAAATTTAATAAAACATTACAATATAATTATCAGTCTGTTTTTATTTTTATAAAATTAACGCTTTATATTACATGATATGTTAGTGGCCTGAAATAAAGATTTTTATAATAATGAGTGTCATTTCAACTACCACTACAATCCCCAAGTTTTCAAAATTGCCAAGAAGTAAAATAAAAACGGTCAAGCGCGAGTAGGACTCGCGCCCTGAGGGTTCCGTACCATTTAAATAGGTTAATAGACTTAAATGATTTGAATTAAATTTATATCACTGCGGTATAGAAAATCAGAAAAGTAAATCTGGACGTGAGGAGCTCTGAAGCTCAGTTGGTAGAGCAACCGCCCGGTAAGCGAGCGGTCCCGGGTTCGAATCCCGATTCAGAGCTCCTCATGTCCAGATTTAATTTTCTGATTTTCTATACCGCAGTGATATAAATTTAATTTGTTATCTCCTTGCGATGGATAAATCGCCAAGTGTTTAAAAATATAGAAATTTATATCTATCATAGTTTAAATGATTTGAATAAAAATTACAAACCTACCTAGAAACTGTATTAAACAAAACTGCAAAAATAGACAATGATGATACGCCACATGCCGTAGACAAGGGTAAGAAAAAAAAAATCCCCTCCTATTTCATGTACGGAAACCCATGAAAATTTATTCATTTTTTGTTTGATAAACACTTGTACTTGTCCACTTATTTATATTAATTTCCCTTACCGGTTTCGCTGTTAAAGCATTATCAAAGGTTTGTTTGGTTGTTTGATAATGCTTTAACAGCGAAACCGGTAAGGGAAATTAATATAAATAAGTGGACAAGTACAAGTGTTTATCAAACAAAAAATGTTTCAAAAGTTACACCAAGTGCCAACAATCACGAGCATCAACTCCAAAATTTATTCAATTAAATTGTTAATTCAATATCCGGTTTTGGTCAACATTTTACATAACACATCAAAATTTCAGAACTCTACCTCATTCTGTTTGCAAGCTAGAAACCCGACAGACAGCAGAGCGACATTATTAGGGCTACGTTTTGCCCTTTTGGCGCGAAACCCAAAAATACACGCCAAAACCTCGAGATGAGGATCTGATGAACAAAAATCTATAAATACACTTTTCATATTTTACAGAAATAACTAATTTACGAAGGAATTTTTCAGTCATTTACATTATCGTTTGTAGGGTTCCGTACCCAAACGGTGCCTCCTTTATGCGCGAGTCCGACTCGCACTTGGCCTTTTTTTTTGTCACCATAAATAGTTTAGGCAACCACTTCGCGCAGTCAGAGAGATGCCCTTTATCCTGTGAACTCAAATTCAGCCATTTCCTTTATCATTACCAAATATTTGTTGTGATGTAAAGTTCGTGATTGAATATATGTAAGAATATGTTTTGTTACAGAGCCAAACGCACAAAAGAACATCCTAAAACCCCGGACAAATATCACAAGTATAGCCGTAGGTCCTGGGACCAACTAATCAAGATATGGAGAAAGAAGTTGCATCATTATGATCCTAATGCAGAGCTAGATAATGATTCTGATGAGACTGAGGATTATTTTGAAAGACTTTGTTCGTAACACACATTTTATTTTGTAAGACTTTATTTGTTTGTAATACACAGACAATATTAAAAAGTCATAATTATATAATCATGTACTGTTTAAATTAAATATTATACCGACAAAAACTTATCCAACGATTCGTGCACATTCAATGAATGGGCAGTTCAACTCTGTTGAGTATATCTCGAGCTTGTTTTACAGCCACATTCCCTTTGCCTTCTGTAGCCAGACCTTGGAGTTTTTCCATGTATTCGTCTATGTTGGCTTCTGTAGCACCTTTTGGACCACCTAAAAATAAATAAATTATAGTTAATTTCTCCCGACTTGATACGAAAATATTGAAACTTCAAACGGAAAACATAAAATAAACAGAAAACTTATTTTCATTAAAGTGAAATGCCTATGTTACTCAGCGATAATGTAGCTTTTTATTTGTGAAAGCATTTTTAAAATCGGTTTAGTAGTTCCAGAGATTACCCATTAGTTCCATTACATGCAAACAAACAAATTTTTCCTCTTTGTAGACTAAATGCACGGGAATATATATCGTTTGACTGCATAGAGACTTTACTTGTGCTCCTTATCAGTAAGAGGATTTAATAGGATGAAAAAATACTGCAGGATTGGTAAGTGATCAGTATCACGGATCAATAAAATCTGGACAAATTGTATGGGCATTTTGTATTTTTTTTTTCATCTTACATAATCCTTTTAGTGATAAGGAACCCTGTGGCCGCCCAGACTAAATAGTTACCTGGTAAGGCAAGTGTATGCAGAGCCTGTGTGAGTGTGGTGACGAGAGTTGCGCGATGTTGCAACAGCGCTGCGGTGCGCTCGGCCGCCGCCGCAGTTTCGGCGCGGAGCCGTGCCGTCGCAGAACTGACCTCCTCCGCGTGCCTTTGCAGGATGGCATTCTACATGAATAAATGTATGATTGAATGTTCGAAGGATTCCACTCATTAACGCATTGGCAGCCTGCACTTGAATGTTGAACAAGCTATACAAATGTTACCTGTTGTTCATAATCAGAGTTCGCTTTCCTCAACTGTCTCAGTTCTGATTCTCGAAGCTTGTTGTGTTGAAGGAACTGCTCCGTGAATATTGGAATATCGGTATCTCCTCCTATATCTTCACCCTGAAAATAGTTATGGATTTAGTGGCCTTAGTGCAGTAATTATTAAGTAAAAGTTATTTTAGCTCAATCTTCCTTATAGCCTGATAGCCTGTTGAGCTGCTGGGGATGGAGGGTTTGTCCATCTAGTTCTACTATTTGTTGTACCGTAGAACAGAATGGAAAAAAAAACATTCTGTTCTACAGCTTGGTATGACAAGATTTGTTATTGCCATAAGTATGTTGCCAAAGTAGTTAATCCACAAGGAAAGTTAATTCCTAGTAGTTAAACTTTTATCATCAAGCGACAAAAAAAATATTTTATACAGATTTTTTGAGAGGTGTCAAAGTGACAGACGGTTAATATTTTATACAGATTTTTTTGACAGGTGTCAAAGTGACAGACGGTTAATTTTTTATGCAGATTTTTTGGATTGCTTACTTTTTTTATAAATAAAAAGTAGGACGAAGCCCTTGCAAAGAAACAAACGAGCAAACTCCATGCTTAAAGTGGATATAATAATAATCACAGAAATTTATTTAATATATTCTAATAATAAAGTAGTACAAAAGTCGTGCCTGATCTGTACATTAAATAGTTTTTCAAAATTTTAAATGAAATAGGTTACTAGTATTCTACTGAAAGACAAAACTACCTACTTTTCATTTTATTTTTGTCTGTATGTATGTCTGTTCTGTTTTAACTCGAGAACCTGAACCACTTAACGGATTTGGATGCGGTTTTTTTATTATCATCGTATTGACCCTGGTCAACATGATATATTTTAATATGCCTATTATTAGTATTAGCCGGGACGGTAGCGTTGCATTTTAGGTAGTGATTTTACGCCGATTGATTTCCATCTTTTTCAATAGATCTGGAATGGCTAATAATAATAATAACAGAACCAAGCGTTAGCTGACGCACCCGCGGTGGATGTGAGAGGTTGCCAAAGTGGTAAAAAAAAAAGTAACAGTACGCCGGCTGAAACTTTTCCCACAGATAGTTGACATCATACTGAGCTGAAAAAAAATATCGTCAGCTGCATCGTGGATTCGTTCTTTTTTTTTACCACTTTCGCAAACTCTCACATCCAGACCCACCCCGGGTGCGTCAGTTGACGATTTTTTTTCAGCTCAGTATGTTGTCAACTATCTGTGAGAAAAGTTCGTACTATTACTTTTTTTTTACCACTTATGCAGCCTCTCGCATCCAGACCCACCGCGGGTGCTTCAGCTGACGATTTTTTTCCAGCTCAGTATATCGTCGACTAAAAGAACTAAAACTAAAACTAAAAGACTAAAAACTCTAGAAAAGCACATATTGACAACAGGAGGAACAAGAAAGGCTCTGAAAGAGATACGTGAATACAACAAAGATTGGATACCAAACCTTAAAAACAAACAAGACACTATCACAAACAGAAAAGACATGAACACACTAGCAACTAAATTCTACCAAAACCTTTATTCAAACCATATTTACAAACACCCAGAACATGTAAACAGAAGTACCAAAGTAACTAAAACCAACCAAGAACCTGAAATCTTACCGAGTGAAGTAGAGAAAGCCATACTCAGCCAAAAGATGGAAAAAGCACCAGGCCCAGACAAAATCTCAAATGAGATACTAAGAGGAACTTTGAGCGAACTTGTCCCTATACTCACAAAAATTTTCAATGAAGTTTTAATATCTCAACACATACCAGAACAATGGGAAACATCCCACATTACTCTTATACATAAGAAAGGCGCAAAAGATGACATAGGAAACTACAGACCAATAAGCTTGATGTCAAATATTTATAAAGTATTCTCCAAAATCATCTTAGAACGAATTAGCACCACATTAGATGAAAACCAACCAATGGAACAAGCTGGCTTCAGAAAGAATTATGCTACAATAGATCACATACACACCGTGAAGCAAGTTATTGAGAAATACAATGAATATAACAAGACTCTATACATGGCTTTCATTGACTACACCAAAGCCTTCGACAGTATCAGCCATGAGGCTATATGGGAAAGTCTAGAAAAACAGGGTATACACACAACATACATTAAAACAATCAAAACCATATACTGTAACAGCAAAGCAAAAATACAACTTGAAACATTAGGTAATGCCTTTGAAATAAAAAGAGGAGTCCGTCAGGGAGATCCTCTGTCTCCCAAATTATTCTCTGCAGTGCTTGAAAACATTTTCCGAAAACTTGATTGGGATCAATTTGGTCTTAACATAAATGGAAGAAAACTTAACCACCTCAGGTTTGCAGATGATATTGTCTTATTTGAAGAAAACCCAGAAAATTTACGGAAAATGATACAAGATCTAAACAAAGAAAGCGAAAAAATAGGACTGACAATGAATATAGACAAAACAAAACTACTGACAAACTCTGTAAACATGGAAATTAAGATCAACAACAAGTCACTTGAGTGTGTAGACGAGTACACTTACCTAGGCCAGCTCATTTCTCATAAAGACCAAACAACTAAGGAAATAAATAGACGAATAGCCAATGGATGGAAAAGGTACTGGTCATTGAAAGAAGTTATGAAGTCTACACATCTAAGTATTGGGGTAAAACGGAAAGTGTTCAATACATGTATACTTCCTTGCATCACATATGGTTGCGAAACGTGGTCACTCACCAAACACCACAGAGAAATGCTCGAACATTGCCAAAGAGCCATGGAAAGAAGTCTGATAGGTATCAAAAAACAGGATAGAGTACGAAGTATACATATAAGAGAAAAAACTAAAGTTGTTGACGTGCTCTCCAAAATAGACCAACAGAAATGGAGATGGACAGGTCACATGATAAGATGTACCCAAGATAAATGGAACAAAATTGTCACAGATTGGTACCCTAGAGATGGCAAACGGAGCAAAGGAAGGCAACAAAAAAGATGGGAAGACGAGTTAAAATTGACAGCCGGTCCTAATTGGAGAAGAGTTGCTCGAGACAGGAAACAATGGAAGATGTTAGAGGAGGCCTTTGCCAAGAGGCACACTGAACTAAGGGATATCCTATAAATACAGAAATAAACTCAAAAACCACAACTCTTAGTTCAGAATAAAGGGCTTATTGATTGATTGATTGATTGATTGATATCGTCGACTATCTGTAAGAAAAGTTTCAGCCGGCGTACTATTACTTTTTTTTACCACTTTCGCGTCCTCTCACACTCAAACCCACCGCTACTTGAGCAGCTGACGGTCGATTCACATATCAGTCATGTGAGATCTACGATCGATGTCAATATCAGCCGGCTCACTATGACTTTTGTATTTGCAACGGTACCTCCCGGGCTATACATATATATTATAGGCTGTAAGGGATGTTGATAAAAATACGCCCAAGTCGAAAATGGGACAGATATTGAATAAACGCGGGCGAAAGAATAGAAAACTATATAATTATTTATACCGAGGCAGGTGTAATGCATGGGCGCGGTCTGGGCGGTGTCTGCTGGCGGACAGTAGGTGTTGGTTGTACTGAAGTTGTGTTGCCATTTGCTGAGGGCACGTTCTGCTCCGAGTTTACTTGTGGAACAGGTGTGACTGAAATGCAAACATACATAATTGGATAACACTTTACTTTGTTGCAATGACAAAACCAGGTGAGGTCACAGCTCATGATTTTGGGGGCGAGGGGGGGGGGGTCATCGAAATAAATAACATTTTAAATAAAATGAAAAATCTCAATCACAAAACAAATGGAAGCCTTCTATTAATTTTATATGGCATGAGGCTGCTACCACCAACGTCCACGTTGGCAAGGAATATTTCGTGGGGTTTTCAAATTCAGTTTGCACCATTGGTTGTTTGAATTACTTTATAAAAAAAATTTGAGTATTTTTTATTTTGACGTTTGTAAGTAGATATTAATTTGTTTGAAATGTGATCCTGTGACCCCCCCTCAGACTGCCACTGGACAAAACAATATATTTTAACCTTCTATGTCCAAACCTGAACACTCATGGAATGAATAATCGCCCTGTGTTCTTACTTTAGCACATAATCTCCATAAAAACCATCACCCAAAGGTAAAAAATTCATGAATAAGGAAATTACCACGGGGTGACCTCTTAAAATCACATATCTGTTTTAAATTATGTGAAAGTTTGAATTGACACTTGAGCTTGAAGTACAATATAAATTTTGTTCTCAAGAGGATAAGATAATAAGAAAAATTATTCTCCGCCTACCCCTCTGGGATACAGACGTGTGTATATGTATGTATTTAAAAGAATTACTTCAGGGGGAAAACAGGCAAAAGCAGTAACTATCCTTATAGTAGTTTACCAGGATTAGGAGTAGCACTTTCAGCTGGGAGCTGGTTGTGTTTCACCTTCTTAGAAGCTACAGGGCCTGCATCTTTCTGCTCTAACTGTTGTTTTCGAAATTCCTTGTAGGCATTTGTCTTTTTGTATTCTGCCCATTCCCTGATATACCTGAAAGAAAATTAATACATACCTAATATTGTGAATTTATGCTTTTCTAAATGAAGTGAACTTTTCATTCTAGTAGAAGAAAACTAGCTAAAGATTGTATTTTTACTCTGCTTGCTTATACTGTCCTTCCTGTCCATTTGAATCCTGCCTTCAGCTCTTTTCTCACAACTTGTTTCTCTAATATGACTACTGCTCAGCTCCTCTCTATTTCGTTGATACATATTTCCTAAAACATTCTCAAGAAACCATATCTTAATCCATTTAGTGTAATCTAAAGTCCATCCATCCATCAGCCTGTCATCGTCCACTGCTGGACATAGGCCTTTCTAATATTATGCCACTCTTACTCTTGGTGGTCCTTTGTCCTCCTCAATACTCCAAATCCATCCACTACCCACAACATCCTTCCAGATCGTTGGGCCAGCCCAACTATGCTTTACTGTACATGGTTTCTATTCTATAACCTTTCAGCCTCAGACAGATATGGCCCACCCACTGCCACTTCCACTTACTGAATCGGCAGGCTATGTAGACCACTTTAGACCTCCAACAACATTAATACAATGGTGTTGATTTGGTGTAACATGACTTAACTTATTTGTCAGGACTAAACTTAAGCATTCTGTCTTTTTCTTTCTGTACCAGAAAGTCAAGGACAGGATGCTTAAAATAAGGGTAGCCCTGTTAAATAAGTTCAATTGTGTGATTAATATTTGCGATAATCGGCACATGGTGAAACTTGGACAACAACATGATGATTAACAACACTTGTACTTGGTTCACAATAAGTTAAATTGTGTTAGGTACACTGAATCAACACCTCTCAAAACTTACCATTTTAATTAACATATAGTTTTGTTTATACCTTTCTTTGTCTTGATCTGCAGCATTCAAATACTGTTGTTTTTCATCAGCAGGCAGCTTGCTCCACTCACTGGCAAGCTGTCGAGTCACTTCAGCAAATCCCAGTGCTGGATGCTCAGCTCTTAAGTGATCACGCCGCTCATTCAAGTACCTCACATAACCTGTAAAATTGTAATTTGATGATTTATTAAATTGACAGTAACCAAAATTTTTGTTATATTATAATAACTAAGGTAGAGTTCCAAATCACTTTTTCAAGATTAAAATATTGCTCGCTGTCGGAGAAAAGTAGCTCGATGCTGGTTCCAAAACCTAAAAGTAGATGTTTTGGAACCAGCATCGAGCTACTTTTGTCTGGCAGCGAGCAATAATTTAATCTTGAAAAGTGATTTGGAACGCTACCTAAGAAACTAAAATTCCAGCAAAAAATAGAATTTTGTAATTTAAAAATTTACCAGTAAGGGGCTGTCGTGGAGCAGTCTCATCACGGGGGGCTTTTGGTTTTCTCTTTTTTGGCTTTTTAGGTGACTGCTTCTGAGGTTCTTTGGGCAATACGACAGGAGTACTTGCCTCGTCGATCACCTGACCCTGTGGATGTTTAATTGATTCCGGGTCTAACTTTGGAGAGTGCGGGGTTTCCTCACTTTGAACTGAATCTACCTTTGGCTGTGCTTGAGATGTATTTCCCTCCATACTTATACAAAACCGTTTACTACGTAATATTGTATTCTCTTTGGCTGTTTACAGGCAGCTAAGCCGATCAATAGACGATTTAAATTCTTTTGTCAGCAGTACAGCCAGTACCTAATTGTCTACTACCTACCTACCTTCCTTCTCTTTGGAGGCAATTTTCCACGCAAATAACCATGTGTGCGTTTAAAAACTATGTACATACACAACACACACAAACAAACATTGACTGAAGTTTTTTTTTAATGCTGTATGGTTTAACGGCTCTGGATACATTGTCTTTTAAAGCCGGTAACTAGAAAAAACTGTAAAAAGTCTTGTCTAGTCTTGAGTCTGTACTTTTAAAAATTTTATGGCGATAATGATCTGTCAAAGAGGACGTTGCTTCTGCGTTCCATGAATGATGATGCACAGACATCCAATATATTGTGTGTGGATAGATGTTCCATTATTTATAGCAACACCGAACTTAAAGTCATCAGATGGCATAGTGATGTGAATTGATCATACATTTTGAATATCGACATTTAGTTTTTTTTATTACATCCTTTTAATATGGTAAGTTATCTTTCATGCCTGATCTACATAAACACATTGAAATTTTTATATTTGATTAAAATTGACATGTATTGTCAACCGTCTTGGGTATTATAACCTAAAAGTTTTCACACAGGGGTCAACCGAGTTTATTTAAACTCGTTGGAATTTTAACAGTGAGAATAGAACCTACATGTATTATAAAATAAAATAAAATTACCAAAAAATTACTTACCAAAATAGGCTGTTGTGAAGGTTAGAACTTGGACAAACATTAGAATTCTCAATGGGTCAGCCATTTGAGCTGATCAAGAGATGCCTGGATACCCGAAAAAGAGTCTATTTAAAATACTTTTGTATTTATTACAGAGCAGAAAACTAGAAGAAAAGCATCACCAGAATGGATATTCTGGGTTAGCCAACATTCATACCTTGTTGTAAACGCTAGTTCTTTTCTGATCATGATCACCAAAGTTAAGCAAATCCAGGAGGATGCTAGGATGATTATTTACCTATAACAGATTCAGCTGAATCTTGTATAGAAAATATTAGGTTACTATTAGCATAAACTAAATGTACTATTTAGTATCTGCTATTAGAAAAACTTGAAAGTTAGGCCTCATCATAAAGTAAGAAAAATCCTGCTTCATTCTCTCTAATTTGATTCTTTATAAAGGTGACAGGTATAGCTCTTATTTAACCTGAGGATGAAACAGAGATAGTTAAATACCTTGTACTTATAACAATTATTTAGGTGTAGCTATTTGTTTCATGGTTAAAGTGATAGGCGAACCAAATTCTGTCTGTCCAGTAGTTGCCCAGGACCTGCTTTATACAAAACAAATTGAAAGCCTGCGAGGCAGATTTGGGGGATTGAAAGTTCAGAACTAAAAAGTAACTGAGTATGGCCTAATCATCATTAACAGTTGCAAAAAAAAGGTTATAAAGGTTTACACCTGGCTTTGTGGCTCTGAGTTCTGAGCTCATTTAAGTTCATTACATATCATAACAAGATTTACGAAAAAAAAATTTTGGGCCTCTATACTTGTTCAAGAACAACCTCGACTCTATTAGATAGGAAGTCTAAATTTTAGTTTGAGTATTTCACAGAAAGTGACATTGAACCTTGGTCCTGACCACTAACCAAGTCTCCAGTATGAATTTGCCATTGTAAACGAAAGTAACCTCATATTTATCTAATTAATATTTTCATGTGGAATCGAACTAATTCGGTGATATTTAGCGATTAATTGGTTACAACACTAAAATTAAAAAATAATCGACTAAGAACGTAACTGTTTTTGAGACGTTTCGTGATGATTAAAATTTGGGCCAAGTTTAAATACACAATTAAATTTTAAAAAATTGCCACTTTTTTAATTTAAAATGGGAAAGCTGTTTTTCCCGATAATGTATGGGATTAATTAAGTCAATGCTTAAAATAGTGACAGCTAATATAAAATCATACAAACGTGTCTCAAGATATTAAGATACATTTTTTGATTATTACTTGGTTTTATACAAAATCTTGTATTTTACCATCGTATATATATATTTTTGTTTGTTAAACACTTGTACTTGTCCACTTATTTATATTATTTCCCTTACCGGTTTCGCTGTTAAAGCATTATCAAAGGTTTTTTGGTTGCTTACGTACAATATTATATATTGTACAAGTGTTTATCAAACAAAAATGTTTCAAAAGTTCCACCAAGTGCCAACAATCACGAGCATCAACTCCGTATATATATTTTTTTAATATTTTTCGCATATGTAAAGGTAAGGACCAAAACTCTGAAAACCTGAAGCTGTTTCACGGACGACGCTCTCTATAGACAAGCCTGGGCTCAGCTGTACAATATTTACCGTCGATTTAAAGGTCCATGTTTTTTTAGCGTATAGATTTTTGTTTATGAAGGCTATACACGAATTTTCGCGTCACGAAACTTGATAGTTTTCCAGATATGATTTTTATAATTTTCTTAAATTTCCATTATTTTGACAATTATTTTAGACATTTTAGCAGATTTTATAATCTGTGGCGGAAATACGTTCCTTTTAACGGAGTGTGAAAGCTTGCTCTATACTAGTTTACGTATAAAATCGGTAACAAAATATGTTGACAGTTTCCACTGACATAAAACGGAACATAATTACGCGTCGACGGATGTCCGACATTTTGTTTTTAGTCATCGTTTGTTCACCTCGCAGTTGAGAGCGTTTTCCGGACTCCTGTTAGAAAAAGCAACGTTTGACTACCATGGCGTCTCCCAAGTCTCAAGCCTCGTGTTCTGATGAAGAGCAAGTAGCTGGATGTTCTGGTGTGACGGCTGTGCAAGTGTAAAGCTGAGATTAACAGTGCATTTTGAGTCCGAACTCAAGAGGAACTCAATCTTATAAACGTCACTCTAGTATGAGATCACGTCGCTTTTTGACGTTTGTAAGATTGAGTTCCAACTCAAAATGCACTCTGAATCTCAGCCTTAGACTCTAGTGAGCCACTTGGACTCATAGCACCCCGACTCTATACAGTCTTTTGGCTACTACCCCTAGAGTGTAATAAAGTGCAGGCAACCGTGCGAGCCGTAGCGACCAGCAAGCCTAAGCTGCGGAGGTGACCATGGGTGCCTGCACTTTGTTACGCAAGGGCGAAGGGGTTGTCCTTCCTGCAGCACCGGAGCAGTTGCTGAAGTAACTTTTGGTTACTAATCTAGTGATGTGTAATAAAAAAGTGAAGTTATGATCGAACCAGTACGCGAAGCCTTATAGGCAACATGTTTTCCCATTAGGGGAGGCGAATTACGTTTAAGAGTGGAGTTAAGTCCCGTAATTCTAATATCTTTTGGAATAGTTAGATGACATGACATGACTAGAAAAGTTTGCACGGAGTGATTATCTCTAGTACATTACGGAAGTGCTTTAAACATTAGGTATAATTTTCAAAATAACGTTAAGTTGGTATGTAAAATAAATATTTGATACAGGCTTCAGTAGGATATAAACTGGTCTTAAATGCGTTATGGCTTTTAATATTGAGACCTGTAAAGTAAGGAGTAGAGATATATTAGTTTTTTTTTGTTTTGCCACTCCAGGGAAACTTCTACAATCGGTGCGAAGTAACATGTGAATACTATATACATTATAAACATTCTGATAATTTCGCACAGCACGGCAAAATACGGATTATAGTCAAAATATATATTTGAGAATGCTACTTCGGGGGAAATTGTGCAAATTTAATGAGCGATTTTCCGACACGCGGAAATCGAGAAAAAAAACTTAGTTCCCAATGTCTCAATAGATGGCCCTGATAAGCCTTCGGTTTTTTTTAATTCATAACCTACTCTGAAGAAGTACAAGCTCTATGATTACCTACCTAATCTTTGGTCGCAAGAATATGTCAAAGAAAAAAAAAACAATCTGACTTTTTTTAGAATAAGGTTATGTAAGTAATCTTTGCATTGCATTTTATTTATTGCGAGTGGTTTGTGTTACAACAAAAGATCCGAATATTGTAATAATAATAAATGTCACGTAAAGCGACGCATCAGTGTTGCCAACTTTTAATTCCCAATGTTGATCAGCGCCATCTAGTTCAGTTGAAAGAAATATAATTAATGTCATGGAAAATTCCCCATTATACCTTTGATTCTGAGTTAACTACATTCGCCACAATAAAAAAAAAACATTTTTGTTGATGGAAGTTCAAAATCTTCAGTTACCTACGGGCGTGGAATGCCCGTGGCGACGACGCAGGGGCGAGGTAAGGGCGCGCGGGGAGTATCAGGCGGCCGCGCGCATATTTTACGAGCGGTGCGTTAGGTGGGCATCTACAATGGATTTTGATGTGTATTGCATCATTTGCCAAGAAATTTTATTAAGTGGCAATGACACTGTTGACATAGTTCGTGAAAAAGATAAATAATTTATTACACTTATTATGTCAGTATACAAATAGGTAGATTATATTCATAAACCAGGTAGTTGAAGAAATAGAGAATAACAAGAGAGTATAATAGAACGCGGCTATGAAGTCAATCCTGACACATGCCTCTAGGGTTGTTATACGTTCGATCACTGTATCGATAAAATTCGTCAAGTGTGAGTAAAGTCGAATGCAGTTATCAGATGTAAGTATATGAAGAAAGTGAAAAAAAAAACATCTAGGTAGAGATCATAGAAGTAGTTTAATTACTTAATACTTCTATGGTAGAGATAATATTTATATTCTTTACTTTATTATGTATCACTTTCCGAAGCACCATCACCATTATCACTACTGGAATCGTTTGTATTAATAACTATAGTAGAACGCGGCTATGAAGTCAATCCTGACACATGCCTCTAGGGTTGTTATACGTTCGATCACTGTATCGATAAAATTCGTCAAGTGTGAGTAAAGTCGAATGCAGTTATCAGATGTAAGTATATGAAGAAAGTGAAAAAAAAAACATCTAGGTAGAGATCATAGAAGTAGTTTAATTACTTAATACTTCTATGGTAGAGATAATATTTATATTCTTTACTTTATTATGTATCACTTTCCGAAGCACCATCACCATTATCACTACTGGAATCGTTTGTATTAATAACTAACTCAAAGTCATTATCTAAAATATTATCCACTTTAATGTCTCTGTTGCAATCGTCCCATATTTTGGCTTTAGTTTTATTCACTACCATTTTCCAATTATTTTTGGTTACGTGATTGCACGCTTCTTCTAACAATTTCATCATTTTCGCTGTGGAAAATGGAGGTTCAGTATTATGGCGTGCCGCATGTCCTTTGATCTGTGCCCATATCAATTCGATGGCGTTATACTCGCAATGATACGGCGGTAAACGAAGTACTCGGTGCCCATGTTGCAGTGCTAGTTCATCAATGACGTATCGTTTTACTCTCGATCTGTGAATATTCATCAATCTAATCAAATCTCCTTTCAACATAGACATACTTGCGTCTACACCTTTTTTTTGAAGCCATGCAACCAGATGGGCTTTTTTCTCAGAGTTTGAAGGTGGCTTATCAACTAACATGGAGTGATAAGGTGCATTATCCATAATAATAACTGATGGCTCAGAAAGGCTAGTCAGCATATTAGTGAACCATTGGGTAAACTTCTCACCATCCATTTCTTCATGGTAATCACCTGTGGTTTTAGACGCAAAGGCCAATAAACAGTTGTCTATAAAACCACAGGCGTTGCCAGCATGACAAATAATTAGTCTGGCTCCTTTTCCGGAGGGGACTTTGGATGCCGATGCCGCCGTATCGTCCGTCCACGAGCGACCAACTGTGTGATTCGCATTTAGCCACGTTTCGTCCAAAAAAACTACATTATCCCAATCATCTATAGCTTTCGCCTCGCGTAAAAAATCAGTCCTTTTCATGGCAATATCCGATCTTTCCATTAGCACCTTTCGTTTGTTGCATTGTTTATATCGGAATCCAATGTTTTTCAAAACCTTTGACAATGACTTTTTTGATCCGGAAAATAATCCAGTTTCCTTTAATGTCTGCACTAAATTCGACAACGTTGGGTACTCTTTACGTAAATAATAATTGTAAATATGCCTGCGGATGGCGTCAACGTCAAAATTATCTACATCGGTAAGCTTCGCTCTTTTTCTCTTGTTGGGAGAATATAGAACATTATCTTCGATGCCAGTCTCACCCAATTTTTCTTTCGTGATTTTTATAATAGTTTTTTTGCTGATATCGAGAGCATCTGCAACTCGATCCAACACCGATGTCACGGGCAATATCGGTCCGCCGTTTTGAGCTTCTCGTTCAAAAAAGTCACGAACACGTATGATAAGCTCACGAGACTGACTGTTAAGAACGAATTTCTTCGATCGTTTTGGCATTTTAACAATTCCAAGTAGTAAGCATTTCAAATTCCAAGTTCAAGCCCTTGCTTCAATCTGCCCCTTGGTCAATGGGTGAGATGGGGGATGGCACTAGGTATTAATAGCCAAAAACATGCACAAGTTTAGCACAATCAAAAGTATCAACCTTTGGAAAAGCGATCAAGGCAATACTTAAAATTGTTTTATCATACCTATTGACGTGTCATTGAATTAATTGACAGGAAATATTGTACTTTACATTCAAATTCAAAAAGTTTTCTCTAGGTAAAAAGAGTTCAATTCCCAGAGGTTAGTAATAAAGAAACAAACTCATTTATTCATTAATATTTATAATTAACTGAAGGAGAATATTACTAATATATCTAATTTTACGTTTTATTTACAATAATGCACATCATCATAAAACATAACAATATTTTTAGCTATACGAACTTTTTAACGTGTATCGATATATTGTCTGTGATATTATTGCCACTCACTATTCTGTCACACGCAATAAGTAATTATGTAATTTTTTCCTATGTGGTTGACATTGTCATTATTCAGAAACTTCATAGTTGCGCAATGTGTCAGGATTAACTTCATAGCCGCGTTCTATTATAACTCAAAGTCATTATCTAAAATATTATCCACTTTAATGTCTCTGTTGCAATCGTCCCATATTTTGGCTTTAGTTTTATTCACTACCATTTTCCAATTATTTTTGGTTACGTGATTGCACGCTTCTTCTAACAATTTCATCATTTTCGCTGTGGAAAATGGAGGTTCAGTATTATGGCGTGCCGCATGTCCTTTGATCTGTGCCCATATCAATTCGATGGCGTTATACTCGCAATGATACGGCGGTAAACGAAGTACTCGGTGCCCATGTTGCAGTGCTAGTTCATCAATGACGTATCGTTTTACTCTCGATCTGTGAATATTCATCAATCTAATCAAATCTCCTTTCAACATAGACATACTTGCGTCTACACCTTTTTTTTGAAGCCATGCAACCAGATGGGCTTTTTTCTCAGAGTTTGAAGGTGGCTTATCAACTAACATGGAGTGATAAGGTGCATTATCCATAATAATAACTGATGGCTCAGAAAGGCTAGTCAGCATATTAGTGAACCATTGGGTAAACTTCTCACCATCCATTTCTTCATGGTAATCACCTGTGGTTTTAGACGCAAAGGCCAATAAACAGTTGTCTATAAAACCACAGGCGTTGCCAGCATGACAAATAATTAGTCTGGCTCCTTTTCCGGAGGGGACTTTGGATGCCGATGCCGCCGTATCGTCCGTCCACGAGCGACCAACTGTGTGATTCGCATTTAGCCACGTTTCGTCCAAAAAAACTACATTATCCCAATCATCTATAGCTTTCGCCTCGCGTAAAAAATCAGTCCTTTTCATGGCAATATCCGATCTTTCCATTAGCACCTTTCGTTTGTTGCATTGTTTATATCGGAATCCAATGTTTTTCAAAACCTTTGACAATGACTTTTTTGATCCGGAAAATAATCCAGTTTCCTTTAATGTCTGCACTAAATTCGACAACGTTGGGTACTCTTTACGTAAATAATAATTGTAAATATGCCTGCGGATGGCGTCAACGTCAAAATTATCTACATCGGTAAGCTTCGCTCTTTTTCTCTTGTTGGGAGAATATAGAACATTATCTTCGATGCCAGTCTCACCCAATTTTTCTTTCGTGATTTTTATAATAGTTTTTTTGCTGATATCGAGAGCATCTGCAACTCGATCCAACACCGATGTCACGGGCAATATCGGTCCGCCGTTTTGAGCTTCTCGTTCAAAAAAGTCACGAACACGTATGATAAGCTCACGAGACTGACTGTTAAGAACGAATTTCTTCGATCGTTTTGGCATTTTAACAATTCCAAGTAGTAAGCATTTCAAATTCCAAGTTCAAGCCCTTGCTTCAATCTGCCCCTTGGTCAATGGGTGAGATGGGGGATGGCACTAGGTATTAATAGCCAAAAACATGCACAAGTTTAGCACAATCAAAAGTATCAACCTTTGGAAAAGCGATCAAGGCAATACTTAAAATTGTTTTATCATACCTATTGACGTGTCATTGAATTAATTGACAGGAAATATTGTACTTTACATTCAAATTCAAAAAGTTTTCTCTAGGTAAAAAGAGTTCAATTCCCAGAGGTTAGTAATAAAGAAACAAACTCATTTATTCATTAATATTTATAATTAACTGAAGGAGAATATTACTAATATATCTAATTTTACGTTTTATTTACAATAATGCACATCATCATAAAACATAACAATATTTTTAGCTATACGAACTTTTTAACGTGTATCGATATATTGTCTGTGATATTATTGCCACTCACTATTCTGTCACACGCAATAAGTAATTATGTAATTTTTTCCTATGTGGTTGACATTGTCATTATTCAGAAACTTCATAGTTGCGCAATGTGTCAGGATTAACTTCATAGCCGCGTTCTATTATAGGTATCGATCATGAATAAAAATGGTGTTCTACTAATGGCTCTTAAAGGCAGGTGTTTTGTTTTAAACAAATAGGTATGGTATGTCCTTTGGTTAACTCGGGCCAAAGTTGAGTAAATTAATTTATTACATTAAATAAAATAAAATAAATAAAAATAAAAGATACTTTATTTGTCTTACTAAACTAACATACAAAATTACAAATACAATATTACTTAAGGTCTAAGCTCGGCATAAAGCTAGCTGATACGCATGCAGACAGGCGCCGATTTTCAGCTTAGCCTTGTAATATCTAAAGAAATACATGATAAAATAAGACAATTACAATAAATACTTAACAACAACAAAAAAAAATATGAAAAGACTACAAATTTTTATAAAGAACAGAACACAAAAAACTACTAGTATAAATTTTTAGAAGGAACACCCAGGGCCTGAGACTGCTTCGAGAGTAGCCATCTGCTAAACTTAGCGCGGACTTGGACCTTATACTGGTGGTGGTATTACATTCCAGCATTTAGATGCAGCTATATTGAAGCAGCCCCTGGTATTGGCAAGAGTAGTTTTAGGAATCTTGAGTATTTTTCGACGAGATGTGGATAACCATAATAATTTCAATAAATATAAAGGAGTTTTAGTTTTAAGGAGATTGAATACAAAACATGATAGTTTTAATGCCCTTCTATTACCCATATTCAAGATCCCTTTAGCCAATAAATGGGGTGTAATGTGGTCCCTCCTAGGAATATTATTGCAAAATCGCATACAGGCATTCTGGAATCGCTGCACAGCCTTTGCTGTTTTTTGAAATAAACATGGACCATACACAGTGTCACAATAGTTTAGATGTGAGAACACAAGACTATTACAAAGCTGCAACCGTACCTTTGGATTTAAAAATGGCCTAATTTTATATAAACTTATGAGTGCGCCAAAGGATCTAGCCACTTTTTGCTGAACATGCTTTTCAAAGTGTAAGCTTTCGTCCATCAGTAGCCCCAAATTACGAACACTATTTTCTATGGGTATAATAGAATCACCTAACCTGATACTTGGATTAAGCGCTTTAATTGATTGAACTTGGTGCTTAGTTCCGAATATAATAGCGACACTTTTTTTGGGTTAAGCATTAAACTGTGATGTTTTGCCCACTGCATTGTGGATTTCAAATCTTCGTTAAGCTTAGAAGTTGTTTATTTATTTATAACACTTTTTGCACATTTACAAAAATTATATGGGAGACAGATTAACGAAACAAACAAATATTGTGTACAAAGGCGGCACTTATTGCTAATAGCAATATCTTCCAGGCAACCTTTGGAAGCATACAGAGAGATAGACAAAGAAATTACATGGAAGGTGTAAATGCTAATTATAAAAAAGGAGACTAAGAAGAAAATACATTATCTAGGGCATAAACTTACATATACTTACAAATTCATGAACCTACTTAAATTAATACTTAAATTAAAATATACACATATATACTCATAACTATAAAAAATAAATAAACATTAAATAAATATACATAATACTGGATATTCGAATTCTACTATGATGGGTACTCTGTTGAGAAAAATTGTTTTAATTTTATTTTAAATGAATTCGTATTTTTCAGTGACTGAATAGACACAGGTAATCGATTCCAAAGTCTTGCAGCGTGTACAGAAAAAGAATCGCTATAAAATCCGGTTCTGTTTTCGGGAATAGCCAACCTTTCACTGTTGCCCGAGCGCATTGCACGCCCGCGCTTTGTAATAAATGTAAAACGTTCACGGAGGTAACTAGGAGCAAATTTATTGTTTAAGACACTATGGAGAAGATTAAGGATGTGAGCATTTCTGCGAAGACGAATGGGGAGCCAATTTAACTGCGAACGGAACTGTGAAACATGATCGTATTTACGAAGAGAAAAGATAAAGCGAATACATAAATTTTGAAGTCGTTCGAGTTTATTGAGAAGCTCCTCAGTGAGATCTAAATAACAGGAGTCCGCGTAATCTAGAATGGGGAGAAGAAAAGACTGTGCTAGCATAATTTTGGTTTTGATTGGCAGAAAGCTCTGCATGCGTTTTAATGCGTGAAAGGTACCGTACATCTTTCTGCTTAAAGATTCCACGTGTGGAGCCCAAGACATCGTTCTATCAAACGTCACACCCAAGTTTTTCACTGTATCTGTGTAAGAGATTACCGAAGTATTAAATATAAGCCTTGGAATTGCGTCGATATCAATCTTAGACCGCATACGCGAACTACCAATAATTATAGCTTGCGACTTACTGGGGTTGACCAGCAAGCCGAAGGCCTTAGCCCATACTGATATTGTACTTAAGTCCTTATTCAGAGCACAAATTGCTTCATTAATGCCATCTACAGGTGCATCAACATAGAGCTGCAGGTCATCAGCATAAAAGTGGTAGCGAGAAGATAACTGTTTGGCAAGGATGTTTATGAATATAGAAAAAAGTAATGGAGACAAGACACCACCCTGCGGTACACCTGTTGTTAATGGACACCAGTCCGAAAAACAATCACAGGCCTTGACGCACTGTTGGCGACCGCGAAGATATGATTCAAACCAAGAGATGACGGCTGGAGAAATGTTAAGCGTGCGTAACGCCCCTAGCAGAAGGTCAAAGTCAACTGAGTTGAAGGCGTTGCTAAAATCAAGCAACGTAAGAACTGTGAGACGCTGCTTCTCCATATTAAAACGGATATCATCAGTGACTTTGACAAGGGCAGTTACAGTGCTGTGACCGGGACGAAAACCGGACTGTAGCGGGTTAACTAAATTGTTTCGGGACAGGTATTCACTCAATTGAGTATGGACAATTTTCTCAAGGACTTTGGATAGGAAGGGAAGTATGGAAATTGGGCGATAATTTTTATAGGATGTAGGATTATTGATCTTAGGTAGTGGTATAACAAAAGCTTGTTTCCACGAAGAGGGAAATGTGTTGCTGGCCATAGAGTCATTAAAAAGTTGTGTGAGAGGAGGAAGCAACACATCTAGGATAGGTGTGAGCATGTCCAAGCCTATGCAGTCACTACCAACAGCTTTCGAGGAAATGGAGAGGATACACTTCTTAACATTCTCAACCGTGACATTATTAAAATTAAAAGGTTCATGCTCGAGAGTAGGCAAATTGTTTAAATAATTTAGGGAATTACTTTTGATCGACTGTTCAACAATCATCGGAGGAGTTGTAAAGAAATTGTTGAGACCATTTAAGTCTACGTTTGTAGGTGAAGAAGTAGAGGTTTTGCCTACACCAAGAGTCTTAAGAAATTGCCATATGTTATTTCTGTTACATTTGTCTATAGAGGAGTGAATGTGGCGTCTTTGTGCATCTCTACACACTCTATTGCATCTGTTCCTGTACTCCTTAAACAATTTAAAATTTTCTTCTGTAGCATTAGCCTGATATTTTGAACTGGCATGGTCACGTAATGCTTGCAGTCTTTTAATTTTTGGTGTGAGCCAAGGAGCTGGAGGATGTTTCACTGTGACTGGTCTGAGAGGAGCGTGCTTATCATATAGCTCAGTAATAATTTTACTAAGTACTACGACCTTTTGACTAACATCAATAGTCTCATCAAAACCAGACCAATTAATGTTATTGGCGTCCGCAAGCAACGCATCCTTGTCAATTGCACCAAAATTACGCAGCAGAAGAGAGTGTTTTATATGTTTTGGGGGGCGAATTTTGTACGAGAGATAAATAAGGTGATGATGGGAAAAACCAGCTGCAGTTAACTGACCGTGTGTTGCCACACGGTCAGTAGATGAGGTAATTATTAAATCTAAGAGAGAAGGAACACAGTTTGGAAAGAAATGAGTCGCCTTGAGCGGCAAAATGTTTAAATTGAGAGAACTGAGTAGGGATTGCAGCTTGGCCGAACGAGAGTCTTGTTTTAGGAGGCAGGTATTAAAATCACCCAAAATAATAGTATGATCGTATTGTGGACAAAGATCATCAAGAAGATTCTCAAAGGAAGAAAAATAGTCTATTCTGAGATTGGGGCTGTAGAAGACACCGAGAAGAACTTTTCTATAATTGAGGCTTACTTCAAGAAACAAATGCTCAGCTGATTCAGAGTATGCTGACGGAGATTGATTGACTATTTTATAGGGAATATGACCACGCAGGTAAACAGCAACTCCGCCACCACCTTTATCAGTACGATCATTACGAATTAACTGAAAACCAGGAATCGAAACGAGAGTTGAGGGGAGAGTGGGCTTGAGGAGACTTTCAGAAACTAGGACAGCATGAATATTTGGATTATTTTCAAAAGTAGACAGGAGATAAGCATAATGCGCATCAAGGCTTTGGGCGTTTATATGAACCACGTTGAAATTTTTAGAGAGAGAGGAATATGTGGACTCAAGAATGTCATGTAGGGTCGAAATATTTGTGTCGTTGTCACTAAAGAATTCATCAGAGTTATCCGAACATGAAAAGAACTCGTCTTCAATATCAATATCCATCACAAATAATATATATAATATAATATTGTTTGTTCAATATTCAAATTTTGTAACATTGTTTGTTCAATATCATGAGCCGCCGCCGGTGTTTGTACGTATAATTGCGTATCATCGGCGTACAGATGGAACTTTGAGTTTTGAAAAGCTTGAATTATGCTCGATGTGTACCTATACGGGCTCGACTGTGGAGGTACCACCATCTTACTCGGAAATCCTCCCGAGGTAGGTGGTATAGCTAATGCCGGGCTCGACTGTGGAGGTACCACCATCTTACTCGGAAATCCTCCCGAAGTTATTCGGGGGAGAGTAAGAGGACAGCTCTCAGGCAAAAAAACCAGGCGGCCCACCATTGCCTGGGACCGATGGATGGCGGTATATCCATCCCCAATCGCCTGCCTTATATAAACCAGACTGGTGACGGGCAGCGGCGTCACTGGTGCAAGGGTTTCGGCACCGCGCTTACCAACCCGCCTGCCCAGCGTGTGTGAGTATGGGCATTTCTTCCAGGAGGATCGCCAAGAGTGGCGAAATCCTGGAAAGGCCTATGTCCAGCAGTGGACGAAACAGGATGATGGATGGATGTACCTATATATTGCAAAAAGGGTGGGTCCCAGTATTGAGCCTTGGATAACACCGCGGTCAACAGGTAGAGGCTTAGATTTTTATTTTTATTTTGATTTTATTTTTAGGAAGAACCCTTGGCATCGACGCACTGAACAACTTGTGTTCGTTCAGAAAAGTAGGAAAGAAACCACTGACATGCTTTATCAGAAAACCCACAAAGTTTTAACTTAGACAATAGGAGCGGGATACTAACGCAATCAAATGCTCGGCTAAAATCCAAAAGAACCATCAGCGTGCCATAACCAGCATCGGAAGTCATCAGAATATCGTCAATGATATTACTAAGAGCAGAAGTCGTGCTGTAGCCTTTACGGAAACCCGATTGAAAATCTGGAAGAATATTATTGGTTTCTAGGAATGGCGTAATTTGACTCAAAACAACCTTCTCTATGACCTTGGAAAGCGATGGTAAGATGCTGATCGGCCTTAAATCTTCTGGCTCTTCAACGTTAGGTTTTTTTGGAATTGGTTTTATGATAGCACACTTCCAGACTTTGGGGAAACCTCCCTCCAATACTGATTTATTAACAATAGTCACAACTGCAGACAACGAGTGGGGAAGCGTTATGTATATCATCTTCATGGATATGCCATCACAACCAGTGGAGTCATAAACAACTCCTTTAATGATACATAAAATAGTGCTTTCATCAACCTTTACAAAATCGAAGGTACGATTAAATGTAACTGGATCATCAAAGGGTGTATACATAGGGTGTATCTGTAAACGTGAGTTGAAGAACTTTTACAGAAATCCGGTTTGACTTGAGCTTTGTCACACTAGGTAATACAATATTCCTCCCTATAGTAGTGCAACGCCTTACGTTAGGTACTTACGCTATCATACGCAACACAAATATGAGAAATAAAAGAATCGTGATTAAGTAATAATTCTAAGATAATAATTTATTATTCATTATACAGGCTGATTGGTAATTAGATGCAATCCTTTGAAGAGGTTGTAGAAGAGAACAATTGCAGTTGATTTGACTATATAATGCCCTATGGAAAAGTGAACCATTTCTGAGATATTTTGAAATTAAGCTTTTTTCTAAAGTAAATATTAAAAATATATATTAAAACCAGCCCATATTTTACATTTTTTTATTTGTTTATAACATCCCAGCCAATAAACAATAATCCTAAAATGCACATTATTGACGTAAACCTTGACACTGTACTCCAAAACAATTGAAAACTCTTGAAAATCGCAAAAGATTTACACAAAAAAGCTAGGTTAAAACAAAAAGTGTCTACACAATTTTCTGTGCGTATAAGCTTGAAAACATCCGCATTTTACTAGCTTTCGAATGCGATACAAAAATCTTAAATTGATAGAGGAATGATAAAAATATGGCCAAAACAATAGGAGCAGGTAGAAAAAAATCATAAACGGTTAAATTAGAAAACAATGATTATTAAATTACATTTTGTATGCATAAGATTTGTTTCTAATATTTAACGGTAAATGTTTTTTTTCTAAATTGTTTTTTTTCTAAATAGAAAAAAAACATTAACGGTTAAATTAGAAAACAATGAATTATACACTTACTTTTTGTATGCATAAGATGTGTTTCTAATATTCTACCTGCTCCTACTCTTTTGGCCATATTTTTATCATTCCTCTTGTACGGGCAATCAGCAACAAAAATTAACTACGTGTTGAGTGACTCTGTAACTTTGAACTGTGACCGTTTAACTTATTTAGTGGAATAGAAGTACGGTACCTATCTAAAGTGACTAACTTTTACTGTGAGAGTAACTTTAACGGATTTTGACGTCAATAATCTAACTGTGAGTTGAACTTTAGCTACGTTCGAACACATAACTTTAGTAACTAATCCGAGTCAATAACTAACTGTAAAGAAAGATAGAAGATTTACGTATTCAGGGAGAAGTGTGCGAAAAAATCCAGAGACTGTGTGAGAACTTTGGGAAGGACGGAAAGGCCAGGAAAACTGTGAACTATTTAACAACGCGGATGGTGTCGCTGGAGAACCAATGGAAAGACTTTGAGGACAGGCACGCTAAACTTTTACAAACAACTGATCCGACCCATGAATATTTTACGAAACAGGTCTTTGAAAAGATAAAAAAATTGTATCGGAAAACAAGGAAAGCTTTTCTGGGTCTACTCGAATCAACTTCGAAGGCCGAAAAAACTATGGAAGAGCAAACATGCCTTGAAAATTTGGCAACTCTCAAGATAACTGAGATACTGAGTCAACAAAGATCGAATTTTAAAGCTTTCGAAAGAACTATGTCGAAGATAAATATGGAGAAAACTATGGAGAGATGGGAAATGGAAGATTATCTGAAAACTTTGAAGGTGAAATGGGAAATCGTTGACAAGCGACACTGGGAGTTGTATAGTATGCTCCAGGACGGAGATCAAGATGATGAGTATGAGAAAAACTATACCAGGCTAGAAAAACACTATGACGAATTACGAAAACAGCTGAATAGCAAAATCTGGGCGCACGTTCACTACCAAGAATCAACACCGCGTATGGAAATTCCTGAATTCTCGGGTAATTATAATCAATGGGTATTGTTCAAGGATCTATTCGAGGAAACCATTCATAACAACCCATTGATACCGAAAACACAGAAGATGAAACACCTTAAAACTAAACTGAAAGGGGAAGCATTACAACAAGTAAAGCATTTGACCATTAGCGCTGAAAACTATGATTCCTGTTGGGAAATATTAAATCACCGCTTCAATAACAAACGTATGATGTTTAA
The DNA here is from genome assembly GCA_910592155.1 of Ypsolopha scabrella. Taxonomy (NCBI): domain Eukaryota; kingdom Metazoa; phylum Arthropoda; class Insecta; order Lepidoptera; family Ypsolophidae; genus Ypsolopha; species Ypsolopha scabrella. Next base: position 9,869,578 of record OU342975.1, on the reverse strand, counting down.
TTCTTACATGAATACTATGCTGAATCTTCCAGTAATTCAGCAAGCGACTGGTTACTTAATCAAAAATATGCACGATGTCATACTCGAGTGCTTAAATGGTCTCAACAACATTGGAATCGATATAGCTACTTGGGATCCGATAATCGTGCATTTGATGTTGCAAAAACTTGACTCTGCAACATACAACGAGTACAGCAAGGAGCTAGAAGACCCTCGAGAACTACCAAACTTCGATGAGTTCAGCAATTTTCTGGAGAGCAAGTTCATGGCGTTGGAAGCTGCGAGGAATCACCAGAAAACGGATTCAAGTAATCAGAAGCCGTTAACATCAAGAAGCAACAACTTTAAAAACAAAGCTTGGAAGCGTTTGACTGTGTCGATCACATTATATTCTTACAAAAACTGGAGTACTATGGTGTGCGAGGATCAGCTCTTAATCTATTTAAATCTTATCTTACTAATCGTACGCAATTTGTTCAAATTTTAGAAAATAACAGATTAGAGCTATCTGACGAAAAACCCGTAGAAAGAGGAGTTCCCCAGGGTTCAGTTCTAGGACCACTCCTGTTTATATTATTCATCAACGACCTTCCACAATGTTCACAAAATGGCACAGCTTACCTCTATGCTGATGATACAAGCATTATATTAAACGCTCCTACTTATAATGAGCTTAACTCTAAGATAAAAGCATGTTGGATTAACATTTGCGAATGGTTTAACGCGAATAAGCTGAAAATGAATCTAGAAAAGAGCTTTTATATTAACTTCAAGCGACATGCAAACAGTCCAGAATTTGATCTCGATCTACCAATAGCCAAATGTTCTTATGTAAAATTCTTAGGAATAAATCTAGACCCTCTCTTAAGTTGGGATCACCATGTAGACACAATTAAAAAACGGCTTGCAAGTGCTTGCTACTGTCTCAAAAACCTCAGAAATATTGCAAACTATGACACACTAAATATCGTGTACTATTCTTATTTTGAAAGTATTTTAAGATATGGGCTTGAAATTTGGGGTAACTGTACAAGTATTAAAAGTGTTTTAATCCTTCAAAAGAAAGCAGTCAGATTAATTGATAAAGCATCATACCGTGATCACTGCAAACCTTTATTTGTTAAACACAAGATACTTACAGTAATCGCTCTTTATATATACCTCGTATGTAGTTATATTTTTCAAAATCGACATAATTACCGAACTTTAGGTGAAAATCAGAGTAACCTTAGAAATAGCAATCACCTTAAAGCCCCTATGGCAAAATATACAACCTTTAACAAAAGTTTGAGTTACACTGGGATTAGGATTTACAATAAGCTTAGTAATGATATTAAGGACAGTGCAAACCTAAAAATATTCCAAAAAAAGTTAAAAGCGTATTTGTTGGAAAAACCTTTCTATAATATAAATGAATATTATAATGATTGATAATTTCCTATTTTAATTTAATTTCAATGAAATTTTCTGACAGATTAACTGTTTGAATTTTTTGATCTTTTTGATTTTTTTTAAGTACCTACCTATAACTATTTCTGACATATTTGTTACTATGATTGTTATAATAATTATTTTCATTTTTACCTGTACTTGACATCTTCATTGCTTTAATTTTTTTTTATATACATATATTCTATTTACTTGTGAAAATGTAGACATTTAATAATTTCGGTTTACCTATTAATATGTGATTTATTTACTTTTTATTTTATTTTTATGAATCGATTTTACTGTGTGTTTTATAAAATGATTTGTGTGCCAGGTGTGGCTTTAATGTACAAATAAATAATATGATTATGATTATGATTAATTTTCCAATACTTTTCATGCTACCACCAAAAACTGCCCAATTTGTCAGAAAGATCATGTGTTGATGCAATGCCGCCAATTCGTTGACATGGATTCGAATAGCAGGAACGAAACGGCAGCAAAACTTCGCTGTTGCAAAAACTGCTTATACCTACAGTCATGAAAACAACGAATGTCGGTCAACAAACAATTGTAAACTATGTCACCAGCCGCATCACACATTACTTCATCCGTACGGCAAAAGTAATGATTCTGTAAGGCGCCAGAATCAACAATCAGGTCAACGGAAGTATTATCATCCCAAGTCTAGTCATGTGTCGGGTGAGACACAAAAAGTCTTGTTGGCTACGGCACTACTGAGAGTAAAAACTGTAGATGGAACCTATGTTAACTTACGTGGGTTAATAGATCAAAGAAGTCAAATAACCTTGGTTAGTCAAAATGCCGCGCAACTACTAAGGCTGCCGAGACGAAAACTGAATGCAACGGTAACGGGAGTTGGAGTGACTTCCACCAACTGTAAGGGTTTGCTCCAAATAGAGTGTAAATCTATTTATTCGGATTACACCCTGTCAGCTGAGGCGCTAATAATGCCTAAGCTAATAAACAAGTTTCCAAATCAGACCTTTGAAATTGGAAACTGGCCTCATCTCCAAAACTTGAAGCTCGCCGATCCAGAATTCAATGTATCACGATCTGTTGACATACTCCTGGGGGGCCGATGTATATTCTGACATTATCCTGGAAGGTGTACGTAACGGGTCTTCACAATCTCCAATGGCTCAGCAAACTCAACTAGGGTGGGTGTTATGTGGAAACGTCAAAACATTGAACTGTTACATAACCTTGATAGGAACTGAAAACTTGATAGATGAATAGATAGGGAAAATGAAGATATTTCACAAACTGAGGAGATATCCGAGGATAACAGATGTGAAAATTTCTACAAAGAAACTACTGAGGGACGACATGACGGAAGATATGTAGTCCAGATGCCTCTACATGAAGACTTTAAAGAAAAGCTTGGAAACTCCAAATCCAAGTGTATCTCACGATTTCTTCAATTAGAGAGACGACTACAAAGACAACATAAGCTAGAAAAGATGTACAAGGAGTTCATTCACGAATATATTGAACTGGGACACATGAAACCTTCTACTGCAACTACTGACAAAAGATTGGAATGTTTTTTGCCTCATCATGGGATCCTGAGGGAATCATCTATGACGACCAAACTGAGAGTAGTGTTCAATGGATCGATGAAGTTTAGCGGCAAGTCACAAGAAAGCCTAAATTCGCTGATGGAAAAGGGGCCTAACATGCAAAAAGATATCCAGTCGCTAATCATCAAATGGCGAAGCTATCAATACGTTTTCACTGCTGACATCGAAAAAATGTATCGACAAATCCTGATACATGAAAAACAGCAAGGATTGCAAAAAATCGTATGGCGCGACAGCCCGAACGAAAGCTTAAGGGAGATGCAACTCTGCACTATTACGCACGGAACCAAAAGTGCACCTTATTTAGCCATGAGAACCCTAAAACCACTCGCAATAGACGACGGACACAAGTTCCCGATAGCTGCTGATATCCTTCAAAACGAATTTTATATGGATGATTTAGTCAGCGGTGCGAATTCGCTAAGCTCAGCAAAAATACAAAAACAACAATTAATTAACTTACTAAGAGGAGGTGGCTTTAATTTATGAAAATGGTCTAGTAACGAGACTGAGCTGCTAACACATTTATCAGCAGATCAAGTTTCAACAACAACATTTGATTTCATGCAACTTGTTCACGATGAATGGGTCCTTTTAGTTTATTACAATCTGACGTCATACTGGCAAGGTATACGAACTATGGAGGGAAACTTGGAGCATGTCAGAAGTCTATGCAAAACTATGGAGAAGACGCTGTGTCAGTCTACTACCAACCAACTTGATCATGAGATGGATCAGATCAAAAACTACAATGTTATGCTTCTTACACCTCAAAAACCCTTGTCGAAGAGAAGACGTGGATTGATCAATGGTGTGGGATCTTTGGCACGAAGTCTGTTTGGAATCTTGGATGAAAACTTTGCTGAGAAGTTACGAAAATGATATTCAAGCTATCCAGTCAAACGAAAACTATTTACTCGGTCTCCTGAAAAATCAAACGTCCATCGTCGAAATCGAAAATAATGCTATGAAGCAAAACGAAATACGGATGAGACAACAATTCGATGCTATTCAGTCCGTCATAAAGCAAACAAACTCATCATTTGGCAAAATAAAGCAGCAGCTTGAGGTCATGACAGCCGCTAATTATTTTAACTCCGCTTTTTAGCACTCTGTCCGGAATCTATCAAGGACACGTCGATGCACACCTTTTTACCCCTGACTACATGATGATTGATGAGACAATTAAACAATATAAGGACGACTACCAAAAACACTGTCTTTACCTGTTGAAAATGTGCAAGACATACGAGATGTATATAAATTATTGTACGTGAAGGCCGCAATCACCGAAAATTACTTTTTATTTGAAATGCACATTCCACTAACGAGTGGTGAATATTTTACTATCTACAGAGTGATTCCACGTCCAATTAACTACGAAAAGGAGACAAGAAAAATTGTACAGTCATCGGAATTCATAGCCGTCAACTTTAGAAAAAACAGTTACATAAATATGGAAGCGGAAGAAATAGCAAACTGTATTCAGAAAAGCAGTAATAATTTTGTATGCACTGCTAATCGACCTATTCATAACTTATTCGTACATACTGAAGATTCGCCGTGCGAAGCAAAATTTATAAGTCATTGGCCGGCCTTGACTTGTAAAACGATAACTGAGAGATGCTTGGAACAATGGGTACAACTACACACAGCGAACTCCTGGCTCAATACGTGCTGCGATAGATGCGTCATCAGAATTATATGTGAAGATCGGGTTACATCGGTGACGACAAACGGTCCCGGCATTATTGCCCTAGGTCAGGGCTGTATACTTCAAGGAAGGGATTCGACAATATACGCCCACAATCTCTTCCAAAACAAGCTGCTGATTAAAAGCGAGGTTGACGTGCCCGCTCTGGAAACATCAATCAATAGACGTGACTCCACATGGCATCCTTGACAGAGAGTCCGACAACTTAAGTAGCCAACTTAGAGAGGTAGACGAGAAACTTCGGCTTCAACAGAAACAGGAGAGTTTGCCAAGCGAGCTCTCTGTACACTTATATTTCGTGTCATACTCGCTGTGGGGAGCAGCGGTAATCGGCGTGCTGGCGTGGATCATCACACGACAGAGACGAGCACAACGGTGAATTGGGACTGCGCCTGTACTGGCGGCGGCGGCGGCAGCAACGACTACTGCGGGGGGAGGAGCGCGGGCGGAGACGAGCCGCAGGACTGCAAGGAGCGCTGATGAATTCAAACTACAACCCATGCGACAATGGCCGCCCCCTCCTCTAGTGAAACAAGACTTAGTGTGAACTGTGAATGGACTATATAACTAATTTATGAACTCTGAGTGAAATCGATGGAATTTTTTTTTGATGTGTGCATGAACTTTTATCGTGTGTATTATAAACTAACACTATGTCCAGTCCTATACTAATAACTTCTTTATAACCTTGTTTTCTATTGTATTAATTTTAAATCTCTAGTTGTGATCAAAACAAAATCTTAACTTATCTTTCCTTTTCTTCCCGGTTTGGGAGCATGTACGGGCAATCAGCCGTACATTTCGCAACGTTGCGGCCTACTTATGTCCAGCGCGTGCGTCATGTATTACTTGAACGTTTTACCTTATTCTTTATTTATTAATTGAGTACTTACTTAGCTACCGTAGAGATCACAGCTAGAGAACCTACAACTTTCTCTACAATAAACCACGTTCAAACTACCAGTCTGTCTCTAATTATAACTCCACTCCACTGCAACTATCTACAACAACCAAAGTACGGCCAGAACTGATCACTCTGACCATACACTTCTGTCAATTTAAGATTTTTGTATCTCATTCGAAAGCTAGTAAAATGCGGATGTTTTCCAGCTAATACGCACAGAAAATTGTGTAGACACTTTTTGTTTTAACCTAGCTTTTTTGTGTAAATCTTTTGCGATTTTCAAGACTTTTCAATTGTTTTGGAGCACAGTGTCAAGGTTTACGTCAATAATGTGCATTTTAGGGTTATTGTTTATTGGCTGGGATGTTATCAAAGCGAAATAAATAAAAAACACTAAAATATGGGCTGGTTTTTTAATATAATATTTTTAATGTTTACTTTAGAAAAAAATCTTAATTTCAAAATATCTCAGAAATGGTTCACTTTTGCATAAGGTTTATTGCAATACAATGGTACAATACGGTGACTGACTCACTAATTGACATGGTTGTTTGGGTGGAAGGGGGGGTTTGACAGTAAAGTGATGCAGGTAATAGTCGACTATTATCTGAGTCCCAATAAAATCTGACATTTTACATTTTTTGACATTTGACATGGTTGGGGGGGTCAAAGTGAGGTCGTTTGTATGGGATTTTTGTATGAAAAAATGTTTTTCTCTCTTGCCAGAGAGACCAGAGGTCAATCCTATGAAGTGTATCCATGGAAAAAAGTTTGACTTTGACATCTTTAGTAGTATCCAGGGAAACATTTTTGAAATTTCCTCCAATTTCCGTTCCCGTTGAGATATTTGTTATTAAATTAATTTAAATTAGTTTTGCATAACGAAACAATTAAACTACAAAATATTTTATGTTAATAGCAACTTCACCACCTAAACAAAAAGGCTCAAATTTGAACGCCAAGTATACTTCTCTCTGTTTTATTCTGGATATTTCATAAATTTGACCCTGGCTTAAGTTTATAGGATTTTGATTGCTTACTATTTGGATTTTTGTGAAAAGTGTGTTCGATAACGACCCCGGCTGTGTATATGAATAGCCAAAGAGATTTTATTATAGGTTCATACATACTATTTGCGAAAAGAGTTTTTCCCCGACCCATTTGTTGGGTGTGAAATATAAATATATCATTTGATAAACAATGCCTTCAATTTAAATCTTGCTTTTGCCCGCGGCTCCGCCCGCGTCGAAGAGATTTTCGTGGAAATAAGGAAAACAAAAAATATGATTTTTTTAACGACAATATGCAACGGTCACCATGTTTTACCAAAGTGCTAATAAATACCAATCAAATAGGCCCATACTAAAAGGGTCTGCTGTTGTCCGTTGAGGAGATCCCGTACCCACCTTCCAGTCCCATCAGCAGACCCTGGTCACCATGTTTTACCAAATTGCTAATAAAGACCAATCAAATAAGCCCAAACTTGAAGGGTCTGCTGTTGTCCGTTAAGGAGAACCCATACCCACCTTCCAGTCCCATGAACAGACCTTGGTCACCATGTTTTACCAAGCTGTTGTCCGTTGAGGAGACCCCGTATCCACCTTCCAGTCCCATCAAAAGACCATGGTTACCATGTTTTACCAAAGTGCTAATAAAGACCAATCGAATAAGCCCAAACTCGAAGGGTCTGCTGTTATCCGTTGAGGAGATCCCATAACCACCTTCCAGTCCCATCAGCAGACCCTGATCACCATGTTTTACCAAAGTGCTAATAAATACCAACAAAATAAGCCTAAACTTGAAGGGTCTGCTATTGTCCGTTGAGGAGATCCCGTATCCAACTTCCAGTCCCATGAACAGACCTTGGTCACCATGTTTTACCAAAGTGCTAGTAAATAGCAACAAAATAAGCCTTAACTCGAAGGGTCTGCTTTTGTCCGTTGAGGAGATCCCGCACCCACCTTCCAGTCCCATGAACAGACCTTGGTCAATTTAAATCTTGCTTTTGCCCGCGGCTCCGCCCGCGTCGAAGAGATTTTCGTGGAAATAAGGAAAACAAAAAATATGATTTTTTTAACGACAATATGCAACGGTCACCATGTTTTACCAAACTGCTAATAAATACCAATCAAATAGGCCCATACTAAAAGGGTCTGCTGTTGTCCGTTGAGGGGATCCCGTACCCACCTTCCAGTCCCATCAGCAGACCCTGGTCACCATGTTTTACCAAATTGCTAATAAAGACCAATCAAATAAGCCCAAACTTGAAGGGTCTGCTGTTGTCCGTTAAGGAGAACCCATACCCACCTTCCAGTCCCATGAACAGACCTTGGTCACCATGTTTTACCAAGCTGTTGTCCGTTGAGGAGACCCCGTATCCACCTTCCAGTCCCATCAAAAGACCATGGTTACCATGTTTTACCAAAGTGCTAATAAAGACCAATCGAATAAGCCCAAACTCGAAGGGTCTGCTGTTATCCGTTGAGGAGATCCCATAACCACCTTCCAGTCCCATCAGCAGACCCTGATCACCATGTTTTACCAAAGTGCTAATAAATACCAACAAAATAAGCCTAAACTTGAAGGGTCTGCTATTGTCCGTTGAGGAGATCCCGTATCCAACTTCCAGTCCCATCAGCAGACCCTGGTCACCATGTTTTACCAAAGTCATAATAAAGACCAATCAAATAAGCCCAAACTTGAAGGGTCTGCTGTTGTCCGTTGAGGAGAACCCATACCCACCTTCCAGTCCCATGAACAGACCTTGGTCACCATGTTTTACCAAAGTGCTAATAAATACCAACAAAATAAGCCTTAACTTGAAGGGTCTGCCGTTGCTCGTTGAGGAGATCCCGTACCCACCTTCCAGTCCCATCAAAAGACCATGGTCACTATGTTTCGGCAAAGTGCTAATAAAGACCAATCGAATAAGCCCAAAGTCGAAGGGTCTGCTGTTGTCCGTTGAGGAGATCCCGTACCCACCTCCCAGTCCCATCATTAGATCCCGGTCACCATGTTCTACAAAAATACTCATCAATACCGATCAAATAAACTTAAACTTGAGAGGTCTCCTAAAAAAAACATTTACCAGTGGATGATTGAAACCCCGACGATGAGACTACATACGACTACGCAAGGCGTACGTACCACATGATTAACTAAAAATCTTATTGAGTGCTTAAAGAATTTTTATAGTCAGTTCAGTAGTTCTAGATATTACCCATTATATGGAAACAAACAAATCTTTCTTGTTTATTATATAATAGTCAAGACAAACTTTAACGTGAGTTGATTTAAACCAGACTGCGTCAAATCCGATATTTTGAAACATGCAGCGCCATCTAGTGTATTAAAATAAAAACCATTTCAACGCCAGCTTACTGAGCCGTTATCCAGTAGCCTTAGCATGAAAACATTACGGTTACATTTAGTTTGAACGTAACGCGGTTTTGTATGAAATCTGATAACCGCCCCTACCGGTCAGAAGCGGAACTTATCAGAATTCCATACAAAACCGCGTTACGTTCAAACTTAACGTAACTGTAATGTTTTCATGCTAAGGCTACTGGATAGCTACACAGAGATGGCGTTTTCTAAGGACTCAAAAATAAAAATATTTTATAGCACACTGTGATCTAAACCCGCACTTTACGCACGCTTTTCCGTGACCTAAGTTGCCTATTTCTGCACGGTGTGTATTTACACACATGTACTATAAAATAGTATACGATACTTGTCCTAAGTTGCCTATTATTGCACGGCGTATTAGCGCCCGAGCAGCGCTGCGCTCGGGCGCTAATACGCCGTGCAATAATAGGCAACTTAGGTCACACGTATCGTAATGTACTATTATTTATTGGTCTTTGCTCAGTCAGAAAATATAATTTCATCTTTTATATTTTTTTTACAGAAGGAAATATTTTCTCTGAAAATGAAATAAAATACCAAATAAAAAGTGAAAAAACCAATTTACCAGTCGGGGTTTGAACCCGCGACGATCGACTTCGCTATGGCGGCGAACCTTCCATATGTCTCACTAAAATTCTCACTGCGCTGCTCCCTTTTGTCATAACCTTCCCGAAGAAATGCTTTATCTTTCAGTGAAAACTGCATCAAAATCCATTGAGTGGTTCTCAAGTTATAAGCGAACAAACAGACAGACAGACAAACGTTGTATTTTGTATGTATAGAGAAGAGAAGAGATTACAGAAATTATAACAACATTTTATATAAAATATTTTTATTTCCTTGCGCCTTGGCCCTTTTCCTATTAAAAAAGTATAAAATACATAAAACATCTATTTCGCTAATATTAGGTGCTTACATATGAAATTAGCGTTTAGGGCAGGATTTGGCTGGGTCTCCAGGGTTCAGCCATTGCGACGAGCGCTTCCGATTATCGTACAGTATCCACTTTTCATCACAAGTAATGATTCGATTTAAAATCCCTTCATTTTTGTGTCGGTTGAGCAAAGTAACACAGCAGTCGACGCGTGTTTGCATCTTCGATACACTCAATTCATGAGGTACCCATCGTTCAAGTTTTTTTACTTTCCCGATTTGCTTCAAGTGGATTAATACAATTTTATCACTTACCCCGAAACCTGCAGCTATCTCTGGAGTGCTTTGTGATGGATCCGCTTCCACAATAGCCTTTAATTCTTCATTTTCCACTTTGGTCTCCGGCCGTCCACGGGGTTGGTGCGCAGCGCAGCTCGGGCGCTAATACGCCGTGCAATAATAGGCAACTTAGGTCACACGTATCGTAATGTACTATTATTTATTGGTCTTTGCTCAGTCAGAAAATATAATTTCATCTTTTATATTTTTTTTACAGAAGGAAATATTTTCTCTGAAAATGAAATAAAATACCAAATAAAAAGTGAAAAAACCAATTTACCAGTCGGGGTTTGAACCCGCGACGATCGACTTCGCTATGGCGGCGAACCTTCTGCTGCATCAAAACTGCATCAAAATCCATTGAGTGGTTCTCAAGTTATAAGCGAACAAACAGACAGACAGACAGACAGACAGACAAGCGTTGTATTTTGTATGTATAGAGAAGAGAAGAGATTACAGAAATTATAACAACATTTTATATAAAATATTTTTATTTCCTTGCGCCTTGGCCCTTTTCCTATTAAAAAAGTATAAAATACATAAAACATCTATTTCGCTAATATTAGGTGCTTACATATGAAATTAGCGTTTTGTCGTACTGACCACTTTGATCTGAAATATCTCCTCTTTGGTTAAGAATTCCAAATTCAAATTTATAAATTCATTTAGCTGGTACATATGAGTTTTTAAAACAGTTATTCATTTGTTTTTTAATCATTATTTTTTTGTTTAGCGTCGCTTATTACCGCACAATGGATATATATCGGTTTATATTTATAATATCGGTTTATTTACGAGTACGAGTTCTACCGTGGCACCAGTGCTTCAGAAACAGCTCGAAGGATTAATGATGTGTACGGCGCTGGTGTCGCAAAAGAAAGCACGGTACGTTTTTGGTTTCAACGTTTTCGTTCTGGAAATTTCGACCTTCAGAACCAACCCCGTGGACGGCCGGAGACCAAAGTGGAAAATGAAGAATTAAAGGCTATTGTGGAAGCGGATCCATCACAAAGCACTCCAGAGATAGCTGCAGGTTTCGGGGTAAGTGATAAAATTGTATTAATCCACTTGAAGCAAATCGGGAAAGTAAAAAAACTTGAACGATGGGTACCTCATGAATTGAGTGTATCGAAGATGCAAACACGCGTCGACTGCTGTGTTACTTTGCTCAACCGACACAAAAATGAAGGGATTTTAAATCGAATCATTACTTGTGATGAAAAGTGGATACTGTACGATATTCGGAAGCGCTCGTCGCAATGGCTGAACCCTGGAGACCCAGCCAAATCCTGCCCTAAACGAAAATTGATTCAGAAAAAGTTACTTGTGAGTGTTTGGTGGACTAGCGCCGGTGTCATTCACTACAGCTTTCTAAAATCTGGCCAAACGATTACGGCAGATATCTATTGTCAGCAACTGCAAACCATGAAGGAAGAACTAGCTGCTAAACAACCGAGATTGGTGAATTGCTCTAGGCCACTGCTGCTTCACGACAACGCAAGACCACACACTGCACAACAAACAACCACTAAGTTATATGAGTTACAATTGGAATGTCTGCGACATCCACCGTACTCCCCGGACCTTGCTCCAACAGATTACCATTTTTTCCGGAATTTGGACAACTTCTTACAAGGAAAAAAATTCAACTCCGATGCGGCAGTCCAAACGGCGTTCAAAGAGTTTATTGATTCTCGCCTCCATGGGTTTTTTAGTAAAGGGATCAATGAACTACCTATGAGATGGCAAAAGTGCATAGATAACAACGGTGCACACCTTGATTAATTAAATATATTTTACAAAAAAAAAAGACTTTATATTCCTCACGTACAAAACGCTAATTTCATATGTAAGCACCTAATATTTCGAATATCATTATTATTATTAAATATTATATTTTATACTATGTCACCGATGACTGGCCGTTCAGATAAGGAGTTTTTTTATATAATTTATGTTTTTATAATTTTGACAATTTGCTCAGTGCATGATAGTAGTTCTTTTCGTTTGTCAATAGTTTGTTTTCTAAAAGGTATAATTATAGAAAATATTTTTATTTCCTTGCGCCTTGGTCCTTTTCCTATTAAAAAGGTATAAAATACATAAAAAAATCTATTTCGCTAATATTTTTGGTTCTTGACCAAAATGAAACGGATGAAATGGTGGACTGTATTTTCTGATATTATTTTAAATTGATACAAATTGAAACTAACAGTAGGTACTTATCTAGGGACATCGTCATTGATTCTTCGCTTTCACAATGGGTTAGGTATTCTTTCGTCACACTCATCAGTTTATCATAAAACAGATCACACTGTGGTACTGCGACCAGGAGTGCACTAAGTTTTTCTATCCCATGTAAAACCGGAGATTCACAACGTGCTACGGTACATGCAGTAGGCACCGCTAATAATCGATGCGAGCGTGCACGTAAATATTTATCAGGCGCAAACAGTTTGCCAACCTGAGCAACCAAATCGGGACAATCAGCGTCTCCGCGTAACATGCGACAGGTAGATACCATAAGGGTACATGTGCGCCTCACTTCCAGGGAATTGAAATCAAGCATTCCCAACAGATATTTTGTTGGGTACATGAATGAAAAGTAGCCATATATCTTTCAGCTTTTTCTCTAGCACAGTAGCGTAGGTTTTTTCGTGTGGATTCCATACAATCGAACTTGCTTCAATCTTACTTCTGACTAGAGCAGTATAGAGCATGCGTAGTGCTTAATTGTCCTGGAAACCCTTCGCGTTTCGGATGACAAATCCTAGTATTCGGTAGCAATTTATTGCGAGGCTCCTTATATGTTCGTGAAAAGTAAGCTTTGCATCGAAAACGACGCCAAGATTTCGAATAGTATCTGTTCGAACAATCTTGTCCGAGCCAAGCATGTAGATTGCATGAACAGGCTGGTGGGCTCTGGTAAAAGATATTACATTACACTTAGCCGCGTTAACACTAAGCTTATTAATGCTCCATTCCTGTACGGCATCAAGATCCTTCTGAAGCAAGTGGCAATCTGAAATATCTTTGATTGGATAAAAAAGCTTCAAGTCATCAGCATATAGCAAACACTTCGCATTACTGAGCATGAATTCTAGGTCATTTATCATAATGATAAATAACAACGGTCCTAATATGGATCCTTGACTCACACCAGAGCGCGTATGGTAAGGTTTTGATGTAAAACATCCATACTTAACATACTGCTGCCTGTCACGCAAGTAGTCTGCCATTAATTTTAACAGCCGGGGAGCGAAACCAAGCGAACATAACTTATCCAAAAGGACATCATTATCGACCCGGTCAAATGCCTTTTTGAAGTCGAGATAAGTTACGTCCACCTGGATCCCTTGGTCCATTTAACCAGAAACGTAATCCACCAGTGTCAGCAAGTTTGTGTCGACAGACCGAAGACTTCGGAATCCATGCTGCTAGTCATTCGGGAAAGGCCGAACTTGTGCGGATAATTTGCTGTGTATGATGGATTCATACACCTCGGCGAGTGGGCATAGAATCGCAATTGGTCTGTGTTCGTCGACTCTTTTGGAGTTGCTCAATTTTGCTATCGGTGTGACCCGAGAGAGTTTCCAACGAGAAGGATAGACACCTGTTGAAAGAGAGAGGTTTAAAATGTTCCATATTGGAGTTGTCAATGAATCACGACAAGCTTTCAAGATATAAGCAGGAACGTTATCTTGGACTACGAGGTTTAAGGTGTTTTATTGCTAAGGCTACATCTATATATGATATTTCAATTATATTTACACTGTTTGCCGAGTTATCACTGTTAAAACGACCAGTTTTTACAGCATTTAGATCAGGAACACCAGGCAGGAACACGCTCGCAAAGTCGGCAAAGGCTCCAGCCGCATCCTTGCCCTCAAATTCTTCACTTTTGTTTATCGCGAGGTTCAAAGCTTCCTTTTGATCGCAAACTCGCTACATGTCGCCAACAGGATCGTGGGTTATTCCCAATGGTACTCTCAATGTCTCGAACATAGTTATAATACTGTGACTGCACTCTACTTTTTATATCGGCTCATAATGAACTGTACGATTGATAAATAATATTACTTTTGGTAGCTTTCCACTTGCGGTGTAGCGCAGCCTTACGATTCAAATCAGTTATTAAATCAAACTGGAAACCGTCTCTGTCGAGACTTAGACCTTACTTTTTTTGGTACACTTGTATCAAAAATTGTATAAAGAATACTGTAAAAGCTTTCTAAGGCAATATTGACATCGCAAGTTACAGTGACCGATTCCCAGCAGGCTTCGGTAATAAGCTTGTTTAAAAGTACAAAATCAGCTTTTGCAAAATTCCAATCTTGTTCAGATCCAATGTTACTAGGATTCAAGGTAAAATATTACGAGTATTCATTAATCCATTGAGAAGCACCACAATATCAAGTGGCGGGTGGTATACATCTGCTTTCGGAACTACACTGTCACCACTTACAACACTCACGTCTACTCAAGTTAAGCCCGTCGGCACCAGCATCACGTCCAGTTTACTTCCAAAAACATTCCTCACCTGGTTCGTCTCTTTCATTCCACAGACACTGAGAAAATAATGATAATAATTATTAATATTAACAGAAGCACTGTTTAGATTAAAATCTCCAAGTATAAGAACAGTGGAATCAAGTTTAAGAACTATGTTCTCTACCTCGGTAAAAAAGTTCATACCTATAAACATTATCCTTTGAGTTGGAAGGTATGTAAACAACACAGACATAAAAAACTATTTTAATCTTTGCAAAAATGGCCCAGAGATCTTCACCAATGTCAGTCTCAAGATCATTATGACGTCTAAGCGTAATACGATCTCTGGCAGCGAGCAGGACTCCGCCACACGGGGTTACCCGATCTCTGTGCAATACGCTCCAGCCATCGATGATTACCTCTGCATCCTCCACTGTGGAATCGAGATAGGTCTCTGTCACTGCAACTAGGTCTTGCTCCAACAAAATCAGATTCTGCCTCCAATCCTTCAGTTTTGTTTTTAGGCCTCTTACATTTTGGTAGAATATTTCGACTTCGATTCTACTGCTAGGGCCAACGCTATGAGATAAGGTTCGACTATGACTCGGTAGGTTTTCCTGTAAAACGCGACCCTCGAAAATTAGTCCAAGATTTAACTCTCGCATTCTCCGGCCAGACGTCAGCAGCACAGCATTTGTCGAAGTGTAGGAGCGGTACACCAATCTTGAACGATTTGTAGCTGCCTTTTGGCTTCAATTCTTCGACTGTGTATGCCTCTGATTGACACAGGTTAACCGGATATTTTTCAATGTCTTCCTTCCCGGAAACCATATTCCACAGATGCAGGTGTTTACGGGGTTCCACAGCTTTGAGGAACGATACATTTGCGCCTCCTGTGCATATAAACGATCTTTAGCGGCTTGATTTTTACTAATACGTCCTTCTTCGTCAGTGTCGGTTGAAGCCGATATTACGCAATGAGGATGTTTACTTGGTGCAACAGACGCCTCCAAGACTTTTTTTGAGTGCCGGCTCTTCTGAAGTCTTTGCAGGCAATTCTTTTTCCTTCGTGGATATAAGATTTGGCAGCTTTGGTGTGTTATTTGAGACGGGAGATGGTATCACAGTTATTATTTTGATGGATTCCTCAGTTAATCAGCATCAGCAAATCTAATCCGTTTGCACTTTTAACACGTAGCCTGTATTCTAAGCTTTGTTATGGTACAAAGTTTGGCTTAAAAAGATGACTTTCGCAATTATGCTCACACAGAAATACGGAACAACTCACAAACAATGTGCACTCGAAGAGTTTATTTATTATTTTATTTTTAAGAGTTATTAGTTTATGTTAATAGCAACTTTACCACCTAAACAAAAAGGCTCAAATTTGAACGCCAAGTTGCCAACGCATTTCAGATTCCATTTTTGAAATTGGAACCGGCAGCCATTTAGTGTCAGTTAGGTACAGGATAATTAAGTAATGGCTTTCGGATCTTAATATCTAGTATAATTCTCTGTGTTTTATTCTAGATATTTCATAAATTTGACCCTGGCTTAAGTTTATAGGATTTTGATTGCTTACTATTTGGATTTTTGTGAAAAGTGTGCTCGATACCAGGGCCGTATTTTAAGGTGTGGAAGCCCCTGGGCAAGAACGAAGTTAGTTTTACTTAGTGTTTGAAAACATTTTTTTTTTAACATTACTCTTTGAGTTAGTACAGTAAAATTTCTTAACAAATTAAGATAAACCGAAAAATATACTTCTCTTGGACAAAGCCAATACAAATAGAAAAAAAAAATGGTGAGCCCCTAACATCTTTATGCAATTTATACTTACTGTATTTTTATGTATGGTTCGTTAAAAATATGTATAGGGCGAGTTATTTATTCGAAAAAACAATAAGTGTACACTATTAAAAACGTGTGGAGGCCCCTCTTGTGTGGAGGCCCCTGGGCTTCAGCCCCGGTTGCCCTCCCCTAAATCCGGCGCGGTCGATAACGACCCCGGCTGTGTATATGGACTTTGATTTAGCGGGAATAAGAGGTACAAAAATGTAATGTATGTAATTTTAAATGTAACTTCACTAATTGCCGTAGATTGCAGCCATACATTTTTTTTTGTATTTGTAGGTACTTACTAGTTTTTATTGGAATTATATAAGTATAAGTAAACATAGTTATTTAATAAACAACAAATGTGTGTTAAATTAAAGCTTCAAAGAGACAAAGGAACTTCTTTAAACATAAATACTGTTTTTCTTAATAACATGCATATACAATAAATTATGTAAGAATCTTAAATCGTTTCATTCTGTATCACACTGTACGTTGCTGCCACTTTCAATTTCAAAAAGTACTATCTGGAATGCGTTGCCGTTCAAATTTTAGCCTTTTTGTTGAGGCGTTAAAGTTGCTATTAACATAAAAGATTTTGTTGTTTATGTGTTTCGTTGTGCACTGCTAATTAGTGGTGGAACTTAACAATAGAACAATGCCATTCATTGGAAGATAAGCTCTTGAACCGATTCCGACATTTGAAAAAATTCCTACTACACAATACAAACTTTGGCACATCATTGATCCTTAGTACGTAGGTAAAGGGAAGCATTTAAATTGAAAAATAATGGTAGGTATGTATGTACTTATTTCCAATTATTTTTAATGTACTGTCCTATTTGATGAAGCCCCTCTTTTCCACTACTTCCATTGAGAAATTCCATTTCGATCATGAATTCATTTTCCTTTTTGAATATTTTAATAAAGGCATGGATTATCGGTTTACACAATTCTTCCGATTTCATACAAGATTTGCTAGCAACGGGGACCATTATAACTGAACTTAGCTCTTTCTCCTTAACTTTACTTATTTCTTCATAACTTGTTTTGGTAGATGGAATATCTTTATTTTGATTAAGAATAGTTTTGCCATCATTGATTGTTGAAGAAATTCCATTGTCTAGTTTTACTTTCTTAATTCCTTCAGTTTCAATTCTTTTCATTAATCTTCTTTTTCTTCTTTGATTGGACCAAGTGTTATGTATTGCCACAATGTCCATCGAAATACAATTTCCTCGTTTATTCATAATTTTATAAGTGATTTTAAGGTCATTTAAAATATACTTTAGTTTTTTCGAAACAAAATCTATGTTGTAGGGAATTCCTTCAACAGGTGGTAGTTGATGTGAAATTGGGGTGTTTTTTTTGCGGGGCTTGTCTCTTGGTGGAACTGCAAAAGATTAAACCATTTTGTTTTAGGATATTAATAATAATTTTGCCAAGTGCGAGTCAGACTCTTGCACTAAGGGTTCCACACAACTGCACAATATGGGTGCAGAACCCAAAAACATTATGGTAAATAACAATATACATGCATAAGAAATGTCAAGGCTACAAAAAACAAGACCAAAAATTGGCACCGTCTGCATAATAAAACCCTACTAATTTATAACTTGTATGTATTGTGGTCAATAAGTAAAAGCCAATAATAATTAATACAATACAACAATAATAAAGCAATAATGTTTAAATAATGCAACTTTTTCGAAGTTTTTTGTATGGTGGCACATTTTTTTTTAAATTATTTATCATGATATTTATCATCTATATAGGTAACAAATATTCTGTAAAAAATTTGAACTTTCTACCTATTTTATTTGAAGCTGTAGACCCAGTGACAGACAGCGGAGGCTTAGTAATAGTCCCGTTTGGCACCTTTCGGGTATGGAACCCTGAGACGCACATGATGTTACAGTAACACAAAATATAAAAGAACATACCCAACTCATACAAATTGTAGTCTTGGAAAGTCCAAGCCAAGCCCCACCGAGTGACTCTTCCTTGACAAAATTCAGTATGTGTGTGAAAAATACCTTCATTTTTAAGGTCTTGTAACAACTCTTTTAAATTATATTTATGACCAATCATAGTGGTGAAAATACTGAAAAAAAAAACCAACTTAAGTACGTATCTAGATGATTAATTTAAAAATATGTGCTGTTCATAAAATAAAGCTTGAATCCTGTGAGACAGCAGGACCACACTACACAATTTATATTTCTCTCTTTCTTGTGCTTAAATATGTATAGTGCTGACTGCTGTCACAGGGCTCAAGATGGCCGTCCATGTTACGTCATTTGAAATTAGGGAGGGGGGTCTGCTTTGCGGATGATGGTAGTATGACGCAGGAGGGGGGGAGGGGCTGGCCAAAATTGACGTCATACTTACAACCCTGAAATACTACAAAAACTAGGTTTTTTCGGGATTGAAAAGTAGCCTGTCACTCTCCTAGTCCGGGAGGTACCGTTTCAAATACAAAAGTCATAGTAAGCCGGCTGATATTGACATCGATCGTAGATCTCACATGACTGATATGTGAACCGACCGTCAGCTGCTCAAGTAGCGGTGGGTTTGGGAGTTAGGGGTTGCGAAAGTGGTAAAAAAAAAAGTGACAGTACGCCACCGGCTGAAACTTTTCTCACAGATAGTTGACATCATACTGAGCTGAAAAAAAATCGTCAGCTGACGCACCCGCGGTGGGTGTGGACGTGGGAGGTTGCGAAAGTGGTAAAAAAAAAGTGATAGTTCGCCGGCTGAAACTTTTCTCACAGATACCTAGTTGACATCATACTGAGCTGAAAAAAAATCGTCAGCTGACGCAATCGCGGTGGGTCTGGCTGAGAGGTTGCGAAAGTGGTAAAAAAAAAACTAACGAATCCACGATGCAGCAGACGATTTTTTTTCAGCTCAGTATGGTGTCAACTTTCTGTGAAAAATGTTTCAACCAGGGTACTATCACTTTTTTTTTTACCACAACAAATCATTTTCATTCAATTTTACAAATCCATCTATCAGGTGCTTCGTTGGTGCGTAAAAGAAGGACAAACCAACAAACATAGTTTCGCACATTCCTTAGAAGGTATCAAGTTTCGTAATTGTGCATTTCAAAATCTTTAACCATAGTCTAAAATGTTAGACTAAAAATTTAGTTTTATAATTTATACCTATACATCCAGTAGACAAGATAGGATAGATAGACCAATCTATTATGATGATTAATAATTGATAGAGTATAGATATTCGATTATGTGTCGGGAAAAAAAGAAAAAGATAACAGCCAAGTGCAGAGTGAAAATCCTTATTTTGTTACTTGTAAATGGAACTTTTTGATGGAAAAGCAATGAGAAGGTCAATTTTGACGATAAAAGTAACATGAAAGATATTTAAAACTATTTTGAAAAAAAAATGTATGAAATCATGTCGAATCATTTATTTCATTACATAAAAAGATAAACTATCAGACTTAATATGTCCAAAATGCTTATTTGCTATTTAACAAATAAAAATAAAATAAAATCATGTACTCCAGGGTAGGTACCTGGCGTCATACAAATAATGATTTTTCAAAGTGACATTTAAATCTTTTCATATTCTTTTTTATTGTCATGCTTGACATTCTCATTGCATTTCCAACAAAAAGTTCCAGTTACAAGTAACAAAATAAGGATTTTCACAGTGCGATCCACTGTGAAAATCATAAAAAAAATGCAGACTAAGTGTTGATTTTATATTTTTATTATTAGTTATTAACAGTACTATATAATGCATAAAAGAAATATTTAAAAAGTTCAAGCTAAATTATATAACTACTGGGAAAATGTACATCTTTTGTTACTATTTTGGTACTTCTTGAATTAATGTTTTGATTCCAGAAAAAATGAAGGGCAAAGATGGTTTTTCCCGATTTGAGATAAAAGCATATATTCACATATTGTTAAAATATATAATTTTTAAATATATTTATATGAAAATAATTGTAAGAACTATCAATAATGGAAAAATTATTTTCGTGACAGTAAAAAAGTAGGTCCGGTCCGTCAGTAACCAAATCGGAAAGGTATTTTGTGGTAGTTAATGGAAATGACGTAAATTTTTATGAGAGGGGGGCGGACTCATAAGATAATGACGGTAGGATGATTGTATGGAGGATGGGGGTCAAAAATCGATGACGTAATGTGTGGACGGCCCGAAGCTATATTTTACAGACTGTTGTAATATTAATTTACAGGTTGGTACTTACATGATTTTGTTTCTATATGCTTTGCTTTCGCTAATGAGGCTTCTTATGAACTCCAGTTCGCCACCTTTGGTTATAAGTTCTTGAGGGGAGCCAGTAAAAGCATTATTGGGTTGTGGCCTACAAAAAAAAAAAGGTTAATTCAGGGTGACATTATAATTTTAACACTATTATCAGGTACCCTTATTTAGAAGTTGATCAATCCCTGGTAAGAATGTGTCACTACTTAAGTAGGCGTAACTAGGTAGGGACCAGAGGGGCATGACCCTCCTCCCAGTGCAGTCTGCCCCCCGTAGAACTATGAGGGTCATTAATGTAAAAAAATACTTTAAATAATTCAGGGCATTATTTGTTTTGTTTTGTTTTTTAGGTGATCTCATTGTATGGAGGATTGTCTCTATTTATCTTATTACTATCACATATTATAGGACAGATACTTGATGGCTTCATGAGATAGAGCTGGGGGCTGGGCCCCTTCCAACTACAAATCCTAGTTAAGCCAATAACTACCCATAGTTTATAAATGTAGCTCTTTGTTGCAGTTAGCTTAAATATATTTTAAAATTTTGAAAGCAAGATCATTTTTACATATTTTTTTGAATAGGTGGGTACTTCAATTAATAATATTAAATATATTTACCTGGCCACACTTCTTGATTCACAGAGCTCTTCAACACTGCTGTAAAATGGTGGATTGCACATACAAAAGTCATAGACCTTCTCATCTTGTACAGATAATAAATGGTTGATTACAGAGCCTGAATCATTGTGTTTTACTGAAAATGGAGTTTATTTGTTGGGTATCACTTTTTCTAACAAAAAAATCATGGAAATTGTAGTTATAACCAAACTTACGAGTTATGAGATCCTGTAAGTTATTTCTTTTTATGTTGTCCTCAGCTTTAAGAATACTTTCATGATCAGTTTCTGTAGCTACCATGTGCCACTTATTCTTGACTGCAGCTAATAGTGGATAAATTGCACAAGCTCCTGTACCTAATAAAAAAATATATTATCAAAAGTGTGCCAGTTTGTACACAAAAAAGATGAAAGCTTTATTACATACCTATATCAACACCATTAACATCCTCAGTCCGATGAATAGAGTTTAGGAGATCCTCTAACCACAGAATATAATTGAGACGAAGAGGCAAAGTAGGGACCAGTCTATCTTCTGGGATTTCAACTTCTAGGTTAAAATCTGATTTGAGCAGACACTTAGTGAGAACCCTCAGCGACAAGGGGTCCTTAAAATCGATGTTTACGTTACCCGTCATATCCTGAAAATGACTTAAGAAAATCAATTGTAAATTATAAAGAAAACTTTATTAACTTTTCTGTTGAGGTTACTTACTACTTTAGCAATACTGGAAAACTCCAAGTATGTGCTAGCAAGCTTAGCAAAATCTGGGGGATTTCTGTAAATATTGCGTGGATGCATATATTTATTCATAGCCATTTCTTTTACAACAAAATCGCAGATAATTTTCAATGAATTTGAAAATAACCAACCAATTAATAATTTTCAGAGACTGACATGACAGTGACGGCTGAGGCTATTTTCCATGCAGATAATCATGTGTGCGTTTAAAAACTATGTACATACACAACACACACCCATATGACTTTGAAGTTTTTTTTTTAATGCTCTGGATACATTGTCTTTTAAAGCCGGGAACTAGAAAAAACTGTAAAAAGTCTTGTCTAGTCTTAAGTCTGTACTTTTAATTCTTGTACTTTTAAAAATTTTGTGGCGATAATAATCTGTCAAAGAGGACGTTGCTTCTACGTTCCATGAATGATGATTCACAGACATCCAATATATGGTGTGTGGATAGATGTTCCATTATTTATAGCAACACCGAACTTAAAGTCATCAGAAATGATAGATGTTCCATTATTTATAGCAACACCGAACTTAAATGTCATCAGATGGCATAGTGATGTGAGTTGATCATACATTTTGAATGTCGACATTTCGTTTTTTTTTATTACAACATTTTAATTTGGTAAGTAATAAATGTATCGATATAATTTAAATAGTGTTGGGGTCATTTAATAAAGAAATATCGAAATCAAGGTAAGAAATAAAACAAGTCACATTTTTTATTATTTTTTAATAAAAAATTAAGAACCGCCATCATGCTTCAATTATGAATTTATGAACCTTTACTTGGAAACCAATTTTGGATATGTTTAATTATTGAGCATGCTTTTAAAGTTATTGTGCAGGAAAAGCATAATTTACATTAAACTTTGTCACGGAGTGCCAAAAACAACATTTATTGGTGTAAGCGGTGTAACTAAGATTTGTAGCTTATCAAATAATCTTATGAAATAGGCTTAATAAATAACGCCATAAAATGTTTGTTCAGTACTGCCTTTAATAACATAAAGCGTTATTTAAGTATTTTTAGTACCTAACTACAACACATGCGTAAAACAGCTCTTAAAAATTTATACTCCTTGGCCTCTTATGCCCGTTGTATTTTCAAAAATGCATTTTGTTATAATTTTCAACCATATCGCTACATCATTCGTCGTACATTTAAAAACATCGAAATTTCAATGTTATATTATCGATAATACCAGGTTCTCGTCGAGAATTTCTCGATATAATGTTTATACATCCCTATTTAGTTACTTCGTTTGTTTTGATAGTTGATAAGTATTTTTTTTATTGACTTTCTGCGTTGCGTTAATAGTGAGTGCACGTGCGATCGTTTTTTTTTTCTTCCGAAAATCTGAAGTTTTTCATTTTTTTTGGGCTTTTTGGATGCTTTTTTGTTTGTATTTGTCGTTGTGCTTGTCCATTAGATATTGGTAAGTCTGCTTTTTAATTTAATTTTCTCAAAACATGGATGAGAACCACTTGAAACCTCCGGACCCTCCGGACCCTAATGTTTTCCCTACCATATTAACTGTGACTCTTCCAAGTTCAAGTTCTTCTAACATGGAGGAATCGTCTCGCCAAGAACGTAAAAGGAAGGATACAAATGGGGAAGTTAATGAATCCACGCCAAAAGTCCCTAAAAATATTGGTCGCCAGAAGTATTCCGCCATGGATAAGGCTCCGTTTCTTGTCCATGTTTCGCACAGCGAACCTAGCAGAGACTCAGGGACATCATTACATCCAGTTAAATTTGGTCTTGTGCTTTTAAAGAACAATGTTCGTAATGTACTTCCGGATGGCATTAAGAAAGTAGGCAGGAATAAGGTTTCAGTGGAATTTAAGTCCCCAGAAGATGCTAACTCGTTTCTGGAAAACAGTTTGCTATGTAGGAACAAACTTACTGCCTCCATCCCTTCATTCAACATTACCAAAATGGGTGTAGTCCGTGAGGTCCCTAGTGACTGGACGGATTCAGAGGTAATGGAGTTTATGAAAGTCCCCACTGGCTTTGGCAGAATTTTAAAAGTACGAAGAATTAACCGTAAGGTTATGGAAGACGGTACACCAACATGGAAACCAACTCAAACTGTTGTTGTGACCTTTGATGGACAGTTATTGCCTAAAAGGGTTTTCATTTGCTACTCTTCCCTACCTGTTGAACTCTACACATATCCAACAGTTCAATGCTTCACATGTTGCAGATTTGGTCACACCAAAATTCTGTGTAGATCTCAACCTCGCTGTTTCCGATGTGGTTACAACCATACAGGGGACAGTTGCAATATTGATGAGAGGGATGCATTCTGCATTCTCTGTTCAGGGAATCACTTTGCCACAAACAAATCTTGTCCTGAGTTAGGTAGACAGAAAGCTATTAAGAAGGCCATGGCAGAACACTCCATCTCATTCCAAGAGGCTAGTAAACAATTTACTCCAGTTAAGAAAAGCTTTGCTAATGTTGTCAAAACTTCTCAATCTCTTAACTCTCAGAATCATCCTCCCCCCTCCTCTCAGTTCTCTCCCATTAGGAACTTATCATATAAAAAAACTGTTTCCCGTTCCCCAAAGACCCGTCCAGTTCTTTCACCTGGGTTTGATAGGCAGGCTCATAATTCACTCCTCAATAACTATTCATATGAGCCATCTCAGAATGGCTGTGCTATCGCTCCTCAAAAGCCTGAGGATAAAACCTCGGAACTTATTGATTTCCTAATAAGTACATTATCTTCCTTCATCAGTAGCACTCCAAATTTACCTGACCACGTTGCCCAAAAATTCAACACTCTTTTATCTCTCACACAGTATGGCCCACCCAAATCCCCTGACCTTTTTACAGTGGAACGTGAGGAGCGTTTCACATAAAAAACAAGAAATTTCTTATTTGCTGGGTAAGTTCAGCCCAGCAGCCTTTGCTGTTTCAGAGACATGGTTGTCTCCTAATCAGCATTTTCGTGTCCCTCAGTACAGATGTATACGCAAAGATAGATCTGATGGTTATGGTGGCTGTGCATTATTTGTAAATAGTAAATTTCCATATTTTATTGTGCCTCTGCAGATTAATAGTGATGACATTAATGTGGTTGCTGTTGGGCTGGAGGGAATTACAATTGTTTCCATGTACATAGCTCATCCTAACAATGATATTTTAGCTATTATAAGAAACATTTTTTCAAATCTACAGGGTCCTTTTATTGTAATGGGAGATTTTAATTGTCATCATTATCGTTGGGGTTCAGAAAAATGTGACTCATTTGGCAGTGGTCTGGTTGAGATTTTGGATGATTTGGATCTATGTACGCTAAATGATGGCCGAGCAACACGACTTACTAGACCAGATCAATGTAAAAGCTGTGTTGACTTGACTATCTGCTCATTAGACATAGCATGTTCATTGCACTGGGATAGATGGGATTTAACTCATGGAAGCGACCATTACCCTCTTATTATTAAAATGCCCCAGAGGTTTACACCATCAAGAAATATCAAACCACTCCTTAAGTATAGACTACCTAAAGCAGGTGATTCTAAATGGAATCGTTTTGCTGAAAGCTTAGATAGAAATATTGAAGCTTTGCCAGTATTTGATATAGCAAACCCCTTGGAATCATACTCTAAATTTTCTGAGGCTATTTCTAATTCTGCGGACAGCTGTTTTCCACTAAAGAATGCCGCGTCTAAAAAGATAAGTTCTCCACCTTGGTGGGATAGTGAGTGTACTTTGGTAATCAGGGCTCGAAATGAGGCAGAAAAGACATATTGTAAATGCATGACTATTGAAAACCTAATTAAGTACAAGCAGGTCTTGGCTAAATCCAGATGTACTTTGAGAAAGAAAAAACGAGCTGGATGGATTGCTTTTTGTACCTCTCTTTCTCCATTTACTCCTATCTCTACTGTATGGAAAAATATCAATAGATATAGACGCAGTTTTAATCCTCAAAATATATCTCCTATTTCAAGTGAGGTTGCCAAAGCATTCTATGATAGGATTGCTCCTCCTGATCCTCCGACTCCTAATAATTTTCCATCTATCAGTCCTTCAAATGATCCATTTGATTCTCCTTTCTCGCTTGACGAACTTAAGACTGTTTTATCTCAAGTCCATGACTCCGCTCCTGGTATTGATGGATTTCCATATTCTTTTATTTCTCAAGCAGGCCCTAAATTTCAGCAATACTTTCTGGATTTACTAAATATCTGCTTCAATAATGGTTTTATCCCCGATGACTGGAAAACCCAAATTATAATTCCGATCCCCAAGTCAGGTAAGGATTCAAATGACCCTAATAGCTTTAGACCCATCGCTTTATCATGTGTTTCTCTGAAAATATTAGAATACCTTATTAAAAATAGGTTAGAGTGGATAGTTGAAAATAGAGGCATTCTCCCTGCCTCACAATTTGGCTTCAGAAAAGGCAAAGGTACAATGGACAGTATAGGGATCTTAATAACTGATATTCGGATAGCCTTCAGTAAAAACGAGTCAGTTACAGCAGCTTTTCTTGACATATCATCAGCTTATGACAGTGTCAATCTTTCTATTCTCAGGCATAAGTTGCTAGAGCTGAGAATCCCTGCTAAGATGATACAGTGTATAGGTTATATTATGATGTCTAGATCTGTTCAACTAAGAGTACCAGGGGAACATTTTGATCCCAGAAATGTTTCTAAAGGCCTACCTCAGGGGTCCGTTTTAAGCCCCTTACTTTTTAACTTGTATACATATAATCTTAATTCATCTCTGAACTCCAATTGTCATCTTTTACAATATGCCGATGACCTAGCTCTGTATGTCTCAGATATATCAATCTTGGATGCTGCTGAGTCCATGAACCTTTCTCTTGATTCATTGAATCAGTGGCTACTTGATCATGATCTCTCCCTTTCTGCCTGTAAGAGTTCAGCTGTTGTTTTTACCCGGAAAAGGACAATGCCTGAATTAGAAATTAAAATTGATGGTGCTCCCGTTCCACTCAAAAATAAAGTTAAGTTCCTTGGAGTAATATTAGATTCGAAATTATCCGGAGTTTACCATATAGATCACATTCTACAAAAATGCGATAGAGTAATCTCAATTTTGAAGGCCCTATCAGGAGTTTGGTGGGGTGCTCACCCCTATTGCTTGAAATTAATTTACAATGCCTTAATTAGAAGTATCATGGATTATGGTACTTTCTTGCTTGAACCATGTAGTAAACAAGCACTTCAAAAATTAGATAAACTTCAGTCTAGAAGCTTACGTATAATATCGGGATGCATGAAATCCTCTCCCGTTAATGCATTACAGGTAGAATGTGGAGATCCCCCACATGAACTAAGAAGGAAGTTCCTTGCTGATCGTTTTTTGTTTAAATTAGCTTCTGTTTCTTCGCATATCCTGTTGGAAAAGCTGAATATCCTAGACCAAATATGTCGCACCAGTGCATATTGGAACAATAAAGACATCCCCTTATTACTAAAAAGTTTTCATAAGCTTAATAATCTTCCTGGTCATATTATACATTTTCCAAAATTTCCTATTTTTAATTATGATTATGAAATTTTGCAATATAAACCCAATGTTTTACTTGGTTTTGGTATTCGTAAAGGTTCTCCTTCTGCTAATTTAGATTTTCGGGATATCTTGAATAACCAATGGGTCGGATGGGATCCTTTTTATACTGACGCTTCAAAATTTTCAGACTCTGGCTTTACCGGGGTAGCTGTCTACTACCCAAGTTCCAAAATCATCTTGACTTACAGATGCCCTCCTCAAACGTCAATTTTTACTGGAGAATGTATAGCTATACTGGAGGCTATTAATTTTATTGAAGCTCACTCCATCAAAAAATCGTTGATTTTTTCTGACTCCTTGAGTTCCTTAAGTGCCTTACTACAAAATCAATTTAAAAGTAGAACTAATAGTAAAATAATTTTAGAAATCAAGTCTGCTCTATTTAGATGTGCTAAAAAGCAACTGGATGTGTTCCTAGCTTGGGTTCCTAGTCACTCTGGTATATCTGGAAATGAATGTGCTGATCGCTTAGCTAAATATGCTTGCACTCATCAGACTGATCCAAAATACAAAAATTTTTATATTTCTTATGACCTTATGAATACTGCAAAAACAGACATTCATTCATCTTGGAACGAAGACTGGAACAGGAGTAGCAAAAGAAAAGGTTCCTTCTATGCTCAGGGACAACCAGTAGTTCAATGTAAGCCATGGTTTTTTAAATTTAAAAAAGTTTCGAAGCGCGTTATTTCTGTTATTATTAGGCTGCGCTTAGGTTTTTGTTGTACTCCAGTATTTTTGCATAAAATCAGAATCCGTGACAACTCGCTTTGCGAATGTGGACAAGGAGATGGTGACCTTAACCATATATTTTTCCAATGTAAATTGAACCAGAAGTCTTTTGATTTATACAAATTACTCCCGAAAATAAATATTCAACTTCCTGCAAACTTTTCTACTATGATTTCTCATTTTTCAAAGGATCTTATAAGGGCTTTAATTAGATTTGTGAGAGAAAATGAAATTAAATTATAGGTGGTGGATTTAAGTTTTTTTTTTTTTTTTTTTGTGTGACTAACTTTTTTTTTTTTTTTTTTTTTTATAAGCTTTCATATTTATATTATATACGTATAGTATCTATTACTAACATATATGTTGTGTTTGATTCAGCATCTACAAGGTCAACCTCTTTGCTGTATATATTTTTTATCGGATAGTGCGTTTGCAATCTATTACGTGACACTGGCAGAATAGTCGACACCGGCTTCCGTTGCCATAAAAAAAATTGAATTGAATTGAAGTATTTTTTATTTTCGTGATTTCACTTGAAAGCTTGAAACCTTAGAGCATTTGGACTACATTAATTATTGTTGGGCCTCTTCCTCTAAGCATAAAACCAATTTTTGATTTCTATAGGTACCCAAAGTAGAAAAGCTTGTATGATTAGATTGATGGATCTGGAAGAGTTGTGTCAGGTCAGGATCGTAGCAGATGGAAATCTGCATTCTCAGTCTTACCCCCCTCTGGGAGACAGGCGTACAATATGTGATGGATATTCTTAGATTTCCCGTATTTTCTCCGTCGCGTGTGCAGCGTTTTTTATTTCATACTTACATTTTCCATAGGAGCAAGTTTTAACTTAAAGTCGGGGTCCTGCCCTCACCACTATGTTAGGATGAGCACATTTCGAAATTGTTGAGTTGTGTAGATAACGGTGGAGAAAAATTTGGTGCAAGCCAGCAAACTGGGATTTTACATTGAGAAGATTTTTTTTCTGCCGCCTTTTGTAAACTACACAAAATTTTATGTTACCTACCTATTTTAGAAGTCAACAGAAAAGAGGCAATCATGCAGCCAGCCAAGTGCATTCTACATCCTTTAAGATACATGTAGTGTGTATACCCTTCTAAAGAAATAAAATAAATTATTTCCCTCAGGTGCAATTATGTATATTCTGAATGTATTATTGTTCCACAATTGGATTGGGATTCAAAAGTACCGTTTGCATAATAGTACAAATGAATTGATTACTTAGGGACTTAAGCCCATCAAGTAAAATAATAATAATCAAATTTTATTTGGTACCTACTTACTGATGTTTATAAGTTTATTTATCAATAGTATTGCTTCTCCAAAATATGAAATGGTAGCCGATTTAGTTGTCTGAACTGTTAGCTGAATCTATTTTCAACAGTTTTATAAATGAAATCTTTGAATTTTATTTCACAAATCTGTCACTATTCGGCACTGATGATGAAGTTGATGAACCCATGAGTGATTGATCATCAAAGCTGTCATTTTTTTTCAAGGATATCATTTTATTTTAATTCCACAAATTATATTATCTTGGTTAAATGTTACATTTTCTCCACATTATAATTTCGCAGTACATACTGAAAAAGTTTACGTATTTTTGCACATCCTACCGTTGAACTGTCATTTCATTTCATAGATTTGCACTAAGGGAGTTGATGTTAGCACCTCATACACAATCCAAAAGTGGAACAATAATATACAGCATCGTCGGTCTGCGAGCCAAAAAAACTAGGTACTGGGAATTTATTTTAAACTGCAGCCCACACCATTTGTGAGGTTCGAAATAAAATAATCATATCACGGCTTGACTCTGTATAAAAATGAAGGGACAATGGAGCTGGAGTCCGGCTCCGGGTCCCACCATGCACCACCCTGGACCGGCCCACCGGGAAAAGTCCCAGTATGCCCTGAGGCCAGACAGGACCTGATAATACATATAGGTTATTGTAAGAATATAAATTTTTATTATTGCATTCATAAATTCATAATACTTCATATTTTTCCAGCTTCAAGAATTTGCAGTTGCTGAACAAAATTGTATCTGCATATGTATCATGTGGTCTAGATTATCATTTTCCCTTCAGAAGGAACTGCTTTCCTTGCTGTATCTTGTTGTTCATAAGATAAGATCAATAGTTTTTCCAAATATAAGTTGGTTAATTTTAATTACCTACTAATACACTAACAGGTTTTATGGATATAGAGTTTTTGCATGCTGCATTCCAGTTAACATCATATATTTACACAGACATATCATATAGTAGCAGCCCTAACATTAATAATAAACGCATAGAGTCGACGGGTGGCAATTTTAGATCAGTGAACTTCGGGCTCTTTTAAATATAAATATTGCTTGTTTCCAAACAAAATATGTACTAAAGATTAGTTAAGTAATTAACAAATATGTTCCAAGCATGTGCCAGCCAAGACAACCCATTTTTAAAGGTTTCTTCGTAGCTTATTTTTTGTATGGAAACTTGCCACGCTATTTAATCCATAAGTTTGGTCTGCTACTTCCATCCATCCATCAGCCTGTTTCGTCCACTGCTGGACATAGGCCTTTCCAGGATTTCGCCACTCTGGGGCGGCCCTCCTGGAAGAAATGCCCATACTCACACACGCTGGGAAGGCGGGTTGGTGAGCGCGGTGCCGAAACCCTTGCACCAGTGACGCCGCTGCCCGTCACCAGTCTGTTTTATATAAGGCCCGGCAATTGGGGATGGATATACCGCCGCCATGCAGTGGTGGGCCGCCTGGTTTTTTTGCCTGAGAGCTGTCCTCGTACTCTCCCCCGAATAACTTCGGGAGGATTTCTGAGTAAGATGGTGGTACCTCCACAGTCGAGCCCGGCATTAGCTCTACCACCTGACTGCTACTTAGTAATAATTATATTTGGTTTTTCCTTCTAACATGCTGTCACTGTCCTGTTATTCACTTTGGTTACTTATTGTTTTTCGGTTTGCATGTAGGTTGTTTGCATGAGATGATGAAAAGAACTGAAGAAAGAATGATGAGCGATTGTGTAACTCCGCCACTGTGCACAGTGCCAGTCTTCAGCCCGATAAAAGGAAGAAGGCACAATCATTCATTATCAATACTTCTACATGAAATGTCTATTTTTCTTTTGCCTGCCACAAATTATTTTCTTATTTATAATGTGTAAACTAGGAGGTGCAAGTCACAATCCCCATTTGGTATAGCCGCTTTTCACCGACGAATATTACGTACCTAGGTATTATGATTTCCTAGTTTACTGTCATCCAGTTTAATTCAGTTGAAGTGATCATAATACCACGCGGCACGCAAGCCACGATTGATTAGAGTAGACGTTCAATAAGTAAGTACCTACACAAATCTTAATTTCACCAATCACGTAATCACAACTACTTACCTACAAACCTCAAAATAAAAATGTTCGTACTTAGTTAACTAACCCAAAATGACTTGCAATGCAAATAGCAATAAACGTTAGGCTTATGCCGGTTGCCCATGACAACACAACGTAAACAATAAACAAAATTTGCATTGAAAATAGCCATAGACGTCAGTGTCAATGTCAGCTGATCGATCCCAGTCTGCATGGCATTTAGCCCGCCCGGACAGTGACAGAGGATAGTGTTTGTTTTTTTTTTTCTATTTTCTTCGTTCTATTTCTATGCTTTCTTCCCTTTGACGACAAAGGTATGATAGCCTTTTCTGTAATTTGCATGGATGTATGCAGTGTGCGTGACCCATAGACATCTTATAATATTATCCTAATACACTAGACCGGCTTTGGGCTTGAAACGCCGTCGAAAATTCCTTACCCCTTGGAATTTTATCAAAGACAATATAGATGTCAAAAATATAAAATTTAAAAGGAGAACAAGTTGGCGTTTGGCGTTTTGTAGTTTGTTTACATGTTCCGTATAGGGAGGTACCGATACCCACAGGGTATCGATACTTACCCATATAAGTAGTACTCAAATAATTTTTCGATACTACTCATATGAGTACATATGACACTTTTAAGATTTTTCCATGGGACAGTTAAAATAATTTTTTTTTTCGGAGTATTTGTAAAAAGTAAGTAGGTAGAAGTATTAAATGAATTATCTTTTATTAATTGAAAAATTATATTAGACCCTATTATCTTGTCGCAATGACGTCACAAAACGGTAGATAGGGGACAAAATGGGTACACCTTGGAGTTTGTGGTGTTTTGAAATATTATTTTTTTCATAAACCTCGCTGTGGTCTGTTTATTTAACTGGTCGTTGAGGATTTATAAATTAAATTAAATTAAATTTCATTTATTTCGGATAACAGTGATCCATATTTGTTTGTTACATAGGTACATAAATCAAATAATTAATAACTAATATAATATAAAACCAAATTACAAAAATCGAAATAAAATAAAATAAAAATTACATTAATAGAATCATACAATCAAAATAAAATAAAATAAAAATATCAATTTCAATACCTTCTCACCGGCACTGCTAATGCGATATGTCTATCACAGCAGTGCCGGAGAAAAGGGCAGTCAAGTCTGTCTCCAATCATTTTCAGGACAACATTGGAACTGGCCCTAACTCTCCGCACAAAGAATGCGGCGCGCTTGCGCATAATGGTGGAGAAGCAGTCAGTGCGTGCCTCTGCGAACATGCCAGAGGCGCTGCAGAATCGGGGCAGCCCCAACAATATCCTGAAAGCATTATTGTACAGGACGCGAAGGTCGCTGTAACTTCGCTTAGTGTAATCTGCCCACAGGCTGCAGCTGTAGAGTGATGTACAGTACGCCCTAAATAGTGTAATTTTGACTTCCTGTGAACATCGCGCAAACCTGCGGGCTATCATGTTAGCTCTTATTGACAGCGCCCTCCGCTCCCGCTCAATGTCCGCATTGTCCTTGAGGCCGGTAGTTAGTATGTGCCCTAGGTACTTAAACTGCTCAACATTTTCTAGAGGCATACCATTCAGCAGCACCGGTGGTAAATTAAAGGGCCGTTTTATACCGGCCTCAAAGACCATGCATTGGCTTTTCTTTACGTTATATGTTAACCTATGACCACTTGCGTACTCCTCACAAGTCCGTACCAACCTCCTCAGGCCACAGATCGACGCGCTCAGCAGCACCATGTCGTCTGCATAACTCAAGTTGTTGACACAAATTCCACAAACATGAAGATATTTGTTTAATTGTTTTTGTTTACTTTTTTATATCTATATCTTAAAATATTGGTCATAGGCGATGGGATAACCATAGATAATGAATTTATTTGCAACTGCAAATCACACTGACATACAGTAGCAAACCATAGGTACCTAAAAGTGAACTTTTTGTTTACGAATCACACCAAAAAGACACCATACAAAAACAATTAAATTCATAAACGCATAATGAATAAGCAAGCGGAAAATTAAATCAAGAAAAGTTTAATACGGATCTATTAAAATGTACGATATCATCTAATATCGAATAAATAAATTTGAAAATACTGAGTTGCGAGCTTTTATTATAAAAAAATTGCATGAATAATAAGCACGCAAAAAGGAAAAACAACAGGAAATGTACACTGCAATTGCATTTCAATTAATAATAATTGAAATGCAATTGCAGTGTTTACCAAAACAATATTATTATTATTTATTTTACTTTTATTTATTTATAACGGAACACAAACAGTACACATATGACACATGCTTAACAAATTAAAACATAAAACTAAAATTATGAGTGACAGGCTTTCAAAACATTCAACGATAAACAAGTGGTAAACACAAAGCAAACATTACATTATAGACATTTACAGCAAGTAATATTTTTTTTTATAATTACTAATACAAAACAAAACTAATAATTAACTAACACAAAAAATATCTAAAAATGGGAAAATGAGATTAAACTTGACAGAATCTTTGGAAACTGGTCCTAAAACTGGTTAAGGATAAATGAAAAATGTCAAGATAGTCTGTCCAAATCACTTTGAATAAGTGTAGAGTCCTCTACAGAATTAACAGTTTTATACAATTTTAAGTCATCTGCGAACAATAAGTATTTACAATGGTGAATTTGCGACGAAAGGTCGTTAATGAAAACAGAGAAAATAACAGGTCCAAGATGAGATCCCTGAGGCACTCCTGAATCAGAAATATATGTCTCAGAAACGTGACCATTTACAACCACCATTTGAGGCCGATTCAGCAGATATGACTTGAACCAGTCAAGCATTAAACCATACACACCCGCTAATTTCAGTTTGTACAATAGGAGATTGTGATCGACTTTGTCAAACGCACCGGTGAAGTCAGTGTAAATGGAATCTACCTGTAATCCCTTGTCCACTTCGTGAGAAAGATTAGACACAAAGTCAACCAGGTTAATTTGAACAGAGCAACCTTTTCTAAAACCATGCTGATGAGGAGAAAGAATCCTGTCCAAGTGGCGAGACAATATTGGTGTTATTAAGGATTCAAATATTTTGGAAAAACATGATAAAATTGAAATCGGCCTGTAGTTGCTAACATCATCTAATTCACCCTTTTTATAAACTGGAAATATTTTTGCCTTTTTCCACTCGTCCGGAAAACAGCCATCATGCATAGATCGATTTATAATAAGGGTAAGGGGAAACGCAATAGCTGCTCCACAACGTTTTATGAAAAGAGGAGGAATATCATCCAGCCCAGGTCCCTTGAATATATCAAGCGATTTAATTTTCCTAAGAACCTCGTTTTTGGTAAAACTTACACAATCCATGAATAGATCTGATTTCGCCTGATTTGTAGGGAAAACGTTACAAGAACCATTTGAAAAAACTGACGAGAAATGATCAGCGAAAAGATTGGCAACTTCAGGTCCATCATTAGAAGTTGTATCATTAAGATGCATTTTCTCAGGAATAGATGCATTTCCTTTGCGTTTATCTTTTATGTACCGCCAAAAAGCTTTAGGGTTTCTGGCTATATCAGCCTCAAGATTTCGCAGATAGGTACTATGACACGCATTAAGAAGTTGGCATCATGGCATCGTTCTCTCAATAAGTCGTATTCGATTCCATCGCGAGGATTACCGTATCTCCGATATCTTGCTCGCATTTTATTCTTTTCAGATAGTAACTTTATTAGTTTTTTGGTGAACCAAACCGGGTGCTTTCTATTTTTTGGTTGATGTTTAGGTACAAACTGCTCAATAATGTTTTGTAGGGTGTTATAGAATTTTAAGGTCATGTCATTCACACTCGAGCAGTCTGAGAAAATTTGGAGCCACTCCATATTCTTGAGTTCCAGAATAACATTGTTATAATCTGCTTTATAAAAATTATAATCACTACGAGGTTTAGTTGGGAGATACGAATAACATGTGTTCGGAATAGTAATGTCTAAATTAGGATGCAGTACGTCAAGTTTGGAAAGTAAAACTAATGGTTGATCTACTTTAGTGTTGGGGATATTAGTAAGAACTAGGTCAAGTTTGTTGCCATCTACATTGTTTACGTAATTTAACTGGGATAAGTTATGAATAGTAATAAAATCAATAAAAGCCAAACCTAAAGAGGTACCATAATTAGTTGGAGTCGTATGTTGATCACTAGAGTTCTGTTTAGTCCAATCAATAAACCCAAAGTTAAAATCACCCAGAATTATCACATCATCTGCATGAGCTAAAACTTTATCAGTGTTGTTCAGAAAAGTTTTCAAAGAGACTAAATTTACTTTAGGAGCCAAATAAACACCGCAAAGAGAAATTATTTTGGTTACATTATTAATTGTGATACTAATATTAACCCAGAGGTCCTCACAACTGCTTTCCCAGTTGCGTAAACGAGCCGAAGGTATTTTTTTAGAAATCTTTCCATCTTTTTTATCTCGACGATAGATATCATGTCTGGAGACCACCAATTCATTATCATTTATGGAAGAGTTAAGCCAAGATTCTGTGAACACGATTATATCATAACTGCTTATTCTAATATCATTGTACACGTCTTTTAGCTTGGTACGTAAGCCACGAACATTTTGATAATAAACACTTAACTCATCTAAAACCATAATTTTTGACAACTACTAATACTAAAATAAACAAAAAAGTCACACCATACGCTTGATAGAATCAAGGTCACGAATTTGAATGGCTTGAGAGGTTTCATTCTTACGGACGTTAATTCTTCCATTTCTCACCCAAACGAATTGATACAAGACTTTCTTGGCTTTTAGACGCGCAGCGGCATGTAGACTTTTGTTAGCAGGCGTCAAATGTTCAGACACATACACTGGTGCTTTCTCGCCAGCGATACCTAGATGCGTCGTGTTCAACTTGTCATCCTTGTTAGTTTTGTTGAACTTTTGGACTGCTGCAAGGAGATTGTCACGTTGCCGAGGAGTCTTCAGTTTGGTGACAACTGTACGGGACTTACTGCTGTTTTTGTTGATTATAGCTACCCGTGTAACTTGCAGGATATCTTCATCACCAATAGGACTACCCACCGTTCTGGACAGCTGAGCCAAGGTGACCGTCAAGTTTTCAGTGCGATACTCAGGTATACCATTTATTTATATAATTGTTATCGCGCATATTAGGGTGGTCCACACTTGTATGAAAAAAAAAAGTGTTTTTTAACCCACTCCACAAGGTTCTTTTTGTTCCTTTATCTAAAAAGAGTATGTTTACCAAAAATCAGATCAATAGAAGGTCATTTAGAAGTCGCGATGAATTGAACGAAAAATTAATATAGCGAAATTACCAACTATTTAGCTAATTCTGAATTTCTATTGTAATAATCGATTATGATTTTTGCGCGCTTGCTTAGCAACACTAAAATGCAAAGGCGGGGGCTCCCCCACCTCCCCCGCGCACCGCACGACCTCACCGCGTCACCGCGCCGCCATGTTTGTCTTGTTTGTTTTAGTTGCTATTCATTTGTTGAGCGTAGTGCACGTACCACATTTTGATATTCCTTAACGACAGTTTACGCGTAACGTGTGTGAATTGTGTCGCGTCATAGTACAACATGACTTCTACTAGTAGTTCTGTGAGTACTAGGACATCAACTGCAGTGTGATTAATCGGAAAACCGACCGAACCTATTTCATTTGGAAGGCTACCCACAAATGTCGACGTACTAAAAAGATTTCATTTACACCACTTAGAAGAAAATCAAAATCAAAAGCAAAGTGTAAAAAAAGCAGTTGAATTAGTCCTGAAGATTTGGGAAAGAGCGAGGATTCCTACTCAAAGAGTTGACGCGGTGGAACGAAAATTAAATAAACTTTTGAAAAGAGACTCTCGTTTAAAAAAAAGTAGGAAAAATTATCTAGAAAGTTGTCGTATGAATGAAGAGTTATTTAAATCGGATCTTCTTCACATTTTTGCACCTGAATCAAAAAAAAAACGTTGCTAGTCAAGGACTTTTTCCTTCATTAGATACTTTTTCTACAGGTTTACATTCCTTCTACTTCTACATCCACTGATATCAAAAAGCCTAAGAAGGTCCCTATTTTACTGAGCGAAGATGTTGTGACAACTATCGATCGAGTTAATCTATCTGATCGGAATGCAATGTTTGTAATCGGTTCCGTGGCTCAGGCTTTGGGCACAGAAGTAGCAGATATATCTTTATCACGCAGCACAATTCGCCGTAAGAGAAGTCAGGTGCGTCAGGTTGTTGTGGAATCAGATATGGCAATATTTGCTCCGCAAAATCCTCTTGTTTTGCATTGGGATAGTAAACTATTGCCTAACATAGGTGGTGGAACTGAAAAAGTTGACATTACTGGCGGCGGAACGGAAAAACTGTTAGCAGCACCGCAAATAAAAAGGGGTACTGGAAAAGAACAAGCTGATGCTTGCTTGAAAGTTCTAGATGAGTGGGAATTAAAAACTCAGGTACATGGACTTTGCTTTGATACGACTGCGTCTAACACTGGGTTGAATATGGGCGCATGCTCTTTGATAGAAAAAGCCCCGGGGAAAGATCTCGTTTGGATTGCTTTTCGACACCACGTTTTCGAAGTGATCCTTTCTGATGTATTCAAATCATTGTTTGGATCTAGTAGTGGACCAGGTATCGGTTTATATAAACGTTTTAAAAAAAAATGGCCTGAAATAGAGCAACAAAATTTTGTACCTGGTAATGACAATTTATTTGATAATGCCGAACTCCGTCAACTCCGCGAAGAAATGAGGGCATATTATAGCGATGCAACCAAAATGCAGCAGCCGAGAGACGACTACCTCGAAGTACTTAATCTTTGTCATATTTTCCTTGGAAGGCCAGAATCAGCTGCTGAAGTGAAGTTTCTCGCACCCGGTGCCTTACACCAGGCTCGTTGGATGGCAAAAGCCATTTATTGTCTGAAAATATATCTTTTTCAAGAGCAATTTACTCTCACCGTGGCAGAAAAACGATCCATCACTGAATTGAGCCGGTTTGTGAGTCTCGTTTATGGACGTTATTGGAACGAGGCCCCATTGGCAGAAAGAGCTCCTCTAAACGACGCAAATCTCCTTGCACTAATAAGAAATTACCCGAACACGAATGTTAGTAACACTGCATTGAAGGCATTACGTCGCCACCTTTGGTATTTTTCCGAACATTTGATTGGACTTTCATTGTTCGATTCCAGAGTAAGTCTCGAGTCCAAAAGAGAAATGGTACAAAATATGCAGAAACCATCTACACAAAAGGCTTTAAAGAGACTAGATGGCAAAACTTGTGATCCTTATAGCCCGTTACAGTCTTTTTTCACAAAACGGACGGCGAGCCTGTTTCACTTGTTGATTAATAATGGACGAGAAAAATCAGCAGCATCTTTGGCTAAAGATCCCTCAGAATGGCCTACCGATGAAGTCTACATCGAAATGAGAGAGAAAGCTCGCCAAATGAAAGTAGTAAATGATTGTGCAGAGCGTGGAATTGCATTAATCACGAAATTCAAAGCAAGTATTACAAAAAATGAACAGCAGAAGCAGTATCTCCTCCGTGTGGTAGATCTACACAGAAAAAAATTCCCTGGGGCTTCAAAATTCAACATTTTGAACATGTGTTCGGGAAATAAAGATGTAAATTAATTATCTTTACCTAATCTAAATGTATATATCATTATAATTCATTAAATAAAAAAAATTCATCAGAGAGAAATTGGTTTCCTTATAAATCCCATATAAAAAAGTATCAAATCATCGCAACCCCTAAATATTATTAGTTTTGGCTCAAATTTTGCAGAGGGGTACCTTGAGCGATATAAAACAAGGAGAGCCTTGTGGAGCACCAATACTCGAAAAAAAATTTTTTTGGACCACCCTAGCGCATATGTTGTTCGACTATTAAATTTACTATACATACTATATTACTATGTAATATTACTTTGTTTACTATATAGGCTGAAATTAAATCAACCGAACAAATTCATATTGAAGACCCGGCTAGTGATCAGGATCCAGGTTCAGTAATCCTTTTGGCCATATTCTAAAAATATGTATTTTTTTGCTCCCTTACTGGTTGGGCTAGTTTAAGTAGAATTCCTAGTCTAGGCTGTAAGGAAGAAACAAAAAATATTTATCGAATTGCACCAAAAGGGTAAATGAAGCTTGTTTCTGTTCACTAACCGAGTCTCCAGTATGAATTTGGTCTGTTAATTTAATTTCACCTTGTACACTTATATTGAGGGAGAAAATTGAAGAAGCTGGAAAAGTTATAAGAATTAACAGTGTAGCTTTTAGGCAATTAAAACAAAATTTCTTGCGTAGGTGTAGGTTGTGCATTTCTGTTGGAGGGTGGCACTTCGATTACTTAATGTAAATAAATTAGTTTTAATCATAATCATCCGGGTTTGAATAAAATAAAAACGTTAAGTAAAGGAAAAATACAGACAATTATTTATTTAGTTTAAAAAAAAAGTTACTCCTAAACTTTGAAGGCTGGTCACGGAAAAAAAGCCCATTGAGGTCTAGTTTTTTTATAATTTTTGTTGCTGAAGAGTAATAGCAGTTTTTGAAATTACTTTGAAACCACCTGACAACATTTCAAATATACTTTTCTATTTTTTTTATTTTAAAGTCTGATTGAACAATAATTTTGAACTTTCGACTAAATTTAGTCATGTTTCACAAGACCTAGGTAAACCATAATTTTTAAGGTAGTTATTCATATAATTTTCATAAATAATCTCGAAAAAACATTCACAAATATTAAATAGAAAAAGAGAAAAATTAAAAACTAATGTCAGGTGAAAATTGTTATTAAAATAATTTAAAATAATAATATCTCCTAAACTACTAAAAATCGGGGAGCATACATGGGGTGATTCAGATACCCCTAAATGTAAGGCAGCCAAAAAGAAATTTTGGACGTCTCTGTCCCGGCCTTCCTGTATAAAAGCACATAGACATCCATGATAAAAGCACATATAAATTTTCATATTTTTAACAGTGACATTTTGTCCTCTTACTACCCTTTTGTGACGTCATTGCGACAAGATAAAGGGGTCTAGTTATAATAATAATACTAAATAAAGAACTCTTGTTTCTGAACTTCTGTCCATATTTTCAATTTTCGTGGCGCCATTCGAAACCAAATACAAACCAACAACAAGCCAATAATGAAAATAAATTTAATTAGTTTACAACAATTAATATAACAGTGTTACTGACAATAATAAATTAGTTTAAAGGTATAACTTGGTTTCTCTGAATTATATTTTATCGATAGTTACCGTTACTTAAGGTTGAAATAGGACATCACTTAGACGTCATCATCATAAATTCATAAACTATACGTACCAAAAAGGCGACATCCGTTGTAGGTGATATATGAGAGCCACCTATTAGTTGACAAACTTACATGGTGTACCCCACTACCCCCTCGCACCCCTATTACGTCTGTTCTCGATAGAAATGTTCATTGTAATTATTTGGTTGACTATAGTATGTTCGAGTTATCATGATATGGGTGGCAGTTCAAAGTTGACAGTTATAGTTATGTGCCCTAACGAAATAGAATCGATTTTTTTAAGTATCGAGAACGTTAACAAGGGCTTTCAAATCGATTTTTTATTTGATTGATCTTTGATTATACAAACTACTTTTTGTTAATTTCTAAACTCACAAGCTTGAGAGTTCAAAGATTTTTTTTTGTTTTTTTCGGCATTTCATCAAAAACAAACAACAATAACAAAACAAAAATCGACAAAAACTGTAACAAACGTCAAAACAAATAGCACGTAAAGCAACCGCAACGAAAACACAAACCACATACAAGATACAAGATGAACTCATACTGCCGCGATCCAATAAGATGTCCGCACCGATGCATCGATGTATTTTCGATTATGTAGTGTCAGTACCTATGGGCTAACGTTCCGATCCACGCATCAAGTAGCAAAAAGACATTATTCTTTCCTGAATCTTTTTTTTGTTAAATTTAACGAATACACTGTGATTATTGCTTCGATCTATAGATAAATAATTTATTGTATTTTTGCAATAATGATATACATTCTTTCTTAGGTGAAACGGAAAATTACGAACTGTCACCCATATCATGCTAACTCGAACATATTATAGTAGGTGGCTCTCGAAAACGTCAAAATCACGTCGGTACTGTTGGAGGGTGTGAATCGGTATTGCGTGTCTTCGGTGCAGAAATAAAACCGTCAGCCAGTAGAAGAGAATCCCTTTTATTTATTCTTCATAATAAATATCTTGGATTACTATGATATCCTTAATTATAAATTGATACATTTTTAATATAGTATAGCACACGTAATTGTCAGACAGGAGGTTGGAGAGAGTGTTGCCATTACCTAATAATACTATAGGGTTGGGAGACAAAAAAGGTGATACCATATTTAACACTTCCCCTTCTCACAAACCTTAAGCTATGATACAAAATACATAAGCGAAATAATTTCTACATGCTAAATATTACAAGCAATTATGTACTTGACATTCAAAATGCTAAAATTCAAAACAATTGCACTGACACTTAACACTCATACATGCAAATACTACATGCATGTATACAATTCATTTCAATTATGTACATACATTATCTATTTAATGTTCATTTTGCTTATGAACTCGGCATGCTTCGCAAAACATAAAGGCTTTGTAAGAACATCTGCAATCATTACATTTGTAGGTAAGTATCTTATGGACATTAAATTATTTTTAATTAAATCTTTCACATAATGATATCTTAAATCTATATGTTTCGTGCGTTTATGACAATACTCTTTTACTTCTAGCAGTCTCTGCGCACTTTGATTGTCATTATAGATCACAATGTTAATGTTCCAAGGAACAATCTCTGATAAGAAATTTTTTATGAAACAAATGTCTTTACAGACGTCACCAATTGCTAAATATTCTGACTCTGTGCTGGAAAGAGCGACACAACGCTGCTTACGTGACTCCCAGTTTATTGTGTTACTTCCCAGCTTGATAACAAACCCAGTATAAGATCTCCTATCAGTGGGGTCATTGGCCCAATCTGCGTCAGTATAAGCAGTAATATTAAATTTACCACTTTTTATAAAACATAGAGAGTAGTTAATTGTCCCTGCTAAATACCGCAGTATGCGTTTTGCTGCCTGCCAATGAGTTTTGTTAAAACAATTGTTAAACTGACTTA
This sequence comes from Ypsolopha scabrella, assembly GCA_910592155.1. Lineage (NCBI taxonomy): Eukaryota > Metazoa > Arthropoda > Insecta > Lepidoptera > Ypsolophidae > Ypsolopha > Ypsolopha scabrella. The sequence continues at coordinate 9,826,423 of OU342975.1, read as the reverse complement.
GTTGACTGCAGGCATATGAAATGTCAGGTCTTGTGCAAACTGACAAGTACATGAGACATCCCATAAGTTGCCTATATTGATAAGTTTCATCCTTAATTAGGTTATTATTACCACTTTCTGACTGCACAAATTTACAGTTTACAGGCATTGGTGTTTTGACTGATTTACAGTTCTGCATACCAAAACGTACAAGCAAATTCTTTATGTATTCAGACTGATCCAATTTTAAAATTCCTTTAGATCTTTCTCTAGTTACATTTATACCTAAGCAGCTCTTGAGAGCACCTAAGTTCTTAACATTAAAATTACTTTCTAACAAAGGTAACAATTCATTTTTCTTGGAGCTGTAAAATATGTAAAAATCATCCACATACAATGCAATTATTGTATAATCGCGACCTAAACGTTTTACATAAACACAAGGCTCACATTTGCTTTGACTATAGCCATTGTCAGATAGTAATATATGAACTTTTTCGTTCCAAATCCTACTGGCTTGCTTAAGACCATATATTCCTTTCAGTAACAAACAAACTCTATTTTTATTATTATTACAAAAGCCTGGAGGCTGCTCCATGTATATGGTTTCTTGTAAATCTGCATTGAGAAATGCAGTGGCAACATCAACATGGTCGATATTCAAGTCTAATTCGTTAGCTAAGGAGAACAAAATTCGCATGGTACAATGTCGTACTACGGGTGAGAAAGTATCATTGTAATCAATGCCTTGGACTTGTGTAAATCCTCTAGCAACCATCTGAGCGCAAAATCTTAATAGGTAAACCCAATTGCTTTTCTACTAGCTTTTTAAAATTAATAAATGCTGTAATTACCTCAGATTTGTTTCGAAGTAAATATCCAAATGATTTCCGTGTATGGTCATCTGTGAACGTGACAAAGTACTTTGCCCCACCCCAACTGCTCATTTGGATTGGGCCGCAGACATCGCTGTGAATTAACTCGAGAGGTTGGCTGGTGCGCTTGGCTTCTCGTTCCGGAAACGGCCGGGCAGACATCTTCCCTTGAAGACAAGGAATGCATTCCTTCAAAGTCGTCCCATCTCCATCCTGAAACATAATACCCGTTGCACCACCACCACGAAGAGTATACATACCTGAAAAACTCAGATGTCCGAGCCTTTTGTGCCACATGTCCGTGGACACTGATGCCAATAATGCAGTGACTGCAGCACTCGGTGACTTCTGTCTACGTGATATTTCTTCACACAGAAGCAAAGAGTGCACTGATGGCAAAGACATACCTGACCTACACACTTTCCCATTCAATTTATAAATACCATTATCATTTGAAGCAAATATAATTGGGTTGCCAGAGATTTTACAACTAATACTTTCGTAAATGCTACAACCATCTTGATTAAAGCAAACTGTGTAACCCCTTTCTATTAATCTATAAACAGACAAGAGATTGGCAGATAATTGAGGTACATACAAAACATTTTGAATCATTCTTACCGAATTATCATTAGTTGTTATGTAAATATCACCAGATCCTAGACACTTTAACTTTTGATTATTAGCAGTCATAATACTATTATCACACTTGTTTTCTTTAAAGTTCATAAACCATTCTCGATTGTTGCACATATGGGCTGTACATCCGGAGTCCACGAACCAGCCATCATTTCTAGCTAGGAATGCAGAAGCTATGAATGTTGCGTCACTGTCTAGAGTTACTTTCTTCTTCTTATCTCTTTTGAGTTTAAAACATCTAGACTTGACATGTCCTATCTTGTTACAGTAGCTACAGGAAACATTAGGCTTGTTCTTCTGCTTTGTGACATATGCTTTGCTTGTTGAATCTCCATTAGACTTTCTAATGTCTTCTTGTAATAGCCTTGTGCGAACCAATTCACTCGACAATGTCCCAGTGACACAGATTGTTTCCAGGTTGGAAACTAAGGCATCGTACTCTGAAGGAAGTCCGCTAAGAAGTATCTCAGCTACTTCGGAGTCCTCGATGGTCTTTCCAATGTCAGCGAGTTGCTGTACAAGTGTTGTTACAGTTTCAATGTAGTTCATCATACTCGAGAATTGATCGAAACTTGTGGTGTGTAGCTGCCTAAGGAGTAACACTCTTCTGTACAGACCTTTATCCTCAAATACTCTGCTCAAGTTGTGCCATGCATCCTTTGCAGAATCAGCACACCGCACATATTGATAACATGAAGGTCTAACACTTAGACAAATGCGTGCTAGTGCTCGTTGACCACGAGGAATGTCGGGATCAGTGCCCTCAACGCTAGCCCACAGTCCTTCCAAGACAAGTATCATTTTCATTATAAATTTCCAGGAAACATAGTTAGATGCACCTTCAAGTTTTTCTATATTCATGGCTACGTTGGCAGCCGCTGGAGTAGAATTACCGGCGCCTTGTCGGGTCTCACCACTTTCAGCTGGGTTAACTACGTCATTCGGTCTCGGCGTCATATCTGACGTTAGTTAGCGAATATATATTGTATTTACGCACCTTATTTCGCTTATATTTCACGCTTGTAGCTTGAGCCTGGGCATTCATAACCTGTTGGAGGGTGTGAATCGGTATTGCGTGTCTTCGGTGCAGAAATAAAACCGTCAGCCAGTAGAAGAGAATCCCTTTTATTTATTCTTCATAATAAATATCTTGGATTACTATGATATCCTTAATTCAATTCAATTCAATTCAATTTTTTTTATGGCAACGGAAGCCGGTGTCGACTATTCTGCCAGTGTCACGTAATAGATTGCAAACGCACTATCCGATAAAATATATATACAACAAAGAGGTTGACCTTGTAGATGCTGAATCAAACACAACATATATGTTAGTAATAGATACTATACGTATATAATATAAATATGAAAGCTTATAAAAAAAAAAAAAAAAAAAAGTTAGTCGCACAAAAAAAAAAAAAAAAAAAAAAAAAAAAAAAAAAAAAAAACTTAAATCCACCACCTATAATTTAATTTCATTTTCTCTCACAAATCTAATTAAAGCCCTTATAAGATCCTTTGAAAAATGAGAAATCATAGTAGAAAAGTTTGCAGGAAGTTGAATATTTATTTTCGGGAGTAATTTGTATAAATCAAAAGACTTCTGGTTCAATTTACATTGGAAAAATATATGGTTAAGGTCACCATCTCCTTGTCCACATTCGCAAAGCGAGTTGTCACGGATTCTGATTTTATGCAAAAATACTGGAGTACAACTAAAACCTAAGCGCAGCCTAATAATAACAGAAATAACGCGCTTCGAAACTTTTTTAAATTTAAAAAACCATGGCTTACATTGAACTACTGGTTGTCCCTGAGCATAGAAGGAACCTTTTCTTTTGCTACTCCTGTTCCAGTCTTCGTTCCAAGATGAATGGATGTCTGTTTTTGCAGTATTCATAAGGTCATAAGAAATATAAAAATTTTTGTATTTTGGATCAGTCTGATGAGTGCAAGCATATTTAGCTAAGCGATCAGCACATTCATTTCCAGATATACCAGAGTGACTAGGAACCCAAGCTAGGAACACATCCAGTTGCTTTTTAGCACATCTAAATAGAGCAGACTTGATTTCTAAAATTATTTTACTATTAGTTCTACTTTTAAATTGATTTTGTAGTAAGGCACTTAAGGAACTCAAGGAGTCAGAAAAAATCAACGATTTTTTGATGGAGTGAGCTTCAATAAAATTAATAGCCTCCAGTATAGCTATACATTCTCCAGTAAAAATTGACGTTTGAGGAGGGCATCTGTAAGTCAAGATGATTTTGGAACTTGGGTAGTAGACAGCTACCCCGGTAAAGCCAGAGTCTGAAAATTTTGAAGCGTCAGTATAAAAAGGATCCCATCCGACCCATTGGTTATTCAAGATATCCCGAAAATCTAAATTAGCAGAAGGAGAACCTTTACGAATACCAAAACCAAGTAAAACATTGGGTTTATATTGCAAAATTTCATAATCATAATTAAAAATAGGAAATTTTGGAAAATGTATAATATGACCAGGAAGATTATTAAGCTTATGAAAACTTTTTAGTAATAAGGGGATGTCTTTATTGTTCCAATATGCACTGGTGCGACATATTTGGTCTAGGATATTCAGCTTTTCCAACAGGATATGCGAAGAAACAGAAGCTAATTTAAACAAAAAACGATCAGCAAGGAACTTCCTTCTTAGTTCATGTGGGGGATCTCCACATTCTACCTGTAATGCATTAACGGGAGAGGATTTCATGCATCCCGATATTATACGTAAGCTTCTAGACTGAAGTTTATCTAATTTTTGAAGTGCTTGTTTACTACATGGTTCAAGCAAGAAAGTACCATAATCCATGATACTTCTAATTAAGGCATTGTAAATTAATTTCAAGCAATAGGGGTGAGCACCCCACCAAACTCCTGATAGGGCCTTCAAAATTGAGATTACTCTATCGCATTTTTGTAGAATGTGATCTATATGGTAAACTCCGGATAATTTCGAATCTAATATTACTCCAAGGAACTTAACTTTATTTTTGAGTGGAACGGGAGCACCATCAATTTTAATTTGTAATTCAGGCATTGTCCTTTTCCGGGTAAAAACAACAGCTGAACTCTTACAGGCAGAAAGGGAGAGATCATGATCAAGTAGCCACTGATTCAATGAATCAAGAGAAAGGTTCATGGACTCAGCAGCATCCAAGATTGATATATCTGAGACATACAGAGCTAGGTCATCGGCATATTGTAAAAGATGACAATTGGAGTTCAGAGATGAATTAAGATTATATGTATACAGGTTAAAAAGTAAGGGGCTTAAAACGGACCCCTGAGGTAGGCCTTTAGAAACATTTCTGGGATCAAAATGTTCCCCTGGTACTCTTAGTTGAACAGATCTAGACATCATAATATAACCTATACACTGTATCATCTTAGCAGGGATTCTCAGCTCTAGCAACTTATGCCTGAGAATAGAAAGATTGACACTGTCATAAGCTGATGATATGTCAAGAAAAGCTGCTGTAACTGATTCGTTTTTACTGAAGGCTATCCGAATATCAGTTATTAAGATCCCTATACTGTCCATTGTACCTTTGCCTTTTCTGAAGCCAAATTGTGAGGCAGGGAGAATGCCTCTATTTTCAACTATCCACTCTAACCTATTTTTAATAAGGTATTCTAATATTTTCAGAGAAACACATGATAAAGCGATGGGTCTAAAGCTATTAGGGTCATTTGAATCCTTACCTGGCTTGGGGATCGGAATTATAATTTGGGTTTTCCAGTCATCGGGGATAAAACCATTATTGAAGCAGATATTTAGTACATCCAGAAAGTATTGCTGAAATTTAGGGCCTGCTTGAGAAATAAAAGAATATGGAAATCCATCAATACCAGGAGCGGAGTCATGGACTTGAGATAAAACAGTCTTAAGTTCGTCAAGCGAGAAAGGAGAATCAAATGGATCATTTGAAGGACTGATAGATGGAAAATTATTAGGAGTCGGAGGATCAGGAGGAGCAATCCTATCATAGAATGCTTTGGCAACCTCACTTGAAATAGGAGATATATTTTGAGGATTAAAACTGCGTCTATATCTATTGATATTTTTCCATACAGTAGAGATAGGAGTAAATGGAGAAAGAGAGGTACAAAAAGCAATCCATCCAGCTCGTTTTTTCTTTCTCAAAGTACATCTGGATTTAGCCAAGACCTGCTTGTACTTAATTAGGTTTTCAATAGTCATGCATTTACAATATGTCTTTTCTGCCTCATTTCGAGCCCTGATTACCAAAGTACACTCACTATCCCACCAAGGTGGAGAACTTATCTTTTTAGACGCGGCATTCTTTAGTGGAAAACAGCTGTCCGCAGAATTAGAAATAGCCTCAGAAAATTTAGAGTATGATTCCAAGGGGTTTGCTATATCAAATACTGGCAAAGCTTCAATATTTCTATCTAAGCTTTCAGCAAAACGATTCCATTTAGAATCACCTGCTTTAGGTAGTCTATACTTAAGGAGTGGTTTGATATTTCTTGATGGTGTAAACCTCTGGGGCATTTTAATAATAAGAGGGTAATGGTCGCTTCCATGAGTTAAATCCCATCTATCCCAGTGCAATGAACATGCTATGTCTAATGAGCAGATAGTCAAGTCAACACAGCTTTTACATTGATCTGGTCTAGTAAGTCGTGTTGCTCGGCCATCATTTAGCGTACATAGATCCAAATCATCCAAAATCTCAACCAGACCACTGCCAAATGAGTCACATTTTTCTGAACCCCAACGATAATGATGACAATTAAAATCTCCCATTACAATAAAAGGACCCTGTAGATTTGAAAAAATGTTTCTTATAATAGCTAAAATATCATTGTTAGGATGAGCTATGTACATGGAAACAATTGTAATTCCCTCCAGCCCAACAGCAACCACATTAATGTCATCACTATTAATCTGCAGAGGCACAATAAAATATGGAAATTTACTATTTACAAATAATGCACAGCCACCATAACCATCAGATCTATCTTTGCGTATACATCTGTACTGAGGGACACGAAAATGCTGATTAGGAGACAACCATGTCTCTGAAACAGCAAAGGCTGCTGGGCTGAACTTACCCAGCAAATAAGAAATTTCTTGTTTTTTATGTGAAACGCTCCTCACGTTCCACTGTAAAAAGGTCAGGGGATTTGGGTGGGCCATACTGTGTGAGAGATAAAAGAGTGTTGAATTTTTGGGCAACGTGGTCAGGTAAATTTGGAGTGCTACTGATGAAGGAAGATAATGTACTTATTAGGAAATCAATAAGTTCCGAGGTTTTATCCTCAGGCTTTTGAGGAGCGATAGCACAGCCATTCTGAGATGGCTCATATGAATAGTTATTGAGGAGTGAATTATGAGCCTGCCTATCAAACCCAGGTGAAAGAACTGGACGGGTCTTTGGGGAACGGGAAACAGTTTTTTTATATGATAAGTTCCTAATGGGAGAGAACTGAGAGGAGGGGGGAGGATGATTCTGAGAGTTAAGAGATTGAGAAGTTTTGACAACATTAGCAAAGCTTTTCTTAACTGGAGTAAATTGTTTACTAGCCTCTTGGAATGAGATGGAGTGTTCTGCCATGGCCTTCTTAATAGCTTTCTGTCTACCTAACTCAGGACAAGATTTGTTTGTGGCAAAGTGATTCCCTGAACAGAGAATGCAGAATGCATCCCTCTCATCAATATTGCAACTGTCCCCTGTATGGTTGTAACCACATCGGAAACAGCGAGGTTGAGATCTACACAGAATTTTGGTGTGACCAAATCTGCAACATGTGAAGCATTGAACTGTTGGATATGTGTAGAGTTCAACAGGTAGGGAAGAGTAGCAAATGAAAACCCTTTTAGGCAATAACTGTCCATCAAAGGTCACAACAACAGTTTGAGTTGGTTTCCATGTTGGTGTACCGTCTTCCATAACCTTACGGTTAATTCTTCGTACTTTTAAAATTCTGCCAAAGCCAGTGGGGACTTTCATAAACTCCATTACCTCTGAATCCGTCCAGTCACTAGGGACCTCACGGACTACACCCATTTTGGTAATGTTGAATGAAGGGATGGAGGCAGTAAGTTTGTTCCTACATAGCAAACTGTTTTCCAGAAACGAGTTAGCATCTTCTGGGGACTTAAATTCCACTGAAACCTTATTCCTGCCTACTTTCTTAATGCCATCCGGAAGTACATTACGAACATTGTTCTTTAAAAGCACAAGACCAAATTTAACTGGATGTAATGATGTCCCTGAGTCTCTGCTAGGTTCGCTGTGCGAAACATGGACAAGAAACGGAGCCTTATCCATGGCGGAATACTTCTGGCGACCAATATTTTTAGGGACTTTTGGCGTGGATTCATTAACTTCCCCATTTGTATCCTTCCTTTTACGTTCTTGGCGAGACGATTCCTCCATGTTAGAAGAACTTGAACTTGGAAGAGTCACAGTTAATATGGTAGGGAAAACATTAGGGTCCGGAGGGTCCGGAGGTTTCAAGTGGTTCTCATCCATGTTTTGAGAAAATTAAATTAAAAAGCAGACTTACCAATATCTAATGGACAAGCACAACGACAAATACAAACAAAAAAGCATCCAAAAAGCCCAAAAAAAAATGAAAAACTTCAGATTTTCGGAAGAAAAAAAAAACGATCGCACGTGCACTCACTATTAACGCAACGCAGAAAGTCATATCCTTAATTATAAATTGATACATTTTTAATATAGTATAGCACACGTAATTGTCAGACAGGAGGTTGGAGAGAGTGTTGCCATTACCTAATAATACTATAGGGTTGGGAGACAAAAAAGGTGATACCATATTTAACAGGTACGCTGTCGAAGCTGTGAAAACCTATCCATATTATATAGATCAGTAAGTGTGACCAGATTCAGTATTTTAATACTTTTTCAGTATATTTTATCGATTTTTCCGACCATCCCTATTTTTGTAGGTATATTGCTGGAGGTTAGTATTTTTGGGTATATTTTAGATAAGAAGTTCCATGACTTACCGTAAACACCATAGCAATCGTCCTCGCGACCGTCGCGAACATTGATATTCAGGAAATTTCCCGGATTTACTCTGCATTTAGGAGAAAAGATCGGTAACGTATAGATAGGACATGAAAGGCGACCTCCGTTGGGGGATTATTAAACCATACAATAAAATGTAATAATCTATTACTTTCAAAACAAGGTGTGGGTTTTAAGTTTTCAGATGTATGTATGAATGGGTAAGCTGGTATACAAAGTACCATAATACTTACTAGTACCGAATCGTCTACTATGGTTTGTTCAAGTGGAATGATTTTCTGTTCTGAACTCGACTTAATCATTGAGGTTGTTCTTTCGATAATTCGGAAATTTCCCCAAAATAGAGGTAGTAGTACGTTTTTGTCGTCATATCCTTTATCTATTTAGTGCTTTTTTCTTCGTTTTTATTTTGATTCATTCGATCCATCCATCTGGACAGCTGTCTTCTTTTCAATAAAGTTATTTGACAAAGTGGGAACAAATTCCGGAATTTTCTTCGTGGCTTTCACGTTACAAAGATGACAAGTTTCCAAGCATGCAAACCGAAAATACTAAGTAGATTAGCGATGTGTCAAATCGATTTAACAAATCGATTCAAATCGATTAGACGCTCAAACGATTCAAATCGGTTCAAAGATTTGGTCAAATCGATTTGATCCGCTCGCCGCTACTGAGTCGGTCTAGTCAGAGAACGCAAGAAACTAGACCAAATTCTTTTTCTAAACAGCACGAGACAAAGAAACTTATAAAACCTAGGGCCTAGGTTGCTGGTACTAAGAAGTACTTAATTAGTAATTAGTTAATTTACCGTGTTTTTGATTTGCAACAAATTGTTATTTTGGTTATAATGCTTATTTTTATGATTTATTCTATTTATTTCAGAAAAGTAAAATTATTAATTATTTTAATTATCTTTAATATAAATAAATAAACTGCGCCATTCTATCAAAATTACATCGGTAAATTCGATTTTGGTACATTTTGTATGCTGTCTTTCTATATTGATGCAAATCGATTTGCTTTTTTTTTAATTGATTTGAATCGATTTGTCATATTAAAACGATTTCCCCATCACTAAAGTAGATGAGCATCTATAAAACAACATGCAAATACTTATTAAAATCATTATTTTTAGTAGTATATTTGCCCTGTGTTAGTCGGTATATTTCAGTATTTTTTTCATGTCTCGGTATTTTCGTAAAATTTAATCTGGTCAGAATGAATTTTTTAATTCACACCAGAGTCTCAGATAAATTAAATTATCTGAGACCAGAGTATATTTTTTGTTTTTGTACATAGGTTATAAACGTTAAAGTAAAAACCCACTGACCTCTAAAAACCTCAATCGCAGCAGCATCTATTCTTCTTAGCAGCATCCCCTCCTTTCCCCGTTTCCCGTCTCAGATACCTAAACGAGTGCTGTGTAGTCCACCCGGGTGAACCACGGGGTTATTCATCGTCACATCGTTCGCATCTGACCCCCCGTTCATTAATTAACACTTTCGTCAGGTTCCGTCCAACACTGACAGCAGGATAGCGTATACAATTTTCATAGCATGCGACAGAGATGGCATTAGAACCCGTGTCAAGACTTAATTTATGAATGCAGCTCAGTGCGTTTAGGACTTCCCAATAATTTTTTTTTTTATATGGCAACTACGGTCTTTGTAAAAAGGCCAGTTTTGCCAGCGTCAAGTGAATTAAAAAAAAACGTTACGGAGAAGGTCTAAAGGAAGAATTATTACCTCTCTGGTAATACATAAAATAAAAATAATATATAAGTATATATAGTTAGATAGTGCTATTTAAGGATAACGGTAAATTTGAAGTGAAAAGATAAAAATACGCAAGTATATATTGTGTTTAAATAAAAATAATTAAGTACATGATAGATATAAAAATAAGATCGTGATAGCTTAAATAGAAATATTATTTTTAATTAAAAATGAAGTTAACGCTTTAATGGCATCTTTATCATTCAGAGATAAAATAAAGGAGGGACTAGTTGGGAGAGTGACTTTATTGCGGATTTAAAGTTCTAATAACGGAGGAGAGTTATTTAAAGGGCAATTAAACAAAATATGATCTATTGACCCATCTTCAAGACCACATTCGCAAAGGGAGTTTTCTCGAATCTTTATTCTTGCAAGGTGAACTTGGGAACAACAGTGACCTAAACGTAACCTTGATATTATGGAGGTGATTTTTTTACTGAATTTAGTTTTAGAGAACCAAGGCTTTAATTTAATTGAAGATTGGATGTTGAATGGGTGTTTGCCTTTAATGGTGCTGCTGGATTTCCAGGAAGTGTTCCATGATTTTGAAAGAAATTGAACTGGGAGAAGAATTAGGTCATGGGAAAATATTTTGAAGTTATTTTTTTCACCATGAGTGGTGGCTGTTTTAGCTAAAGAATCCGCGATTTCATTACCATTAATCCCAGAATGGCCTGGAATCCATGCAAGAATAATATCGAGATTGGAAATTGAAGCCAATCTAAGTAAATATCTGATTTCAAGAGCGATAGGGCATATGGAATTTTTGTCAAAGGGGTTGGATATGATAGACCGCAGGGCGGAGTAACAGTCTGAAAGTATTAGAGATTTATCTATGTTGTATTTTACGATATATTTGATCGATTCTAGGATGGCCATGCACTCACCTGTAAAAACTGTACTGATGAATGGATATTTAAAGATTTTAGAAATATTACCTGATTCGTGATAAAAAGCGGAACCAACTGATCCCTCTGGATGTAGTTTTGAAGAGTCTGTGAATATTATATCATGATCTGGCCACCTTTGATTTATAATATTTCGAAGTTTAATATCCGCGTTAGGGCAGTCTTTTTTAATATCCAAAGTTATGAGAACATTTGGTTGAAAAATTAATGATTCGAAATCGTATACAAAATTTGGATGATGAGGAAATTTGTGGATGTCAAAGTTAATAGCTCGGAGTTTCCTAAAACTTTTAATTAAACATGGAATGGTTTTGTTTGCCCAGTAGGCATTTGAATGTGAGTAATTATCCAGCAGACGAAGTTTTGGGATGAGAGGGTGGTGAGAGAATTGACAAATTTTAAATAGGTATCGGTCCGACAAAAATTGTCTTCTGAGGTTTAATGGAGGATCAGCTGATTTGACTTGAAGGGCGTTAATTGGGGTGCTTTTCATGGCCCCAATGACAAGTCGTAAGCTTTTGGCTTGGATTGTGTCTAGTTTTTTAAAAGAGATTTTATTTGCTGGTGCGAGGTTGAATGTTCCAAAATCTAATAGACTTCTGATGATGGCATTGTACAATAGACGGAGGGAGAAAGGGTGGCCCCCCCACCAGACCCCTCTCAAGCATCGTAGGATGTTTATATTTTTTTCGCATTTTTGGACAATATGATTAATGTGGGAACTACCAGTCATTTTTGAGTCAAATATTTTACCAAGGAATTTGACTTCTTTTTCTATGGGGATAGAAGAACCGTTACAAAGGATATTTATTCTTGGAATTATGCGTTTTCTTGTAAAAACAACTACTACACTTTTAGAAGCAGAAAGGGATAAGTCATGGGATTTTAACCATGTTGAAAGAATATTTAGGCCAGAATTCATATTATCTGCTGCTGTTTCTATCATGTTATGGTTGTTATAAATCAAAAGGTCATCGGCATATTGTAGAATCCTGCAAATAGAGGTAACTGAACGTTCAAGGTCTGCTGTGTAAACTTCATAGAGAATGGGGCTAAGAACAGATCCTTGCGGAAGGCCTTTCCATGTATGTCTTGGGGGGACATCGACACCGGGAAATCTTATGACATTAGTTCTGTCAATTAACAAATTAAAGATAAAGTTAACAATTTTCGATGGGATTTTTAAAATTTGTAATTTGTTCTTAAGGATTAAGAGATTGACGTTATCATATGCTGCTGAAACATCCAGGAAGGCAGCAACTAGTGATTCGTTTCTCGAAAATGCTAGATGGATATCTGTGGTCAAGATACTATGGCTGTCAGTAACACTTCTACCTTTTCTAAAGCCATATTGAGATTTTGCTAGTAGGTTATGGTGTTCGAGGTGCCATTCTAATCGATTTTTAGTAAGATGTTCGACGACTTTAGGAATAACAGAGGATAGGGCTATCGGTCTGTAGGCGGATGGATCAGAAGGTTCTTTAAATGGTTTTAATTTAGGGATAATTATTTGTCTTTTCCAGGATTCGGGGATGTGTCCAGTTTCAACAATCAGGTTTATTAAATTCAGAAAATAGCTTTTGGCAAATTGAGTAAGTTGATATAGAAAGGAATAGGGAATACCGTCGTGACCTGGGGCTGAGTCTTTAAAATGGTCTAGTACGAAAGAGAGTTCTTGGAGTGTAAATTCAGAATCAAGAATTCCAGAAGAAGATGAGGTGTAGTTGTATGGCATAGAGTCATAGTTAGGAACTGTTGATGGAGCGAGTTTATCCATGAATGAATTAACCCAGGAAGTAGAGAAGGCAGAATTGGAGTCATCTTCTTTACGACTAGACCGAAAGCGTCTTATGTTTTTCCAGACAATACTCGAGTGAGTTTGAGGGGAGAGTGAGGAACAAAAATTTTTCCATCCTTGGGATTTCTTTTTACGGAGAAGTCTTTTTGTCGCCGCTTCGGTGTTCCTAAGATCCAAAAAGTTGGAGAGGTTAAGGTAGTTGCTGTAGGCCAATTCTTTTTCTTTACGTTTTTTAACAGCTTCAGTACAATCATGGTCCCACCAAGGAGGGGAACTAATTTTACCTTTAGCCGAGTTCTTTTTTTTTTGAAAGTAATGTTTGCTGCATTTAAAATAGATTCAATGAATTTATTCATGCAGTCGTCGATGTTTGAATGAGAAGGGGTAGGGAGGTTTTTAATATCATGGTCGATCAAATCACTGAATTTAGACAAATCGCCATTATTAAGGATATGTGGTAATAGAGGAGGGAGAGATGGGATATGTCTGTTTTGGGATGGGAATGAGATTGATATAGGATAGTGGTCTGAACCTAGAGTGAGAGGAAGACGTGACCAGTGTAATAGGCTTGCTAATGATGAAGAGCAAAAGGTTAGGTCAACATAACTCGGGTTTCGGCCTGGTATAATTTTACGGGTATATGAACCATCGTTGAGGATACAAAGGTTAAATTCATCAATAATTTCAATAAGGGATCATTCAACAATTACGTGATCACCGAATTTAAATTTTGTTCGCGAAGATATCATTTTGTGGGGCGCCCCAGGATTGATGGTGGCAATTGAAGTCTCCGATGAGGACAAGAGGATGGGCTACAGAGTTGAGGATATTTTTGATAGCAGTGAGAAACGAATCGTCTTTTTTTGGGAGATATATAGATATGTGGGAAATATTATTTACTATAATAGCTACAGCATTTAGACTGGGGTTGTTATGTTGTAAAGGAATTATGGAAAAGGGGATGTTTCTTTTGATGAAGATTGCACTTCCACCGTACGAGTCACTTCTATCATCTCTGATGCATTTATAACCAGGGATCTTAAAAATAGATCCTGGGGTAAGCCAGGTTTCTGATATTGCACAGAGAAATGGTTTGTATTTGTTTAGAAGGTAAATAAAGTCTGTTCGTTTGTTTGAAATACTTCTACTATTCCATTGGAGAATTTTGTCCATGATTAAGGGAGACAAATAATGATTGTGTGAACGTATTAATCAGTTTCGTGGCTACGTCGTGCGGTAAATTTGATTTAAAAATTATTTCCATTATGGTTGAGACAAGTGAGTGTATCATGTTTTCAATATGATTGACTTTATCAGAAGGGATAGATGTATTATTTTTAAGTCCTCAGCCATTAGAAGGGGTGGGAATCGCAAAACTCTTGATTATGTTATTGTGTGCTTGTTGGTCATATCCTTGAGATAAACTGTGACGAGCCGAGGGCTTTGAAAATACTGTCTTTTTGTAAGTTTTATTAAGGCTATTCTGGGAATGGGAGAGGGTCTGGGAATCCGAATAGGGTTTTACTAAAGAGTGTGGTGAAGTGTGTGAAGCTGCAGGAGCACATGATGATAAAACTTCTGAAAATGATTTCTTGACCGAAGGAAAATTTTTACTTGCATCTATGTACGAAACTGAATGAGACGACATATGCTTTTTAATGTTAGCCTGTCTGTGGTGTTCTGGACAAGAGCGGTCAGAGGCAAAGTGGGAACCAGAGCAGTAAAGGCACATTGCTTCGTTATGTCCAATAGAACATGAGTCCCCGGTATGTTCTCCTGAGCATTTATGTTTTTATTTTTTTTATTTTTTGGTTTGGATCTGCAGATTCCTCGGGTGTGGCCGAATCTGCAGCATGAGTAGCATTGGATGGTTGGGAATACGTATTTTTCAACGTCAAGAGCTGAATAGTAACAGAATATTTTTTTGGGGAGGATTTGACCGTCAAATGTTAAGACTATCGTTTGGGTTGGTATCCAAGAGGGAACAGTAGAATTTTCTGAGGTGACTTTTCTATTTAATCGTCTTATTTTTACGATTTTACCAGTGCCTGCTGGGAGTTTAATCCCTTCAATAATATCTTGGTCCGTCCAGTCAATCGGCACGCCACGAACAAGCCCCATCCTCGTGATGTTATGTGAGGGTATGAAAGCTTTGAAGTTATGTCTTGGGAGGATATCATTTACCAAGAATTCTTTGGCATCTTTGTAAGTATTAAAGGTAATGGAGAGTCTGTTTCTACCAATCCTTTTAATTCCATCTTCCAGGATGTTATACATTTTATTTTTGAACAAAAATGATCCGAATTTTACAGGATGAAGGGTGGAACCGGATGATGGAGAGGTTTCTTTCAATTCAACGTAAGCGATAAAAGGACCAAGGTCTTCGGGGTGATATAATTGTCGTGACTGTGAGGGGGAGTTTTGTAAGTTTGGTTGTTGGGTAAAATTATTAGTAGTTTTGGATGAGTGGATTGTTACGGGTGGAGGAGTAGTTTGAGATAACGGAAATGACGAGGGGGTGATGGAGGGTGAGATGTCGTTATTACTTCGGATAAGTTCATGGTCATCCTCAGTATTAAATGTTTTCGTTTGATTTTTATCACAGACTTTTTTAGAATAGTAGTCATGGTTAGTGATAGTTAGTCATAAACTTTAATGCCTATTTCTACAAAAAAACATCCACGATTATTCAAGAAACGTCAAAAATTGCAGGGAAATACATGGTTGCCAGTGCCAGCTAACACCAACCACGTTTTTCAAAAAGATTTTTGACGTTACTTGAAAAAAAAAATTGAATAGGTTTGTGAACAACAATGAGGATTTTTATCATTGGTAAATCGTGGCGTTTTTGGTAAGAAATTGTAGTTTATTGTGGATTCATAACCGTCGCCATAGTCTATGCTCGGGCATTGTGATTATTGTTTTTAAATTTCCGGTGCGGCCAACTGAGACGATTTTTTGCGTAGACAGCTGTGTACGATTTTTTGCCTTTTGAGCTATTTTTGAAGGCAAACAGCGATCAAAATGATTGAGAGACTGGTCGCCTTTGTAGGTCGCCCGCCATTGATACCATGTCAATGCTATGAATATTTTGTGCAGTAGAATAAAGTCGAGGACTAAGTAACGATGGATTTTTAATCAAAAACAGAAAGAAAATATTTTCTTTTAAGAATTACGACTATTAACGACAATACTTCATGGTAATGCACGGATTTTTGACGTCCAGTTGCCAGTATTATTGTAATAAGTAGTTTCTTACAATAAACTTCCTTTACAAAGAATAGTTCGGAGCGCGGCCTTAAAAAATCTGACCGTTTCCGTTTCATTAGTTTTATGTTTTTTAATCATACTAAGGTTGGTAAAAATAAAGCGAAATGCTTTTTCAATTAACTTCTTAAATTACGAATTGTGTACTTTTCCCGCCCTTGTTCATACATTTCGGCACCCGCCGGTTGCAGTGCTGCAACGTCACAACTTCCCACCCCGGGGCGTTCGTTCGCGCTTCGGGCAGTTAGTATATAAAGTATACTTAGGTATATAAAGCAAAAGCTAGTTTTACTTGTATTTTTATTTGTAACTTTGATATGGGTATACGAGTTACCGACCCAGCTAGCAAAAAGTAATCAGGTATAGTTGTATATCAGTGACAAGAGCAGTCGTATATATATGATAGTAATGTTTCTATCATTGAAAAGTGGCCCCAGTTTTATCACTATTTAATTATATATAGTGTGTATTTTAGCTGCGCCTATCACTATTTCGACACATATCCGTGATGTATTCATCGCTATATTACTCAATGATAACATAATTGCTACTACAACTCTGATGCTAAGACATTTGAATGAATGAATGAATGAATGAATGAATGAATGAATGAATGAATGAATTTATTTATATAAGTACAATAGGAAATAATTTATAAGTATCTTAATATATTACTTAAGTTTATCTTATTTACATTTCATTTGCAATTTACGTACATATATAAATATTACAGATTTCCTTAAATTATTGTATTTATAACCTAAATAATATACAAAAAGTTTCAAAACACTAATGTACAGTAATAGTTCACTTATATCGAGGGCCGAAAACTACCCACCGTGCTAGTATAAACTGTTTGACGGTCGGATAGCTCGCCGTTTATAATCTTCGATTGGTTTAAGTATACCATACCTAAACCAACCGAAGATTTTACCTGGTATAGTGTAGTCTAAATTTGGTAAAATAAATTTAACTAAATTTTAATAATTTACATAATAAATAAATAAGTGATATACGGGTTTTTATATAATAATCAATAATACAGGATACTTAATATGACAATATAACTATATAAATGCATGCAAATATTGTGTGTGTAGTGGACATCTCAGCATGTAGTTGAGTGGTGCATGAGTTGCAGTGTATGTATTTTGTGTTGATTTGTGTAGTTGGAGAAAGTAAAATGACGCATGTTGAATTATTTTTACTATTATTATTATTGTAATTGACTGTTTTTTGTATCCCGGTGTAGTACAGAATTACAAAGAAATACTAAATTTATTTAATTATTACTAATAACTTTTCTGTATTATCATAGTCCAAGCGTCCCAACATGATGTTTAGGGCTTGTTTCAGAGACTGTAAAGATAATTGTTTTAATTCTGTAGATGCACTTAGTCTATTATATAAAAAAGGTCCCAAAAACCGACTAAAGGTTTGAGCAAAGGCGGTTCTGCAGTGTGGTATTTTAAAAACAATATCTTTACGTCTATCTTTACCAAAAATTTCAATCGGGTTTTTGTGTAGGTTTACTATGGCATCTCTGATGAAGAGCTGCCTTACCGTAAGGACCGAATTTTCAGCATAGAGGTCCTTTGTCGGGTATTTATAGGGTTTATAATTGATTACTTTAAGAACGGCCCTCTGTGCTCTTTCAAGTTTTAAAATCTTGGATTTGTGTGTGCCACCCCAAGCAGGCAAACAGTATGTTATTATAGACTGACAAAAGGCGTAGTAAACGCCCTTTAGTACAGCAGAGTCACCAATGTGCCTTAAGTTTTTGAAAACATGGATTAGCTTACGCACACGTGCTGTTAAAGCCTCAATATGTTCCGACCAAGAGAGGTTTCTGTTAATGATGACACCAAGATATTTCACTGAAGTAGCGTTAGATAGGATATAACAGTGACACGAGGAGGTATTAATGCAACCATGACAATGAACTTTAACAGAAAAGGCTCCAGGGGGTTGAGTACGTTCACGAATACTAAAAGTTAGTACTTTAGTTTTGTCCAGATTGAGAGTCAGTAAATTTTCATTTAACCAACTGTGAACTTTTGCAAAACCATCTTCGGACACCTTATTTAGCCTACTCCACGTCTTACAAGTGAAGACAATAACGGTGTCATCCGCAAAGGTTATAATTTGCGCTTGCTTCAGTTTTTTGCGACAGAGACCATCGATGTAAATCAGAAACAATGTCGGTCCAAGTACGCTGCCCTGTGGCACGCCGTAGGTGATACTTTCTTCGGAACTTAGATACTCCCCGATCTTAACCATTTGTGACCTATCTGTCAAGTAGTCAGTGAAAAGTTCAAGAGGTATTCCGCGTATCCCTATGTTTTCGAGTTTTTTCAGTAAAATGGGAACAGAGACAGTATCAAAGGCTTTTGCCAAATCTAAGAAAATAGCAGCACATTTTTTATTTGCATCCATATTTTGTGATATGTGATCGGTCAGGTGAATAACAGCGTCAGCTGTGCATTTTTTTTCCCTAAATCCATATTGGTTGCCAGAAATCAAATCGTATTTGTCTAGATAATGTTTGAGCCTTCGATTTAAGAGATGTTCTAAAATTTTGGATACAGTGGGTAGTAATGAAATTGGTCGATAATTTGAGATACTGTCTCTATCCCCTGCCTTGTAAATTGGTACAACTACTGACTTCTTGAGTGATTTTGGAAATACTCCGTTAGAAAAACAGATATTACACAAATGGGTCAGTGGTAAAGCAAGAGTGACTGCAGCTAGTTTTAGGAAGGGAGATGGTATACCGTCCCAGCCAGTGGAGTTACTAGACTTAAGCGACCTTATAACACTAATAACCTCTTGTTCGTCTGTGGGTATTAATACAAAAGAGTTCGGTTGCGAGGCACAGATGTTTTGCAGACGTGATAGCTCAGATTCTGTGGTATTAAGTTTATTTAGAATATTTGTTGCCAGCTGTTTTCCGACATTTACATAATAATTATTGGCATTATCCAGAGATTCTTGCTTTGATGATTTTGGTGCAAGCAAATCAGAGGGAGTGTTTGTTGTTGTACTGTAGTTGCAAATTTGTTTTATTGTAGCCCATGTTTTTTTAATGTCTTTCTTATGTTTTTCTAGCTGGTGTTTTTCATAGGATCTTTTTAGTTTTTTGAGCAGATTATTGCACGTATTTCTATAACGTTTGTAAGTGATTCTGAGTAAATCATTATTTTCGTCGCATTTCAGTTTCTGATGTAATTTGTCCCTAAATTTCATACATCGTAGTAGGCCGGGGGTTATGTTAGTTATGATTTCAGTGTGTTTATTCAGATAAAAAGACAGAGTATTCAAGAATAAGTCAGTTGCAGATATAGGATTAGTATTTGATAGTAAAGTGTTCCAGTCATAAGTGATGAGGTCATCTAGAGCTGCTTTATAATTAGTTTTCTTTACGTTATTTATCTTTTTATATACGTATTTGGTCTTGTTTTTAAATGATGTAATTACACAGCTATGATCTGTGATCGTAGTATCACAAACTATTGTGACCGGTTTCGTTTTAGTTTTTATGAAACAATGGTCCAAACAATTTTCCAAACGAGTTGGAAATATATGCGCGGGTAGAAGACCGTGCATTACCATATGGTTCAGATAGTCAGGGCTACGATCATCGTTGTTATTTACACCTATATTAATGTTTAAGTCTCCTATTAGTATAATATTGGGAAACATTTTTAGGGATGATAGAATTGCATCAAGTGATTCCATAAAATCTTGGATGTTTTTTTTTTTTCAGGGGGCCTGTAGACACTAACAATGGCTAATTCTTTGCCAAACTTGGTAACAAGACATGTTGAGTCTTTGATTTGGGGTTCGTAAGTTGTGCATTTTAAATTATCCTTTACTAGGAGCACGACTCCGTCATTTTGATTGGTGTAGTTTTTCGTAAAATATCGTTTATAATTCGGGAGAACTGGTGGGTTTGGATTTTTAGATATCCAGGCTTCAGTGAGAACAATGATATCAAAGTCTATATTTATGCATGCTAGTAATACTTCAAAATCAACAAAATTGCTGTTCACACTTCGTATATTTTGGGATATTATATTCAGTCTTTTATTTTGAGGGTAAGATGGTAAAATTTTCACACATTGTTCGGGCTCCCTTGTCAAAAATGCTTTTCCGACATTGATAGTGCTATCAATATCCACTAAAATTTCATCTATGTTTGTCATAACACCAATTTACTTTTATTTTTGAATGGATGGAAATTTACATCATCCAGACTTGTATATATTATTAGTATTATAATAAAGCACTTTTGGAAGGGAGCATCATATAAACCTAATGTGTGTGAAGGTGCGTCATTTAATATTATTTTAGTTAATTCTCCTTGGGTGTGTGTATTTGCGATGGTGTGGGATTGTTGTGAGTTGTAGATTTTGTGTAAATAAGTGAAAAATTTATCGATCATAACATATAGAGTACATAATATATTTTTAGTAAAAGTTTTGTGAGCTGATAAATTAATTAATATGTAACTTATAAATACTGACAGAAACAGAATTACTATTTTAAAAGCATGCATAACAAACAGACAGAATAATATTGGAGTTATTAGGACGGATAGTCAGTTCTTTAGAGACTCCAGATCCGTTTCTTTATAGATTCGAATAAGAGGCTCTCCTTCATATTTACGCAAATAAATATTTCCATATGAGGCCCAGCAGAATTTATAACCTTCTATTCTTGAAAATTCCCTGGCTAAAGCAAACAGTTTTCTAGATTTAAAAGTAAGACTCTCAGCAACATAAATGGGTATAGCAGGACCGTCAATTGATAGATGAGAAGTGCTCAGTTTATTCTCTTTGTTGTTTCTGTTATAGGACTTTACTGCACTAATCAAGTTCTCTTTGACGAAGACGTTTGTGAGTTCAGTGATGATGGTCTTGTTCCCACCTGACTTTGTGTTTGCACGGTATACATTTTTCACATCGCTTACTTCGATAGGTACCTTGACACAGTCACCAGTTTTTTGTAGAAGGCTCAGGAGGTTTTTCTTTGTCTCACCTTTAGTAAAAGGAACATTACGAATTTCAATCGTAGTCGAGAGGGAGTTTCGCTCCAGAAAATCTATTTTATGTTCTAACTCATGTATGTATTTGCGATCAGCTGTTCTTTCATCTTCCATTGCAGTGAGCTTTAGTAATAATCCATCATACTTATTTGTCAAAGTGTTCATGCCTTCAACTAATTTTTCATTTTGAATTTTCATGTCCTTCATAAAATCCATCATTTTATTAAGTGTATCGCTTTGACTACTTATCATTCTCGTTAGAACCGGATCACTCTGTCCATCTTGAATATCATCGTTATCCGGCTTTAATCGTTTAGATGCGTTACGAAGAGCGACGTTCGACAATGACTCACTCCGTATAAATGGTGGGTTTCTCTCTATAGGGGTTTCTTTTTCATTATCGCTGGTTTTAACTGGGGATCTGTCCAAACCCATGTTAAATTGTATTTAAAATAAGTATGTAGTAATCAAACAAGCTCAACAGTGAGGAAAGCAAAGATGTAGGTCGCAGCAATCGCGATTTAACAATATGAAGAAAGTAAGAAAGTTCACCTGCAGGTAGCAAATATACAATTTATTGCTGCGCCGCTGTGATGATATCGTCAGCTAACGAAGATTTGTAGAACTCAAGCGAGGTCGATCACCTCTCACGTTGAGTGACCGTTTGCCGATCGATGCGATGATGATTCACTGACGCTTCGCTTTGTCTCAGCTCAAATAAACAAACACTTTGGCTAAGAGATTTGAAATGTTTTTACTTATAACTTCACTGCTATCAATAATTTCTGAAATTGGTTTTTATCACTTTATCCAGAAAATCACAATGATTTAAATGGTTGTCAGTTCTTCGTAAAATGTGAACTTTTTGATACACTTTTGATTTTTAAAGACAGAGAAGGAATCAAACACGTACAGTCGTTAACGTTCACCTGGTGTTGAAGATAATGTAATTTGTTGTTCTATTGGTGATTGTAGATCTGTTTTATTGTATTCATTGTACTAGGTAGATGAAAAATAAAATAATATTGGTGGGCAAAGTGTTTATTATCTTGCCGTGTTAAGCTGAGATATACGTGCATTATTATTCAAATGCGATGTATATTGCTTGTGAAATAAATAAATGAATGAATGTGCGCATCGTCATATGACGGTAAATTTCTTTTGCGCTTGCAATTTTATTGATGAAATAATATTGCATTTATAAGTATTTTTTCATGCCCCCCCAAAATTTTTAATATTGATTGAGTAAAATTGCTTTAAATTACCAAATTATTTTCAAGTCACCAATATAAATCCAATAAGTGTTTCTGTTACTGATAAATCACTGATTTGCAGTTTCCTACCGCCATGACAAGATTTTAGGGTTCTTCAATAAAGCAAAGCCAAATCCGTTGCTAACCAAAAGTTACCTATCATAACTGTTTCTAAATAAATATTTTTTGTCTTTTCAGTTTATTTTTGTAAAGTGAAAATGGTAGTATGGTATGTCATGAATAGCCATGAGTGATTTTTTAGGTATTTAACTAATGATTTTTCCTAACTATTATGCCAATAATAATTAGTGTCCATGGGAATAACTTGTTTATCACAAAATTTGGACTTGTACCCCTTTTCACTAGACACACAGATATATCCATGTCAGTATTCAACAACGTTGAAAAACTTAAAATCTCGTCTTCTGTAACTTTGCCATTGCACTATAAATAAGGTATTGTCGGTGCTGATTCAGATGAAATATTTTTTTTGTATAAACGGAACCAAAAATATAAATTCTCTGCACAAGCCTAATTTTGATGATAACTAGTCAGAAAAAACGTATAATTTCCAGCTCTTTTAGAGCAGAATTTCTCCATAAACGTATCATTATTATGTGGCTTTTTTAACGTTATATGAGAGCAAAAAATGTTTATATGTAACTGGTGTTAAATGGATCTTACAAAAGCGTAGTAAAAACTTCTTAGTATTATTGTAGATCCCTCCTGATGTTGATAGCACAGGAGTTAAAGAAACTCTCTTGTACAATAAATTTGATGCATATGAGCTGCAGTGTGTTCTTTATTATCACGGATTAGAAATAAGTGTGCTAGATATAGCACTACCACTAATGCAGCGTGTTGGAAGCCATACTAGACCATCTTTGCCATTTATGGCAAATTTACGTACAATTAAGTCCTGTTGTACAACATAATTGCTTTAAGTCACTGTTGTTAGAACTGTTATACAGCTGTGTTATAGGTGCTTTAAAAATCAGTCGAGTAAACGTTTATTTCATCATTGATTATCATGATTTAGCTCTTTAAGCTTATACAGCTTAATGATGATTTCAATCACCAATATACAGAAACGATGTGTCACGAGGTCACAGCGTTGCTATTATATGACGTTTATAACACTTTTTGGTGTTTATACATTTTATTTTATCACTAATTTGCTAGCTGAGGATATAAGGGTTTATAACGTTTAGTGATATAAAGGTTTACTGGTACAAGGTTACTTTGATATAAGGGTTACTTATGTTACGATTTAAATAGTTGAAATTGAATGAAACTAATAAAGAAAATATATTTTTATTGCACTGACTTAGGTAGATACCTAAAATAAATGAAAGGGTAACTCTCAGAAGAGGGAAGGTCTTAATTACGTGAGATTATTAATGCCTACAGTAGTAAACTATATCTAATACTTACGCTGAAAGTTTGACCCCTCTGACTTATACACTTGTGTACAACGGAATGTTTGTCAAAAAGTCTAAATCCATAGCCATGTCGACTTGATAAATTATCGGATTATCTGTGTACAAATCCACGCCCCATCGTTTAAATGCTGTATCCACAGGTTTATTCTAATAAACAGAAGTATTCTCAAAAACGATTTTACGTAAACACACCCCGTTCAAGATATTGCAAGAACGATATCGGTTGAAATAGCTGGTTTTAGCGCATCTCATCCACTGATCCGTGTATTAGAATAATATTATAAGATGTCTATGATCTCGTCTTATTCACATCGCGGCAGTGGGAAGTTGTGACGTCACAGCGCAAATGTTCCGCGTGGTCTTTTTAATTTGTACGGGGTACGGATTTGAGCTGAATGGCTTCGTAATTATTCAAGATATTAATATCATTGTTTCGCCAATATTTTATACATTTTTATTACCTCACAATTTGTAATTTTTTTGTTTTCGTGCAAAGGAAACGACAGGATTTTCTCACTGTTAGGGTTGATCTAGGTGTCCGGCTTTAGCTGGACATGTTCGGCTTTTTACGGTCGTGTCCGGTTTATCCGAATTTTGTTAGGCTTTTGTCAGGGTAGTCATCAGTTTGAATTTATCTACTTTACGTCTTAAGACTGAACATTTTTCACTTTATTAATATCATAAGTATAAGTACCAAATTATTAATTGTTGGTATTTATAACTCTTTCATTTTGTAATAAAAGAGTGATTCATAGTTTAGGCAATTAAAATACGTTACCGAGATTTTTATTATAAAAGTAATGTTCAGCTTTAAGAAGGTTACCTATGGTTGGCTATTGAAAAACTCGGCCTAATATAAAGCAGAAACCGGCTTTTGTATTTTAGGGCCTGGCAACCCTACTCGCTGTAGACCCTTGATCATGCATGATATCTGCTACGAGGTTTAAAGAGCTAGTTCTTTTTACTGTGATAGGTCCTTCAGTCAGAAGTTCCCTCACATAAAAATGACTAATTGTTATATGTTTCGTTCTCTCGTGGAGCTCAGGTTATGTGCTAACCGTACTGCTAGTCCGTTGTCAAAACTGAGGCTAAGCACACATTTATTATTATTATTTATTTCACAGTAAGAATATAGAAATTATATTCTATATTATTATGAATATATTTTTTAATATATATATTTAATTTAAGTTATTTTTAATTTGTATATACACATGCATTTAGTAGAGTAAGATTTTTTTTTTTTTATTATTATTAATTTTTCATGTAGATAGGTTATGTTAATTTTATTTTTAATAATAATCGTATTTAAGTATGTTATTTCAGTTTCATGAAAATTAAATGATGGGATTAGTATATGGATAACCCATAAAGTCGTTTGCAATAGAATCCAACAATCATGTAAGCAAACCAAATTGTCACGATTACTCCGTAATCACATACATTTGACGATCAATTATGAACATAGTCTGATTTCAACGAACGCACCATTGTTTTCACATTATCTTCAACACGATTTAACTTGTATTTATAAGTTAAATTTGTTAAAACATTTGCAACGTAAAAATTTCGAAGTATTTGACAAGCTGTCATCTTAGTTTTTTACTCATCGAACTCTATAAGTCATTGAAAAGTTAGAAGTTATCTTTTAATTTAATTTAATAAATTATTTTAATTTAATATTATTTGAATACAATAAAAATTTTTTTTCAAGAGCTTAATATAATTAACCAAAACGGATTGTATCCTAAGCCATAAAAATAATGGTTAGTTTTTAAAAATTGACAGGTGGCCATTTTGTTAGAATTGTCATTCACAGTCATTCACTGTTCTGTGGGTTCGCTGTGCATTAGTGTTTTCTGTTTCCGTTTTCTGTTTCCGATTTCTACGACTTTGCATTCTCATTTTGGACTTTTGTTTTTTGTTTCAGGTTTAAGATGGTTTTAGACAAAATTCTGCCGGGATCTGTAATTGTAATGGATAATGCTCCATACCATTCTCGCCAACTCGAACGAGTGCCCAACATGAGCTGGAGGAAGGATGCTATACAAGAATGGTTACGTAGCAAAAATATAGCTTTTGAAACAAGTGAAATAAAAGCACAGTTACTCACAAAATTTGATAAAAAAAATTATGTTACAAAATACGTTGACGAGCTCGCCGTATCGAAAGGAATAACTGTGCTTCGCCTTCCTCCCTACCACTGCGAACTCAACCCAATTGAGCTCATTTGGGCACAGGTTAAGTCGTATGTTGGGAGAAATAACAAATCTTTTAAAATGGCGGAAATAAAAACTTTATTGAACGAAGGGTTGGCGAGAATCGGAGCCGAACAATGGTCGAAATGCGTAAGTCACGTCCTAAAGGAAGAGGAAGAAATGAAAAAGCTCGACGGCATTTTAGACACGGCAAGCGATGACACAGTGGTTCCATTTATAATTACGGTCACCGGCGACACTTCTGATAGTGATGATGACGAAGACGAAGATTTAAATTTGTTTTAATAAACACTTTTTTTATATATAATCAGTTTTATTTTATAGTCTATGGCTTATATATTTAATCTATTTAGTCAGTTTTATTTTAGTACCTATCCTACTATGGGCCATAGTCTATGACTTAAAATTAAAATAATTAGAAAAATAAATTTAATTAAAATTAAATTAGAACACTATGACATCACTATGGGCATAAACAATACGCTGTCAATGTCAGTCCGCCATATTTGTTTACATGATTGTTGGATTCTATTGCAAACGACTTTACAGAAATTAGTTTCCGCCCACGACCATACCTTTACAAAAACTTACGACGATCCGGTTCTTCGTACTGATATGAAGGAAGAAGGACGAGTAAGTAGGGTTTAGGTTTATTTATGCTTAGATTTAACTATAAGTTTGAATATTATAAATATTTGGATTCAATAATATACTTCTAATGATAGGCACTGCTAAGAATTTATACTGATTGGCACTAAAAAGTATAACGATTGACACTGCCCAGTTTAGTCAAAGATGTGGTTAAATCGATTTATTTTATTTTTCTAGGTGGATGTTTTTAATATTCTCACAAAACCACGTCAAAATAATCTGCCCAACATAAATTTAGTGATTGCCAATCACTAATAATTTCTGTTATATGGAAGTACAAAAACTTGGCATGGGTGCCAAAGTTTTAGGTTAAAATATACTTAAGTTGGTTATTACGATAAAAATAGGTTATTCATTATTATAGTAATCATTTGGAATAATTGATTGCAACATAAGTGATTAAATATTGGATGGATTCGATTGATGGTTCTTGTTTTCTTTCTGTCATGTTAAATAATTAATAATTTGTTGGCCCGATGATGTGTAATACGAAACCGGTAGCCTAAGTTAGAATAAAAATAAATATATGTGGAATAAAAGTACAAGAATTTGTGTATAATTTATAAGTGATTAATTTTATAGAAAATAAAGGGTTTGAAACACAGATATAGATCTAAAATCTGTGGTTTGAAATCACTTACCTCTTAACATCTCTTTTTTTTTTTTTTTTTTAATGTGTTTTACGGCCCTTAACATCTCTTTTTTTTTTTTTTTTTTTTTTTTTTTAATGCCCTTGACATCTCCGTTATGCAGTGTTACCAGTACGCACTTCAAATTTAGGACGATTTTGGAAGAAAAAGGACGCTTTTTCAATGTTGCATGAAATGAAAGTTAAAATTAAAGGATCACTTAATTTGATACATTTGATCATTTCTTTTTTAATAGTTCGGCTTTGATTTGAAGACTAAAATGCAATTTATACACAACAAATCAATGACATTAGTATGTTTTCATGTATACTACATGAAAATTCTGTCTGGTCCGAAAAGAGACAATGAATATTAAGGGACAAAAAAAGGACGGTTCATCGCCAAAAAGGATGAAAATCGTCCCTTTTAGGACGATCTAGCAACGCTGCCGTTATGAGTTAAAGCTTTTTTCAGCGTCCTGTCGACCCAGTGTTGGCGGTAGTCAAACTAGAAAAAGTCCGAAACCGAATCAGAAATTACCCGAATTACCCGTTTTGTGAATGTAATTTTTTTTTCAAGAGAAGAAACAAAATATTATACACCTTTTTTTATTTTAACATTTCCCATACCTCTTTGAAAATTAACAGGAATGTGTTTGTTTGAATAGTGTTATTAATTGATAAGGTGAAAAAAAATTACAACTAAAGATATTTTAAGTAGAGTTTAATATCAGTCGTTGTAACCAAATAAAATATATTTTATATATTCACATTCAGACCATTTTGATGAAAATGGACGAATAAAAAGAATAATTCATCAACAATGAACTTATAATTAAATAAGTTGATTTTGAAGGTTCCTTTCTCTCACAATTTTCACGTTTTATAGTATTTATAACTTCTCTGTGAACATTGTTGTGATGAAAAAACACTTGTACTTTTCCACAGATAATATTTAATACTACACTACGATAGGATGGGTTCAATTATGCGCTGTAGCTGCGTCAAGACGATTAAATAAAAGAAAAATTTCATGCTTTTTTTATTGACGGTACAGGTTTTTTTACCCGGCAGTCATGATTACCTAATACAAATCCGCTTAGGGTCTAAATTACCTGAAATCGAGTAAAAATAACCGCACCAGCAACGCTGTTTTGATGCGATGTTGAAAAAAATCTTCTTGCTTGCCCTATCTAATAAGAGTCTGTATATGGGCATCAGTTTTGCACATTTTGTCTTATTCGACTCGACCCACTCACACATACACACACACCCTCAAGCAAAGATAAGGGTAAGATTCATTCCGTTTTGCGCATTCACGCATGATGTGCCTTAATATTATTTCGTTTTGGGCATCAACTGAGTCAAAATAATTTTGTGTTTGTAGCAAAATTAACCGAAATTACCCGGCAGTCATGCATGATTACCCGCAAGATACCCGCTGAAATTACCCGAAATCGGGTAAAAATACCCGTAGTGGCAACGCTGTGTCGACCGGCAAAATTAAGTTTAGTTTTAAACAGTGTCACCATTTGTAGAAATACCGTTTCTACTGGTAATCAAAAGAGTTGCTATTGTAGAAAATTACTAGATTACTAAATTTATTTATTTATTATGGCACACAAAAAAGATTACATTCAGAAAAGAAATAATAAAAAGGCATACAGTTTAACATTTAAGTGCTAGAATATAATCCAAGGTATGTGTACTCGGCATGACCTTAGAGTAACTCGTAGGTATTTGTTAGTATTGTTAAGACTACATATTAACTTAAATTTATTATTATTAATTATCTTAGTAATTTATTAACACTATTTTATATATTTATTAAAGAGTAATATATAAACATATGTATAAGTAAGTAATAATAAGAAGAAAGAGGATGGAGGAGTTTATTCAACAAGAGCATTTCTAACAGACTTAGCAAATTGAGAATATCTACTATTAAAAATGACAATATCCGGGTAAGTAATTCTTAATTCTTCATATTGGTGGCACATTCTAATAATAGGGTCGTAGTAAGATGTGTTATGTTTGTAGACATTAAGAGAGAAAGTTCTGGGATTTCGAGAAACAAAACGTGTTTTAGAAGTCAGAAGTGAGAGCAAAGCAGGTGAGTCAATACTACTGTGTAAAATTTTATGGAGATAAGTCATATCACTGAATTGGCCGCATGATTGAAGTGACATTAAGTTATACCTCTTCAGACGCTTCGGGTAAGAATTGAGTTTACGTCCGGAGCCAAAGCGGTAGCTTACTATTCTAAGACACCTATTCTGTATCCTTTCCTATCGCTTCGTATGAGTAGCATAGAATGGAGACCAAATAAATGCTCCATATTCTAATGTGCTTCTGACGATGCCACAAAATAAGTAAATAATACTTTTAGGATTTTTGAAACTTTTAGTAGTTCGTGCTAGAAATCCGATCAATTGATTACCCCTGCTTATCAACTAATCATAATGTTCTCTAAATGATAGTTGTTCATCAAAGTGAATACCAAGATCTTTGGCAACGGATTTTCTTTCTAAAGTTTTGTTTCTCAGCTGGTAATCATACAGTATTCTGTGAAACTTTCGGGTAAAAGAGATAACAAAGCACTTGTTGACGTTCAGATACATCTTATTCTCACTACACCAATCCGATATGGTATTAAGGTCACTTTGTAGGCAGTCAGTATCTTAACTACTCTTTATTACTCTAAATACCTTAAGTTTATTTGCTATAGAATTCTTAATATTCCAATTTAAAGTCAAAAGTGCCAATCAGTGGGGGGCTGCCAAGATTACTACGGCTTACCCTGCGTACAATACGGAAATAATCAAATGATGAGCCATAGTTCGCAATAGCAATAAATAATGGATAGGTACATGTATTTGAAGGTACTTTTTTACTTTTTGTTTCTTAGAATGAGAGACTTTCTTAAAAAAAAGTTTTTCTTCAGCTTTACAAGATGGCACCATGATGGCACTGTCTAGGGTTGCAAAGTTACGTAATTTTACCAAAAACACTCGTAAAATACGGGAATTATACGGTCATATTTATATACTACCGTAAACTTACCGTCGAGTTATGACATTTAAAATTTTGATTTCTTTTGAATGCCGCACGTGTGTAGTTACAAAATAATCACACGACGTTGCCTATTAGTGTAAGTAGTCATCCTAGTACTCGTAGTCGATTTTGCGCCGTTGCCATTCCGCTCCCGCTCTCGCGGCTCTCGGCGTTCCGCTGTCACGAAGGCCAGTGTTGCCGTTTTAGCCACGCTGTGGCTAGATCTATTCATCGGTTTTAGCCAAAAGATAATAAATTTTAGAAACCAAAACGAATCTAAATTCTTCTAGCTTTTGAAGAAATTATTATTTTACAGAAATTTGTTGTTATAGCCTTTTACTGGGTACTTTTACGCCGTAGTTGTAATCTATAATCGCGGTTTCTCCAACAAATGCTTTCATTTTTTGATTTGACCCGTACAAACATGACATAAATAAAATGTAAGTTCAATAAAAGATTGTAAAAACCACTAAACCTATATAATCATATCAAACAACATAACCTCATGAGGCCACATTATGTGGTGCGATACGAGTTCGCATGATACAGTTTTTACGGAATTTTACCGTAACTTACGTAAAATATCATTTTTTACCGAAACTTACCGTATTTTACCGGAGTAATTTTACAGCTTTACATCGCTAGCACCTCGGACCAAGTATCACAACTTGGTCTCCGAGGCTAGCACTGCCCTTGTTTGTGGGATTTTTTGTCAAACTGTTACAGTTTCTACAATCTACGAGCGCACGTGATCATTTTTTGTAGTTGTAAACGTTAATACATAATTGCGTTAGTGTGTGTACCCGACGGAGCGGTCAGTAGCGAGCGAGCCATCGTTCGAGTCACTTGTGCATAGTGTTTTCACGCTGCTAATGTGCATGAAGTACCATCAGCATGTCAAATCACACGGGTGAAGGAAAACGCAAAGTAATTCATAGCGAGGTAAGATTTTTTATTCATTTTAAAACTTATTAAAGGTAATTTTCTAGTTCTATAAAGTCCGGTTTGTGGATCGCGTTTGATATTTAAAAATTTTTCTCGAGAAAAGATATCGTGTCAAATTTTTTTAAAACAAATGTTAAAAAACTATCAATTCAAAATAGTTATTTATTATTTTCAGGGACGCGCCATTATTGCTCGAGTGTATCACTTTCTTCAAGACGAGTATAATTTTATGAAAGCAAACAATGTGGATAATTGTGATTTAAGTCCTTTGGCTAATATTTAGAAACGTACTGCTGAAGCTACAGGAGTCAGTGAACGCACTGTAAGTACAATTTTAAAAGAAGAAAAAGAGCTGCCATCTTCTTCTGCAGGTTTCACCTCACCTATGAAAAAACGACGTAAGAGAAATAATAAATTTGATTTAGACAACATGAACCTTGAAATTATTCGTACTACTGTGCAAAATTTTCATATTGTGGAAAGGCAATTGACAGATCTTTTTATGTGGTGTAAAGATATGTTTAGGTTTAATTTCTTTTGTGTTTATTTAATTTTCTACCTGTAATTAATTATATATATATATAACTTTAAAGGTGTTGACTTTTATTTATTTTGACCAATACTCATAAATATAAAGAAGACCTTAAAATTAAAAAATTGGAAATATCCACAACTTCAATGAATTAATTTTTGTTTGCTAACCGTACGCACGGTCACTGTCACGCCTACATTGACGCGTAAACAGATTGGTCCCCCACACAACTAAAGGCGCCGTGCGCTTGTAGATTGCAAGTACTATATAACCAATAGATTTGGTTTCCATATCAGTGTTTCCATAATACAAATAACCCACAATAACCGACGTATTCCACGCACAATAAAAATTTTTCGTTAAAAAAGCTGGTCAAGTGCGAGTAGAATTCGTGCCCTGAGGGATCCGAAACGTTATTTTAGTTATTATATTAGTAGACTATACTATGTTGAACAAAAAATGAAAAAATATATTATTAGCTACATACCAAATGTAACAAACAAAATCGAAAAATTAGTTTGTAAATTATTATTCCACATAAAACTAGAAATCCATAATTTTATGATTTATTCTTACACTTGTACCAAATTAACTCCCTTCATAACAAATTTCAAAATTGTGGGTCACCAGAAAGTATCTTAGAGGTACAGTGAGGACCGCATCAAGTTAGATACTTTGGACTTCGTATACCTATCTTATATTCTTCTCTGTAGGGGCTAATGTGGTACTGCAAGTGTATAGCTTGATGTGATCACAAGTGTCGCAACGGTTTATGAGCGGTGGCCTTGAATGCGCTAGTCATGTTTTCTCTATCGCACTTATTATTTTGTGTGCGAGTGAACACATTCGCTAGTCCCCCACCACTTTTGCCGAGCGCTCATAAACCGTTGCGACATTTGTAATAGGTGACTAGGATTTTTAGTCGAAAAATGCGCTTTGAAAAGATATATCTTTTTATTGCGTTAAACTAGAACTTTGTTTTTTTTACAAAATCAAAAGAACTTTGTTTCTGCATAATATTAATAGAGTCAAGAAATCTTAGTTGGTTTCAGTTGGTAATTAAGACAATTAACAGAATCTCCTAGTGGGTAAAATATAAATTCATCAAATGTCTCCAATCTGGTAAAAAAATTGGTTGGGTAAACACTCTTTTCACAAATAGTATGAATGAACTTATAATAAAATCTCTTTGGCTATACCATTTGTAACTGGCTGGTTTTGGTATTATTAAAAAGTTTAAATTTAAAAAAAAAGATGATTCCAAATTCAAATTAGGTAAAATGTGTGATTTTCATTTGTTTTTCTTACTGTTAAGATGAGTGAATCTAATGAAGAAATTCGATACATTTTAAAATTTTACTACAAAAAAGGCAAAAATGCAACGATAGCCGCGAAAAAAATTTGTGATGTTTATGGACCTAGTGCAGTGTCTGTGAGAGTAGCACAAATTTGGTGTAAGCGTTTTTAATCCGGAAATGTTGATGTCAAAGATGCACCTCGCTCTGGGCGCCCTGTTACGGATAAAATGGATGCCATTTTTGAAAAAGTGGAGCAAGATCGGCATATCAGTAGTTACAATGTAGCTAAAGAACTGAGGATTGACCACAAAACAGTTTTGGCGCATTTGAAAAAACGTAATGAAACCGAACCATTTTTGAAAAATCTGATAACTGGTGATGAAAAGTGGATCACGTACGACAAGAACGTGCGAAAAAGGTTGTGGTCAAAGGCTGGTCAGGCTTCACAGACTCTGGCGAATCCCGGGTTATCTCGCAACAAGGTAATACTGTGTGTATGGTGGGATTGGAAGGGCATTATTCATTATGAGCTGTTACCGCCAGGCAGGACCATCGATTCTGAACTCTAGTGCCAACAACTGATGAGATTAAAGCAAGAAGTTGAAAGTAAGTGGCCGGAATTAGTTAACAGAAGGGGTGTGGTTTTTCATCATGATAACGCTAGACCTCACACAACTTTAACCACTCAGCGAAAATTAAAAGAGTTTTGCTGGGACGTATTAATGCATCCGCCGTATAGTCCTGACCTTGTACCTTCAGATTTCTACTTGTTTCGGTTTCTTCAGAATTCTTTAGGCAGTGTCAGTTTAACATCATGAAAGGACTGCCAAAACCACTTGTCGCGGTTTTTTGATCAGAAGCCCCAGAATTTCTATAGCAATGGCATCATGTCCCTACCTACAAGATGGCAGAAAGTTATCGAACAAAATGGCACCTACATACTTATGCTTCATCATTGTTTTTGTATGTAATAATGCTAAAAACTGTTTTTATATTATCTGTTTGAACTGATTTTTCACAAAATGTTGGTAGGTACCTACTTGACGAAATTCTTCAAAATTTTTTGCACTTTATATTTGATCTACGCTGATGTCATCCGAATGTAATACAATAACACTTTTCTGTAGATAACTTTAACTTCAAATTCATAGTCGGTCCTGCGTTGGTGCATCCCGAAGATGGCTTAAGACCTGATCTTATTAAACCCCCACCCTGAGCGCACGTAAGTATACCATCTTCATGATTATAGCGAATGGTCGCGGGCGCGGTTGGTTGGGCTATTAACTCGTCCAATTCGGCACCTAAGTCAGTTTTATTGCTTCCTTGAAATCGCTTACTTGCCCCAGCAGAGCGAGCGCGCTTCGTTCTAGGTCTTATCGATGGTTTCAACCAATCCTTTTTTAATTTTCTGACCAATCTTACGTTTTTCTTCCAACTATAAAGATTTGATTCATTGCCACTTTCTTATTTCACATTTCGGTAATAAATGGATACCATTTTTTTTTCAAGTCGATACAATACAATACAAGGACTACGCATCAATTTAACAATTTATATCTATTTAGTGTCTCAAATCAACAACAACCATCTCCATGGCAACCATAAAACTTTCTTTGTATCTTCGACTAATTGTGGATAATAAAGTAGATTCTCAAGGCTCTTATTTTAGTTTTAGTGCTGTTAAAACTTAAATTTTTCCAGAGTAATATAGCCTATGTTGTTAACACTTAATAACTACTTTGGGATGAAGAAAATTTAGTTTTGACAGCACTAACACTAAAATTAAAGCCTTCAGAATCGGCTTGAATACCAATTGAATTCAATTGAAGCTAGATTATCTTTTGTTTTTCTGTACTTGATCATGATATCCGATTTAATTTTCCACCAAAACATAGCACTATGATAGGTAATGCATAAGGAAAACTACAGATTTTTTAGAAAGTCTCTCATTGAAGCCGATTTTGATGGTTTTAATTTTAATCTAAGAAACTCACTAAAACATAATTTTAATAAGACAGCACTATATTTTGCTATTCTGAAGGGCACACCAACTAAAATTAGCAAGTCTTTTAAACGCACTTAAATCAAACCAAATTATTTAAATTTAATCAAATGACAGCTCTAAAATGTGCCTTGAAATTACCAAAACAAGTCAAAATCACTAAGTTGAGTAAATTATGGCTGTCAAACTAAAATTTTAGTTTGACGTTTATAAAATGGTGACTTGAGTTTAATTTCATGTATGTATATCAAACTAAAACTAAAGCCTTCAAAATCAGTTTTACTAAAATGATTAATTGAAATAGGCGTCTGTTTAAGACTATTTATAGTTATAAAAAGATTTTCACAAGGAGTTAGGGAGAAATCAAAATCAGTGGGTGGCAATTCTGCATTACACTTCCGGTATAAAAAGATTAAAAAGGTACTCTGTGCTTCCGGTAGCCATTTTCTTTTAGTTAGGCGCCATTTTCTGTGTGAAATTCTTTTGCGTCACATTCACCCACATTAACGGCGTAGACAAATAAAAGTGTAATATTTTCAAGAATTGTGCAATCAGTGTTAATATAAATTACAATGGTTGACCGAATTGACATGGCATTAGACGATATAATACAAGCCACTAAGAAAGGCCCACGACCAGGTGGCGGAGCTGGACGTAAATTCGATGGCAACAGGAGACCAGGACGTGGAGGAGGAGGATTCAAGAACGGCCGCCCAGGTGGTGGTAGCGGTGGTGGTGGTGGTGTTTTGAGAGGCAGAAATCGAGGCGGCGTATCAAAATCACCTAATTACTCAAGGGTAAATGAAATATTCATGATCGTTTGATTGCAAATGGCCGATGCATCTGGCAGTGACGCACAAGATGACGAAGTACCTATTGAGAAAGTTGCGGTAGCAATACATAAATGGCTACAGAAACATACCATATGTTTCGTCGCAGTTTATTTTCCCATCAGTTTTTATATCTGCTACTATACCTAATAAATTTGTTGTCTTTTTCTGGCTGTCTCTGACAACAGTATCACCATGTCTTAATTATCTCCAATGTGAGGACACTGTTCTCACCTACTTTAGCGCCAAACTTGTCAGAGGAGTCTTATTATTGATTTTTAACAGAAAAGTCCAAGTTATTGAGCAGTACTTGCAAAATATAGCCTCGAGTCTTGCAAATTTACTGTCGTCAAATCATTCATCTATGCCCAACATATGAGGAACTCTGGCATGCAGTTGTACAGGAGTAGCTCACAATACTTTCATCATCTTGGTGCTGCTGATATTCCTAGCATTGAGATCTTCAGTGTTGAAATGGTAGCCAGCATCGTGAGGGAAAGAAGAAAACATCTCCAGTGGTTTCCCAAAAAGTGCATAACTAGA
The DNA here is from genome assembly GCA_910592155.1 of Ypsolopha scabrella. NCBI lineage: Eukaryota > Metazoa > Arthropoda > Insecta > Lepidoptera > Ypsolophidae > Ypsolopha > Ypsolopha scabrella. The sequence continues at coordinate 9,789,689 of OU342975.1, read as the reverse complement.
AATATAATTAAAGCCAGTGATGAGTGGTGTAATACAGTGCAATGTGATCACTCAATGTATTGTTTTCAGAATTTGTATTTGCTACAATTTGTATTAAAAATTCATGAAAAATTGTATTATCAGGCTTTTGTATACAATATCTTACAAGTATTATATAGTGACATGCACAACCAGTGTCTACGAAGCATGATGAGTGCTGGCAAACTCAGTCAGGCATCGCAAGGTCGGTTGGCATGCTCTATGAAGGACAACTATTTCAGGGTGATGTTAACAGCACTTGGAAACATGACATGTTCAATGACTATGGAGAAGGCAGGAAGATCCAAAGAAGTGGTCCCATTACTACAGGCCCCACTAAATTGTTAGTCTCAAATCTTGACTTTGGGGTGTCTGATTCAGATATTCAAGAACTGTTTTCAGAATTTGGCATGCTGAAGAATGCCGCTGTACATTATGATAGATCTGGCAGATCCTTAGGTAAGCTATTGGTATAGTAAATTTCTACTTCTGCATTAATTCCCAAGAACTTCTGTGACATGTTATTTCACTATTTCTAGGGACTGCAGAAGTAGTGTTCGATAGAAGGGCAGATGCTTTAAAAGCAATGAAACAGTACAATGGTGTCCCGTTAGATGGACGTGCAATGAACATACAGCTTGCCACATCAGAGATCAGCAGTCTTCGTGAAGGAGGTGGGCGTCTGGGAGGAGGGGGTGGTGGTGGAGGACCCATCAGAAGAAATTCAAATAGAGGTAAGGCACTTATATTTGAATTACGAAAGTTTTAACACAATGTTGCAAATGTCATGTAACACTTGCTTATGTTTTCCAGCAAATGGAGCAGGCAGGCAAGGCGGTGGTGGACCCCGTGGAGGAGCAAGACGAGGAGGCCGTGGAGGAGGGGGCACTGGTGGACCTCGCGGCAAGCGCCCCACCCTCACTGCTGAACAGTTGGATGCAGAGCTTGATGCATATGTTAAAGAAATAAAGTGAAAACATATTGTGCACATAGTGTAAGAGACACTTAATGTGCTATCAGATGATTTCAGAATGAATTTGGACACTTCTTGTGATGTGATGCTATTAATTAATGACTACATAGATGGTGACACTCAATAGTTTTGTTTGAGAACAGAAATGTTTGAATTTGTAATTATGCTATAGATAAATATAACATTTCATGTAAAAGGTTTTAATGACTAAAGGTTTCTTTTATTAAGATTACATTTCTATATGTGTATGTTTAATTGCTTATTTTAATATAATATTATGTTACTCCCATACAACAAGTCTACATATATCTATCACTAGCTTTTGCCTGCAACTTCACCCATGTTAATTTTGATTTCTTTTAGTTCTTTCTTTATCTTTTGATAACTGATTTCAACCCCTGGTAAAGTACTTTCCAAACGAAATTTTTTTGTTTTTTCTCAGTTTATAGGCCAAAAGCTCTGTATTTTTGAACAAAACAATTTCTTGATCCCCAGGTTTAATCTCTAGCGAGGCTGAAAGTCACATATTATATAGAGGTAAGGTTGAGCCTTCGACCAGGGTTAAGCAATATATTATTTTCATAGGTGAGCGTTTTCCATAAAACGTGTTTGTCTGTTTGGCAGACCCTAAGTTCATAATTGATATTCACTACTAACATGCATGATTTAGCTCCGAATTTGCCAATACGGAAAATTTTGGTGCCACAGAAGGGGCGGCTGTGGAAGTGTTTCTCTGTGCTGCTAGACGGATCTTTCAGTGGCCAAAGTTTGGTAGGTAACTCAAAAAAACTAAAGCAGGTATTGGTTCCGATACTCATATTTTGTGCTCCAAAATTGTGCCTTCTGGATACAAAACTTCATCTTATAATATTTTACCATGTTAATGCTACGCCGCAAAATATGTGAAACAACATTTGAATAAAAATTGAGATCGTTACGCCAGCAGCATGTTGGCGCTTTTCAGGATTTCAGCTTGACAGATAATTAGAGCGTCATCTCGTGTAATTGTGCCCGAAATAAAAAATTTTTGCTTCCAGCCGATCCAAAGATATTCACGAAAAACAGATTCCGCTGGAGTAACGGTACCCCAGCGGCATGTTTTTTATCCCGTGGTCGTAGCTAACTATAAATTAGCTACTTAGGTAGATATAATTAGTGCCTGATTGTGCCCAAAAAAGAAAATTAGTGCGTCCAGAAGTTTCAGAGTTATTCAAGATGCCGCTGGGGTAACGTTTAGCCAATTGCTGTATCTCTTAAACGGTATGACATAGAACTACGATTTTTTTTATTAAGGTGCGTCTTAATTAGTTCCTAATTTGTGCAAACTTATTTTTTCTCTAATCGACGCCGTTGGTCAGTTATAATTTTTTTTCAAAAACCCTAAAATCGGCCCTTGCGCTTCAATGAGAATGCCTAGAAACTTACCAATTATGGTGGTTTGTACCTTTTATCAATTCAAAGCACCTTGTGAAATTAGATGTTCCTACTTCAACTCCTTACAGAGTTATTCCATTTTTATTAAAATCTGGCTACTCTGTAATGTAACGCTTCAATACATGAGTTGTTATTAAGTGACGGTATATTTGATTCTACTAATAATTAGTACTTTTATCACATTATTTATCTCCTGTCCGATCAACGTGCAAGTTTGCAAATTTTCCCGCCAATTTTGTTTTTGGCTATATCTCCGGAACTAGTTGTCCAATTCTAATGCAGTTTTGTTTTTCTAAAACTAGATAAAATTTCCTACAAGAAAATATTTTTTTTTTTTTTCTTGGGTTAAGTTGGGGTTGGTCTTTCTCCTTGAAAAAATCTTAGTTATATATATGAATATATGTATGTATACTATATATATATATGTCTATTCAAATTTTATAATATTGTAAAAAATATAAAGAATAATTAAAAAAATATGTAACTCTATGTAACTAATGTAACTCTTTAAAAAAAAAAGAAGATTTGGGCCTAGAATAACAATCCACAACTTTTTTTTATATTCTAATATTCTTTTTTTATTTTTTTTTATTGCTCATCTTAATAGCTTTCTAAAAATACCCATATCACTAGGTTTATAATATATTAACTAACAATAATATTTTTTTATTTACAATTCGGCCTAGGCGTGACGATCGTCACGACTGTGACTCTACGGGTTAAAATTTCAGCTGAAACAACCTGCTAACTACTGAAATACAAGGAAAAAAACAACAAGAAAGCAAATTAGACGATTCCCCCACCAAATTCAAATGAGTAGGTACATAAAAGCGGCCGCACCGTACATTGTGCCAACCTTCTCAAATTTGTAGAAAAACATTTCGTTTTTCGAAACAGTCTCGCACAAAGGTGTTATAATTTATTGTTTATAGGGTTCTGTAGTACCAAAAAGGTACAAAAGGAACCTTTATGCTAAGACTCCGTTGTCCGTCCGTCCGTCCGTATATAACGGCCTCATATCCTGTAACCCGATGCTTTTTTGGTACTTATGAACGAATTGCTAACATCATATGGAAGTGGCTTTTAATATATATTTTTAATATTATCTGACACTACAAAACTAAAAGACAAAACAACTACTAATGTTCGATTTATCATGATATGGGTGGCAGACTGGCAGTTATAGTTATGTGCCCTAACGAAACAGAATCGATTTTTTTAAGCATCGAGAACGTTAACAAGGGCTATCAAATCGATTTTTTATTTGATTGCTCTTTGATTATCCAAACTACTTTTTGTTAATTTCTAAATTAATTAAATTAAACGAACCAATAACTCCCGAGCTTGAGAGCTCAAAGATTTTTTTTTTGTTTTTCTTGGCTTGTTACCAAAAACAAACAACAAAAACTGTAACAAACGTCAAAAAAAATACAAACCGCATACAAGATGCACTCATACTGACGCGATCCTATATGATGGCCGCACCGATTCATCGATGTATTTTCGATTATGTAGTGTCAGTCCCTATGGGTTAACGTTCCGATCCACGCATCAAGTAGAAAAAAGGCATTATTCTTTTCTGAATATTTTTTTGTTAAATTTAACGAATACACCGTGATTATTGTTTCGATTTATACATAAATAATTTATTGTATTTTTGCAATAATGATATACATTCTTTCTAAAAACCTAATATTTTCTTTTGCACCTGGGTGTATGTAGTATGGTGTGAGTAGTATAGGTGAAACGGAAAATTAAGAACTGTCACCCATATCATGATAACTCTGACAGCCTATAGTAAACTAGGAAGGAGTATGTCTAATCAAAATTATGACTATTTGCACTATTTATTTCAAAAAGAATCTGTAATAATACAACATGAAATTATGGAAACTGACGATCCAAACGAAAAGTTAACCATTTTGTTAAATTGTCTAACTAAACAAACCTTAAACAAAAATTTAAAAATACAAAATGATATTTCGTAATGTTTTAAATGCAGCTGAACGAATAAACTACGGGAATAGGATAAAAAAAGCAAACAATAAAATTAAGGAAACATGGAGAATAATTACAGAGCAAGTCCAAAATAAAATAAAACCAAAAAATCAAATAGAGGAGATTAAAAACGAAACAGGAGATACGGTCACAAATCCTAAGGAAATAGCAAAAATTTTCAACAATTTCTTCAGAAACAGCCAAAAATATATCCAAACACACTGAGACAGATATTGACAAATGCGACGATTATTTAGTGAAAACAAAAAAGCCAACTAAAAATATTGTATTTCACACAATTAACATATAAGAAATAAGGCAAATTGTCAGACAAGTAAAAAGTCTTAAGACATTTATAACATGAGCTGCGATATAATATTCAAAAAAATTACCCATAACAATGGTACTATTCTTGAGCTTATAACATTTGTTCCAAATTCATGTTTAGAGAAAGGCAAATTTCCAGAGGCACTAAAACCAGGTAAAATAGTACTTACTGCTTTTTAAAAAAGGTGATAGCTCGGATCCTGGGGATTACAGACCCGTCTGCATTTTAGCAGTGATGTCAAAGGTTTTAGAATCCGATAACAAAACAAGGGTAGTGTAGTTCTTTGAAGAAAATTATATTTTTACAAAGACACAATTCGGCTTCCGCAAAGGTAGGTCAACGGAAATGGCGATACGGAAAGTAGTGTACTATATGTTGGATGCAATGGACACGTCGCAGAACTGCTCAAGCATATTCTGTGACTTGTCCAAAGCATTCGACTGCTTGCGTCATGATGTGCTTATTCACAAATTAAAATATTATGGGTTCATGGGAAAAGAGTTGAATTTGCTAGCCACTTATCTAAGAAACAGAAAACAGGTAGTGTGTGTGAATGGAACACATTCGTCCCTTGAACTGAATGATATCGGGATACTGCCCCTCGAATCTGATATATAAAGACCATATCCTTAGCTCAGCAGAGGGCTGTCAGCAGGGCGATCCACTTGGGCCAGCCATCTTTAGCCTCGCGATACATAAGATCATAACTTCCCTTGACTCTGGACTAAACATGTGGTATTTGGATGATGGCACCTTAGGAGGTACAGTTTGTCAAAAAACAGTTGAAATGTAATGAGACCGCTGCAATCGCTAACATGGTATCCCTACTTACTTAACCTGAATAGTTTTGATACTTTGAATTTACTGTGAAATTACTTTGACTATAAACTTTCATCTTTTACATTACCAGACAGAATAGTACTTGATAAGGTAAATAAGGAAATTAAATCAGTGTTACCATTTTTATTTTATGAAAGTTATTCAGAATATGAAAAATCGGATTCTAAATACTCTACGCCCGATATTTCTCCATCGTCATCCTCCAACCCCACAGTAATTTCCTCCTGTTCAGACTCTTCACTGCTGCTGTCATCGTCACTGACATGTATTACCAATCGGTCGATGTCCTCGTATAAGGTGCTGCCACGTTCGTAGTATTCTTTTTCGATTTTGACCACATGGTTGCAGCATTTTTCCCATTCTGCCGGAGTGACGGTGTTGAACGCATTTTCGGCAAGGTCTTTGATATTTTGTCCCCCAACATTCCGTTCAGCAATTCTCCTTTTCACCATTGCCCAAATGAGCTCTATTGGGTTCAAGTGCCCATACTCTCCTAAAAGCTCATCAATATAGTACTTCGGCTCTGGTTTGTGTTTCTTGACTAACATAAGTAGTGATGGTTTTCTTAAGGTTGCATCAAATTGAATATTATTTTCGAACAACCACTGCTTAATATCAGCGACTTTACTAGCAGAAGTTGGAACCTGAAATAAATAAAAACAAAATTACTTAATAAATAGTAAATAAAAAAATTAAAATTGCCATAATTTTATAGAATCACAAATCAAAATTAAGACTTGAATGTATATAAGGTGAAATTAAATCAACCGACCGAATTCATACTGGAGACTCGGTTAGTGATCAAGAACTAGGTTCAGTCATCCTTTTGGCCAATTTCGGAAAATAAATATTTTTGCTCCCTTACTGGTTGGACTAGTTTTAGTACAAATCCTAGTGCAGGCACTACGGGACTAAAATTTTTTTTTTTTCGAATTTCATCTGGATGGTCATTAAACCTTGTTGCTGATGACTAACCGAGTCTCCAGTATGAATTTGGTCGGTTGATTTAATTTCACCTAGTATTTTATTTGATTTTTTTATAATAAAAATTACCTTGTTTATAATCTCTGAATGGTAAGGTGCATTATCCATGACGATAATTGAAGGTTTATGTAAATTTGGTATTAATTTTTCATTGACCCATTTTGTGAAATTATGTGTATTCATCTCTGAATGGTAGTCTTCTTGCTTATTCTTGCCAGAGAAGATTAATAGGGCATTAGGCACAAAGCCCTTTGTACTTCCTGCGTGAACAATTATCCACCTCTTACCTTTGGATACATCTTGCTTGACCCCTTTTATGTCCAGCGATTGCCAACATTTTGACACTTTATATGAGGAGTGTATGTAACTTTCATCTACATATATAACGTTCTTCCGAGGTTCTTCAGGCAAGTTACGGTTTTCCAAAATGCTTTTAAGGTAAAATTCCCCTTTCGCAGCTATCATAGGTTTTTCTATTAATGCATTTCTGCTGGACATGCATTTTTTAAATTTAAATCCCAATGCTATTAATATCTGCCATAGATGCTCATGACTACAATCAATACTTAAATCTGCTTTTACAACCCTTAATAATTTTCTAAGAGTAGGAACTTCTTTCTCCACAGTATAAAAAAACTGTACTTTTTGCCGAATAGCAGACAGCTGAAAGTCATCAAATTCCTTCTTTGGTCGGCCACCACGATGCTTTCCAGGGGTTTCGAATTTGCCATTATTTGCTATTCCTTTACGGATAATACGCCAAACAGTAGTTTCTGATACTCCTAAAAGGGTGAAAATAGCAAAAGATTACGAAAAATTTTACTTGTGGATAAATTTAAATAATTAACAAGACAACCACTCATTTCATAAAAGTTAAAAGACCTATATTTGTTGGTCGGACTACAATCTTATGTGAAATTTCATAACCTACCGAAGTGAAAACAATGCAAAAATATAATCAAAGTAAGCACATTTTTGGTCAAATAACATTAAAGAACAATAATATAAACTGTATAAACTAATAATCCAAATGTACATACCAGTCATTATTGCTGTTCGACCACGAGCATCGTCTAATCTTAAGAGGATTTCTCCAGCATGTTGTTCTGCTAAGCATTGCTGATACACTCTAAATACCACTTCCCTAGTGCAACTTTTATAAGTTTTATTCATTTCGAGTAGTTTACACTGCTTTTAAACGTTCAAAAAGTATAATTCCCGTAATATATTTTTGAAATAACAACGCGGTAAACTCGATTTGACAGATTATTTAATTGTTTGTTTGGTGTGACCAGGAGAAAAAAAATTAGTTCCTTCGATATTCTTTTAAACTCTTTTTTGACAGACTGTACAGGGGCCTTAGAACGAGATACAAAAAGAGTGACTTTTGGAAGAGGCTTCAGCTGTCAAATTTGATTTTTTGCATACTAACAACTAAACTTAACAACTAAATTCAATTCCATTGGTCTAGATCTAAATTTTGAAAAATGTGAACTCTTTATATCGGAGCGAATCCCGAGCTTGTCAAAGACAGACATAACTGCGGATTTTAATGGTTTTGCTCCAGATATAAAAATTGTTGACAAGTGATCACTTCGCCTTTTAGGGGCGCCAATTCTTCCAGATTCCATACCTGATTTTCTAGATGAAAAAAAGGCGAAGTTTCTAGATACCCTACCAAATCTTTCAAAAATTAAAACCCACATGGCTTTTCAAATTATAAGATTCTGCATATTTGTTCCAAAATTTACGTATGTACTCCGTTGCAGTCCCATGTTCAAGCTAGAGTCGCTTCTCTCCGTCACGATTGATACGAATATCCGTTTAGCCTTAACAAAAATTCTAAATTGTTCTATCACCGACAGATGTTGGGTCCAGGCCACGCTCCCTATAAGGTTTGGTGGCCTAGGGATCAGAAAGGTCGCAAGTGTCGCGCTTCCGGCATTTTTGTCTTCCATACACAGCACTGAGGCCTTGTATAAGAAAATTTTACACCCCTCATTAGGGGATATTGAGGTCTCTTGCTGTATGGAGGCCAAACTTGCTTGGTCGATGGCTTGCCCGAATGAAGATCCTCCGGAAAAACCCGCCATCCAAAGGCAGTGGGACGAACCCATTTGTAAAAAAACACAAATTGAACTAATTTCTTCTAGTCCTTCTGACATCGACCGAGCTCGTCTCACTGCCGTCACAACACGTGAGTCGGGCTACTGGCTACAGGCTCTGCCGTCGTCCAACATCTTGGACGACAACTCGTTCAGGGTGGCCATTGCACTGCGCCTTGGCTCGGCTTTAACTCACCCACATCGTTGCCCTTGCCGCCACGATGTTGACAACCTGGGACACCACGGGCTCTCTTGTCGATTGAGTGCGAGTCGGCGCTCTCGCCATGCGGCCCTGAATGATATCATCCGTAGGGCTCTTGCTACCGTCAACGTGCCTGCTATTCTGGAACCAACAGGCATTGCACGTGATGATGGCAGGAGACCCGACGGTATAACTTTAATACCTTGGAGACAGGGGAGGCCGCTAGTGTGGGATGCGACCTGCGTCGATACGCTGGCGCCCTCCCACGTCTCCCAATCCATCAGGGCCGCTGGCGTGGCCGCCCAAACTGCTGAAAACTCCAAACGGCGCAAATATGCGTCCTTAGGAAGCTTTTATATGTTTGAGCCGTTTGGGGTTGAAACTTTCGGCCCGTGGGGTCCCAGCGCCAAAAAAACTAGTAAAAAATCTATCAGTTCTTTTAGTGGAAACATCGGGTGACCAGAGGGCTGGCGCATTCCTCGGCCAACGTATAAGTTTGTCCATTCAAAGAGGAAATGTGGCCAGCGTTCTGGGCACCATGCCGCAAGGGTCAATTTTAGATGAGGTATATTTTTGTAGTTATTTTTAAGTGTGTAATTTATATTGTGAGGTAATTTTAGTTTAGAATAAGTTTTTGTTTTTTATGTTTTAAGTTATTGTAATTATTATTTTAACATGTCTAAATAAAAAATTAAAATTCCGTATTGACTTCGTGACCGACCATAAACCACAACACATTCAACCGGCCCCCATTGTTGATAGCATTGTTGTTCGTTGTAGCCTGAAGTTAGCCGCACAACACGTTTGACAGCCCATTTTTCCCAACGATTTTTGACATTTGATGAGGCTCGTGACCGTATCGTTGGTGTTTATTGTAGTTTTTGTGGTCTCATAACCGCACTCTTTGACGAGCATCGATGCAAGCATCGAGCAGCTCAAATAATTTCCGCTGATATCTGAAGCATAAAGGCTATCTGTCATTTTGACGTATGGCCGTTTCACTCAAATCCACCGCTGCAACCGTTGCACATCATCGCTGCAGCGATGCAAGGCTGTTAAACACGACAATTTTTTTTTACCATTCAAAACATGTTTGTTCTCGCTTGGTTGGTTGATTGTTAAATAAATAATTTGTAAAATCGGGGACTTACCTTGGATACGATACGCGTCGGTGGTGTGCGCCGTCATCAGTATCAATGATAAGACATCCAATGCAATAGAAATAGAAGAACGCTTTCTGTCTGCTACACAGATCATAGTCTGCTAAAATCATGAGTCTTTCAGGTATGTGAAAATTAATTATTAAGTAGTTTTGCCTAAAATATTGGAACATTTGATTAAAAATAGACTATAATGGATTGTAGAGAACCGTCGTCTTCTTGCTAAATCTCAGTTCGGATTTAGAAAAGGCATGAGCACTATTCTATTTTAACCACTGATATACATATTGCTTTCAAAAACAAACAATTCCTAGTGGGTTTATTCCTAGATTTCCCTGCTGGGCTCGTCTCTTATATACGGGATCTGTTGAACGCTCTTAATTTTTTTTATATAGTTATTATTTGCTGTCCTGAACAATCTCACGAAGTTTCAGGCCGAGAAACTGAAAAATTTCTGAAAAAAAAGTTTTAAAATTTACAAAGATAACCTCAACTTTTGTTCTTTTTTATTGCTTTTCACGTCTATAAGCAATTTAATAAGGTATATATTATGTAGAAATCTGTTTAAAAAACTACCTAGGTTAGAATAGGTCATCTGTCATTCCCCGACTTCATTGATAAAATAGGTTGAATTTGTTGCAAAATAGAATCAGTGCACCCCGACTCTACACAGTCTTGTGGCTACTACCCCTAGAGTGTATATAAATAGCCGGAGGTGTGGAGGGAGGGCAGCCCCCAGTAGTAGAAGTAAGTTTGGGTCACTAATCTAGTGAAAGTATAATAAATGATTTTACAAAAAAAAACATGACTCAAAAATGACACTTCCGTATTGGAGAAGTTTCACGGGGGGGGGATACAAGAAATATAAACAGACAGACGGACAACAAAGTGATCCTATAAGGGCTCCGTTTTTTTTCCTCTTGAGGTACGAAATCCTTTGAAACACGGTTCAGCCTTTGTCCACGTTAAAGGCACTTACTTGGGGATCAAAAGAGCCATAAAAAACAACGTTCGGAAACGCAGTTAGGCCCTAGGCCTCGCCAAATAATTTCATAACAAAGAGTGGCTCGACCTTCAGCCTCGCCAAAGTAACTTTAGCAGGGGATCAATTCAGAGAACAAGAAATAGTTTCATTCATAAATGCGGCTTTGCCTTCAGACTCGCCGAAGATACTTTAGCAGGGGATAATACAACTATTTAATAAAAAACGTTTGGTCTAAAAGGTACTATAAAATCAATAGTCTGAAAAATATTCACAGATTTTATAGGAGTACACAAAAACTAATTAAATATGGCTGAAGCTGCGTGCAAAAGCTAGTGATTTAATATTTAACTGAGCAGGTACATTACAAATGTAGAATGTTAAATCCCTGCTATCCCCACCCGCGTTTGACATAGCTTGCTTAATGATTCCATCTATTATTATTATTATTATTGCGATACATTAGGTAAAAAAAAATTACCTAAAACAATAAATTTAAATCAATATAAAATGCATATAGTGAAAGTGACTAATATACATGGGTGTTAAGATGATAACCCTTTTCCTTAAAACGGGGTGTTTTACCCAATAATATCAACAATTCTTACTATGGGGTCAACCCTAAAATCACGAAAACAAAATCAGCTGTTCCTTAGAAAAGTTAAATACCTACTCGAACAAAATGTGTGAATCAATAGATGGGTGGAACACACCGTTTTAAAGAAAATGGTTATCATCTTAACACCATGTATACATAAGATAGGAACTCTGATTATTAGATGGGGGAGATGAAGAATTCAGCAGTGATGAATCTTCGAAACCTGCCAAAAGACCCAGGACTGATACCCTTAGAGCTTCGTCTACTACATCTTTCAGCTCAGGTATTAATAATACTTAGATTTTCCCTGGTGATGGATTTCATAATCAAGTTTAGTGTTTTGGCAGCTAATATTTAACCTTATATGTATTATGGTAGACCACCATGCCAATACCAATCAATACAATGTATAAAAGTAGTGATGATGACAAAGATCTTGATTTTTTTCTCTTAGTTTTACAGGACACAGATGATGAGCATGGAGGCACTGGTGCTGATAACAGCTACAGTTCTGCGCGGCACAAAAATACAAGAATAAGTGAGACAAGACTTAATTACAAGGAACAAACTCCAGAAGGCAATGAAAGACTGAGTAGAAGCAGTGAAAGCAGTGATGACTTCCGACCAGGCTTCAATAATCATAATAATCATGACTCAAATAGTGAAGATGAAGCCAAAAAGCCACACTTTGGTCAAAATGCTATGGACAATCAATTTTACAACAGCGATCATGATAGTACTGAAACAAGTGAAATTATCAAAGGAGGTTATTCTGAAAAAGCAAAACAGATGATGAGCAACATGGGTTTCAAGCCTGGGAAAGGTTTAGGTAAATTTGAACATGGTAGAACTGAGCCAGTTGAAGCATCAGCACAGAAGGGACGCAGAGGCTTAGGTTTGAAACCTTCAGTTGTGGGTGAAATACCACGAGACTTCAAATGGAATCCTGATGATGCTAAACCAGAGGCTAAAGAAGAAGTTGTATGTTTATTTTTTCTTCTATAAATTCTAAAATTCTGTGTTTATACTTTTATAAATTTATAACACTATAACTATCACTGCAATGGATAACTTGAATGGAGTTTTCCTAAAAATTACAGGTATCTCAAGCATAGCGTAGCAGAGAAAACCATTGGCTTCTAGTTACTGAGTAATACTTTTCTTGCAGGTATGGATACCATCGGCATCCAAAGAACCTTTGTCAGGAGATGTCTTAGAGGAATGGATGAAAAAAGGGCCCAAGAAATTGACAATAGATGATGAAACAGACTTTGTTGACCCAAACATATTAAAAGGAGTTTTAAATGCAAAGGTGAATAATCAAATTGAAAAGTACTGCACTAAACTTCTGTATATATCTTGATAACATTATATACCTTTACAGACAATATTTGATAGCCTTGATGATGAAGATTTAAGGAATGCAAGATTCAGGAGCAACCCTTATGAAACCATTGGCTCAGTAATATTTCTTAATAGAGCAGCTGTAAAAATGGCAAATATTGATGCAATATTTGATTTCATGTTCACAAAACCAAAGAAAGAAAATGGTGAAAATACTTTAGAAAAGAAAGATATTCTATATTTTGCTGACGTGTGTGCTGGCCCTGGCGGCTTCTCTGAATATGTTCTTTATCGCCAAGGATGGAGAGCAAAGGGTATCTATAAAATATCTGTGCACAAAAAATGCACTTTCCATCTATACATATTTTTTTTTCTTATAATTTATGAAATAGTTCTTAACAGATTTTAATGCGGTTTTTACTGTTAGTTAAGAGGTTTCTAGAGGTTTAAGAGTTATTGTTGAGCTATAACTAAAGGGAGCTGAGCAGTTACTGTTGTAGTGAAACTAATCTGTTGCTTACAATTTGGGACCGAATTTTAATGCAATTCTACTAAAAAAGTTTCTTGAGAGAGTATCTTTCCTTGTAGTAAAAAATGTGCATCAATGCGCTACACATTGGCTAATTTGGCTATACAGGTGGCGCGTTGAGATGGGGCACTATGGGGAAAATATAAACTATTAAATATATATTATATAATATAAACTATCAAAGTATTCTCGGTATTGATTTTGGAGTAAATAAGAACTACATCCAAAAATTTTAGACAAATTGCCTTGTAATCGTACCTGTTCATTTTGCAAAAAAAAATACAATCTGCAATAAACAGTGTACATTATGTTTTTGTTTATTAGTATCAAAGATGTTGAATATATATTTATACAATATAACATATTTTTGTTGCAAATCAACAGCACCTGTTATATGGAATAATGTGGTATCCTGGCACAGATATTTCGTACTAAAAGGAAAGGATGCTCTATCAACTGATGTAATTAGTATGTAGGTAAGCTATGCGCAAAAAAGAAATGAATTAATTTATGTTTCAAATCAAATGAGATAATCACAAACTATTACTTCGGTTCCCGGCTAAGGCATGGACAAAATTAAATATTTTTTCCAAAATCGGTTTCAGCATATTTCTGTATCTTTTATAGTTAAGATTTTCCCTATACTGACCCATTTCAACGTGCTACCCTGTACATAGGTATAAAGGATGCTAAGGTTACTAAGCAATTAAGTGAAACAATTTTGAAGAAAAAAAAGGAACTTGAGCGGGTTGAAGTAAGTAAAAAGTAAGTCACAAAAAATAGTCGGGACGAGAAATATCGACACTTTTGCACTTGTATCAAACGACGTTTTTTAATACACCTGCAAAAAAATTACATGAAACAATAAAATAAAAGCAATTTTGTTGCAAAACAAAATACAAATATAAGTGGACAGAAGAAAACGCAGTGTCTGGCTGGCGCCAATCTACACTGCAAAGACCAATGTCTCTTTCTAATATTTTTTTAATAAATAAGTTCTAAGGTAGATACAATATAATATAAATTATGACGTCGAAAATAGTTTTAAATGTTTAAATCATCTTTTACAATTTAATATATACCGGGTGTAAATAGACTATCACCATTAAATGAAACCACATATTCTACCAACCCTACTGAACCACTTTTCCCAAGAATCATACCCGTGGACACCCTTAGTTTTGTGTGCGTTACGCCAGTGGCATGTTGGCGTTTTTCAGGATTTCAGCTTGACAGATAATTAGAGCGTCATCTCGTGTAACTGTGCCCGAAATGAAAAATTAGTGCTTCCAGCCGATCCAAAGATATTCACGAAAAACAGATTCCGCTGGAGTAACGTTACCCCAGCGAAATGTTTTTTTTTCCTGTGGTCGGAGCTAAATAAAATCTAGCTACTTAGGCAGATATAATTAGTGCCCCAAAAACAAAGTGCGTCCAGAGGTTTGAGAGTTATTCAAGATGCCGCTGGGGTAACGTTTAGCCGATTGCTGTATCTCCTAAATGACATGACATACAGCAACGATTTTTTTTTACCAAGGTGCGTCTTATTTAATTCCTAATTTGTGCACATTTATTTTTTCCATAATCGACACAAAATTTCAAATTACTTTCGAATTTCGAAAACCCTAAAATCGGCCCTTGCGCATAATGAGAAACCTAGAAACTTACCAATTATGGTGGTTTGTACCTTTTATCAACTCAAAGCACCTTGTGAAATTAGATGTTCCTATTTAAACTCCTTACTGAGTTATTCCATTTTTATTAAAATCTGGCTACTCTATAATGTAACGCTTCAATACGTGAGTTATTATTAAGTGACGGTATATTTGACTCTACTAATAATTAGTACTTTTATCACATTATTTATCCTTGAAATTTCAGCTGAAAAAACCTCCAAACTACTGAAACATAAGGAAAAAACAACAGGAAAGCAAATCAGACCATTAACCAACCAAATTCGAATGACTACATAAAAGCGGCTGTACCGTACATGGTGCCAACCTTCTCAAATTCGTAGAACAACATTTCGTTTTTCGAAACAGTCTCGCACAAAAGCGTTATATTTTTTAAAAAATAAGTACCTACGGACATACGCACATCTGAGTACGCTATATTATATTGAGGATTTGCGTCTCTTTCTAAACACGCTCACGATCACGCTCTCTCTAAACTCGCCCGTATGGGGGTGCGTTAAGGTTCACGCATTTTTGTTTGGAACTCAATTATTTCCTAAACTAAGGGTGTCCGCGGGTATGATTCTTGGGAAAAGTGGTTCAGTAGGGTCGGTAGAATATGTGGTTTCATTTAATGGTAGCAGTCTATTTACACCCATTACATTTAATAATAATATAAAAGTTTGAAAATAGTTAACCTAAACAGTTTTTAGTGTATTCCGGTTACTTTCAAAAACACAAGTAAAACAAGGTTTACCCACTGCTTACTAAATGATGTCACCGGTTTTCCCTAGATGGCGTTAGAAGTAAAAAATAAAGTACTAGTGCGAAATATGTAATTTTACGCACGCTAAACCTGCACGTAATGTATCATATTTTGATCAGGTGTATTAAAATAGTAGTTTATGCTATAATTGCGGTAAGGAGGCAATAGCTTACGAGGAAAGATTTGAAACACGAGCGATAAGCGAGTTTGTAATGCATAGTGTAAGTAAATGAAACGTATTTAAATAAATAACAAACAATAAATACTTTATTTAAACTTTAGGCGGGCATTCTTTTTCTTTGCACGCATATTGCCAGCTTGACGAAAAGATGCTCATTTATCATCTATGGTACACAAGAAAATACTGGCAACTTATAAATAAAAATAAAAAGAAATTAAACTCTAGTGTGGTTAAGTTAACTTTGACAACAATTTCGATGCTTATAGAATAGTTCTTTACGAGCACTTGCATTGAAAAATAAAGTATTATTAACTCTTTTACAGGTTTTGGCTTCACATTGAAGGGCTCAAATGATTTTAAACTGTCAGATTTCTATGCTGGCACTCCGGAGACCTTCAACCCCTATTATGGTGTAGAGAAGGATGGCAACATTTTTAATCCAGCTAATCTGAGTTCATTGAAAGACCATGTTTTGCTGCACACTGAAGATAAAGGTGTCCATTTTCTCATGGCCGATGGTGTTAGTATTTCCCTATCTTGGTATTATCCGTTTCAGATGCTATTAGGATAGGACCTTGTCATATTCGATGCACGTGGGCGTTAGCAACGACAGAAGTTCGTGAGTGAATGAGATGCACACATGCATCAGGTATGACTAGGTCCTGTCCTAATAGCATCTGACACGTATTACAGTTCTTCATTTAAGCTCCCGCCTGCTTGTATGGTTTCATAGTTTACCTTTTCTTTTAGGGATTTTCAGTTGAAGGTCAAGAAAACCTCCAAGAGGTACTCTCGAAGCAGTTGTATCTGTGCCAGTGCTTGGCTGCATTGATGCTGGTGCGTACCGGGGGCCACTTCGTTGTCAAGTTGTTCGACGTTTTCACTCTTTTCAGCGTTGGTCTGATATACATCATGTATCATTGCTTTGAGCAAGGTAAGATAATGTGTGTCGAAAGGAGGATTCGGTGTAATTTAATTTGACAGGACTGACCTTATTTTTAAGCGACCTGTCCTTGTCTTCGATACAGAAAGAAAAAGACAGAATGTCTGTCAAATAAGTCGTGTAACACCAAATCGAGACCATGACAGAAATGGGCTAAAGAACTATTCTATCAAAGTACATTAATTGTTAAGTACCAAAAAATGCCTTGAACCGCGGTACTTCTTTTGTAAAGTTTGTCTCGAAAGTGACATACAAGTTCTGGACGAGATGCGAACATAGAAGTATCCACTTGAAAAACAAACAGGAAACCGCATGTAATTGGTTCTAGAGTGTGTGTAGAGAAGTGGGTGTGTGAGTTAAGTGCAATACGCTCCTTGTAGGGTGTAATTACAACAACACTGATTACATTTTTGCAGTATGCATTGTGAAACCAGTAACTTCAAGGCCGGCGAACTCGGAACGTTACTTGGTATGCAAATGGAAGAGGTCCTGGACTGACGCGGCAGAGAAGCATCTTTTCCACGTCAACTCGATACTGTGGACGGAGCGAGACCGTGGCGATGACGTGACCGAGCTGGTCCCGCTGAGCGTCCTGCAGCAGGACAGAGACTTCTACGAGTACATCTACAAAAGTAACTGCAGTATCGGCGAGAAGCAAATCAAGAATTTACTGAAAATAGCGGAGTTCAGCAAAGACAAGAACTTGAAAGATAATACACAGGCAGAGATGAGGGAGCATTGCTTGCTGTTATGGCAAGTGAGTACAGATTATTTGTATATGTAGGTATAGACACTAGAGACTCGGTATGTGATCGATCAGAATCAAGGGTCACGTGTGGCCGTTTGACAGCGTCGTCGTCCTAAGAACGACACTCGCCTTGAAAATGCCGAAATTGTCTCGGTGAAACAGTTGGCATATACTCAACAATAATAATAAGTGAGTGTTAAAGCCGGTGTTTATTAATAATTTGAGATTTTATTAATTACTTTTTAAACTTTTTTGTGAACTTCAAAAAAAGAGTCATTGGGCCTTGTTAATTGTCGAGTCTCCAGTATGAACGTAACTGTATCAAGGTTCGATTACCGTGTAATTGTACCGAAATACAAAAGCAACAAGTTGAAATGCTGTTAAAGATCAAAAATAATAAATACGTAAATTTATGAGTGTTATAATCACGAAAGATAAAAGTAATTTTAACACGTATTACTCCGGTTAACTTTGCCGCTGCAACTTACCAAGATGTTAATTCATAACAAACTGCTGGGTTTGTAGCTTCAGTAGTTTCAGGGACAGTTTATTCACTCATTATTTATATAAATAAAATATTTTCAGATACCAGCTGAAGTGAGAAAGCAACCGGAACGATTGAATCCGGACGACACGTTGGCCGCCATCTTGAATATGATAAAGCCCCGGCCAGCCGACGCGGGTAGCCCCATCACCTTCAAGAGCCAAACCCTGGGGAAACACCCGGAATATCTGACCACAAATAATGGTTTGAATGTGTTTAAAAGTGTCTATGATTGGCATTTTGTTTTCTTGAACGGTGGCAAGAATATTCCGGGTTTGAAATTTTTTATAGGTATGTGTTATACTTACTCTAAGGCCGTTTGCTCACAATGAGAATAGGTGGAATCCATTGTATCTGGTTGTATACCGACTTGATTGTTATAGAATCCACCTATCGTGTCACTGTGATTGAATGACCTTATGTGCATACATGAAAGAGTTTTTCAATGGTCAATGTTTATAACTTTACACTGAATGTTTTAGGTTGCGGAGGCAAACAAGTATATCAATTAGATGGCTTAAAATGGAACATTGTTGTAGATTTACACATAACTATGCCACCTAAAACACTGATTTGTGGAGAGGTAACAGCGCATTTTACTTGTAATTAAATTTTACTAGGTTTTTTTTTCCAGGAAATAACTCCTAGGCGGTGTTAGTTTTAACTCTTTATATCCACTTTTATTCTGCCCAACGTTACATGCTTATCGCGTTTTACACAAACACTTACCACTAGGCCATGTGAATTGACTTCCACCGCTCTTAGTGTTTTACTTCATCGTTCTATGCACATATTATATTACATACAACATAGTCGTATCTCAACTGAACTAAGTTTAAGATATTAAGCTTTTTCGCAATGAAAATAAAACAACGTATTTTTTTGAGATGCCGCCTTTTAGCCTAGTAGGGCAGCGTAGAGGTTCCGGTTTTTGGAAAATTATTTCTTTGGTTCTCTGACGGAACCAAAGAAATAATTTCGGCCCCTCTGGATAAAACATGGTGTCATACCGACTGAACTAGCTACCGCTACCTAATGTAGTTGTAGATTAGATGAAAACCTATATTGTTATTTATTTCAGGTTGTAAAGGAGTACCAAGGACAAGTATACAGTAAAGCGCTTCATGTTATTGACGCAATAATGCTCGGGGGCATTGACATATCGAGCCTACCCTTGACTGAAAGGTATTATTGTTATTGGTTTTAAAGCCTGACCAGGAAAATAAAAACGTCGGCCATGTTGCGGAAAACAAGTAGAACTAATTTATTTTACTGGCAACACTAACTTTTATACATCGTTATGATGTGCGTTCCAAGTCACAACAAATCGATTATATTGCGTCTATCGTAACAGATACTGTTAGCCCGATAACAGTAGACCTAAAATTCAATAGACATTCCTCCATACAATTAGATCACCTAAATACCTAAAAAACAAAACAATTTGGTAAAGGAACGCCGATAAAGCAGCTAAGCAGCGTTTTTCTCTCTCGACATGGTTCACAAATATTGAATTTTCGAATTGAAAACTTACTTTTATTAAAATAAAATATAGCCTATGTTACTCAGCGATAGTATAGCTTTTTATAAAAGAAAGAATTTTTAGAATCGGTTCAGTAGTTCCAAAGTTTACCTCAAAATACAAACAAACAAACAAATCTTTCCTCTTTATATAATAGTGTAGATGTACGTTTTGATTATTCGACTGATGACGGCCCCATACCGTGGGCCGAAGTATATCGGAAACAAACATATTTAATTATTTTTTTATATTAGTACCTAGCTGTCATAAATAAATTAAAAATACTGAAATGTATATTTATTCTTATTTTGGTTATTTGACTGATTGTATCAAAGTGAACGTACTGTTACAATGAAACTTCGTTATAAGGGTGTCTGTTTTACAATCAGCACACACATCGCTGTCTTTAGTGAATGGAACTGCGAAAAATGATTTTTTTTATCGCCCAGGATAAACCAATGCGCGTTATTCTGCCAAGCGCTGCACAAGCCGTTCGACAAGAGCGCGGTTCCGATGCGGTGTAAACGTCTATTCAACATGGAGCAGTTCTCGGTTGCCGTGAATAACCTGGAGTGCCGCGCAATGAAGCAGATACGGAAGGCCGTTACGGTCGCCGTTCCGAACAGGGTGCACGGCGATGAGAGGTTCCATATCGTCGGGTCGATACTTTTCCTTAAGGAAATCAGAGGTACATAAAGTGCGCCAAGCACACGTCACTTTTTTATGCATCTCACTTCAACTTAACGGGAATCACTATTTTTATCACCGCGTGGTCTTGACTTAGCCAATCAAAGCGCGATAAAGTTGGCGAAATTCACATATTTCGGACAAAACAAAAACCAAAGTGTCATTGCGCATCCATGGGGTTAACTCGATGTCTGCGAAGTCTGCGTAATACCATAAGATTGGAAAACGCCGCGCCGGCTTCTTAATATCATTCGCAAAATAAAAGAAAGCAAATTAATAAAAGCAAATCATTCTTTTTAGTCTTAGATAAAAACAAAAGGAGAAAGATACGGTACCCGCTCTCGGATGGTCCTACAAATCCAAGTTCAATGGATTCACCTGCTTCGTGTCGTTTGTCTCGCTCGCGCTACTGTCAAAGCTCGTCGCTCTCTTTTGTTTCTTCAGGCAGGGTTCTCCTTTTGTTCTATCAATG
Organism: Ypsolopha scabrella; assembly: GCA_910592155.1. NCBI lineage: Eukaryota > Metazoa > Arthropoda > Insecta > Lepidoptera > Ypsolophidae > Ypsolopha > Ypsolopha scabrella. The sequence continues at coordinate 9,768,658 of OU342975.1, read as the reverse complement.
TTTTTATTCAAGAACTTTTTATTTCAGAATACTTGATCTTGTTTTATCTGGATCTCCCTTCCTGTGCATTGCCACGCAAATTTTTAATAACAAATATTAATTATAAATTCGTTTTCAGAGCCTTGGGAAGCACGGATGTCAAAGAAAAGTGGCTACAAATACTACTTTGGCCTGGATAAAGACAAGAAACCTCGAAGCGAGTACTATATTCCTGAAGAGGCGCGTTTGGATATGCTCTCTGCCTTCACTGGTCGGGTTGTGTGGGCTTGGGAGCCAGCTAGCGCTGTGTTGGAAGGGCTACCTCACGAGGGAGTGACTAGGGCGCAAATGGAAGCATACATACAACACAATATTAACAGATAAATTTCCATATTCTGTCTATAAATGTAGAATAAAATTATCCAATGATTATTTTCACGTTGTGGTTTTATTTTAGTAGGTAATGTGATGTATGTGTCGATCAATGTCCTTGCTTGACACTTAAATATTTACAGTCTGTCAAAAAAGGGTTGAAATGAATATTGAAGGAACCATTTTTCTTTCGCCTGGTTACACTAAACAAACAAGTACAAAATCTGTTAAATCGAGTTTACGGGTAGTTATTTCATAAATATATTACCTAAATTATACTATTTGAACGTTGAAAGTTCAATATTCATTTCAACACTTAAAATTGAATTCTGAATTCTATTAAAACTAGGGGGTCATCTAGCTTAGCTCGGCTCCCTAAATTTGTTAATAAGAGGTTTTTGTTCCCCTCATCGTCGTCACACCTTTTTTGACTCTCTTTGTTGAAAGACTTTTGTAAACCTAACAGCTATGAAAAAAATCAAAAATAGTAAATCAGAGACTCGGATGACGTCATTCGGATTGCCGAGCAGTGGACGCACTCGCACGACCGCTCCGTCAGCTTTTCCTTCCCTCCAGCTTATATTGTATGTTTTTCACATTTTCATTGGCGGGTTTTTCTTTGGGAGTGTTTCTCAGTCGATGGGTAGTGTGTAGTCTCAGTACAACCTACATTTTTTGTTATTTTTATTTGTAAATAAAACTCATATATAACCAATCATAGAAAACCATTTTACTGTCTAGTACTCGTTGGAAAGCGAAGGTCCGATGTCATAAACATCAGAGTCTGCTTGCTACGCAAATCCCGATGTCAATGTTGAAAATTCGTTTGTAAATGGCGATCGCGTCGGCATCGGCAATCCGGTTGCTGCGGTTACAGTGGACGCACCCCCCTGCATAACGCTCAAAAAATCCGTCTGATGCGATTACTGCGGAGCGTCCGACGCCGGCATGTAGACGCGCATCTCTAAACGGAAAAGTTGCCTCATCGAGAATCCTTGCCGGCATTGCCGACAGTCCGATGCGTCCGCTCCGTGCGCTGCGGATAGATGCACTTGTATGGCAAACCATACAAAGAATACTAAAATCCGTTTGATGCGGTCACTGCGGATCGTCCGATGCCGGCATGTGGACAACAGGCAACTTTTCCGTTTAGTGCGGATGACGTCATTCGGATTGCCGATCAGTGGACGCACTCGCACGCCTGCTCCGTCCGCCTTTCCTCCCCTCCCGCTTTTTCTTTGGAAGTGTTTCTCAGCCGATGGGTAATGTGTAGTGTCAATACAACCTACAGTTTTCGTTATTTTTATTTGTAAATAAAACTCATACATAACTAATTATAGAAAACCATTTTATTGTCTAGTACTCGTTGGTAAGCGAAGGTCTGATTTCAAAAACATCAGAGTCCGCTTGCTACGAAAATCCCGATGTCAATGTTGAAAATTCATTTGCAAATGGCGATTGCGTCGGCAATCCGGTTGCTGCGGTTACAGTGGACGCACCCCCCGGCAATACGCTCAAAAAATCCGTCTGATGCGATTACTGCGGAGCGTCCGATGCCGGCATCACAAATTATATAGAGATAGACGGTATGTAGTCGCGTGCCTTTGTAATAATAAAACTATCGGCGAGCCATGTGCATGCATGTGTGCGTGCGAGTGGTGCGAGCCGTGTTTAGGGTTCCCAAGTTTTTTTTAGAAGAAATAACGTATGTAGATATTATGATTTCAGATTTATAGTGCAGTCTTTAAAAAAGGAGTTTATTTTATTCAAATTTTTGAAACTGTATTATTTTGTGCTTTTTGCACAAACGTAATCGTACTTTTCATAAAATTTTACTTTCATTTTCTTACAGGGTAATTACCTACATTAATACCAAATACTGTAAGAAACCAAGTTTGACAGCTGAAGACTCTTTCAAAAGACACTTTTTGTGCCTTGTTCTAAACCCTCAACTGTGTTTTCGCTGGCTGGAGTTATTTACGTTTACGTTTTATTTCACATCGAGATTTACCTTATGGTCAAATAAAGTATTTTCATGTACTTTATTGCTATTCAAAAATATAAAGTACGGAGACCCAAAATAACGTAAGGTACTTAATTTTAAACTACGGTTGGCAACCCTAGCCGTGTCGTGCGTGTCGTGGCCTCGTCGCACTGTGGAGCGAGTCTATGGAGACGTTTGGACTTAGGGATTTAAAAAAGTAAACAATTTAATTAAGTCATTTTGATAATGCCACCTAGTGCAGTTAGTGATTGGCTCTCAAAGTTGTTGTTTGACAATTTTGTATAACATTTTCATAAGTGAAGATATTTAATAAAAACCATTTTTTTACTATGGAGACAACCACGTCATGGGACATATCTCCTGATTCCGGCCTTGTTTCAAGATGTGGTATTTTTTATTGAAATCATCTTATAAAATGCAACGAATGCTCCAAACAAACTAGGTGCACCAAAGGTACACTTTTTAAGAAAAACCGGGATTTAATATTATTTACGGTATTTTGTTTTTCTTTCTAACAATCTTTGGGTTTGTATGTAAGCGATTTGGTTGGTTAGCTTCTAAGCAGTACTTAGTAGGAGTGATGTTATATAACCGGTAAAAAAAACGGTATTTTAGTAAATAGTGTCTATCTTAAGCTTTGAATATAAATAATTCAAGAGAATGATAGCATTTCTTCTTTATGCTACTCAATACGAGTAATAATAATTGACCGGTTAAAAAAACCGGTATTTTAGTACATCGTGTCTATATAAAATTTGAATATAAGTAATTCAGGTTAATTGTCTCATGACTTCTTCGTGCTAAATTAACGAATCTAACAGATAATTTTACTGGTACAAAGCTATCTGAAACCTGATACCTGACCTTTCATCTGACCAAATAGTTGTTTACCAGAAAATCGCTTCGTTTATTATATTTTATTACTTTCATTTATAACATTTATTATATTAATAGTAACACTTAATTAATTAATCTATTTATTATTTAAGATATTGAGCAAAAACCAATTTTTACTATGCCGAAGACCACGTCATGGGATATATCTCCTGATTCCAGCCTTGTTTCAAGATGTGGTATTTTTATTGAAATTTAATATTACAACGGTATTTTGATTTTCTTTATATCAATGTTATGGTTTGTAAGTAAGAGATGTAGTTGCTTAGTTCCTAAGCAGTACTTAATACGAGTGATGTTACATTACCGGTAAAAAAACGGTATTTTAGTATGGTGTCCATTTTATGTTGTGAATATAAGTAGTTCAGGATAATGATAGCTAATTTCTTGTTGCTACTTAATACAAGTGATTATTGTTTATCTTTTTACCAAAAAAAAACAAATAAATTTGACGGTAGCAAAAGGCATTTTGGCAGACTTTATTCAATCAATTTCTTTGGTGGGAAAATATTTCCTGGTGGAAATTAATTAATTTGCCAAACAACAAAGAAAAATAAAGATTTTTAAACCTTTAAGTTGGAATAAACAGGAATCAAATTTAATGCTTTTATAAAAGTTGTCCAAGTTATGCGTTGCTTATAACTTTATTATTTATATGAATAGATGGGTATCTAAAAAAAACGGTTTTTGTTTTAGTGAAATTATATTACAAAAAGAAAAATGTGAATAAAAATTACTTATTAAATAAACAGTAACACATAATATTATATTATATAATAATAATTGTGATGTGCAATAAATTTTATAGTATAAAATATATAAAAACATACATTTATTAAAATGAACAATGGAAATTAAATAACCATATGACTTAACTTATTTATTATCTTCGAAATCGCTTAACTCGTCTTCTGAGCGAATTTCAGTCATTTCGTTTGCATCAACAAATTCAATATCAAGCGGGTCGGATTCAATTTTAACAATTTCGTAAAACTCCCTAAACGATGACTTGTAAACCCTCTGATTGTAGGTAGGTCGCATGCTCGATAGAAGAGGGTCCGAAGAGAGCAGAAGGTTATGCAAAACGTCTTCGTTGCATGCGATTTTGCTGCGCTTTCTAGAATGATCCTCTCTATATCTTCGAAAATCCTTATTGCTTGATTCAGAAGCTTCCTCTGACAAAAATCCTATAGGTACTACTAATTCTTGACAATAGATGGACCATGTATGAGCAGTTTATGAAGACTAGACGGCATGTAATACCATGGATACAATTTGATGTAAAATTTTGCAGTGTCTTCACAAAATGCACGAAATTTGGCAATGTTAATTATTTCACCCGATGAGATGCACTGCAATATAACACCAATTTTTCGAATAAGATGTGCATCTAAACCTGTTAAATTTGCTGTCTGCACCGGTTTTTCAAAAAATCGTCTGGCAATATTTCCCGTGTTTGTCGTCCCACTGCCCTGTTTTACAATATCAAGGAGCATACCCGTCTCGTTTTGACATGCTTCCCGAATTTTTAGTTTTTTGTCACTTACTTCTTTTTTCCAGGGCTGCATCTTCCACTCTCCATTGTTTTACATCGAGCTTGTATGAAATGTGGAGCAAGCATTCCATGCTTCGAATCCAGGCATGAAGAGAACTCAAACCACATTGATACATGTCGTCATTTGTAGGCCTGTTTTTTAATTTGTCCAAATTATTCTTTTGAGAAGGAGTAGCTTTGCATATGTCCATGTGGTTGATCCTGTATGTGAAATATAAGAATGAATTTTACCATCAATCATGGTCAAAAGCAGTTCATGTGAAACATTTACTTCGTTAGGACAAGCAGACGAAGTTAGATGCGTAATCTCTTCTTTTATAGTTGTCATTTCTCTGGTTACGTTTTCTTCCGTCTCTTTCATGAACTTGAACATATATGGACGACAGTATGATGTTGATGACGGACGCTTATTTTCCCAAATTACGTCACCTAGTTGTGTAGTTAGCCGAAGAGGAACAAGTGTTGCCATGAAGACACTTGCACAATTCAACTCACTGGGACTTGTTTCTTGATTCGCAGCTTCTTGTTCACTGGTGTTGTGTTGAGGTATTATTATGGTTGACTGTTGACTCGAGGGACCTTGTTCATTTGTGCAGTTTTCATCACTTGTTGTTGCTCTTTGATGATAAACAATTTGACTGTAGGCTCCATCAAAACCCCACTTACTAATTAAAACTACTTGATTTTCTTCAATATTTGCATCGATACATTTTTAAAGTCTCTTTGCTATTAAATGTAATAGCGCCTGCAATTTCACCTTCGCGGAAAAGTCCGATATTATAACGTACTCTTTTGCCGGATAACACTTTTTCTTTTCTTCCACTAATTTATGATAACTGGGATAATTTGTTCCTTCAGCAGCATTAAAGTCTCTTAATGTATTGTAGCGCCATTTTGATAATTTCATTGAAATAAATAGGGCCAAAGCTTTTTGTAAAGATATTTCTTGGTTGGATTTGCTGTTTCCGTCAATAAGAGCTATCAGTTTAGAAGCCTCTTCAGGTTTCTTCGATAGGTAATTAAGTACATATGCCACATCGCGCTGACCTAATGATTTGAGTGTGCATCCGGCAGAAAAAACTGTCTCTTCAGCACTAGTGTTTGGACTTGATTCCTGAGTTCGTCTTCTTTTTTGGCGGTTCTTCTTCGAACGCTTTACGTGGACTTATCTGGGTACTAGTTGAAGCATCTGATTTGCAGCAAGGATCAATAGCGGGAACTAGGTCCGAACAAGTGTCTACGGGTACGAATTCAACTCTCGCAGCCTCTGTATTCTCCTTTAACACATTTGACCAGTTAATCTCTGTTTCTAGCCAATTCAAGTGCTTCTGTAAAAAAATTTCTTCACTTCTTGCCGATTGTGTCCACATAGCATACATGCGGTAGCAAAAACGATGACACCAACTGCGTAGGACTTTTTCAGCATCTTCACTCAATTGATCACCACTGTTTAATAACACGTTGAGTAAATGACCTTGGTCCCGAAAATCGTTACGGCTCCGAAGAGAACTGTAAAGATCAAGGTTTGTCTCAAAACCACGGAAAGACATAGTGATATTGCTCTGTATAAAATTGAATCTAAACTGATAAAGCAATGAACAGAAGCAAGCTCTTTATACCCTTTTTGTTAAGAACTTAAACCCTTACTTTTGTTACACAATGGCCATTAGTTAATCTGCTACTGCCAATTAACTAAAATACCTAGTTATTACTGATATTTTCATGTAAGTATTCCATTAGTATTAAGAAAGTGAGCAAAATTTAATTTAATTTAATTTTGCTCCATTTGTTAATACTAATGGAATACTTAATGGAACATATCGGTAAAACTAATGTATTCTTGTGTATATTAGTTAATTAGCAGCAGCAAATTAAATAATGGCCATTGTGTAACAAATAGATTGATTCAGATTGATACAAACAAAAACCGTATCTAATATTAAATCCTGTTTTTTTTCTTAAAAAGTACAAATTTGGCGCACCGAGTTTGTTTGGAGCATCCGTTACAATTTATAAGATGAATTTAATAAAAAAATACCACATCTTGAAACATGGCCGGAATCAGGTTTCAGATAGCTTAGTACCAGCAAAATTATCTGTTAGATACGTTAATTTAGCACGAAGAAGCCATGAGACAATTAACCTGAATTACTTATATTCAAAGTTTATATAGACACGATGTACTAAAGTACCGGTTTTTTTTTGTTTGATAAACACTTGTACTTGTCCACTTATTTATATTAATTTCCCTTACCGGTTTCGCTGTTAAAGCATTATCAAAGGTTTCTTTGATAATGCTTTGATAATGCTTTAACAGCGAAACCGGTAAGGGAAATTAATATAAATAAGTGGACAAGTACAAGTGTTTATCAAACAAAAAATGTTTCAAAAGTTCCACCAAGTGCCAACAATCACGAGCATCAACTCCACCGGTTTTTTTAACCGGTCAATTATCATTACTCGTATTGAGTAGCATAAAGAAGAAATGCTATCATTCTCTTGAATTATTTATATTCAAAGCTTAAGATAGACACTATTTACTAGAATACCGTTTTTTTACCGGTTATGTAACATCACTCCTACTAAGTACTGCTTAGAAGCTAACCAACCAAATCGCTTACATACAAATCCTAAGATTGTTAGAAAGAAAAACAAAATACCGTATATAATATTAAATCCCGGTTTTTCTTAGAAAGTGTACCTTTGGCGCACCTAGTTTGTTTGGAGCATTCGTTGCATTTTATAAGATAATTTCAATAAAAAATACCACATCTTGAAACAAGGCCGGAATCAGGAGATATGTCCCATGTTGTGTCCATAGTAAAAAAATGGTTTTTATTAAATATCTTCACAGATGAAAATGTTATACAAAAATGTCAATCAACAACTTTGAGAGCCAGTCACTAACTGCACTAAATGGCATTATCAAAATGACTTAATTCAATTGTTTACTTTTTTTAATCCCTCCATAGACTCGCTCCACAGTGCGTCGTGCAATGAAGAAGCTGTCGTCTAACGGTATCGCAATACGACACAACTTTTGTCGTGCGACCGACCAACCGACGCGATAAAATTCAAACACAGCGCTTCGTATGAATTTGTCCTAACTGGCAATGCGCACGGTCATGCAACATCGCATTTGTCGGTTCCCGCGTTTGAATTTCAAACATGTTTGTTATTTGTCGTGTCGGTCGCATAAAGTCAACGAGTTGTTTGTTTCCAAAAATGAATAACATTTATGATACCGTAATAACTAGTACGAGGAAGGCCTATTTTATGGACCAAAAACTACATAAATCGCCTTGTTTACTCGAAAGATGGCGCTAACCAGACATGGACTTGAGTGTTGCCAATGATCAAGGCGGTTCTGATGAATGTTGTCAGCTTTAAATAATTCTAATTTCCTTTGGCCCATAACACCAGCGGTGCGATCCGCTGCCCTTAAGTGGGAAAGTGATTACTTGAACTCATTCTTGAGTCAAGTTTGAGTTGAAGTTACAGAGGACCTCCTTTTATAACGTAAGGTTGATATCGGCGGTCCACTATAACCTAAACTAAGTAGATACGTAGCGTCGGTGTTGGCGATGCACTTTGCGGAAAATAAAAGACCTTTTAGTGTTTTTGGCGTCGAGCACGTGGCAGGGTGCTAGGTCAACGCGCGCGAGCGCACCCAAAGACTTCAAGCACAACACTGGATAAACAAGATGGCCGACATACGCGGGTCGGTCGCCGGTCGGTGCATCGGCCCGCGGGGAAACGCGAGGGGGGTGCGGTAGAGGTGGCGTGCCTTCCCCGCGCGCTGTCCTGCCTCTGTACGCTCGATACCGTTTAATACACAAATAAATCAATAAATTGCTTACATCTACATTCTGTTCGTAACATCCTCCCGCTCAGTGTCGGCTCGACACTCATCATTTTTTCTTAAAACTAGCGCTATTCTAGCAGCAGGGCGTTTCAGCACCCCTGTCTGCGTCTTAACCTTTACGACTCTTACGCGACCGTCCGCCCCAGGATATACCGCTTCGATTATGCCTTTTGGCCATGTATTTCTAGGAGAGGAGGGATCCACTACCAATACTACGTCCCCAATTTTTAGTTGGTCACCTTCTTGCTGCCACCGCTGGCGCGGAATTAGTTCGGGGAGTACCTCCTTCATCCACCTTGCCCAAAAAAGGTCAGTCAATCGTTGGGCAATTCTCCACCGCTTGTTTAACACCAGATCCTTGTCATCGAAAACTCCAGGTGTGGGCAAGTTGGAAGAAGACCCTATAAGAAAATGGTTAGGGGTCAGCGTCTCATTATCTCGATGGTCTACAGACACGTGAGTCAGTGGTCTACTGTTTACTAAGTTTTCAACCTCAGCCAAGAGTGTTGCCAAAGTTTCCTCGTGTGGGGCTCTTGCTTTAAGAACTACCTTGAGGGCAGTTTTTACACTGCGCACAAGACGTTCCCAACATCCTGCCATATGTGGGCTAGCCGGAGGAAGGAAGCTCCAAGAGACCCCTTTGTTAAGAGCCTCGCTCATGACGGCGCTTTTGTCAAGAGCTTGATATGCCGATTTGAGTTCTGTTTCAGCTCCACGCATATTAGTGCCGTTGTCGGAATAAATGATAGTCGGCCAGCCTCTGCGGGCAGCCATTCGGCGCAATGCCATTATAAAGGAATCGGCAGTAAGGGATGGCACAATTTCAATATGTACTGCTCGGACTGACAAGCATGTGAATAAAACGCCGTAACGTTTTGGTCTAGATCTCCCGACCGTAACCTCTATTGGTCCAAAAACATCAACACCGGTTATGGTAAACGGCCTTTGGTGATGGATGAGCCTATTTTCAGGTAAGTCTCCAAGTCGTGGTGGTTTAGGGTTGGCCTTTCTTATGCGACAGAACATGCACTGTGCCGCAATGGTGCGGACAGTAGGTCGAATACCCAATAGCCAGTATTTTTGTCGCAGTTCATTAACTACTAGCTCGCTGGGAATAAGCCGTGTCCACGCGTGGTTTGAAGAGAATCGCCACCAATGTTGGCGATGCACTTTGCGGAAAATAAAAGACCTTTTAGTGTTTTTGGCGTCGAGCACGTGGCAGGGTGCTAGGTCAACGCGCGCGAGCGCACCCAAAGACTTCAAGCACAACACTGGATAAACAAGATGGCCGACCTACGCGGGTCGGTCGCCGGTCGGTGCATCGGCCCGCGGGGAAACGCGAGGGGGGTGCGGTAGAGGTGGCGTGCCTTCCCCGCGCGCTGTCCTGCCTCTGTACGCTCGATACCGTTTAATACACAAATAAATCAATAAATTGCTTACATCTACATTCTGTTCGTAACAGTCGGGATTGGCCCAAACATACAGTCGTTGACCCATACTTGGGACAATTCGCAACTTTCGAACTACAAAATCTATATTAAATTTAAAAAGTCGAGAAAACCAATTATGTAGATAAATTGGTCTGTACTACATAATTAATGTAGCAAAAATTCAATAATATATGAGTAATATAGATATTTTTTTAAATTTTAAAACGGCAATGTCCCAAGTTAGATGCACTATCCACATACTTGGGACTGTATTTGTTTTGCCTTATGTCTCATGATAGAAAAGCGGATAATGTACTTGGGACGGTAAAAAGGGTTTAAAAATGTATGTTCAACGTTATAAATTTTATAAATAAAAAAAAACACTGGGAAATAAGATAAAAACAACATTTATTGCTGAGGCCAAAAAGTAATGAAGAAACCTCCTCTTTTCTATTAAGAAAAGCCTTGTATCTGCTTGTTAATTATATATTAGTATTCTCTTGCACTCACTTACTAATTGCAATGAACATCGTTTTATAAAAATGATTTAAAACCATTTTGAAATGTCCCAAGTTCAAATACTGTTTCTTACCAATAGACAAAAGGCAAAAAGTAAACTGTCCCAAGTATATGGGCTTTCTACCAGAAAAATGAAATAAATAATAAGAGGGTTCAGTAAAAATTTTTTTTATTATATTAACGTACATAACATAAAGTTTAGTAACATAGAGTTCCTTAACACTAAATTTATCATAGTAGGTAACATAAATCAGCTTACATGTTAAAAGTAAATCTACCGCGGCATTCCTTAAGTAGTTTCAATTTCTTTTTAATTTTTTCAAATTGAACCACCGCAATGTCTTCCACTTGTGGGAAGACATAAATATTTGCGTGTCCTTTATAGTTTCTCATGAACCTTACCACGTAATTTTCATTCACTGTTGTTATTTGTCCAACAAAATATTTCAAAGTCTCATTTTTCTTTCCTTGATCATAAACAAATTCGACATAAACAAAATCATTTTCAGTATAGTTCACATCTTTTATGGGCTGAACAGCAGTGTTGGGCGCATTTTCCATATTAACTTCTTCATTAAAATCATCTATACGTTCTATTTCAACATTGAGCATATTATCTTCTACATCATTAGCTTCTTCATTTGAGTCACGCTGTACGTCTGTATTGAGCATATCTTCTACATCATTAGCTTCTTCATTTGAGTCACGCTGTACGTCAATATTGAAGATATCTTCTACGTCATTAGCTTCTTCATTTGAATCATGCTGTACGTCAATATTGAGCACATCTTCTATGTCATTATTAAATTCTACATTGCCTTGGTCCTGCTGATTCACAAACTCAAAATCCAGCGGAAAGTAATCATCGTTTTCGTCGTAGTCATCATTGATGAGAAAGTTCATATCTTCTTCCTCATCAGAGCTATCATGAAGAGACATGACAGAACTTTCTTCTGAGGTATCATGTTCATTTGTCCTGCCTCTTTTCCTGTCGACCTTCTTTTGAAGACTATTATTTTCTTTATTAGATCTGCTTTTCTTACTTTTTCTCTCATCCTGTGTTTTTTTTTTATTAGTACGTTCGGCGTCACGGCGTTCCATGCTTTCAATCACATTTTTTTCAGATATACTCTTGCCAGGTACAATTTCAATCTTTTTCTTTCTAGGTTGGGTCTGAGTTTCTTTCTCGCGAGTTTGTTTAAGATATTCTTCAAATGACGCTATCCAATATGGTCCTGATGTAGAGGCCTGTTGTTTTTGCGAAGTTTGGGGTAATTGCTCAAGAACTTTATATTTATTTAATGGTGAAATACCACTTTTTTCAAAACCCGCTTTCAAATTTGCTGGTATTGACTCGCTAAGCTCATTTAATGTTTTTTTCAGCAATCTAGGAAACTGATCTTTTCTAACACAGCCTCGATATTTGGCTTTCCATTCCGTGAGTTGTCTTCACCAAACAGTTTTCAACGGACTAAAAAAGGCCAAATCTAAGGGTTGACACAAATGTGTACTGTTTGGGGGCAATAGAATAAATCGTATATTATTTTTGACACATAAATCGAGTAGTTTGATTGATATGTGACTGGCAAGGTTGTCTCCAATGATTGCTTTCTGACAATCTCCAAGTTTCGTCAGATATGGTAAAGCAATAGTGATAAACCAATTTTCAAAAATATTCGCTTCAAACCAACCGCTTTTACTTTTGCTATATCTAGCTCCTTCTGGTCCTCCTTCCGACCAAGTATCATAAACATTTTCGGCTTTATAGACAACGTAGGGCGGCAGACAATCCCCACTAGCTGTACCGGCAAACATGACTGTAAAATTTGATTTTGAAAAATCCATTATATGTTCTGGATATTTACATGTCCTTTTAACAATGACCTTACTTTTTCCAGGATTATCCTGCATACCAGTCTCGTCGTAATTTATGATTGCTTGTCTTGGTACGTCTGCTAGTGACTGTGCGAGTTCTTCAAAATAGGCATTTATTATTTCAGGAGTGACTGCAGCTCTCGCTCTTTTGATGTTTTGGCATAAACGAGTTTTTACTTCATGTCTCTGTCTTTTTAAAAATCCCTTAATCCAATTTTTGCCTGGCATATTATCGACAAATCGTGGTTCAGTAACACCTTTTCTTTCTAAAAATGATTTGACGATATTTTTCAGATCATGATGTGTAAGTGGAAACCCCCATTCAGCACATAAACATAAACATTCGGATAATTGTGTTTCTTCTATTGTATTGAGAGCGGGTGGCCTACCATACGGATTTTGTTGGATATTTCTTGCACTTCTTTGTATAGTAAATTTTGGAATGCCAAATTTCTCCTCTGCTTTGCGATACGACATTCCTTTCTTTGCTGCTTCAACAGCACGTTTTAAGTTAACTTCACTAAAATCGTGATATGGCCTCTTTTTTTTAACATCTTCATCCATCTTTCTTTCTGGTATCTGGAAATAAAATATCTATATTATTTACTTCATATCATAAAAGATAGTGAACCCTAAAAATGTCCCAAAAACTCTAACTTGGGACGGTGTCCTAACTTAGGACGGTGTCCTAAGTAAACGACCCTAAGGTGCTTTATCAGAAAAAAAATCATAATAAAAGCACGAAGAATGATAATGATACACTTGCAACTTAATTATGTAGCTGAAAGACTAACAATATTGTAAAAAATACCACCACGGACAGAAAAGTAAAAAGAAATGGTCGGCAATCAAAGTTATACGGGTTAAACTTCTTTCCCGGTTTTTGTCTCAACTTTGAATGTCGATATTTTTCGTTTTCTCAACGTAATACAAGTTAAAACTAATAAAATACCATAGACAATTTGTCAGCTGTAGAGTGTTGCCAGAAGTTTAAAAAAAAAAAGATCGTCCCAAGTAAACTTACCGTCCTAAGTATGGGTCCATGACTGTAATGAATGTCTGTGATTTTAGGTTATTTTATTTGTCCAAAATGATATTGTCTTTGGTTTTCTTGCGTAACTTTTTTCGGACTAGAGACTTATTTTAGTTTTGGAAATGACGTAATCGATAGAAAGTTAAATAAAAAAGCTGAAACTTAAATGGAGAACCTGAAAAATGCTTTTTTTCCGGTAACTTTCGCGTTGCGTCTCCGAAGCTCGTTTTTCAGATCTGCCAAAGACTATGAACCATAATCCATTCTCGTTGTTGTTGAAGAACTCATGATGAAAACAAAGTCCGGAGTACAAGCAGAGGTCAAACGCAATGGCAAACAAGGGTCCAATGTACACGCGAAGGTCAGTCGATGTAAAGAGTCACAGAAGTCCAAAAGAATAGCCAGGGTTGTCGAAATAATCACAAAACACAGACAGTAGCACATTCTCATAACCACAAGAGAAACGGAAAAAAATGCAAATGATACATCGAACGATAACATACGATAAACTTGCTATCGATTCGATAAATGAAAATGTTACTCTTATATCAATAAATTAAGGGTTACCGATTAAAAATTATCGATTTTATCTGTCAAATAAAAATGGCTGCCCATGTCTAATCAATTCCTTGAAGGGATAAATTAAAACCATGTCTAATTAACGCATTCTACTGAAAAATTTGTTTTTTTTTTTTAAATTATCTGTCAGAATATTCCTCATGCAAGGACGGGAAACTGAAATTGCCTTTTGTAGTCACAAAAAAAATATAGATAAATGAACTCTCTTACGAGCCTAATGCAACTTTCAGAATAATAATTTTCACTTTTTTCCCTTTAGAATTTATGAGTACATTTTTAACGTTTTGAATTTTGTCCAAAACCCGGCAAAACTCGGAAGTGACAACTGTCAGGCAAACTTTTAACGGTACCCAGGGCCGCGTTCAGTTTGATCGCCCGCTCATCGTTGACAGCTGGACAGCATATACAAATTCAACGCGTGCAAAAGAGATGTTATGATCGCCGGACGTAAGCGGGCGATCAAACTGAACTCAGCCCAGACAGCGTTAGAATTCGCACAAGCCAGTGTGATTTTCGCATCACTCGGAAGCGTTTAACGCTTCCGAGCAACTGGTTCGGTTACCCTCGGTTTAAATCGGGTCAATTATTGAACGCTCTAGGGTGAAATTCGCAAGAATAGGCATGATGACTAAAAAAAATGTATTAGTCCGTTAGTTAGATTATCAGAAAATATTGGACAGGTATTTTTTCTTTTTTCAATTAAAGAAACAATGATGAAGATATAGCCCGCTGAAGTTCCGCGTGACGTCACATCTAGGTACAATTTTACTTAGAAGTGACGTCATTTTCCTCCACTCCCAAACTTTAACGCGCTTTACCTCTGTAATTTTTTGTTTGATTGACAAAAGAAAAAATACATGTCCAATTTTCTTTGATAATCTAAATGACGGACTAAATAGAATAATATTTTGTTTACCCTATGTACAAGCCTATTCGCATCACTCGGAGTGAAATTCACTCGTTTTCAAACGGAACCTTAGAAGGTAGTTGACGACGACGCTGACAAGGACAAATAATTTGGAGAGAAATACAAAATCCAATCTGGCATGGCAACCCTGATTTGATTTGGGCGCCAGCGCCGGTTTAATCGTTTTGTGTACCTTTTTAGAAAAATATTATTTACAGTAAATTCATTTTAACATTGCAAAATGACTGTGGGAGAGATGAACAAAAACTTGCCGTGGTAAGAATAGATATTACATTTCCGTAAAAAAGGAGACACCTTCGTACCGTACGTCGTGGTAGAGGCATACCTAAAACTCAAAACTCAAAATATATATTTATAAATATTATTTACTAATACAAAAGCATACATAATCACCAAATTAAAAATCTTTCTTTTATTTTTATGGTGAACAATTTTAAAAATATAGTAATTTATCTTCAGAGCCTCTCTAGATTATTCTGGCATAAATTACTATCTCAACGTCATAACCTAAAAAGTAAAAACGTACAACCGACTTATTACATTCAACTACTACAATACTTCACAAACAGTAAGTAGGTACCTGTTTATTAATGCTAAAGTTACTTGAAAACGCCAAACCAACACAACAATCACTCCGTTCATTGATAAAGTAAGTATTTGTATTTTATTATGTTTCAGGGTAGAAAAATATCGCCCATCAAAACTAGAAGATCTGGTGTCACATGATGATATTGTTAAGACAAGTAAGTCTATTTTAATATCCTTTTTTAACATCTAAATTAAATGCTGCTTTCGAGCAGTTGTTCAAGATCAGTATGTACTGAATATATTCTTAAACATTCTGCGTTATTCCACTAATCCCCATTGAAAATCCTTTTGTATGGGGATTTGTGGAAGAAAAGTTCCAAATCCCCATTAGTTTAGAAATAAAATATAAATAACAAAATAGTAATTTATAATCAAGAAGTCTTTATTTCTTATGGAAATAATATTAAAAAATATAACATTTATACCTGTGATTTTAGTAGGGAGTTAAAATCACAGTTAAAAATGTTATATTATTTAATAAAATCACAGATTTAAAATTATTAATAAAATTAGGCAAGTAATTATTTAAACCAGAAAAGATATATTAGAAAAAAATGTAAAGACAAGAATTTCAAAAAATTCCTTGTGCCAGGATTCGAATCTGCAACCTCTTGTTTCCCAGACAAGTGAGCTACCAATTATGCCACCGATGTACTTACCTAGACTGTTGAATTTTTCCACCATACTTGTCCACCAGGTATTTTTGTAACTATTCGATCAAACTAGCTTGTAATGCACATACTGAACGCTCACGAGGGCGTTATGTGATTTCACGCCTTGTTCTTAAGAAACAGATGGCGCGGCGCTGTCGTCGCTACAATATGTGTTGCTTCAGACAGTTAAGAAATTCACAGTTCTCATTAACTAAGATTATGTTTTTATTGCGAAATCCATCGCTTTGGAATACTCTAAATATTATTATTAGAGTGCATTACAAACCAGAAAAGATAAATTTGAAACAAATGTAAAGACAAGAATTAAAAAAAAATTCCTCGGGCCAGGATTCGAACCTGCAACCTCTTGTTTCCCAGACAAGCGCGCTATCCATTGCAGTAGCGCGCTTGTCTGGGAAACAATTGTCCGGTGGCCAAGTATGGTGGAAAAATTCAACGGTCTAGGTAAGTACCTCGGTAGTGGAATTGGTAGCGCGCTTGTCTGGGAAACAAGAGTTCGCAGGTTCGAATCCTGCAGGGCAATTCCGGAGAAATAGTCAAATCGAGATCTCTAAAACTTGATCTAAAAATGTATGGAGTTCGACTGACAAAATGGGTTTTTACCATCGAGAAGGCAAATTCGACAGACTGACTTTTTTTCCAATTCTTGTCTTTACATTTATTTCTAATTTATCTTTTCTGGTTTGTAATGCACTCTAATAATGATATTTAGAGTATTCCAAAGCGATAGATTTCGCAATAAAAACATAATCTAAATTGTATTTATTTTAAATATTCCGTCAGCAAGAAAAATCTACTGAAAAGTTATTTTGACAGCACAATATGTTTTTGTCGGCCATAAAAAAAACCACCAGCAATACCTGGTCAGCAACTAAATCAAGGATTATCAGAAGATAAGTAGATATTTGGCCAGCTTGACAATGTATGTGTCTGTGAAATAAATATTGGTAGTAAAACATAAATAAAATAAAAACAAACTTTTCAATATATTTCGGCCTCTTCTATGAGGCCATCATCAGTTGAATAAATGTCATTTATTATGTATTTATGTCATTTATTCAACTGATGACGGCCTGAAGAGGCCGAAATATATTAAAATTTTGTTTTTATTTTATTTATATTTTTACCACCAATATTTAAATAAAATAAAAGGCTAAACATAGCAATTATATCTTTATTCATGTTAAATATTTATTTGGTCAGCAGGATTATTGCTAATGGATTAGCATAAAAATAATATTTAATAAGCTATAATTTCTAAGAGTCTGAATTATTATTTTAAAATTATGGTCAACTAACAATTTAAAATTAGCGCAATTTTATTGAAAAAGCGGCAATGATCGGTTAAAGTGAGCGGAGTTTCGCAAAATGAGCGGCCAATTGTGTCTGAGCATTGTCATTCGATGAATTGTAGAACTGTTGATACTGACTCAAAATTACAAAGAAACCGAATACTTATTAAACACCAAACTTAAGCAGGTTTCACACCCCTCCTCCCCTCCATCCCCTTGCTTCATCCACCCTCCCCCATAGCTCAAATTTTACTTACATATTTATATTTAAACATTCACTTACATTCATACATAAACACCTTTACTCATACTGCACATCTCACATTGCATGATTGAAAAAAAATGTATAGTTTTAGTTTTATAATTCTTAATTAACCATGCAATAAATTGTTAAGCAGGGCGTCGAGGATAACTATGTAATTTAGTTGTACCTGTTACACGTGCCACCTGGCCCCCAACTTTCAAGCCTAGCTTACATTGGGGACCTCTGCATGGCTCAGTCGGAAATGGTACCATTCGCAAAATGTACCGCATGCGCAAAACGTCACATAATGCACCTCTCTCGAAATGCACCTATCGCAAAATGCACATATCCTAAAATACACCTGTCACAAAATGTACCCTTGTATATAAACAAACGTAAAAATACCAACATACATATTATGTACATATATACACATACATATATACACACACATAAATTAAAAATATATTGAATTTTGCATACTTACTGACTAACGCCACCTGTTACCGAATAGCATCACTAATAGTTGGGGATGCATGTAGTATGATAACAAGTTTTATTTCATTTAAGTAAAGGTTATATTAAATATCGATAAATTTTATTATATTATGTTCATTACGTGAAAACTGATTTTTCCACCTAATGATCTTCAACATTTCATACGAGACTAGGCTTTGTCAGTTGTATTCCTTTGCCTATGGTAAAAAATTAAAATGATGTGTTTGTGTGCTTCGAAAATATTTCGTTGTTTCGTAATGTTGTTGGTGTTTCGTGTGTGCCGAGATTTTTTTGAAAAAGTGACTACAAACCTTCTAATTTCACAATTCACAACGAATCAGAAAGGAAAATGTACAATTATTCGTGGTGCCTACAGATATAGTTTATTTATTTATTTAATTAGATACATTTGCAGAAAATACATAAAACATTGATGGTGGGAGATATTATAGGTACAGTTCTGATGTACATTCCTTATAAATGTATACATCCTTCGCAATTAAAATATTTAAAAACTATATGAAAGAAAACAAAGATAAACTTCTGAAATAATACACATGCATGACAGTAGAGCTTAAGATAAAATATGAACTTATATAATTAACACTATGATGTAACATTAACAATTTTTTGTTTGTAGCAGTTGAGTGAGTCGGAGAAGATATCGATGTCAGGATCTTTAGTACAATTGGTTGTGTAGCTTTGGAAAATTCTGTTGATGGGGGAATGTGTGCCGGTGTTGGTTCTGGCTTGGGGTCCTTTTAAAATTTTTGTAATTGGTTGTCGTGGAAAGTTATAGGGAGCTGTTAAAGAAATTTTCCCTAAAATATCGCTGCAAATGGTTTTACCATTGATGGTTTTATGCAGGAAAACGAGGTCATGCATAGTGCGGCGGTTTCTTAGTGAAGTCATTTTAAAAAATTTTAGGCGTTGGTCATATGGACATCTGTGGGAGACAACTGAGGACTCGAAACCAAGATGTCTTGTGAAAGCGCGCTGTAGGCATTCAAGGCGTTGTGAATGAACGGCGTAAGATGGGTTCCAGGCAGAAGAGGCGTATTCCAGCGAGCTGCGCACCAAAGTATTGTATAACAACATTTTTGTACGGGGGTTGAAGCCTTTCGTATTGCGTTTAATGAACCCTGACATTTGAGCAGACTTTTTTGCAATTGCATTGAAGTGGGGGATAAATGTGAGCTTAGAGTCCAGAGTGACTCCCAGGTCTTTAATCTCACTGACCTCTGTCAGTTCTTCGCCATTAAGGTGGTAGGTTGAGATAAGAGGCAATCTTTTTTTGGTAAATTTAATATAGAAGCATTTCTTAACATTTAATTTCATTTTATTATCAGAACACCATTGCTGTAATCTATTTAAATCATCTTGTAACAAAGTGGAATCGCTGGGGCAATCAACGGGCATGAAAATTTTAAGATCATCTGCGAATAATAAAAATTGACAATTATGAATTTGTGAAGCGATATCGTTAATAAATAGAGAAAATAGAATTGGACCTAGGTGAGAACCTTGAGGTACTGCGGAGTTCGCATAATATAAGCTTGATTGAAAACCATTAACGGCTACGACTTGTGAGCGTTTTTCAAGGTAAGATATAAACCAATGGAGCAGGGATCCATGTATTCCACTTGCTTCGAGTTTGGCGATGAGTAGAGGGTGACAGACTTTGTCGAAGGCACTGCTGAAGTCTGTGTAAACTGCATCAACCTGGAGGCCAGCATCGATTTGTTGTGAGACGTTGGATACAAAGGAGACCAAGTTTGTTTCAGTAGAACGACCCTTTTTGAAACCGTGCTGAAAGTTGCTAATGATGGGGTCTAAGTGATGGGTGACGATGGGACAAACCACGGACTCAAACAGTTTCGAGAAGCAAGACAGAATTGAGATAGGTCTATAATTTTTTACATTACTATTATCGCCATTTTTAAGTATGGGTATTATCCTTGACTTTTTCCACTCGTTAGGAAATTGGCCTTCGCTCAAAGAACGGTTAAAAATTATGAATAGAGGATAGACTAGGGATGAGGCACAGCGTTTGACAAATAGAGGGGGTATGCCATCTGGGCCTGGACCCTTGAATATATCTAATTGCTTAATTTTGTGCAGAATTTCTTTTTGACTGAACTGTAAATTACTTAAGGTATTATTGGAGTGGGGTGGTAAATTTCTTTGGTAATGATTAGGGTCGGGTGAATAAGTAGAGGAGAAATGAGTGGCGAAGAGATTGGCGACTGCGGGACCTGTGTCAGCAGTGCAACCGTTTAGGCGCGTGTTTGCAGGTATTGACGACTCGCCTTTTCGTTTATCTTTAATATAGCGCCAGAAAGCTTTGGGATTACTTTGAAGATCTATTTCAAGATTATGTTTATAGTCTTTGTAACATTTGTTTTGTAATTTATGGCACCTGCTGCGTAGTAATTCATATTCAAATTTGTCTCTAGGGTTTTTAAATTTACGGTATTTTATTCTCATTTTGTCTTGCTCCGAGATAAGTTTAATTAGCGCTGCTGTATACCAGGGCGGATATTTAGATTTCCTCTTCTTTCGTTTAGGAACGTATTTGTCTACTATTTGCTGTAAATGGTTATAAAAAGTTTGGACCATTTCATTGACATCGGTGCAGTTATTTAATGCATTGTACCAGTCAGTGCTGTTAAGTTTTGAAGCTATACTTTGGAAGTCAGCCTTGTAGTAGTTGAGATCAGTTCGAGGCTTACAGTCAAGATACTTAAGATTAGTAAATGGCAATTTCATTAACAGATTAGGGTGCTTTACGTCGAGTTTGCTAATGAGATCACTCGGCGGTACAACTGAAGCATTATTTATATTACTTAAAATTAAATCTAATTGTCTATTATCACTATTACGTATATTATTGTACTGGTTCAGGTTATTAAGACTTATGAAATCAACTAGAGTGTACCCTAAGCTGTTGTTGTAATTTGTAGGAACTGAATACGAGCAATAATTGCTCTTTTCCCAGGAAATGAAGTTAAGATTAAAGTCTCCTAGTATGACAATGTCATCGACATAACTCATGATATCATTTGCATTAACTGTGAATTTTGTTAGAATGCCTGGCTTTACAGGAGGCGGAAGATACACGGCACATATGTGAATGTGTTTAATGTTGTTGTTTACTTTTAATGTTAACCTGACCCAGAGGTCCTCGCAGTCACTTTCCCAGTTTTGGATACGGGCTGAGTCTATGTCACGAGATACAGCTATCAAGACGCCACCTCCGTCTTTTTTAGAGTTTGGTGTACAATCGCGGTCTCTGCGGTATACAATATACCTATCATCGATAAATTCTCTACTGCAAATACTTGAATTTAGCCATGTTTCTGTGAGTACAATTACTTTATAATTACATAATAAAATATTGCTATAAACTTCGTTAGTTTTTGTTCTAATTCCTCTAATATTCTAAATAAATATAATAAGCATCGGTTTCATAGCATTGTGTTTCATAATTTGTTAGGGTACATTATGCGAAAGGTGCGTTTTCCGATAGGTGCATTTTGCGATAGGTGCATTTTGAGATGGGTGCATTTTGCTAAAGGTGCGTTTTCCGATAGGTGCATTTTGCGAAAGGTGCGTTTTGCTAAAGGTGCATTTTGCAAAAGAAAAATAATTTCCCGCGGTACATTTTGCGATAGGTACTTTATGCTCCGGAACGCTCTGCATATATTACTCGTATTGTATAAGTGCCTACTTATTTTGGTAATAAATAAATTTTTAATTTAATTTTTTTTGGCTTCTTAGTAATTTTTGGAATACCTTTATAGCCTATAATATGTTGACCAGGGTTACTGCGATGATATAATAAATGAAAAACTGCATCCTTATCCGTTGAGTGGATCTCGATTTATAACGGAACACACATATAGACAGACAGACAAACAAAAATTCTAAAAATGATTGATTTGGCTCCAGTACAATACTAATAAACCATTTAGATAAAAAAAAAATCAATGCAGCAAAAATTGCACACTCTTGTTGCTATAGGAATAAAATTAATTACTCAAATCAAAATGAATTTTACAGTTTGCCAAAATTCAATAAAATCCGTATCACGATTTGCTGCTCTACATAGGTAACACTAAAAGTTTCCGGAACTGGCCACTTACATAAACAATATTTAAAAATTTATTGCAACATTTGAAAATAGAACTCTTTGGCTGTAGAATGCAGTTTGTTTCATCTGACTGTCCTTTGTTTTTACCTTGTGGCGCCATTTAAAAAATTGTGTGTCTGCATCAACATGGATTTAACTCGGGAAAATTTTCGTAGTATGATTTTCTACGATTTTAAGTGTAATTTGACAGCTCAACAGAGCATCGCTCGGCTTGAAACAGCTTTTGGCAATGAAGCACCATGCAAGACGACTGTTTATAGCTGGTTTGCAGAATTCAAGCGTGGTCGTATCAATCTCAGTGACGAATCTCGCGATGGTCGGCCGTCCACCGCTGTGACCAACAAAAACATCGATGCTGTGCGCCGTATGATTGAAACAGACAGGCATGTGACCTACCATGAAATTCGCGCATCCTTAGAAATAGGCATGAGTCAAATACAATCAATCCTACACAAACATTTGGGTGTGAGAAAGCTGTGCTCGCGGTGGATCCCACACAACTTGACCGAGGCTCAAAAAACGGACCGCGTCACTTGGTGCAGTGCCATGCTTACCAGATTCAACGAAGGTGCGTCAAATTTGGTGTGGGACATAGTAACAGGTGACGAAACATGGATTTATTGCTACGATCCCAAAACAAAGCAGCAATCGAGCGTATGGGTCTTTCAAGATGAGCCGAAACCAACCAAAGTGGCGCGCGTGAAAAGTGCATCTAAGCGGATGATTGCTTCTTTTTTTAATAAAACTGGACACGTGGCTACTGTTGCTTTAGAGAATCGTCGTACCGTGAATAGTGACTGGTACACGACCATTTGTTTGCCGGAAGTTATTGACGAACTCCGTAAAAATAACCGTAAACGCCGTATCATCCTGCACCACGACAATGCTAGTTCTCACACGGCCAGACAGACAAACGACTTTTTGAAGACGAAAAATGTAGAACTCATGAGTCATCCTGCATACAGTCCCGACCTGGCACCTTGTGACTTTTTTCTGTTCCCAAAAATTAAGAACCAATTACGCGGTCAACGATTTTCATCACCAGAAGAGGCTGTCGAGGAGTATGAAAAACACGTTTCAGAGGTCACCACAGGGGAGTGGCACAAAAGTTTTCAAAACTGGTTTGATCGAATGAAAAAGTGCATAGACGCCAAGGGAGATTATTTTGAAAAACAATAAATTAATTTTGTACCTTTAATAGTATTTTTTCATATTCATTCCGGAAACTTATAGTGCGTCCCACGTATTACTAATATTGCTGCAGATATATTTAATTACCCTTGACATACATTTTAAAGCTGTCCAATATCACATTACTTGCTGATCAATTTAGTTATTTTGCCGATCACTAGAAGCAGCTCAACTCACTTTGTTTGCTGACAAAATATATTTTGGAGCCGACCAAAACCCCTTTAATTTGCTAACCATTTAAATGATAGCCATAAAATTATATGGGCTCTATGAGCCGTCAATGGGGATTAATAGAAGAAAAGTTCACAAATCCCCGTTGATGGGGATTGTCAATGGGAATAACCCAACATTTTTTAGGTTAAACTGGAGTTTAGAAAATTTACAGTTATAATTTTTTACATGATGATAAAACTTTAAGGCAAGTAATAAAATTGTATTTATTTTAAATATTCCGTCAGCAAGAAAAATCTGTTAAAAAGTTATTTTCACAAAACAATATAATACAAAACAAAAAACACCAGCAATACCTGGTCAGCAACTAAACTAAGGATTATCAGAAGATAGGTAGATATTTTTCTTCTAAGTAATTTTTTTAACACCCTTATGGCCTATATGTTGACCAAGGTTACTACGATGATAAAATAAATGAAAAAAACCGCATCCAAATCCGTTGAGTGGTTCTCGAGTTAACGGAATATAAATACAGACAGAAATACAAACAAAATTCTAAAAATGGTTGTTTTGGCTTCGTTACAATACTAATAAACAATTTCGATGAAAAATTTGAAAATATATTTTATTAGTTTAGAGGAGAATGCCACGGGATCGTAACAAATGGCGTCACAACCAAATCAAAGTCGTAAAATTACTTAGATATTTTAAAATCTGATCAACATCTGTTTTATCAAAAGAGTTTACTTAAATCTGGAATTCTAATAATAATAGGTTGGGGAAAAACTCTTTT
This sequence comes from Ypsolopha scabrella, assembly GCA_910592155.1. NCBI lineage: Eukaryota > Metazoa > Arthropoda > Insecta > Lepidoptera > Ypsolophidae > Ypsolopha > Ypsolopha scabrella. The sequence goes on along the minus strand of OU342975.1, from coordinate 9,744,020 downwards.
CGCCAATTGTATGTATGAACTTATAATACAATCTCTTTGGCTATACCATTTGTATCTGGCTGGTTTTGGTATTATTATATAGTTTAAATTTTAAAAAAGATAATTCCAAATTCAAATTAGGTAAAATGTGTGATTTTCATTTGTTTTTCTTACTGTTAAGATGAGTGAATCTAATGAAGAAATTCGATACATTTTAAAATTTTACTACAAAAAAGGTAAAAATGAAACGCAAGCCGCGAAAAAAATTTGTGATGTTTATGGACCTCGTGCAGTGTCTGTGAGAGTAGCACAAATTTGGTTTAAGCGTTTTCAATCCGGAAATTTTGATGTCAAAGATGCACCTCCCTCTGGGCGCCCTGTTACGGATAAAATGAATGCCATTTTTGAAAAAGTGGGGCAAGGTCGGCATATCGGTAGTTACGATGTAGCTGAAGAACTGGGGATTGACCACAAAACAGTTTTGGCGCATTTAAAAAAAGCTGTGTACACAAAAAAGCTCGATATTTGGGTGCCTCATGAGCTCACTGAAAGAAACTTAATGAACCGTGTACCCATTTGTGATTCTTTATTACGACGTAATGAAACAGATCCATTTTTGAAATACCTGATAATCGGTGATGAAAAGTGGATCACGTACGACAAGAACGTGTAAAAAAGGTCGTAGTCAAAGGCTGGTCAGGCTTCACAGACTCTGGCGAAACCCGGGGTATCTCGTAACAAGGTAATGCTGTGTGTATGGTGGTGCCCTTCCACATTATTTATTATGAGCTGTTACTGCCAGGCAGGACCATCGATTCTGAACTCTACTGCGAACAACTGATGAGATTAAAGCAAGAAGTTGAGAGAAAGCGGCCGGAATTAGTCAACAGAAGGGGTGTGGTTTTTCATCATGATAACGCTAGACCTCACACACCTTTAGCCACTCAGCAAAAATTAAGAGAGTTTGGCTGGGACGTATTAATGCATCTGCCGTATAGTCCTGACCTTGCACCTTCAGATTTCCACTTGTTTTGGTCTCTTCAGAATTCTTTAGGCAGTGTCAGGTTAACATCACGAGAGGACTGCCAAAACCACTTGTCGCGGTTTTTTGATCAGAAGCCCCAGAATTTCTATAGCAATCGGATCATTTCCCTACCTACAAGATGGCAGAAAGTTATCGAACAAAATGGCACCTACATACTTTAGTTAAATGTAAATAAACTGTATTAAAAAATGTTTTGAATTTTCATATAAAATGCGAAAAAGCTTTTTCCCCAACCATATATCATAATAAAAAATATTTCGGTATTTTCATTTCCGTTGCCGCTTTTCTATGATTATGATGCCAACCAATAATCGCCTCTATCAAAAGGTAATAAAGTCTTTGCATTTGAGTGGGTAGAGTGGACTGACCATTAATAAATGCAATAAATTATTTCACAATAACTCAATGCAGCAAAAATTACACGCTCTTGTGTCGAGGAATAAAATTAATAGTAAATCAAAATAAATTTTACAGCTTGCCAAAATTCAATAAAATCCGTATCACGATTTGCTGTTTACTTGCTAATCAATTTAGTTATTTTTGCCGATCACTAGAAGCAGCTTAACTCACCTTGTTTGCTGACAAAATATATTTTGGAGCTGACCAAAACCCCTTTAATTTGCTGACCATTTAAATGATAGCCAAACTTTAAGGTGCATAGGCACTCCACTATTTTAGTCCAAAAATTGCCCGTTTCTCTGTTGTTTTAAGTTATAAACCAAGGTATAAGACCTCTATCGTCTGGTAGTGATATTTTAAAATTAATATTAATTTTGTTTTAAAGATATCAAGCTGGAAAGATTTACATATAAAGTTGTTTTCTGGCCGTAAATTGTACCTATACCAAAATATTACATTTCAGTCATATAGTAACTTTGTAAATGCCTGTATTAAACTATAGAGGTCTTAAACTTTAGTCTAACTTAAAACAACAGAGAAACGGGTTATCTAATTTTGTATTAAAACCGTGGCATGCCTATGCCTTAAATGGTTTCGTGAAGTTGCAACAATGCTGGTTAGTCAAATAGCTTTTACACTGTCAATATTTAGATGAAGTTGATGCTTGTGATTCCTGGCACATGGTGGAACTTATGATACATTCTAATTAAAATACATTTGTATTGATTGTACCTACTTAGTACATCCATCCATCAGCCTGTTTCGTCCACTGCTGGACATAGGCCTTTCCAGGATTTCGCCACTCTTGGCGGCCTCCTGGAAGAAATGCCCATACTCACACACGCTGGGCAGGCGGGTTGGTGAGCGCGGTGCTGAAACCCTTGCACCAGTGACGCCGCTGCCCGTCACTAGTCTGTTTTAAATAAGGCCCGGCGATTGGGGATGGATATACCGCCATCCATCGGTCCCAGGCGATGGTGGGCCGCCTGGTTTTGCCTGAGAGCTGTTCTCTTACTCTCCCCCGAATAACTTCGGGATGATTTGCGAGTAAGATGGTGGTACCTCCACAGTCGAGCCCGGCATCAGCTGTACCACCTAGAAATTCCCTTGGTGCATACTCAACAAAGAATTTAAACTTTGGTTCTGTACTCAAAGGGTGCCAAATTGTTTGTTAGACTATCATTTTAGTGGTTTTCTTTTTAGCACATATATTGTTATTATTTATCATGATGATTTTGACTTCCATACCCATATTTTGTGGTGTACAGAACCCTTAATCTGTGAGATGCACTCGCACTTGGCCAAATTGTTTTATCACATGTGCTACAACTATGAAACTTTGTGAAATAGAAATTTCAGTTGCAACTTTACTGACACCTTTAAAGATATACCACTCAACTACAATTCACCGTTCTAGCACAATCAAATTGTGACAACAACTATAGATAAACCATACAATTGGCGGATCGCCCGCGGTACGAGGGGAGCGTCGGGCGGCGCGGAGGTAAGAGTCGAGCGGGATGGGGTGGTGCGGGCGCGGGACAGGGCCGCTTCCAACTCCACGTCGCCCGACGCTCCCCTCGTACCGCGGGCGATCCGCCAATTGTATGGTTTATCTATAGATATTATCTATTTCAGTTAACCAGTTCATGGATCAGAACCAGATGCCACACTTGCTGTTCTATGGACCTCCTGGGACCGGCAAGACGTCTACAATCTTAGCTTGTGCCAGGCAAATGTATACTCCACAACAATTCAATTCAATGGTTTGTATTAATGTAGGATATAAAATCAAAGATAGCTATTGCTTGATATTGATGATATTATGATATTCTATACAGACTATTTCAATTTCCAGACATTTTGTTATTACGACATTTTACCTTTTAGTTTATCTTGCCCAATGATCTTCCTGATAACTAGGGGCTTATATAGGGACCCACTAACTGCATAGTAAAACTTTATTAGTACAATAATTTTAATGTTCGATTTAGGTTTTGGAGCTGAATGCGTCGGACGACCGCGGCATCGGCATAGTGCGCGGTCAGATCCTGAGCTTCGCGTCCACTAGAACCATCTTCAAGGCCGGTCCGAAGCTGATCATCCTGGACGAAGCCGACGCCATGACCAACGATGCTCAGAATGCACTTAGAAGAAGTATGTCACACTCTTTGTATTTACCCGCCTATCCCCGGTTTCTGATTCGAGAAAATGTCGTCTATACTTAAGGGTCGGAGTCCTAAATCTGCCAAAAACAGGGTTTGACATTCTCACTTTAGATGACAGTTAACACCAAAATTTCAAAAAATAACTAAATATCTCCCTACTTCATAAACAAAAGCACAAGATCATAAAAAAAGGCTGTATAATTTTATAGTGACTTCAGAAACATATCAAGAATTTCAAGAAAATCTCTCAAATAACATTGCCGCGTTCTCAGTATAATTATTTAATTAGAGACATACCAATTTCAGAACCATGGTAACACATTAGAAAATATGATTAAGAAAACAGTTTTCTGATATGTAAAAATGTTGCAAAAGAGTCAAAATAACTGAGGATTTGCGTGGACGGCAGTTTATTAGAGCGAGATTTAAAAAACAAAATCGTTAGAGCAAGACTTTCCAAGGAGCGCAGAACCTTGGCCACAAATGGGCCAATCACAGCGCTGTATTCAACTCTTAAGAGTGATGTTCCAAAGCCGCTCTCCGTACAAACTTGTGGGAACCAACAACCGCGACACGACAGAAGCATTATAATTTCGTTCTTTTACTCTTTTCTACTCCTTCAATGAATTCTACACTTCAACCGCGAATAATCAATCTTTCACAAAAAAAAGTTTTTACAATCTAATTTGCTATTTAATACCTACTTTCATACATTTCTTAAAAAGCAAAATTTGATAGAAAAAACTTTTTTTTGTTAATAAACTGATAATTGGCGTGTGTAGAATTGATGGAACGTGTAGAAAAAAGTAACACAACGAAATTATAATAATACGACTTTGCCCCTACGGGATTTGAACCTGTGATATCCTGATTAGATGTCGAGACGTTCAAAACACTACACCACATAGGAAGCCGTTTTTTTATGAACAACTCAAGGTACAAAGCAAGTATCCTTTTTGTATTCAATATGAAAGTAGATGAAAAACTGAGGAACTTGTATTTCTAATTTTCTCAAAAAAAAAACAATTCCCAAGTAGTTTCGCTATTTGACAACGGTTCCCTGGATATCATGGTTCTTGACCTGAATTGACCTTGGTTGTGGCTAAGAAATGGCCAGCTATGAGTGAGCCGCAATGCGTATGTATATCGTGAAATTTTCTGACGTCCTAGTTATCGGTAACAAATACATGCGTATAAAAAGGTTCGATTAAGACTAATTTTTCGGTATAAAAGTGACGGAACTAATTAAGTTTAGGAAAACGGTCTTCATACATTAACATTAAGACTGAAATTAGCCTGCTTCCGGAGTTCCTTAATGGTTTCGTAGCCATAGTTACTACGTACGTAAACAAAACAGAAGGTAAGACGTGATGCGGCGTAAAACGACTTCGTGTTCTTATACTTATTCTTCAGTGATAAAGTGAATAAAAAATAGTAATTATTTTATTATAAATATTCGTTTCCAAATATTTGTGGTCGTACAAGTTTGATAAATATAACTTTGTTTAGTTTTCATTAAATGTTTCGATTTATACCATCAGATACAATATTAGTATGTCAGATACTGAGGATGACGACTCACCGAACAGGAATATTAAAATTACCGTTGTTGGAGAACCTTTCACTGGAAAAGTAAGTACAATTTTCACTATTATTTTTGAAATAGCTTTTGTTTTCGGTAATACTAAAATTACTGTCGTTATGCCTGCGATTACTGACTTTATGCCTGTGTTTTCGCCCGCTTGGTATTAGTTTTTGTCGCTTGGTAAACAAAGTAAATAGGCCTTCAGTACATGTATAAACTTGAGTATTTTGCGATTGGTTTATTGGTGGTATCTTAGACCATATAACAAGGGACTAGGCAAGCGCACTTATCCCCCTCTGCCGAAGTACATGAACAATTTGTTCATGTTAGTTTGCTTGTGTGCGCGTTTTGTGTTTGTGTTGCAGCTTTTGATTTAGTGTGACATATCAATTTTTCGCAGGAGTGTGCGTGAATGAGTAAATGTGTGCTGTCCGTGTTTACCTCCCCTCCCGGGGAAAACGGCACAAAAATTTCAGTATAAGAGTCGCGCTTTGCCAGGTCTCGTGTTAAATGGTTTCAGGGTGGTATTTAGGTAACAGCTAATACAACCACTTCCACTCATAACTAAGATTTTTTAAATAGCGCACGACAGCAAGAAAAGTTTAGTGTTTCATAAACTATACTCAGACCCAAAGGGCTTTTATGGCCCATACTCAAGTATGTTTAATTTAATTGTCATAATGTTTAGAGCACGCTCTGTGCACGGTACCTGGGCGGCGGCGGCGGCGGGTTGGGCGGTGGCGGCAGCACGCAGGGCGCCGAGGTGATCGCGGGCGAGTGTCTCGGACTGCGGCCGCCGGTCTCGCTCCACCTGTGCGACGTGGCCGGCAACTCGCTCGCCACCGACATGCTCGACAACTATCTCTACGCTTCTGATGTACGAGCCCCTTTATATACCTTCTCAGTCTTTACTTATATCATCCGACGTTGAACAAGTAAGATGTTTGCATTTCATTTTGAGGGTGCCGTCAAACCGGATAAGTCGGTCTATGCTTGACATAAACAAAAAAAGTCTATAAGGCTAAAATATTACTTGGGAAATACAACACGTTTACCCCAAAAATAAGAAAAATCTTTGATGGCGCCACATCTTGCAAATCATTGGTATATAAGTTTTTTATACCAGCTAGTCTAGCATAACAAGCCATATCGATCTCGATAGCGCGTGATACAGTGCTCTCTGTCACTCTGTTGATCTATTGTATAGAGGGACAGACAGTGTATATCGAGCTGTCAAAGCTCGATACGGTCTACTATGTTAGGTACCCAGGTCATATGTCGGTCTATCAGATCATAGATCTTTGTAGTAAATTATTTTAAGCTTTCAAAACATTGACGTCTCATAAACAACAAGACTCACAATCTCGCTCAAAAAGTGTCCGCGATGCATTTTGTCACCGCTATGGGGTGACAAATTGGAATAACGATTGCATACAACTGACATTGCATCTTATGTTAACGACATAACGTCTTAATTTGGTTGAAGGTTTTTGCTACTATGCACGTTACAGGTTCGGACCACAGATATAGATCTAAATAGATGCCGCCAGTGTATGTACTTCGCGTGCCCAATCGCGCGCCAAAAGGGAGAGCACTGCTCTTCCTTCACAGATATTGACTCCTTCAAGTTTGACTCTTATGGATTATGTCTTAAGTCTTACAATTCCTTCTAGGATTCACACCGCTGTCAACCGTTTTCATTGTAAAATGTGACACGCTTGGTTTTCATAGAGTTTAATGCACTTGCGTCATCTATTTAGACCTATATCTGTGGTTCGGACACTTTTTGACGAAGTTTTCTTAGCGACACACCTAGTTGTTCATGAGAGGTCAATGTTTCAAAATGACTTATCGATGATTTAACTTAATTTTACTTTTTCAGATTGTACTATTCGTATATGACTTGACTAACCTACAAAGTTTCGATAAACTCGACTCATGGCTAAAGAAAGTGAAAGAAGTTTTTGAGACAGAACAAAAGAAGCCACTAATGGCTCTATTCGGAAACAAAACTGACCTTGAACATCAGAGAGCTGTGAGGCTGTCCGTTGTACAGAAGTTCGCGTCTGAACATCTATTAGATAGTTTCAAAGGGTCTGCCAGGACTGGAGAAATGGTTAGTCGGTTTCTGCATGAAAGCTATCAAATGTATTGTTGTCTTTTGTAAATTAAAGGGTTTTTTCAGGTCAATAATGCTATAACTAGCCTGGTGGCTAGGGTCCTCGGAGTTAAAGTAAGAAGAGCGCCGGCTGCTCTCAATGGGAAGTCACCTGTAATAAAAATATCTCAACACAATGGACATCATCCGCTACCACTGAACCAAACGGAGCCGACGCAGTCCCTTATAATGAACAGAAAAGCGTTGAGGAGGTTACAAAGAAAATCATCTTCTGTTTGTTCTATACAATGATAGTTATTTATTTGTGTTCCCTGAAAATAAACATCATTGTTACTTACTGTATTTTTATTTTATCTCTACTGGTCTGCATGGGTTTATTTATAAAATTTCAAAGTTCGGTCCAACCGTACAACTGTTGCCAGAAAATTAATCGCTCTCTAAATGGATCAGCCTCCATACTTTGAGTCCTGTTTATAAGTTATTCCACCGTTTCCCACTTGACTGGTGTCAAGGAGCTGACATTTGGCGTTGGATCCCTAAAAACGTTTATAAAATTAGTTCGAAGTCTTATATATTACTTTTGTTATTCACAAGGTTTATACAAACCCCGTTTTAATGAAATTTGACCACATTGCCACCAGTCGGTCTCTTGCTAAATCCGAGAAATCGTCATTTGGAATAATATTTTCTAGGTCTTCTACTCTCCAGATATAACCAATATCGTCAACGTGGCTGGCTCCAGGACTTGTTATATTTTTCCGAACCTTCAACATATTGTATGCTCCATCGACGGCAAATATGTAGTAATAAACATTTGAACTGTAATTCAGATGTCCCTGCAGTCTAACCAAATAGTCGGTAATGTGACCATACCAAGAGTCCGTACAGAGTTTTGTGTATTGAAGAAATGTTTTTTGTGATAATTCTTCGTCTCTGAAATAAAACTCCTTGATGCGGCTTGCAGTTTGATTCTTTTTAAAGGACGTATCGTCGATCGGAAACAAATCTGTCGGCACGACCATGTAAAAATTATTGTTTACGAAATCAAGACGATTCATATATCTTTCTAAACGTATTCTACCTTCATCAGATGTCCGACCTATCAACATCGGTAAATGGTTATAGCTATTGTTTTTTATAATTGCCATAGGATTTTCTGGTACAATCCCGAAGTAATCTCTCGACATTGTATATGGGTAGTACTCCGCATAACCGGTTGGATACATACATTTTGATAACCGCCGTGATATCTAAGAGTTCTGAAGTGTTTAATGTTTTAAGGTGTAAAATCAAATCTTTATTAGATGAATCGATCTTGTTAAGAACTTTTTTTGTTTTGATTATCGTAAGTTCGTTATCAGAGTGATAAAATATGTAACTCAGAGCAGTCCCACTACTTATGATAACTTGCTGAAACAGCCCCTGTGCTTGAGGCGAGATAAGTAGGGCATGAGTCATAATTCCTCCTGAACTAATTCCTCCTACTGTCACCCGATTGAAATCACCTCCGAAATATTCAATATTGTTTTGAATTCATTTTAGTGCTTCTATTGAATCTGCGAGGCCCATATTTCTTGGCGCATCTTCCGAATTTAAATTTAGGAAACCAAGCATGCCCAATCTGGAAGCGATAAACTTTAAAAAAAATGCCAAATATACAGGCTGACTTTCAAACAAACCCCGATAATTTTAGAGTTTATTAAGGAACGTTAGTGGAACCCTTTTTAAAATGTAGAAACAATTAAAAGTCGATGTTATTAAAAAATGTTACTTGGAAATAAAATTTATGGTTATCCTAGCTATTCCTATACGGAAAAAGTTGAAAATAGTCCAAAAAATTGGGATCAATAATAAAAATAACTTCGCGCGTTCTAATTATCTTCGGGTGACCATGATTTCTTTGGATTTTACGAAAATCTTATAAGGGCTCCAACTTTAAAATATAATGATGAATATGATTTTGAATGGTTTTAATAAAACCAGTTTGTATTCTTCTACAAAATACTAAAATATCGGGATTAGGTTAAAAGTCATCCTGTATAATGCACGTAAAAACTTCACCAGGTTTCCTATTCTCGAAATAAATAAATTGTAAAAGCATTGCACTTGCATTTGGAAACTTAATAGACAGTAAATAGGAGTTAGTCATTTTAGAACATGTGTAAACAATCGGATCTGAAAGCAAATGAGCGTGCCATTTTGTCATTAGTCGTTAGTTAGCCAACAGGATGTGCACTATCTGTCGTATCGTTAGTTAGCCAACAGGACGTGCTCTATCTGTCGTATCGTTAGTTAGCCAACAGGGTGTGCACTATCTGTCGTATCGTTAGTTAGCCAACAGGACGTGCTCTATCTGTCGTATCGTTAGTTAGCCAACAGGACGTGCACTATCTGTCGTGTCGTTACTTAGCCAACAGGACGTGCTCTATCTGTCGTATCGTTAGTTAGCCAACAGGACGTGCTCTATCTGTCGTATCGTTAGTTAGCCAACAGGGTGTGCACTATCTGTCGTATCGTTAGTTAGCCAACAGGACGTGCTCTATCTGTCGTATCGTTAGTTAGCCAACAGGACGTGCACTATCTGTCGTGTCGTTACTTAGCCAACAGGACGTGCACTATCTGTAGTGTCGTTAGTTAGCCAACAGGATGTGCACTATCTGTCGTATCGTTAGTTAGCCAACAGGACGTGCACTATCTGTCGTGTCGTTAGTTAGCCAACAGGACGTGCACTATCTGTCGTGTCGTTAGTTAGCCAACAGGACGTGCAATATCTGTCGTGTCGTTAGTTAGCCAACAGGACGTGCACTATCTGTCGTATCGTTAGTTAGCCAACAGGACGTGCTCTATCTGTCGTATCGTTAGTTAGCCAACAGGACATGCACTATCTGTCGTGTCGTTACTTAGCCAACAGGTCGTGCACTATCTGTCGTGTCGTTAGTTAGCCAACAGGATGTGCACTATCTGTCGTATCGTTAGTTAGCCAACAGGACGTGCACTATCTGTCGTGTCGTTAGTTAGCCAACAGGACGTGCACTATCTGTCGTGTCGTTAGTTAGCCAACAGGACGTGCACTATCTGTCGTGTCGTTAGTTAGCCAACAGGACGTGCACTATCTGTCGTGTCGTTAGTTAGCCAACAGGACGTGCACTATCTGTCGTGTCGTTACTTAGCCAACAGGACGTGAACTATCTGTCGTGGTGGTCTTATAGAGCTGTTATTACACACTCCTTTTGGTTAATAATGCATTAAAGTTTGAAATGTCACTTTCTATTTTCACACCTTTGACAGACCCTGATTTTGTGTTAACGATAATTTCATTGTCATTGCTTCTTAGTAAAATAACTAATACAACAACTATAACTACCACTATAAAAACTGATAATATTAACAAAATATTACGTTTGGTGTTTGCCATTGCTTTTACAATATCTGACTATGTAAAAACCATGAACGAATTAAAATGGTAAAAACGAAACTGTTTATCTTGAAAAACCGGGCCAGTGCAAGTAGCAGCCGTGCTCTGAGTGTTCCGTACAAATACCAACTTATGATGACGCACAAAATGTAGGATCTGCAAAATAAAATTTTTCCCACTGTGATGTGTGTAGGTAGGGGAAGAAACTATACACACGCAAACCAGGGTTGATTAGCCCTATAGTGTGTTTATCTTATTACGTCATAACCGGTATTTGACAGTAGCTTTTTTGTGTGCTAGTTTAATAATCCTGAGCTCTCCGTAACATTTAAATAAGTTAATAGACTTGAATGATTTGAATTAAATTCACAAATTTATCATTACCTACAAAATGCATGAAACAGAACTGAAAAATTAAGTTGGTCGAGTATTCGGGGACGTAACTCTAAACGTATATTAAATGTCGGCGTTTTTAGTATATGTTGTAAACCACAGATCAAAATAGATGACGCCAGTGCATCAAACTCTTTGAAAACCAAGCGTGTCACATTTTACAATGAAAAGTGTTGACCGCGGTTTGAATCTTAAATAGAAGGAATTGTAAGACTTTAGACATAATACATAAGACTCAAAGTTGTAGGAGTCAATCCTTGAATCAATCCTCTCCCTTTTGGCGTGATTGGACACACGGAATAGGTACATACACTCACGGCATCTATTTAGATCTATGTCTGTGTTTGAACCAGTAGTTCACTCGCAGTCCTAACCCAATTCAATACGACTTTACCTTAAACGGAAACGTTATCCCAAAAACAGACTCTGTTCGTGACTTAGGAGTCTTGCTTGACAGTAAACTCACTTTTTCAAAAATGGTATCCATTTTATCCGTAACAGTGCGCCCAGAGCGAGTTGCATCTTTGACATCAAAATTTCCCGATTGAAAACGCTTAAACCAAATTTTTGCAAGGTACTCTCACAGACACTGCACTAGGTCCATAAACATCACAAATTTTTTTCGCGGCTTGCGTTGCATTTTTACCTTTTTTGTAGTAAAATTTTAAAATGTATCGAATTTCTTCATTAGATTCACTCATCTTAACAGCAAAAAAAACAAATGAAAATCACACATTTTACCTAATTTGAATTTGGAATTATCTTTTTTAAAATTTAAACTTTTTAATAATACCAAATCCAGCGAGATACAATGGTATAGCCAAAGAGATTTTATTATAAGTTCATACATACTATATGCGAAAAGAGTTTTTCCCCAACCTAATATATACATACAATGAGTTATGCTAAAATAAAAAAAAAACAAAAAAAAATGAATTTTACTCCTATTCATACTTATTTACAATTTAATATTATTTATTGAGATGAATTTCGACAAAGCGTCCACAAAGGAAGTGTCAACAAGACTCAATAAGAAACTCATGTTTTATTTCAAGTAATGATTTTAATTACATTCAGCTTTTTCATAAAAAAATTCTGATCGTTTTGTTCGTAATACCACAGAATACTTAAATAAAAGTACGAATTACATTTTGGTTGCATGATGTACGAGTCATTATTTTACATTTGAGTAACGTTTTCAACGTGAATAACTTTACATGTGAGAGACGAGTGAGTAACATGTACAATTAATTTAATCCTACCCAGATGCCATAACGACATAAAACAAGCCGCTAAATGATAGGGCCTGACAAATAATTTGCATCCTTTACTGAGTACGAAACCCTTATTTTTACTCTTTGTTCTCTTTTTAGTGAATGTGCATATACGTGGGACGCACTATAAGTTTCCGGAATGAATATGAAAAAATACTATTAAAGGTACAAAATAAATTTATTGTTTTTCAAAATAATCTCCCTTGGCGTCTATGCACTTTTTCATTCGATCAAACCAGTTTTGAAAACTTTTGTGCCACTCCCCTGTGGTGACCTCTGAAACGTGTTTTTCACACTCCTCGACAGCCTCTTCTGGTGATGAAAATCGTTGACCGCGTAATTGGTTCTTAATTTTTGGCAACAGAAAAAAGTCACAAGGTGCCAGGTCGGGACTGTATGCAGGATGACTCATGAGTTCTACATTTTTCGTCTTCAAAAAGTCGTTTGTCTGTCTGGCCGTGTGAGAACTAGCATTGTCGTGGTGCAGGATGATACGGCGCTTACGGTTATTTTTACGGAGTTCGTCAATAACTTCCGGCAAACAAATGGTCGTGTACCAGTCACTATTCACGGTACGACGTTTCTCTAAAGCAACAGTAGCCACGTGTCCAGTTTTATTAAAAAAAGAAGCAATCATCCGCTTAGATGCACTTTTCACGCGCGCCACTTTGGTTGGTTTCGGCTCATCTTGAAAGACCCATACGCTCGATTGCTGCTTTGTTTTGGGATCGTAGCAATAAATCCATGTTTCGTCACCTGTTACTATGTCCCACACCAAATTTGACGCACCTTCATTGAATCTGGTAAGCATGGCACTGCACCAAGTGACGCGGTCCGTTTTTTGAGCCTCGGTCAAGTTGTGTGGGATCCACCGCGAGCACAGCTTTCTCACACCCAAATGTTTGTGTAGGATTGATTGTATTTGACTCATGCCTATTTCTAAGGATGCGCGAATTTCATGGTAGGTCACATGCCTGTCTGTTTCAATCATACGGCGCACAGCATCGATGTTTTTGTTGGTCACAGCGGTGGACGGCCGACCATCGCGAGATTCGTCACTGAGATTGATACGACCACGCTTGAATTCTGCAAACCAGCTATAAACAGTCGTCTTGCATGGTGCTTCATTGCCAAAAGCTGTTTCAAGTCGAGCGATGCTCTGTTGAGCTGTCAAATTACACTTAAAATCGTAGAAAATCATACTACGAAAATTTTCCAGAGTTAAATCCATGTTGATGCAGACACACAATTTTATAAATGGCGCCACAAGGTAAAAACAAAAGACAGTCAGATGAAACAAACTGCATTCTACAGCCAAAGAGTTCTATTTTCAAATGTTGCAATAAATTTTTAAATATTGTTTATGTAAGTGGCCAGTTCCGGAAACTTTTAGTGTTACCTATGTAACAATTTGACCAAATTTGAAACTTGTGTGTATTATCGTCTTGAAATATTTTTCAAGGTTTTTTAGGGTTCCGTAGTCCGACAAGGAACCCTTATAGTTCCGCCATGTCCGTCTGTCCGCGGCTTAGCTCAGAGACTATGAGTACTAGAAAGCTGTAATTTAGCATGAGTATACATATTAATCACGCCGACAAAATTGTAAAATAAATTCTTGAAAAAAATTTTTTTTATGCTACATCCCGTACACGTAAATTGGGGATGATTTTTTTTTCTCGTCTGTCTTATAGGGTGGGGTATCATTGAATAGACCGTTTAAAAACATTGTGGGTGTGTGAAAACCATTTTTCGATTTAGGGTTCCGTTGGCGAAATATTAATTTTTAAATTGCTAATTTTTGTTAAAGTCAAGCGTCCCTCCCCCTGCTGGCTAAACGGTTGTTTATAGGTATGTGAAAAAATTCACAGAAGTAGTATATACCGGGTGTAAAAGCAAAGGCAAGAATCCTTTAAGGGTGTGTTAGTATGATCGGTAAAGATATTATTTTAAATACTGGGATCTCTAAACAAAGTACCAGTACCTCATAATAAGATGATTTTCTTTACTCAAAATACACTAATCGCGTGGACACCCTCACTGGTTGGTGGCCACTCGGATGAGGAGTGCGGGTTGCGGGGTGCAATTAGGTGTGTGGGGAGGCCGGTGAGCTGCGTAGCCATAGCTTAGAAAAATGATGGAATTTTTGTTGAAAATTCAAGGTATATTTTTTTTTCTCGTAATGACATCAGAATCGTGTATACTTTCATACCCTAAATGGATTCTTGACTTTGCATTTACAACCTGTATAATGAAGTTAAAAGGAAAACTATCACAGCTAAGTAGGCTTTACAGGCTTACGAGTACAGGTCGCGCCAATCTTTTGGCCCCCTCTAAACACGACAATATATGGGCCGTTCTTCTAAATGTATGGAACTAGAAGTTTGGCGCGATCTGTATTAGTAGACCAACTTATAAAATGTACTGGGCAGCTACGGAACCCTACATTGCGCGTGATAGAGGCCGCAGTAACACGTATTCTGTGAAAATGGCTACCTATTACGTACTACCACACAATACTCGTACGGAACCCTAAAAACATTATGGTAAATAATAAAATAACAATATACCATCTGTTTCAATAGAACTTGCAGACAGTGAAGCCAATTTTAGTTTTAGTGCTATCAAAACGAAATTTTCTTCAAACAAATACTTTAGACAAATTTAAGTTTTGACAGCACTAAAACTAAAATTAAAGCCTTAGAATAGCCTAGAATGTAAACGAACCGTTTCCTAAATTTTTCTCGACCATGAAATATTTAATGAAAACTAGTAAATTAACATCTACGCACCTGCGTCAAAATTAGGTACCAGTAATTTATTTTAAATTTAATTTATTGTTTTTATGTTCCGAACGAAATTATTTCTTGATCTCTTATTCAAGTATCATTAGCGGGGCCGAAGGTCTAGCTGCGTTTTCTAACGAAGTAATTTTTTGATAACTGACTTGATAACCTAGAACTATACATAAACTATAATATAGGTAAAATAATGTTCTATTTTTAGTGAAGTTATTTATTAACCAACAAAAATTCTAGAACTATAGATGATACGGAGCGATCGGATACAATATACCTTGCTTTTGAACGCCGCTTTGCCCACTTTGTACACATAGGTTTTGTGTAGTCCTATCGAATCTGTAATTATTTTTTCAACGACTTCATGAAAGAAGGAGGTTCTCAATTCTACTGTATTTTTTTGTGTATTACTCCATAACTCTGTCTTTACCAATTTGAATTTTTTTAAAGAGTTTGCTTCCGTCTACGTCCCATTTTAGTTTGGTCATGATCTGATGATGGTCTTCAGAGATAGGCAGTGGAACTTCTCAATGGATAACAACGTATCACTTGATATTGCGGCAAAAGCTTTGTACCAGGCAGGACGATGATTACAGCGTGTTACTTGAAAATTGTCATATACCCACCTGACGTTCGATCCTGGCCTCATCACCTCGTACCGTAAAACTCCTAAACGGATGACAGTAAATAACTCGAGATTGTGGGAGTCACTTTGTATAAGTGTGTTTATTGCAGGATATTACTTGGAAATTGTCATTATGCTACCTGGCCGTCGATCCTGGCGTCATTACCATAGAACTCCTCAACGGATAACAGCACACAACACGATATTTCAGTCAATTTGTGTGAGTGTGCTGATTCCAAGATGTTACTTGAAAATTGTCATATACCCACCTGACCTTCGATCCTGGCCTCATCACCTCATACCGTAGAACTCCTAAACGGATGACAGTAAATAACTCGAGATTGTGGGAGTCACTTTGTATAAGTGTGTTTATTGCAGGATATTACTTGGAAATTGTCATTATGCTACCTGACCGTCGATCCTGGCGTCATTACCATAGAACTCCTCAACGGATGACAGCACATAACTCTAAATTGTGGTAATCGCTTTGTGTTAGTGTGCTCATTGCAGGATATTACCTACTTGAAAATTGTCAATATGCCCCGGGCGGGACCGTTTGACACCCTTCGGGTACGGAACTCAAAAAACTGACTAAATACCCATACAACATTTCATCCCCTATTTAATCCATTCAGGTGATGATTTTCCAAAACGCTTTAACATATTTTTATTTTTTTACCAAAAGGCTCTACGCCCATTTACGTGTTTAGACTACAAAACTAACGAAATTCCCATAAAAATTTTCTTCCCCCATTTTACCCTCTGGGGGATTATTTTCCAAAAATCCTGATATACGTTCTTCTTGATATTTAACCAAAAGGCTCAATACCGATTTCTGTAGCTTTTGCTACAATACTAACAAATTCCTTTACAAACTTTCATCCCCTATTTTACTCCCAGGGAATTATTAAAAAAAAATGCTAAAACATGTCATTCTAAATTTCTAACCAAAAGGCTCAGAGCTGAAATTGTGTAAGACAATCGTATTCAAATTCGATTGTCATCTGGCTATTCGGTTAAGCAAATTAGCCCGTTTGATAATTGAAATTGTACGTTTTTGTCTGTCAACAACAAAACTAGGCAATGATTGCCTGGCAATCGTACTGTATTGACAGCTCAAAATTAGAATACGATTGTCTTACACAATTACGTTCAGTACCAATTTATATGGTTTTAATTACAAAACTAACCAATTTCCATACAAACTATCATACCCAATTTCACCCCTTTAAGGGTTTAATTTCGTAAAATCCTTTCTTAGTGAGTGTCTCCATCATAAAGTTAACCTACTTTCAAAATTTCATGTTCCTTGTTTCACTGTGTATATTTTCTTATGTCTGTAAAAATAAAAGTCATCTGTATAAATAAAAGTCACATTATTTTAGTGATAATGAGAATTAACAGGGTAAGAAAAGAACACGGACGAACTGGTTCGAAATAATATATTAAGATGTCTATAGTTCGAACGAACGTCTCCACCAAGCACTATTGTCTCTGTCCAGAAGCCATGGGTTCAGATTAGGGCTCCCTATTTAACGTTAAAACGTTTAATCGAAATTAACGGTATTTGACACATTCGTTTCTCAAAATTGTCCAAACAGATGACCTATAAAATATCCGTTTAATTGAAACATTCGTTTTTATATAACAACCCGAACATGAAAACGAATGCACGACGATTAGACCAAAGAATATAGTACTCTCTAGACAGCTTGCAAAAACCAACATTGTTATTAACATAATATTATACTTATTTGTTGTCTATCTACATAGACTTAAATAAGATACGACAGTATATCCTAAGTCTATGGTCTATCTATATCTACCAAAACTATTCAGACGTTTGTTTGAAAACCTTCATGGTCGTCCGTGTATTCGAGTATTACCATTATTTCGATTAGTACTTTCGATTATTTGGTATGTCCGGTATATTTCATTTAATTCGATTTTGAGAAACGTCACTGACAGCGTTTTTCGTTTAGCGATTAATCATTTTAATCAAAAACGAATTGGTCTGGGAGCCCTAGTTCAGATCTGTTTGAATCTGCATGTCTCGGTAGGCACGTAAGGCGCAAGCCACACAGAAACAGCGCGGCGCACATCGAGCGCGCGGGTGTCATTCAAATTTAGTACAAAACGCATGGAAATAAAGTCGCAATTTGAGGCATAGTTGCCCGTTCCACGCCCGACACCGCCTGAAACATACCATTCTGTGTTCAAATTGCGACTCTATTTCCATGCCTTTTGTATGAAACTTGAGTGACGCTCGATGCGCGTTGCGCCGCTTCTGTATGGCTTGAACCTAAATCTGTGTGTTCGTATTTGTAGCCGATATACGGTGATAGGGCTCACAACCTATCACATTGGGACGCTTCTTTCTTTTAATAATACTCCATACCCGTCTGTGACTTGCACCTCACATTCCATTCTTAAAAACTCCGAGGGATTCATGTCGTATACTTATAAATAATTCCAGTAATAGAGAAGTACACGGAGAACGTCCGTTTCTGCATCATCTGCAACTACTTGGGCAAGATCATCCCGGCGCTGCAGTCCCGCTGCACCAGGTTCCGGTTCGCGCCTCTCAACCAGCATCAGATAGTGCCCCGGCTACAGGAGATCGCAAAGGCTGAAGGGTGAGATAATAAAGCCGATTCTGAAGGCCTTCAATTTAGTTTTAGTGCTGTCAAAACTAAATTTTATTCATTCCAAAATAATTCTTCAGTGTTAACAACAGAAGGAAGCTATATTAAATTTCGAACGCCTCCATTTCAGAGTGAAAATGTCGGAGGACGGCATGAAGGCGCTACTAACGCTCTCTGGCGGCGACATGCGGAAAGTCCTCAACACTCTGCAGAGCACGTGGCTCGCGTACCGTGACGTCACCGAAGATAACGTGTACACTTGCGTGGGGCACCCGCTGCGGTCCGATATCACCAGCATATTGAACTGGCTTATGAATGAGAACGACTTCGCCGTTTGTTTTAAACGTATCCTTTTCAAATCTACATCTTCTATTAGAGTCTGGTGAATAAATGACTGGGCTACCGCCTGCTACTATTCTATTGTCCCAGCAATTACTTTGAACTTGGCCTTTATTTTTATTAGGATCATAATAAGGTTGAAAAAATGTGTCAAATTATATTTTTTTTTGATGATTTGTGTTTAAGTTAAGGGGCATTTTACATTTTCATGCGAGTAATCTAATGAAGTAAGTCAAAATATGGTACTTATATAGATTTGTTGTCACATAATAACATAAAATTCCAGAATGTCTTATACTTATTATTCATCACTTATAAAATACTTCCGTCAATATTCCCGATTAATTTCGCCAGTTTACAACGAATTTTGTATTGAATAAAGCAAGATAACAGTAAAAATGTAATATCAGAATAACCTATGATTTTTAAGCAAGCGAATTCTGTAATTTTAATGAAAATTATTACATTTAATGGAGTTGATGCTCGTGATTGTTGGCACTTGGTGGAACTTTTGAAACATTTTTTGTTTGATAAACACTTGTACTTGTCCACTTATTTATATTAATTTCCCTTACCGGTTTCGCTGTTAAAGCATTATCAAAGGTTTGTTTGGTTGTTTACGTACAATATACGTACAATAATGCTTTAACAGCGAAACCGGTAAGGGAAATTAATATAAATAAGTGGACAAGTACAAGTGTTTATCAAACAAAAAATATTACATTTAATTTTACCGGAAAACATTATCATCACTCCAAATTTCAAGAAAATTACGATTCATAAGGCGCGCCAAGCAAAAAGCGTAATTTTGTGAAATGGCTCGTAATACGGCGCTGGTATAAGTTTTGTCTCTGCTTCTGTACTAATTTAAAGTTTCTGCCTGTTACTTATACTAAGAAAGTATTTTATGAAATGGTGCGTCATAATTTCCTTAGTTACTTGTACAGAAATTCAAGAACTAAAGTTAACAAAAGGCCTTGCACTCAGTGATATACTTACTGAGGTACACACTATCATTCAAAGACGTAAGTACAGTTTAATTTAAATTTTACTTTTCAAATATCGTTTATTCCTTCTTGGTGGTAAAATTTTCAAGTTCTTCCACAAACTAATACAATACATCATTTATCATCTTTTCGTCACTAATGCTCTGAAAGTAAGTCGTATTTAACTCGAAATGCGGGAGGAAAATTCGATTTACAAACCTAGTAAGGTAAGTAAATTTGAAAATCGAATCAGGCTTCCTTACAGTCACTAACTTAACTATTAAGTCACTCGTCTCGCTAAATGACAATGGAAATAGTACATTATGATACAAGTGAGCTGCGTTGGACATTACAATCGAGGCGGGATTGCAGGCCGAGCCGAATGGCGAGGGCGTAATGGAGCCGAAAGTGTAATGTCTAATGCTCACGCGTTTCATACGCCGTTTTTCAACACACTTGCGAGGAAAAATTATAAAATTTCACTGTCTTTTTTCCACATAATCGAAACCACAGCTATTAACTAACAATTTTCTTTGAAGATTTTGTTTTTTGCGCAGATGGAAATAGAGGCACTGACGCAAAAAGCCAACAGCCAAATATTGCCAAACAGCCAAATATTCAATATTAACAAACTGAATATTTTTGTATTTACAACAAAAATTTGAGTTACTTTGTTGATGAAAATAAATAATTTGATTAATAAATTAAATGAATATTTATTATATTTTAACTAAGACAGTCTATTTATTCGCAAAAACTTTACTATTTCTCATCTCATCAAAACTCTTTGCTAAGATTAAAAAAACTGTAATGTAAAAAACTCTAGTGCAATAATGTAAAGTAAAAAGCACGCGCGTTTAATATGCTGCATTATTACTCTAAGAACGCTGCAATAAGGGCCACTTTATAAGCAAGTGTGTTGAAAATATCTTTATTTCCTCGCATTAGTAATGAAAAGTAGAATGTTACACACGGGTGTAAGTTATCAATTGCACCTGAGATATTTAGGCGCACGAGCGACCGAAGCCTTAGTTTGCCGTAAGTATTATATACAGTTTTTTTTAAATTGTACGTCGTTTTGACGTCTGATTCGGCCTTATACTTACGAAAATATCATCGGGCCTTATACTTACGAAAATATAGCTTCTAGCTACAAGGTATTTTTCCTTGTGGCATTTAACCGTAGAAGCCTAGTAATTTTGTTCGACTTCTGTGTTTGACGGAAACGACAGCAAAAAATAAAACCAATTAGATTTTTCAGCCATGCAGCTTTGAAAACTGGTTAGATATTGACTTAGAGTCTAGCTGGGCGATAGATTAGGGGTGTATGTATGTTAATCTGGAATTGAAATTTTCCTTGACGGGTTATCGATAATCTCAATTTAAATTTTCCTTATTTTGAGTACCATAATGAGAAATTGAGCAAATCTCGCTAAACAATACTTAAGACGCATATGAGCCAATCGCAGCGCTGTATTTTATAGAAGGGGTATAAAAGCAAAGCCAACAATCTCCACTTTTTGACAAAAATAAGTTGGGTATACCACGGATACGAGAAAATGATGATCAGTTTGCTCATAATCTTAAGTCATTGCAAAGTTAGCTATATCCCTACTAAAATAAGCACCAAAAAGCGGTTTTGAAAGCAAAGTCGGCATTATCCAATATAAGTTAAAATTACTTCTGACGACACTTAGCCGTGTCTGTAGTATTTACACATAATCTTATATCGTAATTAGAGTAAATTTAAAAAAAATATAGAAAACGGCAATTTTCTCTAATTAACAAAAAGTGGAGATAGCTGATTTTGCTTTTATACTCTGTTAAATGTTATGCACTGTTTAACTTTTTTAATTCTAAGGTTATGGCCAGTTTCTGAATTAAGAAAATCTTGCTATGCGATATTTAGGCGACGAATCAGCCAAACGCAGCAAACTTGTAATTATCAAATGTGAAAGCGGGGAATTAGTCGCCTTTATAAATACTTAGTGTTTGTTCGCAGTGAAGCTGCCCCCCGAAGTGCTGATATCTCTGCTGATCAAGATGTCTGACGCGGAGGCGCGGCTCGCGAGCGGCTGCAGCGAGAAGATCGAGCTCGCCGCGCTCATCGCTGCCTTCCAGCTCGCCAGGGACCAGGTCAACATAGAACAACTTTGATTTTACCTTTGTCTTTATACTTATTTCATTACACTCAGCGTCGCGAATTTTACATCTAGAATAGCTTTGATTATACTGCTGCGCCATTTTCATTGTCGGTGTGGTTACTGTGATTCTATCTTTAGGTTTGCTCGAAATAATATCGGTTTTCCGTTAAATAAACGTTATAAGTAAAATGGGATTGTTATTGTATTATTGCCATTTGCCGATTTGATAATTAATGCACTTTAATTTATTTATACTAACTAATAAAAATCACTGCGCACTGATGTGACGAAACTAACCAGATCTTGTTTTATAAAGGAGCTGTACGTTATTACAAGAAATTGTTACTTCTTTTAACCGTCGGTTCCTTGTATCTTGAGACAATATGGGCGATTGCCCTCCAGCATGGTTGACCATATCAAGTTTTGACAGCTCGATATATCACTGTCTGTCCCTTTTTAGGCAGATCAACAGAGAGACAGAGCACTGTATCAAGCGCTATCGAGCTCGATGTGATCCTTCATGTTAGAAGTGATGAGCTACGAACGAAGTACATCATTAAAAAAAATGACTAATCGGCTTATACTAGATCAAGTCGGATTGAGCAGTGATGTAAACAAAGAAAAGATTCTTTCACACGACCACTTTCGATAGTTATAGTGGTGTACCTGAGTACCTTTTTAACAGTGGTGATGTTCGACTATTTCAGTGACAGCTCAGATGTTTTAGATTTAAGCGATGTAATTTTTTTCGAAAAGCACAGAACGTCTTCTTTTCACTTGTCCATTGGATTTTTTTCCAATCTGTGTAAAAGTGGAACATCACTACTAGTCAATATGGTCATACAGATGTGTAGCCGCCATTAGAAAAACGAATGATCGTTTTGTTGATAAGATTTTTATCAAAAAGCGAGTTAATATGCATTTTAATGTGACCAAAAGTGTATTCTACATGAAGAACGAAGTGTCTAGAATCGATGCATGTGAAGTTTTTAATAAAAAGTGTCTACAGTGTCGATAATTTTCATCCTAAACGGTTTGTTTAGCTCATTTTTCAATCCGAATTGACCATAGTATACAGTAATTGCCTCCCCCCTCCACCCCTACGCGAAATCCTGGAATCGCGCCTTTATGTAGCATTTTAGGTGTCAAACGGATCAAAATTGGAACCCATCCGCAACACTGACTGCTCTCCAAAGCTCGAAATGCTGCCGTTCGGTGTGGAGACCGCGAAGCATGCCTGGCCACGTTTGCCGTATGTATGAAAAAACCCGGAAAGTTGGCCGAAAATTGCCACTGATTGTGAGTGGATGTTAAATTCCGTACTGAATTGAAACTCATAAAAATAGGGTTTGAAAAGTTTATTTTCCTAAAACAATAAATAAATTCCTTACAAATACTTACATTATTTACAGTGTAAGAACTAGGCTTAAAGATACAAAAAAATATTATCTAAGAATGTCTGTCTGTTCTGCTGGAGATCGCAACACGATTACAAAGTAATTTACAAATGATATGTTTAGAACAGCAGCTGTGCTTAACTTTTGGTCAGTCTGTATTCATATTAATTATTGTCTAGCTAGTGTATTTTAACAAATTGAGTTGGTATTAATTAATTAGAAATGAGACAATTAATTCATTAACAATTGGGTACCTATAAATCTTGCGATTCGATTTACATATACTCACATTAATTTAAAGTTTATTTAAACTCATGCTACCTTTTTGCACTTATAAAAAAGTATGCTATGTTTCATTCATTCAACTGTGAGTGACAGTAATTGTGAATCACCAAAACTATGGTGAATGGTTGGTTGTGGTTGAAACTACTGAACGGAATTGGATGCAGTTTTTACCGTTACAGAAACTGTATTCTTGGTATAGAAAGGAAGTTAACTATTTTGGTAAAACAGGTGCTTCTGGTTTCGGTGAAGCTGACATACCATAAATAAAATTATTTGTTTGGTATTGAACCGTTTTTGAGTTCCATACTCAAAAATAAGACAAACCCTTTGCACGATTAGGCACTTTGGGTATAACTCGTTCGTGAGTTCATCTGTCTGTTGGTAACAGCTACTTCACTCGAGACAGAGAATGATATAAACCGAAACGTTGAACTTTTTTAGATATCTTGTCTTCATTTTTTGAATGTACTGACTAATATATTTAATTGACGGTGCAAAAATAAACATTTGAAGTGGCGCAGTGGCGTTATTTGATATAAAACCAGAAAATATTGTCTGGGGGGGGCAATGGACATGTGAATAAAACTGAAATAATGTGTCGATGTTCCTATGCGATTGCGATCAAGGTATAATTTAAGTACGAAAACCTTTGGTGCGATAGTCGATTTTGCGGTTGTCCAGTGTCACTTTTGTTTTTGGTAGGATATCAATCATATTTGTTAAAGAAAGTTTTGCCTAAATACAATTACCTTAAGATCTATGTTCGGGTATTGATAATTATCAGTCAGTGTTAAAAGTATATATAGGTAGTATACAAAATTCAAGATTCTGGGTAATTGGGAGATACTTCATAGACAAATAAATTTCCAAATGTGCAGGTTGTAGACTTTGAATGAATGAACGAACTTTGAGATACAGGAGGGTCGTGGCCACAGATATAGATCTAAATAGATGCCGCGAGTATGTACTCCGCGTGCACAATCGTGCGCCAAAAGAGAGACCAATGCTCTTTCTTCACAGATAAGATAAGACTTTGAGTCTTATGTATTATGTCTTAAGTCTTACAATTCCTTCTAAGATTTAAACCGCTGTCAACCGTTTTCATTGTAAAATATGACACGCTTGGTTTTCATAGAGTTTGATGCACTTGCGTCATCTATTTAGATACATATCTCTGGTCGTGGCCATATTTCTTACTTGGCTGACACAGTATCGTGTGTATTAAATAAAGGAACTAAAACGTCACTCTATCCAAATATATTAGAGACGATACTATTGAAAGAGTTGGTCAAGGAGGTGAAGAGGCCAGGGGCGGGTGCGGGGGCGGGCAGGCGCTGCGGGGCGAGGGGCACCGGCCGGTAATACGGCCCGCCGTCGATTCTCTGAAAAATATTGCACGTTATTAGTTCATGCATTTTGAGTTTTGAAGCTGTTAGTGTGTGTTAAAGCGCATAGCCTTGCAACCGTTTTATTACAAAATTTGATAACCCGTTTCTCTATTGTTTTTCATTATAGACTAAAGTTTGAGACCTTTATAGTTTAATACAGGCATTTACAAAGTCACTATCTGGCTGAAATGTAAAATTTTGGTATAGGTGCAATTTAAGGCGACTCTATTCGCCTGAACTCCCATACTAGCGCAGTTCGCTGATCATATCTTTATTTTTAGCTACTTGCTTATTATTTTTTTCTTTTTCAACATATCCCATACAATATCCAAGACGTGAAACTAAAACATTCATCAAAATCAAATACGTACAAAAATTACAAGCGTATAAAAGTCCTGGATTTTACACATATTTTGATGAATGTTTATGTACCGTAATGTCCTACAAGCGATACAACAAATCAAATAATTTTAGTTTCACAGCATAGTATATTTTATACTATTCAAAAATATTTTTGTTTCATTTCGATTTTTGGGATATTTCTCCTGAAATCATAGGAACCACCAAAACCATTTTCGAGTTTTTTCAAAACATAAATGTTGTCTCGCGTTAGCTTGCCTCTCACACCGTGTTCGCTTAGTTCCGTACGAGCTCGGGAAATGAACGTTCGGGCCAACCAATAACAGTCAGTCACTGCTCTACAATCCGAAGTTGAATGTAGAATGAAATAGCAAGCGTAGCGACCCCATGCGCGACTGACTTCAAGCCGCCGACTACAGGCTTCTTAAGGCAAGAAAACAACTTTGTATGTCCAGCTGGATATCTTTAAACCAAATACAATATTAAAAATTTTGGCAGAATGGTGCCTTTTAAAATATTAGTACCAGATGATAGAGGTCTTATACTTTCGTCTGTAACGAAAAACAACTGAGAAAAGGATTAATAAATTTTGTACTAAAACGGTGGCGTGCCTATGCGCCTTGAGTTACTTACTGGCCTGAACGCTGCTAGTAAATTGTTGTGGTGTTATATTAGTTTTCAAATATATAAAATACCTTATATGTAAAAAGTGTGTGAAAACATTTAAAATATGAAGCTTAAAAGTCTACATCTAATTTTGCATAGTCATTGAACCTTTGTCCTGACTACTTACCGAGTCTCCATTGTGAATTTGGCTATTATAAACGAAAGTCAACTTATATGTACATACATTTTGGTAGAATAAATCAAAAATGTTAGTGTTGTGGTTAGATAGGTAAGACAGCCCATTATTAATAAATAAATAAATAATAACTATGGTATAGTGTTATTAATCAACCCTAGTGATATTAATATAAGGAAGTACTTACATTGGATTCCGTAGACCAGGTTCAGAGGCTTTCAAATAATACAACCTTCAACATGCATTATCAAGTATTTATAATAACGTAAAGTAGGTCTATAAACAACATATTTTTTCATATTATGTTCTCGCTATATCGTACTACAAAAATATGTTTGTACTTTAAGGCTTAAACATAATATTTAGATTGTTTCTATCATGCTGGTTGGTAGTTGGTACTTTGGTTAAGGCAGTTATGGGAACTATTTTGCTCTTGGCTGGCCAAAAGATTCCCAATTTATGGAAAAATATGTATTAGACCAATCGTTGCTACACTGGATTCTATATTTTCTAATGCTTTCGTAACAGTTGAAGTGCAACCCTTAATCACCATTACTCTGTTAAGTTCTCAATGGTGTTAATTTGGTGTAACACCACTTAACTTATTTGACAGGACTGACCTTATTTTAAGCGTCTTGTCCTTGTCTTTTCGATACAGAAAGGAAAAGATGGAATGCTTAAATTAAGTTCAGTCCTGTCAAATAAGTTGTGTTACACCGAATCGACACTATTATAACTTAAAACATACTTAAACAATAGACAACAGGCTAAATCGTGTATCGAATCCTTATGGGTTAAACAAAAAAAATCTCAAGGTTTATGTATTTACGCAACATAACTATGAAGACCTATACGCCCAACCCCAGTCTTTAAGTACAATAGCTGTTAAAAAGACTGCTCAAGTTAAAAATAAAAGCAAGCCACTACAGCCAGTTTCGTTGGTATGAGTAAAGCGTTCTAGTCTTCGGGAAATATCATAGTGCCATTGTCTTGTACCGAAGCTGCAGTAGTAGTAGATTGCTTGTCGAGTCTGGTCGGAGTCGGCCGGCGCCCCTTCGGCCGTGGAGGCACGTAACCCTAAGAACCAAGGAAACCACACCACCCTTAACTACATACTGTGCTATATTTACATACATTGTTGCCAATATTTGTGTTCTTGTATCGTTGATTGTGGTTAGGGAGCCGATTCGTATTTTACAAATCTAGTCATGCTGTTGTCATGTGCAGTGCTATATTTACATACATTGTTGCAATTATTTGTGTTCTTGTATAGTTGATTGTGGTTAGGGAGCCGATTCGTATTTTACAAATCTAGTCATGCTGTTGTCATGTGCAGTGCTATATTTACATACATTGTTGCAATTATTTGTGTTCTTGTATAGTTGATTGTGGTTAGGGAGCCGATTCGTATTTTACAAATCTAGTCATGCTGTTGTCATGTGCAGTGCTATATTTACATACATTGTTGCCATTATTTGTGTCCTTGTATAGTTGATTGTGGTTAAAGAGCCGATTCGTATTTTTCATACATATCTAGTCATGCAGTTGTGTGCACATACAGGATGTAAATAGAGTGCGACCATTAAATAAAACCACATACTCTATTGAACATACTGAACAACTGTTCGAAAAAAAAACCCGCGCAAATCTTCAGAGAAAAAGATATTCAACTGTAACTCAAAGACTTTATCTCGTAGGAGGAAGGTCTATTTCAGAACGCTGCACCGCAACGGCTGTTTCACGGAGACGCTAACTCGAAACTCGCCCGTATGTCGGTGCGTTAGTGTTCACGCATTTTTGTTTGAAACTCAAATATTTCCCAAACTAAGGGTGGCCGCGGATATGATTCTTGGGAAAAGTGGTTCCGTTGGGTCGGTAGAATATGTGGTTTCATTTAATGGTAACAGTCTATTGACACCCGGTATATCCTTTGTTGTATGGGTCGAATTAATTTAGGAATACCAGTCGTATTCACAAGACAAGTTATTATATATTATTTATACAAGTTTAGTTTATGTAAAACATGTTATGTTCATTTTAAGTTTTAATCATGTAATATGAGAGCTGGTACAAAAGGAGTAATTTAGGCAAACCAAGCATTCTCACAGTTGTAATTCTTGGTTACCATAAAGGCTGGCTGAGAGGAAGCGCACCTTTAGCTACTGAGGGGCACCATACTTATTGTCTTTTTTTAAAGAAATATTTAACTTTTTTTTAATTGGCTGTTAAAGGATCGAACTAAGTGATGGCCACCAGCTCTCAGCTTTTCCGCGAAGTATCAGCTCGCTGCTTTAGATTCGATTGAGCGCCGTGCTATTAGACTCGCTGGCGATAAATCTGTAATGAGTGCTAAATACGAAAGCTTCGAATAATACGCTACCGTTCTACCACCACCGGAAAAACGGTGCGCGGCAAAGTTTCAAGCTGTCAAAATTTTGTTCATACGAATGAAACGTTTCAAAGCTTCGTTTATCATCCGTACAGCTGAGGATGTGAACTGCCGGCGTCAGATCATCCGAATATTTACCCCAGATTACTTTAACAAAATATGTTCTTTGTGAGCGAGCGTACTTCACCCCGAGTCTCGTCGGCGCCGTTTTTCAAAAGACGCAATATAGGCCAAGCGTAAGCCCATTGTAAATAGGTAAAAAAAACTACACATGGCTTACTTTGGCTGAATGTAAAGTAACGTTCAGAAGTGTTGGATGACTGTCGATTACGATGAAATCAACTTCTTGCGGCAAGTAGCCCTCTGCTGATACCTGTGGGGAAGTGAGCACGTCGTTATTCCTCTGTGAGACTGTCATATTGGCCACCATAGAAAGGCAATCCTTATTAACAGTGGATGTCTTACTTCAAGTCGGTAAGTGCCGGGCAGCAGAATGCGCCAGAACTCCCCATACTTGGTGGTGTGATAGGCGACGTCCCGTCCCTTGATGCGGACCGCGGCGCGCTCCAGCGGGTTGCCATTCTCATCCATCACGAAGCCATGAGCACCTCGGTGTGCCTCCGCTAGGTACTTGATCAGTGACTGGAAACGAGTACATTTCTTTTTGCATCAAGTGTCCATGTGGATCGTATATTCCTTTGAATTTGGAGTGATGTTCATCGATGGTGATGTTAATTATGTTTTACGGTCTAATTGAATGAATAGATTGTCAATATAATTGCAGAATTCGATTGGTTAAGGATCAATTGTTATTGTGACATGAAATTTTAATTGTAATTATGCTTTATTTAATACAAAAAATCGTGGTTAACTGGCGACATTAATTAGAAATATTTACAAAAGGTTTTTTTGAACAGTTGTGATGGATAATAAAAATTCTGGTACATTATGTACCGACTAATTTATGTTTATTTAAGTTATGTTTTGGTAATTTATTTCAATAAACTTTAATTAATGATTTAGCTCTTTGTAGCAGTCAACGACATTATTATTAAACTGTTATCTTAGGATAATTAATTAATTAGGCATGGAAAACTGATTGCTCGGTAAGATTAAATATGAAAACTTTTCAACTGGTTGATTTTCTGTTATCCTGTGTTGTTATCTAGTGTGAGAATTTGCTGATAAACGCAATGGGACGTTCGATAACAGATCTAGGCGATTGTATTCCAAGAATATGTCTGCGGCTCAGTCGAGGCCCACGCTCCGGTCAAGCTGGGCATAAGTACTTTCTATCTACAATAACGAACTTGACTATCAAAGTTAAAATGTGTCGTAGTTGGCTAGTTTTCTCAATCTTCATCGCGGTTGCTGTGACCAGCATTAGTGCACAAAACAGAGTCGCAATAGCTCATCTTGTTGCTGGAAACATAAGCGGAACCATTACGTTCACGGAGGTAGACAATGGATTGCAGGTGACTGGCACCATCAACGGACTGAGCGCAGGGAGATACGGGTTCCACGTTCACGAGTCGGGGAACATTGCTACTTGCGATACTTCAGGCTCTCATTTCAATCCGGACGATACTACCCACGGGGCTCCTGAACACGAGGTGCGACATGTAGGCGATCTTGGCAACGTGGAGTTTGGTGCTAACGGACAAGCGACAATAAACATGGTGGACACTGTCATCTCCCTCCGTGGTGGGAACAGCATACTCGGTCGTACATTGGTGCTTCACGAAGGTGAAGATGATTTGGGGCAAGGTGGAAATGAGGCATCGTTAACTACTGGCAATGCAGGAGCTCGAGTTGCTTGTGGTGTCATCGGAATCACTGCACCTTTGGAAGCTTGGAACTCTGCCGCCTCAGCTGTGCCTGTTATTACCTTATTATTTGGAGCTATATCTCTATGTCTAATCTAAAAAATATTCTTAAAATAAACTACGTTATCTGATATTTACCTGTTTGTTATCTTGCCAATACTTGGGTAGCTCGTGAGCTGGTGGGAACTTGCAGCAAGATATTTCGAGTGTGATTTCCATGCAGCCGTGCCATAAGTAGTTGTAGTCCTGCATACCACCTGAAAAGAAAAAATACCACATTTTAAAATGGATCCTGAAAACCCATGTTCTTAAACTAGCTTTTGCCCGCGGCTTCGCTCACGTGGATGGGTCTTTCAATCAACTATTCCTTTGAAACTATTATCAACAGTTTTCGGCTTGGCGTATACGTTATCAATTGTAGTTTTTACTACTTTATTATTTGTATACATACACAGATTACGAGGTCAATAAAAAGGTGCGAAACAAGTTAATAGTGAAGCTTTGAAGTCACTTTGTAAGCTTGGTTAAGGCGCATAGGCATGCCATCGTTTTAGTACAAAATTTGATATCTCTGTTGTTTTTCCTTATAAACTAAAATTCGAGACCTCTATAGTTATTACAGGCATTCACAATGTCACTATCTAGCTGAAATGTAAAGTTTTGGTATAGATACAATTTAAAGCAAGAAAACAACTTTATATGTAAATCTGTCCAGCTTGATATCTTTAAAACAAAATCACTATTCAAAATTTGGTCAAAATGGTGCCTTTTAAAATATAAGTACCAGATGATCGTATACTTTGGTCTATAACGGAAAACAACTGAGAACAGTGTTATCAAAGTTTGTACTAAAACGGTGGCGTGCCTAAGCGCCTTAAAATAGAATTTAGTTCGATAAGAAAGAAATACCTGTGAGAGGATACCACGCAGCGCCATTGGTGATGCCGTTCTCGAACCTCGGCGAGCCGGACTTGCAGGAGACGCCTCGCGCCATCTTCGCGTGGTTCCTCGAGTAGATCAACGACAGGTGACGGAACACGTCGTCGTCCGGCGCGATCGACGGCGAGTGCGCGTAGCTTTGGAATACTGCGTTCAAGGGACATGTTGGCCGGAAACAGAATAGTTAGTTTATTGCTTAGGGGCATCTATACAGGGTGTAATCGTTAAGTGTGACCAGGCAATTATTCCGTAACTATTACAGATATAAAAAAAAATTAAACTGATATCGAAGGTACGTTACCTAATCAGCAAAATGACATCAATAACTTTTTGAAAATCAAACGAAAATTATTCAAAATTTCGACTTGAAACACTCCCGTACATTTAGTATGAGATTAGTAGAGAGGTTTTAGTTTCCTTATTTTAAAAGGTTATTTTAGCTTAGTACTGATATTAAAGGAAACTGTTTATTAACCAAACAAAGTAATAAAACTATCTTGAATAATATTTATTTCATAGTAGGTAAGTGCAAAATTTTGTATTCAAAGCAAATGTTCGAAGTGGCGTCCTTGTTAATCTCATACAAAATCTGTAATAGTTACGGAATAATCGGCTGGTCACACTTAACGATTACACCCGGTATACCTATATTATAGTATACCCCCTACAATCATCCTATCGTCATTATCCAATGACCCCAACCTCTCACAAAATGGATGTAATTTTCGTTTAGTATTACAAAATCAATAATGTTGTTTAAACAATAGTTTTTTTTTTGACAAGTCCCCCCATTATTGCCGTCTATGTTCA
Organism: Ypsolopha scabrella; assembly: GCA_910592155.1. NCBI lineage: Eukaryota > Metazoa > Arthropoda > Insecta > Lepidoptera > Ypsolophidae > Ypsolopha > Ypsolopha scabrella. The sequence goes on along the minus strand of OU342975.1, from coordinate 9,711,913 downwards.
TGATATTACCGTCATCCGCAGACCAGAACCCCCCCCCCCCCCTAATTTCAAATGCCGTAAGATCTGGACGGCCCCCTAAATATTATTTCGTACAAATAATCTATTTAAGTTTAGGGCCTGACAAAATCCCTCTATCTATACGATGCTTAAATTCTCGCTTGTCTGCATAAAAATGTCAAGTGTATCTATTGTTCGGATCCTTGACTGGGCATGCAAAAGGTTAACCAGTATAATATCACAAGGCGCGATCGCGCTTCATGTCTATTGTTATTCAATTGATATCCTAAATTGATAACTGAACGGGTTAAACGATACATCAGCCATTCACGTTGCTCCATTACATCAATGGTGGATGTAGAGTCTTGGGAGAGCAGATCACGGCTGGCGGCTTCAAAGGCACGCAGACTAATTTAAACGTCGATAAGGTAGCTTTCAAAACTGAACAAACTATTTGTAGATATTTTAATTATACATCACCAGAACAAAGTACAGAAGATCTGCATATTCCTGTTCGTCGCAGCGGGAAAAAAATAAACCAGATGAATTTGGGTGACAAGATAACTGTCCTGTCCATAGAATAGAGCCTTGTTTCACATCATATTCATATATTTTATTGCATTCCATAATGTATATACACAGGTGAAAAACATTAATATTATTGGATCATTATGGACCTTGTCCAGGCACAGCAATATAAGAGAGGACGGCATTTTATTATTATAGATTTATTATTTGTGAAGATCCTGCTATAAGCAACTTATTATGCTACATAAAAATATTTAAAATTGTTGCTAATAGCTACCTACCTGTTATATGGAAGAGCAAGGTATCTTAGTATGTAAGTTTTGCGCAATAAAGAAATTTATTTGTATCATTATTATTATTATGTATTATTAATTAATTATTATTATTTTCATTATCATTGTTATTATTAAAGATTGATTATTAAGTTATTAAAATATTAGAATTCCCAGTTTTATTTGTCAGTTTTCTTTTCATATATTTGTATTTTATAATTTATCATTTAAATATTCGTCGATAGTGTAATAACATTTTGTGGTCAATAGCTGTATTCATAATTTAAAAAATTGAATTACATTTGCTTCTTTTATTAAATACATTGGTAATTTATTATAAATTTTTATATACATGGATAATGGTCCTGAGGAGTGCATTTTTAGCTGAGAGGGTGGTAGTGCTAATCCGTGTCTAGGTCTCAGGGTACGACTTGTTAAATCTTCGCGTTTTTTTATAAAACTCGGGGTACTTTCGGGCGAACTTACAGGTTTAAAGTAGTGTGAGAATTTCGTGTTGTATAAAGTGAGGTCTACAGCTGTCGGTTGTTTTTATATTTACTAATATTCTAATAAGCCTTTTTTGGAGAGTAAAAACGGTTGAAGCATTAGTGCTGTTTCCCCACAGGATAATGCCATAACTAAGCCATGCATATGCATAAGCATAGTAGGTGACGATAGCCGTTTTTAGATCGGTGGACTTTTTTACTTCGCGGAGTGCATAAGCGAATTTAGATAATTTTGAACATATATTTTGGGTGTGCACTTTCCAGTTGATATTTGCATATATGCAATCCAAGCAGCGAGAAATCATTTACTACTTCGAGTTTGGTATTGTCAAATGTGAAATTTATATGAATTGGGGTTTTTTGAAAGGGGTGAACCGGTATTAATTTTGTTTTTTTGAAGTTAATCTCTAGGTTATGGTCGTGTAGCCAATTTATGGTGTCGGTGAATATAGTTTGAAGTTTGTTATTAAGTTCTATGTTATTAGTGCAAAGTATGGAGATGTCGTTGGCAAATAAGACGCAAGGATCTTTTATTGTTTTAGGCAAGTCATTTATATAAATTAGAAACAAAAGGCATCCAATTACACTACCTTGGGGAATTGAGGCATTTATGTTTGTACTATCAGATCTAATTTTAGTTATTTCTTTAGAATTTCTGCCAAAATATTATATTTCTACAAATTGTTTTCTGTGTTTTAGGTATGAGTTGAACCATTTATGAGTGATACCACGTATTCCTATTCCGTATAATTTATCTAATAGTATGTTATATTGCACTTTATCATAGGCTTTTGTCATGTCCAGAAGGACACCCACCGCATATTTTTTATTATTTATTAAGTTTAGGGCTGCTTGGATATATTTATAAACTGCCAAGGTAGTCGAGCGCTTCTTTCGGAAGCCGTTTTGGCATTCGTCAAGAAGGTTATATTTTTCAAAAAAACTGTAGACACGTTTGTGCATTGCTGTCTCAAAGATTTTTGAAGCTGTTGGTAGAAGAGCAATGGGGCGGTAATCTGTAGTTTCTGTTTTAGAGCCTTTTTTGTGTTTAGGTTTTATTAAGGCTATTTTTAGAAAATCTGGAAGAACGCGTTCGTTAAAGGATTGATTTATCATAATGTAAAATTCTTCGTCAACTCTTCTAATTGTTTAAAAAGGTAGGTTAGTAATTCATCAATGCCGTGACTTTTTTTACTTTTAAGATTGTTTTGTATGAGAAACATCCTCAGAGTTCAATAACAGAACACGCGAGTAACACTCACTGGCATTAGGCGTGTTGTCGAAGGGATAGCTTGCGACGAGGGCGCCCCCGTGCAGAGACCCTGACAGCACAAACTGTATCTTGCTGATCCACTCTTTAACAGCTTCGGTCTCAGGTTGAGGCTGCTTCGTGTTTGCCTTGAAGTAGTCAGGGAAGTTACGGTTCAAGTCGTAGCGACGAGCGTTGGCTCTGCAAAGATACAATGGCTTTCATTTAAACCTCCTGAGATTTTTAGGGTTCCGTAGTCCGACAAGGAACCCTTATAGTTTCGCCATGTCCGTCTGTCCGTCTGTCCGCGGCTTAGCGCAGAGACTATTAATACTAGAAAGCTGTAATTTGGCATGGATATAAATATTTATCACGCCGACAAAATGGTAAAAGAAAATCTCGAAAAAAAATTTTTATTGAGTACCTCTCATACACGTAAACTGGGGATGAATTTTTTTTTCTCGTCTATCCCATAGTGTGGGGTATCGTTGGATAGGCCGTTTTCGATTTAGAGATCCGTTGGCGAAATATTAAGCTTTAAAATGAAAATTTTAGTTAGAGTGGAGCGTCCCCACGCTCGCAGAAAGTGCGAGAGGAGACTCCGATCCGAAATTACTTTTGATCGTTTGTCGTACGGTCGTACTACTAATGTTAGTACATTCACGTAGCGTAGCGTAGTCACGTGACGCCTTTCCTAAACCAAAGAAGCATACTTAAGATGTCCGGCCGTAGAAAATTGCCAGCTTAGTGCATAAGGTTCATGAAAAAAAAAAACAAAATATTTATTTTCTAAGTTTGAATGGACAAGGGACTTTTACACGAAAAATACTCGTAGTATTACGAGAAATAAGATGGCAATACCTAAACACGATACGAGTGGGTTCAAGGGTGGTTTTAAATACGCGACGTCCAAGATTTGGAATGATCTACCGCCACCATTACAACAGAAAATGTTCTAGTATTTAAAAAAATATTTATATATTTATAAGGTCCCTGCATTTTGAAAATTAATTTAGGGTTTGAAAAGGGACAGTCTGAAAACCAGCGTTGTGTTGCTGATCTACAGCTCAGAGCAGATGCTGAGTCCTGCCCCTTTTTATCACAATTATTATGTGCAAATTCATTCGAAATGTTTTATTAATAAGTATGATTATTATTTCTATGTGATAAATAAATATTTTTCAATTTCAATTCACCACTAATGCGAATGACAGAGATGCACCTATGCCGAATGATTGACGATTGTTGGGATCCTTTTAGGAGTCCCAGCCCTAGACCACTTTAGCCAGACTTGGCAGTTTTACTTTTTCTGAACCACAATGAGTTCGTGATTGTGAATTGCGCTACGAGTATTATCTAAATTACAAAATTGGATAGAAAAGTCACGACATCACTTCACGTATATTTAGAATAGTTAATCGTAACTTGTCTGGGTAACTTTCTACTCTATTGTTCACCAACTTTTCTTACGAATGCATTTTTTGCACTTTTCCGTACGAATAGTAACTAAAACGTGCACTTTATTTTATTTTACTACTGGCTTTCGAACTTCATTTGAGATTTGAGTCTTGTAAAATAACATACCTGCCATGAATGGTGTCGCATTGTCCTTCTTTAGATATGGAGAAACCGTCAGGGTTCATCGAAGGCATCAAATGAATCCTAGTGCTGTCCAGCATCCATTTGATGTAGGGATCTGTATCGTATGAGGTAACGAAATGCTGAAATCAAACAAGAAATAAATTACGTGATGACAAAATAACAGCTTATATACAGCATCTTTCTGCCATTTCTGGGATCCCTAGGCTTCTTTCCATCATTTTCTGCCAAGGAGAGAAATTAGAGAAAGATAAACAGTTGCGTTTGCACATGGAGTAATTTCACAAAATATCAAGGGTATGGCGATCAGCCAACGGGTATTGAACTTAATAATTTTCTGGGGCTCCAGTAGACGTCAATAGATATTCTACCTCACGAAGTCCGCTATGGTAGTAGTAGATAGTGTGCACACGCACTTTTTTGTAGTGTACGTAACGTTGGGAAGGCTACAAAACGCGCCACTACTACAACTATAGCCAAACGGACTTGGTGAGATAGAATATCTGTAGTAAGTGACATACATGTATGAGATGCAGCAGGAGCTCGCGGCCGACTGCCTCGTTCCCGTGAATGTTGGCGACGTACTTGACGTCTGGCTTGCCGATCATGTGCTCGTACGGGGACGCCGACACCACCATCACCCAGAGGTCGCGACCTGCACCGGGAGAACGTTCACGTGCGGGATGGACGGGTAAGTGACACACAGTTCGGGCATGGAGGGTTATTCTAGTCTGTAGATTAGCCTTCTCGACCGTAAAACCCCGTTTTATCTGCCGAGCTCCATACATTTTTAGCTTAGCAGCTTACAGTTTTAGAAATTTTGCCTCGACTGTTTCTCCGGAATCGCCCCCTGTACTGAAGGCGGGCGTGAAGTAGTAGGTAAGTTCTTGGAGCTAGGGACGAGACATGCGCGAGGGGATACTGTGGAAGTCTCATGCCACACCTAAGTTAACGCCCACCTTTCGTACATACACGCCCGAACTGTAATTTTAATATGTATCTATAGTTTATAATTATGTTGTAGTTTCTGCTTTGGTATTAAATTTAAGGTGTAAGACGTCAGAGTAATAGATGAATTGAGTATATATAATATGTTACGACTAATGTTTTAATGAACTTAAGATTAGCCGGTCAATTACTGTATTTTTACATATTTCCGTTTGCTTGCACATTTTTAGCCGTTAGTGGTTATTCTTAAGAGGATATGTCGCGCTTGCAAAGGTTACTGTTACTCCATGCGGAACGACCCGCAGTGCGAGCAGTACGGATTTCGGAAAAAATAGCAAAATGTCGGTTTGCAATTAATATAAAATAAACTATAGTAGCTATCAAAATTTCCAACGAAGAAAATTTAGATATCGTTAAAATCTATGTAATAAAATATCGTTCTTATTTGTCATACTATGAAAAAAAGTGTAGAAGAAGACCTCATTTCAATAATTATTTCTACCGAGCCAAAGTTTCGCAATCGCGTTTCTGTACTGAAGAAAACTAGGAAAGTCATCTGAAAAGCAGGTAAACAACTTCAAAAAGTGCAATTTTTATCGAAATAGCCCTTTAAGTTCAGCCGGCTACATGTGAAATAAACTAACATTAGCTAGTGCCCAAATCTAAACATAAGGTGGCTAATCTTAAGATCATCATCAGACCTATCATTAGCCGTAACATACATATACCAGAGTAGTTTATATCATTGTATGTTAGCCGCAGTTGCGTAGATAGTTGTGGAACTTTAATGATTTGTATTAATTGTAATACTGTAGCATGTGCATATCTAATTTTATCTAAAGAACGAATCGGTTTTCCCGTTGCCTTTGAGGTCACCCTCAACAAAAACAACAAACATACATTATAACACGACCGAGGTTCGGGTAGAGAGAGAAGTGTTTTAATAAGACTTACTCTTAAAACTCATGAGTTATTGTTTTTTTTTTATTTCTCTATACAGGTAGCGCGTTGAGATGTCTGTATGGGGATAACCTTAACTAGAAGAGATAAAGAAATTTGCTCAAAGGAATCTCGTCATCGATTTTGGAGATAAAAAACAGTATTCAAAGCTTTTGAAAAATGACTTACCTTAGCCTTGAGTGTAGTTTTTATTTTTTCCACAATCGATGATGAATGAGAGTCCTTTGAGCAATATCTCTTACAGTTTATCCTTCCCCATAGTGCCCCATCTCAACGCGCTACTCAGTATATGAAAAGAATATCCCACTCACTGGCTCATCACGAATTCTCTGGAACTATAGAGTTTACAAACTGGTAGGCAAATGGGTTCTAAATGCCCGCGACGACCATCAAATAGCCACCTTAGCTTGTCTTCACGCCCACAATGAAATAATCCCCCCCCCCCCATATGAGACCCTAAGACCAACCCTACAACTGACTATACAAATAACAGCTTTTAAGAGCCTAAGATATAATATATTTAGTCCTGCTAGTCTAGCATAGCAAACCATATCGAGCTCGATAGCGCTTGATACAGTGCTCTGTCTCACTCTGTTGATCTACTTAGAGGGGGACAGACATTGTATATCGAGCTGTCAAAGCTCGATATGGTCTACTATGCTAGATACCCTGAAGTACAATTAAGTAGTGTAAGTAACAAGTGAGGCACGTACCTTGAACCGATTTCCCAATAGAGTATAGCGCAGTGAGGGCCGGGTATCTCGCAGAGATGGCTCGCAGGTACCTGGTCATCTCCTCGTGGTCATGATACCGGAAGTCCAGCTCGGGCTCGCTGGTCTCCCGCGGCTCCACCTCCGCTATGTTAACGTCGCCGCCTGACGAGTAATACACAACGGTTTATGCCACTTTTTCTTATAATATCTTTGGTTTATCGGTACAAATTAGGGCTCGAATAAAATTCCGAACAATGAAGAAGATCAATAGTTCGACTTTAAAGCATTAGTACGAGTATAACTTTATTAAATTTAAATTGCCATTACGCTGGAACTAGGGTTGCCATTTCGAAATTTAAAAAATTAAGACAAAAAGCCGGACATAAAAAAGACAGGACACTAAATAAGTACAAAATAAAGTAATAAATCCCACGCACACCGCACGTTTTACAGGGATGAGCCTTTAGGACTGATTTTTTAGTTGAACCAGTTGTATGTGGAACTAGTTGTATGTTGAACTAGTTTTATATTAGTTTAATAAAGACTGAAGACTGATTTAATACTTATTTATTTATTATTAAATATTTTAATGCAGAAATGCAATGTTTATTCAAAATTATTCCATCAAAGTAAAAAATCCGGAAAATTGAAAAGCCGGCTAGAAGGCCAGACATATCCGGACAGACGGTAACCCTAGCTGGAACGCACAGGGAGGGGAGATGAAGTTATTTTGTACGGTACGATAAAAGCTGAAATTACTTAATTACTAATACTATAAATGTTGTGTATGTTACTTTTATTCAGGTATGTTGATAAATTCAAATAAAAATGCTATTTATTTTTATCAAACAATCACATTTAGTGTTTATTGTATTTATTGGCCTATTACTATTAAACATACGTTAGGTTCAATGAATAGCAATTCAAAATCATTATTAGGAGTATGGAATTCATTAATTCATCGGTGCCTATCCCTCTGATGGGTTTGGCGCAAAATGAGCACTATGCAAAATGAGCACTTGACGCAAAATGTGCATTTCGCAAAATGAGCACTTCTCGTAATGTTCACTTCTCTTAAAGGACAATTCTCATAACGAACACTTTTAAAAATGAAACTTCTCAAAATGAGCACTTCGCAAAATGTGCACTTTTAATAAGTTTGAATAATTTAATATGTTTGATTAATTTGTGAGTACAAAGCTATTATAATGCGTCAGACTGGAATGTTATTTTTAGTTCTTTTTCTTGAGGAAATAAAAACTAAATATAACGAAACCATACGCATATTTTTCTTTTTAGAATTTTATTGTATAAGTTTGATTAATATGTGAGTACAAGTACGTTTTTATGTAACGTAGATATATTGAAAAGACAAATTCAAACATTTCCTTGACCTGATTTTTGTTTTTATCTTGACAGTTCCTGCTATTATTCGAGTATCATACTTATCTAAAAACAAAAGATTTTTATTTAAAGACTATTTTGCATATCTTGGTATCCTAAACAAATATTACAAAAGGTGCACATTCTGCGAAGTGCTCATTTTGCAAAATGCCCATTTTGCGTAAAGTGCTCATTTTGCGAAGTGCTCATCTTGCGCCAAACCCCTGATATACAATATTTAGTATATTTATTTATAAGTAACAGTTGACAGAAGAAAAGTGAAATATTCATATTGCATCGAAAATTCTACCCTTCGAAATGTTTACAATTTTACATTTGCACTTCAAAAAACAGAAAAATCGACAACTTGAAAAGTAAAAGTACGGTAGGTACAATATACACGCATTATATTATATTGTATTTTTATTCCTGCACATAATTTAAAACAAACTAGCTGAATAAATGTGTCTAGTAAAAGCGTGTACCTAACATTTCACCATAGGCCTATGTCGATGCATTTCATCACAGTTTTTATAAATACTTACTATAAATAAAATAATGAATGTTTCCTTTATTTTAGGATAGTTGAAAGAAAAGCAGATTATGAACGTAGCGAAAGTAATTTTGATTGCTCTCGTGTTTTCGCTTGAAAGCCATACTTGATGCCCGGTCAAAGGCTATAAGTATCATGTAATATTATTAACTGATAGTGTACTTGTCACTACTGGATAAGCCATGAAGAAGAAAAAAACAAACCTTCATGGCGATAGGCTCAGCTCTTATTGCTTCGCGATGAAAGTTCAGGAATAAATCCACGTTCAGAAAAACTCTTACATCCCCTCGAGAAGATTTCGTAGCACGATGCCTACTATCGCGCTTAGTTGACTTTTCAATACTTTCGAGTAATCAGTAGCACAATGACAACATGCCTATAATTGCATATACGTGGGACGCACTATAAGTTTCCGGAATGAATATGAAAAAATACTATTAAAGGTACAAAATTAATTTATTGTTTTTCAAAATAATCTCCCTTGGCGTCTATGCACTTTTTCATTCGATCAAACCAGTTTTGAAAAATTTTGTGCCACTCCCCTGTGGTGACCTCTGAAACGTGTTTTTCATACTCCTCGACAGCCTCTTCTGGTGATGAAAATCGTTGACCGCGTAATTGGTTCTTAATTTTTGGGAACAGAAAAAAGTCGCAAGGTGCCAGGTCGGGACTGTATGCAGGATGACTCACGAGTTCTACATTTTTCGTCTTCAAAAAGTCGTTTGTCTGTCTGGCCGTGTGAGAACTAGCATTGTCGTGGTGCAGGATGATACGGCGTTTACGGTTATTTTTACGGAGTTCGTCAATAACTTCCGGCAAACAAATGGTCGTGTACCAGTCACTATTCACGGTACGACGATTCTCTAAAGCAACAGTAGCCACGTGTCCAGTTTTATTAAAAAAAGAAGCAATCATCCGCTTAGATGCACTTTTCACGCGCGCCACTTTGGTTGGTTTCCGCTCATCTTGAAAGACCCATACGCTCGATTGCTGCTTTGTTTTGGGATCGTAGCAATAAATACATGTTTCGTCACCTGTTACTATGTCCCACACCAAATTTGACGCACCTTCGTTGAATCTGGTAAGCATGGCACTGCACCAAGTGACGCGGTCCGTTTTTTGAGCCTCGGTCAAGTTGTGTGGGATCCACCGCGAGCACAGCTTTCTCACACCCAAATGTTTGTGTAGGATTGATTGTATTTGACTCATGCCTATTTCTAAGCATGTGCGAATTTCATGGTAGGTCACATGCCTGTCTGTTTCAATCATACGGCGCACAGCATCGATGTTTTTGTTGGTCACAGCGGTGGACGGCCGACCATCGCGAGATTCGTCACTGAGATTGATACGACCACGCTTGAATTCTGCAAACCAGCTATAAACAGTCGTCTTGCATGGTGCTTCATTGCCAAAAGCTGTTTCAAGCCGAGCGATGCTCTGTAGAGCTGTCAAATTACACTTAAAATCGTAGAAAATCATACTACGAAAATTTTCCCGAGTTAAATCCATGTTGATGCAGACACACAATTTTTTAAATAGCGCCACAAGGTAAAAACAAAAGACAGTCAGATGAAACAAACTGCATTCTACAGCCAAAGAGTTCTATTTTCAAATGTTGCAATAAATTTTTAAATATTGTTTATGTAAGTGGCCAGTTCCGGAAACTTTTAGTGTTACCTATGTAGACAAACATTTTCCTTAATAATGTTTTCTAATCGCAGTATGCCTACGAATACTGTCGATCGGGACGACATGTTGTTTCACATTGCCGTTTTACCTTGCTGCCCAAACTCCCATCTAGTCTAGCCTATCTATATTATGATTTACTACACTTACCGGGTATAAACCCATGGTCAGGAGCAGACTGTGAACAGGTGTTGGTCACCAGTACCGCTAGCAGGAGCACCCCGGTCACGCTCCTGGCTGCCATGCTCTATGGGATAAATGTAATGGGTTAATATACAGGTTGAAAATGAACCCTCTAGCTTTATTGAACTCTATGAATCAGAATCACTAATACAACACAAAACGGTAAAAGAAAGTTTTTTTTTTGTTTTCAAATTTCGAAAAAATGGCCTACCTACGCGACGCGACATGCGACTGACAATAGACAGTACGTACATAGTCCCGGCGGTAAATAATGCACATAGGCTATGTACACATAGGTTCTGTAGAGCGTCGTCTCTGTCACCGGAGTATTAGTGCTTCTTTGGCGTTTGGGGTTTCACCCGCCTTTAATTAGTTTTTGTGTACTCCTATAAAATCAGTCAACATTATTCGGACTGTTACCTACAGTAAACACAGCTGGTGAAATGTGTGTGTTATGCGCCTCTGTTTCCCATTTTGTGTGTCTCTTTTATAGTTTTTCCATTTTATGCAAAATTCCAGCCTAATCGGTTTCATAAGCATGGCGTGAAAGGGTGACACATCACTTTTTTATAGAAATTTGAAAGCTCATTTTCATCCCATGGGAACTGATTTATGGGATAAAATGTAGCCTGTGTCCTATTCCAGGTCTAAAACTACATTCATGTAAAATTTCAGCCCAATCTGTTCAGTAGCTACGGCGTGAAAGAGTAACAAACATCCATCCATCAAAACTGGGATGAAACATGACAAAAGTAACAAATCATGTATTTTTTATTTCGAACATAGAACAGTTTCCTTTGTTATAGCTAGGGGGTCATTTTCAACCGGAATAATATCCCAGTTTTATAATTTGCAACTCCTTGCAAATCGTCCAGTGTCAAAATATAGAAAATTGATATAATAAAATAACGAGATTGACATTCTAACCGTACACTTCCTTTGCCTTAAGCCTATTAAAGATCGGTCAAGTGCGAGTTGTACCAGCTTCAGGTCAGCGATGGCGTACAACTCGGGGTTCAGTTTAACACTTTTTAGGATTAGTCACTCTGTCAGTCAATCCGTGGCTTAGCGCAGAGACTCTTAGTACTAGAAAGTTGTAATTTGGCATGGGTATAATATAAATACCAGTGGCGAATATTTTAAAAAGGGAAGCCGAACAAAAGTATCGCCTTACTCAGAAAAGCAACCAAGGAAAACATTAAAATTTTTGTATTTTGCAACTCCTTGTCAGCGAAGTGTAGTCGTATCGAGATTTATGGAAATGTTTGACAAAGTGAAAAGCATGGAATAAAGAAATGTAGTATGGATTGATATGATGCCATTTCCTAAAAAAGCCGATGGGAATCGTGTTATATGGACCCTTCGTCACTGATAAATACATATTAATCACGCCGACAAAGTGGTAAAGAAAATATTTTCGGGTTACTTCTCTTTCTCGTAAAGTAGGAATATTTTTTGTTATAAATTCAAGCAGATCTCATCTACGTACAATGAAGTGACGCTTTACTGACATTTTATTATATTATCCTATTATCCTCAATTAAATTTTAATGGCTCGAGCGGGGTCAGTTCGGGTTTTCCGATACCACCGTCATAAAGCTATGCGTGCAGTTTGCTGTTAATGACAGGCTCTTCAAATGGCATATCTGTATTGCACGCTCATCCCTAAATAAATAAATGTTTCAACTTGTCGGAGGGACCTCCTTCATCGGAGGACGTTGCGATTTGACTTTTCACCGTCATTCTAATTCACGAGCTGTGACTGCTGTCGATTAGCATCAGGCTTTCTTTTTACTAAAAGGCGCTCGCGGTCCAGTTGTGCGCCGACGCAACCGGTCGCGCGTCCAAGGTGTTCAAGGTCACTGGGTCAGTAGACCGACCACACCCGGCGACTCCCTTCCTATACTATACTGACTAAACTTCAGGTCAATTTTTAGTCACAAAACACTTTTTGAACTTCGCATCTTAATTAATTAATTATTTTTTTTAGTTACCCATGTCAAACAAAGTTAAATTTAATTCCAGTTTAATTTAATTTTATATGTTTGAGCCGTATGGGGTTGAAACTTTTGGCCCGTGGGGTCCCAGCGCCCACAAACTCGTAAAAGATTTGTCTCATCTTTTAGTGGACACATCGGCTGGCGCATTCCTCGGCCAACGTATAAGTTTGGCTATCCAAAGAGGAAATGTGGCCAGCGTTCTGGGCACCATGCCGCAGGGGTCAATTTTAGAACAATTGTATTATTTGTAGGTAAGTTATTTTCTTAAGTTTAAGATTTTATTTTATATTGGTAGGCAATTTTAATTTATATTGCTTTGTAACTGAATAGTATGTATATTCCAGTTCATTCTGAGATTTATATAAGTAAGTATAGATATATGATGAAATGATAAGAAGAATTTACTTTCATGTAGTGTGTACTCTTCTTACAGGTCGGTGTTAAACGTGGCTTGAACTGTAATGAACTCTTGCAGTTTATCTACCGACACGCGAGTTCACAGGAACATTACGCAGTGTACGCACTTTCACTGAGAGATACCGTTTTAAACTGTCGTGTTTTTAAGAGGAAGATACTATTAGGCTGAGATTCAGAGTGCATTTTGAGTCCGAACTCAATCTTACAGACGTCAAAAAGCGACGTGATCTCATACTAGAGTTTGTGAGATTGAGTTCGGACTCAAAATGCACTCTGAATCTCAGCCTCATGGAACGCCTAAAACACAAGAAAGTCAGTTTAACATCTTTTCTTAACAAAATGTAGCAACTCTTCCAAATTGAATTGAATTATTATGAAAATTAGGTGATATATTATGTAAACCTGACAAAGACGATCAAACATTAAACAATAACTAATATTATTTCTATTCTATGTTCAATCTTTATTATGTACTGAACGACAAAGACAATGTATAATGTGAATATCATAACATGAAGTTGTCAGTCGTGGTAAGTAATTTAACGGTTTAAAAGTTCTCATAAATTAGTAAAACAGATGCCAGAAACTATTATAAATTAAAAATGGCGGCGTAATTAGGTAGAAAAATAAAATCCAAGGACGCAGGAGCAGTGAAAACCAAAAATACTCGTAATTGGTAAATGCGTATTCAAAAGCGCGATGTAACAATTTATTGACTATTTAGACCGTGAAATTCGTAGGTAGGTGCCACAGATAATTTTGATCAATTTTCCTTTCCATGGCTATAAGACTAGAGGACCGCCCCCACTTCGTCCGCGTAGGCTTAGGATATAAATGACCTTATAAAAGGTACCCGTTGAGAAAGTGTACGATAAAAGTATACACACCATTGTTAGGTGAATTTAAATTTCATCTTTACCCCCCTAATAAGGAACATAACTCGTATATTCCAAATTTCATGTTTATATCTTTAGCAGCATAAGCTGTCAGTCAGCGAGTCACGGAACTGTTTTATACCTGTAATAATAAAATAAAATGATGAACAAAAGAGTATTGTCGGGATAGCGAACGGAAATCTGTATTTTCGCCCACGGAAGAAAGGTGCGGGTTTGTTTTCCTTTTCGTCTATCACGTATTATGAGGAGAGCTAGTGATGGATGACTGTGCACGTATGCTGTATCCATGCGTGAGAAACTGCGTCAATGACACGCAAGACAAACCCGCTTTGAAGAATGCTGATTTCCTCTACATAATGTTAGTTTCCATAGAATTACAAACTCCGTAATGGTAATCAATATCTTATGTTTAATCGAAGTAGCTATTAACTGTTTATGTGACATACCGGGATATTCCTAATTGGTGCATAACTTGAAATTAATAACGTTTTTACTGTTGGCATACTGACCTTAATCTAGAGTTCTCAGTTTCTCTGAGCTTTCGATTTCAATTTCAAACTAGGGAAATTTATTTCCGAAACACATAAAAAAAAGATTAATTTAAACTAACTTATAAAGAGAACCGTTTTATTATTAAATTAAATATTGTCTGTAAAATTCTGGCAAATGGCTGCTTGCTCAGCAAATGCTGTAAAATGTAATAAAAATAACAAACAACGCTGGTTTTCAGCATGTACCGTGGCTGTTAACATGTATTTCGCAATTTTCAGTGAGAAAGTAGCGCATATAGTTTGAAAGTACTTAGTTAGGTACTTCATTGCGTAGTTGTACTTTTTTTCCGATATTGTGTATTTTAAAGAAAACTTGTAGTGAAAATCTTTATATTATCGATACGTGAGATTTATTTTTAATTGTATTAATAATACGAGTTAGTACGACGCATAAAATATACGGATTCCACGTCGTAAACTGATCATATTTATATTTTAACTGTCAAAGTTTAGAACTAATATACGAGTAACATGTTTTACTCGTATAAACTTTATTTATTATTATTATTAAACTTTGATTTATACTAACGGATTTTTTTTTTTTACTTCCAAAAATGTTTACAATTTTAAGACTATTAAGGTAAACAATGTATTCGTGTAAAAGACCAGTAGGCCTATTCTCAGTCTCAGTCTGTCAAATTAGCCTTCTCAGGGGGGCAATTCCGGAGAATCAATCGAATCAAGATCTCTAAAACTCGATCATAAAATGTATGGAGTTTTGAGTTCGACAGATAAAATGGGTTTTTACGATCGAGAAGGCTAATTCGACAGACTGAGAATAGGCCTACTGATACTTTCATCAATACAAAATAATGAAACTGTTGAGATAAGGAGGTATAGTTACATAGGTGTACGAATGTTTGCTTGCGGTAATCTCTAAAACTACTAGAATTTTAAACTTTTCTGTTGTTATCTTGAATGCAAACATTCAAACATTTTTGCCTCCTTTTTATCCCAACAAGTTTTCTAATGTATTTATTCGGCAACAAGTAATAATCCTGCCGATAAATAATTTTGCCATCTCTTAATTTATGTATGAAATATGTGACAAAAATATTTCTTACCTCAAAACAAAATAAAATGAAGTTCCCGTTCGGTACTAAATAAGAAGTTTCGGAGTCATTTATAAGTGTCACAATTCACACGGCACACTTGGAGATCGCGGGCGATATCGTGACGAGAGGACCTCCGAGCGGCGAGGTCCTTGCGTGCCGACCGACTCCTACCGACTAAACCGCCAGTCTGCTGAGGACAGCCATCTGCGTCATCCAGCGCGCCGCACTAGCTGAAAGTGCTTTCTCTCGCTACTGCAAACTCAAATGCATCTTTAGTTGACTACCTTTAAAGTCCTATTTCATTCACAGCAATCTAGACTGATGGCATTTTCGACAAGTTACCGTAAGCTTCTCCATATAGGAGGCTTTTTACAGTGACGTCGCTCGAAGGTCCCTGCGGTGACGTCATTTCGTTCCTCTGTCGTCGTGATATCTGGCACTTTTCCCGCTTGTGATTGTGACTTTACCTTAGACTGAGGGTGAGGAATATCATCACTAAGAATGAAAAAAAAAAGAAAACTCACTTATTTTCACAAAAGAAAACGGTAAATAATAAAGAAATTTAACTAGGGTTCCGTAGTACGTAAAAGGTACAAAAGGAACCTTTACGGTGAGACTCCGTTGTCCGTCCGTCCATCCGTATGTCACAGCCTCAGAACTTTTTTCCACAAAATTAGCATTCTACGTCTACATAATACGGTACAAAAAAAAATTGAAAAGTTTGAAATTGTTCAAAATATTTCCAATACAAAAGTAAGAAAAATAAAAAAATAATATCCTAAATATACAATATGGGTATCAAAGTGTAGACATTAAAGAGCTGATTATAAAAATATATACTTTTACTATATTTACTGTCACCAATTTCGAGAAATGCATGTCCCCCCGCTTATTTCCGAAACTGGTAGACCGAAAAATATGAAAGAAATGATGATTATAGGTCATAACTGGCCAATTACAGAAAAACTAGCGATTAAAAAAAAAGTTGAACACATATGAGAAATATAAAAATATTTTTTTTAAATAAATATACAATATGGGTACCAAAATGTAGATTGTAGATATTAAAGAGCTGATTATAAAAATATATACTTTAACTATATTTACAGGCACCGATTTCGAGAAATCTTTTAAAAACCACAAAAATATGTATGTCCCCTCCCTCCTTATTCCCGAAACTGGTGGACCGAAAAAAATGAAAAAATATGATGATTTGGGTTTATGTAAAGATTACAGAAAATATTGAGAAATTATACGGTTGAGAAATTCACGATAGTAAAATGACAAAATTATATTTTTCAACCTCGAGTTTTATTTCGAGTGCGGTATAAAAATATTTGTGTCTCTCTTTTGTGGTACAATCAATTCTTTGTTTAGTTATCATAAACAGTTATGGGCAAGATTTTAAATACTTTTATCCCGACTGTTCCCAAAACTGTCGAATTACGGAACCCTACGTATGCGTATGACTCGCACTTGACCGGTTTCTTTTGTATAAAATAAGTCTTAAAACGAGAAAAATTAAGATTTACATATACGGTTAATTAAATGGGATATAAAGTAAATCACAGTAGAGCAATTTAAAGCTAATTAAAGTGGCCTTGGTTTTAACTAGTATCGTAATTATAGTGCCGTCGCGTCGTCGTGCGCCCCGTTGTCCTTATAGTTGAGCTCGTCTGTAGGTATGGCTTATGAGGCCTTGTCCAGATGCAACGTTTTATACGCGCGAGGCCTTGCGCGAACAAGAGCGCGTGTTGGGTCCACATAGCGCGATGTACGCGCGTGGATTTGGTGTAGAACTCAGTGAGTATTCAATATGGATTTGGACCGAGCCGTTGAGTTTTGGCTTGCAAGATTTAAAAAACCGGCCAAGTGCGAGTCGGACTCGCGCACGAAAGGTTTCGTATCATTATCTATAAAAACAGCAAAAAAAAATCATGCTTGTTGTATGGGAGTGCGCATCGTGTGGTAAGCATCGGTTATCTGTGAACCCACAAAAAACAGAGTTAATCTTATTCACAAAGAAAACGAAAATCGCAAAACTAAAACTTCCGAAATTATTTGGAACCCAACTGTCTCTTAGTAAGGAGGTCAAATACCTTGGTGTCTGGCTCGACGACAAACTACTGTGGGGGAGGCAGGTGGAACACGTAACAAAGAAGGCAACTAATACTCTGTGGCAATGCAGACGAGCTGTTGGTAAGGACTGGGGACTCACACCAAAGCTCTGCAGATGGCTCTACACTGTGGTGGTAAGACCGGTGCTAACGTATGGTGCCTTGGTATGGTGGCCAAGGACGGAGCTGGCCACGGTAGAAATTAAACTCCAACAAATCCAAAGACTAGCGTGCACTCTGATCAGTGGATGTATGAGATCAACACCCTCTGCGGCGCTGGACATTATGCTCGGGCTTACATCGCCACACTTGCACATACAACAAGAGGCGATGGTCGCGGCCCTTCGGGTAAAATCTACAGGCCAATGGAAAGGTAATGCTCTAAAAACCAACCACTGCCGCATCCTTGATCGAGCTCTCGAAGTCGTACCGGAGGCGGCCAATGGGACAGATAGAACACCGAAAACGTATTTATTAGATAGGAGGTATGACTTATCTTTAGAAAAAAATACGACCTTTAACCAAAAGTCAGTAACTTTTTATACAGACGGATCAAAAAACAAAGATGGCAGCGGCTGCAGTTACATTTCTCCAGAGTTAGGACTCAGTAAATCAATGCCTCTTAACAACATAACAACGGTTTTTCAAACCAAAATGGTAGGTATACTCCTAGCGGCCAAGGCAGCTAATGCTATTTGCATAAGTAGACCTTGCGACATACTAGAGATTATGATAATAACAGACAGTGCAGCTTCGCTCTCATCGCTAAGCAAACCTGTAAGTAGATCTAAAATCGTAGCAGACTGCCATGCAGAACTGCAGAACCTATCAGCAATGTGCAAGGTAAAGTTAACATGGACCAGAGCACATAGCAATGACGAAGGCAACGAACAAGCAGACTCCCTTGCCAAACTAGCAACTAGCATGAAGGTATCGAAGCAGGGAAATAGTCTGTGTCGACCATCAGCAGAGGCTATCAGAAGAGAGCTTAGGAGATACACTATCACCGAGCAGAACAGGAGCTGGACAGCACGGACTGACTGCCGGCTGTCAAGACTAATGGTAAATTGCTGACAAACAGCAAATTAACAAGGTACCTTATGAAACTTAAACGCCCTGATATCCGGGATATGGTAGGTATCATTACCGGACATTGCAACCTGAACAAACACCTTTTCACTACAGGCGTGACTGACAGCCCCCTATGTCGAGGGTGCTTAGACGCAGATGAGACGGTGGAGCATGTGCTGCTTCACTGCCCCGCCACTGATGACATTAGACGTAAAGCAGGGATCGCAATGAGCTCCATCTCCCCTTCTCTGGACCAGATTTTGTGTCGGCAGGCTGAAGCCGTTCGGCTCTATTTTAAGGAGTTGTCCTGGCTGGGCTAGCCGACCGGGGGGAAGTGCACAATACTCACGTTCACGGAGAGTCAGTGCAGGACTCATCGCCCCCGCTACGAATTTAGAATTTAGAAATGGGAGTGCGCGGGTCCGACTCGCACTTGACCGTATTAGTATTTTTTGTTATAGCGGCACCAGAAATACCTACATCATCTGTGAAAATTTCAACTGTCTAACTATCACGGTTCATGAGATACAGCCTGGTGACAGACGGACAGACAGAGAGACGGACAGACGGAGAGCGAAGCCTTAGTAATAGGGTTTCGTTGGTTACCCTTTCGGTACGGAACCCAAAAACTAACAACAGTTCAGTATGATCAAGT
This sequence comes from Ypsolopha scabrella, assembly GCA_910592155.1. NCBI lineage: Eukaryota > Metazoa > Arthropoda > Insecta > Lepidoptera > Ypsolophidae > Ypsolopha > Ypsolopha scabrella. The sequence continues at coordinate 9,692,574 of OU342975.1, read as the reverse complement.
AAAACTAAAACTATTACTTTAAACATTAAAATTCATGAATAGCAATTAATTTTTTTGGAAATAATAAAATTGGCATTGGCATAACCAATAGATGTGGTATCATATCCCATATTGCGGGTCTTCTTTCCACTTCATTAATAAAAAATCCTTCATTCGCAGTAGTTCCATTGCTGAGTTCTATGATGGAACTACTGCGAATTTTCCAAAAAATTTGTTCGTAGTAGTTCCATTACGCATTGTTGATTGCTACGAATGGAACTACTGCGAATACGATAATTAAGTACCTATTCGCAGTAGTTCCATTCAAAGATGATTGATGATTTTAACTCTTATTTTCTGACCAAGTGACAGATGATTCATTTTTTAAATAGATTTTGTGATATAGGATTAAATTTTTATACACTTTTTGACAGATGTCAAAAGTGACAGATGATTTATTTTTATGCAGATGTCAAAAAGTGAAAGATTATCTCTTGTTTATGACAGATGTCAAAAGTGACAGATGATTTATTTTTATGCAGGTGTCAAAAGTAAAAGATGATTGACGTTTTGTGACAGATGTCAAAAGTGACAGATGATTTATTTTTATGCAGGTGTCAAACAGTGACGGATGATTACTGTTTTGTGACAGATGTCAAAAGTGACAGATGACTTATTTTTATGCAGATGTCAAAAGTGACGGATGATTGACGTTTTGTGACAAAATCATGCTCCATTTATCCCTTGAACACGTCCGTTTACACGTTGCGTTTACTGACATACAGGTTCCGAGTACCTCGACTCGCGCGGGCTTCTTGCGTCGAGATTCTTGCGTAGAACTTGCGTTAACGCGCGAGTTTACAGCACGCGCGTAGTACGTGAACGCAATGTATTGGAGCCTAGTACTTCGACAACGCGCGTGTGCTTACGCGAGCAAAACTTATCTATGTTTTATTTATTTTAAATATTAAATGCAACGTCTGTCTGTATTCTGTATGTATGGCCGATTATAACTGAATATATTTATATAATCATTCATTTCATTTAATTTCACGACTGAACTATAAAACGAATTTTGTTGCAGTTTTCAATAATAAGAAAAACAATTATAAGTAGTGCATTTTGCACCGAGATCGAAACGTTCCCCCTTAAAGGTTTTTTTACCTTAAAGGTCCGAATGACATGGCTGAATAATAAATACACTCGTACTGTTTCACGAAATGTTATAATTCTCAACTAGTTTCGCCTTATTGGCACTGTAAAGAGCTTAATGTAAAAACAAATATCACACAAATGCTGTTAACGCATGTAAGGAATGAATGACAATATTGTCCGAATATCAAGTGTCGATTTTAGCGTGAACTTGACACACTTTGATGTGTTTTTTCGTTGTTGTTTCCTTTGGGAAGATTCAAGGGTTTCTGTAAGTGCGCTGTGACTAAAGGGAGCTCACCAGTATCTACTACTGAAAAAAGCCGGAAAAGAAAAAGTTGAGACCAGAGATTCTATTCAATGTGGGCGGGGCCGCGGGTGAAAGTTTGTATTTAGGATAAAAATAATTTCGTAGCATTATTACGTGTGCGCGCGTCGATGTCTTTTGTATGCTACGAGCTTTTACTACGACAATAAGTCCTGATGATGTTCGAGTGTCATGGAAATTGGGAGGCGTACGTTTGACCTATTTTATTTATATACTAGCCTTTGCCCGCGGCTCCGCTCGCGTTTATTCAATATCCGTCCCGTTTTTGGCATGTGCGTTATTTTATGAACACCCCTTGTAGTTAATGTTTTGACGAGGCTCACTACGATGATAATAAAAAAGCATCTAAATTCGTTGAGTGGTTGTCAAGTTTCTTCAATCTTTGCCCCGTTTTCGGCTTGGGCGTTAATTTATGAACAACTCTTATAGCCTATATGTTGACAAGAGTCCCTACAATGATAATTAAAAAAATCGCATCCAAATCCGTTAAGTTGTACTCGAGTTGAAACGGAACAGACAGACAGACAAAAATTCTAAAAATTGTGGTGTTGGCCTCAGAAATACTATTATAATACCCATTTCATTTAAAATTTGGCGAAAATATTCAATGTACAGGCATGACTTTTTTACTACTTTATTATCACAGTATAGATATTTAATACAGGCAGTTTTTGACTTGCTTTGGTTTAATGTTCTGTGAAGCTGCTTCCATTTTGCGGTTCTGAATCTATCAACGTATTCGTATAAAAAGCAAAGTTTTTTAGTAAGCACAAGTTAAAATCTAAACCCAATTTGAATAGTTCAATATTTCTCCTCTATTAATTTGTAATTAATCTAAAGTTTATTCATTAGCACGAGCGTAGCCCGTTTCGAGGCTTTATGCCAAATAGATACTAATTGTTAGATTTACCTTGATGATGTTGATGCTATAATAATTCTCTTGTGTAGTCTGTAGGCACTTAATGTTAATGTTGGATTGCGTTTTGTTTAACTCTGTTTTGTTAATATAGACCTTCGATTAAGTAAGTACCTCAAATTATACAAATAGTTACTATTTATTTATTTCAAGAATTTTGAATATTTTCTCTTTTAATGTTACAGATATTCTTTAAATGCGTGCAAACGTATTTTTTTCTAGTGTGTGTATCAAATTATCGTACCTTGTTTATTAAAACGTACTTTACAGTGGTTATAAACATTCCCGGTCCCGTGTATGTCACGCCAAATTTCAGGGAGGGGGGGGGGATAAATCCCACCTATCCACCCCCCCTGGATACGTGCTTATGACACATTATAGGTTGGGGAAAAAGTTTCTTCACATTTTATATGAAAATTAAAAACATTTTTTTATAAAGTTTATTCACATTTAAAGTATGTAGGTAGGTGCAATTTTGTTCGATATTTTTCTGCCATCTTGTAGGTAGGGACATGATCCCATTGCTATAGAAATTCTGGGGCTTCTGATCAAAAAACCGCGACAAGTGGTTTTGGCAGTCCTCTCGTGATGTTAACCTGACACTGCCTAAAGAATTCTGAAGAGACCGAAACAAGTGGAAATCTGAAGGTGCAAGGTCAGGACTATACGGCGGATGCATTAATACGTCCCAGCCAAACTCTCTTAATTTTTGCTGAGTGGCTAAAGATGTGTGAGGTCTAGTGATATCGTGATGAAAAACCACACCCTTCTGTTGACTAATTCCGGCCGCTTTCTCTCAAGTTCTTGCTTTAATCTCATCAGTTGTTCGCAGTAGAGTTCAGAATCGATGGTCCTGCCTGACGGTAACAGCTCATAATGAATAATGCCCTTCCAATCCCACCATACACACAGCATTACCTTGTTGCGAGATAACCCGGGTTTCGCCAGAGTCTGTGAAGCCTGACCAGCCTTCGACCACCTTTTTCGCACGTTCTTGTCGTACGTGATCCACTTTTCATCACCAGTTATCAGGTTTTTCAAAAATGGTTCGGTTTCATTACGTCGTAATAAAGAATCACAAATGAGTACACGGTTCATTAAGTTTCTTTCAGTGAGCTCAGGAGGCACCCAAATATCGAGCTTTTTTGTGTACCCGGCTTTTTTCAAATGCACCAAAACGGTTTTGTGGTCAATTCCCAGTTCTTCAGCTACATCGTAACTACTGATACGCCGATCTCGCTCCACTTTTTCAATAATGGCATCCATTTTCTCCGTAACAGGGCGCCCAGAGCGAGGTGCATCTTTGACATCAAAATTTCCGGATTGAAAACGCTTAAACCAAATTTTTGCTAGGTACTCTCACAGACACTGCACTAGGTCCATAAACAACACAATTTTTTTTCGCGGCTTGCGTTGCATTTTTACCTTTTTTGTAGTAAAATTTTAAAATGTATCGAATTTCTTCATTAGATTCACTCATCTTAACAGTAAGAAAAGCAAATGAAAATCACACATTTTACCTTTGAAATTGGAATTATCTTCTTAAAAATTTAAACTTTTTAATAATACCATTCCTGTAAAAACTAAAATGCTTATAAAATCGGTTTAAAAGCACGAAAAAATTGAATATTGAAATTACATTCCTAAATTGATCTATTTATTCCAAAAAGCAGACAAAAATAGCACATCGATGTTTAAAAAACCTATGAATTGCATTTGAAGGGTGTAGGGTAAGAACAGTGAATACCATCTGAGTGGTGTGAGTGAGTACAATTTGACACAGTATAACATTTAATGAGACTACTCGTATAAATACTGTTACGAATACCTAAATTACTCATTACTTAACCAGCCTTTGCCCGCGGCTCCGCCCGCGTTCATTCAAATCCTTGCCCCCTTTTTGGCTTGGGCGTTATTTATGAACACCTTTTATAGCCTTTGTGTGACCAGGGTTACAACGATGATAATAAAAAATACCCCATCCAAATCCGTTGAGTTGTTCTTGTGTTAAAAGCCTTTATTCAATCTTTGCCCCGTTTTCGGCTTGTGACTCGAAATGATAAGCATCGTATTGAAAACTCGAATTACAAAAAACAAATTTTATTTACAGCACGTAGGTTATGTCTTAAAATATTAAAATGTTGTTAAGCCCTTGAAAATGAATTAAATTTCGAAACCGGTTGGGTTAAAAGTACCTATAGTTATAGTAAAGTTGTGTAAACAGTGTACAAGTGGTTTTCATCAAGATGCTTTCCATGTTTCACCGAGTGCCGACAATCGCAAGTATAAGTTATATCGTATTGAATGCCTCTTAACTTTGTACAATATTTTATTACTCTTAACTTGTAGTCGTATATATACATCGTATAAACTTCTATTCGACTGTTTTATACGACTATTACACAACTTTCAGTGGTATAGTTATACATATATAGCACTAGTTAGTTGTAGTTTTAATAACATCTATACGACTTTTACATCGACATTAATCGTATGAGAATCGCGAAAACTACTCTAACGTGATGATCGTGTAAGAGTGACAAATTGCATTCTTATACGATTTTAATTCAATCGTATTAGAGTCGCGAGAACTAGGTACTTGATAGAGTGATAAATTACACTTTTATACTACTATTCAATTTATAATTATCACCCAGATCACCAATAAATAAATCACTAGATTATTGATGTTCTTAAAACGTTTTTGTTCAAATTAACCCTATTTCGTTAATGGCTGATAATATACAGATAAAAAATAAGTGCACGGAATGAAAAGTCATTTAAATGTTGTATTACGGTTGTGTCTTAAACTCTAAGTCGTGTAAAGGTAACTGTTAAGACGTTCGTAAAAATATTATGTAAAAAGTTTATTGTAAAACGTTTAAAGAATTTATAAGGCGCGTTCATTATATTGAGAAAACTAGCGCATATTACTCGATAAAATGAATTTCCCTACAGTTTATACTACTTGCACATGAGATTTCGAAGATGTAATATTGAAAAAAAAATGGCTGTATTTCAGATGAAAATTTTAACACAGTGTAAAATCTGGTTACAAGTTTCAATTCACTACATTTATCTATCACTTCACATCAAAATCCCATGTAAAAGTAGTGATGATTATGTTTATTCGATAAAACGCCGTAAAGCAGCGGTAATAAACATCATAACTCGACAAAAAGTGGATCTCACGACATCTATAAGACCACTACAAAACCATATAGTGATTTCTACGACTGCTACGTGATTCTATTACAACACTGAGTTGCATAAAATGGGCCTATTCTCGGGCGTGTCAACGTGATAGCGACGTACGACCAACGTATGAAACCAAAAGTTAGAATCGGCATATATAAAATGTTTGTTGGGTTGTTAATTTAGTGTAGGAGGTCCTAATTTCAATTTTGCATAGTCCAAAGGGTCATTGAAGCTTGGTTCTGAACACATAATATCCCTTTTGTGGATTCTCCGCTATATTATATTATAATTTATAATAGATATAATAATCTGTGACATGCATTCTACTATACGTAATTAAAATTATGTACGACCTTTTGTCGTTCACTGTGTACGAGCCAATCACGTTACTTTTTTACTTCAAGTCCAGGGCCGCGTTCAGTTTGATCGCCAGCTCATCACTGACAGCAGGATAGCATATACAAATTCAACGCGTGCAAAAGAGATGTCATGATCGCTGAACTCAGCCCTGCATTGTAGAACCTACAATAATAAGTGAAAATAATTTTAGGGTAGATTTGTGTATCGTTCAATGTACACAAAAGAAAGAAAAAATGTAGTACAAATAGTGGCTCAATCAGTTGACAAAATTATTAAATAACGAAATAAGAAAGAGCAAAAAAAAATTTGTATTGGAAAGTGATCTATTAGCGATACTCAATCGTCTCTTATTTTTTTTTTACTTTGAATTTTAGGACCTTAAATAATAATTCTAACATAATAAAATAACAAGCAAAAACCTTTTCGGCCAGTGGGCTGTGAAACGTATGTAACATCAACATTTCGAACCACAGACTTAGTAATACTATATCCTAAGTTTATGTTTCGAACGAGTTTGAAAAAAAATATTTTTTCCAACGTTTCACTTTGATCGGCGTTACTCCAAGAAAGAAAAGCTGTGAAAAACGATATTTGTATTATGAAGTAAAGAGTTTATGGCCGGTGTTCCTGCAAGATACAAGCCATCAAATAACTTTATGTCGGACTCATAAACTTTATAATCCGAATTTAGACTAATAAAACATAAATCTTTATCGCCATGTCGATAGAAGAATATGGCATGTTACTTAACTCGATTGAGCTGGGCGTTTATTTTTGTAATGAACATTTACTCGTTGCCTTTAACAACTTGCAGATCCTGTTTCACCATTTTCTGTGATATGTGAGGTACATACACCACTGCATTCACTGCATAAACTTACTTACTTACTTACTTGCCAAACCTGTATTAGAAGCACTGAATATATTAATACATATATCATTATTAGTATAGATATACTCACACCTGTCTCCCAGCGGGGTAGGGAAAGACTACAGATTTCCATCTGATACGATCCTTGCTTCTTCAACATCCATCAATAAGGCTTTTCTAGAAAAGTTGTGTTATTTTATGCATTACTCTGATTCTCTACAAATAAAATATATGTCTGACAATAAAAACGCTTTCAAATTGTTCTGTAGAATCAATTACAAAGTAATGCATCTAACACAACGGGCAGAAAAGCCTTATTGAAGCGTAGTAGACTATTGTCGTGTAGTACCACAAACGACATTTACGAGTATTTTCAATACTCTTTATTCTTTATTCAAAAATAAGAGACACTATCATAGGTAGTGCGTTTAGAAACCAGACTGAGAGCAACCACTTCTACCAGAAAGTGAGCAACTGAGAGCACCGGTTTTTCAGACCTTATCCTATATTTATTTTAATAAGTGTCGTATTCGGATTATCGGCTTCCGAACCAATTTACACCCACCATTCACCATTGCTATTGCTAGGCCACATTCAGTCAATCCTCAGGGTGCCTGTGATAGTGAGCTTCATGAGCTTGACCTTTACCAGTTTTACTTCCGTATCGAATCGCTCTCCCTTGGGTGAAGTTAACCACAAATTGGTGGTTGGCAGGCCGTCTCGATCGCTAACGATACGCCTACACGATCGAACTAGCAACAAATCTATTTTTTATGCTTCTGATCTTTATGTATGTTACTTATTGCTCCATGTAACTTGACACTTGGAACGTTAATTTTCTTGAGTAGCTGGCCTATATCTTAACATTATCAGAGACAAAAGAAGTGTATGTACCTTCGTAAAAAGTATATGGCTCAATTCATACTTGCGACTCGCCATAGTGTAAAAAAACCGGTCAAGTGCGCTCCTGCGCGGTTTCCGTATTTCGTTTGGGGAAAAATAAGGAAAATGGTAATTAAAATGTTATTATCGCAGGACCTTATATACAATTTGTAATTGTAATTTGACCGCAACACCTGAAAGAACTTACATTATCGTAGGACCTTATATACAATTTGTAATTGTAATTTGACCGCAACACCTGAAAGAACTTACTTCACATACTGCCGGAGATAATGGTATAAAACTTATGGAATCTTTGACGAAACTTTGTAATTTCCTATTGAAAGGTTTAGTCAACCTTGAAATCTGTCCATATTTTACGGAGCGTCTTTGTGCGCCTTGACCAAAAAGGACGGTGGTATAAGGCCGATTGCCGTTGGTAGCGTAATCCGTCGTTTGGTTGCCAAAGTTGGGTGCCGCACGGTTAAAGATGCTATGTCGGAGTACCTTCTACCACACCAACTCGGTTTCGGTACTCCCCTAGGCTGTGAAGCCGCTATACACGCCACCCGTAAATTTGCAACTACAAATGATGGGACTGACAGAATAATCATAAAAATTGACATTAAAAATGCTTTTAATAGCGTTGAGCGGGATACAATACTTTTTGAAATAAAAGAAAAAATACCATGTCTTTACCCCTTTTTATATCAATGTTATTCTTCACCCAGCAAATTATTTTTTGATTCTTCAACTATTTTGTCACAGGTAGGTGCTCAACAAGGGGATCCTTTAGGTCCTTTAATATTTAGTCTTGCCATTCAAAAAATAATATCCTCACTAGAGTCCCCCCTGAACATAATTATGGTATCTGGATGAGGGCACAATTGGCGGAAGCCCTGATACTGTATTCAAAGACATCGAAACAGTCCTCTCCAAATTTAAAGAGATAGGCCTCGGAGTGAACTTGAATAAATGTGAACTTTTCGAGTGTGGCCCAAATCATTCTTCATCTCTAGCTCGTTTCCAAAGACTTATTCCAGGCCTAATAGCTTTAGACAAAACGAATTTTACGCTGCTAGGTGGTCCTATTTTCCCAGATGCAATCCCAGACATTATTGAAAAGAAAAATCAGTTTCTACAAAAGGTGCAAAATAGCCTGAAAAACCTCCAAGCGCATGTTTTTCTAATTCTATTTCGTAGCTACTTGTCTATGCCAAAATTAACATACACTTTAAGGACATGTCCTGTATGGCGCTACCCGAGTGAAGTTTGCCTATTGGATAACACAATTAAGAATATCCTAGAGGAAATTTTAAATGTTAGTCTCGACGAAAATCAGTGGCGCCAGGCTGCCCTGCCGATACGGCACGGTGGTCTTGGTATTCGCCGCGTAGAGGACACTGGACTAGTAGCCTTCTTAGCCTCTGCACATGGGGTCGTGGAACTTGTTACTCGCATACTTAGCAACAATGGTAACAGTTCACGGCTACCATTTGTAGACGAGGCTTTGAAGGAATGGTCTACTGTTTGCCCTGGACAAGTTCAACCAGACCATCCAGATGTGCAAAGAGGCTGAGACGATATCCGAGCCAATTTCATAATAGAAGAGCTCAAACAATATAATTCAGGGGCAGAATTAGCAAGACTAAAAGCCGTAACTAAACCTGAGTCCGGTGCCTGGCTTCACGCCCTTCCATCTCCACAGCTTGGTACTTTACTTGATAACGACTCCCTTCGTATTGCTGTGGCCCTGAGACTTGGTTGCCATGTTTGCGAGGAACATACCTGCATCTGCAACTCTACAGTCGACACAAAAGGTCACCACGGCCTGAGCTGTTTAAGATGTACAGGTAGATTCCCACAACACCATGCCTTAAATGAAATTATCCGCCGGGCACTCATCTCAGCCAACATCCCTTGCACCCTGGAGCCCGCTGGCCTTAGCCGGACAGACGGCAAGCGCCCAGATGGTTTCACCCTCGTTCCCTGGGAGAGAGGTAGATATCTGCTGTGGGATGCAACTTGCGTCAGCACTTATGCTAGCTGTCATTTAACCTCCACAGTTAGAACTGCAGGGTCTGCCGCTGAGAGTGCCGCTAGGGAAAAGCACATCAAATACAATGATCTGAAACAAAATTACATTTTTATTCCCGCCGCATTTGAAACGACCGGCGTATGGGGCTCTGAGGCCAGGGCATTTCTAAAGGCACTCGGAAGAAAAATAAAAGACAGGTGCCAAGACCATCGCTCCATGTCGTACTTGGCGCAAAGGATTTCCCTAGCCAACCAACGCGGGAACGCGGCTAGCGTAATGGGAACCTTTGCGCCGGGTACTATGAGGGGCGGACTTTTTGATAGTTAGGGTTTTATTTCTAAGTTAATTTTATTTTTATAGCATAGGTTCTTCTTTTTCTTTTACTTTTAGGATTTTAGTTTATTATATTTTGTTTAATTGTAAATAATAAATTAATTATCACAATGCAATGAGTAACTAAGCATATATAAATTAATTAATTAATCTGCCCAGATAAATTAATCTGACTTGGTATTTGTAAGTCAAATAATAAGTGAAAATAATTCTAGGGTAGATCATGTATCGTTAACTAATCAAATTCCAAAAGAATAAAAATTGTTTTGCTCAAATAATTTTTTCACTTCCCAGTACAACGTACGATCTTGCATTATTAGTTCTCGCACAGCATCAATATTTTGAGGTACGACAACCGATTTAGGGCAACCTTCTTTAAATTCGTCCGTAACATAGACCGCCCATGACTAAACTGACTTCCTGACTGTTCCTAAAACTGTCGAATTACGGAACCCTAGGTATGCGAGTCTGACTCGCACTTGAAAGGTTTTTTTCACACTTTTCGGTTCACTGCACTGTTTTTTTCTGATTTTTCAAATATTCTCAAAGCGTTTACGAGTCATAGTAGCACAATTATATTTTCACAATTTGCTCTTTAAAACCTAAAATATGATATCAACATTACATTCTTCCATCCATCAGCCTGTTTCGTCCACTGCTGGGCATAGGCCTTTCCAGGATTTCGCCACTTTTGGCGGTCCTCCTGGAAGAAATGCCCATACTCACACACGCTGGGCAGGCGGGTTGGTGAGCGCGGTGCCGAAACCCTTGCACCAGTGACGCCGCTGCCCGTCACCAGTCTGTTTTATATAAGGCCCGGCAATTGGGGATGGATATACCGCCATCCATCGGTCCCAGGCAATGGTGGGCCGCCTGGTTTTTTTGCCTGAGAACTGTTCTCTTACTCTCCCCCGAACAACTTCGGGAGGATTTCCAAGTAAGATGGTGGTACCTCCACAGTCGAGCTCGACATTAGCTCTACCACCTTACATTATTACATTCTTAGGAGAAAAAAATATATTTTTTTCTTTCTTCTACCTAGGTATAGTGTCTTTTATTCAAATTAAAAGTTTTTATCTTTAACGCTACAAAAGTAACAAATCAAATCAAATTATTCATTTTCAAGCATCTTAGGTCCATAGATAAATACCTTACAAACTAACATACATTTGTAATTACAAAAGTTTATGATATGAGGCAGTGACTTACGGACGGACAAAGGAGTTTCATCAAATAGTTTGGAAACAACATCCACTATTTATAAAATGCGTCGGCTAGACAATGAACTAATTAGTCCTTCGGGATCAGGGACATTTTTGGTTCCCATTTCCCATATATTTCAAACTTCAATCCCGAATACGTTAGAATATGAGAATCAGCAAAAAAAGTTTTTGATTTCAGCCTTAAAATTTTGTGAAAAGAATTAAAAATATATTTTTGCGACATTTTAGCAGAATAATTCCTTATGGTCGGGTGTATGGGTCGGTCTTTACGCCATAATTCAGTTTATCATGAAAAAGAGTCATTTTCGTGAAAAAGCACTCAGACTATTTTCCGCTAACATAATCAGGAAAAAAATCTGATGTTCTATTTTACGAACTCCGTTTGGCTATCTTTGTAGTAGATGTGTACAGATAAGCACGTTTTATGTGTGGCGTGTTTTACGCACACTAGAAAAAAGTGCGTGTGCACGCACTACTACAAACAACCAAAGCCAAACGGACTTCATGAGATAGAATATCTGTAACTACATATTATAATTGTATCGTCTTAAGGTTTTTCGTTTTCGCGAATATCTACTACAGTAATGTCCAATGGGGCAACCTCATTAGTAAGCTTTCTGGAAAATATTTACCAATTGGTATGTTTACAACGGCTTTAAAATGTTGAAATCATTCAAGATGTATACGGATAAACCAGCTGGCTGCGTTTGGTGGTGCAATACACAAAAATAACTACTAGATAAAAATAAGCAATATATCAAAATTTTCTAAGTTTTTTTTTATATACCCTTTTATTATAGCGTACTTTCGATGTCTGTCCGTCTGTAGCACTAGTAAAGAAAGGCTCGGCAGACTGAGTTTAAACTTGGCATGACGGGTTCAAGCTACCTTTGTATTTGATTTTAGATGTAAATAAATGTGATTAATCGACTTATTTGTCTTTATACTAGCTAGATTTTATGTATAGATTAGATATACTTTATAAAAGTACATTAAAATTGAGAGTGAGATATATTTCGGGGCCTCTCCTGGGTCCAGCAACAGGTCAACTGTTAGTCGGTATGATCAGTAAACCATGGTTTAGTGTTGTAGCATGTCACTAATAGGCCCGATATTCGAATTTTGTTTTAGAAATTAAATTGACCTTGAAGGGCACCGGTGCAATCAGTGCATCTGAATGCATCAAATGTGATGTAGGGCAATGTCATACAATAGAGGGACAATCGAAGGGTGAAGCAGCGCGCCGGCGCGGACACGCCCCCGGCAGCAGAATTGGCAACCCTTCTCCAATCCGACTGATAATTCAATAAGAGCTGCCGTTAAGAAACTCTTCACATGCTCACTGATTTCAGAAATTATATTAAAAAAAAAATTATGCTGGAGTCTTAATTATCAGTAACAATAACAAGGATCAATACTTTCTATGATATTCACAACACTAAATAGGGCAGTAAATTGTTTATTTTATTTTGCATAGGTATAAATTTTGCATTAAAATTAAATCTCGGTGCTGTTCTGATTTCACTTACTAACACTTAGTCTCAAGTATGAATTAAAGTTCCAGTTCTAGCTGTTCGATTCGATTTTCAATACGTCCATATTTACTAAATTAAAAAGAACGTTTGCCTTTTAAAACAAATATTTTAGGATATTTTCCTATAGTCCTATTCATTGAACACCAAACTCAGCTGTTGTTTGTAAAACCGCTTCTTTCCCGTAGCGCGATTCTAAGGGTAGCAAGTTTTTCCAGCGCACGCCTGCCGATATTGATCGCAGGCGCGAGTTTCCGTGCGCGCGCATCCACATCGCAGTTTTCCCGCGCCGTGCCGGGCTAGCGGGGCGTGCGCGGAGGGCGCGGGGGTCGTACCTCCGAGGAGGGACCTAGCTCCAACCGGGACCCTCACATTACGTAACGCACACGCACAGGACGGCGCACAAACAATGTGATTTTTTTTCCTCAAATATTTTCTACTATTTTTAACTTTACAATTTAGGATTAGCATCGTGATATTTATTATGCCGCGCGGATTATAATTTTGCTATCGTTTTAGATGTGTAGTTTAGCTTAGTATGAAAATCAAAGCTGCAGTGATATTTTATGTGACAACACTCGAGTGAAATTAAGTTGCGCAACTTGTACTCACAATGAACATTGTAATTCTTTACACCTATAAAATGTGAATGTGTTTTTTTGGACATTCGCTTTGTACTTGAAAATCGATCGAATATTTATGTATTTAATTTTAATAAACTGATATAATATTTATTTAAAAAATGAAACTTCTAAATCGAAAAATATACTCGAATGAAAATTTTATTAAAATTTTCCTTGTGTTCGTTAGTTATTAGTTAACTCGAACACCGTATAAATACAAAGTTGTATCTATAGAGACAAGAATATTTAATAAGTACATCACTGCCAACGAAATGACGACTGGTGAGTATTTACCACTTTACTATGATCTGGTATACACTATAATGTACCTTATTACGTAATTATTATTATTATATACATATATATTTTTACTTCATCGTACAGACAAGTGCACTCAGAGAACGGACGACTACGCCTACGCTAAATTTGCAACTAGATATGTGTCAGTACAAAAATCGACGGAAACGACATTGTAATAACATTCATATCAGCGCGTATTGCAAAGTGGCTGTTACGACGATCGCATCGTCTTCGGATAGCGCAAAATAAGAGAAAATTATACTTTTCACATAGACGGTTTTTTTTTGTCCAAATGTAGATCTATAAATTATGTTTAGTATGGTGAAAGAATCATTAAAATCGCTTCAAGCATTCGGAAGGAGTAAGAAAATTCTTGCGTATATCATAGCAAACCCTCGATAACTTTCTATTTGTTTCTGTCAAAAGTATAGACAATTTTTTAAAGTTAATCATGGAATTTGTTTTATTCCTATTATGCATATTTAAAGTGTTTTTACCACTCTTGTAAGAGGAGTAGGTCTTCAGAGATAAATCTAAATTGCAGTTTAATTATATAGATTCACCTTAAACCACAAAAGTGAACAAGCCCTCAAATTCCCGTTGCTGTCGCAATTGTTTAAGAAAGGGCTAATACGGTTATAAATAACACACCTATCCGTTGATGATAACCGAGACCTACTCGTAACAAGGTTAAACTATATTAGTTGCTCATAAACTCGGCCCTATGAACAACAATTTGAATGATAGTAAGTAAAAAATATAGCTAATTTCCCCACAGCAATAGTTGTTCATATGGACAATGATTTGAGTTTCACTCAGTAATTTTAATTAACCATATAATATGTACAAATATAGCAATGATTTGTTAAATTCACCTTACATTATTACTTTCGCTTATGATTTAATTAATAGTTTGTGCTATAAATGTTATCAATTATTTTTACAAAGTTATTTTACTAACGGGCACTGCAGTATTGGTAGTATTTTATGTATTGTTAAAATTATGCACAAATGGTTAGTTTTTACCTAGACATTTTCTGAGTCTCAAGTACGTCTTCTCTACAGTAGGTAGGTATGTTATTAAAACAACGTTTCGTGCTTAACGCAGGATGCAGATTAATATTACATTATGTTTATTTATGTAATACGATCGATAAACATTTCGACATAAATCTCAAGATTTATATAAATCAGAGACTTATCGAAAAGAAAATAAGTATCTTCTATGTTAAACATTGGTTAATGTAGGAAGGTAACTCTCCGTAGAGATACCGAAAACCGGCTGTGGGCGTAGATTTCCCAACAAATGAATATCTTTTACAATAATTCTCTATATTGAGTTTAAGCTTAGTTCGGTTAATTGTTGTGTTGTTTAATTTAGATGTCGCCATAAGCTAAGCACGCACAGTCGATTCTATTTTACAATATACAGATTGAAAATGAACTCTCTACCTTTATTGAATTCTTTGAATCAGAATCACTAATACAACACAAAATCGTAAAAAAGTTCTTTTTTTTTTTAAATTTCAAATTTAGAAAAATGGTAATCCTACGTGACGCGACTGACTGACAATAGACCGTACATATTACCGGCGCGCGGCGGTTAATAAATGCGAATAGGTTCTGTACACATAGGTTTTGTAGAGCGTCGACTTTGTCACCAGAGTAGCAGTGCTTTTTTGGCGGCCGAAATCTTTTTTTTTTTATTATGAACCATAACAAAAGTAAGAAATCATGTATTTCTTATTTCGAACATAGAATGGTTTCCTCTGTTGTAGTTAGAGGGTTAATTTTCGACCGGTATAAGATTCTATGGCTAAGTTTTGAGTTTATCAAGTTACATGTTTTGAGTTTATCAAGTTATCGATATCTTTACTTTTTCACTAGATTATGTCAGCGATTTGGTAAAGGAATAAAAACTAAAAGAGGTAACTCGGTACATAGCTTTAGCTCTAAGAAAATGTAACAAAGGTACGACGCTGTTTATTTCCCGGGCTACATCCAATCATTACAGACATAGCTTACTATGTCGCTAATATTCTTTGTTCTACATAAAATATTAAACAATAAGACAGTTGACAAAGCAACAATGCAAAAGGCATTTGAAAATGAAAGTTAATGTAATCAAAATCTCTGGGTATCAGATAAATTTATACTCGCATTATTCTGATGCACAAAAGCGCTGCTGAATTGAGGAGATCTAGTCAGCTTTCAGTAGTGCACACCTTTACAAATAGCTCCTTAAATACCAAAGATAAGATAAAACCTGTGTCGAGTGGGATTTGAAGAAAGATATATGATAGAATCGTAAAATTGGGATTTTTGAAAAAATGTTGGATAATCTGAGATTGTGCTACTAATTTACCTACCTAAGGACCTCATATACTTGCAAAGTATGGAAGTATAGCAAACGATGACATAAAACCGGCCAAGTGCGTGTCGGGCCACGCGCAATGTAGGGTTCCGTAGTTGTCCGGTACATATAAGTTGGTCTATTAAAACAGACCGCGCCAAACTTCTGGTCCCATACATAGGAGGCCAAAAGTTTGGCGCGACCTGTACTCGTAAACCTGTAAAGCCTACATAGCTGTGATAGTTTTCCTTTTAAATTCATTAAATATACTACACACACCCACAATGTTTTTGAACGGCCTATCCAACGATACCCCACACTAAGGAATAGACGAGAAAAAAAATGTATCCCCAGTTTACGTGTATGAGAGGTACCATTAAAAAAATTTTTTTTCAAGATTTTATTTTACCATTTTGTTGGCGTAAGTAATATTTATATCCACGCCAAATTACAGCTTTCTAGTACTAATAGTCTCTGCGCTGAGCCGCGGACAGACGGACATGACGAAACTATAAGGGTTCCTCGTCGGACTCCGGAACCCTAAAAAACGACAAACTACTTCATATGCTTAAAAGATAGTAAGTATTTGTGTACAGACGAATGCTCTCCTAAAAACAATTTAACAAAGGTGACGCAACGTGACGTTCAATAAAATAAAAGACAACTCCGCGCTATCAATGCGCACGCGACCAGTGTTCAGTCGCGCGTTGTGCCGGAAAAGCGCGCAGTCGGCTGCTCCTACACTAGACCTACAGCGCGGAACTCCTCGCCTAGACGTGCTATACTTGGCTCTCCATACCTCTAGATTCTAGAGTCTAGAACATCTTTGTTAACCAACCTTTCAATAGACAGTTTGTGCGTGACGCAGCTACAATTCCCGCGTTTTTGTTCATCTTATTCCATAACTCGCTCATAACAATCACACCTATGAAGCAATTATACCGCCACTGCCTTTATTGATCCGTGGCCACAAGACTGGAGTGATCGAATCTAAGCAACTTTTGGAGAAACTGATTTAATTATGGAGAAGAACTCGATTTCTAATAACAACAAAAACGTTGATCATAAGGTCAAAGAAAAAAGACATTTTCCCAGAGTTATCCATATTCGTAAGTAAAAATGTTTTCGTAAAGTTTTCAGCCGCTTAGACCAACTTTCCTGTATTTGCATAAGTACTGTAGATATCCAAATCAAGCGCGAGGACAGCTGCAACTTCCAGTAAACTACATTCGTTGGCTATTTTCATCAGTCGCCTAGTTTTGGCCAAAGATGACAAACGTTTATTCCAAACATTTTCTCAGCTCATTTCACTTGAGAAGATTTTGAAATTTCTTGAGGCATTGTCTCTGAGAAACGTAAGTGAACAATGGCATTTCTTACATATTGATCGTCAACAATCCCAATGTGATTTTTGCCCGCTTAAACTATGTACAAAAAAGACTCAATTGATTCTATTGTCTATTGAGATCGTGGGATGGATGGAGCCCACTTCTAGATTAGATCACTTACGTACCTACCTCATCTCATGTTCATGTCACACACGACCCCCTTACAAGGTATATCGGGTGTAAATAGAAAACATACCTTTACACGAGTCATACTCGGTAAAATTTCCCAAAAAACGTATCTACCCGCACCAAGTATATAAGGTGAAATTTATCTATGTATCCAAACTCATACTGGAAGCTTGGTAAGTGATCAGTATCACGGATCGATGACACTTTTTGCTAACTTCGCAAAATTATTAACGTCCCATAGTAGGAAACAAGAAATGAATAATTTATGATTTTTAGAAAAAGAGTTGATGCTGAGCACTTACCGAGTCTTCACTATGAATTTGGCTGCATAAATAAATGTCACCTGATAAATTCTTTGCCCGCGCGAACAGCTGTTTCGCCGTTGTTTGTTTACTAGGCAGGTGTTTTCTGCGATGATGTTTTTTAGGAAATTTGTTCTGGATGATCAGTCAGTAGGTACAGTACCTATGTAGTCTGGTAAATGTTATAGCTATCTATTCACACCGTGTACGGTATGCAATGCAAGCAATAACTTTTGTCTAGGAGCGTCGGTTGACCCCAGGTCGCCAGCTAGATTATTATAAGTGGTAAATTGCATTAGTACAGTGGTCGGGCACGTCGCGTCGTCGGCCGCGGCTTCCGCTAGTTGTCCTCGTTCGGCAGGTGCGCACGCGCCGAGTGACAGCGCGTCCCGAGGGGCTGTAGGGAACCTGTCACGTTGCGCCTCGCTGCCCCTCGTTGCAATGCCCTGCTTCCTTCAAACTAGTTGGTTGTTATGCCTGCAGCAAATACCTATAACATGTGTACTAAAAACGGGAAAGTTCTCATCATCTACTTTTCGCGCTCTTTGCCGCAGAGAACGTTCTAAAACGCTTGATCTTAGATTACCTATTTGGGTACATTCCCTTCTGCTTTTGATAAAATATATGTATTTCTGTAACAAAACCAAGGATTTCGATGAGTTCTTCCATGACATTGATGTTTGGAATATTATGTCATGCTGTAGGTATTGTTTTTCTAAATATTTGTATGAGCAAAGATTGTCTCATGCAGAAATACAAGCAGTCTTACAGAAGTAGGGATAACTGCCTGTATTAACATTAATTTGAATATTTTTTGTCTTAGAATTTGTGATAGTTGTCAACCCGCAAACTGGTGATTACTGTATATCATACGCACACACAACTTAGGTACTATTATATGGGTAATTAGATTTAGTCCTGTAAATAAAAGATTTGAGGTCGAATTAAAGATACACTAATAAAAAGGCGTGAAAATAGTAATATTGTTAGGTATTAAGCATTCGGACTCTGAGCCCCCCAGAAGTGCGTATATTTTTTTTACATGAGGCCAATATAATTTGAGCTCTGATCTAAGCAAAAATGTTCTTAGCTATGGTTCTCATTAAGCTGGTTATTTTTCTAAAACAGAACGAGAGTAATGGACTAAACCAAGTTTCTAGACATCAGCATCTGGGTGGGGGGAGATGGGGGACTCCCTGGTACCACTCGGAAATGTGTAATTTTTTTTAAATATTCCAAAATAATTAGACACCTCATCACAACAATATGGCGAATTAACCATAGTCTAATTAAATTGGTCTTAAATTATCCAATATTTTTTGGGGATTCTTGTGAAATTAAATGTTACTGTCACTTCACTAACATGTTCTCAGTTTTCACCAAGTATACATTTAATTCGACCTACTCCATACAAACATTTTTAGTTTGACTCGCGCCTAAATGGAAAAAAAAACGTTTTGATTATATAATATAAGGTGTATTTAATTTATGCAGCCAAATTCTTACTGAAGATTCGGTAAGTGCTCAGTAACAAGGTTCGTTACCCTTTTTGTGAAATTCGTAAATTATTCTTTTCATTTTTCATTACAATTACAAGCCCAGACCCGAATCAACTACTATGGGAGGTCAAGAGTTTATTTTGAGAAATTAGCAAAAATTGTTATCGATCCGTGTTACTGATCACTTACCAAGCCTCCAGTATCAGTTTGGATCTTTTAGTAAAGTGACTTTGGCGAGCCTCGTTTCCCGCTGACAATATGTTGTGGCATATTATATAGGTATATAGGTATATAGTGTCTCTCGTGAGGCACAAGGTCAATTCACGTTTTAGGTCACATTTATTACGCGAATGTAGATATAGGTAATTAGTGACTATGTCAATAAGGAACAGTCCGTTTGTCCAAGTGAGGAGTCTAACCAAAAAAGAGTGGAAGAATAAAAAAAAATCGGTTCTGTGATTCCAGAGCCCTTGAATTTCTAGAATCCGATCAGTAGTTCTGGGGATTACCTCCTTCATCCAAGGAAACTCACAAACTTCCTCTTTGTATCAGTAGATTACCAACGAGTACTAGTTTCTTAGAAGTCGTAGATACCGGAACCATTAGCCTTTCAATCCGCTCATTGGGAAAGCGAGTCCTATCCACCGAAGCGCATCGCCGTACACAAATTGCGATGGAACCAGCCAAGCAGCCAGGAGCCGGAGTAGGTGAACCTAATCTGACAGGAAATACGCGGTATCTGTCTACCTGTTCGTATTAGTTACGCCGCGTGAATACTCTATCATTCATAATCAAAACAATGCATTTGCATACTCGTCGGGTATGGAATTTGTTATCTCACTGATAGGCCTTGATTGCTGTCGTGAAAGTTGATAGAGATTCAATTATGGGATTCAGGTTTTCTCAAATCGAGGACTAGAAATCGATCCGTGACACGATACACATACTTAACTGTTTGTTACTCATCCTAATATTTCGAAGGCTATATTGCAAGGAAACAGCCTTGCTAAGAGAGGCCTTAGGATTGGCTTGATAACCCGGAGATCGACTTTTGTAAAGATGAAAATTGGGTGCGAAGAAATGCGCGCGGAATGATTCAGAATGACTCTAATTTTAACACAATAATATTTTTAGAAGCGATGATAAACAAGTTTTTCGTATTGATCGCAAAATGCGAGACATAATGATAAAGAGAAAAAAAAACTTAAACCATGAGGCTATTTTCAAATATAAAATCTGTTGATCGAAAGTAAGGTGACATTAATTTATAGAGCCAAATTTTATTTAAAATAAACCCGATTTTAGGAGTAGTTTTGGGTTGTAATACAACAAATTCTGGGCTCTGTGTTTCAAGCTCTGCTTTGTCTAGGGTCCGTTGAAAAGATCGCCTTGTCGCATTATTGCTAATTTATATTATGTACTCAACTCACTGTAAATGTTGTATTGTTATTGGTAAATAAATATATTTTGATTTGATTTGAATAACCACAAAGGTTGGTTGACTTAGGCCATTTGTCCTAAGATGGGGTTTGGCCGGGAACATATAAAACATATAGAGCTGGGGTTTACTTCAGACAAAGAATCAGTCTCGCTATTCAACGAGGCAATGCCGCCAGTGTCTTGGGCACCCTGCCTCGTGTTAGCGATGACCTGGACAAAATATTTTATTTGGTTTATTGGTCTGTTTTGATTTAGTTTTGCAGTAAATAATGTAGGTTCTTCTTTAATTTCATGCATTTACATAATTTGTTTTATTTTTTCTAGGATTGTATAATTTATGTTGTTTTAAGATGTCTGTATGTATAGGTATATAATGTATAGTTAATCCTCTGAAATTAATAAAACATATTTAAGAAACTCATGACAGATATTTTGGAAAAATTCCTTGGGTCAGGGTTCAAAACTGCGACCTATTGCTATCACGATATCAAGAGGTTCCAGGTTCGAATAATGGATCGATGAATTCTTTAAATTTGTCTAAGGTGCTTGAAATTTGTTTCTAATGGATCTTTTCTAGTTGGTTTAAATAGTAAAACTCACACTCGCCAGAAAACGTTTCATCGCTCTCGTATCATAATGTACTATTAGAGTATCCAAAGCGATAAAATTATAAGTTTATATGTTTCCATACTCAAAGGGGGGAAAAGGAAAGATATTTTTTTTTTTTTTGAGTAAGCGTAAAAATTATTTTGCCTTTGTATGTTTCCATAAAATATAACCGTTTACGATCAGAACGCGAGCGAGGCGAGCGCGACTACATCGGGTTCGCGACACTGCCGGAGCAAGTGCACCGCAAGTCTGTGAAGAGAGGCTTCGACTTCACGCTGATGGTGGTGGGCGAGTCCGGTCTCGGCAAGTCCACCCTGCTCAACAGTCTGTTCCTCGGAGATCTCTACAAGAACCGCAAGCTACCTGAAGTACAAGGTTGGTTGATACTAGTGCACCGCAAGCTGCCCATTTTCGCCGCCGCACTGCCTTTGTGTGGACGGATAGCAAAATGCTACGTTTTCTTAGGTATATTTGTTTCAACATACCCTTATTAGATCAATCGGCTAAGCGATTTTTTGGTTATGCTGCCGATGCGACGGATAAACAATCCGGGCTTATTTACAGCTTTGAAATGGGAAGTCATGAATTGATTTTAACAAAAGCCCCAACCCCATAAAATTAATAAGAATCTAATAAAACCATGAAGCTGGAAACCGTCGAACAAAACAAAATATCAATTATGAAATTACAGATAGGATAGAGAAGACAACAACGATTGAAAAGAAAACAATGGAGATCGAGGAGCGGGGCGTCAAACTGAGGCTCACAATCGTAGACACGCCAGGGTTCGGCGACGCCATCAACTGCGACGACTCCTGGCGCGTCTGCTCCGCGTACATCGACGAGCAATTCAGACAATACTTCACGGACGAGAGCGGCCTCAACAGAAGACACATGCAGGATAACAGAGTCCATTGTTGTCTTTACTTCGTACCTCCCTGGGCGCACAGGTTTATATCCTTTTTATTACTTCCCGTTCTAGAGCTCAACTACTGTCTCTTGCTTGAGGTTATTTTATTCTTCAACTTTCTTACTTGGATATCGTTTTCTCCAATTTAATAGTAACCCGGTAGCACGTACTAATACTTAAACAACCACAGGTACGAAAATTACAATAAGTATAAAGGCAGTCAATGATGCGAGAAACGATTCCTAACCTCTCTGAGTGTAACGGGCTGTGTAATTGTAAACTTTTCCTCTCGATACACTTTTCTTTGTGAAATTAGAACTTTCACTGCTATCCTTAGCAAATAGGTTTATCCATTGGGAAATTAAATAAATATACAAATAGAAAAATACTTCACGTCTGTCTGTTGTGTTTAAATTCGTTGGTGACCCGTATGATCTGTTTAAAGATAGACCCAACTAAGCGTAGGTTGACACAATTTCCTTCTGCTCTAGTTTAGTTAGCAGACACGCGTACCTATCGCCTTTAGACTCTTCGCCAAGGAACGTGCTCTCAGCGGAACATAGGTCGAGCCGGTCAAGGCTAGAAGATAGCGTGTCGTTGCGAAGGCATTTGTATGTTTTTAAACACTCAACATACATTGAGATAAAACACCTATTGAAATAAATGTTGTCAACAAATAATGCTAGCAAGCAGGTAACACAATGAAAGGGCCTATAACGACCATTGTTAGGAATAATTTAACAATAACTCTTGTTGTGATGATGACACTACATAAACTGTACGACTGCCTCGCTATTAGATACTATTAAACCCTTCAATTATTCTTTTGTTATGCATGTGTGTCGTTGGAAAATCGTAGAATTCGGCACACTCGCCAGGTCGTAAATTATGAAAACGACAATCTTTCACCAAAAGATAAAAACCGGCCAAGTGGGTGTCCGGCCACGCGTAGTGTACGGTTCCGTAGTTGCCCGGTACATTTTATAAGCCAAACTTCTAGTCCAATACATTTAAAAGACGCGCGACCTGTACTCGTAAACCTGTAAAGCCTGCTTAGCTCTGATAGTTTTCCTTTTAAATTCATTATATAAGGTGACTTAAATTTATGCAGCCAAACTCTTACTGAAGACTCTGTAAGTGCTCAGTAACAAGGTTCGATGACACTTTTTGTGAAATTCGTAAATTATTCTTTTCGTGTTCCTTACAAACGCAAGCCCAGCCCCGAGTCAATTACTAAGTGGAGTCAACATTTTATTTTGCAAAATTAGCAAAAAGTGTCATCGATCCGTGTTACTGATCACTTACCAAGCCTCCAGTATAAGTTTGGCTGCATAAATTAAAGTCACCTTATATATACTATTTCTGTGAATTTTTTCACATATCCACTTAGACCATATAACACGGGACTAGCCAAGCGCACTTATCCCCCTCTGCCGAAGTCAATGAGCAATTTGTTCATGTAAGTTTGCTTGTGTGCGCGTTTTGTGTTTGTGTTGCAGCTTTTAATTTAGTGTGACATATCAATTTTTCGCAGGAGTGTGCGTGAATGAGTAAATGTGTGCTGTGCGTGTCTACCTCCCCTCCCGTGGAAAACGGCAGAATAATTTTAGTACTAAGAGTTGCGCTTTGCCAGGTCCCGAGTTAAATGGTCTAAGCATATCCATAAACAACCGTTAAACCGCCAGGGGGGAGGACACTTGACTAACAAAAATTTGCACTTTAAAGCTTAATATTTCGCCAACGGATCCCTAAATCGAAAAATGGTTTTCACACACCCACAATGTTTTTGAACGACCTAATGATAACCCCAAACCATGGGATAGATGATTTAAAAAAAATTCATCCCTAATTTACGTGTATGGGAGGAGGTACCCTTAAAACATATTTTTTTCATGATTATATTTTACCGTTTTGTCATCGTAATTGATATGTATACATGGAGTTGATGCTCGTGATTGTTGGCACTTGGTGGAACTTTTGAAACATTTTTTGTTTGATAAACACTTGTACTTGTCCACTTATTTATATTAATTTCCCTTACCGGTTTCGCTGTTAAAGCATTATGATATGTATACAGCTTTACTAATAGTCTCTGAGCTAAGCCGCAGACATACGGACGAACGCACGGACGGACGGACAGACGGGATATGGCGAAACAAACTATAAGGGTTTCTTGTTGGACTACAGAACCCTAAAAACTGGTGCGACGACGAGCGGAGCGAGGAGCGTGTTAGGTTTTCATGTAAAGTTTGGGGAGCCGAGCGAACCAAGGCGGAGTGAGGCGGCTCCCCTGGTTTTAACAGAAATACCATCGGCCTGGGAAGATTAAAATATGCCGAATTTTACGCTATTGAGGCACATAGATAAGATGAGGACGGATAAGCAGATTCCGAGTAAAATATTTCTCGTGTAAACTAGTGAAAACTATGTACATATACGATTATTGCCTTCACATTGCCTTATTTATTACTTAATAAACTTATATGAAGATCTCAAGCCGCTGAACGATCTATAAATAATTAGTTATACTTCGTACATTCGTAAAAATTTGATGAATATGTGTCCCTTGTCTACAGTCTCCGGCAGGTGGACCTGGAGATGATGAAGCGGCTGCATCGCAAGGTGAACATTGTGGTAGTGATCGCGAAGGCGGACTCGCTCACCGCGGCAGAGGTCAAGCAGCTCAAAGGGAGGATACTGAGCGACTTGGAAGAACATCAGATACAGGTAACTAAGTACATCACTTGTCTAGCAGATAGACTTGGAGATAATGAAGATGATCATGTGACATTGTGAAAATGTCTTTATTAGATACGCACATTATTTTTAAATAATTTTTTGTTAAGGTGGTATGCTAAGGGCTGACGACCCAAATAAAACCTTATTCTCAGAATGTTTATTGATCGGCAACTTTATCGAGCTACGTGTGGAAACGAATCGGAAATGAAACCCTGTCGTGACCTCACGCAATGTATGTTGAACAAGCTTAAGGATTTACCACAGAGGTCGTACGTATATACTTGAAATGCTAGCGAACCGTTTATCCATACTTATTAATATTAAGTGGGGAATTATCAAACATAATTAACGGTTTCTTACTGCGTAATCTATTGGTCTAGCCGCATTCATGGCGACTACAATTTTGCCTAAATATCGGTAGCTCACAATAATAGTTTGACCAAGTGCGGGTCGGATTCATCCATCCATCCATACCACCACACAATACGGGTATACGGAACTATAAAAACATGGTAAATTACAACAACATAGATGTAGCAACATTAAGACGACAAAAAACAAGGCGTTAAAATGGTAGCGCTGACAAACAATTCACCTTCACCAGCAACTTCCGAGTACGGAACCCCAATTTTATTATTTGTAGTTTTACTTTTCAGTATGTACAACTATCTGACCTTTGAAACTTGTATACATTACCGTCTTTAAGACAGCTGAAACAAAAACGTTAAAGAAATGCTACTTTTTGTCTGTCGTGATCTTAGACCATTTAACATGGAACCTGGCAAAGCGTGACTCTTAGTACTGAAATTATTCTGCCGTTTTCCATGGGAGGCGAGGTAAATACGCACAGCACACATTTACTCATTCACGCACACTCCTGCAAAAAATGGATATGTCACACTAAATCAAAAGCTGCAACACAAAGCGCGCACACAAGCAAACATACATGAACAAATTGTTCATGTACTTCGGCAGAGGGGGATAAGTGCGCTTGCCTAGTCCCGTGTTATATGGTCTAAGGTTGTGATAGAGAAAGGTCATAGTAACACGTTTCAGACGGACAGACAGCCGGAGGCTTATTAAGGCGACGACGCTACGAAATTTTGGCGACATGGATCTCTATTTTTCCCAGCAATAAAGAAAAACATATGTAATTACCAATTTATATACTAGATTAAGCATTTCATTGACATCGATTTTCCCGAAGATTTAGTTGATTGATTAATTTTCATAGCAGAGAAAAAAAAATTAGAAAACCTCTTTTAAAACAGAGATTTCTATTTTACTGACAAACGGGAGCGAATGAAGCCTCTAAGTTTTTTTTTTATTTAAATTAGTCTACAAATACACTTCAATGTGGCCGATTGGATTTATTAAATTACTTATAGTTGTCATTTTAAATGAATAATACTGTTTTGCCGCATACGACCTTACGGCATAAGCTAGTTCGTGAGCGCATATTTGTATGGAGTAAGTCCCCCTCACTCCACTCTCCTAAGGCGCCGATTTTAAATTAAAAGTTTATCAATGCGGTCCCGTTTGGCAACCTCCGGATAAGGAACCTTAAAAAATAATTTCCACTTCAAAATTAAATAAGCGTACTAACAATCCAATATTTGTAACAATCGACAACATTAAAATTTAATAATTGGTACAAAACTAAAAACCATTTCGAGATATTGACCTTCTGAGCATTATATATTTTTTTCAGAATTAAATCATTATCAAATAAAGAAATTTTTCAAAAAATTCAAAAGTTTGTGAACACAGGATTTTAAAAACAATTACTTTTGCTTTCAAGTTCATTCCGTACTTTAAAAAAATCAACTGTCAGTCATTGCGACTGTTGACATTGACAGCGAACATAAATATGCCAAGTTTTTTTTTTAAATAATCCCTTCGCAAAGAACATCGAGTTTGAAATCCTCAGTTGCGACTTACGTTCTTTTAGAATGAGTGAATAATAAAAAATTAAAATAAGCATTAAAAACACACAATAAAACAAAATAAAAAATACATAAGCTTTATTTTTACGCAGACTTTCAATATAATATTGAAAACAAATGGTTTACTGAAATAAAATTATGTCGATTGGCTGTAAAAATTGAAAGTTGTCCTATTATTACCTGCACAGACTACGAGATTTCTCTAAAAAACTACAATCCCCATTAGAGAAAATGCGCTAAATAAGAATGCGTTTTTAATATCTAATAAAATCAGTAGTGATGTTATTTGTTAAACAACGGTTGTAAAATTAGAGACAATGGCTTTTCACATCAAAACCAAATAACGTGCAGCAATAAGTATGCCACAGCCAGCCTAGATTCTTTGTTTGTATAACTAACACCTTATTAGAAAGTGCAAAGATATATTATTTACGTTGTGTGCGATTACATTTTCTCTTCCTCTATAGACACGTATAATCTTCGTATAATGTATAATGCAGGTTTATCTTTCTATTCCTTTATTGTTATGGTTCAGTAATCGCTTGATAAAAACCTGTGAAGAATGTACGTAATGATAGGTTGAATACAGCAACGCACACACAATACATTCCACGTTTCCCACAAGAAACACAACACTGATTACTGTTGACGTCTAATACAAAAGCAGAGATGCTCTCTCAAACAAAGTATTCAAAAAAAGCTATTCTAGAAATCGTCACATAACTCATGCATGGTAACCAAATAGACAAAGAGCGCTTCGTTGGTAACCTTACGTTATCGGGTGATCATAGTTTATTTGTTTTGGTACTTTCGCTACAGCCTTAACGTGTCGGTGCCATGGATGCGATACAATACTCGCTGCAGTCAATCAAGAGACACGCTGCTGTTAGCAGCACAATTTTTTTTATTGAATGTACTTGAACGACATTTTACTGGTTTATTTAGTAAAAATAGATGTACGAATATGAATATTTTATCACCGTGGTAATTTTGATAATGTTTAACCATTTCTCCTGTCGTTCCAACTCTGATGATGACTAACCATTTTTCCAGGTGTACCAATTCTTATAATGTTTAGCCATTACTCCAGGTGTACCAATTCTGATCATTTTAACCATTGTTTTTGGTGTCTCAATTCTGATAATGTTTAACCATTGCTACAGGTGTACTTATTCTGGTAATGTTTAACCATTTCTCCTGTCGTTCCAACTCTGATGATAACTAACCATTTTTCCAGGTGTACCAATTCTTATAATGTTTAGCCATTACTCCAGGTGTACCAATTCTGGTCATTTTAACCATTGTTTTTGGTGTCTCAATTCTGATAATGTTTAACCATTGCTACAGGTGTACCAATTCTGATAATGGTTAGCCATTACTCCAGGTGTACCAATTCTGATAATTTTAACCATTGTTCTTGGTGTCCCAATTCTGATAATGTTTAACCATTGCTACAGGTGTACCAATTCTGATAATGGTTAGCCATTACTCCAGGTGTACCAATTCTGATAATTTTAACCATTGTTCTTGGTGTCCCAATTCTGATAATGTTTAACCATTGCTCCAGGTGTACTTATTCTGGTAATGTTTAACCATTGTTCCAGTGTACCGATTCTGATAAAATTTAACCATTGTTCCAGGTGTACCAATTCGGATAATGTTTAACCATTGCTTCAAGTGTACCAATTCTGATCATTTTAACCATTGTTCTAGGTGTCCCAATTCTGGTAATGTTTAACCATTGTTCCGGTGTAT
Organism: Ypsolopha scabrella; assembly: GCA_910592155.1. Classification (NCBI taxonomy): domain Eukaryota; kingdom Metazoa; phylum Arthropoda; class Insecta; order Lepidoptera; family Ypsolophidae; genus Ypsolopha; species Ypsolopha scabrella. Next base: position 9,663,769 of record OU342975.1, on the reverse strand, counting down.
CGATTCTGATAATATTTAACCATTGCTCCAGGTGTACTTATTCTGGTAATGTTTAACCATTGTTCCTATGTACCGATTCAGATAATATTTAACCATTGCTCCAGGTGTACCAATTCCCCGAATGCGACAGTGATGAAGATGAAGATTTCAAACAACAAGACAGAGAGTTAAAAGCGGCAGCGCCCTTCGCTGTCGTGGCCGCAAACACGACGTTAGAAATAGGCGGGAAGAGGGTGCGAGGAAGGCAGTACCCATGGGGCATTGTGGACGGTAAGTTCGTAACTAGGAACTGCAGTGACTTTTAGCCCAAGTGATGTCCGCTAAACCCTCATACATTGATATCAAGGCCGGTTGCGGCTGGCAGCAATTGTGTTGGTTGACCTCAGGAAACAAACTATAGCCAATGTCCTAGTGAAGAGTCTATCCTGTAAGGGTTTCGTTTTTAACGGTACTCTAAAAATACCTTCTTTTTTCAGTGGAAAACCCCCGGCATTCTGACTTCACAAAGCTCCGCACGATGATAATCTCCACACATATGCAGGACCTGAAAGACGTAACTCAAGACGTTCACTACGAGAACTTCAGAGCGCAGTGCATCTCGCAGATATCGCAACACGCCATGCGGGAGCGCGGGTAGGTGTCAACTGAACGTTTGCAACTACCCACTCAACATGACGTCACTTAACATGTCCACTAGGGGAAAAATAAAGACAATATCGATGCCTGCAAGTAGTGCAGGTAATTTTAAATGTTTACGTTGTAGTGGGAACTGTATGTTTTATAATGAATAAATGTTTGTCACAGGAAACTAAAGCGAGACTCGATGGGTAACAACAGCGACCTCCCCTTCTCAGACACCGACCGACTACTGCTGCAAAAGGATGAAGAGGTTGGAAACAGTTTATAATTTTTAGGGTTCCGTACGTCAAAATGAAAAAATGAAACCCCTGTAGGATCACTTTGTGGTTCGTCGGTCTGTCAAGAAAGACCCTTTTTCTCGGGCCCCTTGAGAGATACGTCCTAGACATCTAAAAAGGCCGACTTGGGTGAATCATAAAATGATTTGAAAGTAGGACAGAGATAGAATTTATTCACCCATGCAAAAGAGACGGCAATAGAACAGAATCATAATATGATTCATCCAAAGTGGCCTTTTTAAAGGCCCTAGTCTGCATCTATTGTAAATGTCGAAGTCTGCGTCTATCGTAAATTTCTGATTTGATACTTAACGTTATTGTCGGATCATGAAATGACCAATTCTGCGACATGGCCACCACGTATGGAGTCCTACTCGCATTTGACCGGTTTTTAGGGTTCCGTAACTCAAGAGGAAAAAACGGAGCCCCTTTAGGATCACTTTGTTGTCCGTCTTTCTGTCCGTCCGTCCATCCGTCCGTCCGTCTGTCTGTCAAGACCCTTTATCTCGGGAACGCATGGAGGTATCGAGTTGAAATTAAAATTCTACAATCCCTTGAAGCTGTGAAAAAATCAAACTTCTAAGTTAATGTAAAACAAAAAGGTTCGGCCGTTTATGCAGCAAAAAACGTATATTTCGACACTCTCAAAGGAATTAAAATTTATAGGGTATTTTCCGTTGAACTAGAACTAAGAAATTTGGCAAAATACCGCCTTATACTACAAGTAATTATATGGAAAAATCTGAAAACTATACATTATTAAATCATAAAAAATATATTCTTTTACGTAATCCTAGGTGGTCGAGTCTGACTCGCACTTGTCCGGTTTTTTCTTTAGTAACTCAGTATTATTTACCATTTTTTGTTATTATTTAACAGTTGTCTAAACAAAATGTTTATTTTTCCAGATTCGGCGGATGCAAGACATGTTAACGCAAATGCAAGAAAAATTAAAGGCTTCAGACAAAAAACACGACAGTATTATAGACGTTTAGCTATAGGTATAGACTGCATTGTATAGCCGACTCACTAGTGTTAAGTAGTTACATTAAACCTCTTTAGAAAAGTGGGATGAATTTATAACTAGTATTCATTAAATCCTCGAAAATTGCTAATGCGCTCAGACGTCATTTGTTTTTGCTGTCGAGTTTGTAGTTCTTTTGATTTTAGTCTATGGTTTTGTCTCGTTAATGTCTATGCTCTATTTTTTTTTTGTCAGTTTTTAAACAAACTTCATTGGGAATTATTTTGACAACGTTCCAACGTATTAGCAGTTTTCAAGGATTAGTAAATTCTAACATGATCAGCTAAAATTGTACACTTTTTGTTATGAAAACATTTGTAAGGTGACACTTTAATACACAACCGAATAACATAGAATTTTTATAGATCATTTTTATTGTTGTAGATTGAATTTTCGTAGTAAATTTTAATAAATAGGTAAGCATTTTCTTAATGAATAGGTGACAACGAGGCAAACTACAAGCGTTTATTCAACTGTCTTCTATTAATTCAACGTCTTTCATCTGCAACATTTCCTGCCTGTATTATCATTATTTCTTAGAGATATAATTTGCATTTTTAAGGTATCTAAGAAATTATTCGTAAAAGAATATGTTTACACACCAGTTTTTGTAACTTACCGAATAAAGTCCCAATTTTTTTAAATTGACATACAGCTGTTTACCAAAGAAGGCTCTATGGTTTTATTAAATACACAAAAAATGTGTTAACTGCTGCTACAGTAAAGTGTGGCTAATTGTGTAATTTTCTGACCAATAACTCATGTGCAATAATAACTCTGATTTTATATAATAACGATGTGGTTTACCAATAAAATTCATACTTTATTAACACTAGTGCTATTTTATTTTTGTAATAGCATTTTCACAAGTGTGAAAAGAGCAACTACCAAAACTTATTTTGAAGTGTCTCTCCAACAGTCGTCGTAATGAAAGTTGGTCTTTGTTATTTATTTATGTATTATATATCTGCACAGTATAACAGATTAAATCCAAATCATCGTACAGACACAAAGAAAATTACAAGGATACAGAAATAAGACAGAAAAGTAACTACAAAAATAAAAATGAAATAAAAATGTTAAAACAATCTATTAAATCCATACGCTAATTAGAAGCCTATTAATTGAGAGAGCACTTCCATTTTCCTGTAAATCGTATCAACTTGACTTAGTTTTTCCCTTTAAGTTGGTACTTCCTTCCACCGCCAGAGCGCGCGAATTGACGTTTTGCCTCGTGGTGGCACTTCGCGGTTTCTTCATTGGCGTCTGTTTTCCTGCTACGCGTGGTCATGTTCCAACTTGCTTGTGGAACCAGTGCCAAAAAATTTCGGTTTTTGTGAATTTTGGAGTGTTTTATAAAAGTTTTATACTTGAACAGTTATTTCGTTGTGAAATCGTAACGTTAACGAAATTTTGTGCACCAAGAGGACCATCGCATCGTATTGTGTGAGTACTTTTACATTAAAATGCTTTTCACGTGAACTTGACAATGATTGGAGGATGTATCAACATTGTTGAAGGCTAGGTACCCAGAAATAGTTTTGAGGTTTACAAAAAATCTTTGGAAATACAATAAGATATTTTTCTTACGGTACTTACAACGACCTATCTCTCTTTGGGTACTTACTGCTATTAGTTATTTCGATACTAATCGTGTATCCAGACAAAGAACAATGTTTCTTTTCCTCCCTTTTTACAAAATTTAACGGCTTTTTCCGTTCGATATTTAGGGTTGTGATAGCGATAGCATAAATCCTTCTTAATTTTTCTTTTCCTAGGGTTTCCCTTGACCCATTTTGTGATCTCTTTTTAGGGGTTACAAAATTAAAATGGATAATGAAAACCAGCGTGTTAGAGGCGAAAGATCGAGGTCTAGATCCACTTCGTCATCTAGTAGTTCATCTACCTCGAGTGACTCGTCAGGCCGCAACCGAAAACGTAGGAAACATCGCAAGGCAGGTCATGCAATTAAGAAACTTTCTAAAGAAATTTCTGAACTACGAAAACAGGTACAACCATCCAGGGCCTGTAGCACGCCCTTACAAGACTCTTTTGAACAGAATGTTAGCTATGACATTAGTAGAAATCTTTTTGAGACTGAATCAGTTGCAACTGGTACGCAACCAGACTTTTGCATATCTTTTGAGACCACCGTTAAAGAACCTATAATTCCGAAGACACCACAGGTATATTTGGATGCACTGAGGACTCTCCAGAGATTTGATGATGCAGTGTGGAGTGAAGTGAGGTACTCTGAAGTCCAAAAAGCTTACTGTTTTTCACCAGGTTTCGTTCAATTGGAGGCAAATGATGAAGTTAAGGTATACGACACTTCCAAAAAACTACCGGTAGTCGAGAAGTCCTTTGCTGCGCTAACATTTGCGCTATTAAAACAGAAAGAAGTGTTGGAAGCAAGTCTTCGTGATTTACTTAAATGGGCACAAGAATCTGACTCCTCCGACCTTTCTTACTCTAACCTAAAAGAGAAAATTGAGGGAATATTCGTAGACTGAGAGTTCCACAAAGTATCTGTTGATGCCCTGCAGATGGTTTGCGGCCATAGAGCGGATATTATTCAACAAAGGCGAGACAGTATTCTGAGGTTCGTAAAAGATCCAATGGTCAAGGCGTCTCTTCGGAAAATACCTGCAACTAGTTCAAATCTTTTCGATGCTACGGCATTCACTACTGCAATAGAAAAAGCTGGTGGTACACGTAAAGCGTTTTTTCCGCTAACGAATCCTAGTGCATCCACTGCGCAAGTGGGTTCAAATGCACACCGCCCCACGCAGGGGTTCAACATGCCTGCGCAAGGCAATTCATGTAAGAAAAGAAAGCAGCCCGCGCAGGGTGCTACTTGTCACCAATACCAACCCGCGCAGGGTTGGTCTTATCACCATCATCATCATGGTCTTGAGCAAGGACCAAACAACAGTGGTAACAGAAGATCACGCCATGATGATGCGCCCTTTCGTGCAAGAAATGGACCGACGCCCCGAGGTTCGTATAAACGAAAGGCTGCTTCACCAGCAAACAAGGAGGGACGAGGCAATATACACAGAAAATTTTGACTTACGGGTTTTTCAAGCGGGGCAACTCAAGTTTTATCTCAAAGAGTGGCAAGCAATGAATGCTCCACCGTACATACAAAAAATCATACAGGGTTACCGCATACCCTTCAAAACAAAACCACCTTTAGTTTTGCCCTGCCTTCACGAATATCAGACTCAAGCATCACCGGAAATGACAGAAGTTGTTCAAAATCTCAAAGATCAAGGTGTCCTAGAACTCGCGACCGCCGGTCCGAGCTTCGTATCCACACTTTTTCTAGTAAAGAAAGGAGACGGTTCTTCACGACCTATTTTCAATTTAAAGGCATTGAACAAGTTTGTTCTCACAGATCCCTTCAGCTTAATAAATATTTCTCGGCTTCCAGACTTCCTTCAAACGAGGGACTGGATGTGCAAAATCGACCTTTCACAAGCGTACTTTCATTTGTCAATAACGAAGCCCCACAGACGCTTTCTGCGCCTCATCTACGACGGTCAGATGTTCGAAATGACGTGTTTACCGTTTGGACTGAGTTCGGCGCCGAAGGTTTTTGCTTCTTTGACAAATTGGATTGCGCAGATCCTCCGCGATCAAGGAATAAGGATACTGGTCTATTTAGACGATTTTTTGATAGTAAACCAGAAGATAGAGATTCTTCAGCGTCAGGTAAAAATAATTGCAGACACTCTATACCGGTTGGGATGGCAAATCAATCGCAAAAAGTCAATTTTTTCCCCACAGAGCCAAATCGAGTATCTGGGAATAATTTGGAAACCATGGGTAAACGAAAAAGCCCTTCCCGAGAAGAAGACTTCGAAAATTATTGCTCTTATAACCAGAACCTTGTTGCAAAAGAAGGTCAACCTAAAAGAGCTTCAGATACTGATAGGCGTCCTGAACTTTGCCAGTTTTGTGGTCCCTCGAGGGCGATTACATCTTCGTCTATTACAAAGGTTCATGAATTCCTTACGAAAAGTCAACAAGAATCGACAGGTTTGCTTACCAGAGACTTTGATGAAAGAACTGGCTTGGTGGCTAAAAAATTGTCAAAACTCGTCTCCAATACATACACCATCACCAACCCACTTCTTGACCACGGATGCTTCAGACCTAGCATGGGGTGCCAAAATCAACAACCAGAACCTATCAGGTTACTGGTTGGAAGCCGAGAAACCATTGCATTGCAACCAGAAAGAATTACTGACCATAAAGAAGGTCCTAGAACAAGCCCACGTCCTCGATCTGTTCCAAGCTTCAATATTGGTACAGAGCGACAGCCGAACTGTCGTAGCTTATCTAAGGAACGAAGGAGGTACTCATTCAGAGACGCTGTTAGATTTGACGTACGAGATTTTTCACATAATCGACCAATATCAAATACATCTGAAAGTATACCATCTTCCAGGCATATACAACTGCGAAGCCGATCACCTTTCAAGACTTCAACTTTTACCCGAATGGCACTTGCTACCTCAAGCGACCACCACAATTTTTCGAAAATGGGGTCTACCAGAAGTGGATCTTTTCGCGTCTCTAATAGCGCATGTAGTGCCAACATATGTGACTTTGGACCAGAACGACGATCAAGCTGCGTTTATAGATGCCCTGAGCAGAGAATGGAGCTACCGGATTGCATGGGTATTTCCTCCACCGTGTTTGATACCACGGGTACTACACCACATGAATCAGGCGAAGGGGATATTTCTATTGGTGTTGCCAAGGTGGGAGAAAGTATTTTGGCGAGCCGACGTAAAGGCCAGAGCACTAGCACCACCCCACTCGATATGGAATCTACACAGCACTCTGATAGATGCGTCAACAGGACTGCCTCCACCGAGAATCAGCGAGATGACGCTCGAGGTTTGGAAGTGTGGGGGTGGACTAGGGATATAGAATCCTGGTCTTCGGAACAGAAATCTCTTCTCAAGTCAGGTTGGCGAGAATCGACTCTTAAAACATATAAAGTAGCCTGGTATCGGTGGTGTCGATGGGCTAGTGAAAACAACACCCCATACAACTGTCCGACTGGTTCAGATTTAGCAAGATATTTATCGGACTTACATCAAAAGGATAAGCTTGCTTATCGTACTATTCTTCTTCACAAATCGGTAGTGTCAACATTTTCTAATACGGAAAACTCGGGCTCACTCAGTTCTCATGTATTGGTCAAAAAAGTTCTAAAAGCTATTGCATTGAAAAAACCCAAAGATCCAAAACCACCAATTTGGGACGTATCTGACCTCATAAAATATCTTTCCCTTAGACAATTTGACCCAAATAATATTTTCGAAACTTCACGACATACAGCTGCCCTTCTCCTGTTGTGTTCGGGTAGAAGAGTGCACGATCTTACCCTTTTACGTACAGATCCTGAACATTTAATCGTGACTAATGATCATATTATTTTTTGGCCGTCTTTTGGTTCAAAGACTGACACAAGCAGCTACCAGCAGTCAGGCTGGAAGTTACTTCCCAGTACCGACACTAATATTTGTCCCGTGCATTGGATTAAACGGTTGATTAGTACAAACCAATCAAGGTTGGCAGGGACTGACATCTTTTCGTTATTCGTGACCTTTAGAGGAGAAACAAAACCAGCATCCCGCACAATTATTGCTGGCTGGGTAAAATCTTTACTAAATGAAGCTGGTATCAAAGCAAGTGCAGGAAGTGTTAGAGCGGCAGTTGCTTCTAAAAATTGGTTGAATAATTTCTCTTTAGATCAAATCCTAGAACAAGGTAACTGGCGCTCTGGAGACACTTTTAGAAAATTCTATTGCCGAGAAGTGAGGCATTCTGCTTTAAATCACTCAAACAATATGAGCAATTTATTTATGTCTGTTTAATTACTACTTTTTGTTGAAAACATCTTTTCATTAATACGAATAAATTACTGTTTAATCTATTACCTGATTTATTTAGTTAATCATACTTAACTACCTTATTATATGTCGCAAGCAAAAGATGTACTGAATTTATTAAAACTATTAATTTTTTCATTCCCACACAAAGTTTTTTATTTTTACCTTCTAATCAAATCATTATAATATCACATTGGCGTACCCCACCGCCAGGCGATAACAAACATGTCTCTCAATTAATAGGCTTCTAATTAGCGTATGGATTTAATATTGGCGTTTTACCCTACAATAAAACGCTTATTAAATACTTACCTAATTAGAAGCCTATGGATAAGCTCTGCCTGGCAGACAGTCACAGACGCAATGAAGAAACCGCGAAGTGCCACCACGAGGCAAAACGTCAATTCGCGCGCTCTGGCGGTGGAAGGAAGTACCAACTTAAAGGGAAAAACTAAGTCAAGTTGATACGATTTACAGGAAAATGGAAGTGCTCTCTCAATTAATAGGCTTCTAATTAGGTAAGTATTTAATAAGCGTTTTATTGTAGGGTAAAACGCCAATAATATTGGGTAGGTAGGTAGCGATTGTTACTAATTTAAAGGTTAGAGTAGCATTTCGCAAAGTGAGGGCAGACTTAAAATAAGTCGTAAAAAAATTATGAAAAATAGAAAACAAGCACAATCTTCACATTTACATAGCTACATTTTAAAGTTGAGCACCACTTGAAATTCTCAACTGTGGAATCGGGGTATGTCTATTAGCGGGTCCCGAATCTCACCTTTTGTTTTACGCACAGAGGTAATCAGTCTATTTTTAAGTGAGTCGTGATTAAAGTGAGTATGTTTGGGAACCACTGGGTTTAGAGTATTATTAACACAGACATTTCTGTGGTTATCTTATCACACTATAGTAAAGCGCGTTTTGAGATTGGACAGTACGAGTACGGCAGTGTAAGAATCATGATTCATTCACTGTTAGGTACGTGTATGGGGAAATTCTAAACTATAAGAGATACTTAGTTTGTTCAACAAAAACTGCATTAAAATCTTTTTGAAAAATGACCTACACAGATAGGTCAAATATACACCAAAGTACGGGTTCCTTTGAAAAGTAATTTTTACGAAAGGCTAATCTAATTTTACATGTACTTACTTAAATTTCAGTTAAATTAGCCCAGAAAATTTTGAAAAAAAGCCATGTTGCGACGGATACACACTGGAGCTGGACTACCTTTTAAGGATTTCCAATGTTCATCTTTTTAAAGTTATTTACCCTAATTCCCTATTTAAATAAATAAATAGTTGTAAAAATCTAAATAAAACTGTATTTTTCTTTCAATTATGTGGATTAACTTTATTGGGAGTAAGGGACTCACCGTGTTTGTTTATTATACCGGGTGTAAATAGAGGGCGACCATTAAATAAAACCACATACTCTACTGATCAAACTGAACAACTATTCGAAAAAAATCCCGCGAAAATCTTTAGAGAAAAAGATATTCAACTGTAACTCAAAGACTTTATCTCGTAGGATTTAGGTCTATTTTAGAACGCTGCACCGTAATAGCTGTTTCACGTACGCCCGTATGTCGGTGCGTTAGTGTTCACGCATTTTTGTTTGGAACTCAATTATTTCCTAAGCTAAGGGTGTCTGCGGGTATGATTCTTGGTAAAAGTGGTTCAGTAGGGTTGGTAGAATATATGGTTTCATTTAAGGGGCTATAATACCTCACTTCGCTTCGCCATGATCCTGTTTTATACCAACAAATACTGCAACAATCACTCTGAAATTAATATATGATAAAGTTGAGGACCATTGTCCATGCTGTTGTGAAAACATGATCCCATTAAATTTTCTCGATAGAAAAAAATTACAAAGTTACCTCCAAACCGTACCTACAATAAGCCGATAGCATTCAATAAATATTTGAAATAGATCTAAAACTTTGCATAATATAACTGACATTAGTATAAAGCAGCTGCAGACTGTTCCATAAAAATGAAAAAACCATCAGTGTAACCGCGATTTCAAAATAACTGATGTTATTGCGTGCGCGGCATCTGATTAGAATAGGATAGACAGTTAAAAAGCAGAAGCGTTAGAGCAGGACTGCGAATTGGTATCATGGGCCCTTAATGGTAGCAGTCTATTCACACCCGGTATTCTTCCGAAATTTCGGCAGTTTCATCTGGCATGGTCGCGGCATGACTGTGCAAGTGATGACTGTGTTGCAGCGATGACGACAGGCAGGAAGCGTAACGATCTACCCTTCGTCATTGTCGTATATTGGAATTTCACCATCTACCGACCAGCCTGCACACTACCCCCGCGGTCCGAATTAATTGTAAGCTATCTTACAGTTCATTCTACTTCATGCCGTCCCTATCGCACTTACAAAAAAAATAGTGTGCTATCTTCCACTCACTCACAGTTTGAGCGATGTTATTCTATTTCGGACCGTACGGTACATCACACTGACCGTGTAAGTTCTGAAAAAAAAACTTATCTAAAGATATCACAAAAACGAAATACAGAACATAGATAAGCCTCCCAAAAAAAAACCACCTATCAACATAATCTGTAGGTAATTTTTTTTAGTATTAATTAAGCTTGAATGTAATTTAACAGCCTAGGTACTAGCTTTTGCCCGAAGCTTCGCTCGTGTGGAAGTGTCTTTCAATAATTTATTATCGACAGTTTTCAGCTTGGCGGTTATTTTACAGCTAGGGTTGCCAACTCCTATCCATTTGATCCCGGGAGATAGGCCATTTAAAAATAACACATTTTATTTTATGTTAAACTTATATTTTTGTTTAATCGTTCATGCTGCTGATTGTCAAAACTCTAATATTCATTCGTTCGAAATGGTTTTATAATAGGACCTGTGCGTTTTGGTCCCTGTGTCATGGAACAAAAAGGTCCAGAAGATCCACTGTTTAAAGACACTCGAATAAATATCTACTCTCGCCGAGCGGCAATAAAGTGCAAACTAGCTCGCACCTTCGCTACTGCTTATCATTTTAATTACCTACTCCGGGTATACCTAGCATAGTAGACCATACGAGCTTTGACAGTTCGCTATACACTGTCTGTCCCTTTCTAAGTAGATCAACAGAGTGAGACAGAGCACTGTATCAAGCGCTATCGAGCTCGTTAAGGTTTGCTATGCTAGACTAGCTGAGAGTATCTGAGTAGCTACCACGCGTGTACAGGCGAGAATGTGCTAAATCATTATGCGCGAGAGGTTCTTTTACTCCGGTCAACGACAGTTCTCTTATGGAAAATCAATAAATTTCGTGTACTCGGAAGGGCTGAACTACCTGGCTCTAGGCCTCCAGGGCCTCGTTCAGTTTGATCGTCCGCTCATCAACTCATCACTGACAGCAGGATGGATAGCATAATATCACAGATATATAATTATTACTAAGTGGCAGACCAAACATTATATAGCGTGGCAAGTTTCCATATAAAAAATAAACTACATTTAGGCTTAATGGTAGGAAGAAACGTATAAAAATGGATTGTTTTGGCTGGCCTATGCTTGGAATATATTTGTTAATTTCTAAACTAATCTCTAGTATTTTTTGTTTGATAAACACTTGTACTTGTCCACTTATTTATATTAATTTCCCTTACCGGTTTCGCTGTTAAAGCATAATCTCTAGTATATGTTTTGTTTGGAAAGAAGCAATATTTATATTAAAAAGAACCCGAAGTTCACTGAGCTAAAATTGCCACGCGTTGACTCTATGCGTTTCTTATTCATGTTAGGTCTATATATGTACGTCCATGTTCTAAGGATATTTCACACAGACCGACCACAGACGTGACACAGCACAGACATTCAATATAAAATGTCTGTAATTATTTCATTGGATGATCCAGGTAGCGTTCCAAATCACTTTTTAACGTTTTTCTCAAGTTTAAAATATTGCTCGCTGTCAGACAAAAGTAGCTCGATTCTGGTTCTAACCAGGAGGGCAATTCCTGAAACACGGTCGAAACGAGATTTCCAAAACTCAACCGAAAAATTTTGCCAGATAAAGCGGGATTTTACGGCCGAGAAGACTACATATTTCGACAGACTGAGAATAACCCTCCAGGGCTGAGTTCAGTTTGATCGCCCGCTCACGCATCATGACATCTCTTTTGCACGTGTTGAATTTGTATTTGCTATCCTGCTGTCAGTGATGAGCGGGCGTTCAAACTGAAAGCGGCCCGGCATCGAGAGCTACTTTTGTCTGACAGCGAGCAAGATTATTAAAATTAATCTTGAAAAGTGATTTGGGCTGCTACCCTAGAAGGCATTTTGGAACGCTACCTAAAAAAAAAAAACTGTCAGTGAGTGACAGATGATGGTATCAGATCGGTCAATCTCTAATTTTAAAGTTTTTGTTTTAAATATAGGGTATAACATAATAAATTGTGTTTCTATGTTCTTAGTTTAATTCTTCTGTATTATTACTAGACAATGGCAGATAGGGATCTTACCATGGGTCCTCGTGAAGGGGTTACTTACCCTCTAAGAGTTCAGTACTGCGGCAACTGTTCAATGCCGATAGAATACTGTGAATACTATCCAGAATACGATAAATGCAAACAGTGGCTAGAAAAGAATTTGCCGACAGAGTTCGAGAAAGTAAAAGTTGGTAAGTATGTTGTTTTAAAGATTACTTTTCTCGTATTAAAGTGAGGTTATGAAAATGGTGTACATTCTAATTAATATCCTCGTCATTTTCATTTCGAAATTCTAATAAATTTTCGCTGGCCATATTTACAGATGAGGAGGAGAATGCGGGTGGGGAAGAGGAAAAAAAACGGCAGAAGCGGGGAGGCAAGGGCATGCTGAAGTCAAAGAAGAAAGAAGATGTTCCGAAACTCGTGCAAGTCTCACGAGCGCCGCGCGGCAAGAAGAAGTCAGTCACTGTCGTATCTGGCCTTAGCACTTTCGGTATGGAGCTAGTTAAGCCATTTTTATGATTTGCAACAATTTGTTAAGTAAATACAGATACCCTGTTGGTATGTTACTATTGGTAATATTAGAAAGCCAGTCACACTTCTGATTTCGAGTGAAATCTAGTGTCCACTTGCTGGTACAGATACCAACTGAGCTGGTCTGAACTTTCTTTTTGAGATATTTGAGACACTATTTCCTTTCCCTCTGCAGGTTGGTTCTCTCTAGTTACCTTTATAGGGCTATATATACCATGACTGTATCCCATACAAGCAAAATGAGCTCAAGATATAATTCAGGCCTCGCTGATTATAGTGATATTAACCTGTAAAAACAATACATGTAGAGATCCTTGTCAATGCACATAGAAATCCTTGCCAATGTTTGTGTACTCGAAAAATCACTATCTGTCATGGATTGTATAGAAAGGGTTCGGGAATATGACCTTTGCAAAATAGTGGCAAAGATACCAATATGCATTATTTAAATGGTTCTACTGTATACATTTGTTTTAAATTAATTTTCAGTTTTATAGGTTGACATATTACCAAACTAGAACTCCATTAAAAATAAAGTTGATGCTTGTGATTGTTAGCACTTGGTGGAACTTTAAATATATTTTAATTAAAGTGAACTTGTACTTGTCCACTGTATTAATTTAATTTAATTTACCCAACTAGTTTCGTTATAAAAGCATTTTTAAAGGGTTATTTATTATATAATTATTGCTGTTACATTTGTTGTTTATGTACAATACATAATATGCATAATCTTAATATTTATATTTGAAAATGCTTTTATAGCAAAACCGGTTGGGTAAATTAAATTTGAACAGTGGTCAAGTACAAGTGCATTTTAATCAAAATTAATACTTTTAAATTAAATGTATTCAGTGGATAAGTACAAGTGCATTAAAGATACATTTGAAATCTTATAAAGAGACTAACATTTATTTACTAAATAACTAGCTAAAACATAACTTTTTCCTTTTTACAGATATTGACCTGAAAGTAGCAGCAAAGTTCTTTGGCACAAAGTTTGCATGTGGCTCATCAGTCACCGGTGATGATGAAATCGTTATACAAGGAGATGTGAAAGATGATCTTTTTGATATTATTCCAGAAAAGTGGCCCGAGGTAGAAATAAACAAAAATATTTATATTTTAATTAAAATTTTCTGTTTGTGAGAACAAATAATAAACAGATATCAGTATTTTTTAAATAATAATTAGGAGTTATATGCACATAAAATGATAAGGGTGGTTTCTTTTATTATTTCATTTCATTTTAATGTCATGGGAAATCTTTCAAGTATATAAAATATCTGAATAGATAAAATCTGTCTTCATACAAAATGTTTTGCTATCATGGGAATTGGGAACAAAAATCAAGCAGAAATTTCTTTTTCCGATAGTGATTGATGAATGAATGGATAATAAATACATTAGAAACAGTTAGACTTTCGTTAAGTCAAATTTATGAAATTAACGTTATTATGTATTTAATGCGTTAAATAATACAAATTATTTTCCTTTTTCAGATTGATGAAGATAGCATTGAAGATCTTGGTGACCAAAAGAGATAGACAACTTTGAGGGCGTGGAGATCAAAAACGTCATTGTAATCTGTTGTGATGAAGAATCTAGAGAGTTAATATTTTAAGTATTTCTGTTTTGATTACATATTTGGTGTTACTAAAAGTTGTAGTTTATACAACCGACAGTAACTCTTCGAAAGCATGTGCAAACAAGGAGTATTATCTACATTTTCTTTTTATGTATTTAATAAAGTCACTAAATACTGCTCTTATTTGTATTGACTCTCCAAAGTCTTAGAGATGTTAGCAAAGATCCTGTTCGCTTGACTAAAAGATTGATGTTCTCTTAAATGGGAAATCTGTTTTTTTTTTAAATCTGCTTTATCCAATTTATATGGCGTGCCAGAAACAAAAATAAGCCGTGATTACACCATCCGATGTATCGGCATCCTAACTAGGATCCTCATCAGGACGCGCGAAGAAACAGAGTGGCCTAAACGCGATTATACTGTCCAGTCCAATCCTATCCTAGTGAGGATGCCGATAAATCGGATGGTGTATGTAATCACGGCATCGAAAATTGGGCTTAGTCTATGAATCACGGCTCTAATCCTATAGGTAATAGTAGCGGAAATGAGAAATCCATGAGAAGTAAACCACATCTTGAATGAAGTGCTGCCCTCTAAGGATCTACCTATGTAATTATGAGCATGTTACTTTTTCTTGGTCTTTGCAGTCTCCCGAACAGATGTCACTACCATCAGTGGACTGGCAACATTGAATGCTAAATAGGGGCCGAAGGACACGGTCATAAGAACAACAGAAAACATGTTTAAGAGTGATTCAGAGGATTAATTTATCTACAATAAAAGTGTGCACAGTAAAAGTGTGAAAAAAAAGCGATATCTTCGTGATCATTACAATATTTCCATGGGCATATTTTGTTTTTCTTAGACGCATTCTTATATCTCAAGGAGCCAACCATTCAACCTTCCTTCAATTTAACGTAACTTCTAACCAACAATACCCCACACTATGGAAAAGACGAGAAAAAAAAAATCGTCCCCAGCTTAATGAGAGGTACACTTAAAACAAAAATTTTCAGCATTTTATTTTACCATTTTGTCGACATAATTAATATTTATATCCGTGCCAAATTACAGCTTTCTAGTACTAATAGAGCTAAGCCACGGACAGATGGACATAGCGAAACTATAAGGGTTCCTTGTCGGACTACGGAACCCTAAAAACACAATAATTGTATGTTATCTCCGAAATTCGGTGAATCAAAAGATATGAAAAAAAAACAATTATAGAATATTAGGTACCTACGTGAAAACTCAAGTAATATTATAGAAGCTGTTAAAAAACTCGCACAAATGTGAAATCTATAAAAAAAAACGGTCAAGTGCGAGTCAGACTCGCATACCTAGGGTTCCGTAATTCGACAGTTTTTGGAACAGTCAGGAAAAAAGTATTTAAAATCTTGCCCCTATCTGTTCAAAAGAATTGATTGTACCACAAAAGAGAGAAGCAAATATTTTTATACCGTACTCGAAAAAATTACATTCTCTCATTTTACTATCATGAATTTCTCAACCGTTATATTTTTCCTGTAATCTTATATAATCCCAAATCACCACAATTTTTTCAATTTTTTTCGTTCCACCAATTTCGGAGATAAGGGGGGGGACATACATTTGTTTGTGGTTTTTCAAAGATTTCTCGAAATTGGTGCCAGTTAATATAGCAAAAGTTTATATTTTTATAATCAACTCTATAATATCTACAATTTGATACCAATATTGTAATTTTATAAAATATATTTTTATTTATTTTACATTTTTTTTATATTTCTCATTTGTTATCAATTTTTTTTAATGCCTATATTTTTCAGTTATGGCTTATAATCAGGATATTTTTCATTTTTTTCGGTCCACCAGTTTCAGAAACAAGGGGGGGGACATGCATTTTTGTCGTTTTTCAAAGGTTTCTCGAAATTGGTGACAGTAAATATAGCAAAAGAATATATTTTTATAATTAGCTCTTTAATATCTGCAACTTGATACCCATATTGTATTTTTAGGATATAATTTTTTATTTTTCTTACTTTTGCATTGGAAATATTTCTAAATTTTAAATTTTTTTTCACCATATAGTGTATGCAAGTGAATGCTATTTTCGTAACAAATTTCAAATTTTTACCTTTAACGGTGCCATAGTTATGAGGCTGTGACATACGGACGGACGGACAACGGAGTCTCACCATAAAGGTTCCTTTTACCTTTCAAGTACTACGGAACCCTAAAAATTGCACTGATTTCAAGAAATCTTTGAAAACCACAAAAATGTGTCTTGGGTCCCCTTATCTCTAAAACTAGAGGACCGAAAAACATAAAAGAATCTCAGGAATAAATAAGTCATAAGATTATTATGATAAATTCACAAAAACAAATGTCCATTCCTTACAGGATTAGCACTCCTCCACGTTTATTAAAGGACGGATGGACAGTTAATGTAGCACATATACAGTCAACGAATTCAAATTCAAAAAGTTTATTTGTAGAATAGATACATATATAAATAGGTACTTTTTACGTGTCAGAAATTTATCTTTATAAAACACTAGAATTTAATTTAAAAAATAACAATTATATGGGACATGCATAAAGAAAGATATTTAGGTTGGTATACTAAAATGTAATAAAATTATACACCTGCCTGCATAAAATAAAGGAATAAAAATTATATATACATGCCTAATGCATATAACAAATAAGTTGATAAATATATTAAATTAACCATAAATAAAAATAATGCCGTACCATCCGCCGCCCATTTGATTAGTCTCGCTAAGAAGAAGGGCAAGAAACTTAGCAAGCACGATGTTCCAACATCCTCCCCCTGACTCGAAAACTGTATCCGCTCTTGTCCACACTGGACGAAGACAGACTAATGCATGCATAACTCTATGAATGGATGCATGGATGAATCTACTTGTGCAGAAGTTTAAAATAGACTCCAACGTCAACCTCTGTTGAAAGCCGCACGCTAAAATTTACTAACTATCAACAATCAACCTATAAACTTTTTTTGTTATTTTTCTCTCGTCGTGATTTATTGGTAACAATGATTTTCGTCGGTTGGATGGAGTTATATTGGTCTAAGGTTGGTGCACTTGTGCTTGTGATCGTGATATAATAAATTATGATGAATTCTCTTGAAGGATTGTTTTTTTTTTTCTCTTACATTTATTGAGTTCTAATATTTTATAAAACATGACTACAAAGAGAATATCGAAATAATCAAAAGAATATTTTTATATGCCAACACTCAATTTTTTTTTTTATATGGCAACATGCCAAAACTATATTTTCTTATTATGGCAACTCTGTCATCTGCTTTCGCAAAATCAACACACAAAATAAAATCACTTCTAAACATTTTGCATTCATTCATTGTGTGTTATGTTTTTGTACAGTAATGATGATACGCTCGTGCTAGTAAAGTAAAAGACTTTCGTGTTATTAATGGAACCAGGAAGTGATTAAAAGCACATCGGACAATGAGACCAGAATGTAGCGATTAGTCAAGTTCCACACATCGAGTATTCAAATCTAAATTGTAGTATTGATCTTTTGTACATTTTCAAAGACTGTAAATAAATAAAAACTGTGAAATGTCTGTGGTCAAAGGAAAACTAGTGAAAATGGAAGTAATCCATGTCGGTGATTACGAGTTCACCAAGCAGGACATCATAGGACATGGAGCTTTTGCGATGGTTTACAAAGGCAGGAAGAGAAAGGTTTGTTACTTGTACTTAATATTATTGATTTTTTCTGAAAACCAGAACCATTTGGTGATAAATACCATGCATAATCGTGATGCTTTTGGTAGTAATGAATTCTGTGGTTGAGCATTTATTGATTTTTTTCGGGTGTGGGTGGAGGAATACGTCATAAGTTTGGCTTCGGCCGAAGTGACGATGGCGCACTGTGAGATTAAATGTTGTTTACAATAACAATGGATTAGTCCCTCAAGAATTATTGCATTTTCAACCACAATTCTATGATTTCATGTCCATAGGTCTGCTTTATCTCTTGCCTACCTACAGTCACAATACCCACCTTGTGTTTGACCCTGATTGGCAATATACCAAAAACAATGTGCTACAGATTTAATAACACCTAGAATATCTTTATGTAGATGAGGTAGATATGTTCTGTATTTTCCAAAATTTAGCTGAAACATATTCAAAAAAACACTATGTTTTGTAACCTCCAACTTCAAATTGAATTATTGAACTATCCTTGATTTCCATTCCTATCTCAGATGGTTAATTTTAATGTTGCACCAGCTGTGATCAGCACCAATGGCAAGTGACCAGGCTAGGTCAGTGTTGATAAGGGGGCACAACAGAAGGATTTATGGCTTGTCATAAAAAATAACCACAATGATTATGTATGATAGTTGCTCCACTACATTCTGTGACTCACCATACCAAACATACTGGCTCACTTCAGCACTGAAGGATTTCTGAGTCTCTTTTTCCATAGTGTCTCCTTTTCTAGACCCCAGCTTGTAGGTACGAATTCTCAATCATCTGGTGGATGATGATGATGAGTTGATGGAATAAGAGTTTTGCTCATCTGAGGTTTCTTATTGGCAAAAGGAGATCATTTTCCTTATTTTCTAAAATGTAAAAAATAATAACCCTGCAAATGATGGTGGGATGAAACTTTCACTGTTGTTATATTTTTCAAGATTTATTGTGGTGTGGCTTGAAAACCATACTATAATTGAGATATACCATTATAGTCATCAATATGATAGAAGATTTTAGTACCTATATATTTACCATAGATAGAGTCGTAAGGTGGTCATTAACTGGGAGCACTTAAATAAATAAAAATGTAATGTAACATTGCAAAATCTAATTATTTCAGCAATCTGAACTGTTACATAACATGCAAATGGTCCCAGTGAAAGGCCACTTTTAGGTTGATTTTATGTCCATTACAGATGGACAATACATTAGCCCAAGGGTTCCCATTAACATTAAATGTATTTGTAAAACAATATATTGTAGTCCAAATCAAAGCTCAAATACATCTTCCAGATTAACAATATGGAAACAGCTATTTAACAATAAGTTTAAAATTGAAAACATAGATAAGAAGACATCTGGCCATGCATGGGCTGAAGTGAATAGTAAATCAATAACGGTGTTATTTAATTTAGATTTTTGTTTTGCTAACATCAATATTGAATGTCAGAATCTCTGACTTTTTTTGTATATTTTCTGCCACTAGATATAAACCTCACTTTTTAACCATATGAGTGAGCAATAAATAACACACTTACATGTTAGAGCATGCTGCAGGAGCCAAATGGTTCATGCATAAAATTTCTTAAAAAGATTATTAAAGGATTTTTTTTATAAAATAAGGAAGCTGAAGATTTTTCAAACACATTGTATACTTGACATACACACACTATTATTTGTATACAAAACTATGTGGATTATCTGATAGCACAAAGGAAGTTTAATGAACTTTAATGTCAATGAATTGTGGTTGTGCACACTGAGGAAAAAACAGAGTAAACACCTTCCTGAGTTAATGTTATGATAAACAAAGCACACAACTTTGTAACATTTTTTGAAGTAATATAATGTATGGCTTCCACCAAGATACTATAGTATCAAAGTGAGACATTATTAAAGTATTTTATCATTAATAGGCTCCCAGTCTGATTCTTTGCCTACATCCAATCATTTTTGTATTTCGCTGCAGAAAGACAGCCGAGATTTTGTTATAAGCTTATCATTAATAGTACTCTCAAAAGTAATATTTTCCTAAATCAGCATCTAAGATGAAAGTTGGGAACAAAACACTATAAGCAATGGTCCTGTCCAGATTTACTCTTCTGATTTTCTATACCGCAGTGATATAAATTTAAATAGTTTTATTTTTCAAAGAGATTTTTATATGACTGATAGAAGAGGTTAAAATATATTGAAAAAACTGTTTTTATTTTATTAATATTTTACTATCAATATTTAAAGGAAGTATTTATTTAACTACTAGCTTTTGCCCGCGGCTCCGCCCGCGTATTATTCGGTTTAACGAAATGCATTTTTCCGGGATAAAAAGTAGCCTATGTGTTAAGTTAGAGTATAAGCTATATCCATTCTAAATTTCATCCAAATCCGTTCAGCCGTTTCAGCGTGAAAGAGTAACATACCTATACATACACATACACACACAAACTTTCGCGTCTACAATATTAGTGTGATGTTTTGTGAAACAACTTTATAATAAATTTCAGTAAAGATATACATATATTATTTCTATAGCTACAGCTATTATTACCAGGCAACAGGAATTTTGCTCTTCTGTCATTCTGAAACCAGGAAAAAATAGGATTTGTCAGGATAAAAAAAAAAAAACTACAACATTTTTTAACATCATGGTTTTCTCCTGTTGATATGACAAAGGTATTGTAAAGTATAATTTATTAACACAACCTCATGTTTAGTACATCAGCCCAGCTGCTGCTCTATTCCGGTTTGTGTATGCAGCTGGCATTAACTGGGTTATTCAAGAGAATTCTTAATTACCTGGTGCCAGCAATTGTTGCCTAGAATACATCTGTGGCCAGTTGGCGAAAAAGACACCATGTCTGTAGCTGCCCACGCACAATGTTCATCACGTAATGTGTTTTATTCAGAGTGTAGGTAAGAATTTTTTACGACAAGTCGGTGCCGGGAACATTGTGCGTCAATGTAAGTAGTGTCGTTTATGTTTTCTTTACCGAAATTCTCATTAAATTTTTAAATTACAAGCCAACTTTCTTAATTTACTCGTTTTCCAGTTTTTTCGTTACCCACAGATGGACGGAAAAATGAAATTTTCGTTCAATTTTCCGTCTAAGGGTTCGCGTTTTTTAAAACCCTGAAAACCTTGTTGCCTTCTTACTCATTAAAAGCCTTGAAATGGTTCAGCCCGTTTTAGAGCGTATGTTATTTAAGAGGCTTCAGTAAGCTAAATTAGCAGCTCGATGTGTGACGGTACAAGTATCGACAGAAACGACATTGAAATAACGTTCATATCAGCGTGCATTGCAAAGTGGCTGTTACGACGATCGCTGCGTCGCCGGACATCGCAAAATAGAGAAAATAATACATTTCATTATTTTAAGTTTTAAACATCATTATGTTAGATTTTTGTATTGATCGTATGTGTGTGTAAAAGTTATGACCTAGTCTCTTTTGAAATAAAAAGTATAAGCATTTTATCAGTTTTTTTTTAACATTTGAAAGGTATTTATTTACTTGTTATAGGTTAAACCTTTAAAGTTTTTAAAACATTACAATTGTGGGACATAAGTCAATAAATGTCGTATATTTTTTTGGATATATTGTAATATTCATATAGAAAGTTTAAACCGATTTCAAAAACGTCTCTAAACGAAGTTCAACTTGTGAAGCCCGTCAATATAACACCTCCTACTTACAGACTGAGAAAGATTATCATAATAGTAAATAAATAATAATTTTTGTTGACGTGAAAACCCCAAGAACCGACCTATCTGCTTACAATCATTAACAATTTAATTAGACGTAAATGATAGGAAGTAATTAACTTGATGCACTTCTATTTACTATTTCTGTAACGAGAATATTTAGTCTAACGATGACATTAAGCAAGTAAGCAGCGGTAGTTCAGTCGGTTGGACTTTCAATCTTGGAGACATGCTAGTCTAGCATAGCAAACCATATCGCGCTCGATAGCGCTTGATACAGAGCTCTGTCTCTCTCTGTTGATTTACTTAGAAAGGGACAGACAGTGCATATCGAGCTGTATGTTAGGTACCCTGGGTTCGTATCCTGCCTGCTGCTAGAGCACGCACCGATTAGTTTTTCGGAAGGACACAGTGAAAGGAAGTGAGGTAAACCAGCTACTCTAGCATAGCAAACCATATCGAGCTCGATAGCGCTTGATACAGAGCTCTGTCTCTCTCTGTTGATTTACTTAGAGAGGGACAGACAGTGCATATCGAGCTGTATGTTAGGTACCCTGGGTTCGTATCCTGCCTGCTGCTAGAGCACGCACCGATTAGTTTTTCGGAAGGACACAGTGAAAGGAAGTGAGGTAAACCAGCTACTCTAGCATAGCAAACCATATCGAGCTCGATAGCGCTTGATACAGTGCTCTGTCTCACTCTGTTGATCTACCTAAAGAGAGACAGACAGCAGCTCGATATGGTCTACCATGCTAGATACCCTGGATGACTTAAAAAACGTAGGTATATGTCCCCGAAGTACGGCGATGGAGCTCTTCCAAATCTTCGGTGAAAATGAAAAGAGGGTATAATGTTGACTGTTCTATTGACATACCACACACACGTAAACAAGTCTGATATCCTCTCGGGTCAGTCGTCGGTCCTGACGATTTATTTAAACTAGCTTCTGCCCGCGGCAAATTCTTATGGCGCTGCTCATTTTGACCCTAGTGTGATGATACATAGCATGTTACAGTGACAGTTTGCATCAAAATCCATTGAGTGGTTCCCGAGTTATAAGCGAACGAACAGACAAACAGAGGTTGCATTTTATATGTATAGAGAAGATAAACCTGTCAGCACAAAACAGCATGATTTTGTCATAATTAAACAAAATACCTACTAACACAAGGAAAAAATTAAATCGCGAACAAAAGATTTCAATTGCTTTTAGTCACAAGTCTCAACTATAGAGAGACGTATCGTACGTAAAGTCATATCAACGTCAAGGAACATACATAAGCCAACAACTGCCAACTATTACATTTTAGCCGGAAGCATTTGATTTTTGCGTATCTAATTTTAGTCCACTATGTACACTACTACGGCACGGATTTACATTTCGATAGGTGAGCATTTTCGCAACTTTACAGTGGAGCCATTTAAAGTTTAGAAAAGTTGTGATTTTTTTACATTATATACAGGCTGTAATCGTAAATGAACTTTGACTGATTTTTTTACCTACAAAACTTCTTCTTGTCGTGTCGATGGCAGTGGCAGTTCTAAATTGACGCAGCCCAATGGGCGGCCACGTCGATTCCTCTTTGGTTAGCGTTGAGGACAAAACTGAACAATGAAGTTGGTCAAGTTTTCGGGTACGGAATCTTGAAATTACGTTTTCAGACGACGACGGACGGACGGACTGACAGCACGTTGTCAGCCCCCGACTCTCCGTCTCATTTAAAAATTCCAAGTTTTCGTCATCTAATTGGACATGTCATGTCAGAATAACATTTGGATCCTTTAAAAAGAATACAGTAGCTACCTACTAACTTTCAAGTTAGTACTACTACGAGTCCTTATAAGGCTAGATGCACAATTTCAAATGAGCATATCACATTGTGTGACTTGGTTAATCGAATTATAGACAGTAGACTATAGGGCTGATAAATTTATCTTAGAAAAAACAAGTTCACTGGATAGAAAAAAATTACAAAGTTATCTCTAAATTTCATGTTTTTCTAGTGTTAAAGGGCCTTCCTTAATTCATACAGCCAAAAAATAAGTTAACAAATGCCATCGTCAGCTCGTCTTAGAATATTTTGAAATTTTCATCTAGAGACAGAGTTATTAAATAAAAACGCAGATTTTTGTGAGTGCGTGTTTCTTGGTGGTCGTAACAGCCACGGCTTAAAGCGTGCTATTTTAAACTAAAAGGAAACGTCGTAGAGTTCAGTTCTTATTGATACAAAATGAGGTGCTCAATCTGACCTTATAAGCACCCTTAAATGCCCGGAATATAATAAAAAAAGTAGTTTTGGTATACGTGAAGAACAATAATTGCAAATTGTACTTTTTTATTTGAGGTTAAGTTTTAAAATAATAATAAGAAGCCCAAGTTTATTTACACGCGTGGCCCCGCGACCTCATAAATTGTGTCATATAGCAAGAATCGGGGTTTGACAAAGCCCTAATAGGGCTCCGTTTTTCCCGTTGGTTAAGGAACCCTAAAAAGGAGTCATCCATTTGTGCGGTGACTTGCAAGTTAAACTAGAGAACCATTATCTGGTCAAAAGCATCAGACTCTACAATAGAACAATGTGCCGAAATCGTTCTCTCACTGATGAGATCAGAACAGTTGACCGCAGATAACCTTACATTTCAACTGCGTGCGGTGGATTAGTCAAGCTGAATCAATAGGCATGAGACTAAAAAAAATTAATATGTCCGTCAGTTAGATTACCAGAAAATATTGGACACGTATTTTTTCTTTTTTCAATATAACAAAAAATTATGAAGATATAGCCCGCTGAAGTTGCGCGTGACATCACAGTACAATTTTACTTAGAAGTGACGTCATTTTCCCCCACTCCCAAACTTTGACGCGCTTTATCTCTGTCATTTTTTGTTTGATTGACAAAAGAAAAAATATGTGTCCAATATTTTTTGATAATCTAAATGACGGACTAAATAGAATAATATTTTGCCTACCCTGTGTACAAGCCTAATGCGAAGACACGCATAGAAGTATAAAATAAACCATAACGAGCAAAAAAGGGGTAGGCAATTTGAGTAATGACTTTGTGCTGAAAAGACAAATCACCTGAGAAATGAAGGTGTAGACACAAAAAGTACTGCCGGGACTGGTTTGATGGAAGTGGGACTCGCATGGCGGTTTCTCTCTATTGAGTATGGTCAGTGGTCACGTCGCAGCGGGTAGCTTGGGTTTCGTCGCATTGTCTATATGCTGTGTGACCATTGTGCTGTACAACAATACGACAAGCAGCGTGCTCACCAAGGGCATTGCATAACACGTGTAAATAGTATACCTGATGTCCGCACTAGAAACAACTGGCTGAAATGAATTAATGTCGCTATGAAAATTGTTCAGCTCCCTCGGCCGGCACGCCATGCTTCAATTAAATGAATTGGCAACTGTTTCAGTGGCGAGAAACGGCTGTGACCGTGACCGTACTTTAGCTACAGTTTAAACTATGTAAACCAGTTTAGTCTTTGTTCTACCCAGAAGTGTATCTACCTGTAAGATATGCAACAGCAGCGGGCACAAGGGGCTGATCAAATGAGGTCAAGCGGTGATCGCTGCTCGAGCCTACGGTATGTAGGGCGGGCTAATGTTAGCCCGGAGACGGCGCAACACCGGCCTCGTCTGGATTATACTTGGGCTGCTGCTCGTGACTGGAGGAATCATTAACTAGATGGTACTTACAGATTTGCAGCGAGCGGTTCCCACAACGTTCGTCGGGACAGAGATATCCCAAAATGAAAACATGAAAACAACTCTAGAAACATTTCACCATAAGAGCACTCCATTTCGTGCTTATCTTTTACGACAGAAAACCCTTTATAGATGCCATAAGATTACAATACCTAAATGTAAGTTTGTACCATATCAATGCGCGAAATGAGCATGTATTTACATATAAGCGTGACAATAATCTCGGAGGATGCGATCGCTCGGTGCGACCGCGAGGATGCACGGACCTTGACGGACCCGGCCACCTGCAACGGCCTTATGCAACGCTCAGTGCACTGAATATATCCCTATCATTTTACAAAGCCTACTTATGTCTAATTATTAATAATATTGCATGTAATAGATGTTGCGTGAACATTACGTGAATGTCGCGTGGTGACTCCGATGTTTTCTTAACATCCGTAAAATATATGCGACTTAGATACAATTCATTTATTTACCTCACTTGCAATGTAAGTAATAACAATCGTTATTGTTTCTAGTATCTATAGAAACAGGTAATATATCAATGGCAAGTATAATAGCAGTACGGGAGAATTACCCAATAAATCATGTTAGGTCCAAGCTGATAACGCTTAGCCTCATCATGTCGTATTATAATGAATGAACCCTATTGTGAAACGTCTCTTAAGTATCTGCCTAGCAAATTGGTCCACAGAGTCCTCAGAAAACTGGCTTGACATTGCTTGCCAGTTATTAAATTATCACCTTAGACTGTAATTGTGCCTATGATTGTGCAACAACGGAAAATATTAACTAATGAATAAACTTGGTTATCAATGAGCCTTTGCCATTCCTTTGCGCCACTTAATATGTAAGTATACTCGATAAGAAACGTTAGTCATATCGATTGACCCATTTTTTGTGCCCTAACTTGAATACATCTAAACATTCAGATTGGCAGTCCCAAACTACCGGCACCAGGACACTAAGTCAACGGAATATTCAATATCCTTATATTATTATTGCCCTTTCTCGTTCTTTCTAGGGCAAGTCAAAAAACGATACCCTTCTCGGTGTCTATTGGTCAGTTCATCAACTAAATAATTCGACAACAGCAGAACCTATTTTGCCGAAATTTATTTTTATACCCCGTGCCTTTTATCCAAATAAATAGTGAATATTTCTCCACAGAGCGCATCACAGTCAGTCGCCATCAAAGTGGTGACAAAGAAGGGCATCCAGAAGGCGTCGGAGATCCTCGTGAAGGAGATCAAGATCCTGAGAGAGCTGACCGCGCTCCACCACACGAACCTGGTCGCCATGCACGACTGTATGGACAGCCCGGGCTACGTCTACGTTGTTATGGAGGTACGTGCTTATCTTCACCGCTCGGCTACCAATCCTGACGGTAATTCTGTAGATTTACCAAAAAGTACAAATGAGGTGGATGTGATGTTGGCCGGGTGACCTGTGCCTGTTGCGGTAAAACGTTACGCTCGTAGGTACTGGTGTTAGTTGACTGATTGACTGGTGAAAGCGATTACTTGAATTCATATTTGTTACAGAGGGTCTCCTTTCAGTAACTTCGAGTTGGTATTGGCGGTCCACTATACATAGTAACGTAGCGTGTGGCTCTGTAGATTTACCAAAACTATCACCATCAGAACAATTGTTATGCAAAGCAGTTGCTATCACGTCCATCAGGGTATAAATATATAAAATGCTCCCTTACAATGTGACAATTGCAATTTTGATGATTATGGTTGGTTCAACGGTTGGTTCTTCCCGTAATATGTATGAGTGTGTTGACACAGTTGTTTATTATTATACAGGCTTAAAATACACATGTCTTCGTCCGATCTGTACGTAAAACACATATGGCTTTCCCATTAGTATCTTGCAAACATGTGTTTAACGCTAACGTCGTAGAATAATCAACAGCCCCAATATTGCGGGTAAGTTTCCGCGATACCAGCCAAATATTAGTAAACCGGAGAGCAGCGGTCTGACAATGAACGGAAGAGCTGTAGCCTCTGTTTAGCAATGTTTAGTAAACAGAAGCCACGTGAAACCGAACAAAGCGCCGCGGAAATAGCTCCGTGTAAATAAGCCACGCGACTTGCAAGATGCATGAGGGCTGTACCTTGTTTCATTTAAACAGGATAAAACCAAAGCTTGAGATTTTGCAATAAGAGTACTTTCTCATAATGTTAAGATTGGTTACAGGCAGGTGCGTAGTATCAGTATCGTTCTTTACCGACTTCCGTAGATTTTTGCCTGGAAGGACTGATTGGTCACTTACCCAGTTTCTGAGTGAGCCCTCTTCATCCTATGTCCTATCGACACTTATCAGGGGCGGTAATAGCCAAGCATAAGCGTTAAAATAAAAAAAAGTATAGAGAATTTCTACATGTCGAGCTTTTTAAATATCATAAAAAAGCACATTTGAAAAAACCACAGTAACAACTAATAAAACTTTCATCTTCAAACTAATTATCATCTGAGACGTCAATTTATGTAGACTATATATTTACCCAGACATTTCTACACTTTTAGCTCTATTTCCTGTCTGCACTCCGAATGGAATGACTCAGTTCGTTGGATTACCAAGAAAACCCGGGCTATATTTACAGTAACTTGGGGACGATATATCTAAATCCTCGTAAAGCCCACTAAGTTTCAAGATGGTAGGTAATAAAAATTCCTGCATAATTCTCCAAAGTATTGTAAGCACAATAGTCTTCGTTTATTGTGAATGACTTTCTATCCATACAAATAATAAAACTGGAAGATGGTGAATGCACATTGTACATAGAATATTTTTTCGTGAAAAATTGACCATTAAGTATGTTTTGTTATAACTTCGAAGCCACTTTTTAATTTGTCAAATTGCAGTTGTTACATAAATAATTTAAATACACATATAAATTTAAGACAATGAATATTCGAGTCGCTTCAAAGATAAGATAAATGCTGATGTCAGGGTCTCGAAGTCCTCCCATGTGGGACCACGTGTCATTGTTCAAGACACTCGCAAGGATGGTCCGTTTCACTCAAACCCTAATTGTGTCATTGTGTCTCATGTATTCACACTTGCCTTGGCCAGCGCGGATGCGGTTGAGTAAGCTCCTCACAAGATAATGGGTAGTGTAGCTTAGGAAAAATGAGATAGAGTCGCTGTTCTTGTTTCCCCAGTCTTCTAGACATTGTTTGCCAATACTCAAACGATGTGACTCTCAATGTTTATGGTATTTTAAACCTCGAGGACGGGACGTCGCGACTTTAGTGGGGTTGTTTATAAATCATTCAGGTTAAATATATTCGTAAAGAGGAGGTTTTGGGGCAATCCTTGGTCTTTTCGAAATCTCTCTTCAGGTTACCTTTTCTCCTCGATACTGTAGGAGCAATATGGCTAAGCGTATAAAGGCAGCCAGTGCGTGTGCTGCATGAGTGAATGTACTAGAGGGCCAGATTGAGCCCCTTATGATGGCCAGTTTCTGAATGATATTCCTTTTAGAAAGCTGGTTTACTTAAATGTTAGAATGCGATCAAAGGTAATTCCCAGCTATTTGGGTAAGATATTTTAATTGGGTCCCTCAGTATACCACTTGGAACTCCAGCCTCCTGATTCTGTATCGTAAATTCAGTTGCCGAACCGAGAGGCTATCGTCGAAAACATACATGTCCGTGTATCTAAGGATACATTCGCACTTGAAATGACGTCACAATTCGTAAATAGCTCAATACCCATTGAAGGTTATTTTGGAAGTTAATTTTTTATCTGTTTTTGGTGAATAGCAATAGATGGCAACCGACTTGAACCGACACTGACGTACATAATAGTCCCGTAGGTAAGCCTATTAGTTGCCGAGATGGAAGCAGCTTATTTCTGTCCTAAATACCAAGGTTAGGACACAAGCGACATTATCTAAAGAAGTTATTAATAGTATCCAGGTTCATTTTCAACACGTTTTTAACAGCGTCTTTTATGTGGTCAAATCTTCAGCGTATGCAAACTTTTCCCAGTCTACTACTAGTGCTACTACCAAAACCAAAAGGATGCATTTAAGTAGTGTAAATATGAGGCCTCTCCAAACTATAACACAAGCAGCTATATAGAAGCAGTCTATGAACAACAAAATAACATCAAAGCCGAAAGCTGGCGATAATACTAAAAGATTCGGCCAACTTTTGGTAGGACATCTCTTCAGAATGAATATCTTACCTTAACTTCTGCGATATAAAGGTAATAATAAGTTTATTTCTAATCCGAAAATGTTGTTCATATTTTTTTTTTCTTTGTGGTTACTATATTGCTGGTACTTAAAAGCTAGTTGGTTATATTTATTAAATAAAGAATGAAATATAAACCCTGAGCAAGCTGCTACCATGAGCGCTCTTTATGGATAACTTTCTAAATAAGTATTCCTGATCGCAATCAAAGTTATGCTATGCCTTGGTAAATGTAGTGATTGCCTGGCTTTTTAATGAATAGCCATATTGCGTAGGTAAAACACGGACACGACGATCTAAGTACATATTACCTACTGGCAATAAATTATCGAGTGCGTTTCATGCGTGAACGCATATTGTAATAAGCATTTCAGCAATGGTTTCCATTTTCATAACTCCCGCAACATTATTCCGAAGATAGATGGTTATAGCAGTAAATTCCGTCCGGTAGTGGGTTATCTAAATAATAAACGAAGACTGGGACGAGCAAGGGTTGTGCCCTTTCGATGTGCTCCAGAAACTAAATCGTGAATCAGGATCCGTTCTACATCAGACTGCCCTCATATCACGATCAATCGAGCAAATAATAACAAATTTGTTCTACTTTGTTCTAACTATTGTCGGTAAATTATTCAACTTATAGCATCAGGTTGTCATCGAAGTCGACACATTCTACTTAAAATTTGGGTTCAAAACCTGCTAATCCTGAACCCGGATATTGAAATTATCACACAATGATAGGAAAGCGGTGTCATTTGTAATAATTATTTAGTCTTCCCTGTGCCGATGCAACAATTACAAGGAAATTGTAATGAAGCTCGTGTTAATAGCGTCCCTGACCCATCGCCCTTGCCCTTAATCCACACGCCGATTAACGTCGCAAGTGTCTCGATGACGAATTTGTGTAACTCTGCAGTGCTATTGCACTAGATATCTTCCACGTGGCGGATGTCTAGAACCAGTCTATTTCAAGTGATTGCGCGTCTTTTACTTTCCTTGCACGCTTTGATTTAAATCTTTGGCTTTAGGTTGTACGCCGCAATGTTCAGTGGATTTATCTTTGGGTTAGGCCTGTCATCATCACCACTGAACTAACATCGGCCCGACTTCCGCGTCAGCTCCTCGCGTGCCTATTCGAGCAAGGTCAACTGAGTAGGCGCAGTATAAAGTAACACGCGGACCCAGCGTGCGTGTGCGCTTGAGTTGTCGGCGTATGTTGTCCCAATGATTTGTACATTTTCACACTTATCGCATCCCAATAAGAACGTTGGCAGGGGACGAATATCATTCCATGTGATTACATTGTCTGGTCGTCTCGCTGATATTTCGAGTCGCGATGATAAAGCTACGATTACCGCAAAAACGTGAGATATCCACTGCGTAGTTGATTTGAATTCTGTAATAGGTCAAGGGAACGACGACCGCGGTGATCGAGACTCGTTTTTAATACCTAATCAAATGGACCGTGCTAAAATGATAGTAAATAATCGAATAGGTTATTTATTATCTGTGCATCTGTAAGTATTTATTTTGTGTAATAAATAGCCAAAGATTAATTTAATTAGCCACTGACAATTCTACAGATGACAATATTTTAAACTGAATTTTACAACTCCATCAAACCTAAAAGCATGCGAGTGATTGTTGGTTAACCCTTTAGATTAATTTAATTCGATACACTTTCATATTAACTATTGTAATCGGTACCTATAATTCTAGACAAAACTGATATTGATCTGCAATGTTGAGCTGCAATCTTAACTTTGGGTTGTCAATACCCAATAGACAAGAGACAATACAATAGACAAGAGCTAAACTATGATAGAAATTAATTTCTATATTTTAATTTGTTACGGAATAGATCTTTACAAATGTATACTTAATATTTTAAATTAATTGTATAATGTGCGCTGGCTAAGAAGAGGTACCAAACAAAAACTCCCTTTACATACTTACATGTTTTAAACAACCAGATTAGCTACAAAAAGGGTGCCTAGTCGTTGTAATTGCGTTTTAATCTACATTGGTTTGTTATATATTAAATTGTTAACTTGGCTACCGGCAATTTACATACAGACCATGGCATAATGAGCTTAGATTACAAAGACCACGTCGCGTTGGGACGAGCCGCCGCGGAGTCTACCTAGCGTGCACGTGTTGCCTGCTAACATTACTCACACACCGACCAACACCGTAAGAGGACTGAGCTTTACAATACTCGCCTCTACTACCAGGTATTAAGACGATAACCAGGTCTATAATTATCCTGGTGAGCTGGTACATGTTAATATCATATTCTGCGCGTGGTGGATATCAAGTGGCTTTTGCGCAGGAGTGGATCGTCATATTTTTATTATATTTTATATTTTTCGATGCCATTTTCGTTGTAGATCAGTTAAGAAACTGCGAGGTGATGTTTATTAATCACAACAACAATTCCGCTATGTAAATATTTGTGAAACTGTTAGAATCTAAGCCGTTACAAATCCTGATTCACATATTGTCCATTACTAGCTTTTCGCTCGCGTGGCGGTTTTTAGTGTTCCGTACTCAAAGGACAAAACTCCCTTGGCCTTCTAACTCACCTCATCAGACATGCCTTCTTTCCAGCTCGCGGATATATATTTTTTATTATTTTAATGTATTAAATTACAATGTGATTGACCATTATTTTATTATTTTTTATCTTCAATAATAAAGAAACGGGCTACCGTCAAAGTTGACAGTTTTAGC
Organism: Ypsolopha scabrella; assembly: GCA_910592155.1. Lineage (NCBI taxonomy): Eukaryota > Metazoa > Arthropoda > Insecta > Lepidoptera > Ypsolophidae > Ypsolopha > Ypsolopha scabrella. The sequence continues at coordinate 9,631,235 of OU342975.1, read as the reverse complement.
CCTTTTTTGTTAGTGGTCTATCTCAATAATTAGTTAGGAATTCGCAATTTCTGTATATTATGTAGCACTGTTTAAAACGACAAAATTGAAAACTCCGATTCATGATATAGTTTGTAAGCTGGAACAAAACAAACATATTTCTTTCACGGGTTGTTGTCATGTAAACACGGTACCCTAATAAGGCCCGACTCGTACTTGGCCAGTTTCCTTTAATCTTTTGTGGCTGGATTTTTTCATAAACTGCAATAGTTTCTCTGATGGGTTGCATGCAATGTTATTATATTGTAAAATCTAAAAAACAAACCAACCTTCCTTTACTCATAGATATAAAATATTAGATATGGTTAAGAATTGTTAAATGATTGCAAGAGGCAACAAAAGTAAATACTCATATGAAGGAACATGTCTGAAAAACACACGATAGAAACATCCACATGTAAGTATCGATATGAAAGTGATCGCGCAAATAGCCAACAATTCTGAAATAGACAACACAACATACTAACGTCTATTCATTATGTAACCGTCGGGATATTCTGAATAAAGTCCGTCTCGTGTGAAAGTGGCTCTACGAGAACACTATAGTTTCGCTTCATTAAATATTATCTTAATTTAGCTTCTTTGTGAGGCAAATAATGAGAACACACGCCGAGTAAATCTAACTGTGCTCTAATGAAGCGTGCAAATTATCGTGTCCCGCTCATGTTGTAATATAAAATGTCTTACTTACCCATTAGTCATTTCATCGTCATCGTTGGCAGCTTGTTTCCGCCCACTGCGAATAAATAAATACATACAAAGATGTTATATTATACTAGCTTTTGTCCGCGGTTTCACCCGCGTTGGATTAGTTTTTGTGTACTCCCATAAAATCAGTCAATATTATTTGGACTGTTACCTACAGTAAACACAGCTGGTGAAATGCGCCTCTTGTTTCCCATTTTGTGTGTCTCTTTTATAGTTTTTCCATTTTATGCAAAATTCCAACCTAATCGGTTTCATAAGCATTGCGTAAAAGGGTGACACATCACTTTCCTACAGAAATTTGAAAGCTCATTTTCATCCCATGGGAACTGATGGGATAAAACGTAGCCTGTGTCCTATTCCAGGTCTAGAACTACATTCATGTAAAATTTCAGCCCCAATCGGTTCAGTAGTTTCGGCGTGAAAGAGTAACAAACATCCATCCATCCATCCAACCATCCATCCATACATCCAAACTTTCGCATTTATAATATTAGTGGGATAAGCCTTATATAGTTAGTTTTTCTGCGGCACCAATCCCTGTCCTAGGCTGATCTCATTTAGGTTTCGGTTTTACCAGCAGCCTTGGAGATAAAATCGACCTTATTTTGGTTTAATATTTTCTCAAATAAACTAATACGAATGCCATCTAGATTCTTCTTTTATAAATGTGTCATTAAGAAATCACATAAAATTACTATTATAATACGCCGAGAAAAATCCAACATTTAATCTTGCCATTAGCAATTATATAAGGTGACATTAATTTATGCAGTCAAATTCATACCGAAGACTTGGTAAGTGGTCAGCATCACGGTTCGATAATTTTTTTTGGTAATTTCGCAAAATATAATGTTGACTACCCATAGTAATTGATTCAGGGCTGGGCTTTCATTGACACGAAAAAAATAATTAGGAATTTCACAAAAAGGGTCATCAAACCTAGATGTTAAGCACTTATCGAGTCTTCAGTATGAATTTGGCTGCATACATTAATATCACCTTGTATTTTACAATATCACTGAGGGCTAAAAGTTTTCATATTTAACTTACTAGTTATCTCGTGCTCTGTAAATTTTTTACTTGGTTGTCCCGTCATAAAAGCATTCTCTTCGTACCATAATGTATGATGTAAACAAGAGTGTAAAATAACAAAAGGTAACTCTCTGGAAAGATAAATCTTGAGGTGATTCAGCTTTCGCGACTCGACGACCCTGACCGGTGCACAGGCGGGCTTAAAATTATCTGATATCGCAATACATACACACTATCAAACCTCAACAATACACAATCATTTCCCTATAGAACAACAAACTGCTTGGACTTTCCATGACGATGTCGTTCTCAATGGATTATCTTATTTGCTACGGCGACAATAAATGCGTAGCGTTGTCATCGTCAACAAAAACAACTAACAAATCGGCAAACGCAATAGCGATGTTTACAAAGCTTCACCTCCATGTGGCTGGCTACTGCCGAATCTAATTTGAAACCCTAGGAATCTCAGAGTCATGATTTTCTTTATGCCATTTTATTAATAGCGATCCACTTGAAGGGCAAACAAAGCGAAGTAGCTCGCTGACGTACTGCCAGTAGAGAACAGAATTACCTCTTTGTTGCGTAAAAAAACGGAGCATCACATCAGTGCCGAGTTCGGAGCTCTGCTTGAGCCAAGCAAAGTTCATTGGCACTCACTCTGCCAGGAACGTGGACCGTCGTCGCCATGGCTGCTGCCAACCATGACATTGAATACAACAATTACCTTCGTTATTTTTGACTGTACTACAGAGTTCTGCGGATTCACAATTGCTTTTAACTTCACGCTAAAATGGAAACGTTCCATTTCGCTGCGAAATTTGAAATTCGTGTCCGGTCACAAATCTTTTATCAGTATTTCCAAAATCTGTCAGAGACTGTTATCAGTTGTAAAATACAACATTCCTTATATGGACAGAACAGACTATGCTTTAATAAATTAAATGTATTAAATATAAATTATGTAACACACTGATACTAGCATAATCAACGGTTATCGCACTGTTGCTAGTAGCGAGATAGAGACGTAATTTGAAACTTATAAAAAACCAGGAAGGAGTAAGTTTGTTAACTGCGGCCCGCTCACTTTTTGCTACTGTTCATTTAAATAAAATGAGAACGATTTAATTTTTCTGTTCCTAATATTTATTTTTATTATAATACATTACAGTTGAATGCTCTGTCTCCTAGAATGATCTTGTGAGATCAGACAGTACATCTCTTGAGATTTTCTTCCATTGAATTTTTGAAGGTGATTGTCGCGAATGATGGACGTTTTAACTAAATGGATGTAGTGTAATTATGTAGGTAGAAGGCGTTGGCGGATGATGCAAGACTGCGCGTCTCTGTATCACCGACGCGGCACGTGTTCTCTTGGTACACATAGACATCCAGACGTCTTCAACTTTGACATTTTGTCAGTTTGGTCCTTCGGCGTGCGGCCGACGCCGTGCCATACCACGTACTCCATCCAATATTGCATTCAATCACGCCTGTTGTGAAAGGCAAATCTCCATAGGTCGACAGTCTCACCGCAAATTCGCAATACTAAAGTCCTTTATCGATAGGTTACACTATAATTTTAATCACTTCGTTTGATTGAGACATAAACTTATAAAGCTAATATTGTTGCTACTAGTTTTGGTTACTGGCTAGTTTTACTGGTAAATTTTATATATCGATTTATCTATATAATGCAAAGCAACTGACCCACTATCACACGTCCATGTTTTAGCTTTTAAAAGCTCTTGGCATTTAATTTATTGCTTACTGAACTAAACGAACAAGTCATTAAAAAGATCAGATAGTTCTTCTGTAGCCTGATTAAAACTTTGCCAAATGCGTAACGTAAAGTACGTTTTTATCTAGCGGTATATATTAACATATTCCTTGGAAAAATGAATGTGACTTGAATATTATATAAAACCGATCACGCTCTGCATTTATTCACAGATAGTTAAATACCCGGTTTGGTAAGTAGTTCGCTGCAGTATTGCAACAATGGCTTCTCTATTCCCACCTCGCGCGCGGAATTAAATGCTATTTAGATAAGGTCAGTTGCAACGGGTGCATCGCATGCTCATCTACATTTAACATCTAGCGGGATCTACCTAACCTGCTACCAACCCAACATGACTTGCTTTTTCACTTATTCAGAACAAGTTATTCTAATCGGTGTAACAATGTCTGACATGCGCTTTTTCCAAGTCATATCTATCAGCACTATGTTGATGCAGTAAGCATCGTTGCATGTGTTCTATGACGTCTTGGGTCTAATTGCATAATGGAGATTGATGTTACCTTCAACGAATGGCTTCTCCATCGTTACTGAACACGAAACCTACTCCATTTCTGATATCTGAGGTGCAATTGTGTAAGACAATCGTACGTTTTTGGTCGTCAACAACAAAACAAGACAATCATATTCATTTGACAGCCAAAAATGTACGATTTCGATTGTCAAACGGGCTAATTTGCTTAGCCATATGACAATCAATTCATTGTCTTACACAATTTCTGCAGTTGAAGAGTTGATGGTCAAACCTATAAAGTGCTTAGAAATAAGCCAACAACTTGTAAAATAATAGTTCTTATGCTTTGGAATATACGTAAGTTATTGAATAATATCTTTGTAACATTATACATTTTTACACAATATTATGGATACATTATGCACATATTAAGTAAATGTTTACATTTATTAACTTTAAACATAGAGATGGGCGCATAAATAAATATGCTGTCAAAAATTGTTATTCCACATGATCAGAAATTATGGGTCTCTAAAAAAGCTGCTTGAAAGAGCAGTGAGTTGCATAGAGAAACGTTCTAGATGTTGCATGAATATCTATGAAAAAATCTGAAGATGCACATAAAAAGTAACTGACACAAACGAGAGCTGCACATACATAATGGAATTTGCGGAGCTCTCGCATAGTGCGCGGGCGCACCGCAACTTTCTAAACAAGGGTGTGTAGTAACAGTTTATTCATTTTGCATAGAACAAGTGCAGTGTGCAAGAATCGATAACGGTCCTTCTCAGATACTGTTACCATGCCGCAGTAAAGTTTAGACTTTACCTTGTAGCGGTCTAAAGTACGCTAGTAATAATGGCGTTGTTTTTACCCAGCCGGATAGTTTGATGTTGCGGGTGGCGGGCTGGATGAGGACGACGGAGGAGCGCCAAGAATAGCGAAATATTGGAAAGGCCTACGAGTATGTCCAGCAATGGACAACACAGGCTGATGGATGGATGGATGAATAGATTGAATAGTGCCGTGGAAGAGGGTAGATGGTGTTAGAAGAAGGAAGTTTGATTTCGATGGGTACTTATTGCTGTTCAGAATGATAGATAGATAGATAGATAGATAAAACATTTATTCTCAAAACACAACACAAACATACAAACAATAAAAAAGTAACGATACAAAATGAATTTAACAAACTTCTAAGGCTTAAACATACAACTAAACACAGAATACATTATAAAGTTAATTCATTCTGGTGGAATGTGTGTCGCGGCAAAGAAAAAAGGCTTCGACTCAGCATATGTCGCAAACCGAAATCCGCGACGCTGTATAATGGGTAACTAATATCCATCTAGTTCTTGGAGTAATATGCCTTAAATAATTATAATTATACTTACGTTTCCTTTCGACTTAAATTTTATTTACATATCAGTATGGTTGGTTGCCCTACCAGTAGCGGTTTTTTAGGGTTCCGTGGTACCTGAATGTCACAGCCTCATAATTTTGGCACCGTTAAAGATAAAGATTTGAAATTTGCTACGAAAATAGCATTCACTTGCATACACAATATGGTGTAAAAAAAAATTAAATTGTTAAAAATATTTCCAATGCAAAAGTGAGCAAAATAAAAAATAATATCCCAAAAATACAATATGGGTATCAATTGTAGATAATAAAGAGCTGATTATAAAAATAGATACTGTTACTATATTTACTGTCACCAATTTCGAGGAATCTTTTAAAAACGCCTAAAATTGCCCCCCCCCCCCTCCTTATTTCCGAAACCGGCAGACCGAAAAAAAATAAAAAAATCCTGATTATAGGTCATAACTGGCCAATTAAAGGAAAACTATAGAGAAAAAGTTGATAACAAATGAGAAATATTAAAAAATTGTAAAATAAATAAAAAAAATATTTTATAAAAATACAATATGGGTATCAAATTGTAGAATGTAGATATTAAAGAGCTGATTATAAAAATATACACCTTTGCTATATTAAATGGCACCAATTTCGAGAAATCTTTGAAATACCACAAAAAAATGCATGTCCCCCCTTATCTCCAAAACTGGTGGATCGAAAAAAAATTAAAAATCATGGTGATTTGGGATTACATAAAGATTACAGGAAAAATATAGTGGGTGAGAAATTCACCATGATAAAATGACAAAATGTAATTTTTCATCCTCGAGTTTTATTTCGAGTACGGTATAAAAATATTTGTGTCTCTCTTTTGTTGTACAATCAATTCTTTTTTAAGTTAAGTCTGACTCGCACTTGACCGGTTTTTTAATAAGATGCTGTTGCCTACTCTTGAACAATATACTGAAGGTATTCGAGCTGAATTATTAAATAATCACACATTGATAAATTCGGTATTATGACCGTGACTTAGTGAACAAATATGCTCAAATAAAATAAACTCAGTGATATTAATTAAACATTAAGGCCAAATACACATTTGTAAAAAAACGGTTCGTGCCCCGGGGTTCCGTACCGTTAGCTCAAATAAGTTATTGCACGAAAAATACTAATTTACGTGCAAAATGTATAAAACAAAACTGCAAAATGAAGTTGGTCAAGTACTGCACAGAGTTGTAATTAATGACTTTGATTTATTTCTCCACTTGTGTCAAAAGACCTGTCCTCGTACCGAATTTGAAGATTGTAGGTCACCGGAAAGTAGCTTGTAGGTTTTGATGATTGATCATCAAGGGTCAGAATAGGTAAAGTTTTGACGTTAAATTCACTACGAAATCTTAATCATTCAGCGAGAGGATTTTTAGTATGCTAATACGCTTTAAAAGGCCGTTTTTAGGGTTCCATACCCAAAGGGTAACCAAGACTTCGCTGTCCGTCCGTCCGTCTGTCACCAAGCTGTATCTCATGAACCGTGATAGTTAGAGGGTTGAAATTTTCACAGATGATGTATTTCTGTTGCCGCTATAACGATGCTAAAAAACAGAATAAAATAAATATTAAAGGGGGCTCCCATACATAACAATAATTTTTTTGATGTTTTTATAGTTAATGGTACGGAACCCTTCGTGCGCGCGTCCGACTCGCACTTGGCCGTTTTTTTTATTGCGTTAAACTATAAATTTGATTTTTTTGCTGTGCTGCACTAGACCTTAGTACTCGATATTAGTTTCATCTTGAAACCTAAACCGCAAACGAGAAAAGGGCCTTGATACGGACAGACAGACAGACGGACAACAAAGTGATCATATAAGGGTTCCGTTTTTCCATGATGACGTACGGGTAACCCTAATCATGAAAATTAGAATAACCGCATCGATATTGATTTGAGTCTCAGCGCGGTGCTCTTTATCCTGTGAACCCAGATTCAACTATTTCCCTTTGACAGCCCGATATACCACTGTCTGTCCCTCTTTAGGTAGATCAATAGAGTGAGACAGAGCACTGTATCAAGCGCTATCCGATATGGTCCTTCATGTTAGAGGTGCTGAAATTGTACCAAGTGACTGTTAGATAAATTCAGTAATCATGCGTATGACATGTACCAGTCTAGATCGACAAATTGCCACGCTCGATTGCGTCAGACGACTGCAGTCCAGTTTCTCCGAGCTCGGTCCGGTGGGGCGTTCGTAGCAAGAAAGTGACGCCGGAAACCGCAGCTTTCTATCCGATCAGACTAATGCTCCTGCAATACATTTTGAAATTACGCTGCATTCATGCTCACCGCAAATGCATCCCTCACTCTCATTCGTCGTTTGAGATTAAACTGTCACCTGATATTTTAAGCTCGCTTTCATTGAACTTGTCATATCCCAAGATTTACATTTGTTTACTATGCGTGTTTATTTGTCTTTTATGTATAATCTCCATGTTCCTTTACAGAACAAAAACTTAAAAGTCGCAGTAATAAAATCACTGCATTAGTAAACTTCGGTGTTATTATAGTAGAGAATTGGACATGTCTTTGTATGAAACAGATATCGCGTCGATGGTTGATCGAGCGCGTGTTGAGGTCACGTGTCCATTCAAATTGATCATCTCCGGGACATGCTCCGTACACGAGAGGCCCGGTTTTTATATTCGAAACAAGTTCTCTAAAATTAACGCTAGCATTTCCTTTAAAATAGTTTCTGTGACGTCAGTCCTCCAAGTCTTTGTCAATGTAATGTTATAGACCTCCGGGCATACTTGTTCAACTTCAAGATAATCTATCATGTCGTTGACATAAAGAAAATATATTAGAAGACCGAGCGAGGCAGGTTCATAAATAAAGGCATTGCATCGCCTTATATCGTGAAGTTCTCAAGCGAACCGCTCGATGTGTACAGTGCCGGCATTTTCTTTGTTCCTCATAGCGGAAAAACTAAGCCCATACGTCATCGGGCGGTCAGATTGTAACGGAATGTATCCTGCTTTTATTAAACGTGTATGAAGTAACTAGGTTATGAAAAGGATCATGGAAAATTGTGAGACCTAATATAAGTATGTGAACGTCCTACCTACGGTGTCGCAACGATACGTACAGTTACTTTCAACGTAAGCCTGTAGGGCTGCACTTGTATAGGAGCGCTAGCTGCGAGTTTATTGTGTGGAATAGAAACGGCTTCCTTGAACCGCTGCCAGCTTTGCAACAAACTGCACGAGCTTTTGCTAAACTGCTATTAATCAGAAATTGCAGACTGTCGTGTCGATGTTCGCGCTACAACATTTCAAAAGGGCATCGGGTAGAGTTTCCAAGAAATTATACACCATGACTGTAAAACTGCTGAGAAAACAAATTGGGTCACCTCTGTGCAAACTTCTGGCATTTAATACTCCTTTGTTTTTAAATTTTCGAAAGGCAGTACCGCTATTTTTCCGTAGCCCAAAACCAGCTGCTTTGTTTTAGCATCAAAGAAACTGGCAGAATTAATCAGCCGTCAAGTGAAAATTAGACGATGGCCCACTTTGCTTACCCTCAATTTATCATATCTCTATTTTACAAATATTCTTCTGAAATATGATTTGATCAAATTGGCCAACTTTAAATTGTATGTCGCAAAATCTCTTTCCGAGAATTGCTCATTTCCTCCGCGACTCTCTGTATAAATGAGGTCGTCGATTTCGTGAAGTAAATCTGGAAATAAAATGTGCAACGAGGGCAGTGCACTTTGTGCGAATACGTCTCTTCACACGTGGCTTTGATCAAAAGGCGCATATTGCCGGTCACAGAAGTGTGCCGGTGTTTGTGTCCGCCTGCCAGAGCGTAGACCTGACGAGGAGTCATCGACCCACCAAGCGCTCGCCTCCGATTAATTTACACGCCGCACTAATTCTGATATGATAGCAGAGGCGAGTACAGTGAATATTTTGGGAAGGTTCTGGTGAACAATACGGTCTCGGGGTCCATTACCGTCGTGTACGTGGCTGGTGTTATCGTGGAGGCTAACGGAACGCAGCGGTTGTTGTGGGTCAGGCAGTCAGGCGCACATCCGCCTGTCGGTCGCCTGCTGCAATGCCGTGACCCGCTCTCTGCCGTGCCGCACCGCATGTATCTTGTCTCTCACACGAACTTTCATCTCTATTGTGTCGTCTCTATTGTCCCCGTCAGCTTTTATGTGATCGCTAATGAATTTTTCCTACTTCGAAACCTATTCAATCTCAAAATAAAGATAAGCTGAACCGTGTTTTTGTAAACAGCATATTCTAGAATAACAATCTAGTATCGTCACACCTTTAATTTGTTATTTATTTTGAACTACGATTCAGTGCGCAACTGAAATCTGCGTTCTAAAAATAAGTAAACAATACTATACAAGTCCAAATAAGTAGTTATGATATAAATGTATTATAGGTACTCGTAGACCAGCAGCACACGTTCCGTAGCCGTTGATGATACCCAGGTATACACATGGCTTCTGCTATAGGTTTAAAAATAATCTTATTGTGTATCAATCACAGGTATCAATGGATATGTATGTGCAATCAATTTTAATACATGTCGCGCCAATATGAACACCTTTTCGAAGGAACCCTGTATGTTTTAAAACAACTGATTAATATAAAAGTAAATTTTAATCAATGAACATTATTTACAATGTTAACCATGGTTTAGTATAAAAATATGTTCATTATCTGTGTACGTATACGCGGAATTATTTACATTTTGGCGAGCAAATGCACGACCTTATCAAAACTTAAATGCTAAATGGACAGTCACGATGCGAAATTTTAATAAATAAACTTTCTACGACATTCAGATCGAAACAAATGAAAGCGGTTTCTACATAATATTATATGACACATGTGTAGCTAAAACAACTTTGGTCTTAAACTGGCGACTTGTCCTTGTCCTGAAGTGGTACTTCCTCGGGTAACGTGCCATTTGTGTTCGCCCCAGACGCTGGCCTTGGTGTTGAACTGAATCGTTTTCTTAGAGAACTCCAGTTCTTCTTGATTGTAATACCAGCCACCACCAAAATCATACCTGCTACTACCATTCCAATGACGCTTTTATCGACACCTCCAGTCTTGCTTTCCGAAGTAGTTGCACCCACCTTAACGTCAGTTTCAGTAGGAGTATCAACGACAGGTACTTTAGGCATGTCTACGATAGCATTTGACATTGCAATGCCACTTTCAGCTACTGTATCCTCCTTGTTTACCGCAGTCCGTAAAGAGAAATCGCCCGCAGGTGGCAGAATTTCATCGCTCACTGTGCTTATTACACCCGCATCACTTGATGAGTCTACATTGGACTCAAATGGTTCCGTTGCCTTTGTTTCCGGCTCTGGAGTTGAACTTTCTACAGGCGAATCTATTGTTTTTTCAGGGTTTAGAGCAGGATCAATATTATCAACAATTGTGTTGCTTAATGCTATGGTTCCCGGCAGTTTGGCAGCCAAAAACCCATCTTCGACGTTTTGAGACTCATTTGGGCAATCATAAGCATTCTCGTCGCAAGGTCCAATGCACACAGTTTCTAAAGTACCCGTGAAAGCTTCGCAGAGCAGATCTGTGACGTCTTGTCCTGACGTAGGGAGCGTAAGCTTGCGTAGTGCTTTGAAATTTGAGAAGTTTTCTACTACCAGCGTCTGAAATTTCAAAACGAACATCTTGGAATTCAAATCGTTGGTAATGAATGTGTCAAACAAAAGTTATTAATGAAATGAATACTTACAGCTCTAATATCGTTACCACTAATATCGATGTCTTCCAATTGCGTTAGTGAAAAGCCGTTCTTCAATTCTTGAGGATATTCCAGCAAACGGTTGTTTGCCAGTTTCAAAATCTTCAACTCTGGTAGCTCACTCACCGACTGAAACGACATAAAAATTACAATTTTTAACGTGATATCTAGGGACATAAATGTAAACTAAATGCGTCGTTTAGAAAACCTTGACACATGGGAACTCTACACTACACACGTTAGTTATGTAATGTACTTTACGGGGCACTTAAATAATTGTATGTTGTATCCGTTGTTTTGTCTCATTATTTTCATTATGTTATTTAATCTTATTTAAACTTACACCAGGTGCCAAGTCTGTAATAGAATTGCCATTAGCGTTCAGCTCTTTCAGGTTCTTTAACGCTGATATAGACTTGGGAATCTCAGTTAATCCGTTGTTTTGTACATTGAGTACTGTTGTTTTGGTGTCAATGTCGGAGGGCAATTCTGTCAATCCCTTGTCGGCGCAGTTGACCACAAACCCGTCGCCTTCCACACTGCACGTGCATACATCCGGACATAGCGGCTGGTCACTTGGCGCTACCGTGGCCTCTACTGCTGGTTCGATGTCTTCTAGTTCCGGTAAACCGGGTGCTTCAGTAACAGCATCAAGTGGTTGATCTAAAACTCCTGCTCCACTGCCTTCTATAGTGTCACCATCTGGCGGGTTGTCAACAGGGAACAGATTGTCCTTCTCCTCCGGTTGGGGTAGCTCATCCTCAATCTGTGCCGAAGTTACTTTATACCTGAAATTTAAAGATTCTTAATTTAACGTTGCACGTGACATTATCGGATTGACTTTTATTTATCACACGAAGTTGACGCAAAATATGAGTATGCATTGATAAAATTTGCGATAAATAAACAGCTACACCATCTTTAATGAGTAAAGTATTATTAAAAACTGTAAACCTATAGATTGGCAGCAAAATCATCAAGTCCATCACTGTGGACTCATTCACCTATCTATAGGTAATGTGTGCCAAGATCACATTAACTCCCATTAGTTGAAGATCACCTACCGGTTTTGTTACCATTAGAACGTTCATCCACTACAGACATACTTTTGTTAAGTAAATTAACATATGAATATGCCCCAGCACACATTATTACGAAGCGAGTCTAACAATAGGTTTTCATGGATCCACCTTGATTTCGTAATAGTTTAGGTGCATTTATGTTGTGATAAATAAACGGTCTGGTACTTACGCAACGAGCAGCAACAGCGCCGAGACCAGCTGTATCGACTTCATGATCACTCGGTAATGCGAATACACTCTGGGATGTGCCAATTGGCCGCAAAAGTGGTTACCTGTCGTGGCACAAGTACCAGCAAGGCTCAGGGCACATTGCTCACTAACACTTATATCCAGTTATCACTCTCTGATGATAAGATAGCCGGCGGCAGGGCGCACTCTTATCTGCAATCAAACCTGATAACGTCACGCTGCGTAAACGAGCAAAATATTAACGCCTCTCACACTCTTACTCTTGAATTGCTAATTTCAAACAACAAACACGTTATGCTATAGCTAGATCACGTCTTCTTCACAGTGTGGGTCGTGTCTGTTCGCAAATGTATACGTTTGTATTCGAGGCGAATGCGTTATTCTATTTTGAAAAGCCTTAAACCTTGCTATCAAACAACGTTTCCGCACTAACTTCGTTGCTTTAGTTTTCTAATAAATCAAACACATTTAGTTTATATTTACGATTTGTTTGTAAAAGTGTGTTATCTGCTAACACTAACGTGATACAACTATGGTGAAGGACCTTGCAGAAACGATAACAACTTACCTATTCACATAAATTGAACTATGCTTCAAACCGAAATACGAACAAGGTTTTTTTGTTTAATGTTACGGTTAATGATAGGTCTGCTGATAATCTTAATATGAGCTGGCTAACCTTAGTTTTAACAGAATTTATGATATATGCAAAAATCCTTCTTGTCGTCTCACCTATTTTTTATTTTTGTTGAATCATAAATTCATCAGTATATTACTTCATATTTCCATTTGCTTTTACATCTTTGGTCGTAAGTTTGTTGGCATTCTTAAATTTAGCCCGCTAAAGATGCCCTAATACATTTAGAACATTTAGATAATGCTCAAAACTAAACTTAAGATTAACCGACTAATCGTAAGTCTATCATCAAACCTAACATTAGCCGTAACATATATATACGTTGGTGACGATTGTATAATAAAAATACAATGGATAGATGTTTCAGTAAAATTAAGGATGCGTCTTGCACAATCATTCTTTAAGCCCATGACGAATTTAGATAAAAGCAACATGAATAACGAAAATTCCTGAAAATTTTACTTCATGTTATCGATTTTTTTTATAAAATCGCTTTTTGATAATGTGTATATGACTTATCCTAGGTCAAAATAAAAAAAGCCATTGAGATTCTTTTACGACTACATTTATTATATGAGAGCTATAACTTTACTGACTGCGATTAACAAAGACCTTGATATAGGTCAATAAAAAACAGTCGCCCAATCAACGTTGAATGAAACTCACGTAGCTGATAGACCATTGTTATTGTCAACAGTACTGCAACGGTGGAGACCTCGCGGACTACCTGCAAGCGAACCGCCTGCTCAGCGAAGGCACCATCAGACTGTTCCTCCGGCAGCTAGCAGAGGCTATGAGAGCGATCCACGCGAAGGGAATCGTGCACCGGGACCTCAAACCTCAGAACATTCTGCTCACACACAACGTCGCCCCGCCCCGCACACCTCACCCTGCTGAAATCACTCTCAAAATCGGTGAGGAGAAACACTACCTTTTATAATACAAATACTCCATCCATCAACCTGTTTCGTCCATTGGTGGATAGAAGCCTTTCCAAGATTTCGCCAGTCTTGGTTGTCCTCCTGGAAGAAATGTCCATACTAACACACGCTAGGCAGGCGGGTTGGTGAGCGCGTTGCTGAAACCCTCGTACCAGTGACACCGCTGTCCGTCACCAGTCTGTTTTATATAAGTTCCGGCAATTGTGGATGGATATACGGCCATCAGTTCGTCCCACAATGGTGTGTCACGACAAATACTCTTCTACCTTCAAATGCCATGGCTGAACTTCCCAGTCTCCGTTCTCTGCAAGGGATTCCTTTTAGACCAACAGGCTTAACATAGTTGCCAGTTTAACACCATTTTACATCAATAAACTCCTAGAATTTACTGTTAAGGGCCCTTAATACCTCAATTCGTAGTCCTGCTCTAACGCTTCTGCCTTTTAACTGTCTATCCTACTCTAAATCAGATGTCGCGCACGCAAAACATAGTTATTTTGAAATCGCGGCTACACTGATGGTTTTTTAATTTTTATGTTATTGTCTGCATCTGCTTTATACTAATATCAGTTATATTATACAAAGTTTCAGATCTAATTTCAAGTATTCATTAAATGCTATCGGTTTATTGTACGGTTTGGAGGTAACTTTGTAATTTTTTTCTATCGAGAAAATTAATGGAATCAAGTTTTCACCATTCTGTTGACAAAGCATTAGTCCTCAACTTTACCATTCAATTTCAGAGTGATTGTTGCAGTATTTGTTGGTATAAAGCAGGATCATGCGAAGCGAAGTGAGGTATTATACACTCTTGTGTAAATGGTGTTTAAAATGGTGTTAAAGTGGCAACCATGCTAGGCCTGCTGGTTTGAGAATTTCTTAAAATCGTACCGTTCTGCCTACCCCTCCTATCCATGATTGTTGAGTTTCTGTTGATAAGTTTTAGGATAACTTTTACTGTTGGTATCTATTTATAAAAATCTTATTATTATTTTAGGTCACAAAGTTTTATCCTTGTTCTAAATAAAAACGTTCATTTGCAAAGGATGTTGACTTCTGTGACCGAAGCTCCAAAAGTATTGTACGTGCGGAATATAAAGCCCTTAATAACTTGTTTCCACTGCGCAAGGTTTTTGATCTTTTGGGTTGCATTTAAATGAATGCCGTTTACTTTTTGTAATGTGAACCGGTTTCTTGTCTTGCCTGTTACAGGGTTGTGATGTGAACGGCTATTTAACTATAGTCACCTTTTTGTCATTACTTTTAGATAAGTTTCGAACTACTTTGAAAAAATGTTAACCTGCCTCTATATCGAAACTATTGAAGGGATTTATGTAGAAAGTATCCAGAGGGTTAGAAAGAAACTAGATCTTCTGTCATGGGTGCTTTTGGCTATTCCTTTCAAATTATTAGACGTAACTAGAATTTGTAGTTGGGAGGAGCCGGCCCCCGGCTCCAACTCATTCAGCCATCACCAAGTTATCTGCTCATCTGTTCTCGATTAGGTGATCGTGATAAGATAAAAAGAGATACCCACTATACAACGAGATCACATCCATACAAAACAAAACAACGCCTTAAAATTGGATAAAGCATCTTTTTACATTCGGGTGGTAGAGCTGATGCCGGGCTCGACTGTGGAGGTCCCACCATCTTACTCGCAAATCCTCTCGAAGTTATTCGGGGGGAGTAAGAGAACAGCTCTCAGGCAAAACCAGGCGGCCCACCATTGCCTGGGCCCGATGGATGGCGGTATATCTATCCCCAATTGCCGGGCCTCATATAAAACAGACTGGTGACGGGCAGCGGCGTCACTGGTGCAAGGGGTTCGGCACCGCGCTCACCAACCCGCCCGCCCAGCGTGTGCGAGTATGGGCATTTCTTCCAGGAGGACCTAATAATTTTCTCCTTTAAATAGAATGTCGGTTTGCTATAATAACCTTTATGATAATAACAGCGACATTGATATCTTTTGCAATTCCTGGGCAATGTTTAAATTGAATATAAACAAAACTAAGACATGGTTGACTTGCAAGACCGCCGATAGGAATATCAATTATTTTTGTGAGTTATGAGAACAGTTTATAATTTATTTTTCGTTTTTTTCTCAATGAAGTAATTTTTTATCAAATAATTAGGCTTTAAGCTTAATTAATGTTTTTCTTTTTAATTTGTAATTTATTAGTTTTAATTTGTTTATGCAAGCTTTGTTTGTGGCTGCTTTTGTAGTTACTCATATAATTTGGCATGCTTTTAATTTTGTTAAATTAAGGTTTATTATTTTTGAAAATTGTACCGGATTTATATGTGAGGGCTGTGTGCTCCTGTAATTTGTATCACTCTGCAGGACAAATGTATAGAACTAAGAATATGTTTGAAATCGGAGTATACAGTTGGAGCTCCTTAATAAATAAATAAGAGTGGCGAAATCCTGGAAAGGCCTATGTCCAGCAGTGGACGGAACAGGCTGATGGATGGATGGATGGATCTTTTTACATCAATGACACCCATGTTTCTGGGGAGGGGGGGGGCAGCTGGTACTCTAGGGGACCGTGCCCCCCTGGTCCCTATGTAGTTACGCCTATATTTATACTCGTGTGTCGTCGATTTAATTCTTTATACCAGTAATATACATTAAAATGAAGATTTTTTCTCATAACATATGTACTAAATGTATAATTATCATAAAGAGAATTATTGGGAAAACTTAGTCGGTGTATTACTAAGGCAATAAGGGCAGAAAGTGGGTTAGCGCAAGTATCCCCGATAGTAGTTCGCTTGGCTGTGTCTTGGTATTATAGAGGTGGCAACAGCTGTGGGAGTGTGGGAAGTGATGTCATTAGCGGTAATACGCGAGATGTACCGCTCCGACATGCGATCTATGCACTAACACAAATAACGAAGGTGCAATTACTAAAACGAAACTGCTGACCAAGGTTTCTATATCGATAAAGTTACTTGTGCCGTGTTGTGTTGCGAATTAACCGTTTTTGTGCTCTAAATACAAATCGATCCTTGCTATTGGTACCCAATAATCCCATTTATCAATAGCCATCACTTTGACGTCATGAAATTTCCTTTATTCTTTAGCGATGCTAAAAATACGGCGCTAGGTAATTTATTTAATTAAGGGGACAATTACAGCTGGTGACCCCGGGTACGTGCGTCTTACTCACTCGCACGACTCGTCCCGTATTAATCTCTCCGTCGCTCGACGGGAAATCAAGCTGCGAACGCGCTAAAATGCACCTTAATAATTAATTACAATTACCATAACTAAAATTCTTCAAAAATAATCAATGTAAATCATATATCTTCAATTTGACTAAGTTTCAATTTGTTTCTTTGCATACTTAATAAATTAAACCTTAATGCTATAACAGCGAAACCGGTAAGGGAAATAATATAAATAAGTGGACAAGTAACGGGTGATTTTTTAAGAGCTTGAGAACTTTTAAAAAAAAAAACGCATAAAATTTGCAAAATCTCATCGGTTCTTTATTTGAAACGTTAGATTGGTCCATGACATTTACTTTTTGAAGATAATTTCATTTAAGGTAGCGTTCCAAATCACTTTTTCAAGATTAAAATATTGCTCGCTGTCGGAGAAAAGTAGCTCGATGCCGGTTCCAAAACCTAAAAGTAGATGTTTTGGAACCAGCATCGAGCTACTTTTGTCTGACAGCGAGCAATATTTTAATCTCGAAAAGTGATTTGGAACGCTACCTAAATGTTGACCGCGGCTGCGTCTTAGGTGGTCCATTCGGAAAGTCCAATTTTTGGCAACTTTTTCGAGCATTTCGGCCGGAATAGCCCGAATTTCTTCGGAAATGTTGTCTTCCAAAGCTGGAATAGTTGCTGGCTTATTTCTGTAGACTTTAGACTTGACGTAGCCCCACAAAAAATAGTCTAAAGGCGTCAAATCGCATGATCTTGGTGGCCAACTTACCGGTCCATTTCTTGAGATGAATTGTTCTCCGAAGTTTTCCCTCAAAATGGCCATAGAATCGCGAGCTGTGTGGCATGTAGCGCCATCTTGTTGAAACCACATGTCAACAAAGTTCAGTTCTTCCATTTTTGGCAACAAAAAGTTTGTTAGCATCGAACGATAGCGATCGCCATTCACCGTAACGTTGCGTCCAACAGCATCTTTGAAAAAATACGGTCCAATGATTCCACCAGCGTACAAACCACACCAAACAGTGCATTTTTCGGGATGCAAGGGCAGTTCTTGAACGGCTTCTGGTTGCTCTTCACTCCAAATGCGGCAATTTTGCTTATTTACGTAGCCATTCAACCAGAAATGAGCCTCATCGCTGAACAAAATTTGTCGATAAAAAAGCGGATTTTCTGCCAACTTTTCTAGGGCCCATTCACTGAAAATTAGACGTTGTGGCAGATCGTTCGGCTTCAGTTCTTGCAGGAGCTGTATTTTATACGGTTTTACACCAAGATCTTTGCGTAAAATCTTCCATGTGGTCGAATAACACAAACCCAATTGCTGCGAACGGCGACGAATCGACATTTCACGGTCTTCAGCAACACTCTCAGAAACAGACGCAATATTCTCTTCTGTACGCACTGTACGCATTCGTGTGGTTGGTTTAATGTCCAATAAAGTAAACTGAGTGCGAAACTTGGTCACAATCGCATTAATTGTTTGCTCACTTGGTCGATTATGTAGACCATAAATCGGGCGTAAAGCGCGAAACACATTTCGAACCGAACACTGATTTTGGTAATAAAATTCAATGATTTGCAAGCGTTGCTCGTTAGTAAGTCTATTCATGATGAAATGTCAAAGCATACTGAGCATCTTTCTCTTTGACACCATGTCTGAAATCCCGCGTGATCTGTCAAATACTAATGCATGAAAATCCTAACCTCAAAAAAATCACCCGTTACAAGTGTTTTTCAATCAAAAATGTATCAAAAGTTCCACCAAGCGCCAACAATCACGAGCATCAACTCTAATTAAACCTTATGTTCCTTTAAAATTGGACCTAGGTTTGTTATTTATTTAGTTAAAAATTTTGATAAAAAATTAAAGTTCCAATCAAGGCACATCATTCCAGATATTCTGTAGTTTATCATATATTTTTTTCATTTTTTTTTTACTTTTATAACGTCTGATTAAAACCAGCCACCAATTTCCAACTCACAAGCATGTATTGTCCCCTAAAATGTTTTGTAAATGGCCTGCGATTTCCTGCGGGACTGCAGACTGGCGGAGACGAGGCGACGCGCGTCACTCGTTTCATGATTGATTTCACAGCGATTGATCGCAAAGTCAACAAAAAAGCTAATTGGAATTTAGGAATAATATTAGTGTCTAAATATTTCATTTTTATACACCAATGTAATGTGAACGGTTAACGAACTAGTAAATAATCATATATTTTCTTTCCGTACAGCTGACTTCGGTTTCGCGAGGTTCCTAGAAGAAGGAAACATGGCCGTCACGCTCTGCGGATCTCCGATGTACATGGTAATGATCTGTTATTCTTTATTGCTTCATTATTAAACATTTTGGAAGAATTATGTAATGTAAAAAATACCATTGTTTTTGATACTACATTTTGGATTAGCTTAAGGGTGCTAACGCAAAATCTCGCACTCCAGTGTTAGGTATTTTTTCGGTCTCGTGACGCGCTCACACAGGTGATGTGATTTTTAGCGATATGTTACGACTAAACACAACTGTGTTTGCATTTAGCATAGCATAGCATTTTCTTAATATTTTTTATGCATTTTCCTTTCGCTACAAGCACTAAAGCGCGGTCAAATTGAAATAATAGTTTCGGGGAATGTGTGCGCTGCGACGAAAAGCGGGCGTCTGGGCCGCGCGCGCGAGTTTGAATGATTGAACAGCCTTAATCTGTAGAATAAATTCAGGAAATGCACCGATCCTAAAGTAGCATGACCAGACTCGAACAATGAATTGACCCAAAGATTTATATTACCCCTGGAGCCTCATGTCTCATGGGAGTCCCGTGATGGGACTACAGAAACCATTGCATATCAAACACTAGACGGGAAGGCGCTGAAATGGTAAGAATGCCGTGCCCATAGGATTTGCTTGGCTTAATCTGCAGAAACTAAATATCGATTGGAATATTCTTCGTATAGGGGCTATTTTGCAATGAATTTCGTATTAGACAATCATATTTCATTTAATAAATATTGCTGTTTAGACACAAATCTAAGTTTAATACTCTCCAAATTTAAATTAGACAATGATTTTTTTTACCTTCATTTGACACGACTAAACTTAGAATATCCCTGACAGGTTTTGTTTGCTTGTTTAGGCCCCGGAGGTGATAATGTCTCTGAAGTACGACGCGAAGGCAGACCTCTGGAGCCTCGGCACCATCGTGTACCAGTGTCTGACCGGCAAGGCGCCCTTCCAGGCGACCACGCCGCACGAACTCAAAGCCTTCTACGAGAACAGCATAGACCTGCAACCTAAGTGAGTACTGCTCATAAGATAACTTAAATAATTATAATTACAACGGGAATTGTTGTATCTGTGTTATGTAGCTGTGACAGCTGCGTTGATGTACGAGTAGTACTAAACTCAAATAATTATATTTATTGTATCAACCAATATACGAACATACAACTAGTGGTATAGATCAATTCATTTAGACAACTAAACTACGTTGTTAATCAAACAAACGAATGACACGGAAATTGAAATAAAATAAAATACAATGAATTAACACTCTATGTAACAAAATTAAACAGAATACAAAATTACGAATGAACTTAATTTTTGTACAAAGCCCGGTGTATCTTTAAAACCAACTTTTCTTTATTTTACCTGAATATTTATTAATTTAAAAACGCACACTGATTGTCAGAATCGTTTTAAAAACAGGTTGATGCTAAGGATGCCCCAGGAACAACCTGATGAATTACAAAATTTAACAGATGATAGAGTATCCCTAATACACCACATTCCACCGAAAACAATTTTTTTTCCGCATACTTTTTTACCTATCCATAGAAATTTTGTCAGCTGATTGAACCACTTTATACTGGGAAGTGAAAAAATTATTTGAGCAAAAATTTTTTTCTCCTGAATTTTGATCAGTTAACGATACATGATCTACCCTACTCTAGAATTATTTTCACCTGATTTTCAATTATTACTGTAGGACAACATATATAGTGTTTGAGGGAGACTAATAAGAAGTGTTTTAGTGATGCTACAGACTACAGACGTATAGATCGCGCGGTCTAACTTAGCAGACCCGAATGGCTGCACAGATATATAGATAGTATTTAGGAAGAGAAAAAAAGAGAGAGAGCGGTATCCCGCTTCCCGCGCGCGGCACTGCAAATATAGGCCCAATGGGCCTGTTTTGTGTGGCCTGCCTCGCTCGCGCCACTGTCGAAGCTTGTCTCTCTATCTCTGTCGTTCGGTGGCGCTTGTTTAAGGCGACGCCACGAAATTTCGGGGACATGGATCTCCATTTTTCTCAGCAATAATAAAACATATGTAATTACCATTTTATATAATAGATTGAGCATTTCATTGACATCATTTTGCCCGAAGATTTAGTTGATTGATTAATTTTCATAGCAGAGAAAAAAATATTTAGAAAACGTCTTTTAAAACAGAGATTTCTATTTTACTGACAAACGGGAGCGAATGAAGCCTCTAAATTTTTCATTTAAATTAGTCTACAAATTCACTTCAATATGGCCGATTGGATTTATAAAATTACTTATAGTTGTCATTTTAAATGAAAAATACTGTTTTGCCGCATACGACCTTACGGCATAAGCTAGTTCGTGAGCGCATATTTGTATGGAGTAAGTCCCCCTCACTCCACTCCCCTAAGGCGCCGATTTGAAATTAAAAGTTTAGCAATGCCTCGCCTTAAAAAAGAGGTCCATTTTTCAGTTGACGATATAAAGAACGTACCTTATCTACCTTTTGTTATATCAATGGTTTGAGGCCGAGATGTTGAAGATTATGGCGTCCTTGATGCTTGTGAAGACAAAAACTCCTCGTGAATTTTTATTACATTGTTGTTAATTTCCCATTTGTATGAGTAATCGCAGCTTCTTATCAATGATATAACACTGAGAATATTGCGTTTGTACATACAAACGTTCACATACTTATTATTTATTGTGTTTTATCTGCTATTGTTATTATTCGGTAACAACACTGCACCGCATGAATATTAAATACGATTTTTTTAAACACGCAGAGGTTTCCTGTCTAGTAAATTAATATGATGAATTACAACGAATATACTTAAATATAAATTGCGTTGGCAAAAAATTTGTTTGCCGAGATGCTTATATGAAACGGATTTCTTGTCCACTTTTTTGTCAACGCGTGTAGATGAACTCTATTCGTATAGCGCGTATTCTTTGTACGTAATCACTGTCCATATAACACGTTCAAGGCCTAAGCGCAAATGGGCAGATCATTAGTTTCCTTATTTATTTTATTGTTATAATCTGCTCTGCTGTAGCGATTTGTTCCATATGAGAAAGCTTCGGAAGGCGATCGATTTCCTTTACGCGGGAGATTTTATTACTCGTGCTTATAATGTTAATGTAACAATAAACAGAAAGTATCCTTTTACTGATATAATTTTTTTATCGAAGTCGTTTTCACAATTTAATGTAAGCCTACTTTCGAAGAATCGTAAACACATCGTGCGCGAGATTATATCTCCGGCCATTTATGCTTCGTGATTTGAATACTTTGTTGTACTTACGTACGATACTGACACGATACGGTGTCGCTTAGTTTTAATCAGTATTCGTTTTTCAGATTCATGTAGTTTGCGATAGGGATAATTTTTGTTACCCATGTTTTTGCATGAAACCCTATGCTTAGTGTAAGCCTATTCGTAAGTGGTGAGCAAACCATATTCAAATTGGGGTGTTATTTTTATGGTTTCATTGAGATGAGGGTTAACGTTTAACCCTATCAAACTCTATAAATAGACTTAATGTAACCGCTAATAATCAGAAAGTGTGTCCCTGTAGAACCCTATCAAACAGAAAGTAACGAGAAAAAGTCCCAACTTTTTGTTAAACGGCGCTGTTGAAATAATTCAAAACTGATAGGCTTAACTTTCAAACATAATGTGACCTATTCTCGTGCAGCAAACCTTAAATTTAGAGTTGAAAAACCTCAAATAATATCATTTAACTTTTATCCATCTGCGTTAACGCCTATTTTGCAATGAAAAGTTTTAGGTTATGGCAGCTCTAAATCTAATATTTGCTACACGAGAATAGGTGTCATAGTTACCCTATGATAGGCAAGCTTAAGAAAGTTTAACCCAATCATAGGCTTAACTTTATATCCCGGTTTCCGGGTCCCTGGTTTGTGATGATATTTTATCGCTACAAAACCAGTTTCATAGCGACACTAGAGTCTAATATTGAAATCTGAATATTTCTTTAACCATGTTTCCCCAGGATGCCAGCCGGAACGAGTCCCGAACTATGCAACCTGTTGATTGGTCTTCTGCGTCGGAACCCGAGGGAAAGGATGCCGTTCGAGGTGTTCTTCAACCATCCCTTCTTACAACGACCAAGGACCACGTCAATCAACAGTGAGTTCCAAACTAACCTTACTTTCAACCATAGCATCTTATTCTGCCTTTGTTTCTACTCTTACTTATGGGGGGTTGTTGGGGAGCTATCCTTTTATTGCATAAACATATGCTTACCATGCGACTACGGATGCGATGGACGCAAGAGAACCTATAACTACTCTATACATCCTATCTTGGTTGAGGTAAAAATTCGTAATCACGAATTCAAAACCTTCAAACCTTTTGCAACGTTATATAACGATACAAGAGTCAATTGTGGCCATCATTAGGTTTATTATAAACTGCATTTATGTGGTAAACCAATAATACTATACAAATAGAGATTCTCGTGTCTGCAGTTTAAGTTTAAGAGCAGACATCATGACGCGACCAACGCAGTTCTGGGGGCGGCCAGATGTAATGTTGTTTAGTTTCGCTATTACGTGCAAGGTCCATGAAACTCGCGAAGGCAATACAATTGAGCTGATTTCGCCCTGAGCGCAAAATTCTAAACTTATCTCAAAAGAAACATGATTTTGGCACGATTGTGGACTTTTTCAAACATATGTTTGGTTCATATAGATAGCAATTTCGATTCCAAACTAGTATTTTTTCATTTTCAACACTTGCTTATAAAGTGGCCCTTATTGCAGCGTTCTTAGGGTCACAATGCAGCATATTAAATACGCGTGCTTTTTACTTTACATTATCGCACTAGTGTTTTTAAATTACAGTTTTTTTTTAAATCTTAGCAAAGTGTTTTGATGTCTTGAGAAATAGTAAAGTTTTTGCGAATAAATGACTGTCTCAGTTAAAATATAATAAATAATCATTTAACTTCATCAAATTATTTATTTTTATCGACAAATTAACTAAATTTTTTGTTGTAAATACAAAAATATTCAGTTTGTTAATATTTGGCTGTTTGGCTTCTTGCGTCAGCGCCTCTATTTTCATCTGCGCAAAAACAAAATCTCCGCCGCCATTTTTCAAATTGTCAGTTCATAGCTGTGGTTTCGATTATGTGGAAAAAAAAGACAGTGAAATTTTATGATTTTTCCCCGCAAGTGTGTTGAAAAACGACTTATGAAACATTACAGTCGAGGCGCGATTGCAGGCCGAGCCGAGCCCTAACGTTGGGCTACACTTTTGACAAGAACTCGTAAAATTTACGTTTTTTAGAGGTTTGTTGTTAAGATATGATTCAAATTTCCCGATTTTTAGTTCTAACTGGACATAGATCTAGATAATCTCAATGGACACAGCCTAAAATATTATACAAATATTTCATACACACCACAACAATTTAGTTTTTGCGTTTGTATGGAGGTTTGCGCGTGATGTCTGCTCTTAAGACTACTGAGCTTCATGAGTACCTCAGTAGTATGCAAAGCGAGCCTAACATTGTCTCTATAATCTTGTGCGTTTACCAGCGGCTGAATACATGAAACACTAATATGGCCGAGTGACTAATCACCGCTATAGACTTACACGCATCACTTTGCATTTTAGACAAGCGAGAATTACTTCTATTGTCTTGATCCTAAAGCTTTGTGCAATGGTAAAATTATGCGTGCAGGATTGTAATACATGCCCATTGTTTACGCTTTCGAAACCTTTCGTAATTACGCTTTAACATTTTATTGGTTAGTATTTTTGAATATTCAATAGGGACACGTGACAAAAATAATTTCTAACCTTTTTACTTTAACAACTATCCGTATTTAACACATACATATTCAAGTAAATTTTAATTGCGAAAATCACCTTTTTGTCCAAGAATTTTTGAACTAGCTCTCACATAAACACAGAGTTACGATATGTTACAGTAAAAGTTTAATATTGTCTAGGTTTGGACTCGGAACTGCCAGACATTTTGGAGAGCGAATTGGAGAACGCTGTCGATGCTAACGGTTACTTAGAGGAGTCATGGACCAGTCAGGGTATATGACCATATTCCATTATAATCTGTAGAGATTGCCACGTAGAAATATCTCTTGAATCAGAGACATAAGATACATTGTCCGTTGGCAAACTGTACCTTTCACTTTGCTTTTATGGATGATGCATGGGGTGCAGGTGTGATGCAAAGTAACAAATAAATTGTGTATCAGCTTTTTAGCTTCGCACTCATTGTCGTCCATTGTTTGTATGTGGTGTCCGTATTTATGAAGTGAAAGGAGAGCTTGGTTCAAAAATTCTAGGACTGTTCACGAATGTCTTTTATGTAAAAAAATAAGCTTGCAGCATGATAAACGAAGGACATCCGTCCAAAAGGCACATGTCACCAAAATTGGCCTTAACATTTCGTTGGTTCATCGTCCATGCTAAATTAACCTTCATTCGTTCGATTTAAATAAGGTAATTGTTATTTCAGGGACATTTTGGGTGTTTAATGTAAATTTATACGTACCTACCCCTGAACACCAAAATGCTAATGCACTTTAACTGAATCAATTATATAAGGTCACCTTCATTTATTTAGCCAAATGTATACTGTAATAAATATATAATTACCAATTTTTTTCCATAGAAATTTAGTCAGCTGATTGAACCACTTTGTACTAGGAACTAAAAAAAAGCATTCGACCAAAGAATATTTTTTGTGCCTCTATACTAGTTCAAGAACTACCTAGACTCAATTGGAAGTCAAATAAATTATATTTTGCATATTTCACAGAAAATGTCATTGAACCTTGAACCTAATCAGTTACCGAGTCTTCAGTATGAATTTGGCTGTATAAACGAAAGTCACCCGATATTGACCAAGCATTTGAGTATTCTGGGTCAGAAGTGTTAGTGTATGTAAATATTAGTGTACACGTGGCTCATTTCGCGTCCCTCTCTAATCGTTCTCGTGTATGTGTAGCGGGTGCCCCCCCTGCCGGTGCGCGGGTGATACAGCGCGCGCCCCCCGCGCCCGCGCAGCAGCCGCACCCCCCCGCGCCCGCTCCCGTGCCGCAGCCGACGCTCGCGGTGCCGAGGAAGCCGGCGCCTACTTCATCTGGTAAGACAGCATTGTATTTATGAACAGATCTCCACTCTTATTTAAATGTATGTAAGTGATAGAAGCACAAAGTAATTTGAGTAATGATATTGTATTGTACTGGCAGGAGCAGTGAAATGCTTTTAAAAGATAATTTCGACACACACGTTACATTCACGTATCATCATTGTTGATAATATTGTGGAAAATAGTCCTAGGTCAAAGTAATTCATCAATTTTCATACCACACTAAAGACAGCCAGAGAGATACATAATTGAACTGTTAACTTTGTGAAATCCCGGGAATATCTATCCAGTGCCACCATCTTATCTGTGGATTTTCCATGGGAAAATAAAACACAATATATCCTGCTTTGAATTACTATTTTTAATTTGTAGTAGTTAACAAATGAGTTGCAAACAATATTAGTATTTTCAAACAGTAACATTTGTATAGACTTTTTCGTAAGTTTTAAAAATATTATAATTTCGGTAAATCGACATTATTCAATTATTTGCATTGAACCTTGACAGAAGCAACCTTAACTTTGTTTATCTTCATAGTAGTTAAACGAAAATCGGATTATTAACGTGATGTGATTTATCGTTTTATGATTAAATCATATAATAATCTGTTTTGCACATTTAATTCCCTTTTTCATGTTCTTAAAAAAACACAAAAACAGATAAGACGGTGACAATGTATCTACAATTCTGTATGAAGAGGAAACTGCTACTTGAGATAAACATACCTTGTCAACAAAGAAACCAGACTATGAACCACAGGGTAAGATAGTAATACCAAAGTTAATTTTAACCACTCGAGCAAATAAACACGTTATAAACCAGCATATATCAATTTGTCCTCATAAAGTAAATGCACAATCTGGAATTATTTATTAACATATTTATTTTATTCTTTTTGGGATCATTTGCCCAAGTATAGGTTATTTATTTATTATACTAGGCGTATAGTATGTATTTGGAGCAAATGCATAAAACCGATAAGGTTTATCAAGGTAACAATAATGTGCAATTTGCAGTTATTTCAAGGTCAATAAATCAACTAAATCCATTATTGCTTCTCTGAAACAAAATAATAATATTCATTAAATTTAACAGATAATATGAATGTTTGTTTATTCATGACACCACCCAAAGTTTATTTGCTCGATTTACTGCTAAAACAAACAAACAAATCTTTTAAATAAGGTTACAAATCTCACGTAAGTAGTTAGATCGGCTAGAATACTTGGCACCCAACACAATGCTTGGCTGCACGCTCAATTTATTTAGTCTGACCTTCAGGACTGCACGTTTACAAAATAATAAAAAATATAATTTTGCCCGCAATTTTCTAGTAACTTCTGCATGTCTTTTAAATTGATCTTAAATAGCTCCATTTAGATAATGCTCAAAAAGATTAATCTTTGAATGAATGCACGCCCTGAACTGGGGGTCAACAGTGGTACTAATAGTAATTGGGCGCAGTAGGGCGCGATACACCAGTTAGCAGATTGCAAGTTCGATCGTCTATTGTTTATTAGTTTCTGGAACACCTTTACGGCCGAGTGGTGTGTCACTCGACCTACTTTCTGAACCTTGTCGCTTACAAATACCTACAACGTCATAAGCTGCGCCAGTATTTCCAGTCAATGTATTCAAAACGAATGCACTTCAACAGCCGATAATCTCGAATAAATGGAACTTTCCCGGCGCGTCGAATTTAAATTAATTGTGCGCATTTTCGGTAATCTTTTGCATGAATCATAAATTGTTTTTACATAAACGTTAATATCTACCATTGTATGTACTGCTGCAGAAGTCGTGACCTAACCTTTGCTTGTTTACTTTCCTTTTTAGGGTTCCGTAGTCCGACAAGGAACCCTTATAGTTTCGCCATGTCCGCCTGTCTGTCTGTCAGCAGCTCAGCTCAGAGACTATTAGTAGTAGAAAGCTGTAATTTAGCATGGATATAAATATTAATCACGTTAACAAAATGGTAAAATAAAATCTTGAAAAAAAATATTTTTAGGTTACTCTCATACACGTAAACTGGGGATGTATTTTTTTCTCGTCTATCCCATAGTGTGGGGTATCTTTGGATAGGTCGTTCAAAAACATTTTCGATTTAGGGATCCGTTGCCGAAATATTAAGCTTTAAAGTGAAAATTTTAGTTAGAGTGGACCGTCCCCCCCCCCCTACCGGCTAGACGGTTGTTTAAAATGTGAAAAAATTCACACAAGTAGTGTATATAATGAATTTAAAACGAAAACTATCACAGCTAAGTAGGCTTTACAGGTTTACGAGTACAGGTCGCGCCAAACTTTTGGTCCCCTCTAATGTATGGGACTAGAAATTTGGCGCGGTCTGTATTAGTAGACCAACTTATAAAATGTACCGGGCAACTACGGAACCCTACATTGCGCACTTGGCCGGTTTTTAAATATTGATATTACTTTCCAAAAAGCAGAGTTTGCATAATTGACAAGTCCGTTGACCCGGGTGTGCTGTATGTTATTGATGGATGTGCTTTTGTTGTTGTGTAGCCGAGTCATCGGACACGACTTGGGCGGGCGAGGACGACTTCGTGTTAGTGGAGGCGACGGAGAGCGGCGCGGGGGAGTGCGGGGGCGCGGACAGCTCCGGGTCGGAGGCGGCGCCGCGCCCCCGCACCCTGCAGCTGCTGCCCTCACCCCCGCCGCCGCCACACACGGCACAGCACGCACACCAACCCGCTTCGCCAAACCAACTGCAGCTGAGGGTGAATACACTTATAAATTTACACTTTGTTTCGTTTTAGCACAATATTTTAACCTGTGAAAACGATAGCGTATGCATGTATAAGGTGAACTTTAATGAAATAACATTGGATACACCATAATGTGACGACATTAATCAATCAACAAGCCGCTACAGAACACTTTACACCAGAATTTTCATTATGTTGTAATAGTATGTGTATCTGGGTAAGTTTGATGTATTGTTTTAATTGAATTATGGATTTCATGAATTCACAAGGGTCGGCTCCCTAAATCGGGCAAAAACAGTGTTTGGAATTCTCACTTTCGATGTTAGTAAATATTAAAATTTCTTAACAAAATAAGTACCACTTCCTTCTCCATAAAATGAAGTACGACATAATTAAAAAATTACTGTAAAATTATATATGCGACTTCTGAAAAAGTCAGTAATTTTAAGAAAAACGCTCGAATTGCATTACCCTGTTCTCGGTATTGTGATTAAATTAGAGACAACGAAACATATTTCAGAACCATATTACACACCACAAAACACAATTAAGAAAACAGTTTTCCGATACGATTTATAGATTTCTGCACTACGTAAAAATGTTACCAAATAAGTGAGGTTTCCGTGCATGGCAGTTGATTAGACCGAGATAGACCGTTAAAAAACAAAAGCGTTAGAGAAAGACTTTTTCCAAGAAGCGTGGACCTTAATGTATTTTAATGAAAATAAATTGTAAATCACGATAATTGATTTCACATCTAAGCTTGAATTAAAAATGCCACTAATGAGTATATTGAGTAAAAAAGCGATAATATTGTTGCATCAATCATTTATATAACTGATATCAGCATTGCATTTTTTATATACCTACTACAATTCTTGGTTATTTAATTATGCTATAATATAAACCAGATTCTACCACCCTAACGCTCTATTTGTCTGTATTGAGCGCAGGAAGCTGTCACGATCTTCGTTTTTAAAGCATCAATTTGGAATCAAATCTCAACTTTCTTTGAGTGTGCAAACAAATGACGATTCGTTTTGTATTGTAAATGCGAGTAAACGTATGAATTGCAGAATCCCGTCGCCGCACCGTCTAACACTCACATCCCGCGCTCGCAGCCGATCCACATGCGTCGCTCTAACCAGAGCCGCAACTCCGCCAACATCGGCTCTCTGTCGCCGCCTACGGTAACATTCATATTGCAGTCCATTCTGAAGGCTTTAATTATAGTTTTAGTGCTGTCAAAACTTGAAATTTTTCAAAGTAATATAGCTTCTGTTGTTAGCACTAAAGAACTATTTTGGAATGTAGGAAATGTAGTTTTGACAACACTAAAATTAAAATAAATGCCTTCAGAATTGGCTTTAATGTATCATCTCCATGAATGTTGATACTGTTATAAGTATGTTCGAGTTATCATGATATGGGTGGCAGTTGAAAGTTGACAGTTACAGTTATGTGCCCTATTAACGAAATAGAATCGATTTTTTTTAGTATCGAGAAAGTTAACAAGGGCTATCAAATCGATTTTTTATTTAATTGATCTTTGATTATCCAAAGTACTTTTTGTTAATTTCTAAATTAATTAAATTAAACGAACCGATAACTCCCGAGCTTGAGAGTTCAAAGATTTTTTTTTGTTTTTCTCGGCATTTCACCAAAAACAAACAACAAAAATCAACAAAAACTGTAACAAACTTCAAAACAAATGGCACGAAAAGCAACTGCAACAAAAACACAAACCGCATACAAGATGAACTCATACTGACGCGATCCTATAAGATGGCCGCACCGATTCATCGATGTATTTCCGATTATGTAGTGTTAACCTGTGGGTTAACGTTCCGATCCACGCATCAAGTAGCAAAAAGACATATTGTTTTCTGAATCTTTTTTTGTTAAATTTAACGAATTCACTGTGATTATTGCTTCGATTTATAGATAAATAATTTATTGTATTTTTGCAATAATGATATACATTCTTTCTAAAACCTAATATTTTCTTTTGTACCTGGGTGTATGTAGTATGTATGGTGTGAGTGGTATAGGTGAAACAAAAAATTACAAACTGTCACCCATATCATGCTATCTCAAACATACTATAATTATTGGCACTTGGTGGAACTTTGAATACATAATGAGCAGAAAATCACTTGTACTATTCCACAAATTTATTTATTTCCAGACCGGTTTCGCCTTTATGGGGTTTTAAAAGGATTTATAAATAATGTAAACTGTATTATATTAAGATCAATAATAAATCCTTTGAAAATGCAATAAAGGCGAAACCGGTCAGGAGATAACTAAGTTCGTGGAATAGTACAAGTGATTTTCTTAAGCATTTAAATAACTTTTCAAAACTATTTTTACACATGCCGCCTCTTGATTTTACGGCGTGGGCTATCTACGTAGAGTTGGATACGAGGACAACAGTAAATTGGTCGTCCGCTATAATTTACCTCATAAACACAGATGAGTCGTCAGACTTATGCAAAAAGAGTGTGGGTGGTCACCTCAGCGAGCGCTCGCCCACCCACCATGCTTCGGTTATGTTTACTCTCATGCCGCAGGAAGGTTGCCAGTTAAGGTGGTTGCTCCGGGTCTCGTTCCCAAACGCGCAACTTATGGTATAAATGTGATTTATAGCAATAAGCGACTATAGTTTGATATCAATTAGGCTTTCCTAGCGAGGTTGTGTTATTTTATGGAATATTTTGTAAATTATCCTGCCCAACAACGATAAATTATGTAGTTGTGCAGGATCATTTACAAAGTAATGCATAAAAGTCCCAGTCAAAATTGTATATAGAATGTAGAAGCACAGTTTAAAAATCCATACAGTTGTCCAACGAAGGCGTTCGGACGGAGCGGTTGTGCGGGGTGAGACTCTGAACCGCTTGTTCGAAAATTGTATATACAGATAACGCCCGACTGCGGCGGGAGCACGTCCCCCCGCCGTCCGCACACCTCCCTCGTACTCCTGCTGTATAGTGCGATGTGTGTATTCCTTAGCTCTGCATTCAACTCGCTATCTGTAGCTCGGTGGCTTACCTCCCGCGTCTCGCCCCGCACAACAGCTCTGCCTGAGCGTTTTCGTTGAACAACTATGGATTTTTAAACAGTGCTATAAGTAAGTGAATGACGTGAAGAAGCTGACAGTGTTCGTTCCAGGTCCCGTTCACGATGGGCACGCCCCCGTCGACGCGTCGCCGCAGCGCGTCGGGCAGCTCGCCGCCGCCCAGTCTGTGGCAGGTGTCGCCCACCAACGCGAGCCCGCTACGACGATCCGGTAGTTACTGCACTTTCGTTATTCGAACAAAGTTCCCTATCGCATGTAAATACACTTTGCGAATGAGAGTTAGCCCGAAAACACACTTCGACCGTCACGACACTTTTGCTGTAGTTAATGTGTGTGTTTACAAACGTCTGTCTATATAGGTATATAACTGCAGTATAGACGAGCGGCGTGCACATCAGTAGCGAAAGGAACTTCGTACCCACCGGGTGTCCCACGACAAAAAAGTAACAAGTACTTTTTTATGTTTCATTATTCTGGAAATTTACAATACAAGACAGTATTTAAACTTGAAAAAGTATTATTTGCAGAAAGCCACATATCCTATGTGTTAAGTTAGGGGTATAAGCTATATCCATTCTAAATTTCATCCAAATCCGTTCAGCCGTTTCAGCGTGACAGAGTAACAAACATACTTACACACACAAACTTTCGCATTTATAATATTAGTGTGATTTATAGTAACTATTCAAACTTTGTTCAACCTCTCCATCCCAGCCCATGTCTCGAGGCGCTTGCGCATGTACTAGGCGCACTATGAGAGTATAGGCATGTCTTGAGAACTTAGTCTAGTTATATGCCACCACTAGTAATCCGCCTCTGTGGTCTAGTGGTACGAAAGTCTCGATCATTAACCCGGAGGTGGCGGGTTCAAATCCCGTAGCCACATTTGTATTCGGTGTGCGAGCTTCGGAAGGGTGTGGGTGTGGGGCCCTATTTGTGCCGTAATAATCGTCGATGATATGAATGTGGATTGTGACGTGTTGATCACCGTACCCTCATCCGATAGTGCCACGATGAGGTCAACAACCAAGTCTATGCCCCATAATTAACTTAAAACAAGGGAGCGCATCGTAAAGCTAAAGTGCACATTTCCCCCAGGTTCATCTCCCCCAGTGTCGCTCTGCCTGAAGGCGTCAGGCGAGGCGGCGTCCCCGAAGCGCGCGGCCACACTGCCCGACGCGCTGCTCAGGGGGCTCAAGTTAACGAGCGACCCGCCCGTCTACATACCGAACCTGCAGGAGGAAACTATACTAGCGGTGAGCTCTTAGTCTACATACCGAACCTGCAGGAGGAAACTATACTAGCGGTTAGCTCTTAGTCTACTTAAAGGAAACGTGAGGCGCTTAAGCATGTCACCGTTTTAGTAGAAAATTTGATAACCCGTTTTATACAGGCATTTACAAAGTCGCTACCTGACTGAAATGTATAAATTTGGTAGGTACGGTTTATGGCAAGAAAACAACTTTGTATGTAAATCTGTCCAGCTTGATATCTTTAAAACAAAATCAATATTTAAAATTTTGGCAAAATGGTGCCTTTTAAAATATCAGTACCGGATGAAAGCGGTCTTATTAAACTTTGGTCTATAACGAAAAACATCTGAGAAAAGGATTATCAAATTTTGTACTATAACGGTGGCGTGCCTATGCGCCTTAAATAGCTTAATTTTAATAATATTTTTAAAGGTACTGTGTTTTTCCAGGAGGAGCACAGCAAAGTATTCTCTCAGCTGAACTTTGTGCTGATGCTAGCCGAGCTGCTGTCAGACCTCGCCGTGTCTTGTGGAGCGCCCATCGCCGCTCTCATGGACAATTCTGATGGTGAGTTTATTGACCACTTGATTTTAGTATTTTGAAATCTACAGAAAGAATAGCGAAAAATACGGCCAAGCGCGAGTCAGACTCACGCACGAAGGGTTCCGTACCGTTACTTATCTATAAAAACGGCAAAAAAATCATGTCTGTTGTATGTATGGGAGTGCGTAGGTCCGACTCGCACTTGGCCGGTTAGTATTTGTTGTTATAGCGGCAACAGAAATACATTGAAACTTAAAGTCGTTTGCAATAGAATCCAACAATCATGTAAACAAATATGGCGGACTGACATTGACAGCGTATTGTTTATGCCCATAGTGATGTCATAGTGTTCTAATTTAATTTTAATTAAATTTATTTTTCTAATTATTTTAATTTTAAGTCATAGACTATGGCCCATAGTAGGATAGGTACTAAAATAAAACTGACTAAATAGATTAAATATATAAGCCATAGACTATAAAATAAAACTGATTATATATAAAAAGAGTGTTTATTAAAACAAATTTAAATCTTCGTCTTCGTCATCATCACTATCAGAAGTGTCGCCGGTGACCGTAATTATAAATGGAACCACTGTGTCATCGCTTGCCGTGTCTAAAATGCCGTCGAGCTTTTTCATTTCTTCCTCTTCCTTTAGGACGTGACTTACGCATTTCGACCATTGTTCGGCTCCGATTCTCGCCAACCCTTCGTTCAATAAAGTTTTTATTTCCGCCATTTTAAAAGATTTGTTATTTCTCCCAACATACGACTTAACCTGTGCCCAAATGAGCTCAATTGGGTTGAGTTCGCAGTGGTAGGGAGGAAGGCGAAGCACAGTTATTCCTTTCGATGCGGCGAGCTCGTCAACGTATTTTGTAACATAATTTTTTTTATCAAATTTTGTGAGTAACTGTGCTTTTATTTCACTTGTTTCAAAAGCTATATTTTATCGTATGCTATATCAAAGTCCGTGATGCCGTGCAAAGGTCGTCGTTCCAAGAAAAATATGTCCAGCCAAATCGTAAAGCAAAACAAAAGTCCAAAATGAGAATGCAAAGTCGTAGAAATCGGAAACAGAAAACGGAAACAGAAAACACTAATGCACAGCGAACCCACAGAACAGTGAATGACTGTGAATGACAATTCTAACAAAATGGCCACCTGTCAATTTTTAAAAACTAACCATTATTTTTATGGCTTAGGATACAATCCGTTTTGGTTAATTATATTAAGCCCTTGAAAAAAATTTTTTATTGTATTCAAATAATATTAAATTAAAATAATGTATTAAATTAAAAATAAAAGATAACTTCAGATTACGAACAACACTAACTTTTCAATGACTTATAGAGTTCGATGAGTAAAAAACTAAGATGACAGCTTGTCAAATACTTCGAAATTTTTACGTTGCAAATGTTTAACAAATTTAACTTATAAATACAAGTTAAATCGTGTTGAAGATAATGTGAAAAAAATGGTGCGTTCGTTGAAATCAGACTATGTTCATAATTGATCGTCAAATGTATGTGATTACGGAGTAATCGTGACAATTTGGTTTGTTTACATGATTGTTGGATTCTATTGCAAACGACTTTAAAGACACCATTTCGTCGTAGGAAGGTCTATTTTAGAACGCTGCGCCTGAACGGCTGTTTTACGGAAGCCGCTGCCTCAAAAAACGCCTGTACCTCGGTGCATGGGCGTCGTCGGAAGGCGAAAGTCTAGGGGAGGGTGACCTCTTTTAAATATCAACGGGATTTATAGTTGAATAATAAAAAAACGTATTTTTGTGCAAACAAAAACTGCCGATCGGTGTTGTCTCTCGTATGTCCGCTCTATGTGTAATTTAGTACTATTTTTTACTGTCCTATTCTGTTTCCAGGGGGGGCAGCTGCCCCTCCCTGCCCCCCCTTTCCGACGGCCCATGCCTCGGTGCGTTGGGGTTCACGCATTTTTGTTTGAAACTTAAATATTTCCCAAACTAATAGTTACCGCAGGCATGTTTTTTTAGGAAAAGTGGTTCAGTGTGATCGGAAGAATGTGATTTAATTTAATGGTAGCAGTCTGTTTACACCCGGTATATTTTGATCTGTACCAGTTTTATACAATAAAATATTCGCACGTGTGATCCCCAGAGCGCAGCCACGAGAGCGTGCGACTCGGGCTGCTGGTACAGGCGATGCAGGCGCTGGCCGCCGGGCTCCGGCTCGCCGCCGCGCGCTACCGCGACCGCAGTCTGCAGCCCACGCCGCAAGTCAGGAGCGGTAAGCGACTGTACACTCTATCCTCTACGCAATAAGAGCGACCCTCGCGCCACTTCATTTTATCATTTCAATATTTAATTTCCGTACTGTTGTGAGAAATGTAAATTACCGTCAAAAGCGTATGGATTGATTTGTACTGATAGTCATGGAGTTAATACATCTTTAACGTAGCTTGACTTCATTATTGACGTCATATGTTTTGATTGTGCACATAGCTAAAAGTCCGTGTCGATAGGGGCGAAGAGTTAGCAGAGAAATTGCTTTTAGCATTAAGGTGGTTGCTCCGGGTCTCGTTCCCAAACGCACAATTTACGAGCTTCGCTCGCGTAGATCCCGTTTCTCCCGGACCCCGTGGGAATTTCGAATAATTCGACCTTATTCTTTGTTTTATAGAGGGAACCTCTGTGCAAAATTTCAGCTTTATAACGACAATCTCTATGATGTGTGTGTTGATACTCACACGCGGTGTCTCGTTCCAGTGGTGTCGCTGATGAACGGCAAGTACAAGTGGATCCTGCAGGAGTCGCGGCGGCTGCACGAGGCCGGCGTCGCGCCCGCCGTCTGCGACAAGATCCTCTACGAGCATGCCATCGAACTGGTGAGAACTCTTTTGTGATGCCCTTTTATACATTATTCCTTAACTTATGTCGCACCTGTTACATTTATATATATTAACAGGATATAATACTTTTATTATTTAAGACACCTTCTGTACAACAAGAAAGCTTAATACATTTATCTTATCTTATCTCATATTAAAGAAATAAATAATTTGATATAAACAAAACTTAAATAAACTAATTTAAAAAACTAAATTATTCCACGAAATAAACTAAACTAAAACTACTTGGCAAAAATATTAAATTAAATTAGATAAAAAATTGAGCCGAAATCGCTGTCGTCACGTGGAAGTGTACCCAGGATACTGAGGATATAATAATAAATTAACAATTTAAGAACGTTGTATTTAAATCACATTTTTGAAGTTACCAATGCACATTAAAACAGGTGCCGAATTATCAATACTTTACTTAATAAAAAAATATAACTGGAGTAACGGTCGCGACAAAAGTGGTCAGTTGGAATTACCCTTCACTAAAATGGTCGCTCAAACCTTGTGTTTCCCAAGTTATAAGCGTTTAAGGACAGCCATAACGCGCGCATCTCCATACAAATGCAAACACAAAATTGTAAGGTGTATATGGAATGTTTTATAATAATTTAAGCTGAGATTTATGCCACTAATAAAGAAACATATCACCATTTTGAATCATTTTAACAAAAGTGTATCGAAATGTATATCTACATAACCTCATATCGTAAAAAAGTTATACTAATTTCGCATCGAAAATGTTATCTAGGTTATTAATTTTTTAACTTTCACGGTTTTGCTTAAATTTTGTTTCTCCCGACACCTTTTAAATTTTGTGCCCGCAACGAAATCTGTGCGGTTGCATTGCCTTCGCAAGTTTCATCGAGCGTGCACGTAATAGATAAATAAAATTGCATTACATTTGGTCACGCCCCAACTAAGTTGCAGCGCTCGTGACGTCCCTCCTTAAGAAAAAAGTTGTCGTATTATCCGTGAGCAACAACTGAACAGTACTTAACAGGTATACCATGGTTAAGTGTTGTCGCTGTTATAAAGACACTTGAAATTTTTCGTGTCCTGCCTCTAGATTATCTATCTTTGAGTCAGTTGCCAACTGGTTGCCAAACAAATAAACTATCGAATTCCGATTATCTAAGGAAACGTTCGTACTTAAAGTGCGCACTGAAGGCAATTTTGAAAGTTCAGTTTTATCTGTATTTAGTGTTTGGCAACCAGTTAGCAACCGGTACAACGTTACAATAGGCCCGCTGGTTAAGAACATCCCCAAACTGTCCCCGATACACCTCCAATGCTCGCGTCTCGTTTCCAGTGTCAGATGGCAGCCCTGGAGGAGCTGTTCGGCGACATGAAGGAGTGCGAGCGTCGGTACATGTCGGCGCAAGTGTTGCTGCACTCGCTCGTACAGCGACACCCGCTGCATCCGCACCACCGCACCACGCTCTCCAAGTGTTAGTATCTCGCCGACATACCAAAAATACCAACCATTTGTCACTTGAGAATTTCGTCGCTTAACCTTCTTAATTATTCAATTTCAATTCACAATTTAAGAGCTGTGCCCTTGTCAGTGGAGTCTTCTCCATTCACTGCTGCACCCGCCTTCTCTTTGAATTCTTGATACGACACGGCATTTACTTATTCTTTCACTTGATCCATGAATGTTCTCCCGGGGCCTTCCTCTCTTTCTTTTTCCCTCCACTTTTCCTTCAATTATGTTTTTGATGTAATTGTCGTGTCGTATCGCATGTCCCAATATCTTTCCCCATATATTATCTAGTCTTCATCAAATTTCGCATTTAATTCTTATTATTGCTAAAACAATAGATCGGTTCAAGACGCCTATTCTGGCCTTATTTTTCACTCGGAATATCAGTTTGTTTATAGTATAAAAATGGAATGCGATGTAAAGTGGAGTGACAAAGACTCATCAAATAAAAACTATGGCATATAAGAAATATACGTAGAAAATCTCTTAAAACCGAAATTTGCCTTGGCAATTTTGACGTGTCCAGATTGTGGCTCGGATCTATCTTATTCGTATTAACTACTACTGTACGAACATCCGAAAACACAGCGTTTTTTATCCCTGTTTTCGTCCAGCATTTATCAAAGTAGAGATATTATGTGTTGAGGATTCGGAATGTATTGGAAATAAATTCTTTTTATTATCAAATTACCCCAACAAGATTTACGTTTGCTGTTTCACTAAAATTGCAAAACAAGGCTCTGTGCTTTTCATCAACTTGTCTCAGTCGGCTGCTGAGGCCCAAACCAAACTTATCTCACAGGAGTTTTTTCATAAATTTTCAGACCGGGACGCAGTGCAAAGGCGGCTCAATTGCCTCAAGGGGCCGCGGAAGATAATGGACGTAAAACTCGAGGCCGGGATCTCATAATGCAATAATTAAAGCGACCGCCTAGTATTAAGCGCACGTGATGAGATAATGAGAAGTGATTTTATTTTGTTCTCGAACAACTGCAGTGAGAAAATAAATATTAAAAAATAAATAAAAAAGGAATAAGTGAGAATGACATCTATTATTATTATTATATTTTAATTTTGTTTTAGCAATGAAGATTACCAGAGATTGCAATAGCGAATTATATTTTTTTATTCACAATGGATTGAATAGCCATTTTGTAAATCTTTAGAATGGTAGTTGCCTAGTACGAGTACATCTTAGTGTGATTACGATTCTGCTTGACGATAAATATGAAGTAGACATTTAGGAACGTGTGCAATCCCTCTTGAAGAAATAAATGGTTGTATCTTGTGTAAGATTGTAAATTTAGTACAACTAAGATTTTTCTGGTTCAAAGTCGTATTGTCATTTTAAAATTCTATAAACATCGTAATCATTAAAGAAATTAAATATTTTTTCATTAATTAACGTGGTAGTGTGAAAATGAAAAAATAATACAAAAAAATAGAATAGAAGACGTAGTATTGTTTCCAAAAAAAAACATCTCTTATACCTATTAACATTTTCTTGTAGTGTATTAAATGGAAATTATGAAGTAATAATAAATATCTCGGAATAGACATAAAGCTAGAGAGATCTCATTATTGACCAATAACAATACGGCATTTTTAGGTTAAGCTACAAATTACGTTTACTATTTTCTCGAAAACAAACATTTAGGAGAAATTTCGTGAATATCTCCACCGTAGTAACAAGTTATTATTTTGCCAAATTGTGATCATAATTTATGTATTTCCTCACAAGTAATGTTCAATGCTTTACTGACATAAGAATAAAGACTGTTGTATTATAAAATTAATTTGTTTTGTTTTTAATAAATTCTTATTTTTAACATCATGAACTGGCGTTATTTTATGACCACTCAGAAGACCCGAAACAAAATACCTAAAAATAAAACTAACACTCGTTAATGTTGAACAAACACCCCAGTGCCTTGTTTCAAGAACTTGTACGGTTTCATTCTGTTGCGGCCGCGCACCGGAGTAAACATGACCTTGTCCGGCGGGAACTCCGAGGAGCCCATGGTCTCTAGCAGGATATCGAGACACGTCAACAACTTGTACATCTGAGCCGACAAAGTACGACGATTGTCCACCTCCGAGTCCCAGTCCGTGTTCACGATTCTCTCAATGTCTCGAATGTCGTCGTCGGTGCCCGCGTGGTGAGTGCCGTTCCAGTGCAGGGTCAAAGAGAATATCGGCGCCTTCTTGGGATAGTCGCTGCCGAGAGCAACGAGCGCTACAAGCTTCGCGGATTGCCGAGTTATTATCGCCCTGTAAAGTAGATTTCCTTCGCTCACCAAGCCTTCAGACGCCAAAGATGCTGTCGACGGTGCTTGGATATATTCTGGCCATCCAACAGACTGCCACTGAACTAAGGTCCCGGACTGTCTTATAGTGTGTAGGCAAGTGTCTTTTGCTGGCAATATTTTGCCAGATTCCAGATCTTGTAACTCCTTCATCAATTCAACTCTAGACTTCAGCCTTTTCTTCAAAGTGAGAATGAAGTTTTCAACAGAGGCAACACTGAGGTTCGGACACGGTTGCATTTTTCGGTTTTTTTGATCTCCAATCACTGCTGTCATGAAGTCTAACCCGCACATTCTTTGTGCCCAGATGTACGGTCTGCCAATTTCAGGAATAAAATGTTGAAAGTCATCAGAGATCCCAACAGCTTTCAGAATATATGCAGTAGCTGGATGTGGTGACTCATTACCTGTGTCTCCAGTGTAAAGCTCATTCAAAATACAGTGGCCATTGAGGACATCCGCGGCCGACACGCCAGTCACTGGTTTCGGCAAAGATACAGTGAACTTGACACCAACGATCTTTAGACGTAACAGATACGAAAATATTAAATTCAATGTTGTGCCATCTGGAATCTTTACAGAGACTTGAACATGCAAAGGATGTTTTTTAAGAACTTCCTTTTTCTTTGCCTCAGCCTTTTCCTCTTTAGAAATTTTTGTTCTGTGATGGCGCTTCTTCTTTTCTTTACGCTCCTCGTCATTATTGTCTTGATCTGAATCAGAGTCATTTGAGATTTCTACATCATTGTCTGCATCTTTAACTTGTTCTAATCTTTTGGCTTCATCCACATCTCCAGAAAGCACTAAAAAACAATAATAACATTTAAAAAAAGTTAATATTGGATAAACGTGGGCGAAAGGCTAAGTATTACATAAATCTTCAATTTCCTTTCCCCCGGGACCTCTGAGGAGTTCAGTCGTGTTTTATACCTAGGAGTGCATGAAGACATCGGCAGCCGATCATCCGGCTGCCTACACCGAGACCTACACTCCTAAGTAAAGTTAGAGGTGAGCGACAAAACACCAGCAACAAAGTACCAGGACCGCATAAATGCTAAGAATCCACTACCAAATACACAATACATAATCATAAGCCTAACAATACATAACCATAACAATTTCACTAAAAGGGTAATCGAAACTTGTTACTGAGCACTTACCGAGTCTTCAGTAAGAATTTGTTGTTTGTCTGTGTTGGTTCTTGATTTTATTTGCTAAACAAATTAAATTGTAAACAACTTCCGGGAGGAAGCGCAGAAACCCTGGATTTCAAGTAATTTTTAACTTATATCAGGATCTCATCGTAAATTTTTAGAGAGTAAATGTTTTAATTAATAAATGTTTTCTTTTATAAGGTCCTATCTATGGAAAGGTGAATAAAAAAAGTTCGCGCAAAAAAAAAATTCTGGTGGAAAGTGGTCTATTAGGGATACCCTATCATGTCTTGAATTTCTTTCACTTTGAATTGTAGGACCTTATATATCGTTGTTAGAATTTTCTTACCAGCAGACACAGTTTTAGCTCCCATAGCATCAGAATAGGCAGCAGCATTAGCATACAGCAAGAGTAATGGGGTAGGGAGCAAACCAGCTGCTTTCTGTTCCTCCCTTTTTTCGTCCAGACGAAGAGCTAAGTTTTCTTGTAAAGGTTTAGTAGACTTGAGGATATCGCGCAATTGCGGCGCCAGTGCGTCGAGACGAGAGTGCGCAGCGGCGATAGCGGCCGCTACTCGCTCTTTGGAGGACAGCAGCTCTCTGCAGGAACCAGCCAGCTCGCGACGCAGACGAAGTTCCCACTCGAGACGCGCTAGTTGCAACTGATGCTCATCCGTTTTTGTGACTTCCTGGATGAAAAGTGTTTATGACAATTTTGTAGTCGTCATCAACTTCTAAATAAAGACTTGTCATTTTATATTATGTAGTGAGAAATGAGGATATCAGGGATTTCGTGGTATCCCTAGAGACACCGGATAATATTAAAATCGATTACATCTTCTAACTAAAATCATCTAGTGAAAAGTCGTTTCACTAAACTGAATCTAGTAAAAAATCATCATCATCATCATCATCATCATCATCATCATCATCATTTATTAACAAAACAGTGTTTACAATAAAAACTTATATACTAACAGTGTGACAAAAACCAGTTTAGGTTTGACCGCACACCGCATTCACACAATGAAAATGATTTTGATAGTTCCCAGGAAAAAGAAATTTTTAGTCACTTTTATATCATTAAAAATTTTAAGCAATGATCATTAAGTCCTTTTCCTATAACTTTAAAGTATCAAAACTTTACAGCATATTAATATTCGTTTTACTTAGTTAATCACTGTATCCATTACAAAAGTTTACGCTTAGTTTTTGGTCTAATCAGCTAAACATATAACTAACCCTGAATGTTTTTGTGAATTATTTTAGTCGTAATATAATAATCATGTATTTT
Organism: Ypsolopha scabrella; assembly: GCA_910592155.1. Taxonomy (NCBI): domain Eukaryota; kingdom Metazoa; phylum Arthropoda; class Insecta; order Lepidoptera; family Ypsolophidae; genus Ypsolopha; species Ypsolopha scabrella. Next base: position 9,587,902 of record OU342975.1, on the reverse strand, counting down.
TTGTACGAAAATACACTTTTAAAGTTCGTATATCTTTTTATTGCGTTGAATTAGAAACTTTAATTTTTATATCAGTATAAGGCTATTAACTTTTATTGTTATCAATTAATATTAATTATATGAATTAGGGCAAGATTACTAAAAAAACAAGTGCAAACAATTTAAGATCTAGCCTGAAAGGGCTAAGGGGGCAACATCTAAAGCGAAGATATTTGGCAGATCAACAAGCGTGATCGTTTTCCACTATTTTGACTTCTTACTAGATTCGGTCAAGTGAAAGGACTTATCATTAGATGTTTAAAAAAGCGGTAGTCGATTTAAATATTCGACATCATCCGTGATTTCTTGGTAGCCCTAAGGTTTCATTCAGGGAATCCCTGTATTCTCTTTTAATTGCGACATACTCAGTAACTAGAAATATGCCAAAAGGAACCTGAGAAGGCAAACGCAATTAGGAAATGTGGCTGGAGCTCAATAAAGCTATAGAATAATTTACTGTCATTAATAGGTGATTTCTGTTCTTTTACCATTTACTCTTTCTCTTCCTTGCACACGTTAGACAAAATAAAACTTGGGGGTTTACTCATTACTCAGGGCCACTTCCACCTGGCGATTGGCTCCCATTTGTTTTGGTTGATATTTTATTTTTGATAACCATATTCCAAATTTATATTGAAATATTATTGATTGGTCTTGTCTGTGGCTCTTTAGATGTTTTCGGGGTGTTTTACTTGGAGACATCTTCAAGGTGCTACGTACCATGCGGTGATTTGTATTGAAGTTTAACTTGGATATAACAGTGGTATCTGTGAATGCTTTTTGGATTGTTGCTTATTATGTAATCAATTTCATTTCTATATTTGCCATCAGGAGAGACCCATGTCCATTTGTTTTGTTGTTTTCTTGAAAATTGAATTAAGAAGCGTCAAGTTATGTTCCATAAGGAACTCCACAAGTTTTTTTGGCCATAAAGCACCTCTTTTAAAGACATAGAAAAAGATTTAACAAACAAAGCAATGGACACCACACAAAAATATGAAATACTGGAGAAAAAACTGACAAATTCCTGCAATATAGACAGAAAACCGAAAAACAAATATCAACTGAGTGACCAAACTATACAACTCATAGAAAAAAGGAAGACACTAATATCAGATCCAGCCAAAAAAGTAAATACTAAATTGATATCAAAAATCAGCAAAGAAATAAGAGAAAACATCAGAGAAGACCGAAAAATCAAAAGACTACAAACCTTAGAATACCATATAAAAAGAACTGGAGGGATAAACAAGGCCCTAAAGGAACTACGTGAGGCTGACAAAACATGGATACCAAAACTAAAGAAAAAACAAAAATCTATCACAGAGAGGAAAAAAATTAAAGACTTAGCCACACAGTTTTACAGCCAGCTTTACGCAAGAACAAAACATCTGGAAAATAACCCCAACAGTCCACATGCACAACCGACTTCCGAAAGAACTGAAGAACCTATTGCCGAAATCCTACCATGCGAGGTACGGAAAGCCATCAAGAGTCAAAAGATGGACAAATCGCCAGGACCCGATAAGATCACGAACGAGCTGATGAGGGGGACAATGGAAGAGTTGATTCCCATACTAACAAAGATATTTAATGAGATTCTGAATACTGGAAACATTCCAAGGCAATGGGCAGTGTCTCATATCATCTTGATACACAAAAAAGGGGACAAGGAAGACATCGAAAACTATAGACCAATAAGTCTGATGTCCAATGTATACAAAATTTTTGGAAAGATTATTCTAGACAGAATTAGCTCTGAACTAGATGAGCAGCAACCAGCGGAACAAGCAGGCTTCAGAAAAGGCTTTTCAACTGTCGACCATATTCACACCGTAAAGCAAATCCTGGAAAAATACAATGAATATAATAAAAAACTATATATTGCCTTTATAGACTATGCAAAGGCGTTTGATAGCTTGAACCACAAATGTATTTGGGAAACCCTAAAAGATCAAGGAATACCAGAAAAATATATAAACATCATCAAAACCATTTATGGCAACAGCAAAGCCAGAATTCAACTAGAAACTTTAGGAAACGAATTCTACATAGAGAGAGGGGTAAGACAAGGAGACCCATTATCTCCAAAACTTTTCTCTGCAGTCCTAGAAAAAATATTTCGAAACTTAAACTGGGATGAATTTGGACTAAACATAAATGGCTCAAAATTAAATCACCTCAGATTCGCTGATGACCTCGTACTATTTGAAGAGAACCCTGAAAACCTGGAAAAAATGATCCAAAGCTTAAATAAGGAGAGCATAAAAGTTGGACTAAAGATGAACGCCAGCAAGACCAACACCATAAAAGTAGACATTAAAATTCATGACAAACCACTCGAATATGTAGAAGAATATATGTACTTAGGCCAACTTATCTCGTCAAAAGACCAAATCCTAAAAGAAATCAACTTGAGGATAGCAAAAGGATGGAAAAAATACTGGTCTTTTAAAGAAATAATGAAATCAAAGGACTTGGGCATGTCACTAAAAAGAAAAGCATTCAACACATGCATACTTCCATGTATTACCTATGGTTGTGAAACATGGGCACTGACCAAATTTTTGAGAGAAAAACTTGCTAAATGTCAAAGAGCAATGGAGAGAAGTATAATGGGCATTAAAAGACAAGACAGAGTCAGAAACATTGATATAAGGGCAAAGACAAAATTAACAGATATCCTGACCAAAATAGACTGCCAAAAATGGAGATGGACAGGCCATATGATGCGCGATACACAAAAAAAGTGGAGCAAAATAGTAACAAATTGGTACCCACGAGATGGGAAACGGAGTCGAGGAAGACAAAATATTAGATGGGAGGATGAAATCAAACTGACAGCAGGTCCATACTGGAGGAGAGTCACCCAGGACAGACAACAATGGAAATCGTTGGAGGAGGCCTATGCCATTAGGCACACTGAAATTAGGGACACTATGTAAAAAATACTGTGATTGAAAAACTGATATTTCAGAATAAAAGGCTTTATTATTATTATTATTATTATTATATTCCAAATTAGCCAATGCTACTTATGGGGCTATTCGATAAAAAGACACTTTTTTAAGTTGTATACCTGCTTTTCAGATGAAGCCACTAATTTGATAAATCAGTATTTAAATTTCGGAACCTTTTTCTAGTTTTGTTTAGTACAGAAACGGCTCGATAGAAATAATTACTGAAATGAGGTCTTCTTCTACACTTTTTTTTCATAGTATGACAAACAAGATTGACATACAGACCCGAACAATATTTTATTAGATAGATTTTAACGATATCTAAATTTTCTTAGTTGGAAATTTTTATAGCTATTTTATTTTATATTAATTTAAAACCGACATTTTGCTATTTTTTCCGGAATCCGTCCCTCTCGCACTGTGAGGCGTTCCGCATGGAGTAACAGTGACCTTTGAAAGTGCAACATATCCTCTTAATCATTTCATAAAGATTTAAGACTGCCAACCAATCAATATAATATCGAATCCAAATAGTTATTTAATATATATATACTGCCTTACTATAACACCTAGTTATATTGTTCTTATTTCAATTCAATAACTTACTTTTCTGGACACTTCAGCAGGAGCGTCCTTGTAGAAATCCTCAAGTGAGACTAATTCAATTTCTTCATCTTTGGACTTGAACTGTAGACATTTAGTCACTTCCTTGTGCAGATGATCAGCTTCATAGAGCAAGTTCTGTAGTAGGAGATGTGTTGAGTCCACTCCTTGCTTCTTCATGTGAAGTTCATCGCGGCCAGCCCTGGTGCGGACTTTTTCTAAGCGGTTCAGCTTTTTCAGAGCAACTAACAGCAATGAAGCTTCTACTTTCTTTGCATTTATTTGTTCTTTAGCCTGTTTACAAAACATATTAGTAGGTATAAATGGGTATAAAAGCATCTGAAGGGTATAGGAAAAGAGATAGTCGACTTTTGTAACAACAAACAATCCTCTTAGGTAACAAAATAAAAGCTGCCAAGGTGCTCATTTTGTTGCTGTCCTTGATAATGTCACTCTTTATTATATATATTATATATTATATGAAAAAATAAACCAAATCACGTTTTTTTCAAACTAGACTTGCTGTCATTAAGCCCCTTTTCATGTGCCTTTCATCTGCTATATAGATATGTAACTTATTTTTAGGTGGTTATTTTACCTCATCAGTGTCTGCATATTTAAGTTCCGCAATATTAGCAAATATATTTCGTATATCTTGACAAATCTTCTTATATAGGTTTGCATCTTTCTCAGCAGGTCTAAGTTGGGCTTCTAACTCTTCAAACTCAACAACTCGCTGTAAACAGAAATTAATTCATAATTTTACTAGATACTCTAGACCAGAGTTAAAATGATTCTTATGGGCCAAGAATGCTTATGGTGTCGCAAAATACATTTAACCAAGAAAGATCTAATTTTGGGTTATCTTTCGGCTTCACCAAAGACACTATGTTTAGACCTAGCACCAGAATATTTTTTCGACCGGAAACTTGCCCAGGAGGTGATACCAGAAAATAACTATAATTAAGAAATTGTTCTCATTGCTTTTGCCACCATGTGAAAAAGATGTAAGTTTTATATGTGGTAATAATGGTTCTTACATGAACCATTTTGAGATACTTTCAACCCCCCATAACTCATTTTCTATTTGCGGCCCCTGCAAGTACCCAAAATGCTAAATTAATTTATAACAATGTACTCAAGATAATCATATTTAAAATCACAATTTTTATCACTGATTGACTCCTTGTCAAGTACTACATATTCGCACCTATTTTCTTACAAAGTTTCGTAATACATTATGATCAACGTTTTAATAAATAACGCAATAATCAAAGCAAACTAATACAATAATTATATTGTTATTAATACAGGTAACCTAAAACTAACCTTGTAAACATCAACTGGCACAGGTTTAGCAGTCTCGGTGGTTGCATTGGAAGCTAGTTTTCTGCGTTTTTTCACAGCAACTTCATCTTTTCCCATGATTACAGCAGTTATTACGAAAATTCACTATACTAAGTACAATTCAGCTCAAATCTCAAAACACTTTTATTTTATAGATGGACCGTCATCAAGCCATCATTGCGTTCCGATTCAAGTCATAATCGATTGCATCGCGTCTATCGTCATTCCGAATCACTAATGGCCCTACGGCGCGGCGGCGCGGCGCGGCGTGAGTAGTTTGATGGTACTTTTAGTAGGTACCTGTTTGTCAGTTCCATTCGGAACCCGGCCTTTATGTGCTCTGCAAAGGTACTAGAAATAAGATGCTCTGTGTCATCATCGTACAAACTACAAAGTACGTTCATGTTTCAATCACAGAGCGAGTAGAGTGTTTTTCGCCTATTTTTGTCCTTTTGACCACAGACAATATAATCACTTCGTTTTATTTTTGACGTGTGTTGAATGTCTGAAACCTCAGATCTGAAACACACCCAAATCGTAACGAAACCAAAATCAATCGATTTGGCGCGAAATTTAAAACTCCATACAACTTTCTTTCTGATCTGATGTAACAAGCAAACGCTTCTTGGATATAGGTAAGGAGATTTAAATAAAAAATAATAACTTTGAAAATGTATTCGACTGAGTTAGGGCCCAGATTCCCTTTTAATGTAACACTCCTTACAGCAATTAATGAGCAGTTCAATTATCACGCAGCTACAACGTGGGACTGACGTCATCGACAACAACTAGTTATGTATACCTCAGAAAACCGGATAGTTCATGACCGGCGCGTGCAAATGTTTATCGTGTTGTCAAAGTGCGCCGATAAGCAGATCTTTAGTTGTTTACCTAATTAATTGAATCACTAAACAAAACGGGCTTTCTACTCATTATCGTGCCTTTTGTAGTATCGAACACATCTCTATACTTTAACAAACTAAAAGTTTCATTAAAAATGTCTAAAGAAAAAAGCGAGCTTTGTATAGTAACTTATATGTGTCCGACACACCCCGTGCAGCTGTATGAGCTTATTATGGAGCTGCTGGAGGAAGCTCTGAATTGTTTTACGACGCTGCAGTATGAGAGCCGGTCGCCCGGGCCCTTCCCGGGCCGCCCCGACCCATTCCGTACCGATCAAATCGATATAGGTAGGTACGTTATTTTTTAATACCCATATCCTGTTGTATAATGTAAATAAAGTGGCTCCATCTTATATTAAAACTAGGTACCTATTATTATTAATAGTGCAATCGCCATAAAATACGGGCTTTGACTTACTTTTGATTACTAAGGCTTGAGGGTATTTTACTATTTTTGGCCATGAATAAGAGTTTTGAAAAGAAACCGTTTTTAGATGAAATGCCTTGCTTTTTAGGGTCCAGTTTGTCACGAATAATGTTCTCTGGGTTCTGACATGGTTACAATCACGAGAATATTGATATTTGTTAATAATCTCAATAGTCAGCAGGTGGTACTGGATCAATAGCCTACGAAATCCAGAATTAATATAGATTACAATTCAACTTACTAGAGATTTTTTAAACAAATTAATGATTTGGTTGGTTTCAAATTTTCAATCGAATTTTGGTGGGGTCAGATAAGTAAATATTGTGTCGAACAGTGTCTAGCATTGTGGACTATTTTGTTGAATCCTTACTAAATGTAATACGTAATTATTCCTTGACTAAGTTGAAATATTGGGATAAGATATTCATGAATGGATTTTATTTTCACAGCATTTATGACGGCAGAAGCTTACATGAAACTCCGCGACACAAAAAACACATTTATTGAATTACTGCCAGTAACGCCGGTGTTTGCTCACCAAATGAATGTAGAGAACAAACCCGGATACTTCTCTGATGTCATTATTCACGCCGATAAAAAGTAAGTTAAATTAACCTTCAGTTAATAATTAGTAATTAATAACAGCTGCCAGATTGCTTTCTTGACGACACAATATACCTACGCTGCTCAGCGTAAGCCGCAGCAATATTAATGGAAATGTTTATTTTTAGAAGCCCAAGACAGAAACATACCTACCTATTTCAAGAGATTTCAATTCTTGTTATGTACCTTACAGAAATTATATGCACATGGTGGTGGCCGTGGCGTTCTAAATATGCTAGTGATTAGATGGAGTTAAATGCATGAATAGAGTAGGTATTCAAGAGATAGCCAGACAGAATAAATATCTACATTACGTATCTATAAAGGCAGTCAAATAATTCTAATAATAATCTATTTTCGGTCTCGCTGTTACCTAAATGTATATAGATAATATTAATGTTATCAGTCATGTCATGTCATTGGCTTATGATGATAACAATGAGTGCCTTCTGTTATTGTGATATGATTGGTTTCGCGGATAGCAAGTTTTATTAGATCAAAACCTGTTTTACAAATTCGAATATTAAATTACAGAGCCCACAACGTGAATACTCTGTTAGATCTCCGTGGATGCACCTTTGCATACAGCAATGAAGAATCTCTAAGTGGAAGCAAATTGGTACTTAAAACGTTAAAGGAAAAGGGCGAAAATGCGTCTTTCTTCGGATCATTACTAAGTAAGTTTGTAAACAATTCTAACTTAGTCATACAGATGTTGCAGGTGATTAACAATATAATTAACCAGCTTTAGCCCGCGACTTCGTTCGCGTGGGTTTCGGATATAAATTCGAATCAGACTTCCCATATATAGATTTATATAACAATAGCCTTTGCCATTTGCGTTTATTCAATCCTTGCCCCGTTTTCGGCTTAGGCGTTATTTTATGAACATCCTTTGTGGTATATGTGTTGACCAGGGTAACTATGATGATAATAAAGAAAACCGCATCCAAATCCGTGGAGTGGTTCTAGAGTTATAAAATCGTTTATTCAATCCTTGCCCCGTTTTCGGCTTAGGCGTTATTTTATGAACATCCTTTGTGGTATATGTGTTGACCAGGGTAACTATGATGATAATAAAGAAAACCGCATCCAAATCCGTGGAGTGGTTCTAGAGTTATAAAATCGTTTATTCAATCCTTGCCCCGTTTTCGGCTTAGGCGTTATTTTATGAACATCCTTTGTGGTATATGTGTTGACCAGGGTAACTATGATGATAATAAAGAAAACCGCATCCAAATCCGTGGAGTGGTTCTAGAGTTATAAAATCGTTTATTCAATCCTTGCCCCGTTTTCGGCTTAGGCGTTATTTTATGAACATCCTTTGTGGTATATGTGTTGACCAGGGTAACTACGATGATAATAAAGAAAACCGCATCCAAATCCGTGGAGTGGTTCTAGAGTTATAAAATCGTTTATTCAATCCTTGCCCCGTTTTCGGCTTAGGCGTTATTTTATGAACATCCTTTGTGGTATATGTGTTGACCAGGGTAACTATGATGATAATAAAGAAAACCGCATCCAAATCCGTGGAGTGGTTCTAGAGTTATAAAATCGTTTATTCAATCTTTGCCCCGTTTTCGGCTTAGGCGTTATTTTATGAACATCCTTTGTGGTATATGTGTTGACCAGGGTAACTATGATGATAATAAAGAAAACCGCATCCAAATCCGTGGAGTGGTTCTAGAGTTATAAAATCGTTTATTCAATCCTTGCCCCGTTTTCGGCTTAGGCGTTATTTTATGAACATCCTTTGTGGTATATGTGTTGACCAGGGTAACTATGATGATAATAAAGAAAACCGCATCCAAATCCGTGGAGTGGTTCTAGAGTTATAAAATCGTTTATTCAATCTTTGCCCCGTTTTCGGCTTAGGCGTTATTTTATGAACATCCTTTGTGGTATATGTGTTGACCAGGGTAACTATGATGATAATAAAGAAAACCGCATCCAAATCCGTGGAGTGGTTCTAGAGTTATAAAATCGTTTATTCAATCTTTGCCCCGTTTTCGGCTTAGGCGTTATTTTATGAACATCCTTTGTGGTATATGTGTTGACCAGGGTAACTATGATGATAATAAAGAAAACCGCATCCAAATCCGTGGAGTGGTTCTAGAGTTATAAAATCGTTTATTCAATCTTTGCCCCGTTTTCGGCTTAGGCGTTATTTTATGAACATCCTTTGTGGTATATGTGTTGACCAGGGTAACTATGATGATAATAAAGAAAACCGCATCCAAATCCGTGGAGTGGTTCTAGAGTTATAAAATCGTTTATTCAATCCTTGCCCCGTTTTCGTCTTGGGCGTTATTTTATGAACATCCTTTGTGGTATATGTGTTGACCAGGGTAACTATGATGATAATAAAGAAAACCGCATCCAAATCCGTGGAGTGGTTCTAGAGTTATAAAATCGTTTATTCAATCTTTGCCCCGTTTTCGTCTTGGGCGTTATTTTATTAACACCCCTTATGATCTATGTGTTGACCAGGGTAAATAAAGAAAACCGCATCCAAATCTGTTGAGTGGTTCTCGAGTTATAAAAGCGTTTATTAAATCTTTGCCCCGTTTCCAGCTTGGGCGTTATTTTATGAACATCCCTTATAGCCTATGTGTTGACCAGGGTCACTACAATTATAATAAAAAAAACGCATCCAAATCCGTTCAGTAGTTCTCGAGTTAAAACGGAACAGACAGACAGACAGACAAAAATTCTAACAATTGTTGTTTTGGCCTCAGTACAGTACCAATAACCCATTTCATTTAAAATTTCGCGAAAATATTCAATGTACAGACACGACTTTTTTACTACTTTATGTTATTAGTATAAATAATGTGCATTATTTATTCTTTCTTGCAGGGTCTGGCTCACACCTGGCATCTGCTCAGATGGTGCTGTCTAAGCAAGCTGAATGGGCAGCTGTTGACTCCACCACGCTCCTCTACTCTAAGAAGTTCATGCAAGATGGAGGCAAAGATATCATCCTTCTAGAGACCTTAGGGCGTCTTCCACCCTATCCAATTGTTGTGAAATCAAAGTTGCCTGGTAAGTTAACAATATTATCTCTGTAGTTTTTTACTATCCCATTGTTAGTAATTAACAAAAAAGGATTAGTAAACAGAAGTATGCTACATATTATTTATTGCTAACATAATAAATATGTTTCAGAAAATATCAAAGCTGGCATAGTGAAAGCTTTGCTCAACCTGCCACAAAAACCAGAGTGGAAAAAACACTTTGCCAAGTTTGGCGTGATTAAGTTTGAGGAGAACAGTGATGGTGCCTACGATGGGCCGATTGCACAGGTGCGGGCCATCCCAAGTGAAAAACTCAACATTCGGTTTTATTAGATTGTTACTGGCTGCATCTCTAGTCTACATAGTATATATCCTCTATGTTGATTATATGCCAAAACAAACTTAATACAACAATATAAGTTCAAATCCTATTTTAAAGTTAAAATAAATTATATTTTTTAAAATAAGTAAAATAAAACATGGACTGACAAATTTAGTTTTTCATTTCAATTTTTACCATTTCCTTTTCCAATAATAATGTTCAAGTGAATAGCTTGTTCATCCTTCTTACGAGACTCAACAAAAACAGCACAGGGTAGTTTCACAACAGGCTTGGGTGGCTTGGAATTTGGAGATGTTGCTGTAATGTCATTTTCCTGAAAGATGTGGGTTTTATTAGGCTGGCTCTTATTGGGAAAGATAAAACCATGTTTGCTTTTCAAGGGAACTTTTAATTGTAATGTCTTAAAGTAAAACTATAATTTAGTGGTAAAACTACATGTATCGGCATTCTTATTTGTTATTTTATCAACCATAACATCTTTATTGAAGTAATAAGTAATCCTCATAACCAAATACTGCAAAGAAACTATTTAACTTTGATAAATAGGTATTCTATTTAGACACTAATGATAAAACAATATAACTAAACGATTCCGCCGCCGTTAATGTGGTCGATCTCTTCCTGGCTCATGGGTCGTCGCCGGTATCGGAGAGGCAAGTCTACGTCGGAGATCGTACTCATCGCTGCTGCAGGCTGTGTTTGTTGCGCCTACACCAAACAACCATAAATACATTATAAATTCACCTCATACTAATACAAGGAATGCAGGTCAAGCATTCGTAGTGCGTGACATAACAGGCAACCGTACCGCGGAGTGTTGTGGCGTAGCGCCCTTAGAGCTGGCCGCGGCCTGTCCTCCCACCTGCTGACTGGCAGAGCTCGTGCGGAACTTTATTGTCGGAATTCGAGCTAGTAATGGTGTTATTCTGACCATGGCAACAATTAGGTTAAAACAAGTTTTATGGAAAATAACAAAATAATCTTTTTTCGTCTTCGGTTCAGATTCTTTTTTTTACAGTGACAGCTGTCATCTGTCAGTCAGTCAGCTGCTTTCAGTGTTACTAGTTTAAAAAAAGATACGTTGCTGTTACAATGCTACAGATTGTCAATTAATTCTAGAAAAAAAATGATGGCGCTTCAATCGCTTAATGTGGCAATACTATACTGCGACTGGGAAAACTTGATACTTACTCAGTCACTTTGTTTTTGTACGAGAGATCACGCGGCGCTGCCTATCACGTGAAAAACTTGACAAGTATGTTTAGGTAGACGAGTCTTTCAGTAAAAAGTGAGTACAAGGAAGGGGAGTACAAAAGGGAGCTTTTCAAAACGATCGATCATAGTGCGAAACTTGTTTATTAGAACAGATCTATATAGGAAAAAGAGAAAGAAAAATCAGGTTGCACAAATCAGTTGGCCCAGTGTGATTTTCGCATTACTCCGAAGCATTTCAAACAATACACTTCCGTGCAACTGTCAGGTAACAGTTCGTTCAACCTCGGTTTAACTCTTGTCAATTTTTGAACGCTCCAAGGGTGAAATTCGCAGAGTGCGTTACGCCAGCGGCATGTTGGCGCTTTTCAGGATTCCAGCTTGACAGATAATTAGAGCGTCATCTCGTGTAATTGTGCCCGAAATAAAAAAATAGTGCTTCCAGCCGATCCAAAGATATTCACGAAAACCAGATTCCGCTGGAGTAACGTTACCCCAGCGGCATGTTTTTTTTCCTGTTGTCGTAGCGAAATAAAAACTAGCTACTTAGGTAGATATAATTAGTGCCCAATTGTGCCCCAAAAACCAAATTAGTGCCCAATTGTGCCCCAAAAACAAAATTAGTGCGTCCAGAGGTTTCAGAGTTATTCAAGATGCCGCTGGGGTAACGTTTAGCCAATTGCTGTATCTCTTAAACGGCATGTCATACAAAGACGATCTTTTTTTTTCAAGGTGCGTTTTAATTAGTTCCTAATTTGTGCAAACTTGTTTTTTCTATGATCGACACCGTTAGAAAATTGTGATTTTTTTCAAAAACCCTAAAATCGGCCCATGCGCCTAAAAATGAGAATACCTAAAAACTTACCAATGATGGTGGTTTGTACCTTTTATCAATTCAAAGCACCTTGTGAAATAAGATGTTCCTACTTCAACTCCTTACAGAGTTATTCCATTTTTAAATTCTGGCTACTCTGTAATGTAACGCTTCAATGCATGAGTTATTATTAAGTGACGGTATATTTGATTCTACCAATAATTATTACTTTTATCACATTATTTATCCTAAAAATTTCAGCTGAAAAAACCTCCTAACTACTGAAACTTAAGGAAAAAACAACAGGAAAGCAAATCAGTCGATTAACCAACCAAATTCAAATGACTACATAAAAGGCACCAAAGGCAAACCAAAACCAAATGGTTTAACTAACTATTAATTTACTTTTATATAAATATGATAAGTTATTAGCAGTGATAGGATATTCAAATGCTTTTTGCCCCAAAGTACTAATGTTCAATTGTGTATGAACTTGTGAATGGACTTTAGTATAGGAAAATAAATATTTTATTTTGTAATTTGTAATAATAACTTACTTGATGTAACATCATAATTTGATCAAATTTGATAGGTACTTATATAAATCATGGTGACCAGGGTCTGATGATGGGACTGAAAGGTTGAAATGAGAACTCCTCAATGAACAATAGCAGACCTCTCGAGTTAGTATTATTTGATCGGTCTTGATAAGTAATTTTGTAAAAGATGGTGACCATGGTATGATGATGAGACAGGAAGGTTGAAATAAGAACTCCTTAATGAACAACAGCAGACCTCTTAAGTTTGGACTAATTGATCGGCCTTAATGAGTACTTTTGTAAAAATTAGTGACCAAGGTCTGATAATGGGATTGCAAGATAGATATTGGAACTCTTTAACGAGTAACAGCAGACCTCTCGAGTTTGAACTAATCGATTGGTCTTGATGAGCACTTTTGTAACACATGGTGATCAGGGTCTGATGATGGGACTGGAAGGTTGAAATGAGAACTCCTGATTGAACAATAGCAGACCTCTCGAGTTAGGACTATTTGATTCGTCTTGATAAGTATTTTTGTAAAATATGGTGACCATGGTCTGATGATGAGACTGGAAGGTTGAAATAAGAACTCCACAGCAGACCTCTTAAGTTTGGACTATTTGATCGGCCTTAATGAGTACTTTTGTAAAAATTAGTGACCAAGGTCTGATAATGGGACTGCAAGATAGATATTGGGACTCTTTAACGAGTAACAGCAGACCTCTAGAGTTTGAACTATTTGATTGGTCTTGATGAGTACTTTTGTAAAACATGGTGATCAGGATCTGATGATGGGACTGGAAGGTTGAAATGAGAACTCCTCAATGAACAATAGCAGACCTCTTAAGTTTGGACTATTTGATCGGCCTTAATCAGTATTTTTGTAAAAATTAGTGACCAAGGTCTGATAATGTGACTGCAAGATAGATATTGGAACTCTTTAACGAGTAACAGCAGACCTCTCGAGTTTGAACTATTTGATTGGTCTTGATGAGTACTTTTGTAAAACATGGAGATCAGGGTCTGATGATGGGACTGGAAGGTTGAAATGAGAACTCTTCAATGAACAATAGCAGACCTCTCGAGTAAGGACTATTTGATCGGTCTTGATAAGTATTTTTGTAAAACATGGTGACTAGGGTATAATGATAAGACTGGGAGGTTGAAATGAGAACTCCTCAACGAACAACAGCAGACCTCTCGAGTTTGGACTATTTGATCGGCCTTAATGAGTACTTTGTAGGTGGTAGAGCTGATGCCGGGCTCGACTGTGGAGGTACCACTATCTTACTCGCTAATCCTCCCGAAGTTATTCGGGGGAGAGTAAGAGAACAGCTCTCAGGCAAAACCAGGCGGCCCACCATTGCCTGGGACCGATGAATGGCGGTATATCCATCCCAAATTGCCGAGCCTTACATAAAACAGACTAGTGACGGGCAGCGGCGTCACTGGCACAAGGGTTTCGGCACCGCGCTCACCAACCCGCCTGCCCAGCGTGTGTGTGTATAGGCATTTCTTCCAGGAGGACCGCCAAGAGTGGCGAAATCCTGAAAAGGTCTATGTCCAGCAGTGGACAAAACAGGCTGATGGATGGATGGATGTCATACCGTTTAAGAGCAATTGGCTAAACGTTACTCCAGCGGCATCTTGAATAACTCTGAAACCTCTGGACGCACTAATTTTCTTTTTTGGGCACAATTGGGCACTAATTATATCTACCTAAGTTTTATTTAGCTACGGCCACAGGATAAAAAATATGCCGCTGGGGTAACGTTGCTCCAGCGGAATCTGTTTTTCGTGAATATGTTTGGATCGGTTGGAAACACAATTTTTTTATTTCGGGCACAATTACACGAGATGACGCTCTAATTATCTGTCAAACCGAAATCCTGAAAAGCGCTAACATGCCGCTGGCGTAACGCACACAAATTCGCATCACTTCGAGTGATTTTTGCTCGTTTCGAGACGAAACCGAGGTACGTTATTGCCGACATTGACGGTAGATAGGCATGCATCTACACAATGGGCAGCGTGTCCAGAGCCGAGTTCTACAAAGGCCGGCGCACAAGCCGTGTTATACGTGGGACGCACTATAAGTTTCCGGAATGAATATGAAAAAATACTATTAAAGGTACAAAATTAATTTATTGTTTTTCAAAATAATCTCCCTTGGCGTCTATGTACTTTTTCATTCGATCAAACCAGTTTTGAAAACTTTTGTGCCACTCCCCTGTGGTGACCTCTGAAACGTGTTTTTCATACTCCTCGACAGCCTCTTCTGGTGATGAAAATCGTTGACCGCGTAATTGGTTCTTAATTTTTGGGAACAGAAAAAAGTCACAAGGTGCCAGGTCGGGACTGTATGCAGGATGACTCATAAGTTCTTCATTTTTCGTCTTCAAAAAGTCGTTTGTCTGTCTGGCCGTGTGAGAACTAGCATTGTCGTGGTGCAGGATGATACGGCGTTTACGGTTATTTTTACGGAGTTCGTCAATAACTTCCGGCAAACAAATGGTCGTGTACCAGTCACTATTCACGGTACGACGATTCTCTAAAGCAACAGTAGCCACGTGTCCAGTTTTATTAAAAAAAGAAGCAATCATCCGCTTAGATGCACTTTTCACGCGCGCCGCTTTGGTTGGTTTCGGCTCATCTTGAAAGACCCATACGCTCGATTGCTGCTTTGTTTTGGGATCGTAGCAACAAATCCATGTTTCGTCACCTGTTACTATGTCCCACACCAAATTTGACGCACCTTCGTTGAATCTGGTAAGCATGGCACTGCACCAAGTGACGCGGTCCGTTTTTTGAGCCTCGGTCAAGTTGTGTGGGATCCACCGCGAGCACAGCTTTCTCACAACCAAATGTTTGTGTAGGATTGATTGTATTTGACTCATGCCTATTTCTAGGGATGCGCGAATTTCATGGTAGGTCACATGCCTGTCTGTTTCAATCATACGGCGCACAGCATCGATGTTTTTGCTGGTCACAGCGGTGGACGGCCGACCATCGCGAGATTCGTCACTGAGATTGATACGACCACGCTTGAATTCTGCAAACCAGCTATAAACAGTCGTCTTGCATGGTGCTTCATTGCCAAAAGCTGTTTCAAGCCGAGCGATGCTCTGTTGAGCTGTCAAATTACACTTAAAATCGTAGAAAATCATACTACGAAAATTTTCCCGAGTTAAATCCATGTTGATGCAGACACACAATTTTTTAAATGGCGCCACAAGGTAAAAACAAAAGACAGTCAGATGAAACAAACTGCATTCTACAGCCAAAGAGTTCTATTTTCAAATGTTGCAATAAATTTTTAAATATTGTTTATGTAAGTGGCCAGTTCCGGAAACTTTTAGTGTTACCTATGTATTACACGAACCTTGCTATTTTCGACCCCGCATTATTAATTTTCTATTGGACCTACGAAGTTGCAATTTTACGTACCTAAAATCCTGTCACAGGTGAAACTTTAACTGTCAGTTTTATTACTGACTGACTGATAAAACTCTAAACCACTCCCTTTGGACTTGACACTTGTAATTTCATATAAAATAAGTCATTGAGCGTAAACAAAGGACAAAAATTCAGAAAATTTCTTATACCCATTTATGTATTCCGGAAAGGATACATAGTTTAATAGATCGTACGTGTCAAGTTGGTCAGTATTTTGTGTTTTAAACTCTATGAAAGTACTGAACTCTCAGGGCACGAGTCTTATTCGCACTTGACCGGTTTTTCTATCTTGAAATACACTCTAATCATAATAATTTAATTGTAGCAGTCTATTTACACCCGGTAGAACCGATTTGAAAAATTCTGTTACTGTTATAATGGTTAGATTCTTTCCTTGGACATCAGTGGCGATCCGAGGGGGGGGGGGCACGGGGGTCATGATCCCCCCAAAATCATTCAAATCAACTCAAAAAATCCTGTAAAACTTGACGGTTTACCAACATTTCAGTCAAATGATTATCTGCTAAGTACTAACGTTAAAACTTTCAAAATTTTCAAAACATTATAAAAATGATTTAATGGGTGCAAACAAAATTTGAAAAGTCCGCAAAATATTCGTGCCAACGCGAACGTTAGTGGTGGCGGTAACAAGCCCCATAAAGTTAATAGAGTCTTCCATTTGTTTTGTGACTGAGATTTTTCATTTTAGAAAAGTTATTTATTCGCTGCACCTGTTTTACTGTTAAAATTGCCCTATTCAACCGTACTCGGGCCAAGATGACAGCCCCCCCCCCCCAAACTTGGGCTGCGGCCGCACCTGTACGGACATACATACGCTTTACTTTGTTTCCTGGGGATGGACGGGCAGTTCCTTAGATACATAATAATTAAATATATTCGCGTGGGTAATCTGACTGAAAATTCTTACTGTTGTAATGGTTAGATTCTTCATTTGGGAAAGGTCATACATAGTTTGTTTTCAGAGGATAGGCAGCTCCCTAGGGACAGTCATTGATTCTACTAACCACCCGCTAAAGGCTATTAATACGTGGTTAAATACAACTTTACAAAAATCAATGATATGATATCCCACCAAAAACGTACTCACGTACTTTCAAATTAGTGTGTTTAAAAGCAAAAAGTATATTTCTGAATAAAAAACTTAAAATGGCCGATAACAAAGTAAAAGCAGTATGGAAAATCATAAATACTGAAACTGGGAAGAGTAACAAACGGAATAATGAACTAAAATTGAACATTAACAATGAAGTTTTTACAGGAGATAAAGAAGTTGCGAAGGCCTTTGAACAATTCTTTACTGACATTCCTTCCTTGACAACTAAAGGCTTAAATTCAAATCCAAGACTTGCACAGGATCTTTTGAGTGATCACGTGCCTCAGTGCCATTCTGTATTTGCGTTAAAGCATATTAATTCACAAACTGTCATTAAAGCATTTAAATCTCTTAACTTTAAAAAAACCGAGGACTTATGGGGCCTATCTGTTAAAGTTGTAAGCTGTATCATTGATTTAATAGCTCCATATTTAGCTTTAATCTTTAATAAATGTGTAGATGATGGTGTCTTTCCTGATTTAATGAAGTTGAGTAAATTGATCCCTCTTTTTAAATCAGGCGACAATGAAGACCCTTCCAACTATAGACCGGTCTCAGTTTTACCAGTATTTAGTAAGATTTTCGAAAAAATTGTTTTTAATCAATTATTATCTCATTTTAACTTAAATAAGTTGTTTCACAGTGAACAATATGGATTCACTAAAGGGAGGTCAACCACTGATGCAGGAGTTGCTTTAGTCAAGCACATATTTGACGCTTGGGAAGCAAAGCAGGATGCGTTCGGTGTATTTTGTGACCTCTCAAAAGCTTTTGATTGCGTTAATCATGAAACACTTTTATGTAAATTAGATCACTATGGAGTTAAGGGTAAATCTTTGGCGTTATTTAAGTTATACCTTAGTGACCGGTTTCAAAAGGTAGACATTAATGGAGTAATCATCTGGAGCATTAGTCAAAATGGGTGTTCCGCAGGGCTCCATATTGGGGCCCCTATTGTTTTTAATATACATAAATGACCTTCCTTACTTAGTTAGAGACTTATCTGAGATAGTTCTATTCGCAGATGACACGTCACTTATTTTTAAAGTGAATCGACATAACGATATACTTGATGACGCGAATTCAACCCTCTCTCTGATTCTTGATTGGTTCACTGCAAATAATTTAGTTCTAAATGCAAAAAAGACGAAATGTATAAAGTTTACTTTACCAAATGTAATTCAAGTAGATGTCAGTTTATTTTTGCAGGGGTCCAAGCTGGAGTTAGTTAACGAAACTAAGTTTTTAGGTATTACTATAGACTCTCGTCTTCAGTGGGGTCCCCACATAGAAGCTCTCTGTGGTAGACTTAGTTCAGCCGCATACGCTGTTAGACGCATAAGGCAGATTACTGATGAAGATACTGCTAGATTAGTATATTTCAGTTATTTTCACAGCATTATGTCATATGGCATAATGTTGTGGGGTAGAGCCGCGGATATAGAAGCAGTCTTTGTCTTGCAAAAGAGAGCAATTCGGTCTATTTATAACATGAAGTACCGAGATTCATTAAGAGAAAAGTTTAAAGAAATTAATATATTTACGGTCCCATGTGAATTTATTTATCAAGTTATTAGATATGTCAGAAAAAAAATTGATAATTTCCCGAGGCTTGGTGTGCACCACTCTGTTGAAACCAGAAACAAACATAAACTAGCTTTTCCAAAATTAAGACTTGCCAAAGTAGGTACCTCTTTTGTAGGACATGGTATAAGATTTTACAATAAGCTTCCAGAGGAGGTCCTTAGTTTGCCTGAAAATAAGTTTAAAGTATATATTAAGCAGGGACTACTTAAGAAAGCTTATTATAAAATCAATGATTATTTGGATGATAATGAAGCATGGTGTAATAAATAATAATAATCTTATTCAATATTGTAATTAATAATTAGCATATTTTAATACTGTACGATTCCTCTAAAGGCTTAAAATTAATTAATATGTAAACTTACTTTGTTAAAGGTAATAGACAATATGAGACGGGTTGACTAAGATATATATTTTTTTTCTCGTGACTAATTCCCGCAGTCTTATATTTTTTTATGCCTTTACTTGAGTAGGTATGTATATGATTTTGTATCATATGTTTTATTTTGAAAAAAGGAATGTTTGCTAAGTTTCTTGCCCTTCTTCTTAGCAATACTAATCGAATGGTGCGGATGGTTAGGCATTATGTATATACAATATTTTTATTCCTATATTTCTATATTTTATGCAAGTGTATAACTTTATTACATTTTAGTAGCCCACCCTTAATATTTTTTGTATGTATTTCCCGTTTTTATTATTTCTTCATTGTATTATGTATATATAATATTTTTATTCCTAGATTCCCCTATTTTATTTATTTTTTATTTAGTTATTTATTTAAAAACTTACGACTATCATTTATTAATGCAGGTGTATATTTTATTTCCCGTATTATTATATATTTTTTTTATATTCTAAAGATATATTATATTGTGTAAATTAACTTCGACTTGTAGAAAGTATACTTAATGTATCTATTTTGCAAAAATAAATATTTTGATTTGATTTGATTGACGTTAATATGAAAAAGGGACGAGTTCAGTAGAAAGGCAGTGCAGGATTGTCGGCCTCGCCAAAAAAAGAATTGAGATCTAATCGGCTTGTGAAATTTCCTTCAGTCATTACTGCAATAACGTAGTCTGTCAAAAAATTGTTGAAATGAATATTGAAGAAACTATTTTTCTTTCGCCTGGTTACACCAAACAAATAAGTACAAAATCTATTAAATCGAGCTAAATCAAGCTAACCGCGTTATACTACATGAACGTTTAAAGTCCAATAAAGTTCATTAAAATTTCATTTTCATTTCAACACTTTTTTGACAGACTATACGTTCTTCACTTGTTAAAACAAAGTTCTATGTAATTTCTTTGCAGCAATGTGACGGGCACTTAATATGTCTGGGAGATACACTTTTGTAATTAAATCTTCGCGTCCAATGTTACTTGCAAGTGTAACGCCAGCGGAATGTTGGTACTTTCAGGATTTCAGCAAGTGCAAACATTTCGCTGGCGTTACTCACACGTGTTGGACATTTGGGCAAAGGAGATTCGTTATTGATTTTGAAGAAACAACTGCTTATTTTAGCCCGAGTAAAAGAAACACGACTTAGTTAAAAATTAGATTTTCCCCCCGCGAAAGTACAGCATCCAATTATGTACATACACGTTAATATGCCTAGGTTGATGACCTGGATAGAAGTTTTGTTTTTTGCCTTTTTATCTGGCTTCTTTAATGTGATTTCACACATTAATTCCGCCAAAGTCGAGCTTTGTGCGAAAAGACTCATTGGAAACCTCCAATGTTAAAAGCTTTCAGTTAAAATTTAAAACGTGATCTCATTAAGTTAAGACAGCTTGTCATACCGGAGCTTGAGTAGTTGGAGCAGCAGCCGTTACAGCAGGAGTCTCAGAGGATAGAGCTCCACCTCCCTTTCGAAACTTTATCTTTGGGATGTGACCCAATATTGCTGATAATCGTACCATGACGGCACACGATCCCAAATTACTTCATTTCAAAGCTTCATTTACTACAATTTTATTTTGACAAATATGTTGACATATTTTTTTTTGTTTGCGCTATAAATTACAGCCGTTGATGTTTTGTTCCGAGGTTACAGTAAAACAAGGAGGGAACTCTACATTCCTCTATGCGGCCAAATAATACGCATTAAATTTTCTAAATATTCAACTGTTTAATAGGTGTATATCATTCGTACTCAATACGTGATTGATTATTGTAGGTTTTCCATACATTTAGAACTTAGCTTTTTAATTAATAAATCCAAATATTCAACACATGCGCTATCAATGTTTACATAAAACTAGAAAAGGTAGGTAAACACCAATGAATAATAGTTTATATTTTAGCATTGGTGCTTACAGATAACACGCGATATGAATGCAGTCGGGGGCTGAGGTTAAGGGGGGGAGCATCTCCTCCCGCCATCCGCACGCCTCGCCTCGGACGCCCGTAGCGTAGTGCTGTGCTTACCATCTTTCATTTCATGTAGTTTTCACCGCCTGTGTTCGATGCACATAAAGCCCCGGTTATTGTATGAGTATGTTATTGGGGTTAGCTAAATCTTTCGCTTGTCGATCACGTCAATATTAATAACCGAGTCTTCGTATGGATTTTGAATAAAAATGACTGCTGTTCGTGTATGAAGTTCATTAAAAATATAAATAATAAATAAAATTACTATCTTGTGTCATTATTACTTTAAACAAGATGTAAAATGTTAAATTAATAGCAGCACTTCTTGTTTTACTGTGAATTATCGACGTGATATTCATTTGGTCGTAGGCAGCACTAGCGCATTTCTGTCTGCATTCCACTCGCGCGTTATCTATACCTACTTAACTCTAATATAAATATAATAATTATAATACAGATCTAGATAATTTAAAATTAAAAGCATAATAACAAGATACATAGATATTGAAATCTCTTGTGTGGTTCACTAAACCATTGTTTACTGTTCTCATAGACAAGGGTGTCAAGTTAGACGGGTTTGCGGAAGTTCTTGCCGGCGTACTTGGCCCCGGCGCCAAGTTCCTCCTCGATGCGCAGGATCTGGTTGTACTTGGCAAGGCGCTCCGACCGACAGGGGGCGCCGGTCTTGATCTGCCCGGTCGACAGACCGACCACTAAGTCCGCGATGAAAGTGTCTTCGGTCTCACCAGACCTAGCAGAAAAAATATTGCTTTAGCGTCTCATCCTGATGGAAGATAATTTTAGAAGAGGTTTTATCTAATTTTAACGTCAATTTTAATGGAATAACAAACCGATTTCTTTTTGGTGCAGCACAACATCGTCAACACAATACGAATGTATTTCCATTCAATCAATAGTAGATCACTATTTTCAGCGGAGAGAATAATATAATATAGGCTCTAAAAATGACAAATCCGTTCACGTAAGGTTTATAATGATCTGGTTTTTATTCAACTACACAAACAATAACTTGATCGCTATGGTATCAAGTGACAAGTAATGTGTTAAGTTGTATAATATGACTATCAACTTTTTACCGTGTATGCAAGGCATGTGTTATACCGGGTGTAAATAGACTGTTACCATTAAATGAAACCACATATTCTACCGACCCCACTGAACCACTTTTCCCAAGAGTCATACCCGCGGACAGCCTTAGTTTAGGAAATAATTGAGTTCCAAACAAAAACGCGTGAACCCTAACGCACCGACATACGGGCGAGTTTAGAGAGAGCGTCGTCCGTGAAACCTGAAGCTGTTCAAACTCGCCCGTATGTCGGTGCGTTAGGATTCACGCATTTTTGTTTGGAGCTCAATTATTTCCTAAACTAAGGGTTTTCGCGGGTATGATCCTTAGGAAAAGTGGTTCAGTAGGGTCGGTAGAATATGTGGTTTCATTTAATGGTAGCAGTCTATTTACACGCGGTATATAAACCGGCCAGTATTTTGGACACTCATATCATATGGGATTAGAACACAAATGCTATTAAGGAAACAAATTATGAAACATTCATATAGATGGCGTTTAGAAACCGAATTAGAATTCATCCAGTAATTCTCGAGGTTCAAGCGAACAGAAATAGCATTTAGTAACAAACCTGTGCGAGACCATGGTGCCCCAGCCGTTCTTCTTGGCGAGCAGATGCGCCTCGATGGACTCGGTGACGGTGCCGATCTGATTCACCTTCAGCAGGAGACAGTTGCACGCCTTCTTCTCGATAGCGGTTGCAATGCGCTTCGGGTTCGTCACCTGGAAATTGCGAATCGCCTTTAGCTTGGGGTTGCGAACGCGGTTGTGTAGAGTTCCAGGTAACAGGTAAACCTTGGTGTACACAAGGGCAGGCGCGAATCAAAGAATGGACAAAGAGGGGAATGGACGCAAGAAACAATCTTGAAAAAAGCGCAGCCATTAGCAGAGAACACCATGTACATCTGAATAACGAATCAGTAATCAGTAATCAGTAATTCTTTATTGACCATTATAACACAGAATGTTACATGAGGCATGTCAAACATTACACCATAAAAGATTCACAATATCTTATTGATAAAATAAATAATTTATATAATACAAATAAAACATTAGGTACATATAAAACTTATGTCATTGAAAAACAAATTGTCAGGTATGTATGATTATCATTTTATGACATATACCTTCGTATTATAGACAAAATTATAAAAATTGTATTATACCTACAGAGAGAATGAACACTTATTAAACTGCTTGGTCAGGTACTCATTTACAGAATAAAATGGATTTAATTCGAAAAAATATTTTAATTTCATTTTAAAATCAACCAGAGGAAGTCTAGTTATTTCTAGTGGCAATTTATTGTACATATTAACCTTATTGAACAATCCTTGTTTTTGCGTTTTCGATAGTCTTGTTTTTGGTAATACGATTTTCTCTTTGTTACGGGTGCCATAGTTGTGTCGGTCCATAATCTCAATCTCTATTTCGTAGTCATGAGTATGAGAGTTTTATAAAGGAGAAGAATCGCCCCGTTTAGAATCGCTTCTCTATAGTTAGTGCGCTGTAAAATAATAAACAAGATGGTGTGCACTGAGTCACCATAAATATTTCGTCCATGATATAGGTCAGCGCGGACGAAACGAAGTCGCGGGCGAAAACTAGTGCCTAATTAACAAATATATTTTCTTATTCTACCCACAATAGTTTAATATCACTAGCATGTATTTGGATAGATTTTATTGATTTGATTTTATTTACCTGAATTATATTGAATTCAATCGGTTTTGTATATTAAAATTTACGAGTAATAAGTATACTTAGAAAAAGAATTGCAATCATTTCGGCTAGGTTATAGCATAGACTAAATAATATATTTAGTCTATGGTTATAGTATAAGTTTAATACATCCCAAAAATACATAATATTATACATTATTATTGCTATTTCTAATTTAACATCAAGTCAAGTTGAATCTTGCAGAACTCCAGGTAGCGCTCTTCGAGCTTGTCCGAGGGGAGGTGGTCAAGCAATACTCACAGTCAAGTCATCACCGACGATCTGTATGGGAGTCTTGCTGGTGAGGCTGGTCCACGCTGCCCAGTCGTCCTGGTCGAAGGGATCCTCGATGGAGACCATTGGGAACTCCTTGCAGAACTCCAGGTAGCGCTCTTCGAGCTTGTCCGAGGGGAGGTAGTCCGCGGGGTTGGACGCGGGGTTCTTGAAGTCAAGGTCATACGCGTTGTTCTTGAAGAACTCTGACGCGGCAATGTCCATGCCGATGTCAATCTGGAATATACATGGTTTATTAGTTTTATACTTGTGATCGATAGTCGAATATACATGGTTTATTAGTTTTATACTTGTGATCGATAGTCTTATAAAGGCGACTCTCGTTTATATGAACAAACTTCAATGACATGTCTAAATACATATTTTATAATGTATCCAGTATACAAATCTGAAATCATTGTTACTATTTATCTTTAGATAAATAACTATATTTGTATTTATTTGACGTGTAAATTTTTATTTATTAATAAACGAGTATTTCAGAGTATTCTGGAGACTCGGTAAGTGGTCAGGGCCGATGTTCAATGACCCTATATACGAAATAGGAAACATATTTTTTGTGCCTCTATACTTGTTCAAGAACAACCTCGACTCAATTAGTATAGGAATTCTTCATTTTATTTTGCGTTTAACGAGTCTCCAGTATGAATTAGGCTACATAAACGAAAGTCATATTATACCGGGTGTAAATAAACTGCTACCATTAAATGAAACTACATATTCTACCGACCCCACTGAACAACTTTTCCCAAGAATCATACCCGCGGACACCCTTAGTTTAGGAAATAATTGAGTTCCAAACAAAAATGCGTGAACCCTAACGCACCGACATACGGGCGAGTTCAGAGAGAGAGCGTCGTCCGTGAAACCTGAAGCTATTCAAACTCGCCCGTATGTCGGTGTGTTAGGGTCCACGTATTTTTGTTTGGAACTCAATTAGTTTCCAAACTAAGGGTGTCCGCGGTAATGATTCTTGGGAAAAGTGGTTCAGTAGGGTCGGTAGAATATGTGGTTTCATTTAATGGTAGCAGTCTATTTACACCCGGTATATGTCGACACATGCATCATTCGTATGATCGCTGATACACGGCTCCGATATTAGCTTGATAAAGTCTTGTTTTGCCAATATGATTATCAGTCATAATAATCTTTGAAGTATTTGGTTGTATCTCTTATGTTATGGCATGACTTATGTTATGACTCATGCACGAGAGATACGAACAAATACTTCGTAGATTAATATGCTCTGTGAGTCAAGCCAGTGTAACGAACGATATGGCTAAAAGATTTGGGCTCATTATGTGGATTGGAGTGCAAGTTAATTTTTTTGTCTATTCTCTGCACCTGAACTTCAACTTTGAACCCAAGATGTCACAATATTACAGTTGAAGGTTACCTTGCCAGTGTATCCAGCCAGCGCGATAGCATCCTGGATGAGGGACAGGGCTTCCTTGCTGTTCTGAATGAGGGGCGCGAAGCCACCCTCGTCGCCGACAGCAGTGGAGTCCAAGCCGAACTTCTTCTTGATTATGTTCTTCAAGTGGTGGTACACCTCGCTACCCATACGCATTGCTTCGCTAAATGAAGTCGCACCTGTATAAGAAATCGTTGCATGCAACTATAACCGTATGACAAGTTACTTCATTCTAAGGTCATACATAACAAAACTGACTGAAAATATTGTGTGATAGATTATGTCTTCTTATTAATAATGGTCCAATTTCTGCAACTATATTTCTACAAATAGGCGCAATCAGACAGCTAACATAATAGGTTCGCACAAATATTATCATTATAATGTGATCTACTGGACGGTACTTCTATTAACACATGATTATATTTTCATATAGTAATATAAAAGCAACATTTACCAGTGGGAAAGATCATGAACTCCTGCATGGCAAGTTTGTTGCCAGCATGTGAGCCACCATTGATGACATTGAAGGCGGGCACTGGAAGGATTATTTCACTGTTCCCTGCTAAATCAGCCAAGTGCTTGTAAAGTGGAACTCCCTTCTTGGCAGCACCAGCCTTAGCCACAGCTAGTGAAACACCAAGGATGGCGTTAGCTCCAAATTTAGACTTGTTTTCTGTGCCGTCCAGTGTGAGCATAAGTTGATCAATCTAAAACATACACATAATAATACATTATAATTTGTTATTGGATTTTCTATCTAACCTTTATTTGTATAGTCCTACTGCTGGGCATAATGTTCAGGCCAGGATAGAAGGCACGTGAAAACTTAGCAATCAACGGTGCAATATTGCCCCGTTCACCACAAACACATGCTACCACATACACTTACTCAGAAAAAGAATTTTTTTTGTAATTTTCAACTCCCTGTCAGCCAAGTGTATTTGTTGTATTGAGATTTATGGGAATGTTAGACAAAGCGAAGAGGATGGAATAAGGAAATGTAGTATGGATGCCATTTTCTAAACCAGCTGATGGGAATCACGTTATATGGACCCTTCCACTGCTGAGAATGCACAATTGAAACGCAATCTATGACTAACTTCAAGCCTGCCCTTCTGTACTGGCCCAAGCTATAAGCTACCTCTTCCTAAGACTACAAATCATGGTCTTCTTCTGTTTCTACAAAAATAATATAAAAAATTACCTGTTTTTGCTCTGTAACTTCAATGTTTGCTTTTAAGAGTTCAGGAGCAATAATGTCATTGATGTTCTTGACAGCGGTGAGGACTCCTTTGCCGTGGTACTCTGCTTTAACATTGTCACGTAGCTCAAGAGCTTCATGCACACCAGTGGAGGCACCCGAGGGAACAGCAGCACGGAACAGACCCAGCTCAGTTACCTGTTATTTATCAAACAACAATAATTTATACATAATAACTTAGAGAAAAACTTTGATTGTAAAATATCTATTACCGAAAATTTAACTTACCAAGTCAACCTCTACTGTGGGGTTACCACGAGAGTCGAAAATTTGACGGGCTTTGATTGACTTGATTGGCATTTTAGATGAATGGGTCTGTAACAAGAAAAAAGTGTTGAAAAAATGTTTAATCCTTAAGTCTCTTGAATACCTGACCTCACATTTTCAATTTGACCTTGGAAAATGTCAAGATAAGTAGTTCAGCCATCCATCAGCCTGTGTTCACCACTGCTTTCCAAGATTTCACTACTCTTGGCTGTCAAAGTAGTTAAAGTTAAAAGCTTAGAATAAAGTTTAAAACTAACTAGGTAACATATTTATATGTCCTTGGAAAGCTAGTGAAACAAGCTATAATTATGTATATACAAAATAAATATATATTTAATATATCAAAAACTAAAAACGACTACCTTCAGTCAGTGTTATTATTCTTAAATTCAATTACAATTGTATGTAATATATGCATATGTACAAAAATAGAAAAACACAATGTAGTTACATAAATATATAATTCAGTGTTGATAAGGGGGCACATACCATTTAAATACCTACATACATATACAAGGATATACAAGGAGCTCTGAAGCCCCTCTTAAACAAAGTCTTAAACTGTCCTATACAGCTCCTAAAGCCCATATCGTTTTGTGACTTAGTGATAATAAAGGTATATTTTTTTATAGATTTATAAAAAGATATCTCAGAATTCAAAAAGAATATCCATAGATACCTCCTATCCTGATTTCTGAAACCCGCGCCGAAAAAACGCCACACCCATAAATATCCCAGAACTCTATATTCATGTGGGAAAAGTATTGAGTTTCTACTTCTGCCGTATTAATCTAGGTTTTCTTTTTAAATTACCCCACCTTGGCGACTAAATTACAAGCAAGGTCAAGTATAGGTTGAACAAAATTAAGGTAACTTTATAGGAAAAGGTAGAAATATCTGTATAGAATAATTAAAATCGAAATTTTTGTGTTCATTCCTTTGGTAAAAAGGTGCCACCAGGTATTAGTGTATTACATAAAATTGTTAGGAGATCAATAATTTCAAAACTATAGCAACATAATAAATTCTTGATCTCCAGTTATTAAAAGACATCGTATTTATTATTTACCTGATATTAAATGGTGAAAATAAGTAAAACTGCAAGAATTTATCGTAAAAAACTTGCACTCAACTTACACGCTTGCCGGACAATTTTTTGACCACTTTGACCTTTCAAGGTGACTTTAGTGAAGAGCACTACAGTGCGGTATGGTGAAAAACCGGATCAAGAATAGTCAACACTTTTTTAGGTCCGAAAAATTACCGGTATGTCTCATCACTGGTGGTGAAACCAGTGAATTTCTGAGCTGCGTTCAGCGTGATCATCGGGCGCGCCCGCCTAATATGCAATCTCTTTTACACGCGTTGATTTTGTATTAAGATATCCTGTTGTCAGTGTTGGCGAGCAAACAGGCAATACACATACACACGCGAAACTGAACCCAGCTCGCAGATGAATTGTCGCGTTTAACGACTTTGCATCGGAGCCGCGATGAATTCACCTATTTTTTAAATATCAATGTGCTAATTTTGTCTACTTTTTGGAATAAATAGACCACTTAAGGAATTTAATTTGAATAATATCAATTTTTATGTTGTAAAACCGACTTTATAAGTATTTTAGTATTTACAGGAAATGACGTCATCACTTTAGGTTGGATAACTATTCGCATCACTCCGATAGAAATACACTCGTTTTGAAACGGCCCAATCAGTCAAAGTGACAGACACATCAGTATCAGTGCTACCAACAGCAACAGTAATTTTAAAATTTCGACCTCGGTATTTCTTTTTTCAAAACTCTGATTCTGTCTGATAGAACTAGAGAATATAGTTATCTACCCAGCTAGGGTGAGTTCGCACAAAAATCATAAATCTGCATTTTACACCCAAATCAGAGGGGCAATTGTGTAAGACGATCGTCATCAAATTCGATTGTCATATTTATGGCTATTCGGCTAATCAAATTAACCCGTTTGACAGTTGAAATCGTACGTTTTTGTTTGTCAACAACAAAACAAGACAATTATATTCATTTGACGGCCAAAAATGTACGATTTTAATTGTCAAACGGGCTAATTTGCTTAGCCAAATAGCCATATGACAATCAATTTGAATAAGATGGGCTTACACAATCGCACCTCAGGTTCATAATCCGACAGCCAATACATTTCTGTTAAAATAAACAAGCTATAGATACCTATTCGCGCAATGACCCCTGTCTAGTATAAATAATTATTAGTAATTAATAATAATTTAATGAATAATTCTAATAAAAATAGGTTTTAAAAATGACCCTAAACTTTTATTATTTGTTGATAGTGATTATTATTATTTGTTGGTAGTTCTCGAATTCTGATAATTATTGGTAAAATACCTATTAAAACAGGGTTTTTTGATAAAGTTGGTAACATTTACAATTTGTCAGTCTTTCGAAAGCGTTCAAGAAAAAATACGTCTTAGGATGCGTTCAATGAAAATGGAAATGTGCGATGATGACGTGCCTGCAGATCAAATTAATGTCATCGCTTTTTTTTCCTTTAATAAATGTTATGATCGCTTATTTTAAAATCTGTCTGCTAAATACAGCTCAGGGAAGCTATTCCTTAACATAGTTTTTGAATCGTAAATATTTTGAAAACAAGAATAGGCCAATTGTGCAATTGTTGCAGCAATGGATGTATTTTGTGTTAAACGGCCGTACTTCAAAATTACAGGTAGCCCATACGCTGCAGAGAACAGCGAAAATTATTTGCGCTGCTCGATGCTTGCAGCGATACTTGTCAAAGTCATGTAAAATGATCGTTTTAGCGGTTGCACAATTCTAAAGACGTATTTTTTTCTTGAACGCTTTAGAAAGACTGTAACTTGTAAATGTTACCAACTTCATCAAAAAACCCTGTTTTAATAGGTATTTTACCAATAATTATCAGAATTCGAGAACTAACAACAAATAATATAATAATCACTATCAACAAATAATAAGAGTTTTGAAACCTATTTATATAAGAATTACTCATTAAATCATTATTAATTACTAATAATTATTTATATTACACAGAGGTCATTGCACGAATAAGTATTTAAAGCTAGTTTATTTTAACAGAAATGTATTGGATGTCGGATCGTGAACCTTTAGGTGTTAACTGTAGATTTATGATTTTTGTTCGAGCTCACCCTAGCTGCGTAGGTATCTATATTTTCTAGTTCTATCAGACAGAATCAAAGTTTTGAAAAAAGAAATACTGAGGTCGAAATTTTAATTATTGTTCCTGTTGGAAACATTGATACTGATGCGTCTGTCACTTTGACTGATTGGGTTCCGTTTTAAAACGAGTGGGTTTCTATCGGAGTGATGCGAATAGTGATCCAACCTAATGTGATGACGTCATTTCCTGTAAATACTAAAATACGTATAAAGTCAGTTTTAAAGCATAAAAATTTATATTATTCAAATTTAATTCCTAAAAAGGTCTATTTATTCCAAAAAGCAGATAAAAATAGCACATTAATGTTTAAAAAATAAGCAAATTGAGACGAAGCCCATCATTTTAATTTGGAAGTGTATGCGTTGCATGCAGCTAGCAGCACCCTAGTAAGATTGGATGCGGTGCAGTGAGAGGTAACATTTGTTTACTGAATTGGTCTTTTTCAATATTGAATATTTGATACAGAGGCTGTTACACAATCACAGCATCAGATGCCAAAAACAAGGTTCAGTATTCGAATAATTGTTAGAAGTTTTTGATTTCTAATACGGTGTATCGTGATCGGAGAAAAATTATATGTGATGTCATTTCTAGGCACAAAAAAAATATATAGACAAAGGAAGCATTTCAAAGCGTTAGAAAGAGACAGAGCTATATATTCGAAGTTGAAAGAAAAAAGTGCTTCCTGTGAGAAAAGTGTTTTAAAACGGCCCTCTTATTGTCTAACTTTAAAATCCATCGCTACTCAAAAGTGTCGTGATTGGCCAAAAATGATATGTGATGTCATTTCTAGGCACAAAAAAATAATTAAATAAAGACAAATGATCTCTTACGAGTTACGAGCCTAATTCAACTTTCACAATAATAATTTTCACTTTTCCCCCTCTAAAAGCAATGAATTTTTTTCAATTTTTGTTTTTTCTAGTGGTCGCAAACTTGCAAAGCGGGTCCTAAATAGTTCTAATGCTATTTCTGTCGCACGTTTTAAAAATTGTATGCGCTATCCTGCTGTCAGTGTAGGGACCTGACAAAATTGACAATTTATGAGCGGCTAGTGTGATTGTCGCATTACTCGGATCGGAAGCGTTTCAAAACACTTCCGTGCAACTGTCAAATAGGTAACCGTTCGTTTAAAGTGCGCGCCAGATAAGTCTGCGCACGACTGGTGGCGTTACTAACGTTTTACTACATGACCTTTGGCATGATGATTGCCAAACTTGACCCCAGAAAACTAATAAAATTGATAGACATTCTACACACTCACTAGGTACACCTTATTTATCAACAACTTGGCTGCCTGCAATTTATGATTTTGGCGCAGAGTTATCTGGCGCGCACTTTACCTTCGATTTGGTCGGTGTAATTCGTGTCAATTTTTGAAGCGCGTTCCGAATCTAAACATAATCGATTACATTTACATTGCGTCTATCGTCATTCCGAGTCACTGTTAGCCCGATAACGTTAGCCCTAAAATGGTTGTTATGACGTCATGAATGACATAATTCAGGGCGCCATGTTGTGCTATCATCGCCCATGCTTTTGAGCGTTAGCACTCAGAGTGATCTATCAAAAGTGACAGTCGGCCGGCGGCAATTTCACAAAAAGGTTGTTCTTAGTATAAGAGTTTAATATTAAGCGATGAATCAGAGATTATAGTTCGCTTTGTGGATCTAATTTTTATAGTACTAAATAATTACGAGCCCATAAAAAAGGATTTTAGACGAAAGAACAAACCAACACATAATGATTGCTCTCAATGAGGCGCAAATAACTTTTGCACAACGACTTATGTAAAGTATACCCTTTGTTGGT
Source organism: Ypsolopha scabrella (assembly GCA_910592155.1). NCBI lineage: Eukaryota > Metazoa > Arthropoda > Insecta > Lepidoptera > Ypsolophidae > Ypsolopha > Ypsolopha scabrella. The sequence continues at coordinate 9,555,487 of OU342975.1, read as the reverse complement.
ATTCACGTTGGAGGGTAATTTTTCTGTCACTGACAAGTGTCATCCACGTCCCGATGAAATTGTGATGGACGCAGAGCTCCCGACTTAGGCGTTTCCCCCCTAAATTTAGGAGGAAAAGATGTGGGATGGGGTTTAGGGGTAAATATAGGGGGCTTATGTATAAAAAAATAATTAGTCTTTTATTGACTTGAAAAAAGTTACATCTAATGAAATATCTCGTTACTTTGGCTGGGAGAGCTAGATAGCGCTTTTAAAATTTATTTTTGTTCACTATTAGTTTTATTTATCTACAAAACATTACGATGGTCCGATTCTCTCTGCATAGAAATGGCGGATCTTGCGTTGATTATATCATCGAAAAAAAAATTAGGTTTATGTAACAGTCAAATATATGACTTTAGAGGTAATAGGTTGGGGAAAAACTCTCTTCGCAAATAGTATGTATGAACTTATAATAAAATCTCTTTGGCTTTACCATTTGTATCTGGCTGGTTTGGGTATCATTAAAAAGTTTAAATTTAAAAAAAGATAATTCCAAATTTATATTAGGCAAAATGTGTGATTTTCATTTGTTTTTCTGACTGTTAAGATGAGTGAATCTAATGAGGAAATTCGATACATTTTAAAAATTTTACTACAAAAAAGGTAAAAAAGCAAAGCAAGCCGCGAAAAAAATTTGTCATGTTTATGGACCTAGTGCAGTGTGTGAGAGTAGCACAAATTTAGTTTAAGCGTTTTCAATCCGAAAATTTTGATGTCAAAGATGCACCTCGCTCTGGGCGCCCTGTTACGGATAAAATGGATGCCATTTTTGAAAAAGTGGAGCAAGATCGACATATAAGTAGTTGCGATGTAGCTGAAGAACTGGGGAATGACCACAAAACAGTTTTGGTGCATTTGAAAAAAGCTGGGTACACAAAAAAGCTCGATATTTGGGTGCCTCATGAGCTCACTGAAAGAAACTTAATGAACCGTGTACTCATTTGTGATTCTTTATTACAACGTAATGAAACCGAACCATTTTTTAAAAACCTGATAACTAGTGATGAAAAGTGGATCACGTACGACAAGAGCGTGCGAAAAAGGTCGTGATCAAAGGCTGGTCAGGCTTCACAGACTCTGGCGAAACCCGGGTTATATCGCAACAAGGTAATGCTGTGTGTATGGTGGGATTGGAAGGGCATTATTCATTATGAGCTGTTATCGCCAAGCAAGACCATCGATTCTGAACTCTACTGCGAACAACTGATGAGATTAAAGCAAGAAGTTCAGAGAAAGCGGCCGGAATTAGTCAACAGAAGGGGTGTGGTTTTTCATCATGATAACGCTAGACCTCACACATCTTTAGCCACTCAGCAAAAATTAAGAGTTTGGCTGGGACGTATTAATGCATCTGCCGTATAGTCCTGACCTTGCACCTCCAGATTTCTACTTGTTTCGGTCTCTTCAGAATTCTTTAGGCAGTGTCAGGTTAACATCACGAGAGGACTGCCAAAACCACTTGTCGCGGTTTTTTGATCAGAAGCCCCAGAATTTCTATAGCAATGGGATCACGTCTCTACCTACAAGATGGCAGAAAGTTATCGAACAAAATGGCACCTACATACTTTAGTTAAATGTAAATAAACTTTATTAAAAAATGTTTTGAATTTTCATATAAAATGCGAAGAAACTTTTCCCCCAACCCATACTTCAAATGAAACTGATTTTTTCGACCTACTCAAATCGTGTTTACAAAGAGTTTTTAAAATCTTTAGATCATTTCTCTTTTTGGGGGTTTTCACAATGAATTTTGGGCATTTTAGGGATATTTTGTATTTGGTTAGGGGGAACATTTTTTAGGAGTTGGCAACCCTGGTGGACGCCAATTCCCATTCGGAATGACTCCAAATAAACTCTGAATCTCAGCCTAAGGCCGGGTTCCAAATGGCGCAGACAGCACTAAACGTACCATCAAACTACCACGTCACGCCGCACCGCCATCTTCGGTGACTCGGAATGACGATAGACGCGATATAATCGATTATGTCGTGAGTCGGAACGCACTATAATACAGCGTTCCGAAAGGCGATAGCAGTGCTAAAACTACTATCAAAACAAAGGTATCACATGGACCGAAAAAAGTCCGTAATAAGCCGCAAATCTATGAAAAGTCCTAAAACATTAAATTGACTGATTCAAACGTGAGCTAGTCTGCGGGTGATGGACTAGATGAATCTCCATGGCTTTCGGACTAGTCCATGCCAGTCCGCTAGTCCGTTGTGTTTTTTTTATGTAAGTAAAGCATGAAAAAATAATGTTATTCGACGGATGTGATGACGACTTTATTAAAGGAGATGATATCGTATTTATTTTTTCATATTTTCTTTGTATTGTCCTAAGTTTATTATACATATTAAGGTGACTTTCATTTTAACAGCCAAACTCATACTTTAGACTCGGTAAGTGATCAAGACCAAGGTTCAATGACCCTGTTAGTGAAATGCGAAAAATATATTTTGTGCCTTCAACTTGTTCAAGAACAAACAACCTCGCTCGATTCAATTAGTAGAGGACGTCTAAATTTTATTTTGCGTAATTTAAGACAGGGTCATCAAACCTTGGTCCTGACCACTTACCGAGTCTTCAGTATGAATTTAGCTATACAAATTAAAGTCATCTTATTTATGGTGTCTCTCGTTTATACAAGGTAACATTTATTCATGCAGCCATATTCATACTGAAGACTCAGTAAGTAGTCTGTTCTGTATCAAGGTTCGATGACCCTTTTTGTTATATTGTTACGAGCTGGGAGTTCGGGATAAATTAATTTTATACCAATTTGCACCAAAAACCACTAACTGTCTATATTTGAAATCACACACACTATTCAAATACAACTGAAACTAAATAACAACCGGAATTACTAACTGGACTAAATGGTCTCACCGGACTGACTAATTTGTCCGCACTATAATATTAAAAATGTATCATCACTTCTAACTAGAATAGTTACCGGGTTATATTCGCTCTATACATTCGCACTTCAATTCACTAGAGTCGCACTTTGGTTTTCCGCTTTGCCTCGTAGTTAACACTGAACTCCGCTTTTTTTTATTGCTTGAGTGTCTATGTTTTTGGCCTTTTGGCCTTTAAAACTTTGCCCTGGAGAGGCGGAACAGGCAGTTCACGCCTCAAGAACTAACTCCGCGTGCCAATTGCTTCGTCTTTTTTATCTGTTGTGGGGTCTCGCGAGGCCTTTCGAGTTTGCTCGAACACACTAGAAAGGTCGATGAACTTTCTCGCACCGACAGGAACGCACGTCAAGGACTCCAGTCTGTATCCATTCCTTTCCAACCACGAATGCTTTCTCTCTCCCACTTCTTTCTAGTTCAAGTGACGCGATATCACTAGAACCCTCTCACACATTGTGGAACGCACCTCGAAGACTACAGTCTGTATCCGTCCCTTTCCAACCACGAATGCTTTCTCTCTCCTACTTCTTCATGCGAGAATGTCCGAGACATTTTGAGTTCAATGGTTGAATGACCCCTTCCGCGGAAACTTCTCGCATTGTTCAGTTGTGACCTTGGCCCGGAAGCGTCCACACGTCATTCACGCTGAGATTATTTATGAACTTTCTTACGCGTTTTATGTCAATGACTCTGGCATCTCACAAGTACGAGTATTTTCGTCTCGTGTGCCGGTATTTCGTAACAATATTATTCTCCTTTTATCTCAAACTTAAGCCCAGCCCCAAGTCTATTATATTTTGGGAAATAGCAAAAAGTGTTATCGATCCGTCATACTGATTACTTATCAAGCCTACACTACACTATGAATTTGGTTGTTTAAATAAATGTCACCTTATTTAGCAAAATTCATACTTAAGACTCAGTAAGAGGTATCGACCAAGGTTCGATGATCTTTCCTGTGAAATACGCAAAATAAAATTTTAACTTTATACACTAATCGAGTCGAGGTTGTTCTTAAACAAGTTAAGAGGCACAAAAAAACGTTTTGCGTATTTCGCAAGCAGTGTCATTGAACCTTGCCTGACCACTGACTGAGTCTCTAGTATGAATTTGGCTATATAAGTGAAAGGCACCTTATTTAACCAACAGTATAACTACATAATAATAAATAACCAAAATATAGGAGTAGTGCAGTTCAGTAAAAGACTGCCAAAAGACAGAGAAAAGAAGCTTAAATAAATAAACAAATGTGCTGTTTTAGTTTAGGGATCCAGTCAAGTTTTTTCGGATAAACCTTCTTAGAAAATAACATTGCCTACATTTCACAAATTCTACATTTTTAACATATTCAGAAGTAACTGCGTAACAAATACGCCAAAAGGTCTGCCAAACGCTTAGAAACAAATATTTTTATTTAGCGAGTCGTCAATCACGCACAAAGTGTGGAAACAGACTAATTTGACGAAGCGTAAACAAGTATTTTTATGCATAGGACATATATATTATATAGGCTTACATAAAAACAATTGGCGAAACTCAAACCAGAGGTAGTGTTCATGTATAGAAACAAGACTGTGGAATTAGTTTTTGAAAATTCTAAAAGTCAATATTTATTTTAAAATTTTCCCGGACGAGATACACCCAAACATTGTGTTGCCTAGACAGAAGACAACCAGCCCCCTTATCGTCTAACTTCAAATTTAAAATAAAACAAAGCAATATTGTCTAAAACGATTACGCGCGAAAACAACAAAAAGAAAAGTCCGCGACGACGTGCGGGCGGTATTATCAAAGACCCCCGCTGTCCGTGGATCCAAGTTGCCGCCGCACGTACTAACGTGTTTCACAGACTATTCCCGGCGAGGAATCCCCACAAGCCGAATTACCGCGATGCCCCCCGCCCCGCGTAGCGCTGCGTCCATTGCCGCCGTCAGTAACCGCGCAAACGCATCAACGCAATATTGTGTGTGTCTGTAATCGTAAGTGAAAAGTGACAAAAAGCAACATGCCGTATGCCTACACCAACTCGGAGTACTTTGATATGGTGATGTGCTACATGGCTAGTGGCTTCGTGCTGGACTTTGCTCGGGAGCTGTACCAACGTCTGCACCCTCACGGTAGCGTGCCTACTCGCGCCACAGTGCTCGGCGCAACCCAGAGGTTGCGGGATTACGGTGTTTTTCGGCGCCCTAATTACGATGGCGGCCGACCTCGTCATAGGCACCTGGAGGATGAAGTCCTCGAATTCTTTGAGATGTTCCCGGAAGCAAGTACTAACGATGGAGCGAAGGAGTTCGGTGTTAGCCAATTTTATTGTTGGCACCTGTTGCGAGAGGGCGGGCAACACCCATATCATTTCACAAGGGTACAAGAACTACCTGAGCGTGACTACGGGCCCCGGATTGTGTTTTGTGAGTGGTTGTTGCAGAACCGCAACCGAAACATCTTTTGGACTGACAAGTCCACATTCACGCGGGTCAGACTGTTTAACCAACATAACGCACATGTGTGGTCGCCTCACAACCCTCACGCAATCCGAGTGGATCACGTGCAGTACCGTGTTTCCGTGAACGTATGGGCTGGCATCGTGAACGGTCACATCGTGGGGCCTCTGTTCCCGGAGAGGCTGAATAGTGTTACATATCTCGAGCTGCTCGAGCATGTGGGGGACCTTCTGGACGAGTTACCACTAGATGTACATCGTGGCGGCGGTCTCTTCTATCAGCACGATGGAGCACCCGCTCACTTCGCCCTAGCAGCAGTGCGCCACTATCTCAATGAGAAGTACGGGCAGAGATGGATAGGAAATGGAGGTCCGGTTCCTTGGCCTCCACGTTCACCAGACCTTACACCGTTGGACTTCTTTTTGTGGGGCGTGTGAAAGATTTGGTGTACACAGACAATTTTCTTTCTGTGAGAACTGTGGCGCTACTAAAAGCCAAAATAATAAGTGCATTTGACGTAGTGCGACAGGACCGAGAAACACTTGGAAGGGTGCAGTCTAACATACTGAGACGTGCTAACCTGTGCATTCAGTACAATGGACGGCACTTTCAACAGCATTTGTAAAAAGGTAAATAATTTGATTCTCGTCACTGTACTTTCCGCTTATTTAGTTATCGTGCCAAACGCTAGCAATATGTTCGGCACGCACACACATTTCTATTCGAACTTTGTGTTATTTTAGCTTCGCGTTTTTATGTATCATACCTACATCATACTTTTGTTATGTACTGTATTTACTTGTCAACCTTCAGTGTATTTTTCAGTCGATGTAGATAGCTATGCTTTGTCCCTTAGTTGTACTAATTAATTATATAAGCCTAAAATGTGTCTTCACTCAAAAGTACATGTTAGTTAATTCTCATTTATAATTTTAAGAGTCACAAACTTATGTTGAAATCACATTACCTTACATGTTAAAAATTCCAAGAGGTACTTCTAGCCTGCGAAATGTATGTGCTTTTGTGTTTATGCGTTCTTGACTGTGTCTTGAAACTGTATTATGTATATATTTTCCGTTAAATAAAGACTTTTGAAAATGAAATGAAAATGTGTTATTTTAGCAAAACGATAAACCTTGAATTCCTCCTAAACTTCATCAAAACAACTTTTTTTGCTGTTAATAATTAGGGCAAGCAAATGAAAATGTGTTGTATTAAATGATATTACGGTGATAGGCAATAATATTTCAAAACGAAATAATTAGGTATCTACCTACTAGCATAACGACCGTCCATAGTCGGTTATTATTAAGGTGTGAGCGTGTCCTTGAAAGCGGGATTTCATTCAACCGGCCTGAATCGTCTAACGTGAACATCTATCGCTATCGCTTGTCGTGTCAATCGCTTTTCAAATGATGTGTGATGCCATTTATAGCTAATCATGATACGTTTGAAAGCGATAGCGATAAATGTTGAAGTTAGACGATAAGGAGGCTAGTTGTCTCCTGTCTAGGCGACACATCAGCTGTGTTGGGTGTGTCTCGTCTGGAAAAACGTTAAAATTAAATATTGACTTTTAGAATTTTCAAAAACTAATTCCACAGTCTTGTTTCTATACATGAACACTACCTCTGGTTTGAGTTTCGCCAATTGTTTTTATGTAACCCTATACATCGTTACCGCAAAAGAAAGCATTTCGGCACTAGGGTTATCGCACGCATGACGCGTAAATAATGGTCTTAATCTCAGCCTGAAAGTGCATTTTGAGTCCGAACTCAATCTTACAAACGTCAAAAAGTGACGTGATCACATACTAGAGTGACGTTTGTAAGATTGAGTTCCTCTTGAGTTTGAACTCAAAATGCACTCTGAATCTCAGCCTCAGATTGAGTTCGGACTCAAAATGCACTCTGAATCTCAGCGTCAGATTGAGTTCGGACTCAAAATGCACTCTGAATCTCAGCTTAATCGATTATGTCTTGAATCGGAACGCACTATAACTCGAGACTCGAAAATCGATTACATATTACATCGCGTCAATTCGCGTTTATCGTCATTCCGAATCATTGATAGCCGCACGGCGTGAGTAGTTTGATGGTACTTTTAGTGCTGTCAGCGCCATTCGGAACCCGGCCTTAGTCTCCTTCCGAGTAAAATTCGCTCGTTTCGAATCGAATCCTTCAAATTGCTTTGTTTTGTTGTTGATGGATGGAAGCTGGGAATCTGATTCTGATAGATTTTCGCTGAAATGTTCAGTTTTTCTCGTTGTAAAATTCCACAATCCTAATTAATAATGAGTGAAAAAAAGGATCTCAAGAAAGAGAAAGAAGAAAAGGTCCCCATCATCATAAAAAATGCAACTGATCTACAACGTCTTAAACTAGAAAAGCTAATGAAAAACCCTGTGAGTTCATGTGTCCCTTCAATATTTCATTATTTTCAGGTATTTGCTCGGTTAATATATTTTTGATAATACATTACCGGGTCAGAACAACCACCACTGCTTATTCATTGACAACGGGGGTCGCCTCGCCCCGCTTCGCTCGGCTCCTAATTATGTACTTACATGTCAACCTAACCGCTCCTCCTCGCTTCGCTCGTCGTCACAACCTATTTTTACGAAAAATATTAATTTAAGTGGAAAAATGAGGAGTATAAAAAAGGTTTATTTTTAGGCACTCTTAACATTACATTAGAAAAAAAAACGACTAAATCAAAATTTTGGCTCAGACAATGGTATCGATTTGGTGCAACCAGACTTATTTGACAGGACTAAACTTAGGTAGCATTCCAAATCACTTTTCAAGATTAAAATATTGTTCGCTGTCAGACAAAAATAGCTCGATGCTGTTTCCAAAACATCTACTTTTAGGTTTTGGAACCAGCATTGAGCTACTTATGTGTAACAGAAAGCAATATTTTAATCTTGAAAAGTGATTTGGAATGCTACCTTAATTTGTTCCGACATTTTCTTACTGTGTTCAAAAGACAATGACAGCATGCTTAAAATACGGTTACTCCTGTCAAACAATTTAAGTCATGTAATCGTGTTACACCAAATCAACACCACTATATTGTCGGCTTACTGCAAGAAGTCATTAACTGCATTAGGTAGCTCAGTGTATAGACGTTGAGTTCTATAATAATCTGAAATCATTTTTGTCCTACCTTTGTTCTAAAGATATTTGACTTTATGTCTGAAGCAAAAAAAAAATTGTTTTTATTAAAAAAAAAAGAAATCCTTTGTCATAAATTTCATTTCTACTTCAGCTGAATTCAAAATAAGCTACAAACTGAAACTTTTGAAGTTATGGCCAAAATGACAGAAAAGCTAAAAGCGCAATTATCTCGGAAATTTTTGCAGATAATGACTTCTTGCAGTAAGCCGATGATATGACCTAACCATGTGTTGATGGAAGGTGGCTCCCTCACTTTCAAAGGAGTTACTTGGAGTTGTATGCATGTATGTGTACATAGCCATGTCAAACCCTGTTCTATTGTTATCACTTTGCAGCTTTCGACAATGCCTATAAGTAACTTAGATGGTACCAGGACCTCTGGTATACATTGATAAACTTAAAACAGTAAAGTAATCATGTTTTCTTTTTTATATTTTGCAGGATAAGCAAGTGCTGCTGCCAGAGCCTCCAAAGCAGAAGAGCTTGGCACCACCTCCTGACTTTGTCCGAAATGTGATGGGTTCGAGTGCTGGTGCCGGCTCTGGGGAATTTCATGTTTATCGTCATCTTCGACGCAAGGAGTATGCACGGCAGAAGTTTATTCAAGAAAAAAGTGAAAAGGTATACTGGTTCCCAAAAACTGTAAACTATAGTATAAAAATTCAACAGTTGGCCATTGATGTATATTGTTCTGAGCAATTGGCATTCTACAAATCATAGCGTGAATTTATTAATAGTCAGCATTCCATAAAAGTCAGCATAAAGCAAATACAAATGGGTTTCTATAATGTAAACAGTATTTGTTGTTTTGTGCTATGTGCATTAAAATATAACTTCTGTATAACAGTGATGAGGGTCTATCCATCGATCCATAAGCCTGTGTTTGTCCGCTGCTTGACAGATTCTGCCACCCTTGGCAGTCCTCCTCATCCAGCCACCACCCATAACATTGTTCAGGTCATAGGCGTACGCTACGCTTGGCTGTATGTGGTTTCCGTACTAGCGCCTTTTGGTACCAATAGCCATTATATGGCTTGCGCACTGAGACTTCAACCTACTGATTCTGCAGGGTATTAACAACAAAAATTTGTTTTTCAGGAAAAGCTAGATGATGAATATCACAATAAAATTGAAGAAAACAAGAAAGCTGCTGAAAAAAGAACTGCTAAAAAGAGAGCTAAAAGGTTGAAAAAAAAGAAAAATGCTAAATTAAAAGTAAAACATGCTAAAACTGATAAAAAACAGAATGTATCATCACAATCCGATGATGACAGTAGTGAAGAAGATGCTGAGAAACCAGAATCAAATAAAATAGTTGAGGAGATACCTACCAATAGCTCAGAAAGTAAAGGAAAAAAAGCCGATAGTAATTACCCAGAAAAAGCTGATGATCTTTGAATCAACCTTTACTTTTAGGCATAGCATTTAAGGCATTATGAGTTTGAATTGCTATTAGAAACAGACCTTTTGGAATGGAGAGGTGAATGATGCCTGTGTGTGTCGTTGATGGAAGTGCATGAGTATGTGTGTACATTGAGTACACTCAACATTTCCCATCCTATAGCAATTCAAACGATTTCTTAGGGTAAATAAATATTCATATTGTTAAGTACATTTTTTATTTTAAAAATATGCATAATTATGTTTTAATATAACCAGTCAAGTAATCATATGAAATCAGAATTTAAACAAAAACGGAATAGCTGTTGTGAGCATACATTTCATTATTGATGAAGAAATAAGGTGGCATTGGAGGTACAGATGTGGTTAAGCTATCTGTTGGTTGAGACGCATCAAGCCCATTCTGTTTATCCTGTGGCCTGTGACACACCATCTTCCTCCACAAGCGAGGAATTATCGCGAACCTAGAATGAAGTTTTCTTTTTTAACATCAAGCTTCGCGCAGGATTGACAGCTACACAACACGTCTTAAAGAAGAGATAGAGTAAATTAATAACTATAATTAAAAAAACCGTTCCGGACAAATACTAAAATGAACAAAAACCTTTTATTTAAAAAAACTTTTGTAGTCTAGAACTCAGTATCTACGAACCAGCAAATATAAATTTTAAAATTAGCTTTAGTAACGTATAATTATGAGATCATCACATCATGGTTATTAACACAAATCGACTAATAATTACAAAAAAATATTTTGTTCTTTGACCCTTCCATTGCTTTTCCAATAAAAAGTTGTATGCACGCGCTACTGTGTGCGCGTCATTACGATTAACATTATGCCTTTCAAATTCCTACGTCAGTTTTTCTAGAAAATCCTCTGTGTGATAGACGGACACGAGAGTGATCTTATATTTCTTCGTTTTTTCTTTTAGGTACGGAACCCTTTTGAACGGAATTAGAATAAATTCCAAGATAGTAGACGCGGGTGAATCGGGTGTGGACTGTGACTTGCATTTCACAGTTCACACTCGGGATCACCTCTGACACCCCCTAGGGGATTTATGTCAGTGATAGATTTAATCATTCTGTATCAGCTAACATAGCTATCGTATTATTTTTGTCAGTAAATGATGAGTATCTTTGTTTGCTTACCCGAGAATTAAAATCACAACACAAATGGCAATCAGTATGAGAGCTTGCCAAAATTGAAGCATGTTTAAAATTTTTGCACTTTTTAATTAGACAATTTGCAAGGAGTGAGGAAAGAATGAGATAAAAGTACACAATAAATCATAACTAATTTTTTTTTCCAGTTACCCACATGTTTTCTTGTTTTAGTTATGATATGAACCAACCCGCCTGCCGAGCGGAGCGTGAGCATTTCTTCCAAGAGGATCGCCAAGTGTGGCGAAATCTTGATAAGGCCTATGTCCAGCAGTGGACAAACTATAGGTATAGGCTGGTGGATGAATCAGATGACGGGAATAGAAATAAAATGACTGACTTCGGATGATCTTCTGGAGTATTCAGGATACCCATTGTTATCAAAAATAACTATGATCGTTTATGAAGTAGTTTAAAAAAATTACGTATTTTTTTACCGACAACATAATAAAAGAAAGTAATCTTCTATTTTAAACTTATTTCTCAAAAATCGATTTCGGGATAGTTGTATTTTGCCATTGATACCAATATATAAATACTAAGGTATTTCTCATAATAAAATTTATTTTAGATTTTTTAAGCAGCGATTTTTTTTATTCCTAGTAGAAGCAGAGTAATTGATTAAAAACATTGACCTCTCATAAACAACAAGACACACAGTCTCTAAGAAAAGTTCGTCAGAAAGTGTCCGAACGCGAGACGTGCATAGTAGCAAAAATCTTCAACCAAATTAAGACGTTATGTCGTTAACATAAGATGCAATGTCTGTTGTACGAAATCGTCATTCGAATTTGTCAGGCCATAGCGGTGACATAATTCATCGCGGACACTTTTTGAGCGAGATTGTGAGTCTAGTTGTTTATGAGAGGTCAATGATTAAAAATTAAGTTTTTCGAGAACGCGAATACATCTTAATCTTTTTATTACATAAAAACGTAGGCTACGTCACCCCATGCATCGTACTTGGTTTGCCATGTACAAAATTTTTCATAGATTTTCAACGATTAAATATGGTCACGCAAGGCCACCCGTTGACAGCAACGTCACCGTTCTGCTCGCCTTCTTCGAGAGTACAATCATGTCCCGGAACCATCATCCACTCTTGCAGTGGAACCCGCGTCAGAACCTGCACCTGCGTCTGACGCGCTGCCAACGCTGAACCCTTCCGTTCAACTCTCAGAGCCAATGCCAGTCCGTGAGTAACTATAAATAAAAACCTCGACGTCGCGAGTACATAATACATCTTTTATAAAAAAAACGAGGAATAATTGGTAAAAATGGACTACAATAAAAAAATAAATACTATGATTGTTCCGTTGATAGGAAAAAGTACCTATTGCCCTATTGGTATCTTTAAAGGTGTCCTGTATTTTAGGAAGTACATATTTAGTTTTTAGGGTTCCGTAGTACCTAAAAGTTACTTACGGTGAGACTCCGTTGTCCGTCCGTCCGTATGTCACAGCCTCATACATAACTAAGTCATAACTTTAGCACTGTTAAAGATAAAGATTTGAAATTTTCTACAAAATTAGCATTCACTCGCCTGCACAATACGGTACAAAAAAAAGTGAAAAATTTGGAATTGTTCAAAATATTTACAATACAAAAGTAAGAAAAATAAATTCTTAAAAATACAATTATGGCTATCAAATTGTTATATCAAATGTTAAAGAGCTGATTGTAAAAATATATACTTACTTTTACTATTCACTGCCACAGATTTCGAGAAATCTTTGAAAAACCACTAAAAATGCATGTCTCCCCCCCTTATTTCCGAAACTGGTGGACCGAAAAATATGACGATTATAGTTATAGGTCATAAGCATAACAGGAAAACTATAGCGATTAAAAAAAGTTGACAACAGAGAAATACTATAAAAAAATGATTATTTTTATTTTATAGAAATACAATATGGGTATCGATTATCAAATTGTAGTTATTAAAGAGCTGATTATAAAAATATATACTTTTACTATATTTACTGGCACCGATTTCGAGAAAATCTTTGAAAAACCACAAAAAATGCATGTCCCCCCCGAAATAAATCGATAATTTAGGATTAGGTAAAGATTACAGGAAAAATATAGCTGGTGAGAAATTCACGATAACAAAATGACAAAATTAAATTTTTCATCCACGAGTTTAATTTCGAGTATGGTATAAAAATATTTGAGTCTCTCTTTTGTAGTACAATCAATTCTTTTTTTATTTATCATAAACAGTAAATGGCAAGATATAGTTAGGAAGTCAGACTTTGATCTATTCTTTATTTTGCGCATTTCACAGAAAGGGTGAACTTTGATCCTGACCATTTACCGAGTCTCCAGTATGAATTTGGCTATATAACTTTAATTTATGCAGCCAAATTCTCACTGAAGACTCGATAAGTGCTCAGTAACAAGGTTCGATGACCCTTTTCGTGAAATTCGTAAATTATTCTTTTCATGTTCCTTACAAACGCAAGCCCAGCGCCCCGAGTCAGAATCAATTACTATGGGACGTCAAGGTTTTATTTTGCGAAATTAGCAAAGTGTTATCGATCCGTGTTACTGATCATTCACCAAGCCTCCAGTATGAGTTTGGCTGTTTAAGTTATATTTGGCTGTATAATAATATTATACAGGATGTAAATGCAAAGTTAAGAATCCCTTTAGGGTATGAAAGTATACACGATTCTGATGTCATTACGAGAAAAAAAAATATACCTTGAATTTTCACCAAAAATTCCATCATTTTTCTAAGCTATGGCTACGCAGCTCACCGGCCTCTCCGCACACCTAATTGCACCCCGCAACCCTCATCCGAGTTTCCTGCGACCGTGAGGGTGTCCACGAGATTAGTGTATTTTGGGTAAAGAAAATCGTCTTATTATGAGGTACTTATTTAGAGATCCCAGTATTTAAAATAATATCTTTACCGGTCATACTAACACACCCTTAAAGGATTCTTGCCTTTGCTTTTACACCCGGTATTAATGGCTTGGTACCGGCATCGCGTAGTATCGCACAGCACACGACTTGCCATGCTAACCACTCTACTACTTGCATAATGCAACGCTTGTCTAGGTAACAACAGATCGCAGTGCCTATGAGTTTGCGTTTATAAACAGAGTTATCAAAACTGCAAAATATATAAGACGAACTTTTATTATAAAATCATCAAATAATAATTAATTATACAATAAGGAGCGCTAATAATACAGGTAAGTTTACTGGACAGTCGCCATCACGCTATCTTCGTTCTTCTTGAGTATGACGAAGCCCTCCATGACGGGCGAGAGTGGTATGTATTCGTCTGTGGCGAGTTCGGCGCGCTCCCCGAACGAGAGCAGCACGGGCGTTGTGTGTGTGTGCGAGCCGGCGATCGTCTTCGGCGTTCCCGCTTTCCCTATCACGTCGACAGCCTACAAAACCAGGGATAAGTTAAAATAAAAGCCTGAGCCACGCCTTTATATTTAGCGGAACGGAACAATGTACATCAAAAGTTAAGTTCCGTATTAAATGAAGAGGAAACTGCTTGCAAATACAGATAGCGCGCGAGTTGAACGCAGATCTGAAGACTGCACTATATTATACACACACAGGCGTGAGAGGGAGGTGTGCGGACGGCGAGGGGAGGTGCTCCCGCCCTTCACCTCAGCCCCCGACTGCGTTCAACTCGCGCGCTATTTGTAGATACGTTCCACACCCAAAGGGTCAAAAAGGAACCATAATAGTGGTACTTCGTGGTATATCCGTATGTTTGTTACAGCCTCATAATTTTGACCCCCTTAAACTAGGGACATGGATTTTGGTAAAAAATTGCATTTATGTATTTTCACATGGTGGGAGAGGTTTCAACACATTATGTCATCTGTGGAAGAACTTAGATTTAGAAGGAAGGCCATAACATTTATTTTTTAAGTTTGATGTGGTTTAATTTCACATTTATAGCAATAAAATAAATTCAATCATAATCGGTTACAAATACGTGTAAGGTAATGGTGGGTGCTTCAGCTCTTCATCTTGACTTAAGATTACAAGCAAATGTTGCTGAATGGTAAAACAATGTTAACCTGTCCAACGCGCACACTGACGTTCAGGGGTTGCAGGTTCTCATCGAGTGTCACCAGCCAACGGGGCTGCATCGCCGTCGCCAAAACGTACAGCAAATAGTGCGACTTGCCCAGGATAACTGTGAACAAATATCTGTATGTTTACATATATACTAATTACAATAAATCTTAAACAACTGTTCCTTACCTTACGATTGGTATATAGAAACTACGATAATGGGTTGACTGGTAGAAAATGCCTTATGCATTAAGTCCGCCTTTTTGTGCTTATTTTTTGTGCAATAAAGTATTTATGATGATTATGATGATAATACGATGTAGGTTAAAGTAGGTTTCATACAAATAAATAGCTCCATAATTGCTGTATGAATTTTGTCAATTTTGCAATTCTGCTTATTTGCATATAATATGCTAACAAAGCCGCTAATTCTGTTATTTGTAATATTTTCATAGAAGATTGCAAAATTTGGCACTGGAAGTGAAATGTCGTACTTAAATCTTATTTTGCAAGTGTTTTAAGACATAGGGAATAAAATGAGGAATGTGAGTTTAACCCTTTATAGGACAGAGGAACCGGGCTTATGTATGTAAAAAAAACACTTGTATATAAAAATAAAAAAATGTAAAAAAAACATTTTTTTTATCCATATTATTTTCTTTATTTTTTATTATTGATCTTTAGTTTTTTTTTATTTATCTGGCTTTTCCAACACTTTGAAATAAAAATGACAATTTACTAATCATTTTTTATTATTTTTTTACAAATTGGGCGAAAATATGGTGTCCAATATATGGCCAGAGCCTTATAAAGGGTTAAAACACAAATACCTCGAAAAAATAAGGGACATCCTATGTATTCCTTTATAAATTCGAAGCCACTCGGAAGAATTTTGATGCGATTTTCTAATTTGTTAACTACACTTGTGCCTACACTCATCCGAACTATATGTCCTATCCTATGACGATGTTATTAGTCCGGGATTTAGTTTCAGATGATTTCTATTGAATCCAATGAACTTTTTGATTTCTTGTGTAAAAATGGATGAAGGACATGTTTTTACAAGTGACATTGGTGTCGATTTGGTGCAACACGACTTAACTCATTTGACAGGACTAAACTAAATTAAGGCATTCTGTCTTTTTCTTTCTGTATCGAAAAGCCAAGGACAGGACGCTTAAAATAAGGTTAGTCCAGTCAAACAAGTAAAGTCGTGTTGCACCGAATCGACACCATTAACCAGCGCGACACCTACTTATAAGTCTCAGGAACTCCAAATGGGTGTCAAACTTAAGTTCTACTTATGTTCTAAGGGAAAACAGTGTTATAATATATATTATTTTAATAATAATAGGGTTTCATAAATCTATTATGTATGCTATTGATTGTATTTTTTTATCTTGCATTTCAGAAGTATTGAAGTTCCTACATCTAATTATTTTGTTAAATCTTCATAATCCTACAAAACAACATGTCATTATGTCTTTACTGGTCTATAAATTATCCAATAAAAGCATTATTTAAACAACGAAGGCAATTTATACGAGATGAAAATCAAGCCCGAAATCTAGAAACCCTAGTTACAGAGACACTTCCCAAGAGCCTGAAGTTAAATTCAAAATCCAAAAGCTAGTTCAATTAATAAATAGTATCAGTATTTACATTTAAACAGACAATATTTACGTTCACAATTCAAATTCCAACAACTGTGTAAATAGCCGTAATCGTCCTAATATCGAATACACTGCGCACATTCCGCACACGTCTTGTCTGACGAGGTGGCCGAGAGGTTAAGGCGTTGGACTGCTAATCCAATGTGCTCTGCACGCGTGGGTTCGAATCCCATCCTCGTCGTTTTTTTATTGTATATCATTTTGTTACTAATATTGGCTACCTTTTAGATAAACAAATTCAACCAACCGAACAATATTTTATTTGCGCACATAAACGCTTTAACTCTAAAGCTTCAATTTATAATGTCACTGTCACCGAGCCGTGGTGATTTTATGAAATTGAGACGATTGAGAGAAGTCCCTGCAGTTATAATTGGATTAGTAAAATTACCCCGCGACATAAACATATACCGGCGGGTCTACCACGTAATTCGATGATCATGGTAATGGGCTTCGTTTTGACAGTTGAAGCCCATTATTGAGCTTCGTCGTACCGCGTAAAATAATTGTGATGGTCTTCAAGCCCATGTCAATTGAGTGAATGATTTTCATACATATTTGACGTTTGAACACAATTATTGGTATCGCGTAACAAAAAAAAAAAAAAAACCAACTTCATGACCATTTTGAAATGTCAAATGAAAGCCGGGCCACCAGAGCTCCGGTGTTCATAATAAATTTGCACAATTTTGGTATTTTCCAGCAATATTGTGGGGTACCTAAATCTACTATGCTTGGTTTTTCGTAGATATAACTTTTCGTGCCTTGTTTACGTGTTTTTTGTTCTAATAATCGAATGGCGAGAGCGTACTTGCTGTCTGCGGCGGGCGGAGGAGGAACACCTAAAAGCCAGGGAAAGAATCCAGCGAAGGATGCAGAAAGATATTTGCAGGCCGATGCTTCTACCCAGCGACCTATTCTTCTACCAGAGATATCGTTCACGGAAAACTTTCGCCTTTCAAAGGTATGGCCTGTTGTTACCTACTAAATTATGCGAATATTTTTTCCCATAGTGCCCCCTTATCTACACCCCAACCCAAACTTATTGTCACATGCCAATTTCACGAAACTTTGCGACGAAAAAAACACTGCAGTGCGTCCAGAAATCAAGGTAGTTTATTGTAGTTTCAACCAAACCAAACAAGAAAATGTAGTGTTACTCATCTACTTACTTCAGTGTACTTCTGTAATCAAATAACCAAGCCTAACATTGAAGTTTACAGCTTACTGAGTAATTAAATTATCAAACATAACAGTGAAGTTTCTGACATCTTTTTTACAGATTCTGGTAGCATTACAGATGTATGCTAGTGTTACCAAGGCGACACACGTAGGGAAAAACAACTCCCTAAACCTTTCACAATCAAAATGTCTGATTGTCTGATGGAAGTTATGGAAGAGCTGAATCCACCACATATCTTGCAAAAATATATTCATTTTCCAAGATCTCAGTCAGAAGGGAATGAAACTTCAGAGAGGTAATGTTGATTTATAATAATACCTTCAATTTGTAGTTGTTAAAATCAAGTACAAATACTGTAATATTTCAAATATTCACACACAACATTAATATTATTTGCATTTTCTTTAAGATTTATGGAGAAGTTTGGATTTCTTGTGCATTTGCCCCAAGGACAATGAAGAATCATCCTTCAACATGAAGAGACCACTCACTCAATGTCATAGTGGTATTTAATACTTTCCAAAACATGAGATGAATTAATTTGGATGCACTGAGCATGGATCTTCAGCGTCCACCTCCACAAATTCCATTCCATGGAGACCATAAACAAATTGATGAGGGAAGAGTTGCTTTGGTCGATAGGCTGTGGAGGAGTTGACATCTAAATTAGTTATAGAATATGTTCATTATTTGTATACCATATTTTTTATGTTTTAACAAATTTTAGTGTAATTTATAAGAAATGTATAATTTGCAGCAGTCGCTGTTTGTACCTTAATTTTAAAAAAGGGTATATAATACAATAATACTATAGCTTATAGTCTTTCACAGGTGATGGGACTAATGCATGGTACATGTATTTACTAAATTTTGTAATTAAATTATTTATATTGATAAGTTTATTGTAAACATGACATGTAATTTTTTTTGGTTGTTTTTTTTTGTATTTAGACTTAATTTAAGTGTTGATTCTACAAATTCTGCTCAATTAAATATATTATGTGGTCTATTTTAATATCTGAAGTATGAATAAATAGTATTATTGTATTATGTACCCTTTTCTGAAATTAATATTTAATGACTAGAGATAATTATGTACATAAAGCAGGTATTGATCAATTAACATTGTCAGTTTTAGATCACATTTAATGTTATTAAGTTAGGATGCCCACAGAAATTTCTGGACACCTCTTTACTCTGCTTAGGATATAAGGCCTTTGGTAAATAAAGTGTATGTTGGGTTTTATCACTGTCAGAACAATAAATGGCTTCTGTTTTGGCTATGACTTGTTCTTTTTTCGTCCCATCATCTTCCTGAATGGATTGATTGAATACATATTAAGTACATAAGGCTTATGTCCAGCAGTGGATGAAACAGGCTGATGGATTGATACATACATAATACTTATGCCTGTCTCCCAAAGGTATAGTTGGAGACTGCATATTTCCATCTGATATGACTCAGACCTCCGTTCACTGATTAAAACTTTCGTCAGGCTCCAACTGACAGCAGGATAGAGTATACCGTTTTCAAAGCATGCGACAGATGGCATTGGAACCTGTGTGGTGTTAATTTATGAACGCGGCCCTGGCATACCCCTCACATAATGTCCTTCTAGGACAACCAAGTAGAGTTATATCTTCCACTTTCCTTACCATTCTTTTCATTTGTCATTCTACTTTCATTCATACCCTTTATATTTAGACCAAACAACTAAATGTTTTTTTCCATTAAAGTATTTAGATTTTAATTCTTTTATAATCTTGTCAAACTTAGATACTTTTCTCAGAATAACATCATTTTGAACCTACATGGAATTTCAGAAATAAAACACTACTTTTGCACTGGTTATTATTTATGTATTAACACACTTATTTTTAGTAAGTACCTACTGAAACCTCAAGTCTTACATATTAGATTTTTATCATCTATTTTAAAAATTAACTTAAGTAATTGCTAAATTACCTCATTAACAACACTGCATTCAAAATCACAATACATTTCCACTGTGACTTAACACATTGCCCGGTTAACATTGTACCAATATTGCTGACCATCTTTTCGACAGCCGAGTCCAACTTCATTCACAATCACAATACATTTCCACTGAGACTTTACACGTTGCTTCGCTAATAGTGCTGCGATGTTGTTGACCACCTTCTCTACAGCCAAGTCTAAGTTCTCCATGAAAATGTCTTGTCTCTGTCTGTATGCTGGCATTCTGAAACATAATATTTGATTGTTTTAAGTAAAACAAAAAGAGAAACAGGCACTGTATTGATGATGTTGAGTTGGGACGCCTGCTGGGCTCAGTCAGGCGGATGGTTGGCTCTCCACTTGGAGCTATTCCATCCAATTCCCATTGCATGAAGCTTTGGTATTCTAATGTCTATTTCCTCCTCAATTCTTCCGCAGGCACTGTATTATGTTACACTGTTGATTTTCCAAAACTTCTACAGATTTTGGTAAAAAGTAAAGAAAAATTGACATTGCCTTATGTTATGATATTGATTTTCCCAGAACTTTGAAATTAAATAGAAGAAAAACACAACAGTAGGTAGGTATACTTACTTACTTTTATTTACAAACTTGAAATAGAAATGAAAACGAAACTTTTCGAGGGAGGTTATTTTTGTCATGTGCGTTTGGTTATTCATTTCTCATTTGCATTTATTACGTTAAGTGATAAATTTGAAAATAAAACAATAAGAAACATTGTAAAACTTCTTTTCAATACGAAAAGAGGATCAGACTAATTAAATAGGTGCTCATATCTACGAATAACTTGGTTTATAATAACTTCGAAAACGCATCAACCCATAACTAAATTGAATAAACAAAACGCAGATTTTCATTCGTTCATGATGTTCATTGTCATTGCAATTTTTACAAAATAGGTCCGATTCAGACTCTGGTAATGGTAATGAAGTTCAAAATGATGTTCAAACCCATGACAATCAGAATTACGTGGTAGACCCGCGGGTGTAATATAAATAGACTACAATAGACTGCTACCATTAAATGAAACCACATATTCTACCGACCCTACTAAACCACTTTTCCCAAGAATCATACGCGCGGACACCCATAGTTTGGGAAATAATTGAGTTTCAAACAAAAACGCGTGAACCCTAACGCACTGACATACGGGCGAGTTTAGAGAGAGCGTCGTCCGTGAAACAGCTGTTCCGGTGCAGCGTTCTAAAATAGACCTTCCTCCTGCGAGATAAAGCCGTTGAGTTACAGTTGAATATCTTTTTCTCTGAAGATTTGCGCGGTTTTTTTTTTCGAATAGTTGTTCAGTATGATCAGTAGATTGTGTGGTTTTACATCCTGTATACCGAGTATAAATAGACTGCTAACTTTTAATGAAACCTTACGTCTTTTGAATTTTATTAACGTGTTCATTCATTGGCCGTTTAAGCTTAAGACGAAATCCTATAAAATATACTGACTGTTTTTGCAATCTAAGAAGGCCGTCAAGACGACGAGCAGTCCGGCGAGCGCGGGCTGGTTGAGCAGCCGCTTGTCCGCGTGCGCAGGGCTCAGTGTGAGCGTGCCCTTGCCCGCGTGGCAGAGCCCTTGCGCGAGCCGCACCATGAACAGGTGCACCGGTGACTTGCCGTGGTAGAGGGCTAGCGCGCGCAGCATCGTCGCCAGTCTGCAGGAAATGGGAATATCATCAACGTTTTATACATTCGTGTGGACATTCTTTCAAAGAGTATACATGCGCAACTCGATACAAGCTATATTATCTTTAAGTATTTAATTTATTCTCGCTGTAGTTGAATGAAAAGCAGATTTTTAATCTCACGTAGTGTCGGTATAATAGATACTGGGCGTTATTAGCTCCGGCGCCGACAAGCCCTAATGGCGAAGATGGCGTTATAGGCGACGTCGTTGTGCTAGTACTTGTTGAGTAAGTCTGACTGACAGAACAATCCACTAGCCACGTAGTTGCAGGTGGCTGATCGAGCAGAGGGCTATAGTCACTCGATGTAAGTGGTAGTAGATACGCACCTGGCGTTATTAGTTCCGGCGCCGACAAGCCTAATGGCGTTATAGGCGACGTCGTTGTGCTAGTACTTGTTGAGTAAGATCGACTGATAGAAGAAGCCAATAGCTACCAGCTATAGTCACTCTATGTAAGTGGTAGTAGATACGTACCTGGCGTTATTAGTTCCGGCGCCGACAAGCCCTACTGGCGAAGATGGCGTTATGGGCGACGTCGTTGTGCGAGTACTCGTTGAGTAAGTCTGACTGACAGAAGAAGCCAATAGCTACCAGCTATAGTCACTCTATGTAAGTGGGAGTAGATACGTACCTGGCGTTATTGGTTCCGGCGCCGACAAGCCCCATGGCGAAGATGGCGTTATAAGCGACGTCATTATCCGAGTCGTGCGAGTACTTGTTGAGGACATCTATGACTGATAGTTGCGGGTTGCTGATGGAACAGAGGGCTATCGCGAGCGGCACCGCGCGCCGCACCGCCGGTTCGCCGTACCGACCCTGGGGAAACAAGTCTCTTAGTTTCTTTGTCATACTAACAATGGGTGACAAGTCAAAGGCACTCGAAATAGAAGACGTTGTATGACTACATTGATGGATGGGTAAGAGGCGAAAAAGCTGTGAAAATCTGTAGTCTTAGCCTATCCGTCTGATCTGAGATACAAATGTAAATACTCGTATATGTACGATTTATTAAGAATGACCACACGCTTTTACTATCTGAATCTTTTATACCGGGTGTAATCGTTAAGAGTGACCAGCCGATTATTCCGTATGTATTATAGATATCAAAAAAATTTAAACTGATATCGAAATTACGTTACCTAATCAGTCAAATGAAATCAATAACTTTTTGAAAATCAAACGAGAAGTGTTCAAAATTTTGACTTTAAACACTCCCATCCATTTAATTTAGTATGAGATTACCAAGGACGTCACTTTGAACATCTGCTTTGAGTACAAAGTTTTGCACTTACTAAGAAATAAATATTATTCAAGATTTTTACTTATTTAGTTTTATTACTTTGTTTGGTTAATAAACAGTTTCCTTTAATATCAGTACTAAGATAAAATAACCTTTTAAAATAAGGAAACTAAAACCTTTCTACTAATCTCATACTAAATGTACGGGAGTGTTTAGTCAAAATTTTGAATACTTTTCGTTTGATTTTCAAAAAGTTATTGATGTTATTTACTGATTAGGTAACGTACTTTCGATATCAGTTTATTTTTTTTTAATATTTGTAATAGTTACGAAATAATCGCCTGGTCACACTTAACGATTACACCCTGTATATTTCACGATAAGGACTTTTAAAAGACCATGCCAACAATCTCCCCTCAAACCAGTTTCCACCCAAAAGTTGCCTAGGAGAGATCGCTATACGCGATATGGCCACCTGATTGTACCTACGTAATTTGGCTATTGTAATTTTTATCATTTTTGTTTTCTTTTGTGTCGTGTGAAAATAAAGTTACATTCTTCTTCTTCTTTGGCGGCTTGGTTTAAGCACCTGTGGGCCTAACATGGTTGCCACTTCAACACCATTTTAGCCACTTTCAGCCACTTTAATCCATAGAAATTACTGTCAAATAGTGTTTAAAATGATGTTAAAGTGGCAACCATGTTAGGTCTGCTAGTCTCTCATTTGGAACATTGTGCGTAGAAATAGTGGGATCAGCCATTCTAGCCAGCTCAGCTTAGGCCAGAATCACCACACAGGACTGACGTAGCGTCCCCGGTTCATAAAGTTACATAGTATTGTAGTCTCACCAGTTGTCCGAAGATCCTAGTGCACATCTCTGCGCCGGTCTCCTCAGCTAGCGCGATGACGGCCACGCCCAGTGTCGCCACCGCTTGGACTGAGGATAGCTCCTTATTTGCTTCCTTTTCCTTCTCTTTCTCCTTGCTTTTGGCGTCCTTGCTCGACTTGCCTACGAATGAGAGACAATTAATTACACTTCTAAATCTCTATTTTGCACGTACAGGTTGCATTTTAGTCGCTTTAAATATAAAAACTAGAAAAGGCACTCGTCTATACAAAGATTTTTTGCAATGGAGACAAACGAGAAATCATACCTACTTGATGAACATGATTTCGGGGTTGGCTAAACATATCCCGTTGCGACATATTTGTGTTCGATTTGCGTGTTTTGAGAAGAAATTAAACCTGTGTTCCCGAAGTACGGAGACAGGGCTCACTTTCTATCACATAGGCACGTTGATATCGTCGGTAAAAAAAGGGCCGCAGCAACCAATCGCGTGCGAGCTTTGTCTATGTGAGTGTGTGAATTTTTCGTTGTTACTGGAGTAAGTTTGCAGCGTAAATGGAACCAAAATCGAAACGGTAATTGTAGGAGAGCTACTCTTCTAGAGAATTCTTCTTCGTAGTGCTCCCAGTGGCGAAGGTTCCATATAAAACGAATCCCATCGCCTTCCCTTTATGATATGGCATAAATGTAGTTGTTCGCGCAACACTCAAATTGAACGCGCTTCGTTCACAGTGTTCTAATCTATTTTTAGAGACCGCTAGTGGCGGCATAGTAACTTTGTTTGTTTTTAATTTGGCTCTTCTTGTCTATGATTTTGATGGGGACATGACTTGTTAATTTTGATCGCCCGGATTGATTGTGAAAATTGGGTGCCTAACGGGTTTTAACTGATTCCTGCGTTGGGGCCAGTTGTATATAAAAGTAAAGGTCTTCTAGTGAAACCGTGTTGGGGAATTGTGCTCGTAGAAGCCGGGCTAATTCCAGGAAAATACTTCGATGATTGCGTCATAATCTTGGTGACACGTAATCAGCATTCGTGGCCACATCCCCTTGATTTCCTGCTGATCCCTCCTTGTCTTTCCCCTCCTTCTTACCGGCCCGGCCAGCAGCTGGAGCAGCGAAGCGGCACAAGCAGTGGATGGACCCCAGATTTTGGACTTCTGGAGGTATCTTGACGCCGTCAATATTGTACTGGACTCGAGTGAGTGTAATTTTATTATTAAATCTTTCTATTGAAATACCTTGTTACTGTCCGCTGGTATTGTTTAATCTCGTTGTGGGCCCGGCCGAGAAAATCTCTGTGCAAATCAGACGAGTAACAGGGTCTTTCATACATTTGTTGGTAGCAGAACGCGTTTGAGTTGCTTATCAGCAACAGTAGTATTTCTTAGCTCACTAAAATTTCTATATTTATCTCAGTTAAATTACAAGTCAAAAGTGCGTTGTGAACAATGTGGTAAAGGCCGTAGAAACACTTATTTTGAGAAAATTTCAACTTTCTACCTAAGACGGACAGACAGACAAACAGCGGAGGCTTAGTAAAAGAGTTCCGTTTGGCACACTTCGGGTACAGAACCCTAAAAATGTCATGTTTTTTTCTTGGTTGCTTTTCTGAGTAAGGCGAGTTTTCGTCCGGCTTCCCTTTTTAAAATGTTCACCCTTTGCCACTGAGTGCTCCAATGACAGTTCAAACTCGAAAACATCTGACGCCCGTCGTAAATATATGTCACAATGTAATGTTTTTAAATTAAATTAGTTTACTTTTGTTCTTGTCATCTTTGGAGGTGGTTGAGCTACTAGTGGCGCCCGAGCTGGAGCTCTCTTTAGCCTCTTTCTTGTCAGTCTTCTTGAACGCCGTGTCTTCTGTTGATGATTGTTCGTTCTGGAATTAAAACTGCTATTGAGCGCAAGTCACACCGGAAGCTAACTTAGCTCACGTCCCGTGCCTTTCCATACTTCGGTGCATAGCTCGAAGTATGGAAGTTAGCTTATGGTGTAGCTTGCGCATTAATTTTCTAACATAATCTTAAATATCGAGGACAAAACCTGGGGCCTTATTGTCTAACCTCGACATCTATCGCAATCGCCTTCAAACGCGCCGTGATTGGCTAGAAACGACATCACACATCATTGTTGGCCAATCACGACGCTTTTGAAGGCTATAGCGATGGATATTGAAGTTAGACAATAAGAGGGCTGGTTAAAACATTGTCAGTCATCCTGTTGTTACATACATAGACAGCTTTTTGCTGATATATGTACATGTATTAAATCCTCGAGAATGCCGTTAAGGGGGTCACTTTTTACCTCGGTACAAAATGCACATCATAATATTGTTTCCCTTACTTACATGATGAGCATTTTGCACCGAGATCCTCCGTCACCACCTTAAGACAAAACGAAATAACAATGATTTGTGAAACAGGAAGTGTTTAATTCAAACATTATAGGAGCGCATTATAAAATAAAGTAGAGGCCCACAGTTACGATATGATACTCATAGATGACTCACTCCACACAAAATATACGAGACATAAAATTATTCAGGTTTCCTACACGCAATAGCAAACAGCCAGCTGTCAAGAAGAATCCGACGATTACTTTTTTGTAGCAAATTTAAATTTCATCACGAGTTAAAATTCAAAACCGAAATTTTCGAATGTACGTTTAGAGTCGGTGCGGCCGCTTTTGAGCTGCGGATGGAGAATTCAGATATTATTTGTATCCTAGGTTATATCAGCATCTCTATCGACAAATTTCAATATAATTACACGCGAGTTTGGTTACTATCGCTATAATTTTCTTATGATGGATTTAACGCCAAATGTCAAAAATTCATCTCGAATAAAATATAGGTATATTCTCGTGGTTTTTACCGCGTAGTATGTTCGCATATGTTGTGTGAGCCCTCCCCTATTCAACCCCGGACCTACACTGCGGACAACAATGTCGCGAATGCCGTTCTCACAACGGAAAGATTGTCACACAACATGTTTGCTAAGGAGAGTATAGCGTCTATGGTTGAAGTTAATCTGTAATCTTTTCATTTGTGTGTAGTACAACCAATGTTATAGTTCTTGCAATCTACTACACCAGCTTTGCGTAACGTAAAGTATCTAAATAACGTACAAATGTATGAACGATACGCTCCACCGGCAACGTGCATACCTAGTCGGTTCTTAAATACTGTCACTGGCCTTTTCTTTTAAAAATAGAACACCTAGAAAAAAAAATGAAATGGTGTTCGATTTTCAAATATTTTTTGATTAATAATCTGCCAAATCACAATTACATTCATTCATTTTTTACGATGGTGTGGACTCGCAAAGAGGACCGAGTAGCAGTAATTGCATTGCATCGTTGCGGCCATCCACCGAAGACGATATTCAACTTGCTTCAAAAATTAAAAATCACGAAGAGGTTCGTGTACCGTACCATCAAGATGTACAATGAAACCTCTAATGTCGATGACGAGAAAAGAACTGGCAGACCTCGTTCCGTTAGGACTCCAGGGGTCATCAAAGCAATCAAGGCGCGTATTGCAAGAAATCCCGTCCGCAAGCAGAAACTGATGGCTTTGGAGATGGGATTAACCAGAAGTACCGTAAAAAAAGTACTCAATGAAGATCTGGAACTACGAGTTTACCGAAAAAAGAGTGGACATCTTCTGAACGCGCGTCTGATAGCTATGAGAGCCAAAAAATGCAAAGTTTTGCTAAAGCGGTACGCAAGAAACAAACACCGCGATATCCTGTTTACAGACGAGAAAATTTTTAATATCGAAGAGAAGTACAACAAAAAAAATGACAGGGTGTACGCTACCAGCTCTGCGGCCGCTGGAAATGCCATTCCTAGAGTGCAGCACGGCCATCATCCATCATCAGTCATGATTTGGTTGGGAGTGTCCTACTATGGCCCTACTGAAGTGCATTTTTGTGAAAAAGGTGTCAAAACCAGTGCAAAAGTGTACCAAGACACGGTTTTAGATCGCATAGTAAAAGATCTGCCCCAGACACTCTTTGGAGGACAGCCATTTGTGTTTCAACTGGACTCCGCACCTGCTCATAAGGCCAAAACAACTCAGAAGTGGTTCGAGCGCCAGACTATCGAGCTAATAAGGCATCAAGATTGGCCCTCATCTAGCCCTGACCTCAATCCACTGGATTACAAAATTTGGCAGGAATTGGAGGAGAAGGTCTGTTCTAAATCTCACAAAAATTTGAGCAGCCTAAAGTCATCATTGATTACAGCAGTGGCCGATATCGACATGAATATGGTCCGTGCTGCTATTGATGATTGGCCGCGAAGATTGAAGGCTTGTGTGAAAAATGGTGGCAATAATTTTGAATAAATTTTGTGTTTAATGTAAGCTAATTAAATTACCTTTTTTAAAAAAAAAACTCTTTTTGAATATCATGACTAGTTTTCATTTTATAGCCAATTTTGTTTGTGACAGAATTTAAGCACCGACTAGGTATACACTGCTTACAAAAATTTGAGCAGCTCGGTCTTCGTGGATTGCAAGAACTAATACAGGAAGACTTTGAAATTGCCGCGTTTTCTTATGTTTCGATAGCCTGACTCGCGTCAGGTAAAAAGAGCGCTGGCGAGTCTCAGGCGGTCTCTTTCTCGCGCGTCTATTATCCATGCGCAGACACATCCCGTCCCACTCTCGCTCAGCGCTCTCTTTGCCTGACACCAAGTACATTCATGTAACACTGACGTCAGTCTCGTAGTGCTTGGAGCAGATGTGCAACATTTGCTGCACGACGAGCACGTCGCCGGTGCCCGCGTACGCACACATCGACAACGTCGTCTGACACAGCGACTGTTGCGGCTCCGGCAGCACTTCCAGGGCCGCCATTGTGGCTTCCGTCTTCTCTTTGCAGCCTGAAACAGAGTTATGACGTTCATCGTTCTAAGATCTTGAAATAGCGTTATAATAACGATAATTGAACGAGCGAGCAAGTTCTCCGAGTCTACATGAACAATCCGGCGTTTGTATGTATGAATGTCTGTTCGACGATGACTCGAGTATCATTGATCACAATGTCATGAAATTTGGTAGGCGATTAAATAAGGCAAGAGGAATTTTTAAGTTCAAACATGAGCCAAATCGGTCAAGCGAGAATCGGGCGCGCGCAAGTTCACAGTTCGGGGCGAGTTATCGTTATTAACACCCGTAGTAGGTATTTCGTTTTGTTGCATCATAAAGTTATTATTAACGAAACGAATCAATCAAACGCAAAAAATCTTTATACTGTGTTTTTTTTTTAAATAATGGTAGGTCCAATTTTTCTAGGGTTTTGCGCATTGATCTGGCCATGCCGAAGCAAAGTCTGCCTGTCGCCTTTTATTTTATTAGATAGTGAGAATTTTAAAATGTACGAAATGCAAGTCTGACAAATGCATCGAGACGAAGTAGCGGGCGTTAAGATAGTTTTGGATTATTTACACACATATCGAGTGGGTGTCAGAGGTATTCAAACGTGTGAACTGTGAAAGAAAAGTCTCGGTCAAAGGGCACATGGTACTCTTGGGGCATGCCCCCCTGGTCCCTACCTAGTACCATCCATCAGCCTGTTTCGTCCACTGCTGGACATAGGCCTTTCCAAGATTTCGCCACTCTTAGCGGTCCTACTGGGAGAAATGCCCATACTCAACACGCTGGGCAGGAGGATTGGTGAGCGCGGTGCCGAAACCCTCGCACCAGTGACGCCCTGCTCGTCACCACCACTCTGTTTTATATGAGGCCCGGCAATTGGGGATGGATATACCGCCATCCATTGGTCCCAGGAAATGGTGGGCCACCTGATTTTGCCTGACACAAAATATATAGGTACAGAAGGCCCGCTCCCTACAACCAGCGATTTCGAGCGCACGCACAAATAGAAGTGTACGTACGACGATCTCGGTAGGATTCAGGCGAAAGCCAGTACGACTAGTCACGAGTGCATACGCTTTGCGATACATGTGATGAGTAGGTATCACCCGTAGCTGGCCTTCTGTACCTATCTATTTTGTGCCTGATGTCCTCTTACTCTCCCCCGAATAATTTCGGGGAGGTTTGCGAGTAAGATGGTGGTACCTCCACAGTCGAGCTCGGCATCAGCTCTACCACCTTTAGAACAGCTCTACATCAACATCAGCTCCACCACCTTAACTTGCCTAATTACGCCAATGATTATTTATAATAAAGGATAAAGAATATGATGATTTAACGGGATATATGCAACTTACCCAAGAAGCAAAGACCGAGACCTAAGTGCAGGAATCTGACGTAAGTGGACGAGTGCAACTCCTTGTTGTCGTCGATCAAACGCTGAATGATGGCGCATGACACCTGAAACATACATACCGTTTAAAAAGTGATACTTCAGTTACCAACAGAATTCTTCTTCCCACTTTGATTGTTGCAGCCAAATTCATCATGATCATTGATCACTGATCAGTAATCAAGTTCAATGACATTATCCGCAAATAATAAAAAAATAGCTTGCGTTACTGCTCCCCACTCCGAGTTGGTCTTAAGGTGGTAACGGAGGATCTCGGTGCAAAATGCACATCATAATATTGTTTTCCATACTTTTGAATAAAAAGTATGCAATAAATGCGTTTTATAGCAATTCGCGCAAACTGCTGTGTTATTCAATTTTATGTGTTACATTTTAGCTGTATTACATTACAACTGTAAACACGCTTTTAAGTTTGTCAATGTAATGCAAACAAAATGTAATACATTAATATACGTAATTTTTTTGTGAAGTTATAAATTATTATTTATAAACTATTTACGCAAGTTTCTTTTAAACACATTTATTGCATACTTTTTATTCAAAAGTAAGGAAAACAATATTATGATGTGCATTTTGTACCGAGGTAAAAAGTTACCCCCTTAAACAAGTATGAGAGCAAATATTTTAAATTTTCACAGAACAGATTTCCACATTCAAAGTCCCCATATAAAGGATATAAATAACAAGACAGAAAAATGAAGTCGAAGGTAATACTGAAAAGGGCACCTCGAATAGAAGAGCAAGACTAGATGGATAGATGTGGAGAAGACGAAAGCGGTGTTTCTGAAAGAGAGGCTTGTGTATGTAAGTATATGTATAGTAAAAGCCCGGGCGGTGAGACACAGACCTCTCCGTTACAGGAGCCGACAGCGATCAGCCCGCAGGATATAGCGGCTAGAGCGCAGATCTCGGCGGGCGCCGCCGTGTCGCTGAGCACGGGCAGCAAGTGAGCCAGCACGTCCTCGCGCTGCGTGCCCGCGTACGCGATGCCGAGACCTGGCGGTTACACCATACAGATAGAAATTATTTATTTACAACCCGTTTACTAAAAGATTGGACCTCGCTCGATTGTGACATCTCTTTCTCAAATCCAACACAACCTAGAGTTTTCACTAACATCTGTTAAGGGCCCATTATACCTCAACTCGTAGTCCTGCTCTAACGCTTCTTCTTTTTAACTGTCTATCCTACTCTAAATCAGATACCGCGCACGCAATACATAGTTATTTTGAAATCGCGGCTACACTGATGGTTTTTTCATTTTATGTTATTGTCTGCATCTGCTTTATACTAATATCAGTTATATTATACAAAGTTTCACATCTAATTTCAAGTATTCAATGAATGCTATCGGTTTATTGTACGGTTTGGAGGTAACTTTGTATTTTTTTTTATCCAGAAAATTTAATGGAATCAAGTTTTCACCATTGTGTTGACATAGCATTAGTCTTCAACTTTACCATATATCAATTTCAGAGTGATTGTTGCAGTATTTGTTGGTATAAAGCAGGATCATGCGAAGCGAAGTGAGGTATTTATACACTCTCAAATAATCTTAATGATGCTTTTTTTGCACACCGTACCCATACGTCGCAGTGACGTCATCGACGCTAGGTTCAAACTTATAGTAAACGGGTTGTACTAGCCTTTGCCCGCGGCACCATATTCAAATAGTTTATTTTGTAAAATAACTATAGATACTCGTACCATAAAGTATACATTTTACAGATCATATGTAATCTTTATAAAAACAATAGAATATGATGAAAAAAATATACTACAGGAAATACGTTTTGAAAATCTATATTTAAGTCGGGCTACTGAAATTTAATAAAATTACACACTTGCTTAAAATAAAGAAATATAGGAATAAAAATATTATATAATACATAATGCAATGAATAAGTACTTTGATTAATAAACTAAATAGACCATAAATAAATATAATGCCTAATCAAATATATACTCACATAAATAAAAAATAAACTCACCCACGTTTTTTCAATCTTTGCCACGTTTTCGGCTTGTGAAAACCCTTTGTAGCCTACATATGTGTTGACCGACCCCCTGATTCTGAATCGTAAAATCAGTAGACCAAACCGAGTTCTTATCGTCGTAAACATACAAATCCGCTTATTTAAGGATAAGTTCGCACTTGAAATGACGTCACAATTCGTAAATAGTTCAATACCCATTAAAGGTTATTTTATTTTGGAAGTTCATTTTTTATCTGTTTTTGGCGAATAGCGATGGCAAGCGACAATGAGTTACATAATAGGCCCGCAGGGTCACTAAGATGATAATAAAAAAAACATCCACATCCATTGAGTGGTTCTCGAGTTAAAAACCTTTATTCAATCTTTGCCCCGTTTTCGGCTTGGGCGTTATTTTACTAACACCTCTTATGGCTTATGTGTTGACCAGATGATACGATTAAAATAAAAAGCATGCGAATCCGTTGAGTTGTTCTCGAGTTTAAACGAAACATATAGACAGACAGACAGACGAAAATTCTAAAAATTAAGGTTTTGGCCTCAGTACTATATTAATAAAACATTTCATTTAAATATGCAATGTACAGAGACACGACTTTTTTACTACTGTACTTAATTATTAGTATAAAATATATAATACTTGAGTGAAAACAAGCAGCTCACCTAAAACACTGCCAATCCTCAAGTTGGAGCTGGAATGCAGCACATAGTCTGACAATAGCGCGAGCGCGGGGTCGCACTCGTTCCTGACGCCGCAGTTGACGAGCCCGAGCGCCAGCAGCGCGCCCGCCTTGATGTGCTCGTCGGCCGTGTACAGGTACTTGTCGATAGGGGTCAGACCCCCGTCCACGTCCCACAGGTGGATCATGCCCAGCGACGCGGCCGCTGACAGCATTCCTAAGGGATTAACATTGCGGTGAACAGTGGGCGGACCACATGTATGTTTTAGAGGGAATCTTAAGGGTGCGCCGACCAAAAGAAGCTAAATTCGCAGTCACGGTTAAGTTGATTTAATGAATATTTCATTAATAAATATAAAAAAAAAACATATTTATTATCACAGAAAATGTATGTACACTTTATCAGAAGCAAAAACGAAACATAATTCATAGTTTATAAAGCACAACTATTTAAACTAGTCCCAAAATGTAACAAAGGCGTATTGGCATCTAAGTCATTTTAACAACTTAACTGTAGAATTTTATCTCAAACTTAATTTCAAACAATCACCAAAGTATAAGCTACAATTTGTCCAACTTACATTTTAGAAATATTGCCTACCATTTTAAATATTGAACATTTTTAGTATGGCCGCGCAGCAGTCAATAAAATTGACCACAATAAACACGACCACGAGAGTACAGAGCGAGGTGTCTAATCGTCGTACGCTCGGTGCAGCCTTAAAGCGGATGATTCAAGGCCGCTCTCCATACAAACTTGTCGGAACCAACAACCGCGACAGAAGCATTATAATTTCGTTGTGTTAATTTTTTCTACTCCTTCAATGAATTCATCCGTGAATAATCAATCTTTCACAAAAGAAGTTTTTAGTATCTAATTTTGCTATTTAATACTTTCATACATATTTTAAACAGCAAAATTTGATAGTAAAACATTTTTTTGGGTGAAAAAACTGATTATTCGCGGGTGTAGAATTGATGAACCGTATAGAAAAAAGTAACACAAGGAAATTATAATGCTTTTGTCGTGGTTGTTGGTCCCGACAAGTTTGTATGGAGAGCGGCTTTGGACCACCCCCCTTAATCTAATAACATGTGCGATTCTCGGAACCACCTCTATGCTCCTGAAGTATATTTTTTTGCACGAAGGAGGCAACTGACAGTTGATGCTAGTGAAAAATGCGCTTTTAACTCCTATGATGTATGCAACATTCAAAAGTTCGCGCCAATGTGAAATGGCTCATGCACAATAGAAACTAAAAGCGCATTTACCACTATCACGAACAGTCAGTTTCCTCCTTCGTGCAAAAAACGTCTTAATCAATAAACCGAAGGCCGCGGGTTTAACTTCCGTGCTTTGGGGGATACGTTAGGCTGTGTGTCTATATTGTAGCCCGAACTACGACGCAGCGATGGTGATGGTAATAATCGTCCGTGAAACGTAGATGTACGAGTGTGAACGGTGCCTTGTAGTCCATACTCGAAAATATCTTTGACACGCCTTTGGGGATTCACAACTGGTATGTGGTCATTCGCAAAAAAAGGTCTTTCATTCAAGTTGAGTCCAACAATTTGGAAAAAAAGTTAAAATAATAGCCTAAATATATTTGAAAATAGACACAAAAATTCTAAAAATTGTGGTTTTAGCCTCAGTACAATATTAATAACACATTTCATTCAAAATTTCGCGAAAATATTAAATGTATAGACACGACTTTTTAATTAACTGAGATGGGATCAATTCATTTTGTTAGGCAAGCCGAGGGAGTCTTACTAACATGAAATTCAGGAAATTTTCGACTATATCAGGGACAAAACATCAAAATTAATCATCACACTTAAAGCAAAGACCTCAAACTGACCGTGATCTTTATTCTTATACATCCACTTGTTCCCGTCCTCAGTAGTGACGAGCTTGTCTCTCCCGAAGCCAGCGTTCACGAACGCGTTGACGAATGTAGCGGAGAGGTTCTGACGGGCGGAGTCAACCGGGTGCTCGGCCAGCAGCGACGGTCGGAGAGCGGAGCCAGCTGACTCCAGCCAGGTCTTGTACACCTCTTCAGGGGTTTTTGGCTCCATTATGTCGAGCTACAAAACATTCATAGCTTTAAGCAATAGTCACGGAAGTACAAAAAAAGGCGGAAGGAATTTCGCTAACTAAAAACTGAAGCACCCATATTAAGCCTACTCGCGTGTGCGTACGAGCCCGGCACGCACACATTCACATCATAGTAAGTGCACTCACACACTTTTAAGCCGTCGCCATTGCTTTGCTTCTATTGTTTATTAGCGGCGGCGGCTCGGTCCGCCTTTTTTATACGTTTATGGCAATAGTGTGCATAATTTCATAATTTTGGCAGCCTCAATCCGGGGTCGTTGGACAAAATCCCAATGAACTCCTACAGAGACACATTTTAGTTCGGTCTGCGTGCTTCGGACGGCACGTTATATTATTATTTATCTTCGAAGTCTGAAAACAGTCATGTAGCAGCATATCGAAATGACTGCAATTGAAAAATTGTGTCGGAAAAAAATTGTCAAAAAAGCTTTTCCGTTTTTAGGGTTCCGTAGTCCGACAAGGAACCCTTATGGTTTCGCCATGTCCGTCTGTCCGTCCGCGGCTTAGGGCAGACTATTAGAACTATAAATCTGTAATGTGGCATGGATATAAATATTAATCACGCCGACAAAACGGTAAAATAAAATCTTAAAAAAAAATTTTTTTTAAGGGTACCTCTTATGCACGTAAACTGGGGATGAATTTTTTTTTCTCGTCTATCCCATAGTTTGGGGTATCGTTGGACAGGCCGTTTAAAAACATTGTGGGTGTGTGAAAACCATTTTTCGATTTAGGGATCCGTTGGCGATATATTAAGCTTTAAGTGAAAATTTTAGTTAGAGTGGAGGGTCCCCCCCTGCCGGCCAAACGGTTGTTTATAGAAATGTGAAAAAATTCACAGAAGTATTATATATAATTAATTTAAAAAGAAAACTATCACAGCTAAGTAGGCTTTACAGGTTAATATATTAGGTTGGGGAAAAAGTTTCTTCGCATTTTATATGAAAATTCAAAACATTTTTTAATAAAGTTTATTTACATTTAACTAAAGTATGTAGGTGCCATTTTGTTCGACAACTTTCTGCCATCTTGTAGGTAGGGACTGTATGCGCCGAAAACGGAACGTTTTACCGGAAGCCGCATCGTCATGGCCAGCTCCGCCGCCATTTTGTACTGGACACACTCTCCATCTAATGGCTCTAGTGACCGCATCTATATTCCAAAATATTGTAACCAGTAAAATAAAATAAATATTATAAGATCTAAAAGGATCTAGTGGTTTTTATTTAATAACAAAAACTACCAAATGTACCGCGAGTACATAAAGTGGCGACCGTGACAGGACACTCAATTTCGTCAAAAACCATTTTGAAACCCGCGCCTGAGCTTAAACTGGTCAGCATAGCACCGCAGCAATCAGGTCCAGCAGGGAAGCCCTCAATCTACGCGCCTGAGCATCGGCCGGTCAGCAAACAGCGCCGCAGCCACGTGTTAGCCAGGTCACGCATCGGGAGGTCACCTTCAAAACTACTGAAGCCAGCTTCGGACCGTCATCAAGAGTTCGAGCCCATTTGAGCCACGCCGGTCAGCGCACTTCGCACCGCAGCCAGGCCAATAAAGCTAAGTGTCCTTAATTCCTTTACACCATCCAGCCTAATAACCTCGTTCATTCCCGATTGTTTAGCTAGCCCTCAATCTTGTGCAAAGTGCAGTGTCTGTTTTAGCCTATTTTTTGCAAGTACGCGTATGCGAAAACGTACAAGTCACCGATTTGTACTTTGCTATTTGATATTGATTGCACCACTTGTACGCTAGCATTCAGAGTATTAAAAATACGAAGCTAATCGAGGATAATTAGCAGCAATTTGTTACATTTGGTCAAAATTTGCCTACTAGAGCTGAAATTGTGTACACACCTATAATTTCCATCAGCATATCACAACGTAATATCACTAAGCCTGTAACAGTACCGAGCTAAAGCCATCATTCACTTTTATCCAAATAATAATTCGAAAAACAAACACTCATTCCCATTTGCTTTGCCTTGTTAAAGCACCTAGCTCCTAGCCTTGTATGCATTAACAAGTACTATTCGCTTCACAACCAAGTACTTATGTGGATATTATTTCACTGTAATTTAAATAGATTCGCCGAACATTTTCAGGGTCGAGCGATCAGCTGAGATACTTCGCACGAGTTTCACTCTGCTGCGCTGTCGCTCGTCCGTCTGAGAACCGGTTCTGTGCAGCAAGGTGCCCTCTACCGCCACCGTCGCTTCCCATACGGTACCCATAACAAAGGAGGAGCGTAAGCAATCATTATTAGTACCAATTTAAAGGCCTTTGCATCTATATATTTATCAACAGAATTCTATAATAATGGCTGAGCTAAAAGAGCTCCAAGTTAAACGCAGCTCCATAAAGGGCCGTTTAACCAAATTTAAAAATAATCTTGACTTGGTAATGAATATTGAACACTTGAGCGCAATACAGTTATCTTCATTAAAAATTAATTTGGCCAAATTACAAAACATGTCGTTGGAATTCGATGCTTTGCAGTCTCAGATAGAGGTTCAGAATAGTAGTGCCCTTGAAAGTGAATTAAACGAGCGAGACATTATTGAGCAAGACTTTGTGCTTTGCATTGCGTCCGCACAGGAGATAATCAATAAATATGATCAAAATACACAAACTCAAGAATCTCCCAATACTTCATGTTCCGGTCACAATTATTGCAACTCACAAAATGTTAATTGTCATCTTCCGCAAATACAAATAAGTAAATTTGATGGTTCGTACTCTAAGTGGCTAGGGTTTAGAGACATGTTTATTTCGCTTATACACAATAACATTCGGATTAAGCCTATTCATAAGTATAACTACCTTCTCTCATATTTAGTGGGGGATGCTGCTGAAGTTATCAGCAATTTAGAACTTTCAGACGCGAATTACGAGACGGCGTGGAAAATGCTTTGCGATCGTTATGATAACAAACGACAATTAATCAATAATCATCTGAATTGTTTATTCCACATCGAACCGATAACTCGCGAGTCTGAAAAATCCCTCCGATTTTTGGTAGATTATGTAGGTAAACATTTGAGGTCCCTTGCCAGCCTGGGTCAGCCAACCGATAAATGGGACACCCTCATTATACACATGGTGTCCTCAAAACTAGATAGCCATACAAGTGAAAGGTGGGAAGAAAAACGTAACCAATTTAGTGAGATACCTAGTTTGTCGGAATTCAACCAATTTTTAAATGATCGTGCTGTCGTTTTAGAGACCATGAACAACAATAAAGCCGATAAACAAAAGCGCAATTCTACCTTGAATTCCGAAGGTCATAAACACAATCATAAACAAGAAAAATGGAATTCTTTTCATTCGCAATCACAGCTCCAAGTTAATGCCGCTTCTTCCACCGCCCGTAGTTGCGTTATTTGCAAAAGTCAGCATAATATTTATGACTGTCCAATCCTTTTGTCAATGTCTATAGATCAACGTATAGCTGAAGTAAATAAATTAAAATTGTGCTTCAATTGTTTACGCATAGGGCACAGTAATTTCCGGTGCCGTTTGGGACCTTGTCGCGTATGCAAAAAGCGTCACAATACCTTATTGCATAAAAATGCTCCCATTCAGCCACCACCTAGCAATGCAGCAGTTGCAAATTTTTGTAGCTATTCAAATAATCAGGTTTATTTGTCAACAGCTTTGTTAAACGTATTCAATCCTGAAACTAAACAAAACATTACTGTAAAGGCTCTGTTAGACTGTGGTTCTGAAACCAGTTTTTTAACCAAATCCGTTCAGGAAAAGTTGGGCTTAGGTTCGATTCCTACCAACATTAAAATAGTAGGAATTGGAAATACAGAAAGCAGCCAAGTTCGTGAACGTTGCATTGTTCAATTAGCCTCATTACACAACAAATTCAACGTGACTTTATCATGCTCCGTTTT
This sequence comes from Ypsolopha scabrella, assembly GCA_910592155.1. NCBI lineage: Eukaryota > Metazoa > Arthropoda > Insecta > Lepidoptera > Ypsolophidae > Ypsolopha > Ypsolopha scabrella. The sequence goes on along the minus strand of OU342975.1, from coordinate 9,516,664 downwards.
GCCCGAAATTACAGGAAATATCCCAAAGACTTTCGTAGGATTGTACAACTTCAATCTTCCGTCAGGTATTCAATTAGCCGATCCAAGTTTTAATAAATCTGCCCCCATCGACATTTTAATCGGTGCCGATCTATTTTGGGAGATCATTGGCAGTGAACAACAATCATTAGGCGCAAACAAACCAGTTTTGCGTAGTTCACAGTTAGGCTGGATAGTGTCCGGCCCTATGCTAATTAACTCTGAACCTATTCGTAATAAAAACATACAATGCAATTTTTCTCGAAATCATTGTGTAGATTCAGATAACAGCCTCGATACACAGCTAGCACGATTTTGGGACTTAGAGGAATCACCACAGAGGTCATTATTGAGTGACAGCGAGAAGGCATGTGAAAAACATTTTTTATCTCACACCACTCGCCTAGATGATGGTAAATTTTGCGTCAAGTTGCCATTGAAGGACTCACCTGATTGTTTGGGCGAGTCTTATCATATCGCTAAACAGAGGTTTTTAGGGTTAGAGAAGCGATTTAGAAAGCAACCTGAACTCAAAGCCGCTTATTCACAGTTTATTCAAGAATACAAAGACTTGGATCATTGCTCTGAAGCTAGTGTACAAAAGCCAGAACCATTCAATTATTTTTTGTGCCATCATGCTGTATTTCGCGCCGATAGTGAATCAACAAATATTAGAGTAGTTTTTGACGGATCAAATCCAAGTACTTCCGGTTATTCTATCAATTGTCTACAAATGATTGGCCCTAATATACAAGATTCTATTTTCTCCATTTTGCTGAGGATGCGAATTCATAAATACATTTTAACCGGCGACGTCGAAAAAATGTATCGCGCCGTGAATCTACATGAAGATGACCGCAACCTACAATTAATATTATGGAGAGATGACGAGTCTCTTCCTATCCAAACACTCAAACTCAACACTGTCACTTACGGTTTTGCAAGTGCTAGTTTCTTGAGTACGAGATGCCTGTGGCAATTAGGAGAAGAATGTTCAGACATTTTAATAAAAACTATTATTCAACATGATTTCCTAGTTGACGATTTAATTACGGGTTCCGATAGTGAGGCACAATTAATTTTGATTTTAGAATCGATAACAAAGGCTTTGAGCGCAGGATGTTTCAATCTGAGAAAATTTAGGTCAAACATACCCTCTATTTTTCAAAAATCAGGTTTGGACTTACAACCGAATCTAAGTTTAAGCGATACACCTAATACACTAGGCTTAGGCTGGGATCCAAATACAGACAAATTAAATTTTAAAATAAAAATCCCAGACAATAATAATAACAATATCACAAAACGATCAATTTTGTCTGCTTCACTAAAAATTTTTGATCCGTTAGGACTGCTTAGTCCGTGTACAGTCGTCTCAAAAATGCTTATCCAAAAATTATGGGTTCAAAAATTGGGATGGGACGAGAATGTACCTATTGATATACAAAGGGATTGGAAGCAGATACAAACAAATTACCCAAATCTTTTATCAATCGATATTTCTAGGCGAGCACTGTGCGACTCACACAAATACATTGAACTGCATTCTTTTAGCGACAGTTCGATGTTAGCTTATGGAGCTTGTATTTATCTTCGCTCCATCAATAACAATGGGCAAGTAACAATTAAGTTACTTTGTGCTAAATCGAAGGTAGCACCCATAAAGCCCGTAACTATACCGCGTCTAGAATTATGCGGAGCTTTACTAGCCGCACGTCTTTGTAAGGCTGTCACCGAGTCCTTGCGTCTGACAGTTCAAAGGTCAATCCATTGGTACGATTCCACAGTTGTTTTGGGATGGTTAAATAGCAGCCCCACCACCTTAAAGGCTTTTGTGGCCAATAGGGTTGCTGAAATATGTGAAACCACTGATAGTAGCTCATGGAGACATGTACCTACCAAATTAAATCCCGCGGATTTAATTTCTCGAGGAACTGATGCAAAAACGTTGCAAAATTCTGTCATTTGGTGGACAGGGCCTACATTCTTAACAAAAGATGAATCAGAATGGCCATCTAATAACTATGATACACAAATACATGAACTACCAGAGATTAAAGCTAATCCGGTAAATTGTATGGAACCAATAATAAATTTTGAAAATTATTCTAAATTTAGTAAGCTTGAGCGAACGTTTGCCTATGTTTTGCGGTTTATTCGGAATTTAAATAAGCCATCTCCTAGACCGCGCAAACGTCTAACCGCTAATGAAATACACACTTCGTTGTCGGTAGAAGAATTAAATGATTCATACTTACAACTAGTTAAATTAAGTCAAAAGGAATCATTTGCAAAAGAATATGATCAACTTTTGAAAAACAAACAATTATATAGCAAATGCAATATTCTTTCATTAAACCCGTTTTTAGACGAACAAAAGATTATGAGAGTTGGAGGTCGATTAGGCTCATCGGATTATGACTACGATAAAAAGCACCCTATCATAATTGATTCTAAGCATCATTTAGCAAAACTAATTTTTAGACATGAGCATTTACGTAACATGCATGCAGGCCCTCAGCTATTATTATACACCGTAAGGGAAACTTTATGGCCTGTAGCGGGGAGAAAGCTTGCAAGACAAACTGTCAAAGCGTGTTTCAGATGTAGACGTTTTCAAGGTCGAACCTTGACCCCTCTGATGGGTGACTTACCACCTGTAAGAACTCAAGCAGCGTTTCCATTTCAGTCAGTAGGAGTTGACATGGCTGGGCCATTCTCCATTCTAGATAGAAAGGGTCGTGGGGCAAAAACCTCCAAGTGCTATTTATGCCTTTTTATTTGCATGCGCTATAAATGTGTACATCTTGAGGCGGTAAGCGAACTATCAAAAGATGCTTATATTGCAACATTTAAGCGATTCATTGCTCGTAGAGGAAAGCCTACTGAGTGCTTTAGTGATAACGGTGGATGCTTCACCTCTGCCTCTAAAGATATAATAAAATTTTTCAAAGCTAATTCTGGGCCCCTATCTGACTTTACTGCTAGCGAAAAGATCAAATTCCACTTCATCCCCGTATACACTCCAAATTTTGCGGGGCTTTGGAAAGCCGGTGTTAAATCTGCCAAATACCATATTAAAAGAGTCATGGGCAACACAAATTTAACGTTCGAAGAGCTATCGACTCTCTTTGCGCAGGTTGAGGCTATTCTGAACAGTCGACCTCTGTGCCCAATGTCTTCCCATCCTACAGACTACCAATCTCTCTCCCCAGGGCACTTCCTTATTGGCCGGCCGCTCACCTCGCTGCCGACGCCTGCTCTGGAGGATGTGAACCCAAAATCGCTCATAAAACGCCACGAAAGGCTAGAACAAATTCGTCAACACTTTTGGAGTCGTTGGCAAAACGAATACATAAGCGAGCTCCAACAAAGAACCAAATGGAAAACCAACCAAACTTCGCTTCGCATTGGTGACCTTGTCCTTCTTCAAGATCCACAAACTTCGTGTCTCAACTGGAGAACCGGCCGTGTGGCCCGTCTTTATCCTGGACCCGACGGAATAGCACGAGTTGCTGATGTGGACACTATCAGAGGTTGCGTAAGGAGGCCATTCTCTCGTCTATGTCCACTTCCAACACCAGAAGACCAGGATTCTTGAAGACTACTCTTCAAGGGGGGAATTTTATGTATGCGCCGAAAACGGAACGTTTTACCGGAAGCCGCATCGTCATGGCCAGCTCCGCCGCCATTTTGTACTGGACACACTCTCCATCTAATGGCTCTAGTGACCGCATCTATATTCCAAAATATTGTAACCAGTAAAATAAAATAAATATTATAAGATCTAAAAGGATCTAGTGGTTTTTATTTAATAACAAAAACTACCAAATGTACCGCGAGTACAGGGACATGATCCCATTGCTATAGAAATTCTGGGGCTTCTGATCTAAAAACCGCGACAAGTGGTTTTGGCAGTCCTCTCGTGATGTTAACCTGACACTGCCTAAATAATTCTGAAGAGACCAAAACAAGTGGAAATCTGAAGATGCAAGGTCAGGACTATACGGCGGATGCATTAATACGTCCCAGCCAAACTCTCTTAATTTTTGCCGAGTGGCTAAAGATGTGTGAGGTCTAGCGTTATCGTGATGAAAAACCACACCCCTTCTGTTGACTAATTCCGGCCGCTTTCTCTCAACTTCTTGCTTTAATCTCATCAGTTGTTCGCAGTAGAGTTCAGAATCGATGGTCCTGCCTGGCGGTAACAGCTCATAATGAATAATGCCCTTCCAATCCCACCATAAACACAGCATTACCTTGTTGCGAGATAACCCGGGTTTCGCCAGAGTCTGTGAAGCCTGACCATCCTTTGACCACGACCTTTTTCGCACGTTATTGTCGTACGTGATCCACTTTTCATCACCAGTTATCAGGTTTTTCAAAAATGGTTCGGTTTCATTACGTCGTAATAAAGAATCACAAATGAGTACACGGTTCATTAAGTTTCTTTCAGTGAGCTCATGAGGCACCCAAATATCGAGCTTTTTTGTGTACCCAGCTTTTTGCAAATGCGCCAAAACTGTTTTGTGGTCAATCCCCAGTTCTTCAGCTACATCGTAACTACTGATATGCCGATCTTGCTCCAATTTTTCAAAAATGGCATCCATTTTATCCCTAACAGGGCGCCCAGAGCGAGGTGCATCTTTGACATCAAAATTTCCGGATTAAAAACGCTTAAACCAAATGTGTGCTACTCTCACAGACACTGCACTAGGTCCATAAACATCACAAATTTTTTTCGCGGCTATCGTTGCATTTTTGCCTTTTTTGTAGTAAATTTTAAAATGTATCAAATTTCTTCATTAGATTCACTCATCTTAACAGCAAGAAAAACAAATGAAAATCACACATTTTACCTAATTTGAATTGGGAATTATCTTTTTTTAAATTTAAACTTTTTAATAATACCAAAACCAGCCAGATACAAATGGTATAGCCAAAGAGATTTTATTATAAGTTCATACATACTATTTACGAAAAGAGTTTTTCCCCAACCTATTATAATGTATAATATTCTGGCCCCCCTATAATGTATGGGACCAGAAGTTTGGCGCGGTCTGTATTAGTAGACCAACTTATATGTACCGGGCAACTACGGAACCCTACATTGCGCGTGGCCCGACACGCACTTGGACGGTTTTTTGATATAAACCTTACGGTCGGACTAAACTGACGCTCGAGCAAATAATGAAACCCTATCCGCTCGATACAGAATTTACTATTATTTAATTTTGACGGCTCTTAAGATTAGCTGTTTCAGAAGTGTTTACCTCTCTGCCGAGGCTCAGGAAGTGATCGTTAATGTGCGCGTTGAGTAAGATCGTGCGCAGATCCTCATCGTCTACGTCGATCGGGATATACTGGCGCGCCAACATGTAGCAGAGCTGCTTCTTGATCAACCTGCAACACAGGACAAGGTCTGAAATAACATTTACATGAAGTTCCGGCAGCGGAGGCTCTGTTTGTAGTCTCCATCTTGAGATGGTTCGAACTGGGGTCGAGCGGTAGCTTTGGCTATAGTCTCCATCTTGAGATGGTTCGAACTGGGGTCGAGCGTGTAAGAAAGAGTTTGTCTGAATTTTTGGGTGTACAAAATGCTTACCACTTGCTGAATGGTGAAGGAAATCAATGTAAACCTGCATCCCCTAAAAAGCGTGTATTTGTGCTCGAAGTACGGCGATAGGTCTCACCCCCCAACACGTTGGGACGTAATAATCGTCAGTGAAAATCAGGTGCTATTGACAGTGCACACTCTGAAGCACCTCTTCGGGGATATATGTGTCACAGTTAAAACCCGTTTTTCGTCAGAACTAGTTTTCCCTAGTTAAAACTAGTTTTTACTAAATGCCTTTGTTAAAACTAGAAATACCTAGTCAAAACTAGAATAGAAACCAAAATAGGTTGCGACGACGAGCGAAGCGAGGCTGAGCGGTTAGTTTGACATGTTATAGGAGCCGAGCGAAGTCAAGCGGAGAGAGGCGACCCCCCAAGTTTTGTATGGCACTAACTACTTCAAACGGGTTCTAAAAGTAAGAACTAGTTTTAACTGATATTCAATTTTGAGCATTAGTTAATTCTAGTTTTAACAAAGGCGTTTAGTAAAAACTAGTTTTAACTAGGGAAAACTAGTTCTAACGAAAAGCAGGTTTTTAATTGTAACATATGCATTACTATGTACGGATACCCTACATGCATAATAAAGCCTACCTAAAGGCAGTCTTCTTTACCAGTGAAAACATATAAACAGGTAACATGCAAATATCTTGAACAAAAAAGCGGCATAGTGGCGAAAAAATATTTTTATTTGGCGCACGAATTTCGCCCATCGGTCCACCAAACAGAGGCTTTAAGGTTTAGGTTGGTTACGTGATCAATAGTTTTCTGTTGTTTTACGGCATCTTATTAGTCAATAGAAAGTAAAGCTTTCCCGTAAGGGTTATTAAATAAATTACAAGGCTCGAAACAGTCGCACAATGGTGAAAACTGAACAAAGCCTAATACATGGTATGGTCGATCCTAGCAAGGTGGTCCTTAGTCACGTTTGGGTTCCACCACGTAGAGCTGTTGGTATCAGTGGTTATGAAATGATTATGGCCGTTAACCCATATCAGAGGCTTGTACGACGATCCTGTAAGGATCGATTTGACAGATAAACTCTATAAATTCTACACGACAACTCTTATTGCTATGAAAGCAACATTTTTGTTGATAGAAATGATGTCGAGTCTATAGCATCTTTATACTTGTACTACAGATTAGCCAATCTATAGGAAGATAAATGTAATATAACTCACGAGTCAGTGCACGCGTTGAAGACCTCCTCGCACTTGGTTTTGTCGTGCAGCTGCATGGCAACAAGCAGCGCGCGCGGGTACTCGTTGAAACGTAGGTACGTGTCCAGCACTCCCTGCAGGATCTGAGTAGACTCCGGCTCCACGACGTAGCTTGCACATCTGGATTATGTGATGGTGTTATAATGTTGTGCGGTGACTTGAAGCATTAATTTGCTTATTAAGGCCCAGTACAAAGCTTAACTTCAATGCTGCTCTAACGCTTTTGTTTTTTAAAATTATCTGTCTATTCCATTCTAATCAACAACTGAATGCAAAACTAATATTGAACTTGTGGCTACATTAAGACATGTTATTAAAAATCCTTCTCTGTCTTATGTAATGTGTGTAGAAAAATTATTCATCATAAAATATTGAATGAGTTTTAGCAATCTAATTTTATTTATTTGGGTCCTTGGCTTAAAAAAAAGCTTGTTTTGAATAAGTTTTCGTTATTTTATTTATAATACTATTTAGACAAAATTTTAGATAAAAATAACTAAAAACCACACACTCGCCATATGTGTAAAACAACCAAAACGGAATGATTTTCACCTTTCTCACACACAGATAAAAACAATTGTCAAATACCATTTATGACGTCAATATGGTCCACACACTATCTGACTAGAGTGGCAACCACACACAACCGATACATTCAATAAAACAAGACACAATTGAGCATGGGCCTAAAGCCACTTTCGCCACACTTCAAGGCTTTTTAAAAAAAAGCCACTTTTAAGCTCATGCAACATGGGCTGGGCCATTAAGGTGGTTTTCCTTAATGCTCAACTCATGATTGTTTTTCTATTTGTTAAAAAAAAAAGTATAAAATAAGTGTGATTTATGGCATTCATGGGCCATAGTTTAGTGACAATAATGCTTTTTTAGCAAAGTTGTGTTACTATGTAAATTGTTGTGCACAATAATAAACATTCCATAAAATTACACAACTTTGCGACAAAAACCCAATTGTTATTCAATTATCGGTGGTGAATGCCATAGATCACCTTTATTTAATACTTGTTATACAGTCCTGGTCAACTAATTAGGGGCTTTCAAGATAGTGAAGAGCAATAACCGGTTATGTACATATAAATATAAAACCCTATTGTTTTCTCAGCACCTATTATTTGCATAATTTGGTCCGATTATTATGCTATAAATGGCTGTAAATAAAAGAATAAATAAATAGAAAAAAGTATTTAATATCAAAGGTTGAACATGTATTCAATTTTAAGGTATAATTCTGTAGCTGGACATTTAATTAAGGACAGTAAACTATAATGAAAAATAGAGTTAAACAAAACTAATAATCTGCAGTGTTATAATATCTTTAACAGCTCCATTTTATTAAGTGTAAAATCAGTACCCAGTAGCAAAATCTTTGTTAGTAATTACCGCTTGACACCGATGTGGCATTGACATTATCAGTTTCTGGCATGTTTCGACAGGAATGTTTGCCCATGCCTCACAAAAAGCTTCATTAAGTTCATCTAAAGTTGTGGTACGATAAGTGGCAACTTTTTTCTTGATTTCGTGCCAAAGGTGCTCGATTGGGTTAAGGTCCGGACTATTTGTTGGCCAATCTAGCACCGATACTGACTGACTGGTAAGAAACGACTCAACTGAACGGGCGGTATGTTTCGGGTCGTTATCATGCTGAAACGTCCATATAATAGGGAGATGCTCCTCAGCATAGGGTAGCATCGTTTCCTCCAATATTGCCTTGTATTGATGTTAGTCTAAGTTACCCTGAACTTTCCTCACAGGTCCCACTCCACGTCCAGAAAATGAACCCCACATTTTAATGTTTCCACCGCCATGTTTCACCTGCTTTTTTGTGAATCTTGGATTCATTTCCGCTTTACTGGACGCCGTACGTATTGCCTTCCATCTGAAGAAATTAAATTAACCTTGGTCTCGTCAGAGAATAATACATGTTGCCATTGGGCGTAGGTCCAATGTCCATATTTACGTGCAAACGCCAAACGAGCATTTCTATGTTCTTTCTTCAACAACGGTACTTTGCGAGCCACTCTTCCGAACAACCCTGCTTCTACCAGACGTCGTCGAACGGTCCTCGCTGAGACACCGGCTCTTTCGTCTGCCCCAAACACTTCGTGTTTAATTAAAATAGAGCCTAGAAAAGGATCTTTCTTAGCTAACCTGGTTATCATTCTATCTTCTTGCGGAGTTGTTTTTCGCAATATTTTTGTTCTGGGCACATTTAAAGCTGTGTTACTGCATTGTATACTATAGTTTTTGAACAATTTAAATGTTCTGCTATCCTTCGGTATGACCAACCATGCTTGACAACAAACTTCATGATAATTTTTCGTAGTGTTGGATCGCAACTTTTATTTTTGCCCATTTTTCTTCAAAATATTTTTCAAAACTCAAAATAAAAATCGGGATTGCCGCCAAAACTACCACGAAACAATAAGAGAAGAAATAAAAAAGTATTGAGATTCAAATTTTGAAAATAGAACGCAATATCTCAGTGTCCCTAATTAAATGGCCAGCCAGCATTATTTGAACAAATAGCACTATGATAATCTATCAGCTATACTGTGAAGAGGTTTAATGTTTAAGAAGTTGTTATCGTTTGTATAATCGGGCACATCAATGACTAATTATACTTACATGTAAAAGATATGGAGACTCGTTGAAAAAAAAAAAAACAATTTGGCTTAACTAGAGATTGCCCCTAATTAGTTGACCACGACTGTATGTACAAAACTGCAATTTTGAATTTCATTTAAGTCAAAATCTATTTGTGTTTAAAATAAATAAAGAAATCTTACCCAATCAAATAGAGACATACACGAGGGTAGTTGCTGGCATCCATGTGCTGTGTGAGGAGGTCTAGACGGTCGATCTCCATCAGCAGGTCACAAGCCTGGATCTCAGCCGAGTGCTGCATGTCAAAGGTGACCACATCTCTCACTAGGGGCAGGAGGGTGTCCATGTTTTCTACCTTCCATTCCTCAGCTATTTCACCTTCTAGTTGTCTGGGGGATTAAATAAGCAGGATTAGAAATTTGTTTAAGTAAAAATACAAGTATGAGATTTAACAGGAATAAAAAAAATATTGTTTTCAATTAATTACCTGACATACTCATGGCCCCAATCGCCGACATTGGACATGGTCCCAAGAAGACAGTACTTGAGGCACTCCTTTTTTTCTGCAGCATCCTGTTAAAATAATTGATTTATGAATTCAGGATTTTTTAATCTCCTCCAACTCATTGTCACTACTTTGGACAGTATTTGCATCTTTTTTTGAAATAATATTAAACAAATATTTAAGAAATCACTTTTGTGAAACAGCTCAGGTTTGACGGACAACACTCTCTCTAAACTTGCCAGTATTTCGGTGAGTTAGGGTTCATGCACTTTTATTTGGAACTCAATTATTTCTGAAACTAAGGGTGTCTGCGGGTATGATTCTTGGGAAAAGTGGTCCAGTAGGGTCAGTAGAATATGTGGTTTAATTTAATGGTAGCACTCTACATGTGGATACTTACTGGGGCGCCACTGACTCCCATCGCCAAGACTGATACAACATCAGCACAAAATTTCTTTGTCTTTGCATCAGATATCTTCTCATACACCTCTTTGAGAGCAGGATAATGCTCTCTCAAAAACTTCAATGGCTTGGGTACTGAGGTCATAGACGTCGTTGATGTCCTGATGAGGTTGCTCAACATTTGTAGAGCAGGGAAATATAGATCAACATCATCACCCTATAAAAACAAAATATCATAGTCAGAGAGATCATTATAACCTAAATTTTATAATGATGATTAATGTTGAACAATTACTTACCACAAGCTTCTCCACGAGCATATTAAGCTCTTCTTGAAGGCGTTTATCTTCTTCAGACTAGAAAAGTACAAAATGATTTGATAAATAAGTATTGAGCTAGACTGTGTTCACAAACAAATTGATATTTTTACAGAATTTATAAAATTTCTTACCAAGTCATCGGTAGCAGGCACCGGCTCGGTCTTTTTAGTTTCTTCTGGTTTACTTTTTACCGTCATTATGGCTTAATAATCTTTTTAATTATTAAAACAAATCCACACAAATGAGATGACTTTCGGAAATTTGACAAATCACTCGCTTTTTTTTCTTTTTTTTTTTTTTTTTAATGTGTTTTACTTGCTTTTTTTTCTGGTTTCAAAGGGTTGCAACCCTAAAAAAATGTAATTAGGTTACGTTTCGAAACGAATGAATTTCACTCTGAGTGATGCGAATTCACAGATTGGATGTCACCGTAGAACGTTCAAAAATCACACTGGGCCACCTGATTTGTGCAACCAGATTTTTCTTTCTCATTCTCCTATATAGATCTGTCTCTTTCTAATACACGAGTGAAATTTCGCACTATGATCGCACGTTCTAAAACACTTCATAGTTGTATGACTGGCCAATAATATGCTGTCAAAAAGGTTTCGTTTCGAAACGAGCGAAAATCACTCGGAGTGATGCGAATTTCACCCTAGAGGGTTCAAAAATTGACCCGAGCGAGGGTAAACGAACTGTTACCTGACAGTTACTCGGAAGTGTTTTGAAACCCTTACGAGTAATGCAAAAATCACACTGGCTAGTGCGAATTCTAACGCTGTCTGGATACCGTTAAAGTTCGCCTAACAGTTGTCACTTCGGAGTTTTGCCGGGTTTTGACAAAATTCATAAGTTAAAAATGTATTCATCATTTAAAAAGGGAAAAAAGTGAAAATTATTATTGTGAAAGTTGCATTAACTTATGACTACAAAAGGCAATTTCAGGTTTCCACCCTTAAATTAGATTTCAGACTGACGTTTGTCACCCAGATCCGTTCTAAAACGTTTTTCTCACTGGAATCACTTGCAAGCGTTTCAAAACCAGATGTTCTCTCTCTTTCTTGTATTTAGTTCTGTCTCTTTCTATTAAACGAGTGAAACGCACTACCATCGCACGATTTAAAACGGTTCCTTATAGTGCGCGCCAGTTATGTCTGCGCGTGGCCAAAATCATAAACCGCAGGCCGCCAACTTGTTGTTATGTCAGGTGTACCTAGTGAGTGTGTAGAATGTCTATCATTTTTATTAGTTTTCAGTAGTCAAGTTTGGCAATCATCGTGCGAATGGTCAAGTAGTAAAACGTTAGTAACGCCACTAGTCACGCGCAGACTTATCTGGCGCACACTTTATGCCATCGAAAATACAGCCAAAAGACGGCTAATATTCAATATCATGCGTACAAATAATTCTATCAACTAGCCGAGGTATGAGGAAGCGCGGTACCTGCAATCCTATTGGCCCTACCAAGATCATTCGGTCTTACTTGTATTAAAGTATTTGTATACCTCCTGCAGGTGAAACATGCTGAACTGTTATTATATTTAACATCTTTTGTAAACCATGTTTGGAACAAATAAATATTTCTATTTCTATTTCTATTTCTACGAACAGCCCTACAAACCTTTCTGTTCCGGTGAAAAAGACTGTCACTTAATGAATATAGAAGCCATTTTAGTTTGGCCTACCGGAACAGATTAAAAATTTATAACAATGTAGAATCAGAGACGGGACAGGTATATATATTTTTTTCGACATAATATATGACGGCACAGCAACCTCAGGGTGGTCAGCAGGTGGCGCAACACCAGCACAGCTGGTGTCACGGATCTCGTTTTTATCAACCATCTCAACTTTACCAGATTCAGTTGCTCGTACAGGGCGCCAGACCAAAAGTGAAGTAATCTTTTACGTTGAGAGTAGAAGAGGAAAACTTTTCTAGAAAACTTTCTGATTGGCCCACTTGAGTTGACCAATCAGAGCTCTTTTTCGATACCGCGTGAACTAGTCCCCACGCTCAACGTTAACAAATCAGCAACTTCTTATTAATAAATTAACTTATAATTAACATAATTATAATCAAATTTACTGACCATTCAATTTAACATTTTAAACAGTCATTACAATAATTACAGACAATATAAACTCAATCCAATTTTACCAGTAACAAAGAAGTTTTTCAATGATTCAATGATTACCACAGTACAAAACCGATGGGCAATAGGTTTTGATGAAACTACAATTGAATTATTTTACTGCGAACAACAAAGACAACAATAATAATCTAATTAGTTGACAATTAGATTTACATTTTTATTATGATCATCCTATAAAAAGAAATGCTATCAACTTAATCTATTTTTGTAAGTGATCATTAAATTATGAAACGATTAAAACTGTACAGCGTAAAACGGATGAACAGAAAAGATTTGTAGAACAAACTTGAATTGATTAATTTATCATGTTAACAATTAGACAATAGAAATCTTGAAAGTTAAGGATAATCAACAGAAAACATTACTAGATTACTTAGTGATCGAAAAGTTCACTGTTTCCATAAAATACCTAGTGGTCAGTAGAGACATCTTATGGGCCAGATTTGCAACAGTTCGTTCTCCGGGCTCTCAAATATAAAAGTTGCGGCGCATAGTGTCGAGTGGAGACATCTTGCGACAGATGGTTGCAGCAATGAGCGCTCGCAGCGACGTCGCGCCGATATATACATGTATGAAACATTTTTACTTTCTTGTTTCTTAATATGATTTTATCACATCAGCGTCAATAATGCTTTGATCAAAATATCAAATTATATACAGATTCAAAACCGAAACTCAGAAGTGTTTGGTTGATCGTGCGTGAGTGTATCTATTATCTTTTATACAAGATAGTTTCTCGTAAGAATTCAATAAAATACACAAGAAAAATAAGCGTTTATTAATTTTAAATTTACACGAATTGTGAGTTGAAAACATAAAAAGTTTAAATTTCTTTGTTAAACTTGCTTTAAAGGCTTACTAGAGGTTGCGTGGTGCGTAATGCGGGGGCTTCAAGCAGCCTGCGAGATTTGTAATTGTGCCTGGTTGTATTTTAAAAAAAGTCGTCTTTTGTGTAAGTGAATTAACTTAAACCTGTAGAAACCGAGTTTCAAGGCAATCGATTGAATTTCCGTGATTAACAGATATTGACATGTGTTAAATGTCAAAAACTGTCATCGGTTGGAAGATATGGTAAAAAAAGAATTGTAAAAGTTGATGGACTCAGCCGCGGACCTGCTGTCAGCGACTTCGTCCCCCTATGACTGCTCGCTCGTCCTGCATGCCTAACATGGTTGCCAATTAAACACCATTTTAAACACCCTTTGACAGTACATTCCATCATGGCGGCCGTTTAACACCTCATTTCCTTGAGGCTAACATGGCACCTCAATATTTTAATGCTTTGACAGGAGTTTAGGAAATACAGGTGTTATGTTTTTTTTTTCTTTTTTATCCATAGCTGGTAACACTGATATAGATCTAAATATCTGTGGCTGGTAACATGGGTGACCATTTTAAACACCTTTTGACGTTTGTATAAGATTATTTTGTATAGTAATTTCCATCATGGCGGCCGTTTAACACCTCATTTCCAAGGCTAACAGGGCACCTCAATATTTTAATGCTTTGACAGGAGTTAGGGAAATACATGCGTGATCTTTTTTGATTTTTAATTTTTTTCACCATTTTAAACACGTTATGACACTTGATTAAGAATATTTTGGTCTTCGATCTATTGAGGTGGTGATAAAGGTAGTTTCGTGAGTTTTGATTGTATTTGTAGGTTATTTGGGATACAAATTATCGTTTTCTGACTTTTTACATAAAAAAGGTAGTTTGATAACTAGCCTCTTTACTAAGTATGCACATTAATTTAAAAAAAATGAACATCATAGGGTAAAACAAAGCTTTTATTAATTCATAAAATTCTTACATGGTTGATCAAGCTTCCATTGGGTTGCAACCTTCTTCTTCGAGTGAAAGCTTTGAATTTATATAACATTTTTCCAATAGTTTGCCACTCCAAAAACGCAATTGCATGCAGTCATGGGTTCCCTCTTGGTGCATTGAGGAGCACTTGGACATGTGGTCAGAAGATCAGGAGGTTGAGCTTCACATCTGCAAAATGTGGAGGAATTCTCTCCTAATATCCGGGGGTCCTGTACCCGATAGAACGTTTAGTTTTTTGATTGGTGTTGGCTAAGAGCAACTGGTGACCAGGCAACAAGTCTCATTGAGTACAGTGTCTACTTGACCTGTATGTGCTGAGTTATTCCACACAGCGCAAGCATATTCAGCAACTGAGTAACTTAACCCTCTATTGCATGAGCTATTAAAGAAAAGAGAAAAAAAAAATTTTGATGTTGCAAAGTGTTTTATTTGGGCCAATTAGAGAAAAAGTTGTGAAAAAAAAAAATTACTCACATTACTTTAGAAAATAATTTTAAAAGCCAGAAATGGCTTCGTGTGCAATAACGGCTATGCATAAGAATGCCATTTTTGGCTTCCTATGCACTGATAGTATCATATTTAATATTTATATCATGTGAAACTCTTTGAAACAGTTTCTTTTTTCATTGAGACATAAGAAAACATTACATTTCTCACAATTTATGTAAGAACGATACATGCAATCGTTTTGGCACAGTTGGCGAAATGTTGGAAAATGAGCAGTTTGGTCCGTTCGTATCGAATTCAATGGCAAATCTTGAGCTTTTGCTGGAGGTTTCCTGGCTTTTTTCAAGGGTGGTGGTGCCGGGGAATCCTTGCGTCCTGTTGGTGTGTTCGTTCTACTCGTTGTAGGTGTGCCACGACTTGGAGTACCAGACGTACTAGGCCTGCCACGTTTCTTGCAGCTTTTGCCAACTTTGCAATAATGCTCCGAAACGGCAAGCTTGAAGTCGTACAATGACATGTAGACATCATTTTTGCGTCGCCACAACAACCACGCATTGACGGTGCACTGGTCAACCAT
Source organism: Ypsolopha scabrella (assembly GCA_910592155.1). Classification (NCBI taxonomy): domain Eukaryota; kingdom Metazoa; phylum Arthropoda; class Insecta; order Lepidoptera; family Ypsolophidae; genus Ypsolopha; species Ypsolopha scabrella. The sequence continues at coordinate 9,500,954 of OU342975.1, read as the reverse complement.
ATGGAAAAGTATCCGTTTGTACCACTGCCGAGATCGTATTTCGAATCCACACCTCCCATATGTTTGTTGTAAACATCAACTAATTGTGGTGATGATGTCTTTGTTGTTTCTCTTTCCGGCAATATCTTTTTTTAGTAGAAACCGGTTCAGAGCCCACAAATGCAGAAAGCAGGTTCACGACCTTGTTGTCTAACCATGAGACCAAAGCAAGTTTCACACCATCTACAGTTGCAACCTTTTCGGCCATGGCACCACGACCTAATTTCTTTAGGTCTTTTTCCGTTGGCATATCTGCATTCGGTACTCTGTTCAGTCTAATTGTACCCAGTGGAAGCAGACCATTCTGATACAAATACACTTGTAATTTTATGCCATTAAACCAGTTGTCAAAGAATATTTTGTGGTTGACATTTCGTGGTCCCATAAAAGTGTGAAGAAAGCATTCTGAAAATAAAATAAAAATGTTCTTGGTATGCATACGAAGCCATTTTTGAATGATACCCAATTCACCGTGAATGCATGCGAAGCCAGAAATGGCCTCTGAAGATAAACGCGATTATGTAGTAAAAAATACGAGAAAATGAAGAACAGTTTAATTATGGTAGGAAAACAACCCTTTGAAGAGCACGAAACATATTTTTATTGATCAATATCTTACCTTATCAACTTTTTATAAACCAACAAAGTCGCACAAAATCACTTAGGCATCAACAAGCGGCCCATGCGCAACTCAAAGTGGGGTTATAATGACATGTGTCATTAATCACAGACTGCAAAAATACGTTCTGTTTCAAAAAGAAGTACTTTACAATATTTGAATCAGATTGTTTTGTTTTTCTAACATTATAGGGTAGAAAAAAAATAGTCAAGTTTAAATGCCATTAATGGCTTCGTATGAAATAGAGGGTTAAGCACCCTAAGAACTACCAATCATTCTTCGGATTAAGTTGTTCACAATCCAACCAATATTTGTGTCAATGTTGCTAATCTGTCTGCAATATTTGTGTCAATATTGCTAATCTGTCTGTTTTTGATATTTCATGAATTGTGATAATTTGAATATTTATCCTACAGTATTTCATGAATTGATAACTTGGAAACTACAACTTCAATCATTATGTACATATGTATCTTACGGCAAGCACTATGGTGGTACCGTTCGGACAAAAAAATACTCACCATGCGCTCAGGGGTACCATGGGTCCTACACAAAAAATCCCACCGTACCCCCAGTGGTATGGGGCAGTGGTACCGTGGGTCCGACACATTTATACTCGTATTACCTATTACAAAGACAACTTTTTGCCGTCTATCACATTATACTTCATAATATAGGTTGCACTGTCCCTTCGAGTGTACTTTTTCAAATCGCACCATGTAGTCATCTACTGTTCTCCATCTATTACATGGCCCATGTTTAACCAAAAGACCCGCCAGCTTTCGCCACATTTCTTTAGGATCCTTTGCTCCAAGGGTTTCATCATAATCCCTGTTTGCAAATAGCCATATAGTCAGCCTTATTTGGAAGTTCTTCTTTTTACACTTTATCCAGAAACGTAATAAAAATACAATAAGGTCTTTGACTGTATAAAATACCGTGAAATTTTTCAGAAAATTAATGTTTAGAACACCTTTGCTTACTTTTTTAGAGATTTCATTAAGGTTAGATTAGGTTAATTTGCTAGCAAAGAATACCCTTCTACCGTTCGTTCGCTAGATGGACACAAATTTTAACAAATAGTCTTCTCTGAATGGCTTCAAACAATTAATCACAGCACAGATCATTAAATCATCATTTATACTAAGATATAATTAATTTGTGTCATTTGTGTGTGGGACAAATTATCAGAAACAAAATCGGTGCATATCCAAAAGTCATCCAAAGTAGGACGAAAACGAAAGTAAAGGTGATATTTCATTTTGTTGAGTAATAATACAAATCTACACATTTCTGTTGATACTATAAGAGAGTAATTTACTTACATTGAACTAGTTTTCAAGTTGGTAGGATAATAATGTATTAAAAAAAAACACATCAAATCGATTCAATTGTCCGATTCATTGCCAAATACTCTGTGACGGACTTGAGCGTTTTATTGCGGTGTTTATTTTGTCTACCCTAGCCACCATGTTACCAATATGGAATAATATTGGTTTGAGTTTGGAGCGCATGTTTTTTCACAATATGACGGACATGGTTTTATTTAACAAAAACGAAATACATGAAACTTTAATTAACTAATTTAATAAACTAAATTATCTTACGAAATAAACTAAACCAAACTAACATACTACCAAAGACATTGTATAGAGAACAAGACTGTGCACTACGATACGAAGAACGAGCCGAGTGAGATGAGCGTTGGCAGTCGTTGGTCCCTTTCTAACACGTTAGAAACTCAACAACACTATATAAGTTTATTGTATATATTATATACACTGGCAACTTGCCACGACTAGCGACAGCTATCTCGCTCGGCTCGTTTTTCGCTTGAAAATGGTATCACAATAATTACAACCTTATTTTAAGGAAATAAAATCTAGATTAGTTGAGCAAAAATTGGATAGTGCACAGTTTTGTTATTATACATTGTCTTTGCATACTATCCAGCAAGAATATAAAATATTGATAAATCATAATTAGGTTTGGAAGCGTTTCAAAACGTGCGATCACAGTGCGAAATTTCACTCGTTTATAAGAAAGAGACAGATCTATATAGGAGAAAAAGAAAAAAAACTAAAATTAAATTAAGTACATTAGCTTAGTTAAGGTCTTAGGAAATTTTTAGCAAATTTGTGTTTTGATTGTATAATACCTTATTTTACTTGCTTTTTTAGAGGTTCCATTTTGAAACAACTCTTTCCTCACATCACAACTACGACTTACAAATTATGAACTTTTAACTTTAAAATTTTCAAAACGTTATTCTATTTTATCTTGCTATATTAAAAAGTCGCTTATTAAGTTATTCCCCAGGCAAGAAGGTGATTTTTCAATATGTTGATTAATAAATAAAGCCAACACATGTAAATTTATACTTTATGACAGTAAAACACGATCATTAAAAATGTTTTTTAAATTGGTTGGATAACCACGTTATAAAAAAAAATCGATTTAATTGTCCGATTAATCGAATGAATTTTCCTCAGTTTATATTCAGCTGAGGAATTTTCAACTACTCTGTGACGGAGTTAAGCGTTTTATCGCGGTGTTAATTTTGTCTAACCCTGGCAACCACGTTACCAATGTGGAATAATATTGGGTTGAGTTTGGTGTTGGGAGTTCCGATTTTTGGCCATCTTAGGCATGCTGCTGAACTTTGCGTCGTGTGTCTGGCCTCAAAAAGCGACTCAAAAACGTGTAGAAACTGGAACACAAAAAGCGACTCAAAAACGTGTAGAAACTGAGTTTCAAGCCAATTGGACTAAATTTCACGACTGACAGCTGTCAAATGTCAAAAACTGTCATCGGTCGGAAAGCGCCCGTGATACCTGTCATTCAAGTCCAAACCCGGCTAGCCCCAGCCGTTCCGAAAATATAGCAATTTCAAAAAAAACTGTCAATACCTGTCAAATGTCATTTTCTAGTTCTCGTCGGTCCCTTTTCTAAAAATACAAGGAACAGGGGTTTAGCTTCAACCGTTAAGGAGATATGGGCCGAAAAAGATTTGACACTTGAAAAAGAAAGACAATTTTTTTGGACCCCTGGGGTCCAAGTTTGAGTGTTCCAAGACCAACCATTCCGGAGATATGGGCCGAAAAAGTTTTGACACTTGAAAAACAAAAGACAATTTTTTTGGATTCGGTTCAGTAATCCTTTTGGCCAATTTCGAAAAATATTTTTTTTTGCTCCCTTACTGGTTGGACTAGTTAAAGTACAATATAATAATTCCTAGTGCAAGCAATAAGGGGCAAAAAAAAATCTTTTTTTTTATAAAACCAAATTCTTACTGGAGACTCGGCAAGTGGTCAGTATCAAGGCTACTTTTGTGAAATTAATTAAATACATGTTTTCCGTAAAAACACAAGCCCAGTCAGAGTCAATTAATATGGGAGTTCAACATTTTGTTTTGCAATATTGCCAAAAAGTTTTATCCATCCGTGATACTAATCACTATCGAAGCCTCCAGTATGAATTTGGCTATATCAAGAAAAGTCATATTGTATAAGTTATTAATTTACGGTTGTTAAATATTGACCACCAGCAGGATTTCATTGACAGTTAAACTGAATGGGGAACTTGTCATTTTTTAAATTTATGAAACTTTGACAGTTGTATTTGCACTATTATGGTATGTTCGAGATTGCATGATATGGGTGACAGTTCGTAATTTTCCGTTTCACTTATACTACTCACACCATACCCAGGCACAAAAGAAAATATTAGGTTTAAGTAAGAATGTATATCATTAATGCAAAAATACAATGAATTGTTTGACTATAAATCGAAACAATAATCACAGTGAATTCGTTAAATTTAACAAAAAATGATTCAGAAAAGAATAATGTCTTATTGCTACTTGATGCGTGGATCGGAACGTTAGCCCATAGGTACTGACACTACATAATCGAAAATACATCGATGAATAGGTGCGGGCATCCTAAAGGATCGCGTCAGTATGAGTTCATCTTGTATACGGTTTGTGTTTTTGTTGCGGTTGCTTTACGTGCCATTTGTTTTGACGTTTGTTACAGTTCTTGTTGATTTTTGTTTTGTTATTGTTGTTTGTTTTTGGTGAAATGCCGAGAAAAACAAAAGAAATGTTTCTCAGGCTCGGGAATTATTGGTTCGTTTAATTTAATTTATTTAGAAATTAACAAAAAGTAGTTTGGACAATCAAAGGTTAATCAGATAAAAATTCGATTTGATACCCTTGTTAACGTTCTCGATACTAAAAAAATCGATTATATTTCATTAGGGCACATAACTATAACTGTCAACTTTGAACTGCCACCCATGTCATGATAACTCGAACATACTATAGTGTGATGTGATGTGACAGATGTGATACAGACACAAATTTCTTACTACTACCTAACCTAATAGGTATTAAGACTTTATTTTTTGCAAAATGTAATCGCCGCTTTTTATTGGTTTAAAATTAATTTGAAAATAGACAAAGTCGGGATAAACCCCTTTAACCGTAATGTCTGTGTTGATAATGATCAGAAGGGTGGTTAAATAAAATGCGCGTGTTCGGTGGACGGTTGTCCAGACGAGACTGGTTTATTTTTACACTCTTACAACTAAGGCGGTGTGGGGGCTAAGCTAAGTCGCTTCTGCGAACTCGTTAAGATAACACTACAAATCCTCCCCTTTTAGATGAAAGTACATTTTTTTATACATAATTTAGCATGTTAGTATACCTCACAGACTTTAAGTCTGTGGTATACCTACGTAAATCTAAACTAAAATTATGTTGTTACAGATACAGAAGAAAGAAAAAGGAAATAAAAAAAACTTAATAAAAATTCACTAATCACTAAAAGTCCATGTCACTTTAAAGTCCATTCCACTTTCACTTTATATTTGTGTTCACTATACAAGTCCGTTTGCATTAATATTTTGCTTGTTGCACTGTTGCTGGGTTAGGCAGATATGCAGGGGCGGTCGGTACCGTTGTGATTGTTACAGCAGGTCTATTAACATGTTTCAAGATTCGTTTGTCTATAGACGCTTTTACTCGTTTTTTGCACCGTCGGTATAACACCAGTAGGATGGCTAGGGTTACCACACTGCTGACGAGGGCTACCGAAGCCAATGACATGTTTTCTGCCTTTCTCATTGTTTCTTCGTTAGCTTTGTTTTCTCCGCCTGAAGCCGTTTGTGCTATAATAATTTCCTTGCTGACTGGCTTTCCCATCTTGGAATAAGTTCACGGACGTTGTATCAATTGTACGACCAGAATGCAAATGACTGATGCACTGAAAGATGAATGCCATTTCACTGCCTGGCCAAACTGATTTCTTCGAAGCGGACAGTTTTTTTAATGACTCGTCCGCTCCGAGTAGTCGTTGGCTTAATGGTTGTCGGTGTAAGGTATCCTGTTGTCGTTATGGTTTTAGGTAACGTATCTTGGCTCTGTGCGTTCTGAGAGTCTGTATTTTGGCTAGGTCTCACGGCTGGGTATGTAATGGGATCTGTGGTAATGTATGCTGGTTTCAAACGGTCAAGCGAGACATTTGTGTTCTTGTTACCCATTTTTATCGTGAAGTACTTATCTTTCCGGTTGAGAACTTCAAATGGGCCTTCGTAAGGTGGTACGAGGGCTCGCTTGACTTCGTTCCTTAGAAACACATGTTTGCAGTTTTTAAGATCACGATGAACGAATATAATTTTTCTTTCTTGTTGTCTCGTGCTGTTTGTGGGGAAGGTTGCCATTGTTTCTATAAGTCTTTTTGTGTATTCTGATTCATTGATATTCGTTTCTGTAGGGCTAAAAAAATCTCCGGGTAGTCTCAATGATGTACCGCATGTCATTTGTGCAGGACTGTATCCTATGTCTTCTTTTATAGCTGATCGCATTCCAAGGAGAATCATAGGTAGTTGTTGCGTCCATTGTCCGTCCGTGCATTTGGCCATGATTGCTGCTTTCATTGTACGATGCAGTCGTTCTATCTGTCCGTTGGCCTTCGGATTGTAGGCTGTCGTTCGATGTCTTTCAATGCCTAGTCGCTTTACTAATGACGTAAAGAGGTTTGATTCGAACTGACGTCCCTGATCCGTCGTTATAAATTGTGGGACTCCCATACGTGATATCCAGTGTTCAATTAATGCTCTGGTAACTGTTTCTGCAGTTATATCTTTGACGGGTATAATTTCGGGCCACTTTGTAGCTCGATCGATGATTGTAACGCAGTATTTATTATCTTCCGACGGGGGGATCGGTCCCACGATATCCATGTGTATGTGTTTAAACCTTTGAGAGTCTTCGAAACAACCCAATGGAGTAAAAGTGTGTGTGTTGATCTTGGATCTTTGGCAAGGTATGCAATTTTTTACGTATCTGTTTATATCCGCATTCATTTTGTTCCAAAAATAGCGTTGCTTCACTGCGCGCTTTGTCGCTATCGTACCTGCGTGGCTCAGTTCGTGTATAATCTTAATTGCTTTTTCTCTGAATTGGGCCGGTAAGTAGAGTCGGGCATGTGGTGTTGAGGTTTCATATATCGCTTGATGCGAAGTGTCTGGCAGTGTTATTGTTTTAAACTGTAGGTTATCTTGCTTCATCAAGGATTGCAATCCTTCGTCTTGATTTTGGGCCGAATATAATTGTTTGAAGTCGAACATACTTTGTACGCTGATTTCCTCTATTCTAGAAAGTGCATCGGCGACCTCGTTTTTTTTTCCTTCTATATACTCGATTTTATTGCAGAACTGTGAGATAAAATCCATTTGTCGTAAGCGTCGGGGTGAATCGGAAGGCGTGACTTTCTTGGAAAGTGCGAAAGTTAAAGGTTTGTGGTCGGTGAATATTGTAAATTCTCTTCCTTCCACCATGTATCGGAAATGTTTGATGGACATGTAAATTGCGAGTAATTCTCTATCGTATGTGCTGTACCTTTTTTGTGTATCGCTTAACTTCTTAGAATAGAATCCAAGTGGTTGCCACGTGCCATTAATTAGTGTGTGGAGGACGCCGCCGACTGAGGTACCGGAAGCGTCGCACATAAGAGATAAGGGCGCTTCGGCGTCAGGATGCACGAGTGTGACTGTACTGTTTATGCTTTGTTTACATTTTTCGAATGCGTCGATTACCGTGTCGGTCCATTCTATTTGTGTCTTATCCCTTTTTTTTGAGTTATGTAAATATGCATTGAGGGGTGATTGAATTTCTGCGGCTTTTGGTATACTAGCTCGATAAAAATTCATCATTCCTAAAAATCGTCTCAACTCTTCAATTGTTTTCGGGCGAGGGAACTCTGTTATCGCTGCGACCTTATCTGTGCTGGGTCGGATTCCATCTCGGTTAATGTGATAGCCGAGGAATATGACCAAACTCGCTTTTGTCAGTGTTTATCGTGATACCATATGTATTAAGGCGTCTAAAAACTTCTTCCAGGTGTTCCAGGTGTTGTTTTTCGTCACGGGAAGCCAACAAAATGTCATCGATGTACCCGTAAGTGAAATCCAAGCCTTTTAGGACTGTATTAATGAACCGTTGGAATGTTTGTGCGGCGTTTCTGAGACCAAAGTTCATTTTCGTGAATTCGAACAAACCAAATGGTGTTATTATGGCCGTCTTTGGAATGTCTTCTGTTGCGATAGGAATTTGGTGATAGGCTCTTCGTAAATCTATTTTGCTGAATATATTTTTACCTTTTAACATATACGTGAAATCAAGAAGCCTAGGTATCGGGTAGCGGTCCGGTATTGTTATTGAATTAAGACGCCTGTAGTCACCACATGGTCGAAGTTCACCGTTTTTTTTGTTTACTATATGTAATGGGTTTGACCACTGGCTGTCGGAGGGTTGACATACTCCCATTTCCATCATTCGTTCGAATTCTTGTTTTGCTGCTTTGTATTTAGCTGGGTTAAGCTGTCTTGACTTTTCATGCACTGGTGGACCGTTTGTAAATATATGGTGTTGAACGTCGTATTTCGGAATCGCTTTAAGGATTTGTTTACGCGTAATGTCGGGGAACCGTTGTAGTATACGATGATATTCGTTATTTATGTCGACCGATCGTAGCGTATATTCAGAACTTTCTGTTGTGTGCGCTCGAACCTTGAGGTTTGTTATTTTATCTAATAATTTTCGTGCGTGTAGGTCTATGAGTAGCCGGTGTGCGGAAAGAAAATCTGCGCCGATGATGGAGCGTTGCACGTTCGCGAGAACAAATTTCCATTTGAATTCCCTACGCAAGCCTAAATCAAGGACTAGATATCTTTCACCATATGTGTTTATTGTGGTTCCATTTGCGGCAAAAAGTTTGTAGTCGCTTGTCTTTGCCGTTGCTTTTTTGTTACATGCGAGGACAGAGATATCGGCACCTGTATCAATGAGGAATTGTGCACCACTTTTTTTGTCAGTTACACACAAACGAGATGATGATTTGACACCGACGCTCTCAACCGCCGGTGTCCGCTCTAGTTTCCCTGGTTGGTGAATGTACATTGGTCTTTACATTTTCTTGCTTTGTCTCCAAATACATAATGGTAGTAACATACCCAATTAGTGTCTCCGGGCTGTGCTGTATGATTTCTGTAGTTTTTGTAGACACCAGGTGATGTAGATCGGCTGTTACGGCCTCTGGACTGTGATCGATGTCTTGAATTACGTTGTCTCGAGTGGTCGCGTCTTCCTCTTTTGATCTGGTTGAGTTCATTTATGATGTAGTTCATTTTACCTTCTAGGTTTCCGGTGTCAGTGGGTCTTGCGGCGGTGTATGGAGTAGTTAGCGCAGCTATTTCGCTGCCGCTGGTTGCATCCATGACTTTGTCAGCGATATCCGCCAAATGTTCCATATCTTGAATACCACAACCGGTTAAAACGGCTCGTACTGTGGGAGGCAGTCTCTTGATCCACAGTAGCTTGACTGAATGGTTTGATAGTTTATTTCTAGCTAACTCTTGCATTCTTCTTAGAAAGTGTGATGGCTTTTGATCTCCGAGTACGATTTCTTCTAACAGTTGTTGCAGCTGTCTATCTTCGGACTGCTCGAAGGATGTCAATAATCTTGTCTTCAGCGTTTCGTATTTATGAGTCGCGGGAGGTGTTTCTAGTAGGTCTGTGACCTGTCGGAGCTCATCTTTCCCCAGACGGGCGATAAGGAGTTTATATTTGTGTTGGTCACTTACTTTCGAGGCCCCTATGATTACCTCAAATTGGTGAAACCAAATCCTGGGCATGTCTTTCCAAAATTCTGGCATCCGGTTTTTAATTGTAACTGCCGTAAGCTCTGGCTGCTCGTGCTTAATGTACACTTGTTGAGCAATCTCCTGCGATCCTTGTGGCGTCTGTTGTGGTTGCTGTTGCGGCATCGGGGGAATGTTATTTGGAGGTGGCACGTAATTGCCAGAAAAACCGGGTGGAGTCGGATCGTTATTCATTTTGCACTTTAATCACTGTTAAATTGTCCAAAATTCTGAGAATGTTTTATGAGTCACTAGTTAAGTTTGCACCCGTCGGTGGTCACCACTTTAACCGTAATGTCTGTGTTGATAATGATCAGAAGGGTGGTTAAATAAAATGCGCGTGTTCGGTGGACGGTTGTCCAGACGAAACTGGTTTATTTTTACACTCTTACAACTAAGGCGGTGTGGGAGCTAAGCTAAGTCGCTTCTGCGAACTCGTTAAGATAACACTACACCCCTCTTAAAGATAAAAAGCGGCTTTTTTGAGGTTTTTGTATAATCCTTTGGTTTTTTTTATTACACTTATTCTTGAAAAATTTCAACCGGCTACCTATAACGATTGAAGCTGTAGTATAGACCTATTGTGACAGACGGACGGACGGACGGAGAGTCAAAGAGCGGAGGCTTAGAAATTGGCACCCTTTACGGAACCCTAACAATTATGGTTCCGTAACATGTTCCGTACTTAGAGGCTGCGAAATTGTTTGTCAGGCGCTCTACCATTTACCGCCTTGTGTTTTGTTACCTTGATATTGCTTGCTGTAGGACCTATATTTTTGTTACCTATCTATAGGTATTACATTTTTCACACCACCTGCTCGACAATGTCCAATTACATATCATGCAACGTAAAGTATCTTAGGGTTATAAAGTTGTATGAAACTCCCTAGGGAATAAAGTGATTTGAATTTGGAACGCCAAATTCGTGTGGAAACTCGTGGAAAATTCTAAGTAAAAAAATGCCCATATGGCATAGCAAAGAGGTTTGTTCGAAAATCGTAACAAAAATACCATAAGCAAAACTCAAAAAAAAAAGAAAAAGGTGCGTTTACAAAGAATGTCAAACAAAAGACGGTGTCTGGTGTGTGATTGTCAGTGAATTTTATTGCAATATTCATGTTGATAAGAAAATATCGAGCGATAGTGATTCTGCTCCAGAGTTTATCAAAACAGTCGATTAATAATCTACTACCGGAAATATCACAACAATACGTAAAAGCATATGACGATTTTTTTCAATGGAGAACTACAAAATGAGCCCTAGCTTTTTATTGTCTCGCAGAAGGTGTGAAAAGTACTTGTAGAGTATGCTCCTCTGGAATAAAGCCTGTCTTTGTCTTGGGCAGCTGCAACCTCTCGCTTCACTCAAGACTCTAAATAACTTAGGCTGAGATTCAGAGTGCATTTTGAGTCCGAACTCAAGAGGAACTCAACCTTACAAACGTCACTCTAGTATGGGATCACGTCGCTTTTTGATGTTTGTAAGATCGAGTTTGGACTCAAAATGCACTCTGAATCAAAGCATGAGACTGAGATTCAGAGTGCATTTTGAGTCCGAACTCAAGAGGAACTCAATCTTACAAACGTCACTCTAATATGAGATCACGTCACTTTTTGACGTTTGTAAGATTGAGTTCGGACTCAAAATGCACTCTGAATCTCAGCCTTAGAGTCCCTCGTTACGCTCAGGTTTCAATATGCCGCCCGTGACATAAGACATTGCTATATTCCCTTAGTGGATAATCTACTATTAAAGCCGATTCTGAAGGCTTTAATTTTAGTTTTAGTGCTGTCAAACGAATTTTACAAAGTAATTTAGCTTCTGTTCTTAACACTTAAGGTCTATTTTGCAATGAAGCAAATTTAGTTTTGACAGCACTAAAACTAAAATTAAAGCCTTCAGAATCGGCTCTATTATCTCACAGACGTACTACTTAGTAATAATTATATGTCTGTGTATTATCTATATATGTAGTGATCGACTATTACATTTGAAGTTTTTTTTTGTTATTAAGTTCATTTTTTTACCATAATGTTAAGGGTCTGTGTCCATATTGTATGGAGTTACGAAATCCTTTGTGCGCTAATCACACTCGCACTTGGTCGATTTTTATAATTTCCCCATATCCGTCTGTCCGCGGCTTAGCTCAAAGACTATTAGTACTAGAAAGCTTTAATTTGGCATGAGTATACATATTAATCACGTCGATATAACGGTAAAATAAAATCATGCAAAAGCAATAAAATTTAAGGGTACCTTACATACGTATCTACGCGTTTTTTGAAAGTATACAAGGCTATAAGTTACACACAGGTTGGTGCTTATATATAGATTCAAACTGTAATAGACATCTATTCCTTGTGAAGTATACATGATTATTATACACTTATCGCGTATATATTATAATACGTGCGCTAACATTGTGTACGAAAAATATATTGCACTAGTTATCATTATGATATTATTATTGTAAGCGGGCGAAAAATCCTTCACCAAAAGTAAAAAAATAGGTGCGACGATGAGCGAAGCGAGGAGGAGCGTGTAAGGTTGACATGTAAGATAAAATAAGAAGCCGAGCAAAGCGGAACTGGGGTTTTTATAGTAAAGTCGCCGTTTTCAAAAACTAAAATGGTTACAGACTATTTAGTTCTCTGTTTTAAAAACTATACAGTGTCAGTACGTGTTGGTTCTAGCCTTGTATCGTTTCCAAAACAATTCACTTCATTGTTATTAGAAAGTATACGCGACCTGTACGGGCAAATTGTGTATACTTTCCGAGTTTTTTTTTAATAAATTTGAAAGTGTACAGTTTAACTTTACTATGGATTCGTACTGGCCTTGTATACTTTCAAAAGACGCCGCCGTATCTACACGTACACGTAAAATAAAAATACAGGTAAATTGTTATTTTTTCTTATCTATCCCAAAGTGTGGGCATCGTTAGATAGGTCGTTCAAAAACATTGTGGGTGTGTGAAAACGATTTTTCGATTTAGGGATCCGTTGGCGAAATATTAAGCTTTAAAGTGCAAATTTTTGTTTGAGTCAAGTGTCCCCCCCTGCAGAAGCCTCACAGAAGTAGTAAATATAATGAAGTTAAAAGAAAAACTATCACAGCTAAGTGACTTTACAGGTTTACGAGTACAGGTCGCGCCAAACTTTTAGTCCCCTCTAAACACGACCGTTCTTCTAATATAGGACTAGAAGTTTGACGCGATCTGTATTGCACTGGCGTGCATCTCATATAGGCAAATACGCAATGCCTACCCTGGGCTTGGCTTAGCTAACTAGACCACTATCTTTTTAAATATAACAAAGAACACACAACTGTTTCAATATTATAATCAGGTAAGCTTCACCCTTTCTTTGAAATACCTACCTGCCTGATCTGCAGCGCTCGCGCTACCGTGGCAACACGCATAACTAAAATTCGAAGCCAATTCTATATGTGTGCATCTGTAACTATATTCCCATGAAGTCAGCGGCTCGCACTAAGCACGCACACATTCTCATTAAAATACGCAACGCCTGTGCGAAGCAACCACATTGCCATGATTTAATGAATGAATGAATGAATGAATAGACACTTTATTGTACATACGAAGTAAAATTAAGTAATAAAAAGTAAAGAATACACAGTATTGTACAAAGGCGGGCTTATTACTAGGAGCAATTTCTTCCAGCCAACCTTTGGGTGGTGAAGAAATAATTATTAATAAAATGTACAGATGGGACAAAAAAAAAAAATATAAAAAAAGAAAACAATAACCAATAAAGTGAATCTACATAACTAAATCTACATCTTACTAAGACTTATTTATATATAGTGTCAAAATAATAAATAGGTATAAATTTATGTAGTTATAAATGCCATTTACATAGATAATAAATACACAATATGCATACATACATATATATAAATATAATACATATACATATAATAGGTTGGGGAAAAACTCTTTTCGCAAATAGTATGTATGTATGAACTTATAATAAAATCTCTTTGGCTATATCATTTGTATCTGGCTGATTATGGTATTATTAAAAAGTTTAAATTTAAAAAAATATAATTCCAAATTTAAATTAGGTAAAATGTGTGATTTTCATTTGTTTTTCTTACTGTTAAGATGAGTGAATCTAATGATCGAATTTAAATAATAGATCGAATTTCTATACATTTTAAAATTTTACTACAAAAAAGGTAAAAATGCAACGCAAGCCGCAAAAAAAAAATTGTGATGTTTATGAACCTAGTGCAGTGTCTGTGAGAGTAGCACAAATTTTGTTTAAGCGTTTTCAATCCGGAAATTTGGATGTCAAAGATGCACCTCGCTCTGGGCGCCCTGTTACGGATAAAATGGTACCATTTTTGAAAAAGTGGAGCAAGATCGGCCTATCAGTAGTAACGATGTAGCTGAAAAACTGGGGATTGACCACAAAACAGTTTTGGCGCAGTTGAAAAAAGCTGGGTACACAAAAAAGCTAGATATTTGGGTGCTTCATGAGCATACTGAAAGAAACTTAATGAACCATGTACTCATTTGTGATTCTTTATTACGACGTAATGAAACCAAACCGTTTTTGAAAAACCTGATAACTGGTGATGAAAAGTGGATTACGTACGACAAGAACGTGCGAAAAAGGTCGTGGTCAAAGGATGGTCAGGCTTCACAGACTCTGGCGAAACCCGGGTTATCTCGCAACAAGGTAATGCTGTGTGTATGGTGGGATTGGAAGGGCATTATTCATTATGAGCTGTTACCGCCAGGCAGGACCATCGATTCTGAACTCTACTGCGAACAACTGATGAGATTAAAGCAATAAGTTGAGAGAAAGTGGCCGGAATTTGTCAACAGAAGGGTTGTGGTTTTTCATCATGATAACGCTAGACCTCACACATCTCTAGCCACTCAGCAAAAATTAAGAGAGTTTGGCTGGGACGTAAGCATTAATGCATCCGCCGTATAGTCCTGACCTTGCATCTTCGGATTCCCACTTGTTTCGGTCTCTTCAGAATGCTTTAGGCAGTGTCAGGTTAACATCACGAGAGGACTGCCAAAACCACTTGTCGCGGTTTTTTGATCAGAAGCCCCAGAATTTCTATAGCAATGGGATCATGTCCCTACCTACAAGATGGCAGAAAGTTATCGAACAAAATAACACCCACAACTTTAGTTAAATGTAAATTAACTTCATTAAAAAATGTTTTGAATTTTCATATAAAATGCGAAGAAACTATATAAATCACTGTAATGAATAATACAAATAGACTGAGTGATAAAGTGCCATGACTACCATCCCAACGAATCTTCATAATGAGACCTGATTACTTGCACTACTTGCTACTAGATGGCGCCACACGTTTTTAAATAGTGGATTCGTGCGTAGGTAGTCGGAGATTCATTTTTGATAGTGGGGTAAGAGGTTTTTTGCCAATGAGCTTGGACAAAAGACAAAGACACCCGTGCGAGCTGCAAAAAACATAAGGATATTTGGCCTACCCTACTTAAAAATCCTATGCACGCCACTGCTGTATTGGTAGATAAACTTATAAAATGTACCGGGCAACTACGGAACCCTACACTGCGCGTGGCCCGACACTCACTGGGCCGGTTTTATTTTATGATTGGATAGGCTAGTTATTTGTGGTAACTTTACAGACAATCTTACATTGAATGTCTGTGGGTCACTTCAGTAAAACCATTATAATTTATCTATGGTAAAACAGATTTTTTCCGTGGTACAATGTAAGTATTCTTAAAAAAAACCGGACACGAGCGAGTCGGACTCGCCCACCGAGGGTTCCGTACAAATTTGTTGGTAGAAATTATGCATGTTTTAGGAAATATTTTTTTTAATATATAAAAAAAATATTTGATTAAAAATGTATAGATTTCAGATTTTCCCCATACTTGTAGTATAAGACGCTATTATTTGCTAAATTTCAAAGTTCTAGGTCAACGGGAAATACCCTATAAATTTTGATTTCCTTCAGAAGAAATTTTCTTTTGAAATATAGGTATAGTCTGTCAGAAAAGTGTTGAAATGAAAATTGAAGAAACTATTTTTCTTCCACCTGGTTACACCAAACAAATAAGTACAAAATCTGTTAAATCGAGTTAACCGCGTTGTTATTTCATACATATATTACCTAAATTATACTACTTGAACGTTTAATGCCCAAAAAAGTTCATTAAAGTTTCATTTTCATTTCAACACTTTTTTAACAGACTATACCTACGTTTTTTTCCGGCATAAACGACCATTATCTTTTTTTTACGGTAAAGTTAGTTCTAAGTAGAAGTTTGATTTTTTCCCAGCTTCAAGGGACTCTAGACTTGAGTATATGGTTTATTATGGCATTTATTATTTAATTATTATTGCATTAGTTATTTATTATGGCATAAAACGACCCGCGGCGAGGAACAATAAAAAAATTAGACTAGCATTTTCGGAAAGTCGCGATTTGTTGTTTTCATGAAACTTCTTTGCTGATCTGAGTAAAGGAGCAAGTGAGTAAAGGTGAAAAGTTACAAATAAGCAGGGATGAAAATCAAGAAATCTTTGTGATTCAGATGTTAGTAAGTAGTCTTGCATCTGAAAATTTGGGACAAGATTCCCATCAATTGGAAATTATGAAAATATTACATTGTAACTTTTCTAGTTGAACCTGCGGTTCGCCGATTGCGTCGTTATTTTCGTATACTATACACATCAACATACGGCCCGCAAATTCATGAGCATATGACTGTTGGGCCCGCGACTTCCCAAAGGTTGATGCCCATGCCATGCCTCTACGCGTTCCCGAGATAAAGGGTCTTGACTTGACTGACAGACGGACGGACAGACGGAAAACAAAGTGATCCTATAAGGGTTCCGTTTTTTCCTTTTGAGGTACGGAACCCTGAAAAGGTAGGCAGTTATTGCTTATTGATAGATCAACACTACATAATTCATTTGAATAATTTATCTTAATTTACAATATCTTTTATTTCAGTTCATAAATAAATCTCTGTTCTGTACATTCGATGCTCTAACGATACATATCTACATATCGGTATAATTTACGAATAACTTACGTATCGAGAAATACGTCTTATTTGAAAAATAAACTTTTGGCAAAAAGATATTAACCGACTTCAAATAATACAGCAGACATTCGCTAAAAAGTTTGAAATAATTATACAGGCTGAAAATTAAACCCCCAGATATCAAACAGAAAACTGTTCTATGTTCGAAATAAAATCTACATGTTTTGTTACTTTTGTCATGAATTTATGATTCATGATAAAAAAAGATATCGACCCTCAAAAGAAGCATTAACACTCCGGTGATAGAGACGACGCTCTACGAAGCCGAAGCTACATAGTCTTATGTGCATTATTTACCACGGGGAATATGTACTGTCTATTGTGTCAGTCACATGTGCCGGCGCGTAGGTTGGCCATTCATTCGAAATTTGGGAAACAAAACGAAAAAAACATTTTTTTACAATGATTCTGATTCATAGATTTCAATAAAGCTAGGAGGTTCATTTTCAACCTGTATACAGACCAATGGTACCGGAATAACGCTTTTGTCGACTTCTTTCTTCCTGAAAAAGATGCTCTCTACAAGTCGGCGCTTTCATATTGGTTTTTGTGTTGCTATACCGTAGCGAATGCGCTATAGATATCTAATTATAGATAACATAAATAATTCTGTTTTAGGAAGAAAGAAGTCGGAAAAAGTGTAATTTCGGTAGGTACCATGGGTCAGTACATAATTATTTAAAACTTTTTGGTGAATCGTCTGCTGTAACATTTAAAGTCGTTTACTTTTTTTCTTAAGAAAAGTTTATTTATTTCACGTTTTTTAGTGTTGACGGGTTAAATTGTGAAATATGGGTAGGTATGTATTATAAATGCACTGTTCGTATTAAACGGATGTCAAGAAGGTATTATGACAATGTTTTAGTAGTATCCCACAATGAGTACTCAATCGCGAATGAAGCACTGTCATCCGTTGAGAAGTTTCAAACTCGAAGGTCACGTGGCACAATTAAAATTTTCATAGCACACTAGCACAAGGTGATTGCCGAAATTGAGAGTTATGTGTTGACATCCGTTGATGAGTTCTATGGTGATGATCGAAGGATCGAAGGTCAGGTAGCTATACTATCAATTTTCAAGTTTTTTTTTTGTATGTTTTTTTATTTTCAAAATCTTAATCTATGTACATAATATGCACAATCAACAAAAACCCGTAGGGTTTATCAGTGATTGTGGAGGCCGGTACTTATATTTAATTATTATTATAGCAATAGGCAAGCATCTCACAACCATAGCTGGGCGGTGATCGCGGTCGGTCCGCACACACAACACGCTTCCACCTGCCCGTGTGTGAGGGCCGCCCGCGATCCACACACATACATACAAAAAAGAGACAATAATTGAGTGCTTGCCTAATAAGACCTTACACAAATTTTTTTTATTTACATGATATAGCAATTTACAATAAAAAGTTGGCATCTAGCAATAACAATAGGTTGCAATGGTAACTTTATTATCAAGGAAAAAATAAGTGAACTATTAAATCTTAAATTAAATGATATTCTAATTTCTATATTAGAATGTCATTGCTTATAGTATATAATCACAGTCACCACTACTGGCAAAATATTTCTTAAGAGATGACATGAAGTTTTTTTGTTGTAGGTAAGTTTGTGTAATATCATCGTCCATTTCATTTAATATACTTGGTAGAAGATACTCACTGGTTCTTCGTCCATATACGTTATTAAACTCGGGTAAATTATATTTTTTGTACTGCTTAAATTTCTTAGAGATTTATACCGAATCTTAGGATCTAACATGCTGATACAGCTTATCTCTTCTTTGAGAATAACAATCTTAACTTTTTGGTTAATAGGTAGAATGTTACAGTGTTGAAATAATCCAATTTCATTATTTGCATACATAATCTTTGTTTTTTTAGGTATAATAATTTTTAACAATTTTAGTTGTAGCTTGTATATATTTATAAGATAAGTTTTATACGTTCTTCCATAACTACTTATGCCGTAACTAATTATACTATCAGCAAGAGCAAGGTAAAGTGTTCTTAATATCGAATAGGGTAGTTTATATTTAAGTATAGCTAATCTGCTTGCAATTGAGCGAAGTTTATCGCAGATATAGTTAATATGAGGCCCCCAATTGAGCCTATGATCAATTATAAGGCCTATGTACATAATATGTTGGTGTACAAAGGCTATATTTTTAGACTGGCATTGTATGTTGTTTACGTGGAGGCATGTAT
Organism: Ypsolopha scabrella; assembly: GCA_910592155.1. NCBI lineage: Eukaryota > Metazoa > Arthropoda > Insecta > Lepidoptera > Ypsolophidae > Ypsolopha > Ypsolopha scabrella. Next base: position 9,481,792 of record OU342975.1, on the reverse strand, counting down.
GTTCGTGAGCGACGATGGTAGGTAAGTATGAGGTTTTGTTGTGTGATGAGTGAATATGCATTGCTTTTGTTTTATCCGCGTTAATGATAAGTCCCACATCGTGCGCCCACTTACATAGTAAATTAAAATTATTCTGCATTATGCACTCAGCCGTAGATAAGTTTTTATGTGATACAACAATACAGGTGTCGTCGGCAAATTGATAAATAGATCCTTCCTTGATAACATTGGTCATATCATTAACATATAGTAGGTATTCTGTTGGTCCTAAAATTGAGCCTTGGGCGGTGCCTAATTCAGTAGGTATTTTGTTACTATAACTGTCTGCTATTTTTACCATCGTATATCTGTTTGAGTGATAGTCCATAAGCCAGTCAAGTAGAGGACTCTGAATACCATTTTGCTGGAGCTTCGCAAATAACGTTTTATACCGTAATGTGTCAAACGCCTTGCTAAAATCTATAAAAATAACTATTGTATGATTTTTATCATTTAAATGCCTATTTATTTCCTTAGTGAATTGACTTAACAGTTGAGAGGTATCTCGGTTTTTTTGAAAACCAAATTGGTATTTGTTTATAACTTTATTTTTCTCCAGATAACGTGATATTTCATTACCGAAATGCAATATCAATGCAAGATAAAATAGTTATCGGCCTATAATTATTGTAAACACTATGCGACCCTTTCTTATATATTGGTCGAATGATTCCAATTTTCAGCTTATCAGGATAAACTGACTCAGCAATGCACCTATTGATGAGGTGGGTTATAACGAGAGTTATGTCATTGTTTATGTATTTCAGATCACTTGCCCTTATCCCGTCAAAACCAGGACTTTTATTATGATTTAAATGTTGTATAATTATGTGTATTACTTCATTTGTTGCTAGTTTTAGTCGCATTGCCCTATCAGGATTTCTTTCATAGCTATTAGGATTTAATTATATTTAGTAATACCCTGCAATCAGCACACTCGTAGGATCGAAGGTCAGGCAGCTATACTATCAATTTTCAAGTAATACCCTGCAATCAGCACACTCGCACAAAGTGATTCCGAAAATCTTGGGTTTGTGCTGTCATCCGTTGAGAACTTCAATGTTGATGACTGATGAGGCAAGGATCGCAGGTTAGGTGTATATGACAATTTCCAAGTAACACCTAGCAATCAAAATCTTGGTACAAAACATTTGCCTCAATATCAACTGATATGCTGTCAGCCATTAAGGAGTTCCACTGCTTATCTCTGAAGATCATGATCAGATGACAACAAAACTAAAACGAAACTTACCTGGAAGTAAGCTCTTTCAAAGAAAAAAAGAATTTTTCAAATCGGTTACAAATTGACAGAGTTATGGAGAATCATACCCAACAAATAAAAAAAAAAAGAAAATAAGAACATCTTCCTTTTTTGAAGTTGGTCAAAAAGCAGGTAAGATCACCTAATATATTCAAATATCAGCAAAACTATGCTATATCAACTTATCGCTTTTATGTATGAGGGAATTGCTCTCGTGTGCGTCTAAATGGTTTCAACTTCAAGAAGGATCCGTGCTTTAGTAACTACCGGGCACCCGAGTAGGCGGGTCGGGTTGCACTTCTTCGAAATCTGTGATCATCAAAATCATCAAGCTGGAAAAATATTTGTACTATTAATATATTTTTATAGACTGATACGACAACGCTTTCTGTCAATAATACAATTTCGCTCATATAGGTCGAGATAATAATAATCATTTTCACCCTTATTTAAGGGGCAATGTACCGCATCAGTAATTTTCCTAAATTAGTACTCAAATCCAAACAGAATGTTAGAAATGCCACAGCTATCAAATGCGAAAGAAATATAATTACTATCAAAGAGGTACCCCGTCCGAGACCATTGCCCTTTATTGGAACTAAGCTAGACCTTTTTTCTGCCGGAGGAGGATCGAAGTAAGTGTCCAGTTTAGTTTACCTGCATGATTACCATTCTGAAGTAGATAGTTTTTATTCGTATAAGGGGACACGTTCAGAACTAGTATTTACTTACAGAACGATTTTTTTAATGAAAAAATGTTGATTTCTGATTGTAATTATCTATAAAAAAAAACGTTAATTGTCATGATAAGTTAATGCTTGTTTGATCGGAACAATAAAACAATGTTGAAATGACTTCGTAAGCGAATGCGCTGCCATTGCACGAGTGATTTTGTACTTATTCCTTTGGCCATTGACTACTTCTCAGAAGTTTTTCTGAGGAATACGTCCTCTGTAATTGAGTAAAGAGGTAGCGTAAGTAGTATAATTTACGATTTTATCTCTGATAGTTTGAAACCATTTAACATTTATTACGTCTACTTTGGAATTAATGAAACGATAAAAAAAATTACAATGTTTTTGGCCATTTTTGGAAATTATTTTGTCAATGTGTCAACAAAAAATATAATTTGCCCAAGTGCGAGTCGGACTCGCGCACAAAGGTTTCGGTACCACCACACAAAACTGGTAAGGAACCCTAAAACATGATTAAAACAACAATATACCTAGATACTATAGCAACATAAAAGCAATAAAAAATGCCGCTAAAATCATAGCGCCTGTCAAATACGTTGAGTACGGAACCCTAATTTTTATTATTTTATTTTGGAGTATGTGTAACAATCTGATCAAATTTCAATATTGAATGTCTTCTTTACCATAGAGCTGAAACAATATCCTTGAAAAATATCATTTTTTAAGGTTCAAAAAACCCTTTTGTTTGTCCCCTTTGTTTTTCATATTTTTATTATTTGTCGTGGAAGAGGCCATAGTAATTTCATATCCTGTGAAAATTTCAACTATCTACCTATTACGGCTGAAGCTGTAGAGTAGACCCCTGTGACAGACGGACGGACAGACAAACAGCGGAGGCCAAATTTTGGTCACATTGTTGTACGTACTTCACATTAAAACAAAAAAATAATGAAATTAGGTGTACTTGGAGGGTTCTGAATTGTTTGACAGGCGCTACCATTTCTAGCGACTTGATTTATGTTGCCATGGCAACTATATTGTTGATATTTATTTTTTTAGGGTTCCGACCCATATTGTGTAATGGTACGGAACCCTTTGAGCGCGACTCCGTTTCGCACTTAGCCAATTATTATTAAGGCGAAACGTTTCGAGCTCGTTTTTCTTATTATTGAATAAAAAGTACCAAATAAATGTGATTTATGGCATTTCGCGACCATAGTTTATTGTCAATTAGGCTTTTCTACCAAATTTTTGTAATTTTATGCATTGCGTTGTAAAGGAATGTCCACACTAACTTAAAACACGCTTTTAAGTTTGTATGGACATTCAAGTGAGCTATAATCCATAAAATGACGCAATTCTGCTAAAAACCCCTGATAATTATTAGACAATAGTCGTAAAATAAGATGGAACTATTTTATTTCATACAAAAATGAGATAAAAAATCATAAGTTATGCATTTTGCACTGAGCTCGAAACGTTCCCATGTCACATATATTTATTATTTATTATTTATTATTTATTTATTTTTTCATGTATTTTATTACTTTCTGGCGCTGGTTTAGTTTAAAATTATTACTATCTGTTATTTAAAATAATGTGTACGGTTGTGATTATCAAATGCTTTGTTTATAAACAAAATCTTTATGTATATAAGGTGACTTTTATTTATGCAGCCAAACTTATACTGGACGCTTGGTAAGTGATCAGTAACACGGATCGATAACACTTTTTGCTCATTTCGCAAAATAAAATGTCGACTCCACTTAGTAATTGACTCGGGGCTGGGCTTGCGTTTGTAAGGAACACGAAAAGAATAATTTACGAATTTCACAAAAAGTGTCATCGAACCTTGTTACTGAGCACTTACCGAATCTTCAGTAATGATTGTAATAAATTAAAGTCACCATATCATGATATAAATATATTAGTTCCCACAATTGAAAGTGAAAAAAATTGAAGAGTTGGTAGAGTATCGCTAATAGGCGTGCTACAAAGAAAAATATAATAATAACATATTCAAGGAGCATAAAAATTTGTTTTGTTCATAATTGTTCCCAGTACAAAGTGGACCAATAAGCTGACTAAATTTCTACGGAAAAACGAAAAACAAAGTTCGCGCAAAAAAATTTTGTTCGTTGGGAAGTGGTTTTTTGGTTGGGGATACTCAATCATCTTAATTTTTTTTTACTTGTATGACCTTCTTTTTTATATTGTTACCCCTTTCTCCTAGAGGGCTTGACATAGATAGCATATTTTCATCTGTAACCATATTGGTTTATCTACGCAACTAATAATCTTGTCAAAAAATATTTCATCTACCCACAATCGAGGAAGGTTTCGCTGATAGTCTTGTCGCACACACAATATATTATTGTCAATAATATTGTTTTTTATCTATTTTATTTTATGGTAGAGTCGGAGAACGAATAAATTCTCCGGGTAAAGTATCGTACTTATTCCTACATCTACAAAGAACCGTTCTTTCTTAGTAAACTACTTATTAAACTTCTCCTTATCTTCTCGTGAATAAATATTGTTTAATTTATTAATCTTTAATGATATAAATAGTTTGTTTACTTTCTCTTTAGATTGCATGAATACATCGACATGCGACATAAGCAATTGGGCCCTATTTTCTGTGAAAAACTTAATGGCGCTGAAATAGTCTTTGTAAGCGACCCACAACTAATGAAGACACTCTTTTTGAAACTCGAAGGAAAATTCCCAAGACATATTTTGCCAGAACCTTGGGTATTGTACGAAAAAATGTATGGATCGAAAAGAGGTCTTTTCTTTATGGACGGAGAAGAATGGTTGGTTAATAGACGGATAGTTAATAAACACTTGCTTCGAGAAGGGTGTGAAAGTTGGGTCGAAGAGCCCTTGAAAGGAACGATAACTAAGTTTATTAACAAATTGAAAGCCACTATCGAAGGTGGAGACACAAAACCTGATTTGGAAACTGATCTTTATAAACTTGCAACTGATGGTAAGTTAAGGCTACTCTTATCCTAAAAAATATCTTATCCTGATAAACATTGAAAAAATCCTTTTGGTACAGACGGTCTACTTTCCCGAATGGACCACTTTCCCGAATGGACTACTTTTCCGAATCGACCACTTTCCTGAATTGTTATATTGCCAATAAACTTTATTAAAAAAAAACTGCTTCGAAAATCAAGGAGCTATATTTTCATTTCATTAAATTTCACCAGTCATTGTCTAACTTCAATATCTATCGCAATAGCTATAAAGGTGTCATGATTGGCTAAAAATGATGTGTGATGTCATTTCTAGCCAATCAGAGTCCGTTTGATTAAGGCGATTGCGATGGATGTCGAAGTTAGACAATAAGGCCCCCTGCTTTTAGGTTCATTATTATTATATGATATGTTTTTTACAGGCGTTATGTCAATATTATTGGGCTCCAATTCAGCACTTGAGGAAAGTCAATATTTTGATGATTTATTAAGCGAATTCTCTGGGACGGTAAAGAATATATTCAAGACCACTACAGAGTTATACGGTTTACCAGTATCATTATGTCAACAGCTGAATTTAAGAGCCTGGAGAAACTTTAAAGAAAGTGTTGATGGATCGATATTCTTAGGTATGTATTCGTATATGGATAGAATAATGAAATTTAATTAAATAATACAAATAGGTACAGAAATGAGGCAACTAACCCAACTATGGACATGGCCGGCTAGCCAAATAGCAATTATCAAAGTGGCCCAAAAAATATTCAAATCGGTTAAGAAATGCCTAAGATATTTGCCCCAATATCAGGTGAATGCCATCATCCGTTGAGGAGTTCGGCTGCTTACTGAAGACCATTATTCGATCATGACCACACAATATGGGACCTACCTGGAAGCAAACGTCACCAAAGAAAAAAAAAATACGGAACAATATAAAAAAAAAACATTCGAATTGAGAACCCCCTGCTTTTTTGAAGTCGGTTAAAAACCCATAATAATTGTAAGTTAAAAGTTGCGTACAATAAAAAAAAGTTAACAAATCGGCCGCTATTATATATTATATTGTACCAGTTTATTATTTCAGTCGCCATGTGAGAAGTCCATTAAAAAAATGATTTTGACGAAACTTTGTGAAAGTCCTGTAGAAATTGGACGGTGATGAAAAACCACAAAGCTTTTGCACTTTTTTCAAAATATTTCGAAAACGGTTGATTTTAGCGGAAATCTTTACATGTGTTACTTGAAGAAGATTAAATTTCCTACTATTACCACTTCTCAAAATCAATTTTTGGTCCCATAGGTACCGAGATACAGGGCTTCGAAAAATATAAACAATATTTCTCAAAATCCTAAAAACTGCTAGAAAGGCTTGTTTTCGCTGTTTTTTCCATTTTGTACCATATTTAATGGAGTTATGGTATCTACTCCAACCCCCCCCCCCCTCGTAACCACTATTACTTCCTCCTTTGTAGGATATTCATACTGTACAGTGTACATCTAAGGTTTTAAAGAGCATAAAATAGCCTAGTTCGTCTTTCCAGGATTTTTATATGCAGTTTATTCTATCGGATCTTAGGTATGTCTCATGTAAGTAAGTTCGTGTGACATACAATTATTTAAAGGAAACATATAACCAGGAAAAACGACAGACAATCAAGACAAAGCATTGGCGCTAGAATTTCAGAATTAACCCTTAGAATGTGTTCAAAACCAACTGGGCGTTTTATAATCAAATGAATAATTGATAAAACAACGTGTGCTACATGCTCGGCCCTTTGTGGAGCAAGTTTTTTTATGTTTTACCATATCGTATTATGATTTTAGCACCCCCTGAAACTGCCGCCCCGGGTGGTTGCCCCGGTTTGCCTCCCCCTAGATCCGGGGCTGCAGGTTCTATCGGATTTTCGCAAGGATTATTTATATGCTCTGTGGCAAGCACGCTGCAGGCTACAATGCTACACCCTCTACATTGCATTAAATATACTTAAGTGCAACATGGAAAAAACATGACTAAAACAAGCATTTCCAGAAGATTTTTACGATTTCGAGAATATTGCACTTTTCGGAAGCCTAGGGACAAAAAAAATTGATCGGTATTATATCAGTATTCATTTGTATGTTTAATCCTCTACAAGTAACACATTCAATTTCACAATTATTTTCGTAATATTTCGAAAAAATTTAAAAATACAAACTTTTTGCGGTTTTTCACTTCGTCCCCAGTTCCTAACTAGTAGTTCGCTCCGAACTTTGAACTCGCCCGATTCGCGTTTATCCGATTTGGCTCATGTTTGAACTTAAAAATTCTTTTAGTCTTATTTAGGTACTCGCCTGCCAAATTTCATGACATTCCAATCAACGATCATCGAGTTATCGTCGAACAAACATTCATACATATGTACATACATACAAACGCCTGAATGTTCTAGTAGACTCGGAGTAAATAAGGCAAAAAGAATTTTTAAGTTCAAACATGAGCCAAATCGGCCAAGCGCGAATCGGGCGAGCGCGAATCGGGCGAGCGCGAATCGGGCGAGCGCGAGTTCACAGTTCGGGGCGAACTACTAGTTATTGAGTTTTAGTGCACATTAAAGAGTATTTCTATTTATTAATTTTCAGCTCAAAAACTCGTACAAGAAATGTTGAAGAATCAAAATAAGAGTAACGGATTAATAAATAGATTGTGCGAAGACCAAGTTCCTGACGAAACTATCATGCGGATTGTCGCCGACTTTGTCATAGCTGCGGGAGATACGGTAGTAAAACGCGTTATTTATTGCTCAGCCCCCGTGCATGGGCGTCGGAAGACGAAAGTCTGGGGTGGGGCAACCTTTCAAATATCAACGGGAACTATAGTTGAAAAATAAAAAATACGTACTTTTGTGCAAACAAAAACTGCCGATGGGTCTTGTCTCTCATATGTCTGCTCTATGTGTACTTTTAGTCGAGCTACGAAATCCTATTTTTTAGAGTTCCATTCCTTTTTCCAGGGGGGGGGCTGCCCCCCTTGCCCCCCTTCCGACACCCATGCCCCCGTGTAAGGCCGAAAACAGATGTCTTATCTATAGGTACTTATAATAAAGTAATAAAAGTCGTGTCTGCTCTGCACACTGAATAAGTATATCGTACCGAGTGTTCAGTATGAATTTGACCGCATAAATTAATTTCACCTTGTCTAATAATATTAGATATTAAATTATTAATATTACTAATATGAGATAAAAATTAGCTACTAAGTAGCAGACCAAACATAAGGATTAAATAGCGTGGCAAGTTTCCATACAAAAAATAAGCTACATTTAGGCTTCATGGACGTTTAAAAATTGGTTGTTTTGACTGGCTTATGCTTGGAACATATTTGTTAATTCCTATAAACTAATCTCTGGTATATATTTTGTTTGGAAACAAGCAATATTTATAATTTAAAAGAGCCCGTAGTTCACTGAGCTAAAATTGCCACTCGTCGACTCTATGCGTTTATTATTTATGTTAGGTCTGTTAGTCTGCTACTATATTATACGTCTGTGGATATCTATCTATCATTTAATGTAGTATCTACACATCGTGTATTAAGATCACTGGGGAAAAATGATGATAACGATTTTTATACGAGGACGGCTTATTGTTTTGTATTATTTTCTTTATATTTGATTTTAGACTTCCTTCACTACACTGTGGACCTTATTTCTACTCTCAAAAAACAAAGGAGCTGTTATCGAATTACACCGTGGAGCGAATATAAAACATGTGATAAAAGAATCAATGAGGCTATATCCTGTTGCTCCATTTCTAACTCGAATTTTGCCAAAAAACAGTTTACTTGGAATTTATACACTGAACGAAGGGGTAAGTATTTTTATAATTTTAAGATGCTGTTAAGAAAACCTAAATCGGGACTATTCGTGACCCCATAGACTCTCGACTCGTGACTAGAGAACCTTGGTTTGGTACATGTCATACATAATTATTACCTATTTTTTTATTTAACTACCTTTAAACCGTACTTTGTACCGTACAACCTAAAGCTATTTTTTACTTTTAATGAAATGTCTATTCATCGGTGCGCTCCAACGAATATTATCTAAAATGCAATGTATAATAATAGCGCTTTGTCTGTGGACTGGCTATATTAACAGTGCGCTTGCAACGTGCTCGCGAAAGGATTTTTGCGTCGTGATAAAAAGAAACTATCACGAAGAGTATAAAATCAAACTCCGTCAAAAAAAAAACATGAAATAAGTTTCTGACATGATTTGAATACCCAAACCTGAGGTGCAATTGTGTAAGCCCATGGTATTCAAATTCGATTGTCCTAAGGCTATTCGGCTAAGCAAACAAGCCCGTTTGACAAATGAAATCGTACGTTTTGGTTGTCAATAACAAAATAAGACAATTGTATTCATTTGACAGCCAAAAATGTACGATTTCAACTGTCAAACGGGCTAATTTGCTTAACCGAATAACCATATGACAATCAATTTGAACACGATGGTCTTACACAATTGCACCTCTGATTGCTAAAACTAATGACCTCACCCAACGATTCGATATCAAGTGACAAATCAAGCGAACGTACACAAGAAATATAGAAGATTAACGGTGCAATGCGGACAATAATGCTATAGATTAACGGGGGTCCCCGACCTAAATTAGCAACTCGATTTGTGTCGGTAAGTACAAATATCGACGGAAAAGGCATTGAAATAACGTTTAAATCAGCGCGCACGGCAATGTGGCTGTTACGACGATCGCTGCGTCTCCAAATTGCACAAAATAGGCGAAAATTGTAATTTTCACATGGACGCACTTATTAATTCGAAAATGTCCCCGACCTAAATTAGCAACTCGATTTGTGTCGGTAAGTACAAATATCGACGGAAAAGGCATTGAAATAACGTTTATATCAGCGCGCACGGCAATGTGGCTGTTACGACGATCGCTGCGTCTCCAAATTGCACAAAATAGGCGAAAATTGTAATTTTTACATGGACGCAATTATTAATTCGAAAATCTTATTTGTGTAATATTTTACTTATCAAATTCTCTAACCATTCGTGTTTTGCTCGAAAATAAATAACGTCAAGTTGAGGTGTACTTAAATCACTTAAAGCAAATATCTTAAGGTATTCAAAAGTTAGAACATAATTGATTAGTGAAACTGCAGAGCAATTTATTGGAGATAACTGCAGTATTTTTTATTTATTTTTATGTCTGTATAGAAACGAGTTAAAAGGAAGCAAGAAAGGGCTGCGCACAGCATTTTGCTGGGGGACCCGCCTTAAAATACTATTTGTCGAGGCCAATCAGTAGGTATTTTATATTATCATTGGTCAAGGCGCACCGATGAGTAGACATCTCTAACTTTACAATGGAAAGATTTTTTAAATCAGTCAGATACAAATCTATCATCTTAACTTGATAGGGGATACGGAGTCGGAGAACTATTATTTATAATAAATTAATAACGCGCGCCAAACATTATTATACTCGTCTAAGGTCCTAAAATTCAAAGTGAAAAAAATTGTAGAGATCCCTTAGACCACATCCTCTGAAATAAAAATAAAAAAATATTTTTGTCTTTGCATTGCTAATAGAATTTCAGGAAGAACGCAGACGGGACACAAAATATGCCCCTACGGGTTTTGAACAGCGACCTCCGAATTAATGACCTGAGGCTCGAGGCTACAGAAGCGGTCGAACTTCTCCGAACATGATTTATTAAATAACAGTAAAACTCCCAATCAGTAATTTTGTTTACAATTTGTTAAATAAGTTATTAATGTTTTTTATTATATTTCAATCGACACCAAGCACCAAGCTCCTCGCGCCTTTTTAGGACTATGAGTCTGCTATTCTAGCATAGCAAACCATATCGAGCTCGATAGCGCTTGATAAACAGGGACAGACCTGAGGGACAGTGTATATCGAGCTGTCAAAGCTCGATATGGTCTACTAATAGCCGCGTTAGTTTGAACGCCCGCTCATCACTGACAGCAGGGTTGGATTCAGTTTGATCGCCCGCCGCTAATGACATCTCTTTTGCATGCGTTGCATTGCATTTGCAAATGTTTACCTGGCATTACCTGGTGTCAGTTATAAGCGGGCGATAAAACTGAACGCGGGCCTGCCTGGCTGTCTGTCTCAGCGTTGTCAGATCGTCCTAAAAGAAATCCATCGTACTTTTTGGCGATGAACCTTCCTTTTTTGTCCCTCATCATCCACCGACCCTTTTCGGAATAGCCAGAATTTTCATGTATGTTTCATGAAAACATACTAATTTCGTCGGTAATTTGTTGTGTTTAAATTACATTTCAGTTTTCAAAGCCGAGCTATATAAAAAATAGAAATGTTATTAAACCATCTAATACTTTAATTACAGGTCCAGCACATAACTGAGTCTATTCCTGAGGTATGGGAGCGGCACGGGAGGGGTGTGTTTATGGAACGTCAAACGAAAGCGTAACTTCAGTTGGGCGCAAGGGCGTAGCCAGGATTGCATATAGGGGGGTAGGGGCAGACAAAGAAAATCCTAGATTATATTGTTTTGATCGTTGTTTTTATATTATCGAACCTTATAAGAAGCGTCGTCGCAAGCTGTGAAGCTCATCAGAATTACAGTTTACCAGCGAACGCTTCTAAGAGGGGGGCTGCCCCTCCCTCTCTACGCCCATGGTTGGGCGTCAGCCTTGCCTCATTAGTCACCCTTCCCGTGCCACTCCCATACCTCAGAAACAGACTCAGTTATGCGCTAGCCCTGACCTGCATAACTTTTATTTCACGCAACATTGAAAAACCGTCCCTTTTCTTCCAAAATCGTCCCTTTTCAGGTGGTCCGTCGTCCGAAATTTGAAGTGCATACTGGTAACACTGGTTTGTCTGGTAGCCGTTCATGAATTAACAATTTCGTCAGGTTCTGACACTGACAGCAGGATAGCGTATATAATTTTCAAAGCGTGCAACAGAGATGGTATTAGAACCCGTGTTGCGACCCCTACTTTATGAACGCAGCCCTGTATGACAGACAGTGGTGACAGACAGCTGAGCTGTTTGTCATCTGATTTGTGGATGGAGGTTATGTTTTGCTAAAAGTAATAAAAAAAAGTTAAAAATGATGAATTGCTTTAAAATTATTACCAAAATAAAGAGAAAACCATTCGTTTTCCAAAGCAGAGCGTTCAGTCCTTTGTGTGATGCTAAAAGACAAGAAAGATATACCATGACTAATGGTCAACAACATGCACTTTTGGACACGAGTATAGTTTTGTCTACAGTTTCCAGTACAAGAAGTTTATCGATGGACGGGTTTGTTGCATGGCAAGCACAAACCTACTCTAGTATTTCAAACAGTCATCTCGTTGGTATAATGCAAGACGGGCTGTTGTACTTCCATGATACTACAGGTCTACCTTGGTGGGCTACCATCTTCACCTCTACTGTACTTATAAGAGCTTCTGTAACTTTACCTCTTACAATTTACCAAAACTACATACTAGCTAAAGTGGAGAATATCGGGTTAGAACTAAAAGACTTGGTTGAAGAATTGAAAAGAGAAACAGCAATTGCTAAAAGGGCTCTAAATTTAACAGAAAAACAAGCAATAAGACTTTACAAGCATTCCTTGAATAAACATTGGAAAAACTTCATAGTTCGAGATAACTGCCATCCATTTAAGGCTAGTCTTGTTATTTGGCTACAGATTCCCATTTGGGTATGCATGTCATTTGCACTTCGGAATCTAGTCTACATGCAGCCAATACCTGATGCTGGAGCATTACTCACCTTCACAGAGCTGACTCTTGGTGGCTTTGGCTGGATCCCCAACTTAACAGAGCCAGATCATTCTTTAATTATTCCTGTTGCATTTGGGTTGACAAACTTAGCTGTAATAGAAATTCAGAGGATGTCTAAACTAAGGCAACCTTCAAAACTTTACAATGCTTTCACAAACTTCTTTAGAGTATTTTCTATTGTGATGATACCTGTAGCTGCCAATGTTCCATCTTGCATGTGCTTGTATTGGATGACGTCAAGCGGGTTCGGTCTCATACAGAACCTAGTGATGCTCTCACCAAAACTGAGAAGAAAACTGGGCATACCGGAAGCTCCAAGTGAACTTGAAGATCCCTACAGACATATGAAGGATGAATTAGGTCAAAAAATACAAAGGATACTGCCTAAGAAATCATAGCTGTAGGTTAGGTCCCTGCTTTTTACGTATTTAAATAGAGTATTAATGTTAAAATGAAATTATAGAAGTGCACTATAAATAAATAATTAAAATATAATTTATGCATGCTCTTTTCTTTTATCCTCAGTTTTTACACATGCTTACCCCATTAATTCAATTTTCAATTTCTTATACACAAATTTTGGTGTGTTCTTACAGACACCAGTAGTTGCATCAATATACACTTCAGCCAGAGAAGAGCAGTTCTTCAGTCAAGCTGATAAGTTCCTACCTCACCGCTGGGACAGAAATGATGTCAGAAGGAAGGAGCTGGTCAACCATGAGCCTTCAGCCTCACTGCCCTTCGCAATGGGTGCCAGGTCTTGTGTAGGAAGGAAGATAGCTATGATACAGCTTATTGAGATTATTAAACAGGTAATCTTGATCTTATTTCATAGATATTATAATTGCGTTTGTAGCCACGTACAGACTCGTTTATTACTTTTCAGATAGTGGATAATTTTGACTTCCAAATATCTGCAGAGGCAGAAATCAAAGCACTAACGTCTGGAGTGTTGGTGCCTGACAGACCCCTTGATTTAATTTTTTCTTTGAGAAAGTGATGTGCCATATTTAATTAATTTGTTTATTGACATTGGTAGATATTAATTATAACATTCTGTTTTTCTATTTACAATAAGTATTTTTGTATAAATAGTACAATTAAATGCAAATGCCATTATAATAGTTAAAATAACAAACCCCTTTGAAATACTGCATAAAAACGTAAATAAAATAAATATTCACATCAAATAATAACAGAAGTTCATTTCACCAGCTGCCTGAGGATCATACTCTTTATGTCATCTAACCATTGCTCCTTGTATTCCATATTTAAAATAGTTCTGAATGACTGCGTGCGATCCGCATCACACATCTTCCCCGTGAGCAAGTATGCAACTGACTCCACACATAAGAACCCCATTCCTTCACTGAGAGACCACACGTAGATCTTGTCAGCTGTTTCTGGAGTCAACTGGAACTGTAATATGGCACTGCACAACAAATCCTTGAGTTTGTCAAACAAAAATCTATCTGCTAATAACAGCACTTCTAAATTAGTCTCTAACATTTCGGCCATTGGGAAGATTTGCACGTCACATTTGGGATTGTTCAGGCCGAAATGTAGCAACGTTAGCAGATATTCCAGTCCCGGTTTAGTAACGTTTTTTAGCCGAACACACCTCTCGACGGATTCCTTGAAGCATCCCATTAACATAGCACTGAACACTTCTGAGTTCTGACATAAAAATACTTTGTTAGCTTTGACCGTCGATAGGTCATCGAGCTCAAATGTGACAATTTCGTCAGCCGTAAGATTGTCCAGTATTGGATCGTAGCTGACATAGATTTGATCTCTGAAACGGTTTTCTAGTGACTTGGGATCCTTGATGTGGACATTAGTGGCAAGTTTAGATAAAGCTACAACACAGTCTTGCATTTCCTCTTTAGACTCCGATATTATGGAGAAGAGTATATTCAACGCGTTACAATCTATTAGGTATTTCTTGAGTGGTTTCTCTGTCCTTACGATATATGGCAGTGTAAGACAGAGAGTTTGTTTTATTGCTGGATTTCCTTTTAAAAGTTGATAACTGATTTCCCCGATCCCGTAACTGGATTCAGCTAATATTGTTAGTTGAGCTAGTAACTTAGCACTCAGCCTTACAATCTGTAACAAAACAGACTCATTATTAATTTTGCTTCGAGTAGGAGGGTAACTGGTGGTTTATAGTACTCATCATAATGGAAAGTTTGGACAATAGATAGGGGTTACACGGAACTTTAGATCCACTAACTTTTCTGTATAATAATGTGGGTTGCATTAAGGCCCAGATTAGATGATGCAATCCGATCCGGAAAGTTAGGCTGTTGTGGTTTTTTAACTTGTGAGTCTGTCTTTTCTATACAAAATACTCCGATCGGCTGATCAGTTTCCTACATACTTAAAATAGGTCCGATTTTTTAAAACTAAAGATAATAGACAATTATATTGACTATTTTGCAGTAAAGGTTATAAAAGGTAACAAGAAAACATCTACTAAATTAACAAATCATGTCGGCAATGACAAGAGATGTCATGAATTCCCGTGAGGGTAGCAGAGGTGCTCCCAAGTGTGACCTGAGAAATGCAAGTCACAGTCCACATTTCGTTCACCCGCTTTTCAGCGACGATTATTACATCCCGAACGTGATGGGTGGTGAGCCCTACCGCCGTACTTCGGGCACAAATGGACGCAGGTCGAACTGCGGGGATTGATTGAACACACGACTTCTGGATTGGCGGACGGCCACACATAATACTATGTTTATTCATAACCGAATAGCATATTTAAAAAAAACTCACCTGTTTACATTGTTGGCATTTCATCGGCGGGTGTCTGGAGCTCACAGACATACTGTGTAATCTAAGCGCTAATCTATGCTTCAGTATACTCATTAAGCAGAGAGCATTACTGTAAATAAAGAAACACTTTCATTAACATACTGTAACTGAAGAAAAATCATGTTCGGGCATAATGGTTACTAAAATATTAGGATTCAAAAACCTACATATGGAGGTCTGACCTATGACCTCTTTAATAATATAGTCAACACAGTTTATTGTCCTAGGGGGCTAGCATAGTGCCACTTTAACACCATTTTAAACACCATCTGACAGTAAATCTCATACATTTACTGTCAAAATGGTGTTAAAGTGGCAACCATGTTAGACCTACTAGTAGATAATAATGGTATGCTTGTTGAAATTATTTTATGTTTTTTTATTAAAAACATATTTACAAGGGATCCTAAAACCCCAGTTAGAGAGGTTCGGCTCATGCATTAAGTTTATAACTAGATTTGAGTGCTAACCTCTATTGAAAGCCGCATGCTAAAATAAATGACCTTTACGCTTCTATGTATATCTTTATTAATTGAATTACACATGAAACTTTTTGTTCTTTGATGGAATCGCTGTTTCTATTTCTCTTCAAAGGTAAATAATTTGAAGGTCAACCAGCAGGAAGCTTGGGCCCAAGCATTGCGTGGACAGGACAGGAGTTTAAATGTATTTTAGAGTCCTAATATACACGTCATTTGCAGCCATTGTCGTATAAAAGCGAGAGGGGGGAGTAGGGGGTCCGGACCCCTCTTAGCACACGTAGAAAAAGATATCTTCGCGTAATATTAACATTTTGTATCCGTTTCGGGCTATACATGCCATAAAATACAAGGTGATATTAATTTATGCTGCGAAATTTATACTGAAGTTCGCATAAACGCAAGCCCAGCCCCTAGTCAATTACTATAGGAAATCAACATTTTCTTTTGGATCCCTGGACCCCCCCATGAGAAAGCTAAAGCTACGCCTATGTCTGTAGCCTTTACGTTCCATATAAGAACCGTTATTAAAGGTTTAGCTTACAAGTAATTTGGACAGTCCGACATGAGCTCGGCCACTGAACTAGCATGTAATTCGCCACACATTTCCTGAATTAAGTTCGTTTTTTGACAGACACCAAACAACTGCAATAATATGTATACATAATATTACCTTAAAACTCTGGCAAGAATACGGGCGGCCCTTCCCAAAGGTCTCTTACACCTTTCCACATAATCCAAGAGCGCGTTCAAACAGTCCCGTCCAGTCAGCAACTCGAGGGTATGATTCGGTACGGGGTCTTCCCGAATAGCCCCGTACGAGTGACAAGCCCCGTGCGACACACGGAACAGCAGCACTAGAACGCACGCTATTCGTGATGTCTTTGAACTGGTCTCTATCTTGGTGGCATCTTCTGCAATTTAATAAAATCAAGTCATAATATGATCTCGTGTAAAAAGGATTCTTTTGATAGAAGGTCGTGGATCTGAAACGACCGAAATAACTGTATAAAGAATTAGCAAAACTCACGTACCTATTAATTTTTTACACCTATCCAATGCGAAACTAGTTTTGTTTCTAAAATGTGTAATGAAGTTGAAAGGTAGTTAGGCAAAGCGACTAGAACTAAATAATATCCTAAACTGACATTCCAAATGCGTCTTTTCACATCACCATTAGATAATCCAAGTCATGCACAGCTTCCAGTTCCGATACAGCATTGCTTGTGTCACCAGATCCTTATCAAATTCGATTGTCATTATGTCTATTCGGCTGATCAAATTAGCCCGTTTGACAATTGAAATCGTATGTTTTTGGTTGTCAACAACAAAACAAGACAATCGTATTCATTTGACAGCCAAAAATGTACGATTTCAATTGTCAAACGGGCTAATTTGCTCAATAGCCATATGACAATCAATTTGAACACGATGGTCTTACACAAGTCGCTAAGGTTAAGCGACAAAACTTAAGAATGTCCTGACCTTCCGAAGGCGTCTCCTCGTCGACACTTTCATCATCATCCATGATCAGATCGTCCAAATCGTGCGCCACCTGCGCCGCATCGAGCTCAGACACGGCGTGGCTGCCTGTCACCAAGTCTACTGCCACTCCGATGGCGGCCTCGTCGCCGTCGGGCTCGGAGCAGACCGGCGAGTAGCGGCCCGACATTTCAGAGTCAGAACTTTCTGGAAAGGAAATATGTACGGTCAACAAAAGAGTTAAGTAACCAGGCGTAGGGCAAACACTTCGACGAGTAAATAAGAGGAATACTTAAGGCTCCAGGTTTCGTTCCCAAACGCACAACTTCCGTTTTTTTTTTCTTTTTAATGACAAGTATTGAATAAATGTGGTTTATGGCACTACGCGGCAGTAGTTACATGTAAATTAGGCTTTTCTAGCAAAGTTGTATTATTTTTAGCATTAATTTGTAAATCATCCAACCACTTGAAAGGGTGTTTATAGTTGTTACGCGGAATCATTTACAAAGTAATGCTTGAATAACACATAGGAGAGACAAGACCGATCGGCTGGTTTTGTTTGCACAAAAGTACGTTTTTTTTATTTTTCAACTATAAATCCCGTTGATATTTGAAAGGTTGCCCCACCCTGGACTTTCGTGTTCCGACGCCCATGTTTATTTAATACTTTTCTTTTCAAAAAGAAAGAAAAACATTTATAAATTATGCTTTTGGGGATGAGATCCAGAGCAACCATCTTAATCAATAGACCGTGTATGTACTATTAAGTATTCCTCATCCTGCCTTTTACTCGTCGGTGGATCTTAAGCAGGGTTTACATTTTCCCTTATAAACTAGGCATAGGGATCAAAGTTTGCGCTGGGCCTGGTTACTTGTCCCTTTTATTGACCATAGGATCGCAATAACTCATTCCTGACCAACAAATACAACCATCTGGGTACACGAAAAGTCATATCCGCTTTTCTATAGGTCTGTCAGTTTGTATGGTCGCTTATAACGTGAGAACCACTGAATAAACTTGAATGCAGTTTTCTCTGTTAACTAGCTGGTTTCTTCAGGAGAATTTTGGGCTATGTATTATTGCGCTATAACCAAAGTGAGCCGAACAGTGATAATTTTAGTCTGTATATTTTGCTTAATACCTTGGGTTTGGTGATTCAGTCGATTATAAAGTGGTTTTCACTATTACCGAGGGGGTATAACACCAGTATGTTCAGATGGTCGGCATTCCGCTACTATGGATTTATAAAGAGTCAGCATAAAGCAAAGAAACCTTATTAAGGATGGTAAGAAAATGTGTATCATTGTGATATACCTAAAGAGGGGCGAATCATGCATATTTCATACAAACGAAATACCAAAATAATTTTTAAATTAAACAAATTCCTGAGGTAGGGCGTGTTTATTCCGATTGGATTCGGAATATCTATGTTCCAAAAATACATGTTAAATAAGAACACCGATGGAAACAGGAAATATGGAGTCCATCCATCCATCAGCCTGTTTCGTCCACTGCTGGACATAGGCCTTTCCAGGATTACGCCACTCTTGGCGGTCCCCCTGGAAGAAATGCCCATACTCACACACGCTGGGCAGGCGGGTTGGTGAGCGCGGTGCCGAAACCCTTGCACCAGTGACGTCGCTGCCCGTCACCAGTCTGTTTTAAGGCCTGGCAATTAGGGATGGATATACCACCATCCATCGGTTCCAGGCAATGGTGGGCCGCCTGGTTTTGCCTGAGAGCTGTTCTCTTACTCTCCCCCAAATAACTTCGGGAGGATTTGCGAGTAAGATGGTGGTACCTCCACAGTCGAGCTCGGCATCAGCTCTACCACCTACAATGGTAAAATAATATGGAGTAAAATATATTTTTCTATGGGAATTCTAAATTCCTTATATCTCGTCTTTAAATCAGTGTCCTTTCAAAATATATATTTGGAAACCTGGATATTCTGTAATCCGATCGGAATAAACATCCACTATCCTAAGAATATCAATGATTTACAAATGGTTTTGGTATTTCGTTTGTATGAACTACAAATGCTTCGCCGGCCTCTTAAAGTACCGGGTTCTTTAATATTCATTAAAGTATCGTATCATAACCTCACCATCATTTCCACTAAACGGCGAATGCGGGCTTCCGGAGCTACTCGGGCTCCACTGATACTCCGTCCAATATGGCGAAGCAGAACTACCCTCCCCAGCGCTGAAACCCGACTCTGGACTCCAATCCCACCGCGCCTTTTTATTACCAGACAACCCTCTGTACTCCGGACTGAACCCTGAATTGTTGCCTTCAGAATATGGGGACAAAGGACTAAGGTCTTGCTGGTCTGGACTCATGGCGGGTTTCGAGCTTGATTGCTGGGGGTTCGGCGGCCATTCGGGACTTTTCGGCTCCCAGTAGACCCCCGCCGACCAGTCTTTGCTGGCCATTTTGATTAGCTGCGATTTCTATAATAAAACGAAGTTGTTTAGTTCACTTTTCTCTTGGAGCATTTCTAACACTATGCCTATTTTGTCTGTTAAAGAGTAACGATGGCATGATGGCAAAAAAAATGTATTAGTCCGTCAGTTAGATTATCAGAAGATATTGGACACGTATTTTTCTCTTTTCAATTAAACAAAATATGATGAAGATATAGCCCGCTGAAGTTCCGCGTGACGTCACATCTAGGTACAATTTTACTTAGAGGTGACGTCATTTTCCCCCACTCCCAAACTTTGACGCGCTTTATCTCTGTCATTTTTTGTTTGATTGACAAAACAAAAAATACGTGTCCAATATTCTTTGATAATCTAAATGACGGACTAAATAGAATAATATTTTGTTTACCCTGTGTACAAGCCTATTCAGACTACTGCGCAGATTCGTCATTGACGTGCAAGTAGGGATCCCGATTCCGGGCAAAATACGGAAACTAGGCAAAGTCGCCACAATTTACAATATACAAGTTGACACTAAGTTATAAAGCCAAATTCATACTGGAGACTCGTTAAGTGCTCAGTATCAAGGTTCAATAACACATTCTGAGAAATTTTTGAAAAAAAAAACCTACGGACGCAAGCCCAGCCCCGAGTCAATTACTATGAGAAGTCAATATTTAATTTTGCGAAATTAGCAAAGAGTTAGTTATCCTTCCGTGATACTGATCACCTATCAAGCCTCCGGTATGAATTTGGCTGGGTAAATTATTGTCACCTTATATAGCATACAATGCTGAAACAACAAAATGAGGATTAACACTTGCTGGACTTTTTTTTCCACGAAATCCCTTTAGGCGATAAGGTCGCCAATTGTAACATAAAAAAATCTTTCGTTTTGTATGTAATTAGTGTACAGTAAAGAGTATTTTGTTATGTCTTGTCTCTAACATACCTTCTTAACAGCTTTAGGGCTACCGGACCTGGCTCGTTTGAGCCCCTTTCGCCTCACTATTGGTGGATTCTCATCATCGCTCTGACTGTCATCGGAGGCGTCACTGTCCACAGCGTCCACGAACCCAACGATCATGTTGTCTCTTTCTATCACTACTCTCAATTCATCTTCGTGTTTCGAAGCCGAGTGGCTTTGTCTCCGTCTCAAGAAGAGGTTTGATTTGTGGCTATCTTCAAGCGTTTGCAATGAAGCGTCGGCCGCGGCAATGGCGGCAGGTAAAGATTCAGGTTTTGCGATGGGTTTCTGCGAATCGGAGGTTTCGGCGAGCATTTGCGTGTTTTCTAGATGATTGTGTTCAAACTCCATCGTCGTCAGGTATTTTGCTAATTCTTCAGTCAGTAAGCTGATTAACCCTTCATTTACTAGTATTTGGAATGCTGTAATAAAACAATGTTAGCCATGTGAGTCGAGATAATGTATGTCCCTTAAAGGCAATGAAGTGAAAATACTAGTATACTAAAGCCGATTTTGAAGGCTTTAGTTTTAGTTTGAAATACATAAAATAAAACATAAGTAGGGTAGAAGAGAAAAAGAAGAGCCAGTTCAAGTCACCATTTTATAAACGTCAAACTAAAATTTTAGTTTCACAGTCATAATTTACTCAACTTAGTGATTTTATCTTGTTTTGGTAATTTCAAGGCACATTTTAAAGCTGTCATTTGATTGAATTAAAAAAATACTTTGATTCAGGAGGGTTTATAAGACTGCTAATTTTAGTTGGTGTGCCCTTCAGAATAGCAAAATATAGTGCTTTTTATTTATAGTGGATGTATATAGATATATATAAAAAACACAGAAAAAATCAATTCAAGATATATTTCGGGCCCTACTGATTTTCAACTGACGCCGGGCCCAGTAGAGCCCGAAATATATCTTGAATTGATTTTTTCTGTGTTTTTTATGTATATCTATATACATCTACTATAAATAAAAAATAATAAAAAGCTTCAGAGTCAAACATTTATTTAATAAAATATAGTGCTGTCACTTAAAATTACGTTTTTTAGTAAGTTTAAATAAATTATACACAAATTCTTGTACTTTTATTCCACATATATCAAGTACAAGAATTTGTGTATAATTTATTCAAGATGATATTCCACCAAGAACCATCAATCGAATCCATCCAATATTTAGTAAGTTTCTTAGCTAAAAATTAAAATCTTCAAAATCGGCTTTACTGTATTAGTAAATTGGTCGAGATTTTCGTCAGTGAACGATCACGTCGAAAATGATAAAATATAAGTAAGACAGAAAATAAAAATTTGGCTGAACCGAACCTGAGACCGAGGCCAAAACATTGCATTCATAGAATATAAAATAATTTAGTGTAGCCGAATGTGTTTTGATTGTTTTAGATACAATTAAAAGAAATACTAATTTATATCGAAAATGTAATTTAGATTAATTTTAAACAATAATATGTTTGAAAACCTTCACATTATTGCCAAAATTAAAATTTTGTTTTTCCTGACACACGTTTTAAATTTTGTGCCCGCCACGAAATCTGTGCGATTATATTACCTTCTTTTTCCTTATTGTTTTGTTTCATTTGTTTAGTTTTAAGAAAATTACGAATTTTATTATCTGAATTAAATATATTGAATTGAATTAACATTACATTTGGTCACGCCTATAACTGAGTTGCTGCGCTCATGATGACCGTCCTTAGGCATTCAACGGTGGGCCGCTGCCGACGGGAATCCAGGTATTATTTAATCGAAGATTCATTAAATTAAATGTGAACACTTACAGCTATCATCGAAAACGTACTGGAGCAGAGCATGCATCGCATGAGGATTGGTCCTGGCTGCGGCCAGGAGTAGGGGCAGTCCCTGCGCATGTCGCAGTCGCGAGCGGTTGACGGACTCGCCGCTCAGTTGTGCCAGCGCGCGGGCTGCGCCTTCCGGCCACCAGGGCACTTCTGTGAAGCGATCATCCAACTTAAACTCCAAACGCACCGTGATTGGCTAGAAATGACATAACACATCATTTTTAGCCAATCAGAGGGCAGGTTTATTACTATTATCATATATGTTCCTTTGGATTTTGAATGTTTAAATATTACAATCCTATAGCCAGGCCTTGCGCCTATGTTTGCACATCACAGGTCACATGGCTGAGCACAGACTTAAAAGTAGGTGTTCTAATTCCATTGGGACTCTGGAAAAATCTTTAACGACATCACATTTTCCATAGCTCATTTAACGCTTTAAGTAAGCTTTTCACACACATCTACATACAAGGGCGGATCCAGGATTTATTTTTGGGTGGGGCACAAAGGCCAAATAAATATAGTTATAGTGTGTCCCGCATAGTATTGGACTATATCGTTTAGTCCTACCGGTAGGCCAAAAAATGCTGCAAAAGTTGTTAAAATCATGACACAAAAAGAAACTATTAATATTAAAGCGGTATAGTGTAAATCTCCCAGCTCCTTGTTTCATTTGAACCGTCTGGGGGGCGGAGGGAGGCACGTGCCCCTCTGGATCCGCCTTTGTATACATATACAGACAGAGTTTTATTTTGATTTTATATCAACAGACTAGCTTTTGCCCGCGGCTCCGCCCGCGTGTTATTTGGTTTAACCGCATGCTTTTTTCCGGGATAAAAAGTAGCCTATGTGTTAAGTTAGGGTAATAGCTCTATATATTCTAAATTTCATCCAAATCCGTCCAGCCGTTTCAGCGTGAAAGAGTAACAAACATACACACACACACACAAACTTTCGCATTTATAATATTAGTGTGATAGTGTTATTAGTATGATTCCTTACCTGAAATCTTCTTCAATATGCCAACAAGACACTCCACAAGTCCAGCTGTCCCCAGTATGGGTCGACAAGAAGAGAGGTAGCAAAGGTTCATCAAACATTTCAGTGCAAGTGACTCGTAGCTTTTGGTGAGTGCCACCAGGCATTGGTAGCCCCTGCCATCACCTTGTATCTGTAAAAATTAAATGTTCGTTCAGTTGGTGTATGTTTCTTCTGTTGGGTTCTCATTTTCGCTAAAACAATAGTTAGATTATAAATAGCAAGCAAGATCATGGCTCAAATTAATTTTGCTGCTAAACTACAATGGATATTTTGCTATCTTTTAGGGTTGCCAGTTTTTTTAATGAAACGTAACCTTGCAACTAAATTTTAACTTGAAACCTTCCAGCGAGTCTATTCTCCTAAAACTAGATATTGGCGGAACAAATGTGCGGAGACACACACAGTATAGGAAGCCAGATAAAATGGCTCTGATTGATTGACTAGCCTATGCTGGTGTAATAAATTGGTTGCATTTTCAACTTGTTTGATTAATATTATTTGTCAGTCCCACTAGACATAGCAACAATATAACTAGCAAATTCTGTTGTGTTGACCTACTAACTAGAAGTTCTGCTGCAAGGGCTGGAGAACACAGTGCAGCAGAAAGTGGGACATTTTGACCTTCTAAGTGTTCGCTATCTAGTTTTACAAGATTGATTGATTTAATTTATCTTAATTCCTGAAATATACACTAAAGAGTAATATTTTATTTTATTTTTAAGGTATATACAACAGATTACAGCCAAAAATTGCTTATAATAACGTAATAACTGTTTGAACAAGGCTGCTTTCCAAAACGTATACACACAACATGCACAATTAAAAACTAAAAAAAACACATTAAAATGTACCTATTAAGTGGTTCTCAAGATGTAAAATAGCCAAATTATAGAGTTATAGATATAGATAGTACCTATATAAAAGTAGTAAATTATTGTCTTTCTCGTTTCTAGCATTCCGTACCTGATAGGTACCAAACAGAACCCTATATTTTTATTGCCAAGCCTCTCTTGTCTGTCACAGGCAGGGGTCGACAGCTTCAGCCGTCATAGGTGGACAGTTGAAATTTTCACGGGATATGTATTATTATGGCCTCTACCATGACAAATCACACTAATATTATAAATGCGAAAGTTTTTTGTGTGTGTGTATGTTTGTTACTCTTTCACGCTGATTCGGCTGGATGGATTTGGATGAACTTTAGAATGGATATAGTTTATTTCTTAACATAGGCTACTTTTTATCCCGGAAAAAAGCATGTCGTTAAACCGAATAACACGCGGGCGGAGCCGCGAGCAAAAGCTAGTAATAAAAATATGAAAAATAAATTTGGTCCCCATACAAGAAAAAATGCTATTTTTCAAGGTAAGTAATTTGTTTCAGCTCTATCTTATAGATTGTTATACATCCTCTAAAGCAAAATAATAAATAATAAAAAAATCTATCTAGCTATCATTTTAGCAGCTTTTTGACGCCTTTATGTTGCTATGGTATCTATATTGTTATTTTTATCTTAGTTTTAGTGAACCTTACCTATTTTGTGTGATGGTACCAGGGTTTTAAATTATCAAGATAAATATGCCCTCTGATAAATTATCGCGAAAATTACATGATAATTATCAGATAAAATATCCGATAATCATGAAATAGATAATAGCCTAGCAATCCTTTTTTAACTGGTATAACATATTAACATTTACGTTAGAAGCAAGTATTTAGTAAATAAATTATATACATTTTACAATCTAGGTACTTGATCTTTTGTTAATTTTTTGTTGATAATTTCGTGAATACAAACTCGCAAACCAAAATACGAGAATATAATCAACTACATACTACTTAGTTCGTTGAATTGATGAGTGGAATATCATCCTCATCAACCTCAACTGCATTAATTGAATGGGGGGTTGTCTGTATCTGAAGAATCGAAATTCAAAATCCAATTTAAATCTGTGTTATTATCAGAGATTGGGGTTAGGTAGTGTGGTTTTGAAATTGGAACAAAATGTTGATATCATTAAGGATATACTCCAAGATTCTTAATCTGATTGATTGATTATTGACATTGTACTTACTTACAACTACTTATGTACAATTTTGACAGCTTGTTTTACATATGGATGCCACTTGTACTACACCGAATTAAAATAACTCTTTAGTTATTTATTTTTCTTATTAGATCAATACAACATAAAAGTAGTAAATCATAACATAAATGACAACCAACAAACATGTCGACTTTTGAAATGAGAATACTTTGTACCTACACTTAGAACAACGTTGAAACCCCAGGAAAGGGCATGTCCATATAATATTTTTTATTGCAAGTACCAAAATCACACACCCTCACTCTGACCACTGGTTATTGTTCTCAGTTTGCTGATTGAAGCACGCAATCATTGAATGCGACAAATTAACCAGTGGCAAATATTTTAGATTATATTTATCAAAGATAATTATCAACCTATATTTATCTTGATAATTATCACTTCGAACCCTGGATGGTACTGAACCCTTTGCACACGAATCCGACTCACACTTAGCCAAATTATTTATAATTAACAAGCTCATTGCTCAGACAATTTTTGAAAAACCTCAACCACTGGCTCCGGTAGATCCGATGTTAGTTATTTCATCATAATATAGTCAGGCATCTGATTTTGAAACCAAAATTATCAGGAAAATCTGCTGGGCCAGAGCACTATTTTTAACCATGCAAAATGTAAGAAAATATTTACACAAATGATACATCAAGAAAAGTACAAAATAGTGTTTATCATTTCTGATACATATTGTGTTTACACTGTGTATAATAGATTATACACATGGCGCTGTATGTGTTAAAGACTTACTTGTTCAGCACATTGAGCAGTAGCATGTGTTGTGAAGTACCCCAAGCATTTCAAGATTCCAGTTACAAGTTCTTCCTGACTCTTTCTGAAGCCATCACATTCCTTCACAGAATTAGCAGACTTGATGATCCCTGCTGACTCACACTCTGTAGTTAACAGAATAGCTATACATCGCACTGTGTTTACACTTAACATCTCTTCTCTTTTCTCTGTTACCATCCATAGTTGTCTGTGGAATATATTATTATTTTGACATGTTAGTTTACTGTTTAATCATTGTTGAGAAAATAAACATTGCACCTAGAGACAACTATGTTGTATGTTTTGACTTGGAGTAGAAAGTACAGTAGTACCATGTAAATAAAATAATACACATAGGAATATTCAATGATAGTGCACTTCTGGTTAGCTATAGACAAATAAAATGACACCCTTAATTGCATCCTGTTCTCAGTTTTTGCATGTTCTAAAATTACTTTTGCCTCTTATTTTCACTCTAGTAACTTTTCAAATGCTAGTGCAAAGCTTGGAGCTCTCCTAATTTATGATTTGTTTTGTTTTCGAGAATACGAACAATGGCAAATATTTGTATAAAAGTCCTGCAATAATAAGTGAAAATAATTCTGGGGTAGATCATGTATCATTCGCTGATAAGATAACAAACAAGAAAAAATATTTTTCATCAAATAATTTTTACACTTCCCAGTACAGAGTGGTACAATCAGCCGACTTAATTTCTATGGAAAGGTGAAAGTTCATGCAAAAAATATTTCTTTCTTTGGATAGTGGTCTATTGGGGAAACTCCATCAACTGTTAATTTTTTTTTCACTTTGAATTGTAGGACCTTATAGATTAAAGATTGGAAGATCTGTATATATTCTTGGTTTAATATTTTACCTGATAGCTCTGACAGCCATAGTCAGGGTGGGATAAGAAGTATTTCTATCCCTCTTTTCAATGAGTGCAATAAGTGCACTAACAGCTCCATGGCTGTGCAGACCTTCAGCATTGCTGTTCCTTTGTGCCAAGTTGCCGATCAGGCGACAAGCTCTACCTACTATGCTGTCTCGGCACACAGTATTTAATATGGTTACTAGAGGGCCAAAACTGTTCAGTTTTCCAACCTGAAAAAAGATGTTCTTTTTTTATTACAGCAAACTAAAAGGAGGCATGGTTTAGATAAGAATATAACGATGCTACGATTTCTATGAGATGTGTTTGCACTTTTGTTGATGCTTACGACGAGACTGCTTTCCTCTTCAAGACAACAGTTCCCAAGTATGCTAAGAGTTATATCCAATATTCTTTCGTTGGGTTTACGCAGATGTGGCAGTAAACATTCCAATCCCCCACAATCACGAAAATGCTTGATTCCGTCGTCGTTAACCGTGATCTTGCTTCGTATCTTCAGGAGAGACTCTTGCACTCGTGTCGATGATGTAGATTTAAGTCCTTCAATAACAGATTTAATATAGCTTTTGTCCATTTTCAACAGTCATTTTTAATAATCTATCCAGCCATGTTATTTTGAGAATTTTTGACAAGCAGCCAGCTGTTTGTTAGGGATTCGTTCAGTTTGATTACGTTTGATCGTCCGACATCCATCTAACACTGACAGCAGGATAGCATATATCAAAAATCAAGGCATGCAAAAGAGATGGCATAGTCAGTGTTGCCGGTAGTTAAACTAGAAAAAAGTCCGAAGCCGAATCAGAAATTACCCGAATTACCCGTTTTGTTGACGTAATTTTTTTTTCTAAAGAGAAGAAATAAAATAATAGGTTAGGGAAAAACTCTTTTCGCAAATAGTATGTATGAACTTATAATAAAATCTTCTTGGCTATACCATTTGTATCTGGCTGGTTTTGGTATTATTAAAAAGTTTAAATTTTAAAAAAGATTATTCCAAATTTAAATTAGGTAAAATGTGTGATTTTTATATGTTTTTCTTCTAATGAAGAAATTTGATACATTTTAAAATTTTACTACAAAAAAGGTAAAATGCAACGCAAGCCGCGAAAAAAATTTGTGATATTTATGGACCTAGTGCAATGTCTGTGAGAGTAGCACAAATTTGGTTTAAGCATTTTCAATCCGGAAATTTTGATGTCAAAGATGCACCTTGCTCAGGGCGCCCTGTAACGGATAATATGGATGCCATTTTTAAAAAAGTGAAGCAAGTTCCGTATATCATTATTTACGATGTAGCTGAAAAACTGGGGATTGACCACAAAACAGTTTTGGAGAATTTGAAAAATGCTGGGTACACAAAAAAGCTCGATATTTGGGTGCCTCATGAGCTCACTGAAAGAGACTTAATGAACCGTGTACTCATTTGTGATTAATTATTATCACGTAATGAAACCGAACCATTTTTGAAAAACCTGATAACTGGTGATGAAAAGTGGATCACGTACGACAAGAATGTGCGAAAAAGGTCGTGGTCAAAGGTTGGTCAGGCTTCACAGACTCTGGCGAAACCCGGGTTATCTCGCAACAAGGTAATGCTGTGTGTGTGGTGGGATTGGAAGGGCATTATTCATTATGAGCTGGGCAGGACCATCGATTCTAAACTCTACTGCGAACAACTGGTGAGATTAAACCAAGAAGTTGAGAGAAAGCGGCCGGAATTAGTCAACAGAATGGGTTTGGTTTTTTATCATGATAACGCTAGACCTCACACATCTTTAGCCACTCAGCAAAAATTAAGAGAGTTTGGCTGGGACGTATTAATGCATCTGCCGTATAGTCCTGACCTTGCACCTTCAGATTTCACTTGTTTCGGTCTCTTCAGAATTCTTTAGGCAGTGTCAGGTTAACATAACGAGAGGACTGCCAAAACCACTTGTCGCGGTTTTTTGATCAGAAGACCCAGAATTTCTATAGCAATGGGATCGTGTCCCTACCTACAAGATTGCAGAAAGTTATAGAACAAAATAACATACTTTAGTTAAATGTCAATAAACTTTATTAAAAAATGTTTTGAATTTTCATATTAAATGCGAAGAAACTTTTTCCCCAACCTAGTATTAAATACCTTGTTTTTATTTTAACATTTCCCATACCTCTTTAAAAATTATTAGGAATGCGCTTGCTTTAAAAGTGTTTTTAAATGATAAGGTGAAAAAAATTACAATTAAAGATATTTATAGCACACCGTGCGTAAAATGACCACTTTAAAATGACCTATAAAATATTATACGAAACTCGTGCGAAAAAGGCTCTTTCATCGCTCTCGTATCGTAATGTACTATTTATGTAGAATTTAATATTTTAAGTCATTATAACCAAATAAAATAATTATTAAAGAATTTTCTACATTCACATTCAGACCAGTTTGGTGAAAATTGACAATTACAAAGAATAATTTATCAACAATGAACTTATAATAAAATAAGTTGATTGTAAAGGTTATTTTCTCTCAAAATTTTCACCTTTTATAGAATTTATAACTTTTCATAGCAAGCCACAAAACAAAACGGAACAGACAGCAAAATAATCGAGCTTTCTACTGATGATTTGTGTGGGCATCTCTTTTGCACGTTGTTTTAGTGCGGATAAGCCTCACTTATAACATGATTCTCACACATACACACACAAATAGTAGAGAAAGATAGGATGTGTTCAATTATGCGCTGTAGCTGCGTCAAGACGATTTGATAAAAAAATATTCCATGCTTTTTTATTGACGGTACAGATTTTTACCCGGCAGTCATGATTACCTGCAACAAACCAGCTTAGGGCCTAAATTACCTGAAATCGAGTAAACATAACCGCACCAGCAACGCTGCTTTGATGTGATGTTGAAAAAAATCTTCTTGCTTGCCCTATCTAATGAGAGTCAGTATATGGGCATCTCTTTTGCACGTTTCACCTAGTCTTACACAGCAAACCATATCGAGCTCGATATCGCTTGATATAATGCTCTGTCTTACTCTGTTGATATACCTAAAGAGGGATAGACAGTGTATATCGAGCTGTCAAAGCTCGATATGGTTTACTATGCTAGGTACCTAGTCTAGCTTAACCATATCGAGCTTGATTATAGTCTTCTGGACAAAGCTGTCTTACTATTTTGATCTAGGGACACACAGTGTATATCGAGCTGTCACGCACACACACACACCCTCACATAAAGATTAAGGATAAGATTTATTCCGTTTTGCGCATTCACGCATTATGTGCCTCAAAATTATTTCGTTTTGGGCATCAACTGAGTCAATACGATTTAATAGGAGGAAAAATATTTTTGTGTTTGTCGCAAAATTACCCGAAATTACCCGGCAGTCATGATTACCCGCAAGATACCCGCTCAAAGCATAAATTACCTGAAATCGGGTAAAAATACCCGTACCGGAACGCTGGGCATAGTAAACGGGCGTCAGTCGACCAACGATTAAATCGAACGCAGTCTCAGTTGCGTTCCAAATTCATCCAGCGGTTTTCTATCATAGGATGATGCTATTCTACCAAAACCGCAAGTTTGCAGATTTCCTAAGAAAAAAACGAATGTCGTTCGTTCTAAAAACCACAATAGACAAGATAAATTTATAATGAAGGTTTGCTGCGATGACATTTTGTTGTGATATTTTTTACGATAAAATTAAATTAAAATAGTTTTTGGTGGCTAGCGTAACATAAAATTGTCATGAAATCGTTTTGTGAGAGATGAGCGTCTTCGGGGATTTTCAACGTGTTTGGGTTCAACGTTTTCCTGAAAGTGCTTTGCCAGCCGCTTGGGAGGAAGATGTCAGGGCTAATTTGTCTAAACACAAACAGAAAGTGGCTATCCTGCGAGAGGAACTGGAGAAGGAGGAGTTCTACGTGGAGTACTTGGAGACTCTGTTGTCGGACGTAGAGAAGCACAAGGCGAGCGCTCAGGGTAAGGAGACGGCGCCGCCCCACACAGCTGACGTGAGCGACTCCGACGATAAGGAGTCCGATAGCAAACAGGTGACTAACGATAATTATCTCCCTACATCTGAGATCTATTCGCGTGTACACTTTACAATAACAGCCAAACTTACTATCATATGTATAGTCTGTATGTAAAGTTAAAACTTTCAGCCAATCAAGTTTTTGAGACATTCCCAAATTTATATAATTCATTAATTATTCTCTTTTGAAACCAGATCAAAGATTACAAAATAGTTGTCTTGTTTGTATCCATGTAAGACAACTTAAAATTACCTAACATTGTGTTGCTAGGTATGCACACAATCATACAATTTGTAAAGAATCATTTCTCAGAATCATAACAAAGTTATGTCAGTATTTCTATGAAGGGGAAGTATGAACTATTGAAACTATCTTACAATTCAAATCTCCTTCACAACTGAATGGTAATCTGATTAATATTAATAATTAACAGTAACATTGCTTTGTGAAGTGTGAAAGTTGCCTCAGTAATTAGCAAATTCACATATTAATTGAAGATAACTGTAATTCATATGGAATACTGTTATAATTAATTATATTCTACCAAGAGATTATAACATGACTGAAAAGTGGTTGCATGTCTTTTGGAGAATAAGTAAATAAAAGTAAACTTATGTTTTGTGAGAAATATATGAAAATTTGGTTTTAATTTGTGAAATTTTGGACTAATTACTTGCAATTTGTTCCTATACATAATTGTAAATGTTTGAAGCCTGTGTGTGTATAATTAATTAGTTAATTGTATAGTTGTCAACAGTGGTAGTGTCAAGCAACACCTCATAGCATAATTGAATAATGGACCATAATTTATACCAAAACATTGAGCAAACTAGAGTCTTATTTGATATTTCAAAATTCTAATATTAATCTAACATGATGAAGCTGAAGATGAAATAAATTCCTTTCATCTAAATTCCTATTTCCATTGTGTGAAAGATTACAATCTTTTTAGTTTATTCCCATAATATCACATTCAGTGATATTTCAATAAGGAAACAATAACTATTTCATTTGAATACATTGAGTCATGCCCATGTGTGTGTGAGTAATTTACCACTATAAAATGCTGGACTTGTATGGAATACATAAACATTGACTATGTACCTAACTGCACAATGCTTAGGTTACCTTTGGCTTTTTCATTCTTGCTTGTTAATATTTACCTCCATTAAGTAGATGAATATCCAGTGACTAAATAAGAGCAGGCCCACTAGAATCAGTCCAGTACAGATGAATATTATTATTTAGTTAGCACATGTATTTTTAAGGCAAACTATTCTTATGTTTATGTTTGTTAAACAAGCACAAGAAGATCTAAATACATACAATAGGCTTGTACACAGGGTAACCGAAATATTATTCTATTTAGTCTGTCATTTAGATTATCAAAAAATATTGGACACATATTTTTCTTTTGTCAATCAAACAAAAAATGATGGAGCTAAAGCGCGTCAAAGTTTGGGAGTGGGGGAAAATGACGTCACTTCTAAGTAAAATTGTACCTAGATGTGACGTCACGCGGAACTTCAGCAGGCTATACTTCATCATTGTTTGTTTAATTGAAAAAAACAAAAAATATGTGTCCAATATTTTCTGATAATCTACCTGACAGACTAATAAAATTTTTTTAGTCATCATGCCTATTGGTGGGGGCAATCTTCTGACTTTAAATACAAAAAATACTTTCCTACATAATTTTTTCAGCAAAATAAGAAAATAAAGATTTTCCCCCCTTATCATCAATAATTAATCTTTACATTTATCACACAAAGAAAAGTTTCTTGGTCTTATAATAGAACAAGTTAATGTATACTTTGAACATATTCAATCTAAAATAGCATCTCTTACTGGCACTTTGCACAGAATTACATGTGTAGCAAGGGAGATATGTTATACCATGGACAAATTACACTGTATAGCTCTCTGGTGAAATCAAAATTAGATTAGGTACCTCGTTACAATATGAGGTTGTGCTGCAGAATCTAACCATAGACACCTTAAAACTATGCAAAATAAACTTGTTATTTTATAATGGTACTTCTACAATTCGGCTAATTAACACCCGCATATGCACATATACATTATATGAAAAAAAAATCTTTGGGGTAGGTATCATACACACATAATACATGGATTCTTATACGAAAAATCTATTATATCTATACTAATAGTAAACTAGTAAAAAGGTCTTGTATGATTATTTTTTCAAAATTTTAATTATAGTAGAGCCAAAACTATCATTTTTAGAATTTTTGTCTGTCTGTATTTATACATGTATGTTCCATTTTAATTAGAGAACCATTGTACGGATTTCGATGTGGTTATTTTTATTATCATCATAGTGACCCTGGTCAACACATAGGGTTTAAGGGCCCATAATACCTCAATTCGCAGTCCTGCCCTAACACTTCTGCTTTTTAACTGTTATCCTACTCTAATCAGATGCCGAGCCCGCAAAAACATCAGTTTTTTAAAATCGCGGCTACACTGATGGTTTTCTCATTTTTATGGAACAGTCTGCAGCTGCTTTATACTAATATCAGTTATATTATGGCAAGTTTCAGATCTAATTTCAAGTATTCATTTAATGCTATCGGTTTATTGATGGTTTGTAGGTAACTTTGTATTGTTTTTGTTTCATAAAATTTTCACAACAGCATGGACATAGCATTAGTCCTCAACTTCATCGTCTATTAATTTTAGAGTGACTGTTGCAGTATTTGTTGGTATAAAGCAGGATCATGCGAAGCGAAGTGAGGTATTATACACCCTTAAGTATGTTAATAAAATAATGCCCAAACAATAAACGGGGCATAGATTGAATAAACGTGGCCCGAGCCACAGGAGAAAGGCTATTCACTAAGTGAAGAAGTACCTATGGAAATTATCTTTCAGAAAAAACTTCATAATTTTAGGAACAAAAGTAATTAAAAAATCATATTGTCCAAAGACTAAGTGTTTCAAGAGAAATTTATTATTTGGTGGAGTGCAATTGAAGAACAAATTGCCAAATGACATAAAACTAAGCTTAATTCTTAAATTCTAACAAATTAGTACAAAACTACCCTACCTTCAGGTATAAACTGTCAATTAATTATTTATTACTTAACTCATTTTAAGTGTACTATGTTCTTATAAGTAACTATCTTGTGCCCGCGGCTCTGCCCATGCTTATTGAATTTTAATGCCCAAGCCGAAAACAGGGCAGAGATGGAATAAACACGGGTGGAGCTACAGGCGAAAGACTAGGAAACTATAATATCATTAAAATTTATCTCCTAACAAGGGCTCAAACACAAACTCCCTAACAAAGAAAAGTGAAGATGACAGCATCGGCAACAGTAGCAAGAGTGATGAGTCAGCAACAGAGATGGCAGATATTGAAGAAGTACAACTTAGAACCAAACCGGTCCGCGTGGGAGAGAGAAGCTCGGTCAACCAGTGCATCAATGAGATATCCTCAATTCTGTCTGATGCTGCGAGGAGGAGGTGCAACAGTGAAGTTGTGCAGAGGACTGATGTAGATAAGGAGACAAATGGTGAGTGTTTGTGTTTTTATTTTCACCTTTTCCTGATTCTTGCATCTCTTTCTCTTTTCCAATTGTTAGCAGTTGTGTTTCCAAAATGCTGTTTTTTTTTTGAACCCCACAACCTTTCCCATTCATATTGTGGGTTGGGGAAGATTCGTGCTCCGCGAAATTCGTGCCATGTAAACTCGTGCCAAAAATCTTTATTTTTGGTGTAGATTCGTGCTCCGTTAATAAAATATATTCACTAGGTGTAAACTCGTCCCCTTTTTTGGTGTATATTCATGCCATACAACTTGACAATAAAAATATCCATTTATTTCACATTGGAGAACTACCAGTCACAAAAGTCATTTCAAAAATAATAAATAAATAGAAGTAAAATAGATTAAGTTTGCTAAACATCGATTTGCCGTTGTTGGCACCGAAGGTCCAATGTTGATCGCAAAATTGTTGAATGATTTAGAAGTACTAAAATTAAAACAAAAGTCTGAATAACAGCAAAATTTTTCTAATTATTACTATTTTTTGTGTGTTATTATTAGAATAATATAAGAATAAACATATCATGTAATATAAAGCGTTAATTTAATAAAAATAAAAACAGACTGATAATTCAATTGTTTTATAAATTTTTACTATTTTCACTTTTTCACCAAATGTACTTTTCTATTTTTGAGAAGCATTGCCAATTTACTAGTAAATAATTTCAACGGAGCACGAATCGTCACTGGTAAAAAACAGCGGCACGAGTCGCCACCAAAAAAAAGAGCACAAATTCTGCGGCACGAATCTTCCCCAACCCCATATTGTAAATCTAAAAGTTGGTTTGTTTACTTTTTACTCTGCAACTAATCAAAACGTCTCGATTAATTTTTCGCAACGGGATAGATACCAGACCAACGCATAGACAATTAAAGATACATAAAACTGTGCTGCAGATAACAGATAGTTTCTAAAAGCGTGATTGATAAGTATTGATAACTATGTTATTAAATATCTTCACGTAATATCGTTCCATGTCTGTGAAAATGAATTGTTTTGCTAAACGAGCATCGATAATAATCATAAAACGTTGCTAGGAGTATGGGACTCACCTTTTTGCATTTTTTATGTATTCCCGCATTTTCGGCAAAGTTTCACTGCAATGTCTGCAATGGTCACGGCGTGACAACCTGTCACGTGACAACCCGGACAAGTGCGAGTCGGACTAGCCCAACGAGAGTTCCGTACAAATTAGTAAAAGTTTAAAAAAATCTACTAAAAGATTTGGTCACCCGTACAATTACGACCGCGCATACTGTTGCTTAACCTCGATGATTTTTTTATGATTCAAGTACAAATTTTTTTTCTGTAGTTGTAGTATTAGACTATATTACTTGTCAACGGGAAATACCCTATAAATTTTGATGCCCTTGAGAGTGTCGAAATAGATGTTTTTTGCGGCATAAACGGCCGTATCTTTTTTCTAACGTAAACTTGGAAGTTACATTTTTTCACCGCTTCAAGGGACTGTAGACGTGAGTATATGGTTTTAATTTCAACTCGATACCTCCACGCGTTCCCGAGATAAAGGGTCTTGACAGACAAACGGACGGACGGATGGACAACAAGTGATCCTATAAGGATTCCGTTTTTTCCTTTTGAGGGACGGAACCCTAAAAACAACAGCCTGTGCCCTGTGAGCCTATACTCTTAGTACCAATGTAAATCTAATATCTTTTTGTTATGCTTTTACTTTTTATTATCTCATAATCACCTATATAACTAAAGCAGATGCTGTACCCGCATTTATCATATTAAGTTGTTGTCATTGAATCAACACATTTCAACCGAATAGTTCAGTAGTTTTTGAGTTACCTGCACAGCGAGCAAGTGGACAAAGGAAGGACAATAGTGTTATTTTATTGTCCACATCTAAGGACGTAGCTTTGTATCGCCTATACATTGCCCACAATATTGTTGTAAACGAGCTTTGCGACCCAGTGCGACATACGATGCACGCAATGTAAGCAAGTAAAACAAATCCACACATCTAGCATCGCAAGGATTTCATTAATTCGCAAATACATACAATCTTTCCCACAGGCATCGAACAAAGTAACGTCACCCAACCGAAAAACCGTCCAGCGTCCCAAGCGGGTGATTTCGTCACCGTCATCGAAGTGAATGGTCTGAAGGGTGCTGAAAACGCGTCCAAGAAGACGGAAGACTCGCCGCAGTCTCCCGAGAGTAGTCCTGTGGACTCTACAGGAGCTGCTAAGAAGAAAGTACCACCTAAGTAAGTTACATCAAGTAATATTATTTGTGAAATCGTTATTTTTGTTTTATTATTTAACAGCTACTTCAAATTAAAATTTAGTTTCATTGGTATCTTACGAAATAATAGGTAACAGTAAAACTTTTGCAGTAGATTAGATTATGACCTGCCTAAGATCCAATAAATAGGCTAATTTTGTTCCGAGAGTGTCAGTTTCCTACGGAGATAAAGAAAACCACACAACTGAATATTGAATGGACGGACGCAGTCCTTATTGTCGCGTCATAGCTATTAAAATCGTTTACAAATCTGAAACTTGAACTGATGACGACTACCAGTCTGTTACCTGAATGTTTCATAATTTTTCTAAGGGCCTGTTTCACCATCTGTTGTTAAGCGATATCCAGAACATAAGTTTAAAAATGGAACAGGCTTTGATACATAAACTATCAGGCACTTTAACAGCAACTGGTGAAACAGGCCCTAAGTATTTATATTCATTAATTGATAACTTGAATATAAAAAGTTCCGTTTCCATTGGCGACCGTTAAATCATAATTAGCTGCGTGTTGTATTGTGTAATTAATTAAATTACTCTATAAAATGTAACTTTCAAACGGAACCAGATTATCTTAGACGGTAATGCAGTTTTCATGGATTTATCAACAGGAAAATTGCATTCATTCAATACTCAGAGCAACCTTGGCTGAATGTGGATATACGCTATAGCGCATCTAACAGGATGCTACATTGCGTGTGGAACTTCAACTATTTTAATTACAAGGTTAATTTTACTTCCATATTACATACCACATAGGACATGCGTGAAATTATAGTGTAGGTCATTTCAAGCTTAATTAAATTACAAAATATGTCTCCACCTAGTTTTGTTTGTTGATTGTAATGGTTGATAATACGTCCAGGGAAAATTACTCAACGACGGCTGTGAAGATCACAACTTTGGTCGTTCAAGAGGGAAAAAAAATGGTTGCTCTTAATACTTTAACCTCGTTCGTCAGCTATTGAAGATAAGCCTTTCCAAGGTTTCGCTACGCTGGGCTGGGGGGTGGTGAGCGCGGTGTTAAAATTCTCTCACCAGTGACGCCGCTGCCTGTTACCAGATTGTTTTATATAAGCCAAACTCATACTGGAGGCTTGGTAAGTGATCAGTAATATGGATCAATAACACTTTTTGCTAATTTCACAAAATAAAATCTCGACGACCTAGAGTCAATGACTCAGAGCTGGGCTTGCGTTTGTAGGGAACACGAAAATAATAATTTACGAATTAGACAAAAAAGGTCATCCCACCTTCTTACTAAGCATTTACCGAGTCTTTAGTAAGAATTTGGCTGTATAAATTAAAGTCACCTTATAACGTGTGTTTTTTTTAGAGGTATAGAACTTTGAAATGGAATAAAACAAAGATGATTTTTTTTATTGATATGAAATTTATTTTATTCGAAAGACAATCTTCTGGCATTATAATTCAAATATGACTTCTGGCATATGTCCGCCACGGCTGGCTCGGACGTAGTCTAATCTGGAGGTCCAATTTTCGATGACTTTTTCCAACATTTGTGGCCGTATATCGGCAATAACTCGCCGAATGTTGTCCTGCAAGTGGTCAATCGTTTCGGGCTTATCGGCGTAGACTTGCAACTTCACATATCCCCACAGAAAATAGTCAAGTGGCGTTAAATCGCACGATCTTGGAGGCCAATTCACGGGTCCGAAACGTGAAACTATGCGGTTACCAAACGTTTCCTTTAATAAATTAATTGTGGCACGAGCTGTGTGACATGTTGCGCCGTCTTGTTGAAACCACAACTCCTGCACATCATGGTTGTTCAATTGATGAACGAAAAAAGTCTACTCCGATAAGCCCGAAACGATTGACCACTTGGAGGACAACACTCGGCGAGTTATTGCCGATATACGGCCACAAATGTTGGAAAAAGTCATCGAAAACTGGACCTCCAGATTAGACTACGTCCGAGCCAGCCGTGGCGGACATATGCCAGAAGTCATATTTAAATTATAATGCCAGAAGATTGTCTTTCGAATAAAATAAATTTCATATCAATAAAAAAATTCATCTTTGTTTTATTCCATTTCAAAGTTCTATACCTCTAAAAAAACACCCTTTATAAGGCCCAGCAGGCATGTTGGTGTCCTGTTACTTCCCTCGAATAACTTCAAGGTGGTTTGGAGTAAGACGGTGATACCTCCGCAGTCGATTCCGGCATCAGATCTACCAAAACGCTATTTAAAGGTAAAATTCTTGCAGGCCACCACCAAAAGTGTTCAGTAAACGAGGGGCGTCACTCCCAGAGTCGGGACTCGCTGAAGACAGCCCTCCGTCCTCGCTGGGGCGGAGAATCCGAGGCGCGGAGTCTCGGGAATCCATCGCGAGCCGGGCCTCCACGCCTTCTATCAGTGAAAGGGTAAGTGAGAATGTGGACTAATATGCAGAATTGTCACTTCATCGTGATATTTGTAATTACACCACATGTATCAAAAGTGAAATTGCTCCAAAAATGCGCATGATTTCGCGAATCAACACTATAATAATCACGAACATTTCATTAGCACTGTCGTGCGATACATGCTACTTACATTAATACCTTAGAGACGTCAAGCAAAATTAGTAGTTGAAAAAAACTTTGTTGTAAGTCTGCCATTGTTCCGATTCGCTCGAAACAACTAAAACTCCTCTGACCTTTATTTGACACATTAATGAAATAATTATGTCCTCTATCAGAGATCAACCGAGTGTCATCTGGATAGTCAAACACTTGCTTATTTCCCTTCTTAAGACTAGTGGCGGATTAACACATATTCCAAGTATAGGCTGTTAAATTTTTGCCGCCCTGGTTCCTAGTTTATTTCTGAAATTCAGCAATTTTGTTGAAATTTAATTGTTTCTAAGCTAGTCAAAGTTCAACAATGAATGTTGCACACAGGGCAGGGTAAATTGTGATGTAGAATGTAGATTCGGTAAAAGT
Organism: Ypsolopha scabrella; assembly: GCA_910592155.1. NCBI lineage: Eukaryota > Metazoa > Arthropoda > Insecta > Lepidoptera > Ypsolophidae > Ypsolopha > Ypsolopha scabrella. The sequence goes on along the minus strand of OU342975.1, from coordinate 9,441,399 downwards.
AATTAATAATTATATTTTAGATGAGTTATTTTTGTAATGATTTTTCGATAGGTATTTTAATTTATATATTTTATGTTATTCAAGTTTTATGTTTAGAATTAATTCCGATTTATGCAATTAAATAATCTTTATTGGTCACAAATAAAGATACGGTCCCCAAATTTGCCTGTCCTAAAATCTACCGCCCACCACTCTTGGCGGTCCCCCTGAAAGAAATGCCCATACTCACACACGCTGGGCAGGCGGGTTGGTGAGCGCGGTGCCGAAACCCTTGCACCAGTGACGCCTCTGCCCGTCACTAGTCTGTTTTAAGGCCTGGCAATTAGGGATGGATATACCGCCATCCATCGGTCCCAGGCAATGGTGGGCCGCCTGGTTTTGCCTGAGAGCTGTTCTTACTCGTACTTAACATGTCTAAACTACTAAATATGTATTATTATTAGAGTGCATTATTACAAACTAGAAAAGATCAATTAAAAACAAATGTAAAGACAACAATTTGAAAAAATTCCTCGGGCCAGGAATTCTTCTGTTTACATTTGTGTCTAATTGATCTTTTCTAGTTTGTAACGCACTCTAATAATAATTAATAGACTATTCCAAAGCGATGGATTTCGCAATAAAATGTCTAATATAGTTTTTTTTCCGTTTAAAACAAGGTGAAAAGCTACGAGTCAATAAACTCCCTTTCATCGGAACGCAAGCGGTCGGGCGGCGCGGTGACCCCGCGCTCCATCGACGAGGAGGTCCTCTCCACAACACCGGACTTGCCGGACGGCGACAAGTCGGATCTGCCGGACGGCGACAAGTCCGCGCCCGCCTCGCTGGAGAGCATTCCCGCTTGTGTGCCGAGGGCTGAAGACGAGCCCTATTACGATCAAGTGCCGGCCGAGTTGTCCAATGATGGGGAGTACGTTTATATTCAAGCGGGTGAGTTCTTTCTTGATATTATTGTGCAACTTGGAGTAGAGGAATTTGTTGTGTCGATTTATGATAGAAGAAACGATAGAGGTCTATCGTAGCGGTTGGAGATCGGTAAACATCGCCTAGAAACAGGGAATAGAAATAAGTGTATTTGCAATATAGGTAAATTATAATTATACACATTTGAAAACACAATAAATAAAATGCAATTTGTCTTAATTAAGTGTAGTAAAATAACACAAATTATAGGAAGAATCTAATTATGTATTATGTTTATGTATAATGCAATGTAAAAGGTGAAATTTATTTATAAAACCAAATTCATACTGAAGATTCGGTAAGTGCTTAGGACCAAGATTCGATGACCCTTTTGGTGTGATTCGTAAATTATTCCTTTTATTGTTCCCTACAAATATATGGGAGGTGGACATTAAATTTTGCGAAATTATCAAAAAAGTGATCGATCAAACCACACGTACTCTATGTGCACGAACATATACTCCATGCCTGAAAGAAGATGTAGTGACTTGAATAGAAAAAGGAATGCTTCGGAGATTTGGGCATATAGAGAGGATGAATGAAAGTACAGTGACGAAAGAAATGTATGCTGCACAAGTGGAAGGTGAAGCTCGACCGGGCCGCCCTAGAAGGACGTATGCCGACCAAATAGGCGACATACTGAAAAGGGGCAAAGTGAAAAGTACCCGGAATAGAAGAGCTAGTATGACTAGATTGATGGATGTAGAAGCAAAAGATTGCTTGCTTGTTTGCATAAATATTTGCTTGTTAAAAATGTTTTCTTTTGTTTTCTTTCTGTCATGTTAAATAATTAATAATTTGTTGGCCCGATGATGTGTAATACGAAACTGGTAGCCTAAGTTAGAATAAAAATTAATATATGTGGAATAAAAGTACAAGAATTTGTGTATAATTTATTCAAGAAGCAAAAGAGGTGTGTCAGGATCGTAGCATATGGAAATCTGTAGTCTCTGCCTACCCCTCTGGGAGACAGGCGTGAGTATATGTATGTATGTCATCGATCCGTAATACTGAACCCCCAGCATGAATTTGGCTGCTTATGTATATTAAATTTCACCTTATATATTATAAATATATGCATTGAGCACATTAACTACAAATATGTATTTAAATCCAAAAAACGCGTAAACACAAGTTATACATGTAGAAAGGACTCCGCTTATATAACATACTAGCTTTTGCCCGCGGCTCCGCCCGCGTGTTATTCGGTTTAAAGATATGCTTTTTCCGGGATAAAAAGTAGCCTATGTGTTAAGTTAGGGTATAAGCTATATCAATTCTAAATTTCATCCAAATCCGTTCAGCCGTTTCAGCATGACAGAGTAAGAAACATACACACACACCCTAACACACCCTCACACACACAAAAACTTTCGCATTTATAATATTAGTGTGATTTTTGTGTATCATTTACGTGCATCTGCTGCTGAGCAGGTTGTTAGTCTAAGCGCCTCTATCCTCAGGCATATCGTTATATCACAAAGCCAATATTAAAAACAATTCGGGCGTGCATGGATAACAAGGGATATAATCTTATGTTAATAAAATAGAAAAAGGATAACATAATAAAACATTTTAACTTCAGTCCTCTCTGCGTGTGAAATGAAGATGTACGTGTGTGTGAGAGGGTGAATAGTATGTGTCGTGCGTGACTGACTGTAATTAGTTGATATATGTTATAATCATGTAATGTTAATTTGTTATAAGCAATATTTTTTTAAATATACTAAATAGTTTTAATTTCCAGGTGGTACGGGATCGTCGAGTACAGACGACGCGTCAAGTGGCACCAGCACCCTGCCGCTCTCGTCCCTCCCGCCGAGCGCCCCCCGCGCGCCTCCCTCCCCCACCTGCACCATCGCGCCCAACTACGTCAATATTCACTACTTTATACAGTGAGTACTGCATGAAGGAGGTATACTCCCGGCCACAGTTTAAAAATCCGTATAGATTTCCAACGAAAGCGCTCAGACAGAGCAATTGTGCGGGGCCTGCGGGGCGAGACGCGGGAGGTAAGCCACCGAGCTACATACAATTTTCGAACAAGCAGTTCGGAGTCTCGTCCCGCAAACCCCGCACAACCGCTCCGTCCGAACGTCTTTGTTGGACAACTGTATGTATTTTTACTGTGCTCGCTCCGCCCTTTTAGCTCTCTTATCCTTGTACATTGCACAAAAATAATTACATGAAAACATTGGTTTCGCTGGAAGAAATCTCTTTTTATAGATATAAGCATGCCAATTTACGTAATAATCCATTGTTATAATAATCTGTTGCTGTGTTGGTGCAATAAATAATAAATAGTCTATAAATTAACATACTTCATTGCGATAAACCAAAGAAGAAGAGCTAATCCAAATGTGAAGTGTTTTAATTTCTATTGCCTGGCGATAGAAAAATTGCAGTGTCAAAATCTAGAAAATGTCGGTCACAGCATCGGTCTCTTTTGTCTATTGTTACGAGTCGTTTAATAGGTAGACACTTTTTTTGCTTGGCTACTTTCGCTAACTCGCTACTTTCCCTGATTCGACACTTTTGTTGATTTGGCACATTTCTACATACGCACACAAACGTTAGGTATGCATAAATATTTGACTCTAGGACAGATATTATGAGCGCAGCAACCCAGTTGTGGGCGTGACCAAAAGTAATGCAACTTTTTCATTGCACTAATTACATGCACTCTCAATAAAACTTGCGGAACCGATTTTATCGTGGTAAAAATTGGAAATGTGGGTAAGGAAAAACCAAGGACATTGTATAGAGAACAAGACTGTGCACTACGATACGAAAAAAGAGCCGAGCGAGATGGGTGTTGGCACTCGTTGGTCCCTTTCTAACACGTTTGAAACTCAACAACACTATATAAGTATCTATATTGTATATATTATATACACTAGCAACTTGCTAGACAAGGATACACGAGTAGCGACAGCTATCTCGCTCGGCTCGTTTTTCGCTTGAAAATGGTATCAAAATAATTACAATCTTATTTCTAAAGAAATAAAATCTAGTTTAGTTGAGCAAAAATTGGACAGTGCACAGTTTTGTTATTATACAATGTCTTTGGTAAAAACTCAATTTTGACAGTACTGTGAAGGTGTTCAAATATATGATTAGTTAAAATTAATATAGATAATATTTTCAATAGGTTGAAAGTTTTGATCTTGATTTTATCTAATACTATAAGAGCACATTCGGCTACGCTTTTGTTAAAAAATCTTTAAAAATATGTTTTTCAGGGCATTTTTGTTATCATATCGATCCAAATTCCACGACTTTTAGTTCCGATTTGGCTTAAATCTAGATAATCTCACTGGACTCAGTTTAAATTTTTATAAAAACATTCTACAGACACCTCACAATGTAATGTTTGCGTGTGTATGTATGTGTGCGCTTGAAGACTGCCCTTAAACAACTAGAGCAACGTGTGTTCGTCTCGCAGACAAGCCGCGGAAGGTCCGGAGCCATCGGAGGCGGGGTCTGAGCTCGCCGACTCCAACGACACGCCATTGTTCCTGCGGACGATATCATCCGACACAGAGGCGAGCGCCACTCCGCCCGTGCTCAGGAAACTACACCACCAAGTAAGCTGTTTAGCAGCAGGCCTTTATAATGTTGTAAAAAGTACTAGTAGCAAGTGTTTTATAGCGTTTTGAGTGATGCGTTTCGTTAATATATAAGTTGATATGCATAACTCAGTTTATGTAACTACTATTATACCCGTATATCTGTTAATTTTGAAGAATATTTATGTTGTTAATTGTATACTGTTCATTTGTCACTACTCTATCGCATTAGGTTCACCCTGTAAAGATAGTAGTGAGTTAAGATAAATGAATAAAAAAAAATGAAAAAAATTGACGTCATGGTGTATGAAACTAGATGCTACCAATATTAAAAGCGATATACCTACAACGTAAGTTTCAGTGTACCTAGCTTGGTAGAGCGTAATCGAGCTTTGACATCTCGATATACCACTGTCTGTCCCTCTTTAGGTAGATCATCATCATCATCATAAATACTTTATTGCACAAAAAAATAAGTACAAAAAGGCGGACTTAATGCATAAAGCATTTTCTACCAGTCAACCCACAGATGGTACAAGATAAATAGGTAGGTGGGCGTGCAAGAAGAGTAAAAACTTAAAAATAGTGAGACAGAGCACTGTATCAAGCTCAATATGGATCTTCATGTTAGAGGTGTTGGTGTTTTTAGGTGTTGGGTTTCCATTGTAGTCCAGTTTCTTTATGCGTCTAGTACATTGAAATTACAATAAATTGAAAAGTATGAAAAACGTTCGTGCCCACACTATGAAACGTGTTTATGTTCCCGTAATGTAACAAAAACCTTTACAGTAATCTTGATGGATGTATAGATAGATATAGCCAGCTTGCCAGCTATCTTTGTATGTGAATATAGTCGCTGTTGAGCATTTTCGGCATTCCTAACTTCACAACCGTAATAGTTAGAGCTGAACATATGACTGATGGTCATGGTTACGTTCTGTTAGGTAGTGCCTAAGTCGCCCTATATTTCTAAAAATATAATTAAAAATGTATAGTTAATGTCCTAATGTAGTACAGATAAACCTTCTGGTTTTCGTTAGTGGCTACATAATTAAGTTTGTAGTTTTGTGTATTCGGGATTAATAAAGAATTGAAAAAAAAAAAAAAAAGCAGTCGATTAGTACAGGATAGACAATTGAAAAACTAAAGCGTCAGAGCAGGACTGAATTTTAGCATTATATAAGTAAGTAAGTACTCCATTTATAGAGTACTTCAGGTAATTTCAGTGTTTGGCTTTTATAAGGTGTGAAAAGTCACTTTCAGTTAGTGCAGCCGTGTTAAACGCGCGAGCTAGACACTATAACGTAAATCAAATCGCAAACCCCGCTACCGCTACCTAAAGTTGATTAGGGGTTCGTGTACTCCACTTTGAGAAACCCTACCATATAAAAGGGTATAAATAAAAGGCCTTTAATAATAAAATACATATTATTTAATCATTTAAAGAATATAAGACTATAATAGTAGCATATTTTGGACAAGTCTAAGATGACTAATTATAAAAACAATGGTCGCAGTATCCTTATCTCTGAGTTATTTAGACAGATAAGCTGAGGAAACGGGATGAGGCAGTTTCTTGTATTTTACTTCGTTGCAGTCGGACTATTGAATGCATTTATGTTGTTATCTTCTGTATTATCGCTTGGAATAACCTCACGATTTTCGCTATTCTGAAGAATTTTTTCAATTATAGGCAAAACGTGTTGGTCAACATCGAATTGGTATGTTTCGGAAGGTCTGTTCACTGTACATTTCGTTTCTCCTTTTACAAGGTGGTACTTGCAGTATTGCATAATACATCTCTCATATTTACATTGAGTGTAGTAACACACGCCATCGACGCAGAATGTTTCTATGTTGAGGTTCGTTATCAGCCGGTTGGCGAGAACTGTGGCGTAATGTTCGAACATTGTGTAAAGGTAGTTTGATAATATACCGTCGACTTCAGCTAGCAAACTATTCTGGGTTCCAGTAACTTCTGTTGGCGTTAAACCTGTAAAATATAAAAAGAAATAACTATGCGTGTTGCGGTAATAATATCTGGAATGGTGGTGACAAATGTAATTAATTGTTGACCTTATTTGGGGAGATCGAAGCAGGTTTAGCTTGTTTTACATCATCATCTTGTGCAACTTTTTTATTTTCTTCCTGAACTGTAGACGACAGCACCGCCTCTAACTCTAACGGGTTTTCTTCAACATTTTGATTTTCATCTTTCTCATTTGTTTGTGCAGCAGACACGACTTCAGGTGCCTTTGTTGTTTCTTTCACTTCTTCAATAATCGGTTTGAGAGGTGCAGTGGGAATTGGAACATTAGGGTTTGCGATAGTGTTGTAAATCCTGCACTCTCCTTTCAAGTCTGTATCGTAAATGTTACAAGTGACGTTACTGCAACCGTCTCTGTCGCACTTAATGGTGGTACACGTATGATCGTTGCACCAAACTGTAACGTTTCGATTTCCTATTTCTACGTCTTCGTAAGGTCCGCGGGTCGTAGATCCAGCAAGTGGGGAGTAGGTGGGTTGTTCGTCTTGCTCAGAGCTCCACCAAGAGAAGGGGTACGTCATCCATCCCCAAATAGTGCTTCCGATCCCGCGGCCCTGTGTTATGGCACCTGCAAGCGTGTCTACATGTTAGTAACAGAATATTATATTCAATGTAAAAAACTATAGGCACCATCAATATACCCATGTTACGGTTAATTTATTAATTTCTGCTTGTTATGAACATTGAGAAATTACTGAGATAGATTCCCTGAAATTAATACTTACTTTCTGTCGGTTTACACAAGACTTGGTTCGCCAGGCACAGAAACAACAACACTACAACTCCCTTAGACACGAACATGACCGGTGTGATGCTGGCAACTTCTCTCAAGATAATAAATGTTTGTATAGTCCCGCAGGGCTTTATATAAGCCGTTACCTTTCCAAGGTATGTCCCTATCAGTAAGATAACGGGCATTCGGGAATGTTTACTTAATGAACTACAAACGGAAAACTTTTAACTTTCCTGGATCTTTAACTGATAAAAATAATTATGTTGTAATTTGTCTAACTTGATATTAATATTACATGTTTATTACTACGGTTAAAATAAGATGCATATTTTAAAGCAGGGTCTATTTTAAAGAATCCTTCCAATTACAGTAACAACTTTTTGTTCAATAACTTTTGGTTCAACAACTTTTTGATTTTTGTTATTATCACTATTTTTTTCTTTATTTTCATTTCCTTTCCATTCTAATAGTTCCTTGCCAGTATCAAACAAATTATCCGTTTTGATTTCCTCGCATTTCATTCCTGTCCGTCCTAAACTCTGTTTGTATTCGCACAAAAAGCAGTGATGATAGATGTTGGGACAAGATAAGAACCTGCACAAGTCGAGAGTATCGTTACAATACGTCAACATTTTTTTGAACTTATCCTTTGTGTCCGGAACCTCAGTTTTCATATTGTTTAGTTCTTTCTTCACGTCAGTCAGTTGCATTTTTACATTTATTAGTTCTTTTTCTGCATCGCTCGTTTCGTAGAGCGTAATGTTTTTTTTATTCGTTGGTTCTGTCGCTGTATATGATGGTTGGTAGTTAATATTTTCGAAGTTTTGTATTCCTTGAAGTCGATCGTTTGGATTTTGTACTTGATAAATTGAATGAACTTGATTAATATCGACAAATTTTCTCATGTTTAAAGGCCTAAGTTCTGCATAGCCACCTTTGTCAAAAGTAATAATTTGAGTATTTGGATTGAATATTTTCCAAGGGTTTAGATAAAACTCAGCAGTTCTATGTCTATATGAATCGATCGCGCTCTGAAATAAAATTTTAATTAATATGCACAAAAAGCAAGTAAAAGCTGTAGAATATTAAATTGATGAATTTACTAAAAATTACGGTTCAATTTTGCCATAATAGTATAATAAGTAGTCAACTTACCGTCAGAAAAATTATAGAAAAATAAAAAAATCCAATATGCATTTCTTTATAATAACAAGAAACAATAAAACTGAAATAAATCACAAGAAGTAATGTTTCCTTAACTGCTTTTGAAATGAAGTAATGAACTTTAGATCCGTGAATGTTAGATTTTTGTAAACCTGCACGTACACGTGACACAATTTGCAAACACTGATTTGACTGCCTCATTTTTTTGGATTGGTGTTTACATCAAATGTTTTGTAAACAATAGAAGTTAATTTTTCACAATATTTGTCCTTTTCAGGAGCAGAATTTTTTATTACTTTGAAGTATGTTTTCTTACTTTTGTGTTCATTCCGTTAACATAGACGATGACGTGATGGATGATACATGTATGACTCTGGCCAACTATCGACCCGCGCAACCCCGCTTCCTCCTCGTCGTTCCGAGAATGCGTAACTGCGACGTTACCTTTCACTATATTTACACCCGCCGACTTCGTTGATTCGATATGTAAAATGCAACATCAGCCTGTAGGTTGTTCGCTTTTATTAAGATAACCACAAAACTACTGTTGGCGACAAGCCGACATGTCGCGACATGGCAATTTTCTAGTGATATGACATCACATACCAGGTAGTCGATATCTTTTTTTTTTGGTACGCAACAAAGTGAGAGTTAAATTATTATTACCTTTTTATTTAAAGAAACATTTCTTTCATCACAATCAAATACAAATGAACTTAACATCGCTACAAACACTTAAGGGATCTGTTATGAAAATAAATTGTTCATCTAGCCCTACTGATTTTGATTCGGATTTTTTTTTACATAGTTCTCTTCGATATGCCGGTGTAAACCACAGCCCTTTCCAGTGTTTGATGGGCAGAATATTTTATAACAATTATTTTCCCGTTCAATGCCACAATTTTCCGATACTTTTCTGGCTAGTTCTCGTGCTTCAGTGAAAATGGATTATTGTTTTTTTTAACACGTTACGCAGAGGAAATCGAAGTCATTTTCAATACAACACTAAAAGCAACAACGTGAGCGAGATTGAAATCGATAAACGCGGTCGATGCCGTGCAGCACTACAACATCAGCCTGTAGGTTGTTCGCTTTTATTAAGGTAACCACAAAACTACTGTTGGCGACAAGCCGACAAGTCGCGACATGGCAATTTTCTAGTGATATGACATCACATACCAGGTAGTCGATATCGTTTTTTTTTGGTACGCAACAAAGTGAGAGTTAAATTATTATTACCTTTTTATTTAAAGAAACATTTATTTCATCACAATCAAAATCAAATGAACTTAACATCGCTACAAACACTTAAGGGATCTGTTCTGAAAAGGAATTGTTCATCTGGCCCTACTGATTTTGAATCGGATTTTTTTTACATAGTTCTCTTCGATATGCCGGTGTAAACCACAGCCCTTTCCAGTGTCTGATGGGCAGAATATTTTATAACAATTATTTTCCCGTTCAATGCCACAATTTTCCGATACTCTTCTGGCTAGTTCTCGTGCTTTAGTGAAAATGGATTATTGTTTTTTTTTAACACGTTACGCAGAGGAAATCGAAGTCATTTTCAATACAAAACTAAAAGCAACAACGTGAGCGAGATTGAAATCGATAAACGCGGTCGATGCCGTGCAGCACTACAACTAGATGGTGCGGGTGCTGTGAGGATGTGCGGGGCGTCACCCCTTCCACGACTTACCTCATACCCCGATTGCCATGTCGACCTGTCGTCATCAGCAATTTTGATGCAGTTTTCAATGTTTCCTAAAGAGCTTCTTCAGAAACGTATTTATAATGCTGTGACAGTAAAAATAACCATTAAGTAAAACAAATCATACGTAGTGGACAGGGCAGATATTCTATTAAACAAGACAAAAAGCAGTTAGATGATAAACCAAAAAGTAAATATTTTATTTTAACTTAAGAACCAAGGTTTTGTACATAAAACTAGACTTTTTTTACATTAGGGCAGTGGCCAGAATTTAAATCTTTCGTGGAACACTTCATCTTCATGAAAGTCTTTTTAACTGCAGCTAAAGTGATGCATTTTGAGCTTATGCAGAGTGTAAGTTTTCCGAATAATTTCCCTAACATTTTTTCACGCAAAATATCTACAACCGTAAACGCAATGTTTGACGGTAAATCCATGATGGACTCCAACGAAACGGCACTTTCTGAAATTGGAAAGAAAACATTAATTACGTAATGATATATATTATTGAATAAAAAGGCTTCAGGAGGCGTTCACAAAGAAACTTGACAGAATTTAACAACTTACCTGTACCATTATCTCCAATGCAATGTCCATTATTTACTCGGTCCTTAGCTACACAAATTCTGTGTACGCAGATCTTGTTGGCGCAGTTCATAGAATGACAAACTGTTTGGGAGCACATAGTCAAAATTCCACTTATGTATTTGCCAACGAAAGACAGGAATATAGGTGCTATAGTATCAACGTCATCCCAATCAACATCACCGAAAACTGCCTTTTCTAAAGCTTTTGTATGATTCTGACGTATGACTTCAACAGTTATGTTCACTTTGGACTTCTGGTGCTCGCGCTCCAATATTAAAGAAGTTATATTCTTTTTCATAACTCCTAGAGCTATTGGTTTCTTGTCATGGCTTGGCCAATATAACAATTGACTGTCGAGAAATAGGTTCTTTTCTGGTTTTGAAACTGCTTTATTTCTGTTAATAGCCCTTTTCACGACAGGAGATCTCTTAGTTTGTGTTTTAATACTTGTTTGAGATTTTTCACTTTTTTGTATCCCTCTAACATTATGCTCCGAAAATTTGTAATCCATACTGCTATTAAGCTTTGATCCTTTGGTATTGTATGCTTGTGAAATTTTTTGATTTGGTGTTTTAGAGGCTCCTTTTGAAAGGGGGGACGATTTTTTGCGCTGCGTCTTAATATGACCGGGTTTTTTATTTCCTTCTCCTTTTTTCTTAGTAGCTTCTTTAATATCATGTGGTTTTGCCAATCTACGAGTCTTGGTTTTTTTGTCGATATTTCCCGACTTTCTAACACCATTCCTAAGACCATCCCCTTTGATTTTTGTCCCAGATTTATTGCTTGGTATTTTGGTAATGTGTGCTTGTTTATTTGTTTTCGCATATTTTGTACCTTTATTGTTTTGTGAATTGAGGGTTTTGCCATTTGCGACTTTTGTACTATTTTTAAAATTATGCAACCGTGAGTTTTTTTTCATGCTATGACCTTTTTTGATTTCATGGTTTTTACTATATTTTGGTAGTTTGACGACATCAGGATCAACATTTTTTGCAACTTGTGAAACTTCCCTTTTTCTTCGAGGTAAGTTTTCAGATATATCACTTGCATTAGACTTATTCCTCTCAAGTCTTATATCGTCTAATCCAGTATCGATATTGTTTTCAAACCGGCTGCTGTTTTCAGTTACATTTTCATTCATAACCATTAGTTTTACATTTAAATTAATATTTTCTTCTGTCTGTGTTTCGTTTACAAGATTTGAGACATTAGTGATTGTTGTAATGTTATTTGTCAAATTCGAAGATATCATAGTTTGATCCTTTTTTTTCGTAAAGTTAGTTAGTTTTCCTTCTGAAGCAATGGTTTCGTTACCTTTGATTGTCTGATCATTAGTGATGTTTATGCTGTCTTCAAAGATCGGAATGATTTTTGGACGTAACTCTGGCTTTACATTGTGGAAAGATATAATTTTTTTTCTATGCTTTTTGTTATTCGGGCCAGTTTTAAACTTCTTTTTTTTGTGAATAAGTAACTTATGCGCTTGAGGACTTTCCATTTTGCTGTTTTTTGATCCCTTATTTAGTCCAAATATTTGCATTGGTACCGGGAAATTTAAATATTGGAATGGTAAGTGAACGGAGTTCGAAACGGTTTCTTTAGAGTTGTCAAGTCGTAGCGATGGGCGCCGGTTTTTGTGTTTTGGAGGTGCGGAATCCAGTGATTTGGGTAACTGGATGTCGACTTTTATTCGTACATTGAATGAGTCATCAGAAGAGTCGTGTATATTATCATTATAAAAGATTTCGGAAGATTCTTTGTCTCCATGATATTTGTTTCTGTTCTCAATTTGGTTCTTGATTATCATTTCGGGAGGCACGATACATTGTGGACAGTCGCATTCGCAAGGAATCACGTTGGTCTTACAGTAACAGGAAGACATATTTGGTTCTTTTGGAGGGTTATAGTGGTATGAGGGAGGTGCTTCTACTCTTTGTTTAGATAAAACTTTCTGAAACGTGTACATATTATCATCATATTTTGAATCAGCTTTGGTCTGTACTGTTTGAGGTGCATCAATGAAAAATCTATTTCTTGAATCTAAAGGTATAAGCACTTCAATTGGATTGTAATACGATTGGGGATATTTCGCTTCGTTGGGACTGTAGACATTGTTAGCAAAATATAAACTTTCATAATTTGTCGCAAGTGGTACCTTTTTCTTGATATAAGAATCATGTCGCAGTGTAGGGACTTTATTTTTCAATTGTTTTGTCTTATCAAAATACTGTTTTCTCTGTTTTCTTGCTTTATCTAAATAGTGCTGATATTCTGAAAGCAAATCTTCTATATTCTCATCACTTTGGCTTTCAACACTGTTTATAAAGGCCTCTATAAGTGAATTCTGAAAGAGGCATTTGTCTCATATTAGAAAAATAACGCTAATTATATTGTATATGTTTTTTTGTATACTTACCCCATTACCATTGGGATTGTCTATTTCGTTTATGATATCAGCAATATCGTTGAAGACAATTGCATCATAAATCGGAGAAATTACAGCATTTTCCCCGCGGCTCACTTCAACGCCTAAGAAAAATACATAAAACTATAAATCTAATTCAAAAGAGCGATAAACCATGGAGTGAAAATGACTTACTGTCTGTTCCATAGCACTGGATAAAGTTGAAACACAGAATTGTGGCTGAGAAACAAATTAACCGAATCATGTCTTCACTGTACGAAGCCAGATTGAAATTCAGTAGCCCAAAGCGCAGGGCTACAAGATTTTAGAAACAAAATGTTTACAGTTTTATACTGATTAGCGTCCATGTTTTGAACTCTAAACAAAGGCTTTTAACTTGTTTATTGTTACGAGTCACGTTATACAATGTACATTTGATTTTACAACTGTACGTGTCAACATCAATTAGATTTTATTTTGGAAAGTTTTATTTATTTTAATGTAAATAAATATTATTAATTGACCTCTTTGTCTTTATTATAGAGTTTATATATTACATTTAATAAAATAACATTAAAATTGAGAGTGAGATATATTTTAATGACGATTTATTTGAATTTCTGCTTACAGGAATCCAACAACAGCAATGCAGAAGCTGAGAGACTCACGATGCATCGCTGCATCGTCACAAGTATTATTGAAAGCGAAACCGTTTACGTCGAATGCCTTTACGTTATGGAAAAAGTAATAATTTTAATTTGCTAAGAATCTTATATTTGTAACACGATGGGGTAGGCAAGAGCCTTATTATCATTTCTCATTCCAAAAGGAACGTTAAATGTGTTAACGTTTTTGAATGATATCATGTGATCCGCTGATGTATTCCATTCAATAAAAGAGACTTCAAGTTGCGATAGAAACTTTTAATATGGGCAAATATCAGGACAGGCCCGGCACTAAATAAAATAAAAAGTGTGCGTTATGTCCCTAACGAGCAATTTACATATGTTAGTTGCACCTAAGCTATGTGAAGAGACAACCGATTGCCAGTTTTCTTAGCCTGAAGATAACCTTTATTGAAATGTTTTTCTCAAAAGACTAAATTGGGTACATGGTTATTATAAAAATAAGAGCTCGTGTGACTAGATTGATGGAAGTAGAAGAGAGAGATCGTAGGAGATGTAAATCAGGCTGAGTCTCAGCTCAGTCTGAAGACAGGCGTGAGTACATGTATGTATTAAAACAACGGTTTGTTTAACTTCACATATCGTCGCTTAGCAAACAAAACCGTGCAAGTAATTTTCGAGTACTTTACAGGAGATACACAAAACTATTTAAAATCATGAATTTAAAAGTTAGAAGACTCAGTATATTGTTTTATGTGTTTTAGATAGGTATTATTAATCATCCGAATGTATAAAATTGTTTAAATCGAAGCACGCTTTAAAGTTCTATCCAACGGCATTTAAATCCCAAAACCGGCAATTTTCGACTTGCGCGGTGTTGTTTGCTAAGTGACGATATGTGTAAGTTAGAATGCATTACTAAATCCAGTATGGCGGACGCGACAAAATGGCGGTTTATTATTACCATACCAACCCCCTCGATATGGGTATCAAAATACAATAAGCTAATTGACGTCTAAATCCAATATGGTGGACGCCCCAAGACGGTGAACTAAATTTCTTTTAACTACCTATAATTCAATAATTATTTCATAATTCAATATGGCGGAGGTCCCAAGATGGAGAGTAAAATTTCTGTAGTAAACTGTAGGATACGGGTACACGTCTTTTTAACTGAATATATTCTGTAAAATGTAAATGATATTTCGGGATGCATTCGAGAGCAAATTCTTTGTAAATATTTTTATGTCATTTTAAGTATGGAACCAAAATGAAGTATTGTAAACCACTAAATATTATTAGAGTCGTGCATAAAAAAGATGATAAAAAACGAGACGAAAAAATCAATACCGGATTCGAACCTGTGACCTCTTTCTTCCACTGCAAGTGCTCTACTGACTGAACCAACATCTTGTAATGCTCTCTAATAATATTAAGAGTATCCAAAGCGATGTATTTCGCTATAAAACATAATCATATTGTATCGGCAGTACATGAACGCGATAAAAGCGACGCTGTCGACGTCGCAGCCGGTCATCACGGAGGAGGAGTTCAACACTATATTCTACAAGATCTCGGAGCTGCATCAGCTGCACAAGAGCTTCCTCGAGGGGCTGAGGGCGGCTGTCGCCAGTTGGGAGGAGCCCCTCTCCGTCGGCATACATTTCAAGAAAATGGTAACGTTTTGTTATTTCCCGCAACGCGTTTTAATTTATATCTAAGTATTAAGTTAAGATAAATAAATAATAAATAAATAAATGATAAATAAATGATAAATATCCTGTTTATAAAACCTCCAATCCTGCGACCGCCTTTGTGGGCGGGTGGTAGAGCGCTTACCCGAAAACTCGAGAGGTCGTGGGTTCAATCCCCGCCATACACATTAAGACGCTATGCGAAAAAATATTCGCCGTCGAGTGGGCGGAGACTAGCTTAAACAGTGGGGCGCACCCCCGCTTCAAAACATCGCCTGTCGATCCGACCGACCGCGGCGCGAGAGTTTTGCGGGAACAAAGCGTGCATGGAGACGCATACTATTTTTTTTATTATCGATTTCATTTTGAGAAAAAGTATTTATTATGTGTTTTGTATTTTTTGTATTTTATATTAAAACACATTTGTTTTTGTATTTTTATCTGTTGTAAAATTCAAGTTTGTTTAGTTTTTGAGCCGTTTTTTAAATATTATTCCATGTTTAATTTAGGTTCCCAGGGTTTGAAATATAAACAAAAAGACAGTAATATTATTTCTATTTCAAAATTTAAGTCGTTTTCATGTCCATTACCATACATGGTGATTTCTTAGGGTTCCGTTCACCGAAATTACAAAATGGAACCCTTATTGGACAGACGTTTATATATGTAAGTAGTTAAGTAGGTAAGAAAAGTAAATAATGCAAAAAATATGTATTTTTTATTAAAAATCAAAATAATTTAGTATAATATGTTTATTTATTTCGTCGTTTGGCTCGCGTACTTCTTCTGAAACATTGGGCTCTTTATTCGATCCGTTATCTTTGTCTTCACAATCTTCATTTTCCTTATTTGTTTCTTTCGATTTCACGTAGGATGGTTCTCGTATCGGTCTACCTATTGTGAATCGCGGGTCTATCAATTCTGGTAAAAGGCAATCTATATAAAAGGTTGATAAATTGGGTTCCATACGTTCTCTCCAAAACTGATCATCTTTTTCAATGACTTCTATTTTGATTTTTTGATCCCCGTACCAACCCGCCAGTATACATTTCGGTATTTTGCAAACATGCATTTGTCCTTGTACCTGCATAAACCAGTCTGAATTTTTATTAACCACTTTATCCACTTTCCAAAAATGCATTTTGCCTTGTATTATGGCTTCATCGATGCCAGTCTTGAAGGCTGTCATTGGACATTTTATTTCTACCAACGTATTTTCTTCAACAATTATGCCATCAGGACTAGCTCCTAAAAATGGTTGATGTTCATCAATGAAAAGTCCACACAACTCTATTTTGACTTTGAGTATGTCAGACAGTTGTTCTCGAGCAATATTTTCATGCATTTTGCCATGATTAATGGTGCAATTTCTTCACACTATCTTGCTATCTATGGTCATGATGATATTTTATAGCTTGACAAATGTATTTTCTGGCTGAAAGTATGCGTTCCGTTGTTACCATTTTCCCCTGTTTGTGTCAAACTGTGTGTTCAATTTCATTGACTGCAATTTATTACAGAAATTCCTTAAAATATGATTTCGGCAACCGATTTTCTCCACTGTTAAGTCCGGGTAGGGTCGAGCTTTTAAAATTTTTGCATATGTGCTGCTGTCGCCATCTGCTATAAACCTTGAATATATGACCTGATGCATCTCCATCGATAGCTTGAATCCTTCTACTAGGATATCCGATTCCATACCTGTAGAAGGACCGCTGTAATTTTTATAGCAGGAATGCCATTTAGCAGCCTCACCACGTTTTTCGGCCCTTGCGCAGATGCAGCAATATTTATTTTTAACTGCGAAAAATAATACTTTTCCAAACCGCTTCCCGATTATAGAAGCAGCCCCAGAAAGTGCAGCGTAATTGGTCTTATAAGATCTTTTGCACCAACAACCATCGATGATAACATCTATGACAGGTATGCCATCTTTGGTGACCCTTCCTTCCGCAATTGCAGCTTCTTTTTCTTCTTCTCCGGCCTTCCTCATTTCATCTAAGGACGTTTCTTCCCAGGCCTGGCAAACTTCATTGTGTGACTTTTCATACAGATAGGGTGATAACTTCGGTAAATCTAAGGAAGCACTAAAATTTTGCAACTGTATGTTCCCACAACCAGCTACCATAGCACCGGTTACAGCATTCTTGTTTAAATTGTCTAGGGATTTTTGTATTTTGAGTTCCTTGTTACACATGGAGCACAAGTAAACAAACTCTGAATTTAAACCTTTCTGTACTTCTTTAACTAGACGTAGCGTGCTGAGACTGCACTCAAATAGTGAATTATGTAGTGATATGCGCGTTAGCTCCCTTGTAAAATAATTCGTATCTATTATTCTGTGACCAACGTAGGAAGATTCCTGCAAAAATAAAAAATATATATATAACGGCTATTGTAAACTAATTACCACATGTAAGTAAATATTTTCAATAACTAAGTTGATTATAATTTCTGCATCCAAAATCATATTGGACACTTGGAAAATGATCAGATGCAAAGGCAATTACATTTTTTATGAAATTCACTGCTGCGCTTGGTATTGGTTAAATACATGATTTTTGTTTATGATTTTTACAAGGAAGACCAACAAACTTTGATACTGAGCACTTATTGAGTCTCCAGGATGAATTTGGCAACATAATTATAGGTACCTTAAATACAAGACCGTTACAAAATAACTTACATTAGCATCGCCTTTGTTAGTATATTCTATAAGCAGCTCGTGATCTTCATTTTCAGTTACATAATTTTCAACTTCGTCAACCGCAGACATTTTTCTCTTCTTAACACGCTTTTGAATACTTTCATTTTCTGATGTACGGGTTTGCGACATGTCGGGATGTTTTCTGAAAATATATTAAATAACATTGTACTTTTATATTATGTACTTTATTTTATATTACAGCGCACAAGCATATTATAAAGATATACTCAAATATAACATTATTATTGAACATTATAAAAAAACTCACTCGAGGATATTTCTATCACAAAAGGTTAGTTTAGGATCCGCTATCCTTGTGCTCGATTCCTGCTGCGATGTTACATCGTCAACAATATAGTTTGATCGTCCAAATTCAGGAAAAGTAATGGCGACTCCACAGTTCCCTGTTCCACGTCATCTACGTCTGAATTTTTTGTAAATCTGTAAAAGAAACACGTTATAGTAAGTATTTATCCCGCTGCTTCGCTTGTTATAGGTAGTTTTTATTATCAAATAATGAATTTTTCGGGGAAACCAACCAACATGACCTCTAAATTGTATTATAGCGTTGTATGTCTACTATAAAGATATCCAGGTGTACTTCGTTCCGTATTTCTCTTTCTCAACCTATTGAAATAATATGATATTGAAATACCTGCTGTACGTCACTGTGAAATAAAAAGAGTCTCTAACAACAAAATAACAATTTTATAATATTATTATACATAATAGGAACTACTTACACATTTTTTGTCCCACTTCACGACCTTTGGATCTCATATAGCCCTTGTACCGGGATTAGTTTAATTTTCTTTTCTTTTTATTACCCACTTAGCACTATTTATTTACACTTATAACTACGATATTGTGCACTTTTTACTACTATATTGTAAATAAAATGTAATTTACATATAAGTCACAGAAATAGATTTTTTGTAAATCCGGGAGAGAATCGACACAGGTCCGTCCTCGACAAAAATCCTACGCGACTAACAAAGATCGCGGAAGTGAGATGCGGTAATTACTCGGTAACAGAAATAAGCAGGATAGCAATAATGCGCTTGCGCCTAATCTGAAACAACGTAAGCGCCAACACAATAAAAAAATCATAAAAAATAAGCTATTTGAGTAAATTAGATTTAAAAAATGGAATCCTTAGAAAAAACGATTGCCCAGATTATGGTATAAATAGATAAATCGTATTCACTACCACTTGGCTATAACAGGAGTAAAATGTACAAAACAGGGCTTACTTTGGATTTTTTTCTATCGAGGAAATTTTATCCAAACGTGTTTTCCAAAATCAAAACCCTAGATTATATAGTGAAAATGCATATACCAGAAATTTATTACAATATTCCGAGTATTTTATGAGATACACAGAAAAGAAACACGCCTATTTTATTCGCATATCCTCTTAATTTGTGTTCCCTCTGCATGATTGGGAAGTGACGTTAAGGTGGCAACGGAGGATCTCGGTGCAAAATGTAGATCATAATATTGTTTTCCTATTATGAATGAAAAGTATGCAATAAATGCGTTTTATAGCAATTCGCGCAAACTGCTTGTTAATAGTTAGGTCATCACATGAAAATTATTCAATTTTATGCGTTACATTTTAGCTGCATTACATTACAACTGTAAACACGCTTTTAAGTTTGTTATTGTAATACAAACAAAATGTAATACATTAAAGTACGTAATTTTTTTGGGAAGACTTTATTACTAATAAACTATTTCCGCAAGTTGCTTTAAAACACATTTACTGCATACTTTTTATTCAAAAGTAAGGAAAACAAATTATGATGTGCATTTGTACCGAGGTAAAAAGAGTTACCCCCTTAAGCTGTTGGTCCATTTGTGACCGAATCACCAGCCGTCACGTTCTGGACTTAATAATCGTCGATGAAAATCGGGTGCATCAAGTGTGGACTGTGACTTGCATGTCACATTTCGTATTTTAGAACACTTCTGACACCTCTGAGAGTCATGTCGTGATGATGTGTGTGTAAAAACCTACAAGTGTTGTTGAAATTTTCTTTCAATTAATTTTCAAATACTCCTTTCAGTAAATAGCTGCATTGTTATAAGTGCGCGTTTATTTAAACTGAACGTGTAAAATACAAGCAATAAGAGGTATTTATTTCAAAGTTAAAAAAAAATTCCATTCTTAATTCTTTGTTTACATATTTTATAGCGGAATCTATCGCTGTGCATATTCTAAATCAGGGATGGCGAACCAATGGCACCCTTACCATTGATGGCACGTGACAAAATATTTCAGGCACGCTACCAATCGAAACGGTTTTTTTTTTAAGTTTCTGAAGAGTTTTGTGTTGTTATTATTTAGTTTTATTACCTTCCTAATAATCACTAAGTCAAAGTTATTCGAAGGCACGTATATGGCCTCATTAAACACTTCTTTAGAAAAATGGCACGTCGATCGATACAGGTTCGCCATCCCTGCTCTAAATATTGTTATGGTGGCTCAATCGGTGGATTACTTGCTGTGTGTCGCAGATTCGAATTCTTTACTGAGGATTTTTTTCAAAATATTTTTTTCTTATTGGTTTTTTCCATCTTGTAATGCACTCTATTGATATAATACTTTGCGTTAGTATTTTAGTTATTTTTTATAAACATGGAGGCAAAAACTTGTTTAGTTTCTTATAAGTTTGTGAACACATGTTCTTACTTGTAGTTTTTAGTAACAGAACACTAGTCCAAGCAAGGTATTTTTTTTCTTTTATCTCACACTAACGCCATCTATTGTTCCAGGCCGAAAACATAAACGTATACGGTGCGTTCCTGCACAACTACGGTCGCGCGACGGACGCGGTGCGGCGGCGGTGCGCGAGCTCGCAGCGGTTCGCCGACTTGACCAAACAGATCGCGTGTCGCGGGCAGCCGATGTCGCTGGACGACCTACTGCACAAACCTGTCGCCAGAGTGCAGAAGAACGCTCTGGTTTTACATGTGAGTTTAAAAACCGTCGCTGCCTCTTGCCGTACACTTCTTGGTGACCTCTTGGTCTTTGGTAACGATATATTATTACTTATTTTATTTACTTTTTATTCATATTTTACTTCATAAAAAAATTTAATATATCGAGAACTTGAACATTTTTTTTATATATTAATAAATGGATCTAAGTTTAGACCGACATGAATAAATAATAGTCAAATAATTAAATAAAAAATATAATTATTAATCTATTTCTTATATTCGACTGATGACGGTTCAATACCGTGGGAAGAAATATATCGAGTTTAAAACATTTTATTGTTTTTAACATTATTAACTTGAAATGGTATGGGAGAAATATAAACTAGAAGACCTGGAAAAGCTTGGTGACAGCATTCTCGTCATCGGTATTGGAGATGACGCTTTCAGAAATATGACTTGTTTTAGCAAAAAATCGAAGTCACTAACTTTGCAAAAAATAAAACCTTTTTACCGTTACCATACGACCCGTGCGGCAGTGGCGTGCATGGGTTTTTAAGTAGGGTAGGCACAAAACTTTAAACTCGGAATTTATCCCATGTAAGATTATGTTTCATTTTGCTTACGAAAAAATGCAGTAGGTACCTATAACAATATTATTAACAACACAATTTTACCTCATTTTCTTGCGGTTACAGCGGCCCTTTGGAGGAATTTCAGTTTTTCCACATAGGAAAGCCGAGAAAACGTGCTGTTACCTAATTTATTCAGGCGCACTTCTCCACTACGCTTAACACAAGAATAATTTTCCATTTTACTTGATAATTGTAAGAGAAACAGCAAAAGCTATTAATTTATGACAGAAGATACGTGCACGATTTGTTTACAAACAAACTAAAATAAAATAAAAAGTCCAAACTCTCCGACTCTACTTGGTTGCTTCAAACAGGCGTTGCGTATTTTAATGAAAATGTGTGCGTCATGGGAGTATAGTTACAGATGCACACATAGATAATTGGCATCGAATTTTAGTTATGCGTGTGCCTGGGTAGCGAGCGCTGCGGAGTAGGCAGGTAGGTATTTCAAAGAACGTGTAGAATAGAATAGAATAGAATAGAATATCCATTTATTTATCTACCACAACACAATAAATTATAAAAACAAATTATAAAGTCAAACACAAGGAAATAACATAAAAGAATAAAACAATGTGACTAAAGCTAAATGATATCATGTGTCGAAGCAGATAAAAAGGCTAGAACTCAGCATATGCTGTAGTCTTACAGAGTAAGACCGACAGCGCTGATTTTCAGTCCGAGCCCGCGTAGGTAACGCACGAACAAACAAAACAGCGCGAGTATTCTTGCACATTTTGAAAATAATAATTACGAATGGCAGAATAAATATGATATACATATACGTGTGAAGCTTCCCTGACTATAATATTGAAATAGTTGTGTGTACCTTCCTATATTTAAATAGATAGTGGTCTAATTAACGCTAAACCCAGGGTAGGCATTGCGTATTTGCCTATATGAGATGCACGCCACTACCGTGCGGCATCCTAAACATTGTCTACAGTACCTGTACAAACCGCGCTTTTTTGTGCACGCGGCGCAAGGGATCGCAACGCGCGGGCGCAGCATAATGATTGCACAGCGAAATCCCATGCTCTTGCAACTAACATGCATTGGCGTAACTGAGATTGTAGCAAGGGGGCCGGCCCCTACCTCCAACTTATGAAGTCATCAATAAGTATCTGTTCTTGATTATACATAATGATCATACATAATAAGAGATAACCCTCCATACAAAGAGATCACAAACAAACCCAACAAATAACGCCTTAAATTGGATAAAGCCTCGTTTTACATCAATGCTACCCTTATTTCCGGGGGGGGGGTCCTGACGGTACTCTAGGGAGAGTCGTGCCCCCCCGCCCCTACCTCGTATGGCAACATGATGTTAATTGAATGTGTTCCATTTAGGATCTCATAAAGTACACGCCGGCGTCACACCCCGACCACGCCATGCTGACTGACGCGCTCAACATGACCCAGCACTTCCTCGACGAGTTCAACATTATACAGACCAAGTCCATGTTCCCGGTAAGTCGGTGACTAGCTTCCATAGCACGCGGTACGATGAAACGACGCTGTATTTTTGGCGAAAAAAGAAAATTAT
The DNA here is from genome assembly GCA_910592155.1 of Ypsolopha scabrella. Lineage (NCBI taxonomy): Eukaryota > Metazoa > Arthropoda > Insecta > Lepidoptera > Ypsolophidae > Ypsolopha > Ypsolopha scabrella. The sequence continues at coordinate 9,418,066 of OU342975.1, read as the reverse complement.
TAATTTTACTTTTTCTGTCGCTTCGGGTTTAACATAGATTTTTAGCATGAAAGTATAGTATTACATAAAAATCCCCAGAAAAAAATAGCATAACGAAGATAACATCTGTTTCTCGAGATGTGGCAGCGTGTCCGGGGCCAAGTCCTAAAAAGAAAAGGCTAGCACAACAGCCGTGTGTTCATAGACAATGATTTTCATATATGATGTAACTTTACAACTTTAGCCGCGAAAACTTGGCAAGTTCAGTAGCAAGGACCCTAACACACTTTCTTTTAAAGTGCAGAACGTTGTACATTATTGCAGCTATGACTGAAGGAGACTCGGTAAACTTGGCTCCCAATTTGATCTCAATTCTTTTTTTGGTGTAGCCGACAATCCTGCACTACCTTTGTACTGAACCGGCCCCCTTTTCACATTAATGTTTTTGATGCGATTAGATTTAACATCGGATTCATTACCCAATGTCTTGTTTCCAAATCGTTGTTTTTGTTCAGAATGCAGACCGCGCACAAAGAAGGCTAGTGAAGAATTCATTTATAGTAGAACTGTCGGACGGACATCGGAAGTTGAGGCACTTGTTCCTCTTCAATGACGTCATCGCTTGCGCTAAATATAAGGTAACACTTCACACAAGTAAACACTTTGCTTTTAATTTAAGACATCTATTTCTATTTTATAAAAAAATGTGTTATACATTTTTGTGAGTGATCAGTTACGTTACGAGTACTTGTAACACCCGTCACAGGGTTTAAATCTATTACTGATTCTAAACGCCTGGATAATTTCTAATATGTTTTTGTTTCAAATAAAAAGAACATTGAAATTTATTGAATTATAATCAAAATGCAGACATATTTGTTCTTATTTAGGAATTATACCTACCTATTTGAATGCGTACAAATGTAACACCCTGTCACCGCGGATTGACCCATTTGAGAGATTTTACAGGAGAAACATAAACATCAAGTTTTATAATATAGTTTTATTTACATATATATTTCTATACAAATAGATTTTTCGTTTTAATGTACCTAGATTTGGTTTTATCTATCGACTGTAATGTTACAGCATTACTTAATAATAAAATCCTCCCAACTTTTTAAAACTTAAAATATAATTACGTCCTTGTTCTTTTTGATGAGCGAATTATGTAGATGAAGTTAGGCTTAACGCGCACTACGAATAATTTCCGTGCGTTTTTTTTTCGCAAAATCTTTGAGCCGAATTACATAGAAGTGCGCGCACTGCGGAAATAATTCCGCACCGGATTTAAATTCTGTAGATTGCTACAGATTTGATGCGGTGCGTTTTCGCACGGAATTTTCGCATCCCATGGACTTAAATGAAACCCCGCGCACTACGGAAATAAATCCGCAAATCGTCCACACGGTCGAGCTCGAACCATGGCGGAGTGATGTCGCCTCCGTCCTTGCAGCCTTGTAGTAAATTTTGGGATCAATTATTCTCATCAAATGTTTTTAATAATTTTTTGTTTTTGTTCATTGTACAGTAACCAAAGAATATTTTTGGGTACATACGCAAATCATTATGTTTCATGAAAAAAATATCCCGTGTTCTTAGTGCTGTAGGGGTGCACCAACATTTTTCGCGGTTATATTTTTTCAAGCATTTTAATAGTAAATAAACGCAAATGCAGCGTTTAGTTTCGTAGTCAACGGCCGTGTATTCTACGTAGTCTGCGGTACGAATGGCTAAAAAAATGTCGGGATATTGAACGCGCGCTCTGGAAAATCGCGTTTTTTTTCCGTTACGGATTCTAAAACGCACCGCAACTCGCCGCACCGTAGTGCGCGCTAAGCCTTATTAATTAATGAAATTAAATTTCCAGGCATCCGGACGCGATAAATTCACATTCGAACTGAAATGGTTCATCGCCCTCCCAGACATCGTGGTGGTAGAGGAGGACACGGCCGGCTCTAACACACTCGACGCGAGGGAAGCTTCGCCCGCTAACATCGTGGCATTGAAGTCCCAAGCTTCTACCGTCAGGGACCAGATATTAGCCGAGGAAAGAGCTGTGCATGATGATAAGGTAAAAGATAAAGAACATCGATATTAAATGTTGTTCTAAATATTATTATTATTAGAGTGCATTGCAAACCAGAAAAGATAAATTAGAAACAAATGTAAAGACAAGAATTTGAAAAAATTCCTCGGGCCAGGATTCGAACCTGCGACCTCTTGTTATCAAGACAAGCGCGCTACCGACTGCGCCACCGAGGTACTTACCTAGACCGTTGAATTTTTCCACCATACTTGTCCACCGAATATTTTTGTAACTATTTGATCTAATTAGCTTGTAATGCACATACTAAACGCTCACGAGGGCGTCAAAAGCGATGGATTTCGCATTAAAAACATAATCTTAAATGTTGTTAATGAAACTTCGGAAGTGAGACCTGTGTGTGACTATTTATAAATTTAATTTAACAGGAAAATGTAAATTTAAATGTATGCGTTTTCTATAAAATAGTTATTTTAAGAAGTAAGATTATCCACTGTATTTCTCCACTCGTAAGTCCTACGAAGGAAGAAGGTGCCTACTCACAGCTAATATTAATAATTTGCTTGTTATCTTATAATGAACTTGATACTTATCAACGGATATCAAAGAAACTTTAACAGTGGGATAACATAAAGGGCTCACCCAACATAATAGGCAGCTTTTTTTCCCATGGACAGAAAAACTAAGAAGCGGTAGACAAAAAATTTTCTGAAGTGTCTGCCTCAGAAATTAGAATAATCTTCCAGTAGAGAACTGTTATTAGAACCTTCAAGTCTATAATACCCCACATTGCTTCGCATGATCCTCTGTTGTTTCAATAATCACTCTGAAATAAATATATGGAGGACTAATTCTACGCCTAGACTGTGGCGAATACTTGATTCCATAAAATTATCTCAATAGAGAATTGCAAAGTTACCTCCAAACCGGTAGTATTCAATAATTACTTTAAATTAGATCAAATAACTGATGCAATCTTAAAGATTTACATAAAAAAAAACGCATTTAGTTCACGGTAAAAAATGCATTTTAATGAAATCCGAGAGCTTCGGTTGTCGTAACAGCCACAGCTCAGAAGCGCAATTTTAAACAATAACGAAACGTCATAAAGTTCAGTTTCGCTTGATGCAAAATGTAATTCTCAATGTCAGATGCTATAACCGTAGATTTCACATTTGAGCATTTCAAGTTAAGCGATGCTTAAATATGAAATGCAGTTGTAATTGGTTCATTTGTGATTAAGGTATCGCTTAGCGACATTTTCTCAAGACCGGGGAGACTCTTGGTATTTTTGTTCTGATACTTCTAGATACCAATAATAGGACACAAATCTTAAGCAAGAATTTTGCGATCTTCGATGAGTCAAGCCACATGTTGAAACGTTTCAGAAAATCCGTCTCGGCGGTCGAGGCAACGCGGAGAAGCAACGCAAGAAGCTGGCCGAGCTGGAGGGGCAACTGGTGCTCGCGTCTCCCAACCTGGTGTTCCGTGTGGGGGCGCGCGCGCCGGGCTCCTCCACCGCGCTGCTCAGGCAACACATCTTCTTTCTCAGCTCCGAGTACGAGCGGACGCAGTGGCTCGACTCTATACACGCGCTCCAGGTTACTTCTACTACCCTAGTACTAACTATCAGCTTGTCTATTTATGTTCGTAAAGCTAACAGATTTGTTAAGCTGTAACAAAAGTTGCTGAAAAGTGCAGTTTCTGTATTGCTATTCCATTTTAATTTATGTATACTTGACGAATTTTTATTGTTAGGTAGAGGATTTCCTTGGGAAAATTTGTGTTTAGGTGTTTGAATAAAGGGACCGTTTGTATGACGTGGACTTCAACTAAGAAGCGATTTTAGGAAATTCGGAATAGTAAGAAACGGCCTCCACACGAGCAACGCTACCAGGCGTCCACGAGTGTAGGGTTTCCCTTAAAACCAATAAAAAATAATAAAAGAAATGAGCTAAATGTAACATAAAATGATGAGAGATGAGCATTATTATTCAGTTTCGGTAGGTCCATATAAGGGGGGGTTATCCCGATATTGTCTCTTTGCAAATTCATTTTAAACCGTGATATTGAAATAATTACATTTGACAAAAATATATGTTATATTTTACTGTACGGAATTAATATTTCGGCCAAACGATATAAGATTACTTGCATTTTACTGTATCCAATAAAATCGCAAAGATAGGCCTCAAGTATTAATACTTATACCTAATTAAACGTCGTGAGAAATATGATATAAAACGGCCGTCATATTAAAATCCATCCACTTGATTCCAAAATAATAAATAAAAACACCTCAAAATCGCGAGTTTTCTGAACGGCCCGCTCCCACTGAGCAGGATAGAAAAGTGTAAAATTAAAGCGTTGGAGCGGAACAGATTTCTCTGGATGCCTTAACATGTGTGTTGTGGACAGGCATCATCAGCGCCCCCCGCCGGCTCGAACGCCATCTCGATGCTGGAGCTGCAAGCGTGGGTGACCGCCTGCAGGAGCTATCTGCAGACGGACATGGGCTCCTACCTCCTCCGCAGTGGGAGGGACGACTCCTTGCTGCTGGGAGACTTGCAGCTGCACATCGGAGGAATGACCGGCCCTCTGGACACTGCCGCCGGTAACTGATTCTGGCCTTTATTGATATCTTTGTAACATTTACAGGCTCGTGGAAATTATCCGCGTAGTTAGCTCGTTTCATTTTGCGATTTATCAGTTCTGTTTTTTTTTGAACCTGTGAACCAATATTAAGAAGCCAGAATTCTTCAGAAAAAATAAATAGAAAGTGAGTGTGAAAAACACATCACAAAATTTTTTACTAACCGGATTAATTTTCCTAAAAAACATAGTTTCATACGATACAATGAACATTCGAATAAACTTGAGTGCTAAAGTAGAGTCCTGGGCTGAGTTTAGTTTGATCGCCCACCGACGCCCGGCGATCATGACATCTCTTTTGTACGCGTTGAATTTGTATATGCTATCCTGCCGTCAGTGATGAGTGGGTGATCAAAATGAACGCGGCCCTGAGCGGAGCGAGGCATACAAGAGCCCAGATGTAATTTTTTCTCATGAGTTATGTTTGTGCCTTTGAATCTAGAAAAAAAGTAAGAATACTTAACACATGGCTGTATAGTCACATCTTAGATATCTTTGCCTATAACAAAAAGGCGTTTACAAAAAATTAAAAAAAACATTTTTTTCTCGGTGAGAAAAAGAGCGTTTTATTCACTGTTAGTCCCCTTTCGAGGGGCTATAGTTACGGGGAATAATAACTTAAGATACTTGTAATATAGCGCACCATGAATCCATTTCATGTTAGAGATGTATAACTGAATATTGTTTCCTGCGAATTAAAAATTACAATGTTGTCTTTGTGTTACAATCAGATAGACACGAGACTTCGCTTTTGTAATTTAATGTATCAGCCATTATTTAGTGCAATTCACAAGCGGTCATTTGAGAAGACGGCAAAAATTCTAACACCTTATGGAGATTATTGGTTCATAATTGCAAACTAACATTATTTGAAAATTCATTTGCGGCTATTTTCGGAGATATTTGCAAAATACTGAATGTTCGTTCATTTCGTTCAATGGTTGACTGCAAGCAACGGAACCTTTGCCAAAATAAAAATAAAAATCGTTCATTCAAACGTCTAATGTCTAAAGGCCGTTCAAAAATTAACCCGTCTCGGTCTAAATAATTCTAGCATGTTACTCGATACAAATGCACGTAAATATTTTTAAAGCCAACAAAATGTAGAGTTTCTGTGCTAAAAATATAAATACTACAAAAAGGCATAACAATACAAGGCCGTTAAAAAAACTAATAGTAATAATAATAATTATACTGTGACTTGACTTGACACATTTGACAGAGTTAAGTATTGAACTCATAGACATAGAACGAGATTGAACTCCTTCTTTGACAAATGTAATGTTTGGAAGGTGACTTTTTTATTAGTGCAAAGGTCTAAGTCACGTAGAGCCAACCATTTTCACTTTAGACCTTTTAGAATGAAAATATTTTTAAATGGGAATAAGTAATGAAATACTTAACCAATCGAGATTATTCTTTCTTCATATAATATTTTTACGTTTGAAGTATACTTTTAGATAATTCTATTGAATGCCTTAGCAAACAATTTGAAATGTTGTCAATTCTGTTTCAGATTACTACATAATCGTGGAAGTGGACTCGTACGGGCACTACTTCCGCAAGGCCAAGTCGAAGCTGGTCTGTCGCTGCGTGCAGCCGCGCTGGAACGAGAGCTTCACGCTCGACCTGGAGGGCTCCCAGAACTTGCGGCTTCTCCTGTACGAGGACGCGGCGCGACCCGTGCTGCGCGGGAAGTGCACGCTCAAGGTACATTCAACTACCATGTTGTATCTACATCGGAGATCGGAAACACATGTATGCATACATTTCGGCGTATACCGCCTGTTTCCCAGAGGGGTAGACGCTACACATCTTCCAAATTTATCGATCGAGTCATGTAAGCTTTTATACACAATTTATAATCGTCCTGTTATCGTTTTAATGTTGAAGCTATTATTAAATTTCATTATAATGAACTACGGATTACTACCATTGACCTCTCATAAACAACAAGACACACAGTCTCCAAGAAAAGTTCGTCAAAAAGTGTCCGAACGTGCGACGTGTATAGTAGCAAAAATCTTCAACCAAATTAAGACGTTATGTCGTTAACATAAGATGCAATGTCAGTTGTACGAAATCATCATTCGATGTCGACGATGCTGGCCATCATTTTGTAAATAGGTTCTTTATGTATGAATTAGACATCTAAGCAAATTCAAATTTACTCCTCCCATCGTTTGGCATCTTTCTTGGCTAGTTAAGTTTTTAACATAAAATTCTAAATAAATATCTTTAAACAACTCAAAAGCCTGCCTTATCAATTTGTCGGCGACATCGTGGTCGGTGACAAAATGCATCGCGGACACTTTTTGAGCGAGATTGTGAGTCTAGTTGTTTATGAGAGGTCAGTGATTTGATTACTACCAAAGACTTCAATGTTTAAATACCAGACACAGTGCAGAGGGTGAGACTGTAGAATTCCGAAAGTGTGCGTGCACACCATTGACATTATGGAAAACAACTCTTATAGCAGTGCAGAAAAGGTCTATTTTTGAAAAATCATGGAAACATAAAGTATGCATCGTAACAAAAGAAGAATAAGATAAAAGTCAAACCATATTTTTTTGAAAACAGACATTGCCTGGTTTGCAATAAGCGTTGTTTTCAACAATGTCAATGTTGTGCACGCACATCATCGCAATTCTACAGTCTCACCTTCTGCACTCTAGTTCGGTATCAAAATTGAGCCTGCCCAGCGGAACTTTTCTCTCGCTTCCTGTCACTTGCGGTAAACCTGTTGTCTCGCTCGCTTGCTTTGCCACAACCCATTGCGCAATTTTTCAATGCAGTACGAACGCCATGTCTATACATAGACGTCTTTGATTACTTCCGAGTATTCTTGCAACTAAGTGAGCTATCTCTCCGTAGTACTTAAAGCACAATAACAGTGTGTCCCGTGTTCCAGTTGTCCCGCGACTGGGTGACCGAGTGTGCGGGCGGCGGCAGCGGCGTGTCGCGCACCGTGGCGCTGGGCGGCGGGTCGCTCACCCTACGCCTGCGACTGCTGCCGCCCGAGATGACGGCGAGACGGGTGCCCGCCGCCAAGCCTGGTGCGCTCTTCGGCGCTAAAATACATCATGTGGCCAAGTACGTTCACGTTGTATTACTGCCTTCACTTGACTTTTTGTTTGATACTCGATCCCTTTACGTATAGAATGCATTCTCGGATTGTGTGACTGATAGTAACTTCACAGATTTATATTTTGTATTTTTTGTTATCTTGTAGCCAATTGTATTGTGACCTAAGCAGTGAGAACTTAAATAAAACAAACCAGAGGTAGAGGCAAAGTTTCAATAAAAAATATTCGAAGACGCCCTGAAAATTATTAAATGGTGCTTAAAGGTGGTAGAGCTGATGCCGGGCTCGACTGTGGAGGTACCACCATCTTACTCGCAAATTCTCCCGAAGTTATTCGGGGGAGAGTAAGAGAACAGCTCTCAGGCAAAACCAGGCGGCCCACCATTGCCTGGGACCGATTGATGGCGGTTTAGCCATGCATGTTTCTGATATATATTTTTTTAATAATTTAGTTTGAAAATGTATATTATATGTTTCATTATTTTTGGGTTTTATTCATTGCATCTATTTAAAAACAAAAACTTAAATTTTACCCGCCAAAAGTGAACGTGACGTCACTAGAGTCGTGATGGGATAAAATTCTTTGCCCACCACTAGAAAAAAATGTATCAGTCAAGTCAACCAGCGCGTTCCGCATGGCGCTAATAGTGCTAACACTACCATCAAACTTCTCACGCCCATCAAGTCGTTCCGAATGAAAAATGGCGTCCATCACTGTTTATACTTATAATCCATTTAGGGTTCTTTTGAACGCAACATGAATGATGACAGAATTTGTAGAAATTCATTTAAGTTACGTGAATACAAAGGATATACTACTTTAATAGGTCCAAGAAGTAATTTCTTCTAACTACAATCTTATAATCATGATTTAACTAATGCTCTTATTCTTCGAAAAACCTATTTTTGAAATTGCCACCGGCCAGCTAGCACTTTTCATAGATCGCTCATAGTGCAAACGCTCTGAAGCATAGGCATATCACAACATGGCGTCGTTAAGGATTTCGTCTATGATAAACAAGGTGAAATTTAATCAATCACCCTTATTCATACTGGAGACTCGGTTAGTGATCAGGAACAAAATTCAATGATCGTTATTTTCGAAATCATAAAAAAAATTGTTTCCATACTGACTGAATAGGCAGTAGGTAGGTACGGGAGCAATTTTTTGTTTTCAGTTTTACCTTGAGGTAACATTGTTCCTGATCACTAACCGAGTCTCCAATATGAATTCTGGCGGTTGATTAATTATCGGGCTCACAGTGACTCGGAATGATGATAGACGCGATATAATCGATTATGTCGCGACACTGAATGCACTGCATGTCAAATGTCATGTCATGAGTAAATGAAGTAAAATGTAAAATAAGTCAAATGAAGTTCATTGTGTTTTGTTAAAATATCTTTAAAAGTATAGATTTATTTATTAATCTGATAAGTAGCAACTGTACAGAAAACATATTTCTCGAAATGGTTTTAAGATTTCCGTTCTTGTCCAGAAAGTTAGCACCCCCAATTGTCGGACCTTATATAAAACAGACTGGTGACGGGCAGCGGCGTCACTGGTGCAAGGGTTTCGGCACCGCGCTCACCAACCCGCCTGCCCAGCGTGTGTGAGTATGGGCATTTCTTCCAGGAGGACCCCCAAGAGTGGCGAAATCCTGGAAAGGCCTATGTCCAGCAGTGGACAAAACAGGCTGATGGATGGATGGAATCATTTTAAACAAATTGTAGCTAGATAGTAGCTACAGCTCGCATTCTGGTTTGCGTAGATGCCGTTCCTTTCGATAGCGTGGAAATCCTTTTTACGTCATCATAACACAGTCCAAATTTCATGTTCTTGGCTACCTCCAGCCGCTTGGTCTAAGCTGTTTGTCAGTCAGGGTATTCTTTTATATATAAACACTAGCCTTTGCCCTTTTTATTAAATCTCTATGCCGTTTTCGGCTTGGGCGTTATTTTATGAACACCCCTATGTGTTGACCAAGGTCGATGATAATAAAAAACCGCATCCTAATTCCCCGAGTGGTTCTCGAGTTAAAAACAGAACATACTATACAGACAAACAAAAAAATATCTAAAGATTGTGGTTTTAGCCTCAGTTCAATACTTTAAAATGTTACAAAGTTATTCAATGTCCAAACACGACTTTTTAACTACTGTATTATTATAGATAAGAAGGTTCGTGTAATTGTAATTTTCAGACGCGAGAAGCGCAACATCCCGTTCATAATAAGCGCGTGCGTGCGCGAGGTGGAGCGGCGCGGCATCCACGAGGTGGGAGTGTACCGCGTGTCCGGCAGCGCGTCCGATCTCAACCGGCTCAAGAAGAGCTTCGAGACCAGTCAGTATACAGCATCTACATACCACTCGCGTACAGGGGGTTGTTTTAGTCTGCAACTTCCGCCTTAGGGGTGTTTTACTATACAAGATAATGATGCCGAAAAATAGTAGGTTCGAAAAAAAAAAACGAGGTTCTTAAACTTAATATTCTTCTTATTATTTCGGCTATAGCGCAGGCCGTCTTCGGGGTATCATAGTAGCAGTGTGGGTGGAAGGAGGATGCGTCACAAATTGTTCACAATGAATAGCGCCACTCTGGTCATATTTAAGGGAGATTTTTTGACAAACAACGCATATACCTATATATCTCCCTCTCTAATTATTTGTTTGTTTTAATTTTCAAGCTGTTTTTGGGATAAGCTTCGTGCATTCTAACACCCCTCTAAACGAAGTTGCGGACTAAATCAACACTTATGTCTTATGTGTCTTTGATTGATACAGCCAAATAAGAAATTTTAGCTTCCCTTACTGAGTGAGTCGCGAGAATGGGTTATGACTTGTATGAATGGAAAAAGAACCATGCTTTTAGAAAAAAAATATTTTCCTATTTCCACAACTCATCAGTATTTTTTCTGAAATTACGAGTTTTATATTTGATTCCCATAATTGATAGTAAAAATCCAAACCATACATTATCTAGTAAAAATACTCAAGATTAAATTTAGCACTTTATGATAAGCCCATTACTTCCGCGTCCGATAACGAAGTGTCCGCACGTTGCACAGACGCGTACGAAGCAGAGCAGCTGCTGAAGGAGGTGGACGTGCACTCGGTGACGGGCGTGCTCAAGCTGTACCTGCGCGAGCTGCCCGAGGCGCTGTTCACGGACGCGCTCTACCCGGAGCTGCTGCGGGCGTGGGGAGCGACGCAGGTCGGTATACTTCCCGTAGGCCGCTGGGCGAGAGTGGGGACGGGATGTGAGAAAGAGACCGCCTGAGACTCGCTCCCGCTCTTTTGACGCAACTTCTGTTTACAGACTTATTTAGCTAGCTTATACATATATCAAGCATGCACCCCCACGTATCTAAGTATTGGTTTTAGGGTGGGACTATTCCCGCAAAAAATACTATCTAATAGCTCATACATTTTTATGGTTGGCAAACTCCTGTACAGATGTATTTGGGTCAACGGGACGGAAAAAAAATGTCCCTTTGGCAACTCTTTGTTTGGTCAGCTACTTTTATGGGTTTTAATGGCTGATATACCCGTCGAAGCAGAATGTCTGTCCCCTGTGCTGCATATTGTCTCTTCCTTTTCTATAACTTATTTCACTTAAACAGTTACTGCTCCGCTCCCATTAGCACCCTTTTAGTTTAAATCTGTTATAAAGAAACCCTAATAAGTGAAACCGCATTCAAATTCGTTCAATGATACCCACGAAAACATAAAATTGCTACTGCTCTTGCTAGTCAAAGTGTAAAGAAACCTTCATCAAGAAACTTCCTGAAAAGAAAGAAACCGGCCAAGTGCGAGTCGGACTTGCGCACGAAGGGTTCCGTACCATTATCTATAAAAACAGCAAAAAAACCACTTTTGTTGTATAGGAGCCCCCTTTAATATTTTTTTATATATATATTTTGTTATAGCGGCAACAGAAATACATCATCTGTGAAAATTTCAACTGTCTAACTATAACGGTTCATGACATGAGATACAGCCAGACGGACAGCAGAGTCTTAGTAATAGGGTCCCGTTGGTTACCCTTTGGGTACTGCACCTTAAAAAAAGAAATCAACAGAATTGAAGAATTATTCAGTATTATAGAAATATTAGGTTTCTACTTACTTTCCTGTAAATATAAGCGATCGTACATACACGTTGCGTTTCGTAGGTTTGCGTAGAGAAGAAAAACAACATTATTGTTTCTTGTTATATAACAATTTTTCTGATTTTGCTATTGTTGGTTCCTTCGTTTGTTTAAAACTATAATATTAAACTGGAGGAGTGTTTGATGAAGTTCCCAATTAATCCCAGGGCGCCGGCACGTCGGTCGACTCTGGACCGGCGCACACGCGGCGACACGCGCTGCTCAAGTGCTACGCCAACCTGCCCGACCTTAACAAGAACTGCATCGACTTCCTATTGAACCACTTCGTCAAGTATGTGTACAGTACACTGCTCACCATTAACCTCTCATAAACAACTAGACTCACAATCTCGCTCAAAAAGTATCTGCGATGCATTTTGTCACCGCTATGGGGTGACAAAATCGAATGACGATTTCGTACAACTGACATTGCATCTTATGTTAACGACATAACGTCTTAATTTTGTTGAAGATTTTTGCTACTATACACGTCGCACGTTCGGACACTTTCTGGTGAACTTTTCTTAGAGACTGTGTGTCTTGTTGTTTATGAGAGGTCAATGCTGCTCACATATTATATAAGGTCCTACAATAATAAGTAAAAATTGTATTCTAGATCACGTCATGTATCTTTAAGGCGACTCAGTTCGCTGATCATATCCTTATTTATAGGTAATTGGTTAATATTTTTTCTTTTTCAACATATCCCATACAATATCCATGACGTGAAACGAAAACATTTATCAAAATCAAATACATACAAAAGTTACTAGCGCATAAAAGTCCTGGATTTTACACATATTTTGATGAATGTTTATGTACCGTAATGTCCTAGAAGCGATACAACAAATCAAATAGTTTTAGTTTCACAGCATAGTATATTTTATACTATTCAAACTTATTTTTGTTTCATTTAGATTTTTGGGATATTTCTCCTGAAATCATAGGAACCACCAAAACCCTTCTCGAGTTTTTTCAAAACATGAATGTTGTCTCGCGTTAGATTGCCTCTCACACTTTGGTTAGATCCGTACGAGCTCGGGAAATGAACGTTCGGGCCAACCAATAACAGTCAGTCAGTGCTCTATAATCCGAAGTTGAATGTAGAATGAAATAGCAAGCATAGTGTCCCCGTGCGCGACTGACTTCAAGTCGCCGACTACAGGCTTCTTAAGGCTGTTCAATCATCCAAACTCGCACTCGCGGCCCAAACGCCCGCCGGCTTTCGCATGAGAAACCGTCGCCGTTCGTCGCACACATTCCGTGTAACAATTATTTCACTTGATATTTGACCGCGCCTTAGTGCTTGTAGCGAAAGGAAAATGGATAAACAATATTAGGAAAATGCTATGCTATGCTAAATGCAAACACATTTGTGTTTAGTTGTAACATATCGCTGCAAATCACATCATCTATGTGAGCGCGTCACGAGATCGAAAAATACCTAACACTGGAGTGAGACACTATAATAGAGGACATTTAAGAAAAAAAAAATTGCTCGATGTTTTCGAATGATAAGTGAATTTTCACCATGATGTAATGTGATAGTTGAATATTGTAATGTGCTGTTACAAAACATTACGACCAGCTATCTTATTGGGCTTCAACTGATTCAGAAGCCTAGCTAAATCTCAGAAGTTCGGAAGTCCTAATTATAATTTTATTTTCACAGAGTAAACCAGCACGAGAGTGACAACAAGATGTCTCTACACAACTTAGCTACCGTCTTCGGACCAACTTTGCTTCGCCCGTCCAGCGCCGGTTCAGGAAACAAACAGCGTACGGACCTCTTAGCGGCAGGCACTGTCGACGCTATGGCTCAAGCGGGGATTCTTTATTGTCTGTTACAGCACAGACAGCTGGCAGCTCAACTATCGTCCCATCATCGCGGACCCACTTTACTCGACTAGTCTTCTATTTATCTTGCAGTTGAAAGTGATGGTTTTGTCCAAATTCGGAGATAAGCTTGTTATTTAGTAGATGAGGAAACATCAGTTATTTTGATCCCAATTCTAATATCGACTCAAAAACGATATCTTTGTTGTAGCTGATTCTTATCTTAAGTTAAATCGTATTATCTTGCTTTCGTTTTTCGGTTGTTTGTCATTAAGTTTACGCTACAAATCTGCGTTTGATTGCCCAAAAGATAATTAGTAGGATGGTCAATATTTTTGTAACGCCTACGTACACTGCTCTTTTGAATGTTTGCACTCAACTTGGAATATTTACTAGTTTTTTGGAAAAGAAGTCGGAGTAGATTTAAGAAAATTCTACTTGCATTTGTTAAACTTTTAAATTTACAATGCATTGCCAAAATCTACAAGTACGAATCAATTAATAATGCATTCCATAAAACGACAGACTGATAGATAAATAGAATAATCAATTTACAAAATATCGTTTATACAAAATTATTATTATCATTTACACAATTTTTATCCAAACGTAAAAAGACAAAAAAAAACATCACGTGGCTTAAACACTTATGTACAATTTTTTGAAGCCCAACTAGTATTAAAAGGGACCGAAGTTTAAGATTTCTTAGCGTAATTTAAAGCTGACTGATATTGTCTGATAGTAAAATGTGGTTGGCCTTTTTTGTAATATCACTTTATAATTTAAATAAATAAATTGTTACGTCATGCATTCTTTGTATGAAATTGCTTTCTAATGTCCCAGATTTATATTGATGTAGTGATGAGTATCCTGTGTATGTGTTTTCTGTGAAGGGTTCTGAGATTGATTAGAAGTTATTTGAAAGGATTTGGTTGTTATGGACATGCAGGTTTAGTCCTATCTATGGTAGCATTTTAAATGCTAGTCTTACATGTATTTTAATGTGAATTTATGTCTCGCTAGTGCACTTTGGTCAATAGATACATAGATGTATTCTAGCAATGGAAGTGATGGCAGCACATCACCAGCAATTGGCTTCTAAATATAGTCATACTTTATTATTATTTTTTACACAAGTAGTTTAAGATGAATGGTGTTATATTAGTACTTAAATTTATTTTTTACCAAAAATGAAAAAAAATATTAGAACAAAGTTTCTTGTGTATGAGTTTTTGTTAGAAAACACACGTTTAATTTTACTTGCAATTATTATTTTGTTGAATAATATATTGAATTATGTTAAGGGAAACATTACGTGTCGAGATGTGTTACTTTTATAAATTTCGTTTTTTTCATTTTCTTTTCACCAAAGACCTCTATTTACAATATCTGTGTGATGGATGATCATTGAAGTAGTAGTGCGCTCCGAACACTACAGTATTACGAAAAAAAGATTTGTTATTTTGATAATACATAATGTATAACTTTTTACATTTTAGACTAACACAATTAGAAATAAGCATAACAGCAATTTACTCATAGGTTTTCCAAATATGGGCATCACAAATGACTTTCACCTGCACTAAGCACATATTTCAAGTCATTATCATTCTTGAATTTCATTTCTCACATTGTAGATGAAACTTCAAGTCAGACTGACTATGTATACTACTACTGCTTTGCTGCCAAATTGACTATGCCAACTCTTGATTATTATAATACTAGAATATAAAGTCATCATTGTGTTACCTTAAACTCTGCTAAATACTACTTCTACGTAAAGTTAAGGACCCCTATTTAATTACATGATTGTCCTTTACATTAAGTTTTGTTGGTATTTACCTTCTGTATTATAAATTAGTATTTACTATATTTGTTTAATACTAACATTTATGTACTGTACCCCAACATTGTATTTAATTTTTGTATATACGACACTGAATGTAGGTAGTTATGTAACTTTTGCAATAAAATGTATTTTTAATACACCTTTCCAGGATTCTGTTTTTATTTATTACTAGCTCTTTATTAACTAGCCTTGATCAACCTAAATTATTATTCGAATTTTTGGGCTGCAATTGCAAGTGGGGATTAAGACTGGTATCAATTTTACTAAAATACTACTCAAAATTATAAAAAGCCTATTAATTAATAATTTTGCTGTTTTGAGCCACATATTTGTATCAGTTATGATAAGACTTATTGGATAAAAACTGCTTTCAGTTGATTCAATGAAAAATTTATTTGTAACATAATTGATTTATTGAGTTTTGTTCAATGATCTTTGTGATGCAACAATACATTTAAATAAATAGTAAAATGCAAAATTATAACAGGAATGTAGTGTATAGAATAAAAATAAATTAAAAAAATTGCGAAAGTATAAAGAAAATTATTAAAAATTATACTTAATAACACAATTGGTAACTAGTTACTAGGTCAACACAACATATTGTATATTATTATTTACAATAATAATTAATTAATACATCAAATGTACCAATCCTATTTGATTTCTCTGAAAAATAAATAAATAATGCAATCACTAAAACAATGAATGAAGCTAAAAGTTTAGAAGTTTTCAGTACAAAAATAGTAATAATTAGTAATCCAAAGTACAACGCAGCTCTTTTCTGTGCATTCATTAGCAGTTCCTGTTTGACTTTGTCTTCCAGACACCTGCCACTCCAATGTGTGTGAGTCGGTTTACAAGAACTACAGTTGGACGGGCCTGCTCCTAAGCAGGTTCTACATGATCTATCACACAGTTTACATGCATGAGACCCTTGCTTGTTCACACAAAACTGATCAGTTCTGCAAGATGCATAGTTAACACACTCATCTATATCTACACAAACTCCTTCCTCCAGCATCCACCCTGTTTTACAAGATTTACACTTGTTTGCACCATCTCGCGTACAGCCATCACATGCTTCATGACAAGGTTCACATTTTCCAGAACTTGCACTATAAAAGTTTTTGGCACAGTCTTCACAGTTTTTCCCAGTATAGCCTCGGCTACACAAGCATTCCCCTTTGCCTTGGCGAGTGCCTTCTCCATCACATTTTCCCTTTCCACCACAGACATAATTATTAGAATCTAATGGGCATGGTTCACAAGATGCACCAAAATGATTTTTTGGACAACAATAGTGAAGCGTTTCTATGCAGAGCCAAGTGTACAAGTCAGCTGAGCTCGGATCTTCCTGCAACCACCACTTCTCAAGTGGTTGCTCCGCTTCTTCAGCAAGAGAATAGCAATGATCCTGATTTTTCTTGAGTTCTGAACACAAACCTTCCTGTATTTCCACTAACCTTATTTCGCTGCGTGCGTATGATCTTAACTTGGCTTCTTCCCAGGCAGCATCTCCGCCTTCATATTTTCCCCGAGATGTTTTTTCTAGCCAGGTATTAAATGAATCGGTCAAAACTTTACAACGTTTGCAGTCGTCTAATTTTTCGGATCTAATTTTATTAAGATTTGGAACTTCTATACTGATTATGGCGGATATAACGCATAGTAAGACTATTAAAATAGATTTGTAAATAGTTTTTATTCCCATAATATTCTATTTTCATAAATAATTTTCTAATTGAAAAATATTTATAATTGGTTATTTCATAATAATAATAACCTCAAAATGAAGAATTGAGTTGGGACTTTATAAGTTACTCTATGGTTGGGACTAGTGATTGATACTATCGATACTCTATTCCACTATCGGTAGCTATCGATAGTACGATCTAATATAGATTGATATATTTTTTTCGTGGTAAGATTAAATTTTTTCTTACTAGCAACACAAAAGTCTTATTATAGTTTATAAGGAACCTCCATTAATTTTTACAAGAGCAACACTATTCGAACAGGGGAATCCCAAAGTTATTTTTTAATATTCGCGCTGGGGGTGTGACGCATGCTCTCAAATATTAAAATTCTCATACGTTAGTCAAGTTTTCTCTTAGGTTGCTCGTAATTGAAAGTAATCTTGTATTTCTCGACAATTTTAATATTCAAAAATCGTTGAGCTTACAAGTTTTGAAGATAATATTCTAATCAATTTCTACAAGGACACACACAAGGCAAAATCAATTAATTTGATTTTTCTGATCTAAATGTCACTTCATGCACATGCAGTGAAAGTTTCACTTCGTGTTCACGGGATCATTTTTCAAAGCTGACTCTGCCCTAATGGGGAAGTCCCTCAAAATATTATTGCTGTGCTGACAAAGCAAACTTACTATAAAGTACCTTTTTTCATACTTGAGTTAAGAAGTAAACAAACATCACTCGATCACATATTACGACTTTCCGAAGGAATCACGCCACGTAGATTACTACAATAAGTTATAGACACTAGTTCAAACACTTACGCATTAACTACCACTGAAACATGCTTTAAATTATCCTTATACATAACATTTTTAGGTAAAATCGTATTCTGACGAAATTCTTGCACACAGATTAACAGACCGACACAGATATCTTCAAAGAGTATAGTAACTAGTACAGGATATCTTTGACATTTCGTTTTAGGGATGGGACTAAGCGAATGAAAGAACGATTTGGAACGGTTTGCTTTTGGTATTTTTTACGATTAACTCTTTGTAAATTTGAATGTTTATGTGTTTATCGTCTTTTATTATTATTAAAGTATTTAGTTATTATTAGTAGTTGAAAAATCGGTAAAATAATCAAATTCTGTCTTTTGAAAAATCGATTAAAGCGATAACCTTTTTTTTTACATTCCTAGACTCACTGTCACGGAGTGTCCATGATTAGGTGAATGAAACAAACCGACCATCCATCTCGTCGCTTCGCTTGACGTCGGACGTTACGGGTGTTTTCTCACGTTCCTTGAATTCTACCGACCTGGCTATCTTGTGGATTTGTGTTTGCTTTCTGATTTGGACTGTGTTATTTTTCTGGACTGACGAACTATTGGCTACTCTCAAGGACATCGATATTGCATACGATTGGAGCTATTTGTTCAGCGATTTTGGAATAACTAAGACTGGTGTGAATTAAAAATAGTGGTTGGTGGCGTGTATAAAATCTTATTTACTAGATATCAGTTATAAAACGTCTTGAACACACAGATTGCTACGCACCGATTACCATTTTGAATACCAAAATGTATACTTTATATCATTTTATTAAATTTAAATAGCCTATATTGTATTTTTTTAATAATCCCCGTATTATTTATTTTTGCCATGTTCTATTGTTTTTTAAAGATTACCTGATGTGTAAAACGTATAGTCTATGTATCTATTTTGCAAGATAAATTATTTGAATTTGAATTAACCACTTTTATTATTTTTATAATCGGGTTTTAGTTAAAAACTTATTTTATTTTTGCAACATTCAAGTTTTTTGTTTGTTTTTCCATGAGGTCTATGTTTCTAGTAATTTACCATGAAGAACTCTTATCCAACTACACACCAGTTGTTGAAATCCATTCAGTTGGTTGTTTCAAACTAACAAACATACATACTTGCAGATAGCGCGTGAGTTCATGTCCATCCCGAGAAATGCGGTAGTGCTGTGACCTAATCAAATATGGTAATGTGATAATTACTACCAACAACTAGTCAACAGCTGTCAATTCGGTTTATTGTAACTCAAGGTACTTTTGCATATTATGAAATAAAATAAATGCGATAAGTACTACTTGTTTATTGCTAATAGAGAACAATATTTTTTTGAATGCAATTTAATCACTTTCAGATGCAAAAACAACCGACAGAGCAGAGTCGGAATCAATATCTTCGCCGTCGCTGACTTCAATTACGAATTTGTCGATCGTATTGTCCATTAGTCCGTCTTTTCAATAGCGACTAATTTTCGGTATCGATAAGCGCGCGTCACAACCATTGAGGACAACATTCGACTGCAGACTAATGCAGCTACATGAACTCGCGTGCTATCTGTATTTATTATTATTCACACAGTTACAAGTCTAGCCTGCGAGATTCATTACCATTTATAAACCATATGATTAAAACCACTACGAATTCAAACAAATGATTCATTCAGTAATAAAACTTTCAATAGTTCATTAAGTGATACCCATCCCTATGAAATGTCAAATTTTATTGATACGCCATGTTTGTTTACTAGTTAGCTCAAGTATGAAAACACGGACTGTAAGTACTTATTCTTTTCATTCATTACGTTTCGTTTGTTTGATTCGTTAGTACACGTTTCAATTCAACACACTAGGTACCTACTATTTTAAAAGTCAATAATTGTTTGTTTAAATAAAAACGCAAGAATGAATACGCCTATTATTCATTCGACCAAAATCCGATAGTTATCGATAGTGTCAATAGTTTTCGTTCAAATATTGATAACTATCGTTAGGCCTTACTGTCGATAGTATCCGACCACCAGTTGGGACGAGCAACGAACGACAGATTATAACAGTTTTTAAAGATGGATACAGTGAAATCAACCCATTGGTCAAATCATACAACTTTATCCGGTCAGGCAAAGACACAAGGTCATTCATGGATTCATGGGGCAAAATCACGCAAAATAGATGTGA
This sequence comes from Ypsolopha scabrella, assembly GCA_910592155.1. Classification (NCBI taxonomy): domain Eukaryota; kingdom Metazoa; phylum Arthropoda; class Insecta; order Lepidoptera; family Ypsolophidae; genus Ypsolopha; species Ypsolopha scabrella. The sequence goes on along the minus strand of OU342975.1, from coordinate 9,397,766 downwards.
CGTTCTCTTCCCATTTTATATTCAAAATTATATTCTGACGAAAACATTCACATGTTTGTTCTACATTCATTAAAATTAGAGTGAGTTGACATCATAAATATTTAAAAAACGGATAGGACTCACTTTTTTAACTGTGCGAGGAGGCACAGGTCGAGCTTTCGATGAGATTATGACTCATCATCATCAGGGCTCTTCGGGAGTACCTACTTTTGCCCTTGGCGCAGCGGTTAGTCGAGTCTCCTCGCACAGTTAAAAAAGTGAGTCCTATCCGTTTTTTAAATACTTATTTATCACATGTTTGTTATCCACAGACTTTTAAGTCTGTGTTGTTATCAAATGTAAATAACGTTACATTTGGATATTTTTCATCTTCTGAAAACTGTCAAATGAGCATTTTTTTCAAAACAGCTACCTTGCGTTTTGGCCCGTCCGGTGACTTAAAATACTAATATATTAAAAAATAACTTAACTAACATTTATTTAATTTTATACAGGTGGTAGCAGATTTAATCCTTTCTTAAAAATATCATTTATAAGAGTAGGTATTGAGTTTAAAAAACCAATCAGAATGTTTACGTTTGTTATGCGGGATACCCGAATTTCATACGGTCCAAGTAAGAAAATAGAAGTTATGACCAACTAATGTTTTTATTGAAATTGCACTTATTCTAGAGAAACATAAATAGGTACTATGCTTAAGCTTTTAGAATAAATCACTGCGTTACAAAGAAACAGAAATAAACTATGTTTTAATCCTGTCCAAGAAATCTGGAAAAGGGGAATCCCCCTATTCCGTTACCATGATTTTACACTAATGCAATTAAATTTTTTATCAAATTAGGTACAGCTTGGCAAAAAAGAGTTTGACGCGGTGACAGATGAAACTAAATATTTTGGTCGTAGTATACAGTTTCGCTCGTAGTGTGTGGTATGACTAAATATGTGGTATAGCGCCCTGATTTTTTCCAAACTCTTTTTTGCCAAGCTGTAAGTTACAGTATTTTTTACATCAAGCAATATTTATTTTTGTATAGAACCCTACAATTTGCTGGCAATCTTCAGTTTGATAGAAATTTCCAGCAAAGTGCTTGCCGTACCGTTGAAGTCAATTCATGTTCACCCAATACCAGGACAAATTAAGTAAAATTTTCAACTAAGTAATTTGCAACTTTTTTATTATAAAAATGCACTAAAATTGTAAACTGGTCAATAAAAAGTACTCATAGATCAAAACATAAACTTATTTTATAATTTAAACTTTAATATGATCATCACTTAGAAGATTTTCTAGCGTAAGAACCGTTACTTCCCTTTCGTTTTATGATATCTTGATTAAAAAGCTAGAGCATTATGGTATACGAGGAGATGTTTTGAAACTTATTCAAAACTATTTCCAAAATAGGTATCAATTCGTAGAAATTGAGTCCGTCCAAAACAGACAAGCTAGATCTTACAAATCCAGCATTGTAAAAGTAACAAGAGGTGTTCCACAAGGATCCATACTGGGACCAATACTTTTTATTGTCTTCACAAATGACCTTATAAATTACATTAAAAAATCAATTTCTGACATTAATCTTGTTGTATATGCAGACGACACGAATGCAATTATATCGGCAAAAAATATAAGAGATCTGAACGATAAATGTAACTTGGCCCTTTCAGCTTTCTGGGATTGGTTTAGAGTCAACAATTTGGAAGTTAACACAAATAAAACAAACGCTATTTTGTTTAAATCCACCTCACAAAATAAGGATGCGCTTAATATTAACATGTCTTTAAATGGCAACGGCATACAACTGGTTGAGGTTGTTAGGTTTCTAGGTATTAATATTGACAGCTGCTTAAACTGGAAAGAGGAATTGAGTGCTGTAGAAAAGTCAATTAGTTCAGCATGTTACGCTTTGCGTAGTCTTAGGGATGAAATAAGTCTGCAACAACTGAAAATCGTATATTTTGCGTTAGTTGAATCGAAACTGCGCTACAGTATTAAATTCTGGGGAAATAGTTTTGCCTACAACATGAATAGGGCTTTCATAGCACAGAAGCGGAGCATTAGAACCATGGTTCGCACACCACCTTGGACATCATGTCGAGAATTCTTTAAGAATCTTAAAATATTGACTGCTCCCTGTCTTTATATTTTTTTTTTGCTTTGCGACTTAGTGAAAAATTTACATAAATTTGAGAGCAATGACACTAATAAAAAACGCTTACTGTCAAGAAGGCAAGACGTTTATATAGAAACACCAAAGCCACGGCTCAGAGTAGTTAGTCACTGCAGCCGCTATCAAGCCGTAAAACTGTTCAACAAATTGCCCACTGATATGAAAAATATTGAGAATTTTAATCTTTTTAAATGTAAATTGGAACAGTATCTGCTGACAAACTGCTTCTACTCAATGGATGAATATTTAAATAAGTGACTTTCTTTATATTACGGTTGAATTTCTCTTTTTTTTATATGTGACATGTTTATTTATTTGCTAATATCCTTTGATTATCTGAACATTTTCTTTGTGTTTTTAGTTTTTAAGTCTAACATTTTATAATTTTTTTGTAATTTTAAATACAATGTAAAAATTGTTTATGAATAAATAAATGAAATGAAATGAAATGTTGCCATCTTGCCGGTAATTTATATAGGGGATCCAAAAAGTAGGTAACAGAATAGAAGCATAAAGTATTGAGCACAATGAGACCAATTACTATAAGCGTTATATAATTAGTTTTGCTGGGCGAACCTGTATTTCATGGGGAGATTTGTTTGTTTTAATGAATACAATTCACAATTTTCTACCAGCAACGAAAAGTTAACCCAGTATGAAAAATATTATTACTTAAACAGAATTGATTTTTGAGACGGGATAGTAAAGGCAGATTATCTGTCTGAATCTGAATCATTGTAGCTACAGGAAAATTATCTTAGAAGACTGTCCTTAACTCATAAATGTATTTTGACCTGCTAACACTGATTTTGAAAAAAATAAAGTTAGCAATAAAATGGGCAATTATTGCAAAAACTTTTTTATACCAATAAGATATTAGTTTTAAGAATATCTAGTAAATTGCTTATTATTTATCATAGATAAATATGGCTTTCACACTAGCTGAAAAACAAAAACGTTATCGAGATAAAATTAAAAACGATCCTGCGATTACGCACTGCAAATGAAGACAGATTTTATGAACGAGAGAGAAAATTTATAATATATTGTTAAGAAAGCAGCAAAGATGCTTGGTTTTCTCAAAAGAACCACCAAGGATTTTCGTAATATCCAATCGAAGATTACTCTCTATACGGCACTGGTACGCAGTACTCTTGAATTTGCTTCTCTTGTCTGGAACCCATGCTATGCAACGCATTCTGATAGAATAGAATCCATTCAGCGTTCTTTTACTAGACATCTCGCTTACAACTGCCCTGGAATTAGTCACCGAACTGGGTATGAGGACAGGTTATTGTTTTTTAAAATGCATAAATTATCAGACCGTAGAATTATGCTTGATTTGGCATTTTTGAAAAACACAATCGATGGACGTGCTTTGTGTGATGAGTTCGTTGATGGTGTGTCCTTGACTGTCCCTCGACTACAAGCTCGTCGAGTAGTGAAGGACACATTTTCAGTACCTACTCGTAGGACAAACCTTGGTCGAAATGCACCAGATGTAAGATCTTGTACCACTTACAATAAATTTTGGAATTCTCACTCCCTTGACATTTTTAACGATAAAGCTATTAATTTTAAATATAAGATATTACAGCCAAATCCATTATCATAATTATTTTGAATAACTGAAAATTTATATATATATACTTTTTTATTTTTTCTCTTTCTGACTGTTTCAAATGTAATTTTAATTTTCAATTTTTTCTTTCATGTTGACATTCTGAATTGTGATTAATAAATTTAATATATAACTTCAATTTAATAATATTTTTAAATAATCTGTGTGTTTTGTGTGTCTAGATTTATAATTTAGATTTAAGATAGTTCAAATTGTTAATATTGTCCTGGTAATTGTAATTTAGTATTTGATTAATTATTATGCTGTTAACATTTTATTACACAATAATTGTATCGTAATAATGCTGTGTACGCCTGTAATTGATGGCAACACCAGATATAGGCCCTATGTTTACTTTCTTCTTTTTTTGAATGTGTGTGTTGACATTGTTGGTGTACCTTTTTGTAATAAATAAATAAATAAAAGAAAAAAGTTAAGGCGAAAAAAGTTTCTTAGTATTTTTTACTAAGAAACTTTTTTTTCCTTTAAACTAAGTCTAACAGGGTTGTACAAATATATAAGTGTGTGTTACAGAGTGTTACTAAATAGTAACTATAATAATATACTCGTAGATAATTAAAAAAAAACTATTACGATTAGTAAAGTTGTTTATCCTATATTACTATGAAAAACATGTGTTCTGTTTGCAATTTTTTTTTTCGGACCTTTGTACCACCAGCCTTATATTTCGTTATCGGTCTTTTTCGTCACCGTCCGGTTCGGCAACATGACAAATTATGTGAGAAAGTAAATAATTATTTGGTTAATCAATTACTTTATATAAGGTCCTACAATAATAAGTGAAAATGATTCTAGGGTAGATTATGTATCGTTATCTGACCACATTTCAGAAGAAAAAAAATTTTTTCACTTCCCGGTACAAAGTGGTTAATCAGCTGACTAAATTTCTATGGAAAGGTGCAAAAAAATTCGTATAAAAATTATATTTTTCATTGGAAATTGGTCTACTATGGATCACCTCTTAAATTTTTTTCACTTTGAATTTTAGGATCTTATATAATCATATAAAAATAGGAATAGACTTTAATTTTAAACAATAAACTTATAGGTATTTCTTCCGACCCGATCTTAAAAGAGAAAAATATATTGTCGACTTGACCAAGTAGGTAACGAAATTACCAATAAATGCCTAAAACGAAATAATTGTAATGTTTTCCATTGTGTAATGTGTAATTTATCTTAATTAGGTAACTATTTTATAACCTTCTGTAACACCTCTTTTAGGATTTATTCAAAAAATGAGTTTTTATGGTAACGAAATGGAAAAAACCTCCGTCAGGCAGGTCACTTCAAAATCAATTTGTAAGCTAATATCTACTCGTATAACTACATAGACATAGAAGTCTATGTATAACTAGTATTTTACCAAATTATTGTTGATTTTATATACCTATGAATATCAGGAATAATACTATACCTTTAAATACCTAGATAGTGACATTGGAAAAAAAGTCTCAATTTCAAACGAGGTAGCGGTTTTGAAAAAATTGCTCAAATATAAATCTATAGATGTAAACTAACCTGAATAAGTAAAAAAGTTGTCTCGAACCCGACAGTAGAAATGTTAATGGTCGTTACAGGAAACACTCTCAAAAAATACACAGTTAAGACGACTCTATTCACCCGAACTCCCATACAAGCGCAGTTCGCTGATCATATCCTTATTATAGGTACTTGCTTATTATTTTTCTTTTTCAACATATCCCATACAATATCCATGACGTGAAACTAAAACATTTATCAAAATCAAATACATACAAAAGTTACAAGCGTATTAAAAGTCCTGGATTGTACACATATTTGGTGAATGTTTATTTATGTACCGTAATGTCCTAGAAGCGATACAACAAATCAAATAATTTTAGTTTCACAGCATAGTATATTTTATACTATTTAAAAATATTTTTGTTTCATTTCGATTTTTGGGATATTTGTCCTCAAATGATAGGAACCACCAAAACCATTCTCGAGATTTTTTAAAACATGAATGTTGTCTCGCGTTATATTGCCTCTCACACTTCGGTTAGATCCGTACGAGCCCGGGAAATGAACGTTCGGGCCAACCAATAACAGTCAGTCAGTGCTCTATAATCCGAAGTTGAATGTAGAATGAAATAGCGAGCATAGCGACCCCGTGCGCGACTGACTTCAAGTCGCCGACTACAGGCCTCATAAGTAAATATTCCATAAAGGTGAATGATGCGGGTATTTGTTATTTATTAATATAATTTTAATTCAGACCAAGTCCATATTTTGTTAGTAACAGAAATGCGTAAAACTATATTAGTACACACATTAATAATTGAAATATTCATTTTACATTAAACATTAGAGCTCTGGGGGGCTAGCATGGTGCCACATTAACACCATTTGACAGTAAATCCCATACATTTACTGTCAAAATGGTGTATAAAATGGTGTTAAAGTGGCAACCATGTTAGACCTGCAGGACCCCATATGTATGAAGTTCCAGTGCCGCACAACAGGACGGTGGTAGAGCTGATGCCAGGCTCGACTGTGGAGTAATACCACCATCTTACTCGCAAATCCTCCCGAAGTTAGTAAGAGAACAGCTCTCAGGCAAAACCAGGCGGCCCACCATTGCCTGGGACCGATGGATGGCGGTATATCCATCCCCAATTGCCGGGCCTTATATAAAACAGACTGGTGACGGGCAGCGGCGTCACTGGTGCGAGGGTTTCGGCACCGGCACCAATCCGCCTACCCAACGTGTGTGAGTATGGGCATTTCTTCCAGGAGGACCACCAGGAGTGGCGAAATCCTGGAAAGGCCTATGCAGCAGTGGACGAAACAGGCTGATGGATGGATGGACAACTGGACAATCCATCCGATCCAATATGGTGTTGAGAAGGCTGCTGGGACTGTCTCTCACGCGCCGCATGGGAGGCTACTCGTTTGCGTACTATCGACTCAAAGCTGTCAATACGAGCCTCGGTAAACATACCTGATGCGGTGCAGAAGCGAGGCAGTCCCATCAACATTCTCAGTCCATTATTATATTGGACGCGCAGAACACTGAGCGATTTGCGAGTGCAACCAACCCACAGGCTGCACGTGTAAAATGTCTGGCAGTATGCCTTGAAAAGGGTGATTTAACTTCTCATGTTGCTCCGTATCGCCAATGCTCAGATCATCAGAGAGGTCCTCGGTGACCCAGTGCCCCAGGTATTTGAATTTAGTGACTCTGCTCAACTCACTATTATGTTTTCGCCACATTTATTGCATTATTCCTTAAAGTTGGAAATGAACCCTTTGAAATTGAACTCTATGAATCGGAATCACTAAATAAAACAAAAAACCGTTAAAAAAAGGTTTTCTTTAAATGTTAAACCTACGCGATGTGATATGTGACTGAGAATAGACAATACCTATTTCCGGCGGTAAATAATGCACATAGACTATACCTATATTAGGTATGTACACGTACCTTAGTATTTGTAATTGTGATTCAAAATCATCTAAGTATACAAATGTGTTTTTACAAAGGAAAATTGTTTTTGGTTTTTGGGTGTTAATGTCATTTACATTATATGCACATTAAATATCTTTGATATGCACATTACGATTTGACATTTATCGCACGTATTAAACATGTAAATATTATTTAAGTTATTTTTATGTAATAAGCAGAGATCGGAACACGGGTGCGATTTAAGGCGCTACCAATCATAAAAAAAAAATCCCGGGATTCCAAGAAATTTCTTACATGATTTGGAAATCCCGGGATTTATGAAGTCGAAAAATTCTCTACTACCTAACTTGAGTTTAAAAAAGGGTCTCCAAATCGTGTTTATTTGTCTTAGAAAAAATATTTAATTTTATATTTAAGTGCATTTTAAAATTTAAAACACTGAGTACCTAATATATTGGGAACAGAGAAGCGATCCCATAAAACGGTTTTTTTGGGTAACTAGCTTGGAAAGCACCCAAAATTTAGCGCAGCGACTACGAGCTACCCCATAAACTTTTTGTATGATGTCTGCTAGAACTTACGTTCTACTATCTTACTAGATAGCGCTGTTAACGAACTTTAAGTTATTCAGTTATTTATATTTACACGATGACTCGAAATCACGCGATACTATGAAAAGTAGATATGACTAAAAATCCCGGTATTTCTTACGGGTGCAATTACAATAAAAGTTAATAGAACTAAGAATCCCGAAATTTCCTGGTAATCGGTACTTTAGTAACGGATATAAATACATTACAAGGATTCCGAATGAGGATGATTCTACTGCTTGTAATATACACAATCTTTCTCTTTAAATTAATAACAGGAAATGGTTACTAAACTAAGTAAATAAAACAATCATGTGATTTTTAGAGTATATCCATAATTTCTTAAGTCTTAAATCTTAAGTGTGGCGTGTGGCAACATCAAGATATCTCTTGTCCCTTTCCATTTTATAAAATAAAAAATATCTTAATGTTGCCACATGCCACACATAAGATTTAAGCGAATCACACAATAGAAAGGGCCCAAAAGTATATTAATGCTGCCACATGTCGCTACGCGCTGTTACCTCATTTCCCTTAAATCTGTGGCAAAGGGGGCGCTGTCGTCGCTTGGCTGAGGATATGAAGCCTTATTTTTTTACCCTAAGGATAAGACGTGTGGCAACATTAAGATATTTTTGTCTCTTTCCATTTTATGGTTTGCTTAAATTCGTAGGTGTGATTCTGACTCATTCGCTTACTTCGGTTTGTCGAGTGCTGTATTTTGTCTGTGTGTTCTGTGCGATCGATCTATCTGTTTGACCCTTGCTTGTTACTTGGATTTTGGATTTCTCTGCATTTGGCATTTTTGGCTTGGATAAACGGATTTCGATATTTTGCAACTGGATTGAATACCTTTGAAACGAATTGGCGTTGTTTGGGTGAGTAGATTTTTTTTAAATCTTGTTAAATTAGCATTATTATGGGGTAGCTCGTAGTCGCTGCGCTAAATTTTGGGTGCCCTTTCCAAGCTAGTTACCCAAAAAAACCGTTTTATGGGATCGCTTCTCTGTTCCCAATATATTAGGTACTCAGTGTTTTAAATTTTAAAACGCACTTAAATATAAAATTAAATATTTTTTCTAAGACAAATAAACACGATTTAGAGACCCTTTTTTAAACTCAAGTTAGGTAGTAGGGAATTTTTCGACTTCAGAAATCCCGGGATTTCCAAATCATGTAAGAAATTTCTTGGAATCCCGGGATTTTATTTTTATGATTGGTAGCGCCTTAAATCGCACCCGTGTTCCGATCTCTGGTAATAAGGCCCTAGATAATGCTTATAAGTGAAACCGGTCGGGTGTATTAAGTTAAATTATAATCCTGTACAAGTGTCTTATTTAACAAGATGTATAATAAGTTCCACCAAGTGCCGACAATCACAACCATCAACATCAATGCAATTGTTGTGTTGGAGAGAAATCTTTCACCAAAAGTTAAAAATAGGTGTAACGAGGAGCAGAGCGAGGAGGAGCGTGTTAGGTTGCTTGTGATCATAAATTTAGGGAGCCAAGCGGAGCAGAGCGGAGCGTGGAGACCACCTTGAGGTTAAAGTTATTAAAATTAATTTTAACAGAAATACGATATATGCCCAGCCTGACACGTTTAACAGACTATGAAGAATATTGCTTGGTATGGGTGTCTAAGTAAGTTGGCAGTAATAAAAAAACATTAATTTCCTGACCCCTCCCCAAAGGGGGGAGGCTATATACCCCCTCCCCCACTCCCACGTACCCCTCCCACTATACATAATATAATTATATAAGAGTCCTTCCGCAGAACTTGTTGTTTATGACCCTGAATCGTGATCATGGGCGTAGCTATAACTTTCTCATGGGAGATCTAAACATGCAAAATAATGTTGACCTCCCATAGTAATTGACTCGGGGCTGGGATTGCGTCTGTACGGAACACCAAATTTCACAAGGGTCGGTCATCAAATCCTGATACTGAACACTAACAGAGCCTTCAGTATGAATTTGAAGAAACATAACGTAAATATTCCTCAATTATATAATAATATTCCCCCCCCACCTTATATACGCCCGTGCGTGTGGATCTTCGCTCGGCGGGTATTATGTGAACATTAACCACTTAGGTAGAAACAAAAAAAAGCATAATTGTAGTTGAAGTTATTTATTATTTTTATTTCGCAACCGCACATTGTTTTGCTCACGTTGCAACCTACTTTATTTACTTAGCGACAATTTATACATTTTTACTGTTTTTAAAGTAGTACGAATCCAACTGTCGATACCGACACATATAGAGAAAGAGACGTCAAACTTAACTCTGTACTTACGTCAATATAGTACCTTAACTGAGGTTTCTTCTATTCTTTCTCTTCGTGCTCCACAACTCAATAACTACAACTTCATTCAAATGTACGGAACCTTAACTATTAGCTCCTACATTTTATGGTCCTTCGAGAGTTTACTTCAGTGTTGTTTAAAGTCCTCATCTACTCAGAGAAGCGATTCGGTTTGACTGGCCTTCCACAAGCGGATCTCCCCAGTCAGATTGAGAAGGCGCACACATTGTAGATAGGATAATAAGCACACTGAGGCGCAGGAACAGCAGCACCTTTGATCCACGGACTGCGGAGTTACTTCAGAATTCTACAAGTTTCGGAGCGTGAAAACTTCAAGTTACGAGATTTGAAGAAAATCCTGAACGCGAAGACTACCGAAACTTCGTGGTCTTTGCCAAGCTTACCATCTGGCATCGTAAACTACACACGTGACAGATAATAAAAACTTTAACTAACTTCAAGATATTTCCTTAACTGCATATTTTCTTCAGACAACTGAGAAGAAAATTAACCAACTTTACTAACTTTAGTGACTAACTTCAGTGTATCTTATTGACTACATATTTTCTTCACGCAACTGAGAAGAAAATCAACTTAAGATGGAAGCTCTTTCGCTTCAGTCAACTTGCTTCGAAAGTATTAAAACTTTATGTACCAACTATAAAAAGGACAGCGTGTCGAGAAAAAGTGAAGACTACCTAACTAAGCGGCTGGAATCGCTCGAAGACTTATGGGCTAATTTCAAGTCGCGTCACGAGGTTCTCGAACAAAAAATTGAAGATAAAACCATCAACTACTTCCAAGACGATGTATATAACCGAACCGACATAATGTATGAAGCTACAAAAGCCGATATTATATATCTCTTGGCATCCCTACGCAAGCCAAAAGATGTGAACTTTGATCTTACTGGTATCGCGGAAAAGGGTTACAACAATAACAACAACTTAAAGCAACTGCTCAGCAAGCAAGAATGCAACTTTAAAGCTCTCGACCGAGCAATGTCGAAAATTGACATTGACACAACTAGAGATAAATGGGAACTTGAAGATCACCTTACCATCTTAAAATCAAAGTGGGACAAGATCGATAGTCTCCACTGGGAACTAGAAGCTCAACTGAACGGGTCCAACGAAACTTATTACGGCATGTTTGTCAATATTGAGGGCAAATATGACGCGATGAAGAAAGCTCTCAATGACAAGATTTGGTCTACAATTCACTACCAAAGATCAGCGCCGAGGGTAGAGGTTCCAGAGTTTTCCGGAAAGTATCAACAATGGATTTCCTTCAAAGATCTTTTTGTCGAAACTATTCATAACAACCCGACGATAAATGATGCACAGAAGATGCAGCATCTCAAAACTAAGCTGCGGGGAGAAGCGGAGAAGTTGGTGCAACACTTAACTATTAGCACCGACAACTATCACGGGTGTTGGGAAATACTAAACCAACGGTATGACAATCAACGCCTACAGTTTACTTCCTTCATGAATGCGATGCTACAGCTTCCAGTTATCCAACAACCTGAGGCTTACAACCTCAAGAAGTTGCATGACGTCACAACTGAATGTTTGAACGGACTGTCAAACATTGGCCTAAATACATCTTCTTGGGATCCTATCATTGTGCATCTTATGGCACAAAAGCTAGACTCAAGAACTTATCAAGAATATATAAAGGAGCTTCCCGATCAAAGGGCGTTACCCAACTTACAAAACTTCCTGTATTTCTTGGAAAGCAAGTTTATGGCTTACGAAACCATAAAAAATCCAAAGAAAGTATTCGGTGAAAACCAAAAACCAACTTCATCCAGCTCAGCAGAGAAATCCCATTGGGCCAAAAAACCCAATTTTGACTTCAAGAAAGCTCAATCAAGAATTTATCATGCAACATATGGACAGTGCCCATTTTGCAATAATGACCACGTGCTAATGCAATGTCCTAAGTTCGTTGACTTAGATCCAGTTCAACGAAATAATACAGTTGCGAAATTGCATATTTGCAAAAACTGTTTATTTAGCCACGGAAATGAACAATGTACGTCGGCTAAAACTTGCAAGGAATGTAATATGAAACATCATACGCTATTGCACAAAACTGTCAGTAAAGGGGGTCATAACAATGGAAAGGAATGGAGTAAACGACCTATACCTATTTCGAACAACCAGCAGAGCTCAAATCACCTTTCAACTGAAGATATGGGGGTCCTGCTAGCTACAGCTCAGATTCAGATAAAATCTAGCAACGGAACTTACGTCACACTTTTTTCACTGATAGACCAAGGGTCAGAAATATCTCTGGTTTCCGAGAGCGCTGCACAGCTACTGAAACTACCTAGAAAGAAACTAAATGCAACGATCTCTGGCGTGGGATCTGCAGCGGGAAACTGTAGGGGAAGCCTGGAGCTTACCTGCAAGTCTATAAACTCTGACTTCACTTTCAAAACTCAAGCATTGATTTTGAAGAAACTAACAAACAACTTACCTCACTCTACATTCGAAAAGGTCAACTGGCCGCACTTAGAAAACTTGAAACTCGCCGACCCAGACTTCAACGTCTCCCGCCCAGTGGACTTACTGCTAGGAGCGGACGTGTATTCTGAAATTATCATGGATGGAGTCCTGAAAGGAGAAAAACAATCCCCCATAGCACAGCAAACACGCTTAGGGTGGATTTTGTGTGGCAAATTTAAAACTTTCAATTGTCACGTAACTTTATTGAACTTGAACGAGCTAACTAAGTTTTGGGAAAGCGAAGATATTTCTCCAAACAAGGATGACATATCTGAAGATGATCAATGCGAAGAACATTATAAAACTACCGTCCAACGAGATCAAAAGGGAAGATATATTGTGAAAATGCCACTATGTTCCGATTTCGAAGAAAAACTGGGAAAATTAAAGTCGATTGCAATTTCACAATTTCTTCAGCTTGAAAAACGACTTGAAAGAAACAAAAAACTTGCTCTGATGTACAAGGAGTTCATGAGAGAGTATTTGGAACTAGGCCATATGAAGCTGTCATCTCCTGCCACGAGCTCTGTTGAATGCTATCTGCCTCATCACGGGGTCTTAAGGCAAAGCTCAACCACAACAAAGTTAAGGGTAGTTTATAATGGAAAGCAAAAAACTACAAGTGGCAGGAGTTTAAACACCGTATTAAAAAAGGGTCCAAATCTGCAACAAGACATTCAAGCCCTTATTCTAAAGTGGAGGTCTTATAAATATGCCTTCACTGCCGACATAGAGAAGATGTACCGCTGCATATGGATATCAGAAAATCAACAATCGCTACAGAAAATTATTTGGCGAAACACACCTACAGAAAAACTACAAGAATATCAACTATGTACCGTGACTTACGGCACAAAATGCGCACCGTGGCTGGCAATGAGAACACTAAGACAACTTGCGCTAGATGACGGTGACAAATATCCAGCGCTGAAAAACGGTACAACAGCTGCTGAAGTACTTCAAAACGATTTTTACGTCGATGACCTCATTTGCGGCGCAAATTCAATGAAGATAGCGAAACATCTACAAATGTCACTCATTAATCTACTAAAAGGAGGTAGCATGAACTTACGCAAATGGGCGAGTAACCACCCGACGCTGTTAGAAGACTTAACAGAAGATCAAATTTCAAAACAAAACGTCTTTGACTTCAAACACGAAGAATCTATGAAAACCTTGGGCTTGGGTTGGAACCCTGTTACCGATACATTTACGTTTTACTGGAATCTTACTGAAAATTCCACGGACAAACTAACGAAGAGGTTTTTACTGTCGGAAATCTCAAAACTTTATGATCCGTTAGGATGGTTATCTCCAGTGACCATCACAGCCAAACTATTATTCCAGCAAGTATGGATAAGTAAACTCGGATGGGACGAAGAAATGCCGAGCGAAATTAAAAAACAATGGCTGAAACTGAAAAAGGAACTCCCCGATGTACAAAACATCAAACTTAACAGGTGGATCGGGGGAAAACAACATATAGAACTACTTGGTTTCTGTGACGCAAGCGAAAAAGTTTATTCTTGCGTAATATATACTCGCGTCCTAGACGACAACAATCAGCCGAGCCTAACTTTACTCGCCGGCAAAACTAGGGTTGCCCCTCTTGCACAAAAAACAAGTTTACCGCGTCTTGAACTCTGTGGGGCCTTACTCCTGTCGCAACTCATGGATAAAGCAAAGAAAGCTTTCAATTCATACAATGTCTCGATACAAGCATGGTGCGACTCTCAAGTAGTCCTAGCATGGTTACAAGGAGAAACGTCAAGATGGGAAAGATATGTGGCCAATAGAGTCACAAAAATTAAGCTGAACATCCCTGCTGACAAATGGAACTATGTCAAATCAGAACTTAATCCAGCTGACTGCGCATCCAGAGGGCTGTATCCAAGCAAACTAACAAACTTCAATTTATGGTGGCAAGGTCCAGAGTTCCTGCAAAACATTGGGGGACAAGAGAAACCCAACAACTTGAAATGTTTTTACACTACAAACATTGAGAGTTCGGAAGAAACTGTGACAGCCCTAACTATCACTCAAAACAAAGACTTAATAATTGAATTGTTAAGTAAATACAGTTCATTGACTCGCGTTACGAGAGTTACAACTTGGATACTTCGGTTTATCGCAAACTTACGCGATAAGAAGAAATCCGACACCAACTACCTAACTACATGCGAACTTACTGCAGCGAAGGAGCTAATCATCAAAACTATACAACTTATTGACTTTCCACGTGAATTCAAGCAACTTAAGAAAAACGAAATTTTAATTAAGCAAAGCAGCATCTACAAATTAAACCCTTATCTGGATAAAAAGGGAATCATCAGAGTCGGTGGACGACTGAGAAACTCCAGCCTGCCATCCGAGATGAAAAATCCTATTATCTTATCTCGAAGTGGGCGACTCACTCAACTAATCATACATCAAGCGCATCTATCCACTTTACACGGAGGTGCGCGACTGACACTATCCCACATCCGACAGCGATACTGGATTGTTGGAGGGAACAGAGTTGTTAAGGCTCAACTTCGTCGCTGTGTAATATGTGAGCGATTCAAAGCGACACAAAACAGTCAATTAATGGGCGATCTGCCGCAGCTAAGAACTACCCCTTCCCGACCTTTCACTCATACTGGAGTCGATTACACGGGAAATGTAAATTTGAAGTTAAATAAGGGAAGAGGCGTGAAGACATCGAAAGCCTACATCGCTATCTTCGTGTGCATGGCTACAAAGGCGGTGCATATTGAACTAGCATCCGACCTATCTACGGAAACTTTCCTCGCTGCATTTCAAAGAATGTGTGCAAGGCGCGGCACGCCAAAACATGTGTACTCTGACTGTGGAACGAATTTTATTGGCGCCTCAAGGATGCTGCGTCAAGAATTTGAAGAGTTCAAACAACTACTAACTCCTGAATTCTTTACTGAAATTGCAAAAATGGAAGTGGGGTGGCACTTTAACGCCCCCGCGTGGCCAAACGGCGGGGGTGGGCTTTGGGAGGCTGCCGTTAAGTCAATGAAATACCATCTCAAGCGAGTGTTGGGAGAGCAAAAGCTCACTTTCGAAGACTTAACGACACTACTAGCAAAGATTGAAGCATGCATGAACTCTAGACCACTCTGCCCCATTACTGAAGATCCGGAAGAGTTCTACAATTACTTGACACCCGGTCACTTCCTTACCGGAAGCCCCACAATGACGCTGCCATTATCTGACTATAAAGATGAACGAAACTTAACTTTACGCAAAAGATGGCAACAAACAGAACACATGCTGCAACAATTTTGGAAAACCTGGTCCAATGAATACCTTACTCAGCTACAGGCTATAAGCAAGTGGAATAAGGTGACAAAAAATATACAGAAAGATGATATTGTGTTGATCAAAGACAACAACTTGCCACCTGGAAAATGGGCCATGGGGCGAGTAATGGAACTTCACGCCGGTACCGATGGCTACGTTCAAGTTACAACTGTGAAAACACAAACTGGCGTTATAAAACGACCTATTGTCAAACTGGTGCCCCTTCCCGTGGACTCCATACCAGAGGCGCATGACGACTCTGATGTTGGATCTAAAAACATACAACGAGAAAAAACTACTCAACAAACAACCTTAACAACTAGACGAAAGATAACGGGCAAGAAAACTTTGACTACAATGTTGGCCGTACTACTGACAATGTTTGCATTTATAACTGGATCAGACGGCTCAACAATGAAATCAAATGCTCACATTACGAACTTCGAACCTGAGCGTCCTATTTACTACGACAGAATGGGAAAACTACAGCTGATACATGATGATTGGACATTACTCATGTACTACAACTTAACTAACTACTGGGAAGGTGTCCGTCGAATCGAAGGTTACCTCAAAGGAGTCATAGACTTATGCGAAAAAACGGACCCAAGATACTGTAAAACGACCTTGGAGCAGTTACTTCACGAGGCGGAACTTCTCAAATACTACAACACTATTCTACTGACACCGCACAAACATTTATCGAAGCGGAAGAAGCGAGGTTTGGTAGACGGAGTTGGCTATCTATCTGTTCGGTATTTTGGATCAACGGTTCGCAGATAAATACCAGCAAGATATTAAGGCTATCCAGACTAACGAAAACTTCTTACTGGAACTAATAAAGAATCAAACATCAATAGCGGAACTGGAAAACAATGCTTTGAAAAGAAGTGAAGAAAACATTCTGCGACAGTTTACGCTCATCGACCACTTCATGCAGCTAACTAACTCAAACTTCGCAAAGATCGAATCAGAAATGGAAATAGTGATGGCTTCAAACTATTTTAACTCCGCTTCATTTGCTGCATACCTACTGATAAACAACTTGAAAACAGTTCAGGAAATGCTCTACAATACTTTAACTAATATCTACAAAGGTCACATAGACATCCACCTGCTATCTCCAGTCGTCTTGATTAAGCAGCTGAATGAGATATCTGGAAGTCTTCCAAGAACTTTATCCTTGCCAGTTGAAGACGTCAGAGGGGATTTGAAGGAACTGTATAAGTTAATTTCCGTAAAAGCACGAGTGACAACTAACTACTTCCTCTTTGAGATCCACATTCCACTCATCTCGGATGAAAATTACAACTACTACCGAGCTATTCCACTACCCATCAAAACTGAGATGGGAGCAGCGGTGATTCAGACATACTCTAGCTACATTGCTGTCAACTTCGAGAAGAATACTTACATCTCTTTGACAGAAAATGAACTGAAGCTATGTTCGCAGCAAAAATCTGATAGCTATCTCTGTGACATGAACCTACCAGTATTCAACTTACACAACAACAAAGCGCCGTGCGAAGCAAAACTCCTAAGTCATCAAACTGCCTTACCATGTGATATGCAAAACATTCCTTGCAAGGACGCTTGGATTAAGTTACGAGCACCGAACAGCTGGCTGATAATATGCTGTGATAGATGTTCATTGCGAACAATATGCGATAAGGACATAACATCGTACACTATGAATACTTCCGGGTTAGTAACTTTAGAGCCAGGATGCGTACTCCAGTCCAAGGATTCAAGCATTTACTCTCACAATCAATACAGAAGCAAGGTGAACATAAACATGGCCAACGAACTGACTATACCTACAATAAACTCATCTATAAACAAGATTGTGAATATAACTCATTATTACCATACGCAAAAACATCTGTTAGGAGGACTGCAGACTGAAGAAATTGAACGGCGCCTAACATACCAGAAGGAACGTGAGGTCAACTTGCCGTCCGCACTATCAACTCACGACATCCAACAAGATGTGATTTGTTACACGTTGCTGGGAGGAGCAGCCGCTCTTATCATCTGGGGCATATACAAAAGATGTTGCCTACATCGATGCAAAAGGCAGGATAGGAGAGACGCCACAGCAACACAAGACCACGAGAACATCGAACTACGAACCGTGCGTAATTTTACCGGCAGTCAAACAAAAGGTGGCAAGAGCGGAACTCATCAACAAACAGAGCCTCCCCGGCAGGAGCACGGGGACCACAGCGAGCCGACGCCACCACAACCACGGCCACGGCTGGATATTATGCGCACACAAGCGGATAATATTGCCTTCGACTTTAATTAATTTGTTACAGAATTTATTTGCTTTGTACTGGCCTCTCTTTCTCTTATTTTATCTTTTTTATTATCTTTTTTGGGGTTGCCAATATGTACGGTTTCGCAACCGCACATTGTTTTGCTCACGTTGCAACCTACTTTATTTACTTAGCGACAATTTATACATTTTTACTGTTTTTAAAGTAGTACGAATCCAACTGTCGATACCGACACATATAGAGAAAGAGACGTCAAACTTAACTCTGTACTTACGTCAATATAGTACCTTAACTGAGGTTTCTTCTATTCTTTCTCTTCGTGCTCCACAACTCAATAACTACAACTTCATTCAAATGTACGGAACCTTAACTATTAGCTCCTACAATTAAGTACATTGTATATTACTTATGAATACATCTACTTCATTATTTCTTAATGAGCCCGATTTGATTCTTAGTTTACTTAGTAAAAACAGAAAGCTACCTTAATACAGACTTATAAATAACTTAGGCATTTAAGAAACTTATAAGAAATACTCAGGTAGTAATGCTAATATTATTTACAAAGAAGAACAAAATAATCTTAGCAATTTAAATAATACATTTTTATCAGATAATATTTTTCGAGTGAAATTCATCGTCTTGTACTTCCACTAAATAGAGATCAAACAGAAAACAAATATCAAAAACCGGCCAAGTGCGAGTCGGACTCGCGCACGAAGGGTTCCTTACCATTATCTATAAAAACGGCAAAAAAATCACGTTTGTTGTATAGGAGCCCCCTTTAATATTTTTTTTATTCTGTTTTTTAGTATTTTTTGTTATAGGCGCAACAGAAATACATCATCTGTGAAAATTTCAACTGTCTAACTATCACGGTCCATGAGATACAGCCTGGTGACAGACGGACGGACAGGGTAGATAATAAAGCCGATTACAAAATCTTTAATTTTAGTTTTAGTGTTGTCAAATATAATTATCTTCATTCCATAATTTTTCTTTAGTGGTAAGCAACAGAAGCTATATTTCTTTGGAAAATTTCAAGTTTTGACAGCAATCTACATCATTATGGTTCGTTGGGATTCGAACCCATGCATTTATTCTGTATAAATGTTTCGCCTAGGCCATGCAATTTCTCATCATGTTGAGAAGTTTTTCATTACCAACCCGTATTGGAAAATTTACGCCTAGAGGTAGAGAACGTCGCATGTACAGTGGAGACGACATCAAGCTATACGCATGCAGTACAACATTAGCCCCTACAGAGAAGAGTATAAGATAGGTACAAAGTTCGAAGTGTCTTACTTGATGCGGTCTCCACTGTACCTATACAATAGTGTGTATGTCGTCGTGGCCATATCATAACATTGGTCATATGATGAAGTACGAATATGAAAATGAGACGATAGTCTTTCAACAGAAAGTAAATTTGTGTCAAGCTGGCCCGAACTAGGCCCCAAGGTGCCCCCCCCCACACATCGTAAACATCACTACGCCAATGTCAATTGACATTTAACAATGTCAAAGTGTTGATAAAATAACGACCAAGCCGAATTAATTTGTTATGTCATTCCCAATTTGCCAATACTAGTTAGTCTTGGAGACCAGCTCAAAGTTCCTTTCGAGATGATGCGCTCTCTTCGCGCGGTACTCCATCAGCTCTATCGTCGTGTACCCTGAGAAACCCACAAATAGGAGGCCTAGTAGTATGTACAACCTGCAACAGAATAATGTATGGTTATATTACGTACTGAACAAGTTCTCTAGATTCTCAAAAATGCTTAGATCCAACAAACTGAATAGGTATATGTTCAGTAAGTAAGCTCACCTCGTCCTCACACACAGATAGGGTGCTGTAGCGTAGGCGAGCACACTCCCAGTCGCCTCCCACAGTCTGAAGTTCGAGTACGCTGCTTCCTCGTTGCCGGGGAACAGGATACCGGATAATGCTACAAGAAACACTGGCCATTATTATTGTTCCACGTTTGGATTGCGAATGAGGTGCTAACGTCAACTTTACGCGGATGTATGAAATGACAGTTACCAAAGGTAGGATGTGCAATAGTAATTATGATACAAGTGAGCTGCGTTGGATATTACAGTCGAGGTGGGAGCCGAGAGTGTAATGTCTAATGCTCACGCGTTTCATACGACGTTTTTCAACAAACTTGCGAGGAAAAATAATAAAATTTCACTGTCTTTTTTCCTAAATAATCGAAAACATAGCTATGAACTAACAATTTTCTTTGAAAAATGGCGACGGAGATTTTGTTTATTGCGCAGATGGAAATACGGCACTGACTCAAAAAGCCAAACAACCAAGTATTGCCAAACAGCCAAATATGAAATATTAACAAACTGAATATTTTTGTATTCACAACAAAAATTTGAGTTAATATGTTAATAAAATTAAATAATTTGATGAAATTGTATGATTATTTATGATTATTTATCACAGACCTAGATACCATAACAACAACACTCAACACAGAAACTACACAAACCAACTAAAACTAATTACTTCATATTTAGATGGCAGCCATAAGCTAAAAAACCTAATCCGGGACAGTCTTCCTATCCTCAACCAAAACGATGGAACAAAAGACTTACTACCACGGAACCCACCAATCTGCTATAGACAAAATGCTAACATAAAGTCCATCTTAACTAAAACAAAACCTACAGCACCAACCACCAACACCACAAGCCCGGGCACAACACCATGTCAGCGGCCACGATGCAAAACCTGCGCCATCATCAACCCAAATACACTCATAAATACTCACCATACACAAAAACCCCTGCATGCACAACCGAATACAACATGTAAGACAAGCAACTGTATCTACCTCTTAGAATGCCGACATTGCCCAGCTTTTTATGTAGGTGAGACAAAAAACGCACTCCACATCCGCATCAATCAGCATCGCCATACATGTGACTCCATAAACAACAACACTCTACCAGTACCGACCCACACACGTATTCACAATTCACCTTTCAACCAGTGTTTCACAGTTCGCGTCATTAAGTCATTCCATCCAGCTCTCACAGACATCCAGCTTCGCACATGGGAGACTTCATTCATCTGGTCGCTTGGTGCCCACTTTGGACCAGGCCTCAATAAACAACATTAAATCAAACCACAGCTAACCTCTCGAGCCAAATCTAGACTTCTTGTGCTGTGTAGCAGGCACACAAAACTACTATTTTCTTCCTTTTTTTTTAACCTGTCATATTTATATTTATTTGTCTTTGTCAATGCAACTGATGCCGAGTCCAAAAGAACTCGAAATATATCTTGCTAATTTATTTATGTGCAAATTTTAACTAGAATTAATATATATATAAATATTTATAAAGAAAAGCCGAAGGGTAACATATACATTTTATTATATAAAAAAAAAATTCAACCGTAATATAAAGAAAGTCACTTATTTAAATATTCATCTATTGAGTAGAAGCAGTTTGTCAGCAGATACTGTTCCAGTTTACATTTAAAAAGATTAAAATTCTCAATATTTTTCATATCAGTGGGCAATTTGTTGAACAGTTTTACGGCTTGATAGCGGCTGCAGTGACTAACCACTTGAGCAGTGGCTTTGGTGTTTCTATATAAACGTCTTGCCTTTTTGACAGTAAGCGTTTTTTATTAGTGTCATTGCTCTCAAATTTATGTAGATTTTTCACTAAGTCGCAAAGCAAAACAAAAATATAAAGACAGGGAGCAGTCAATATTTTAAGATTCTTAAAAAATTCTCGACATGATGTCCAAGGTGGTGTGCGAACCATGGTTCTAATGCTCCGTTTCTGTGCTATGTAAGCCGTATTAATGTTGTAGGCAAAACTATTTCCCCAGAATTTAATATACGATTTTCAGTTGTTGCAGACTTATTTCATCCCTAAGACTGCGCAAAGCGTAACATGCTGAACTAATTGACTTTTCTACAGCACATAATTCCTGTTTCCAGTTTAAGCAGCTGTCAATATTAATACCTAGAAACCTAACAACCTCAACCAGTTGTATGCCGTTGCCTTTAAAGACATGTTAATATTAAGCGCATCCTTATTTTGTGAGGTGGATTTAAACAAAATAGCGTTTGTTTTATTTGTGTTAACTTCCAAATTGTTGACTCTAAACCAATCCCAGAAAGCTGAAAGGGCCAAGTTACATTTATCGTTCAGATCTCTTATATTTTTTGCCGATATAATGGCATTCGTGTCGTCTGCATATACAACAAGATTAATGTCCTCCCGAAGTTATTTGGGAGAGAGTAAGAGAACGGCTCTTAGGCAAGACCAGGCGGCCCATTATTGCCTGGGACCGATGGATGGATGGCGGTTTATCCATCCCCAAATGCCGAGCCTTATACATATAAAACAGACTGTTGACGGTTAGCAGCGTCACTGGTGCAAGGGTTTCGGCACCGCGCTCACCAACCCACCTGCCCAGCGTGTGTGAGTATGGGCATTTCTTCCAGGAGGACCGCCAAGAGTGGCGAAATCCTGGAAAGGCCTATGGCCAACAGTGGACGAAACAAGCTGATGGATGGATGGATGGTGATGTATTTACCATTAACCTGGACCAGCCAGACAGCATCTGCCGTGCCCCACACCGCAGCGAGCAAGTAGAACACCATCCACTGTTCAGGGTTTGGTCTCCAGGACAACAGGGCTGATATCAGTATTATATTGAGAACCTGAAAAAATAAGTTTATGTTTTATTCACCTATACTTATTAAACCTAGCTCTGGGTCTTCTTTCTCTCTACTCTCTAGCAAAGGTCACATGTCATACATGTAAGTAAGTATCACACTATCATCACATCACACTCACACTAATATTATAAATGCGAAAGTTTGTGTGTGTGTGTGTGTTTGTTACTCCTTCACGCTGAAACGGCTGGACGGATTTAGATGAAATTTAGAATGGATATAGCTTATACCAGGGGTGGGCAGACTTACACCATCGGCGATCTACCACAGTAAAATTGTACGACAAGCGATCTACTCGCAAGCAGAAAAAAAGCAATTACAAAGGCCTTTATTGTAGGTATCTAGCTACGTACATATTACTTACACGTAGATGAATGGCACTCCGTGTTTTCCGCTAATTCCTCGTAGGATGGAACGTATTTACTAAGTGCCAAACGTAAGCACGAAAACAGAGGTTCGTCAGTAAGCCGATTGCGGTATTTTTGACTTAATTATTTTCATATCAGAAAAAGCAGATTCGGACAAATACATTGATCCAAACAAAGCAGTCAAATGCTGGGCGATTTGCTTTTTAGATTTGGGTATTTTTCTTGGCTTAAAAGAGACCAAAATTTGGTATCTATTGCTCTTGCTCTGGCTATGAGGTTTAATTATCTGCATCGTCTCGTTTTCAAGAGAAGGCAAGTCCATGTCAAAGGTATTCGATATTTCAGAAGCAGTCATTTCAACATTCTCACAAGAAAATTGATAATCATAAGTATACCAATGTTCGTCAATTTTCGTAAGTCGGAAAAACGTTTTTCAAACTCACAGAGAATATTTAGTCTTGGTCTATTTTAAATTGTTTTCCTGATGAGTATTCTTTTTGTAGTACAATTCCGTTATTATTGGGCCGGCCGGGCAGGGCTTTGTAAACAATTAGATATATTTTTGTACAGCTTGGCAAAAAAAGAGTTTTGCGCGGTGACAGATGAAACTAAATATTTTGGTCGTAGTATACAGTTTTCCTCGTAGTGTGTGGTATGGCTAAATATGTGGTTATAGCGCCCTCATTTTTTCCAAACTCTTTTTTGCCAAGCTGTAAGTATGAACGCGATCGACCCTAAAACAGCTCACGATCAACCGGTCGATCGCGATCGACTGTTTGCCCACCCCCTTATACCCTTACTTAAGACAAAGGCTACTTTTATCCCAAACAAAGCCTGTCATTAAACCGAATAACACGCGGGTGGAGCCGCGGGCAAATGCCAGTTATTTATAATACGTAAAAGGGAACAGAGGATCCCTTGATAAGGTTGGAATCGATGTAGAGCTAACCATAAAATGTTTAGTACAAGTCTAGTTTTATTAGAAGTGTTTTTGCGCGTTCAGTACCTTTTGAAGGACCATAATTATATCGAGCTCGATAGCGCTTGATGCAGTGCTCTGTCTACTCTGTTGATCTAAATAGGGACAGACAATGGTGTATCGAGCTGTCAAAGTAGGTATGCACCATGGTAGAGGTGCAGGGCGTAGACGCGGATGATACCTTTTCGACATACCGGCAATCCACCGGCACCGGCACTGGCAACGGCGACGGTACGGCTAAGTTGGTATAAATGTAAATTCATACATTTTTACCACCATAACGTGCCGTCGCTGTATAAAATTCATACATTTTTACCACCTTAGCCGTACGTCGCCGTCGCCGTTGTCGGTGCCGGTGCCGGTGGATTGCCGGTAAATGGAAAAGGGGCCAATGCAAACACTCACCAGAGCGACGAGCATGACGGGATACCTCCCGGTGAGCTTGACCATGCTGCCGCCGATAGGCGCGGCGACCGCGTTCAGGACGCCGAAGCAGATCATCACGAAGCCGCTCGATATGGTGTACCATGGTAGAGGAGCAGGGCGTAGACGCGGATGATACGTAGTGAATGCAAACACTCACCAGAGCGACGAGCATGACGGGATACCTCCCGGTGAGCTTGACCATGCTGCCGCCGATGGGCGCGGCGACCGCGTTCAGGACGCCGAAGCAGATCATCACGAAGCCGCTCGATATGGTGTACCATGGTAGAGGAGCAGGGCGTAGACGCGGATGATACGTAGTGAATGCAAACACTCACCAGAGCGACGAGCATGACGGGATACCTCCCGGTGAGCTTGACCATGCTGCCGCCGATGGGCGCGGCGACCGCGTTCAGGACGCCGAAGTAGATCATCACGAAGCCGCTCGATATGGTGTACCATGGTAGAGGAGCAGGGCGTAGACGCGGATGATACGTAGTGAATGCAAACACTCACCAGAGCGACGAGCATGACGGGATACCTCCCGGTGAGCTTGACCATGCTGCCGCCGATGGGCGCGGCGACCGCGTTCAGGACACCGAAGCAGATCATCACGAAGCCGATGTTCTGAATGCCGTACGCGCAGCCGACGAACGCCTGCCCTCAATATACAACTTCAGGTTATGTACTAGAGTTCCCAAGACGCTATACTTTAACACAACACACAAGAATATGTGTTATTTATTCTGCATCTACCTACGTGTATAAGTATACAAAAAAAAATATTTCCTGGGATTTCAGTTAAATATTATTAGAGTGCACTACAAGATAGAAAAGATCAATCATAAAAAAACTTAAGTAAGAAAAATATTTTGAAAATGTTTCATCGGGCCAGGGGGCTTATTCTGTCTGTCGAATTATCCTTCTTGATAGTAAATACCCGTTTTATCTATCGAACTCCATGCATTTTTATAAGTGGTCACGAATATAACCCTGTTTGCGAAATACGAAATAGTACATTACGATACGTGTGACCTAAGTTGTCTATTATTGCACGGCGTGTTAGCGCCCGAGCGCAGCGAGGGTGCTAAGCGCCGTGCAATAATAGGCAACTTAAGACAAGTATCGTATACTATTTTATAGCACATGTGACATAAACCCGCACTTTACGCACGCTTTGGTGTGACCTAAGTGACTATTATTGCACGGCGTGTTAGCGCCCGAGCGTAGCAAAACGCCGTGCAATAATAGGCAACTTAGGTCACGGAAAAGCGTGCGTAAAGTGCGGGTTTAGGTCACAGTGTGCTATAAAATATTTTTTTGTGCTTCTATGTACTTGTTCAAGAACAACCAAGGGCTCAGCATAGGAAGTTTATTTTATGTATTTTACACAAAGAGTCCTGTATTGACCACTTACCGAGCCTCTAATATGAATTTGTCAATTGAAAGTATACGAAAGTCACCTTGTAGTGACGCCAGTCTGTCTGTATACATATAAGGTAAACTTTTATTTATGCAGCCATATTCTATTTATGCAGACTTATGCAGACTTAATAAGTAGTCGGTATCAAGGTTTGATGACCCTTTTTGGGAAATTCGAAAATTATTATTTTCCCTTTACCTACAAACGCAAGCCCAGCCCCGAGTCAACTTATGGGAGGTCAATATTGTATTTTAAGAAATTAGCAAAGTGTTATCGATCCGTCATACCAAGCCTGCGTTATGAATTATTGGCTGTATAAATAAAATAACATGTATTTTTTTATTGATCTAAATGGTCTTACATTTTTATAATCATTTTATTATATATATATACAAAAAACACGTTATCTAATAGCCAGATATATTTCGAAAATTATTATTGTCGGCATCAGTGGAATACACATAAATTATAATATTATAGTAATATGTACATGACGTTCTAATGGTGTATTTATTTTTTTGTATATATATAAAATAAAATGATTATAAAGCTGCATAAATAAATGTCACCTTATTTATTATGTTCTGTTTTAACTCGAGAACCTTAGATGCGGTTTTTTTTATTATTATCGTAGTGACCATAGATATCCGTGGTAGTGACCCTGGTCATATGGGCTATAAGGGGTGTTAAAAAATAGCGCTCAAGCCGGAAAGGGCGCAGAAATTGAATAAACGCTGGCAGAGCCGCGGGCAAAGGCTAGTCATTAATATAATAAAATTAAGATATTAATAACATGAACATGAACAGGTTAAGTTACAGTGTTGTGTATAAACGAGTTTTAAGTTAGCAATCATACACAACTAGACTCACAATCTCGCTCAAAAAGTGTCCGCGATGAATTATGTCACCGCTATGGGGTGACAAAATCGAATGACGATTTCGTACAACAAACATTGCATCTTATGTTAACGACATAACGTCTTAATTAAGATATTAATAACATGAACATGAACAGGTTAAGTGTTAGTGTTGGGTATAAACGAGTTTTAAGTTAGCACTCATTGACCTCTCATACACAACTAGACTCACAATCTCGCTCAAAAAGTGTCCGCGATGAATTATGTCACCGCTATGGGGTGACAAATTCGAATGACGATTTCGTACAACAGACATTGCATCTTATGTTAACGACATAACGTCTTAATTAAGATATTAATAACATGAACATGAACAGGTTAAGTGTTAGTGTTGGGTATAAACGAGTTTTAAGTTAGCACTCATTGACCTCTCATACACAACTAGACTCACAATCTCGCTCAAAAAGTGTCCGCGATGAATTATGTCACCGCTATGGGGTGACAAATTCGAATGACGATTTCGTACAACAGACATTGCATCTTATGTTAACGACATAACGTCTTAATTAAGATATTAATAACATGAACATGAACAGGTTAAGTGTTAGTGTTGGGTATTAACGAGTTTTAAGTTAGCACTCATACACAACTAGACTCACAATCTCGCTCAAAAAGTGTCCGCGATGAATTATGTCACCGCTATGGGGTGACAAAATCGAATGACGATTTCGTACAACAGACATTGCATCTTATATTAACGACATAACGTCTTAATTAAGATATTAATAACATGAACATGAACAGGTTAAGTGTTAGTGTTGGGTATTAACGAGTTTTAAGTTAGCACTCATACACAACTAGACTCACAATCTCGCTCAAAAAGTGTCCGCGATGAATTATGTCACCGCTATGGGGTGACAAAATCGAATGACGATTTCGTACAACAGACATTGCATCTTATATTAACGACATAACGTCTTAATTAAGATATTAATAACATGAACATGAACAGGTTAAGTGTTAGTGTTGGGTATTAACGAGTTTTAAGTTAGCACTCATTGACCTCTCATACACAACTAGACTCACAATCTCGCTCAAAAAGTGTCCGCGATGAATTATGTCACCGCTATGGGGTGACAAATTCGAATGACGATTTCGTACAACAGACATTGCATCTTATGTTAACGACATAACGTCTTAATTAAGATATTAATAACATGAACATGAACAGGTTAAGTGTTAGTGTTGGGTATTAACGAGTTTTAAGTTAGCACTCATACACAACTAGACTCACAATCTCGCTCAAAAAGTGTCCGCGATGAATTATGTCACCGCTATGGGGTGACAAAATCGAATGACGATTTCGTACAACAGACATTGCATCTTATATTAACGACATAACGTCTTAATTAAGATATTAATAACATGAACATGAACAGGTTAAGTTTTAGTGTTGGGTATTAACGAGTTTTAAGTTAGCACTCATACACAACTAGACTCACAATCTCGCTCAAAAAGTGTCCGCGATGAATTATGTCACCGCTATGGGGTGACAAATTCGAATGACGATTTCGTACAACAGACATTGCATCTTATGTTAACGACATAACGTCTTAATTAAGAAATTAATAACATGAACATGAACAGGTTAAGTGTTAGTCTTGGGTATTAACGAGTTTTAAGTTAGCACTCATACACAACTAGACTCACAATCTCGCTCAAAAAGTGTCCGCGATGAATTATGTCACCGCTATGGGGTGACAAAATCGAATGACGATTTCGTACAACAGACATTGCATCTTATAGTAACGACATAACGTCTTAATTAAGATATTAATAACATGAACATGAACAGGTTAAGTGTTAGTGTTGGGTATTAACGAGTTTTAAGTTAGCACTCATACACAACTAGACTCACAATCTCGCTCAATAAGTGTCCGCGATGAATTATGTCACCGCTATGGGGTGACAAAATCGAATGACGATTTCGTACAACAGACATTGCATCTTATATTAACGACATAACGTCTTAATTAAGATATTAATAACATGAACATGAACAGGTTAAGTTTTAGTGTTGGGTATTAACGAGTTTTAAGTTAGCACTCATACACAACTAGACTCACAATCTCGCTCAAAAAGTGTCCGCGATGAATTATGTCATCGCTATGGGGTGACAAATTCTAATGACGATTTCGTACAACAGACATTGCATCTTATGTTAACGACATAACGTCTTAATTTGGTTGAAGATTTTTGCTACTATGCACGTCGCACGTTCGGACACTTTCTGACGAACTTTTCTTAGAGACTGTGTGTCTTGTTGTTTATGAGAGGTCAATGTTAGCACTAAGTAAATCATTGCTAAACAAGCTGGACTGTGAAGGTTATTTCTACAATCCTATACCTCCATACATCGCGATCCCGGATCCGTCCATATCAAATAGATGTCACACAGCTTCCTGCGCGTGATTGGCAGAAACGGATCAAACTGAAAGACATTTCCTACCTCTATTGTGATTTAAAGTGTGACAAGGCTCTTTTGGCACGTGGATGGCATTGACATGGGGCGCAGCTGTGGAACAAGGGTTAAGTTTTATTTGGATTTTTTGGATAGCGATGTTAGTTCCGATTTCGGCCACGACCAAACGAGACGCCAAACGCCTTGTCGCACTGTACAGACCTACAATCTTAACTTGACACTGTGCTGAAATGAAAGCAGCATTGTAACATGAACATGTCATAAATAGATAGCGGCCTTCGACGGGCATCGTTAGTTCTCCGTATGTCCGTGGTATAGATTTGTGCGTATGTATAATTATTTTTTTCGAGGTATTCGGAATGTTTAGATTTAGATAGGTACTCCATTAACTCGATAATATCGAAGGCTGAAAACAGTCTGACCTGTGTGAAATCAGCCGCCATGAAGGCCTGCTCAGCCCCAATGTACCCGATGACAGGCAGCAACAGAAGCTGGTACTTGTGTCGCAGTTGACGCAGCGTCACCGCCAGCAGACGGACGCCCGCGAGACCTTCGCCTGCCGACTTGCGGTTTTGAGAGTATCTGAGGGGAAAAATGTACTAGACATTATTTCCTTGAGAATTTCCAACTTAGATAAGGAAAACAACTAGTCAAATAACACGTGCAAACAAGAACCAGATCAACTAGAAAACATGTTTTTAAAGTTTATATTTTTAGCAAGTTACAATGAAGGTCATGCCACGCCATCCGTAAGGTATTTGTGAAGGTAAATTGCCAAGAAGCTTTTAATCATTTTTTAACTTATGGTAATTCTTCGATGACGTCACAATTTGAAAATCTTTTCGACTTCGTATGTCTCCGAAGCACATTTTTAAACAAAACTACATTTAGATTTGATAACGTACTTATGTACCTACTGTTATCACTGTTATTATTATTAGTTTACATTACATAGTGGTGACGTAGGCGTAGGGGCACAGCCCCGTAGAGTACCGTCTGCCCCCCCCCCCCCCCCCAGACATACAGTTGACATTGAAGTTTATTGATGCTTTATCCAGTTTAAAGCGTTATTTGTCTTGTTTATTGGTTTGTGTGTGATATCGTTGTATCAAGGGTCATCTCTAGGTATATATCTTCTTACGAACACATAATCGTTTATGGCTTCATAAATTGTAGCCATGGCCCGGTCCCCCCAGCTATGAGTATGAATCCTAGTTACGCCAATGGTGGTAGGTGTAATAGACCGTCTTATACTGCTGTAAACTGTATCGAAAAGATAGTAAACGGAATAGATGTAGCAGACCTTGTCAGTGAATCAACGCCGAAGGCGACGAGTAGGACAGCTACAGCCATACAAGCGAGGTAGATACCGGCGATCAATTGGATCTTCATCGGAGAAGGTGGCGCTAGGTTTGAATTTCCCTGAAAAATTGGAAAACTAATAATTATATAGACAGAACTTTGTTACATCAATGAAACATTGTCAGTCGCCGAAAAAGTCGATCCGTGCCGTCGTCGTATCATTTATACAAGGTATCATACGTCAATGGCCGCTCGTCTGCTTACTCAACATCTAAACAATTGATTCCATTGTTTAATTTTTTATTAACCCGTAGAATTGTTGCGATTTTTTGCAATTTCGCCAATTTCTCCCGTCATTTTTGTTTTTGGCTATATCTCCGGAAGTACGTGGGACACTCAGAAAGTTTTGCGAAACTAAATAAAATTGTTCTGCAGGTACATTTTTTTTTATCTTTTCGAAGTACTCTCCACCAGCCTCTATACAAAGTTTCATGTGTCTAAACCAGTTTTCAAAACACTTTTTCCAGTACGCCGCAGACACCTTGTTTACAGCCTGCTCGAACGCAACCAGCGCATCTTCCGGCGACGAAAATTGTATTCCTTTGAGCTGATTTTTTATTTTTGGAAATAAAAAGAAGTCACACGGTGCTAGACCAGGGCTGTAAGGAGGGTGACCCAGGAGTTTGACTAGCGTGCTGTCCAGGAAGTCCCTCGTTTTGGTGCATTGTCGTGGTGGAGCAGTAGCCCGCGGAGCCCTGTGTTTGGTCGCTTGTTGCTAACAACAGAGAAAACTTCTGGCAAACATTTGGTAGTATATCATTTGGCATTTATGCTTCTTTGATCCCGTAAGGGAATTGATACCAAGTGGTCAGTCAAATTAAAAAAGCTAGCGATCAAAATCTTCCCCCCACTTCTAGATCGCTTCACTTTGGTAGGCGTTGGTTCATTTTGAAACACCCAAAGAGTCGACTGGCGCTTGGTTTCTGGGTCGTATTGATAAATCCAGGATACGATGTCGTAAACACGCAGAGACGAGCCTGCTTCAAATTTGTTTATCATATCATGGCACCATTCCACTCGGGCCTGCTTCTGAGCATCGGTGCTGACGTTGTGCGTCACCCAGCGTGATACTATCCTCCTCACGCGAAGATGGCTGTGTAGAATCTCGTGAACGCTTCCCGATCCAATCTTCAATATGTGTTGAATCTCCTGATATGTAATTCGCCTATTGTCTTGGATTGAATTTTTCACTGCCAGCACGTTTTCTTCGGTAACAGCCGTCAAAGGGCGACCGCGCTTGAATTCGTTATATCAACGATAAGTACACGGTTGTCTTGGAAGGGCCTTCATCCGTGAATGTCATTTGAAGTCTATCGTACGATTCATCCGGTTTCAGGCGACACTAGAAATCGTAAAAAATCATAGCTCTAAAATGTTCCCGGCGCAGATCCATATTTCAGCTAGACACAATACTTTGAATTAGCTCGCAAAAATATGGAGGGAAATTTTGAAATTAGAACATACCTATTTTTACTTATGAATAATTATATTTCCGAAAAATATTATAACTGTCCAGTCTCCCATATATAAAAACTTTCGCAATACTTTCTGATGGGCCTGGTAGTTGTCAAATTCTAATGCGGTTTTCTTTTTCCAAAACTATAGTATGTTCGATTTATGATGATATGGGTGACAGATCGTAATTTTCCGTTTCAACTATACTACTCACACCATACTACATACACCCAGGTGCAAAAGAAAATATTAGGTTTTAGAAATAATGTATATCATCATTGCAAAAATACAATAAATTATTTATCTATAAATCGAAACAATAACCACAATGTATTCGTTAAATTTAACAAAAAAAGATTCAGAAAAGAATAATGTCTTTTTGATACATGATGCGTGGATCGGAACGCTAACCCATAGGTACGGACACTACATAATCGAAAATACATCGATGAATCGGTGCGGCCATCATATAGGATCGCGTCGGTATGAGTGCATCTTGTATGCGGTTTGTGTTTTCGTTGCGGTTGGTTTACGTGCTATTTGTTTTGACGTTTGTTACAGTTTTTGTTGATTTTTGTTTTGTTTTTGTTGTTTGTTTTTGATAAAAAGCCAAGAAAAACAAAAAATAATCTTTTATCTCTCAAGCTCGGGAGTTATTGGTTCGTTTAATTTAATTAATTTAGAAATTAACAAAAAGTAGTTTGTATAATAAAAGATCAATCAAATAAAAAATCGATTTGACAGCCCTTGTTAACGTTTTCGATACCTAAAAAAATCGATTCTATTTCGTTAGGGTACATAACTATAACTGCCAACTTTGAACTGCCACCCATATCATGATAAATCGAACATACTTTAGATTAAATTTCCTACACAAAAAAAAAACATTTTTTTTTCTTGGAGAAAGTGTGGAGAGGGGCTTTCTCCTGGAGAAAGTTTTGGTTATATATATGAATATATGTATGTATAGTATACTATATATATAAGGTCAGCCGGGGCTATTCCAACTGTGAGGCTATTCCAACTAATTGCAATAACTTCCATTCTACCACTAATACATAGTAGTGCCATCTATGACCAGATAGAAAAACATTTTTTTTGTAGAATATACAGTAGATGGCATTATTTACGCGTCAACTGGTTGACTGACGCAGCCATTTTTGTAACCGCCATTTTTCCGACAGTTGTTTGAGAAACAGCTCCTCGCATTTTCGTCAATTAAAGTGTAATAAAGTATTATTTTAACGTGGTTGTTAAGTTGAGTAAGGAGATTATAAACGGTAGGTTATTTTCTATTTATTTTGATTTACATTAAGCTGCGTTTTATGCCGTTACCGAGTTAGTTTTAATAACCCCACGAAGTTGTCGTCGAGGGGTTATTCCGACTAATTTATAGTTGTAATATCCCCGCTAGATTTTGTATGAAGTTGAAAAACGTTAGTGATGTCCAGTACGTCTATTTTTTTTATTGTAATTTTTTTTTAATGATGGAAAGAGTAAAACTTATTACGGCGTATGAAAAAAAAACAATAGATCGAAAGGCCGAAAAACTATACCCTGGAAAATTTATTTTAATTCTATAACTATCCTTAGTTAAATGTTCCAGGATATAATTTTTCGGCAGGAGCGTATGACTTTTAACCTAACCTCATAAAATAAGATATACCTCTAATTACGTACCTTCCAAAACCAGAAATTTATTTGAATAAAATAAAAATATAATTGACTACTATAACACCTTATACTAATTACTAATGTAAATTATATTAATATTAAATATACATTATTTATAATTTAACAATAGATAATAAACTAAAAATCCAAAAAGAAAAAGAAGAACCTATGCTATAAAAATAAAACTCTAACTATAAAAAAGTCCATCCCTCCTCGTAGCCGGCGCAGAGGTCCCCATTACGCTAGTCGCGTTGCCACGTTGGGTGGCTAGGGAAATCTTTTGCGCCAAGTACGACATGGAGCGGTGGTCTTGGCACCTGTCTTTTATTTTTCTTCCGAGTGCCTTTAGAAATGCCCTGGCCAAATATTGCCCATTGCATTGGCCCATTGATTTGATTTGATTGATTTGATTTGATTGAGCCTCAGAAATAAAATAGAAATAAAACAGAATGAATATACCTATATTTTTTGCAACATTTCTGTTAGATAATACTAAATTGAAATAAAACTACACCATATTGTATCTGAAATTTCATACGCAAAACATGTCTTTTAACCAAACATTTTATGAGTAGTTACCTATTATAAAAATTAAAATAAAAAAGGTAAATTCATGTTTTTTTTTGTGAATATCGATTATATTAATGTATACGTGTCCCAACACTTCTATCTATGAAGAGTAGTTGGAAATAGTCGGAATTACCCCACAAAAATTGTTAAACTAAATTCAAAGCAAAATGAATCATCTTACGGAACAACAAAGCTCAAATTTACATAAAAGACGAGGCAATCTTGTCTGGCTTTTATTTTGAGACTCATATTCAACAGAAAACGAATAAATATTGCCGATAGTTGACCCCACGTTGGGGCTAATCCAACTATTTCAATTTTGGTACAGAAATTGTGGTGCTGTCTTTTATTAAATGGGTATTCATTACTTAGGATACGTCAGAAATAATCGCAAATAATGATTTTGTCATTCGAATTCATCAAGTTTGCCATGTCGCAATTACAGACAAGAGTGCTGATGTTTAAACTTTTTGTTTGTCTTTTTTTAGTCGGAATAGCCCCGACTGACCTTATGTCTATTCAAATTTAATAATAATGTAGAAAAATATAAACAAAAAATAAAAAAATATAACTTTACCTATACGGGTGTAAATGCAAAGTCAAGAATCCCTTTAGGGTATGAAAGTATACACAATTCTGATGTCATTACGAGAAAAATAAATATACCTTGAATTTTCACCAAAAATTCAATCATTTTTCTAAGCTATGGCTACGCAGCTCACCGGCCTGCCCAAATTGCACCCCGCAACCCGTACCCCTCATCCGAGTTCCCTGCGACCGTGAGGGTGTCCATGCGATTAGTGTATTTTGAGTAAAGAAAATCGTCTTATTATGAGGTACTGGTATTTACTACAATATATTATCCAATACTGAACTTGATGATGCTCTGGTAGTAGAAGTCGGCCTCTCGGACCACACTCTCCAATATGCGACCTTTAACCTTCCGTTAAAAAAGAAATCAGTATTTTTTCCACTAGTTAGAAATTTAAAACAGAATAATCTTGAATCTCTTAGAAACTACTTACTCTCTCTGTCTTGGAATGAAGTTTACACTGCCACAAATTGCGAAAATGGCTTTAATATCTTCCACAAAGTTCTTGTTAAGGCGTTCGATGACCACTGTCCCCAGATCAGAGTTAGAGATGATAGATACGTTAAAAGCGATTCAAGATGGATCACACCAGGAATTAAGAATTCATGTAAGAAAAAAAGAGAAATGTTTGTGGAGACTAAGAGATCCAAAAATGGTGTTCTACTAGAACATTACAAGTCATACTGTAGTGTATTAAGTAAGGTAATTTCCTACGCTAAAAAAGTGTACAACGAACGAAAAATTACAAATTCTCAGGATAAAATTAGGTCAACTTGGAAATTAATAAACAACAACATTAAAGGTACAGGTTCATTAGAGGTAAACAGTTACCTTGGTTTGTCAGATGGACAAAACAAAATAAAATCTGACTCTGAAGCTCCAGATTTATTTAACAATTTTTTTACAAGCACTGATGAAATCCAAAAGATTACGAAACCAAATAATAATAATAAAAAAAATGTCTTACCACCCTTCGCTCCACATTCAATGTTTCTTATGCCGGTTACTATGGACGAGTTGTACGAAACCATAAAATCAATAAAAAATAAAAAAAGTTGTGGTTACGATAATATTCCAATCGATGTTTTAAAGTTTATTATAGAAGCTATCGCTGATCCCTTACTTTACCTAATTAACTTGTCTTTAACTGAAGGTATATTTCCGACTAAACTAAAGAAGGCTCACATAAAACCGATACATAAAAAAGACGACAAATTGAATGTTAACAATTATCGCCCCATATCACTACTCATAACCTTGTCGAAGATTTTTGAAAAAATAATGGCAAACAGATTACGTAAATTCCTTACATACCGTAATATTCTGTCTAAAGAACAATTTGGTTTTCGAAAAGGAGCCTCTGCAACAGATGCTATATTTGATATGACAGAGTTTGTGACAAAGGCTATGGATAACAAAGAAATTGTTGGAACAGTTCTACTTGATCTCTCCAAGGCCTTTGATTACGTAAATCATAATATTTTGCTTGAAATTTTAGATCGGTACGGAATCAGAGGGATTGCTAACGCTTGGTTTAGGTCTTATTTAGAAGATAGAAGTCAAAGTGTCATTCTGCCAATTCTCAATAAATCGAATACCCTAATAAACGGTGAGTCAAAAGTCTCAAAAATACATAAGGGAGTACCACAGGGAAGTATACTGGGGCCCATACTTTTCCTTTTGTACGTCAACGAGCTCCCTCGTGAAGTAAAGGAAAAAACTATAATGTTTGCAGACGATATATCTGTGTTTTTTAAATTTAAAAGACACGATAGATGTCATGATTTTAATAATATAGTTGAATCTGTCAAATTGTTAATTCATTGGTTAAAACACATCAATCTCAATACAAACGTCACTAAAACTAAATTAATATGCTTCAGAAATTACAACACGGAAGAGTTAAAACTTGAAATAAAAATCGATGATAGACTAATTAATTGTGTGCAAAATGCGAAATTCTTAGGTGTCCATGTTGATGATCACATGAATTGGAAAAAGCACATAGAGGTATTAGTAAATAAACTAAGCAGTTTTTGCTATGCTCTAAGAGGTTTGTCGAAGTTAGCTACAAAAAAAGCAACACTTCAGTCATATTTTGCCTTTTTTCATTCGAGAGTTTTGTATGGAATAGCAGAATGGGGTGGTAGTGTAGACGTTCAAAAAATCTTCGTTCTTCAAAAGAGATGTATACGCATTTTGGACGGACATAAATCGAGCAGGGAAACTTGCCGAACTTCTTTTGTTGATCTCGGAATACACACCATCACGGCTTTATACATTATTGAGCTCTGTAAATTAGTAAGGCGCTACCCAGAAAAATTCCCACTGAGAACTCCAGGTATTAGTGACCGACTCAACGAACGCTTCAAATATGACTTGAATGTGCCTCCTAGTAGAACTGTTACTTATACTCGTACTACAAAACTGGCAGCCATCAAGGCTTACAATCATTTGCCTGATGAAATTAAGTCTGTAACAGGAAATAAGTTTTTCATTCAATTAAAACAGTACTTGATCACGGTTTGTCCATACAGTTTCAAAGAATTTCTTGAATCTACACCATAAAAATGTAAAACCGTTATATTATTAACCATTGCATGAATAAATGTATTTAATTAACAATAAGTATACTTCAAATGAACGATATATTAAAATAAGTTGTATGCATGGAAATAGCAAAGATTTGATTATTATTATTATACTTAGTTATATTTTATTAATGAATTAAGAATATTGTTACACCCTATGGGTAAAATTACATTGAACCATAATTATGTACATATAACATCTAAAACTAACATGTAATTTAATGCAATAAAAAAAAAAAATTAGAGATTACAGTATTTAAAATAATATCTGTACCGATCATACTAACACGCCCTTAAAGGATTCTTGCCTTTGATTTTACACCCGGTACATATATAATAATATGTATATTAAAAAAAGCGGGTGGGCGTACAATTTGGGTCTCAAAATATTTACAATCCACAACTTTTTTTTTATTGCTCATATTTCTAGCTTTCCAATGATACCATTACTATATATTATGTATATTATATAATATTAACGCAGCCTATGGGTTAGTGTAAAACAAATACAAATATTTATTATATTATCAAATGATTGGGCTTCATTAAGTCAACTTGTAAGAAGAAGAGAGAACTTACATGACCTGCAGCGCCATTGCAAAAATTAACTCCACAAGTGGCTCCATAGTCAGGTATTTCCGGATCAGTCACATTTCCGAGCAACGCGGCCGCAGTCGGGGCTGGTGAGTCCAGAGATGAGAGGGTCTCGTTGATCCACGTGGCTTCTCCGAGAGATGATGATAAAACTGATCAACAAAAACCCCCATGAATCAAAATAGCATAACATTGCTTTTTTATAAGGAGTACTAGATTTTTCCAGCGGCTGTTGAATAAATTTTTGTATAATTTTATAATATTTTGTCTGAGCCATTTTTTATGAACATCGTTTTTCGACAAGGCAGAAGGTAAAGCCACATTATTTTAGTAGTTTTTGATATTATCTCTCTTTATTTCCTCATTTTAAGATAACCCAAAAATATTACAATATGTTTTTCTAACCTGTAATGGTCTTTATTAAACAATACAAAACTGTTGTGATTCTAAAACTTTGGTTATCATTATTATCTTCTTTTCTTCTTTTGTATAGATTGCTAACATTTTGTACAAAATAAATTATAGTTTTATTTATGTTTCTGATGATATAACTGGAATATGTATAAATTTTTACCGTTCTATAATAATTACGAGCTTACGAGATATTCCTTTTTATTTTTTTAGCTGTTTTAAGACTTAACTTTCGAAACTGTTAAGCATAGTTTTATTTCCTCATTTTAAGATAAGTTGAAAATATTAAAATAAGTTTTTGTAACGTGTAATGCTCTTTAATAAGCAATACAAAACTGCTGTGACTCTGATTAGGCAGTAGCTGCAACAAAGGTTTGTCCAATGCGGGTACTGCTTATCTATATGTGTACCATGTATTGTGTTTTTTAAATAAACCTTTCTTTCTTTCAAGTGATTCTAGCGAGCCAAGGTCTATTTAGTCCAGTCATTATATACATTTGGAAATGCAAATGAACCGAGAAAGCCAAATTTTGGATATAACGTGGGGGGTGGCTAGAAAAGCTTAAGTTCAAATTGTCGACCAAAAAAACCTTGTGGGTTTTCCGCCATCTTGAAAAAAGGGTTAAACTCAGTTTTTTTATCATAACTCGGTTCCCCGTCGAGATACGAAAATTTTTATAGAATACTTTTTTATTGCTCTTTGTACGATCTACAATTAAGGTCCTATACATTTTTCACGTATCGACAATCGTTATCGAGATATCGATAAAAAAAGCCACAAATTTTGGGAGAAATTTTTTTTCTCTATTTCCTTCTTTCTCGCGAAAAATATCGAAAAATGTTTCGAATAAAACTTGTAGAGCCTGTTCAGACCTACAAATTCGTTTTTTAATTTTCCATTTTCGAGAAAAATTACGACCTCCAGCGCGCCGCAAAGTGAGTAAGACTGTGCCCGGTTTCGATTTAGCCGCTCGCACGGTTGTATCCACAACGTAAAAATTGATGAATTATTGCTTAAGGGAATTATTGGTTAAGGGAATTATTGGTTAAGGGATTTATTGCTATACAAAATAAATGAATAAACCAGCCAAATTATAAATCAAACAAATGAAATTTATTAATCAAAAAATGTTTATGCAGCAAAAATAATAATATTACACGTGGTCATTTTTGTCACACGTTTTTCTTCGTTTTGATGGTCCTGGCTGCTGTTGAAGTTCCTCCTCGGTACACTCTTCGAGTCGTGTAAATTCTTCAATCGCAGGAAATGATGCTGTGACGGTCGAAAAATCGTAATCTTCATCATCGTGATCGTCATTGAGTAATATCTCGACTTTGGCGACATTGTCGCATGTCTGTCCACTACAGTGCAGGCAAATAACCGAGCAACTCATTCC
Source organism: Ypsolopha scabrella (assembly GCA_910592155.1). Lineage (NCBI taxonomy): Eukaryota > Metazoa > Arthropoda > Insecta > Lepidoptera > Ypsolophidae > Ypsolopha > Ypsolopha scabrella. Next base: position 9,357,625 of record OU342975.1, on the reverse strand, counting down.
TGCTTTCCTGCACCCACAAGCAGCCCCACACTTTCCTTTACATTTGCACGAAATTGGTTTTAAAAGTTCAGGTGGAGCGGGTGCGGCTGTGGTGCAAATTGGCTCAAGCCCGTAATTCGTCTGTCGCCAACCCCATTCCTGAGGATCTTGAAAAATTCCGAGCCACGTTTGTACTTGTAAATATGTGCGGAAAATGTGTTGGCGGACTGCGTATTCTGTTGGTGGGAGTAGTGAAAGATTATTCGTCTTATTTGTCGTCGTAGATTTTGCAAAACGGTGGAATCGCAAAATATCTATCGTCGTGTCCTCTTTACGACCACCATACAGAGCGATAAGGAAGAGCTTTCCTGCGCAAGCTAGCATCTCCGGATCGACCTTTTCTTGCTTGAATAGTTCTACCGATGACCGCAGGTTCGGGTTCTTCTCGAGGGTGCTGATGAATTTCGACTTTCCAATATTATAAAAAGACGATGTGGTGTCACAACCGCTGAACGCATGGATGAAAAGAATGTTCTCCAGAACAGACTTATCATGCTTGAAACTATCCGGAGAGTACAGTTTTGCCGGTGTTTTGCCTTTAGCTGGTTTGCGAAGAAAAATATTTTTTTTGTCCTGTGCAAGTCCGCAAATTAAAACCAAAAGGTCGATATCTTCGCCGACGATTTCCACAGAGTCATGACACGATGCTTTTCTAATTGCTGTGGTTACAATGACAGTGTCAGCATCCTCAAAAGCCTGCTCGACTTTTATTCCGGTATTTGTAAAATAACGGCGAAGCATTTGTATTAAATTGTTTTTATTTTGGTCCCTTGCAAGAAACTTCTCCTGGCTCACTTTCGGAGTGGTAGTTTCATCAAACGTGAACTCTGGTGATTGGTTCTTCCTTGAACGTCGTGCTCTTTCCGAAGTTTTGGTTCCTGCGAGTCTCATGTCAGTCGGATAACCGTCGAATACAATTGTCACACTTTCTCCAAAATGTTGTTGTACGTATGTGACATATTTCTTGCAGATGAGATCAAACGTCTCAATTCGACCCCACACAACCTTGTGCAGAAGGAAACCACCGTCGATTACGTAATGATGTCTGTCACCAAGTTGTACATTTTCTGTCAATGGTTCAAAGGCATTGTATAACAGCGATTTTGTTCCTTTTCGCATTCCTTCTTCGGTGAACAATGACAATGGGAACGGAGCGAGCTCGTATGCTAGAAATTTTTTCAGGTCAGTCTCGGAATTCTTCGTTATGCACATTCTTTGAAAAAGCAACAATGGATCGATCGGAACTGGTGACTCGTCGATTGTAATGCTGGTATTTACTGCCGATAAAGAGAGCACTTTATCCTTCCTTCTGAATGACAAAGACCCAAAATTCGCTCCTATGATTTTAGTCATCATGTCGCGACCAATTTCGTATGCACGATGACAATTTATGTTCTCGTTTGCCATAACTCCTGTGCCGATGGACATCAATTCTTTTTTCTCTGGGAACGGATTATGACCTGCGAGCCACATGTCCAATTTCTCAACGTCACAATTGTCTCGAGCAATTCGCGAGGGTCTCATGTCAACGTGCTGTTCGGTTGTAGAGCAAGATACTCCGGAAAATTTTTCGATTTGTTCGCAAATGTTTTGAAGTTGAACCATGCCCAAAGTCCACGATGCTATTGTGCTGTCTGTAATTCCTCGTCCCTGAGTCAGTCCTCCCGTTGTCTTCATGGATCGCATAAGAGTCTGCTCTATCGTCATGTCTGACATAATTCCAGACCAAAATTTTTCCGAGCGACGAATCGTAAAATAGCCGCGTCTAGTGAACTTGACATAATCGTCGATGGGTATTTGTTCACTCAGAGCTCGCATATCTTGTAGGTATAAATGAGCAGACTTTGCATACAGGAAGTGACCGCTGGCATGAAAGAAAGGAAGCATTTTTTGTATCGTATCGAGATGAAGTTCCCAATTACCGGATCTTTCTGCTTCCAGGAAGTTCTTCACTAGAGAAACCATACGATGATACTGTATCCATAGCTTTGCCGTAGGACCTCTGCTCTCGATGGCTACCAATCCTTTTGCGAATTTGTCGTGTATGCTTTTCACTCCATTGTTGTCAGCGGCAGTCATGATGGTAGGTCGATTGAAAACATCTTCCGCATAGTAGTCTAGTTCATCACGTTTCTTTTCGTCTAATTCCAGCGAGTCCAGTACAATTTTTGTCAAAGCTGCGTGTGACAAAATGTGAGCGCGAACAGCCCTCGCATATGCATGACCGGCGAGAATTTTTTCGACACAATTTTCTGCATAAATGAGCTTGAAAAGCTCTTCAATCCCACTACCGGACATAATCGTGCCAATTGATCCCATAAACGACATCAGAAGATGAAATCCACCAAGTCTCACTATGACGTTTTTTAAATCAGATGTTGGGTCAGCAGCTCCCACGATGTCGCGAGCTTTCCAGTACAGCGGTTGATCAAATGTGATGAAGGTGGTTTTTTGACTGCAACGCTTTGAATTCTCGACAGCTTCGAGAAGCGATGTGAGAATCGTGTCATAATTCGATGGCGGCGCGTTGATAAACGGAAGACAGATAACTTTTGAGCGTTCATAGTGCATATTGGCTGTTATACTCTCCATAAAGTCATTCCATCCTGGAATTCCAACAGAGCAACTCCATTTTCCGTAAAGCCAAATTAAATCTGGTATCGTTGGTAAAATGTCGCCCGAAAGTTGACGAAGAGCTTCGACATCGGCAACAGTGATAGCCTCTAAGCCCGCCGATTTATGTTTATTGTAACAGAGTACAGGAACCATGCCCAATTGTGCAACTTCTGAAGTTGATTTTATTTCGACAATACGCGGAATTTTTTTCTCACGCTGGATAGCTGTGAAGGGAGTCACGCAATGTATTCCTCCCATTGCATGGAACGTTCCATGACCGTCAAGGGTGTTGATGTTAAAATCCGCATTGTCAAATACGAATTGACTGAACGAACTTTCCAGAATTTCACTTTCAGCTCGATGAATGCATGAATTCTCGAAAATTGTTATTTCTCGATACGGTGCACTGAATCCCATTGCTGATAATATGTTGATGAGACTCTTTGAACCGAATTTATTGTAAAGAAAAGTCCCGACACCCAATTGCAGCGCAGAGAAAAACGAACGAGGACGTACGGCTGTTATTATGGAGTGAGCTATCGCTGTACATTTTTTTTTCCATTGCTCCAATGCACCACGTTTATCTTTTATTATCATTGTGGCAAGAAAAACTTGCAACGATTCAGGAACAGCGGCTTCGACATTTTTCACGAATTCATCCGATGGGGGGTAATTGTTTTTATCATAAACGACACCTCTAATGTCCTCACGAATTATCGCAGCAGCTTCGCGAATAACTCTTAATCTTTCTTCGTGATAATCCTTTTTTTTTCTTCGTACCATTTCTCCGAAAGAATTTTAAAGCCGGTGTTTCGGAAGCACACCACGCAATCACGCCCTTGTTTTTCTATTATCAGAATGTCGTCTCCATACTTCTCTTGCAAGTGTTTTTAACAGTTCTGATGTCCGGAACGAAATCTCCATTTATTTGGCGCATTAACTCGCTCATAGAAAATTGACATTCGTCGGAATTTTCTCTCAGAAAGGAGTAAATTGCCTCCATCGCCTCGTCTACTTTGTCCCCCGTAGGTCGTCCTTTCTTATTCCTCTCCTCAGGTAGTGCATGATATACGTGAGAAATACACGTTCTATGGTATCGAGCTCCTACTGCGACGAGATCAGGTATACCATGAATACGCTCGATGATGGAAGTGGCAAATTCATCGTCACGTCCAGACAAGTATCCCATAATTTTTTCATTCATTGATATTTCTACCACGGAATGAATTTTTTTCCGTCTGTGCACTGGAAGTCTTGATTCGTCGCAAAATATTTCTCCACAAAATAAGCATCGATTTTTAAAATCAAATCTGGGAACGACCTGTAGTTGTTCATCGGGTTCTAGTTCCTGCGATGGAGACTCGCTTCGTCGAGAAGCAATGGACGCTAGGCGTTGGTTGCCATATTTTTTGTAGCACGAACTATGAACACTCACGGAATCAAGATCTTTTAAAATCTGCTGATGATCCACACGTCCTCTTTTCACGCTCGCCGCTAAAAGAGTCTGTACAGCTCTCTTTTTAGCCACATAAACATTTTCAATGAGAGGTTTTTTGCATATAAAACAATCACCCATTTTCACACAAATTTTTCAACACGTACGCTCGCTTCAAAAGACTCGAGACAACTGACTGGAATGTTCTACGAGAAGGAGCAGATGTTCCGGCACGTACGCCAAAAAAGGGTCTTTTATACCTGACCCATGCCGAAACTCCAACCGTCGCACGTCCGCCATGGCGCGACGCACATTCCGGCGTCGGGCGCATTGGCGCCGGCTTTGCGGCGCGCTGGAGGTCGTAATTTTTCTCGAAAATGGAAAATTAAAAAACGGATTTGTGGGTCTGAACAGGCTCTACAAGTTTTATTCGAAACATTTTTCGATATTTTTCGCGAGAAAGAAGGAAATAGCGAAAAAAAAAATTTCTCCCAAAATTTGTGGCTTTTTTATCGATATCTCGATAACGATGGTCGATACGTGAAAAATGTATAGGACCTTAATTGTAGATCGTACAAAGAGCAACAAAAAAGTATTCTATAAAAATTTTCGTATCTCGACGGGGAACCGAGTTATGATAAAAAAACCGAGTTCAACCCTTTTTTCAAGATGGCGGAAAACCCACAAGGTTTTTTTGGTCGACAATTTGAACTTAAGCTTTTCCAGCCACCCCCCACGTAATATCCAAAATTTGGCTTTCTCGGTTCATTTGCATTTCTAACCCGATTTTTCCGACGTAATGACTGGACTAATTTGTTGTTTGCCAAAGTTTGATTAGACTTTGGTTTCTACTATCTCTATTTAGCTTTACTAAATATTAGTCTCGTCAAGATAATAACTACCTAGTACATTTTGTCGTCTATCCCATGAGTATATTTTTAAAACTAAACATTTTATCTGGTGTATCTTTTTTTCTAAATGCGAGATGGATCTTTTAAATAAGCCACTGTACATAGGCGTAACTAGGCAGGGGCCAAGGGGGCACGCCCCCCCCAGTGTACCGCCGGCACCTCCTCAGAAATACGGGTGTCATTGATTGTAAAAATATGCTTTATCCAATTTAAGGCGTTATTTGTTTCGTTTTTTGATTTGTATGTGATTTTGTTGTATGGAGGTTTATCTCTATTATCTTATTATGTTCACATAATCGAGTATACTTATACTTGTGGATAGCTTCATGAATTAGAGCCCACCCCCCCCCCCCAGTCACATATCCTAGCTACGCCAATGATTACTAATATTATACTAGCTACTATAATATACCCAATAGCATAGGCTAATTAGACTAGAGACTTAGGGCGCAAGGACCGAGGGGACGCTGAGCTTACCTTTGCAAGCACCATTTATTTATGGAATAAAATTTGGTACTTAGAATATGTGCGAGTAAAAATTATAATGGAGGAACAGCGGTGTTTGGTGGATTTAATGACTGGAAGTATACGAACGCAATATTTAACCATGATAATTCTTCCAATCATCGTAAATATTTGGTAGTAAGTACAGTATGCAACTAGAAGAAAAGTGTTACGAAGATTATAAACTCAAATAGTCAAACAATTTAATGAAGTGGCGAAATTGACTGTCTCAAAGTTCAGTTAAGAAACCGATAAATTATTTGCACCGAAGTAAATATGGTTTCTTATTGATATCACCTGAAATTAATTTTACAATAGCATTACAAGAACCAAGGCTAAAAAGTTGCAACAACTATCTATATGACTTGGATAAATATAATACGTTTTCTTATAAGTGTAGCCACATGGCACAGTTTTTAAAAGACAAAGAGTTTGTTGATCTACAAATTTTAATATTAACCCCTTTTCCGAATATGGAAATAATAACATTGAGCGTTACAAAAAGAATCGATGAAAGATCTTTCACGTGTCAAAAATTAATTGCTCTCGACTCTTCGCGAGCACAAACTTGCGGTACTTGCTCAATTATTAAGTTTTTTTGTACAAAACGTGCCCTTTGATGTTTTGTCGAGAGGTTCGCTAGCGAAAAAGCGAGGAAAAAGAGTTATAACCCGGAGCAATAAAGAAAAGATTCTAGAATGGCGGCATATACCTGTGATTTTATTGCTCAGTGATACAGACAGCATAAAAAGTTGTTTCTTTAATATTTTTTTTGTAATATTTTTGGTCTATATAGGATGAAATTTAATTAACTGACCAAATTCATACTGGAGACTCGGTTAGTGATTAAGAACTAGGTTCAGTAATCCTTTTGGGCAATTTCGAAAAAAAATTTTTTTCTTCAACTTACTGGTTGGACTAGTTTAAGTGCAATTCCTAGTGCAGGCACAATAAATAAAAAATATATTTTTCGAATTTCGCCTGGATTGTCATTAAACCTTGTTCCTGATGACTGACCAAGTCTCTAGTATGAATTTGGTCGGTTGATTTAAGTTCACCTAGTATTAATATATTCGAAGTTAAGTGTGGGTTAACTATCCAATAAATTGTACAATATTATAGGTATTTTATTGCACGTATTTTGTGAAAATTTTTAGCTGTCTGCCTTTTACGGCTGAGCATAATTTGGAATAGTAATAACAGGCAAACATAACGAAAACAACAATACCTAACAAAAAACAACAAGAATGAGTGAAATTTAACAAGAAACAAGTAACAATGTGTTGGCAAACTAGACTACTAAGCTTGAGCGGCAAATCCAGACTATTCTTTTTGCATGCAGTACGCAGGTGTGCGACTGAAGACAGATATACTGTGCGAGTGAGAGGGGATGATGATGGGCGCCATTTTAGAATCTTTTCTTTATTGCTCCTTTATCTTTTACAAAATAAATAAATTGGCGTGAAATCACATAACGCCCTTGTGAGCGTTCAGTGTGTCGTCGTAAGGTCCTTGTCAGTTGTCACCCGAGGTCTACTTTACAGGAGAGCAAAAACTGATTAATTTATTAAAGCGGCGAGATTTAAGTTTGGTTTATTGTCCAGTGTTCATTGTTAGAGTTGTAAAATATGTATTACTAGCTTTTGCCCGCGGCTCCGCCCGCGTGTTATTCGGTTTAACAACATGCTTTTTTCCGAGTTAAAAAGTAGCCTATGTCTTAAGTTAGGGTATAAGCTAATATCCATTCTAAATTTCATCCAAATCCGTCCAGCGGTTTCAGCGTGAAAGAGTAACAAACATACACACACACACACACACACACACACACGCACACACACACACACGCACACACACACACACACACACACACGCACACACACACACACGCACACACACACACACGCACACACACCCTTTCGCATTTATAATATTAGTGTGATGCCTTTTTCATTGTTTTTAGTGAAATAGAACGAATTGAATCTTAAACATCCTTTTTTACATAGGACCTTTTGCAATATGAACGACGATGTACTTTACGAGCTAGTAGATCAAATAGTTACAGAAAAAATCGGTGTACAATTATGGTGGACAAATTCAACGGTCTAGGAGAAGTACCTCGGTCTACTTTTTGTTCCGTGCTTCGGTGGCGCAGTCGATAGCCTGCACCTTGCGCCTAAGGAAGGACATAGGCGACTTTTTACCGCGGAAAAATACCTTATTGTCATGGGAAAATCTGATTTAATGTGGGTGAAACCGCGGGGCGGAAAGCTAGTAAAATATAAAAATCTAGTAATAAGTATATTCGTGGGCTGGGCACGCACAGGCAGGCCATCTACTCATTGTTAGACTAGGGCTATTAGAACTCTAAAAAAGAACTCTAGGGTGGGCGAACTTATACCACAGAGTAATATTATAGGTATATAAAATTTATGAAATACAATAAATATTTTTCGTTCTTCTATACTTGTTCAAGAACAAACTCGACTCAATAATATAAGGTGACTTCAATTAATACAGCTAAATTCTTACTGAAGACTCAATAAGTGCTCAGTAACAAGGTTTGATGACCCTTTTTGTAAATTATTCTTTTCGTGTTCATTACAAACGCAAGCCCAGCCCCGAGTCGATTACAATGGGACGTCAAGATTTTATTTTGCGAAATCAGCAAAAACTGATCACTTACCAAGCCTCCATTATGAGTTTGGGTGCATAAAGTCACCTTATATAAGAAGTCTTAATTTTATTTGGCGTATTTTACAGAAAGGGTAATTGAACCTTGTTCCTGACCACTTACCGAGTCTCCAGTAAGAATTTGGTGTTATAAACGAAAGTCACCTTATTTTCTATCAACGATCCTGTGAAATAGTTTTGAATGTAGTTCTACATTTTTTTACCATAGTATAAATAAGTAATAGTATTCTATCTCCATACAAACGGACCAAAACGAACCCCCCCCCCCCCCATAAACTCGGTATAACTCGGTTTACGACAGTCGCGGTCGCACCGCAGTTACCTACGCACGTTGTCTCTGTGACGTTCCCGCGCATTTTCGTGGCACGAAATTACAGAGTATGTTGTGCATTGTATGGTTGCTTAAATACAACTTTTATAATAATAAATATAGCATTATCAAATATGTAAATAGTCAGTTGGCAGCTCTAGGGCGTGTTTAGGCGCCGAGCGGCCGTAGGTACTGATTTCAAGGACACCGCCTAGTTAAACTACTGTTTGCCCGGATACAGTTTAAAAACTGCTGTTAGTAGAGCAAATCGGCATAGCACGATGATTAACGTATTTTTAGCAAAATGAAAGTTACATTGACAGAGTTTGGTGATCACGTTACCTTCGGCGGCTTTAGTTTAAAATTAGAACAGTTACATTTGCCGAAAAAAGTTTCCGACTCTTATATTTTAATGACCCACGTAATGTTGAAAGTTTCAGGTGGGTTAAGCGAGTTCTTTTCAGGATTTTAGTTAACGAACCAACAACTAAATATTACTTTTATGTTAGCTTTTGCCCGCGGCTCCGCCCGCGTGTTATTCGGTTTCACGACATGCTTTTTTCCGGGATAAAAAGTAGCCTATGTGCTAAGCTATATCCATTCTAAATTTCATCCAAATCCATCCAGCCGTTTCAGCATGAAAAAGTAACAAACACACACACACACACACACACACACACAAACATTCGCATTTATAATATTAGTGTGAATAATTTATGTGTTAATTTTTTTTGTATATTAATACGGTTGGTGTTTAGGGTTCCGCATCCAAAGGGTGCAAAATGGGACCCTGTCATATCGTTGTACATACATGCTCTAAAGTAAAACAATAAATAATAAAACTTTGAAAGAAAGAAAGAAAATTGTATTTATTTAGGGTTCCGTACTCATAGAGTACCAAATTATTTGTTTGTTTATAATGTTACCATTTTAGCGTCTTGTTTGTTTGTAGTTGCTTTGGCATTTACCATTATGTTTTTACGGTTTCGTAACCCTAATGTATGGTGGTACGAAACCCTTTGTGCACGAGTTTGACTCGGATTTGGCCAAATTATCACATAGGTATTATTTCTTAAATATAGTGTCGACATATACCGGGTGTAATTAGAGTGCAACCTGTAAATAAAACCACATACTCTACTGACCATACTGAACAACTCTCTGAAGAAAAAAACCCGCGCAAATCTTCAGAGAAAAAGGTATTCAACTGTAACCCAAAGACTTAATCTCGTAGGATTTTGGAACGCTGCACCGGAACAGCTGTTCCACGGACAATGCTCTTTCGAAACTCGCCCGTATGTCAGTGCGTTAGTTAGGGACCACGCATTTTTGTTTGGAACTCAATTATTTCCCGAAAGAATAGTTAGCGCGGTTATATTTCTTGGGAAAAGTGGTTCAGTATGATCGTTAGAATATGTGGTTTTATTTAAAGGGTTTATGTAACGGTCTATTTACACCCGGTATAGTCATCAAAATGTCTAGGCCCCCATAGACATCTGTAAACACAGTTGATGAAGTCACTTTCACGAATTCTAAGAGCGTTACAGAGGAATAAACACAGTTCCCCCGATAAAAATATTAGAATTTCTGGTTCGAGCAAATTTTGCGTATCATTTTGCTAAATAATGAATGTCCATCCATCCATCAGCCTGTTTCGTCCACTGCTAGACATAGGCCTTTCCAGGATTTCGCCACTCTTGGCGGTCCTCCTGGAAGAAATGCCCATACTCACACACGCTGGGCAGGCGGGTTGGTGAGCGCGGTGCCGAAATCCTCGTACCAGTGACGCCGCTGCCCGTCACCAGTCTGTTTTATATAAGGCCCGGCGGTTGGGGATGGATAAACCGCCATCCATCGGTCTCAGACAATGGTGGGCCGCCTGGTTTTGCCTGAGAACTGTTCTCTTACTCTCCCCCGAATAACTTCGGGAGGATTTGCGAGTAAGATGGTGGTACCTCCACAGTCGAGCTCGGCACCAGCTCTACCACCTATAAATAATAATGAATGTATATTATTATTTTGCACAAGCCTTAGTTTCGTAATAAAGCGAATTGACACTCGTTGATTGATCTATTAAATCAAGCAGAACACAAGGTTATGATCAGACTCCGCTTACTTAGTTGCAACTCGTGACACTGCCAGGGCTGTAACTATCATACGGACTGATGTCAAAATACAAACAAGACGCAACTTTAAATAACGTTATATTATGCAATACATACCTAAGTGTTAATTAAATAATAAAAAATTAAAATGAAATTTTCTTCTACGTATGAGTATATAAGGTCCTGCAATAAGAAGTGAAAATAATTCTAGGGTAGATGGTGTATCGTTAACTGAGCACAAAAAAGAAAAAAAAAATTTGGTCAAATAATTATTTCACTTCTCAGTACAGAGGTTCAATCAGCTGACTAAATTTCTATGGAAAGCGGAAAAAAAAGTTCGCCCAAAAATTTTTTTTTCTGGTTGAAAGTGTATTAAGGATACCCTATGATGTCTTAAATTTTTTCACTTTGAATTGTAGGATGATGTAATGATGAAATAAATGAACAAATGAACAAATAGTACATTACGATACGAGAGCGATGAAACGTTTTCTGACGAGTGTGAGTTTGCGGCACGAGCCGAAGGTGGGTGCTGCAATCACACGAGTCGAGAAAAAGTTTCTCGCACGAGTATCGTATAATATTTTATAGCAAAAGTGCGGAAAATGCCGACTTTACGCAAGCACAGCGTGCGTAAAGTGGTCATTTTACGCACGGTGTGCTATAAACTTTGTTAAAAGCCCAAATGTTTAGTGCGTTACACATTGACATTCGATCAAATGTGATTTATTATTGTGTGTTAATAAATATCGGCAATTTAAAAAATCATAATCATAAATGGTAACCCTAACAAGAAAGTGGCAACTACTCACCTATACATATCTATGGTGGCCACGAAAACGCATTCTATCTGCGGGGTAAGGTTACGAATTTATGATCTCTGTCTACTTATTAATCGATTTGTGGTTAGTTACCAGTTCATTCATAGATACCTATGTTACGTATATAAAGGCGGATACCACGCAATCAAATTATGTAATAAATAATAATAATTAGATATTTATGTACTAAGAGGAGAATGAACTAATCAATAATCGCGTTTAACAAGAGGTAATAAAGTACGTATTCACTGATTGTCTTGTTCGCTTATACACTATAGTAATCAATAGTGACATCCAATTTATCTCCTTACATAAACTGTAGTTTAGTATTCAAGTGAGATTACCTTATTATCTGGTAACTCTTTGAGGTACAATCGACCGATAGAATAAAAACGATTAGATCTCTACATTCTGGCATGATAATAATAATATTTGTGAGAGAGATTCTGCCTAATTATTATTCGTGTACAATAGACTAAGGGGCCGTCCATAAATTACGTCATCGATTTTTTCAGATTTTAGACCCCCCCCCCCCTATAATCATCCTATCGTCAATTCTTAATGACCCCCCCCCCCCTTCTCCCAAAATTGACGTCATTACTAGTTTGACAAAATAAAACATTGCAGATTTGAGAAAAATAGGGTATTATATGATTAAAACACTTGGTTATAGAATCACCTTTTATTATTTTTACTTTGGCAATAATCATTGATATAATATAACTACTTATTTTTTACTTTTCTTTGGATAACTCCCACGGAGTTTTCACCCATTCTTTTAAATTCTGGATCACGGGTAATATCTCCGTATCCTCCCGATATTCGTTTTGGCTCGATTCGTCCATGACGTCAATTTCGAAACACCCCCCCATCTATCATTTACCGTCATCCGCAGACCAACCCCCCCCCCCCCCAATTTAGAATGACGTAATATATGGACGGCCCCTAAAAGTATATTGTTATAAGTCTTTATAGTATGTATTTAAATGCGGACATATTTATAATCTCAAGAGGGACTGGTCACGAATAGTCAATATCAAATATCAATTAAGTAACCTCACACGATTTAATACTAAGGCGACGAACAAGGAGACGCGGGGCGTCAAGCGGCGCGGAGCGCGGAGCGGGCCGCCGCGCCGGAAACACAAACATACACCGATGTATGGAGCGCGCACCGCACCGCCTGACGCCGCGTCTCCTTGAACGTACCCCAGTATTTGAAGTGGTTCAACTCGGTTCAAGTATACATATGTTTGTCTAAACTAAACAATTATTTGGCAGTGAAAATAAAATATATTTACCATTCGCATCAACAAAGAACGAGGGTGTTATTTATTATACATTATTATCAGTTTACCAATGTCCCGATTCATCCATCCATCCATCAGCCTGTCATCGTCCACTGCTGGACAAAGGCCTTCCAATATTTCGCCACTCTTGGCGGTCCTCCGTCCCCCTCATCTAGCCGCGAGCCCGCCTCCCCAATGTCCCGATTAGCTATAAATTATTAGATTTCCAGATTTAAACGTACTCTAAACCTTGACGTGATTAATCGACTAAATACTTTTCTCATGTTTTTTCCACCTTGTATGCACTGTAAATTATGTTTACAGTAGCCAAGGCGATGGGTTTCACTATCACATTAATATTATAAATGCGAAAGTTTGTGTGTGGGGTGTGTGTGTGGGGTGTGTGTGGGGTGTGTGTGTGTGTGTGTGTGTGTGTGTGTGTGTATGTGTATGTGTGTGTGTGTGTATGTTTGTTCCTCTGTTCAAATATAACATTTCGTTACATTTAAACATACATTAAGCTTTAATATTAACAAATTAACTTAAAAAAAAACCTAAATAATCCTAATAAATAAATATAAAAGAAAACAAAATACATACCTATACAAATAAATAAAAATACCTACGAATAAAAAACCTCATCCGAATCGCTGCTCCGCGGCAAGTGCCAAGTATGCTGGCTACATTCCCGCGTTGTTCAAATTATACCTATAAAGGCGCGAGTCCTATTCACACTTAACCGTTTTTTTTTTAAATGGCGTGTCTTTTCCTGTTCTGTTAAAACGTGTAACTTATATTTCTAGCTACCTTCTACCATTATCTACTTAGAATATTCTCTGTCGGGACGTGAACGTCGCGTCAGTCATGCATAAATCACCGCACTCTGACCGTACGGTCCGAAATAGAATTACATCGCTCAAACTGTGAGTGAGTGAGAGATAGCACACTATTTTTTTAGTAAGTGCGATAAGGACGGCATGAATTTGAATGAACTGTAAGATAGCTTACAATTAATTCGGACCGCGGGGCGAGAAACCTATAGATTATATTCAGTTAGAGTTTGTAACTGCTGTGGAACAGAGGGGGCGGTTCCGCGGAGGTAATAAACCAGATTATTAAGGCACGTGTTCCCGCGTCATCCGAAAATTACTCCCATTGATGAAGGTATTTGCAGTAAATTTTAAAACGTTGATTTACAGCAGAGTTAATAAATAAAAACTAGATATTTTGAGAGCGCGTGGCGTCAACGTTGCCGTAAACGCCAAGTTTCGGAGCAGTCGATTACAAAATCAAATGAAAGGTTTTAACGTTCATTTTGACTTTGTTTAAAATATCTCAAGGTTATTGGAGGCTACAAGGGCCTTAAACCACTTACTGGACGAAGAGACAAGGTTGCCCCAGATCTGCGCCATCTGGTAGAACATAAAGAAGAGCCCGAAGAACCGCACCACTAGCACATCCGCCTTCACCCCTGATAGCTGCTCGTACGGCTCCGAAACCTGCGGACCAACGTTTTTTTTTCAAATTGCGTACAATACAAAGCATAGTATTCGAAAGTTATGTATGGACGAGTTCCGAAACACAAGCTTGTATGAGGGCTAATCAACTTTTTTACCAACACTGCTAGTTCTTTTAACTTTAACGCGTACATTTTTTGTTCAAATCAAATATTTTTTATATTGAATGTAATTTTCACTAAAAATAGGGGGTAACTCAGTAGACAAAACCGTTTTTCCGGGACAAACTCGTCATATATACCATATTTTTTTCAAGAAATACAAATATTTTTCGGTATATTTTTATTTCGAAATGTTGATAACCTATTATCTAGTAAGCGAACTCTCGTTTTCAGAAAGGAAAGAGCGAAATTGTGAATTTTGTGGTTGGTTACTATTGCCAATGATCCAAAAAGTATACTGTGGGTTAAAAAGTTGATTGACCTATAACTCAATTGATAAAAATGTAGAAGGAGTATAAAAAAGTGCGTTAGGATCGTATCAGATGATAATATGTAATGTAGTCTCTACCTACCCTTTTGGGAAACAGGCGAAGTATTCGATTTAGGTTTGATTGGTGAAAAGTGGGGTGATGGAAATTAAGATTGGCATTGAGATTGGCTTCAGAACACAGAAAAAAAAATGTTTTGTAAAAATAGAAGAAAATGATACTTTTCATACGGACGTGATTGTTCGAAAGAATAATTCTATGTACTGTTTATAGCTACCAAGTTTACCAATTGATCAGACTATAAGACCAAGCGGTCTATAGAAGGTTTAATTTTAGGAAGTTCCGTAGTAAGTACCTAAAAGAAAGAGAGCAGAAAGCAACCAAGGAAAACATAAAATTTTTTGTACTTTGTAACTCCCTGTCAGCCAAGTGTATTTGTCGTATTGAAATTTATGGAAATGTTTGACAAAGCGAAGAGAACGGAATAAAGAAATGTAGTAGGTATGTATGCCATTTCCTAAACAAGCCTATGGGAATCATGTTATATGGACCCTTCGCTACGGCTCCCTTGTTCGTCCGTCCGTCCGTATGTCACAGCCTCATAACTTTAGCACCGTTAAAATAAGGACTTGAAACTTTCCACAAAAATAGCATTCACTCGCCTATATAACACGGTACAAAAAAAAAACATTAAAAATTGTTCAAAATATTTCCAATACAAAAGTGAGAGAAATGAATAATAAATTTATAAAAATACAATATGGGATGGGTATCATATTGTAGATATTAAAGAGCTGAAAGTAAAAATATACACTTTTACTGTATTCACTGGCACCGATTTCGAGAAATCTTTGAAAAACCACAAAAATGCATGTCCCCCCCCCCTTATTTCCGAAATTAATGAACCGAAAAATATGAAAAAGGTCATGGTAATTTGGGATTACGTAAAGATTACAGGAAAAATATAGTGGGTGAGAAATTCAAGATAACAAAATGACAAAATTAAATTTTACATCCACGACTTTTATTTCGGGTACGGTATAAAAATGTTTCAGACTCTCTTTTGTGCTACAATCGATTCTATTTTTAGTTATCATAAACAGTTATGGGCAGGATTTTAAATACCTTCTTCCTGACTGTTTCCAAAACTGTCGAATTACGGAACACTAGGTATGCGAGTCTTACTCGCACTTGACCGGTTTTTTTTTAGGATCTCGGTGCAAACTGCACTTCGTAACGTTGTTTTCCATACTTTATAATAAAAAGTATGCAATAAATGCGGTTTATGTCTACATATTTGCGAAAATCGCTTATTACTTTAATAATTATGTTTTCATAAAGAAGTTGTCATTTTATGCATTACATTTTGATTGCATTACATTACAACTGTAAACACGCTTTTAAGTTTGTTAATGTAATGCATAAGGTGAGATAATTTTCATGTAAAAAACATCTGGGGGCACGGTAGTGCCCCCGCCAAGTCGAGCTAAAAAGTGGCACGGCCGTACCATCCTTTTCTCGAAACAGTTCATTCCATTTCCGACCCCCCCTATAACTTCGTTGTAGATTAAACTAGAAGCCTCAATTTATAGTTACCAAGCAGGCATTGCATAAACACGGTATATTTCAAATTTCATTCAATTTGAACCAGTAGTTTAAGAATTATAACTCACTCACTGACTGACTGACCGATCATCAAAACTCTTAGCTGACATAGAAGCTTCAAATTTGGAATAGAATTAGTGTTTAGTGTATAAATCAAGGAAATTTAAAACATAAAAGATTTTTAATATTAATATGGTCACTATAAGATGTTGTTAGGTTCGCAAATTAGGTAATAACTTAAGACAGAAGGTCCCTTAAGTAGGGACTGAATAAATTAACCGACTTGGATTTACGTGGAACTCACAACTTTTTACGGTAGAAGAACAAAGTTGCAAGACTTATTTTTTTACAAGTTTTGTTTTTAATGGCATTATTATTACTAAGCAACTTTTGTACCGAGGTCCTCTGTTACGCCTTTAAGTTTTGATACTACGAAAATAATAGGTACAATGTTATCTATTTTTTCTTATTTATGTTTCAGATGTTTTTACTGCCCAGTTATCAAGAAACAACGCCTTAAATATGATAAAAAATGCCGCTTGGCATTACTATGCGTCAAGAATGTCTTGTTTAACTTTTTCACATTTATTTATGTTGTTAGTTCACAGCTTAAAGAGATTTTGCGGATAAAATAATCATGAGATTATATCTTACCACAGAGAGGTAAGTGCACTTAGCGCACCACAGCGGTCCTCCTCCGAAGCCCACCATCATTCCCGCTGGAACCAGGACGTAGAGGCGCGGGTAGAACTGAGCGACGATAAATGGCATGTACGCTATGAACGAGACAGCCATCGCCCATTTGCAGCCCAGCCATCTGTGGAGATACTGCTAGATTAGCATATTTCAGTTATTTTGTTGTGGGGTAGAAACTACCCATATAGAAGCAGTCTTTGTCTTGCAAAAGAGAGCAATTCGGTCTATTTATAACATGAAGTACCGAGATTCATTAAGAGAAAAGTTTAAAGAAATTAATATATTTACGGTCCCATGTGAATTTATTTATTAAGTTATTAGATAGGTATGTTAGAAAAAATATTGATAATTTCCCGAGGCTTGGTGTGCACCACTCTGTTGAAACCAGAAATAAGCATATACTAGCTTTTCCAAAATTCAGACTTGCCAAAGTAGGTACCTCTTTTGTCGGACATGGTATAAGATTTTACAATAAGCTTCCAGAGGAGGTCCTTAGTTTGCCTGAAACTAAGTTTAAACTATATATTAAGCAGGGACTACTTAAGAAAGCTTAAAGTGGCTGTCTGTCATTAATACAATTCATAAAAGAAAAACAGTAAATGCAATGTAACCTGAACAATGCTCACAGAAAGCTAAAACGCCCAGAAATTATTTTGTTCGTAAGATTAGATGAGTATTCGGTTGTGTAGGACGCACGTCGTTTGAGAAAAGCATGTGAAACAGCACGCTTCGAGGGCTAATTTTTAACGCGCGTTATATAATATTAAACAAGGTTGTACCTTCGAAAAAACAACGCTTACTTAATGACGACTGAAGGCAGGAATATATTAGAGAGGATCAAGGAGAAGTAAATAGCAGCCAGAGTGAAGGTGCCAGCTGCTTCGTCCGTGTTCACTGAGCTCTGAAGGTTGGCGGCGCCGTGGAAGGCGGTGAACTGGACCATGAACGCAAACCCCAGGATCAGGATGTTCCGGTTGATACGCCATTTCTCGTTGGTGCCGAATACTACGGTCTCGGACGGCATCTGGAACGGGTTATATTATTGTAAATAGATGCAAATGTAATTTATTTTAATTTTATAAGGTACCAAGTATGAACATGCTACCGACCCGACATCGCTTCGATAAACAAAAATGTAGCTCTTATTTCATAGCAATAAGAGTTGTCGTTTAGAATTTATCGAGTTTATCTGTCTTTGTCGAATCGATGCTTACGTACTTGCTATGCAACTGCGTTAGCGAGTTAGACCGCGACTAATATTGTTAGTAACTTTTTATTCTGTTTTGCTACAGTTTATGATTGGTTCTTTCTATTGAAAACGTTTCCTGCTGTTCCACCTATGTCATTCTTATTCTAATAGTAAAGAATCACCTAGCATACAACTTTGCTAATAAAAGTTTGTAAAATTCGAAATGTCAAGCAAGCCACGACAATAAGCTTTGTTTGTCAAGTCGGTTCAGTCAGTAGGTATAGCGCAAAGTCCCCTTCTCCACTTTATAGACTCAAGGAGAACCAGTGAACAAAACAGCCAATATAAAAAAAAGAATAGAAGTAACCCATTTATTCGCATTAATTTAGGCAGTTCTGATAAATTTGAATTTAAAATAGATAACTTTTCTGATAATATTAAGTACACAGGTTATCTTACTTATAAACATATTTCATCTATTGTACTGGAATTAATTGTCAAAGCCAAATTGTAAATATTTTCTGCATCAGCCTTTTTTTTGGTTGACTGGAAGAAATTTCTTTTAGAAATAAGTCCGCCTATGCCATGTTTTCCAATAATGTGAATTGTATTTATCTGTGTTTTCCGTGCAATAAAGTGTTTATTATTATTATTACTTAGAGGACGCCCAGCAACAAAAACTACAATATCAATGACGACGATTATCTAATTTATTAACGCAATAGACAGGTAACATGCAATAGTGAGCAACTTTTCTAACTATTGTTTTTACTTTTCTGTTGAACTTATGTTATACAGAGTTTTGATTTGATTCGCAACTTCCATCACTGGGGAGAGGGGGGGGGGGGGGTGTTAGGGAGCCGATAAATTTCATTACATAATATTACGTATTGCGGAATATTAATGAACGTTTATCATAAAAAAATGTAATAGTAAAAAAATCCAATATGTGTATCAAATTCTAGGTTTAGAATGTTATTATGTAATTAATAGTCTATAGAAGGTTGTAAATAAGACAAACTTATAGATTATATTGATATAGGTATGTACAAGTAAATCACAAAAATAAGTTACATCGGCATTCTTCGTCGACGCAGAAGAGTGACAACGAATGCCGATTAAAAGTGAAACTACGTAGGTATACGGATAGGAATCTAATAGCAGGTGAACTCATGCTATCTCGCCTATGAAATCTGTACACTGTGTGGCAATGAAAAAGATTCACCTTATTGCTTACAAGGTAT
This sequence comes from Ypsolopha scabrella, assembly GCA_910592155.1. Taxonomy (NCBI): domain Eukaryota; kingdom Metazoa; phylum Arthropoda; class Insecta; order Lepidoptera; family Ypsolophidae; genus Ypsolopha; species Ypsolopha scabrella. Next base: position 9,338,223 of record OU342975.1, on the reverse strand, counting down.
TAAAACTTCACAAATTAAATAAAATGCTAATCTACGAGTATACTAATGATAAAATGGTCGTGTCTCTACATTGAGTAGTTTTGCAAAATTTTAAATGAAATGGGTTATTAGTATTGGTACTGAGACCAAAACCTCAGTTTTTAGAATTTTCGTCTCTCTGTATGTATCTACCGTTTTAACTCGGGCACCACTGAACGGATTTGGATGCGTTTTTTTATGGTGTGTCTGTGTGTGTGGCATGAGTAGACAAGTATTATATCATAATTACAGAAATCAATGTAACAACATAAATCTATGTAACATCTTAGGGTGACTTAATACACTAGTTAATCGGAGGGAAATATTTCTTAATATTTCATTAATTGACGCACACACAATTTACCTAGATTGACCATTTAGAGGCCGTCCTGTTTCAAGCGAAGACATCTAAAAATATATCGACTAATGATGCACTTAATTTGTCCCCAAGTGTACTGATACGTAAATATCTCAGCATTAAATAAAATAAAATAAAATAAAATTTGTATATTGCTAGGTCTCAAATTACTGTCACTGTTCAAAACTGAATATAATGCAAAACAATTTTTGCAGTGATTGAATACAAAGAAATACACTAAATGTTCAAACCAAATGTTCGTTTCATTTACCTTTGAAAACTTTATATTATTTTTTCTCTTTTACTTAATTGTATAAACTTAAATTAGTTAAACTAAAAACACATATAACGCTGAAAACTCAACTGGTTGAGCTTTTTATTTTTACCTATAGGTATCCTTATTCATATTGGGCCAAAAATACTTTGTGATAATCACGGATATAGATCTAAATAGATGACGCAAGTGCATCAAACTCTATTAAAATCAAGCGTGTCACATTTTACAATGAAATTGGTTGACAGCGGTTTGAATCTTAGAAGGGATTGTAAGACTTAAGACATAATACATAAGAGTCAAAGTTGGAGGAGTCAATATCTGTGAAGGAAGAGCATTGCTCTCCCTTTTGGCGCGCAATTGGGCACGCGAAGTACATACACTCGCGGCATCTATTTGGATCTATATCTGTGGTGATAATCATACGGCGTGACGTGCGTATACCCGGGTGACTCAAATTATGTACAGACTGAAAAGCTAAAAATCTAAAATATTCCGTCAAAAAAGGTCTTGCTGTACCTATTAGTTGACATTTTGCAATAAGTATATTCTATTGCTACTATCGCTTAATGCAACTTTTTTCAGTATAATATTCTCTTTGTTCGAATCTAATACTCGCCTATGTTCGTTATCAGTCTGTTGTGCTAGAGCTAATTCTGCGAAATTAATTGTACTCGGACAATGTATAGTTTCGACGCGCGATAATGTGTCCGCCGCGACTACATTGACCGGGTTCCGAATGGCGCTGACAGCACTAAAAGTACCATCAAACTACTCACGCCGCGCCGCACGGCTATCAGTGATTCGGGATGACGATAGACGCGATGTAATCGATTATGTCATGACTAGGAATGCACTAATTGTCGCTTCCGGTCACATGTCTAATGTCGAAAAAGAAGTTGTTTAGTCCTTCTTGGTATTTCTTTTGCACTATTTTATTTTGAAAAGGCAAACGTTAACGGTTTGTGGTCCGCAAAAAAATCCACTCTCGGCAAAAATATAGCCAATAATTCTTTATCAAAATACTATATTTTTTTTGTGCGTCTGTCATTTTCCTCGAAAATTATCCTATTGAAACCCATTTATTACCTATTTTTGTTCTAAGACAGATCCAACGCAACTATTCGAAGCGTCCGCCATAATAGCAAGTTGCTTGTCTGTCATTGGAAAAGTTAAAGTTGCAGAATCCTGCAAAGCTACTTTAGTTTGCTCATAAGCTTCGATTGAAGCTTAAGTCCATTGAATAACTGTCTGATCCTCTTTTTAGCATCATAAATGTAGCTATTTAACTCTGACTGATATTCGACGGCCTTTTTCAAATGAGGACGATAAAAATTGACCATTCCAATAAACCTCCAAAGTTCCTCTACTGTTTTTGGCCTCGAAAAATCTAATACAGCTTGAACTTTACTTTGCAAGGGTGTGAGTCCATCCGTAGACAATTCATAACCTAAAAACTCTAATTTCGATTGCCCAAAACAACTTTCCGCTACGTTAATCGTTACTCCATATTGACTTAATCTCTTTTAAAATACTGCTTGTAAATGCTATTTATGCCCTGTATCTGAAGTACTAGCTATCAAAGTATCGTCGATATTGCAGAAAATAAAATCTGTTCTTTCAATGAATTCTACATTTTAAGAATTATTTGATTCGAGCTCAAAATCCTTTAAAACCATATTGTTCATGAAACGGTGAACTGTCTGTGCAGCATTACATAAACCAAATGGCATGCACGAAAATTTAAATAACCCGAACGGTGTCGTTATTGCTGTCTCCTATATGTTGTCAGGAGCTAGTCATATGTAATGATAACCCCTATTTATGTCAATTCTCGAGAATATCTCGGAATAGGGTATCTATTATATATATTTTTGCCTGAAATAAATGACTTTATTATTATTATTATACGGCTTCGTCACTGCATTAGGTGCACGATAATCTCCGCATGGCCGAATTTTCCCGTCCTTTTTAGGCACAACATGCAATGGGCTCGCCCAGGCGTTTTTTGAAGGACGACAAATACCTAACTCCTGCATTTTTTTAAATTCGTCACCCAAATGTTGTCTGGAAGAAATCGCTTAAGCGATAAGACCGCCCATTGTACCCTTTCTGTTAAAATATTTTGTAATTTGTTTCATTATGGTGCACAATAAAGAGTATTTATGTTATGTTAAGTTCATCACGTCGTTGTCACCAATTTAGAATGTGATTCGATTATGTAGGTAATTAATAGTCTATATAGAAGGTTGTGAATAAGACAAAGTTATTGTAATGTAGGGTATGCGACATATTATTTGTATGCAGGGATAACTCGTTTGTATGTAGTTTTGTCTTTTATTAAATGTTGCTAAAGCAAGACGTGTTTCTATGCCTGCCAAGGTTTTTACGATTTCTAGATAGATTCACTAGTTTAGTATTCTTCAGTTATAACTGATAATTACGTCATATATTGAAACAGGTACATAACCTGACACTCGACCCAGCGCTGCGCGGTACAGGGGAAGACTGGTTGATCACTGTTCAAAATGCTGATCTGACAATGTGTCCCTACATTAAAGAGCAATCATGAAAGAGCAAATTGTAAATACAAGTTGACATTTATTTATGCAGCATGATTCATACTGAAGGCTTGGTAAGTGATAAGTATCACGGATCAATAACATTATTTGCGTAATTTGAAAAAGATAATGTTGACTTTCCATTGTGTTGAGTTTCGCTTGCGCTTGTAGGGAAAAGGAAAAGAAACGAATTTTAATATCGACTACTTACCGCGACTTCAATATGAATTTGGCTGAATAAACAAAATATGTATAATAATTGTCCTGTACAAATGTGTACAGATTTGAAAATCTTGAAAAATTTCAAAAGATGGAATGGGTGGATGGATGGGCTTCTCCGAAATAGGTTGAACGAAAAAGAAGGTTATAGTTTAGTACATACAAATTTCAAGGAAAACTATAGCAATTTAAATTTCATGAATTCAAATCATTTTATTATATTCAATTATATTTATAATTTTTTGTTTTTTTTTTATTTATGAAAACTTTGAGTTTTTCCGAAAACGTTGAAGTTCTTAGGAAAACTTCCCCATAAAAGGAAATTTTAACGGCAGTTTTTCACCTCTACACCTCTAAACCCCGCACTCCTGTTGGAGAGTGACTATACAAGGTACCGAGTTTCCAGTGTGAATTTGGCTATATGAACAAAAGTCACGTTATAGAAATTGAAAAAACTGTAGCATTAGATATACTTCCGAAATTTTCGAGTTCATAATTCATATTTTTTATATTTTTATAGTGTTAGAACGATAAAAGTTGCAGATCAAATCAACACTCTGTATAAGTATTTTAGTTATACCGAAGCACTACTATTTGTTCCGTGGTTGTAAAACAAAACAATGATGTATAGTTTAGTCGGAATTAAACTGATCCTGATAATTGAAAAAAAAGTCAAAAAATAGGTGCGACGACAAGCAACGCGAAGCGGAGTGAAAAGGAGCAAGTTAGGTTTTACATGTAAATAATTTGGGAGCCAAGTGAAGCGAAGCGAAGTGTGGGGGACTCCTTAACAAAAAAAAAACAGTCATCAAGAAATCTATATTCGCAAAATTTCTGGAGTTTCCGTGTTGATCCGTTTTTTAGAGTTCCGTAGTCCAACAAGGAACCCTTATAGTTTCGCCATCTCCGTCTGTCCGTTTGTGCGTCTGTCCGCGGCTTAGCGCAGAGACTATTAATACTAGAAAGCTGTAATTTGGCAAGGATATAAATATTAATCACGCCGACAAAATGGTAAAATAAAATTTAGAAAAAAAAATTTTTAAGGGTACCTCTCATACAAGTAAACTGGGGATGAATTTTTTTTTCTCGTCTATCCCTTAGTGTGGGATGTCGTTGGCCGTTTAAAAACATTGTGGATGTGTGAAAACCATTTTTCGATTTAGAGATCCGTTGGCAAAATATTAAGCTTTAAAGTGAAAATTTTAGTTAGACTGGAGCGTCCCGCCCCCCCTCCCTGCTGGCTAAACGGTTGTTTATAGAAATGTGAAAAAATTCACAGAAGTAGTATATATAATGAATTTAAAAGGAAAACTATCACAGCTAAGTACGCTTTACAGGTTTACGAGTACAGGTCGCGCCAAACTTTTGGCCCCCTATAATGTATGGGACCAGAAGTTTGGCGCGGTCTGTATTAGTAGACCAACATACATGTACCGGGCAACTACGGAACCCTACATTGCGCGTGGTCCGACACGCACTTGGCCGGTTTTCTGAATATCCTGCGACACATACAAAATAAATATGATTGCTAGAAACATAATACTGATAGAATGATATAAACCTACTTCCAGTCTATAATTTAATAGTAGTTTATAATGGAACATCTTTGTTGCTCGAAACGATTAATAAAACCCACAGATCTGCGTAAGAACACTCGACTCATCGGCGAGGGTAATCCCACCCGACCACTTCGTTGACAATTAATTTATGTGTATTTATTTAAACGAGACGTAAGAATAGTGTAATTTTTAGAAACACGAATGTTAAAAATACCTATGCATCCTAACATAAGCTTAGTAGCAAATAATAAAGAAAAAAAACATCGTAGAGCGGAAAGTTAGTGATCACTTATTTTATTTCTTCTTATAAGAAAAAAGATTCTCTTTAATATATTTATAGCACACCGTGCGTAAAATGACCACTTTACGCACGCTGCGCTTGCGTAAAGTCGGCATTTTCCGCACTTTTGCTATAAAATATTATACGATACTCGTGCGAGAAACTTTTTCTCGACTCGTGTGATTGCAGCACTCACCTTCGGCTCGTGCCGCAAACTCACACTCGTCAGAAAACGTTTCATCGCTCTCGTATCGTAATGTACTATTTTTCCACAAATTAAAATTAAGGTGACTTTCGTTTATATAGCCAAATAAAAAAAAAATGCGTTTTTCACAAAAAGGGCCATGAACTCACCGAGGCTCCAGTATGAATTTGGCTATATGGCTATATGAGCAGAAGTGTTCATAATTTAAAAGTATTTTATAAAATAGGAAAAAAGTTTGCTCAAGGCCCCCGATATATATTGAGAGGTATTATAAGGGTTCCATTTTGTAATTGCGAGGGGATCACTGTTCGCTTGTCCAGATTTTTTAGATTACGTGAAGGCTGAAAGATACGAAAAAAAATTAATTACTCTTCACGTAATCAATTTTATAAAAATTGGCTCACCAAGTCACCATTAAACCCATAGGTCACTTCCAGTTGATTTAGAAATTTTAAATTCCGTTCACGAGTGCGTGTTATACAAAATCAGAAAATTACCTATATTTTATTATGGACAAACTTCATTAGACCCTTTGGATAATGATCGTAAGGGTCAAGTTGCTCTTTCATAACTGCACCGGAAATAAGTTTTTGTTTGAACTTGACCGGTTTTGTTTCTAATAGCTAAACATCAAAATATAAAAAAATATTGTTTATTAAACTGTCAATGTACATAATAATTATATGTCTGTGAATATAGCCAATATTTTTGTTTCCCAAAATTGTCCCAAATTGGTATAAAAGTAATTTTACCATGAAGTAAGAACACGTGAAAGCAGTGAATGAGGCTGTAATTTGTTGCCCAGAAAAAACCAATTTAAATCCTTAAATACATTTGTTCCTTGCATTTAGCTGCTTGAAAAAAAATGACAGCGTGTGTTTAATTTTGTTATTTTCAAAGGTTTTGTAGATATATTTATTTTGTCTCTGGTTGGGGTATTTATGTCAATGCCAGTTTAAAAAGACAACTTCGGAAATAAAAGGATCGGCCGGTCGGAATTTCTAAAAATAATAATTAAAAACTGTTTTATAGCCTGTGCCTTGGCGGAGCGGCAGTTAGCGGCTATCGGGTGAGTTTAGGGACCTGTTTTATTTGTTTATTTTATATTTTGACACAAATAAGACTCAGGTACGGTATACCCTCGCATTGGCTACCAGCGGCATATCACACTGCGAAGGGGACAGCAGATTAGACCCTGGGTTTTCCTTTCAGCGTGATGTTTTTTTACCAATTGTGGACTGTGGCTTGCATTTCACAGTTCATACTTTGATATCCCCTCGGAGAATAATATCGTGTTAAAAAAAACTTTAATTCTTCTGATTTAGACTTAATTACTTATAGATTTGTTATTTTGGAACCTGTCGGTAACTATTAGACTCATTGTTTGTACAGGTAGTTAACGCTTTACATTGGCGTTCTTCTGCAAATTAAACTTTCTCTTCCTGCAGGCCTAACATGGTGCCACTTTAGCACCATTTTAAACACCATTTAATTTTGACAGTAAATTCCATATATTTACTGTCAAATGGTGTTAAAGTGGCAACCATGCTAGGCCTGCTATTATAGGTAAGTTTTGGTAAAAAGAGAATGTGAGATTGTACATAGAGGGTTTACCCCTAAATGGATAGCTATAAAAAGATAAATATTGACATAGCTGAGCGATACTATAATTTCTAGTATTTATTTATTTATTTTTATTGGTCTGCGAACAGAAAAGACGCAAAAGATATATAAGACAAACACAAACGAATGTATTCTCAAATATGGGCAAATACAGCATGCCTTTGGCACACGCAAATGCGATCAAAGTGACTTGTTAAAAAATAGTAGATTACACAACAAGTGAAAAAAAAGGGAATTTCTTTCGAGGCTCAAAGGTGGATCCCGAGAGGAGCGAAGAATTCTAAAGTTGAATCCCGAGCGAAGCGAGGGATTCTAGAGTAGAATCCTGAGCGGAGCGAGAGATCCAAGAGCCGAGATGGAATTTTTTTTTCACGAGTTATGTACCCTACTTTTCACCATTGACTATGAGAAAATAAACAGTACCATATTAACTATTTGAATCAAATTTTATTATACTTACAACCAATCGGTACATAGTAAATTAATAAGAGAACAAAACATAAAAATGGCGGTTCTTTTTTTTTTGGTCTTTTTTCCAAGCGGCCAGCCAGTACGTTTGGTAAGATATTTTTTTATATTGTGCATTGACGCTTGTTCCAAATTTAAAATGCTTTATTCGGGCATTTTATGTAGTGATTGCAAAATTTATAGTTTATAGCTTCTCGGGTGATTATGTTTTAAGATGGCTGTATGGTCACAGATACCTTTGCCATGCCTTTGCCTACTTGTTCTCACTCAGTGAGGAAAAGAGCGTTTTATTCACTGTTTTTGGTGAACCAATAACCCCTTTTCGAATAGTAATGGTGAAAACGAATATTCTATACAGTTTTAAGTTTACCTCAAAAAGTAAACAAAAACAGTGTTGTATGTAAAGTGAAGGACGCACATAAGCCGAGATCAACTCTTTAGCAAATAAAAGTTCGAGTACCTATATACGTCAGGTTTAACTCTGAACGAGGCTCGACAATTAAATATTGCTAGACCAATGGTTTTGTCATAAATCTGAAATACTGATAGGAAACAACGGTGTCCGTCGATATGTTCAAAATCTACTAAACCCAGATGGGTTAGGTCAGTTGACAGTTTGGCAATAGTCCAAAATTTAGATAGGTTACCGTTTAGTCTTAAATACTATAGACAAAATATTTTTTTTAAATAATTATTTGAACCTACCTTCTCTTTGTTTATTGATAATTAAAATATCAAAATCCACCTTTGATTTAGCACTCACTTCACCTTTGTATCACCAAATATTTAATACATTTAACTATTTTCCGTTGTCCTCGACCATGACTGCGTGCGTTGACCAAACGGCGTTATAATGTAAACCTGAATGATAGAATGGTACAGATCGGACCAGGATACTGGCTGCCCCAGACCGCCCGTGCGTGGCTCCATTCACCATTTGTTTGTTTACTGGGTTCCGTATCATTAATAATAGCAGAGTAGGTTCGGTTCCAAGAAACTCTTTGCAATTACTTCCGAAATTTACATTTGTTTAGTAAATGTTCGTAGGTACTTCATATACTTACGCCTGTATCCCAGAGGAATATGCGGTGGAGGCCATAGATCTTGACACATCTCTATTTGACACGTCTTCATAATTCGCCAATTTGAACTGGTTCCGTTCGTCGATCATCTGTTCTGCAAATCAACGGAATCATCTTTGTAATAAACGAACTATTCTAGTTAGTTGATGCTTATACTAACAATACGAGTATTGTAGTAAAAAAGTCGTGTCTGTTCATTGAAAACATTTTCATAAATTTACTGGGTTATTGGTATTGTACTGAGTAAATAAGCCAAAAATATTGTTTTTAGAATTTTTGTCGGTCTGTCGTCTGCTCGCGGCTTATAGAGACTCATAGTAGGTACTAGAAAGCTGTTATTTGGCACGGGTATAGATATTAATCACGCCGACAAAATGGTATAATACATAGGTAACACTAAAAGTTTCCGGAACTGGCCACTTACATAAACAATATTTAAAAATTTATTGCAACATTTGAAAATAGAACTCTTTGGCTGTAGAATGCAGTTTGTTTCATCTGACTGTCTTTCGTTTTTACCTTGTGGCGCCATTTAAAAAATTGTGTGTCTGCATCAACATGGATTTAACTCGGGAAAATTTTCGTAGTATGATTTTCTACGATTTTAAGTGTAATTTGACAGCTCAACAGAGCATCGCTCGGCTTGAAACAGCTTTTGGCAATGAAGCACCATGCAAGACGACTGTTTATAGCTGGTTTGCAGAATTCAAGCGTGGTCGTATCAATCTCAGTGACGAATCTCGCGATGGTCGGCCGTCCACCGCTGTGACCAACAAAAACATCGATGCTGTGCGCCGTATGATTGAAACAGACAGGCATGTGATCAACCATGAAATTCGCGCATCCTTAGAAATAGGCATGAGTCAAATACAATCAATCCTACACAAACATTTGGGTGTGAGAAAGCTGTGCTCGCGGTGGATCCCACACAACTTGACCGAGGCTCAAAAAACGGACCGCGTCACTTGGTGCAGTGCCATGCTTACCAGATTCAACGAAGGTGCGTCAAATTTGGTGTGGGACATAGTAACAGGTGACGAAACATGGATTTATTGCTACGATCCCAAAACAAAGCAGCAATCGAGCGTATGGGTCTTTCAAGATGAGCCGAAACCAACCAAAGTGGCGCGCGTGAAAAGTGCATCTAAGCGGATGATTGCTTCTTTTTTTAATAAAACTGGACACGTGGCTACTGTTGCTTTAGAGAATCGTCGTACCGTGAATAGTGACTGGTACACGACCATTTGTTTGCCGGAAGTTATTGACGAACTCCGTAAAAATAACCGTAAACGCCGTATCATCCTGCACCACGACAATGCTAGTTCTCACACGGCCAGACAGACAAACGACTTTTTGAAGACGAAAAATGTAGAACTCATGAGTCATCCTGCATACAGTCCCGACCTGGCACCTTGTGACTTTTTTCTGTTCCCAAAAATTAAGAACCAATTACGCGGTCAACGATTTTCATCATCAGAAGAGGCTGTCGAGGAGTATGAAAAACACGTTTCAGAGGTCACCACAGGGGAGTGGCACAAAAGTTTTCAAAACTGGTTTGATCGAATGAAAAAGTGCATAGACGCCAAGGGAGATTATTTTGAAAAACAATAAATTTATTTTGTACTTTTAATAGTATTTTTTCATATTCATTCCGGAAACTTATAGTGCGTGCGTAAAATATTGAACAAAAAAAAATAAGGATGATTTGTTTTCTCGCCTAACCCATTGTGTGGGATGTCGTTGGACAGGTCATTCGAAAATATATAGCGAGTGTGTAAAAGCCATGTTTCGATTCAGGGATCCGTTTTAGTAATATCAAGCTTTAAAGTTAGCAATTTAATTTTTGTCAGAGTAAAGTGTCCCCGCGGTCAGGGGTGCCAGCCCAGCCAAACGGTTATTTTTGGAAATGTGAAAAAGTTCGCGGCATCAATATATAGGTATATAATGAAGTTAAAAGAAAAACTATCACAACTAAGTAGGCTTTATAAGTTAACGAGTAATAGTCGATCAATATATTGTGACAGGTAATTACGGAACCCTACAAAGCGCATGGCCCGACACACACTTGGCCGGCTTTTATTAAGGTGACTTTTATTTATACAGCCAAACTCATACTGGAGGCTTGGTAAGTGATCAGTAACACGGATCGATAACACTTTTTGCTGATTTCGCAAAATAAAATCTTGACGTCCCATAATAATTGACTCGGATCTGGGCTTGGGGTTGTAAGGAACATGAAAAGAATAATTTACGAATTTCACAAAAAGGGTCATCGAACCTTTTTTTGAACTGTGCACTTACAGAGTCTTCAGTAAGAATTTGGCTGTATAAATTAAAGTCATCTTATATAGGATGATATTCTTTCAACCGACCAATTTTTTATGGAAGGTGTAGCCAGCCTTATTGTGAATTCTGAAGCACATTAGCAGAAATATTTGATAGGGAGAGGTGAATTAAAATAATCACTACAATGAATCAAGCGGTACATCTACGACACGAAGATCGTCGCACGCGGGCGGCACGTGCGCGCGCACACAGAGAAACACTGCTCGGTGCGTATAGCGACAAGGCGTAGCAACAGACACACAGTTACACACCACTAATGCTATTGATTACGCCGCTTTCGTGTGCTTTTAATTATTGCACGATCATCGTTTCGGAAACCTCGTACTTTACAGTTGTGTTTGCTTACGGATACTGAACATTTGAAAAATAAAATAGGTGCAGATGCACAAACCTTCATAATCCACCTGAAAGTACCTACTTATATATAACCTATTTCATACTGCCCTCCCACAAAAAAGTGGTCGGTTCAATAAACTTCACCATGTATATCGTCGCGTCATCGGCGCGCGAGTTTCACTTGCACATTTTAGAATGTCCCAAAAGTACTCAGTACTCGAAGGTAGATAGAAATCAAAATTAAATAACAATTAAAATATATGTTAAGATAAAAAACAAAATATGTGGTCAGGTCAGTTGTGAACCTAAGAATATTATTAATTCTATAAAACTTTATCTGATTGTAAGTAATTGATACAAACACTTGGTAGTTTAAATGGATTGCTATTAGTACACGTGTCCATAGTACACCTACGACAGTAAATTCATCATAAATTACATATAGTTGCTGAGCTACAGTTTGTTCAATGCCACGCACAACTCACGACTTCTCGACACTGAACTGATTGTAAGCTAAGCTAAAGCACTTGAAGGAGCTTTATAATGCAGTAATTAAAGTGAATGTATACACCTACACGAGTGGTCAAAACATTAAAAAAAAACACGTAATACGAATAAAAATAATCAAAAACAAATTCCATGCTTAATAATAAAAAATATCTTTACTTTTGACAAAAACAAATCGAAAGTTATCGAAAGTTTCCTATGATTTACGCAAGAATTTTTCTACTCCTTTCGAGTGCTTATACTATACTAAAGTACCATACCATTTTATAGATTTTTGTACTGACACATATCAGCAGTGCTGCCATATATACAGATTTATCTGTATTTATACAGATTTTGAGCGATCGTTACAGATACCAGATTTTATCCTACTTTTATACAGATTTTTAAATGGTATGTATGCTAAATGGAAAAATTATTTGAGAATCGATGGGGGAAATGACAAAACGAGTTGGCAACACTGTAGCTGGGATTCCCCGAAACATTTATCTAAAGAACAAGATGGCGCGAATGGAACGAACGATTGATGTTTGAATGAATGAATACATTGTTTTGTTTTGTTTTTGCTTTGGGCGGGCGACTAATGCGTTCGCGTAACAGTCTTTCTTATATTTAAATTACATACAGTGCTAGTTAAATCGTGCGTGAAGTTTTTGTTTGGTAAACCACAATGTTAGCTAAAAAGCCACGGAAAACTCAACGATTCAATCATTGTTGGATGGAAGAAAGTTTTTTTCAAGCTTGGCTAACACCTAGTAAAAGGGGAGACGATTATGCATACTGTAAGTTCTGTTTAACGGATCTTGTCATTGGAGGTGGTGGTAAAAATGATCTTGTGCGACATATGAAAACTGCAAAACATCTAAACTCAGTTCCTAGCTCGAGTGCTCAGAAGCCAATTAAAGATTTTTTTCAAAGACAAAATGTCACAAATAGTGTTAAGAAAGGGGAAATTTTGATGGCTGCTTTTGTTGCCGAACATAACCTGGCGATGAATGTTATGGAACACCTTCCCGAATTAATAAAAAATATCTGTACCGATTCTACCATTGCAAAGGAACTTGCTTGTAGCCGGACAAAAACCACAGCTCTTATAAAATCAGTAACCGGATCTACTGAAAAAGCTAACATAATCGCCGATTTGAAAACTAACAAATTTTCATTACTAGTTGATGAAAGTACTGACAGGAGCTGTGTAAAACATTTATGTCTCGTCATTAGATATTATAAGAAAAACGTAGTAAAAGATGTGTTTTTTGGATTGATACCTGTTCAAGAAGCCACTGCCGAAAAACTATATGAACATATTGTGAAAGTGTTTACAGATAACGATATTCCCTATAAACATAATATGATTGGGTTCGCCGCTGACGGAGCAAATGCAATGATGGGTCAGCATAATTCATTGGCAAGCAGATTACTCTTAGATATTCCGAACCTGTATGTTATGAAATGCATATGCCATTCATTTAATTTGTGCGCTTCATACGCTTGTCTAAAGTTACCTCGGGAACCTGAAGGCCTAGTCAGGGATATATACAATTATATCAGCACGAGTCCGAAACGAGCAGGAATATTTAAAGAATTTCAAGAATTTCTGGCGCTCAAACCTCACAAAATTTTGCACCCATGCCAAACAAGATGGCTCTCACTGCAGTCTTCAGTAAATCGTATTTTAGAACAATACGAAGCATTAAAATTATTTTTCACCGAGGCTGCTCTCTCAGATAGACTGAACGCTGCAGATTCAATTTTGCGGATGCTAAATAATCCCTACAATAAAATGTATTTGCAATTTTTAGATTTTGCTTTGGCATTTTTTACCAAATTAAACAAACTTATGCAGTCAGAGAAACCGCAAATACACAAGCTGCATGAATATCTTAGCAATACCTACAGAAGCTTTTTAGATTGCTACATGGATAGTTCATACCTGTCACGAACTGCGATTCAAAATGTGCAGCACGATAATCCTCGACACTACAAGCCAATTGAAGAATTGTATCTTGGTGTTAATGTAGCTGCTTCATTATCTGGTTCCAACCTGAGTTCCAGTGATGTCAAAACATTTAAACTACGATGTTTAGAATTCTACATAGAAGGAGCGAGACAAATAAAAACGCGTTACAACTTTGGAAATGAAATTACAAAAAACCTGGATTTTTTAAACCCGATTGTGGTCAAACGCCGCAGCATCGTATCATTGAATGATATTACACGAAGTTTACCAGGCATTATCAGGCAGTCAGATTTACAAACTCTGGACAATGAGTGGCGTCATTTGAAATTCAACAACAGTCTTTTGGAAACAGATGAAGAAGACCCTGAAAAATTTTGGTACCAAGTTTTTTGTGCGGAAGACACAGATGGGACCTTGCTATATCCAAAACTTAAAGAATGGGTATCTGCTATATTAAGCCTTCCTCACTCTACTGCTACAGTAGAAAGAATTTTCTCATCAATTAATTTGATCAAAACAAAAACTAGAAATTCTTTATCTACAAGCACAATAGAGGGTTTACTGTTAACAAAACAGTTACTTAACAATAACCCTTGCTACAAACTTTTAGTCAACAATAATATGGTAGACAAAATTAATAAAGACATTTATAAAAATTAAAAATATAAATTTGATACAAAAACTTCTTTTTTTTATAACCTAAGCAGTCCAAACTCGCTATTTCGCTGATTTTAATTTATCAGATTCAGATGTTTTTTTTTTAAACTAAGCATTTTTACAGATTTTATACAGAATTTGGCATAAACTTTCGATACAGATTTTGTACAGATTTTTAAACCATACTTTACAGATTTTGTAATTTGTCATATGGCAGCACTGCATATCAGTCTCGAGCGCGCGCTTTAGTGTGCGGACGTCCGTGTACTGTGACTGCGCTTCCGTGCGGCTCGCGATCTCAGTTCAAGGTCAATGGCCTCAAACATTGTCAAGTGCAATAACTGCAACATAGTTTTGGATGAAGTGCTTGCGTTTATTCAAAATAAGATAGACGTTATGGATGAAGAAAGTTTGATGCGGATCTGTCTATCAGCTTTTACAAAAAGTGACATTTCGAATGCAAAGGACCTCCTATTTGAATCATTGCCTACTGATATGGTGAAGATTACGAGGCGAAATGACAGCAAATCGCAACGGGAGCTGGATGACATTTTTGTTCTCTTGAAACGCACGGATCCTGAAAAAATTCCCATTTTCGCAGCACGAGATCTTCAGAAACTGCCTCCAGTTACCTTCAATCATATTGATGTAACAAGGCTACTCAAAGAAATAAATATCCTACGAAGTGACATCAACGTGATCAGGGAGGATTATTCCACCTCTAGACAATTGAACGAGTTAAAAAAGGATGTGGCAAACCTTACAATAGCATTGAACGAGTCCAGTGCAAAGAACTGTACGGAAAATATTTCGCACTACCCGACACACGACTTTGGGAATGTAAACACAAGCCGCGAAGCGTACGTACGTGATGATGATGAACCAGTGGGTATGCTTTCTTTAGAGCATACATCATGCATATCCAATCTATCCCCGCTTTCGCAACATTTTCATGACACAATATATGTGGACTCAGAAAAAGTGGCGGCGTGTGACGCGTCGACACCACCAAGCGATGTTGAACTGGAAAAGACTGAGATTCAACACAGCGTTAAAGGGAGCGAGCTTCAAAAACAGACGGTCCAGCAACCTTCGAAAGTTGTAAACAAAGTAACAGCTGATAGCATCGCGAATATCGCGATAATGCGTATTAGTAAATCGAACGGCGACGACTGTGCATCCAAGAGCGTGAATGTGATAGCTGAGAGCCCGGCTTGTGGATGTCGCGCTAATGACTGTGCGTGCAAGACTGCGAATGTAGCATCGCAGAGAAAGGCTCGTCAAAAGAGCGAATGTTACACTAATACATCGCGGGCGGGCAATATTACGAATGTGAGCATATCCTCGCCTCAAAGGACTGCGGCCGATTTAGTTAAAGATAGAGGTGACTGGAAGATGGATGAACCAGGAGAGGAGTGGATTACAGTACAAAGAAGAAGATTACGTAACCGCACCGCTGAAAATGTAGGCAAAGCTCCCCCCGGTGAAAAGTTTAAAGCCGTTGAACATAAAATCGCCTTATACATATCCAATGTTCACAAAAACACTTCTGAGAAGGATATTATAGACTATATCTTTAATAAAACAAAAGAACATGTCACCTTATCAAAAATCAAGATGAAGAAGAAAAAATCACACAATGCTTTTAAGCTAAGCGTATCTAAATACAAATTAGATATGTTCCTTGACAACAATCTTTGGCCGTACGGTATTTCCTTCAGGCGCTTTTTACCGTACAAGTTTAGAGTAATAGAGAATAAATCAAACTCTAATAATGAATAATACGGTTTCCTCGTTTATATGTTTTAATTGCAAGTCCATTAAGAGATCGGTGGACTGTGTAAGGAATTTATGCCAGAGAGCTGACATCTTAGCACTTCAGGAAACGTGGCTTCTACCACACGACCTGCCATACCTTGGAACTATTCATCAGGATTTTGAATACACGGGCAAATCATCGGTGGATACATCTGAGGGCATCCTGAAAGGGAGGCCTTACGGTGGTGTCGCGATTTTGTGGCGAAAAAGTGTTTTTCAAGATGTTACGGTAATAGATAGCAGTTGTGAGCGTGTCACAGGAATTAAAATAATAAGCTGTGATCGTTCCTTTCTTATTCTGTGTGTCTATATGCCGACGGCCTGTACCGACAATCTTATGGAATTTACAGAAGTTTTAAATGAAGTGGCGTCTATTGTGGATAGCAGTGATACAGAAGCTGTCTACATTCTAGGCGATTTCAATGCACATCCAGGTGAACCCTTTAGTGGTGAGTTACTAAACATTTGTACCGATCAAGACTGGGTTTGTGCGGACTACGAAAAGCTAGGAATAGACTCTGGGACATATACGTTTATCAGTGATGCTCACGGATGTAAACGATGGCTCGATCATTGTATAGTGACGAGATCTGCATGGCAAACGGTGGTGAATGTTAGTGTGCGACAAGATGTGTATGTATCGGACCATTTCCCTTTGGTTGTAGATTGTAACTTAGAACTAGTTAGGCCTAAGAAACCGATGCTTGGTACTGGCATAAATAGAAAGCCTAAGATTTTGTGGGAAGAGAGAAATCCTAATGAAATTGAATTGTACCACGACCTATGTAATGCCAGGCTTAGAATGGTTGATTTCCCGACGGCATTCGGGACATGCTGTGCTGGATTATGTCATGATGTTGAGCATAGGAGTATTTTGGATGATATGTATTCAAATATTGTGGCAGTGCTAAGTACAGCTGCTGAACAAAGTCATACGGGCTCCCGTAATGGCAGGAAGAAGCAAAATACTGTTGTAGGATGGAATAAACATGTCCGCGATGCTCACGGAGAGGCCAGGCTTAGGTTTGAGACGTGGTCGTTGCACGGCAGGCCATCCAGTGGCACCATCTACAACGAAATGCACAAGGCTCGTAAGATATTTAAATCTAAACTTAAGTGGTGCCAAGATCACGCAGAACAGCTTAAGATGAACATAATTGCATCTTACCACGCCAAAAACAAATTCAGCAAGTTTTGGAAAGCCACGAACAAACTTAATCTTAGGCCTGCGGGTCTACCACGTAATTCTGATTGTCATGGGTTTGAACATCATTTTGAACTTCATTACCATTACCAGAGTCTGAATCGGACCTATTTTGTAAAAATTGCAATGACAATGAACATCATGAACGAATGAAAATCTGCGTTTTGTTTATTCAATTTAGTTATGGGTTGATGCGTTTTCGAAGTTATTATAAACCAAGTTATTCGTAGATATGAGCACCTATTTAATTAGTCTGATCCTCTTTTCGTATTGAAAAGAAGTTTTACAATGTTTCTTATTGTTTTATTTTCAAATGTATCACTTAACGTAATAAATGCAAATGAGAAATGAATAACCAAACGCACATGACAAAAATAACCTCCCTCGAAAAGTTTCGTTTTCATTTCTATTTCAAGTTTGTAAATAAAAGTAAGTAAGTATACCTACCTACTGTTGTGTTTTTTTTCTATTTAATTTCAAATTTCTGGGAAAATCAATATCATAACATAAGGAAATGTCAATTTTTCTTTACTTTTTACCAAAATCTGTAGAAGTTTTGGAAAATCAACAGTGTAACATAATACAGTGCCTGCGGAAGAATTGAGGAGGAAATAGACATTAGAATACCAAAGCTTCATGCAATGGGAATTGGATGGAATAGCTCCAAGTGGAGAGCCAACCATCCGCCTGACTGAGCCCAGCAGGCGTCCCAACTCAACATCATCAATACAGTGCCTGTTTCTCTTTTTGTTTTACTTAAAACAATCAAATATTATGTTTCAGAATGCCAGCACACAGACAGAGACAAGACATTTTCATGGAGAACTTAGACTTGGCTGTAGAGAAGGTGGTGAACAACATCGCAGCACTATTAGCGAAGCAACATGTAAAGTCTCAGTGGAAATGTATTGTGATTGTGAATGAAGTTGGACTTGGCTGTCGAAAAGATGGTCAACAATATTGGTACAATGTTAACGGGGCAATGTGATAAGTCACAGTGGAAATGTATTGTGATTTTGAATGCAGTGTTGTTAATGAGGTAATTTAGCAATTACTTTAGTTAATTGTTAAAATAGATGATAAAAATCTAATATGTAAGACTTGAGGTTTCAGTAGGTACTTACTAAAAATAAGTGTGTTAATACATAAATAATAACCAGTGCAAAAGTAGTGTTTTATTTCTGAAATTCCATGTAGGTTCAAAATGATGTTATTCTGAGAAAAGTATCTAAGTTTGACAAGATTATAAAAGAATTAAAATCTAATAGTATGGAAAAAAACATTTAGTTGTTTGGTCTAAATATAAAGGTATATTTATAAAAAATATTAAAGGTATTATATATGTTTAGTTAAAGTTGATAATGAACAAATTTCTAAAGTTATTTTTGTGGATACTGTAATACCTTACAGTGATACTGTCAAAAATTTAGGAGTTATGTTTGATAAAACACTTTCTTGGGCTCCTCATGTGGAACTCCTGAGTAGGAAGATGTACGGTACCCTCCACGCAATGAAGCGCCTGCAGAGTTTTTTGCCAATCAAAACCAAAATTATGATAGCACAATCATTTCTCCTCCCTATTTTAGACTATGCGGACTCTTGTCACCTAGACCTCACCGAGGAACTTCTCAATAAACTTGAACGTCTTCAGAATCTTTGTATTCGCTTTATTTTCTCTCTTCGCAAGTATGACCATGTATCTCAATTCCGTTCGCAGTTAAACTGGCTCCCCATTCGTCTTCGCAGAAATGCTCACATTCTTTCTCTTCTTCATGGGGTCCTTAACAATCCCTGTGCTCCCTGTTACTTGCGAGAACGATTTAATTTCCTTTCCGATCACGGTAGAGTGATGCGGCAATGCAATAACAAAACATTAGCTCTTCCAGAAGCGAAAACAGGTTTTTATAATGATTCATTTACTTTTCATGCTGCGCGACTCTGGAACCGTTTACCGTTTTCTCTACAAAAGTTGAAAAATGTAAACTCATTTAAGATCAAAGTGAAGCACTTCTTTCATTCTGAATACCCGTCAAAATAGCACTCTATATAAATATCCCACCCCTATTATTATTTGTGTATGTATAAGTATTTATATATTTACGTTTATTTAATTTATTTTAATCTTTGTACGTTTATGTATTTTTTAAGTATGTTTATGTTAAACAATATAAATATTATATCAATATGTTAAAATTATATTTTGGATAAAATAGCACCCTAGTATTTTTTTTCCTTTTTGATAGCATTTACCCCTTTTAAAGTTTAATTTAGTTAACGTCTTTTCTTTTCACCCAAAGGTTGCCTGGGAGATATTGCTAAAAGCAATAAGTGCCGCCTTTGTACACAATGTCTGTTCTGTTTGTTAAAATGTGTTGTTAAATATGTGTGTAAATGTACAAAAAGTGTAATAAATAAATAAAAAAAATAAATAAAGGGTATGAATGAAAGTAGAATGACAAATGAAAAGAATGGTAAGGAAAGTGGAAGATATAACTCTACTTGGTTGTCCTAGAAGGACATTATGTGAGGGGTATGCCAGGGCCGCGTTCATAAATTAACACCACACAGGTTCCAATGCCATCTGTCGCATGCTTTGAAAACGGTATACTCTATCCTGCTGTCAGTGTCGGAGCCTGACGAAAGTTTTAATCAGTGAACGGAGGTCTGAGTCATATCAGATGGAAATCTGCAGTCTCCACCTATACCTTTGGGAGACAGGCATAAGTATTATGTATGTATCAATCCATCAGCCTGTTTCATCCACTGCTGGACATAAGCCTTATGTACTTATTATGTATTCAATCAATCCATTCAGGAAGATGATGGGACGAAAAAAGAACAAGTCATAGCCAAAACAGAAGCCATTTATTGTTCTGACAGTGATAAAACCTAACATACACTTTATTTACCAAAGGCCTTATATCCTAAGCAGAGTAAAGAGGTGTCCAGAAATTCTGTGGGCATCCTAACTTAATAACATTAAATGTGATCTAAAACTGACAATGTTAATTGATCAATACCTGCTTTATGTACATAATTATCTCTAGTCATTAAATATTAATTTCAGAAAAGGGTACATAATACAATAATACTATTTATTCATACTTCAGATATTAAAATGGACCACATAATATATTTAATTGAGCAGAATTTGCAGAATCAACACTTAAATTAAGTCTAAATACAAAAAAAAACAACCAAAAAAATTACATGTCATGTTTACAATAAACTTATCAATATAAATAATTTAATTACAAAATTTAGTAAATACATGTACCATGCATTAGTCCCATCACCTGTGAAAGACTATAAGCTATAGTATTATTGTATTATATACCCTTTTTTAAAATTAAGGTACAAACAGCGACTGCTGCAAATTATACATTTCTTATAAATTACACTAAAATTTGTTAAAACATAAAAAATATGGTATACAAATAATGAACATATTCTATAACTAATTTAGATGTCAACTCCTCCACAGCCTATCGACCAAAGCAACTCTTCCCTCATCAATTCGTTTATGGTCTCCATGGAATGGAATTTGTGGAGGTGGACGCTGAAGATCCATGCTCAGTGCATCCAAATTAATTCATCTCATGTTTTGGAAAGTATTAAATACCACTATGACATTGAGTGAGTGGTCTCTTCATGTTGAAGGATGATTCTTCATTGTCCTTGGGGCAAATGCACAAGAAATCCAAACTTCTCCATAAATCTTAAAGAAAATGCAAATAATATTAATGTTGTGTGTGAATATTTGAAATATTACAGTATTTGTACTTGATTTTAACAACTACAAATTGAAGGTATTATTATAAATCAACATTACCTCTCTGAAGTTTCATTCCCTTCTGACTGAGATCTTGGAAAATGAATATATTTTTGCAAGATATGTGGTGGATTCAGCTCTTCCATAACTTCCATCAGACAATCAGACATTTTGATTGTGAAAGGTTTAGGGAGTTGTTTTTCCCTACGTGTGTCGCCTTGGTAACACTGGCATACATCTGTAATGCTACCAGAATCTGTAAAAAAGATGTTAGAAACTTCACTGTTATGTTTGATAATTTAATTACTCGTTTACACAGTAAGCTGTAAACTTCAATGTTAGGCTTGGTTATTTGATTACAGAAGTACACTGAAGTAAGTAGATGAGTAACACTACATTTTCTTGTTTGGTTTGGTTGAAACTACAATAAACTACCTTGATTTCTGGACGCACTGCAGTGTTTTTTTCGTCGGAAAGTTTCGTGAAATTGGCATGTGACAATAAGTTTGGGTTGGGGTGTAGATAAGGGGGCACTATGGAAAAAATTTTCGCATAATTTAGTAGGTAACAACAGGCCATACCTTTGAAAGGCGAAAGTTTTCCGTGAACGATATCTCTGGTAGAAGATTAGGTCGCTGGGTAGAAGCATCGGCCTGCAAATATCTTTCTGCATCCTTCGCTGGATTCTTTCCCTGGTTTTTAGGTGTTCCTCCTCCGCCCGCCGCAGACAGCAAGTATGCTCTCGCCATTCGATTATTAGAACAAAAAACACGTAAACAAGGCACGAAAAGTTATATCTACGAAAAACCAAGCATAGTAGATTTAGGTACCCCACAATATTGCTGGAAAATACCAAAATTGTGCAAATTTATTATGAACACCGGAGCTCTGGTGGTCCGGCTTTCATTTGACATTTCAAAATGGTCATGAACTTGGTTTTTTTTTTTTTTTTTGTTACGCGATACCAATAATTGTGTTCAAACGTCAAATATGTATGAAAATCATTCACTCAATTGACATGGGCTTGAAGACCATCACAATTTATTTTACGCGGTACGACGAAGCTCAATAATGGGCTTCAACTGTCAAAACGAAGCCCATTACCATGATCATCGAATTACGTGGTAGACCCGCAGGTCTGCCTGTGAGTATAAATGGCATCAGTGATCCTGTGGAGGTGGCCAATATGTTCCGAGACCACTTTAGGGTTAGCTCTCCTCTTGGGCCTTCGCGGAAAAGGGTGAACAGTGCTGAGACCCGTGGTGACCGGAAACTGGTTCGGTTCTCTGCGAAGGATGTTGCAGCGGTTATAAAAAACATGCAAAAAGGAAAATCTCCGGGACATGACGGGCTCAGCATTGAGCATTTGAAGTACGCTGGCGTCCATCTGCCTAGAGTATTATCTATGTTTTTCTCACTGTGCATTGTTCACTCGTACCTTCCGCCAGATCTAATGAAAACCGTCGTGGTGCCAATTATCAAGAATAGAACAGGTGATATATCGGACAAAATCAATTACAGACCGATATCTCTCGCTACTACAATAGCTAAGGTGCTTGACGGTTTACTTGACGCTCAGCTTAGTGAATACGTTAAATTACATGACTCGCAGTTTGGTTTCCGTGCCAGACTATCAACTGAGAGCGCTATTCTGGGCGTGAAGCATACCGTCAGGTACTACACCGACAGGAGTACTCCGGTATACGCCTGTTTCTTGGATTTATCGAAGGCGTTCGACCTGGTGTCTTACGATGTACTGTGGGGAAAGCTCGAGGAGACTAACCTTCCCTCGGAACTGCTGTCTGTATTTCAGCACTGGTACTCTAACCAGGTCAACTATGTTAAATGGGCAGATGGAGTGTCGGAGGAGTACACAGTGGAGTGCGGAGTGAGACAAGGGGGCTTAAGCTCTCCAAGGCTCTTTAACATATATGTAAACGAGCTCATCGCTGGTCTCAGTAGCATGCGTGTCGGGTGCCACATGAATGATGTGTCAGCAAATAATATCAGTTATGCTGATGACATGGTGCTGCTGGGACCGACGGTGGGTGCACTCCGAAAACTCCTGGCAGTCTGTGAGGCATATGCGGGGTCACACGGCCTAATATATAACGCAAAAAAAGTCAATTTATGCTTTTTAAGGCAGGTAATAAATGCCCTAGTGTGATTCCGCCTCTGACTCTCAACGGTACGATGCTCGACAGGGTCACAAAGTTTAAATATCTGGGCCATATTATGACAGACGACCTCAAGGATGACGAGGATATAGAGAGGGAGCGTAGGGCGTTGGCGGTGAGAAGTAACATGATTGCCCGGAGGTTTGCTCGATCTACACAAGACGTCAAGATCACGCTCTTCCGAGCTTACTGTCAATCATTTTACTCGAGCAGCCTCTGGTGTAAATACTCTCAAAAATCGCTGAGCGCCTTACGCGTCCAGTACAATAACGCTTTCAGAGTGCTGTTGAGGCTGCCCCGTTTCTGCAGTGCGTCGGGAATGTTTGCGGAAGCACGCGTGGACGGATTCCCGGCCATAATGCGCAAGCGGGCTGCGTCGCTTATACGCAGAGTACGGGCCAGTGACAACGGCATTCTGCAGGCGGTGGCGGACAGCTGCGACTGTCCTGTGCTCTGGCACTGCATACAAGTGGCCTGTGGTCAAATTATTATTTAATTTAATTTTAATACTAATTTAATTTACTAATATAGTTTATAAGATCATTGTTACTAACACTTATGGATCAATGTTATCTGAAATAAATGGATATTATTATTATTATTATATCGGGTTGCTATTTAGCGTTGGCATGCGCCTTAAGGTGGGTAATACAAAACTGCAGTTTGTAAAATTCAAATTGCTTATACGTTCTCAGTAAAGTGCCATTTTTAGGGTTCCATAGTCAACAAGGAACCTTTATAGTTTCGCCATGTCCGTCTGTCTGTCTGTCTGTCCGCAGCTTAAGGCTTGCCTTTGGTCTTTCAAATATTTTATCATTGATATCTTGGTGGTCAGTTGATATCAGAATTTCGTGAGTGATTTGGTCTGGAAATCAATGCTGCAATAAGTCGATAGTTTCATGCGCGGTGGGGCAGGTGGGGCGCCGTCCTGCTGAAACCACATGTCGTGCTGATTCATGCCGTCCCGCTGAGGCCACAAAAGTCCAAAAAATGAACGTGTTTCGTCAAAATTCGCTGTGTAGTGCTTCGTGAAATTTGAAGTTGTTGAGAACGATGCCGAATTGATGTTTTCGGCGACACCCTCGACCGACCGGTACGTCGACTTGAAGGAGGCTGATTGTCCATAACCGAGCCAGCTTCTTCTAATTTTCTGACGACTCTTCAAATTATTGAAACAGAGGTGCACTTTCTCGACCGAAAATTCTGCGAGGCTTGCGAGCAGTCTCAGCGTAACTGTCCCCATTTTCGTAATGTATTTTCACAATTAAAACGCATTTTTTTTGCTTAGCGCTCCATTTTAATTATTCGGAACAATCATAAGTGCCAGCTGTAAAACCCTGTGGTAAAACCACACATTTTATCAAAGACAATATAGATGCTGTAGCAACCAAAGTTGATACTTTTGGCTACAGTACCTACTCATAATATTCAATTATTTATTTAACTACTGGCCCCGTCTAAATGTGAATTTCAACTAACTTAGCCAGGGGCGGGACCAAAATTTATTATCATAATATCGACTTCGATCCTATGTCAGCTGTGTTTGACTTCAAAATGGAATGTTTCTTTAATCCCTTGCGATGTTTTAAATTTGGAATACATTGCGCTTCTTAAGAAGTGATACGGTCGACTGTGCCAAATCCATACGGATTCCATAGCATTTGTAACCTTATAGCCATAGCGACATAAGTGTCGTATTGTTTGGAGAGGAAACGATAATTTTACACTCTTTCTGTGGGCAAGCTTTCCTGTGGCGCCGATATAATTTTTTTCAAAGTTCTCAGGTCATAAACCAAACGAATTTATTGCCATTTGGACAGGACGTCAAAGGTTAGATTTCAGAAACATTTTAATATTTTTTAGAAAGCAGAGCACTTCCCAGAAAGTTACATTGAGGTAGGAAGCGGCATAGCAGACAGTTTAAAAATAAATAAATTATACTTAAAATCAGAAGCGTAAAATTGATGTAATCTCTTATGTAAGAACGTTGAATAATAATAATAAAACATAATAAAACATATACATATAATTTAGGAGTTTTGACTGGTACTGTCTTCCAGTTTTATTGATGAAAGGATTCCTAAGAGAGCTCAAAATTGTTTACAATGCAGAGAAACAGGAGTGGAGTTCTTTGATCTAGAAATATATTACATTTTTATTTATTCGATTGTTCTTTCCACCTCATTTGCATCTTGGAAACTGTTGACAATATTATTCCTACCTCTATGTTCTTCGCCATTACAAAAAATAGAGCCATCATGCCATTAATTCTGATTTGACAGGATTTTTTTCAGATTGGTAAATACACTTCAGATAGGTTTTGACAGGTAATAAAATAGAAAATTAATGTGTCTACGGGGGCGTAACCTGAAATAATCTGGGTGGGAGAAGGAGCTGATTTAAAGGAAATCAGGGTTTTTTTTAGGACAGTCAAGCGCGGATCGGAGAGTGGCGTTGCTCTCGAAGCGCGAACGGGTCGTCAAATCGCGGAATAAAACCTCGGAAGGATATTGGTCTACGTCGCGCGCGGATTTCCGAATCTATTAGAACCAAAATCCAATCGTACGAGTCGCGTAACGCGTTATAAAAGTGTCGAGTATCGAAAGTGCGGATTTGCAATAAGTAAAGCTTCGTTATTTAAATATATTGAAAGTGCTAACAGTGCGTCGGATGAAGTGCGTTCGTAATTGCGTAAAGGCTGAATTAGCTAATTTAAATTTTACCTGCAACGGTTTTCTCATGAAACTCAATAGAAACGAAATATAATTATTTCGTTATAGAGGCGTCGCGAAAATAGCGGGTGTACAATATTTATAAATATCAAGTATCTACATCAGAAATTTATTTATGTAACACGTTTTATATTTATCCTTTATCCCTATAGCTATCTAGGTCCTGAAGGAGATTATATTATATTATTTTAGCTTTCCTTCGTCTGGCAGAGTTACTTATATTTGATCTAGTATAGACGGTCTGTGGAAATTACGACAATTTTAGGTGAAGGAGCTAGCAGAAACAATTCTTACCTTTTTCCCTATATTTAGGTTTTCTTCATACAGGTGTTTCTTTTTTTTATAGCTTTCCTTTTTTTTTATTTATAGCTAGATCAACGAGATCCAGGGCAGAAAATTTCCACATGACTGTTCTCAAACTTCTGTCTTTAGGTTTTATTTTAGAATCTTTTGTAAAAATGGAGCGTGTATCTAAGATTATTTTTAGGAACCAAGGGGTTTAGGAACGTAGAGTGTTTCCAAGGGTAAAGCATTTAGGTGTGTGACCGGGCTAGGTATGCAGTTGGATATGGAGGGAAGCCTTACTTTTATGTTTGTGTCGGAAACCATATCTGCCTAGTCGAGCAGGACCCCATCTGTGAGTATCTTGTAAAGGCTCTACGTTCACCAGTCTAGCTTAGTAAGTTAGAAAATTTAGAACTGACTTGGCCAGGTCTTTAGGAGAGATGTGTGAAAATTGGAGATGTTTTGAAAGGGTTTTTAGTATGAATGAGTAAAATTCTAGGGACTTAGGTTTTAAATGGTAGTCTAGATTGGCGCTGGATTTTGTTTGGAAGCGTATTATTCTGTGTAATACGTGGGCACGACTATTAAAGGTTGGCAGGGAGGTCGTTTCTAAATCGTTAGGGCCCCCCACTTCATTCAGGATTTGCCAAGAATCTCGAATTCCCTCAAATTTTAATTATAGCTGCAGCTACGCTACGAGTATCGACGACCCTTCAATATTCTTTATAAAACCATATATATATATCCCTAATATTATACCTAACACACATATACAAAATAATTATATAACACATTATGTTTACACACTGAATTCATCTTCGGCTTACATCAAATTTCGTATTTGCGCGGGTGTATATCATCTTTGTATCAAGGCGTGTCAAATTAAAGTGTTATGCGGTGATACGGTATGTAATAATAAAAATACAGTGTAATTATTGGAGTCCTGGGAGTTGCTGAAACCGGTTGTTCCTGAAGGAGCGGTTTATCCAGCTAAGTCGCATGAAATAATTCAATCTTACGATTTCTCTCTTTTCATTTGATAAATTCTGAACTTGTGTACCTGTACCCATTTATTACGATGTCCGGATCAAAATTCTATTTCTCTGTTTATTTTAACCGTTATGAATACAATGTAGAGGTCCTACCAAAATAAATACTAGACGATGATCACAAATTACTATGGCCATAATATTAAATAAATAATATTTAAATATATAGATAAATATTTAAATAAATAAATAAATAAATAGATAAACAAATATATAAATAAATGACGAATAAGTACTCGCACAGAGTCTTTATTTGGTTACAATGCCAAAAATATAAAATTAAAAGTAAGTAAAGTAAAGTAAAGTAAAGTAAAAATTTATTTGCATAAACATGCGTTGTAAGTACAGGTCTTATTGTATCTTAATATTAGAAACAGCACATTTTACCATATTATATAGTATGCAAATATTTATTCTTAAAAAAAAAAAACTAACATGCAACAATATAAGCTAATTTACCTCATATGTATTGTATTTACGTTATTAATTATTATACTGTACGTATATACATTATCATATTATTATTTATTATATTAGATATTTATCATGAAATTTGCACAATATGAAAGTAAACATCCTAATATAAGTATATACATTTTAATTATTTAAATATTCTTTGATATCATAAAAACATTTATCTTGGAGCCATGTATGTAATTTCCTTTTTAGGATTTTTATTGGCAAGCTTTTGAATTCTTGTGGCAATGTATTAAAAATTTTGATCGCCATGCAAGAAACATTCTTTTGAAATATGTTTAATTTACATTTTGGCATATAAAGATTAACTTTATGCCTTGTCTGCTTTTCATAAGCATCTGTATTTTTTAAAAAACAATTTTGATGTTGTGCCACAAACAAACAAATTTCTTTAATATACATGCACGGCAGAGGTAGAATCTTTAATTTTTTAAAAAGAGGTTTACAGCTATCTCTGTACCAAGCTCTAAAAAGTAGAAGATTGACCCGTGCTCTGGCTTATGACGTGACATTGGCGGAATTAAATGTGTTAGAAATTAAACACATTATCTGAAGCGAAAAACTAAAATAATAATAGAAGATTGACAAGTTGGCGTTAGTTTGTTTACGTGTTCCGTATAGGGATGCTCCGATACCCACAAGTTATCGATACTTACCTATATAAGTAGTACTGTAACAAAATAAGACTCTGGTCGAGTACTTATTCGTAATTTATATTTATCTATTTATTAATTTAAATAATTTATCTATTTATTAATAAATATTTATTTATTTAAATATTTTGGCCATAGTAATTTGTGATCGTCTAGTATACCTATATTTTGGTAGGACCTCTACATTGTATTCATAACGGTTAAAATAAACAGAGAAATAGAACTTTGATCCGGACGCCGTAATAAATGGGCACAGGTACACAAGTTCAGAATTTATCAAATGAAAGGTGAGACTGTAAGATTGAAGTATTTCATGCGACTTAGCTGGATAAACCGCTCTTTCGGGAACAACAGGTTTCAGCAGCTCCCAGGACTCCAACAATTACACTGTATTATTATTATTACATACCGTATCACCGCATAACACTTTAATTTGACACGCTTTGATACAAAGATGATATACACTCGCGCAAATACCAAATTTGACGTAAGCCGAAGATGAATTCAGTGTGTAAACATAATGTGTTATATAATTATTTCGTAAATGTGTGTTAGGTATAATATTAGGGATATATATATGGTTGTATAAAGAATATCGAAGGGTCGTCGATACTCGTAGCGTAGCTGCAGCTATAATTAAAATTTGAGGGAATTCGAGATTCTTTGCAAATCCAGAATGAAGTGGGGGCCCTAACGATATAGAAGACGACCTCCCTGCCAACCTTTAATTGTCGTTCCCACGTATTACACAGAATAACACGCTTCCAAACAAAATCCAGCGCCAATCTAGACTACCATTTAAACCCCAAGTCCCTAGAATTTTACTCATTCATACTAAAAACCCTTTCAAAACATCTCCAATTTTCACAAATCTCTCCTAAAGACCTGGCCAAGTCAGTTTTAAGTTTTTTAACTTACTAAGCTTGACTGGTGAACGAAGAGCTCCTTCAAGATACTAACAAATGGGGTCCTGCTCGACTAGGCAGCTATGGTTTCAGACACAAACAAAAAAGTAAGGCTTCCCTCCACAGCTAACTGCATACCTAGCCCGGTCACACACCTAAATGCTTTATCCTTGGAAAAACTCTACGTGCCTAAACCCCTTGGTTCCTAAAATAATATTAAATACACAATACTCCATTTTCACAAAAGGTTCTAAAATAAAACCTAAAGACAGAAGTTTGAGAACAGTCATGTGGAAATTTTCAGCCCTGGATCTCGTTGATCTACAAAAAAAAAAAGGAAAGCTGTAAAAAAAAAGAAACACCTGTATGAAGAAAACCTAAATATAGGGAAAAAGGTAAGAACTGTTTCTGCTGGCTCCTTCGACCTAAAAACTCTCGTAATTTCCACAGACCGTCTATACTAGATCAAAATATAAGCATCTCTGCCAGACGAAGGAAAGCTAAAATAATATAATATAATCTCCTTCAGGACCTAGATAGCTATAGGGATAAAGGATAAATATAAAACGTGTTACATAAATAAATTTTTGATGTAGATACTTGATATTTATAAATATTGTACATCCGCTAATTTCGCAACGCCTCTATAGCGAAATAGTCATATTTCGTTTCTGTTGAGTTTCATGAGAAAACCGTTGCAGTTAAAATTTAAATTAGCTAATTCAGTTTTACGCAATTACGAACGCACTTCACCGACGCACTGTTAACACTTTCAATATATTTAAATAGCGAAGCTTTACTTATTGCAAATCCACACTTTCGATGAACGTACACGATACTCGACACTCTTATAACCCGTTACGCGACTCGTACGCTTGGACTTTGGTTCTAATAGATTCGGAGATCCGCGCGCGACGTAGAGACCAATATCCTTCCGAGGATTTATTCCGCGATTTGACGACCCGTACGCGCTTCGAGATCTACTCCACTCTCCGACACGCGCTTGACTGTCCTTAAAAAAACCCTGATTTCCTTTAAATCAGCTCCTTTTCCCACCCAGATTATTTCAGGTTACGCCCCCGTAGACACATTATTTTTCTATTTTATTACCCGTCAAAACCTATAATAACCGAGTCAACAAGTTTCAAGATGCAAATAGGTGGGAAAAAAAATAGAATAAATAAAATTTAATATATTTCTAGATCAAAGAACTTCGTTCCTGTTTTTATGCTTTGTAAACAATTCTGAGCTCTTTTAGAAATCCTTTCATCAATAAAACTGGAAGACAGTACCAGTCAAAACTCCTAAATTATATGTATATGTTTTATTATTATTCAACGTTCTTACATAAGAGATTACATCACTTTCACGCTTCAAATTTTAAGTATATTTATTTATTAAACTGCCCGCTCTACCGCTTCCTACCTCAATGTAACTTTCAGGGAAGCGCTCTGCTCTCTAAAAAATATTAACATGTTTCTGAAATCTAACCAATGACGTCCTGTCCAAATGGCAATAAATTCGTTTGGTTTATGACCTGAAAACTTTGAAAAAAATCATATCGGCGCCACAGGAAAGCTTGCCCACAGAAAGAGAGTAAAATTATCGTTTCCTCTTCAAACAATACGACACTTATGTCACTATAGCTATAAGGTTACAAATGTTATAGAATCCGTACAGATTTGGCATAGTCGACCGTACCACTTCTTGAAAAGCGCAATGTATTCCAAATTTAAAACATCGCAAGGGATTAAAGACACATTCTATTTTGAAGTCAAACACAGCTGACATAGGATCGAAGTCGATATTATGATAATAAATTTTGGTCCCGCCCCTGGCTAAGTTTGTTGAAATTCATTTTTAGACGGGGCCAGTAGTAAAATAAATAATTGAATATATGAGTAGGTACTGTATCCAAAAGTATCAACTTTGGTTGCTACAGTACCTACTCAAATAATTATTCCAGACTACTCATATGAGTACCTCTAAAGTTTTTAGATTTTTTTATGGGACAGTTAAAATAGGTTTTGTTATTCGGAGTAGTTGTTAAAAGTAAGTAGAGAAGTATTAAATGAATCATCTTTTATTCATTGCAAAATTATTTTAGACCCCGTTATTTTGTCGCAATGACGTCACAAAATGGTAGATAGGGGACAGAATGGGTACACCTTGGAGTTTGTGGTGTTTTGGAATTTATTTATTTTCCTAAATCTTTCTGTGCTCTGTTTATTTAACTGGCCGTTGTGGCTTCATCATCACAAACATGAAGATATTTTTATAATTGTTTTTGTTTACTTTTTTATATCTATATCTTGAAATATTGGTCATAGGCGATGCAATAACCATAAAGAATTTATTTGCAACTGCAAATCACACTGACATAGAGTAGCAATCCATAGGTACCTGACAGTCAACTTTTTGTTTATGAATCACACCTAAAAGACACCATACAAAAACAATTAAATTCATAAACGCATAATGACTAAGCAAGCTGAAAATTAAATCAAGAAAAGTTTAATACGGATCTATTATAATGTATGATATCATCTAATATTGGATATTAAATATATTAATATTATTATGTAGGTACACTTTTCAGTCACGGGCCCGTAGGGACCCGGTCATTTGAAAGGCATTCATGGGGCCGAAGCCAACATTGAAGAGGCCTTAGTACCATTTAATCTAAATGTGAGATGGCCGCATCCATGGAGGCCTCTCCTTCAATGTACCATTGGGATACACTAACGGACAGTCCCCCATAGTTGCCAAACTATTGCCAGAAAGGAAGACTTGGAGTGGGCTAAGTGGATGGGATGCTAAATGGGCCGGATAACAGGGCTATGGAGTGAGATAAAGGACATCTGCCTCAAAAATCTCTCACAAATTTAAGTCTGGCAGATGGTGACTTGCTGCTTGATGACTACCCAGAAGGATAGCCGTTGTGGGCCCCCTATCTAGCCAACATGGGGCAACACTATGTACGCAGCTAAGATTGTCGAGTGGTGAGTCTGCGGGGCGCAAGATCCTTATACAGTCAAGTGCCCCCGGCGTTATGACATTTTACACTTCACAACCTGGAGCATAGGTTCCGCTCTTGCGACTCCACTCTGACCGGCTAGTTAAGGCAAGCACAGAGGCGGGGAGGTGTGTCGCTGTGTGTCTATGTGTGTAAGTGAATGTGTGTGTGTGTGTTTCCCCTGGAGGTAGGGTCCGAGGTGTCGCCACTCACCATCGGTTCGCCACAAGCCGCCCCGCGGTGACTGCTTGCACTGTACGTACCAGAGGGCGAAGGGGTCGTCACACCCCGACGCCATCTGGACGCACCAGTGGGCGGCAGAGTCGTCACTTCCCTACGCCGTTATTATTATTAATATTATAATATAATATATAAAATAAATTTGAAAAACCGATTTCGAGCTTTTATTATAAAAAAATTGCGTGAATAGTAAGTACGCAAAAACAGGAAATGTACTACTTCGGAATCTACACTACAATTGCAGTATTTACCTAAACAATATTATTATTACATTTACTATAGGTACATACTATATTACTATATAGGCTGAAATTAAATCGACCGACCAAATTCACACTGGAGACCCGGTTAGTGACCAGGATCTAGGTTCAGTTATCCTTTTGTCAAAATTCGAAAAATATATTTTTTTGCTCCCTTACTGGTTGGACTAGTTTAAGTAGAATTCCTAGTCTAAGCTGTAAGGAAGCAAAAAAAAAAAACTGAATTGCACCAAAAGGGAAAGCTTGTTTCTGTTCACTAACCGCGTCTCCAGCATGAATTTGCTCAGTTAATTTAATTTCACCTTGTATACTTAAAATTATTATATAATATTTACCAAAATTGCTATAAATTTTGGGTGTTCTGATTATCAAGGCCCTACTGTATATAAAAGGACGTATATAAATTTTCATATTTTTAAATCGGGTCATAATTTTAATAAAGTTTATAACAGTGACGTTTTGTCCTCTTACTACCCTGTCATTGCGACAAGATATCGGGGTCTAGTTATTATACTAAACAAAAAACTCTTGTTTCTGAACTTCTTTCCATATTTTCAATTTTGATGGCGCCGTTCGAAACCAAATACAAACCAACAACAAGCCAATAATGAAAATAAATTATTTACTTTACAAAAATTAACATAACATTGTTACTGACAATAATAAAGTAGTTTTAAGGATAAATTATACACAAATTCTTGTACTTTTATTCCACATATATTTATTTTTATTCTAACTTAGGCTACCGGTTTCGTATTACACATCATCGGGCCAACAAATTATTAATTATTTAACATGACAGAAAGAAAACAAAAGAAAACATTTTTAACAAGCAAATATAAAATAAACAGGTTAGTAGTTTAAAGGTATAATAGTTTTAAGGTATAACTTGGTTTCTCTGAATTATATTTTATCGATAGTTACCAATACCTAAGGTTGAAATAGGACATCACTTAAACGTCATCATCATAAATTCATAAACCAAAAAAGGCGACATCCGTCGTAGGTGATATATGAGAGCCACCTATTAGTTGACAAAATTACATGGTGTACCCCGCTACCCCCTCGCACCCCTATTACGTCTGTTCTCGAAATAAATGTTCATTGTAATTATTTGGTTGACTAGTAGGTGGCTCTCGAAAACGTCAAAATTACTTCAAATTTCATTCAAAAGTGGGTAATGACAAATTTTACCAAGATTATGAAAACAGGTTAGTAGGCATGAGTTTAGATAAAGTAGTGTATGAAACTATACATAATCCGTCCATCCATCCATCAGCCTGTTTTCGTCCACTGCTGGACATAGGCCTTTCCAGGATTTCGCCACTCTTGGCGGTCCTCCTGAAAGAAATGCCCATACTCACACACGCTGGGCGGGCGGGTTGGTGAGCGCGGTGCCGAAACCCTTGCACCAGTGACGCTGCTGTCATTTTATATAAGCCCCAGCAATTGGGGATGGATATACCGCCATCCATCGGTCCCAGGCAATGGTGGGCCGTCTGGTTTTGCCTGAGAGCTGTTCTCTTACTCTCCCCCGAATAACCTCGGGAGGATTTGCGAGTAAGATGGTGGTACCTCCACAGTCGAGCCCGGCATCAGCTCTACCACCTTTGTACATAACGTATACATAACCAGGTATTAAAACACGAGTGTCAGTTTAAAAAACGAGTCGTAGCCGTACTAGTTTCATAAACAAGCTACTATTTTCATGCTTCAATAAGCGACTTAATGTTGTTGTGCAAACCTCTGTTTATTTATGCTAGCTACGAATGTGGAAAATCACAGAAATCTACAGAAGTAGATTTTATGAGAACATAAATAAATACCTATTTTACAGTCAGAACTACTTCTTAGAATTACCAACTAAGAAGGCATTAGTACAACTACTTTTAGATTTGAGAGCCAACAAAAAGTCCTGTACACGACTAAAAAGAAATTACTGAAACGTTAAATACGAGTCCTTTGAGCATAGATTTTAGAGAATTAATTATCAATTATTCGGGCGAAAATAAATACAATAAAAAGAACTCACTAATAAATGCTCAGTTTTCGTGAGTAGTTAGCTTTTTGTTGCTCTGCGCTCCGCGCACGACACTCGGTTTCGCCTCAAAGCCGGTTTGATAGCACCACCTTGATGAATCGCCTTGATAACGATAATATGATGCGTAGTTCACAAATTTTTAACACTTTTGCTGATTACAACGAAGAGAGTTGTTACTATGAAAAACTGTATTTTGAATTGGAACTGGAAGACCTTACTTAAAATAATAGCGGTCTTTGAAAGCTTTAATTATAGACTTTTACTGGTATGGGATTAATAAATGTAAGGACAAAAGATAAATACGTGTCGCGCGTTCGAAGACTCGGTAAAAGCCGAGGTAGCTGTAACTGTGGTAGCGGGCAGCTTGAAGCTAGCGTTTCTATCAGTATACTTTGAGGGAAACGACGACATTGATGAGGAGAACAACCTGAAGCGCGTGAGAATAACATGCCACGAGCTAAAAACAAACAACATCCTGATAAGTGGGGACGTAAACGCATGGAGCATTTGGTGGGGCAGCAAGCGCGACGACCAGAGGGGAGTGGCCTACAGCACCTTTCTTGACGAGATGGAATTTCACGTTCTCAACAAAGGGGACACACCCACGTTTAAGATCTATAGCGGAGGCTCTCTATACAGCAGTATAATAGACGTCAATGCGTGCAGTCAATCCCTGCTCGGCAGAATTCAAAGCTGGTAAGTGGTAAGGGACGTAATTACGTCAGACCACAACGCCATCACTTTCGCCTTGCGACTAGACCATGGAATTAGTATCGGTAGTACATACTAATTCCATGGACTAGACAGAGAGTTGGTAGCATGCTCACGAAACAAAACTCATTTTACTCATTTAAGCACGAGCTCATTTTCGACTTTTATGTTACTTATTTAAATAGTGTATTACAACAGGAACATTCGTTTTATAACATTATGATATTTATGATATAAAACTATTCTTTTTGAATAGACTGCTCACAGATAAGTTACAATTACTCCACATTTTGAAACGCAACATTATCACAGCCTTTTATTGTTCCTATACCTATACACGTAACGATTTCAGTGTTTTCTCTTTTCTTTTTCCGTAGGAGTTCCCTGTATTCTACTGAGAAGTAACCGACGGTGCCCAGTATCATCAGTACGAGGAGGATGTACGTCTTGACGCTCGTCCTGAGATTGGGGGAGATGATGTAAGTGATGATGAAGCCGGCAGACTCCCAGATATGGAAGTTAGAGAACGCGGCCTCCTCCCTGCCGGGGAATAATGCGCCGTAGTAAGCTGAAACCAATATGAAAGCGCCGACTTCTAGAGAACATGCGTTTCAGGAAGAAAGAAGTCGGTAAAAGTGTTATTTTGGTAACATCGGTCAGTATGTAATTATTTTAAACTCTTTATTGAACGTCTGCTATAATATTTGATGTCTGTTATAATTTTTTGTTAAAAGTTTACTTATTGTACAGAGGTTCAATTCAATTCAATGCCGTTTTATCTGGCTTCAGTTAATGTGTCTCCGCACATTAGTTCCGCCAATGTCGAGTTATAAGCAAAAAAACGCACTGTGGGCTGAAATGCGACTTTTTTTTTTTTTATCACTATCTTCAAGGCGAGTACCTAAAACAAAGGACATCACAATACCTACATAAAATTGGACAGCACAAACAGTATACAATAACTACAACCATGTTAGTAAAGATAGATAGTTTGTTCTATTTATAAATAAAACAAACAACAAACAATAAATCACCACAAAACAATACATAAATAAATATTCAAAGTTTAATATTATTTACCTTAATAAACTTACATAATGTATACACAAAGGGACTATTTACAAAGGTCAGCAAAAAGTTGAAATTGACGGGGCGAGGGGTTTCAGTAGGGAGGATATCGTACAACGAGAATTTCAGTTTTTGGCAATCAAAAAACATGTGATCTACTGTACCCTCATCTAAACCACACTCACACAAGGAATGGTCCCTTACCCTGATTTTCGCCAAAAACACAGAAGAACAAACGTGTCCCATTGTACAGAGGTTCATTTGTGACCTGATAGATGGCGCTAATAGCAGCTTGTCAACCTTTTGTCAACACTTTTGTACCATACGTTTATGGTGTCAAACTCCAAACGGGTGTCAAACTTTAGTTCTACTTCCCTGTATTATGTTCTAAGTGAAAACAAGTTTCTAACATATTAATTATTAGTATTATTTCGATAATAATTGTGTTTGAAACAACCTCCAGCCAGTGGACAACTTTTTTTCGTACAAACCCTTCTATTTTAAAGATTAACAACAATTATGCAAGAAAATAAAAATGATCTAATGGCGGTATGGTCTAGCTCCCTTTGCCTTTAATAATCAAGAGAAAAAAAGCATACCTATAAGAGCAATAGACATTGTATAATAACAAGACTGTGCACTGTCTAGTTTTTGTTCAACTAAACTATCTAGAAATAATGTTGCAATTATTATGATACCATTTTCAAGCGAAAAACGAGCCGAGCGAGATAGCTGTCGCTACTCATGTATCCTTGTCTGGCAAGTTGCCAGTGTTAGAAAGGGACCAACGGGTGCCAACACCCATTTCGCTCGGCTCGTTTTTCGTATCGTAGGGCACAGTCTTGTTCTCTATACAATGTCTTTGATAAGAGCCGGTCCAAACGGCGCGTTGCGTTTGCGTTGTTGCGTCATCGAAATTGTATTATTGTTCCACGTTTGGATTGGGAATAAGGTGCTTAGCTTACGTCAACTTGACAGTTACCAAATGTAGGATGTGCAAATAAACGTAAAAACTTTTTCAGTACTGCGAAATTATAATGTGGAGAAAATGTAACAATTGACCAAAATAAAATTTCGTGGAATTAAAATGAAAAGATATTCTCAAAAAAAATGTCAGCTCGCCATTTATTTTGATGATCAATCACTCATAGGTTCATCAACTTCATTATCAATGCCAAAAGATTTGTCCAATAAAATTTTAAGATTTCAAACAGTTCAAAATAGATTCAGCAAACAGTTTAGACAACTAAATCAGCGATCATTTCATATTTTGGGGAAGCAATATTTTAGTGATCAATAAGCTTTTAAAAACATCAGTAAGTACATAAAACGGAAAAAAATATTATTTTTTACTTGATGGGCTTAATCAATTCATTCGTACTATAATGCAAACGGTAATTTTGAATCCCAATCCAATCGTGGAACAAGAATAATTTCGAAACACCACCGTGTGGCTTTAGGCGAATTACTGTATGAAATTCGAGGACGCAACCCACCGCCGCCGCCTAGACCGGCTCTAGTCTCATGGAAAAGAAGTTGTCCGCTGGCTGGAGGTTGTTTGAAACCCAATTATTATCGAAATAATACATGTTAGAACGACTATAATACGACAGGGAAGTAAATAAATAAAGTTTGACAGCCATTTGGAGTTCCTGAGGTGAGGCCTAAAAACGGAAAGAAAAGAAAGCTGGCTGGAGGTCGCCTGTAAAATCGTTTCCTTCATCCATTTTGATGGAACAAGTTATACATTTTATTGGATTCGATAGAACTAAGAATATGTTTTTATTGGGAAATCCATCGTTTTGGAATACTCTTAATATTATTATTAGAGTGCATTACAAACTAGAAAAAATAAATGATGTAAAGACAAGAATTTGAAAAAATTACTCGGGCCAGGATTTGAACCTGCGACCTCTTGTTATCAAGACAAGCGCGCTACCGACTGCGCCACCGAGGTACTTACCTAGACCGTTGAATTTTTCCATCATACTTGTCCACCGAATATTTTTTTACTATTTAATCCAACCAGCCTTTAATGCACACACTGAACACTCAAGGGGGCGTTATGTGATTTCACGCCTTGTTCTTAAGAAACAGATGGCGCTGTCGTCGCTCATAAGTATTCGGTGGACAAGTATGATGGAAAAATTCAACGGTCTAGGTAAGTACCCCGGTGGCGCAATTGGTAGCGCGCTTGTCTCTACAGATCCAATTTGGTACTATCCCTCAAGTACTAACATTGGCATAGGATATGGGGTCCCGCTGAGTGTAGCACACAATTTTGACAGATGTTTTCTGTTTTAACCACAGACATATAATTATTATTAAGTAGCAGACCAAAAATAAGGATTAAATAAGGATTAAATAGCGTTAAATATAACAAAAAATAAGCCACATTTAGGCTTCATGGTATGAAGAAACGTATAAAAATGGGTTGTTTTGGCTTATGCTTGGAACATATTTGTTAATTCCTAAACTTATATCTAGTATACAGGATGTAATCATGACGTGCTCATTAAATTAAACCACATGCTCTACTGATCATCCTGAACTACTTCCATAGAAAAACTTTGGATAAAAAACGAAAAAACATAAAACGTTCCCATAGAAAAGTAGGCATTAAAATATTGTATGGGGGAGTGAATTTTTATTTCGCGTTTTTTCAAAAGTTTTTCTGTGGGAGTGGTTCAGAATGATCAGTAGAGCATGTGGTTTAATTTAATGAGTACGTCATGATTACACCCTGCATATTTTTAGAAACAAGCAATATTTATATTTAAAAGAGCCCGAAGCTCACTGAGCTAAAATTGCCACGCGTTGACTCTATGCGTTTATTATTAATGTTGGGTCTGCTACTATATTATACGTCTGTGGTTTTAACATCAAAACGCATTGTTTGGCATTTATCCTCAACAACTTTGGTTAAATTTACAAATTTATTAATCAAATTATTTAAGTTGTTAAATATAATATGATAATAATAACATATTTTTTTACCATTCATCTGCACGACCCATATAGAGTCACAAAAGCCCCAGACGACAGCGATGATGTAAATGACGTACTGCTCAGAAGCATGCGGGCGCCACACCAGCAGAGTTATGAACATCGCGCCGTGGCTCACGAACGCGATGCAAATGATCGGTACACGTCCTATTATCTACAACATTCATATCATAATCAATAATTTCGTCGAGAGGGACCAATAAACTCTATTGTTTATCTCAAAATGTTCAAAATGCACAAAACATTTGTTTCGAGTCGAGCTTATAATGTACAAAATTTTCATAATCGAGTAATTTACAATGCTGACTGTCTTTCCGTATCCACAGTGAAATGAAAAATTTAAAAGAAAAAAAAAAAGCTAACGGCATTTTCTCCTTGGTCTCTGTTTTTAAAAGTTCGTCGTTTGTTTACCCCCTATGGCAGAAATGCTATGGATTGAATGCATGAACTATGGATTTTCATACAAATACATTTGGCAAAAAACTGGTCCTCCGCGTATTCTTTAAACAAAGCGCCTATTGACGAGCATGTTGGAAAAAATAATATTTACACCATTACTTATAATTTAATACCTTGGTAACATATCCAGTAACAAGGCAGCCAATGACGTCAGCAACCCCGTACGTCGTCATCACGAAGCCGACGGATCCCGTACCGATGGCACACGATACAAACGACTGGAACAAGGACATTGAGCACATAAGAGCTACGTGTAGCTCAGTGGGTGGGACGTAGGACTTTCAATGTTGGGACCCTCGTTCGAATCCCGTACCGATGGCACGCGATACAAACGACTGGAACAAGGACATTGAGCACATCAGAGCTACGTGTAGCTCAGTGAAAGCTTTAGTTGTTAGTCATTTAACGGCCTTGTGTGTTTGCTAAAGTTGGTCAAAACTTTACTTCTTTTCCTGAATACTCGCTCAAATATTTGGTAAGTTATTTTCATTTTAATTTGTCAAAATTAATTCTGCCTACCCACGCCACTGAGTGATACTCATGCAGAATTAGGAGTTGTCAGACTGACCGCAGTGAAGTCAGAACTGACGAACGCTTGCTGCATCCCGAGGAAGATGCACACAATGACCAGCAATAGCTGAGTGGGCTCCACCATCAGTCTCGCAGTGACCGCGAGGAGCGCGGTGCCAGACAGAGCGGGTGTCGTGCCGGGTCGCTGCTTCTCGTGTCTGGAACACAAGTAGGCTTTACTGCGTTGCCATAATGGTTATAATAATCCATTAAACTGTAGAATGCAGCATTTCCCAAAGTATGGGTTGCGGCCCATCTAGTGGGTCGCAAGCAGATTTTTAGTGGGTCGTCAACTCGTCACGGGCCTTTTTCAGATCCGTGGAGTTCGTAAAAAACTCATTAAAAATTGCAATAAGCACAATATTCATATCACAGCGCTGCATTTTACAGTTAAGCACTACTTAAGTGGAAATTCCCGACTGTGAAATCGGGGGTGTGTTTTGTGCGGGTCCTGAATCTCACCTTTTGATTGATTTTGGTTTGTGAGTCATGATTTAGGTAAGTTTGGGAACCACTGGTATAGTGGCTGGTGTTTTTAATATTCTTCGTATATTTCCGAAATATTTAAACAATAGAATTATTTCTTCGGAGTTTGATTTGCGGTAAACTTACTTCTTTATTGAGTCGACTCCAATGGCAACTAAAATAGTTGCTCCAACCATACACGCGAGATAAATACCTGGAAAATAAGGTTTTCATGTATTTTAAAACACTTACAAAATGGCTTACATTTTCATGCAAAAATTTAAAACTTTTAGCACCTAATTTACCATCTTAAGAACACAGACGCATAATATAGTAGCAGACCTAACATTAATAATAAACGTAGAGTCGACGCGTGGCAATTTTAGCTCAGTGAGCTTCGGGCTCTTTTAAATATAAATATTGCTTCTTTCCAAACAAAATATATACTAGAGATTAGCTTAGGAACTCACAAATATGTTCCAAGCATAAGCCACCCAAAAAAACCCATTTAGTTTTTTCGTACCTTGAAGCCTAAATGTAGCTTATTTTTTGTCTGGAAACTTGCCACGCTATTTAATCCTTATGTTTGGTCTGCTACTTAGTAATAATCATATGTATGTGTTTTTTATGGGTGTAAACGAGGAAACCAATCTGAACTAGTTAAACTAGATGGCGTTAGGGAAGCAAAATGTAAATTAGTCGCCTTACAATGGATTCACTCAACTTGCGCAGACTTGTACTACAACAGAACATGAAAAAATATATTAAAATTCTATTGTCCGTTTCAAAACGACATACATTACAAAATCTCGGAAAATGCTTAAGTGTGCAACAATATTGTAACTGTGTGCGTGTCTCGCAATCACGTCACGTCACGTGCGTGGTTATTTTCTCGAATGAACTCCCCTGCATAGTATATTGGAGACCGCATCCAGTTAGACACTTCTGACTTTGTACCTATCTTATATTCTTCTCTGTAGGGGCTAATGTCGTACTGCAAGTGTATATTTTGATGTCGTCTCCACTGTACTTATTGAATTAATCAATACAATGCCGTAGTTCGCGGAGCGCTGCGATACGGCCCGTGTAATGTTTTTTTGTTTTTACACTTTGCTTGGTGCACATTTCGGTTTACTTGATCACGGCAAATATTTCTTTGACATTTTCGCTAAATCCTGTTCTGGTTCAGATATTTGAACGGAAAAAAAACCCTACTGGATAGTGGGTCGAGTATAAGACTTTTGAACCCCAAATTCAAAAGAATTTTTCTTTTACATGTCGGGGTCGGAATTTATTTTATTTTATATATATATTATTTTGTTTTTTTTTGTGTACAGCTGCAATACGGTCACTGACTGACTTACTCATTGACATGGTTGTTTAGTATGAAGGAGTGCTCTGACATTAAAATGATGTAGGGGGGGTTGTGAGGCATGCCATTCTGACTGGGGAAAAAGTCTGACATTTGACATTTTTTGACATTTAAGGGGGGTTTTGACAGTTCGTAGACCCTGTTTTTTATGGGATTTTTTTTCCTCAAATATTTTACTGTCTAACCGAGCTGGCGAAGCCAGCGAGGTCTATCCATGGAAAAAAAATGACTTTGACATTTTCGGTAGTATCCATGTTTTTTTTTGACATTTTCTCCAATTTCTGTTCCCGATGAGAAATTTGTAAAAAAAAAATTTCTACTGGTTGAGTATCAGACTTTTGAACCCCAAAATTTCCAGAACCCAATATGATAAACAAAAATAATGCAGTTTACACCGTACGTACGCCTGTCAGAGTAGGGCAACTACCTATCATGGTTTGTATCTTGTCAGCGGGTTGGTCCGGGAAGGCGGCGCCCGCGTCGGCACTCGGCAGGAAGTTGGCGCCACATATCTGCGGGATCATCGACGCGTTCACTGCGGTCACCGCCGCCGCGTTCTCGCCGGACGTTAACACTGAAATGTATGACCAGGTTTATTTCCAATAACGACTTATTGTGTTGCAACGAATAGTATATTCTCCTCAGACCGAATACCGAATATTCGCCCAGGAGCGTGTCTGAATAGCTGAATATTCGCCCTGATTAAGAATGGAAGTAAACAAAAACGGTAGGTAATTTAATTTTCAAGTTCATAATTTAAATTTATGACTTATTGCAGAAAGTTTAAATTGGTAAAAGACTGGAAAGAATCCCTGACAGTGTTGCCAATGCAAATTTTTAGGCAGCCATGTACCTGCGTTAGGTAAAAAAAACCATGTTTATATGGAAAGAGAACAACGGTAGGCCGTGTCACTGTTAAAAAAAACAGAAACACTTTTCAACATTAGCCAAATAGCACTGTTTTCAAGTTTATGAGCATTAATTAAATTTTTGGCTTTCACTACAAAACTAACGAAATTCCTATACAAACTTTCAACCCCTATTTTACACCCTTAGGGCATGATTTTTCCAGAAACGCTGAAACAAGTCATTCTTCATTTCTAACCAAAAAGCTTATTGCC
This sequence comes from Ypsolopha scabrella, assembly GCA_910592155.1. NCBI lineage: Eukaryota > Metazoa > Arthropoda > Insecta > Lepidoptera > Ypsolophidae > Ypsolopha > Ypsolopha scabrella. The sequence continues at coordinate 9,294,369 of OU342975.1, read as the reverse complement.
TATATTACAGGATAAACTGTTAGATTTAACAACGGAAAAATACGAGTATTTATTCAAACATTTATAAAAAACGAATTCAACCCTCTCTCTGATTCTTGATTGGTTCACTGCAAATAATTTAGTTCTAAATGCAAAAAAGACGAAATGTATAAAGTTTACTTTACCAAATGTAATTCAAGTAGATGTCAGTTTATTTTTGCAGGGGTCCAAGTTGGAGTTAGTTAACGAAACTAAGTTTTTAGGTATTACTATAGACTCTCGTCTTCAGTGGGGTCCCCACATAGAAGCTCTCTGTGGTAGACTTAGTTCAGCCGCATACGCTGTTAGACGCATAAGGCAGATTACTGATGAAGATACTGCTAGATTAGTATATTTCAGTTATTTTCACAGCATTATGTCATATGGCATAATGTTGTGGGGTAGAGCCGCGGATATAGAAGCAGTCTTTGTCTTGCAAAAGAGAGCAATTCGGTCTATTTATAACATGAAGTACCGAGATTCATTAAGAGAAAAGTTTAAAGAAATTAATATATTTACGGTCCCTTGTGAATTTATTTATCAAGTTATTAGATATGTCAGAAAAAAAATTGATAATTTCCCGAGGCTTGGTGTGCACCACTCTGTTGAAACCAGAAACAAACATAAACTAGCTTTTCCAAAATTAAGACTTGCCAAAGTAGGTACCTCTTTTGTAGGACATGGTATAAGATTTTACAATAAGCTTCCAGAGGAGGTCCTTAGTTTGCCTGAAAATAAGTTTAAACTATATATTAAGCAGGGACTACTTAAGAAAGCTTATTATAAAATCAATGATTATTTGGATGATAATGAAGCATGGTGTAATAAATAATAATAATCTTATTCAATATTGTAATTAATAATTAGCATATTTTAATACTGTACGATTCCTCTAAAGGCTTAAAATAATTAATATGTAAACTTACTTTGTTTAAAGGTAATAGACAATATGAGACGGGTTGACTAAGATATATTTTTTTTTCTCGTGACTAATTCCCGCAGTCTTATATTTTTTTATGCCTTTACTTGAGTAGGTATGTATATGATTTTGTATCATATGTTTTATTTTGAAAAAAGGAATGTTTGCTAAGTTTCTTGCCCTTCTTCTTAGCAATACTAATCGAATGGTGCGGATGGTTAGGCATTATGTATATACAATATTTCTATTCCTATATTTCTATATTTTATGCAAGTGTATAACTTTATTACATTTTAGTAGCCCACCCTTAATATTTTTTGTATGTATTTCCCGTTTTTATTATTTCTTCATTGTATTATGTATATATAATATTTTTATTCCTAGATTCCCCAATTTTATTTATTTTTTATTTATTTATTTATTCAAAAACTTACGACTATCATTTATTAATGCAGGTGTATATTTTATTTCCCGTATTATTATATATTTTTTTTATATTCTAAAGACATATTATATTGTGTAAATTAACTTTGACTTGTAGATTTGCAAAAATAAATATTTTGATTTGATTTGATTTGAAACTGGGTAAATAATAATTGAGTAATTACAGAATAAACTATTTGATTTAACAACGGAACAATACGAGTATTTATTAAAACATTTATAAAAACTGGGTAAATAATAATTGAGTATTTATGCGCCACCCATCTCTAGCCATGACCTAACTACACAAAATAAAAAGTTTTCATTTAATTTGTTACATATCATTTTCAAATCAGCGAAAATTTGTGCTTTTTCGAACTTGGAATGTATTTTCAGCATAAAGAAGTATAATTTACTGCGTTTTTGTTACTTCTTACTCATTTTTTTAGATATTAGTTATTCGACCGAATAGTGATTTAATTTTTCGACTGACTAGCAGCAAATAGGCCGAAGAAGCGACCATTTTTCGGGAGAATTTTAGGACACATAAAAAAGGGCATATTTTCTTCTATTGGTATTTTTGTGCTTTTTTTCCGAATGAGCATGATGTACATATATTAATTGTCATGTGACGCAAGTTGCTGACCAAATAAACAAACTGTATATGTATGTATTGTACATGCTACCATTTCTGGCTTTAATACTATCCCTTCGGCCGTTAAGGAAACCGGAGTTTCGAAGACAGTTTCCTGAAAGGATTTTTTTATCCTTCTACGTAAATGGTATAGGTATATTTGAATGGTAAGTGTGTGTAGGTAATTTATCAGTTTTGTCTAAGCTCAGTGATATAATTATCATACCTAATGAAGAGATGACATTGCCCCAAACTTGGTTGAGTTGGAAGATCATGAAGAAGATGCTGAAGAAACGAACCAGCAGCATCTCTGCCGGCGACTTGCTTAATTTACTTTGAGTTTCTGAAACCTAAAACAAAAACTCCATAAAAAAATTGTTTAAAAGAGTCATGCTCACGCTGAATCTGGAATTCGCAGACTTAAAACATGTAAGGACACAAAAATTGCTTAAAAAGTTCATCGATATATTAATCCCGTTTTTAGGGTTCCGTAGTCCGACAAGGAACCCTTATAGTTTCGCCATGTCGGTCTGTCTGTCCGTCCGTCTATCCGCGGCTTAGCTCAGAGACAATTAGTAGTAGAAAACTGTAATTGGGTATGGGTTTATACATATTAATCACGCCGGCAAAACAATAAACATTTTTTTTAAAACAATACACGTAAATTGGGGATGAATTTTTTTCTCGCTTATCCATAGTGTGGAGTATCGTTGGATAGGTCGTTTAAAAACATTATGGGTGTGTGACAACCATTTTTCGATTTAGGGATCCGTTGTCGAAATATTAAACTTTAAAGTGCAAATTTTTGTTAGAGTCAAGTGTCCCCCCCCCTGCCGGCTAAACGGTTGTATATGAATATGTGGAAAAATTCACACAACTAATGTGTCCCAAAAGTACCCGGAAATTGTGAATAAAACACAAGGGGTAATTTTAATCCTCCAAATTTATTTTGTCACCTTCAAAGTAACTTCCATTAGAGGCAATACACTTACGCCAGTGCTTCAACCAGTGTTCGAAACACTTTTCATATTCCAAAATCGGAATGGCTTTCAGCGCCTTCGTCGTATTTTCTTTCACCGCCTCTATGGTCTCGAAACGCTTCCCACGAAGCGGAAATTTAAGTATAGGAAAGAGAAAATAATCCCATGGTACCATGTCTGGTGAGTAGGGTGCCTGCGGAGCGATTATCGTTGAATGTTTGGCCAAAAAGCTACGAATAATCATGGCTGTGCGAGCTGGCGCGTTATCGTGGTACAAAATCCATGTGTTTTCCACCCACAAATCTGGCCGTTTGCGACGAATAGCATCGCGCAAACGCCTCATGACTTCGAGATAATACACCCTGTTCATTGTCATGCCCGTTGGAAGGAACTCATGATGTTTGGTTCATAATCAAAGAAAACAGTTAAAAGTGCCCTGATTTTTGACTTGGTTTGACGCGGTCTTTTTGGTTTCGGCTCACCTGAAACGACCCATTCGGATGCTTGTTGCTGTTATGATGTTAATGTTCACGGGTTATGATGCGTTTCATAAACGTAGAATCGTTTCGTGCTTCAGGAATAATCTCATTAGCAACGTCCATTCTGCGCTGTGTTTGCAGTAAAAACCGGTCAAGTGCGAGTCAGACTCGCATACCTAGGATTGCGTAATTCGACGGTTTTGGGAACAGTCAGGAAAAAAGTATTTAAAATCTTGCCCATAACTGCTTATGTTAACTTAAAAAGGAATTGATTGTACCACAAAAGAATGACACAAATATTTTTATACCGTACTCGAAATAAAACTCGAGGATGAAAAATTTAATTTTGTCATTTTATCGTCGTGAATTTCTCAACCGTTATATTTTTCCTGTGATCTTTATATAATCCCTAATCACCATGATTTTTAATTTTTTTTCGATCCACCAGTTTCGGAGATAAGGGGGGGACATGCATATTTTTGTCGTTTTTCAAAGATTTCTCGAAATTGGTGACAAATTGATAAAAGTATATATTTTTATAATCAGCTCTTTAATATCTACAATTTGATGCCCATATTGTATTTTTAGGATATTTTTTTTTTACCACAAAATATCATTATTTTTTTACACCATATTGTGTATGCAAGTGTATGCTATTTTGGTAGCAAATTTCAAATCTTTACCTTTAACGGTGCCAAAGTTATGAGGCTGTGACATACGGACGGACGGATAACGGAGTCCCACCATAAAGGTTCTTTTTACCTTTCAGGTACTACGGAACCCTAAAAACGACGCGACCACAAAAGTTGTTTGTTAAAAGTACTCGACAGAGGTCAGGTTATTTTTTTACCGCCAATCAATGACAGTTATACCAACCTAACGCAAAAATATTTTTTTAAGTATCTCTAGCACGGGATTTTGAAATGAGAATTTCCGGGTACTTTTGGGACAGAATGTATAATGAAGTTGAAAGGAAAACTATCACAGCTAAGAAGGCTTTACAGGTTTACGAGTACAGGTCGCGCCAAACTTTTCATCCCCTCTAAAGACGACAGTGTATGGGCCGTTTTCGGGAGAGCAACTTCCGAGCGGACTAGAAGTCTGTATTAGTAGACCAACTTATAAAATGTACTGGGAAACTACGGAAGCCTACACTGCGCGTGGCCCGATACGCACTTGGCCGGTTTTTACTATAGTAAAATAGATGTAGGTATATAAACTCTTAGAGCTTTTTTATTTTTGTTTTTTATAATATTATTTTATTTATACACACACAAAAAAATATATTCCAAGATATATTTCGGGCCCTCCTAGTTGTATCAACTGATGCCGGGCCCAGTAGGGCCTGAAGTATATCTTGTTTTTTTTTTTCGTGTTTCTTCGTAGGTTTTTACTATATTTTATATCCACCATTATTTATAAGTGAATTTAATTATATTTTCCAAGTTTCATCAGTTGCCACAATCGCAAGTGTGAATTAGATTCTGGTCCACGTCGGCCCTGCCGTCTTTTTACATCGTCCAACCATCTGGCTGGTGGTCTGCCGACTCCTCTTCTTTCCGCACAGGGTCTCGAATGTGGGACTCTATGACTCCGTCTATCGTCATCTCTACGGCATACGTTCCCCGCCGCCCATTGCTATTTAAGTGGCGCAATCTGACGATATCTGTGGCTTTAGTGCGTTGATGAATGCCTTTGTTTCGTATTTTATCCAAGAGAGTGATCCCGGGCATATAGAGTTCCATTGCCCTTTGGGTAACTTCAAGGCTGTCCATCCATCCATCAGCCTATTTCGTCCACTGCTGGACTAGGCCTTTCCAGGATTTCGCCACTCTTGGCGGTCCTCCTAGAAGAAATGCCCATACTTACACACGCTGGACAGGTGGGTTGGTGAGCGCGGTGCCGAAACCCTTGCACCAGTGACGCCGCTGCCCGTCACCAGTCTGTTTTATATAAGGCTCGGCAATTGGGGGTGGATATACCGCCATCCATCGGTCCCAGTCAATGGTGGGCCGCCTGGTTTTGCCTAAGAGTTGTTCTCTTATTATTCTCCCCCGAATGACTTCGGGAGGATTTCACGATTGATGTCTCACTTAAACGGCACTCGGTCAGAATAAGAATGTCAAAGACCAGGTTCATGCGATGAATAGCAAACAAAAGATTGTCCAGGTTTTTGTTAATGCTTCTGACATTAAATGTGAGTAATTTAAAATTATACGTAGAACCCAAAAGACTTTGACACAGTTCCGGTGACTCTATATCACTCTATATATCCTCACATGCAATCTGTGCTTGCACAAGCATTAGCAAAGTCGAGTCAACAAAGTACCTTGGGGCTGTTTTAGATGAAAAATTGAATTTTAAACAGCACGTCAAAACTGTAGCCACTCGCGTAAGAAGACTTATAGGTATAATTAAACTGTTGCGTAATAGTGCTGATAGAGCTATACTAAGACTTGTTTACCTATCGCCCTGCGAGTCGATTCTTTCTTATTGCATTATTGCATGGGGTAACTGTGCAAAAACAACTATGCTTTTATTAGAAAGAGCCCAGAGATCCATTCTAAAGGTAATGCTAAGAAAACCTTATAGACATCCTACCAATGTGCTATACGAAGAAGCGAAGGTGCTAACGGTTAGACAGCTATACTTCCTAAGAGTAGGGCTTGCCCACCACAGAGCAGAGCTAAATTCCTGTTTTCACCAAGCTCGTATAGGACGCCGGCGTCGTCTCAATATTGATACTCCGTTGGTTAAAACGGTTTATGCTCAAAGGTTCAGCGCTTTCTCCTTTCCCTACATCTATAAACAAATATGCAAGTCGTGTGACCTCAAAAACTGCAGTACGTGGGAGGCAAAAAGTAAAATTACAAAACTTTAAATAATGACGCCACCGAAGCGATTCTAAAAATTCAAAAATAATTAAGGTCCCTTTTCCCCCTTTTAACACCTACGAGTATAAGGTATATACTCCCTTATTTATTTATTATATATAAAAACTATGTATGTACAGTTATAATTTAAATAAATAAATTATATATTTACATAATTTTATATTTATGTTTATTATATCTTATATTTACACACATGCAGGAGTCTTCTAAAATAATATTAATTTCACTTTGTTTTAGTTATTTAAGTTTTGGTTTATGTCATTAGACTTGAGTTATTTAAAGACTAACAGTAAATAATCAATAAATACTCTATGAGAAATTAGCCCACCTGTGAACTTTTACTGGCAATCAAAGATTAGACTCGCGCGTAACAAGTCTGACTTAGTGCGTAGTCTGTTGCTAATATTTAATTGTACCAAATGCTCAAAATGCTCAAATATCATGAAAGTAGTCTGTGATATCATGACAGGTGATTTCCAGCGCTCTGTCTAAATCATTTGCACGTTCTGTGTCAATGTTATCAAACAAAACTTCTACACGCGGATTTTCTTTTAATGACTCGTTGATAATAAACGTATAATTTATCGCAAAAACTGAGGCAGTCAAATACAACAAATATTCTAAAGAGAAACAAATCATTACGCTATAACATACACAAAATTTAAAAATAAAAATATTTATCTTGAAAATTTTCACTAACAGAACGCCTTTTTCGACAAAAACTGTTTTAAAAATGTAACAAAACGAGAGCCCAATACAAATTTCCATCTTAAATACAAATATATATAGTTCCTCACTAGTGATCGACCTAAAAAATCTCCATGTCGTCAGCAAAAATGAGTATCTTGGAGTTATGGAAACATGAATCTTTGTCGGATATGAAAATAATAAACAATAGGGGCCCAAGTAAAGAGCCCTGCGGAATACCACTTAGAATCTTAACTCAGTTAGAAAAGAAATTATTGGCCACGGCATTTGTGTCCTTTTATTAATATATGAAGAGAACCACCTGTACCATTCCCCACGAATAAAAGTTTTTGTAACAGTATGTAGTTTATGATCAATTCAATCAAAAGCTTTACTTTAATCTGTGTATACGACATTTGCTTGCATGCCGTTACCCATAATATCAGTAAGAGACTCATAATATAGGATCGAATTGGTCACCGTAGATCTTCCTTAAGGGATTAAAATAGTTTTTAAGTGCAGCATAAACCTGCTCCTGTAAAATTTTCTCAAAAATCATAGCAATTATACAAAGTTTGGAAATCTTTAGACCTTTTTTTGAATAGGCGTTACAAAAGTGGATTTCCAGATATCAGGTACGTTTACTACTTTTCTAGATCTCTGAAACAAAATACTTAAAGCAAGAGGAAGGGCTTTTGCACATTTAACCAAGAGAATTGGAGAAATTTGATCTGGCCCAGCCGACTTATACATATCAAACGACCCAAGGTTAGCGGCTATATGATTTTGATTAATTTCAATAGAATTTATATCAATTTCAGCAAAGTTTGCCTCAGTATGTGTGTCAGATGGAGTAGAAAACTGGTTGTTTGGTTCGAGGAACGTAGAGTGGAAAACAAATGACATATCTCTTCCACTGTATTGGCAGGTTTCCCTTCAAAAATCATTATTATTTGGTAATGCGTTAGTATTTGATTGGAATTTACAATATTTTTTTGTAACCTTTGTAACAATCAGCTTCTAATCTCTTGACCTGTCCCGTAACATGACAAATGACGGTTCATCACAACGGTTGCCTTATGTTTTATAGGTATTTGCGATGGTAACTAAGTGGTTTGACTGTTTAGTTAACACTTCTGGCACTCACTTGGGGACACATGTTATTTTATGAGAATAAGAATAGAACAGAATATTAGAGAAATTAACTTACAATAGAAATATAAGTGCATTTAGCACACCATAACGGGCCTCCTCCGAAGCCCATCAGTAAAGCAGTGGGGATGAGCGTCCAAAACCTGAAAATAGATAGTCGTCTTTCAACAAAAACTATCACAGTAATGCATTTCATTCGTTTTTGGTCCACCTGTGGTTTGAGCATATAGTCTAGAATTACTAATAAAGTACAAGAATTTGTGTATAATTTATATCCAAATTTCAACATTTAGCGAACAAGGCTTTGGGAACCGACTGTTGTCAGCGAATACTAATACCGTTGACGGGCAGCGGCGAACGTTTTCCAGAAGATAAAGTGTAGCCCTGTAATGACCACCCACCTAGCGCGGTTAGTGTTGTAGTATCCTTGTAGCGGTTCTTGTGAAGTTGCAATTTTTGTGAAAAAGTGTATAAATTATAAAATTAGAAAGGATATTAGTAAAATGACATTCGAAATAAACTGCGAAGTCTCAGCAATTGAATTAAAATCGCCAAAAGTTGTGATTGTCTGCATGTACAGACCAGACCATGACAATGATATATTCTGTGATATTTTTGCAAAAATTTTCAACAATATTTGTAAAGAGAATAAGAGACTAGTAATCGCGGGAGACTTTAACTTTGACTTATTAAAAATGAATAGCAAAACAAAAAGATTCTGTAATATTGTTAGTAATTATGGATTTAAGACAGTTATATATGAACCAACAAGAACTGATAAAAAAAGTGCCACGTGCATCGATAATTTTATCATTAACGCTGACGACTACGCTTCTGTAGGAAAAGTTCTTAAATGTAAGTTATCTGACCACAATGTTATATTATTGGAATATTTTTATACAAACTGTAAGCTAACTAAGAAAACGACTACCACGAAACTAGGTAGAAATATGTCTATTAATAATTTTAATTATTTTCATTATACATTTGCCAAACAATCTGGGACAATTCAATATGAAATTATGAAAAATACTGATGTAAATGAAAAAATGAACATTTTATTAAATGCTATTGAATACTGTTACGTTACTGCATGTCCAGTTAAGCAGATTCAATTGAATAAGAAAAATAAAAAGTGGACCACACTTGGCATTGAAACTTCAAAAACTAACCTACAAAAAATGCAACTACTTCAGGAGCTTCAACCTTGTAACGAACGGAAACAGAAAATCAAAGTGTATGTACAAAAAAATATTTCGGAAAACGTTGTATGCCGCGAAGAAAATAAGTTATGGAAATAGGATCAAAAAAGCAGAAAATAAAATCAAAGAAACCTGGAAAGTAATAAATGAACAAGTACAAACTAAAAAGAAACCAAAAAATCACACTGAAGAAATTAAAAACAAAACAGGGATTAGAGTCACAAATGCTCAAGAAATGGCCACTATATTTAATGACTTCTTCAGTAATATAGCAAAGAATATATCTAAAAATATCAAGACAGATATTGACAAGTGCGGGATTTTTTTTGCGAAATGTTAAAAGACCTGTAACAAGTATTAATTTCTTCTCCATAACAATGAAAGAACTAAACAAATTTTAAGAGATTTAAAAAACAAAAAGTCAGAAGACATTTACAAAATGAACTGTGAAACTTTTAAAAAACTTGCATTAGGAAACGACATGCTTCTTGAACTGATTTTATTAGTTTTGAATGCATGCCTACAGGAAGGTATATTTCCTGACGCTTTGAAACCGGGTAAAGTAGTGCCATTGTTCAAGAAAGGTGACAGTACTGAGCCTGGGAACTATAGACCCGTATGTATTTTGCGAGTTATGTCGAAAATTTTTGAGACCGCCATTAAAATTAGGATAACAATGTTTTTTGAAAGTAATGATCTTTTCACTGAATTACAGTTTGGATTTCGTAAAGGTAAATCTACTGAAATGGCAATAAGCAAGGTAGTTTACTACATGCTTGACGCTCTGGATACATCAAACAAATGTTCAAGTATATTTTGTGACCTATCCAAGGCGTTTGATTGCTTACGTCATGACGTTTTGACACACAAGCTTAAACACTATGGTTTCGAAGGAAAAGAGTTAAAATTGTTGTCCACATACTTAGAAAATAGAACACAGGCAGTCAGTGTCAACGGAATATTGTCCTCGTATGAAATCAATGACATAGGGGTACCTCAAGGCTCAATATTGGGCCCTATATTATTCCTAATATATATGAACGATTTACCTAGTATCTTACCTAGTTGGGCATTTGTCACTTTATTCGCGGACGATACACATGTAGGTGTTAGGGACAAAAATCAGGCTTCGTTAGAAATAAAAATAGAAACTGTAATGTCAACTTTGCAGGACTGGTTTGAAGCAAATGGTATTGTTCTGAACGCAGATAAAAGTGTTGTGTTAGCATACCAGACACACAAACAAAAATAAGTCCAATATAGTAAAAACTAAAGAAGCAACATTTCTTGGGTACGCTATAGATCACACATTGGCCCATTCACTTCACATAGAGAAACTACGGAAAAAATTGTCCAGCGCTTAAGCTTAAACCTTGCTTAAGCTTGTTGAAGCTTAAACCGTTAGTAAATAAAACTACCCTTACGAGTGTATATTATGCTTACATACAGTAAAAGTTGAATTATGCCATAACAATATGGGGAAATGCTGCGGAGATCAAAAAAATCTTGATCAGCCAGAAGCGCTCCATCAGAATTTTAAATGGACTTCACAGACGCTCCTCAGCAAGAGAATATTTTAAATTAAACAAAATTATGACGGTGATATCACTATACTTGTGATATCAAATTAAACATGATTTACCTAAATATATGGACCGACACAACTATGACACCCGTAACAAAGAGAAAATCGTTTTACCAAAAACAAGACTATCGAAAACGCAAAAACAAGGATTGTTCAATAAGGTTAATATGTACAATAAATTGCCACTAGAAATAACTAGACTTCCTCTGGTTGATTTTAAAATGAAATTAAAATATTTTTTCGAATTAAATCCATTTTGTTCTGTAAATGAGTACCTGACCAAACAGTTTAATAAATGTTCATTCTCTATATAATACAATTTTTATAATTTTGTCTATAATACGAAGGTATATATCATAAAATGATAATCATACCCAGTGGCGGTTTGTATTAAGGAGCGCTAGAGCGGTGAACTCCCACATAAATTTATGTGAATACATTTTTACTTATCACAGTATGTATATTATTAAAATCTTAAACCAGGACCGCAGCAATGTTAAAAAAGTAGTAAGTGGATACTACGCTTATCACAAAGAACAATAACATAAACATAACTGTATAAACAAACCCATAATTTGTAAGTTGTCCGGCCCGAGCGTGCGCTCGGGACTTGCGCTCATAAGGAAAAAATGTCCCATACAAAATCTGTACGTAGAAAAGAAAGAGAGGTACTGAGGTCCGTAAGCGTGAGACGGGGCATTTTGTATGAAAATTATACTGAATTCGGTGCGGTGCTCTTGGCACGGTGTAGCCGAACTTAGACGAACTGGGTCGGATATCAAAGAGCGGGAGGTGAGAGGAGCCCTTGACCGCTGTTTGTTTTACGTATGTAATTACTTTGTTAGTGTTGCGTCATATTTTAACTGAACTGCATTGTTCGGTGACATATTAGTGCGCGAAATCATTACTATGGCGAAATAATTATTGCTGTTCGAGTGAGCGCATTGTACGCAAAGAGCTTCTCGGTACTAATAAATATGGCATTTAGTGTTCAATTTATTAAAAATAGCAGTGAGACATTTGAACAACGTTTCGGTATTAAAAATAAAGGTCACCCTCCTCCAGTCATCCAGTAAGTACAGGAGTGTCCTTGGAAAACAAAAAAAATTAAGCGTTCTTTAGGTGTATAAAAAATAGGTGATAATGTGTGAAGTGAAGACGCTTTGTTTGAGTATATAATGTGAAGTATTTGAAAATGATAACTATAAAAAGTGCAGACAATAAAACGCAGATTTCCAATGTAAACTTGTACAATAAATGGTAAGTTCACTCAGGTACCTAACTATAAACAGTCACGGAGAGAGTATGTTGCAATCCCTGTCAGTAACTGAGACAAGGAGTGAACCCCCAGTGTTAAGACCCACCAACCGCCACTGATCATACCTGACAATTTTTTTTTCAATGACATAATAAGTTTTATATGTACCTAATGTTTTATTTGTATTATATAAATTATTTATTTTATCAATAAGATATTGTGAATCTTTTATGGTGTAATATTTGACATGCCTCATGTAACATTCTCTGTTATAATGGTCAATAAAGAATTACTGAGGTTGTGAACAAAGTGTATATATTATGCTGATACCTGGGATGGAGTTGTGCTGCGATGTACGGCATGTACGTGACGAAGGACACGGCGATCGCCCACTTGCACCCGATCCATCTGCAACGTTCACAAATACTTTATCCACCTAGAACGTTTACAAACGTCATACTGGAAAGTCAAGAATGCTTGCCAAAGTAAATATTAGTGTTAGCTCAAATTAATATAATAAAATTAAACTCAAAGATCATTACTTTAGTGACCATCACTCCTAACTTTTCCGCTATATATAGGTATTCACGTGCACTCCATATAAGATTATCCGTAATTTGATATATATGTGTAAGTCTTTGTATTTAATTATTAATGTATATTTTTTTAGTTTACAGTGTTGGTGTTCGCTATAATGACCTGTATGTACTGGGTATAAGGTGTAAAATAGAAACAACCTTTTCCTGATTGATTATAGCCGAATACATTGTTGACAGTACACAATACACTATCGAAATGTCGGTAACACTTCGATATCGCGATCTATGAACAAGGAACGCCATCTACCTTTGTTCTGGTACAATTAAAACTAAGACAACATTAAAAGTAGTGGGGTTCGTAAACATACCGCCCACCCACAGATAACACATACAGTAGTTTCATTACATAAATATGTGCTCCACTTTAGTTGTAGTGTACTAAGCTAATAAGTTAATAACCCTTCTAAAAATCAATTTAAAAATAATTTAGTACCATTTGTACCATTGATGGTACTAGTGGGACAAATCAGTGCCACTAGTACCATTGATGGTACTGTTCAATGTTACTAGCGGTCCGGAGGCGCAAAAGCTAGTGTTTAAGATTTCTCCTTACGCACTGGCCACCTATAACAGCATTATGTAATTTAAAAAAAAAAAGGATTTTTATCATCTTTTGTTTCAGAGTTTCATTTGTTTTTTTCGCTACGTGATAAATAAATGTGTGCAGTAAGAACATTTTCAGGATATTTTCAGGTTTTGAAAATTTTCAAAATCTTTTTTTTTGTTTTAATTACAAAAATTTGTCGTTGCGGTGTTGCTTGGAGATCTTTTCAAAAGATTGAAGAAGTGATAATGCCCGATCTCAGCGTAGCTCAAGTGTCTAAGCTGTAACTTTAATCGAACACGGTTACACTTACAATCCAGTAGCACAAATGTTGCGAGTTTCCAAGTCTGTTATTTTTCGCAATGTAAAACGATACCGGCAGACAGGAGAATACACAAGACGCAGAGGGCAAGGTAGAAAAAAAGTAATCACAGCTAGGGGTGATAGATTTATTGTAAGCAGTGTGCTAAGAAACCGTACCTCGACGTCATCTGAGGTAAGAGCTAGGCTCCAGGAAGTCCGAAATATTACAGTTAGCACTAAAACGATAAGAAGAAAACTTAAAGCAGCTGGAATAGGAGCGTTCGTACCTGCCAGAGACCCTCTTCTTAGCACAGGCCATCGTGTAGTTCGGAGTAACTTTGCTCGCGCTCACCGTGATTGGAATGACAATGACTGGGGAAGAGTATTGTTCACTGACGAGTCCAGGTTTTGCCTTAAGCCTGATGATGGAAGGGTCAAAGTGTGGAGACGACCAGAAGACTGATATGCTCATTGTAACATCGTCGGAAGAGAACCTTATGGTGGAGGGTCAGTGATGGTATGGGGTGGCATTTGCTTAGGAGCACGTACGGATCTCCACTTCGTGGAAAATGGGTCTCTGACAGCGGCACGATACATAACCGACATCTTAGAAGGAATTGTGATTCCTATTTTTCCCATATATAGGAGATAATTTCCTTTTGATGCATGGTAATGCTCAGCCACACGCTGCCGCCATAGTTATTACCATCCCGCTCGCCAGACCTAAAACCCAATACAACATGTCTGGGGTAAACTGGGAAAACAAATGAAAAAAAGAATTCCAGCAATAACCAACTTAAGACAACTCAAAACGGTGGCGTTGGTAGAAGAATGGGATCAAATGCCATAAAGTTACATTGATGATTTAATAAAAAGTATGCCCAGACGAATGGAGGCAGTTTTGACAGCGAGAGGAGATAACACTAAGTACTGAATGTGGCTACAAGTGTTTAAGTTACCTTAAATTACATAAGAAACCAGCCATTTTATAAATTTTTGCTATTCAATTTGATAAGATGAAAGATCACCGTTTCCTCCACATTTACGTCAATAAGAGATAACTGTTAGTAATTTTTTTTTAAAGTAAATTGTAAGTTTCTGTATTAAAAAAAGGAAATTTTATTAAGTATTCTTGAATAAAACCATAATAAACCTTTTATTTTTTGATGATCTGTCCTTTTTTTGCGTTCCTCTAAATATGTCCTTGAGTGTATTTTAAAGTTTGAAATTGTTCAAAATATTTCCAACACAAAAGAGAGAAAAGAAAAATATATCTTAAAAATACAATAAGAGTATCAAATTGTAGATATTAAAAAGCTGATTAATCTGATTATAAAAAAAATACTTTTACATTATTTTCTGGCACCGATTTCGAGAAATCTTTGAAAAACCACACAAAAATGCATGTACCCCCCCCCCCTATTTCCGAAACTAGTGGAATGAAATAAATTACGATTATAGATCATAACAGCCAATTACAGGAAAATTAAAACGATAAAAAAAAAGTTGATAAGAAATGAGAAAGATAAAAAAATATTTTATAAAAATACAATATGGGTATGAAATTTTGGGTATTAAAGAGCTGATTATAAAAATATATACTTTTATTATATTTACTGGTACCAATTTCGATTTTCGATTTGTCCCCCCCCCCCCGCTTACTTCCGAAACTAATGAACCGAAAAATATGAAAAAAATCATGGTAATTTGAGACTACGTAAAGATTACAGGAAAAATATAGCGGGTGAGAAATTCAGAATGACAAAATGAAATTTTTCATCCACAAGTTTTATTTCGAGTATGTTATAAAGATAATATATTTGAGTCTCTCTTTTGTGGTACAATCGATTCTTTTTTTAGTTATCATAAACAGTTATGGGCAAGATTTTAAATACTTTCTGCCTGACTGTTCCCAAAACTGTCGAATTACGGAACCCTAGGTATGCGAGTCTGACTCGAGTCCTTTTGTATCATTTAATCTATATAACTATACGTGTTAAAGTCCAAAGTTCCTAAAGTTCAAGTGTAGGATATTCTTTAAGCTTTTAGTTACTTCTATGAGTGGATACTTACATAACATATAAAATGTATGCTCAAAAAATTTGCATGCCTGAATAAGGTAAATTGTGCTGAACTTGCTGAACGTACTTACCTATATGTGTACAGTGGAGCCCGCATCAAGCTATACACAATGAGTATAAGCTGACCTCTCATTTTACGGGAAGCCTATAAAATGAGAGGTCAGCTTATACTGAAAGTGTTTAGCTTGATGTGGGCTCCACTGTACCACAATTTATGCAAATAAAATTTCTTCCTTCTCAGGAGTATGAGATGTGGATGACCATCTTCGACTTGAGAACCATTCAATGAATTTTGATGCAGTTTTCTTTGTACTGTAGAACATTTCTTCGGGAGGGCTTTAAGGTAATTATATAATATCAACACAATATGACAAAAGGGAGCTTATTTGCAATAAGAGTTTTAGTGAATCATGTGGTGGGTTCGCCTTGCGTAGTCGTATGTAGTCCGATCGTCGAGGTTCAAATCACCGACTGGTAAATGTTTTTAGGAGCCCTCTCAAGTTTGGGCTTATTTGATCAGTCTTGATGAGTATTTTGGTAGAACATGGTGACCAGGGTCTGATGATATGACTGGAAGGTGGGTGTTTGTTACTCTTTCACGTCGTAACTGCTAAACCGATTGGGCTGAAATTTTACATGAATGTAGTTCTAGACCTGGAATAGGACATAGGCTACTTTTTATCCCGTAAATCAGTTCCCATAGGATTAAAATGACCTTTCAAGTTTAGAAACGTGATGTGTCAACCTTTCACGCCATGCTTACGAAACCGATTAGGCTGAAAATTTGCATAAATGTAGTTCTAGACTTTGAATAGGACAAAAACTACTTTTTCCCTTTGTTTACATGGAAAAGCTATAAAAGAGACACACAAAATGGGAAACAGAGGCGCATAACACACACATTGTAACCAATTCACACAACTAATTCAACGCGGGTGAAACCGCGGGCAAAAGCTAGTTTAATATAATAATTATTCGAAAATTTATTTTAGTGAATGACACTGCTGACAGTATCGATGTGATGATATTTCCTTAAGTAA
Organism: Ypsolopha scabrella; assembly: GCA_910592155.1. Taxonomy (NCBI): domain Eukaryota; kingdom Metazoa; phylum Arthropoda; class Insecta; order Lepidoptera; family Ypsolophidae; genus Ypsolopha; species Ypsolopha scabrella. The sequence goes on along the minus strand of OU342975.1, from coordinate 9,277,571 downwards.
AGTCCTCTTTATGCGATTATCTCTCTATTGAGACCTAGACAAAGCTGTGCACTAGCAGACACTTTACAGCCTGAAACAAAAGCCGGTGTCCCATATTCTTCTCAGAAACGTCAAAACCCCAAAGCTGTACAGCAGCACAAGCCTATAATTATGTTTTAAGCTGCACTAATACCTCTTGGAGATGGTTATAATGAGCGGAAAAAAGATGATTCCCAGAATACCACAAATCACAAATGACTTGCCGTTTTTATTTAAGCGGCTTCAATTTCCTGATTGCTGGGGTTAACTTGAACTCACCATGTTTTTCGCATGGCCAATTATTACCATATCACAAGTCAGAAAACAAAGAATATCATGTCCACGGAGGCACTGAACTAATTACTGATATTGGTATACTACAACTGTCGTCCATTACAGAAGGGTGCACGGGAAGAACAGGGAATGTCCATCTGAGTACATTTCGAGAAAAACGCATTTAAACCTTTGAAAGTGCATACATCTTTTTAATGATACTATATACAATTCAAAGTTTATATACTTAAACAAATTCGTACCTAATATGAAATATATTTTCTTATATTCTCACTAGTTTATTACTTTATATAATACGAAAAAATTTAAATAAAATTTGCGTTTACTTCACTTTCAAGTTAATGAAAAATCGTCTTCCCGGTTGTTTCACATTCAGGCCAATCGAAAAACGTACTTTTAGTTGCCATCCCTTATTGTATTTCAGTTTTTTGTGATTGAAAACGAGAATTAAATAAAAATAAACAAAGATATATAATGGCACAAAGTTGAAAAAATGTGACATTCCTTGTTCTTCCCCTGTACCCTTCACATAACATCAAAATTGTCTTTCAAACAATCATGTTCCTTTGTTTTCATAATTTCCACGAAATTATTTTCGACGCGGGCGGAGCCGAGGGCAAAAGCTAGTATCGAATAAGTTTAACCAATGCAATGTTTGAAATCACATACCGTTCAGCTAGTATTTAATCCAAATAAAATATCACCGACAACGTTCTTATCCAAATTCGTCGACACTTAACTTAATAACACTACTTGCTTAGTGAATACAAGTTTTATGTTGTTACGAAATATTTGATTAAATTGAAGCGGAGCCGTCTTGATAACGGCGCAGGCTCACCGAGGAATGATTACGCTACCGCGGCGGCGGCGCCACCCGCGGCGCGGTGACAAATTGTATATTTTCTAGCAACATCAATACGCTAAAATAGTAAGTAGCGCATGATAAACAATTCGGCACCCTCTGAATATGGAATCAAAATTTTTATGATTTCTTGATTCACTTCTGACCAAATTTGAAATTTTAGATAAATTGATAATATTATCAGTTACCACATTTAAAAGACAATTAGAATTCTTGATTTCTAAGACTTATGTATTAAGTTTTTATACCTCAATTCTTGTTCAAGAACAACCTCGACTCAATTAGTATAGAAAGCTTAAATTTCATTTTGCTTATTTCACATAAAAGGTCATTGAAACTTGACTTGATTCGCGCACAAAAGTATAAAAACTTTACAAATATAACATACATACACACATACTCACGCCTGTCTCCCAGAGGGGTAGGCAGAGACTACAGATTTCCATCTGCCACGATCCTGACATACCTCTTTTGCTTCCTCTACATCAGTGGTTCTTGAACTTTTAGTAGCCACGGACCACTTTCATAATTTCAAATATACCACGAACCCCTGTCGAAGAAAATTTTAGGAAACGAAAAAAGAACGCTGACTTCATTAAATTTAAGTTCATGGAAAAGATACTGTTGTTTCGATTCGTGATACTGAGTTAATCACATCACACTAATATTATAAATGAGAAGGTTTGTGTGTGTGCATGTTTGTTACTATTTCACGCTAAAACGGCCGGACGGATTTGGATGAAATTAAGAATGGATATAGCTTATACCCTAAATTAACATAAAGGCTACTTTTTATCCCGGAAAAAAGCATGTCGTTAAACCGAATAACACGCGGGCGGAGCCACGGGCAAAAGCTAGTAATATATATGTTAAGAGTGAACTGTGTGGCTGTGGACCCCTGGCACTCATGTCACGGACCCCCAAGGGGTCCATGGACCACAGTTTAAGAAACCCTGCTCTACATCCATCAATCTAGTCATAATGAAATGTATGCTGCACAAGTGGAAGGTAAAGCTCGACCGGGCCGCCCTAGAAAGACGTATGCCGACCAAATAGGCGACATACTGAAGAAGGGCAAAGTAAAAAGTACCCGGAATAGAGGAAAAATAGAAATCGGTATGTTAAAACTTTCCTTTAGTTTGCCGTATAAATTCATTACTTCCCGGAATTTGATCCCTATAAGATTGGTGACGGGCAGTGGCGTCACTGGTGCAAGGGTTTCGGCACCGCGCTCACCAACCCGCCTGCCCAGCGTGTGTGATTATGGGCATTTCTTCCAGGAGGATCGCCAAGAGTGGCGAAATCCTGGAAAGGCCTATGTCCAGCAGTGGACGAAACAGGCTGATGGATGGAAGCGATACTATCTGATAGATACAGTTTCTCGGTAGTGGAAATTATTTAAAAATATGTACTGCTACAGTTTTAGTTTTCATCAAAATCGGCCCCAAGACTCCTTGTTTTACTTGTCGTTTTGTTGATATTTCTGGAAGTAACCGGATACACAAAAAATACATTTCGTACATTTTTTCATACAAACTTAAAAAAGTTAGAATTGATTTACTTTTATGAAACCGTCCCGTAGTAACACAAAACAGTTGGAAAGAGATATAAATTATTTTATTGATGAAACGACACATCGCGCGTAGTGTGAACCACGTTATGCCGAATAAAGTAAATATACTTTATTTTCCCAAATTTATATAACTATTCCGGGGTACAAAATTTCTTCACAATTGTAATCTGCATACACAATAACATCTCCCATTGCAGCCGTGGCAGATATTTTTAGAGCACCTTATATACAGTTGTGGTCATATAATTAGGAACGACTGGTAAGAAAGTCGATTTTTGACAAACAAGTAGCTGTTACTTTTGTATTAACTTACTGATAGCAAATTTAAACCATACGAAATAACAGTTATATTAGGAGGCTTTAATAATAAGTTGAAAGTGCATAATTATTCCGAAATCATGGGCAAAAAGGAGAGTTGTGATCCATCGACCCGGAAAATTATTATGGCTCTATATGAACGTAATTGGTCGTATAAAAAGATTGCTGATCATTTGAAGTGCTCTAAAACTAAGGTGTTTAATGCTGTAAATCACGTCAAACAGTTTAATACTACGAATAATGTACCTCGAAAGCCTAAATCTAGAAAAACAACATCACGTGAAGATGCTTTGATTGTTCGTGCAGCAAAGGCTGATCCTTTCAAGAGTTCTGAAAATATAAAGAGGGAAGTTTTTGGCGACGGAGGAGTATCTACACGTACAGTACGAAGACGCTTAACTGATGCAAAGTTATTTGGAAGAATCGCCCGGAGTGTACCGCTTCTCACGAAGGTGCACCGAAAAGCTAGGTTAGAGTTCGCGAAAAAATATGGCAACTGGACAGCAAGTCAATGGAAAAACGTGTTATTTTCTGATGAAACGAAAACAAAATAGACTAGGGTCTGATGGTAAACAGTATGTGCGTAGACCGCCTAAGCAAGCGTTGAATGTGGTAAAAAAGTGGTAAAGCAATGGGGGGAGGAAACATAAAAGTTTGGGGATGTTTCTCGGGTCATGGTGTTGGGCCAGTTAAAAAGATTGAAGGTATGCTAGACCAATTTAATTACAAGCAAATATTGGAGGAGACTATGCTTCCTTATGCTGAGGAGAGGTTGCCTGTAGTCTGGATATTTCAGCAAGATAATGACCCCAAACACACTGCTCATTCAGTTAAAAGGTTTCTTAGTGATCAAAAAATTACTGTGTTAGATTGGCCTGCAAATAGTCCAGATCTTAATCCGATCGAAAATCTTTGGAGAGAAGTAAAGAAGAGTGTGGCTGCGAAAACGACGAGCAATTTGAACGATCTATATGATGCCTTTGTCGAATCGTGGAACAATATTTCAGATGAAACCTGTAAAAACTTAATAGATTCCATGCCCCGTCGCTGCAGAGCAGTTATTGTAAGCAAGGGCCACCCTACAAAATACTAATACTGCTTTTTGTAAGCTGTGTTAAAAGTTTTGTAATAAGTATTGTTTATTTCATTAAAATGGTTTCTGATACAGTTCAATAAATTAAGTTATTTTACCCGTTCCTAATTATTTGTCCATAGCTAGAAAGTTTCAAATAAATAGGTCAAATGGAAGTTTAATTAAATTATCAATTGAAGTTCAACAATTTTACATATAATATATGTAGTATAAAAGCCTGCTTACATAGCTATATTATCATGTCGTTTGAAGGTAGTAACAGTAATCTAAAGTTACAGCAACTTGTTTTTCTGAAAGTTACTTCTGTATTAGTCGTTCCTAATTATATGACCACAACTGTATGTTAAATTGTAAGAGATATTTAAAAAATTCAAAACGTTTATGTCCTATTGTATCTATCTTAGGCGCGGTTTATACAGAAGAGACGTGGCGAGGACGTATGACGATCAAAGTAACCAGGGCCGTATTTCAAGTTGTGGAGGCCCCTGGGCATGAACGAAGTAAGGTGGGTGGTAAAAAATGTATGTTTTAACATTCCTCTTTGAATTACTACGTGGGACGCACTATAAGTTTCCGGAATGAATATGAAAAAATACTATTAAAGGTACAAAATTAATTTATTGTTTTTCAAAATAATCTCCCTTGGCGTCTATGCACTTTTTCATTCGATGAAACCAGTTATGAAAACTTTTGTGCCACTCCCCTGTGGTGACCTCTGAAACGTGTTTTTCATACTCCTCGACAGCCTCTTCTGGTGATGAAAATCGTTGACCGCGTAATTGGTTCTTAATTTTTGGGAACAGAAAAAAGTCACAAGGTGCCAGGTCGGGACTGTATGCAGGATGACTCATGAGTTCTACATTTTTCGTCTTCAAAAAGTCGTTTGTCTGTCTGGCCGTGTGAGAACTAGCATTGTCGTGGTGCAGGATGATACGGCGTTTACGGTTATTTTTACGGAGTTCGTCAATAACTTCCGGCAAACAAATGGTCGTGTACCAGTCACTATTCACGGTACGACGATTCTCTAAAGCAACAGTAGCCACGTGTCCAGTTTTATTAAAAAAAGAAGCAATCATCCGCTTAGATGCACTTTTCACGCGCGCCACTTTGGTTGGTTTCGGCTCATCTTGAAAGACCCATACGCTCGATTGCTGCTTTGTTTTGGGATCGTAGCAATAAATCCATGTTTCGTCACCTGTTACTATGTCCCACACCAAATTTGAGGCACCTTCGTTGAATCTGGTAAGCATGGCACTGCACCAAGTGACGCGGTCCGTTTTTTGAGCCTCGGTCAAGTTGTGTGGGATCCACCGCGAGCACAGCTTTCTCACACCCAAATGTTTGTGTAGGATTGATTGTATTTGACTCATGCCTATTTCTAAGGATGCGCGAATTTCATGGTAGGTCACATGCCTGTCTGTTTCAATCATACGGCGCACAGCATCGATGTTTTTATTGGTCACAGCGGTGGACGGCCGACCATCGCGAGATTCGTCACTGAGATTGATACGACCACGCTTGAATTCTGCAAACCAGCTATAAACAGTCGTCTTGCATGGTGCTTCATTGCCAAAAGCTGTTTCAAGCCGAGCGATGCTCTGTTGAGCTGTCAAATTACACTTAAAATCGTAGAAAATCATACTACGAAAATTTTCCCGAGTTAAATCCATGTTGATGCAGACACACAATTTTTTTAAAGGCGCCACAAGGTAAAAACCAAAGACAGTCAGATGAAACAAACTGCATTCTACAGCCAAAGAGTTCTATTTTCAAATGTTGCAATAAATTTTTAAATATTATTTATGTAAGTGGCCAGTTCCGGAAACTTTTAGTGTTACCTATGTATAACTGATGCCAGACCCAGTATAGGGCCCGAAATATATCTGACACTCAATTTGAATGTTATATTTTTCAAGTTTATCCCATGTATAAACTCTATAGGTAATAAAGACAGGGAAGTCAATAAATTATATTATTTATTTACAATTAGTAGAGTTACATTTCTTAAAAAGTAAGATAAAACGAAAAATTAAGTTCTCATGGACAAAACCAATACAAATAGAAAAAAAACATCGTGAGCCCTGATATCTTAATGCATTTTCTACTTACCGTATTTTTATTAATGGTTAGTTAAAAATGTGTAAACAGCTAGTTATTTATTCGAAAAAACAATGAGTGTACAACATTAAACGCTTGTGGAGGCCCCTAATGTGTGGAGGCCCCTAATGTGTGGAGGCCCCTGGGCTTCAGCCCCGCTTGCCCTCCCCTAAATCCGGGCCTGAAAGTAACACAATATAAACCTTAAGCGTCGTTTTTGTCGTAAGGAGAATTTCGTCCGCGCCTCCAGGCGACGTCCGTCCGCGCCTCCAGGCGACGTCCGCCACGCCGACGCTATGCTACGTACTATTAGGGTTTATTATTGTGTTACTTTGACCGTAATACGTCCTCGCCACGTCTAGGCGTCTCTTCTGTATAATTCGCGCCTTAGAACTTATTATTAAAAAGATTTTAGAAAGAGACATTGGTCCAGACATTACGTTTTCTTTTGTCGACTTCTATTTTGTTTTGCGTTGCAAGAAATTTTATTTATAAATTATCGCAGGTTTATTAAAAATGTCGTTTGTCCTTTTCAGTCGAACAACGACAGGCACGGATATACTGCCATCCATCGGCCTCAGGCAATGGTGTGCCGCCTGGTTTTGCGTGAGAGCTGTTCTCTTACTCTCCCCCGAATAACTTCGGGAGGATTTGCGAGTAAGATGGTGGTACCTCCACAGTCGAGCCCGGCATCAGCTCTACCACCTAAATAATTTTTGAGGAAGCAGAGATACGTGGGACGCACTATAAGTTTCCGGAATGAATATGAAAAAATACTATTAAAGGTACAAAATTAATTTATTGTTTTTCAAAATAATCTCCCTTGGCGTCTATGCACTTTTTCATTCGATCAAACCAGTTTTGAAAACTTTTGTGCCACTCCCCTGTGGTGACCTCTGAAACGTGTTTTTCATACTCCTCGACAGCCTCTTCTGGTGATGAAAATCGTTGACCGCGTAATTGGTTCTTAATTTTTGGGAACAGAAAAAAGTCACAAGGTGCCAGGTCGGGACTGTATGCAGGATGACTCATGAGTTCTACATTTTTCGTCTTCAAAAAGTCGTTTGTCTGTCTGGCCGTGTGAGAACTAGCATTGTCGTGGTGCAGGATGATACGGCGTTTACGGTTATTTTTACGGAGTTCGTCAATAACTTCCGGCAAACAAATGGTCGTGTACCAGTCACTATTCACGGTACGACGATTCTCTAAAGCAACAGTAGCCACGTGTCCAGTTTTATTAAAAAAAGAAGCAATCACCCGCTTAGATGCACTTTTCACGCGCGCCACTTTGGTTGGTTTCGGCTCATCTTGAAAGACCCATACGCTCGATTGCTGCTTTGTTTTGGGATCGTAGCAATAAATCCATGTTTCGTCACCTGTTACTATGTCCCACACCAAATTTGACGCACCTTCGTTGAATCTGGTAAGCATGGCACTGCACCAAGAGACGCAGTCCGTTTTTTGAGCCTCGGTCAAGTTGTGTGGAATCCACCGCGAGCACAGCTTTCTCACACCCAAATGTTTGTGTAGGATTGATTGTATTTGACTCATGCCTATTTCTAAGGATGCGCGAATTTCATGGTAGGTCACATGCCTGTCTGTTTCAATCATACGGCGCACAGCATCGATGTTTTTGTTGGTCACAGCGGTGGACGGCCGACCATCGCGAGATTCGTCACTGAGATTGATACGACCACGCTTGAATTCTGCAAACCAGCTATAAACAGTCGTCTTGCATGGTGCTTCATTGCCAAAAGCTGTTTCAAGCCGAGCGATGCTCTGTTGAGCTGTCAAATTACACTTAAAATCGTAGAAAATCATACTACGAAAATTTTCCCGAGTTAAATCCATGTTGATGCAGACACACAATTTTTTAAATGGCGCCACAAGGTAAAAACAAAAGACAGTCAGATGAAACAAACTGCATTCTACAGCCAAAGAGTTCTATTTTCAAATGTTGCAAAAATTTTTAAATATTGTTTATGTAAGTGGCCAGTTCCGGAAACTTTTAGTGTTACCTATGTATTGTTTGTAATAATTTAGTCGTCTCCGTTGTTATCCATTGTTCAAAAGAAAGAACTTCGGGCTAGTTTTGTCAGTATTATGCATAACTATAAGATTCGTCCATTACGCACTTATTGTAAAAAAATAATTAGGAGATGGCATATATACCTAACCTATGTTAGCAAACTTTAAATAACAAACCCGGGTAACTATAGCCTCTATAAATTTTCAAATTCTTCTACAAGAAAACACTATACCTACATCATTCATTTGTAAATACTTTCATTTAAACATTTAAAAATTTACGTCTACAAATGTTTGTTATTGCATTCTATTGTAGCTTTACTTGAAACTCATAATCATAATAATTAAATAAAAATAAACTCAAGAAATATTTCTGCCCCATATATAATCATAATCATAACTTATCAATAATTTTCAAATTTATGGCCCCACTCGGCCAGGCGGGCATTTAATTTAGTTTCCACTCGAAGAAGAAGAAGAAGATTAGCTGAGATAATTAATGAGTTATTTACAACGAAGAGGTTTATTTACACCTAAGCTAACCGATCTATTCCTGAATTTTGTAAGATTTTGTAATCCAGAGAACGAAAATTTTGTCCACCGTAATCACCCAACATTATTGAATTTGAAATCAAAATATTTCTTAATAAACTGATGAGTTTGTGCTGAACATTGCATATGAATTAAATAATAAACAAAAGATAATTTTTTACTCTTATGTTATTTATTTATTACACTATTTTACAACAAAACCTTCGTTTCGTAACATTATGATAAAAAACTCTTTTATGTTGAATATAGACTACTTACAGATAAGTTACAACTACTCTACATTTTGAAACGCAACATTATCACAGCCTCTTATTGTTCCTATACCTATACACGTAACGATTTCAGTGTTTTCTCTTTTCTTTCTCCGTTGGAGTTCCCTGTATTCTACTGAGAAGTAACCGACGGTGCCCAGTATCATCAGTACGAGGAGGATGTACGTCTTGACGCTCGTCCTGAGATTGGGGGAGATGATGTAAGCGATGATGTAGCCAACAGACTTCCAGAGATGAAAGTTAGAGTAAGCTGCCTCCTCTCTGCCGGGGAATAATGCACCGTAGTAAGCTGAAACGATTAAATTGTACTTGACTATTGTTGTGATAAAAAAACACTTGTACTTTTCCACAGATAATATTTAATTCTACACTACCCAACCGGTTTCACTATATAAGCATCATCAGGGGCTTTTTAATTACATAATTTTATATATAATTATTTATTTAAACAATCTTTCTGTTGCTAGATGTCCGTGCACGGACATCTAGCAACAGAAAGATTGTTTAAATAAATAATTATATTAACGTGCAAGTACAAGTGTTTTTTTTTATCACAACAATGTTTGATAAATTCCACCAAGTGCCGACAATCTCAACTATCAACTGTACTTGACTAGTTTGTTTTTATTAATCTAATTATAAAAAAGACATGATCTTGCTAAGTTTCTAGCCCTTTTTCTTAGTAAGACTAATGGAATGGGCGGAACTAAATATTTATTAATGGCCGTCTGGAATATATCAACGAAAAGTTTGGGTGTCGCGTCGGTAACACGCACATTTCCAAATTTAATCTAAATAATTTGTAAAAGAATAATATCAGAATAGTAACATACATTCTTACCATTTATCTGCACCATCCATATAGAGTCACAAAAGCCCCAGACGACAGCGATGATGTAAATGACGTATTCCTCAGAAGCATGCGGCCGCCACACCAGCAGAGTTATGAACATCGCGCCGTGGCTCACGAACGCGATGCAAATGATCGGTACACGTCCTATTATCTACAAACAGATATCACAATTCAACAATTTCATCGAACGAGACGAGTAACCCCCTATTGAAATTTATCTCCATACCCAAAGTATTTATCTCCATATCTCCATATTTTTTCAACGTCAGATTGCGTCATGTTGCACTGTCAGTTCAAATTCAAATAGGTAGCTTATTTTGTAAAATAACATTATTATTTACAATTAAACAAAGATAATAAACTAAAAATCCTAAAAGTGAAAGAAATGAAATGAAATCATCCGCCGGGCACTCGTCTCAGCCAACATCCCTTGCACCCTAGAGCCTAAAGAGCATAAACTACTAAATATGACCTAACTGTGTTTTCACTGTGTAAACAGTTTGTATATGGGTTTAGGAATAGACACTTTATTTTTTAAGAATAGTATATCTGTAGCCCACTCTTAATCGAACACTTAAAACCAAACTAAGGCTTAAACACTAAAAGGTAAATGTGTCTAAACTTAATGCTTACTTTGTTTTATCATATACCGACTTAAGATCGACCAAGTATATGATAGATCCATTTTAGCCTTAGTTGGGAGGTAAAGACCATAATTATTGTTTTAAGTCTGTCGTAGAATTTATTTAAGTCGGTTGTTATGACACGGTAAAGATAAACTTTTGTGTGTTTTTAGTGTAGGTATAGTCGGTTCGAAATGATCTTACTTTGTTTTATCTTAAACTGACTTAAGATCGACCAAGTACATGATAGATCCAGTTTAGCCTTACTCGGGGTAGGGTAAAGACCATTTTGTTTTAAGTCTGTCGTAGCTATTAGTTTTAAGTCGGTTGTAATGGCACGGTACAGATAAACATAAAACCAGAACGGGTTTTACCTGAAACAAGAGTCAGAACAGTGAAATTTGTGTGTAGAATATCTACATTTTGTTGTGAATCAGGATTATTTGAGCCTAATAAAGTAAAGTAAGTAGTTAGAACTTGACACAAGGTAAAACTGATTTAGGAAAACAAATCTAGGTATAGTAAAGTGTCTAGGTATAGTAAGTTAAAAAGACTTTGTCATGCTCGTTGTCACTAAGCATCGAGAGAGGGCGTGACGAGTATCGTAAATAGAACTATAACGTGTGGGTAAGACATACTATTTGATTTTATGTTTGGAGTCATTAGCGTCTGACAGGACAAGCCGTTAAGCAACGCACTAGGAGTTTTCAGTTATATTTCGGAAACATAATCGAAGAAATTACTGTGAACCTTCTCAGATAGTAAATCTATCGTAATATGTGCTATGTGTGGAACATTGACCGTATAGGTCAATGGTGTGGAATTTAAACGTTGAAAAACAAGACACGGGATGAGTTCCTTTCTGTTGTTGTTGGATCGGGCGTTACTCCCATTTTCTATTTTGCGAAGTGTTAAATTTTAACGACTGTATATTGTTACAGCTTTTGGTAACGCCCTTTCGGTTCGGGAATAAGTATCCTTGAAGGAACCACGAAATTCTGGGTTTATTTGACGCGTCGAGGTTCGTGACAAATATCGTTATTTCGCAATGGTAATCATAACAACAGTAGCGTGGGGTTAAGACCGCCATCACTAGCGGTCTACGCTCAATCTGGAGACCCAAGTTCGATCCTCAGCCGCTTGCTTCTTTTGTGTTTTTATTTTGTTTTCTTCATTATTTTTGTATTATATTTTATTTTCTTGTAAATATAATGCTGTTATTTGCTGTGTGTAGTTAGTTACGTTAGTTTAAATTTGATTAGTTTTTAACACATTGTGCTCGCCTGATTAGTTAGTTATTGTCAAGTCACTCCGAATTAAATTAATTAAGTATTTCTGAGGGAAACCTACCACCTAGAACCCTAACCATCACAACTTCTAAAGTATTTTTGGTTTGAAGGAGTCACCGAGTAACATATCAATACCGAGTAAGGAGAACTTAGGCACGTTTTTACTTTACTTGATGCTTAGTGGATCTTTCAATATCCCGTAAAGATTAATGAGTTCTAATTGACCATTCCCTGAATAAACTTTTTCTTTAGTGTAATGTGTCTTGGAATCAAGGACTGCCATTATAACAAATTAAAAACAACAAAATTATGGTTTATCTTAAATCAATTATCTTAAACCAATTGAAATATTTGCGACACGTTGTAGTGGTTATAGTATGTTGTATCAAAATACAACAAATTGAATCATGAATATAAAACATAAATGACAAAAGGCGCGAAAAAAAAACAAAGAATACATATTCTTATTTTTAGATAAATAATTTTTCAAAATTGTACTATAATCTGAGGCGCATTAAATTGTTTACATGTTACATGCCCTATATTGACAGTAAAATTAAATTTGCCAGAGATTAGACACTACATTCTAATAATAAAGGTAATAAAAGTTTTTAGATTAGTCCAGGTATTCTGAGAAGTGTCAAGAAAGCACAAAGCATTGATTAATACATTGTGTCAAAAGATTGCCATCATGTATTCCGAAATGAGATCAAACAGTTGTAAATAAAACTTTAGTCTGTTTTCGGTTAGGGGTTAAGATAATTTAGGCTTAGCAACTTACCTTTATTCAGACTACAAGATATCCTGTAGATTAAAACCCGCTAGGTATAACGCTCCTGACTACGCTCTTTATAATAGTTCTAAAGGCTTGCCTTTTTTATCTAAACTCAGTATACAATAAAGATACAAGTTACCTTATAGACTATAAGTCAATTAGATTTAAGGGTTTGGTTTGAAGCGATCCTGTAGACATAATAAGGACAACATTTTGCTACTTGGGATATATATGTTGGGTTTACTTATACTTAGTAAAATTAAACACTTGAATTAAATTAAAAACACAGACATAAAAATAATATATATGCAACACATAAGATAAATATGTACTACAAAGTTGATAAATAAATAAGGTATAAAATAAATACCGGGTGTAATCATGACGTGTTCATTAAATTAAACCACATGCTCTACTATTCATTATTAACCAATTCCATAGAAAAACCTTTGATAAAACGCGAAAAAAAAAGCCCATAGAAAGTGACAAGGAGGTATTAAAAATTTGTATGAAGAAGTGAATTTTCATTTCGCGTTTTTTCAAAAGTATTTCTATGGAAGTGGCTCAGGATGATCATAGAGCATGTGTTTTAATTTTATGAGCACGTCATGATTACACCTGTATATGGTGGACTCCACCCATTCGATTAGTCTTGCTAAGAAGCGAAGGGCAAGAGACTTAGCAAGATCATGTCTTTTTTAGGGTGCCGCGCTCAAAGAGCAAGACGATGCCCTATTAATGTCACTCTGCTGTCTGTCCGTCTGTCCGTCCGTATGTCAGGGGTATCTAGCTTGCAGACGGAATGAGTTACAGGTCCGAAATTTGGATTATGTTATGTAGAATGTTGACCCCAAACCAAATATAGAATTAAACATTAAATTTATTATTTTTCAAAGGTGGTTCCATACATAAAAGGGGAGCCGAGATTTTTTTTTGTTTGTCATTCTCTAGAACTCTTTGAGTAGAGTACAAATACGTTTTTTTTTTTAAATCGGCAATAATCATGAAGGGCCATCAAAATTGACAGTTTTAGAGAGGTTTTAGACAATTTATCGTTACGGGGTCTATCTCAAAAACTAAACTAGTTAAGAATTCGTACTCGTACTTGGCTGTAATTTTTATATTTTACCTTTTTTCTTTCAATCATTTTTGTAACCAATTCAAATTATTTATTTTGTAAAATAGATACATAACTAGTTGGTTACTAAGTTCTCTAACTATGAACACAAATAATACTAAATATGCAAATAATAAAACAATGAACTATATACCAAATGAAGGCACATATATTCAAGATTAACATGTATTAAGGGTCCGTATAAGGCTAGATGCCCAAGTTCAAATGAGCATTTCACCTTGTGAAACTTGGTTAATCAGTAAAGTAAAAATAGTATAGACAGTAGACAATATGGCTGATGTGCTGATCTTAGAAAAAACGCAAAATATTTAAGTTCGCTTGATAGAAAAAAATTACGAAGTAACCTCTAAATTTTATGGTTTTTGAGTGTTAAAGGACCTTACTTAACTCATAAAGCCTTGAAATTTGTATTAATAATAAGTTAACAAATGACATCGTCTGCTCGTCTTAGAATATTTTAAAAATTCCATCTAGAAGCAGAGTTATTGAAAAAAAACGCAGAATGGCCATCCTCCAGCCCAGACCTAAACACTCGGAATTATGCCATATGGTACATGATTGAAGAGAAAGCCTGTGCTAAACCTCACATGAATCTCTACTCTCTGAAGTGCGTTATTGTCAAGACAGTAACGGAATTGGACATGGTGGTAGTGCGTGCTGCCATCGATGACTGGCCTCGTCGTCTAAAGTTTTTTAAAGGGTGTTTCCCAGTCAGTGTTAAACCGAGTGCTAATGGTGGAATTTTATGAAGGTACTCGTAATTCTGCCGTGTATAATGACGTCATTTTAGAGAATCTCCAAAACCAGTTGGATGAATGGCTCCTGTCAGAATTGCGAAAAGTTCATTTTCAGCAAGAGAATCCAAGAGGGTGAGCACACCTTATTTATTACATTTATTATGTCTTTTATTAACAAATATTAATATTTTATTTTAATTACCTTAGCAACATATCCAGTGACGAGACAGCCAATGACGTCAGCAACCCCATACGTCGTCATCACGAAGCCGACGGATCCGGTACCGATAGCACACGATACGAACGACTGGAACAAGGACATTGAGCACATAAGAGCTACGTGTAGCTCAGTGGGTGGGACGTAGGACTTTCAATGTTGGGACCCTCGTTCGAATCCCGTACCGATGGCACACGATACGAACGGCTGGAACAAGGACAATGAGCACATAAGAGCTAATAGCTCAGTGGGTGGAACGTAGGACTTTCAATGTTGAGACCCTCGTTCGAATCCCGTACCGATGGCACACGATACGAACGACTGGAACAAGGACCGCAATGCTAAGGTCTTACTTGAAAATTGTCATTATCACCTTCGATCCTGGCGTCATCAACATAGAACACCTCAAAGGATGACAGTGAGATCTCGGCAATCACTTTGTGTTATTGTGCTCATTCGAGGATGTTACTTGCAAATTCTCATTAAGTTACTTGTTCTTCGATCCAATCATTATCACCATAGCACTCCTCAACGGATGACAGCACATAACTTGAGATTTTGGCAATATTTTCGTGTAAGTGTGCAGATTACAGGGTATTATTTAAAAATTTACAGTATTCTCACCTGACTTTCGAATTTGAAACTTGCGATCATTCGCTATTGAGGCAATCGCTTTGTGGCCGGGTGCTTAGCTTATTGTACTTTCATAATACCCACTTTACTTTCGTTTCATATGAACAGCGCATTTACAATGCCCCATATTTCACAATTTAACTCGTCAACACTATAAAACATGAAATAAATGAACTTTTCACAAAAAAAAACTTAGCTGACTTTAAATGGTACAGCAGACATTCACTAAAATGTTTTAAATCCTCTTATCTGCAACCAACAGCATGGCTTTAGACCTGGGCAATCAGTCGATACTAATTTGCTAAGTTTAACAGATTATATCTCGACCTGCTCGGACCGTAGCAGTCGAGTCGATGTCCTTTACTTTGATATGCGTAAAGCATTTGACAGAGTAGACAATGATGTTCTTCAGTTGGATTGCAGGCCATTGGTTTCGTTCCTGGACTGCTTCGATTTTTTGCTGATTACTTAAAGGACCGACAGAAGTTCGTTAGATATGGCTGCTACACATCTCGTCCTTATTTCACACGCTCGGGCGTCAGCCAAGGTTCGGTGCTTGGCCCGCTACTGTTCTTTATAATGATTAATGATGTCATTGAAGTTATCAAGCACGCTAAATGTTTGCTATACGCTGACGATATCAAATTATACATGGAAATAAGTGACGTCTGTGATTGTGTATTGCTTCAGAGAGATATTGAGGCTCTAGAAGAATGGTGTCGCACAAATAAACTAGAATTTAATATTTCAAAGTGCTGCACCATGTCTTTTACTCGTCGAGTCCAGCCGGTCCGCCATGATTATAAGCTAGGCGGAAAAGATGTCCCACGTACCACATCCATGAAGGACCTTGGTATTTTATTCGATCCGAAACTTACATTTAACGACCATATCAGGCGTATCACTGTTGAGTTTTTTAAGCGTCTTCGATTTGTGTTGCGTAATATGAGGGATCTAAAAGACCATATGACTATAAAGCTGGTATTCTATGCTTTGGTTCGGTCGAAACTAGAATATAGCTGTTCTATGTGGAATCCTCACGAAGCATCTTACACGTTAATGCTTGAGAAGGTGCAAAAAGCTTTTTTAAAGTTTATGTACAAGAAATTTTTCGGCTATTATCCGTTTCTCTACCCGTAAAATTTCTTGCTCGGCATGTTAGGTATGACCTCCTTGAAATCTAGACGAAGTAGTTACGAGTTAATTTTCGCTCTAAAAAAATGTTGAGGGGAGAAATCGACTGTCCCGAGTTGCTTACTGGTATGCGCGTGCGATGGCGCTCGTGTCAGAAGGTCAGAAGCGGCAGTTGTTTGTTGCACCCACCAGCCGCACGCACGCTCACGCCAACTCAACAATGTGTAAGATGCCGAAAGCTCTCAACGCATTCATTGTGTCCGAACCGCCTGCTGACGTGTTCTTTGATACTAAATGTCAATTATTTTGTAAGTTTATTAGTTACTAGCTTTTACCCGCGACTTCGTTCGCGTGGGTTTCGGATATAAATTCGAATCAGACTTCCCATAGATTTGAGGGATAATAGCCTTTGCCGTTTGCGTCTATTCAATCTTTGCCCCGTTTTCGGCTTGAGCGTTATTTTATGAACACCCCTTGTAGTCTATGTCTTGACCAAGAGCAGGGTAACTACGATGATAATAAAGAAAACCGCATGCAAATCCGTGGAGTGGTTCTCGAGTTACAAAATCGTTTATTAAATCTTTGCCCCGTTTTCAATTTGGGCTTTATTTTATCAACACCTCTTATAGTCTATGTGTTGACCAGGGTAACCACAATGATAATAAAGAAAACTGCATTCAAATCTGTTGATTGGTTCTCGAGTTATAAAAGCATTTATTCAATCTTTGCCCCGTTTCCGGCTTGGGCGATCTTTTATGAACACACCTTATAGTCGATGTGCGAACAAAGGTGACTACAATGATAATAAAGAAAACCGCATTCAAATCCGTTGATGGGTCCTTGAGTTATAAAAGCTTTTATTCAATCTTTGCTCCGTTTCCGGCTTGGGCGTCATTTTAAGAACACCTCGTACAGCCTATGTGTTGACGGGTCACTATGATGATAATAAAAAAACCGCATCCAAATCTGTTAAGTGGTTCTCGAGTTAAAACGGAACATACAGACAGACAGACAGACAAAAATTCTAAAAATGGTTGTCTCAGTACAGTACCAATAACCCATTTCATTTAAAATTTCGCGAAAATATTCAGTGTACATACAAGACTTTTTTACTACTTTTTATTAGTAATAATAGATTGCAAGTAAAATTATGTAAACTAAACGTTTATTTAATAATATTAAATAATTGCTATAATTGGGTTCGCCCGTAGTAATTATAATAAATAAATAATTACCTACATAGTGACCGATGGTAGGTAACGAACTTTTGCCGACTTCTTTCTTTCTTAATCAATGTCATCTCATCTAGAAGTCGGCGCATTCCCTATGGTATAGCAATACAAAAGCGCCGACTTCTAGAGAACATATCTTTCAGGAAGAAAGAAGTCGGCAAATGTTATCTCGATACAATAGGTCAGTATGTATACAATTATTTAAAACTTTTTAGTGGATGTCTGCTTACATTAGAAGTCAGTTGCGATTTTTTGGATTAATTGATATGAAGGTTTTCAAAATTGAGCACGAAACGCAGAATTAGGAGTTGTCAGACTGACCGCAGTGAAGTCAGAGCTGACGAACGCTTGCTGCATCCCGAGGAAGATGCACACAATGACCAGCAATAGCTGAGTGGGCTCCACCATCAGTCTCGCAGTGACCGCGAGGAGCGCGGTGCCAGACAGAGCGGGTGTCGTGCCGGGTCGCTGCTTCTCGTGTCTGGAACACAAGTAGGCTTTACTGCGTTGCCTTAAGGGTTATAGTCACTGATACTATTATGATATCTATGGTTATAATCGATTAAACTGTGCAGTAGTTCTACTGACTTAAATACTTATACAGTTTTTACATAATATATAAAACACTATCTACACCCGTAGTATTATTTCCATTATTACATAATTTGTTTCATTATTTTCTATTGTTTTTATAATTATTAGATTTAACCCGTAAAACGTATTTATTTTATTTATTTATTTACTTTATGTATCTTTTTTACAAAATAAAGTATTTGAATTTGAATTTGGCCTTTTTAATATTCTTCATACATTTCCAAAATAATAGCTATTCATGTTTGTATTTGCGGTAAACTTACTTTTTTATTGAGTCGACCCCAATAGCAACTAAAATGCTAGCACCAGCCATACACGCTAGGTAAATACCTGGAATAGAATATTTTCATGTATTTCAACCATAGACTTTGTCTATGATTTCAACGCATCGAGTTAAAAAAAAAACAGCATTAGATTGTAGGAGAAAGAATGGTAGCAGACCGTGTTTTGAAAATAACGTGGTTTTCGTGCATACGCACTTAGCGCAAGATAAGCAGCATAATCTGATTAATCATTGTCACAAATAATTAATGTAAGAGAATTAAGGGTAGCAAGAGCAAGACATAATTTGGTTTTACTATGCAGGATTTTTATAGCAGTCATTGCTTTTATCTCAGGCGCCATATAGCAAGTTAAGTTAACATTTCAGTACCTATCATGGTTTGTATCTTGTCAGCGGGTTGGTCCGGGAAGGCGGCGCCCGCGTCGGCACTCGGCAGGAAGTTGGCGCCACATATCTGCGGGATCATCGACGCGTTCACTGCGGTCACCGCCGCCGCGTTCTCGCCGGACGTTAACACTGAAATGTATGACTTATTAGTGTGGCAGCGAACGCCCTCAAGCCGAATACCAAATATTAGGCCAGGAGGGATGCCGAATAGTCGAATATCCGTCCAAACTATTCGGTCTACCTCGTAAGGCCCAATGTGCTTGAGAAAGAACAAAATACATTATTCATTACGGCCCGGAATCAATTTATAAGTGTTGCTACTAAACACCCAATGTACTTCCCTGAGCACATATTTGAATTTCATTGATATTTTGAATTTCGCGGTTGTCTAGCAATTTTAGCTCCTGTTTCCTGATTGGTGGATCCTAGACCGGGTTTAATCAAACAAGGTGAATGTCCTATCAAATCATATTTGCCAAATACCATTCAAAATGTCGGATATGGAGCGCTCACGCCGTCAAGGTAAATGAAATCTCAAATAATTCATGTAATCTGGGACTAGTGAAGCAAACAGATATGATAATGACTTAGTATGAATATGTACTAATCTCTCATGAAATATATTTATTTTACATTAAACTTATTGTGTGTTATGTTAATTTGGACCTTAATTAATATGTGATTGTACAAAAACAATGGGCGTTACTTCAAATTTTCAACTGAGTGATTATGTGCTTGCTGGAGAACTTTGGGCCGATAAAGATAATTATTAGGGTTCAATTTTTTTGGGTCCTAACCCTGTTATAACATTAAGCAACATTAAGGAACACTTAATGCACGGCTTAAACTCACATTTGGCAAAAAGTGTTTTTTTTTACAGAAAAGCTTATTTTTTAAGATATTGCACCAAGTTGTGAAGATGTTGGTGACTTCGAAATACCGAATATCTGCAGCTGTAAGACCTGTAAAAAAAGATGATCTAAAGGTCGAAACAAAAGGAACAGAAAGTGGTCATAAATTCATCAGAGCTAATGAAAACAATTGCTATTACAAAATAGCTTAACAATAAACCAGTTACATAACTATCTTCAAAGGAGGTTAATAAAGAAACTGCAGACCTATGTCAGTTATGGTCCGAACAGGAAAAAAGACTTTCTATTTTTAGTCCCAGGACAATACGGGAATATAATAGTAATATAGCAGCAGTGGATTTAGGAGATCGTTTGCTTGCTGTTTGCCCATAGAGATACCAAACGTTTCTCATTTCATACCACATGATCCATTTGTCAGTTTAAATTTCATAAAGAATTATGTTTTTATATCAAATAAAAGCATTGATTCAAATGTGGAATTAAATACGCCAAAACAAAATAAATAACTTTTTTTCTGTTTTAATTATTATTATAGTTTAGAACAAGAACTTTTTCTTATTTTCCATGTGATTTTAGTAAATACGTGGGACGCACTATAAGTTTCCGGAATGAATATGAAAAAATACTATTAAAGGTACAAAATTAATTTATTGTTTTTCAAAATAATCTCCCTTGGCGTCTATGCACTTTTTCATTCGATCAAACCAGTTTTGAAAACTTTTGTGCCACTCCCTTGTGGTGACCTCTGAAACGTGTTTTTCATACTCCTCGACAGCCTCTTCTGGTGATGAAAATCGTTGACCGCGTAATTGGTTCTTAATTTTTGGGAACAGAAAAAAGTCACAAGGTGCCAGGTCGGGACTGTATGCAGGATGACTCATGAGTTCTACATTTTTCGTCTTCAAAAAGTCGTTTGTCTGTCTGGCCGTGTGAGAACTAGCATTGTCATGGTGCAGGATGATACGGCGTTTACGGTTATTTTTACGGAGTTCGTCAATAACTTCCGGCAAACAAATGGTCGTGTACCAGTCACTATTCACGGTACGACGATTCTCTAAAGCAACAGTAGCCACGTGTCCAGTTTTATTAAAAAAAGAAGCAATCATCCGCTTAGATGCACTTTTCACGCGCGCCGCTTTGGTTGGTTTCGGCTCATCTTGAAAGACCCATACGCTCGATTGCTGCTTTGTTTTGGGATCGTAGCAATAAATCCATGTTTCGTCACCTGTTACTATGTCCCACACCAAATTTGACGCACCTTCGTTGAATCTGGTAAGCATGGCACTGCACCAAGTGACGCGGTCCATTTTTTGAGCCTCGGTCAAGTTGTGTGGGATCCACCGCGAGCACAGCTTTCTCACACCCAAATGTTTGTGTAGGATTGATTGTATTTGACTCATGCCTATTTCTAAGGATGCGCGAATTTCATGGTAGGTCACATGCCTGTCTGTTTCAATCATACGGCGCACAGCATTGATGTTTTTGTTGGTCACAGCGGTGGACGGCCGACCATCGCGAGATTCGTCACTGAGATTGATACGACCACGCTTGAATTCTGCAAACCAGCTATAAACAGTCGTCTTGCATGGTGCTTCATTGCCAAAAGCTGTTTCAAGCCGAGCGATGCTCTGTTGAGCTGTCAAATTACACTTAAAATCGTAGAAAATCATACTACGAAAATTTTCCCGAGTTAAATCCATGTTGATGCAGACACACAATTTTTTAAATGACGCCACAAGGTAAAAACAAAAGACAGTCAGATGAAACAAACTGCATTCTACAGCCAAAGAGTTCTATTTTCAAATGTTGCAATAAATTTTTAAATATTGTTTATGTAAGTGGCCAGTTCCGGAAACTAAGTGTTACCTATGTATGCGTTCTCATGTTATATTTGATGACTCTTTAATTTTAAGTTATTTGTGGTTTTTAAGAGGTCTTGTTTTTGATTATTGGCTAATTTAGCGAATATTTTTATTTTCGAGGAAAAAAATATGTTTTGGGTGATTTTACTAAAGGGTAATTATTTCAACATAAAAGTATTCATTTTTTCAATAACATCCTAATGTGCTTCAGAGAAAACAAATAAAAAATACCTATTATTGCTGATGTGACCCAATGTCCTTCTAAGAGAACAATTTTTTTTAACCTTAAACATTGAATTATTGATAATTATACATGTATTTATATTATGAAAAAATTACAGGCTTAGGAAAATACATTAGCATAGTTTTTAGGACAAATTTATGTTTGGGCGGTAAGCACTACAATAAATATGTTCTCCGTGAAGAACAGTGGGTCGAAAATCATAAATTGCTAAAATGAGCTTGGGCCTTACGAGGTTATGGCACGTAAGCAAAAAATTCGTCGTGATTCACCTCTATTTACTTTATATTTGATGCTTGCTTGAGATGTTTTATTTTTTTTGTTTTAAATCGTTATTAAAATAATTATATGTTGGCCCGATGATGTATAATACGAAATCGGTAGCCTAAGTCATAAAAATAAATATTTGTGGTAATAAAAAGTCAAGAATTTGTGTATAATTTACTATTAAACAAAACCGGTTATTCAATTCCAAGTTTATTATTGGCCTGTGTGTGTTACCACACTATGTGCACTTAGACCATATAACACGGGACTAGGCAAGCGCACTTATCCCCCTCTGCCGAAGTACATGAACAATTTGTTAATGTAAGTTTGCTTGTGTGCGCGTTTTGTGTTTGTGTTGCAGCTTTTGATTTAGTGTGACATATTAATTTTTCGCAGGAGTGTGCGTGAATGAGTAAATGTGTGCTGTGCGTGTCTACCTCCCCTCCCGTGGAAAACGGCACAATGATTTCAGTACTAAGAGCCGCGCTTTGCCAGGACCCGTGTTAAATGGTCTAAGTATGTGCATCTCATTTACCCAGGCACTTCATGAATATAGTTATATGCTGTTTCCGTATTTACTCTGGTTGTTTCATTTAACTTCAGTTCATAACAACTGAGTTTTACCCATATTTATCCAGATATTTACTCAAAACTATTTTATATATAATAATATTATTTGCGATGCAAGTTGCAACAATCATCTACTACGGATGCTATGGCTAATGATGATGATGATGATGATGATGATGATGATGATGATATTATACTAATAATAAACATAATAACATACATTAACATTATACGTATTATCTAATATACTAACATGATGTGGGAACCCGTAGACCCACAAGCGATGCAACAATCAT
Source organism: Ypsolopha scabrella (assembly GCA_910592155.1). Classification (NCBI taxonomy): domain Eukaryota; kingdom Metazoa; phylum Arthropoda; class Insecta; order Lepidoptera; family Ypsolophidae; genus Ypsolopha; species Ypsolopha scabrella. Next base: position 9,254,461 of record OU342975.1, on the reverse strand, counting down.
CTACTACAGATGCGATGGCCAATGATGATGATGATGATATTATACTAATAATAAAAATAATAACATACATTAACATTATATGTATTATCTATTATACGAATATGATGTGGGAACCCGTAGACCCACGAGCCATGCAACAATCATCTACTACAGACTCGATAACCAATGATGATGAGTACCACAGAAACAATTTACCGAAATTATCTGTTATCACTAACTTGTTCATGCGTACTACTATGTACAGTACAGTCTTAAACGTAATTTCATGCCTGCACATTTACATTTACACTGACTCCGAGTTCCTGTCGTGCACATATCTCCCGCCCTTGCAGTCCTGCCATTCAATTTGGTGGCACGAAAGCCCTTTAGTTTTCCCTGGCGGGTTTTCCCTGGCGGGTTTTCCGGGCGTAACTGTGACTCAAACCTCGATCTCCGATGCCGCGCTTATTGTCCTGCTCTCCCGCCGATGTCGGAGTGTAGCGTTTCCACAGAGGGGCTCGCGGCGGTTCCGCAGATTCTCGATGCATTTGCACATGTCGAGTGAGCGAGATCGCATCTATCTCTCTTTCTCAGTGGCCTTGGTGTCGTTGTCTTTTTCTTCGTCGGCCGAACTCAAGAGGAACTCAATCTTACAAACGTCACTCTAGTATGGGATCACGTCGCTTTTTAACGTTTGTAAGATTGAGTTCGGACTCAAAATGCACTCTGAATCTCAGCCTTGTAGTCGCTCGTAGCTAATTCCTGTTCGTTGGCTCTACGTCGTAGCTGCGCCTAGCCCGTAGCATGCCGTATGCCCGTTGAACTCTTTTCTTAGAGGACTGTGGCGGTCGCTCGTCCTTGCGTTTTCCGACCGATTTTTCTTCTGTTTTCGATTGGAAGTCGACGCAGTCTTCTTTATCGCTCCTGCCGATGGGGATTGTAGCGACTTCCGCTTGTACGGCGGTGCGTTTGTGTGGCACCCATTGTCGTGGGTCGTAGCCGGCTTGTTCGTGTGCGAAGTCGATCGAGCAGATTTTTTTCATTTCTTCTTAGCAGGCGAATTCGTTTATATTTTCTGAGTGACGCGCAGGCCGGAGCTCTTCCTGTTTCTTGTTCCGGTGCTCAGATCCTTCTTCTTTCTGAGCTCCCTGTCCTCGTCCTACGCATATTTTCGGTGCTCATTCCACGACTTTATTTTCCGGTGTTTTTGTCTCGACGCTCAGTGACACGATCTATTTATTTTCTGCTCGTTTTCGTTGTTTTTCGTTCTTCTCTATCGCTGTGACGTAACGACAGAACCCCACGTGTTTGTCACGTGGCGTAGTACGGCAGCCATGTAGTACCCAGCCTAGTCGTATGTAGGATTTGACAGGTTGATCTCGTCGTTGATCTTTGGACTTGCATAATTGTAGATCAGCTGTTCCTCGAGGCCTCGTAGGTGATCGCAATCTTCAATGTCCTGCTCCCCGACAGTTTGACGGGGGAAGTACAATCTTCGAACGGTGCGTACGTTGTGAAGAGTGTATTCGTCGCTCGAGTATCTGCCTCGTATCTTGATGTTGACCAGCTCGCTCTTCTTGTGCTTAATCTCTGCGCCGCTGACTCTTTGGATCCACATGGTGTCTGTGGGTCCCTCTACTCCCAGTGCCTCGGTGATGACGTCTTCGACGATCGTGACGGTAGCTCCATCATCGAGCAGGGCGTATATATTTATCGAGGAGCCATTCGAGCTGGGCAGCGTGACTGGTGCAATGTTCAAATATACTCGGCATGCTCTTCGCTCGCGGTGTTAGTGAGCTCGACGTTAGACACGACCTCTTCTTTTCGTTGTGATGGCGGCTCCGGCTCCGGCCCTCGTGTCGGCTTTTCGTAATGAAGTAGCCGGTGGTGCGCCAATTGACATCCTCGCTGCCAGCAGGTTTTCGCTTTACAGTTGCCTCGGCGATGAATGCTGCGCAGGCAATGGAAGCAGACGTTGTGTTTCTTCGCTATCTCCCAGTGCTCATTGACGTCAGCGTTGAGAAATTGTCTGCAGTCGGGACGTTGGTGGTCTCGTTCGCACATAGGACATCGTTCAATCTTCTTGTCTTCGACGGTGAATGTGCGCTCAATATTCTTCTTTATTATAATTCTGTCTTGAGCGATGATGTCTTCAGGTGGTGCGTATGCTCCGCACTTGTCCGCTTCTTTGTTCAGGAACGTGGCTAAACTCTTCAGATCGGGAACATCTTCTTTATTCTTTGCTGCATAGTCGTACCACTTGTTCTTTAATATCGGTGTCAACTTCTCGAGAATTGTCTTCACTATTTCTGTATTATACAGGTAGTGAACTTTCTTCAGTGCTTCTACTGTAGCAACGATGTAGGCTACACGATTGGAGAAGATGCAGATATCTCTCGGGTTATTACTTAATTTCGGCAGCATCTTCACTTTTTCCATCTCGCAGGTGGCGAGTGCGTCCGAACGCCCAAATATTCTTTCCAGGGCTTCAATGATGGCCCATTGCTTCTAGTGCCGTCCTCTTTATGCTTTGTCTCAATATCGAAACGTTCTCTATTTTCGAGAATAATGCTTCAGTTTCTCTGTGCGCGGCTTGGAATTGAAGCCAATTGCTGCATTGTCCATTGAAGGTAGGCAACTCCTAAAGATCCTTCAAACGACGCGATCTCTATACCGGCCGGTTGACGCGCAGGCCAGAGCTCTTCCTTGCTCTGGTGGTCAGGTGTTTCTTCTACCTGAGCTGCCCTCGTCCATGTTGACGCGTGCTCATGCACCGCATCCCCATGAGCGCCCTGTCCTCGTCCATTTTCATCCCTTTGACGCGCGGGCCCGGGCACGTCTTGTTCGTGTTCCCGGTGCCCATGTTCTTCATCCCCATGGGCACCCCCGTCCTTGTCCTTTTTTAACGCCGTCGACTCTTCAATATTCTAGGATTTCTCATTTTCCTGTGGCGCAGCGCTCTGCTGCAACCACTCTTCAACATGGTGCTGAAGTGTCTTCACTCTCTCCTTTGTCCGACGAAGATTCCGACTCGACGCGCAGGGCACGTAACTTTAATCTAGGAGTCTCTTGCGGGAGGGCTCAGAACGTCGAGAGCGCGGGCACTTAGCCTTCGACGTGGAATATGTAGAAGATTCAACATAAGTTCGGGCCGTAGCATGATCCGTCGTCTCCGTCGAACTGTTGTTGCCGGTGCTGGTTGTGATCGTGCTAGGATTACTCGCCGTAATCTCTGTGCCTGACTCGGTGTTAGATGTCATAGAGTCGTTATTTGCCGGATTCACGTCCGTCAGAAGTACCTATTTCAACTAAGTATATACAACTTATTTACGTTATTCTTCGCTTATTCGCATAGAAACAATTTGTCGAAATGATCTGTGTCTATCAGTAACTCGTTCATGCTGTACAGTCTTTTATGTAATGTCATGCCTATTTAGACTCACTCCGAGTTCCTGTCGTGCACAAAATAACATCATCGAACTGAGTGAATATATATAATGCTACCATATCTGGCATTTAATACCATATTTAAATGGTATGTAGGATAAGTGCAATTTATTAGTTTTAGCTAAGCTCAGTCATGTATAGAATTATCATACCTAAAGAAGAGATGATATTGCCCCAGACTTGGTTGAGTTGGAAGATCATAAAGAAGATGCTGAAGAAACGAACCAGCAGCGCCTCGGCAGACGACTTGCTTAATTTACTTTGAGTTTCTGAAACCTAAAACAAAAAGTACATTAAAAATTGCCTAACAGAACTTTGGTCAATCTGTTTCTCGCGAATTTAAATCATAAGAACATAAAAATTGCTCAGAAAGTAATTATTCAACTTAACATAACTTGACAAAATAATGAATGGAACACGAGTTAAAAGTATTTATGTTATATTTTTATGTTTTACAAGTATTTATTTCTAAAAGTTTCTTCTCCTCCCCTCCCGAACACGAATCCTGGCTATATAGGGTGTCTCATTTAAATCGGTCAGTATGGGAAAGTCTGAAACTATAAGACATACGAAGATCTGTTCTTAGGAACCATGTCATCGATTTTAATAACAAGTAAAACTGCATTCATACATTTAAAAAAAACCTGTACTCAGCTCGGGAATCGAACCCGGTTGTTTTGAAAAAAATAAACTTATACTATTTCCATTTAGATATCGATTGTGTAGATCTTAAGCAGTAAATGGCTCTATGAAATTTGAATAAAATGCGTAAAATGTAAAATTGTCTCTATGGTTGTTTGCACCTCTTTGCTGGTGTCGCAACTTGTTACATACACCGCTTTACGTATCATGGCATTAGCATTGCATTAAACCATTCCGCAAAGAGGTGCAAACAACCATAGAGACAATTTTACATGCCTGAACTTGTTGAATATTGTAGCGGTGGTCACTTTGACCACCTACTAAAATAAATTAAAGTATGTGAAAACAGTGCATTTTATTCATTTGAGATATCATGTTTCATAGAGCCATTTACTGCTTAAGACCTACACAGTCGATATCTAAATAGAAATAGTGTAAGTTTATTTTTTTCAAAACAACCGGTTTTGTTTCCCGAGCTGAGTACAGGTTTTTTTTAAATATATGAATGCAGTTTTTCTTGTTATTAAAATCGATGACATGGTTCCTAAGAACAGATCTTCGTATGTCTTATAGTTTCGGACTTTCCCATACTGACCGATTTAAATGAGACAGCCTGTATAGTCCTATGGACCAGTACAGTCTACAATCGTGCGTGTATAGCGCCGCTCCCACGGACTACATATTTTATGACAGCACGGGAATCATAGCTAATTTGTTTCGAAAACATTATGTTAGGGACAGGGGTATACGGAGACAATAACAATCTCTACGAAACCGTAAATCAGTAGTGGGAGGTAGTTGGAGTGATGCTGAGAATATGAATTATAATATTTTATCAAAGAATAGATTCTTCGTAAATTTCCACAAAGGTGTAATTTTTTTTATTGTAATTTGCTTAATGAACAAGTTTAACAACACTAAATATAATAAGTCGCCCACTGGTTAAATTACGAAATATATCTAATATCAAATTTTATGTACAAAAGATAGGTACCTGCATGGGCTTAAGGTAATCATAATTTATTCAACTTAAATATAAGGTGACCTTTGTTTACACGGTGTTTGTTTATATGTATAGTCAAATTTATAGTAGCGTATTTCACAGAAAGGGACATTGAACCTTGGTCCTGGCCGCTTTAAGAGTCTCCAATATGAATTCGGCTACATATACGAAGTCACCGTATATACTTACCTTAGTATGTGTTTAACTGGTTACATCGACACCAACTTATGGTTATTTTAGAATTTTTGATGATTCAAGAATAGTCTTAAAAGTAGATAACCAAGTGGTTTGACAGTATAGTTTACCTCTGACACCCGGTCGGACATACTTGTTATTTTATGAGAAAAGCTTTTGCTAGCGGCTTCGCCCGCGTTAATTTAGTTTTTGTGTAGTCTTATCGAATCCTTTAATATATATTGGATCAACAATTTTACAGTACACGTATTTTAATTTGAGTTTTCTAGTTTAATTCCCTACTGCGCGTTTCACGACTGCACACCTCACGAGCCCAAGCAAACTTGTTGTAAAGATACAACGGTCTTTTGCCATGTACAACCTTATGAACGAGACTGGCTAGATGTACAGTTCTTCGAGCCTCCATCTTGAGCATTCCTTTCTCGTTCAAGAAGGGTGTAATATGAGCCCGTTTTGGTACCGAGGAGCAAAATCTGGCGCATGCGTTCTGAACTCGCTGAACTGCTCTTGAAGTCTTAGCATATAGTTTCGGACCATAAACGACATCACAGAAGTTAAACAATGATAGCACCAAGCTCTCTGTTAGTATGATGCGGATTTTTTCGGAGAGGTAAGGACGAATGCTATACAGTGTCTTGAGTCTGAAAAAGGCGTTTCTAATTTTAGAGTTTATGTGGTCTGAAAAATTTAACTCGGAGTCCATTATAAGACCCAGGTTTCGCGCTTTTGATACTCTTTCGATGCTTTGATTATCGATCCGTATCGAGGGGTTTTGTTCAATGATCGAATGGCACTGATGCTTAGTACCTAATACTAAATATTTGGTCTTCTGTGCATTGAGTACTAAGCCGTTCAGATTTGCCCATTCGTAAATTTTATTCAGATCCTCATTGATTTTAGCGACTGCTATTTGTGTATCATTAGGTTTGAAGGAAAAGTACAGCTGCGTATCATCTGCATATAGGTGAACTTGGCAGTGATTGATCTTATTAAGAAGATCCGCAGTGTATAACACAAATAGCAGCGGACTGAGGATAGAACCTTGAGGGCAGCCACGCTTGACGACCTTCAGTTCTGAGCTAGCGGTGCTCCCGTCGTCATTATCGACCTCAACGTATTGCATCCGGTTATGTAGGTATGAGCGAAACCAGTCACATGCTGACTCTGATACTCCGTAGTGGCTTAGTTTTGCTAGAAGCAGCTCTTGATTCAGACAGTCAAACACACGCGAGAAGTCTAGGAGCACTAGTATGACCCGTGTCAGACGCAGTGATAATTTCGTCTGTGACGTGTGCTTGAGCTGTTTCTGTTCCGTGGCCACTACGGAAACCAGATTGCAACAAAGGTACAATATTTTCAGATTCCACGTATTTCATTAACTGAGTATGTACAATTCGCTCTACAATCTTTGATAAAACTGGTAGAACGCTGATAGGGATCTCTGTAGTCCTCTATACTGGTACCCTTGGGCAGAGGTTTTACCTTAGCCTGTTTCCAGGTATTCGGGAAGGCATTAGACGTTATAGACATATTAACGATAGCAGTTATAATAGGTCAGGTAACAGGTAGCGTCATGCGAATCATGCCTATTGAGATAGTATCGAAACCGGATGCGTTAGTTACAATACTTTGTATGATTTTATCTATCTGATCATGTGTACAGGGCTCAATGGAAAACTGCTTGTCTGTGGACTTTGCCGTTTTGAAAGATTCTAGTAGTTGTTTATCTACAGTTGAACTACCCGGGGTATTTAAAAAGAAATCATTTATATTATTTGAATTCATTAGATGAATTAGATTCATTGGTGGAAGAGTTTTCAGAATCGGGTATGTAGTTCCGGAGAATCCGGTTCCCTTACAACTCACAAACATCTCCTCTTCAGAATATTGATATAGATTAACTTACAATAGAAAGATAAGTGCACTTTGCACACCATAACAGGCCCCCTCCGCAGCCTGCCAGTAGACCAGTGGGGATGAGCGTCCAAAACCTGAAAATTTATATTCGTATTTCATTAAAATATATCGCAGCAAAGCTGAGTGATGGAAAAACAACATACCTACATACGTTTTTTGAAGTGGATACTTCTTTGTTCGCATCTTGTATGGGGGAGCAGGTTCAGAACTTGTACGTCACTTCCGGAACAACTTTTTTAACAAAGGATGATTTGATTATAGATTATTGTGTTTTTAAATCGTTCGTTATTTGTTCCGCATTGCATGGGCGAATAAAAACGGGGTTCAGGGGTCCGGACCTATGAGAAAGTTATAGCTACTCCCATGTATCATTTGCTGTCATTGATTCCTTGAAAGTAAAGAAGAGACGTCATAAGAAGTATCCACGTAAATAATTTATTGTTGTTCGTATCTCTGACAAAACCCGCTGCATTTTTAAGTAGGTAAATCTCCGATATATCTATAGGGTTAATTAGGGTTTGAGTACTTAGTCAACCCATTCCAACATCTAGCGAACAAGACTGGGAACCGATTGTTGTCAGCCAATACAAATACCGTCGACGGGCAACGGCAGATGTCTTAGACGAGATAAAGTGCAGGCCTGTAATAACCTAGACCTTGTAGCGTCCTAGTAGCGGTTCTCGTCGCTATATTTTTTTCGTTAACTTCAGCTACTGCGGGTGGATAAAGCGTCGGGTATTTACCTACTAGTAGTACTCGTCCGACACGCCTGCTATTTACTAAGCTACTTCGGGATGATAAAGCGGCGGGTATTTACTAATAAGCGTCCCGCAGTGGACAAGGTGCATAAGCTGATGATACCTGGGATGGAGTTGCGCCGCGATGTACGGCATGTCCGTGACGAAGGACACGGCGATTGCCCACTTGCACCCGATCCATCTGCAACGTCCACAAACATCATACTTTATAATCGAGAATATCCATCTGGAACGTTTACAAACATCATACTCTGTTACCGAGAATATTTCTGCGGGTCCGATTAACTCGACACAAAATGAAATTTTTACCACTTTGTTCCGTTTTTTTTCTCTACAACCTGAATTTCGATATCTTTAAAAAAACCGGGAAATGCTTCTAGCTTTTGATGACGCCAGATAAAACAAAGATAAGATAAACTGGAAGCTATTGGAGAACCATTTAAGATAGAGAAAGGAATCCAGCAAGGAGACACTAATAAAATAAAATAAAATATTTACACTGATTACTGAGCTAAGATAAAACTGGCAGGGAGCGGGAAACCATTTAACATAGGTAGAGAAAGGAATCCAGCAAGGAGACACAATATCACCGAGATTGTTCACAACTCTTCTAGGACAAATTTTTCGAAAATTTTACTGTTACAAATCTGGGATTAATACAAATGTTATCCCATCAATGATTTGCCGATGATATTGTTTTGATAGCGGAAAGTCATGCAGAGCTACAACACATGCTCTATATTTTGCATAACGAAGCAAAAAATGTGGACTGCAAATGAACCAGAGTCAAACAAAAGCTAAGACAAATGGAAAACATGAAAAGCTCTATGTTGAAAATAAGAACATTGAATACGTCGAAAATTATGTTTATCTGGGCCAAGATATCACATTCACAGACCGAACTCGAGAAAGAGGTCGCGTAGAATCAACATTGCCTGAAAAGTATATGTTATTAAAAGAAGATGTATAGGAAGCTATCTTCAAAAGTACCTTCCCTATACATCTTAAACAAAAAATAATTGTTTCAAATACTTTACCAATGCTTGTTATTGGACCTAACTAACTGAAGACACCTGGAGAAACAAATTTAAAAAAATCGAACATTTCAAATAGCAACAGAACGAAACACGTTGGGCTTAGGACTCATCATGGACTCATAGACAAAGTATGCAGCAACAAAATACGGAAGAAAACCAAAATAACGGATGCCTTATAGAGAATTGCTACAGACCATTCACTATAAGAAGTCCCTGGCTTAGGAAATGGTAGCGCTGCATATAATGTTGCCATAATATTTATTTAACTGCGTTTTTTTATATATTAATAAGACTACTCTTTAATGAAAATAACATGTACAGAATGAAAAAATTAAAATTATCAATTATTTATTGATTTGTATTTCGCAAACAATACGTATGATCTAATGGTATGAATATGTAAATTAAGTACTTATTTGTTTTAAATCGTCGAGCTCCCGTTTTTTACGTTTTTGACGATTTTTTCCAGGCGACTTTATGTGAACGCTTTTTTCCGATATTTTGCACTATTTTACTAACCCGTCATGACACTGACACGAGATCGAACCCGATTGAGAGGAATCACGGTGTATTGTTTACATTTTCTCTTTCACAAAAGACGTACCTTCAACACAATCTCTTTTGCACTATTGTTCAATGGCTTTGGCAATAATAATACATAATTTATGAAATAATTTGGAAAAATCTGACTGACAACAATATGACAGCAAAAATTTGACAAGAAGTTATGCCAACATGACGGCAAGGGACAAGTTATGATGAATGGTCTGTATGTTAAAGTGGAAATGAACAGGTCAAACAGCAAGAAAAGAGGAAAACAGATGGAGCGAACGTGTCATCCACTGGTACCCACGAGACATAATAAAAGTGTTCTTTATAATTGCTGATATGTCATTTGAAAGAAATCCTGTAAATTTTCAAAATATTATGTATAACGTATCATACATAGTAATTTTTCTTTTTTATTGCTTAAAATATATTATTATCTGATAACCAGATATTTTTCATTAAAAACAAACACAAGTAATACTGCTAAATTAATAGAGACCATTTTATCTAATGAGCAAAACATTCCCTAAGAAACGTAAATTAGCAAACGATGAAAAAAAATTGTGTACTCCTATAAAATCAGTCAATATTATTCGGACTGTTACCTACAGTAAACACAGCTGGTGAAATGTGTGTGTTATGCGCCTCTGTTTCCCATTTTGTGTGTCTCTTTTATAGCTTTTCCATGGGAACAAAGGGGAAAAGTAGTTTTTGTCTTATTCAAAGTCTAGAACTACATTTATGCAAAATTTCAGCCTAATCGGTTCAATGAGTACGGCGTGAAAGAGTAACAAACATTCATCCATCCATACATCAAACTTTCGCATTTAGTGGGAAGTGGGATATATCGTTATTTACCTATAATGATCTAATTAACGGACTACGGAATTAATTATAATGATTTTTATATCGTTAAACAATTTGAGAGATACCAAATCAAACAAAATATAATATTGACATCGGTTTACTTAAATTGGAGATATGCTCAGCAAAACATACTGTTACGAGCTGGGGTTCGGGATAAATTAATTTTATACAAATTTGCACCAAAAACCACAAACTGTCTTTATTTGAAATCACACACACTATTAAAACACAACTGAAACTAAATAACAACCGGAATTACTAACTGGACTCAATGGACTCACCGGACTGACTAATTTGTCCGCACTATAATATTAAAAATGTATCACCACTATTAAGTAGAATCGTATATTCGCTCTATACAGTTGCACTTCACTAGAGTCGCACTTTAATTTTCCGCTTTTCTGTTTTGCCTCGTAGTTAACACTGAACTAACTCTTGACCGCTACCCTTCCCGTTTTTATACCATACGCCGGCTTCGCGATCTGTCTAGAACCCTCTCGCACATTATGGAACGCACGTCAATGACTCCAGTCTGTATCCGTCCCTTTCCAACCCGAATGCTTTCTCTCTCCCAGTTCTTTCTAGTTCAAGTGACGCGATGTCTTTTTAATTCTTTTTAAGTAAAATTATTTTACGTGGTTTAAATATAAAGAAAGAAAGAAAGAAAGAGATTTATTGATGCAACAGACACACTTACAGATAGATACAATACAGACACATATAACAGTAACAAAATATAACATTACATTACAACAGAACAGAACAGAACAACTAATAATTTAAAAAATATATAAATACTTGCACATAACACAATTCCTCGCGTTCATAGCAACTACAGACAAAATGCTTTTCTTTTAAGAGCTGCTGACTCCTTTAATACCTTATGTGAAGACAATAGTGACATTGATTTATTTTGTAATAGCGTTAAGACTATTTGCAAATTTATAACTGTAAAATTTTGTGATTCTGTAAAATAGATTTTTAGATTCTGCTTTATTCGATTGTAATTTATGTTATTGCCTTGTTTTTTTTTGTGTTCCACGTGTAGCTTTGTTCTAACTTACTTTATTCTTTCTGTACCACTCTTCATTGCTGTAAAACTTTGATCATACTTAATTAATCGTAACTTCTTTTTATGTGTTTGTACCTTTTTAAATCTAAATTCGAACCTATCTGTGAAAACTTGTAATTGGCTTTTCTGTCAGTAATTTTGTATGTTTATATGTATACTATAGCTGTAAGTTTTCCTTAAATAATAAAATAAAATAAAAATAAAAAATTTTCGCCACGATTGTGTCTGTTGCTACAAAAGGCAACGGACTCAGCGTTGTGCTGAAGGTGTGGGCCCTGATTTTCAGTCAGTGCCAGATGGGGGCTCATGAACGTACGAGTTGCAGCACGGCGCCGTGAAAGAGGGAATAAATAAATACGAGTAATAACAATAATATAACGTATATACTATCGTACTATAATACTACCTATACCTACTATAGTATGAATAAAATACCTATATATAAAACTACTTAGAAGACTAATGTAATTAAATAATAAGTATTTCATAAAATTAAATTATGTATGATTAATTAACTAAAATAAAAATATATGCCTGTACGTTATTTCCTTCCACCCAGTAAAAAAAAAAATATTTATTTTTATTTATTTATTTATTAAAAAAAAAGAATAATTCACAATATTTGGAATTAGTATGGAATATCAAAATGGGAGAAGATCGGGCCGATTATATTCCGGTCTTACCCCGTTACCCGTCAAAGGTAAAGATCGGAAAGCAGAAATTGTAGGTATTTCAACGTTTTCAATTAGCTATGACGTTGAAGAAAAAAAAACGTCATGTTGCGCAAATCACAAAGTTTGTGTGTGCGTGTGTGTGTGTGCGTGTGTGTATGTTTGTTACTCTTTCACGCTGAAACGGCTGAACGGATTTGGATGAAATTTAGAATGGATATAGCTTATACCCTAACTTAACACATAGCCTACTTTTTATTCCGGAAAAAAGCATTTCGTTAAACCAAATAACACGCGGGCGGAGCCGCGGGCAAAAGCTAGTAAGTAATAAATTGTTGAAAATCTTTCCTGGTTCGAAATTCACAGAAAACGAGTAAAGACCGGAAAATCACTTCTTTTACGGGAACTCTAGTGACCACAGTGAAGTCCGTGCTCGTGTCGTGACACACGACCGTTGGCTAGAAGCACAGACTAGATTGTGGAATTTTACGATCTTAACCCACAGATTGTGCACGATAATCTTAATGAGTGATTTTGAACTTCACTATATGTTTTCAGATAGTGTACATTAGAATGCTCGCTTCCCGCGCTGCCGGCACGCATAATCATAAAAACAAATTAATAACTTAAAAAGGCATCATTTTCAAAAATAAAATCTGTCGATTGCAATCTATTCAATTAGGTAACCGGCCAGACAACGGAAAGATAAAGGTCTGAAAATCTTCAACCTTTGCATGACAAATTCAAAATTACGAGGTTACTCACTTAATGACAATAGCTGGTAGGAACAAATTGGTAGTAATGAGCCCGGCGTAAAGGGCGGCCAGCGACGCCGTGCCAAGACCATCTTCCGCATTGATGGAACTTTGGAGGTTCACTGCTCCCTGGAAAAACGGACGATTTTGTTTTATGTCTATACATGGTGTGGGGTGTCGTTGAAAAAATTGCGCGCATGTGAAAACCAATTTTCGATTCAGGGATCCGCTTGCGAAATATAGCTTTAAAGTGCTAATTTTTGTAAGAGCCAATGTCCCCCCCCCCCACCCTGCCAGCTAAACGGTTGTTTCTAGATATGTAAAAAAACAGGACAAGTGCGAGTCGGACTCGCCCACCGAGGGTTCCGCTAAAGACTATATTTTTTATAATTTAATTACAATTTTCAGATGTTTCCCTATACCTGTGGCCTTAGCATGAAAACATTACGGTTACGTTTAGTTTGAACGTAACGCGGTTTTGTATGGAATTCTGATAAGTTCCGCTACTGACCGCTAGGAGCGGTTATCAGATTTCATACAAAACCGCGTTACGTTCAAACTAAATGTAACCGTAATGTTTTCATGCTAAGGCTACTGTAGTATAAGAGAGTATCGCCAAATTTCGTAGTTCTAGTTCAACGGAAAATACCCTATAAATTTTGATTCCCTTGAGAGTGTCAAAATACCTACACGTTTTTTGCGGCATAAACGGCCGTATCTTTTTGTTACGTTTACTTGGAAATAAGATTTTTTCACAGCTTCAAGGGACTGTAGATTTGAGTATATGGTTTTAATTTCAAGTTGATACTTCCACGCGTTCCCGAGATAAAGGGTTTTGCTTTCTTGACAGACAGATGAATGGACCGACAGACTGATAACAAGTGATCCTATAACTATAAGGTCTCCATTTTTACCTCTTGAGGTGCGGAACCCTAAACAAATTCACAGCCACAGTATATAAAACGAAGTTAGAAGGAAAACTATCACTATCAAGCTAAGTAGGCTTTATAGTTAACGAGTAATAGGGTCAACAAAATTGTAGAAATTTTCTAAAACAGAAACGATTAATTGAAATTATTTTAGAAATTTGTGTGCTGAATCCGAATATGAACTCAGATTTTCTCTATCACGTCGTAATATTAGTCTAAGACAGACTGAATTAGTCGACCAACATATTGTAACAACCGACTACAGAATCCTACACGGCACGTGGCCCGACACGCACTTGGCCGGTATTATTCTTGCCAAAATTCACATTCCCTAACTTAGCTATCGCGAATTATATGTCAGTTGCAACAAAAAAAGTCGGAAGTCGGAAGTACGTCCGTTACTGATAAGTACCACAGTTTAAAAGTCAAAGCCCCGCACAACCACTCCGTCCGAACGCTTTAGCTGGACAACTGTATCGATTTTTAAACTGTGTTGATACTATTAACTGCAACTTCCCCAGTTGCCTGTACCGGTATTCAAGAACCCGAGGTCAATTCCTTATTTTGCCTGCTGCCAGGCTGCACCGTGTTTTTTTCTGTTCTTCGCAAGTCATATAAGGTCACCTGATCTTGTTGCCCTCAAAAAGAACTTACGTTAAAAGCCGTAAACTGCAGCATGAAGGCGAAACTAATGACCAGCACGTTCTTGAGTGTCCTCCATCTCGAGGTGCTGACGTCGACAACCTTATCCGCGGTATCGGTTTTCATTGTGTCTCTGAAACTCATAAGAAAACTTAAAATGAAATTTTGTTTAAACACCTTTTCAAGTATGATATCCACTAAATACGTGCCTTTTAAGTTCAGATAATTCATCTGGTATTTGATAAAAAATAATACTCTATTACCACAGTTTAAAAATCCATACAGTTGTCCAACGAAAGCGTTCGGACGGTGCGGTTGTGCGGGGTGAGACTCTGACCTGCTTGTTCAAAAATACAGCTGCAGTGCATGGCTGGCTTACCTCCCGCGTCTCGCCCTGCATGCCCCACACAATTGCTCTGTCTGGGCACTTTCTTGCCCTTCTTGGAAAACTGTATGGATTTTTAACTGTGCTATTGCTAAGCCTCCACTGTCTGTCTGTCTGTGCGTCTATCACAGGAATCTACAGCTTCAACCGTAATCAGCGTTGCCAAATCGTCCTAAAAGCGTCCTTTTTGGCGATGGAACGTCCTTTTTTTGTCTCTTATCAATATGGGTGCCTCGTATATTAGGGTCTATGCGAAAATTGTTTTTGTAGGGATAATCAAACTTTAAGCTCTATTTAAGTCAAGTTAATTTCTAGTAGGTAAAGTTTTTTTTTCTTCTAAGTATTCTGTGTTGCCTGCAGAATTATGACGTTTTTAGCCCACTTTGTTTTAAATGCGATTAACATAGTAGACCCTTATTCTTCTAATAACAAAACAAAAAACACTCAATGTATAGTATGGACCCTTGTAAGAGGCACCCATTCTTATCATCCACCATCCCTTTTTGGATTAGCCAGAATTTTCATGTATTAAACATGAAATGAAAACATGTTAACTTCGTCGTTGATTTGTTATGTATAAATTAAGTTTTAATCTTCAAAGCTGAAAAACAAAAAAAGATTGAGTAATGTCATTAAATTAGCCAATCCATTAATTTTAACTTTTATTTCCTTTCCTACCAAAACCGTCACTTTTCAGATGGCCCGTCGACCGATATTTGAAGTGCACACTGACCGTAATAGACAGTTTAAATTTTCACAGAATACGTTTTACTATGGCCTCTATAACGAATGACAAATAATAAAAACTAAAAAAGTTGAAACCCAACGGGAGCGGTAGAAGAATAGTAGGTATATTCTTTGAGAACTACTTATATTCTTTGAACGGGAGTCCCCATGCAAGAAACCTCGAAAAAAGAGCATTTTTTAACATTAATTGTTTCAGCTGTTTCTCAAAGATGGTAATACAAACAAGTTTTAAATTTGGTAAAATTGTAGGTACATACTCTAAAACGACAAATGATAAAAATTTGCACGCGCTACTATTTTAGCAGCTTCCCTTGTGTCACTTAGATGTTGCTACGACATCTATATTTTTGCAATTTACCATGTTTTTAGGGTTCCATACACTTATTGTGTGGTGGTATGGAACCCTATGTGCGCGAGTCCGTCTCGCACTCTATTGCTTCTTCTACATCCATCAATTTAGTCTTTCAAGTTCTTCAGTATGTGCAAATTCAAAAATGTCCCCTATTTGGTGCACAGCATAAGTTTCTTTCGTCACTCTACTCTCATTCATCTAAACCCATGTATAAAATTCAAAGTCCTGACTGACCTACTGAGATATATACACAGCCATTAGCATTGTGCATTAGGCACAGCCTAAGCCGCTGGTCCTAGAGGCATGAAATTTGGAGGGTGTGTTCTTTTTGAAGAGTAGATATCCACTAAGAAAGGGTTTTTAGAAAATACCACCTCGAACACGGTGAAATGGGGGGTTCAATTTTCTGTGAAACTTTTTATTCTCTGGGTCGAATAAATCGAAAATTGGAATGCACACTCTTGAATTAAAATAAATAGGGCTTTGAAATTCCTACACGGCATGGTAGGCGGGCGCATTGCCCGTAGCACAGTGCAGAAACTTTAAACTGGGGTAGGGTGTCGCGGGACGTGCGGGGGAGCGCGCAACGGCGCGCGAATATTTATTTATTAGTAAGTATAACCCGGTCCCAGTATCTGTGCACCTCGCTGGAATGTGGCGCCTCTCCCGCTTCCCCTGTCACCTCTCCGCGCACTCCCCGGTGCGACAGTACGGTTAGCATCTTCGTTGCCGCTACACGTCCCGATAATTTTGATATTTTCGCTTTATTGTTGTTTTGTTTTTTAATGTTTATTGTTAAGTTTAGACTGTTTACTGTTAAGTTAAGACTGGTTTTGGTTGTTATTAAAATTGTTGTAGCTGTTAAACTGAAGTCATGGGAAAAACAATACACAGCGAATCAAGAAATTTAATCTTGTAACTGCTCAAGTTTTTTGAATCGGAGAAAGCAAACAAACAGTACACCATACCTGTAGACCAAGTGGTGAAACGAACCTGTGCTGCAACTGGGATATCAAAGAGGACTCTAATGAAAATTAAAAATGAAGCCACCACCTACTTACAACCACCTACTTCGCCGGGCGCTAGTCCGACTCCAAGTACTAGTAATAATTTAGAAACCCACCCAGAACCAAAATTATCGACACCGGGTAAGAAGCGTAAACAGTACAAAAAACGCATCGAAGTAGATGATTTTGAAATTTGCGCAATACGAAATATCATATATAATTTATAGTGACTGAGTTTAATAATAAATGTTTTTGTAATCAAAATTATTGTTTTTTAATAACAAACCCTTCATCAATAATAAATTGATTTGAAAATTTTTTTTACCTCCACATTTCTCGAAAAAACTTTTTTTCACACCGTACCCAGACCGCCGATATGACGTCATGAGGTCAGGTGCACAGATATTGTGACCGGGTTGTAGATACTTATGCTAAGTCTATGAGTAAGTAGGTAGGATTTTTCTGATATAGAGGTGTATCTGTAATATGTGCTGTAACAGTTTGGACCTCGTTGCGGTCTTCGTTACGATTCACAAATAAGTTCTGATGATGGGCGAGAGCATAATTTATATAACCACATGGCTATCTTGTAAATAAGGGTTGCATTTTAATAAATAGCAGTTTTAAATATGATCAGTGCTGTTGCTGATGTTCGTTGACAATTCTTGTCTTTCTTGTCCGAATGATTCGAAGGGTTAAGAGAAATTCACAAAATGAAACAGTATAGTTTTATTCACAATGGTATTCTAATAAGCTTTAAACCATAAAGATACTAATTAACTTGAAATTTATTGTAAATTTACATCCAGGACAACGTCATCATACCTAAAACACTTTCAGAATATATAATCCTTATTTTTAAATGTGGCAAATTGGAATCTTATTAAAATAGTAAATCAAAACTCAGTTAGCAATAACCAAGAAACTAGTAGCAAGAAAAACCTCAAACAGTTACAAATTTATTAATAGTCACAAATAATATGAACCTTGTATTGAAACGCATTAGGTTCATTGTTCAAGATCGGTAGAGTACATGACAACAGAACACCTGACACCTGTGTGCAGGGTTATTATATTACGTGGTTATCGTGGTTCAAAGCCAATATAAATTAGACTTTATTTCAATGCATACTCGGTCGGGTTTATAAAAAAAGCAAGTTGAGGCGTTTTAGCAACGCCGAAGCGTTTAAACTACAATTGTCGCCGATGTCGCCGTTGCCGCCGGAGCCGCTGGAGCCGCCGATACCGCCGTTGCCGCCGGAGCCGCCGATGCCGCCGTAGGCGCCTGAACCGCTCATGCCGCCGGAGCCGCTTTTAGGCCAATAGTATTTAAGGATCCGAGGTCTTTTGAAACGGACATTCAGTCATTTTCTCTCAAGAAGTACGTCTCGAAAAAGTGTTGTTCCGCAGTATTATTTTAAATTAGGAAAAGTATTCGAAGTTATTGTGGGTTGGGACGCGTGTTAGATTTCAGTGAAATATATTTACGTTTCGTAGCTAGTTTGGGGTTGAAAGTGGGGTAGTATGAGGCTTTCTCCCGTAATTCCCAGAATGAGGAAGGAGGAAGTACTCCGGAATCGCCTAGGATCATCGAGGATAGGGATACGGGACGCGAATGTTTTCTTTTCCAGCGTCCTCACCTCTCTCAAGGGTCAAGATTCCCTAGACACCGCCCCATAAGGGTTACCCCTGTGATCCTGCTTGTGGTATAGAGAGAAAACCCCCCGCCGTACGCATTGCACTAAGCGTACAACCCTTTTTCCTTCCCCATCCGCTTGTGGTCTTAGGTCTCTGGCCATAAGTATCCTTGTTATGTATATGTGTAGTATATTTCACGACCGTATTAGGATTAGGCTAGGCGAGTTTCAGGGTTTAGGTACTCAAGAGAATTAACTCATCTCGCTTCTGTACCAAATAGGTTAGGAACAATCTCATTGCACTTCGAGATTGCTACATGCGCATTTAAATTAAATGTGAGATCTCTGGTTTTGAAAATATTAACACACTTACCAGTATAGGGACATCTGATGTAGAACACGATAAATAGGTCAGTGTTTGATAGGTTGGGAATACTAAGTTTTAATGGGAACTGCTGTTAGTGATGAATCTTCATAAGAGTTTAAGATGTAGGGCTGTCAGGGATCGTTCGGCTTGAGGATCTCCAATAACGTGGAGATAAATCATATTTTAGGTCTGGATTAGTTATTGGTAAATAATTTAGGATTATTCCATCTATTCATCCATCCATCATTGGATTCAGTACTATAAGAAAGGTTTTCTAATTTCACAGAACCCTAAGAGTGAGCTTTAGGTCAGCATCCAAGGAAAATTAGTGTAAAAGATTTTTCTATACTTACCTAGTCAGGGTTTTACTTACAAATGGTAAAACTCAGGGTTTTGAGGAATTTATGGAACCCAAATTTTGATATGAGAATCATATAGTTATTCCTTGACAGAGTTAAATTAGTCTATTTTGGTTAAAATATTCCATCCGTTTGAAAGTCAAAATATTGAGATAATATTTGACTGTAAAGAGCCTATAAATAGAAAGCTTTCTGAAAGTATTTTGAACTAAGTACCTACATGCATGCCTAACTTCAAAATCAGAGCTACTAAGCAACTGATAGTTTATGCCTATATAAGCCATAACTTTATCAGAGAATTAAAATACAGTTATTATTGGGAGTCTATATAAAAAGAATAATTTCAATTTATAAATAATTTACTTAATCTCTTAAATATTGAGATGGCAGAAGGATGTATTTGTTTGTACTAGTAAGGGAAAAATAAACCCTTCTGAAAGGCAAAAGCTAGCCCCTTGTTGTTTCTATATACCTTACCGGAGTAGAACAACTGTTTTCAACGACTGGTATTAGATAAATACAACTTCTTGAACTAAAAATAAAGTTCTATTACACCAAAAAGATTATATTTGGAAGTACTGAAATCATTCAATTTGGAGTCTATGTAGAATTCACTCTTTGCTAAAATGGCTGGAGAATTGAAAGTACAAAATAAAATGAAAGATTCCCTCATAGTGCTCATAGTCATGATTTAGATGTTGCTCCCTTATAAAGTAAAATAACTATGCTAGTTACATTCATACATAATATATCTTCATTCCGCTTTGCAAAAGCTTAAAGCTTTTTTCAGAAAATGCATCTTGGAAGCGTTATATGTGGCGTGTTACAAATTTCATAAAATGATATTATTGTCCAGCATCAAACCCAAAGTTAGGCCCATAAAATGATATTATTGTCCAGCATCAAACCCAAAGTTAGGCCCATCTTAGATAATCGGAGTTTTTGACGTTTGGCAACCAGTTCGCAACCGGCTAAGTGCGTGTCGGCCCACGCGCAGTGTAGGGTTCCGTACTTGCCCGGTACATTTTCCAAGTTGGTCTACAAATACAGATCGCGGCAAACTTCTAGTCCCATACATTTAGAAGAACGGCTCATATATATGATTGTTGTGTTTAGAGGGGATGAAAAGTTTGGCGCGACCTGTACTCGTAAACCTGCAAAGCCTGCATACCTGTGATAGTTTTCCTTTTAAATTCACTATATATACTACTTCTGTGAAATTTTTCACATATTCATAAACAACCGTTTAGTCGGCAGGGGGGGACACTCCACTCCAACAAACATTTGCATTTTAAAGCTTAATATTTCGCCAACGGATCCCTCAATCGAAAAATTGTCTTCACTTCATAGACCCAGAATGTTTTTGAATGACCTATCTAACGATACCCACCACTAGTGTAGAAGTCTAAACATTTAAAAGTCGGTTTGTTTAATGCACAATCACTAGGTACTAAGCACGATGAGTTTTTGGCCGCAGTACATCGACACTCTCCCGACATCTTAGCGATAAACGAGACATGGCTACATGAAGGTCATAATGCTAAGGCTCCAACCGCCCCTGGCTATCGACTCCGTCACGTACCGCGCCCGCGGTCGGTGGCTGAGAGCGGGGGAGGAGTCGTCTACTACATTAGACATGGTATTACCGCTAGAACTCGAACTCATCCTCCTGCCTACCCGATTGATCAAATGTGGATTACTCTCAATATTAACGGCTGTAGTATTGCAATAGGTACAGCGTATAGACCGAATTGGATAAAAGTAAAAGAGTTTTTTGATGCTTTGACTGATTCAGTTGCCCATTTTTCCCAATATGATCATCTAATTTTGCTAGGTGACTTCAATATTAATCTCTTGGAATCTAACGACAGTAAAACAAAACAACTTTATGAGTTTTTAAAATATACTAATCTTAATAACTATGTGACAGAGCCCACTCATTTCACGGATACAAGTGAAACCCTTATTGATCTTGTCTGTACTGACGCTGGTGTTCAAAGCGTAACTGTCGACTACATCCCCGATCTTAATAAGCACGCAATGGTCTATGTCAACTTTAAGATCAAGAAGGATAAACCTAAGCCAAAGATATTTACATTTAGGCCTCTTAAGAGTGTAAATCGTTATGATTTTGATCGTGATCTAGCTTTAATTGATTGGTGCAATTTTGATACAATTGAATCAATAGATTTAATGTGTGAAACTTTCAATGAGCTTTTGCTTGAACTTTTCGATCGTCATGCACCTGAGAAAAGAAAATCCGTAGGGAGCCAAGAACAGGTGCCATGGTTGACAAGTAACATACGTTTTATGATGAGGTTACGAAATGAGGCCCATAATACTTACCGCAAGGATAAATCGGATCTAAAAAGGGAACAATACAAGAATTTGAAGCATTTAGTAAATACATCTTTGTTTAGTGAGAAGAGAGCTTATTTTGAACATCATATTAACAGCAACATCAATAGTCCCAAGACCCTATGGAAGAATCTTAAAAATACTGTTGCCATTAATTTTAAAGATAAAAATGATCTTCCAGGCAATTTTAATGACCCTGATGTTATTAACACACATTTTCTTAATGTTCCAGGAGAAAATTTAGTTACTATTTCTGATTTAACGTATTTTGAACTTCACAGATTCGGTCCCTCTTCTTTTAAATTAGCCACAGTAAATGAAACAGTAGTTGCAAGAATTATACTTAACATTAGGTCTAATGCCAAAGGTACAGATCGTATTAATATGGACATGATACTCATGACCCTGCCCACAACCCTTGGTGCAATAACTAGTATAATAAACAAATCTATTGCTACGAACACCTTTCCCAAGTTATGGAAGACTGCACTTGTAAAGCCTATTCCCAAAACGAACAATCCAAGTAATGTAAAGGACCTGCGTGCAATTAGTATCCTACCGTATTTATCAAAAATACTAGAAAAGGCCGTTTACATTCAAATGGTAGATTACTTGGAACGTAATGGTATACTGCCAGAGTTACAATCGGGTTTCCGAAAAGGCCGTAGCACAAACACGGCACTTTTGGACGTTATTGATAACATTCTTGCAGCTCGTGATGTTGGTCAGGGGACTATCCTTGCATTACTGGACTTTTCCAGAGCATTTGACTGCATCAATGTAAATCTTATGCTCTCAAAGCTCACATTTTATGGTTTTAACATTGAGACTGTTCAATGGTTTAACAGTTATCTTGGTGACCGTCAACAGCAAGTGGTGTTGTCAAGAGAGGATGGTAGCAGTTTAAGGTCTCAAATGAGTACTGTAGATCGTGGTGTACCACAAGGTTCTATACTTGGGCCTCTGCTTTTTATTTTGTATAGTAGAGATATAATAGAAAACATTCAAAATTGCAAGTACCACTTATACGCAGACGACCTACAGTTGTACATCTCCTGTAATCCCACAGAAGCTAATCTTGCTGCGATGAAGCTTAATGACGATCTTAACCGTATCTCTTTATGGTGTTCAAGGAATTCTTTAGTTCTTAATCCATCCAAGTCCAAGTATATGGTTCTAGGATCTAAACACCAGATCGCGAGAATAACTTCTGCTAATCCTCCGGTTTGTACTATGAACCAACCGATGGAGTGTGTACGTGAGGCTAGGAATCTGGGGATTTTAATTGATGGTGAGCTACGCTTTGAAAGTCATGTGGCAGAGTTAACACGTAACTGCTTTTATCGACTAAAAGTCTTATACCGCATTCGTGACTTTCTTAGTGAAGAACTACGCATTAAGCTCTGTGAGTCTCTTGTTCTCTCTAAACTAAATTATTGTATAGCTGTTTACGGCCCTTGCCTCTACGCGAAGACCATGCGACTCATTCAGTCACACCTTATATCAATGCCGCGAATATTTTAAGGGTAGAGGGTCGTCGTGAGCTGCATCTCGCTGCTTTACTGTTTGGTGTAGTAAAAACTGGTTCTCCCAAATATTTACATGACAAATTTACGTGGTCATCTACTGTTAGCAGATACAGCACCAGGATGAATCGTATATTGTTTCCAAAGCACAAAACCACTGCATTTAGGGGTAGTTTTAGGTACATGGCGTCAAAATGTTGGAATAACATTCCACCACCGCTACGTGACCTTAAGTGTAAGTATACTTTTAAAATTAAACTAAAAAAGTATCTCCTTGACTTACAAATGTCTTCGCCTGCCTAAAACTAGACGCTTCATCGCCATTTTAATAATTTTTGACCAACGAGTTTCTGACATTTATTTAGAGCTTACCTATTAATTGAATTTATTTATTTACAAATATTAGCACCTACATTATGTACTCGTATATGTATATCATATTTATTCTGCCATTCGTAATTATTATTTTCAAAATGTGCAAGAATACTCGCGCTGTTTTGTTTGTTCGTGCGTTACCTACGCGGGCTCGGACTGATAATCAGCGCTGTCGGTCTTACTCTGTAAGACTACAGCATATGCTGAGTTCTAGCCTTTTTGTCTGCTTCGACACATGATTTCATTTAGCTTTAGTCACATTGTTTTATTCTTTTATGTTATTTCCTTGTGTTTGACTTTATAATTTGTTTTTATAATTTATTGTGTTGTGGTAGATAAATAAATAGATATTCTATTCTATTCTATTCTATTCACTATGGGACAGATGAGAAAAAAAAATCATCCCCCATTTACGTGTACGGGAGGTACCCTTAAAACATTTTTTTATGATTTTGTTTTACAGTTTTGTCGGCGTGATTAATATGTATACTCATGCCAAATTAAAGCTTTTTAGTACTAATAGTCTCTGAGCTAAGCCAGACGGGCATGGCGAAACTATAAGGGTTAATTCCTTGTCGGACTACGGAACCCTAAATATCGCATCTAAATCCGTTAAGTGGTTCTCTAGTTAAAACGAAATATACATACATACAGACAGAGAGAAAGACAGACAGAAAAAAATTATTAAAAACGGTGGTTTTTGCTTCAGTACAATAACAGCAATACATTTATTTAAAATTTTAAAAATATATTCTATGTACAGACACAACTTTTTGGAAGAACAACCTTCCAAACAAAATAAGAATCTTAGATATCGGCAACGACCTTAATGTATTCACTAGACAAGGCGTTCCGCACTGAAACATTGCGCTTTAAAGTTTGGATAAGTGACTGAACCTCGTTTAGTCGCTTGCAAGCGAGCGAGAGAAGTGGACGCTATTTAGATAACGCCGCCAAAGCTGAAGGTACGAATATACGAATTATTTTGTGAAATAATACCGGTGAAAATTAACACTAGAACTTAAATAGTCATTTTATATTTATTTTGGTTAAGTTACTAATTTGTTTCGTATTAATTTTCCAATAAAACAGTATTTTATCGTAAAAACGCTAGTAGCCATTTCGTATATCCTTAACGCTTACTCATTACCAGAATCATATAAGAGCGAGTAGAATTGCCAGTTTCTCACAGATTAAAAGAAATATGTATTACAGATGTGACAAACTTACGGTGGGAATAAATATTGAAAATGCAGATAAAACTGCCTCTTTTTATGGTTCTGTACTGACGGCGTGCCAAACTGGATCCTGTTACTGAGCCTCCGCTGTCTGTCTGTCTGTATATCTGTCTATCTGTCACAAGGGTTTACCTAGAGTTTTTGCGCCGCGATAAGAAGCCAGTTGTAAATTTCAAATAATCGTACTACTGTGGCTTCTATCACGGCGAATAATAAAATTTAGACGGGAGACAGTACTGGAACTAGGAATAGTAAGGCAGTCGTATTTGGGCTCTATTTGCTAAAATTGTTAAACAATTATTTCTACATAACGTTGGCATACGCCATTATTTTATTATTATTATTATTATTATTTCAGATGTCAGATAGAAATCACCTCTTTAAAAAATGCCAAATTGCATTCTGCGATACTGCAAAAACTATTCTAGGAAGACAAGAAAATCTGATGGCGTAACGTTTCGTAAGTAATAATTGACAGAGGAATGATAAAAATATTGCCAATACAATAGGAGCAGCTAGAAAAAATCATCAACGGTTAAATTAGGAAACAATGGATTATAAACTTACATTTTGTATGCATAAGATTTGTTTCTAATATTTAACCCTAAATTATGTTTTTTCTAAATAAAAAAAATCATTAATGTTTAATTTAGGAAACAATGGATTATAAAGTTACATTTTTATGCATAAGATTTGTTTCTAATATTCTACCTGCTCCTATTGTTTTGGCCATATTTTTATCATTCCTCTGTCAATTTGAGATTTTTGTACCTTATTCGAAAGCTAGTAAAATGCAGATATTTTCTAGCTACTACGCGTGCAACCTAGCTTTTTTATGTAAATCTTTTGTAATTTTTAAGAATTTTTAATTGTTTAGGAGCACGGTGTCAAGGTTTACGTCAAAAATGTGCATTTTAGGGCTATTGTTTATTCGTTAGGATGTTATCAAAGCGCAACAAATGTAAAATAATGGCTGGTTTTTTTAATATAATTTTTTAAAGTTTACTTTAGAAAAAAAAAACAACAAAATATCTCAGAAATGGTTACTTTTGCATAAGGCATTATATGAATATGAATATAAATCGACTGCAATAGCTCTCTTCTACAACCCCTTCAACGCATTGCATCTAATTACCAGTCATTCTGTATACGTGTATGGGCATATTTTTTCAACTTTATTTTAATAAATGGTTCATGAAAAAGTATTAATGTTTAATTTATTTTACCTAAATAATTTCCATCTTTTTAAAGTTTTGTTTTACTTAAAATAAACAGACTTTTCGTTTTCGAGCCTAAATGAGTGGTTTACTCTCAGAGACGAAACGGAATTAGGTAAAGCTTGTTTCGTAGCGCATCTGCACGGGCGCCCGCATATTCACCTATTCATCCATTTTACACGTAATTTCCCCGGTCGCGTTCAGTTTCATCGTCAGAGGACGCCCGCCTTACATTGAGAGTAGGATAGCAAATACAAATTCTACGCGTGCAATAGAGATGTCAAGATAAGCGGGCGTGATCCGACGATTAAGCGGAACAAACCCCTAACTGTGACATAAGTTTAACAGGGAACTGCGAGGCTAAGAAATGACGGGAGTAATACAGCCAACAAAAAACTTAAAGAAAATACAATCAAACTGAGAAAGAACCCTCTCTTTTTTGAAGTTGGTTAAAATTTTTTAAGAGGTGTGTCAGGATCGTTGTAGATGGAAATCTGCAGTCAGATTAAACTAATACAGTTTTCTCGTAAAGAAAAAATATAATTACTCAAGTCTGGCTGTAATTAATTTTCAAACTAAATATTAGCAAGAGGTATCTCAGAATCGTTGTAGATGGAAATCTTTAGTCAGATTAAACTGATTTAGTTTTCCCGTATGGAAAAAGGAGCAGTTTTATCACGTATAGCTAACCATTTGGTCAACGCACGCCAATAAAGCAACTAAGCAGCTCTCCCTTTTCTCCCGACTTCATTCATAATAAATATTGATTTTTCAAACTAACAGCTGTCATTGAGCCGCGGGCAAAAGCTAGTATATATATGTATATATAGGTATATGTTTTGCACAGAGAGGGTCTACTAACAGCTGTGTAAATTTGAAGCGGTAACCTCGAAATGTAAATTATGTTATGATCAAATGACGAAGTTTTTCGGCCATTTTCCATTGTCTTACTTTTGTCTATGGTCTTACTATAACGTGTTGTAATTGAACAAAGAGAACATGCCAATAGCGAAACGATGCGATAACCTCGAAATGTAACTTACTTACTAACACTTTTGGAGATTTTTGACTCATCGATATACTTATACTTACATGGTTACGGCGGGTCAGTTTTATTATCTAAAATGGCGTAATTTATAACATTTTCACAAAAGCAACCGGTAACGTTTTTAGGGTTCCGTCCGTAGTCCGACAAGGAACCCTTATAGTTTCGCCATGACCGTCTGTCCGTGGCTTAGCTCAGAGACAATAAGTACTAGAAAGCTGTAATTTGAGTATATATTAATCACGCCGACAAAATCTCACTCTGGATGTATGGATGGATGGATGTTTGTTACTCTTTCACGCCGTAGCTACTGAACCGATTGGGCTGAAATTTTACATGAATGTAGTTCTAGACCTGGAATAGGATATAGGCTACTTTTATCCCATAAATCAGTTCCCATGGGATGAAAATGAGCTTTCAAATTTCTATGGAAAAGTGATGTGTCACCCTTTCACGCCATGCTTACGAAACTGATTGATGGATGGATGTTTGTTACTCTTTCACGCCGTAACTACTGAACCGATTGGGCTGAAATTTTACATGAATGTAGTTCTAGACCTGGAATAGGACATAGGCTACTTTTATCCCATAAATCAGTTCCCATGGGATGAAAATGACCTTTCAAATTCCTATATAAAAGTGATGTGTCACCCTTTCACGCCATGCTTACGAAACTGATTGATGGATGGATGTTTGTTACTCTTTCACGCCGTAACTACTGAACCGATTGGGCTGAAATTTTACATGAATGTAGTTCTAGACCTGGAGTAGGACATAGGCTACTTTTATCCCATAAATCAGTTCCCATGGGATGAAAATGAGCTTTCAAATTCCTATATAAAAGTGATGTGTCACCCTTTCACGCCATGCTTACGAAACTGATTGATGGATGGATGTTTGTTACTCTTTCACGCCGTAACTACTGAACCGATTGGGCTGAAATTTTACATGAATGTAGTTCTAGACCTGGAATAGGACATAGGCTACTTTTATCCCATAAATCAGTTCCCATGGGATGAAAATGAGCTTTCAAATTCCTATATAAAAGTGATGTGTCACCCTTTCACGCCATGCTTACGAAACTGATTGATGGATGGATGTTTGTTACTCTTTCACGCCGTAACTACTGAACCGATTGGGCTGAAATTTTACAAGAATGTAGTTCTAGACCTGGAATAGGACATAGGCTACTTTTATCCCATAAATCAGTTCCCATGGGATGAAAATGACCTTTCAAATTCCTATAGAAAAGTGATGTGTCACTCTTTCACGCCATGCTTACGAAACTGATTGATGGATGGATGTTTGTTACTCTTTCACGCCGTAACTACTGAACCGATTGGGCCGAAATTTTACATGAATGTAGTTCTAGACCTGGAATAGGACATAGGCTACTTTTATCCCATAAATCAGTTCCCATGGGATGAAAATGAGCTTTCAAATTCCTATAGAAAAGTGATGTGTCACTCTTTCACGCCATGCTTACGAAACTGGTTGATGGATGGATGTTTGTTACTCTTTCACGCCGTAACTACTGAACCGATTGGGCTGAAATTTTACATGAATGTAGTTCTAGACCTGGAATAGGACATAGGCTACTTTTATCCCATAAATCAGTTCCCATGGGATGAAAATGACCTTTCAAATTCCTATATAAAAGTGATGTGTCACCCTTTCACGCCATGCTTACGAAACTGATTGATGGATGGATGTTTGTTACTCTTTCACGCCGTAACTACTGAACCGATTGGGCCGAAATTTTACATGAATGTAGTTCTAGACCTGGAATAGGACATAGGCTACTTTTATCCCATAAATCAGTCCCCATGGGATGAAAATGACCTTTCGAATTCCTATAGAAAAGTGATGTGTCACCCTTTCACGCCATGCTTACGAAACTGATTGATGGATGGATGTTTGTTACTCTTTCACGCCGTAACTACTGAACCGATTGGGCTGAAATTTTACATGAATGTAGTTCTAGACCTGGAATAGGACATAGGCTACTTTTATCCCATAAATCAGTTCCCATGGGATGAAAATGAGCTTTCAAATTCCTATATAAAAGTGATGTGTCACCCTTTCACGCCATGCTTACGAAACTGATTGATGGATGGATGTTTGTTACTCTTTCACGCCGTAACTACTGAACCGATTGGGCTGAAATTTTACATGAATGTAGTTCTAGACCTGGAATAGGACATAGGCTACTTTTATCCCATAAATCAGTTCCCATGGGATGAAAATGACCTTTCAAATTCCTATAGAAAAGTGATGTGTCACTCTTTCACGCCATGCTTACGAAACTGATTGATGGATGGATGTTTGTTACTCTTTCACGCCGTAACTACTGAACCGATTGGGCCGAAATTTTACATGAATGTAGTTCTAGACCTGGAATAGGACATAGGTTACTTTTATCCCATAAATCAGTTCCCATGGGATGAAAATGAGCTTTCAAATTCCTATAGAAAAGTGATGTGTCACTCTTTCACGCCATGCTTACGAAACTGATTGATCGATGGATGTTTGTTACTCTTTCACGCCGTAACTACTGAACCGATTGGGCTGAAATTTTACATGAATGTAGTTCTAGACCTGGAATAGGACATAGGCTACTTTTATCCCATAAATCAGTTCCCATGGGATGAAAATGACCTTTCAAATTCCTATATAAAAGTGATGTGTCACCCTTTCACGCCATGCTTACGAAACTGATTGATGGATGGATGTTTGTTACTCTTTCACGCCGTAACTACTGAACCGATTGGGCCGAAATTTTACATGAATGTAGTTCTAGACCTGGAATAGGACATAGGCTACTTTTATCCCATAAATCAGTCCCCATGGGATGAAAATGACCTTACAAATTCCTATAGAAAAGTGATGTGTCACCCTTTCACGCCATGCTTACGAAACTGATTGATGGATGGATGTTTGTTACTCTTTCACGCCGTAACTACTGAACCGATTGGGCTGAAATTTTACATGAATGTAGTTCTAGACCTGGAATAGGACATAGGCTACTTTTATCCCATAAATCAGTTCCCATGGGATGAAAATGAGCTTTCAAATTCCTATATAAAAGTGATGTTTCACCCTTTCACGCCATGCTTACGAAACTGATTGATGGATGGATGTTTGTTACTCTTTCACGCCGTAACTACTGAACCGATTGGGCTGAAATTTTACATGAATGTAGTTCTAGACCTGGAATAGGACATAGGCAAAAAAAATCAAGTAATATAATCTAATTAATTAAAATATATCAAACATTGGGTACGTATAGTATTAATATGAATATGTTTATGAATGTAATATTTTAAGTACAGTAGGTATATATTGTATACGTGTGTATGTATATTTTCCGACATATCTATTTATGTATTTACTATTTCGGAAGACAGAATTTGTAATGAAGTGTAGTTGTATATTTAGTTAAGTTAGGTTTATGTTTATATTCTTTCATCAGTAATGTTCACCAAAAGTTAATTACAAGTCTATCTCTTTGTGAAAAATGTTAAAGGGAGTAGATTTATGTACATGTCAACATTTCTATAATACTATTGCTTTCTGTAGTTTGCTCCTGTTGTTTTTCCATAAATAAATAAAATAAAATAAATAAAATAAAATAAAATAAAATAGGCTACTTTTATCCCATAAATCAGTTCCCATGGGATGAAAATGACCTTTCAAATTCCTATAGAAAAGTGATGTGTCACCCTTTCACGCCATGCTTACGAAACTGATTGGGCTGAAATTTTGCATAAATGTAGTTCTAGGCTTCGAATAGGACAAAAACTACATTTTCCCTTTGTTTCTATGGAAAAGCTATAAAAGAGACACACAAAATGGAAAACAGAGGCGTATAACATACACATTTCACCAGCTGTGTTTACTGTAGGTAACAGTCCGAATTATATTGACTGATATTATAGGAGTACACAAAACCGCGGGCAAAAACTGGTGGTAAAATAAAACCTCTAAAAAGAATGTTTTTAAGGATACCTCCCTTATACGTAAATTGGGGATTTTTTTTCTCGTCTATCCCATAGTGTGGGGTATCGTTGGATAGGTCATTCAAAAACATTGTGGGTGTGTTAAAACATGTTTCTATTTAGTGATCCGTTGGCGAAATATTAAGCTTTAAAGTGGTAATTTTTGTTCTCGGAGGAAATAGAACTGGAGACTGCATACACAGGCGTTCCCCTCTGCCAAAGGTATAAGATAAAGAATCCAGTGCATTATATAAAACTAGTTTCACCGCCATTTTGCAACAAACCTTTTCCTGACGTCGCGTCGTAGCGAACAGAGCTCCGATAAAAATGCCATTTTGTGCTGTTTTTTGGTGTAAAAACAAATCAAATACGTCAAACTTACAAAAAGATGGCATTACTTTTCACATTTAAGTATAGTTTTGAGTATTTTTATTGTTTTTAGTACGAAAATTCTCATTTTTAAACAAATAAAATTTGAATTTGGCGCCGTAGTCTCGCGACGCCCGGCAAGCCAAGTAATTTATGACGTAGGCGCACTCCCCACGAGACTACATAAATAATGTTGACAGCTGCTATAAAATACTTTCCCCGAAAATTTACTTATGTTTAAATTAGATACCACCTCTTTAAATTCTATGGAGCTTATGTTATTTAATCACGAAGTACCTGTTAAATATATGTTGAAAATTTTCTCATATGCCAAAGCGTTTCATTGTTTTATCGGGATACTGCTGCAAATTCTACTGTGCTAAGAGATATAAATAGAATTTTGTTTAAATTATACTATAGCTTAATATTAAAAAAAACTTAATATTCTGGTTAAACTAGCATTAAAAATATACGTGACCAAAGTTGATCGCGATACATAAAATAAATACCAACAAACGGTTAAAAACCACATTGAAAACGCTGGCAACAATAGTCTCGCCAATGCACAGTTAAAAATTAGTCTCGCGGGAGTCACCGAATTTGCACTTAAGGTGTTCGATAACTATCGACAACCAGGTTATCGATAATTTTCTAACAGCGATATTTATTAATAAAATTTTCGTTTTTTATTAGTATGATCTGTTTTATAATTAATTGTTTTGAATTATAAAATACTCCGTAATTTGTAGATGTCTCCAACTTCGTGACTGCTGAAATTACTTGTCTCAGTGGACAATTTTTATGATTAAGTTAGCCTTTTGTCATAATTAAGAAATTAAATCTGCTGTTAAAATGAAAAGGAAATACCAATATGACAAATATGTTTAGAGCAGCTTTTTGTTACGTTACAAGAAAATTTAGTAGTAGAAAATTACTGTGCAACTGTACTGGCTACCCAGGACTTACTTTCTCACGATATTATGTGTAGTTGCTAACTCAAAATACCATAGGCGATTTAATTTAACCTGCTTCAGTCTTCTATTAGACAAACTTTGTTTTTGTTGTTGGCTGTACCCAAAATTTAGAGAGCAGCGATACGTGCGCACGCGTTGATGTTCTGGACGCGACTAATTTGCGTACCCCGCGGGGAGTGAGGAAGCTAGAAAGAGCGTGAGCGCGCTCTAAACACTGTAAAACATTTTTTTTCCAATTTCAAGTGGCCCTGACCCCATGCGCCTAATTAAGGGTTAAAGGACTTATTGACAAATTCATAACTAGTATTTTATTATTTTCCGTAAATGTATTAAATACCTATTAATTATGATTGCGAAATTTTCTAGAATTTTAGTGTTACCTTGATGTTGAATCAAGAGTAAAATCGAATTTATCGATATCGACATATTTCCAAGTCCAGCCGCTCTAATGCACACATAAGAAAGCGATACGATTTACGTCAAATTATGTCGTAGGTATGGGAATATCAAATTTATACCTGTGTAATAAAAGTGATTTTGCTTTGTGCGGATCTTACCCCGTCCCCCACCTGAGTTGGCAGAATAAGTTGTATGAGATTTTCGCCAAATGCCGTCTTTTGTTAGAGTAAAGTGTCCCCCCTCCCCTGCCGGCTAAACGGTTGTTTATGATTAAGTAAAAAAATTCACAGAAGTAGTGCATATAATGAAATTAAAAGTAAAACTATCACAGCTAAGTAAGCTTACGAAGTTGGCAAGTACAAATCGCGCCAAACTTTAAATCCCGCAATAAAGTACCGCCCATACATTGTCCGTTCTTCGGAAGAGCAACTTCCGAGCGGACTAGAAGTTTGGCGCGATCTATATTAGTAGACCAACAACTTATCAAATAACTTGGCAACTACGGAACCCTACACAGCGCATGGACCGACACGCACTTGGCCAGTTTTTAGGGTTTTGTAGTACCTAAAAGGTACAAAGGGAACCTTTATGGTGAGACTCCGTTGTCCGTCCGTCCGTCCGTATGTCACAGCCTCCTAACTTTAGCACCGTTAAAGATAAAGACTTGAAATTTGCCACAAAAATAGCATTCACTTGCCTACTTAATACGGAACAAAAAAAAATGAAAAATTTGAAATTGTTTAAAATAATGTCAATACAAAAGAGAGACAAATAAAAAAAATATCATTAAAATACAATATGGGTATCAATTTGTAGATATTAAGGAGCTTATTATCACCTTATCTTCCGCGCGACCCGCGGTCAAATGGAGGGATTTCATTTCGTTTTTTTCTAAGCCCAAGGTGTTTTTCTGCGATCACGACTGTTTCCAATATCAAATGTCGGCCAGTGTGACCACTCAAAATAAACCACAGAGCATTTAAGCCCGAATCGGACAATTAAATCGACGTAAGAAAACGCCTAGCTGGAGGATCCTTATAAGGATCCGTACCGAACGTCGACTTGAAAAACAGCGTCCTTATAAGGACGCCGAACAGTTCGGAGGTTACAAAAATATGTACTTTTATCATAATTTCTGGCACCGATTTCGAGAAATCTTTGATAAACCACAAAAAATGCATGTCCCGCCCTTATTTCAGAAACTGGTGGATCGAAACAAATGACGATTATAGGTCATAAAGTCATAATTGGCCAATTACAGAAAAATAATAGCAATTAAAAAAAGTTGATAACAAATGAGACATTATAAAAAAAAATTTAAATAAAAAATATACTTTATAAAAATACCAGCTTTTGCCCGCGATTTCACCCACGTTTAATTAGTTTTTGTGTACTCCTATAATATCAGTCAATATTATTCGGACTGTTACCTACAGTAAACACAGCTGGTGAAATGTGTGTGTTATGCGCCTCTGTTTCCCATTTTGTGTGTCTCTTTTATAGCTTTTCCATGGGAACAAAGGAAAAAAGTAATTTTTGTCCTATTCAAAGTCTAGAACTACATTTATGCAAAATTATTATTATCGCGGGTGATTCCTATTCTGAATCGCGGGTGATTCCTATTCTGAATCGCGGGTGATTCCTATTCTGAAGTCTGGAGACGACAGCGCAGTATCCAACTATCGCCCAATATCGATATTATCAACGTTCAGCAAGTTATTTGAAGCATTGTTTTATCCTTTTTTGAACAGCCACTTCAAGCAGCATTTGACCAACTGTCAACATGGTTTTGTACAAAATCGGTCTTCTAATACAAATTTGTTATCCTATTTGCAGGAATTAGTAATGTCTGTAGACAAATGTCAACAAGTCGATGTAATCTACACTGACTTCAGCAAAGCTTTCGATAAGGTGAACCACTCTATCCTTATATCGAAACTTCAGTACTATGGTATTACAGGTACCTTGCTTGAATGGCTGTCTTCATACTTAAGAGATCGTAGATCTAATGTTGTGGTGAATGGATATCAGTCTCACGACTTTTCCGTAACTTCTGGAGTTCCTCAAGGCTCTCATTTGGGCCCCCTTTTGTACAACGTCTTCATTAACGACATTGTTGCCTGTTTTCAACATTCCCAAGCCTTTCTTTTTGCCGATGATCTTAAAATAATGAAAACTATGACATCATTGTCAGACGCTGAGCTACTTCAGGGAGATATTGACAGAGTTACAGAATGGTGCACCAGAAACAAGATGGTACTTAATTCAAAAAAATGTTTCTCTATTAACTTCACCCGAAACCACAGCATTATCCACAATCCCTATCATATTAATAATAACACGCTTCAAACAGTTAAAAGTATCAGAGACTTAGGTGTCATATTTGATTCCAAGCTTCAGTTTGTTGAGCATATAGATAACATAATCAATAAAGCGTCAAAAATGTTAGGTTTTGTTATTCGTAGCGGTAAAGTGTTCAGAAGGCCAGCCACTAAAATACTTCTTTTCAATGCCCTTGTTCGAAGTATCCTTGAATATTGCAGCGTTGTATGGACTCCTCACTATAAAAAACATATGCTCCGTATTGAGAGACTTCAGAAGAGGTTCCTATGGCATCTCTCATACTCTTGCGGAATGTCAAAAAAGCTCCCATCATACGGAAATAGACTAAAGCACTTTAAAATGCACTCCCTATCAGATCGGAGAACTCTGCTCGATCTATTATTCCTTCGAAAACTAGCAAGAAATGAACATGACTGTCCCGAACTATTGTCCAAATTACAATTTAACCTACCCATGAGAGTTCCCAGGGATACTCGAAAAGCAATGATTCTGCGGACAACATCATCGAAATCTAATTTGGGGCAGCACCACTCCCCGTTGAATAGATTATCAGCGCTGTTTAATAAACATAGTGCATGTCTCGACCTGTTCCACGGCAATGTACATCACTTTAAGAAATGTGTCATTGAAAATGTTTTTTGTTGAATTTATAAAATTTTTAGGTTCATGACTATCTTTAATTTTAATTTTAATTTAGTTATAAGTTTTAAAAACTGTTTAATATAATTAATAAAATAATTTGATTTTATGTTTTTATTGTAAATATTGTATATAATCTAATCTGTATAATTGTTTTTTTTTTCTATAAATTGTAGTAATTATATTGTATTGTATTTATCTTACGAATAACAATTGGTAATATGTGTAGCTGTAGTCTGTACCCTTTTATATAATGCATGTTGTGTCCACCTGTAATAGTCTAGACATTTAATTTTAAACCCTTTTAATTATTATGAAATAATGTATTTGTGTACTAGATGTTGGTGGTCCAAATAAATAAAATAAAATAAAATAAAATAAAATAAAATAAAATTTCAGCCCAATCAATTTCGTAAGCATGACGTGAAAGGGTGACACATCACTTTTCCATAGAAATTTGAAAGCTCATTTTCATCCCATGGGAACTGATTTATGGGATAAAAAGTAGCCTATATCCTATTCCTGGTCTAGAACTACATTCATGTAAAATTTCAGCCCAATCGGTTCAGTAGTTACGGCGTGAAAGAGTAACAAACATCCATCCATCCATACATCAAAATTTTCGCATTTATAATATTAGTGGGATGGGACAATATGGGTATCAAATTGTAGATATTAAAGGGATGATTATAAAAATATGTACTTTTACCATAATTTCTGGCACCGATTTCGAGAAATCTTTGAAAAACCACAAAAATGCATGTCCCCTCCTTGTTTCCGAAACTAATGAGCCGAAAAATAAAATAAACCGGCAAGTACGAGTCGGACTCGCGTACGAAGGGATTCCGTACCATTATCTATAAAAACTCATGTCTATTGTATGGGAGTGCGCGGGTACGACTCACACTTGGCCGGTTTTAGTATTTGTTGTTATAGCGGCAACAGAAATACATCATCTGTGAAAATTTCAACTGTCTAACTACCATGGTTCATGAGATACAGCCTGGTGACAGACGGACGGACGGACGGACAGCGGAGTCTTAGTAATAGGATGCCGTTGGTTACTCTTTGGGTACGGAACCCTTAAAATCGTGGTAATCCTGACTGTTCCCAAACTGTCGAATTACGGAACCCTAGGTATGCGAGTCTGACTCGCACTTGACCGGTTTTTTGTAAAGAATGTCCACGGATGACTGTAGTACTATTATGGTATAAATTTGAAGCAGGTAGGATCTTCTAAGTACGTCACAGGCACCCGCTAAGGATTTTGTGACACAGCTTGGTCTTTGATACGGCTTCAGCGCAGACGCAGCCGTGGGGAAGGCTAGTAACGAATAAGTCTAAATAATGCAATGTTTAAAATCACATACCGTTCGGCTAGTATTGAATCCAAATAAAATATCACCGACAACGTTCTTATACAAATCAGTCTACATTTATAAAACAAAGACCGGCTTTACAATATATCTTTTTATGTGTTGAGTGAATGCAAGTTTTTATGCTGTCACAAAATATCTATTTACTGGCAATTATTTCTAAGTGTAAATTGAAGTGGAACCGTCTTGGCTACGGCAGGCTCACTGGGAAATGATTACGCTACGACACTCGCGGCGCGCGCGGCGATATTAGCACAAATGAGAGGACAATGGCACAAATGGTATAATGAGCGACCATCTTCATAGCAAGATCAAGGCTCTAAATAGCAGCGCCTGACAAACAATTCGACACTCTCTGAGTAGGTATGGAATCCAAATTTGTATGATTTGTTGATTCACTTTAAAGTATGTACTACAACTACAAACCTGAAAATCCTGAAATCCTTGTCTGAAATCTATCTGATCACGTTCTGAAAACCTCATGGCTAGGGAGCTTGCCTCGGTGGCGTAGCTACCGTAGGGCGTAGCTACCGTAGGGCGTAGCTACCGTAGGGCTGGATGGTGCAGTGCACCAGGGCCCCGGAGCTCAGGGGGCCCATGGACAAACCCGCCCTGGTGCACTAATTTTGAAGGCCAATATAAGTTCAAGCTACGTGGAAAGAGAGGGTGGGGGGCCCGGTTCTTTCTCTATGCACCGGGGGGGCCCTTGTCCACCTAGCTACGCCACTGGCTTGCCTCCAAAAGTACCTACGTAAAAGTAAGTAAATTTTATTTTTACTAATACTTTTATACATATACTAGCTTTTACCGGTGGCTCCGCCCGCGTCGAAGATATTTTTGTGTAAATAAGGAAAACAAAAGAAACGTGATTTTTTGAACCACAATATGCAACGTTTGCCATGTTTTACCAAAGTGCTAATAAATACCAATCAAATTAGCCTAAACTCGAAGGTTCTGCTATTGTCCGTTGAGGAGATCCCGTACCCACCTCCCAGTCCTATTATCAGACCCTAGTCACCATGTTTTACCAAAGTAATAATAAATACCACTCAAATAGGTCTGCTGTTATCAGTCGAGGAGATCCCGTACCCACCTGCTAGTCCCCCCATTAGACCCTAGTTACCATGTTCCACTAAAATACTCCTCAAGACCGATCAAATAAGCTTAAACTTGATTGGTCCCCTAAAAACATTTACCAGTGGATGATTTGAACTCCGACGATCGGACTACATGCGAGAGTACGCAAGTACGCAAGACGTACATACCACATGATTAACTATTAAACTCAGTGATACGCCCTTCGAGATTACATTAATTATACTTGTAGTAGCACGCTTATGTGCTGCCATCGTACACTATTTCAAAGCCAATATCTAAAAAGATTGTACTTGACTCTTTTTCTTTTTTCTGCGGGTAACATCCGCTCCCGCTCAAACTCATACACGTTTTGTGTCGCGGCCATCTCGCACGTAATTATTTTATTTTCTCTGAATTTGGTTGTTTTTTGCCGTTTTACCAACGTTTAACCATGGGAAAACGCAAAAGACGTGGCAGCAGTGATAGTGAGGATCACATTGCACGGAAAATCAGAAGATTAGAAAGGAAAATGGCTCGAAAAGCACGTACACGCGAACGACATGATTCATCGAATTCAAGTCCACCAAATTCCTTTCCAGACAACAATTCTGTAGGCGCATCGGTGCTTGAGGGTGAAAATATTCAAGGCACGGTACGACTATAATATTATAGACTCCCCTGTAGTTTGTTACTGTTGCTAAAAGCGTAGTCTGCAAGGTTACGTTATAGCTTAATGAGAACATACAATACGTACAAACGTAAAATGTATTTTCTATACTGAAGTTCAATCTGGAAGGTTGATCGATATATAGTCATACTGTCTTAACATTATTGAGTCTAGTCTGTAAGGCTGGGGACCTATAATGTGACGTTTTTTCCAACCAATAAAACCTACTTAGAATGTAATCTGTAAGGCTACATCACGGTTTGTTTACCTTTTTTCAACCATTATTTAAGAATGTACCCTGTAAGGCTGCATCATGGTTAATTACCTATGTTTTATCTTTGGTTGGTACCCAACAAACAAATACGTCGTATAAGTCTTGACTTGTACGACCTAAAGTTGGATAGCAGTCTTACAATGGTAATGAGATGACTACCAGGTCCTATAGATGTCTTTAATGCAACTAATTAGTCGTGCGACGAATATGTCATAGTAAACTGGTATTAGCAACGTTGGGGAGACTAAACGATACGACGTTATATTACAGTCTTAGCTAAAACGTTTGTACGACAACGCAATAGTCATACTAACGTTATAGTCCAATAAACGTTTTGAACACACCAAATTATGTTTTTGGAAAACCTTTATACGACATTTATACAACGTGGATGTTATATAGACGTTTCATAGTGCCGTTTATATAACAATCAGTACCTTGTTTTACAGCGGTCAATTAAATACTCTTAAATGACTGGGTTGTTTATTGACGACTCAAATATAACCTTTATATTACATGATGTCCGTTTAAAGTCCTGTCCTGACTTTAATCAAACTTGCAGTCATATTTAAGTCAGGTTTTGACTTTATAATGATTAGACGGCCATATTTACGGAAGTTTGATGAATTTTTCCTACGAAAATGGAATCAAAATAATCGTGGAGACGATTAAAACGTAGTGGAACTTTCAAAAGGAAAGTAAATCGTGAATTTCTTTTATTAAAACACACAACACCAACCAGCGTGGCATTGGTCACAAATGTTGAAAAGGAAAAGTGTACAACACATGAACAACAAA
Source organism: Ypsolopha scabrella (assembly GCA_910592155.1). Classification (NCBI taxonomy): domain Eukaryota; kingdom Metazoa; phylum Arthropoda; class Insecta; order Lepidoptera; family Ypsolophidae; genus Ypsolopha; species Ypsolopha scabrella. The sequence goes on along the minus strand of OU342975.1, from coordinate 9,214,471 downwards.
AAGGTTCCGTATCAATATTTATTTATTACAATAAAATAATTTTTGTTTATCCGTAAATGTAGTGTTGGTTATAATTTGTTTATAAGTAATCAAATTTTGTTCTAAAACAAAATTTTGAAAAAATTATGTTTAAAACTATGAATATGTATATAAATTTGTTCACAGTGGATGTTGTTCCATCGGGTCTTAGTGGGTCAGCTGTGGAAACGCATGGTATGTTTTATTTTTCATAACGTATAACCTACCTTCCCAAATTAAGTTTCAAATATATAAGGTGTATTTTTATTCCCGTGAAGATCATACTATACATAAATACTATAGGTACTTATTAAAATAATCATTATTTCCTTAGAAATATGGGCATGTAAAAGAAATATTGAAATTCATACATAAATGCAATCACAGATTGGTATGGCAAGGCCAATTTTTTTTATATTTTGTCCCATGGTTCTTGGAAAAAATGTGTGTTTTGATTCCGTACATTGACAGATCGTGCATGTATAAAACTATAGTACATTGTTGTAGAGCCTGGAAAGTAAGCAATAGATGAACAAGTAATACGAGTCCATGTTCATATCTATATTCATAATAGTTTCTTAATATTTATAAAGTTAATTTGTTTTGGTATTTTATTTATCAAAATTAACTTTAAAATTTTAATATAGAGTGTTTGATTTTCAGATGACTATAGTAGTAATCATTCAGAGCTTACAAGTACAAAAGAATCAACAACTGAATCTTCTGATACAGATGAAGACAAAGACGATACGTTTCGAGAGGATTTGAAAAAATGAGCTCTTGACTTTAATATTTCCCATCATGTCCTTAAAAGTTTAAGCGGAATTGTGAATAAAAGACTTCCTAACATTGTTCCTAATGATCCTAGAACTCTTCTTAGAACAAATGACATGAATTTATCATTTTTTCTCAGTAGGAACTGGTAAATATTGGCATAAGGGCTTAACGTTGCAACTAAAAGAAACATTAGAACATATTGACGACGTTCCAAATACAATTTCATTGGTTTTTAACATAGATGGCCTCCCTCTTTATAACAGCTCACGACATCAAGTATGGCCTATTCTTTGTCAAATTTATGGAAAAACTCATCTTTCGCCAATTGTTGTTGGTGTATATGAAGGAACAGAAAAACCCACCGACCTAGAAGCTTACTTATCGCATCTTGTGACGGAAAAACTGCACTTTTCAAATTAAAGGTTTCATATGCGATTCTCCAGCTAGAGCTTTAATCAAAGGTAAGCAGCTCATGTGAAGTAAGTTTAATGCGACATTCTTTTAAATTGTTTTTTTTTACAATATTTTTTTTGTTTCAGGAGTGTGCAACTTTAATGGGAAGCACGGGTGTTTAAAATGCACAGTAGTTGGAGAGTACTCGCAAACATCCCACACTGTTGTTTTTTCTAAAATTGATTGTCCAAAACGAAATGATGCTGATTTTAGATTAAAAAAATATGGCAATCATCATAAGTATGATTCTCCTATACTTCAGCTGGAATCAATGGATATAGTTGAAGATATACCTGTCGGTGATTCTCTACATTTAATAGACTTAGGTATAACAAAACGACTGCTGCTTGGTTGGCGAGATGGTAATTTTGGGAATAAAAATTTAACAAAATTGTGCTCAAGAGATATATGTAAAATATCTGAATTCTTGCTTTCGTGCAAATTGCCGACAGAAATTCATAGGTCGATTAGATCTTTGGGAGTCCTGGCATATTGGAAAGCTTCTGAATACCACACTTAGCATCATTATTCTCAAGGATGTGTTGTGTTCTGAAGTATACTACCACATTTTAACTTATTTTTGCGCAGTTACCATATGTTCTAATGAAAAACATTTTAAATACCTTAGACTTGCGGAAGAAATGTTAAAGTACTTCATTACAGTATACGCGAAGATTTATGGAAATGGATGTTTGACTAGTAATGTACATAATCTTTGTCATTTGATAGACGAAGTAAAAAGATTTGGCATTTTGCAAAACTTTAACGCATACCCGTTTGAAAATAAACTTTTCCGCATTAAAAAATGGTAAGACAAAGAAACAAACCTTTAAGCCAAATTGCAAAAAGGCTTACAGAACTAAGACATTTAGAATTACAAAACTGTGACCACATAAATACAGAATATCCTTTTTATAGTACTAAAAGAAATAAGAACGGCGTTGTGTCAATTATACATTTAAAAACGTTTATTTTGTCAACTGAAAGTCATAATAAATGGTTCTTAGGTACAGACAATAAAGTCATTGAAATTATATCTATCAATAATGATGGTGGAAATATACAGATCCATGGGCAAAGCTTGGAGAATTGTACCGATGCATTTGAAACTCCAATGAAATCTTCATTTCTTGATATTTATCTGTGTGATGTGAATAACACAATTAAATCAGAGTCTACATATCTTATAGAGAATATTAAATGTAAAATTGTTGGCATTCATTATAATGAGCGTGTATATTTTGTACCTCTTATCCATACTTTGTGAAGGATATTTTGTAAATAAAACAAATGTATGTACTTAAGTAGTTTTTTTTATTAACATGCAAAATCATTAATATAACATTATATGCATATTGACTAGGAAATGCAATCGGTTAACCGTTTTCATACAAATAACCGAGATTTAACCGGTTAACCGGTTATCCTTCATATTAAAAATAACCGTTTGCATTCCCTAATATTGACACAGTAACTTGGCTATGAAATTGCAATAAAAATAGAATTATCAAAAGCCATGGTTTTAAATAATTATGTTTTTATTGCAATTTCATTCCCCTACCTAGGTAGGGTACATGGGAATGCAATGCATGCAATGCATGCATTGGGGCAATTATTCTATTACTAGTTATAGAACAATTTTGTACTACCTATTCAGTCATGAATCATTACTTTGGTTCTTTATAATCACAAAACCTAAAAAAAAACTATAAATATTATTGTAAGTCCGCTGACCAATATATTCTATATAATAGGTTACTTAATGAAATTTATATTCTAATACATGCGAATCAACTCACAATGGGAAGACATAAGAAAACAAAGATAAGTAATAACTTTTGAAATTGTAAGTATGATACTACTATCTTTCAACGTTATCAGGAAGTCAGTAGAAACAATAATCACATTCGTCTAGCAAAAAATGATTGTACACGGTAAAATTTAAACAGTTCTGGCACCAAAAATGCTTAAAACGCAATAAGTCTCTAATTATATTTTTATTTGATACGATAAAATGAAATGGCCGCAGTGTGTGTAAGTCATCGATACTGTGGCAACCATAGCACTCGTCCGATAATATAAAATGAGTTTCTTCCCATGGCCAAATCAATCTATTAAGAAGTCTAAAATCTGCTCTCGTTAGAAATTTATCTAAATCTAAGTACTGAACCATATTTTCAGAGATGTTTAAATGTTTTAAAAACCGCACTGCACTATGAAGTGTTCTTTCCTGAAATAGATTTACAAATAATAAATTTTGGTGAATATTGACAATACGAAAAGGGTTTTTAATGTTTTTGAGGAACTCTAATAGCTAGCTGTCATGGCGACCATCATCATCATCATCGGGTCGTACAGAGGTAAGTGTGCGACAAAAGCAACAGTCAGACATTTTTAGAAAAAAATAAAACTATTTTTGTTAATGAAAATATGATTATAACACAAAATTACGAGGGGGCATGAAAATCTGAATAGTATTCACATAGGTATATTATCATAAAACTTCAGTTCCCAGTCAAACTAAATAGCATGAGAGACAGATAAAGTAAGCAAGATATGAAAATTAAATAACACTCACCTTTTTATTTCCTTGTAGTATGTTTTTATTTTACACTAAATTAAATCTTCGAACCACAAACACGTCGCGACGAACATTAATATGAATAAGTCGTACAGGTGTTGTCACTTGACTCAAAAAAAACGTTTTAGTCATTCAATAACACCTGTACGGCCACAATACAACAAACGAGTCGTTGTAAAGTTAGGATGCGACTACTGCGCGACGAAAGTGGTTATCACATAACATTTGTACGACTGTTGAATGACGTTAACGAAGTTGGCTCGAGCTTTCTGTATGACCATTATACGACCATTTAGGTCGTATAACTGGGGCCATTTTCGCGTTTAGTAAACGTTATTATAACGTTAGTATGACTTTATTATAGCGATGTATGGTATTCAGATAACGTTTACTTAACCTTTATACGACGTTAAATTGTTACTTGGGTATGTACTTACATAACTCCAAGACAACGAGGCGGATCCTATTATGGATATTCGACAAGAACCTGTAGCGGAGCTAGATGACAATATTTTAAATATTCTTGGCGATGAACCAGCTAAAGAAGAAGACTTTGGGATTGGTATCCATAAGGATATAGCTAGTCGTTGGGCTGACATCCTTATTAACGGATTAAAGGAAGATACACATAAAATTATATTAGAGACCTACAAAGTACCCGAAAACCTTAAGTTAGTGTCAGTGCCGATACTTAACCCTGAAATAAAGGCGGCCGTCAATGACAACCTTATTAAATGGGATACTAATTTTGTCGGAAAAGCAAAACCAGCTGGCCTGTGTTATGTCCACATGTGAAATGCATTTCGGAGAAACAAATTCCCGAAAGAAATTCTTATTAAGCTGCCTTAACAAGGAAATTAAGGATAATACAAAAGACTTAAAGAGTGACCAGTTTTTGTTTGGTACTAACCTTTCAGATAACTTAAAATCTATGAAAGCAATTTCAAGGACTGGGGCTGAACTGAAACCAGTGTCAAACCGGCCCAAGGCTCCAATTAGGAACAAAATTCAGTAGGTATTCGACTGGACCTTCTACCTCAGGAGCTTTAAACTGGAGGGGCCCGCCGCCGCCGCCGCCACCGCAGACGCAGCCGGCGTCACGCCGAGCGTACCGGCCGGCTCCGACGACGAGCGGGCGCCGGCAGCAGCAGCCGCAGGCAGCGCGTCGTCCCGCCCCGCCGCCGGACCGGAGAACGACACGCAACTTCAGAGGCAACCGTCACTGAGTGATATATTACAGGTCGGTAGACTACACTGGTTTTATCAAAACTGGCTATCATTAACTAATGACCCCGTTATTTTGTCATGGGTTTCTGGTCTAAAATTGGCTTTTTACCAGGCAGTTCCTGAGTCGAGCGTAAATAAAACCAGGTTGATGTCTGGTAAGGAGGTTTCCAATATGTCATTGGAAATCGATCAACTTTTGTCTATAGGTGCTATTAGAAAATGTACTCCATGCAAAGGTCAATTCTTATCAGACATTTTCCTAGTTAGCAAGAGTAATGGAAAAAATAGATTTATTTTAAATATAAAGAAGTTAAATAATTTTATTCCAACTTCTCATTTTAAACTTGAGGATTATAGGACAGCAATGAGGTTAATGACTAAGGACTATTATATGTCTACTCTTGACATCAAGGATGCCTACTTTTCAGTTTCTATAGATCCTGCTTACAGAAAGTACCTCAGATTTCGCTGGCTCGGGCAATATTATGAATTTAATGTCCTACCCTTCGGTCTCAAGGGCAGGTTATTCGGGCCCTGTAGGCATTTATCGCTACCTCCGCCCCCGCCAGTTGACCGCGACGTATTTTATTGCGATGCGCCTGAGCGACGTGACTTCGCGTGAACCACCACACATTAAAATGGGCTTGGGCAGTAAATGTACTTCGTACTAATAATTGATTCTCATAAATTAACCAAATGAACTATTCTTGCTAAAAGCGCTACTTTGTAAATTTAGGGGAATTCACTACATCGGACAAACAATTGAAATAAAGGAAGAGCTATGAGTAAATAATAAAATAAAATATACATAAATGACAAGGTCAAGATAGGACCCGAAATAATATATATAAATTTGAGATTGTTATAATTTAAACGTGGCATTTATATGTATTTATTTATTTATATACTTAAAGTCCACTACATATACATTCAAAAAGAAAAAATATAATACACTTGAACACCATATTCCTACATTAATAAAATACGTTATATTGTATATTAATCAACTTTACCTTTCTACCATGTGTTTAAGTGGGTAGACGTAGAAGTAATATACCGTTAAATAATAATTCCTTCATATTTTTTTGAACAGTATTTATTTCATTTTAATATGTACACAAACTATAAAAAAAGTTTCTGGTTCCTCTTTTCAAGTAGGAAGGCAACAGGGACTTAGACCATACATTATACATTACATTCATGTCCAAGGTTTTAATAACTAATACCAATGAGGTATGATATTGTAATACGAACATTTGATATTATAATAAATATTTATATATTTATATTTATATACATACATTTTATACAATCTTTACAGGCTTACACCTAATCCGATTGGTAACAAATTATATTTAAAGCAGTTTTTGTGAACTCCGTCAAAGAACAACTAAACAAATCGGTATCTGTAAACTTATCAATTCTAATCTTATAATATTATGTAATACGTACAAAACAATATTTCGGCAATAAGAAGGTTACAGTTAATTTTTTTTTCGCTCTTACATTATCTATGACTGGCGGCGCGCACTAGGGCGCATGCGTGGTGGACTTTTGAATTTTAGCGCCATAGTTTACGGGGAACTTAATTTTTTATTTACTGCGTAAATGTGGGTCAAACGTTTTATAATTTGACTCCACTGAAATTCTAGAAAAGCGAAAAAAATTACGAACAATCATTTACTAGAAAAATCGAAAAATGTTTTCGACATACCAATATTATGAAAATAGGTAGGCGACCTTTTAACCATTCACAAAAATCGTGAATTTACACTTTCGCTGAAAACTCAATCGATTAGCTAATTTTAATTTTATATATTTTTTTGTGAACACGCCAATAAATTATCTCATAAACTTTCGGAACATTGACAAAATTAGAAATCAATGTAATTATACGTGTCCTAGGTCCCGGTAGCGAATAATCATAGCTTGATTGTTGCTGTGAGATAGGTAAAGGCTCTGCGTTTTCTTTCTCACACCTATTTTCATTACCAAGCAAAGTCAGAGTTCTTATAGGCATCCCACATATATGCCGTGGGTTTACTATCTCCGGTAATAAACATTTTGTTTAAAATTTTACTTTTTTTTCCATCTTCGTCAGCCAAAAATTTTCATCTCTCGTAATCCTTTCAATATGTACAGGTTCATTTTCTCCCACCCAAATACCGAAGAGACACAATCGCCGTTCCGTCACGTGAAGCTGTCCCTGTACCTGGTAATACTTCGTCTTCGTATTTTTATCACTAAAGGTTCGGTAATTTCTTGGGATTTTCTGAAACCAAAAGTAAAAACTATAGAAGAATTTCTTCAGTACGGGGTAAGAAAGTTAATCAATATGAGATTTTTTACTGTGTAGGGATCTCCACTTCCGGTTCGGTCCACCTAAAAATTAAAATATAGATAAGGGACTTTAGGAAGTGAGAAAAGGAAAATGACCTGTAGTAACTAACCCAATAGTTGTGACAGGTTCTACGGGATCCAGGGAAACAATGGAGTTGTCAGGGACATCAGCTTCAATGCTACGTGGCACCAGTTCCGACTCTCTGAAAAATATAAAATATCAAAATATTTATTACTAGCTTTTGCCCTCCGCCCACGTGTTATTCGGTTCAACGACATGCTTTTTTCCGGGATAAAAATGCCTATGTGATAAGTTGAGGTATAAGCTATATCCATTCTAAATTTCATCCGAGTCCGTTCAGCCGTTTCAGCGTGAAAGAGTAACAAACATACACACACACAAACTTTCGCACTTATAATATTAGTGTGAAGTGTGATGAGATAACATAACCTTGTCTTATTACCCACAAACGATTATTGACTGCGCTAATTAGACACCTGATGTATGAAATAACAAAGCCTTGTCTTATTCTACAACAAACGAATAGGACCGCGCTACTTAGGCTGACTTGCACCAAGCAAACTTAACTCTGGTAAACTAACTTTTTATGCTTTGTCCTTATCTTTATGGTTTGATGTGAAAAGGACAAAACATAAAAAGTTAGTTAACCCGGGTTAGTTTGCTTGGTGCAAGTCGGCCTTAGACACCTGATTTTTCAATGATATTGATCTATCCTACAGGAACCATGCATTTTTCTGGGATAAAAAGTGTGTTTAGTTAGGATATAAGCTATATCCATTCTAAATTTCATCCAAATCCGTTCAGCCGTTTCAGTGTGAAAGAGTAACAAACATACACACACACACCCACACACACGCACAAACTTTCGCATTTATAATATTAGTAAGAAGTAGGATTTATTGCAAATCACGAGCTTAATAGTTATTTAAAAAAATACTCTATACAATATAATCTTCGACTATACGCAGTACGCAATATTTTATGTTGTGAAATTTGCACGTCTGCAAAGAAATGGTCGATTTCAAAATAACTTTAGCTACAGTATCCGTCTGAGATAGAATGAGTGCCGGCTTACAGAATGGACAGAAAGACGAACATAGCGAAAATATAGGAGTATATGGTTGGTTAAAAAGGTTAAAGTCACTTACCGTTCCTATAGGCATTTTTTCGATGCGAAGGTGCCCCGATCAGAACGATGAGCTAATGAGCTGAAATTAACAAATTCAATTTAGTCTTCTGGTTATATACTACTCGTACGTACATATGCTTACAAAAAAATAATACCACCTGGATACAATCGCATTTGTGACTGCAAGAGTAAGTATTGTGATGTTTTACTGTTGTACTGTTATACTTGTACTGGTCACTTAAAGTTTTTTCGCGTAATTTCAAATATCATATCATACAACAAAGTTGTTCTGTACGATCAGTAAACCATCTGGTTACAGTTTGAAAGCAGGTCACTGATACACCTGGTATCTTCAAGTTCGAACAAACATAACCATAAAACTGGTTTAGATACACTGATACTTATATGTGCCCTAAACTAATAAATTTATCCAAAGTACACTTACCCATTTAGTTTTCTTAGCTTCCGCGATTTCAGATTTGACACTTTATTCTTCTTCAATTCCCATTTTTAGAACATCCAAGCTAAAGCTAAATAATTTTTATTCACACGATTATTTTAGGATTTACCTAACTAATAATAATGTTATATACATACGATTTAATATATATACAATTTATCTACCTAAACACAACTCTATCTCACTCATAATATATTTACACACAACGAATAGCTTCGAAGCTTAGAGGCGAGGGGGAACGGGGCTCAGAAAACTGACACAGGTCTTGCGTCGACAACGGCTAGCAGCCGACTGAAGGCTGCTGGCGCGAGTATTCGCCAGTCAACTTTTCCTTTTAAATTAAAGAAAAAAAACGATTATATTTATCAAAAAAGTAACCGCGAAAATAGTTACTAAAGTACCTTTTCTTTAATTATCTGTAATTTTCATACAATTTGGTTAAGTACACCTTACACAAAATGAAAAAATCTTGAAAAATCGACAAAGTTTCAGATTTTTTTTCGATCGAGCGAAGTTTATCGTATCGAAAATTGAACCGTAAATAACACTGGAGAAAGGATGTATCTAAAACATATATTTTTTTCAGACTCTAAATGTTACAATTTGATGGCTTAAAATGGATTTGAAAAGAGACAAAATTGGAATAAGCCCCCCTTAATATAGCCCCGTATATCTTTACGAAACTCATGCGTCCGGTCATGCAACACCTTCGTAGTAAGGGTTTTTTGTCAGTCTGCTATCTGGATGACCAATGCCTATTTGCAAAATCATACAAGGCATGTCTTGAAAATTTTCAATCCACAAAAAGGTGTCTTGAATCTCTTGGATTTGTTGTAAATATGGATAAAACTAATTCCACTCCAAGTAAAGTCATACAATTTCTGGGATTTATATTTAACTCTAAAGATCTTACTATTAGTGCAACAGATGAAAAAAGAATAAAGATTAAGGAGGAGTTATTGCATTATAGTTCGATAAGCACGTGTAAGCTACGTAACTTTGCACATTTCATTGGACTTCTAGTGTCAGCTTGCCCAGCCATAAAATATGTAGGATGTACACAAAGGCTTTTGAGAGAGTAAAATTCTTGTATCTCAGAGAGAATGATAACTATGACCAACTTATTGAAATACCTAATTACTTGAAGAAGGATTTTGACTGGTGGTTACGACATATCAATACAGTCAACAACCCAATTAGATCTGGCGATTATAAATTAGAAATTTATACGGACTCGTCACGCTCAGGCTGGGGGGCAAGCTCTGGGGATCAAACGGCTAGTGGGCAATGGTCACTTGAAGAACTCAAAAACCATATCAATTACCTTGAACTTCAGGCTGCCTTTTTTGCCCTTAAGATTTTTGCTAAAAAACATAGAGATTGTGAAATTCTTATGAGAATTGACAATACCACCGCTATCTTTTACATTATCAGAATGGGCGGAATTCAATATCCCCACTTAAACTCATTGAGTCGCAATATGTGGCAGTGGTGCGAAAATAGGAATATATTTATATTTGCTTCGTACATCAGCTCCAATGACAATGTCGTGGCTGATGCGGAGTCCAGGCGTGACCACGCTGATGTTGAGTGGGAATTAGCAGATTATGCTTATCAGTCTATATGTCATAGATTCTACATACCTGACATTGATTAAAATGTCAAAGGTTTATTTCCTGGCATAGGGACCCAGAATCTTACAAGGTGGATGCTTTTACCGTATCGTGGTCATCATATTCATTCTACGCCTTTCCGCCTTTGTCTTTAATACTACGCGTATTACAAAAAATCATAACTGATATAGCAAAAGGCATCGTAGTTGTTCCAAAATGGCCCATGCAACCATGGTTCCCCCTTTATAATAAACTCTTTGTGTCTGATACAATAGAATTCCCTCCTAACAAGTTGTTGTTATTCTCACCTTTCAGTGTAGAACACAAACTGCCACAGAAACTTACGATGATTGCAGGAGTGTTATCAGGACGGCGCTTCTGCGACAGTCCACGCCCCCTAACGCACTCGAGGTGATGCTAGCGTCTCTTTCTGATAATACCATACGACAATATAACCCATGTTTAAAACAATGGCATTCCTATTGTCAAACTAAACTTCTTGATTTTTACGACGCCTCTGTTACAGATGTCTTGGGTTTTATATCTGGAAGCTTCGATAAGGGAAACAAATATGGAACAATTAATTCTACTAAATCGGCCCTTAGTCTGATATTAGGCCCTAAAATCATGAATGATTATAGAATTAAGCGATTTATGAAAGGGGTATACAAACTAAGAACACCGCTTCCAAGGTATGATGAACGTGGGATCCCGCCGTTGTTCTTACGTTTTTAAGTGGTCGGTCTCCAAATCAAGGTCTCTCGTTTTAAAATCTAACATAAAAGTTTGTTACATTACTGGCCTTAGTAACTGCTCACAGGGTGCAGACACTAAGTCTTATTAAACTTGAAAATATAAAAGAATTTACAAATAAATTTGTTATCACTGTGCCAGATAAAATTAAAACTTCAGCGATCAACAGATTACAGCCATCGTTGATTTTACCCTGTTTTGATGAAAGATCTTCCATTTGCCCTGCTAGAACCCTAAAACAGTATATGATTGTAAGCAGGGAATTAAGATCAATAAATTGTGAATTTCTTTTTATAAGCCTTAGAAAACCATTTAAGAAGGTTTCATCTCAGACTTTAAGTAGATGGATTAAGGCTACATTAGGAGAGAGCGGGGTGGATGTGTCTGTGTTCGGTGCCCATAGCACCAGGCATGCATCAACATCCGCAGCAAACAGACTCGGCGTCAGTATTGATCTAATTAAAAAAACTGCCGGATGGACAGGTACGAGCGAGACATTCGCAAGATTTTATAACAGAGAGGTAGCTACGGACACCACAGATACATTTGTCCACTCTTTATGTCGTTCAATTAATATTAACTAACCATTATAAGCTTTTGTGAATTATTGTTATTATAATACTGAAGAAGGAATACAGAATTTAATTTCTATAAATATCTGTTTCATTTGTTGTTGCCAGTTGATCATATTTCGTGGTTCTCTAAACATCTACAAGTATAATTAATGTAATCTCGAAGGGCGAATCACTGAGTTTAATAGAAAATCATACGAACTTACCTGTAAGTGAAGTTCGATGATTATTAAACGATGTGATTCGCCCGAGAGATTACAAACCCTCCCTGGACCCTGTTTCTAGCTCTTTCAGATCTACCCCATTAACTACCACGAAATAGGTTGAGATTATCTACAAAGACGTGTATGAGTTTGAGCGGGAGCGGATGTTACCCGCAGAAAAAGAAAAAGAGTCAAGTACAATCTTTTTAGATATTGGCTTTGAAATAGTGTACGATGGCAGTACATAAGCGTGCTACTACAAGTATAATTAATGTAATCTCTCGGGCAAATCACTGAGTTTAATAATCATCGAACTTCACTTACAGGTAAGTTCATTTGATTTTCTATAAACTTTTAACAAAAAAACAATAACCGACTTCAAATTTAATAGCCGACATTCACTAAAAAGTTTAAAATAATTACATACTGACCGATGGTACCAACAAAATAGCACGTTCGCCGACTTCTTTCTTCCTGAAACACATGTTCTCTAGATTCTAGAGTCTAGAAGTCGGTGCTCTCACATTGGTTTTTCTGTTTCTATACTATGGGGAATGCGCCGACTTCTAGATAACATTATGTTTCACGTGGAAAGAAGTCGGCAAAAGTGTTATTTTGGTACCATCGGTTGGTGTGTAATAATTTTAATCTTTTTAGTGCATATCTGCTTTTAAATTTGAAGTAGGAAGTTTATTTTTTTCACGCTTTTTAGTGTTGACGGGATAAATTGTGAATAATGGGTGAGTCCTTTGATTGAAAATTTGTAATTTTTTGAAAATGACATATTTCATGTTATATCCTGCAATGAGCACACTAGCACAAAGCGATTGCCGCCATTGAGAGATATGTGCTGTCATCCGTTAAGGAATTCTTTGGTGATGAGGCCAGGATCGAAGGTCAGTGGGCATATTGTCAATTTTCAAGTAATACCTTGGAATCAGCACACTCACACAAAGTGATTGCCGAAATCTCGTGTTATGTGCTCTCATACGTTGAGGAGTTATATGGTGACTAGCTTTTTCCCGCGATTTTCGTTGAAATAATTAAAACAAAAGAACGTGATTTTTCGAACGACAATATGCAATGGTCATCATGTTTTACCAAAGTGCTAATAAAAACCAATCAAATAAGCCCAAACTCAAAGGGTCTGCTGTTGTCCGTTGAAGAGATCCCGTACCCACCTTCCAGTCCCGTCATTAGACCCTGGTCACCATGTTCTACAAAGATACTCGTCAAGACCGATCAAATAATCTTAAACTTAAAAGGTCTTCTAAAAACGTTTACCAGTGGATGATATGAAACCCGACGATCGGACTACATGCGACTACGCAGGGCGTACATACCTACCACATGGTTAACTAAAACTCTAATTGTGTGCTTCCCTTAGTCATATCGTGATGACATATAGACTGTAACCTTGGCGAAAAAAAAAACTCTACTTTACAATGAAAACTGCATCAAAACCCATTGAGTAGTTCCCAAGCTATAAGTGACCGCACAGACAGACAGACAGGCGTTGCGTTTTATATGTACATATATTAGAGGTATATTATGATTTATGTAAGATGTCATGTATGTATTTATATAGTTTAGTGTAAATGAACGCATGTATGTCTATTTATTTATTTATTATGATTTTTACTAATCAAAGGGGTTTGCTGGAAGAAATCTCTGCTTGGAAGAAAGCTCGCCTATATACATCTTATTTCTAAGTGCAAGTAAATCATATTTTTGTGTGCAATAAAGTATATAGTACTTAAACCACTTTTCAAGCTTTATATTAGCAAGAGGTGTGTCAGGATCGTTGCAGATGGAAATCTCTAGTTAAACTGATACAGTTTTCTTGAAAAACGACAGTTTTTTTTTCACCTACATACATAGTTAATATAACTAAGCATTTGGTCAATGCATGCCGATGCCTATAAACCACCCAAGCAGCACTTTTTCTTCCCACTTGATTGACAAATTTGGTTATTGCATTTTCGAACTGAAAATTTATTTTTATGAAATTAAAAAAAATATGTTACTCGGGGAAAGTGTATCTTTTAAGTATCGAAAGAATTTTTATAATCGGTTCAGTAGCTCCAGAGATTACCCATTATAAACAAACGAACAAATCTTACTTCTTTAAATAATATAATAGTGTAGACAAACTTTAACGTGAGTTGAACCTGAATGCATTAAAGCATCCGATATTTCGAGACATGCAGCGCCATCTAGTATATTAGAATAAAAACCATTTCAACGCCAGCGCACCGAGCCGTTATCCAGGATAGCATTCACAGAGATGGCGTTGTCTAGGAACTTGTGAAAATGTAAATATTTTTGTTATTGATCTTTGCTTCATCAATACACGGAAAAGCAAAGCAATATATAGGTATATTATATAAGGTGACTTTAATTTATACAGCCAAATTCTTCCTGAAGACTCGGTAAGTGCTCAGTACCAAGGTTCGATGACACTTTTTGTGAAATTCGTAAATTATTCTTTTCGTGTTCCTTACAAACGCAAGCCCAGCCCCGCGTCAATTACTAAGTGGAGTCAACATTTTATTTTGCGAAATTAGCCATAAGTGTTATCGTGTAAAACTTACTAAAATCATAATATACCTACAATCAGTGGAAACTCTCCTAGCTGAGCTGTTTTCAGCGCCAGGGTAAAAGGATAATTTGTTTTTTACAAAAGATAATATTTTTTCTGGTCTAAAATAAGAAAATAAAAAGCGAAATAAGATTTTACCAGTGGGGTTTGAACCCGCGACGATCGCTGCGCTACGGTGGCGAACCTTCCACATGTTTCACTAAAATTGTGGGCCAACCGTGCGCCAACAATAAATGCTACTAGGATGCTGTCATCCATTGAGGAGTTCCACTGCCTATCTCTGAAGACCATCATCAAATTACGACCAAACTAAAATAAAACCTTCTCTACTTGGAAACGAACTCAAAAAACAAAAAAAAAATTGAAATCGGTTAAGAAATGCCGGAGATATTTATTTCAATATCTAATGAATGCCATCATCCGTTGAGGAGTTTTGCTGGCTATCTCTGAAGACCGTTATCAGATCATACCAAATTAAAATGGGACCTACCTGGAAGCAAACCCTTCCAAACAAAAAAAAAACAAGTCTGTTATTGAATCTGAACTATTCATAATTATAATTTCATGGTGTCCTCCTGTGGTCCTAGTAAAAAAGAAGGATAGCAGCTTGCGCCACTGTGTAGATTATCGTCGACTAAATAACGTCATGAAGAAAGACAGCTATCCACTAACTAGGATCGACGACCGACACATTGGACATGATGTCGGGAATGAAGTGGTTTACTACGCTAGACAAGAAATTGGAAGCCGAGCGACGTGTGCGCCACGATTAAAAGTCATTTACTCGATGGAGAGAGAGCGTTCGCGTAGGAAAGGGACGGACATAGGGGACTAGAGTTTTCGACAGAGATGGAATTCTATACGTAGGTGGTTTCTCGAGACGTTCAATGAACCTTCCAGAGATTTTGGACATCGACTGGAACCGCGTGCGCGTACTTTATAAAGGGCGCGAGTTTTCAGAGCGAGCAGTTCTTTCTTAGCTCCGATGCGATAAAGAAGAAAGTGAAAAAGTAAAGTGAGAAGTTTACGATACAGTGCGAATATAGTCCGGTTAAATTAGTGATTCCAATTGATAGTCCAGTCAGTAATTTAGGATCATTGTAGTATAAAATTGTGTTCTATTAGTGAGTGTGTAACAGTTCAGACCGCTTTGCGGTCTTCGTTACGATTCACAAATAAGCTTTTATGATGTGCGGGAGCATAATGTATGAGACAACTCGTCTATCTTGTAAATAAAGGTTACGTTTTACTATATAAAGAAGTTTTAAATATGATCTGTGCAGTTGCTGATGTTCGATGACAATTATTGTCTTTCTTGTCCGAATGATTCGAAGGGTTAAGAGAAATTCACAAGATGAAACAGCATAGTTTTTATTCACAATGGTATTCTAATAAGCTTTAAACCATAAAGATACAAATTAACTTGAAATTTATCGTAAATTTACATCAAGGACGACGTCATCATACCTAAAACACTTTCAGAATACCTATCTAGTCCTTATTTCTAAATGTAGCAAGTTGGAATCTTATTAAAATAATAAATGAAAACTCAATTAGCAATAACTGAGAAAGAAGTAGCAAGAAATACCTCAAACAGTTACAAATTATTAATAGTCACAAATAATATGAACCTTGTATTCAAGTGCATTAGATTCATTGTTCAAGATCGGTAGAGTACATGAAAACAGAACACCTGACACCTGCGTGCAAGGTTATTACATCGGTGTCGTGGTTCGAAGCCAATAGAAATTGGACTTTATCTCAATGCACATTAGGTTGGGCTTTAAATAGGAAGTTGAGGCGTGTCGTGTTTGTCGTCGGTGTCGTGTTTGTCGTCGGTGTCGTGTTTGTCGTCGGTGTCGTGTTTGTCGTCTGTGTCGTGTTTGTCGTCTGTGTCGTGTTTGTCGTCGGTGTCGTGTTTGTCGTCGGTGTCGTGTTTGTCGTCTGTGTCGTGTTTGTCGTCGGTGTCGTGTTTGTCGTCGATTCAATTGGTATATAAGCACCTACAATATTTTATGGAGGGATTCATTCATTCAGTTTTATTCCTTCGTCAAGTACACGTCTCGAAAAAGTGTTGTTCCGCAGTATTATTTTAAATTAGGGAAAGTATTCGAAGTTATTGTGGGTTGGGACGCGTGTTAGATTTCAGTGAAATGTATTTACGTTTCGTAGCTTAGTTTGGGGTTGAAAGGGGGGTAGCATGAGGCTTTCTCCCGTAATTCCCAGAATGAGGAAGGACGAAGTACTCCGGAATTGCTTAGGATCATCGAGGATAGGGATACGGGACGCGAGTGTTTTCTTTTCCAGCATTCTCACCTCTCTCTGGGTCAAGATTCCCTAGGCACCGCCCCATAAGGGTTACCCCTGTGATCCTGCTTGTGGTACAGAGAGAAAACCCCCCGCCGTACGCATTGCACCAAGCGTACAACCCTTTTTCCTTCCCCATCCGCTTATGGTCTTAGGTCTCTGGCCATAAGTATCCTTGTTATGTATATGTGTAGTATATTTCACGACCGTATTAGGCTTAGGGCTAGGCGAGTTTTAGGGTATAGGTACTCAAGAGAAATAACTCATCTCGCTTCTGTACCAAATAGGTTAGGAACAATCTCATTGCACTTCGAGATTGCTACATGCGCAATTAAATTAAATGTGAGATTTAATCTCTAGTTTTGAAAATACTTACACACTTACCAGTATAGGGACATCTGATGTAGGGTACGATAAATAGGTCAGTGTTTGATAGGTTGGGAATACTAGGTTTTAATGAGAACTGCTGTTAGTGGTGAATCTTCATAAGAATTTAAGATGTAGGGCTGTCAGGAATCGTTCAGCTTGAGGATCTCCAATAACGTGGGGATAAATCATATTTTAGGTATGGATTAGTTATTGTTAGACTAACTTAGGGTTATTCCATCTATTCATCCATCCATCATTGGATTCTGTATTATAAAAAAGGGGTTTCTAATTTCTCTAAACCCTAAGAGTTAAATTAATATATTTTGGTAAAGATATTCCGTTTGAAAGTCAAAATATTGAGATAATATTTGACTGTAAAAGAGACTATACCTAAATAGAAAGCTTTCTGAAAGTAGGTGTTTGAACTTACATGCCTACCAAACTTCAAAATCAGAGCTAATAAGCAACTGATAGTTTGAGCCTATAAAAGCCATAACTTTTATCACAGAACTAAAATACAGTTATTACCAAAAATCTACATAAGTAAAAAGAATAATTTCAATTTATAAATAAATTACTTATTCTCATAAATATTGAGATGGCTGAAGGATGTATTTGTTTGTACTAGTAAGGGAAAAATAAACCCTTCTGAAAGGCAAAAGCTAGCCACTGGTTGTTTCTATATACCTTACCGGAGTAGAACAACTGTTTTCAACGACTAGTATTAGATAGATACAACTTCTTGAACTAAAAAATAAAGTTCTATTACTTACACCAAAAAGATTATATTTGGAAGTATTGAAATTATTCAATTTGGAGTCATGTAGAATTCACTCTTTACTTACTAAAATGGCTGTAGGACTGAAAGGTATAAAATAAAATAAAATAAAAGATTCCCTCGTAATGCTTATAGTCATGATTTAGATAATCCTCCCTTATAAAGTAAAATACCTAACTATTATAGTTACATTCATACATAATAATATTCATTCAACTTTACAAAAGCTTAAAGCTTTTTTCAGAAAATGCATCTTGGAAGCCTTATATGTGGCGTGTTACTAATTTATCATAAAATGATATTATTGTCCAGCAACAAACCCAAAGTTAGGCCCATCTGGTTTTCTTGCCCTTCTTTCCAGATTGGTTGTAATCGAACGGGCAGGATTTTGTCCCACATAATTAGTACTTATATGTACAATACACTCAAATATTCAAGTACATTTATGTACTTTATCTCCTATATCTTTCAGGAGGATTCATTAGTCCGGTGACGGAATCCACTGGGACGGCGGTGGCGGGGCTGTTTTCCCAATCAAATTAAAAAAAAAAAACATTTTATAGAATCATGTACTGATTCTCAACAAACAGCAACAGATCAACTGTTTTCCTGATATAAGAATAATGTATTTAGAGAAACCAAAATACTCTACAGCTGCTCTGTTTCAATCATTATACTCCATCAAAGTTTATTATGACCTTATCTACTATTAATGTAGATCACAGTTCCAATTTACATTCAACTAAGATTTCTACCAAGTAGCGGGTACATTTAATTGAGTAGCATAAAGAAACATTTGAATTTTACCAGACTTATCGTTTTATGAGAGGAAGCCTTACAACTATTTAATAGATCAAAGTTTCGTTACTATTACTAAAAGGAAAGTCACATTCTTGAATATTTAATACAAAGATCTAATAAATAAAATAACATAACTCTCATAAGGTTTTTCTGCAGTTTTAGAGAACCCTAATTCTCGACAGCCAATTTATAACTTATGTAATCATCCATTTGTACATAATGGGGAACTAAGCCAAAACTATACCCTCGCCTTGTTGTGAACTCTTTACAACTAAATTAACACTAATTTGCTTAGGTTAACGGGAAATCTAGAACTTAGGATTCTTAGAATATTTGTCAGGGTCAGGTTAGGTCAGTCTCATCCCTTACTACTCTAAAAGAACTAGGGTTACTAACTGAGGTGCATAACGTAAGGTCCTGTCCACCATTAGCGATCACATTTGGCCAAGTTACTGATCAAAACATCTGTATATCTGTATATAGGTATCTAGGAGATAATAAGTAGGTAGGTTTAAGTAGCTAGGTTTAATTAAGGTAGGAGGTTAGATGTTACAATGTAGGTGCCGTGAACCACGATGTAAGAGGTAAGGTTTTTTCTTATAGTATTTGTTTTATACAGATGTTTTGATATAGTTATATGGCCTTAAGGCCACAATTGTTACCGTGTATATAGGAAAGGGTTGAGGGATGATTGACTGGTAAATAGATCTATGAGATAGGAGGGAAAGTCTTTATCTAGTTTACACGGACAGTCTACATTAAGTTTATAACATTAGTAGAGTATTAGTTCTGAACGACTGTCTTTTCGAAGGTAGGTGAGGTGATTTGCAGCTTGAGTAGACAGGGTAATTAAATATTTTCCTCAAATGGTGAAGTCATGGATTCTCTTTATGTTTTCATCAACTGCGACACTTGCTATAGCTTCAAATGAGTACTGTCATATTATTTATCTCTAGTTTAGGGCTTCGGTAGATCTATACAAGATTTAAGACCTGAAAGATAAATGAAATATTAGTAAAACTCAATTCATAGGTTGTATAAAGTACCATGGGTTTAAATTTCTTAAATACAGGTTCTTTTACTGGGAAATTCCTTTTAAAAGTTTAACTCCACTATAAGAAGGTTAAGTAAGGTTAGATACGGAAGGTTGGTTAGTTAAAAGGTATATAAATTCAGTCAGATGCGAGTTCAGTCTTTCAAAATACTAAAGGTAACATTATTCTATGAAAAATAATCATGAACAAGTAATAAGCATATCTTATATATACTTGTATGCTACTTTAAAATGAAAATATAGGAGGTTTAGCTAGGTAAGAAAAAGATTTTGCAAAATTATTTACCTGTTAAGTATTAGTTCGGTTGAAACATTTAGTTGTTGGTTAGGTGCAGCATAGTGAACCAGTTTGGAATGTCTGTTCTTTGTGAAGTCGGTTTATCAGAATTATAGCAGAAATAATCTGTAAACAAATTATAAATCTTGATAAGTGAAGTTAAGTTTTGGTAATAGGTTGGGTTGTCTGACTTTGAAAAACATAAAATCAAAAATACTGACATATGTACCTATTATAATAGCAAGAGTATTGCACAAGTATTTACTATTCCTTGAGTGGGACTACATTAATTAACTATAATGGGGATTTCACATTGTTTACGTAAGAAAAGTATAGCATTAGGTCAGAATTTCGAAGAGAGGTCACGATCTAGGACTTTAATTTAGGTAGGATAACATTCAAAGAAAGGGAAAACTTAATGAAGCTTCGTTTTCTTATAAAATTAAGTGGAAAACTCAATATTGATTGGCTAGTGAAATCTTTTGGGAAAAATTTAGTAGAAAACTTACCTTGTTTAAGGATAGTTTAAAATCTGGCTTTGTTGGAATATTCATTGATTATCTGTGGTAAATAGGTTTATTGTAGCGTTTAAGTGAAGTATTTACAGCACATTTACAAACATAAACTTGTATTTATTTTTCGGAAATTAAAATAGAAAAAATTGCGTCTTTCAAAAATAATGTTGCCATTAATAAATTTTAAATTCCGCTAAATCTGTCTATTGTGAAAGTCCGTAAAAAAAATAATATTCGTGATACTTATTTATACCCATAAGTAAATTTCGTCGCGCACGACAATAAAATGCTTTAATATTTACGGAGTCTCTTTATTAACTATAGTATATAAAATCAAAGAAGTCTATATTTTGCTGTTTCAACTGTAGAGGCCAAAGATTGACCATAAGCTTTCGTAGTTGTTTTAATCCTATTAGTATGTTCAAATTGTATTAACCATTGTAGTCATTTTACTCTGGAAAAAAAAGAAGAAAAGAATCCGTCAGCCTTTAACATATAATTTATCCTGGTTTACCATCATCCTAATTCGCCGTATTTTGAGGTAAATCTTTCAAGTTGGCAATACTATAGGTACATATAGACAAACCACAGATTACCATAGTAGGGTTACGTTTCGAAACGAGCGAAAATCATAGATAATCTATGCAAGTAATGTTCCGTTTAGCGCATGTTGAAAGTTGTTTCGAATTGTACGTTGCACTTATTGCTAAACTAAAAGATAGCGGTGACTGCAAAAAAAAATAATTTCGTCCGCGTGCCGCTACCAGCAACCGTTCAGTATTTAGTGGTTTCTTAACAATATTTAGGCGTTGAAGATTAAAACTATCCTGTTAGTTATGAGTTAGGTCATAGGTCAGATAGCAAACTAACTACGTCTGGGTGGTTATGCGTTTTACATTGGTACTTAATAAAATGCTAGGAAACTAAAGAAAGGGGGAAAGAAAATATGTAATAATTATGTATTATGTTATGATTTAGCAAGCAAGCGGCTTTTGCAAATGAGTTTCTAAAACAAAGTGTAGGTAATCATTTAGCATGTCATGGGTTAGTTAGTAAATTTTTGATACGGGAAACAGGTTGGTTAGACACAATTAATCATAGGTGCTGGTTCAGTAGGTAGAAGTTACATAATTAGATAAAGTGAATACCCCGTCTCTTTCCTAAGTGAGTAAGGATTTATAATGTTAATAGTGTTTATTGTGTACTTACATTATCAGAGCTGTGGTTGACTTAGTGTAGCGACGTAGGTTTGTTATAGCGACTGTCTCTTTCTCTCTTATGATTAAAATAAATGCCTATCTTGCTTGTCGCTAACGTTAAAATCTGTTAAGAGTTATAAACACCATTCAGAGCATAGATATCATAGCAATATGGGTTCTTTGATTCATATAATTCATATGCTGTGTTTTGTTTTTGATTCCGGCCAAGACTGAAATAGTATTGATAGTAACAGAATTTAAACTGAAGGGTTCCAGTTAATTAATTTATTACTTGTAGTTAGGTTGCTTATAATTTCTCTTGAATGTGCTTAATGATTAATCAATCAAGTTAATTAGGTAAAAATCATTAAGTATAAAACTTGTATGAGTGTAGACTATTAGAGAAAAATACATAGTTGATAGAATTAAAATTTATAGGAGTACGAAGTTTAGTTGTACAATCGTAACTATGTAAACTGAATTATAAAGTTAGCTAGCTATTACTTGCAACTATCAATATGTTCACATAACTACAGTCTTCGGCTTCACTTAAGTTAAAATTATAGTTTAAAAAAATATATACTTTTAGCGAGAATCTGCATAAAGGAACTAGTCTGCCAAGAGTTAAAGTTTGTAGGATCTTAGTTTCGAAGGTTTTATTATATTTAAGTCAGTTGTGGTATTTACCAAATATATTTATATAGATGGGTACCTACTTATTAGGTATATTGAACTGATTTTAGATAGACAATAAAGGAAACCGTATACATTTCAGTCAAGTAATTTTGAACTCGTTGCGAAAGTTATAATATAAATTATAGGTATATACTATTTATGTATTTATTATAGGACTAATAGGAAGGGTTTTGTTTAATATTCAACATTTTAATCGCTGTTAGGTAATTTACTGTCACGATTTTGAGTGACGTAAGAGTGAGAAGTATAGTAAAACGATATGAGTCATCTGTCGCAAGGGGTTAAGTAATGAGTCAGTAATACATTCAACTCAGTTGGTAGAGCAATCGTCCGTTTAGCGAGAGGTCCCATGTTCGAATCCCGGTTCGGACCTCCTCACGTCCAGGTTTACTTTTAAATGTAATTACCTAGATCCTAATTACGACGCGCGAAGAAGCAAACCGTTTAAACGGGCGATTACATTGTTTTAAGTCTATAATATTAATTTGACATTATATTGATTGATCTAAGAAATAAAATATTAAAGTTCATTGAGAAGGGGGCTTTAGCTGAGATTCGGGAGAAAATGGAGGGTTCGTAAGATGGGATTCTTAAATACATAGCTTGAATAAAGTAGTGTTTACATTTAACTGAATTAGGTTCCTTGTATATCGTAGGCAGCAGAAAGGTTCAGGTTAATATGTATGTGTATATAAAAGGTATGTTTAAATTTAGAGAGTAGTTATGTATAGATGAAGAAATGTCTTGAGTCTGTCGAGAATGGGGAAAGGTCACAAATAATAGGATTTTGCATAAGGGAGATATAAACTTAAATTACTTCCTTATCTAAGATGGTGTTACCATATCCCAGTAAGTTGTATTCTAAAATTTAAAATTAGATAGACATGGATTTGTTGATGAATTGATACATAGATAATAAATTCGTGGTTCTATTTGTAGAATTTTATTTTCGAACCCGGGTTCAGTCAGTATGATGATAAATATGTTTTAAATTTTACCATTTTAGTTTATGAGTCACGGTTTTATAGATGTAAAATTTTAATTTGGTTGAACGCTTAGTAAAGTCTGTGGAGTTAGTAGTTACGGAAGTATGGATTTAAAAATAAGCAAAGTTAATAGTAATAAACTAATGGATTTACTTTTGATATGGAGTAGTGATTTGATAATACGGCTCTTTTGATAGTTAACATGCAGAACCCTACTCTAAATACAATTATAGACTAATACTAGGGAACATACTCTGATAGGAATATCATCAAATAGGGTAAAATTATAGGGGTAGTATGTGATATTAGGAGGGCATTTGGCTGAGTTAGGCACATCTGAGGAAAAGGTGACAGGTTGAAGATATCAAAAGGATCTGAGGAAACAAAGAAAAATTTAAAAAGTTATTTGAATACTTAGAAATTCGAAAATAGTTAACTAAACTTTGTTATGAGTTTCAGATACTGAAAAGCAAGTAGAGAAGTGGATCGAAATTTGATAGAATATAATATGATAACTTGTTAAAGGTTAAAAAAGGTTGCTCAGTAAATAATCATTACTAAGACAAATGAAATGTAATAATAATTGAATATTGAATTAAACTGATTTACTTAAAACAATTTTTATCTTGTTTTATTCAAG
The DNA here is from genome assembly GCA_910592155.1 of Ypsolopha scabrella. NCBI lineage: Eukaryota > Metazoa > Arthropoda > Insecta > Lepidoptera > Ypsolophidae > Ypsolopha > Ypsolopha scabrella. The sequence goes on along the minus strand of OU342975.1, from coordinate 9,190,099 downwards.
TAAAGTTAAATAAAATGTATTGAAACAAAATATTGGTTTTTCATTCTGGTAATTACCTGGTTATAATATATTGGTAATGGTAAAAATGGTATTATTAGGAAGGTAATCAATGTAAGTCCATATTTGTTGGGTTGGTGACTCGTTAGAGTGGCGTGCTGAAGAGAATGAGGAGGAATGAATGAGGAGGAATGAATGTGTCGGTGAAAGAAATGACTTTGACTATAACAATGACTTTGACTTACTTTGACAAATGAAAGGGCCTAGCGAGACAACAATTACAAGAGCATGGATATATTTTATTGTCATTTTATCCCAGAGGCATAAAACTAAACAAACGAACTATTAAGATGATTATGAGTTAGGTTAAGGTCATATTGACTATTACAGTATAACCTGTGATTCTTGGTAGTTCACACTCCACACGCAGCAACTTATCTTTTCCTCGACAACTCCACATTCACCGAGTAGTTGACTGGATATTAATATTGGAAGATATTCTAGACTGGAGAATTGGTCAACTGGGTGCCTATCATGAGAGCTATTAAAGTGATCCAGATTTTGAAGGAGATACAATGGCGCATCTATTGTTCAAATTGAAAAGATAGAATTCGGCTAGAAGGTTATTGTATTGCCACTAGGGCTGGCCTGACTCACAACCAGGTTCTTCTGGAGAGTTTGGACCTCCTTGCTTGATTGATATTTATTCATGACTAATTTAACAAAAGGTTGGAATGTCAACTGATTTAATGTTTGAGTGACTATTTGGTATAAAAACACACCACATTATTACATTCTGGGAAAAAGGTGATGATAAAGTAAAGAGGTATTTTTTATGGTTATTTGTGAATAGCGAGGATGAAAATTTCCTCCGGTTAAGGTACACTAACCTGTGTAAATTTTGGGGAAAGACTGTAACAGTTCAGACCTCTTTGCGGTCTTCGTTACGATTCACAAATAAGCTTTTATGATGTGCGGGAGCATAATGTATGAGACAACTCGTCTATCTTGTAAATAAAGGTTACGTTTTACTATATAAAGAAGTTTTAAATATGATCTGTGCAGTTGCTGATGTTCGATGACAATTATTGTCTTTCTTGTCCGAATGATTCGAAGGGTTAAGAGAAATTCACAAGATGAAACAGCATAGTTTTTATTCACAATGGTATTCTAATAAGCTTTAAACCATAAAGATACAAATTAACTTGAAATTTATCGTAAATTTACATCAAGGACGACGTCATCATACCTAAAACACTTTCAGAATACCTATCTAGTCCTTATTTCTAAATGTAGCAAGTTGGAATCTTATTAAAATAATAAATGAAAACTCAATTAGCAATAACTGAGAAAGAAGTAGCAAGAAATACCTCAAACAGTTACAAATTATTAATAGTCACAAATAATATGAACCTTGTATTCAAGTGCATTAGATTCATTGTTCAAGATCGGTAGAGTACATGAAAACAGAACACCTGACACCTGCGTGCAAGGTTATTACATCGGTGTCGTGGTTCGAAGCCAATAGAAATTGGACTTTATCTCAATGCACATTAGGTTGGGCTTTAAATAGGAAGTTGAGGCGTGTCGTGTTTGTCGTCGGTGTCGTGTTTGTCGTCGGTGTCGTGTTTGTCGTCGGTGTCGTGTTTGTCGTCTGTGTCGTGTTTGTCGTCTGTGTCGTGTTTGTCGTCGGTGTCGTGTTTGTCGTCGGTGTCGTGTTTGTCGTCTGTGTCGTGTTTGTCGTCGGTGTCGTGTTTGTCGTCGATTCAATTGGTATATAAGCACCTACAATATTTTATGGAGGGATTCATTCATTCAGTTTTATTCCTTCGTCAAGTACACGTCTCGAAAAAGTGTTGTTCCGCAGTATTATTTTAAATTAGGGAAAGTATTCGAAGTTATTGTGGGTTGGGACGCGTGTTAGATTTCAGTGAAATGTATTTACGTTTCGTAGCTTAGTTTGGGGTTGAAAGGGGGGTAGCATGAGGCTTTCTCCCGTAATTCCCAGAATGAGGAAGAACGAAGTACTCCGGAATTGCTTAGGATCATCGAGGATAGGGATACGGGACGCGAGTGTTTTCTTTTCCAGCATTCTCACCTCTCTCTGGGTCAAGATTCCCTAGGCACCGCCCCATAAGGGTTACCCCTGTGATCCTGCTTGTGGTACAGAGAGAAAACCCCCCGCCGTACGCATTGCACCAAGCGTACAACCCTTTTTCCTTCCCCATCCGCTTATGGTCTTAGGTCTCTGGCCATAAGTATCCTTGTTATGTATATGTGTAGTATATTTCACGACCGTATTAGGCTTAGGGCTAGGCGAGTTTTAGGGTATAGGTACTCAAGAGAAATAACTCATCTCGCTTCTGTACCAAATAGGTTAGGAACAATCTCATTGCACTTCGAGATTGCTACATGCGCAATTAAATTAAATGTGAGATTTAATCTCTAGTTTTGAAAATACTTACACACTTACCAGTATAGGGACATCTGATGTAGGGTACGATAAATAGGTCAGTGTTTGATAGGTTGGGAATACTAGGTTTTAATGAGAACTGCTGTTAGTGGTGAATCTTCATAAGAATTTAAGATGTAGGGCTGTCAGGAATCGTTCAGCTTGAGGATCTCCAATAACGTGGGGATAAATCATATTTTAGGTATGGATTAGTTATTGTTAGACTAACTTAGGGTTATTCCATCTATTCATCCATCCATCATTGGATTCTGTATTATAAAAAAGGGGTTTCTAATTTCTCTAAACCCTAAGAGTTAAATTAATATATTTTGGTAAAGATATTCCGTTTGAAAGTCAAAATATTGAGATAATATTTGACTGTAAAAGAGACTATACCTAAATAGAAAGCTTTCTGAAAGTAGGTGTTTGAACTTACATGCCTACCAAACTTCAAAATCAGAGCTAATAAGCAACTGATAGTTTGAGCCTATAAAAGCCATAACTTTTATCACAGAACTAAAATACAGTTATTACCAAAAATCTACATAAGTAAAAAGAATAATTTCAATTTATAAATAAATTACTTATTCTCATAAATATTGAGATGGCTGAAGGATGTATTTGTTTGTACTAGTAAGGGAAAAATAAACCCTTCTGAAAGGCAAAAGCTAGCCACTGGTTGTTTCTATATACCTTACCGGAGTAGAACAACTGTTTTCAACGACTAGTATTAGATAGATACAACTTCTTGAACTAAAAAATAAAGTTCTATTACTTACACCAAAAAGATTATATTTGGAAGTATTGAAATTATTCAATTTGGAGTCATGTAGAATTCACTCTTTACTTACTAAAATGGCTGTAGGACTGAAAGGTATAAAATAAAATAAAATAAAAGATTCCCTCGTAATGCTTATAGTCATGATTTAGATAATCCTCCCTTATAAAGTAAAATACCTAACTATTATAGTTACATTCATACATAATAATATTCATTCAACTTTACAAAAGCTTAAAGCTTTTTTCAGAAAATGCATCTTGGAAGCCTTATATGTGGCGTGTTACTAATTTATCATAAAATGATATTATTGTCCAGCAACAAACCCAAAGTTAGGCCCATCTGGTTTTCTTGCCCTTCTTTCCAGATTGGTTGTAATCGAACGGGCAGGATTTTGTCCCACATAATTAGTACTTATATGTACAATACACTCAAATATTCAAGTACATTTATGTACTTTATCTCCTATATCTTTCAGGAGGATTCATTAGTCCGGTGACGGAATCCACTGGGACGGCGGTGGCGGGGCTGTTTTCCCAATCAAATTAAAAAAAAAAAACATTTTATAGAATCATGTACTGATTCTCAACAAACAGCAACAGATCAACTGTTTTCCTGATATAAGAATAATGTATTTAGAGAAACCAAAATACTCTACAGCTGCTCTGTTTCAATCATTATACTCCATCAAAGTATATTATGACCTTATCTACTATTAATGTAGATCACAGTTCCAATTTACATTCAACTAAGATTTCTACCAAGTAGCGGGTACATTTAATTGAGTAGCATAAAGAAACATTTGAATTTTACCAGACTTATCGTTTTATGAGAGGAAGCCTTACAACTATTTAATAGATCAAAGTTTCGTTACTATTACTAAAAGGAAAGTCACATTCTTGAATATTTAATACAAAGATCTAATAAATAAAATAACATAACTCTCATAAGGTTTTTCTGCAGTTTTAGAGAACCCTAATTCTCGACAGCCAATTTATAACTTATGTAATCATCCATTTGTACATAATGGGGAACTAAGCCAAAACTATACCCTCGCCTTGTTGTGAACTCTTTACAACTAAATTAACACTAATTTGCTTAGGTTAACGGGAAATCTAGAACTTAGGATTCTTAGAATATTTGTCAGGGTCAGGTTAGGTCAGTCTCATCCCTTACTACTCTAAAAGAACTAGGGTTACTAACTGAGGTGCATAACGTAAGGTCCTGTCCACCATTAGCGATCACATTTGGCCAAGTTACTGATCAAAACATCTGTATATCTGTATATAGGTATCTAGGAGATAATAAGTAGGTAGGTTTAAGTAGCTAGGTTTAGTTAGGTAGGGGGTGAGAGGGTACAAGTGTTATCACACTAATATTATAAATGCGAAAGGGCGTGTGTGTGTATGTATGTTTGTTACTCTTTTACGCTGAAACAACTGGACGGATTTGGATGAAATTTAGAATGGATATAGCTTATACCCTAACTTAAGAAATAAGCTACTATTTCATATTCATATTCATATTCTTTATTGCACAGAAAAGTTATACGTACAAGCAGTCATAAATTAAACGTGCTATAGGCGAGCTTATCTCTGAGAGAGATTTCTGCCAGCAAAACCTAGGTGCTAAGGAAATATTAACTAAAAGTGTGTGATCAAATGTGCACACATAAAGAAACAAGTGATATAAAAAATAAAAATGTGGAGATAATATGAACTTAAAACTACCATAAATATACCTAACTTTTAAATAAATACTTACATAATAAATTAATTAATAATTACTTAAATATAAAAAGAACAAACATACTTAAATACTGTAATATAAACATGGGCATAAACCTACATAACAAAAGTATTCATAAATATATGTTTAAAACAAGAATTTAGTATATACCAAATATAAACATAAATACATACAGTGTATATACCTGCATAAATAATAAATAAATATATATTTTAAAGGGAAAAATATTTATAAATAATGCTCTTTAAGCTTCTTCTTGAATAGGCTGATCGTAGGACAGTCACGAATCGTATGCGGTAGGGAGTTCCAAAGTCTGATGGATGTCACCGTGAAAGAATTTCTAAAAGCACCCGTGTTATGACATGGAGTTTTTAAAAGAGATACTGTGTGTGGTCTGTTCTGTTTGTCATTGGAAAGAAGGTAGTTAAAGCGTTCACGCAAATAGGGAGGGGTAGTAGGGCTCCTAAGGATATTAAAGAGGCAACATAAAATGTGAAAATTTCGTCGTTGACGAATAGGAAGCCATTTCAGCTCCTCTCTATAATGAGACACATGGTCAAACTTACGCAGTCCGAAAATAAACCGAATCCCCAGGTTGGAAAAAAGCATGTTGTTAAACCGAATAACACGCGGGCGGAGCCGCGGGCAAAAGCTAGTTTCAAATAAAGTACAGTCAGTGTTTTTGGTGCAAATTGGTATAAATTCATTTATCCCGAATCCCAGCTCGTAACATTATTTTCAACGAAGAGGTTTACTTACACCTAAGCTAACCGATTTAATTCTGAATTTTGTAAGATAATAGAAAGAACAGTTATGTCCACCGTAACCACCCAACATGATTGAATTTTAAATTAAAATATTTCTTACTAAACTAATAAGTTGGTGCTGAACATTGCATATGAATTAATAAACACAAGATCATTTTCTGCTTTTATGTTATTTATTTATTACATTATTTTACAACAAAACCTTCGTTTCGTAACATTATGATAAAAAACTCTTTTATGTTGAATATAGACTACTTACAGATAAGTTACAATTACTCTACATTTTGAAACGCAACATTATCACAGCCTTTTATTGTTCCTATACCTATACACGTAACGATTTCAGTGTTTTCTCTTTTTTTTCTCTGTCGGAGTTCTTTGTATTCTACTGAGAAGTAACCGACGGTGCCCAGTATCATCAGTACGAGGAGAATGTACGTTTTGACGCTCGTCCTGAGATTGGGGGAGATGATGTAAGCTATGATGAAGCCGACAGACTCCCAGAGCCGAAAGTTAGAGAAGGCTGCCTCCTCTCTGCCGGGGAATAATGCGCCGTAGTAAGCTGAAACGAGTATATTGTCCTTCACTAGATTATTTTTATTAATCTACATATTTAAAAGACATACAAGTGAAAATCATAAATTGTTAACAGAGGTTTGGAAACAAAAATAATCACACGTGATGAGATGAACTACGTATAAGCAATCAAGAGAATAAAACACTATTATTTAATTACTCTTTTGAAAAGGAATAATCACTCTATTGTCATTGAAACACGCTCTCCATAACACCAGAGCGTCTGTCTGGTTGTACAAGCTTTAATATGAAGTAGACTTTCATTACGACTACAACGTAGTACATTGAGCGGGAGATGAAAGGGAGAAATGACAAATGTTTTTGGAGATGTGTTCCGTTTTACTTAAGTTTGGCGTCGCGTCGGTAACATCAGCATTTCCAAATTTAATATAATTAATTTGTGAAAAATCATCATAATAATAACATTTTTTTACCATTCATTTGCACCATCCATATGGAGTCGGAAAGGCCCCAGACGACAGCGATGATGTAAATGACGTACTCTTCAGAAGCATGCGGGCGCCACACCAGCAGAGTTATGAACATCGCGCCGTGGCTCACGAACGCGATGCAAATGATCGGTACACGTCCTATTATCTACAACATTCATATCATAATCAATCATTTCGTCGAGAGGGACGAACGAACTTCTGAAATTTATCTTGTGCATAACACTAACTTTTTTAGGGTTCCGTAACCAAAGGGCGCCAAAAGGGACTCTATCAATAAGCTTCCGCTGTCTATTATGTCCGTACGTCTGTCGAAGGAGTCTACAGCTTCAGCCGTAATAAGTGACCAGTTGAATTGTTTACAGAATACGTGTGGTAATGGCATCTATCACGCGAAACATAAAAATCAAATCCTAAAAAATCTTTAAAATGTAGCATTTTATCAAAATTGTTTGTTTATCTATCTAAACACGTACTCTGTGAAAACCTCAACTGGCTATCTACAAACTTGTACTACAGCAAGCTGTAAACCTCTATGACAGACGGACGGATGCACAAACAGCGGAGTCTTAGTAATAGGATTCCTTTTGGCACTGAACGGGTACTGAACCTATGGATGGTATAAGGGTAATATGTACGAGTACAAGTTTAAAATTACGTCGTCAGAGGGAGCCGAATTGTTCGTCAGGAGCTACCATTTTAGCGGCTAGTGTTTTTGTCGCTTTGATGTTTCTATGGCATCTTTATTGTTGTTCTATCATAATCTTTTCAGGGTTTCGTACGATACATAACCCTTTGTGAGCGCGTCTGACTACCATTTGGCCAAATTATTCAATAACTTTGACGTTAGTGGCGTTTGTGAATCGCTAGAACGCTATCGGGATCCAAGTGGGCATGCATACTGCTCCATGTTTCCCAAACCTTATAACATGTATTATATTTTATATTAGTAAACTAATAATAAATTTGTTAAGAAGTCGTGTCTGTAGGCTGAGTATTTCTTCAAAAATTTTAATTAAATGTGTTAATCAGTGTTGTTCAAAGGCAAAAGCTATTTTTATTTTTTATTTTTGTCTGTCTCTCTGTATGTATATATGTTTGTTCCGTTTTAATACAGGAACCACTTAGTGGATTTAGATGCAGTTTTCTTTATTATCATCGTAGACTCTGGTCAACAAATAGAAGTGTTGATAAAATAACGCCCAACCCGAAAACGAGACAGAAATTGAATAAACGCGGATGGAGCCGTGGGCACAAGGCTATATTTTTATTCTAGTTACCTTGGCAACATATCCAGTGACAAGGCAGCCAATAACATCAGCAATCCCGTACGTCGTCATCACGAAGCCGACGGATCCCGTACCGATGGCACACGATACGAACGACTGGAACAAGGACAATGAGCACATAAGAGCTACGTGTAGCTCAGTGGGTGGGACGTATGACTTTCAATGTTGGGACTCTCGTTCGAAACTTGCACAGTCGAGCCCCAGTGAACTCATTCATCCTCATCTCGGAATTTATGTACATAGCATTTTTATATATAGCACTTGCTGAAGGGTAAAAGAATAAGACCGAGGTAAAGCTGCTTGCCTAACAACCGTGTATTCGTACCTGAAGGACGATGATCACGTTGGGACGTAACAAACGTCGCGTAGGTACGTGTGTTATCTGATCCTTTAATAGTCTACACACGAAAATACTTCTGACACTCGCTGTCGTGCCGATACCTATTTTTCATTAGAAAGGTTCTCGGAACTGAGCACCAAGTGATATTTATGCAGAATTAGGAACTTTCTGACTGACCGCGGTGAAGTCAACGCCGAAGAACGCTTGCTGCATCCCGATGAAGATGCACACAATGACCAGCAATAGCTGAGTGGGCTCCACCATCAGCCTCGTAGTGACCGCGAGGAGCGCGGTGCCAGACAGAGCGGGGGTCGTGCCAGGGCGCTGCTTCTCGTGTCTGAAAGACAATTAGCCTTTATTACGTTGCTATAAGAACAGGCCCGAACTTAAAGATACAGAGCCCCTAGGCTAGGCACTTCTTAGCGGCGGCCCTTCTTTGTGTATCGGTACAAATATCAAAGGAAAGGACATCGAAATAATGTTCATATCAGTGGGTATTGCAAAGTGGCTGTCGAACACTACGTCTCCGGATAACGCAAAATAGGAAAAAATGATACTTTTCACAAGGACGCGATGTTGAGAATGAAAAACACTAACAAAACTATCATGTGTTTTTTTTAGTGGACTACAGAATCTTTTTCTACGGGACCACCTGTATAGAAGAAGTAAAGTAAGTTGTAAGTGCATTTTTTTTTGTTTGGGACAATGGGAACATGGGGTCCAGAGTCGCGACAACTTATCAAGGACCTCTCTGTGAAGCTGATAGATACCAGCGGCGACCGACGGGCTGGCTCTTATCTAGGCCAGCGTATAAGTCTTGCCATACAGAGAGGTAACGCGGCCTGTATTTTGGGCACTCTCCCGTAGGGCAGTGATCTGGAGGCAATCTTTTTTTTATGATTATTGGGAATGCTGGTTTGTGTTTTATTTTTTGTAGGATTATTTAATTTCTGTTATTTTAAGATGTATATTATAATTTATAGTTTATTTCTAGTGCAATTTGAGTTTGCAAATTTAAATTCCATTTTCACGGGCCCCCCTCGGTGGCCGGGCCCCTAGGCCGGTACCTTGTGGGCCTATGCGGAAATCAGCGCCTGCATAAGGGTTATATGCAACGTGAAATTTAAGTCATTTCGTTAACGAAAACTGGTGATAGTACTGAAATCCTGAAAAAATATCTGCTGTTTCATACATTTGGGTCGAGTAGGTATTTAACGTTTCTATGGAACAGCTGATATATTTTTCACGACAGGGTTGGCCCCATACTAAAAGTTGTTTATATGGACGAGTACTATCACCAGTTTTCGTTAGCAAAATGACTTAAATTTCACGTTGTATAATGGAATAAACTGTATAGTAGCTCTGCTGGCATTTTTAAAAGGTGGTTTACATTTTCATACGGGTAAACTAAAAATTTAGCGCCAAATTTACCACCTTAGGAAAGACTTGTAGGTATACTGTTGAATACGTGTTAAACCCAGACCAATCTTTCGTATAGAATGTTATAATATAATTAATCACATTCACAAACACATTTTTTTTTATTTTGGTGGTCATTCTCCCATTAAGGAAAGATAATCACATTGTTAACTTCGAAGAACTAAATCTTTCATTCAAAAACTTTGTCCAAAAAAATTGCCAGAACATCAGGCATATCAATTTTATTGAAAGATAATGTACCAGAATTTTCACTACGTTAAAAAAATACTTCCTCCAATTAACCGATTAATGTCGCCAGTTTATGACGTTTTTTTGTACTAAATAAAGCATACGTACCTACAATCCAAATTTTATGTCAAAAAAACTTACGATGTTTAACCAATTGAATTCGACAATCTATTCATTTAATTAGACCGTAAAACATAATAAACATCACTGCAAATTCTAATAAAATTACAATTCACAAAAAGACGCCATACGCGTGTCTACTTTGATGAAATGGGTCTTATATAATACCCTTCATATAATTTTAAAATATTAATACAATAGAAAGATACAATACAACAGACTTATTTCTTCAGACTTTATTATATATTTGCAGTAAACTTACTTCTTTATTGAGTCGACCCCAATGGCAACTAAAATACTAGCACCAGCCATACACGCTAGGTAAATACCTGTAAAATAATGCTTTCATGTACATTTAATTTTAAAAAATAACATTGAGCTATTTGCAGGAAAAAGACTATTAGCCCTAGTAGCATTTTCCGTTGGCGTTCATTCGCCAACGATCGGCAAACCGTTGGGTTATAGTTAGTTAGTTGGCCACCATAGAGCCAACATTGGCCCAATGATACTAATATTTGCAATATAGCCACCCGATAACTAACAATGGGCCAACCGCAACTTATGCTACCGTTGGGTGAACAATGTTCGGATAAAGCATTGTTACCGAAGTAGGCGCAATATCGTAAACCGTATGATTTATTTATTTGTATTAACACGACTGTTTTATAAACTGTGCGTATGAAATATTGACCAATTTAAATAGAAATAGGGACACATCTTTAAAGCATTTTTATCGTTTTGTTTCGATGTATGATTTTATTCACTTCCTCAGTTCAATACGAAAAAAAATGGCTGGGATCACTATGTGGGCCCTACAGTGACAGAATGTACAATGTTTAGCGGGACAAATGCGGTTGTAGAGGGGATAGGCAGCGCGTGCGCGTGTGCTCAAGCAAGCTTCACAGCGTCACGTTCTTTCTGTTACCATTAATTAGGTACCCATTTATTGAGTCATTCGGTGCTATTCCAACCCTGAGTTAGTTCTAAGTAATTACAATAAATTCTATTGTATTTATATAATTAGTGATATACAATTATACATATTATGTGAATACAAATAAAATTTCTAGTCATATAGGTTGTTCTTGTAAAAGTTTCAAAAACTCACAACTAGATGGCGCTGATGGTAGTTACGTTGTATTATTATGGGATGTCGAAGATGTAGTCACGGCATATGTCACTATTGTATTAAAATTACAATGTAAGTTATTATTACCTGGAAGATAGGAATAAATAACCCCGAGTGACCTATTACGTAAGCAATATTTGAGGCATTGATAGCAAGAAAGGCTAACATTTCCAGACACAATTAAAAATCAATTGAACCCATTGTTGGGTAACTGTCAGTAACATACGTTGGCCCTCCAATGCAAATCAACCAGTGGCCCAACTAAAAAATAGTGGCCAAACCTAACTGTTGGCCAACTAACGATAGCTATGTGGGCCAACCGTGCGCCAACAATAAATGCTACTAGGGAGCAGATCGTAATTTAAAAATATCATTGTTTTAAAACACAGTAGGTATCGTGCATACGCATTCGGTAAAAGATTTGCACCACATAACCTGTGGAAATTTTTTACAGCATTCGTTTCTTTTATCTCAGGCACTATACGTCTATGAACCATACACATTTCAGTACCTATCATGGTTTGTATCTTGTCAGCGGGTTGGTCCGGGAAGGCGGCGCCCGCGTCGGCACTCGGCAGGAAGTTGGCGCCACATATCTGCGGGATCATCGACGCGTTCACTGCGGTCACCGCCGCCGCGTTCTCGCCGGACGTTAACACTGAAATGTATGACCACGTTTATTTCTGATAACGAACCTTTTAAGTGTTAAAAGTAATTTTAAGGGGTATCTTCTGGTATATTGTAATCTACTAACAACAGAATAAAATGCAGCGTATACAGACCATTCACTATAAGAAGTCCCCTGGCTTAGGAAATGGTAGCACTGCATATGATATTGCCAATGGCTCACGTAGCATTCACCCTGTTACAGATTCGTAATATTTACTTAACTGCATTTTTATATATTAATTAGACTACTTATTATTCAAAATACAAAATAAAAGAATCAAAATTATCAATTATTTATTGATTTGTATTTCGCAAACAATACGTATGATCTAATGGTACGAATATCTATACATGTTTCTCTGTACTAAAGGTACTTTTTATTTCTTGTTCTAGCTCGACGACGTTTGTTCTAAATCGTCGAGCTCCCGTTTTTTACGTTTTTGACGATTTTTTCCAGGCGACTTAATGTGAACGCTTTTTTCCGTTAAGCCTGCAAAAGTGAATAGCTAATTATTATTTGCCCATAAAATTGGCTTTAGTTTTAAAGCAGGTAACCCTATTTTACTAACCCGTCATGACCCTGACACGAGATCGAACCTGATCGAGAGGAATCCCGGTGCATTGTTTGCATTTTCTCTTTCACAAAAGGCGTACCTTCAACACAATCTCTTTTGCACTATTGTTCAACGGCTTTGGAAATAATAATACATAATTTATCAAATATTTTTGAAAAATCTGACTGACAACCAATATGACAGCAAAGGCTTGACAAGCAGTGATGCCAACATGACTCCAAGGGACAAGTTATGATGAATGGTCTGTAACTGTACAGTCGCCGCTGTTTATTTGTAAACAATTTTATAGTCTATGACGCTACAATAAGAACTGTCAGTAGGTAGCGTGTCATGCTGGCGCTCGTATATCGACAGCGTAAGTGAAAACAAATGGTGTAGGACTTTCAGAATACTTTCAAAGCATATTTATCTAATCTACGGTACTCACGATCAAGTACGAAATAATTTGGCTAATTGCGAGTCGGACTCGCACACAAACGGTTCCGTACCACCACACAATATAGGCACGGAAACCTAAAAACAGACGCATCAACAGTATTGTTGCCTGCTATACTGTTGAGGCGCCTGACAAACAATGCAGCACCCTCTGAGTACAGAACCGTAATTTCATTATCTGTTGTTTTACTTTAGATTATGTACAATAATGGTGTCGATTCGGTGTTACAGGACTTAACTTATTTGGCAGGAATTAATTTAATCATTCTGTCCTTTTTTTTAGTGTTCCGTAGTCCGACAAGGAACCCTTATAGTTTCGCCATGTCCGTTTGTCCATCTGTCCGTCTGTCCGCGGCTTAGCCCAGAGACTATGAGTACTAGAAAGCTGTCATTTGTCATGGGTATACATATTAATCATGCCGACAAAATGGTAAAATAAAATATAGAAAAAAAAATATTTAAGGGTACCTTCTCTACGTTCGGGTTTTCCGTTCAACGGGTGCGGGAAGGACAGCGGCTACTCTCTGTTAGCCGAACAAAATCGACGCGCCGTGAGCGCGCTGACGCGTTTGCCGGCTGACATCCCCTCCACGTCCGCTTTTGCCTTCTCCTCAGCTCATTTTCGAACGAAATCCAACGATTTCAACCATTTTTTTCGATACCTTCCCACCGATATTTTTGCATGGCTATTTTTTTGGGGCTCATATATTAATTAATCTCGCGTCAGAAAAAAAGACAATACAGCTGAGCCCACATGAAAATTATTATTATTTTGGTACTTTTAATTAACGCTGGCAACCCCTTCCCACAAACCGATCGATTTAATTTTTTTTTGGGTGCACAGGGAGTACAGAGCAACTGTTTGAAAAAAAAATTAAAGCCGCTGAGCCCACATTTTTTTTTCTTTTTTTTCACCACCCCACTACACCCGCGACCACCGCCCGCGGCCTGCCAGTACAGAGATTATGGGAAAAGGTTGTTCAGGGAAGTAGCTAACGGAGTTTCAATACAGCTGAAGCCACATGACCGATGTGGTCGCTAGCTCTTAGACTAGTAGGCTTAACAGGTTTACGAGTTCTAATTGTATGGGACTAGAAGTTTGGCGCGATCTGTATTAGTAGACCAACATAGAAAATGTACTGGGCAACTACGGAACCCTACATTGCGCGTGGCCCAACACGCACTTGGCCGGTTTTTCTGTATCGAAAAGACAAGAACAGGACACTTAAAATATAAGGTTAGTCCTGTCAAATAAGTTAAGTCGTGTTACACCGAATCGACACTATATTACCGTATTTAAGATAGAGGTAAAACAACGTTAAAAAAAATGCAATCTTTTCGAGTTTTATTGTATGGAGACCCTCCATGGTATTAATTTTTTTTCATATAATAGTACATTACGATACGAGTGCGATGAAACGTTTTCTGACGAGTGTGAGTTTGCGGCACGAGCCGAAGATGCTTTTTACCTATTAGACCCCTGTGACAGACGGACGGACAGACAGACAGACAAGGAGGCTTAGTAATAGGGTCCCGTTTGGTACCCTTCATGTACGGAACCCTAAAATGTAACATCAAATTGAGGCTATTTGACTTTTAATACTATGTTAAAATAGTGTTGTAAATTGATTACTTTTGTCTATGGTCAGTAATAGAATTATCATACCTAATGAAGAGATGATATTGCCCCAGACTTGGTTGAGTTGGAAGATCATAAAGAAGATGCCGAGGAACCGAACCAGCAGCACCTCGGCGGATGACTTGCTTAATTTACTTTGAGTTTCTGAAACCTAAAACGAAAACTACATTCAAAAATTGTTTAAAAGAACTACGTTCAATCTGTATCTGGAAAATTGCTCAATACCTACATATACATATATCAGTTTATTACATTTTTACTACAATATTTTAGCTTTCAAATTAGGACGGTATAATCGAAGGAAAAGAATCTCTGTTTTTTAATATCCGCCATATTAAATATGTCGAAATTAGAGTCCAACCCCCATTAAAAACGAAATATTTGTATAAATTCCTGCTTGGACATTTCAAGAGCCATTTTACAAAATTCCGCTATCTGTATGGAACGCGCGTTTGTACATCGTATTTTCTTGGAATTCGGAGTGAAATTAGGTATGTTTTGAGGTCATATCAAATTAAAGGATTGTCAATAGAATTGCAGAATTCGATTGGTTGAAAATCACAGGTTATTGAAATTGAATTTTTATTGTGATTATGCTTTATTCAATACAACATATCGTTGTAAACTGGTGACATTAATCGGGAAAGTAAACGGAAGTCTTTTATTTAACAATCGATATGATGAGATGAATAATAAATGTTTTGGTACGATGTGCCCACAAATTTGTATATCTTATGAAGTTATGAATTTTAGTTGCTGTTTACAGTTGGTAATGTGATTATTTTTCCGTAAACGAGGTACAAAAGTACAATCAGTACAAAAAGAATTGTATTTGTAAATGCGATACATTAAATGTCAATTAGAATAATTGTTCTATTTTAACACGTATTCAACAGCAGAAAAGTCTTAATTAGGCGCTGGAAATTTTAGATTAGATGAAAACTTTCAATTGAGCTTGAAAAGTTAAATTGTTGAAATTGTACAATAGAATATTTGAAAAGTTAGCAATTACGAGTATTTCTGACTAACACAAATTTGTAAATATCTATGAATTGTCTTAAAAGTAGGAAACCAAGTGGTTTGACTGTTTAGTTGACACCTCTGATACTCGCTCGGGGATACACTGTTATTTAATGCATAATTAACTTACAATAGAAAGATAAGTGCACTTTGCACACCATAACGGGCCTCCTCCGAAGCCCACCAGTAGACCAGTGGGGATGAGCGTCCAAAACCTGAAAATTAATATTCGTTCTTCATCAGAATCTATCGCAGCAATGATGGAAGAAATAATGTACATTAGTTTTTAGGGTTCCGTACCTCAAGAGGAAAATACGGAGCCCTTATAGGAACACTTTGTTGTCCGTCTGTCCATCGTCCTTCCGTCGTCCGTCCGTCGTCTGTCCGTCTGTCTGTCAAGACCCTTTATCTCGGAAACGCGTGGAGGAATCAAGTTGAAATTAAAACCATATACTTACGTCTACAGTCCCTTAAGGCTGTGAAAAAATCAAACTTTCAAGTTCACGAAAACAAAAGATACGGCCGTTTATACCGCAAGAAACTTATATTTCGACAGTCTCAAGGGAATCAAAATTTATAGAGTATTTTCCGTTGACCTAGAACTATGAAATTTGGCAAGTATCCAGCGTGGATAGCGTTATAGCATCCTGCTAGCGGTTTTTGTCAGTGGATAAGGTGTATAAGCTGATGGTACCTGGGATGGAGCTGCGCTGCGATGTACGGCATGTACGTGACAAAGGACACGGCGATCGCCCACTTGCACCCGATCCATCTGGAACGTTCACAAACACCATACTTTATAATCGAGAATATCCATCTGGAACATCTACAATCATCATACTTTATAATCGAGAATATCCATCTGAAACGTTAACAAACATCATACTTTATAATCGAGAATATCCATCTGGAACGTCTACAAACATCATACTTTATAATCGAGATTATCCATCTGAAACGTTCACAAACATCATACTTTATAATCGCGAATATCCATCTGGAACGTCTACAAACATCATTCTTTATAATCGGGAATACTCATCTGGAATGTTCACAAACATCATACTTTATAATCGCAAATATCCATCTGAAACGTTCACAAACATCATACTTTATAATCGCGAATATCCATCTGGAACGTCTACAAACATCATTCTTTATAATCGGGAATACTCATCTGAAACGTTCACAAACATCATACTTTATAATCGAGAATATCCATCTGAAACGTTCACAAACATCATACTTTATAATCGCGAATATCCACCTGGAACGTCTACAAACATCATTCTTTATAATCGGGAATACCCCTCCTGGAATGTACACAAACATCATACTTTATAATCACGAATATCCACCTGGAACGTCTACAAACATCATTCTTTATAATCGGGAATACTCATCTGGAATGTTCACAAACATCATTCTTTACAATCGGGAATACTCATCTGGAATGTTCACAACATCATTCTTTATAATCGGGAATACTCATCTGGAATGTTCACAAACATCATACTTTATAATCGCAAAAAATCCATCTGAAGCGTTCACAAACATCATACTTTATAATCGCGAATATCCATCTGGAACGTCTACAAACATCATTCTTTATAATCGAGAATATCCATCTGGAACATCTACAAACATCATACTTTATAATCGAGAATATCAATCTGGAACGTTCACAAACATCATACTTTATAATCGAGAATATCCATCTGGAACGTTCACAGACATCATACTTTATAATCTAGAATATCCATCTGGAACGTTCAAAAACACCATACTTTATAATCGAGAATATCCATCTAGAACGTTCACAAACATCATACTTTATAATCGAGAATATCCATCTGGAACGTTCACAAACATCATACTTTATAATCGAGAATATCTATCTGGAACATCTACAAACATCATACTTTATAATCGAGAATATCAATCTGGAACGTTCACAAACATCATACTTTATAATCGAGAATATCCATCTGGAACGTTCACAGACATCATACTTTATAATTGAGAATATCCATCTGGAACGTTCAAAAACACCATACTTTATAATCGAGAATATCCATCTAGAACGTTCACAAACATCATACTTTATAATCGAGAATATCAATCTGGAACGTTCACAAACATCATACTTTATAATCGAGAAAATCCATCTGAAACGTTTACAAACATCATGCTTTTTAGTCGAAAATATTTCTATTATTAAGACGTGATTTTCTATTATTGTTTGCTGAAATCAGCAAATAATTATTGTTATTATTAAAGGCCCGTTTCACAAAAAATTGCGCTTTTTGTATGGCACGCTGTTAAGGATAGTAATTTGCTTGGAATTTGAAGTGAGTTTAATCACGTTTTTCGGTCTAATTAAATTTTATTATTTATTTTTATTATGGAATCAAACAGTTACAGGTTACATGTCTTAATTTATATTATAGACCTATAGAACCAAAAATATTTTGACACATAAATTTAAGTTTTATCAGTAACCATGAGCGAGAATACAAGTATAAGCAGGTTTTTAACTTAAGATAGGTACAATAATGTATTGGGGTCAATTCGAAAGGATTGTCAAAAAATTACAGAATTCGATTTAAAAAAAAACCGTAAGGGAAGTTTGGGACAGCGATCACTACAGAAAATATGTATTCATCAATATAAGGTACCTTTAATATATACAGCCAAACTTATACTGGAGGCTTGGTAAGTGATCAGTAACACGGACCGATAACACTTTTTGCTAATTTCGCAAAATAAAATGTTGACTCCACATAGTAATTGACTCGGGGCTGGGCTTGCGTTTGTAAGGAACACGAAAAGAATAATTTACGAATTTCACAAAAAGTGTCATCGAACCTTGTTACTGAGCACTTACCGAGTCTTCAGTAAGAGTTTGGCTGTATAAATTAAAGTCACCTTATATAAAAGTTTTTCCTAAGATAATAATTAAGGCGCTGAAAATGTAAACCGACCCTTAAGACAATATGCAATAATATGCAATCCACGTTAAGAACGAAAACCACTATGAACAGATACACATTAGAGTCGAATTTTGTGTGGCCCAAGCTAGATTTCCGACAAAGAATCCATAAAAATTACATTATCTTGCAGGTAATTAATATTTTCATGGAAAGTGCACGGTTTCGCGTTTATTTACTGCTAGTATAGCTATAAATAAGGTTTTCAAGAAATAAACGCAAGTTATGAATTGTATTTTTTTGTAACTTTGATATCTGATGTCAAAATATTCGTGATTTTAGGCTAAGCGTGATAGTTACCCGCGCCGCGTCGCGTCTTTGTGTTTCTTAGATAAAAATTTAAGAAAAAAAAAGACCGCGATCGCGCCTTCAGGAATTACAAGGGATAAATATATTATGACAAGTAATGTGAATTCTGCGTGAAATATCTTACATGCTCCTTTCACCTCTAAAAGTAGCATAATTCTGTCTGCTTCCTACAAAATCATGGTGACAGTGCGTCACATTATAACGCTAGCAGCAGCAACAGTAGTTTCATCGTATTTTGTTGTGATGTCCGTATGCTCCTTACTTTACGTGAATCATCATAATTTCAGGTGAATTCACTTAATTTTATGATTACCAGTTTTCTCAGTGTGAGTGACTGACTGACAAACAACGTACAGCTTAAAACGCTGGAACAAAGACTTTATATTAGAGAGAATCAATTTGCGAACACGCTTAAATGTACTCAAATAAATAATTATCGTTACCTATTAATAAATATCATTCCTTCAAAAAAAATTATTAAAAGGAACTTTGACAAAGTTTCAATTTGTTACAATGCATTTGTATATACTTAATTAATTATATCGGATATTATTTCTTGGACTTTGTTTTGCTATTTATTTAGTCAAAGTTCTTGATAAAATTAAAAATACTAATTAAGCCATCTCATTCCAAAAATGCTGTTGTTTATCATATATTTTTTTGTTTCACTAAAGTAACATCTGAATTAAACCTGACCTTAGCGCGACTTTTCAAGGTCATCAACAGTAAGTAGTTATCCCTTTAATAGGAGATTCCGATCAGTGGCTATAAATAAAACTATACGGAAGTTAAGTAACTAAGGTTAGGTCCCTCACCTTCCTCGCTGACACTTCGATAAACTGCACTCCGTGACTAACTCACGCCCGCTTCCATGATTAGCCGAAAATAACTATCATTCCGCGTCTTCTTGCTATTATTGTACCATAATGTTCAAAAACATTATTATGTATGTTATTTGGCTACCTTTGTTTTAAAATGCGTTTAGGCTTATTCCAAAACAAAATAATACCCATTGAACATTCGTAATGGACTCAAATTCTTTTAACATAACAACAAGGACTTAAATCTTTTAGTCTTTGCATGACAAAGTTACAAGGTTACTTACTTAATGACAACAGCTGGTAGGAACACATTGGAAGTGATGAGCCCGGCGTAAATGGCGGCCAGCGACGCCGTGCCGAGACCATCTTCCGCATTGATGGAACTTTGGAGGTTCGCTGCTCCCTGGAAAAACGGACGTCTTTCAGGTTTCCGTTTCAAACGTTGTCAAGTACAATTCGCGCAACCCTCTCTTCGTACTTGTTGAATGCTTATGTGTTTTCATTACCTAAATTCATGTCGATAATAAAGTTTATCTTAAGAGTATGGCAAAAGACAAAAAGGGAAATGTCAAATACTTTATTAGCTTTTTATAGAGGCGATTATTGATTAGCTAATTGACTTATTCGTCTAAACTAGAGCCAACGAGAGAAGGCACCTATGACGTTTAAATGCCTACCAAGTTTCATAAGTGTTTATGGGTAAGTGTCAGTAAAATATTCTAATACTTCATTGTTGCTGGCAGCGAAAAATGACGTACCTACTACTCGTTTCGATCATCATTTTTCGATTTTATAAAGACGTTATAGCAAAAGTTTCTAATTTTTTCAAAACTCAAGGTATCATGAGGAATGTTAGTGGCTGAATTGTAATAAATAAATAACGGGTTTCGTACGGCTCCGTCTGTTTAAAAACTATATCTTTGTATGATTAAAAAATTGTAATTTTGTTAATGTAAGCAAATGAAAATTTGCCATTTGTATTATTATGGTGCATGTTGTATGACGTGTCAAATAAATCGATATTTTATTTACTCAAATCGTTAGTCACACTTAATTTTTATTTTGCCGAAATTAAAATGCACCCCATCACTAAACGCAGCTGTCATAGGTGCCATCTCTCGTTGGCTCTTCTATAGGACGCGCAATACTGATAATTACGCGCGAAACAGCAGATCGGAGGGTTTTTAGCTAATACTGAAATATTTTGTAGGGAAAAAAATATTGGATTTACGTAGAAAAACTTTATATTTCTATTACTTATTTTATGAAAAAAAAATCAAGTTGATCTCTTAGCCGCGAAAAAAAAAGCCAAAAAAAGAGGGTGGAAAACATTTTTTTTTTACAAAAGTATAAACTTAGTACACTGTTTATACGTGGATCATCTAGATAAAAGATCAATAAATCAAATATATTTTTTTCAATGTTAAGGTAGTCCTAATTTCTTTAAAGAACTCTCGAAAATCTGGCTTTGTTATATGTTCTAGGCTCAGGTACAGCCTCAAATCTGTTTATTTTATGATTTTTAATAACTGAAGTATTTTACTTATTTTTAATAACTTTTTAATCTTGCCAAGTTCTACTTAATCAATAGGGACCCAAACAAACTTTCTTTTAAAACAATAGGAGAACGTTGTACATTCTTGCAGTTATGATTGAAGGAAAATCCACAAGTCTCAGCATCCAATTTGATCCCAACTCAATTCTTTTTTTGGCGAAACCGACAATCCTGCACCGCCTTTGTACTGGACTCTGCCCCTGACATTTATACATATGTATTTCGAGGGATTTTATAACTTGAAATAGATATGTAACGTGGTAAGGGGTGGCGAAAGAATAATCCTGTTTTTTTATCTAGAGTAGGATTACTCTTCGCAATTATGAAGCGCTGATAAAACCTAAGGTGAAGCGCGCTCTCCCAGATACTGGAAGAGTAATACCAGGTGGGACGTTAACCAATCTTTCCTGGGACTTCCCTAAAAATCAACGAAAGTCGTTAACGGCCGAATTATTGATATTACGCCACTGCCTGTTACTACTTTCCCAGTTGCTCTGTATCCGGCAATTGAGGGTCCGAAGTCGATTCCTCATTAAGCCCACCCTGTTTTTTTTCTTAGATCTTCGCACGTCATACAAGATCATCCCAACTGGGTGCCCTCAAATAGAACTTACGCTGAAAGCGGTGAACTGCAGCATGAAGGCGAGACTAATGACCAGCACGTTCTTGAGTGTCTTCCATCTCGAGGTGCTGACGTCGACGACCTTCTCCAAGACATCACTCTTCATTGTGTCTCCTCACCTGAAACGCACCGTCAATAACATTGGAACATCTGTAAAGACGTTAAGCACAACGACACGTATGAATAACTTCGAATATATAAGTCCTGCAATAATTAGTGAAAATAATTCTGCGTATCGTTAACTGATCGATCACATTCCAGAAGAAAAAAAGTTTTTTTGATCAAGTAATTTTTTCACCTCCCGGTACAAAGTGGTTCAATCAGCTGACAAAATTTCTATGAAAAGGTAAAATAAGTTTTTTTTTTCTGTGGTAGGTTCTATTAGGGCTGCTCTATCATCTATAAAAATTTTTTCGCTTTGAATTGTAGAACCTTGTAATTATAAGAAAATTCCAAAAACCTCCGAGAAAACCTGAAATATATGTTAATTTGATGCAGCAAAAGGATTCATCATATAAGTAATAAGTAGACATATTTAACAACCTCTTAAATAGCTAGTAAAACGCATTGCATTTATTATGGAGATGAAGGTTTACTTCTTCCTCTGAGAGACTGGCATGCAGTAATGGCATTTCAGGCACCACCCCATGCAGGTTTCAGCCTCTTGTCTAGGTCGCCACCTCCTATCGCTTCGCTTCCGGGAGATAGACCCTCTCTCATCTCAAAGTAATTTTTATCATATTTCATTTTACTACTAATAGGTTCGTGGCTTAGATTCATTCTTGAAACGTCTCAGGCGAAATCTGACTATTAAATCGAAAGTAGCCGTTAGTAACAGTATATGTTAAATTTTATTTTAAACTTATATTTATATTCGATTTATAAAACAAAACGTTTTGAAATTTGTGGAATTAAAGACATTGAAAACAACATCACAATATTAAATATTATACCAGTCAAATTTTGACTGTTACCGGAATCCAGAAGATAAAGACTTTGATCAATTCATAGAGAGATTAGATAAACTGATGCACCTCTCCTATGTTATAGAATGTGTTATTCTTGGAGATTTCAGTATCAACTTATTTGATGATGACAAATACTTCAGTGAATTTATCACTTTACTATGATAAATGGTACAATTTAAGTTACCTTATTAATGAAAAAACTTAATAATACTCGCAGTCATGCGTCGATAAAAACAAAACAATAAAATAAAAGAATAAATTGGGCAAGTACGAGTCGGACTTGTACACAAAGGTTTCCGTACGTATCAACCATATGGGTGCTACAGACGCTGAAATGGTAGCGACTGACAAAAAAATTGCGTACGAAACCCTAACTTTTATTATTTTTAGGGTTTCGTACCCAAAGGGTAACTAACTAACGGGACCCTATTACTAAGACTCCGCTGTCCGTCCGTCCGTCTGTCACCAAGCTGTATCTCAGGAACCGTGATAATTAGATAGCTGAAATTTTCACTGATGATGTTGCCGCTATAAAAACAAATACTAAAACCGGCCAAGGGCGAGTTTTTGCCGTTTTTATAGATAATGGTACGGAACCCTTCGTGCGCGAGTCCGAGTTGCACTTGGCCGGTCTTTGATTTTATTTTAGTGTAGGTCCTATAATCTGCCTAAATTTAAAACTTGCCTAACCAATAACGTTTAAATAATGCAACTTTTTCGAGGTTTCTTATGGGGAACCCTCTCAAATTTAATATTTGTAGTGATAGAAGCCATGGTAACACGTATTGTGTGAAAATTTCAACTTTCTACCTATTACGGTTGGGGCTGTAGATCCCTGTGACAGACGGACGGACAGACAGGGAGGCTTAATAATAGGGTCCCGGTTGGCACCCTTCGGGTAGGGAACCCTAAAAATTGCTACAATCAAATGGTATAGACATATAATAACTTGACAGCTTCCTTGTTTAATTTTTAGAGTAAATGAAAATAAAATAAAATACATATAAATAATAACAACCTCAAATCAAGATAAATTTCTCTGCCCAGTTTCCTTTTGAGCTAGCGTAACAATATAAGTTCGCAGAGTGACGAGGATATTAGGGATTTCGGGAAATCCCCAGATATACCACCACGGAATAAATGTCGACTATTCCAATCAATCTTCTTCCTTCCCTAGAGATATCACAAAATTCCTAATACTCTAACGTTATTTACCGACGACACGACATAATTGTCGCGTTTAACAACCTCGCATCGTTGCAACGATGAACTGTGCAGCTACGCTGCAAAGAGTTATAAACGACCATTTCACATGACTTGACAAGCATCGAGCAGCGCAAATAATTTCCGCTGTTCTCTAAGCTGCAGCGTATAGGCTATCTGTCATTTTGACGTATCGCTACAACCGTTGCACAACTCATCGCTGCAGCGATGCAAACCTGTTAAACACGACAAATATTAAACACTTATTAAACACCATAGATCCGAACACAAAAAAAGGGTTGGAATCGGAATAGGGGATACAGGCTTCTACAAACATATGAGGTGACTTATTTATGCAGCCAAACTCATACTGGAAGCTTGGTAAGAGATCAGTAACACAGATTGATAACACTTTTTACTAATATTCGCAAAATAAAATGTTGACGTCCCATAGCAATTGACTCAGGACTGGGCTTGCGTTTGTAGGGAACACGAAAAGAACAATTTACAAATTTCAAGGTCATCGAACCTTATTACTGAGCACTTACCGAGTCTTCGGTAAGAATTTGGCTGCATAAATTAAAGTCACCTTATATACGAATAGAACATCTCGTGAAGTAAAACGCATCATCCCTCTCTTTAAAGTAGCGTTCCAAATCACTTTTCAAGATTAAAATATTGCTCGCTGTCAGACAAAAGTAGCTCGATGCTGGTTCCAAAACATCTACTTTTAGGTTTTGGAACCAGCATCGAGCTACTTTTCTCCGACAGCGAGCGATATTTTACAAGGTTGCGTTCCAAATCACTTTTCAAGATTAAAATATTGCTCGCTGTCAGACAAAAGTAGCTCGATGCTGGTTCCAAAACATCTACTTTTAGGTTTTGGAACCAGCATCGAGCTACTTTTCTCCGACAGCGAGCAATATTTTAATCTTGAAAAAGTGATTTGGAACGCTACCTTAATATTGAAAAGTGATTTGGAACGCTACCTAAATGTGTACCAGTGACGCACGACAAAACTTTAACCACAAACTCTTTTGTTTAAAAGTTCAGATAAATTCATCAGATATTTGACAAATATTATATTATATGCTCACGCGTTTCATACGACGTTTTTCAACACACTTGCGAGGAAAAATAATAAAATTTCACTGTCTTTATTTTCCACATAATCGAAACCACAGCTGACTGAACTGAACTGACAATTTTCTTTGAAAAATAGCGGCGGAGATTTTGTTTTCTGCGAAGATGGAAATAGAGGCACTGGCATTCGCCAAACAACCAAATATTAAATATTAACAAAATGAATATTTTTGTGTTTACAACAAAAAATTAATAATTTGTTGATAAAAATAAGTAATTTTATGAAATTAAATGCTTATTTATTATAGAAAGAAAGAAAGAAAGAAAGAAAGAAAAGAGCTTTATTTCATAAAACCACAGTAGTTATCACAAATAATAAGTAATATTAACAAATTAGGCATATTCTATGGTTAAGAAAAGGGAGTCCAGCTCAGCTTAATGCCACAGCCAAAGCCATAGCACTGGTTTTCTGCTGGATCCTACATAAATAAAACTAATAACTAATCTAAATATAACTAAAATCTAAATTAAATTAAATATAAATTTAATAAAACGTATACTGTAAAATACATACAAATAGTGAAAAATAAATAGTAATATGAAATAAATATACAAATAATAGTGTTATACTAAACAAGATGCATAATTTATAAAAATACTATATAAGTTTACGCATTAATCTTACTGAACATCAAGGCATCGTTATTTGTTTTTCAATTAGATGGCTCTTGAGTTTAATACGAAAATTAGCTTTCGTCATGCATTCTCGTATAGGTGGAGGCAGGTCGTTCCATACTTTTGAAGCCCTATAACTGAAACTTCCCCTAAATCCAGCTGTTTGGTGTTTAGGAACAATTAAAAGATATGCAGATGCCCTAGTAGAATATATATTAACATCAGAAGACCAATGTAGTTTATCAAATAGATATTTTGGGTGTTTATGTTTAACAACACCAAACAACAGAACAGCAAAATGTAAATCCCGACGTGCAGCCATCTTTAATTGCTTACATTCATTTATGTAAGGCGTAACGTGTGCACGAGGTGGAACATTATAACAGAAGCGTGTACACGCATTTTGTACACGCTGTATAAGACGGTTAGATCTAGCCAACAAACAGTTTCCATACACTACATCTCCATAGTTTAATTTGGAAAGGACCAAAGCTTCACACATTTGAACCCTTACATCTACACTAATAAATTTTCTTATTTTGTAAAGCAACGATAATCTAAAGAAACAGTTTTTAACTATATTAACTATGTGGTCCTCGAAATTTAGAGAACCGTCCATTATCATTCCCAAATTTCTAACTTTACTGACTCTTTCAATATCTTCTCCTTTAATCATAATTCTTGGATTCTGAGCTAAGGTATCGGACATTTGCTTGTTAGTACCCAGAAGAATATATTTAGTTTTGCTCGAATTTAAAACCAGGGAACTTCGTTCTGACCAATCAGCTATAGCGTCAAGATCCTCATTAATTTTATTTATTGCAGAGACAGCATCTTGCGGTTTAAAAGAACAGTAAATTTGTAAGTCATCGGCGTAAATATGATATTTACAATGTTTTATTTTTTGGGATATGTTTGCCGTATATAAAATGAATAGAAGAGGCCCAAGTATGGAACCTTGAGGTACGCCTCGATATAGGTATTTCGGTACGGAAGTGATGGTTGATCCATCCAATTTACGAAGTTGAACTAGCTGTTTTCTGTTACTTAAGTATCCGTTGAACACCATAGTAACATAGCTTGGACAATAGTAAAGGAATGTTAATACAGTCAAATGCCCGTGAGTAGTCCAATAACACTAAAGCAGTACACATACCCTTGTCACGATCTAATATAATATTATCAACCACATCTGTTAAGGCCGTACAAGTACTAACACCCTTTCTAAAACCGGATTGCACCGTAGGAAGAATTTTGTTAAATTCTAAATAAGAAGAAAGCTGTGCATGTACGACTTTTTCAATTACTTTTGATAAAATGGGTAAAATGGATATTGCTCTCAGATCTTTATTTAGAACAGGGTTTGGTATCTTAGGAAGAGGTTTGACAATTGCAGTTTTCCATATTTCTGGAAAACAGCCTGATTCTAGAGATCTATTAACTATTGCTGTAATGACTTTGAGTGTTCTTGGCAACGTAAGAAGAATCATGTCGATATTCAAACCATCTATGCCTTGCGCTTTAGTATCAATGCTCAAAATGTGCTTTTCAATCACCCTTTCGTCCACTTGGCGCAATGAGAAGCTGGAAAAATTAAAACGATGAAATTCATAAAAACTAAGTTCGGATTGTGTAATATTATTCCCCCCTGGTACGTCTAGAAAGTAACTATTAATAGCTTCAGCATCAACAAAGTGGTGAGGAAGTTCTGATACACTTGGCTTATACTGGATCGTTTGTTTTATATTTTTCCACATTGATTTGGGGTCTTTATATTTTAACTGAGACAGTCTATTTATTCGCAAAAACTTTACTGTTTCTCAAGACATCAAAACTCTTTAAAAAAACTGTAATGTAAAAACACTAGTGTGATAATGTAAAGTAAAAAGCACGCGTCTTTAATATGCTTCATTATGACCCTAAGAACGCTGTAATAAGGGCCACTTTATAAGAAAGTGTGTTGAAAAATGTTTATCAACCCAACCCTTATTTCTTATTGATTTTATCTCGAGCATCGATTTCGGGATTTAGTTGATTTTATTTTTGTAAATATTTTGTTTGAAAGTTGTACCTTTGAAAAAAAAAACGCGTTTTTATTTTAACTAGAAGCAGAGTTATTTGAAAAATCCCGGTCAAGTGCGAATAAGACTCGTGCTCTCAGGGTTCTGTACATACCGTTTCAAACACAAACTTATTCCACGACCAGTTTATATGACCAACTTAACTTGACACTGACGATCTATTAAACTCTACGTACCCAAGGGGTCTAAATAAGTTAGTCTTTAATATCTACTTGAATGGTAACTTTTCGATTTTTCCTATACGTATGCTATACGACCTACTTAAGAATGGAATTTCAAGTTTCTAAGACTGGTAACTGGAAGGCTGTCATGATGAGGAGCATTCCATCAGCAATGCAACCGAGGCCTACAAAACTAAAAGTTTAATAATTAAGTATTATGGGTGAAATTTCATTACGACATTATATATATATACTTAAGCACTAGTATAACTAATTTTTTTATGGACAAAATGTATTTTATTTATCACTAGCTTTTGCCCGCGGCTCCGCCTGTGTGTTATTCGGCTTAACGACATGTTTTTTTCCGGGATTAAAAGTAGTCCTTGGTGTAAGTTAGGGTATAATTATATCCATTCTAAATTTCATCCAAATCCGTCTAGCCCCTTCAGCGTGAAAGAGCAACAAACATACACACACACACACACACACACACACACACAAACTTTCGCATTTATAATATTAGTTTGATTATTTTTAATTTATTTAAAATACCAAACATTTCTCTTTTACCTTAAAAAATTTTCCTCGTTTTTATCGCCTGTTGTACAGAGGAACACAACTTTAACTAAAACTTTTGTTGTATAATCAAAGAAGGATACCAGTTGGAATTAAATGAATATAAATTTGATTACAATTGACAGTGAATTTGTCACCTATGACTTAAGTAATAATACTCTAACGCTGTCCCAACGAGCTATAGCGCTGTCCTACACAACAGGATTTTGAAATAATCTTAATTTTGTGAGTAACGAGAGATATATTTATAAGTAATTAGTGCTCTCACAGTAAACACAGTTGACTATTGACCGTGATAATCAATAGACACTTTATTGTACACCCACGAGTTAAAAATAAAGAATAAAAAGTACACAGTATTGTACAAAAGCGGGCTTATTACTAGGACTAGGAGCAATTATTAATAAAATGTACAGGTGGCACAATCAATTAAATATTTGCGAAAGAAAACAATAACCAATAACTTATTTTATATACATTTATAGTGTCAAAATAATAAATAGGTATAAATTTATATACTTAGTTATAAATGCCATTTACATAGATAATAAATACATAATATACATAATACATACATATACCGGGTGACTTTTCGAACATCGTCCAATTTTTTGTAAGCATTAGGTGTTATTCATAAAGGCCATTTTTGAAAAATATTTGCTGGTAAAATTTTCACCTCAACATATTTTTTTCTCAAGATTTTTCGTACAGCGTTGTCACTACACTAAGCTACGAACGGCGAACGGAGAAGGCGCGTAGCCGCGTAGCGCGTGCAGCGCATGGTGTCTACAAACGTAGCCGCGTAGTGCGCACAGCGCATGGTGTCAATAAACGCAATTGTTTTTGGGATAACTTTGCATAGCCGTATCTTAATATTTTAGTACTGGGTAATACTTAAAGAAAAAACACGTATTTCATTATTTTCAATAAATATTTAAAAAAAAAAATTTGGACTATGTTCAAAAAGTCAACCTGTATATAAATATAATACATACAGTCAGTGACATAAGAGCGTACGGGGTGAAAATAAAAAATGGTGGACCAGGGGAAAGGGGGGATGCTACTAATGTATACAGCGGAGCAACGACTCTGATGCACAGTGCATGGTCTCGGGAAAAATATGATTTTTGAGTTCTATCTAGGTTTTGCTATGTAAAAGTGAGACCTAGTCTCAAGCCTAACCTTAGGTCTCTGTGAATATGAGCGCAAAAACTCTTTACTGTTAACCTGTAAGTGCACCTTGTTGTAGCATTGGTTGTAGGTAGCAACATCGATATCAGTAAATTGTTACAGCATTAGAACGGCCACCCGCGACGGCGATAACGCTCTTATCGCTGAACTTAAATGGTATTTATATTAATTCCCTCTCATTCAATTAAATATGTTATCGGGCTCAATTAATCGATCTCATCCTGTCCGTGGGGTTTATTGAAATATTAATAGTTCGGAAAAATGAAACAATACACCATTGTTCGATAAGGTTTGACGTCATACCTACGGTAAGGCATACCTACGGTGAGGCATACCTACGGTAAGGTGTACAGGTACACCTGCGGAGGTAATTAAGTGTTCATCACCTAACGATGGTGTGCATGGACGATTCAACAAAAACCCAAGTCTCTCGGGTTCGCTTGGTAAACTGCTTTGCGGACATGAGTGCACGCTGCAACGCCTGTAGTGGAATAGCTTGTCGGAGCCGAACATCCAAAGAACATACGACATAGTCGAGTAAGACTGCAGGTCACGTAGCAAGACTGCGTGCATACTCAGCATGCCGGGGTGCTTGCAGTTAGAGTTGAAACAATCGTTGGTTGCATTTGTACCGTAACGAGCACCTACTGAAGCATACCTATACTTTTTTCCATACGGAGCATGATTGTGCTAGCTAACAGAAGTTAACACAGTGTATGATATCACTCCCGTAATAAAATATAAAACTGTATGCATTATCCTTATCAATTTTTTCCTTTTCAGCTGAAAATAACTGGGTATTGCCGATATGTATTACCCGTTGACATCATCGATATTGCGCCATTTTACCACAAAATACGTTTCTCTACCTAATTTGCTTATCAATTCTGTCGTTACTGCGGTACACCATGATGTCACGGTATTTGAATTATCCCTCATTAACGAGCTTATTCAAGTGGGAAAAAATTCGCGATAATTATGGAATGCCAACAACCAGTCCTTATTAGGTAGTTTTCGGGTTAGTATGGAGGAAAGTACATATACAATCAATCATTAGCACATATACACTCGCCATAATCACAAGGTTGTGTACAATCGATCAGTCTTAACAAAATCACCATGTCATCATTCACAAAATCACCATCCACCATGAGCGGAAACTCTGGAGAAGCCGTTCATCGAGACAACGGGGAAAAATCTCGGAAGGAGCAAGAGCGCGCGGAAGAAGAAGAAGAAAAGCGCAGACAAGACTTGGAGCGTGAGGAGAGAAAACGTCAGAAGGCAGAGCAGCGGCGACTGGACAGGCACTTGATGCAGTATGCAGCAGCTTTGCGTCAGCAGGCATCGTGGCGTGGAACTCTCAACCAGCCAAAGTAGTGCTAATCATAGATATGATCATTTGTTTATATAATAAGTATTAGGTATTTGTGTACATCAGTATTAAGTATATTGTGTATGTGAGTGTTTGTTTTTGAAAATAAAAAAAAAACTTGTTCCTGATACATAGTTATTTCATTTCAAAATGCATGCCGACTTACAAATGTCACGACATACCAGTTTCCTTCATGATACTAGATATTTAGGTAGTTAGTTTAATAATGATAATAATATATTGTACTAGTTCTATCCACTAAGATGTTGTACAATCTACATCCATGCATAGATAACCGTGGTCACTACACTTTGTAACACGATAGAGGGGCACCGCGACATGCTATGCAGCAATAGGTAGGTACGGTGCAGTGTTTAGGTAAGGTATCTGTCATACCATAGTCCTAACATTACAGGAATCATGAAAAGTATACATATTTAGAATTATGTTTTGTACATCATTATAGTCTAACCAAACCTGTAAGCTATACAATGACAAATCTTAAGTATAAGTGAGGTGTATACATGTATGAAGCACACGTGTATGTCCCGGTAATTTTCTATGGTCACTCATCAGTTTTGATTTCGTTTTGAAATACACGCTGCCAGTTGGATACAGATCATAAAATGAATATAGCACGGGTTTTCCCGAATACTTCAAGACAGTGCCAACTAAACGTGGGTTGCCGTAATACGCTGAAGCTACTTACGTTCGGCCGGCAGCCTGTAATAATATTTCGATGAAGGTCCCGTCGTCTTATCATATTTACCTATCTTTTGAGTAGTGACACATAGTTTGTTCCATATTTAAACGATAGCGTGCCATGTGGTCATACGTATTATCGGTTCATAAGGAGTTATAGATGTAACGCCAATTGCCACCAGTCTTTGTCATAATACTGTTTGCGGGTTACACGCAGTTATTCATGGATATAAAGTTAAGAAAAACCTTATTTAGACGTCTCATATTCCTGTATGGTCGGCTCCATACCTAAACGTCGCAGATACACGTACTCAGAGGCGAATGCACACTCAGGCCTTGCTCAAGACATATGATAAGCATATGCCAAGCACAGTTTGAGATAACGGAGCTTTGCATCCCATGTGCACATAACGCTAATCATCACGCCTTGCAACTTATCTACGTTAGTGATGTGACGTGCTATGCAGCGGCTAGTAGCACGTTAGCTAGACGTTACATCTGGTGCAGTCCAAGCTTGACTTGATTGTATCTAACATAGAGTGGTCATGAGAGAAACTAAATTTCAACTTGAAGCAACGTCAGAGGGAATGATCTCAGTACCTTACCTGCACAACTCTCCATCATCCTACACTCATAGGGGTACAAGAAAAAAAAAGTAAACATATTATAAACACAAATATTTATTTTAATAAGCGAACTTCACATTGCAGCAGCATTGCTGCACTATTTAGCACTATTATCACTGATGTTGCGAGCCGACTGCAGCAACATTTCTGTGTCCGTCCGGTCACCCGTCGAATAATATAGTAAGATTTGCAGATCACCTTCATGCACTTTCTGGATGACCTCTCTGAAGATTTCTTGGGATTCTTTCAGCAGAATCGCCGGGACCATGTACTTGGTTATCCACGCAGAGACGTGCGCCGTGCAGAAATGATGAAAGTGCTGTGGGATCCTGCACTCACGTCCCGGTGGTACCACTACATTAGGCCTCTTGCCGCAGGAGCAGGTGTCCCCGGCGACCGCCTTGCACTTCGAAAAGCGAATCTTCGTTTCAACAAACTCCAGTATAGTGGGCAGCCTCACGAGATCCCTCTCACCTGGCGGCGGCCCCCAAAATAAGGGCATGAGCCAGTCCCAGTTCACCAGCAGACGATCTTCTTCTGGCCTCGTCGGATCAAAGTTGTAGCGGACGGGGCATGGCTTCCCGTTAAGGAAAGTCAGGTCGTCCAGCTGTCGTTCCGCCTGAAGAAACTGTTTGTTTGCTTTGTTGAATTGCAGAATTTCGCCGGGGCTGAAAGGGGCCTCCTCGGGTATAGAAGGCCCGCGCCTCGTGAAGGTGTCCACCGGGAAACTGAGTATTCTGTCTTGGGACTGCATCTTGAGTTCTGGATGGATGTCACGGGACTCCTAAGTCTATATGATGTTCTTTCGGTAATGTTGACCGTGTAGTGTCTAGCGACTGACTGCCCGCATAGCAATTTATACCACTCCAGTTGTTTATCGTACCGAAAAAAGAAAACAATATAGGGATTGATATTCAATTTGGAATTCCCACAACCTCGCGTGCGGGTTATCGTTTGGCGCGGTAATCGGATCATTCCTAAAATAAACGAGTGAACATTAAAATATTCTTGGACCACGTCAGTCAAACTTTCATCCTTATGAAAATAGACGATTTACAATTCATCCTGCGCTCCCATACTGGGGCCCCGGGAGTCACTCACGTGTTCACATAGTCACTATAGATCGTATCTCATACCTACGATAAAAATTACGCTACCAATTTGGGACATCGATAACAACGTTTAATTGCTGTACTCGATGCATTGTCTTAGCTCGCAACACCATAATCTAAATGCCCGGCATTCACAGGGAAAACCAGTTCAAAAGTTTTTACCTTTAGTATACAGGTAAAACATACCTATTAAGCACATACGGCATTGTGTGTGCGATAAGAGCGTGTCTTAACAACGACAATGATGCAGATCGGATGCAGTTTTAGTAGGGTGAAACAACTAGTATGTGACTCTTGACCGAATACTGATAACACAGAAGATGTAAACAAAATAGACGGGGTTTCTCCAAAACGAGAAACTGTTAGGTTATCGGGCGACTTAGTAATAAGGTATGTAACTCGTGTAAAAGCAATGCTGAGACCACGTCAGCCGATATTTAGATACACGTCGCACTTAGGTATCATCCCACTTTAGTACTCCTGTTTGAAAAAGAACTACAATTATAGCACTAGTGGATCTTGTGAGTGCCCGCTATGAATGCTGCGCTGCAGTCCAGCGTCATGCTCACATTATGCAAAAGTGGCAAAGCGGTGTATGGCCTATGAGATGCGGGTGACCGCTGCATGGCAACAAAGCAGATAATTCTACAAGAAGTATGTTTATTCTAGGCGTTCTAGGTATCGTTCCGTGAGAACGTGAGCTGTAGGTTTCTGGCAATTCGGCCCCAGCTTGGATGCTGATGCTGCGGCCCCAGCAATTCATGTTACCTGCTGCTTTGACCCATACTCATACCACATTAGAGGCGGCACATACGAAAAAAGTCAAAATTTTCGGAAATGCATCTGACCCCTATGCACTATAGAATCTTCATCACTGAATACGAAAATAGTACCCTTGCCTT
The DNA here is from genome assembly GCA_910592155.1 of Ypsolopha scabrella. Lineage (NCBI taxonomy): Eukaryota > Metazoa > Arthropoda > Insecta > Lepidoptera > Ypsolophidae > Ypsolopha > Ypsolopha scabrella. The sequence continues at coordinate 9,155,498 of OU342975.1, read as the reverse complement.
ACCTAGATGTTTAATTTTGAAGTTATAGACCGTACGCTACCGTGTCATTGACTGTATATATAAATCAATGTAATGAATAAATTAAAAAATAAATAAATAATGTAATAAATGTAATGAATAATACCAATAGACTGAGTGATAAATGAAGAAAATGAAGGCGACAGATCTCAGAGGGTAATTCATTCCAAAGACAAACGGCCTTGACCGCAAAGGATTTCCCATAAGCAACAGACTGTGCTTGGGAAAATTCAGAAGTAAATTCTCTCTGCAGCAGTTTAAATTTACTATGAAGATATTCAAGAGCGGAAGGATCGTTTAAAACGTTGTAACTATAGAAGAATTAAGATATGAGTATTCCTACGAAGGCGAATTGGGAGCCATCTTAAATGAGCACGAAATTCAGAGATAATGATTATACTTCTGCAATCCGTAAATAAAACAAATGCACAGGTTTTGGAGACGTTCAAGTTTGCTCAGTAGCTCCTCTGTTAGGTCTAGATAGCTTACATCAACGTAATCGAGAATTGGGAGCAGTAGCAGTAGAGACTGTGCCAGCATAATTTTGATTTGGAATGGAAGAAAGAACTGCAGCCACTTGAGTGAGTGGTAAGCCCCAAACATTTTCTTACTAATGGCGCCAATTTGAGGAACCCAGGATAACGTGTATAAATTATCGTATCGTATAAACGATACCTAAAATGAGTTTTTTACACCAATGACAAAAGGAATAACTACACTGTCATATTTAATTTGTGGTGCAGTATTTAAGTCTAATTTTGCCAACATTCTCGATGTACCAAAAATAATAGACTGTTATTTACTAGGATTAAGTAATAAGCCAAAAGATTTATTCCATTCAAAAATGGTGTTTAAAGTTCAAATTTATTAGGTCAATCGCACTATTAATGTCGTCAATTTTGGTGCCTGTATAAAGTTGCAAGTCATCGGCATAGAGGTGGTAAAGAGAAGAAAGGTGGCTAGCCAGGATATTTATGAACAAATAAAAGAGTAAAGGAGATAAAACGCCGCCTTGCGGGACACCAGCAGTAACTAGACACCAGTCCGAACAACCAATATCCGTGCGAACACACTGCTGATGACCTTTATGGTATGACTCGAACCAAGCAGTTGCTGTCGGAGATACGTTAAGCGAGCGTAGTATACATAGCAAAATGTCAAAATCAACGGTATTGAAAGCGTTGCTAAAGCCCAACAACGTTACAACAGTGATCATATGATTATCCATATTTTCTCTTATGTCGTCAGTAATTATAACAGGAAAGGAAAGTTGTTCATGAACGAGTCATTCTAGAACTTTTGAGAGTAAGGGTAGAATTGATATGGGATGGAACTGTGATGAAAATGGGGGATTACTTACCTTAGGGAGAGGTATAACAAACGCTCTTTTCCAAGAGGTGGGAAAAGTACTGTAAATAAGAGAGAAATTGAGGATGTTGGTCATGTGGGGGAGGATGATGTCAATTATGGAAATTATAATTTATGGGCTAATATCGTCAAAACCAACAGCTTTACTTGTAATATATAGTATGCAGCGCTTAACATCACGATCAGTGGCAGGCTTAAAATTAAGAGCAGAAAAATCAGGGGCTGGCTAGTTTAAAAGGTGTGATAAAGTATTGTTTTTAGCTGTTACATCTAACACAAAAGGAGGAGATGGGTAATGGTTGCTTAGAACAGTTAGATCAAAGTCCGTAGAAGCATTAGTTTGTGATTTGCCAATGCCCAATGATTTAAGGAAATGCCACAGTTGTGAACTATCGCTGGAGTTTTCTATGCTAGAGTGGGTGTGTCGGCGTTTGGCATCCCTACTTCATTATACAGGTCACAATTGCTGTCAGTCGGATTGTTTTTATAACGAAACTTCGCAAGGGGTCCCTTTGCCATAAAAGATTTAATTTGATCAGTGAGCCATGGAGCTGGGAGTCAGGATGATACGGAGCGTGTTTATCAAACAGTTGTTATTAAACCGTTTGACTCTAGTATCAACAGCCTGTATAAGATCAAGCTCATCCCAATCAATTTTCAGGGCAATTTCACACAGTTTCTGTAGATCCATTCTGTTAAAATTAGGCTGCAGAATTGTACGCTTTTTGGGCTTAGGGGTGCGAACCTTGTAAGAGAGAAAAATAAGATCATGATAAGAAAAGCAGTCGGCACTGAGTTAGCCGTGGTTACTTACAAGGTCAGGAGAAGAGATCATCATGAGGTCTAAGAGAGTGGGGGCAGAGTTAGGTGGATGATGGGTGGCTTGCAGGGGTAAGATAAAAAGAATTTTCTCTGAAACTTATTATTGTAGGACCTTATATATTTGTCCCGCACAACAGTTTTAGTTTTACTTTTTTTTTGCAATGTCTGACCAATGTAAATCTAAGCAGTTATGTGAAGAAGTACCGCGAGAAAAAAAACTGAAAACACGTTCCAACCGTCAGATCTACTTGTAATGATAGTCTCGTCAATTATTAAAAGCAAGACAGTGTTAGCATCCAATAGTATAAACTATTGCCCGATATCACTTGCTACAACATATGCAAAATTATTTGATTCAGTTCTATTAGTTTTACTGATTTCGCAATTTTCACTTTAAAACAGACATAAATACTATATTCAGAGAAAAACGTCCCATGCTTTCTCAATTTAAGCCGCGCCTTTGATAGAGTGGACCAGGAAATTCTTTGGAATAAATTGCGTGAGAGAAGTTAATCCAGACTTGATCAACATCCTTGCTAGCTGGGACGTAGATCAAAAGAACATGGGATAGATGGTGCGGGGACTGCGGGGCGCTGTCAGAGCAATTTGTGTTGCCGTGTGGGGTGAGACAGGGGGGCCTTACGCCCCCCCTCCACTTGGTCTTTAAGCTGTATGTTGATGCTTTGATTAGTGAGCTTAGGGGGACTCGTGTTGGATATCATAACGGCGGTGAGTTGTATACAATTTCAGCTACGAGATGACAGCAGCTCTGAGACGTATCTTAGCAATCTGCAAGAGGTACGCAGCTGAATACAAGTTGGACTACAATACCGCAAGTATGTGAGTATGGTGTTTTTGGAAATGCGATTTAAAACGGCCATCATATTAAAAACCTATCCCTTTAATTCCAAAATAATAAATAAAAACACCTCAAAACTGCGAGTTTTCTGAGCGGCCCGCTTCCAGGATAAGCATGTGAAAATGAAAGCGTTGGACCAGGACAGATTTCTCTGGATAACCTAGCCTTAATGCAGAATTAATTAATAACGAATACTGTGTTTATCAAATTTGTACTCGTCCTGCAATACAGGCGGCTAGTCCAGCACAACAAATGTGATTTTTTTTTCAATAAAAAATTTCCTACTGTTTTTTATGTAAGCCAAATTACTTCTTCGACTTTAAATTTATCTGTGGTAAATATATTGTTTCATTTGACGTTACGAATTCGCGAGGAATGGCAGACTTGGTAGTTTCGCCGGCCCGCACTACAGGCGAAGTAAAACGTCTGTAAATTCTTTATAATTGAGTATATCTAGATATATATACATTATATATATACATTATACAATCGTTCAAAGTTATATTGTTACGAAATGCTAAGTATAAACCAGAGGCGTTCCAGAGTAAATGTTTTATTTTACTTCAAACACTGAAAACATCGTACGAAAGTCCCATACAACAATGTGGACTGCTCCATGAGCTAATTTCTATGAAATTAATTACGTGAAGGGTTGTGAAGGGCAATATATTTTTTCTTGTTGAGTTAGAAGTCTGATTTTTGACAGCACAAGCAGCAGACAAGTGTACTACAAAAGTTTACCTTATTAACTGTCTAAAGATAGCTACATATCACAGTTGAGGAAAAACAGTTCTGAATAAACTGAGCCCATAGTTTCTCTGCGTATTTAACGTAGAGATTAAAATATAATCTCAAATGAGTTTGCTATTTCTAATGCGCTTCTTTGTAATTAGGATTAGTGATGCAAGTAGGAAAACTTATTGCAAATATTTCCTTACAGGAAGCAAAGAAGACATTATCAAGTAGATGTTGATAATGAAACATAGTCTATGAGGTCACGACAAATATGGTCGTACATACTTATGTAAGGTGACTTTATTTATTCAGCAAAACTCATACTGGAGGCTTGGCAAGTGATCAGTAACACGGATCGATAACGTAATCGGATCGTAGTAATTGACTCGGGGCTGGGCTTGCGTTTGTAAGGAACACGAAAAGAATAATTTACGAATTTCACAAAAAGGGTCATCGGATCTTGTTACTGAACACTTACCGAGTCTTCAGTAAGAATTTGGCTGCATAAATTAAAGTCACCTTAATACACCCTCGCCTGTCGAAGCAAAGGGGTAGGCAGATACTACAGATATCCATCTGCTACGATCCTGATACATCTCTTTCGCCTCTTCCACGTCCATCAATCTAGTCCTACAAGCTTCTTATTCTGGGTGCTTTAGACTTTGCCCTTCATCAGTAGGATGTCGACGATTTGGTTGGCATACGTCTTAACATCCGTCCGTCGTCGGCCCGACCGAGCTTTATGATTCACTTATTACATTTCTTTTGTATGTGTATTGTTTAGCACCTAACAGGTTGTCTTTATGCGACCGGCTACAAAAGTCTACCCACATTTTTGTACACTTTCAGTAATTACGATACAGCGCAAAAGTATAACATAAAAATAGCAGTAACAAAATAAGCAGTAGGTAAACCTATTTAACCTATTTAAGTTTTACACGGGAAAATATTCTTTTCACGAAATTTCAAAAGGAATTTAAAAGACAATACCAAAAATTGGCTACATCCCCTCCAAACGCAACAGCTCATGGCCTTTTTGAGGCATAATGTTGTTTTTGTTGCTGACGATGTTGGTCCAATAGCAGCAAAAAGAAATTGTACAAAAAACCGGAATTTTTGTACAGAACATCTAACACGAAAGTACATACGTTATTGTCACAATACATGAAGCCAAGAAGACGAAAGCATGGGTAATCAAATCACCTTTTTTGTTGAAGATATTCATTCAAACATTTTATGTAAGTTTTATTGAACGACATTTTACTATGTAGAGTACCTACTCATATGTATAAAAGCAAAACAGTTCTAGATAAAGACCTCTTTAATTTTATTGACCACACAAAAGGCTTTTAAAAACCATAATCCCGACCGGATAAGACTATCACTGGATACAATACAACTCGTTTACAATTTTACATGCCTACAAAATCTGTGAAAGTCGTATGGATGAAATAAATCTAATTTCACGTGGCGTGATCGCGCTCTACATCTATTATTGTTCTTTAATTGTTATCGATTTATAACTAAACAGGTTTACAAAACAGTTTTATAAGTATCGCGATAGAAGAGCTTGTATGACTACATCCCAGATGGTGAACTAGATTGATGGATGTGAAATAAGCGAGAGGTGTGTCAGGATCTGTGCAGATGGGAGATAGGCATGAGTATTATGTATGTATAAAACATTTTGCCATTATTGGTTTGCTAATATAATAAAGCCAATTCTAAAGGCTTTAATCTTAGTTTCAGTGCTGTTAAAACTTGAAATTTTCCAAAGTAATATAGCTTCTCTTGCTAACACTAAAGAACTATTTTGGAATGAAGAAAATTTAGTTTTGACAGCACTGAAGTTAAAATTAAAACCTTCAGAAACAGCTTTATTGTCTTACAGTTATAATTATAACTTTGGACATAATAAAGTAATAAAAATTCATTTATTATTTTATTATAAGTCAAACCTTTTACCAGGTGGTAGAGCTGATGCCGGGCTCGACTGTGGAGGTACCACCATCTTACTCGCAGATCCTCCCGAAGTTATTTGGGGGAGAGTAAGAGAACAGCTCTCAGGCAAAACCAGGCGGCCCACCATTGCCTGGGACCGATGGATGGCGGTATATCCATCCCCAATTGCCAGGCCTTATCCAAAACAGACTAGTGACGGGCAGCGGCGTCACTAGTGCAAAGGTTCCGGCACCGCGCTCACCTACCCACCTGCCCAGCGTGTGTGAGTATGGGCATTTCTTCCAGGAGGACCGCCAAGAGTGGCTAAATCCTGGAAAGGCCTATGTCCAGCAGTGGACGAAACAGGCTGATGGATGGATGGAAGTCAAACATTACTTTAGGGTAATTATAAAAGTCAAAAACAATTAATTAATTAATTTTAAATAAGTATTGTTGGTGTTTCAAATTTAATGTATCATAGAGACCCGGTAAGTACACTAATTTTGAGATTAACATATTAACTTTGAACATTGGATGGATTCGATTGACGGTTCTTGGTGGAATATCATCTTCAATAAATTGAAGATTAACTTTGCCACAGTATATTACTTTAATTATACAAACACTGCCATAATCTGTGGATTATGATTTTATTTCTGCGTATTCAAACATTCTGATAACATAGCCTCATGCATGGCCAGCTCCTCAAGGTAGAACCGAATTTTCCGGTCATCTTAGATACTGATCAACATTTTTTTTATCTTCATGGCATCCTTCGCATTAAGGATAGACAGATTGACCTTCAAGTATAAGGTCAAAATAGCTCAAGACAGGTTTCGTTACCAAAGTCCAAATTGACACTTTGCCAAAAATGCCGCGTTATTTAATTCATCATTTAACTTATTTGTTAACTGTATTTATTTTGCCGTTATGTTTACTCTAATTTTATTATTTGTCTTATTTATTTTGATATTTTTTATTAGGTATAGATAGATCTGGGTCTACATTACACTGATGTATGATTCCCATGGGAATTTTATAATCAATCTATAATTTATTTATATTTTATAATAAAAAATTATCATTTTTATTGTCAATGCAACTGATGCTGAGCCCAAGAGGGCTTGGAATAAATAGGTATATCTTGCTTTAATTTATTTATGTGTATAAATATTTATAATTAAATCCCTAAATCGTCTACATCATTATTGGCTGAAAGAAATCAGTTCATGTGATAAGTCCGCCTTTGTACAAAATTATGTTTTTAAAACTTTGCTTTTTTTTAAATTATTATCTTATATGTACAAATATAAGGTCCTACAATAATAAGTGAAAATAATCTTAGGGTAATCATGTATCGTTCACTGTAAAAGAAAAGAAGTTTTTTGCTCAAATAATTTTTACACTTTTCTGTTCAAAGTGGTTCATCAGCTTACTAAATTTCTATGGAAAAGTGAAAAAAAAGATAGAACAAAATTTTTTTCTGGTTGTATGTGTTCTATTGGGGATACTCTATCGTCTCTTGAATTTTTTTCACTTTGAATTGTAGGACCTTATATTATAGGTATAGACGATCCATTAATTCATGTCTGTAGTACGTGTACATGCTTGGGAGTTTTGAAATTGAACTTTTACTTAGGTTACAATGAAAAATACCAAAATAAATGGTTTTTAGGTAAAATTAAGCCAATACCAGAGAAAAGACAACCTAGTACTGAAATTACAATTAATAAATATATTTTCTTTAGTATAAAATAAATGTATATAACTTTTATAGCTTGTTTTTTATTTTTATTTTTTATAATGTAGTAATATACACACACAAAAAACATTTCAAGATATATTTCGGACCCTACTGGGCCCGGCATCAGTTGATATAATAATGACATTTACAATGAAATGATGGCACATAAAATGACATGGTGACAATTAGTATTAAAAAGAGATCAAAAAAGAAAATAAGAAAAGAGACTAAGAAAGGAAGAAAAATAAATAAATCTACCTAACTACTTTTAAATAGTACTAATATATAATATATATTACTAATAGGATTAGGTTGTCAATATAATTGCACAATTGAATTGGTTAAAGATAAGAGATTTTCTGATATGATATTTTGATAGTAATTATGATTTATTCAATACAAAAATCGTGGTAAACTGGCGATATTAATCGAGAAAATTTTAAATAAATAGGAATGATACCATGATTGCAAAAACCGAATGACAGCCATCTGCTTCATGCTTCTTTCTTAACCGGTTAATCTTAAGTTTATCATCAAACATAAAATTAGCCGTTACATAAGTACTACATATGTATATCTACATATAAATCTATTATTAATATACAAGGTGACATTAATTTATGTAGCCAAATTCACACTGAAGGCTCGGCAAGTTCTCAGTATTAAGGTTCAATGACCCTCTATGTGAAATTCATAAATATTTTTTTCGTGTTCCTTACAAACACAATTGGGACATTTTATTATGCAAAATTAGCTAAAATTGGCTATCGATCCGTAATACTGATTACTTACTAAGTTTCCAGTATGGATTTGGCTGCATAAATTAATTTCACCTATTTATCACGACTCTCGGGAAACATAGAGCCTATAAACTTGTGGCAGGCTAAGGATTTTGTGACACAGCTTGGTCTTTGATACGCCTTCAGCGCAGACGCAGCTGTGGGAAAGGCTAGTGACGAATAAGTTTAAATAATGCAATGTTTAAAATCACATACCGTTCAGCTAGTATTTAATCCAAATAAAATATCACCGACAACGTTCTTATCCAAATTCTTCGACACTTAATAACACAGACCGAGTTCACAGTATATTTTATGTGCTTGGTGAATACGAGTCTTACATTGTCACGAAATATTTATTTGCAATTATTTCCGAGTGTAAATTGAAGCGGAGCCGTCTTGGTTGCGGCAGGCTCACTGAGAAATGATTACGCTACGCCACTCGCGGCGATTTGAGCGCAAATGGATAATGAGCTATCATCTTCACTTGTTCGGGTGTTGTGTAGCACGTGCTTGCTGCCTCCGAAACGTGCTTATTTACTGTCAAGAGATTACTGATCCCAGCGAAGTATAAGAACCGGACAAGTGCGAGTCGGACTCGCGCACTCAAGGTTCCTTACCACCACACAATACGGGTATGGAACCCTAAAAATATTATGTTAAACTAAAATGCTACAATTTCGAGGTCTCGGGAATAATTTTTTTAAATTATTTATCGTGATGAAGGCTATAGTTACACGTATTCTGTGAAAATTTCAACTGGCTACCTAAAACGGTTAAAGTAGAGTCATAGAGTAGACCCATTTGACAGACGGACAACAGAAACTTAGTAATAGGGTCCTGTTTGGTGTCGTTCGGGTAAGGAACCCTAAAAAGCGTATAGATTTATTATATAGTTAACTCGTAGAAAAAACTCGTTCATATGAACAACATTTTCTATGAGGGTTATGTAAAATTCTCAACAGAGTGACTTATACAAGGTGACAATTATTTATGCAGCCTAATTCATACCAGAGGCTTGGTAAGAGATAAGTACAACAGCTCAAAAAAAATATTGCGTTATAGGAATAAGAAAATTTTGACTTTCCATTGTATTGACTCGGGGCTGAGCTTGCGGCAGTTGGGCAAAGGATAAAAAAATATTTTCGTATTTTCCAAAAAGGGTCATCGAATCTTGATACCGACTACTTACCGAATGTTCCGTGTGAATTTGGCTGCATAAATAAATGTCACCTTATATTGCACCAGTCGGCTGATCATCGTGAAAATATGAAAAATGATACAAGTGAAAAAAATCGTCCAAGTGCGATTAATACTCGCGCCCTTCGGGTTTCGTGCCATTCCAGTGAGTTATTATTAGACTTAAATACCTAGTTTGAACAAAAAGTACAAACTGCATAATTTTATTGGTAAGTAACCCTAAAACTACATTATAATCGGCATTATTTAAATACAGTTTATGGCACATTCTCATAATATACAGAAAATTACAAATCCCTAATTAATTTAGTTTCTAAGATAGACCCCCTAACAAAAATGGTCTAAACTAACAACTTTGACGATTAAAAAAGAATTTTTATTTGTTCTCTACTCAACAGAGATCTGTGGTCACAGACCAGTCCATGTATGTGGTTCTAGACAATGACATCCCACATGCCAGGGCTCAGACGAACAAACCAACTGGACAGGCCACCAACAGGCGAACCCCTCTGCCAAAGGTATAATCCCCGCGGGCATACCGGTTCTATAAAAACGATAGTTGTCCCTGTGTGTGAATGTGATTGTGTGCGTATAGTTTAAGCTAGTGTTTGAGTATTTTGTAGTGTGCGTGCATCGTGACGCTGCCTCGTCCCCCACCGAAAATGACAGACTTTTTTGCATAAAATTAGCTCCACTGCAGTTTGTTTTTTCCTCCAAGTGCTAGGGTAAAAAAAAACTTTTTTTATTGAATTTTTATATCCGGTTTTGGGTCAACATTTACACAAAATATCCAGATCCATAACTCATTCTGTCTACGAACTGGAGACCCGTGACATACGGACGGAAAGACGGACGGAGGGACGGATAGACAGCAGAGAAAGGGCTCCGGTTTGTCTTTTAGGCGCGGTACCCTAAAAAGTAGCAAATTTTCCTTTTTCTTCATGGCAAAAGTTGTTCACATTAACAAGTATCACTTTTAAGTTTTGCCAACTAATGTTATTTAACCTTATATTCAAATCAACCTAATAGTCTAACTATCCACAGAGTTTCTTGATATTTTCTTGTTGTTGTCAATATGTTATCAGCTGATCAAATAGCACTGAATGGAAATTGTCCAATTGTTTCAGAACCTATAATTAAAACAAACAATTATTGCTTATTATAATATAACTTGCTCAGCTGATGATTGTTCATGGAATTAAAAAGACGAATGGGTAATGCAGTGTTTGATAATGCATAACATAAAAACCGAAACCGATCAATCGAGGTCAGGGCTACCTCCTTGCCATGAGAAAGAACATTGAAGACAATAGACTGGGAGCAACGGAGAAAAATATCATCTCGTAAGTTTGATAGATATTTGATGTTAATTTTATACAACCGAACTCTTTATACTCTGGTCTTTCTGTTACATACTACATATGTCCACCATGTTAGTGAGCTAATCATTGTTAAAGTAACACCATTACGGGTTACCCACTGAGATTCATGTCTCGTCCACACTGGCGATATTTAAGAAGAATGTCAGATCTCACTATGAGAATTCTATAGGTTGGTAGTCTAGTCTAGTCTCTCATTTACATTAAGTCTATTAATATAATAATATATACTTATATATATATATATATATATATATATATATATATTATAAATAAACATATATATATTATATATATATGTGTGTATTTATTTATATATTCTTGTTTATTTATGCACGTAAGTTTATGGTATTTATTATACTGTAAGTTATAATAGGTAGGCAATATTGTTATAATATATCTACAAGTATTTTGATTCATATTTATTATATATTGACATTATTGAATTTTACTTTATGTATTGAATTTTTATTATATTATTATATAATATTTATATTATAAGTTAATAGTTATTATAACTTCTTCACGACCCAAAGGTTGGCTGGAAGAAATCGCTCTTAGTGATAAGTCCGCCTTTGTGTACAATTATGTAACCAAACTCTGTTTTTCTTTTTGTCTTTTTTGTACAATAAAGTGTATTTCATTCATTCACCATTTTATCAACTTAAACGACACTTATCGAATAAGATGCGACGAAGGGCGGAGCGAGGGGGACCGCGTTAGGTTGCTTGCGATTATAAATTCAGGAGCGGAGCGAAGCGACTCCTGTTACGACATAAAAAATCCGTCGGTTCCTAAATTTATGTACATAAATAACCTCTCCTCGCTTCGCTCGTCATCGTCGCATATTTTTACTTTTTGTTGAAAAGCAACCAAATCATGCAGTGAGGTATTAATTCGATAACCCATATTCCACGTAAGTCCGAAACATTCGGCAAAGCGTGATTCGATTAATCATACTTTCAGCGTATTTTTTTTTTTGCATTTTATACTACAGATTATTTGTACCGTTGTAAAGACCATTTCACGTGAAGACGTGAAACAACGCAAATGCAAAAAATTTTTTTGTAATTTTTGGCCAGTACCTCCCGGTCTAAAAGTTTTTACCTCATCTTGTTTACGCATTGACGAAACTCGAAAATTTTCCTTTCCTTTTCCTTTTATTAATACATCTGAAATGAAAATATTCTTCCTTCTTGATAGTTATGAATAAGATACTAAGATTTTATTGTTGGTGTTTACATTTTTCAATAATTTACAAGCACATATTTTTATCACTTTAAATCCAAGACTTTTTTTATTTGTTGCGTTTGTTTTCATTTAATTTTTTTTAATGATTATTTTGTATGCTGTTTTGTGTTTTTTTATGATTATTTAATTTCTGTTATTTTAAGATGTATATTATAATTTATAGTTTATTTCCAGTTAATTGAATAATTACTTAGGTGTTTCTCGTTAAAAAAAAAAAACGAACATGCTATCAATTTTTATGTGTGACCAACTGTACCTACATATAAGGTTAAATAATAATAGTCAGCGAAACTCAAAACATAAGTAGTACTGGTCTAAATGAACAACTTTTTATATCGGGGCTAAGCGAAATTCGCAACTTTTTTTCACTTCCTCTCATACAAATTGACCATATCAGTCGTCTGGTTTACTAAGAGAAGGCGAAAAATTATTTTGAGATGTTTGAATAGTCCCCATAGAAAAAGTTGTTCATATAGACGAGTACTACCTATGTTTTGAGTTTCGCTGACTATTATTATTGAACCTTGTATAAGAAAAACGAAACAGCAAACCACAAAACCAAATCATAAAATAGGTAGATGTGAATAAAAAACAATATGTGGTTTCTCATAATTTTATTAGATTATGATGTTTGAGAGAACGGCCGTGAGAAGCTAACGTAGATATATTATTGTATAACAATCTCGGAGGCAATAACGTTGTTCAATCAACTTATAATTGCATTTCAACATAACACTGCGCCTTCTACCAATGTATTTGGTATGCATATTACAGAAAGGAATTCCTTTACTAAATTAGTAAATAAATATAATAGCTCATACATAATTTTAAACTGGTAGAGTGCAACCATTAAATGAACATTAACTAACTACGAAGACAAGTTCCTGGTGACTGTGAACGATTACCATTGTTTTTATCACATCCATTTATTTTAGAGCAATTTTAATCATAAAACTGACGGATGGCAGTTTACTTGTTCTACTCAATCAATCTGTATCATTATAAAATGTGTGTCACTTCCCTGGCTATCACTCATTTCAAGTTGGATTAACCGCCCCTATTGTGTTATAAATAGTTATTTCATTATTCATCTAAAGCCCAATTGCTTTAATAAAAACCATACGTTTATTATTCCTAAACTAATCATATCGTCACATAAACATTCAATTACCTATTTAGAATGATGCCTTTTAGCCACAATCCTTTATCTTATCCAGAGCGATACAAAAATAAAAATACAACTCTGCCGTAAGCCGTCAGTCTAATTCTCATCGTAGAGTGGAGTGCCGTCTCCAAGCGACATAGACCTCGGAGAGGTGTTGGTGTGAGGGGTGGACCTCACGGAGGGCGCTCGAGACGACCTGCCTGAGTGTCCGTGCCCGTGGGGCGTGGAGCGCGCGTCGTGTCGCGGGGTCGACCTCATGTCGTGGCGCGGCGTCGACCGGGGAGTGCGGCTCGACTGTCGCGGGGTCGACATTCCCTCGCTACTCCTGGGCGTCGATGGCGTATCTCTGACCGTTCTGTGCCTGACCCAGTCTTCGGCCGCTTTCTGCCAGTCGGACGGCTCCGTGTGGCCGTACACCGGCGGCATTTGCACCGGAGGCTGCGACCGCGAGTGGCTCTGATGATGCGTGGTGTGCCGCGGCATCGCCGGCGTGAGGAAGTCCGTTTGGCGCGGAGTGGTCGCGAACGGTGTCATGTACGGGGTCTGCGCTGATGGCGTGTACGGAGTGTTGATGTATGCGGGCCCGGGGGTGTGCGCGGGGGTGTGGAAGGCGGGTGTGTGCGCCGCGGGCGTGTGGTACATGCTCGACATGCCGCCGTGCGGGGTGCGCAGCGCGGGCGTTCTCTGAGCGGGAGTCCCGCTAGGCGGCGGCTCTCTGAAATGCTCCTTGAACCATTTCAGTAACCCGCTCAACGAGTCGAACATTCGCTGCCGGAACTTATACCCGTCCGGCGAGACTGAAACGTACTCGTGCCTACACCTCGAACTAGGTAAATACGACAGTAAAAACCTTCCTGGGTAGTTTTTGGCAGCGGAAATGATGTAGTGGATTTTGTTAGGGTTCTTGGCCTTGTCTTCCTTGAGGATTTCTTCGGCTTTGTCCCGGATTCCTCCTAGAGGTCTGTAGTATTTGAAGGAGATGAGGTCACGCGCGTGGCCTGCCATGGGGGTCACGTGACGCGCGATGATCTCGTCCAGATCTTCGAACTCTGAGCCTTGGATCCAAAGACTTCGACCTGGAACGTAAAATACTCATAAATTCTAGTTTACCACCTTTAGATATTCGACCGAACCGCGGCAGTAAGTTAAAGTAAAGTATACCTAAAGAAAAGGCGTTTTCTTTGCCTTCTTCTCGCACATCAATGTGTTGGTAGATACCGTCGGCAACCTTCCAAGTGACGGTCAGGTGGTCAGCTCCCTGGAGACAAAGAAATACTTCTTTCAATACATTTAAGTTATGTGCTGTAATAATTTAAATAAATGCGTCTTTTCTTACGGCCAGACAAACACGTTTCAAGGATGGTTTTGTAATCGTTTTACATAGCATAAATGGAAAAAATCACGCTTATTGTAATTTTCGTTTGGTATTTTTCATACTTAAACAAATTTTAAATATGAATATGAAGACTGGGGCCAACTTGCAGCAAGCAACATACAAAGGTTAACAAACGTTTTAGACTGTGTCCTTTATCTCTAAAATCTCTTTATCGTGGTTTTATTTAACAAGGACATAGCATTAACAGTTAGCCTGGGTTTAGTTGCTTAGGCCCAGTCGATCTAAGGATTATTTATTTTAAAGGTTAGAGCCAAAATGGCTCAGTGACGTCACATCAACTTCGAGCAAGCAGCGATAAATGAAAAACTTTTTAACTTTATTGGAGTAACATGGAAAAAAATACACAAATTAATTATTATCATTACCTTGATCAACACCGAGGTTTTTGGCGTAATTCTAGCGACGTACTATACTGAGATACGAACTCTGATTACTCTGAATACGCCCGGCGCACCCTGGACAGTTAGACAATAGAAGAGTAGGATAACTCCCGCGCCGTGCGAGACCTAGATGCCTACTGTTGCAGGGTTGTCCCTATCTCTGTTGGTTTTGTAGCTGGTACAAAATCAATAAATACCACGTATGTATCATATTTGTTAATAATTTCTTAAGTTTCCTTTCAAACAATCATTGTTGGTTGCGAATTACGAACTACCCGGTGACATCCCAGCTTTACATTACAACAGACTCCAAATAACTAAAATAAATAAACACCAAGCATACGGGCACAGATTTATCATTAGTTTCGTGTTGATAATGGTGATGCGGCGTATCGTGAGACTTGACTAAGCGCGACTGCGGAGCGCGCCCCTAGTCGCACCTTCCTAACCTGACTTAAATATTTCCGTTGTGTGCGTGCTGTGATTCGTGCGCACTGGCACGCACACATGTAAGCAGCGCTCGGTACCCTTCTGTGAAGATAGCCTACTATTCTTTATTTTCTACTATTCGTTTTTATTATGGTTAGACCAATACTGTGACGAATTCTTTGACTTTAATTGGTGGTAGGCTTCGCTTCCGCCATCGATAGTCACCACCTTCTTGACGAAAACATGCCGCCGAGCGACTCAGCGTGTTTTACAATGACGTTATGAAAAGCCGTACCGGAACAGTGGTTGGAGACAGTTGCGAAGTGTCAGTCATTCGCCCGTTACTAAATACCTTAAATTTTGCGGAAGTCTCTAACAGACTAATTAACCTGTCCCACCTGCTTTCACTCTCTTTCTGGACGCGCGCTTCATCCTAATACAGATATCAGAACTGAATCGTATACGAGTGAATGAGAATCTTTTTCTTACGACTACACGTGAAATAGATTTGTATGGGCAGATTGGCGTACTGGAGCGGCACGGAGCTCCATCTCGAATTGTTCAACGCGCAACGTTGTCAAATAGTGCATTGTTATGATTCTGCGATGTTGCCGTTATTTCATAAACATACAGATCTTGTTCGTTGCATATTGTTTTATCAAGTACATCACAAAGTTAAGTTATTACTTGCATATATAAGTTAAGCTATGTTTTTTTTATAAAGTGCTAGTGTTTTATTATTAAAAAACTTGTGTAAATACTTTTAAACACGCTTTGAATTGAAGAATAAAGGACCACTGCGGTCAAACAAAGTTCAACACAATTATAAAAACTTTAAAGATGTGTCATTTAGTTGAAATTTTAAATTTACGTTTTTATTTTACATTTTCAAAATTAACTCTAATCTTTAACGAGTCGCCTGTGATAAAGACCTAGATGTTACTAGACGAAATAATGAAAAAAGGAACCTACCTTACTGCTCGGCCGCACAATGACCTCCCCTTGCGCCATATTCTCCATCAATTTCTCAGCTTCCGCGAACGATATGTTATGGAAGGCCGGGTGCACTATCACTCGCTTCACGTACTGCATTCGTTCTTTGTTCTGCTTGTGTTCCTTGTCCTTCCGTAGGTCTTTGTCCTCGGCTTCTTGGTCGTAGTATGGGTCTTTCGCTGGCCTGGGAAGATATGGATACATGAAGAGATAGAATAAGCACAATAGCTAAAGGATATATTGGTTACATTTGCATGCTTATCTGATCTCGCTTGTTTAGTGTAAGAAGTTCAAATTCGATTTCCAATAAATTATATTATATAAATATTCTGTTATTATTATTATACTAAATATTTCTTACGTACAAAAAACATTTAAGTCCAGCAGTGGCGTGCATAGAACTTTTTGCTGGAAATGCAATGAGAAGGTCAAGTATGACAATGAAAAAATTTAAAAGTCACAAAAATCATTATTTGTATGACGCCAGGGTATGCACTGCCTACCCTAGAGTACGTGATTTCATAGGTTTTTAATGACTTTCATTTTATTTTTATTGTCAAACTTGACCTTCTCATTGCTTTTCCAACAAAAGTGCTATGCACGCCTATTAAGTCCAGAGTCTCAATGTTTAGACATTTATTTATTTATATAACCGCACAGTAGCTGGCAAAAGAAAATAGTTATGTTTGTCATATTGGGGTCAATATTCTCAGCTTATCGATACCCCACCTTTCAAAGATAGCAACAGAGAGGTATAAGTAAATATTATTACAAGTAGCGCTATCTCACTCGAGACGTACACTCAAGGGTTTCCTGTTTCTTCGTGCTCTATGTCGTAATATTGTTGTAAGCTTCTTATAACTGACCACAAGGGAAAAATTGCAATTAAGGGCCCATAATACCTCAATTCGCAGTCCTGCTCTATTGCGTCTGCTTTTTAACTGTCTATCCTTCTCTAATCAGATGCCGCGCACGCAAAACATCAGCTATTTTGAAATCGCGGCTACACTGATGGTTTTTCCAATTTTATGTTGTTGTCTGCATCTGCTTTATACTACACTTCTGGACACATCTATTGGCCCACCTTAGAGTTTAGGTTTCGATGGCCCCTACCTAAATATGATTGCTAGATTGAACAAAAACTATTGATCCAGTTTTAAACCTGATACATTTTACCATCTTTTTCGATCGTATTGTTTTAAATTTGAATTCGGAATACCACACGACATGGAGCTACGCCTAACAAGTCGGGTATGCGCCTTGATGAAGGCAGTTGATTTTTTAATAAAAAAACATGTTTAATAAAATAAAGGTTTAATTTAATAACGCCTGTTGCCTCCATGGGCATCTACCTGTCGTAGATGCCGATTAGGCATAGAGTTTATCAACCGCTCTATGAAATTTTGAGGGATCATCTCCCATTCCTCTTCTATGGCAGTTTTCAACTCCTGCAACGTCTGGGCAACTGGCTTGACGAGCCCTAACACGTCTTTTTAGCTCGTCCCACATGTGCTCAATCGGGTTCATGTCTGGGCTTCTGGCTGGCCAGTCCATAAGTGGGATGTTCACATCCCGAAGATATTCCCTGACGATGCCGGCCGTATGGGCTCTTGCATTATCATGCATAAAAAGGAAATTTGGGCCCACATGATCCGCGTATGGCATCACGTGAGGTTCTAAGCACTCACGAATGTACCTTTCAGCATTTAATGTTGGCAGCCGTGGTCCCGTAACAACCTCAAGTTGAGTTTTGTCGCTCGCGGATATACTGCCCCAGACAGTCGGTAGACCTTCTTCCTTCCATCATTGCCATGTAATGCAATTTTAGACTCATCAGAAAAGAGTATACGGCTCCAATGCTGCTGAGTCCAATTTAAATTGAGTGCGCGCGAAATGAAGGCGCGCTGTTCGGTGGGCTCGCGTTAGTTTGGGGCCATTAGCTGGCTTGTGTGGTACCATATCGCGTTCTTTTAACCTTCTCCGAACAGTTCGAGCGCTCACAGATACTCCGTGGAAGTCGCGAAGTTGGTTTTGTATCTCAATGGAGGTAAGGTGACGATTTCTCAAGCAGGTCGTCACGATGAATCGATCCTGCCTTTCAGTTGTGACCCGAAATCGTGGCCTTCCTTGGCGACGAACAAAGCCGCCAGTCTCTAGGTACCTCCGATAAACATTTCGGACACCAAATCGACCTAAATTAAGTTGAGCACTCACATTTCTTTGGCTGTGTCCGGCCTGGATAAGTGCCACAGCTTGGGCGGCGACTTCAGGCGAAGTATCCATAGATTATTGATAGAACCTCACCTTAATCTTAATAATAAGTAATAATTGTTGCAAAACCAAAGAGAAAAATCACACTTTCAAGAATTAAATCCAAGTAAACCAATAAAATCAAGTTAAAATCAAGTTTTCTCAGTATTCAATTGTTTGATATCAACGAACAGGCTCCAAATTGTCTTTTGTTTCTTTAAATCCTGTAATCGAAATTCAAAAAAGACTATTGAATGAAATTATGAATGTGCCAGGTTCAAAACTGCATGAAAACTTTTTGCTCGACCTAATATAAATTTTTAGCTAGGACCAAACGAAACTGAAAATGCAAGGTGGGCCAATAGATGTGTCCAGAAGTGTAATATCAGTTATATTATGCAAAGTTTAAGATCTAATTTCAAGTATTCATTGAATGCTATCGGTTTATTGTACGGTTTGGAGGTAACTTTGTAATTTTTTTCTATCGAGAAAATTTAATGGAATCAAGTTTTCACCATTGTGTTGACATAGCATTAGCCCTCAACTTTACCATATATTAATTTCAGAGTAATTGTTGCAGTACTTGTTGGTATAAAACAGTATCATGCGAAGCGAAGTGAGGTATTATATATGAGTGAAAATCAGCGCTGGGGACCTTTTACGGGGTAGCCAGCACCTTAGCTAATCTCTCTCTCTCTTTGTCAAATATGTTGTGCGTGTATGTATTCGTGTTAATTAAATGTATTTTTATCTTTGATTAATATTTTTTGAGAATACATGTGTATTTTTGTTTTCTATAAGGTTGACTTATACGTATCTTATTCTATTGTTCTTTTAGTCGATCCCACTTACTTCCAGATAATGGGCCTGAACGGACCCAGAGAGCGTAGGCCTAGCCTTATTTTTGCGGTTGATAATTACTTTCCGATATAATGTTTCGATGCTCACCTCCATTCGTGATTTTTATCCAATAAATCCGAGGACTTGGACGAGCAGTCCACCGAGAACCTCTCGACGTCTATCTTCAGTATCCGACAGTGTACGGTCTGCCCGACACGGACGCGCTCCGTCGGATCTGACACATGCTTGTCCGACAGATTCTTGATGTGTATGTACCCGGAGAGTCCGTTGTCGAGTCGGATGCGCACGCCGGTGGCCTGACCGGGACATGCGCCCGCATCGAAGTGTTGCCATACCTGGGAATTAGATTCCCTATATTGAAAATGACCAGATGTACCACATGGTAGAACAAATTTATGATTACTAAGAAAACCTAGAAGAACAGCAATGAAGAGTTCCTGTAGATTGTAAATGAAAAGCGAGATTTGATGAAGACCGTGGATAACAGAAGAGGAAATGTTGGGACATCTGATACGACACGACAATTAGATCAAAAACATCAACGAAGGAAAAGTGGAGGGAAAAAAACAGGACGGCCCAGGAGAACATTAATGGATGAGGTAAAGTAAATGTCTCGTATCAAAAAGTTAAAGAAAAGGCGGAGTGCAGAAGTGAATGGAGAAGACGCCACCGACAAGAGCACAGCTCTTAAGTTAAATTGAAATGAAGAAAACCTACCACATGAAAAACGAAAATCATAATTCTTAGTTAACTCACCTCCGATAACTCAGGAAAATCATTCTTATGACAGAAAGGACATTCCCACAAGCCAGTCTCATCATTCCTCACTGGATTCGCTTGGTCCAACATTTCCCTTTGCGGCTTCCTATGAGAAATCCCGATTACCGAAGCCAAAACCATTTTGCCAACGAAGAACGTATCCGGCGACTCTTTAGTGAGAATATCGAACAGCTCTTCCGGCGTCGGCGAGCGATATGACACTCTAAGGTCCTTATACCTAGAGTTCAATTCCGCTCGGATATCGTATAGAGTTATGCTCTTATTACCAAATCCTTGCCGCTCTAATTCTTCAGCAAACGCATCCAGATCCAAGTCTTTTAATCTTTCTGGAGCCTCTAAGATCTCTTCTAAAGCGCCAGCAGGGTTGGCATCTTCGTCTTCGTATTCCAAAGCGTCAACAGCCATCTTTCGGGCCCATTCGTACGTTTCCGGATGCACTCGGGAGCCGTCCAAAACTTCGATGTACGCTTCAGTACTGTCACCCAAGCTGTTAGTATCGATTTTGATGAAACCTGAGCAATTGATAAAGACCTTCGGTCCCATGTGACACACTGTGACCAGCTGCGTTCTGTTTTCTAGCTTCTGGTTGGTTTGTTTGAAGAGTTTCATTAGAGCTTGGGCCTTTCTCGGTCCTAGACCACAAACAAACTGCAACAGCTCCGTCCCTCGACCTGTCAACACCGCTTCGTTGACGTCAACGCCCACTTCGTTGATTCTATTGACGAACTCGAGTTCGATGCCCTCGAGTAAATCTTCTTTAGCTATCTGATCTTGTAGTGGATGGTACCGGAGACACAATATTTCCTCGTCGGGACCGCATAGTTGGGATATTTCCATTAGAGGGTCCTGTATTAAGCGGGCTTGGCAAATTGCTTGACGAAGTATGTCCGGGTATTCTCTGAAGTCGATCTGTAGACAAATTCGTCATGTTATATTTTTGACAATTTTTATTAGATTACCACACAATTAAATTACGACACAGGATTAAAGCTACAAAAAGGAAAGCATTCTGCACGCTTTTTAGATGTATGATCGACTTTGGTCAGCCGTATATAATAAATGTTAAATTTGTTATAAAACGATCGACACCTCAGTAACATATTTTTGAAGATACACGAGTATATTCTATTAATCTGAGATTAGGATCCGTGTCTTACGTAAGTCTATTTATACAACAAAAATAATATCATTATTAAGATTAAGTCTTTACAAGGGAGACTATAGAAGTACCACACAACTGAAGGATCACCCGCGCGGCAAGAGGTAGGTGGGGGCGGAGAAATGTTCTGGTGTTGCGGGGGTGAAGCGCAAGGGCGCGCGGCAGGGAGCTCAAACCAGCTGCGTGTTCCGAATGGCGCTAACAGCACTAAAAGTACCATCAAACTACTCACGCCGCACGGCCATCAATGACTTGGAATGACGATGGACGCGATATAATCGATTATGTTGTGACTCGGAACGCAAATCTCTCAGTGCACTCGCGGATCTCGCCGTGCGCACTTGGCTTATTTGTTCCGGACGCTCCGAAGAAAACGTACACGACATTAAAACCTTCCCAAGATTAATGGACGCTAAATATTGGCAAGAGCATTAACAAACAAGCCAAACAAATGGTGTATAATGTGTATTCGTTCTTTAAATTAAGAAAACAAGATCATTCTTCTACGGATGCCCGCCCCCACCTACCTCTTACCGCGCGAGCGATCCTTCAGTTGTGAGGTACATCTATTAGTCTCTTTTTTTAAGTAGATTGCTTCCCCAGAAAGGGGCTAAAGCGTTTTAGAGAATAAATTAAGTTTTTGTCTGTCTTGAATTGAATAGAATTTTCAATGTTGCATAGCTTAGTTCAGCTATTCTAGCATAGCAAACCATATCGAGCTCGATAGCGCGTGATAGAGTGCTCTGTCTCACTCTGTTGATCTACCTCGAGAGGGATAGACATTCTGTATCGAGAGGTTAAAGCTCGATATGATCTGCTGTGCTAGGCCCCCAGAAGTAACTTAGGTTTGAAAGTATAACGATACGATGATAGTTAGAACAAAAGGTATTTGCTCCAGGTCTCCTTCCCAAACGAACGACTTATTTTTTAATAAACCACTACGCGGTAATAGTTTAATGTCGCTTAGGCTGTCAGGGCAATGTTGTGTTATGGGGATAAACGATATTTTCGAAGAAACCTCTTCTGTTCATGGGAAGTTTTGATAACTTTAAGCTTAAATCAGTGTTGAGCGCGAGCTAGCAAGTGAGATGGATCAGTACAGACCCGGCCCCTGTTGCTGTTGCTGTATATCTTGCTGATGTGGTTGTCGGCGATGTCGATGGGTATGCGCGGGAACTGCTCGTCCTCGATTAGCTGCGAGATGCACTCGGACACGTCCGCCTTGATGTTCAGCGCCTCGCGCGACTCGCCGCCGATCACGATCACGTGCGGCTTCTTGCGGAGGATGAACCTGCCGGGGACACATAATATATGAATATTAACACTATAAGCTGTCCGAGATATCGTGATATGGGTGGCAGTTCAAAGTTGACAGTTACAGTGATGTACCCTAACGAAATATAATCGATTTTTTTTAGTATCGAGAAAGTTATCAGTGGCAATCAAATCGATTTTTTATTTGATTGATCTTTGATTATCCAAACCATTTTTGGTTAATTACTAAATTAATTAAGTTAAACGAGCCAATAACTCCAGAGCTTGACAGTTCAAAGATTTTTTTTGTTTTTCTCGGAATTTCACCAATAACAAAACAAAAATGAACAAGAACTGTAACAAACGTCAAAACAAATAGCAAGTAAAGCAACCGCAACGAAAACACAAACCGCATACAAGATGTACTTTTACTGACGCGATCCTATATAATGGCCGCACCGATTCATCGATATATTTTCGATTATGTGTCAGTACCTATGGGTTAGCGTTCCGATCCATGCATCACGTAGCAAAAAGACATTATTATTTACTGAATCTTTTCTTCGTTAATTTTAACGAATACACTGAGATTTTTGTTCCGATTTATAGGCATTATTTATTGTGTTTTTGCAATAATTTTTTACATTATTTCTAAAACCTATTACTTTCTATTGTTCCTGGGTGTATGTAGTATGGTGTGAGTAGTATAGGTGAAACGGAAAATTACGAACTGTCGCCCGTATCATGATATCTCGGACAGCCTATAATATTGGCAACTAGCAAATTTCCCAAAAATATTCAATGTACAGACAAGATATTTTCACTACTTTATTGTTATAATAACATAATAATACTGAGTAATAGTACCTCCTAAGAGCGACCATGTCAGCCTCCTTATTCTTCCTCTCGAGCGCGTCCCAGGCGTTCCTCCGGTACAAGAGATGCGGCAGTCGCAGGTGGTCGACCACCTCCCCAGCGGCCGCCACCACGCACGCGAAAGCCGAGTGCTGCCGGTCTGGCACGTACGCTATCGAGAGCACGCGGAGACCTACACGTACAAATATATCAATTATACCACCTGTAAGTGGACGGTGAGTCTTTAATGAAACATTCTGGTGATCACAGTGGACAACTTACCTAAAAAGGATTGCGGAAATTTATAAAACATTGGCTAGGTGCGCGTCGGGCTCGCACAGTAAAGATTCCGCTCCAAAACTACTGAGCAGTCAATATATCTAATAGAACTTATTTTTCAGGGTGTTGTTAACATAATTGGTCAGTACAAAATGTAATAACAATAGTTTACCATTAGAGGAATCCCATTCTTCATCATCATCGATCCTGGACTCATAAGGTGCCACCTTCAGCCAGTCGTACAGACGTCGACGGCAGCATCTATCGTAAGCGAGAGTAAGACGAATTTTATATACAGTCCACGTAGATTATTTATTATTATTTGTAATGAATTTTAATTAAACTCTTAATGTTAAATAAGATTTTTTATATATGAATAGGTTCCTGCTTTCGTTTAAAGTTGAATTTGTCTGAATGGAGTGTGATCTGTTAGATCTGTAAGAGAACAGTATCATTGTCATAGCCTTACACAAATGTACATCTTTTCAAGGCGCATAGGCACGCCACAGTTTTAGTACAAAATTTGATAACCCGTTTCTCTGTTGTTTTTCGTTATAGACTACAGATGCAACGAATATTCGCAACTATTCGGTATTCGGCCTATTCGGGCATTTTTTAAATATTCGGTTTTTGCGCCTTAACAGTTCCAATTTGTCTGATAATCTTTATGGTTATCATGGAGTGTGATCTGTGAAACAACTGTATCATTGTCATATTTTAAACTATTAAATTCGTTTATCGAATTATCAAACAGAGATTTATGCCGGTACTCTGCCACGCGTAGCTTTGTACCGCTTCCTATACGTCGCCTACAATCGAATCGCGCCGTGACACTATAACCTACCCGCGAGAGTACGGAATGCGCAGGCATCGCTCAGCGGACCAGCAGTTTATTCGCTACCCTTATTTATTCGGGTTGAAAGCTACGTTTTACAGTGTACTTTTAAATATTCCGTATAAATACACCCAAACATTGAAAAACAATGTAGTTATTTATGCTCCAACAAAAAAATGTCTACTGCAGATACAGTCTTTAAAGGAAACATAAAAGTGACTATTGAAGAGTACACTGTCTGTGGTACCATGCTTTCTCATATATACTGGGCCCATAACCTATGTTAGTTACTGCGAAATTATATGAGCTTTTATAATACTTCTACAACCAGCGCAGATTACTTGCCCTAATTATTTATAATATATCAGTAGGAATGTATTTGTAAGTATATTTTGTTGTGGCAACACATACTTGAGTACATATTCCTTTGATTCTTGCAGCAGTAAAGCGTTGAGTTCTCTCCTTAGTTCAGGCATCACGATCTTCGTGAGGGCGATAGTGACCGCTTCAGTTCGTAGCTCGTTCCACGCTTGCACCGTAGCCGCAAACTCGTCCTAATAATTTAATACAGTACTGAAAAATTGTGAAGCAAAAGAATGAATGATATAAATAAATTTCTATATTTTAAGCACTTGGCGATTTACTAGTATACATCGCAATTAACATTATATCATTGCGGTATAGAAAACAAGAAAAGTCAATCTGGACGTGAGGAGCTCTGAACCGATTCGGACCCGGGGACCTACCGCTAGTTATTTATGGTTACAACACACGGTTACAACGCACAGCACACCAAAAAGTATATCTTAAGCCTCAACCGACTTACTTAACGGTTATTTGTATTCAAAGTATTTCGTCCAATTTCTTATTGAAATCATATTAGGGGAAAAACTACAACTGATATGAACATTAAAGAATGCAATACCTGTAAGTTTGTTTTGTGTATCAGTAATTAGGGTGGTCAAACAGAAGGTTTTTGATGCAGTTTTCAAAGTGCACGTAAATTTTACAATTTGCTTTTCTGCCAACTACTTTAAAGACAAATAAAGAACACGCTACATTAATACTTAGTTTAGGTTATAGTGGACCGACATTACCAACTCAAGGGCAAATTAACAACAGTAGTAAAAAAAACGAACAAATAAAGAACAATAGCAAAAAAATACATTTTCGATTCGCAAAAGTCGATTCGCCGCATGGCATTTCATTCTATACAATATTAATATAATCATTGCGCACGCTATTCAGATAAATAGTAATAAAAAGTAGTAAACCTTCTGGTAGAGCTGCTTCAACTCCTCGAGATAGCTGGCGGAGGTGTTGCCTTCGATCTGCTCGCTGATAGTCATGTCGAGCAGCTTGTCCTCGGCCGCCATCGACAGCTTGAGGAACTGCTCGCCGGTGAGGTCGCGGACTGGCTTCTTCTTCATGTATTTCATACTGGAAATATGGAGCTCATTCACTACTGGACGAAGCCTTTGCCCGCTCCGCCCGCGTTAATTTAATCTCTGCCCCGTTTTCAGCTTGGGCGTTATTTTATCAACACTCCTTACAGCCTGTATGTTGAACAAGGTAACTACGATAATGATAAAGGTTTGTATTAAGGAGCGCTGGAGCGGTGAACTCCCACATAAAGTTTTGTTTATCCATTCCCACTTAACAGTATGTTAAAATCTTAGCAGGACCGCAGCAATGTACACAAAATAGTAATTAGATACTCTTATTACAAAGAACAGTAACTTAACAATAAACAAACCGATAATTCGTAAGTATGACGAGAGGGCCTTTGTCGGCAGCGAGCGGAGCGCTCGGTAATGTCGCTCCTATGGGTAAAATGTCCCATACAAAATTTGTACGTAGCAAAGAAACATAGGTGGTTAGGTCCGTATGCGTGAGACGAGGCATTTTCTATGCAAATTAAAGTGAAGGGAACCTAGCCGAACCGGATCGGAGACTCGGAGGAGATCAAAGGGCGAGCGAGTCCTTGATCGTTGTTTGTTTAATTAATTAGTGTAGCATCGTATTTAAACTGCATTGTTTCGTGACATAATACATATATTGATGCGCGAAATAAAAACTTTTCGAGTGAGTGTAAATTAAGTGTTTTGTATGCAATGAGCTTGTTAGTACTGGTATGGCGATCTGTGTTCAGTTTTTTTTTAAATAACAGAGACACATTTGAACAACGTTTTGATATTAAAATTAAAATCGCCGTCTTCAAAAAAATAGGTGATAGTGTATGAAGTAAAGACGCTTCGTTTGTGCACATAATGTAAATAATTTGAAAATGATAACTTTAAAAAGTGTAGCCAATAGAGTGCAGTTTCCAACGTGAACTTTTATAGTAAATGGTAAGTCCGCTAAAGTTAGCTATAAACGGTCACGGAGAGATATCAATAATTGGGTAGGAATGTATCCCTTGTCAGTTACAGAGACAGGGAGTGAACCCCCAGTGTTAAGACCCACCAACCGCCACTGGTTAAAACAGAACATTCATACAGACAGAGAAATAAATAAACAGACAGGCAGAAATTCTAAAAATGTTAGTTTTGGCTTCATTACATTTGATAGATACTACTTTGTGGTCTAGTAGTTGGACGTCTCAATCCGCGGGTTAAAATGCCGTTGGGGCACATTTAGTTTTTTTTTTTTTTATTTTTTTTTTTTTATTCATCTTTCGACATTATCATGTACCTTAGATACGTCAATTCATTTTATACAATAAATATTTTATGTTATCTTGTATAGTATGCTATACAGTAACTTAAATATTAACATTTAATAATAATAATAATTCAAACATTCAGATAAATCTTATAAATAAAACGGATTACTTTTAAGTAACAGTGTCAAATTAATTCTACATCACAAATGAAAATATTCTTATCAGCCAAAGCCTCGTTAATTGTATAATAGGTCTTATCAATAAGTTGCTTCCTAATTGTATTGCAAAATGACTCGTGTTTCAAAGCACATATTTCCTTCGGAATCTGATTAAATAATTTTATACCTTGACACAAGTAGCTTTTAGTCAATTTCGCCAATCTACGACTGGGAAGAGCCAACTTTTCCCTATTTCTGGTGTTGTGGCTGTGGATATCTCCCATTCTGGTCAAAGTAGACAAATTATTTTTAACGTAAAGAATACACTGATAAATGTACTCTCCTATCATTGTCATGACACCTATTTTTCTAAATTCTTCTCTGCAGGAATCTCGGGACTTAAGACTTAAAATATTTCTTACTGCTCTTTTTTGCAGAGTAAATACTCGACTCGCATCAGCAGCCGTCCCCCAAAAAACTACACCGTATGTCATAATGGAGTGAAAGTATGCAAAATAGACACACCTAGCCGCTTTTATTCCGCCCAATTCTTTTATCTTCTTTATTGCATATGTAGCAGAACTAAGTTTTTTCGTGAGAGCTTCTATTTGAGGGGCCCATGTTAGTTTAGCATCTAGATAAACACCTAGAAATTTTACCGTATTGGTGGTAGCAACATTCAGTTTATCAAGAACATCTTGTACTGGTTCTGGAATTTGATTAAATCTTGGCCCAAGAGCAAACCGGATAACATTTGTTTTATCAACATTTAATAACATGTTATTTACAGAAAACCATTCCTTCATACTCGTGATCACTATTTCTATTTTATTTAAAATATTTTTGTCATTTTGGTCTTTGATTATCAAACTTGTGTCATCCGCAAACGTAACAATGTCAATGTGATCTTCAGTAATGGCTGCTGAAATGTCATTAATATATATAAGGAATAATAATGGCCCTAAAATAGAGCCCTGTGGGACTCCAAGCTTTATTTCTTTTTGGTCTGATCTGTATCCATTAAGTTCAGTCACTTGCTGCCTGTTTGTTAGATAGGATTTAAAAATTTCTAGCTCACTGTCTCTAATGCCATAGTGTTCCAATTTAGCTAAAAGGATATCGTGAGAAACACAATCAAATGCTTTAGATAGGTCACAGAAAACCCCATAAGTCTTCTGTGACCCATCCAGTGCCAAAAGAACATCCTGCACAAGAGCCATAATAGCATGTTTTGTAGACTTTGACTTTTGGAAACCAAACTGTCTTTTGTTAAAAAGTTCATTTTCTACCATAAAGTTAGTTAATTCATCCGCGATGTATTTTTCAAAAATCTTACTGTAAGACGGAAGAACACATACAGGTCGATACCTATTAGGATCCGTGGTTGGAGTCTGTTTGTGGATTGGTACTACCTTGGCAACTTTCATTTCATTAGGAAAATATTTTTGTCTAATACAGTCATTGATTACTTCCTGGAGGGGTAAAGCAATTTCTGTATCCAGTTTTTTTAGCAATTTTGGTGTTATATACCAGTAATCATAAGAAGCCTTAGGTTTTATATTCTTAATAATTTTAATTATTTGCTGCATATTCATATGTTTTAGTTTAAATGTAACAGATTGTCGAGGTATGTAATTACCAAGGAGAACCATAGAATGGTCTAAAGATGATTTTAAGTCCTTAGTGATGTTCTTCGCAATTTGTACAAAAAAATCATTTAAGTAATTACTTATTTCCATTGGATCTGTCAAAAGTCTACTATTGGTGTCATATAATTTTTCACATGTATTTATATCTCTACTATTTTTTCCAGTTTCCTCCTTTATTATTTGCCAAACACATTTAATTTTATTATCAGCATTACTAATTCTACGAGATATGTGCAGACGTTTTGCACATAAACACACTTGCCTGAAAGTTTTGCTGTATTTTGATACATAAGTTCTAAGTCCAGGATCATCATTTTGCTTAAGCAGTGCGTATAAGGTAAATAAATTTTCTCTGGAAATTTTTATACCTAAAGTTGCCCATTTATTAAATTCTTTTGTTGCTTTGGGTACTGCCGTCACTAATGGAATCTGTTCATTTAAATGCCTCATAAATTTATCAAAAAATGATCTGTAAGTCATAACATTATCTGTTTTATATAAGTCTGAGTGAAGGGCTTCTTTTAAGTTATAAATTTTCAATTCCGTAGCTTTTCTATATTTTCTAACAGAAGGTTTGATCAGTTCTAGTCCTATTTCAAAATCTGCCAACTGTGCGGAATGGTCAGATTTTATGCCATTAATAACTCTCGAATTAAAAACATTTACTATATCTGTAAAAATATTATCAATGCACGTTTTACTTTTGGGAGTTATTCTAGTGTACTCGTGTATTTTTTGCTTTAGAAGAAAGCTATCTAGAATATCAGATAGGACATTTCTTGAGATTTGATCAATCGCAAAAGTAGTGTTAAAATCGCCACACAGGATGATCATTTTATTATTGTTACTCGTAACCTTTTGTAGGCATTCTTCCAGACTATCTTTGAAAGACTTTAAATCAGTATCAGGTGATCTATAAACGACTAAAATAATAGTAGATTCAAGTTCTATACAACTAACTTCGAATATTTGTTCAATAGACATATTTTTAATGTCATCTCTACCTTTACATTTAATGCAATTTTTGACCAGAATAAGGGATCCACCACCTGCCATATTACGTCTACAGTAGCCATTCATAATATTATAGCCTTCAATGTTAAGTACATGTAATTCTGCATAATTAAACCATGACTCAGTTATACACATCACATCAATATTTTCAGCTGCTAGGTATAAACTCAACAAGTGAAGTTTACTTGACAGTGTTTGTACATTTTGATGGCAAATTGTTATAATTTTTTTTTTACTTGTCAGCTGGTTTTTGCTTCGTTTTGCTCTATATGAAAATTCTGTCGGAAAGACTTATTTTTTAATGTATCGGCATAAGTCCGACTAGTATCACTGGGTGTCGATAATAACGAAACATTGGTTTTACTCATATCTCTGGGCTTTGTTCTAGAACATTCATTTAGCTTTATAATTGTTGGGTAGGCTTTATAGTACAGTACCCTATTTAATAAAAGTCTACAAAACGAAGTCTTGTTTTTTACATTCAAATTACTGATTACATTTGTATCGAAAAAATCAATGTAACTATCATTGATGGTAATATTGTACATCATCAAGTTCAATTTATGTATTTTACTATTTATTATATTATTTTCATTTGAAATGAATTTGTATGGCAAAGCACATAAAACTAATTTAGTAGAGAGCATTGCACACCGGTGTT
The DNA here is from genome assembly GCA_910592155.1 of Ypsolopha scabrella. Taxonomy (NCBI): domain Eukaryota; kingdom Metazoa; phylum Arthropoda; class Insecta; order Lepidoptera; family Ypsolophidae; genus Ypsolopha; species Ypsolopha scabrella. The sequence goes on along the minus strand of OU342975.1, from coordinate 9,124,619 downwards.
GCAGTTCTGTTAGTCTTTTCCTTAAAATGCTATCACACGCGTAGTAGTTGTAAGAACTCCTTATGACTATGCACGACACTTCAGTGCGAGGTTCAGACAAAAATGTTTCTACTACACTGAAAAGCTCATTTAGATTCGCTCCCGGAATACAGTTGTTTACTGCTGATGTGCTGTAATCATTCTTGTTCCATAATAGTTGATTTACGATTTGACCATATCCTATACCAATTTCGTTACTAAATATAATAATTTTGCTGCCACATCTATCCTTACAAGATGTCATGTGGTCCAAAGCTAAAATATTTTTCATCTCATTTACTGTAGTATTTAAGTTCTTTTCATCTTCGAAACCAGGTTGAGATTGTTTTTGCATCATTTTGGTTAATGATTTCGATGTCATTTTTTCAATGTTCAGCTCATATTGGTCCTTTTCGTTCTCTTTTGATTCACTTTTGTCGCTTATTTGATTATTTTTAATATTGTGTAAGTTGGTCTGGGTTTTATTATTTTCTACGTACATGTTTTTTAATTTATCTGTCATCAAAGCATGTGCCATTTGAAGTTCTGTATAGTTTTTTACGAATTTTTCCATAATTTCTTCAAGTTTTAAATTAAGGGATTGAGAGCTATTTAAGTCCGTGCTATATTGATCTTTTTGTCTTTGTAAAGCAGTTAATACATTGTTAGTGACCTTTAAGTCTTTGCGACTGGCCAAGCATTTTATTTTCCAGGTTTGTGCGCTCTTTTCTTTTGTTTTTAACAGTTTTTTTATTGCCTGATATTCCTTAAGCAATTTTTTTAACATTTCAATTTCTGTTTCAATCTCTCTCGGTTAGTTTAGACTTAGTAATAATCAGTTCTTCACTGTGTGAGTCATATATCGTATTTATTGATGATAATTCTTGTTTTAAATGTAATATAATATTTTGTAGATCATCAAGATCATATTCTTGAGCCGGTAAGCTTTTGTCATTATTATAACAGTTACAACTCGATAATGCATCCCTTAGTTTGTCTCTCTCGCTTGATATTTTGTCAAATTCACTATGTAAATTAGCGAGCTCTTGTTTCAATTGCACATTTTTGTTTAACTGTACCTTAAAGTCAATTTCATATTGTTGTTGTTCACACAGGAGAGTTTTATTTAATTCTTGAGACTTATCTAGGTCTTCATGTAGTACTTGTAGGATACTATTACCTGAAGTTGGTTTCGTCTTCTTTCTAGCTAAGACGACTTTAGTGCTGTTGTTGGAGTTTCGTTCTCGTGTATTCATAGCGTAGATATGTAACCCCTGTGTCTAGACGCCTGCGTTATTGCAACTATGATAATATTTTACTGTATCCAATAACAGATGGTGCTATCACAGCGTCCTCTGTGGGAAGATGTAAATGTTACTAAGCATAGTACTAAGCATTGAACGTCCTCTGCATAGGAAGTTTCAAGTGTCGATGAGAAGTTCAGATGATAATAGCTAGATGTCGCTTTTATTTTGATCGCAGATTTCAGCGTTCAGTTTCATATGTTTCATGCAGGAAGCAGCTCTAATAGTATGCAACACTTTTAAGCAATGTTTACAACTTTCTTCACAAATTTTACTCAGGTTTAAGTAGAATTCATTATTGTGATATAGTTGCGGGTAGGTACACAACACACACTGTTAAATCATTTAGTAATAAATCACTTCTAAAACAGGATAATTATCACTTATAACACTTGTGTTGTATTGTCACTTCGTACACTTTATAATTATAAATAATTTCCCACTAGTATTGAGACTAATTAATGATCTCCAATTAATGACACAATGATCTCCAATTATTTGTACGGAGCTAAAAAATATGCGGCTGACCTCTAGCGGCATGTTCGGGTTTGGAAAGCACGTTGTTCATACAAAGTTGATAGTTTCATTGCCTGAATTCCTGAATCCCTTGAGAATCGTGTATTAACCGAAACCGGTCGGAAGTAACTTGTAAAATAAAACCAGTTAAACAAGTAAACGTGAATTTAATTATGTTCTTTCATAAACATACTTCGTACGTAATAATAATTCTTGAAGTTTACCAACTTATTCGAGACAATTGTATCAGGGCACGAGTCCCACACGCACTTGGACGGTTTTTATCTGGCTTTTTCTTCTATCAGTTTACGAAAACCTTAAATAAAATTTAAAACAAAATATTTCTAAAAGTAAGTGTTCACTAAAATACCAAAATGACTGCAGAAACGTAAAGCGAAGTAGCAAAAGCATCAAGGAAATATCCAGAGGATAAAAACACTGGTTTAGTTCCATTAATCCTAGTTTAATCTACGTGTGGCACTCACCCGTAACAAGGATGGTTCTCATCGATCTCCTTCAAGCCGCGCGACGTCGGCTTCACGTTTATCGTAGCGCGCTCGCGCAGCGCGTCGCGCAACGTGTTGCGTAGCAGCGGCTCGCGGGCGAGTTGCACGGCACACATGTACACTCCGCGACGAAGAATCTCCTGCGCTGATCCTTGTTCACCGGCCTGTTGATCAACAGCACCACATTAAATATGAGCATTTAGAAGTGTGATAAATTGGACTTCCAGAAGATCCATTGAAGTAATTCAAGACACAGGGCAAAACCGTTTGGTGCAGCAGACTAGCGGATCTGTTGACTCTAAACGTTGGTTAAATGTCTGTAGCGTGTGCGCTGGGCCAATGTAGTTCTACCGTTATGCTGTTCAAAATCTGATCATTCATAATGAATAATATTATCATAACATTTTATGTTTTTTTTTTAGTTGTTTAGCTGAGGCCGGTCTCGACTATGGAGGTACCACCATCTTACTAGCAAATCCTCCCGAAGCTATTCGGGGGAGAGTAAGAGAACAGCTCTCAGGCAAAACCAGGCGGCCCACCATTGCCTGGGACCGATGGAGGCGGTATATCCATCCCGAATTGCCGGGGCTTACATAAAACAGACTGGTGACGGGCAGCGGCGTCACTGGTGCGAGGGTTTCGGAACCGCTCTCACCAACCCGCCTGCCCAGCGTGTGTGAGTATGGGCATTTCTTCCAGGAGGACCGCCAAGCGTGGCGAAATCCTGGAAATGCCTATGTCCAGCAGTGGACAAAACAGGCTGATGGATGGATGGATGGAACATTTTCATGTACGGCCGCTACTTTGACAGGCTTGGCGGCAATTCTTATTTCGCCGTCATAGCCGTTAAAATCGTTTTTTAAAGATCTTGAACTGCGGGCGACTATATCGGAAATGTTAGTGTTGACAGTTCCGCATGGAAATGAATATGAAATACTGACGAAAGGCTGAGCGGCTTCGAGCGGCGGTATGGCTTCCTGCTCGACCTCGTGTCTCTGGTAGTTGTCGCGCACGTTCTCTGCGAACTGCTCCGGTGTCAGACCAAACTTCTTCACTAGAGGCTCTGTAACGACATATAACTAGTTACAAAAGCAATACAATTATCAATAAAAGCCTGTTTAAACTTCAAACTGACTTATGCAATCGTTTTTTAGTCTCATACGGTTGCCACGCAAACAGGAATAGGCGGAAAACAAATTATCGTAAAGGTCAAATTGTCAGATTTGTTAATAATATTCGTACCACTGATGTGGCATACTGCGAAAGAATTTTGACTCTTAATCCACCATGTACGACATAACATGAACCGACGACTTATGTATGGCGCAAATAATTTCCAAGCAAAGAATGTTAATATCACTGCTTTATAGATTTTTTATAACTTCTCCTTGGTCAAAGAATATTGCCTTGGTCCTCGTCGGCCCCTAATTCCGTTTATTATATTACTAGTTTTAGCCCGCGGCTTCACTAGCGTGGAAGTGTCTTGCAATCAATAACAATAACTTTTACTTGCGCATACGATAGCAACTATAATCGACAATTTTCGGCTTGGCGGTGATTTTATGAACACCCTTATAGCCTATATGTATGTTGACCAGGGTCACTACGATGATAATGAAGAAAACCGCATCCGGTTGAGTCGTTCTCGAGTTAAAACGGAAAGGACAGACAAACAAACAGACATCTAAAAACTCTAAAAAAATTAGTTTTGTCCTCGGTAGAATACCTAGGTGGTAGAGCTGATGCCGAGCTCGACTGTGGAGGTACCACCATCTTACTCGCAAACCGCCCCTGAAGGCGGCCCACCATTGCCTGGGACCGATGGATGGCGGTATATCCATCCTCAATATTTAAAACAGACTGGTGACGGGCAGCAGCGTCACTGGTGCAAGGGTTTCGCCACCGCGCTCACCAACCCGCCTGCCCAGCGTGTGTGAGTATTGGCATTCCTTCCAGGAGGACCGTCAAGAGTGGCGAAATCCTGGAAAGGCCTATGTCCAGCAGTGGACGAAAGAGGCTGATGAATGAATGGATGGAATACCAATAACTCGTAATATGAATTTTAAAAGCAATTCGTTCACAAAATGAGACCGGCTCCGGCGGTAGTTCTAAGTTAGACTGACCGATGCCGGTCTTGCGGCACAGCTCGTAGGGCCCGGAGCGCACGGCGTACTTCACGTCGGTGGGCTCGTCGTCCTCGGGCTCGGCCGCCTCCACCGCCGCCGCCGCCTCCTCCATGTCCTCGCCGTTCTTCTCTGCTTCCTCGCGCGCTGCATTCCTGGTAGTTGGAACCAACTCTTGTTATTTATTTATTATTATAGTTGTGACAAGCCACGGGCAAACAAAGCCCACCACGAGCTGGCCGCAGAGAAGTACAAGGTGGCGCAAAAATAATGGCCGCCTTCAGTTGATGCATAAATACATTATTATTTATTTACTATAATTACTACGGGCGAACCCAATTACAGCAATTATTTAATACTTATTATTAAATAAAAGTTTAGTTTACATAATTAAACATAACTTATGGCCATGCAATAAGCAATATACTTACAAACTAATTGTTACGCTCGTTTTACGGCATTTGGAATTGTTACTCGCAAAACATACGGCTCCAAATTAGCGAGAGAAGAGAATAGACGTGAAATGCATGAAGAGCCATTGCATCCCCTCAAAGTGACTGTTGGGTGCGGCATTTGCAGTGAAAAAGTTATTTTTTTGAAGACGCCGATGGCACCGCCGGCCGTAACCGTATCCGGTGAGCATTACAGGCAGATGCTAACTCGGGAGGTGGCCATTTGAGCGATATATTTTTTTCCAATTAATGTCATCAATTTTACACTTTCAAATAAACTTTTCTTGAAAACAGAGCTCTTTTTTTAATTTATAGCAAAATGGCAGCCTATTCAAATTATGACATTACATTACTTTTGTACAATCAAATAAATAAATATGGTTCCATCCATCCATCAGCCCGTGTTCGTCCACTGCTGGACATAGGCCTTTTCCAAATTTCGCCACTCATGTTGGTCCTCCGTCCTCCTCAACCAGCGGGCACGAGGTCGGCCTACAACTGCGCTTTGCTGTACATAGTCTCCATTCTAAAGCCTTTCGGCCCCAACGGCCATCATGTTGGCGACAAATATGATTATTTGGGATAATTGTTTTTGTAAATCATTGAATCATTATGTTCGTTCGGAAGCGTCGCAAGAAGGTAATGTAAATAAGTAGAAACGCTCACTTTTTCTCTTCGATGAGTTTCTTTCTCTCCTTGGCTCGCTGCAACTTCTGCATCTCGGGCAGATCGTGGGAGTAGTACAGCAGGAAGTGTGTGTGCACGTCGCGCAGTTCCTCCGGGGTTTGGACGTGCTTCAACCTGTAAATCGTTTATTGTACAACATCGAGGGAAGATACGTCGTGATAGGTAAAAAGCACCGCGCCGATAGGTTAGGGTTTCATCAAAACACTAAAAATATTATACCGAAGCTGCATTGTCTGGTTGAGCTGTAATTTGGTTCGTTAGTGGAGAACTAATCTGGGAAAAGTATGGAATATCTTCGATGTCTATTGAAGCGTAACGTATACCTATGTCGTGTTATATGAAATCGAAAATCTTCCAACAAAATGTCAAAAATAGGTGCGAAGATGAGCGATGCGGAGCGAGGCGACCCCTGTAGTTAACAGAATTATGATATACCTACCCCTCAGCCACGACTACAAGCTTTGCGAGGCGCTTCTTGCGGAGTTTCTTTTAGCCTCTCGCTCTCCCTCTCGCGCCGAAGCGAAGCTCCGCAAGAAGCGACGCGCAAAGCTTGTAGTCATAGCCGAGGGGTAAGTCGGATCATGATATGCCCAGTTCTACGATGTGCTGAGGACTTCGTTAATTCAAACAGATTACGAATCTCGTACATTGCATAATGTAGTGACGTACACTAAGGTGCCTTGACACGCCACCGTTTTAGTACAAAATTTGATAGTTTCTCTCCTGTTTCTCGTTATAGATCAAAGTATAAAACCTCTATCATCTTATACTGATATTTTAAAAGGCACTATTTTTGACAAAACTGTTAATATTAATTTTGTTTTAAAGTTGTCAAGCTGGACAGACTTACATACAAAGTTGTTTTCTTGCCTTAAATATTGTACCTATAGTAAAATTTTGAAAATGCCTCTTTTAAACTATAGAGATCTTGAACTTTATGATACTATTTTCAGATTTCACTTCCACTTTGCACCGGCATGAATGTCCCCAGTGAGCTGGTCGTCATGTATCATTTTCGTGATTGTTCAGGAAGTAATGTACATCAATCCACTTACCTATCGATATCTTCATCCCTGATGAGCCTCAAGTTGTCAGGGATGGGCGCGTCAGGGTTCTCCATCACTTTATCTAGCTGATACTCGCGCATGTTCACTAGCAGCTTCATAAGGTTTTCTTTACGTTGCTTCAGTTGGCACCACTGTTGACAACGTAACAGGCAATTAACAAATTATAACGCAAATTGTTTTAAGAAGATAAGTTATTTGTATGTATAGAAAACTTAAATAAATATGATGAATCGACTTGTTTGTCTTTATTATAGTTAATACTCGTATGTACTGTTGGCGACAGGTCGACATGGCAATTTTCTAGTGATGCGACATAACATACCAGGTAGTCGATATCGATAATTTTTGGTACGCATCAAAATTAAAGTTACATTATTACCTTTTTCATTTGTAACATTTTATTCATTACAATCAAAATCAAATCAACTTATACATACAACATCGCTACAAACACTTAAGGAATCTGTTCTCAAGAGGAATTGTTTATCTGGCCCTACTGATTTTACTTCGGATTTTATTCTTCACATAGTTTTTTTCGATATGCCGCTGCCGGTGTAAAAAACAGCCCTCTCGATTATTTTTCCGTTCAATGTCACAATTTTCCAAAACTTTTCCGGCTCGTTCTTGTGCTTAAGGATGAATTATTGTTTTCTTTTTATTTTAACATGTGTCGAAGAAGACCGAAGTCATTTTCGACACAAAGCTAAAAGCAATAACGTGAGCGAGATCGAACGAAATCGATAAAGGCGGTCGATGCCGACTCGTGCAGCACCATGACTAAGATGGCGCGGGTGCTATGCGGGTGTGCGGGGCGTCGCCCCCTCCTCGACTCACCTCTTACCCCGATTGCCATGTCTACCTATCGTCATCTATAGATATATTCTAAATATAAACTTGAATTTAAAACAAAATAAAATGAAGCCTTGAACTAACCTTAGCATCATATTTATAAACCTTCCACAGATCGTTGATGCTGAGCTCTGGTTGCACGTACTCCTTCCTGTAGAATGCTATGAAGGGAACCTCCAGTGTCTGGTTCCTCATGAAGTCTAGCGCTTGACGAATCTTAGTCACTGTGCTCGAACCTCTATAAGGAACAAAATATGGATTGCAGATTAAATAAAACACTGTTTTTAATATAATTACAAGGAAAGATAATGCTATTATGGAAGATATTGCTATTAGCAATAAGTGCCGCCTTTGTACACCATATTTGTTTGTTTCGTTTATCTGTCTCCCATAATAATTTTTATAAATGTGCAAAAAGTGTTATAAATAAATATAAAAAATACAATACCCGATAAAACCTCAGGAATAAACGAGCTTGGGAATGTACTTATCCGTAGTGACGTGGCTATTAAAGTACAATTTGCCAGATCACGAAGTATGAAATAAGGAATTTATGTTCATCTTTTAACAAAAGTCGAAAATAGGCGAGAAGATGAACGATGCAAGGGAGAAGCGTGTTAGTTTGCTGGTGACAACGACCCTATAAGATGGTGATCATAAATTCGGGAGTCGAGCGGAGCTAATCATCTTGCGACCCCTTGTGTTATGACAGAGTTACATATAGCCGTTCAGATCATGAAATTCCGTGATATGGCCATGACATAAACAGCATTGCAATAGCCAATGTCTAAGAGGAGAAAACACACATATTAATTTACACTACATTATTAAAAAAATCATAATTCAAGGAATAAGTCTGATATGTGGCATTTGTACAAGTGTCGCAACGGTTTATGAGCGCCCGGCGAAAGTGGTGGGGGACTAGCGTAAGTGTTCACTCGCGCACAAAATTACTAAGTGCGATAGAGAAAAAATTACTAGCGCAGTCAAGACCGTTGCGATACTTGCAGTCACCAGGACGGCGATTCTCGCAAAAATTTTCACATGTTTTGCTTTTCATACGCCTCTGTTTATCGCGTCATAAATGCTGTATGATGATAATTATATTAACTATAACTCCTTAAGGCCTTACCCCTGGTGCACGATAATCTTACTGAGCGATTTTGAACTTCAGTAAGTTGTCAGAAAGTCTACATTAGAATGCTCGCTTCGCGCGCTGGCGGCACACAAAATCAGTGAATTTTGAGGTTTTTCTGGATTTTACGAAAAAGTATTTGATGTAGGAGTTTTTCCACTTGACATCGGAAAATAAACCATGTTTTCTTGTTATAGCAGTAACTTCAGACATAAAACTCAAGCCGTTTAGACATAAAATGAAATAATAACTTAAAAAGGCATCATTTTCAAAAATAAAATCTATCAAGCGAAATGTGTCCAATTAGGTAACCGACTTGACAACGGAAAGACAAAGGTCTGAAAAAACACGTGTCCAAGTTTTACGTTGATCAGATAAGTAGTTGACTCGGCATATTAAAACAAAAACCTTTGAAAGACCCAATACAAGCGCTTAAAAGATACTTAAAGCATGTTTGAAATACGGACCACAGGTTTATATTTTAAAAGTTTGAAACGTTTCATCATAAAGAGCTTGTAAATCAATCAAATATCTTTATTTGCTGAAACACAGGTAAGTTATAGAATAAGGAATCGTTTCAAAACGTGCGATCATAGTGCGAAATTTCACTCGTTTATTAGAAAGAGATAGATCTATATAGGAGAAAGAGGAAGATAAATCTGGTTGCACCAACCAGGTGGCCCAGTGTGATTTCTGCATTACTCCGAAGCATTTCAAAACACTTTCGTGCAACTGTCAGGTAACAGTTGCTTTACCCTCGATTTAACTCGGGTCCTTTTTTGAACGCTCTAGGGTGAAATTCGCATCACTCCGAGTGAAATTCACTTGTTTCCAAACGAAACCTAAGAGTATTGTTCTGCCGTGTTTTGCCTATATAGCATGCAAAATATGTACAATAACTAAAACTAAACAACTCGAAAAAATCACCCGCTTTCGGCCTTCGCAAATTGTCGTATGTGCGAGAATCGCCATCCTGAGCCTCGTTCGTAGGACAGGACTAGTGATATTGAAATTTAGGAAAGCTACTACATATTCAGTGCATGTGCCGCTTCCATTAAAATTTAGATTAGACTATGTAGAAACTTCCTTTGATTATATTTAATTTCTTTAAAACCTTTTAACCTTTTTTATTTACATGGGGATATTGAGGCACTAAATTATGAAAATAAGCCTTTTTAAATATAATGTAGGTACTTAATTTAAGAAACTTTATTTTTAAATAAATAAATAAATAATCTCGCCTATGTAAAGGTCACAAACCTCTTATTCCGCTCTCTAGCCTCCTGCGAGTCAGGTTTAGAGACGGGCGGCTTGAGGAACGCCTGCTTGTATATCCACTCAGCTTCCTCCTCGAGCTCGTTGCTGCCCTCAGCCACCGGCGTGATCGGTACCTCGCGGATCTGCATGCGCTCCGGAACGTCTGTTTTACGTATCTGGGGGGAGAAGGGGATGATGGTACAGGGTTTGTACAGAGGAAGTTGGACACAAATCTCCTTCCTGCTGCAGCTGTGTTATCTGTAACTAACTAGATAAACATAAACTAGTCTTATCAGGTTTTGAGATTTTCTAAAATATCTTACAGTTCAGGTACGTTATACAGAATGTAAATAGAGTGCAACCTTTAAATAAAACCACACACTCTGCTGATCATACTGAACATCTCTCTGATGAAAAATATCCGCGCAAATCTTCAGAGAAGATATTCAACTGTAACTTATAGAATTTATTTCGCATGAGGAAGGTCTATTTTAGAACGCTGCGCCTAAACAGCTGTTTCACGAAAGATGCTGCCTCAAAAACTTCATGCATTTTTGTTTAATACAAATATTTCCCAAACCAATGGTTGTATGTTTCTTGGGAAAAGTGGTACAGTATTATCGGTATGTGGATTCATTTAAAGGTAGCAGTCTATTTACACGTGGTATAGTTAAAAAACAACTTTTTGATGAATATGCATCAGGTGAATTAACAAACTAAACGTACCTCATTGTCTAGATCAGTGAAATGGCTCCTCTTCAATTCACTCGGCTCATAGATCTCGAAGATGGACTTCTTGCTGGGTCGTTTACGTTTGTCCTTCTTGGTGCGCCGTCTCGGTTCGCCCTCTTCCTCTTCACTGAGGTACTCATCCAGATCTTCCTCATCTTCATCCTCATACTCCTCATCACCAAATTTCTCAAACTCTTCATAGTCGAAGTCTACACCGAAGATGTCTTGACCTTCTTGTAGAGAACTGTATGGATAACATATATTTAATTAACTCCGATTTGTTATAATCCTAATAGAATCAAATGTTGATGTACCAGATAAGTAATACATTCTTGTTGGAATATTTTCAGTTACAATTTTATTTTATACTAGCTTTTGCCCGCGGCTCCACCCGCGTCGAAAAGATTTTCGTGGAAATAAGGAAAACAAAATAATTTGATTTTTTAACGACTATATGCAATGGACACCATGTTTAAGCAAAGTGCTAATAAAGTCCAATCAAATAAGCCCAAACTCGAAGGGTCTGCTGTTGTCCGTTGAGGAGATCCTGTACCCATCTTTCAGTCCCATCATCAGACCCTGGTCACCATGTTTTACCAAAGTGCTAATAAAGACCAATCAAATAAGCCCAAACTCGAAGGGTCTACTGTTGTCCGTTGAGGAGATCCTGTACCCATCTTCCAGTCCCATTATTAGACCCTGGTCACCATGTTTTACCAAAGTGCTAATAATGACCAATCAAATAAGCCCAAACTCGAAGAGTCTGCTGTTGTCCGTTGAGGAGATCCCGTACCCATCTTCCAGTCCCATCATCAGACCGTGGTCTCCATATTTTACCAAAGTGCTAATAAAGTCCAATCAAATAAGCCCAAACTCGAAGGGTCTGCTGTTGTCCGTTGAGGAGTTCCTGTACCCATCTTTCAGTCCCATCATCACACCCTGGTCAACATGTTTTACCAAAGTGCTAATAAAGACCAATCAAATAAGCCCAAACTCGAAGGGTCTGCTGTTGTCCGTTGAGGAGATCCTGTACCCATCTTTCAGTCCCATCATCACACCCTGGTCAACATGTTTTACCAAAGTGCTAATAAAGACCATTGCTACACCTTATTGGTAAAATTACATTGTAACTTGTATTTTTAAAAAACACCTTTTATGTACATGTGATTTATGGCAATAAATGAATTGATTGAATGAATTGATTGATTGATTGAGACCAATCAAATAAGCCCAAACTCGAAGGGTCTGCTGTAGTCCGTTGAGGAGATCCCGTACCCATCTTTCAGTTCCATCATCAGACCCTGGTCACCATGTTTTACCAAAGTGCTAATAAAGACCAATCAAATAAGCCCAAACTCAAAAGGTCTGCTGTTGTCTGTTGAGGAGATCCTGTACCCATCTTCCAGACCCATCATCAGACCCTGATCACCATGTTTTACCAAAGTGCTAATAATGACAAATCAAATAAGTCCAAACTCGAAGGGTATGCTGTTGTCCGTTGAGGAGATCCTGTACCCATCTTCCAGTCCCATCATCAGACCCTGGTCACCATGTTTTACCAAAGTGCCAAGAAGTGTGTCAGGGTCGTTGTAGATGGAAATCTGTAGTCAGATAAAACTCATACAGTTTTCTCGTATGGCAAAAAATCAATACATAAACCTGGCTGTAATCACTTTTTCAAGCTAAATATTAGCAAGAGGTGTGTCCGGATCGTTGTAGATGTAAATCTGTAGTCAAATGAAACTGATATAGTTTTCCCGTATGGGAACAAATCATTACTTAAACCATAGTATTTCATGTAACTATGCTTAAACCTGGCTGTAGTTACTTTTTCAAGCTTAATATTAGCAAGAGGTGTGTCAGGATCGTTGTAGATGGAAATCTTTAGTCAGATTAAACTGATACAGTTTCCTCGTATGGAAAAACAACCGGTTTCATCACGTATAACTAACCATTTGGTCAAGGAACGCCGATAAAGCAGCTTAGCAGTGTTTTTTCTCCCGACATAGTTCACAAATATTGAATTTTCAAACTGAAAACTTATTTTTATTAAAATAAAATATAGCCTATGTTACTCAGCAATAGTATAGCTTTTTATAAAAGAAAGAATTTTTAGAATCGGTTCAGTAGTTCCAAAGTTTACCTCAAACATACAAACAAACAAATCTTTCCTCTTTATATAATATTGTAGATTTATATAGGTATATTTTCAAGCTTATATTGAGAACCAAAACAAAGTATTAGATTACTGCATGTGTAGCAAAAAGCTCATAATGATTCTTCATATTTAAACTTTACAATACTTCTATTTTTTTTAAACTTACGCATCAGTGAAAATAGGCTTGCGTTTCTTCTTCCTCTCAGCTATAGGCCTCCCATCATCATCAACAATGAAGTCATCAGCATCTGACTCCAGCTCATCTTGGTCATCATCATACTGGACCTCTCTCTGTGGAGCTGCCTCGGATTGGTGGTCATCCTCCTGGTAACAAAATATAGTTATTGTAAATAGGAATCTACAACATACATGTGGAAGTGTAGCCAAGTATTTGGCAGTCACTCAATTAAACAGAAAATGAAACATTTATTATACCTAGTTTTCATGGCCTCTGTTTAGGTCTCAACATGACAAGATCTATTGCTGCTCTTCACTCACAAATAATATTTCATAGTCTGAATTTATGACTTCAACATAGATAACGTGGATATGGTTTTTGATGTTTGAATAATAATTATTTGTTATACCTATGGAAAGTTGTGTGCTGAATCAGAGGGTCTACTCTGAAGTGGAAAAATTCGATCGTGTATCGGTCGGTCATATATCCATCTCTATCATACTCCTAATGCGTGTGTCAGAGATGGACGTATGCTCAAATGATAAACGACCGACCGAATCTTTTTGGGAGTGCGGGGCCAGATTCTAAAGTGAGATTATTATTTAATTATGGAAATTTTCCATTTTATTTAATACTCCTGAAGAGATTTTGCACTTATTACCATTTATTTAATAAATTTATATTTTATTATAAAAAATTCTTGATTAGTATTTGAAGATGAAAAAAAGAAACAGAATTTGTGATCAAATGTCATTTTTAAAATAAACAAATTTGGAAACAGCTTGTTCTGTCTATAAAATTCATACAAGATATTTACTATGAAAAATCAAGTGTGATTGTTTTGGGTCATTACATTAAAAATTACTCTGGTCTCAAAAATCTTTTATCTTAGTATTAAAAAGAACAATTGAGAAGTTTTATTGAAAATTAAAGCCAAAAAACTAAATGTTGCAAGGGTCCCACTAACAAAAGTAGTAATTTAATTTTTTCCAATATTTATACAAATGTTACAAGGTGATCTGAATACAGATTTGGATTCAGCACACAAATTTATAGAAGAATTTAATGAATATTTCAAACAAAAAGAAACTCATTTTAGTTGACCTGTGTGATACTTTGGATTTTCGTTACCTCATCTGAACCTCCAACAAACAGTTTTTCAGCAATGACCTCTCTCTCCAAGTCAGGGTCATCATGGCCTTCATTGTCACTGTCATCATCCTCCAGACGTCGGAGACGCTTGAACTTATTCTGTTAACAAAATTAAGGACTAGTTGCACAAAACCTTTTAATCTAAGCATTTTTATTTAAATAAATAAGAAATACTATACAATCCTGAAAAAAAAAAAATTTTTTTAAGTGCTTTAACATTTTGTAAACTAATGGGAAAAAAATTATAAACATTGATATTACCAAATAGGATAGGTAATAGAATAGCAAAGCAATATCAATTAAAATAAATGTATGTGAGAATTAAGATGCCTTTGACCATTTAAAGACAAAATTGCATAACATGTGCAACATACTCTTGCAACTTTGACTCCAAGATTTTCCTCAATGAGATCATAATCCTCATCCTCCAGGCGGTCATCAAGTTCATCGTCACTTTTCTTTCGTTTCTTGGGTCCAGCGCTGGCATCAGAGTCTTCCCCATCACTGCCAGACTCCTCTATGGGAGCATCATCTATCAAGTCCTTCAACTCCTCCCGAAGACGGTCTTCATCGTCTAGAAGTTCAAATGAAATTTGACATTATGGTAAAGTATGTCAAGAGTTTTAGAGGTTATGATTAATGCAATTTTTCGTTTAAAATTTTATACAATTATTTTTTATGATAAAATCAAATAAATAAAAAATATTAAGAACTCAAAAGCAACGCATCCATAAAATAAAGCAACGATAACGGTGAAAATACGCAAATCAAACCTTCATCGTCTTCGTCTTCATCATCGCTCTGAACCGCTGCTTTGCGCTTCGTCTTCTTACGTTCAACCGGCTGGTTTTCTTCCTCAGAGTCCAGCTACTCAAGAGAAGAGCATTATTAGTGATTGTGAGCTTGAAAATTAGTAATTACGACACATGAATCATAGCGTTTCTCCAGACGAATATTTGAAGCCACTTACCCCACTCTCCTCTGCCTCGGAGTCCATAAAATCAGCCATGTTTACCTACACTAACTATAAAAAGTAAAACCTATCTAAATTTCTATTCTATACCTTAAATTACAGCATGAATAATATGAAAATCGCCACGAAAAGAAAAGAAAGCGTAAATATGTGTCTGACTTTTTAGTTTTTTTTATTTTACTTGGTAATGTTGGTAATAGTTGATGATTATCCAATGTTGCCATTTCATACCAAACAAATCAATACCAGCGCTGTCCATCGCGGGAAAAATCCCTGTTTGCAGGAAATGGGAAAGAAAACCAAAAACTTTTATGGCAGAGGGCGCTGAGTGTTTGTGTTCTTTCACGCTCTTGTAAAAGTCACTGATAGATGTTATTTTTGCATTCCACATTTCTAAAGTCTTTTGTGGCTTTTTTTGTTTGTGTTTCGTCGGGTATTCTACCCGGCATGTTGCTCAGCTGAAGGAGGAGCTGAAGAAAAGAGGTGCCTTACTGCGTGGAAAGAAAGGAGACCTTGTCGAAAGGTAATAGATTATTGTAATTTTAGAAATTTTTCCAGTTTTTACACCTGTTATCGTATTAGACGTGGCCTTCTATAGTCAAAGACTGCCTTATGCATTGTTTTTTGAATGAAATTATGTGATCAATCTTTCGAAAACTTACTTAACATAACCTCAAAAAAAGTAATAATTTCCTTTGTTCTTTTTCAGATTGGAGGCGTTGAAGTTGTTTCGAAATCAGTTTCCTTGAAATGATTGGTACAGTGGAGCCCACATCAAGCTATACACATTGAGAATAAGTTGGCCTCCCATTGTATGGGAAGCCTATACAGTGAGAGGTCAGCTTATACTAAAAGTGTTTAGCTTGATGTGGGCTCCACTGTACATAACCTAGAATAAATAGTCGATTTATAGTTCATTATCCTAAATATCTTAAACCTTAACCTTAATGCCTTTACCCACTTTTTTCTCAACTTTGGATCACTAGGAAATTTGAAAGTTCCCTTTCCATTACATCCAAAAGCCATAAAAACACCCATTGTTTAAACTTTTCAATGAAAAAAGGTTTTTTTTTGTTTATTTGTATGTAAACTGACCAGTTGTAAGACACAAACACACAACAGCGCCCTCTATGCTGAACTAATTTGACAGTAAGCAAGAGCGCGGGGAATGACAAAAATCAGGGAATTTTGGACCAATTTTTTCAGAAGGCTAAAACTGTTTCATTTCGGGTAATACTTACAACAAAAAAAATCACGTTCGGACTTGCTTGGCAGATACAGCTCGACCCTACCAATATAATAGGTTGGGGAAAAACTCTTTTCGAAAATAGTGTGTATGAACTTATAATAAAATCTCTTTGGCTATACCATTTGTATCTGGCTGGTTTTGGTATTTTTTAAAAGTTTAAATTTTAAAAAAGATAATTCCAAATTCAAATTAAGTAAAATGTGTCATTTTTATTTGTTTTTCTTACTGTTAAGATGAGTGAAGCTAATGAAGAAATTCGATACATTTTAAAATTTTACTACAAAAAAGGTAAAAATGCAACGCAAGCCGCGAAAAAAATTTGTGATGTTTATGGACCTAGTGCAGTGTCTGTGAGAGTAACACTAGACCTCACACATCTTTAGCCACTCAGCAAAAATTAAGAGAGTTTGGCTGGGACGTATTAATGCATCCGCTGTATAGTCCTAACCTTAAACCTTCCGATTTCTACTTGTTTTGGTCTTTTCAGAATTCTGTAGGCAGTGTTAGGTTAACATCACGAGAGGACTGCCAAAAGCACTTGTCGCGGTTTTTTTATCAAAAGC
Organism: Ypsolopha scabrella; assembly: GCA_910592155.1. NCBI lineage: Eukaryota > Metazoa > Arthropoda > Insecta > Lepidoptera > Ypsolophidae > Ypsolopha > Ypsolopha scabrella. Next base: position 9,107,700 of record OU342975.1, on the reverse strand, counting down.
CCCAGAATTTCTATAGCAATGGGATCATGTCCCCACCTACAAGATGGCACAAAGTTATCGAACAAAATGGCACCTACAAACTTTAGTTAAATGTAAATAACTTTATTAAAAAATGTTTTGAATTTTCATATAAAATGCGAAGAAACTTTTTCTCCAACCAATAATTTTGAATGGCAACACCACTCAAATGCATGTTATCAATCCCTGACATCCCTGACTTAGGGATGATCCGATACCACCTAAGTATCGATACCTACTCAATTGAGTAGTACATACTCAAATCGTATTCCGATACTACTCATTTGAGTATCTAAAGGTATCGATACTTACTCATATCGATACATTTTTTCAACTTTTTATAGGAATGAGCTAAACTCAAATAAATTATTTATTTTATGCACATAGTCAAATAAAACACATAAATGTGTTAATTTATGTAATTATCATCATTACAATCTTAACAGTTTTAAGGACTGTGCGGTATTTACCTAAAAAGCACGGTTACTCTACAGGTTAAAAAAATAATCAGCTTATAGAATGTTTCCAAAAAAAAGAGTAATTACTGATATTTACGAGATAGGTAACTTATTTATCACCTAAAAATCACACACGATACGAGCTCAAACGGCGCAGTTTTTTGCAATGGTGGATGGGATGGTGCATTCGATCGAATTGACGCTAGATTTATCATTTATGGCACCGGGCCATGGCTAAGATACGTTATAATTATAACACTGGCACCAGGATAGCGTATACAATTTTCCACGCGTGTGACAGACATGGAATAAGAACCCGTGTTGCGACACTTATCCGTAAACCTCTAGGTTTCGTTTCAAAACGATTCGATCGGTAATTATTCGGGAGCGTGGTGCAGGTGTCGACGCAGTAAGGATCATTCAGAATCTAGTGTCGCTTGCGCGATTCGATTCGATACAAGTACTTATTTTCCGATACCAAGTAAGTATCAAAAAAGGGATTCGATACCAAAAGTACTTGGTATCGAAACAAAAGTATCGAGTACTTACTCGTATTTACTTGTATCAGAATATCCCTACCCTGACTTAGAGCTTTTTAAAAGAACGGCAACTATAGGCTATCCGAAATATCATGATATGGGTGACAGTTGGTAATTTTCCGTTTCACCTATACTACTCACACCATACAACATACACCCAGGCACAAAAAAAAATAATAGGTTTTAGAAATAATGTAAATAATGATTGCAAAAATACAATAAATAATGCCACTATAAATCGGAACAAAAATTTCTGTGTGTTCGTTAAATTTAAAGAAGAAAAGATTCAGTAAATAATAATGTTGCTACGTGATGCGTGGATCGGAACGCTAACCCATAGGTACTGACACAGCATAATCGAAAATAATATATATTTATATTTTATATTTATTCTTAATGTACACAGAAAACATATTAATAAAATATACACTTGAAAAGCTATGTACAATGGCGCGCTTATCTCAATAATGAGATTTCTCCCAGCAGACCAAGGGTGGATGAGATATATAAGATATAAGTAAGGTATTCATAATGTGCACATAATAATACTTCCACAAAAACAAGATTAAAATAGTACCTAAAATATACAAACAAGTAAAAAATACAAACAATAAACTACATAAAGTATTATACACAGTATTAATAAATAGTATCCTATCAATAAATATATTATCATACATATATATATATATACATATATTATATACAGGAGGATAGGTTAACGGAGATAGTGCTCTTTTATTTTCCTTTTGAATACACCAATGGAAGGACTGTCTCTGATAGTGTGAGGAAGAGAGTTCCACAGTTTGATGGACTGTACAGTAAATGATTTTCCATACGCTGCGGCGTTATGAGAAGGTGTTTCTAAAAGTGAGAACGTGTTAGACCTGACTTGCTTGTTTCTAAGGAAGATATGCTCATAACGATCGTGGAGGTATGGAGGAGAAGTGGGACTGTTTAAAATGTTGAAAAGGCAACAAAGGATATTAACATTTTGACGCTGTTTGATTGGAAGCCATTTTAACTGTTCGCGGTACTGAGATACGTGGTCATATTTTCTTAGCCCATAGATAAACCTGATTCCCAGATTTTGTAAACGTTCAAGTTTACCAAGCAACTCCTGACTGGCATCTAGGAAACAAACATCAGCGTAGTTGATAATCGGCAAAAGAAGAGATTGTGCGAGAGTAACTTTAGTTCCAAATGGGAGAAACTTTTATTACATAAACTTTTATATATCGATGAATCGGTGCGGCCATCTTATAGGATCGCGTGAGTATAAGTGCATCTTGTATGCGGTTTGTGTTTTCGTTGCGGTTGCTTCACGTGCTATTTGTTTTGACGTTTGTTACAGTTTTTGTTGATTTTTTGTTTTGTTTTTGGCGAAATGCCGAGAAAAACAAAAAAAAACTTTGAACTCGCAAGGTCTGGTGTTATTGGTTCGTTTAATTAAATTAATTTAATAATTAACACAAAGTAGTTTGGATAATCAAAGATCAATCAAATAAAAAATCGATTTGATAGCCCTTGTTAACTTTCTCGATACTCAAACAAAATCGATTATATTTCGTTAGGGTACATCACTGTAACTATCAACTTTGAACTGCCACCCATATCATGATATCACGGACAGCCTATAGTGACGTCGGTTTTGTTTGGCATAAAGGTCGCTGTAACCAGGCAATAAAATACAAAAAAAAAGTCAGTTTTGTTGTGAACAGTTGTGAAAACTGAAAGTGCTCCTCGATTTTTATTTTTTTAATTTAATAAATCCTTAATTACCACACCATTTGTGGAAAATGAGCAGCCAAGCACCAATTGTTAAGAATATTATTCATGCAGGCCAAAAATACATACCAATTGCTAATGAGAGCAAGGTAAGTTACCTAGGTATTTGTTTTCTTAGCTATCTTGATCTACATAGTAGATTATTGATGGAGCTTACGCTCAATTTTACACAGGTTTTATTGATGTAGAAGTATTCTTTATACGTTTTGACTGCACATATGAATTTTCAATGTATTGTAATGATTCCAGCTAAATCGGCTTACCTACACGATCTATACAATCTGGCGACAAAGCTTCTCAGTAAAGGTTTCCGTCTTTCGAGGGAATCCAAAAAACAAATCAATAAATTTTGTTTTCGTTTTTGAAGGTACATTTCCATTTCCAAACTTACAAACTCGGGAAGGAAAGGGTTCTCCTTGATGACAGCAAAAAAATTGGTAAGAAAGAACCCATGGTCCTCATTATTGGGCACAAGTTTAAACTGGAAGTATGGGAGACTATTGTAAAAATGATGGCTGTTGGAGAAGTGGCTAGCTTCCAGGTGAAGAAAGAGGTAAGTTCAGATAGCCACCTTGCACAAGTAAAGCTGAGCCATCCAGGAATCTTTCCGCTTAACCCATTTAATTGATAATTAAAATGAAGGAAGCAACAGATAAAATGTACAGATGCATACAATATTTTTTTTTTGGGTTATATTCCAGTTCAACAGTCATCTTAAGAATGATTTTACACTCTTATATTATTTGATGATGATTGATGTTACTTGCAAATAAAGCTAAGATTATTTATGTCACTTTCCAGCTGGTATTTAGCTACCCATTTGTGTCCAAAACTCTGCGAGACCTTGGGAAGGAGCAACACAAAATCAAGCACTCCTGCACTATGACAATGCACACTGAAGGCATTGGCTATCCTGACTTAGATGACCTGATGAGGAGCCCGTGTGATTTGGAATTTATAATTGGTAATATATCTACTGAATCTATCAATACTAATGCAGACTGAGGTTTTATTTATGTTGCTGTTATTTTTCTATACTATATTTTTTAGGTTTCCGTACCTACCACAAAATGAAAAAACTAATCCCTAAATGATCACTTTATGTCTATTCACCTTTTACTTAATCAATTTCCTGCAAGTTGGCTCACCATGACAACCTATAGGGTACTTCCAGTTGACTTGGGTCTTATAGCACATGTCTAAAAAAAAAAATCTTAAAACTACCAACATTTAATTATCCAGGGAAAAGTTACACACCAGCCTAATGAGACCCTTTCGATAAATAGAGTTTAGTACATTGTGTCAAGTTAAGTTGGTCATCATTACTGTGGTACTTTGTAGTAATAATTTAGTCAAGTGCGAAAAAACAGCTCAAAAGGGCATAATGGGTTCCGTACCACCCCACAAAATGGATACGGAACCCTAAAAACATTATGGTAAATAACAACAATATAAATGCTAAAGTGACATCAGGGTTACTAAAACAAGCTGGTAAAGTGGTAGTGCCTGGCAAAAAATTTGGCACCCTCTGAGTACCAACCCAAATTATTAATAGTGGTTTATTTTATTATTTAAATTATTTATTTTACTTTAGTTAGAGTATCTGCAACAATCTGACTAAATTTAAAACTTGTATGTATTACCGTCTTTAAGTAAGAGCCAAAACAAATAATGTGAAAATAATGCAACTTTTTCATAGTTTCTTGTAAGAGGAACCTTCTTGAATTAAAATTTTCAGTTTATTTTATCATTCGTCGTGATAGAGGCCATAATAACACGTGTCCTGTGAAAATTTCAAATTTCTACCCATTACAGTTGAAGCTGTAGGCCCCTGTGACAGACAGACATCAAGGGCTTAACAATAGGGTCTCATTTTGGACCCTTCAGCTATGGAGCCCTAAAAATAAAGTATATAGATTATAAACATAATGACAAGATACAAGTACTTAAGTTATTCCAAGTACTATTGTTTTTTTGCAGAACTCCTTAAAGTAGAAAGAGGAGATGAATATGAAAAAGATATTTGGCAACTAAATGAAAAACAGAGGTTGGACTTGATTCCCTCACTCAGAGAGAAAGGCAACATGCTTTATGGTCAAAAGTTATATGAAGAAGCAGAAGAAGCATACAGTAAAGCCATTGGTATCTGTGAACAGCTAATGATAAGGTACTTTGATTGACTATATATTCATTAGAAACTGGCATCGAGTGAATGAAACCTTTAGGATATCTTTGACTTTTGAAAATTCAAATTCATAGTTATTTGCAAAGCTACTATAGAAATAAAAATACCTTGTCAGACAGTGGCGGACCCAAATCATATTTTGGGAGGGCTTAGGGCAGTTTTCATCAAACTTTTTGAGTAAAACACAGTAATTACCAAATCCTGGTTTGTCCAAGTGAAGATCTAACCATTTCAAGAGTAAAATAATTTTCAAAATCGGATCTGTAGCTATGAATGACTATGTGACTAAGGAACTGCCCATACCCATAGAACAAACTATAACATACCCATAGAACAAACTATAACATACCTATAGAACAATATATAACATTTGTCCAAGTGTAGATATGAGCATTGCATCAGAAAAATAATTTTCAAAATCGGATCTGTAGCTATGAATGACTATGTGACTAAGGAACTGCCCATACCCATAGAACAAACTATAACATACCCATAGAACAAACTATAACATACCTATAGAACAATATATAACATTTGTCCAAGTGTAGATATGAGCATTACATCAGAAAAATAATTTAAAGAATCGACTCCTTAGATTAGTTTAGTAGAATAAACTATACTGCCTTCGCTATTTAATCAGAAATTTGAGATATTTTTTTAAAAGAGTTTTTTTGTATGTTTGAGGCAAGATACGGTTTGGCTTATGTGCATTCGATTTCTTGTACTCTCTAGTATAAGAATATTATTATGAAAATAAAAAACTCTGTTTTTTTTTAGTTACAGTACGATTAAAATCAGTTAACGATTCGGCCATCCTCGGTAATTGTATAGAGTTATATATTTTCAGATATGACCTTTAATTATATTACTCGTTGTCTTATTGAATACAATACAGGAACGATATGAGCAACAAAACCTCCTTTGCAGCTCAAAACTAACACAACCTTTATATTGAAATAAGAAAAATAATTGACTATTTTGACAGTATGACTTCTTAGTGTCAATAAAAACAGTTTGACGTATATGATACATTTATGTTTATGAACGCTAATTTCATTCGTGAAAATATTCGATTCTATCAAATTTTATCAAAATTAACTTACAATAGTTATGTATCATGGCTTCAACAAATTTAAAGTGTGGTAAAAAAATTGTTGCTTAATCTCGTGAAATTGTAAAAAATGTATTATAACTATTTTAGAAAAGAAGCTAATTTATTTAAAAAAGAAGAAAGTAAATATCATATTTTTTTTATATATATTTTATACAAGTATAGCTTCAGTAAATAATGAATGTTCAAATTCATGTCGCTTCTGCATAATCAATTTCTTAGGTCTACCAGTTAGTAATGTCATCTTGGCAGGTGCTATACATTGCGTTTATGATGCTTCAAATTGAATGCTACCTAAAAGAAATCGCGGTAATGTATTTCGTGTTTTCGTGTCATTTCCGTCTCGGGATTTAGGCGATGATATCCGATAAAAGCTGAATCGTTAACTGATTTTAATCGTATTGTACCGCCTTTTAGCTTAGTATGGCAGTATAGCCTTTGTCCAATCGAAGAGTTTAACCAATACAACAGAAAAATAATTATCAAAATCAGTTCAGTAATTCAGAGATTACCTGCTTGAATTCAATAAATGGCTGTGCCCCTAGGGAACTGTTGTCAAAAGAACTTATTGACAAAAGAACTTTAAAAATCGGGTCAATAGTTTCGGATTAACCCCTATAACCAAAAAACTACGAGTAACAAACTCACAAATACGTCTGTCTGTCTGTCTGTTCGTTCGCTTATAACTTGAGAACCACTCAATGGATTTTGATGCAGTTTTCACTGAAAGATAAAGCATTTCTTCGGGAAGGTTTAAAGCTATGTATCATCACGCTATGACAAAAGGGAGCAGCGCAATGAGAATTTTAGTGAGACATATCGAAGGTTCGCCGCCGTAGCATAGTCGATCGTCGCGGGTTCAAACCCCGACTGGTAAAATTTGTTTTCACTTTTTATTCTTTTATTTTATTTTCAGAAAAAGTATTTCCTTTTGTAAAAAAGTATTAAAGCTGAAATTATATTTCTTCACTGAGCAAAGACCAATAACTAAAATATTTTTATTTTCAAGTCCTTAGAAAACGCCATCTCTGGGAAGTTATCCTGGATGACGGCCCAGTAAGCTGGCGTTGTAATTCTTTTTATTTTAATACACTAGATGGCGCTGCATGTTTCAAAATATCGAATTTGACGCAGTCTGGTTCAAATCAACTCACGTTAAAGTTTGTCTACACTATTAAATAAAGAAGAAAGATTTGTTTGTTTGTTCGCATATAATGGGTAATATATAGAACTACTGAACTGACTATAAAAATTCTTTAAGCACTCAATAAGATTTTTAGTTAATCATGTGGTATGTACGCCTTGCGTAGTCGTATGTAGTCTCATCGTCGGGGTTTCAATCATCCACTGGTAAATATTTTTTTTAGTAGACCTCTCAAGTTAAGTTTATTTGATCGGTATTGATGATTATTTTTGTAGAACATGGTGACCAGTAGCATTAGCATGAAAACATTACGGTTACGTTTAGTTTGAACGTAACGCGGTTTTGTATGAAATCTGATAACCGACCCTAGCGGTCAGTAGCGGAACTTATCAGAATTCCATACAAAACCGCGTTACGTTCAAACTAAACGTAACCGTAATGTTTTCATGCTAAGGCTACAGGATCTAATGACAGGACTGGGAGGTGGGTACGGGATCTCCTCAACGGATAACAGCAGACCCTTCGAGTTTGGGCTTATTCGATTGGTCTTTATTAGCACTTTGGTAAAACATGGTGACCATGGTCTGATGATGAGACTGGAAGGTGGGCACGGGATCTCCTCAACGGACAACAGCAGACCCTTCAAGTTTGGGCTTGTTTGATTGGTCTTTATTAGCACTTTGGTAAAACATGGTGACCAGGGTCTGCTGATGGGACTGGAAGGTGGGTACGGGATCTCCTCTACGGAAAACAACAGACCGTTCGAGTTTAGGCTTATTTGATTGGTCTTTATTAGCACTTTGGTAAAACATTGTGACCAGGGTCTGCTGATGGGACTGGACGGTGGGTATGGGATCTCCTCAACGGACAACAGCAGACCCTTCGAGTTTGAGTTTATTTGATTGGTATTTATTAACACTTTGGTAAAACATGGTGACCGTTGCATATTGTCGTTCAAAAAATCATATTCTTTTGTTTTCCTTATTTCCACGAAAATCTCTTCGAAGCGGGCAGAGCCGCGGGCAAAAGCTAGTTATAATATAAGGTTCGGTTTCGAAACGAGTGAAAATCACTCGGAGTGATGCGAATTTCACCATAGAGCGTTCAAAAATTGACCCGAGTTAAACCGAACTGTTACCTGACGAAAGTGTTTTGAAACGCTTCGGAGTAATTGGAAAATGACACTGGGCCACCTGATTGGTGCAACCAGATTTTTCTTTCTCTTGCTCCTATATGGATTTGTCTCTTTCTAATAAACGAGTGAAATTTTGCACTATGATCGCACGTTCTGAAACGCTTCTTTAGTGTAAATTGTAGTGGCTGTATATTTATTTGGAAGTGAATAAAGGGCCACTAGCGGCTCCTTTGATTTTCAAAATTATTGAACCTTAAGTCAGTATTTTGCTGTTGGAACCAATAAAGTTCAATCAATTTGCAATGTATAGTTCGGAAAGGGTAGCGGTCCTTTAATTTTATAAATTATTGAACCGTAAGTCATCGGAAAGTGCTCGGAAAATGATTTTTTCTGCATATCGTGAATTCTGTTGAAACTACGGGGGTCGCCTCGCTCCGCTCCGCTTCGCTCGGCTCCCTTATATGTACTTACATGTCAACCTAACAGCTCCTCCTCGCTTCGCTCGTCGTCGCAATCTATCCTTAGCGGTCGAATAAAATTAAAACCAAGGAAGCCGCTAATGGCTATTTTGTCACTTTCTATTTATTTTATTTATGTCGCCTGTAATGTATTGTATTGAATGTGTCACGTAGTCAACCCCTTAATTATACCACTACTAGTTAATAAAAATAACTTTAAAAAATACAACAAACTGTATAAAAAATTTAGTTTAAATTAATTTTATAATGAAAATACAAATATTCGGCGCTGCTCGCCGATGGTGTATTTTCATATATTTCATAAGTTTGCAATTTTTATTCAAATCATTTAAGTCTATTTACTTATTTGAATAGTACGGAACCCTCAGGCGCGAGTCCTACTCCGACTTGACCGGTTTTTTATACATTCATTTCACTGAGATTATTCACTCAAGACTACCCTATTTTGTTTGTGTCTCATATTACTCTTATTGAACCAAATGAATGCCCCCTGAAGGAAAAGTACCATATATTATTAAAGACAGCAAATTTGCCTTAGAGGAACCTTTATTTTATTTTTAAATTAAAGAAAAACTGTATTCTTAGAATTAAAAAAAATCACCTGCCTGAAACGGAAATCGGACAAGTGTGTAAAAAAAAATCCTGTATTTTTATGATAACCGATCGAAAGGTTCAAGCATGAGAACCAAATTCTTCTTAATAATATAGTATCGTAAATTAAAGGAAGACCATGAAATTTAACATTTTAATCTCTTAAAGATATCACAAAATTCAACATTGTTAGAAGTACGAAAAAGACGCATCCTAATATTCATTTTCCTGAACAAATTTTAAAATTACGCCCTGGTTTCATCCTTATGATTTACCGTATCGATGTGCCATTTTAAAATGTTGTTCAGCATAATGAGTATTATGTTTTTCCTTCGTCTTTTCCGCACTCCTAATAATATTGAATTTTGGAATACCTTTAGGAGTTTTGTTATTAAAATGTTAAATTTCATGGTCTTGCTTTAATTTACGATACTATATTACTCAGAAGAATTTGGTTCTTATGCTTGACCCTTTCGATCGGTATCATAAAAATACAGGAGGTTTTTTTACACATTTGTACAGTTCGAAGCCCGGTTCAACCAGGTGATTTTTTTAATTCTTTGAAAGCAGTTTTCCTTAACATTAAAAATAAAATGAAGGTTCCTTTAAGTAAAACTTGCTATCTTTAATATTTAAGGTACTTTCCCTCCAGGGGGCATTCGTTTGGTTCAGCCTGTATAGGTATGTGTCTGTGTCGTCGCTGGTCTGTGCTCATAATAAATAGCAAAAAGTTTAGTAAGTATGTTGCCATTTTCAGAGAAAGAAAAAATGATGAGGAATGGGTACACTTGAACAATATAAAAATGCCAATTCTCCTTAATTACGCACAGTGTAAACTAATGAAAAATGATTATTATGCTGTCATTGAACACTGCACTAGTGTTTTAGAACATGATAAAGGTATATTTTGTTTGTGATACTATGCTTTACATATTGTAATTTATGTACCTATCTGAAGTTCATTGTAATTTAAATATATTTCCAGATAATGAAAAAGCCCTTTATAGAAGAGCTAAAGCACATGTGGGTGCATGGAATCCAGATGCTGCAGAAGATGACTTCAAAAAATTGAAAAATATAAACCCTTCTATGTCTGTAACAGTGGATAAAGAACTAGCTAATATAAAGTTATTGAAAAAGTCTAAAGAAGAGCAAGACAAAGGAGCTATGAAGAATTTGTTTAAAACAAATGGTGAAAAAACATAGTACTAGCTTTAGATTTGGATTTAGGTACCAGTTCAGGCTTAAGAACGCGTCCCCCGTTTATCCTTAACATACAATGTTATCTATTACCTATGTTACATTTAAAATTTTTCATCTGGTTATTTTATGTTATCTGGTTTGTGTAACTACAAAATACTCCGCTAGCGACCGATGCCTTCAAACCAACAGATAGTACCAAAGAATATAAATAATCAAGTACGTATTATTTATCACACAAAACTTAGCGAATTAATAAACTAATTAATACAATAATTGGATAAATTTGGATATCATAATTTAATGTTTTAATAAGGCACCTCAAAAGAATGCGTTTCACCCGCCCCCGCGTCGCACTTCAGTACCGAGACCGGAGGTGAAGTGCGACGCGGGACGGATCAAGCACATTATTTTAAAGTACCGAGATATTTCCGACGGGTTATACCTAGGTTTAAAAAAAAATCTTGTTTCCCAACCTTTTCCAGCCACGAATCCCAAGTAAATAAACACAGGGACTGCTTTACAAAAAAAAAGTACGTAATAATAATAAACCTCGGGTCGATGCGTAATTATAATAATATATTACTTGTGATGTATTGATGTTATTATATTTTTGTATTTATTTCTTTATATACAAGAGTAGAGTAGAGAATGCCCATTTCACATTGGTCAGTGGTTAAAAAAAGCGGAAAATGTTTCAATTTCTTTCAATTATCCCAAAAACTTTGTAAAAAGGATTTTTTTGGAATTCCGTCAACAGATATTTCAACTAAAAAAAAGGGTTTTCCTGTGTGTTAAAAGGATGTGATATCCAATATTTTTACGAGACTTTGGTGGGATTTAAGTATTTATTAGGTACTTTTATATGTATAGTCCAGTGATTGATGGGCCCCACGGATATACTCACGGACCCCCGAAGCAGAGGTCCGCGGACGACAGGTTAGCGAACGAGCAGCTATGGTTGGCTATAAAAGTATATGTAAACAATATATAGTGTAGTAGGTATATTGGATGTCTATGAGTGCAGAAAGGAATTATTTAAAAAAAAAACGACGCATTTTGCCCCAGCTGGCTTACATTCAAAAATATTTTTTCATAGTACCCCTTGGTTAAACAATGATAGTACCTACCTAAGTAATCTATACCACGCACGGAAAACATATATTTGAAAATTAGAAATAATAATAATTAAGTACTTTGACAGGGGACTTCCTTCGTGAACAGAATTTATAAATTGTGTTGAATAAAATGAGCATATATTATGTTGTTGTACTTCTATGTTTTAGACTTATAAAACTTTTACAAAAAATAATACTTATTCTTTTATTTTAATGAAACGGATGAAATCCTCTGGTGGATGGATATAGCTTGATTATACATAGATTAACACGTTTGAGGATTTAATCCATCGATCAGCCTGTTTCGTCCACTGCTGGACATAGGCCTTTCCAGGATTTCGCCACTCTTGGCCGTCCTCCTGGAAGAAATGCCCATACTCACACACGCTGGGCAGGCGGGTTGGTGAGCGCGGTGCCGAAACCCTTGCACCAGTGACGCCGCTGCCCGTCACTAGTCTGTTTTATATAAGGCCCGGCAATTGGGGATGGATACACCGCCATCCATCGGTCCCAGGCAATGGTGGGCCGCCTGGTTTTTTTGCCTGAGAGGTGTTCTCTTGCTCTCCCCCGAATAACTTCGGGAGGATTTGCGAGTAAGAGTAAAGGGTAGTAGTATAAGGTACCTCCACAGTCGAGCCCGGCATCAGCTCTACCACCCAATTTCCTTGAGGATTTAATACGATCCCCAAAATGAGCTTATCAGAAATATTTATTTATTGTTACCTATAGATACTTATATAAGACTGCGGCATATACCTATATATAAGGTGACTTTCGTTTATATAGCCAAATTACTTAGGATTCAATTACCGTTTGCGAAATACAAAAAAATATAGATGCCTCTTTAATCTATACCTACCAGAAAGTGACTAAATAGCTGTTAGCGGCTACCTTAGGTTTAATTTTAGGAAGTGTCTAAATAGCCGTTAGCGGCTTCCTTCTTTTTAATTTTATTCGACCGCTAGGGATAGTTTGCGACGACGACGAGCGAAGCTAGGAGGAGCGGTTAGGTTGACATGTCAGTACATATTAGGGAGCCGAGCGGAGCGAGGCGACTCCCGTAGTTTAAACAGAATTCACGATATGCAGAAAAAATCAATTTCCGAACTTTTTCTGATGACTTACGGTTCAATAATTTATAAAACTAAAGGACCGCTTCCCTTTTGCGAACTATACATTGCAAATTGAACTTTATTAGTTCGGGTTAAGGAAGATATTCCAACAGCTAAATAATGACTTACGGTTCAATAATTTTAAAAATCAAAGGGCCGCTAGTGGTCCTTTAGTCACTTCCTTAATCTTATTCCACCGCTAGAGATAGGTTGCGACGACGAGCGAAGCGAGGAGGAGCGGTTAGGTTGACATGTAAGTACATGGTAGTTTTAACAAAATTCACGATAGATAGAAACAATATTTTCCGATGACTTACGGTTCAATAATTTAAAAAATTAAAGGACCGCTTCCCTTTTCGAACTGTTCATTGCAAGTTAAACTTTATCAGTTCGTGCTAAGGAAGATATTCTTACAGTTAAATAATGACTTACGGTTCAATAATTTTAAAATTAAAGAACCGCTAACGGTCCTTAGTCACTTCATAATAACAATAGTATATCAACGTGTTCCGAATGGCGTTTACAGTGCTAAAGCAACCATCAAACTACTCACGCCAAGCAAGTCGTTCCGAATGGGTAACTAATGGCATCCATCATAAACCTATGGTCCATTCGGAACTCTTGCACGCGACGCCGACGTAGATTATGTCAGTGACAGAAAAATTAACCTTCACCCGCAATGTGTAGTTTGTTAACGTTACGTGAATACCAACAAAGGGTTATGTACCTATGCTTTACCTACGTTGTTGTGCAATAGTAGTTTATGTAACTGGTCCATAAAAAGGTTATTAAAAACACGAGCGTAAGTTTAAAAAACGAGCCGAAGGCGAGTTTTTTAATAGAAAACGAGTGTTTTAATACCTAGTTATGTATAGTTTCATACACTACTTTATCTAAACTCATGCCTACTAACCTGTTTTCATATTTTTTGTAAATTTGTCGTCAGCCATTTTTGATTATTCTTGTAAAACTTGTTCTGAAAGCGTTCATAATTTCCATCGTTATTTCCAGAATGTCAGGTGGAGTCAAATATCATTCATCACCATCTCTGCTGTCAGTAATTTTAGGGCAAAATAATTATTTTGACCCTTAAAACCACAGTAAGTAATAAATAAATTTCCTCCAAAACTATGGCGCAACAGTTCATCCATTGACCACAGAGCACATAACCATTGACAGACCGGACCGAGTCCAACGCGCCGTAAGCCATAGACAATACCTGGCCAAAAATAAAGTTGACTGTAACCTCGTTACTGTTTTGTATGTATTGGACAACATTATATAAAAACCTCATTGGTATCTGATATTAAACCTCAGATATGGCTGTATGGGCTAAGTTCCCTTTGCCTTCCTTGTTAGTAATTAAATATAATTTTTAGAGACGTTCATGAAAAATATTTTTTACTATGCCAGTAGTTTTGAGTTCGTAATGAGGATTTTATGATATGAGGTTTGATAAAAGTTATTTGAGGCTCGTAATTATTTAGTACCATATACTTAGGTCCACGAAGTGAACTACAATATTTTTTGTTTAATACCTATATGTTTCATAACAACCAATTTTTGAAATTGCCGCCGGTCGATTGTCGCTTTTGATAGATCACTCACCTAGCATGGTGCCACTTTAACACCATTTGACAGTAAATCCCATATATTTTCTGTCAAATGGTGTTAAAGTGGCAACCATGTTAGGCTAGCTAGGAAGCATGCGATCATAGTGCGAAATTTCTCTCGTTTATTTGAAAGAGACAGAGAAACAAAAATCTTGTTGCACCAATCAGGTGGCCCAGTGTGATTTTCGCATTACTCCGAAGCGTTTCAAAACACTTTCGTGGAACTGTCAGGTAACAGTTCGGTTACCCTCGGTTTAACTCGGGTCAATTTTTGAACGCTCTAGGGTGAAATTCGCATCACTCCTTCTGAGTGAAATTCACTCGTTTCCAAACGAAACCCAAGGGTGAAATTCGCATCACTCCGAGTGAAATTCACTCGTTTTCAAACGAAACCTAACACTTTGCGTCAAGTTCCGACACTGACAGCAGGATAGCGTATACAATTTTCAAAAAATGCGACAGGGATGGCATTAGAACCCGTGTCAAGACCCTTTATTCAAGAACGCCGCCCTGAAAATTGTCAACATAACCTAAAAAATCAACGTTTGTTTATTTTTCTCCATTGTGTAAAAATGATTGATGAAAGCAGTGGAGTCGAATTAGAGAAAGAAGGTGAAACTGAAGTTAAAAACAGTGAAGAATACGCATATTTAGACCGAGGAGGGTTTTCTTCTGAGAAATTTAAAATTGAACTGCGTGGTCTTCCTAAATATTATGGCATTGCTGTGAGTTACAACAAAATTCGTCCCATTAATTCTTGATATAATAGGTATTTGACGCATTATAATCAAAACGTTTCCCAAAAAAAAGTTTAACTTAACACTTTATCAATCAATCTAGGAATTGAAGAAGTTGATGAACCACAAGTTGGGTCTCAACACAAGCAAGATAAAGCGTCCAAAGAATGGCAGTCACTGGCTGTATGCTTGCTTCCAAAATGATGAGGAACGAACCAAAGCCATAGCTGCTCTAAATGGCTACTCATGGAAGGGTAAGATCCTGATTGCAGAAGCGGCCAAGCCTGCACCTGACCCGCTTGTTAGAAAGAGGAAGCAGGAAGAAGATGGCACAGTAAATGACAAGCGCAAAAAGGAAGATGATGGTAAAAGTCAGGAAGAAAGATTGAAAGATGCTACAACTCCTTACTGGAAGATACCTTATGAGAAACAGGTATGAATATAAAATCCAACAGAATATAATTTAATTATTCTACATAAGGGTAATTCTATGAAAACTGACCACTTTTGAAAGAAAGAAAGAAAGAAAGACACCCTTTACTCGTTATATTTTTTTATTAAGCAAAGTATTGATAATTCAGTAGGTAAGTACCTATTTTAATATGCCTTGGTAACTTGAAAAATATGATTTGAATACAACATTCTTAAATTGTTAAATTACTATTATATCCTGTTATTACAATACATACATTTGAGAAATGTAACAGGTACAACATCTTCCGTGGATTTATGCATGATATAACTTGAAAATACCATTATTACTAAGATATAAAGTTATCTAAATAGATAGGTACAAATAATTGTGTATAGTGAATTCAAAAGAACCTAGAATTTATAAGTTAATCAGTAAGTGTAAGAGATGCAAGTGGTGTGTCAGGATGTTGGCATATAGAGAACTGTATGTAGTCTTATTAAACTTTTAGCTAATACAATGGAAAAATAAAAAAACTCAATACTTATTACATTCAAGATGAAGCTGGACACTCATATCCCCCTGATAGTTTTTCCCAATAGATGAAGCATGTTTTGATTGTGCAGTAGCAGGTTTTCAATTTAAATAACATTTTTGTTTATGGTATTGTAAGTACTCAATAATTAATGTTCAGTCACCTGCATCCAGACTACCTATTTGTTAAGCTATGACACCACAATAAGGACTTCTAATAGGTAGTTACTTAGGTAGTCTGTATACAGGATGTAAATAGAGTGCAACCATTAAATAAAACCACATATTCTACTGATCACAAAGAACGACTATTCGAAAAAAAAAAACGCGCAGATCTTTAGAGAAAAAGATATTCATTTGTAACTCAAAGACTTTATCTCATAGTAGGAACGTCTATTTTAGAACGCTACACCGGAACAGCTGTTTCACGGACGACGCTCTCTCAAAACTCGCCAATATACCGGTGCGTTAGGGTTCATGCATTTTTGTTTGGAACTCAATTATTTCCCAAAGTAAGGGTGGCCGCGGGTATGATTCTTGGGAAAAATGGTTCAGTAAGGTCGGTAGAATATGTGGTTTCATTTAATGGTAGCAGTCTATTTACACCTGGTATAATAGAAAAATACACCAAAAGAATATTTTGTCGTGGGGGCTTGCCACATGGCAAAAATTTAGATAGATTGTTATAGCCCAGGCGGTAGCATTGCATTTTAGGTAATCTTTTTCAATAGATCTGGAATGACTAATAAGAGAACCACGCACCACACACACGCTCACGCACCCGCGGTGGGTGTGGGTGAAGGTTGTGTTATAGGCTCAAGCAGTCAGTAGTAAGCGTAGTAGTAATGCTCCAATATTTTTAAACTTTACTGCGTCAGCTGACGGTCTTTCTACCGCTACCCGCGCAGCTGATTGTTGTTTTCGTACTTATTATTATTTAAAGAATCACTTTGTCAAATTTCATGCGGCGTACTATAACTTTATTTTACGTGTTTTTTAAACAAGTTCATGTAGCTGACGCATCATCCCCCCTTCACGATGCAGCTGACTATTTTTTTTAGCTTACTATGGCGTCAACTATCTGTAAGAATAGTTCCAGCCAGCATACTATTACTTTTTTTTACCACTTTCGCTACCTCTCACACCCACACCCACCGCTACTTGAGCAGCTGACGGTCGATTTACATATTAGTCATGTGAGATCTACGATCAATGTCAACATCAGCTGGCTTAATATGACTTTTGTTTGTGCAACGGTACCTCCCAGACTATTAGTAATGTAATGACTTGTAAAATTTGCCCCATCCTGAATTTGTTGAAAATTTCACCGAGCATTCCTAAACCAGCACTTTTCTCTTTTCAGCTGGAACAAAAAGAGAAAGAAATAAAGCAGCTTCTGATGAAGCTGGACAGTGAACTATGGAAAATAAGCACAGAAATGAGGAGCCACATTGAAAAGCAACGTCAAATAAACAATGGTTTGAGTTTTGAGCTTCTTCCCATAGAGAAATCTCCTGTAACTGAAGGTTATAGAAATAAGTGCGAGTTTACAGTTGGAGTGGACGAAGAGACCAAGTTACCCACAGTTGGGTTCAGACTGGGCAGCTATGTCACTGGGACAGTTGGGGTGGCACCTGTACAAGCTATGAATCATATTTCTGAAGACACAAAGAAAGCTGTTTTGGTATGTTCCTAATTAATTATTCCAAAGAAATACATATCGTTACATCAATGGAAATTATTTCAGGCATACATGCTTTTACTGTATGCCTGTTTACCATAGACATCTTAATATAATTATTCTGTTTATCTACATCTAGGCAGCCATAATACTGTTAGGCTTCCCTATGAAATCAACATTATCAATCCTCTGCTAATTTTTTTATTTGCTTACCACCTACTTTTGAGTGCTCACTCACTCCTCGTAAAAGCATTAATTCTTCAAAATACAAACAAAATAAATATTAACTTCAGATTTTCCAAGAGTTGGTCCGTAAATCGGAACTGGCGCCGTTTTCCCCAGCGGACTACTCTGGCTACTGGCGGTACCTGACCGTCAGACATTCCAGGAGTACCGGCGATATCATGCTCATTGTCGCCATGCACCCTCAGGTAAATACTAGATATCAGCAAAAAAAATCAGCCCTCTAGGGACTAAAACAATACAAATGTTCTTAGTGATCCATCAAAAAATGGTAATAGGCGTGATGACAAAAAAAAATTATTAGTCCGTCAGTTAGATTATCATAAAATATTGTACACGTATTTTTTCTTTTTTATATTTAACAAAAAATTATGAAGATATAGCCCGCTAAAGTTCCGCGTGGCGTCACATCTAGGTACAATTTTACGTAGAAGTGACGTCATTTTCCCCCACTCAGAAACTTTGACGCGCTTTATCTGTGTCATTTTTTGAAAAAATACGTGTCCAATATTTTTTGATAATCTAAATGACGGGCTAAATAGAATAATATTTTGCTTACCCTGTCTACAAGCCTATTCTCTTAGTGAAGATTTTTTTTATTTATATTTTTGCCCTCATCCACGGTTAAACTTAAGAATGGCTGGGCCCATTGAGCTGAAAGGCATAAAGATTATAGAATTGCTGGGACACCACAAATAATCTGTATTTTACAGATAAAATTCATAATCAGTCATTTTGAACAACATTATGCTTGATTGATCGTATTTTTTTATTTCAGCAAAAGACAACTGATGAACTAGATAAAATTAAGAAGGATCTAGTGGATCATTTCGCATCAGAAGAAGCTGTCGCTTCGGGAATCAAGTCATTATACTTCCAGCTTTGCACTAAAAGGTATATGTATATAGATTTTGTATGTAACTTGATATTTACTTGGTCCTAAAATTTCTGTATGTCTGTTAATAATGACACTTCTTCTCTTCCAATTATACTGAACAAACTCTAGTCATAACTGCTTTAGAAACAAAGTTATCAAACTTTATGAGGGAAAACAGACATTGAATTTTTTTAGCCCGTAGTTGATACGCCGTATTTATTATTAATAATTCAGGAAAGTTGGAGAAGACGCGTCGAAGCCTGTACATCTGTCAGGCTCCACTCACATCATCGACTCCATCCTAGGTCTCAACTTCAGGATATCGCCAGAAGCTTTTTTCCAGGTATTCAGTCAATATAATTTACAGCTATCCTATGTACAAACAAGCACAAAAAACATAAAAGGCGACTTGCCTTAGGCGAGTGAATAAGCTCATCATGCTACCAGTAGCATGCGATGATCGCTACGTATCGCTTCCTATTGCGTATGATACTAAACGAACGAAGGCATCGAAACATATAGATTGCTTGCGGGTCTGCCCGTGTTCAAAAAGAAAGTGCCCTCGACTCCCTTTTTTCCCCGACTTATTGATATGCTGACTTGTTCCCTTTAACTATAGCTCTATGTACCCAAAAATGTTTCTTGAGAAACTCCATGATTAATACCGAAACCGCATCAAAATCCATTCAGTGGTTAAAAGTTAAAAGTGAAAATACCCATCATCCATCCATGTTTATTTATATGTATAGAGGGACTAAGGAGATGAACTGTTATGTACAGATTAACACGGGGGGAGCAGACATTCTGTACCAGAAGGCGATAGAGATGAGCAGCACGAAGCCGGAGTCCACCGTCGTCGACATCTGCTGCGGCACCGGTACCATCGGACTGTGCTTCTCGAAGGTCTCCTTTATTCATGTTCTTTATTACCTTTTACTTAATAAGGTCATATTTCCATACCTCAACGAAAGATATATAGAATGGTCATGTACATTTGTCTGGTGGAATTTTTCGCTGCGAGTACGAGCCCCTGATATCCGTCAATATAGTGTTTCGAAACGGCTTTATCGAGAGTATATATGTTGTGGATCAAGTGATAAATGGGGGCTTATTGTAATGCCCGGGCAGTATGAATAATGACGAGTCAAAGCAGTTTAATTATTACTATTTAAACTTCATTATTTACCATTATAAATATTGCTATGTGATTGTTAGGCTATATGATATCATAGATATCTACTAGCATTGAAAAAAGTATTAAATAACTGTAATTTATGGCACTACGCAACAATAGTTTAATGACAATTGGCTTTTCTAGCAAAGTTGTGTTATTTCATACAGTACTTAGTAAATTATCGTGCACAACGTGGTTATATTTGTGCAGGATCATTTACAAAGTAATAAAATGTCACATTCTCTTCATTTCAATTGAAAACTACCTACGAGTGCCGACCAACTTGTGCTTGTCCTAATATAACAACAACAATTTCTTTATTTAAAGTTTCAGCATGTTTGCATCCTTATTACATATTAATGTAGATACAAAATTAATCATTATGCATGTTTCTATCGTACCTTAAGATAATTAACATAGCAAGAACGTAATTTTAATTTAACTAAATCTTCCGGCAATACGCAGCAGCCCAGTCTGTTTAATATTTTTATTAGTTAAACTCATATTTAAACGTATACTTTTATTATTTTGCCCAATAGGTGAAGGATAAAAATTATAAAACCCGGTCAATTTAATATTTTCAATAATTATTGTCATATTGCCCTCTCATGTTGGTCATTTTTAAAACTGTCCGAATATTATGCATAATTGGTTCATAACATATCTATCAATTAGGTATTGGAACACGCGTGACTTAGTTCGAGTGGTCAGGGCGTCGGTAAAATGGCTTACATATAACTTATACTTGCGATTGTCGGCACTTTGTGAAACATGGAAAGCATCTTAAATAAAAGTCTCAATAAAAAAGAACATGTATTGGCGTTATTTATAGACTTTAAAAAGGCCTTTGACACGTTGGATCATGAAACATTGTTAGAGGCCATGAACGAGTGCGGTATACGTGGTCCAGTAAGCTTGTGGCTTAGGAGCTACTTAGAGTCAAGAAAAATCTCGGTTAAAGTAGACGATGTCTACAGCAAACAGTGCGATGTAACACTTGGAGTTCCAACTGGTTCGGTTTATGGTCCCGTCGGGTACATAATGCATGTAAATAGCATGAGTAATGTCGTTAAGAATGGTAAAGTTTATATGTACGCTGACGATACGTGCATTATGTATTCGGGTACGGATGCAAAAATAATAGAACAGGCTGCTCAGCAGGATTTTGATAACATTTTAAGATGGTCACACGACAATGGAATTATTCTAAATGTCCAAAAAACCAAATATGTACACATAAGATCACAACAAGCTAGTGTGAAAGACATAGATTTTCTAATAATTGGCCACACATATGATTGTTTGCATCAAAATTATATGAACTGTAAATGTTTAAGTATCGAAAAAGTACATAAGATTAAGTATTTAGGTCTCACAATAGACAGGGATATGAACTGGAAATATCACATAAAAGAGGTATGTAATAGATTACGAATACTATTAGCTAAATTTAATAATCTCAAATATTTTGTTAACAGAGGTGTTCTGTATTGTATTTATCACGCCCTAGTGGAACCGGTTTTGAGTTATGGATTGAGTAGTTATGGAAGAACTTTTCCTACATATTTATATGAAGTAAAAAAGTTACAAGTGAGATTTTTGAAATGTCTAGTAAGTAAAAAAGAAAAATTGAGGTGTAATAAGGAATACCAAAAATTATTTAAAATTTGTAAAATCATGCCAGTAGATGTAAAATTAAAATTTCTTATAGCAATGGAATCATTTCAAAAATCTCATTTAAAAGTTAAGAAAACACGTTATTGTTCAGCTCGGGGAAAGGGCAAATCAGTAATTAAGTATGTTGTGCCAAAGTACAAAAATTATTATGGAACTAAGACTCGCGAGTATTTAATACCGAAGATATTTAACTCAATAGGGGAAGAGGTTGACGAAACTTTAAATGGCAAAATAAGCAAAAACAAATTTAAAAGTATTTTGAAAGGGTGTTTTCTTGGCTTTGTTTAGATTTTTAAAAACCTGTGTTAAAAATAAGTTTAAGATTTAGAAGCTTTTGCAGAGGAAGACATGTTTGGATACCGAGAGCGGTAGCCGATAAACTGCTGAGCAGTTTGGCTTAAGAAATGTAAAAGAAAAACATGTATTGTCTTTGGTGAATAAACTAAATCTGTCTATCTATCTTGATGAAAACCACTTGTACACTGTTTTCACAACTTTACTATAACTATAGGTACTTTTAACCCAACCGGTTTCGAAATTTAATTCATTTTCAAGGGCTTAACAAATCATTTTAATATTTTAAGGCATAACCTACGTGCTGTAAATAAAATTTGATTTTTTGTTAAATGGCTTACGTTTTATTAACGGGACCTTAATTTATTACTTACAGCACTGCGGCAAAGTCCTGGGCTTGGAGTTGATCCCTGAAGCAGTGAACGACGCGAAAGCCAACGCCGAGTTAAACAAAATAGAGAACTGTGACTTTTTCACCGGCAAAGCTGAAGATATCCTGCCGTCAGTACTGGCGAGAGCGACCGGGGACGACATAGTGGCCATTGTCGACCCGCCCAGAGCCGGACTACGTGAGTTGCGTCTTCTTTCCGTACTGGCGAGACCGAATGGGGACCTTATTATCTAATATCAATATCTATCGCTACCGCTTTCAAAAGTATCGTGATTGACTGATTGGCTAGAAATGATGTGTGACGTTTGCATTTAGTAAAGCTCCGGGGACGATATAGTGACTATTGTCAACCCATCCAGAGCTACGTGAGCTTCTAAACCAAAATGCTGAGTGCATATTCTACCATCAGCGAGAGTACTAGCGAGAGCGTACGCTTTGTATGTAATTTTCTTTGTGTTCTTAATAATTTTTATCTTTTACTCCTATAACTTATGCTTATACATTCGTCATATTTAATGAAATAATTAACTGTATTGCCAGACGTAAGAACACCACGTAATTATTTTTGTAGAGTCAATAAATTCAATAATTATTTTAGTCCGAAAAGGACCTCCAGGCATCCACAGTGTCGCGTGTAGTTATGGCTAAGGGTGTTTGTGCACTCCCTTGTGTTCGATTCGTATTTGTGTATTTTTACGAATATCATAAAAAAACGGATCCGAAATTCATCTAGGAAAAAACATAAATACGAATCGAATACAAGTGAGTGCACAAACGAGATAAGGCAATAATTATGTTTAGATAGATTACATTTTTTGGTAGGTTATGTGACAACCCCAAAATCCCATTATCCCACGACATTAAAATCAAAACTGGTTTGTTTTCTCAGTGAAAATACTGTAAAGTTGCAACCATTTCATCACGGATTAGACACAAAGCATTTCATCAACTATGACATTTTACCGAACATTCCTTTGTAGCATGACCGTAAGAAGTCGGTGCTTTTCATCTTAATATCTCCAGGTAGGGGGCACGGCCCTCCCCAGTGTAACTTGATACCTTCTACATTGACATTGATGTCAAAGTTTTGCTTTATCCAGTTTTATGCGTTATTTTCGTCTTGTTTATTGGTTTAAATCGTTGTATGGAGGCTTGTCTCTATTTTTATTAAGATTACATAATCGAGAATAGATACTAGTTGATGGGTTCATAAGTTGGAGGCAGGGGCCGCTCACCTCCTAGCTACAAGTCCTAGTTACGCCGAAACTAGCTGTAAAGCAGTGGTTCTTAACCTTTTTGTGATGAGGGACCTTTTGACAAAATTTCTGTCTTGACCCGGACTACCATCTCTTTGGAAGTAATTTATAGTAAAAGTACATGAATAAAGGGCTATATACATAGGTAACACTAAAAGTTTCCGGAACTGGCCACTTACATAAACAATATTTAAAAATTTATTGCAACATTTGAAAATAGAACTCTTTGGCTGTAGAATGCAGTTTGTTTCATCTGACTGTCTTTTGTTTTTACCTTGTGGCGCCATTTAAAAAATTGTGTGTCTGCATCAACATGGATTTAACTCGGGAAAATTTTCGTAGTATGATTTTCTACGATTTTAAGTGTAATTTGACAGCTCAACAGAGCATCGCTCGGCTTGAAACAGCTTTTGGCAATGAAGCGCCATGCAAGACGACTGTTTATAGCTGGTTTGCAGAATTCAAGCGTGGTCGTATCAATCTCAGTGACGAATCTCGCGATGGTCGGCCGTCCACCGCTGTGACCAACAAAAACATCGATGCTGTGCGCCGTATGATTGAAACAGACAGGCATGTGACCTACCATGAAATTCGCGCATCCTTAGAAATAGGCATGAGTCAAATACAATCAATCCTACACAAACATTTGGGTGTGAGAAAGCTGTGCTCGCGGTGGATCCCACACAACTTGACCGAGGCTCAAAAAACGGACCGCGTCACTTGGTGCAGTGCCATGCTTACCAGATTCAACGAAGGTGCGTCAAATTTGGTGTGGGACATAGTAACAGGTGACGAAACATTGATTTATTGCTACGATCCCAAAACAAAGCAGCAATCGAGCGTATGGGTCTTTCAAGATGAGCCGAAACCAACCAAAGTGGCGCGCGTGAAAAGTGCATCTAAGCGGATGATTGCTTCTTTTTTTAATAAAACTGGACACGTGGCTACTGTTGCTTTAGAGAATCGTCGTACCATGAATAGTGACTGGTACACGACCATTTGTTTGCCGGAAGTTATTGACGAACTCCGTAAAAATAACCGTAAACGCCGTATCATCCTGCACCACGACAATGCTAGTTCTCACACGGCCAGACAGACAAACGACTTTTTGAAGACGAAAAATGTAGAACTCATGAGTCATCCTGCATACAGTCCCGACCTGGCACCTTGTGACTTTTTTCTGTTCCCAAAAATTAAGAACCAATTACGCGGTCAACGATTTTCATCACCAGAAGAGGCTGTCGAGGAGTATGAAAAACACGTTTCAGAGGTCACCACAGGGGAGTGGCACAAAAGTTTTCAAAACTGGTTTGATCGAATGAAAAAGTGCATAGACGCCAAGGGAGATTATTTTGAAAAACAATAAATTAATTTTGTACCTTTAATAGTATTTTTTCATATTCATTCCGGAAACTTATAGTGCGTCCCACGTATAACTATCAATTTTAATTAAACACACTTGCATTATTTCAAAGCCAACAGTATTTTAATTTTTTGCGAAAATTTTAATTTACTACAAAGATAACTGAGTAGGTATATTATCTTAATGTGATTTTTGTGACTGCATACTTTTTACTAACTTCTGAATCCTTGGTTCAGTACTACACAAAGCCAGTGCCAGCAATTTCTTCAATCTTTGGGAAAGAAATTGCGTTGTTGCTCCATTTTTTCGAATGGCTTCGCGGACTACTTCGGGCGCTTCCAGGGACCATCAGTGGTCCGCGGCAGTGGCGGCTGCACCTTAAGTGCGCCCGTGCGCCGCACTACCATTTAAATTAAACTTACACAATAATGTCCTATACCTATCATTACCCATCCATCCATACTGCCCTATACTGAAATTAAATATCTGATTATAGTACATATATATACATGTTATTACGAGGTAAATAAAAATGTATAGATTTCTGCTGCAAAGGAATTAAATCTTATTTTTGCTTGAACAAAATCGGCCCCGTGCGCTCGGGTAAGCGCACGCAGTGAGCTCATACAACTTCTATGAAACACGGTGTAAACAGCCCGGCGCGTGAGACAGAAGATGCGTAGTACAAAATGTATAGCAGTTTTAGGATAGATTCGTGCGCCGCACGCGACCGGAAATTGCCGAAAGAATACGAAACGAAACGAGTAGTTCACTCGCGTTACCCCGAGGCCTTGACCTACGCACGATGCACTTGTCGTCAGTTTGTCACTTTTTGCGCGCGCTTGCGGAGGAGTAATTGTTTATTTAATTAGGTACTATTAATTCTCTGAAAAAGTAAACTAAAGATAGAGTGATAATAATGAGTGTAAATTACAATATTGACTTTATTAAAACCAACAGGACTTTATCAAAACCCGTCCTATTCATAATATAAAACAGGAATGCAAAACAACAAATAAATCGTTCACGAGAACGTTCAAAAGTAAAATGTATGATAAAAAGAAATGGTTATGTGCATGTGAGAGACTAAATGCTTTTTTTTTGCTTTCCCTGTGTTATTTTCGGCGGAGAAGCGATTTGGACGAAATATAAATAAAATTTGTTTCCTTAAATTGCGGCATTTTATTTGATCTTTTTAATAAAACCATGCAGTGCACCACCGGTTCTTTGGGGCACCAGCCGCCACTGGTCCGCGGACCACCGGTTAAGAACCACTGCTCTAGCCACATATTGCATGCATATCGACACTAGCCTTTTCCCACAGACATGCGAGCAGTAACCCAGCTGCGCAACAGCAAGAAGGTGCAGCGGCTGGTGTACATCTCGTGCAGCCCCGCCTCCGCCATGAAGAACTTCGTGGACCTGGCGCGCCCGTCCTCGAAGACGCTGCGAGGGGCACCCTTCAGCCCCGTGCGCGCGGTGCCCGTCGACATGTTCCCCAACACCAAGCATGTCGAGTTGGCCATTCTGTTTGAGAGAGAGAAACTGGTGAGGTTATTTTGTTTCACCATGTCTGTCCGTCTGTCTGCCTGTCTGTCCGCGGCTTAACTCGGAGACTCCTAATACTAGAACGTTGTAATTGGCATTGGTATACATTGTTATCACGCCGTCAAATTAGTAAAATAAAATCTTGATTTTTTATGGTACCTCCCCTGCAAATAGCGTGGGGATGTTTTTTTTTTTCGTCTGTCAGATGATGTGGGGTGTCGTCAATTATATATTGTGAATGTGTGAAAACCATTTTTCGATTTAGGAATCTGTTTGCGAAATATTAAGCTTTAAAGTCATTGACCTCTCATAAACAACTAGACATACAGTCTCTAACAAAAGTTCGTCAGAAAACGTACGAACGTG
This sequence comes from Ypsolopha scabrella, assembly GCA_910592155.1. Lineage (NCBI taxonomy): Eukaryota > Metazoa > Arthropoda > Insecta > Lepidoptera > Ypsolophidae > Ypsolopha > Ypsolopha scabrella. The sequence continues at coordinate 9,080,656 of OU342975.1, read as the reverse complement.
CGACGTGCATAATAGCAAAAATGCTTCAACCAAATTAAGACGTTTTATTGTTAATATAAGATGCAATATCAGTTGTACGCAATCGTCATTCGAATTTGTCACCCGATAGCGATGACAAGATGCATCGCGGAAACTTTGTGGGCGAGATTGTGAGTCTAGTTGTTTATGAAAGGTCAATGTTTAAAGTGCAAATTTTTGTCAGAGTCAAGAGTCCCTCCCTTTCAGCTAAACGGTAGTTTTTGAGTATGTGAAAAAATTCACGGGTTTATATAACGAAGTTAAAAGAAAAACTATCACAGCTAAGTAGGCTTTACAAGTTAACGAGTAATAGTCGACCAACTTAATTTATCCAGTTTTGTTTAATACATTTTGTAGGTACTGATAAGTTTGTAATTTTTAATCAAATTATTTAAGTCTATTGAAATTTAAATCGTACGAAACCCTCAGGGTGGGAGTCTTACTCGCACTTGGCCGGTTTTTACTTGTTCTTCCAGGCGTACTTTTGCTGTGAAACTTTCTGAAGGCAGGTTTAAGCAACAGTGGAAGCTAGCTATTTGACATTTTAACGGATGATAGGTAAACCAGCCTTATTGTCTAACTTCAGCATCTATCGCTATCCCTTTAAATGTTTCGTGATTGGCTAAAAACTCGGACGAACAAACCAACTGGATGGGCCACCAACAGGCGAACCCCTCTGCCAAAGGTATGAGCCCGGCGGTCATACCGTCTATATAAAAACGACAGATGTCCCTGTGTGTGAATATGATTGTGTGCGTATAGTTTAAGCTAGTGTTTGAGTATTTTGTAGTGTGCGTGCATCGCGACGCTGCCTCGTCCCCCACCGAAAATGACAGACTTTTTTGCATAGAAATTAGTGCGCGGCTCCACTCCAGTTGGTTTTCTCCTCCAAGGCTTAACATTATATGTGATGTTATTTTTAACCAATCACGATACATTGGAATGCGACAGCCACAGATGTTGAAGTTAGACAATAGGTGCACTTCAACTAACCAGGCCTTTGGTAACAAATATACACATTCAGTGGATAGTTTTTTTTTTCAGCATTAAAGCTGGTAATGCCTACATCTGATTATTGTACATACTCTAAAAAGTTAAACAATAAATAATCAGGGTTTCCTTCTCAAAGAGTGCCGAATTGTTTGTCAAGCGCTATCATTTTAGCGCCTTGTTTTTTGTCACCTGGTGGTACGAAACCTTTTGTGTGTGAGTACGACTCGTACTTGGCCGAATTATGTTTTTTGTTTTAATGGCCACAGGCCCACAAAAGTAACAAACTTAAACTCCATCCATCAAACCTTTATAATTTCGATTACGAAAAATTCTTAGCCGATACCTGCGTTATTTAAAGAATCTATCTGCCAAAATTTTTAGCCGATGCCTGCGTTGTTTAAAGAACCTATCTGCTAAAATTCTTAGCCGATGCCTGCGTTGTTTAAAGAACATATCTACTAAAATTCTTAGCCGATGCCTGCGTTGTTTAAAGAACATATCTGCTAAAATTCTTAGCCGATGCCTGCGTTGTTTAAAGAACATATCTGCTAAAATTCTTAGCCGATGCCTGCGTTGTTTAAAGAACCCATCTGCTAAAATTCTTAGCCGATGCCTGCGTTGTTGAAAGAACCTATCTGCTAAAATTCTTAGCCGATGCCTGCGTTGTTGAAAGAACCTATCTGTTAAAATTCTTAGCTGATGCCTGCGTTGTTGAAAGAACCTATCTGCTAAAATTCTTATCCGATGCCTGCGTTGTTGAAAGAACCTATCTGCTAAAATTCTTAGCCGATGCCTGCGTTGTTTAAAGAACCTATCTGCTAAGATTCTTAGCCGATGCCTGCGTTGTTTAAAGAACCTATCTGCTAAAATTCTTAGCCGATGCCTGCGTTATTGAAAAAACCTATCTGCTACAATTCTTAGCCGATGCCTGCGTTGTTGAAAGAACCTATCTGCTAAAATTCTTAGCCGATGCCTCCGTTGTTGAAAGAACCTATCTGCTAAAATTCTTAGCCGATGCCTGCGTTGTTGAAAGAACCTATCTGCTAAAATTCTTAGCCGATGCCTGCGTTGTTTAAAGAACCTATCTGCTAAAATTCTTAGCCGACGCCTGCATTGTTTAAAGAACCTATCTGCCAAAATTCTTAGCCGATGCCTGCGTTGTATATAAGGTGACTTTAATTTATACAGCCAAACTCATACTGGAAGCTTGGTCAGTGATAAGTAACACAGATCGATAACACTTTGCCAATTTCGCAAAATAAAATGTTGACGTCCCATAGTAATTGACTCGGGGCTGGGAATACGTTTGTAAGGAACACGAAAAGAATAATTTACGAATTTCACAAAAAGGGCCATCGATCCGTGTTACTGATCACTTACCAAGCCTGCAGTATGAGTTTGGCTGCATAAATTAAAGTCACCTTATATAGAGAACCTATCTGCCAAAATTCGTAGCCGATGCCTGCATTGTATGGTGAACCTACCTGCCAAAATACCGGTTATTACGATCTATAGTTCCGAAGATTTCCTGATGAGTGAGTGGTATTTCGCTTTTACATACAACTAGCGACCTGCCCCGGCTTCACACGGGGTCGAATGAGTATCTCAAAGTTTTATTTAAAACCTTTGATGTCTTCTAACTTGGAAGTTCTCAGGTATCCAATTAAATGTGCTAGTTAAAATTAGAAAATGATTAATATCATGTCGGCTTAAGCGGTTGATCTGCATGGCTAACACGCGCCAAAGATACTGCGTCTACCTATCCTACTTGCTGTCTCACGCAAATCGGGTTTGTCATTGTGCAAGTATGATGGAAAAATAATGTATCACCGGTGCGTGTTAGCCCCTTCTCTATTTTTTTACTTCTATAAATTCAGTTTGTAGTTTGAGTTCTATATATCAGCTAAACCCGCATTAAAACGTGTTACGGATAATCAGGACTAGTTTAGAAGTTATAAGCGAACACACAGACAAACTTGCATTGCGAGTTTGTTTAATTATTTAGTTATAACTTATAATTATAAGACATGATATTGGTTTAAACTTCTCTGCTTTTTATTGATAGGAAACGGCTACTCACGATTTAATAGTTAAATTTCGCCTGGCTATAGGCTGTCCGAGATATCATGATATGGGTGACGGTTCGTAATTTTCCGTTTCACCTATACTACTCACACCATACTCCATACACCCATTTACAAAAGAAAATATTAGGTTTTAGAAATAATGAATATCATTATTGTAGGAATTCAATAAATAATGCCCCTATAAATTGAAATAAAAATCTCAATGTATTCGTTAAATTTAACAAAAAAAGGTTTAGAAAAAAATAATGTCTTTTTGCTACTCGATGCCTGGATCGGAACGTCAACCCATAGGTACTGACACTACATAATCGAAAATACATCGATGGATCGGTGCGGCCATCTTATACGATCTCGTTAGTATGAATTCATCTTGTATGCGGTTCGTGTTTTCGTTGCGCTTGCTTTACGTGCTATTTGTTTTGACGTTTGTTACAGTTTTTGTTTATTTTTTTATTGGTTATTTTTTCCGGAGTTATTAGTTCGTTTAATTTAATTAATTTAGTAAATAACAAAAAGTAGTTTGGATAATCAAGATCAATCAAATAAAAAATCGATTTGATAGCCCTTGTTAACTTTCTCGATACCAAACAAAAATCGATTATATTTCGTTAAGGTACATCACTGTAACTGTCAACTTTGAACTGCCACCCATATCATGATATCTCGGACAGCCTATAGTTTCACTATATTCGTACGAGTAGGTATACGTATATATATATGTATACGAGTGTCAAACAGGGAACCGCCGCGTAACCATGTTTGCCTCCGAAGAAACTGTACGAATACAGTGTAACTAACTAGTCAGGCGAAATCTGACTATTAAATCGCGAGTAACCGTTTCCTATCAATATGGATCTAAGCCTTGAATGTTTTAGTATTAATAATTCTCTGCTTTTGTTTCAGAAGGAACCTACGAATCAGGAGGATACTGCGCCTGTAGAAACGGACGTGAAGCAAAGAACAGACATTCATGTCGATATCACTGAAAATAAAGTAGATGTAAGTCAAGAATCATGATTTATTATAATGTAACATTTTGTTATCGAGTGTTATTATTACCAAGTGTAATTAAACTATTTTGATAAAGAATTATTCCTGGTTTTGATTTTCTGCGGCTTCCAGCTGTTTTTTCTGGAAAATCACACATGCGCAAGCAAGAAATACTTTTCAGTATTTGTTTTCATCGTTCGTGTAGGTTTTTCGTGGAAAATGTTGTATACCGGGTGTAAAAGCAAAGGCAAGAATCCTTTAAGGGTGTGTTAGTATGATCGGTAAAGATATTATTTTAAATACTGGGATCTCTAAATAAAGTACCAGTACCTCATAATAAGACGATTTTCTTTACTCAAAATACACTAATCGCGTGGACACCCTCACTGGTCGCTGGCCACTTGGATGAGGGGTGCAGGTTGCGGGGTGCAATTAGGTGTGTGGGGAGGCCGGTGAGCTTCGTAGCCACAGCTTAGAAAAATTATGGAATTTTTGGTGAAAATTCAAGATATAATTTTTTTCTCGTAATGACATCAGAATCGTGTATACGTTCATACCCTAAAGGGATTCTTGACTTTGCATTTGCACCCTGTATTTTAGAGTACATCGCAAGTATTACAGCAATTTCAGTAAAACAATATTTTTTTTCAGTGAACAAAATCGTAAGGAAATGTATTCTGGCTTAAAAATGGACACCACCATTTATGTTCCCAAGTAGGCATCGCCTTTGTATAGAAATGGAATCGATCAGATTGAATAAATAAGTAAATCAGTCTTGCATCGGCTGCATTAATTAGCACGTAAAATATATAGCTACTTAATAACATTCATATTAATAACATGCTTGGTTTTACAATGCAATAGTGTGTAAACAACTCTTTAAAACATTTCAGGGCTATGCGTATGAGTTTATATGCGAAATATTTTCTTACTTAAAATGATAAAACAATTAAAATAACCTAAAAACGATTTATAAAGTACCAGCTTTTGCCGGCGGCTTTCCTTGATATAGTTCCAATACGCCAATACGTAAATGACACCTTTTGTTCCCAACCTTCTCAACTGTTATAAATAAGTTTAGCTATCTGATGTCGGTAATGCTGATCACTGCTCTTCTTAATATGGTAGAGATGTTGGCTGTTTAGATTAAGATGTGATGTTGTCGTTATTATTACTTGAAATTTTGAACAGTCTGGTTTGACGGTATGATGAGTCATGTATGTCAGTGCTGTCTGTTAAGTCCAGGTCCGTAATGGGCACCAAGTGACTAGATGTAAGACGTTTCCCATGTTCTTAGATCTATGTCAGGCAGTGGTGGATATAAATAAGCAATAGAAGACATAAAGTACTATGCACACAGACATAATGCATGTTTGCTAGCACATTTTCTCCATAATCCTTAGACTCGACCGTGCTTGGAATAGGATGTGCTATAATCACAATATTCTGCTATCATTATATTTAGGGGTTGAAATTGTAGCGTATTTTTTGCTCGCCCGTCATATTGCAATCCTCAATATTCAAACCACAGGCGTGGATCCACCATAATGGGCACGGTGGGCATGCCCACAACCCTAAAATTTTAAGGTCGTTGCGTAGAAAACTGGATTGCGGAATATAAAAGCGCACCATACTGTTTTTGCTAAGTGCTTTAGGCTAATAGACTGATGTTATATCCAATGCCTTTAAAAATGCTTTCATTTCAAGCTGTAAAAGTTTAATTAAGATCGGTTCAGTAGTTTACGATGTGCGAACAAAAGATAAACATTTACTTTCGTAATTTTATTAGTATTCGCCCCGCAGCTTTGCCCGTGTGATACAAAAACATAAAAGTTTTACAAGAAGAAAAAACTCAAAGTAGAAAATACAATGTATCGTTCGTGAGCCACTCCGCGGTCCAAATTGAACTTCGCCGATATTCGGGTGGCTGTGACCACAAACTTTTTTCCATCCGCACCTGAAACCACTCCTAACTTCTTAGTTATGGAAACACAGTTTTTTACTGGATTTTACAAGGTGACATTAATTTATACAGCCAAATTCATACCGAAGTAACGATAAGTGCTTAGTACTACTCATATAGACCAAGCACGTATCCAGGGGGGGGATAGGTGGGATTTATTCCTCCCCGAAATTTGGCGTGACATACACGGGACTGGTAATTCATAACCACTGTAAGTGAAGTACGTTAAGGGGCTATTTCGCTAAAATCGGCACTTTTTGAAGTTGTTTACCTGCTTTTCCGAAGAAGCCACTAATTTGACAAATTGGTATATAAATATAGGTGCCTTTTTCTAGTTTTCTTCAGTTCAGAAACGCGATTGCAGAACTTTCGCTCGATAGAAATCATTATTGAAATGTGGTCTTCTTCGACACTTTTTTTTCATAGTTTGTCAAGTAGGAATGACAGACAGACCTCAACGATATTTTATTAGACAGATTTTAACAATATCTGAATTTTGTCAGTTTGAAATTTTTATAGCTATTTTAGTTTATTTTATATTAATTTAAAACCGACATTTTGCATTTTGTTCTGGAATCCGTCTCTCTCGCACTGCGGGTCGTTCCGCATGGAGTAACAGTGACCTTTGCAAGCGCGACATATCCTCTTAAAGTACGTTTTAATAAAAAAGGTAATACTTACTTAATAAGGAATATCATTAGCACAGTGATTACAGAGGTTTCTTTCACATTCACATTGTGGTTTCAATGAATGTCTGTCCCCCCCCCCCCTCCCACCCACCCCTCTCGAAACAAAAGTCTGGATACTATGACCCTTATTCTGAAATTTGTACCCTTGTTGTAAATTCAAACCCAGCCCTGAGTCAATACCATGGGAGGTCAACATTTAATTTTGTGAAATTTGCAAAAAGTGTTATCGATTCGTAATACTGATCACTTACCAAGCCTCCACTATGAATTGGGCTGCATAAATTAATGTCACCTTATATTTCCTTATTACTGGTTGGTTACCGACCGTGCAAATTAACGTAAAGTTATAATGTCTTTAAACTTAGCAGTTTTTTCCCTTATAGTATTGACAGATCTGTTTGGGACACATTGTTTAATATCACAACCTTAACAACAATTAAGGCGGGTCCCCCCACAAAATGCTGTGGGAAGCCCTTTCTTGCTTCCTTTTAACTCGTTTGTATATAGACATAAAAATAAATGAAAAATACTGCACTTATCTCCAATAAATCGCCGTGCAGTTTCACTAATTCATTATTTTCAAACTTTTGAATACCTTAAGATATTTGCTCTCGAAATAATGACTGAAGTTAGATATATTTACTGATTTCGTGCATCTACACCTCAAATTGAGATTATTTATTTTCGAGCAAAACACGAATGGTTAGAGAATTTGATAAGTTAAATATTACACAAATGAAATTTTCGAATTAATAATTGCGTCCATGTGAAAATTACAATTTTCCCCTATTTTCTGCTATTTGGAGAGGCAGCGATCGTCACTTTGCAGTGCGCGCTGATATAAACGTTATTTCAATGCCTTTTCTGTCAATATTTGTACTGACACAAATCGAGTTGCTAATTTAGGTCCGAGGCCCCCCTTAAATCGAATTAGCCATAACTACCACAAGCCCGCAAGGAAGTCTATCTAGTTCCCCCTCCTACTGCTGTCTTGGGAGGGGTGGGGGCGGGAAGGGATTCCGCTCAGGAATTTAATAAAGCAGAAGATCGTTAAACAAGACGCTGAAAAATGTTCCTCCATGTGCGAAGTTCGTGGGTAAGGATGGTTCATTTTGTTCCTGAATAAAATTCGTAATTGAGTTATAATACCGGACTATTATTAATGGACCATTTACAAATGAGGTTTTAGCTACAAATATATTCGTATATCTATAAAGTACTATAATCGACCACACTACAAATTAATAATTGGTGCAAAACTTAAAACTATTTCGAGATATGGGCTTTCTGAGAATCATATTTTTTATTCAAAAAACTAAAAATATAGTAAACACAGGATTTCAAAAATAATTTCCTTTGATTTTAAGTTCATTTTGTTTAAAAAACAATCATGCCATGTGACAGCAGACATAAACATGCCAAGCTTTTTTTAAATAAAATCCATTTTTTAAATAAACTACGACTTTTGAAATCCTCAGATGCGACTTAGTTCTTTTTAGAATGAGGGAATGAGAAAACATTAAATTACGCAGGAAAAACATAAAATTAAATAAAACAAAATAAGAAAATACATAAGCTTCTTTTTTACGCAGACTTTCAATAATGTTAAAATGAAATGTTGTCGATTCAAAGTGAAAAAAATTAAGAGATGATGAAAGAGTAATTAATGATGATAGAGTAATTAATAATATCGGTAATAAAGTACTTTCCAAAATTTTTTTTGTCCTATCTTTTTTTCAATTATTCTATAGAAAGAAGAACGCCGCGTAATACAACGTGAAATTTAAGTCATTTTGTCAACGAAAACTGGTGATAGTACTCGTCCATATGAACAACTTTTTCTATGGAGCCAACCCTGAAATCGTGAAACAAATATCAGCTGTTCCATAGAAAAGTCAAATACCTACTCGACCCAAATGTATGAAACAGCAGATTTTTTTTTCGCGATTGACTTAAATTTCACGTTGTACATGGCGCCTCGTACCGAACCCAAAATCGTGGCGTCAAAACCAAGCCATGTTCATTTTAGGGAGACTAAAATGTACTTACCGAATCACCAAGTCTCATTTAAATTAGTATCCGCAATTCGAATTTACGGTACGCTGACAAGGGCAATTAAAAGACTTTACTACCTTTTGATTGAGGCGATTATTGGCTGGCATCCCAATCATAGTAAAAAGGCAACGGAAATGAAAATACCGAAATATTTTTTATAATGATATCAGAATTCCGGATTTAAGTAAACTCTTTTGATCAAAAAAATGTTGATCGGGTTTTAAAATATCTAAGTAATTGTATGAGTTTTATTTGGTTGTGACACCATTTGGTACGATCCCATGGCATTTTCCTTTATTAGTCAGCTTACTTTGTACTGGAAAGCTAAAAAACATTTTGCACGGACATCTAGCAACAGAAAGATTGTTTAAATAAATAATTATATAAAATTATGTAATTAAAAAGCCCCTGATGATGCTTATATAGTGAAACCGGTTGGGTAGTGTAGAATTAAATATTATCTGTGGAAAAGTACAAGTGTTTTTTATCACAACAATAAAAAACATTTGACCAAAAAATTTTTTTCTTACAGTCTACTCTAGAATTATTTTCGCTTATTATTGTAGGACCTTATATATCTATAATTTTAATTTCAAGTAAAATAATTATTTATAAGTAATGGTACTGGGACCAAAACAATTTTATTTTTTTATTTTTGTTTGTCTCTCTGTATTTTCCGTCCACTCAAACCGCTTAAGTGGTAAAACAGAATCTCGGTGCAAAATGCACATCATAATATTGTTTTCCTTACTTTTGAATAAAAAATATGCAAACATCGAGTTTTAAAGCAATTAGCGGAAATTTATCAGTAATAATTAATAATTCACATTCAAATTCTATCATTTTATGATTAAAATTTTGTTTGCCTTCGATTAACAAACTTAAAAGCGTATTTAATTAAAAATGTAAGGCATAATATAACATAATTTTAATGCGATAACCCTATTACTAGTAATCAATTTCCGCCAATTGCTTTAAAACGCAATTTTTGCATACTTTTTATACAAAAGTAAGGAAAACAATATTATGATGTGCATTTTGCACCGAGATGTATTCGGATGCGGTTTTCTTTATTATCATCGAAGTGACCTTGGCAGCTTATAGGCTCTAAGGGTTGTTGATAAAATAACTCCAAATCTTAAAACGGGGCAAAGATAAGTTGTAGGAAATAGGCATGATGACTAAAAAAAAATTATTAGTCCGTCAGTTAGATTATCAGAAAATATTTAACACGTATATTTTCTTTTTTCAATTAAACAAACAATGATGAAGATATAGCCCGCTGAAGTTCCGCGTGACGTCACATCTAGGTACAATTTTACATAGAGGTGACGTCATTTTCCCCCACTCCCAAACTTTGACGCGCTTTATCTCTGTCATTTTTTGTTTGATTGACAAAAGAAAAAATACGTGTCCAATATTTTTTGATAATCTAAATGACGGACTAAATAGAATAATATTTTGCTTACCCTGTGTACAAGCCTATTTTAACACTTACCTTTATCTTGATATCCTACACGAGCCGTTTACTTTAAAATTGGTAAAATTGGTCAAATTTTTGAGGGCGCTGCTATTTTGATATTATAATGTTATATTCCAATTCCAACACTACTTACGCTCGTCTGAAAGTTGTTTTTATTTATTTAAAAACATGCAAAAATTAGGGGTCTTGTTTCCGGCTTCGAAATATTTAAATGGACTATAGATAAGGTTGCGAGACGTTTTTGGCCCGCCTTATTATTGAAATGTGTTTCATAAGACCGATCGGGATAATACGCCGTTGAATGCCCCGCATTCTAACATTCTAATATCACCTCGCACCAGGGCAGGGTGGCATCTTATTTCGTAAAATGAGGCCAGATACCTAGCACCCCTAGCGAGGCTTCAGTCATTACTGCCTTTGCATCGGAACAAAACACTCGAATTTCCACGCGCTCCAACTTACGGATGTTGGTGTAAAAGTTTTGAAATGTTGAACTACTTTTAATAATTTAGAATGCTTGTCAGGGGAATCACAGTTGTTTTTATTTCATTAATTACTTCGCATTATTCCTTTTCTATTCCCGTGAAGTCAGGTAAGTTTAAAAACGATTTATTAATACCTACAAAATAATTGAAATGCCTAATCATGTCTTTATAGTTATCATTCTTCATTCAAATTACAGCGAATATTGCCGAAAGTGAATCAGTGTTGGACCCGCACGGCAATTTACGTCTAAAATGGCTTGTCGATTATTCTAGTCGACGGATCCGATTTCGATTAGTAATATCGGACAAGGCACCCCTGTTCAACTGGTTCGCACTGGGATTTTCCGATCGAGGAGATTTAAATAATTCAGACGTTTGTGTATTATGGACAGATTACAAGGGGCACGATCATTTTGAGGTAAGTAGATTTTATTTAACGTAACTATTTCATTTTATAGTGCATTCAGTATTAACTGGCGTGTTTCCACTTGAATATAAACAATAGGGATAATAAACCAAACACTCATAGAGCCCATTAATGTTTAAAGGAGCCGTTTCGGCCTTATCTGTTTTGTTGCAAACCAACCAGTGTTGATACTTTTGAATATTCATAAAATAACTTGAAAAGATTACGCTTATATTATTAATTAAAGGGAAGATAACATAAGGAAAGTATCAAAAACGTTTGAAACACCGCCTGCCGCAAGTGTTTTAAAAGTGTTTATTGTTTCATTCAGGCGAATTCACCAGCCACGACTTAATCCTATTGTTATTGCTAATGACGGCCTCAAGTGGAAACACTCCAGTTAATATTGAATGGACTATATTTATGGTCGTAGTCTTCACATCAAAATATTTTTTTTTTAATAAAATTCAGCTCACTCGTCTATCGATGAAGCAAGTAGAACTTGATCATTGGCGGACAGGAGGCATTTGATAACCTTAACGTCAGTCCACATTCACGCTATTTTACATCATTTACAAGCACACAACCGTCCATAAATAGATTAAACAGTTACGTACGGTGACGCTACACACCCTTGTCTAACTCCCCTCGAGATCTTAAATCATTCAGCGCATGCCCTTCATACTCTCGTAGAGCGAAGCCTTTTTTTAATCCGCAAACGCGCAAATCACCTGTTGTGTTTCCCATCATATTTAAGTTCGTACAAAAATATCCCAAACCTATTTCACAGCCCGCTAGTACATCCCTTATCAACAACACCAACTCCTTCACTTAACGCCTCTACTGACATTGTTATATCCAGCCACCGTCCAGCTTTCGAACCTTTCATTTCCTATACAATTTCTTTCATACTTGTCAGTCTTTCTTACTGGGATTACCCGGTCAAAAATAATCAAAAATAATATAATTACGGAAAATTAGTTATAGTGGTGAAGATATTTGATCTAAGTGATACTATCGCAGTGTTTGGTGATAATGAAAATCTGCGGAAACAGTGATTAAACATACATTGTACAAAATATTTACAAAATTATCGTTGGAATACAGCTGACAGGAGGGTACCGTACGGAGCTACTCGAGGAGCGCAGCCCATTCTCACGCTTAAGTGGTGCGCGTTTCGGGTCAATTTCGTGTGCGATAACTAATAAACAAAGATCATCGATCAATATGAAGTGTTTAGCCTGTGTTGCAAAAATTAATGGTACCGAAATATTAAATTGTTGTCGCTGTAAAGGGACTTACCACCATGCATGCGTTAATATGACATCAGCACAATACATGAAGAATATTTCTAAACTACGAGCCTCCTGGAGTTGTCCATCCTGCGAAAATGTTACAACTCGTCGCAAGAACGACGACACACCAGTAGGTAAAAGTCAGCCACACTTACTTACGAATGCGGATGACTCGACTGATAATTTGAGCGAGGCGACAGCTGATATGTGTGCTTCGATTTCAGTCGATCGATTTACAGAGTTGGTCAATGGGATTAACGAAAATATACACCAGTCAACAAGCAAGCTGTCAATGCAAATAATTGAAATGCGTAATGAGATTTCCAGTCTTACAAGTAAGGTTCTAACTCTGGAGAAGGAAAATACCTGCCTGCGCTCTGAGCTACAAGTCGTTAAGGAGCAACTGCAATCTTCATCCGGAACTAAGCTGCTGGACGAAATAATGGAGTTGAGATCGGAACTGAACGATCGTGATCAATCAGCCCTACTCTACTACCTATGATGTCGAGATCACAGGTATCCCGGAATGTGATGGTGAGTCCATACAGCATCTTGTGTCTACTGTGGCAGTAAAGTTAGGGGTGGAGCTGGAAGTGAGAGACATCGTGAGCGCGGCGCGTGTAGGCCCACGCCGGCTGCAGGCGACTAGCGCGGCAGGCCCCCAACACCGACCGCGCCCTATCGCCGTGCAGCTAGCACGACGTGCGTTGCGAGATGAGATGCTTAAAAACGCTCGAGTTCGTCGTGGTGCCACCACGGCTGACCTAGGACTCCCAAAGCACGACCCAAAACCTTTCTACGTCAATGAGCGTCTCACAAAAATCAACCGTGTCCTGTTCGGTAAAGCTCGCGAAGAAGGACGTAAGGCAGGCTGGCGCTTTATCTGGACAAGGGAAGGTCGTATTAAGGCAAGAAAAGACGAGACTGCTAGTGTCCACGTTCTACGTACAGAGGCTGACTTGGACCGGATTTTTACGCGAAATGTTACCATTCTGAATTAAACTCAAATCCGCATTTGTCAAACATTGATTGGAATTCTGGTACTGCTTTGTTACTAAGCAGTTTTTGTAATTGTTTGTATTCAATTGTAGTTCAAATTGTACCGTTATGGTCCATACTCATAAGGTTTATTTCGGCAACGCCTGTAATGGGCAAGGAGATTGATGCGATACAAAAATTCCGTTGTGACATAGCACAACACAACTTACTTTTATTATATAAGTATTCGCACACTTGTACATGCTATCACGATAAACGGTTGTGTTCACTTTGCATTTTTAATTGTTTGTTGTTACGAGTATGTGGCTCTCTCATAAACACGGAGATATTATTTGAGAACATTTGTCAAAAAAAAACACAAAAAGATATTTATAAATATAAAGCTTCACATTGTATATACACCAACCATATTATTAGCTTCTCGGGAACCAAATGCACATTATTATATTGTCAATTGTGTCCCCAACTATCACACTCTAACATTAAATCTACTATGAACCAGTTAGATAAAATTACCCATCACAAAATAGGTATTATCCCTTCTTTATTGATTATTATAATTATAAAATCATATAATTTGCATCTACGTACCTACATACATCTATCACACATTCAAAAATGAATAATCGCAAAGGTAAACGTTTGATCATAGGATTACTTAATGTCAGATCTCTCAATACCGGCAAGGACGAATTCACTGTTACGATGGAGAAATATAAGCCAGATATACTGGCACTAAACGAAACGTGGCTAAAGGAAGGACAGGACACATGCGCACCTAAAATTCCCGGATATACATTGAAGCTTCTCCCACGACCAAGCGATAAAAGAGGCGGTGGTGTAGGTTTTTACATACGCTCAGGAATTCGCACCAGAAATCGACCTCACCCTCCATCTAACTTGGAACAAATGTGGCTCGAAGTGAACATAGTTGGCGTGGGACGTATAGCTATCGGCACCGCATATCGTCCAGAGTCAGGTGTTACAGTTAGCTGTGCAATTGACGCCTTAAGTCAGTCTATTAGCACATTCGGCTACTGCAATCATATTTTCCTTATCACAGATTTTAATGTTGATCTTTTGCTACCTTCCAAGTCCCCAGCTCCCGAAGTGATCACTTTTTTCAACCAACAAAACCTTTCTCAACTAGTAAATGAACCAACTCGAATAACAGAATCAACAGCCACTCTCCTTGACTTATTTATTACAGATAGCCCGGAATTGGTCTGTAAGATAGATGTCCATCACAATCGGGCACTTAGTGATCATGGCATTGTTTTGGCGGAACTGCACATTAAAAAACCAAAAGAAATCCCCCAATTTGTATTCAAGCGTCTTCTAAACAAAATAAACTACGATGAATTTATGTTAGACTTGAACTCCTTACCATGGTTCTCTATTACTGTACTAAGTAACGTGGATGAGATGCTAAATCTGTTTAATGAATTTATAATCAATTTATTTGACAAACACGCGCCACTGAAACGAATTCGCGCCTCACATAAGCAACATCCATGGATCACAGACGTTATTAAAATAATGATGACATACCGGGATGAAGCACTGAAGCGAGCTAATAAGACTAAATTAGATAGCCACTATCAATACTATAAACAACTAAAAAACTTAGTTAATAGCTCTTTGAAAAAAGAAAAAGTTGCTTTTTTCAAAGACTATGTCAATAAAAACATCAAAAAACCACAGCACATGTGGAAATATCTAAGGCGCTCATCTGTTACATATAAACCCGATCAGTCACACATACCTAAGCATTTGAATAGCCCGGACGAAATTAACAAGTTCTTCTTGGATGTCCCTGGAAGCCCAGATACTCAATCAGATAAAATGCAATATTACGCTCACAATAGATATACGTTCAGTGAATTTAATTTAGAATTATGTTCTGAGGATCTGGTAAATAAAATCATTCAATCAATAGGTACAAACGCTTCTGGATTTGACACAATCTCTATAGACATGATACGTATGACTCTCCCCTGCACATTGCCAATAATAACATTAATAATTAATAAGTCTTTAGAGACAAATACCGTTCCCAAAGCGTGGAAGTTGGCTAAAGTAAAGCCTTTGCCAAAAACGAACGTAGTGGAGCAGGTCAAAGACTTAAGAGCTATCAGCTTACTACCAGCACTGTCAAAAATTATTGAAAGGGTGGTAAGTGTGCAGCTAACCAAATATTTAGAAAAGGAGAAGATTCTCCCTATCATGCAATCTGGCTTTCGCAGCGGAAGAGGCACAGACACATCACTAGCTCACGTCACCGATGACATTCTGGCAGCTTCAGATAAGGGCCAAGGAAGTATTCTCGTACTTCTAGATTTTTCCCGTGCATTCGACTGCCTTAATACCAAGTTGCTTTTAGCTAAACTAAGGTACTATGGTATATCAAAAACAGCTTGCTCATGGTTTCAGTCATATCTAAACGATAGACAGCAGTATGTTGAAACTATCGATGAGAACGGGAACCTGAAACAGTCGAGAATCCTTGATGTACCGAGAGGATGCCCTCAGGGTTCCATTTTGAGTCCGCTATTATTTATTATATATACTGCTGATCTGCCTAAATGTCTAAAACATTGTAAAGTGCATCTTTATGCGGACGATACCCAAATATACCGCTCATTTGCCCCACTCCATACAGATGAAAATATACAAGCGATAAATGAAGACCTTAACTCCATAACAAGTTGGTCAAAAGAAAATTGCCTTGTAATAAATCCTAAAAAATCCAAATTTCTGGTACTAGGTACCAAACATCAGTCTAGCGCAATCACAAAACAACCACCTATTCTTAAAATAGATAACAATATAATAGATATGGTAAAATCTGCTAGAAACTTGGGGCTAATTATTGACAATGAATTAAGATTTATAGATCACATAAACTACAAGATCAGAAACGCTTTTTATGGGCTCAAAGTACTATATGGATATCGAGAATTTCTATCCGAGGAAGTACGAATAACTCTAACTGAAACACTTGTATTATCGCTGTTCAATTTCGGGGATGTCGTATATGGCCCGAGAATATTTGCTAAGACAGAGCGCGCAATTCAACGCGTACAAAACGCATGCGCTCGCTTCTGTTTCTCAATACCCAGTCGAGCTCATATCACACCATTCCTCAATAAAAAAGGTATCCTTAAAATGGCAGCACGCCGACAATTGCATTTAACTAATCTTGTACATAAAGTTGTGCATAAGCAAGTACCAGAATACCTTCATCAAAAAATAACTTGGAAAAGGGATATTCTCACGTATAACACAAGAAACAGATCCAATAATAAAATAAACATACCCATACATAAAACTGTCGGATATAAAGGAAGCTTCAGTTACGCAGCATCCAAAATTTGGAACGATTTACCTCCGCCCCTAAGAGAAATAAGATCCCCAAATACATTTAAAACTAAATTGCGTTATTTGTTACTACTGAAGCAACAACAAGATCCTGCATATCTATAAATATTTCTTTTTTTACGAAACATATAAATATTTCATGAAAACATCTATATATTACAAGTATATAAATATGATATTTTATTTAAGATTTCATAAACACTTTTCATATAAACACTTTTTTATTTACTTTTATTTATTATTTAATTATATTTTTTAGTGTACTGTTACATACAAACATTGCTGTCTTTATTATTATCTGTAAATTAATTGTGTAAAGCGCTCTTATATAGATGAATCCGCATATTATATAAAATTATAAGATGACCTCCACTTTAATTTTATTGCAGAGTATTCATCTAATATTTTTTAAGTTTAGCATAGTAAAAGGGGCAGTCTGAAAACCAGCATTGCGTTGTTGCTACACAACACGCAACATGTCTGAGATTGTTCCTTTTGCCACATTAAGTGCGGAGGAATACTATTATTATTTTTAGTTAAGTTCTATAGTTTAACATGTATTTTCTGTATTTCTGTGTACATGTTGTGGCAATAAATACTTTTTGACTTTGACTTTGACTGTCTGCAGAGTCATCTTAGATGTCTCACATTCAATAACATTTTCAAAATAGTGTTTCAAAAGTTCCAATACTTTTCTTTCGTCATTCAATACACATCCATCTCTATCTCAAATCTAATCCCACACAGTCTGGAAAAGATGTCTCTGATTTTCCCTATAACTAACTTTTAAAATATCATTATATTGTATTTAATATTCAGTTCCATTTCACTCATTCTTTCGTCTCAAAACTTTCCAAGAACACCTTTAAACCCTTTTAAAATTCACACCTAACCATCCATATAAATCCCCTGACAATATGATTCCATAATAAACCTGCTTTCATTCCTGTCCAAGGTTATCTTGAATTATATATATAATTCACTAGCTTTTGCCCGCGGCTCCGCCCGCGTGTTGTTCGTTTTAACGTCATGTTCTTTACCGGGATAAAAAGTAGCCTATGTGTTAAGTTAGGGTATAAGCTATATCCATTCTAAATTTCATCCAAATCCGTCCAGCCGTTTCAGCGTGAAAGAGTAACAAACACACACACACAAAATTTCGCATTTATAATGTTAGTGTGATAGTGTGATAATCTCCATAACAAAAACTGTTCGACTCTTCGTCCGTGGGAGACGCGACCTTATTGCTGTATATTATAAGTTATATTTTATTTCAGGATATGAATGGTGACGATAACGGAAAATTACACCGAGATGCTAAACAAAACTGTGAAAACTTTGTTGTTGATACTGAAAGCCGAAGTATCAGTTTTGAGCGAAACTTCGATACGTGTGATGATGACGACTACATTATCGAAGTTTGTAACATTATACAAATAAGTACATAGTTTTATACAATACGATTAAAATCAGTTAACGATTCGGCTTTTCTCAGATATCATCGCCTAAACCCCGAGACGAAAATGACACGAAATACATTACCGCGATTTCTTTTAGGTAGCATTAAATTTGAAGTATCATAAACGCAATGTATACTTAGCACCTGCCAAGGTGACATTAGGTACTAACCGGTAGACCTAAGAAATTTATTATGCAGAAGCGACATGAACTTGAACATTCATTATTTACTGAAGCTATACTTGTATACAATATACCTATATAAAAAAATACATATACGTTATTGATATAAGTCAATATTTTACTGTTTGATGTAAGTAACAGTACGATATTACGTCGGATTAATAATTAATCACCAAATTTAAAAAACCGACTTCAACCGATTTTTGTTGATATTTCATAAACTGCTTGACTGATTTTGATAAAATTTGATAGAATCGAATATTTTCACGAATGAATGAAATTAGCGTTCATAAACATAAATGTATCATATACATCAAACTGTTTTTATTGACACTAAGAAGTCATACTGTCAAAATAGTCAATTATTTTTCTTATTTCAATTTATAGGTTGTGTTAGTTTAGAGCTACAAAGGAGGTTTTGTTGCTCATATCGTTCTTGTATTGTATTAAATAGGACAACGAGTAATGTAATTAAAGGTCATATCTGTAAATTGATAACTCTATGTGAGAGATGATAGATTCACGACAATTACCGAGGATGGCCGAATCGTTAACTGATTTTAATCGTACTGTAATATAAATAATATGGTGACTGTTTTATTTTATTATCTTATATTTGTGCACAGGAGGGCACCACTCACGTTATTTGGGCACGAGGAATCGATAAACTGTTTTCGTCAAAGGGCTTATGCCTGACTTGTACTTCTGCTCAAGATCATGGATTCATCAGAGTTCGTCTGCTGACACCACCAGCTTTGCCAAAACCGAACGCACAGGAGCTTCGTTTTACTAATAAGAATTTGAAAGTTCCTGGGAGTGATACTACATATTGGTGTAAAGTGCACAAGTTACCAGATTTCTTGGTTCACAAGGTTCATCATATAGTACAGGTGAGCAATAAGCAATAGCATAAGTAGGTATAAATAAAACCGGTCAAGTTTGAGTAGAACTCGCACCCATACGGGTTCCGTATGATTTAAATAAGTTAAATGATTTGAATAAAAATGACGAACTTAAGAAACTCTATAAAACAAAACTGCTAAATTAAGTTGGTCGAGTATTCGCATACGTAACCCTATACCTGTATTAAAAATCGGCGTTTTCAGTATTTGTTGTTTAGATAATTAAAATAATAATTATATTATATTTATTATACAATAATAATGTTTACACAGATATTAACTTATTTAAATGGTACGGAACCCTCACGGCGCGAGTCTTACTCACAGTTGACCGGTTTTTTAATATAATATAGTACTAGCTTTTGGACGCGGTTTCGCTCGCGTGAAAATGTCTTTAAATTAGTATCGACAGTTTTCGGCTTGGCGGTTATTTTATCAACACCCCTTATAGCCTATATCTTGACCAGGGTAACTACGATGATAATAAAGAAAACTGCATCCAAATCCGTTGAGTTCTCGAGTTAAAAGAAGATATATGTATGTATCATACATTCTTACATCATTTTTACAAACAGAGACAAAATTAAAAAAAATAGTTTTATCCTGTGTACAATACTAATAAGCTAATAACCCATTCCATTTAAAACTTCGGAAAAATATTCAATGTACAGACACGACCTTTATAGTTCTTTATTTTTAGTTCTGTTTTTTATTAACATTTAATGTGACCGTTTCGACCTTTCAACTTCTAGTTTGAGTCCACAATCACGCATGGAAATGAAGGCCTGGTGCATCACATGGAAGTATTCTACTGCGACGCCGGACCGGACAAGGACATCCCTCTTTACGAAGGCAACTGTTTTGCACCTGACCGGCCTGACATCACAAAGACTTGTTCAAAGGTTTGTGTCTTTTGTGTATTTGTACGTAATAAAAAACCGCATCCAAATTCGTTGTGCGGTTCTCAAGTTAAAACCAAACGTACATACAGACAGACAAAAACTTCAAAAATTTTAGTTTTTGCCGCGGTACAACACTATAACTATAACCCATCATATTTAAAATTTCGCGAAAACATCAGTGCATAGACACGACTTTTTACTGCTTTATTATAAGACCTCACGATACCGGTTGCAAATAAAAAGAAAAAGATATCGACCGCCAAAGAAACACTAATACTCCGGTGACAGAGACGACGCTCTACAAAACCTATGTGTACATAGCCTTTGTGCATTATTTACCGTCTATTGTCAGTCACATGTCGCGTCGCATAGGATAAACATTTATTCGAAAACTCATTACCAAAAAATATATATTTATTCTTTTTTTTTTATTGGTCATTCTCATTTATAGAGTTCAATAAAGCTTGAGGGTTCATTTTCAACCCGTATAATTTCGGGTCCGATGTTAACAGAAAATGGTGTCGTTTCGGTGTAACACGACATTGACAGGACTAACCTTATTTTAAGCGTCCTGTCCTTGTCTTTTCGATACAGAAAGAAAAAGACGGAATGCTTAGATTTCGTTTAGTGCTGTCAAATAAGTTAAGTCGTGTTACACCGAATCGACACAAATGATCTCTACTTTTAGGTGAAAGCTGCATGGGCAATGGGCGCACTACCGTTCACGTATCCGAAGGAAGCAGGGTTGCCAATAGGTGGCCCTGGTGCCAACAAATACATCATGTTGGAAGTACACTACAATAATCCGGAGATGAGGAAAGGTACGTACCACATGACATCTTTACAAAAAAAGAACGAAACCCATACTCTACCGACCCTACTGAATCACTTTCCCCAAGAATCATACTCGCTCAAAAATGCGTGAACCCTAACGCACCAACATACGGGCGAGTTTAGAGAGAGCATCGTCCGTTAGAATATGTGGTTTCATTTAATGGTAGCAGTCTATTTACACCCGGTATATTTCTTTAGGTACTTTACCTCAAAGTGAAAAAACGGGACCCTTATAGACATCTATGCCTTATAAGATCACTTTGTTGTCCGTCTATCAAGACCCTTTTTCTCGGGCCCCGTTAGAAATAGCAAGTTGAAATTATTACCTCTTGTCCTTAGCCCCATAGTGCTGTTGAAAAATCAAGCTATAACTCAACGCGAAAAAAAATTCTTCATCTTTACATAATCAATTTCATACAAATTTGCTCACCGTGAAAAATCTGAAATTTATGGTATGGTTATAGAAGAAATTTAAATCCAGTTGGATATACATATAGGGTTCAATAGATCGTAAGTGTCACAAAATTCATACTCGGAAACACCTCTGACGTATGTCGTGACGATTGTGTCGATTCGGTGTTATTTGACAGGACTAAACTTAATCTAAGCATTCTGTCTTTTTCTTTCTGTATCGAAACGATAAGGACAGGAAGCTTAAAATAAGGTTTAGTCCTGTCAAAGTATCAAATAAGTTAAGTCGTGTTACACCGAATCGACACCATTGCATATGTTACGGGTAAAGCCCGAAGTCGGGTAAAGGCCGAAAAAAGTCAATAATAGGTGCGACGACGAGCAAAAGCGAGGAGGAGCGTGTTAGGTTGACAAGTTAATAAACATTGGGCGCCGAGCGAACCGGAGCGAGGCGACCCCCGAAGTTTTGTATAGGATTACCCGGGTAAACTTAGAGGTTTACTCTATCTTCTAGTATTACCCGTAACATATATAGAGGTTTATTATAACGTATACTATTTATATATGGCTTACCGATATAAATTGCAGAATGTTAAAATCCTGCGCCGCTATGTGGTAGATTTGATTGATAGAGTAAATTAAGGAGGACGCAGAAATTGACGACCCGTGGTATGTTTGTGGTCAACCTGTGCTATTTACACACAACTTTTAAAGGATATTTTTGCAGATTGGGTGGATAGTTCGGGAATAGTGCTGCATATCACAGCGAATCTGAGGCACTTCGATGCCGCGATCATGGAGCTTGGGCTGGAGTACACAGACAAGATGGCGATCCCTGGGCTGCAATACGCCTTCCCTTTGACTGGACATTGTATACCTCAGTGTACTGGTGTGGTAATTATTGAATCTTCGCAGATTGTATTTAAAGTTCATTAATATAATCGAAACTCTTATAGTAAAATGTGTGTCTTCGTCCGTCTGTCCACTGCATAAGACGACTGGGTAGATTTAACTAAAATTGGACATGTATGAGAAATTACACTTCGACCCGGGAACAATAAGGATATTTTCTAAAGCTTAGGTAATATTTTTAAAGTCGTTGTAGACAAATGAGCAATACTTAGAGCTTTTTGTACCAATCTCGTTTAGATCAACAGAAACATTTTGTAGGATGTAATTTGATTTCAAAATGTGGCCACGTATCAAAAGTTCCATAGGCTTTTTTTTTCAAAAAATATGAATTAAAAAAAAAAAACTGTATTGTATACCGTTCGTTCCATATTTTCTAGGATACTTTTTAGGATTTGCCTTACGTAAGTATATTAATAACATGGAAAATAATGCTTTAATTAAATAGTAAATTCTGTTCTTTTTTACGGAAAACAGCAAGGGATAGTCAATATAACACAACAAAATTGCCAACACAAAGTTGCAAATATTTTTAAGCAAAAGCAAAGAACTTTAGGTAAAGATATTTCGCAAAAACATGAAGAATTAAGATGTGTAATTGCAAGAAAATGACAAGCCACAAGCAAAACTTTCAGAAAATATAAACTATACAGTTATCTTTATCAATCAAATTAAACTTTTGACCATCAGTCTGTGTAGGTTCGTTTTGTAAAAAATTTAGTATTACAAAAATATTTATTGTTTTGTTATTTATGTCATTTGCTGGGGCAAAAAAGAACCTCATTTATAAAGAAAAGTTGATTAAAGTTATTTATTAAATGTTGCAGCTTAATCAAAACAGCGCGAAATCGGAATATATTGAGAAAAAAAACATTTATTTTAATAAACATAATTTGTAGCAACAGTTCTCAACAGTGGTCAGTTGTAATTGTCCCAAGAGTGGAACTTAAACCAGAGTTTAAAAATCCACATCATACTTAGTTGTCCAACGAAAGCGTTCGGACGGAGCGGTTGTGCGGGGCTTGCGGGGCGAGGCTCTGAACTGCTTGTTTGAAAATTGTACGAGTATGTTCGGTGGCTTACCTCCCACGTCTCGCCCAGTGGCGGTTCGAGGGGGGGGGTCATGACCCCCCCAAAATCATTCACGTCAACTCGAAAAATCCCCTAAAACATGATTTACCTGCCTACTAACTTCTTAGTCAAAAATATTAAAAATAACGTGATTAAAGTAATTAAAACAGTGCTAACCAAATTCTCTAGGTGGTAGAGCTGATGCCGGGCTCGACTGTGGAGGTACCACCATCTTACTCGCAAATCCCCCCGAAGTTATTCGGGGGAGAGTAAGAGAACAGCTCTCAAGCAAAACCAGGCGGCCCACCATTGCCTGGGACCGATGGATGGCGGTTTATCCATCCCCAATTGCCGACCCTTATATAAAACAGACTGGTGACGGGCAGCGGCGTCACTGGTGCAAGGGTTTCGGTACCACGCTCACCAACCCGCCTGCCCAGCGTGTGTGAGCATTTCTTCCAGGAGGAACGCCAAGAGTGGCGAAGTCCTGGAAGGGCCTATGTCCAGCAGAGGATGAAACAAGCTGATGGGTCGATGGAAACCAAATTTGCACAGCCCGTGAAATATTCGTGCCAACGCGGACCATTTTTTTGTAATTAAGATTTATTTATTTATTAAAAATGATTTTTATTTGTTTAACCTGTTTAACCGCGCCTGGTCTCGCTCCGCAGGTCCCGCACAATTGCTCTGTTTGAGCGTTTTCGTTGGACAACTGTATGGATTTTTAAACCGTGTTTAAACTATGGAACCCCTTGTGTGTATTTCAGGGTTTACCGGCGCAAGGAATCGTAGTATTTGGAAGCCAGCTCCACACCCATTTAACAGGAGTAGCAGTGTGGACTCGACATTCAAGACAAGGGGTTGAGCTTCCCATGCTCAACCGAGACCTGCATTACTCCACTCATTTCCAAGAAATTAGAATTCTGCATCAACCTGTCAGGGTGCTGCCGGTAAATATTCATAAGACATAAGACATTTTTATTCATAATTAAGGTTACACGTCAAGAAATTGTTCAGCTACAAAAGTAGTAAAAAAAAAAACAATTAATGATAACAATAAAAAATATGTATATTATAATTATTCCATGTCAACTAAATGTAAAATTAAACAATGTCAAAAATCAAACTATTTAAAGAATTATTATAAATGTCAAAGGATAAATTAATTAATTACAGATTTAAAATGTCAAAAAATTCTAATATTTCTAATTGCTAAAAATAAGAAAAACATTATTTTTTTAGCAATTCGTCCACACTATAGACCGTCTGCTCGAGAAGCCAATGTCTCAGCCTCTCATATATAAACAGTATTCATTACGTTTGACTGATTAATTCGATGATTTGATATTTAATTATTTATAACTTCAGGGTGATTACCTACAAACTACGTGTATATATCGCACATCGGATAAAGCAAAGGCTACAATAGGCGGACATGCTATAACTGATGAAATGTGCGTCAACTATTTACACTACTATCCCGCGACCGAGCTAGAGGTCTGTAAGAGTGCACTCTCAAACGTTGCACTCGAAAATTATTTCAAGTTTGAGAAACGGTAAGTTTTTGCGTATTTATTTGTTTGTTAAAATACTTTTAGACTCTATGTATATTCCTTAAACTTTTGTCCACGGTCCTGCACGTCATCCGGCATTATGACGGACCGATCGTTTTTTATTCTTTAGTGTACATCACAGAAACACAAACAAATTTACACAGAAAAAATATATGTACATTCACAATAAGCTTAATCAATAGGTATATATATAATAAAACAGTAGAAACCGCTGTGTCTGTACATTGAAGATAAGTAATATAAATAGAAAGGGGGTGACTAAAGAAGAGTAATAGAACACAAATCAATGATTTTTAGAATTCTGTTCTGTCTGTCTGTCTGTTTGTTCACGCACATCTCTAAAACTACTGAGCGGATTTTCATGTAGTTTCCACAGCTGTACAGAGCTTACTGGCATAGAATATAGGCTTTATTTCAATCAAATCGGATCTTGGAAAAAAAGTTATCGTCATTTAAAGATTTTTGGAGTTTCTACTTTTCTACTGAGTAATTAGAAGTTATAGTACGGGATCTCCTCCGCAGCAGACCCTTCGAGTTTGGGCTAATTTGATTTGTCTTTATTAGCACCTTGGTAAAACATGGCGACCAAGGTCTGCTGATGGGACTGGAATACGGGTACGGGATCTCCTCAACGGACAACAGCAGACCCTTCGAGTTTGGGCATATTTGATTGGTATTTATTAGCACTTTGGTAAAAACATGGTGACCGTTGCATATTGTCGTTCAAAAAATCATATTCTTTTGTTTTCCTAAAAAAAAAATACCCACATGTAAGAATAAGCCTAATTAAGTATGTTATAAAACACATACTTAAATACACACATGATAAATCCGTCATTTCCCCGGCACATTGCTGCGGCAAGTGACCTTCTGCGTTTACACTGCTGTTAGTAAAATAAATTCATCTCGACCCGATATGGAGTCGAAATTAGACTAGTACACAAATGGCTTCCGACGATGCTCCCATTGTCCAGCTCCAGCGTCCGGCGTCCGATTATGGAGCCGGACTAGAGGCAAAACGCTCTTTTTGTTATTATTGTCGTGTGTTTAGTGGTCAACCTGATATGAATGTCATTGGGGCTTCCGTACAACGCCTCTGACATATATTAACGAACATTATTCTTCGAGGACAGCCAGCATCAATGGCTTGTTAGAGGGACCTAGATATAATTGGCACTAATGTTCAGCCAGCCAACGACAGACAATGCTAACCGTTGCTTGACCGTAACTGATCGCACGCTGCTACAGGTTCCTCACTTCTTCCTCTATTTTTATTACAGCTGGGATAACATGTCCATTTCATACAAGGCGTCTCCTCGTGACAACTATTTGAATATTCACCCATGGACTCCTCTGAGGACTCAGACCCTTCACAAACTCTACACCGAATCTCCCATATCTATGCAGTGCAATAAATCTGATGGAAACAGGTTTCAGGTATGTAATTAAACTTTTAATATCTAGTGCGTTTAACAGCGTTGCATCGGAGCCGCGATGAATTGTGCAGCGGGTTGCAAAGAGTTTTAAACGACCATTTCAGATGACTGTGACAAGCATCGAGCGGCGCAATTAATTTCCGCTACTCTCTGCTGACCCCCGTTCATTAATTAACACTTTCGTCAGGTTCCGACACTGACAGCAGGATAGCTTAAACAATTTTCAAAGCGTGCAACAGAGGTAGCATTAGAACCCGAGTCGAGACCCCGAATTTATGAACGTGGCCCAGTATATTATCAGTAGGTATAGCCATACGAGCTGTCTTCCTCACTCATTTCATTCACACTCACTCATGCAAAAATGCATTTTTTATATATGAACGCGGCCCTGCAACTAATAGGCTATCTGTCATTTTGACGTATGGCCGTTTAACACATATCCATCACTGCAACCCGTTGCAAAAGTCATCGCGACTTCGATGCAAAGCTGTTAAACGCGACAATTTACAGACGCCGACATAACAGGCTGCCTATTGGCAGTTCTTATTGCAGCGTCATAGACGTTATAATAGTTTACAAATAGTGAGCTTAAACTGCAGGCGACTGCACAAGAGTGTTTGACAGTTTAGCTGGACTCCCTAATATATCGGTATATAATATTATATATCGGCCAAATCCGGTTTTAGGACAAACTAGTTTTTCTTTTAGCGCAGAGGAGAGCCGGTAGGTTAAGATAAGATAAGATAGATATCATTTATTCGCTGCAAACAAACATGCACTTAAAAATAAAAATAAAATAAATTAAAAGATAACACACACAGCTTAAATAAAACAACTTCTAAAAATGGTTTTTAGTTGAAGCAGCGAAAAGGTCCGACTCAGCATAAGCATTGCGATGACAACCGCAACGCGCTGTTTAGGTTAGGTTACAAGTGGCTATTTGTATGATAACCTAGAGCCACTGACCTAGCTTAGGCTAATAGTTAGACCTGAATCGGGTTTGGACGTTATAAAGAAAAGAATACCCTAACTGTCTAAATATCAACGTCTATACCAAAAGGACCGACGGAAAAACATATATACTTATATACTGTAAATGTCTACATCTTTAGGAAATTATCACGAGATTGACAAAAACGAGAAACACGCAAGGGCGTCCGCTGATACTGTAAATATTTCATGTTACGATGTGTAATGCTTTTTCTTTTTCAGGGTGATTGGGAAGGAATATCTGTTCCTAAAGTTACAGTACCATTACTCGTGGAGCCTAGAAAATGTATAGAAAATAACAATGAGAAGAAATAAAATGTAATACATCCAAAGTAATATATGTACGGTGTTAGTTATGTTTATTTGTACTTTAAATCATAACACGCAAAGCTATGTATCATACTTTACCTAATGTATCCCATACTCCAAATGCCTAAGAATTTGTATGCGTGACAAATTCAATAATAAAATGTTTGTGGCTTAGTAATATTTAAAATGTTATACTTACAATAGTGTCGATTCGGCGTAACACGACTTACCTTATTTGACAGAACTAAACTTAATTTAAGCATTCTGTTTTTTTCTTTCTGTATCGACAAGAAAAGGTCAGGACGCTTAAAATAAGTTTAGTCCTGAAATAAGTTAAGTCGTGTTACACCGAATGGACACCAATAACTTCTAAACAGAAACGCGTTCCTGCAATTACCAACTTTAAGTAGTTAATTAGACAGGTAATAAGCGTGGTTTTATTAGATAGTCAAGAACCGTATTTAATAGCAAAAAATAAATAAATCTGTAATTAAACAAACTTTGCGAGTTTTACTATTTCCAAATTCTATACAATTACTATTAGGGGGAGGTACATATATGCTTGAGTTTTAATTTAAAGCAACAAGTTCGAATTGAAACGATTCAAATTCCAGTACCAAAAAATTCAAGAAGGTAGCAAAAAAATATAATCCTAAGACATTTATTTTCTCATCATATAAAGGTTTTATTAACGTCTTACAGGTATACCTAATTTTGACACACTTTATAGCCTCTATCAGTACCTACCTACCTTCTTATGTTGCCCTTTTATTGTTATCTATCTATTAGGGCCTAATTACGATACAGACTGTCTTGCACTTGCATCTCGCCTACACGCATAACATTGTCCCTTTCTGTCGAGCTAGAGTGTTTATTTAACGTACTTATACCAACTTAGATAAATAAAAATAAAAAATTGTACCTCACAGACTTTAAATGTTACAGCAGCATTCACTAAAAAGTTTAAAATACCTAAATTATACGGGGTGTAAAAGCAAAGGAAAGAATCCTTTAAGGTGTTATGATAGGTAAAGATTTATTTTTAAATACTGGGATCTCTCAATAAAATACCAGTACCTCATAATAAGACGATTTTCTTTACTCAAAATACACTAATCCCGTGGATACCCTCACTAGTCGCTGGCCACTTATAACGTCGGTATGTGATCGAGCCAGAAATTTAAAGGGAATTTGCAACGGTGCGGCCTCAGATTGAGGCGCTGCACGATTTGGCAACAGGCGGCCACTGCAAACCCTGGCGGCGCAGCGGCGGTCACGGATGAGGGGTGCGGGGTGCAACTAGGTGTGTGGGGACATAGTATTGTTACGAGCTGGGGTTCGGGATAAATTAATTTTATACCAATTCACACCAAAAACCACTAACTGTCTTTATTTGAAATCACACACACTATTAAAACACAACTGAAACTAAATAACAACTGGACTCACCGGACTGAGTAATTTGACCGCACTATATTTCACCAATACTAACTAGAATCGTTACCGGGTTATATTCGCTCTATACAGTCGCACTTCACTTCACTAGAGTCGCACTTTAGTTCACTAGAGTCACTTTCCGTTTCGTCTCGTAGTTAACACTGAACTGCCCTGGACCGCTTAACCGTCCCGTTTTTATACCACACGCCGGCTTCTAGTTCAAGTGACGCGCGATGTTGCTAGAACCCTCTCGCGTATTGTGGAACGCACGTCAAGGACCCCAGTCTATATCCATTCCTTTCCAACCACGAATGCTTTCTCTCTCACACTACTTCGTGCGACAATGTCCAAGACATTTCGAGTTCAATGGACCAATGACCCCTTCCGCGGAAACTTCTCGCATCGACCAGTTGTGACCTTGGCTCGGAGCGCGGGTGCATGTCGCTCCGCGTCGCGATTATTTATGAACTTTCTTACGCGTTCCATGATGTGTGAGATTTTTGTCTCGTGCGCCGGTAGTACATAACAGTATAATTTATCTATGGTGGGGAGGCCGGATTTCGTTGATAAGAATGCGTAGCCATAGCTTTGAAAAATGATGGAATTTTTGGTGAAAATTCAAGGTATTTTATTTTCTCGTAATGAGATCAGAGTCGTGTATACTTTCATACCCTAAAGGGATTCTTGAGTTTGCATTTACAGCCTGTATATAGACTGACCTATGGTACCGAAATAAATTTCCGACTTCTTTCTTCGTGAAACTTGTTCTCTAGAAGTCGGAGCTCTCATATTGGTTTTTGTGTTGCTATATCAATGCGCCGACTTCAGATAACATACGTTTCAGGAAAAAGAAATCATTATTTTGGTAGGTACCTACCACTTTTTTTCAAGTTTATTTAACGAAGGTCAAGTGGGTATTATGACAATTTTTAAGTACGTATACTACAATAAGCAACCTGGCACAAAGCGATTGCCTCAAAACGAGGATGGTGCGCTGTCATGTCATCTATTGAGGAGTTGCAAAATCGAAAGAAAAATATACCACTACGATTGCAGTATTTACCAAAACAATATTATTATTACATTTACTATACATACTATATTACTATGTAATATTAATATGTTTACATTCTATAAAATATAATGTTTACCAAAATTGGTAAATAAAAGGACATATATATTACATTTTCATATTTTTGTATCGGGTCATAGGTATTTAATGTTAATGAAGTTTATAACAGTGACATTTTGTCCCCTTACTACCCTTTTGTGATGTCAGTGCGACAAGATACCCGTTAGTTATTATACTGAATACATTAAGGTCGTTGTATTATACTAGATAAAGAACTCTCGATTCTGAAGTCTATATTTTCAATTTTGGTGGCGCCATTCGAAACCAAATACAAACTAACAACAAGCCAATATGTAATGACAATAAATTTTATTACTTGACAATAATAAATAAATTTAAAGGTATAATTTTATACCTAAATATTTATAATTAATATTTCTCTGAATTATATATTATTTTATCGATAGTTACTGATACCTTAGGTTGAAATGGGACATCACTCAAACTTCAATCTCGTCATCATCATAAATTCACAAACTATAATTAATTACCCAAAAGACGACATCCGTCGCGTCGTAGGTGATATGAGAGCCTCCTATTAGTTGAGAAAATGACATGGTGTATCCCACTACCACTTTGCACCCCTATTACGTCTGTTCTCGAAAGAAATGTTCATGATAATTATTTAGTTGGCTAGTAGGATGCTCTCGAATCGCCTACGACGCGACGGATGTCGCCTTTTGGGTAATTAATAGTTCATGAATTTATGATGCTGTCATAGCCCTGAACACCTATCCATATAGATCAGTGGTGGTAAGCCCTATCGCCGTTCGTCGGGCACAAATACACGCTCATTAATAATGAATTGAAATTTTTCAAGAATGAAACCAGGTAAAATCAATAAAGATCTGTTATGTAAACGTCTACCAGTCTACGATGATTTTGGACTCGGAAACCTTCGGCAAAACTGATTTGTTTCACGTTAAAACAAATCGGCGCTGTTCCCTGGGCCTGTGCAATTTTTGGTCCCCGTTTGCACTTAAAACCAAAGTCCTTAGACATTGTCATCTGAAAAAAAAACTCGACACGTTGCAAAGTCATTGAGGATAAGAGCACGATCCTATTAAAATTAACATATCATTAAATAAATGCACTTTGTCAGCCTGTATCAGTGTTACCAGCTCGTTGTTATGACCTTCGTTTCACGTTAAACCAACGGCCCTGTGCCCTGCCCTGGGCAGGTCCCCGTCAGCACTTAAAACTAAGTTGGACCTTTTTAAGTCCTTAGACATCGCCATCTATAAAAAAGCCGCGTTGCATGCAAAGTCTGTAATGAATAAAGCACGATCCTAGGTAAAATTATCGTCCAAATGCACTTTGTCAGCCTGTAACAGTGTTCCCAAAGCAGAACTTAGGTCAGAAAATCGGGAGAATTCGGGAGATTCACAAAAATATAAAATAATTCATCTTCTTTCTTACAGCCTTACATACTTGTTTCATTGCCGTATCGTATTCAGTATTACTTGAATTAGCTACTAATAAACAATATTTGCACCAAGAACCTTTGGCCAGCGAGTCGTAGCACTACTTTATTTAATAAGAATAATAAATATATCCATCGATCCATCAGCCTGTTTCGCCCACTGCTGGACATAGGCCTTTACAAGATTTTGCCACTCTTGACGGTCCTCCTGGAAGAAATGTCCATAATCACACACGCTGGACAGGCGGGTTGGTGAGCACGGTGCCGAAACCATTGCACCAGTGACGCCGCTGCCAGTCACCAGTCTGTTTAGTATAAGTCCCGGAAAGTGGGAATGGATATACCGCCATCCATCGGTCCCAGGCAATGGTGAGCCGCCTGGTTTTGCCTGAGAGCTGTTCTCTTACTCTCCCCCGAATAACTTAGGGAGGATTTGCGAGTAAGATGGTGGTACCTCCACAGTCGAGCCCGGCATCAGCTCTACCACCTAATAGGTTTAATATATGTAGTAAACAAGGTAAACCACTATTTCTTATCTGTAAGCAAATATATCCTGCTAACCAAATGTAAATAGAATTGAAATAAATAATTCTTGCGCTTAAATAAACAAATTAAAATACAAAATTCACAAAATCAATGTTTGTTTAATAGTGATTGGGCAAATTAACTTTTTGACCCTCGCTGCTACTTCTCTCAACTTTGTTAAAAACAGAAATATTAGATAAATAGATCATTGAGTGTCTTTAGAATCTATTTTTTTTAAATAATTTTGATTAAAACTAGGGGCAACTCAGTTGATAGCACCGTTTGTCTATAGTAACTTCGGGACAAACTCGTCTACTGAGTTACCCTAAAATTTTCAAGAAATACACAGATCTATTATATTTTTATATTTGAAGTTGCTAAATTATCTAGTAAGCATTTTCGGAAAGAAAATAGCAAAATTGGGAATTTTGTGGTTGATTATTGGCAATGATCCAAAAAGTAGTGTGGCTGAAAAGTTTGTGATTATAAGCTATATCCATTCTTTTCGTCCAAATCCTTCGATTCAAAATGTCGTAATGTTTCTTTTTTTGCAGATTTTGGAAAAACCGAAGTTAACGCAGTTTTTTGCCTTAATCTGATTCTTTGCTGGTTTTTAAGAGCAGCGATTCTTTTGAAAACAGCCTTTTTTTCGTTTGTTATTATTAGGTTTTATTTAACCCTGGTGTTACGTTCAACACACATGCTATGCAGCTCTTCGAGCGCTCATGTCAGATCAATGTTTTTTAAGTTGCTTTCCGTTATGACGATCAGCATGCGCAATAAGTTCGATTGCATTCGATGTATCGTATTAAAAACATCGATACATCGAAGAGATTCAAGGTATAACGATACATTGAATAGTTCGATGCATCGGCATCGTATTAAAAACATCGAATGTTTTTGATACATCGATGTATATCGTCCATCCCTACCTGGGGGTCTAGCGCAACTCTAAGTACTGAAATCATTCTGCCGTTTTCCACGGGAGGGGAGGTAAACACGCACAGCACACATTTACTCATTCACGCACACTCCTGCGAAAAATTTATATGTCACACTAAATCTAAAGCGACTATTGATTCGACTGATGACGGCCCCATACAGTGGGCCAAAATATATCTAATATAATAAAATAAATGTTACTTTCTTCACGCTTATTACTAAAATAAATTTAAATCTTAAGCTGCAACACAAACACAAAACGCGCACACAAGCAAACTTACATGAACAAATAAATTGTTCATGTACTTCGGCAGAGGGGGATAAGAGCCTTTGCCTAGTCCCTTGTTATGTGGTCTAAGCTGGGGGATATTCCGGCGAAACAGTCGAAGCGAGATTTCTAAAACTCTAAACTTTTATAAAATGCACAGTGAGAAATATTTCGACTTCGGCATCGCGAAATCTATGAATAATCGTATTTCTATAATGACGTCTTATGACAACGTAGGTTACTAAATTTTATGGACTTGTCAAAAAGATAAAGGTAAAACGAACTTAGCCGACAAAACACGAAGTCGCAATATTTTTCACTATAGCTGTACCTATGGAGTTCGACAGACAAAACTATTTTTTTCGGTCGAGGAGGCTAATTCGACAGACAGAATAACTCTCTTACTCTGATCGTGTCAATGTCAATCCGTTGATGATTCCATCGATATTTAAACCTTTGGAAGTGGCACATCCCTAGTGTCATATTTTTTATCGTTCACTCTCTGAATGATTTCCGGTTGTCAAAATTGAATTGAATAAAATGCCGATTGCCGATTTGTTTTCGTTCTCCTGACTGAAAATCGGAAATAATTTAATTTATAAAAATAATTTGCGAGGGCCACAGAGGATCTATTTAATCTTCCATTATGTCTAACAACGATTACGGATTCAACAGTGATGATTCACCAAACAAAACCAACGCACATCTTCAGCTACCAAGCCCGATCATTACGAGGCGGAACCGTACAGCTTCTACGTAAGATTTTTTGTATTTTCTCTTCAATGTTTCGTATTACATAGCAGAATCACTTGCTGCAATCCTTCGTTACTATTTTAGGTCCGAACGAGCGCTTGGAAATCCAGTGGAACATGGAAAAATTAAATCTTTCTGCCGTGAAAGAGGTCACGGGTTTGTAACCCCTGATAGAGGTGGACCGGATCTTTTCGCACATATTTCTGAGTAAGTAACAACTTTAATTATTAATTTACGTTTGTTTATTCATACAATAAATACATAGATTGTTCAAACATACAAGTCGTTTGTTTATATATTTGGCTTCCTGCCAAAATGCGTGGGATGGACCTAAAATTTCGAATGCACCTATCAAAATATCATTATGTTGAAAGAGAAATTTTGACCTGTTAAGTTTTAAATTCAGGACTGGTTTGGAGCTGGGCTCAAAGTGTCCTCGAACCAGGGGCCTTATTGGCTAACTTTAACATCATCGCTATCACTTTCAAATGTATCGTGATTTTCAAATTAAATGTAATGTCATTTTTAGCCAAGCACAATACATTTAGGAAGTGTTTCAGAATGTGAGATCATAGTGCAAAATTTCACTCGTTTATTAGAAAGAGACAAATAGATATAGGAGCAAGAGAAACAAAAATCTGATTGCACCAATAGGTGGCCCAGTGTGATTTTCGCATTACTCCGAAGCGTTTCAAAATACTTTTGTGCATCTGTCAGGTAACAGTTTGGTTACCCTCCATTTAACTCAGGTCAATTTTTGAACGCTCTAGGGTGAAATTCGCATCACTCAGAGTGAAGTGAAATTCACTTGTTTCCAAACGGAACCCTAAAAGGGATTGCGATAGATGTTGAAATTAGACAATAAAGCTGGCCTAACTACCTAATTTCAAAATATTTGTTACTGAAAATAAGTACCCATAGGTTTCTATAAAGTATTTCCCAAAGTAGGTTTTGTACCTCTAGTTAGCGATTTTGGAGTAAGGATACAATTTTGTGGTAGGATTGGAACAGATTTGCTGCAGTGCAGTCCAGTGTATAAGTAATAGAAAATTTTAGAAATAGTGACTTATCCGAGATAATATATCTCACTCTCATTAAAATTTTTATTTAATTCAGTTTACCTGTATATAAACTCCATAATAAAGACAAACAAGTTGATTAATAATGGTGTCAATTCAGTGTAACACAACTTAACTTATTTGACAGGACTAAACTTAATTTAAGCATTCTGTATTTTTCTTTCTGTATCAAAAAGACAAGGACAGGGCACTTAAAATAAGGTTAGTCCTGTCAAATAAGTCGTGAGGCACACCAATATCTTTAAAAAAAATAATGAACATTATATTAGAATCTTAATCACGTTGAATAAAAACATACCAGAACAGACATGTGCTTAACATTTTGACACCTCTGTAGGCTGTCATGGTGACAAGCTAAATTAAATGTTTTAGTTAATTGTACTTAAAGTTGACAATAATTCAAGGAAGTAAATGTTTACACTTGTCTGAAAGTAGCAAAATGGACAAAAATATAAGTAGATGATGGGTACTACAAAAGTACTTTGTATGTAATCTGGTTGGATGAACTGCTATTTCTAATTATTACAATCACATAATTGAGAACAGATACTTGTTGATAGCTTCATGAGTTGGAGCTGGGGGATGCCCCCCCCCCTCCCCCCAGCTCCTAATCCTAGTTATGCCAATGACTAAATATACAATATCTTGCCATGATTATTGATTCATACTTATTAACATGAGGGTCACCCAATTATCTTCTCTTTTACAGCGTTGAAGGAGAATTTGTGCCATTGCCAGGAGATGAAGTAACATACCGACTGTGTCCAATCCCTCCCAAATTTGAGAAGCACCAAGCGGTTCACGTTAGAATCATCCATTTAACTCCAGAGAAGCATGTCAAGTGGGACGAACCCCCAGTTGAAACTAAACCATAATCAAACCAAGTATTATCTCCTTCAAGTTTTAATATTTTGCAGGCCTCCTTACCAATTGCCATGTTGTTACTATCTAATATTTCTTTACCACCTATTCATCTGTATTGCCATGGCCTTTGTCTTATTTATGTTTAAGGAAACACAAGATTTAAAAAGGTATTTAAAGCCGAAATTTTATTAAATTTTCAAGTGGTCTTACAATGCGACACGTAGATAACATTGATAGGAGGCGCGTGAAACAAGGATTATGTTTTATTAGGAAAGCGGCGTTAGTTCCGATTTCGGTCGCGACCAATCTACGCGCCAAGAACTTAGTCGCACTGTATTTCTGTGTATGCCGTCTAGTTTTACTGCATATATGATTAGATTGATTAGGCAGTTTTTCCACATGGCTCAAATCAGTTGATTAGACGTTAATGATTCAACTAGTGTCCGTTTAAACAAACAATTTCGGCATGAAATGCCGAAACTGAGACTGAAACCGAAACTACGTAAGTTCACATATTGGTTTAGTAGAATAAGGGACTGCAGTGATTGTAAGTTCAAATGAATTCCAAGTTGAATAAAGAATAAAAATTACCGTCCCTTATCTAGAATATCAATTAATTTGTATGTTTCAAGCTTATTTAACTCATTGGAAACCGATTTATTTTCCCAAAATTAATTCGAGTTTTGATTATTTGATTATTGAATTAGCATTTTGTACCCTATATACTTACTGAAAATAAACAAAACTTTTGTAATCTCTTTATAGTATAGTAAATGATAAATTTTGTATTAATTTCCCGTTTAAGTAAACATTAATAATTTCTTCTTTTCAAATGTTTTTGACTCTTATAAAAAAATTACAATTCTATATTTTAAGCCCCATACTTATTTTGCTTAAAGATTTGTCACATTTCGTTATTTCAAAAATTTTCTCATTCACTGACAATAAAGTTCATAAAAATAAACCAGTTGCTGTCTACTTCCTAAATATTTTGAGGTTTTTCCAATCCATTTACATGAAGATTTAAGAAAAAGTTGAAACCATTACTTTGGATTGAAAATCTAAATATATTTTGTTCAGCTGAATGAATCTGCTTTCAAAGGGTATATTTTATTTTTATTTACCATTGGAATTCCTTAAATTATAAAGTTTCTTTTGATGTAACTAAACGAAAAATTACAAAGAATTTTAGCTTTGTAAGTCTAACTAAAAGTTCATAAGTTAAAAGCCTGTGAAAAATAAGTGAACAGTATTTAAATAACAGTAATAGTAAGCACCAATAGCAGTTGATTTCCATGAATAACTACAACAAAACATGCTTGAGTACCTAACAAATGTAGATGTATGAGAATCTACGTTGCGCATCAACTTTCTGAATTTATTCAGTCTATTTGACTGACTAATAATAATAACTTTATAACTAAAATTTTCTCAGGCCGATGAAATTGTTAAAACAAGGTTGAAATTTGCTTTCAGTTTAGGTTGTTTTGGTCGGAAAGTACGCTAAATTTTTCGAAATTGGCTCGCTGTTACTGTTGGTTTATTTATTTTTCAACACACTTGCGTATAAAGTGGCCCTTATTGCAGCGTTCTTAGGGTCATAAAGCAGCGTATTAAACAAGCGTGATTTTTACATTACATTGTCACACTAGTGTTTTTTACATTAGAGTTTTTTTTTTAAATCTTAGCAAAGTTTTGATGTCTTCAGAAATAGTAAAGTTTTTGCGAATAAATAGACTGTCTCAGTTAAAACATAATAAATAATCATTTAATTTCATCATATTATTTATTTTTATTAACAAATTAAGTCAAATTTTTGTTGTAAATACAAACATATTCATTTTGTTAATATTTAATATTTGGCTGTTTGGCGAATGCGTCAGTGCCTCTATTTCCATCTGCGCAAAAAACAAAATCTCCGCCGCCATTTTTCAAAGAAAATTGTCAGTTCAGTTCAGTCAGCTGTGGTTTCGATTATGTGGAAAATAAAGACAGTGAAATTATATTATCTTTCCTCGCAAGTGTGTTGAAAAACGTCGTATGAAACGAGTGAGCATTAGACATTACACTCTCGGCTCCATTACGGCCTCGCCTTCGACTCGGCCTGCAATCCCGCCTCGACTGTAATGTTCAACGTTGTATCATAATGTACTATTATTAAATTTTTCATAGCTCAAGTGAATAATGGATAAGAAGTTTCTAACCAATGTTTCAAAAATTAACGAAATATTTCGACTCCTTCAGTGGAGTCGTCATCAGTCGAATAAAATAAAATTAAATAAATGACATCATGCAAAACGAGCAACTGCATTTACCTACTAGAATGCCGTCATTGCCCGGCATTCTATGTAGGTGAAACCAAGAATCCAGTACACATCCGAATAAATCAACATCGACACACATCAGATCGCATGCCAAACCACATTCTTCCTATCCCTACACACACCCGCCTCCACAATTCAACTTTCAACGACTGTTTCACCTTACGCATCATCAAAGCATTCACCCCTCCACTGACCGATATTGAATTAAGGACCTGGGAAACATCATACATATGGTCACTTGGTGCTCACTATGGACCAGGACTTAACAGAGAGCACTAACTGACAGACATGACGTCACTCACCATTAAATACTGACTACTAAATATAAATATTGTCATCACCACCATCATCATCATCATCATCATCATCATCATCATCATAATAATAATAATCATCATCATCATCATCATTATCATCATCATCCTCATCATCATCTACATGTAGTATCTCCAAAAAGTTTCTGTTTTCCTCTTTCAACTTGTACAAACTTCACCTTTCAACTCTTCTATACTCTTATGTCATTTATTTAATTTTATTTTATTCGACTGATGACGACTCCACTGAAGGAGTCGAAATATTTCGTTAATTTTTGTATTTTTTTAGTAACTGTGTTCTAAATATAATAAAATTACAATAATTTAAGGCCAATACTGGTAAAGTAAAAAATATATTTATTTACATAACCAATGTTTCGTTAGACCGTAAGATTATTTTCTACTGTCTCTTTCATTTCTTTCCATTCTACTGTATCCTTTGAACTGTAAGACCGCATTTGTGTTTTCTTCATGCACATAGCTTTCTGTAATCGACTTCATGTTTTTATTTACAAAGTAATTACTCTAACCAATAAAATTTTCATTCAATGTATGCCACAGAAAAATGAATTCTTTGATAATAATGATTACTTATAATGAAGTATGTTTTGTGAATTGGCATAAAAATTTATAAATGTTAAAGTAAAGTGAGAAGCCAACAAGTGGTGCTAATTTTTGAAGGATTTTCCATCTTCTTTGTGTAAGTTTTTGATAACAATTTGTAGTTGGTATGTAGTATGGGTATGGCTTCTTGCATGAAATCAAATAAACATTTACTCTAATTTTGTATGGTTCTTCAGTGATCTGGAATGTTGATTTATGAGAAGACAATAGCTGTTTATACAAAATTGCACAATTGTGGTTTGATTATATTTAGTAGTTTAACTCTTCGGAACGAAATAATATTCTAAGAATAAATGCTAATTAATTTTTACAACATTGTAACTTAATCGTTGTATTATTATTAAAACCCGGAACTCTCCAGGCCGTGGTGTAATTGACCACAGCAATATTATAATATAATCCAATTTTGTTAACATTCCATTGTAGCATTTTGTGTTTTGAATAATTTTTCACACAATAAATTAAAATGGCCTACAACAGGAATGACGAACAAATTAATCCCGAATTAGAATGTAATAAAGAATGTAATCTTTGATAAGTCCTTAACGAAAGATGTAATTGTAATTTTATGAATTATTAAGTGCAAAAATAAAATGTGGCCATGCTTTGTACTTGTTAATTTACATAAATTTGTAGCAGTATTGTTAATACAGCAGAAAATAAAGTACCTATGTGTAAGCATGAACAGTTGTTTTAGTATGAACTTTTCTAAAAACATCTTTGTAAAATATTTACTTAGAGCCATTGATATAACAAAAGGAAGATACGGCACGTTTTAAAACAAGCGCCACCGAACAACAGAGATAGAGCGAAAAGCTTGGACAGTAGCGCAAGCGAGACCAAACAGGTTGATTGGACACAATTTTAATTTATCTTCCTTTTGTTTTATCTAAGCACGTACTAACATATTTGCTTGGAGCTTAGACCATTTAACACGGGACCTGGCAAAGCGCGACTCTTAGTACTGAAATTATTCTGCCGTTTTCCACGGGAGGGGAGGTAGACACGCACAGCACACATTTACTCATTCACGCACACTCCTGCGAAAAACTGATATGTCACACTAAATCAGAAGCTGCAACACAAACAAAAAACGCGCACACAAGCAAACTTACATGAACAAATTGTTAATATACTTCGGCACGGGGGGATAGGTGCGCTTGCCTAGTCCCGTGTTATATGGTCTAAGGCTTGGAGCTATCTATAGAAAAAACAAGAAGGTACCTGCCTGACCGTCCCTTAGGGCGGCTTGCACCAAAATATTAAATCTCTATTTTATCGCTAAATCAGGTTTACGATCTGTCAGTCAATACATTTCTGTCAAATTAAACTAAGATTAAGTCCTAAATCTAGATTTTAATATTGGTGCAAGTCGGCCTTAGGGCGACAGAGGCTGGCGGGGACGAGGTACTCTAGATGATAGCGGGAGGGAAGCGCGTGTACAGCTTGGAAAAAAAGAGTTTGACGCGGTGACAGATGAAACTAAATATTTTGGTCGTAGTATACAGTTTTACTCGTAGTGTGTTGTATGACTAAATATGTGGTATAGCGTCCTCATTTTTTCCAAACTCTTGCGCTAACTACCGGCAGTTATATAATCTAAAAATAAATTATTTAAAAACATGACTGCCGGAATAAAGATTTAATTTCCGATTTCAGTGCAGTCGTGGGACATACAAAACAACAAGTAGGTATCTAATGTAATAGTCCACCGAATGCACTGAAGTCCGAATCAATCTCTATTCCGGCGCAGTCGTGTTTTTTTAAATATTTTTTATTATTAATTTACTTAATACCTTTCTGTATATTCTTATAGCCTATATTTTTATTATTTATTTAACATATTTTTGTGTATTCTTATAGCCTATTTCATTCAGGATGCTATAAGGATTCTAACGATACCACACACTTCAAAATCGGTTTAGGCATTAAGAAGTTATGGTGGAATTAAGAAAAATACACTCCTTTTGGGGTCAGTCGTGTAAAAAGCTACCTCGCCCTCACCAAACGCTTTAGCTATTGCACAAAATGAAGTGCAAGTCCATAATATCCGAAAAGTGAGTAGGTAACAAGATTATAGGTAAATGATAAAACATTTCCAGGCGGGGATATGAATGACAAAGATAATAAAAAGCCTATTCAAGTTAATACACGTTTTTTATTAATAATTAATAGAAATTAAATATAAATATTATTACAAAGTAAAAATTACTACACATTGATATCTAGTTTTCACTATCTTTTCTTGATTTAAAAGTGGGTAGGGAAAGTAATTTTCCAAACGATAATATTTTTAGATACTACGTATAGATACAATAAAATAGTCAAAAGTTGCATGCTTAATATATTAAAGTATATAAAATTTACCTTTCTATCTTAATCAATATATTATAACTAAAAAAACAATACCTCAAGGGCAAACAACATAACGTCACGAGCAAGGTATGGGTATGGCGAAACAAATGAAAGGAGCACAAATTATGAGATAGAAAGGAGTAATATGGGCATCGTTCAGTTTGATCGCCCGCTCATCACTTACAGCAGGATAGCAGATACAAAATCAACGCGTGCAAAAGAGATGTCGTGATAGCCGGGCGATCAAACCGATCTCGGTCCTGGGGCCCTTTTTATCTAAAGTCAACAGCTGTCGCTATTCGCTGTCGCGGTCAAACGTATCGCGATTGGCTAGAATAGAAATAACGTCACACATAATTTCTAGCCAATCACGATACCTCTGAAAGCGATATATATTGAAGTAAACAATAAGGCCCTGCTGTGTTGAAGTTGGGATTAAATTGTCTAGTCGGCCACTAGGTAGTTTAATTTTTGGTTTTATTCTGCCGTAAGCGAAATCACGTGACTAACTTGTATACGTTGCTTGATTCGCCAATTCAGTTGTGCTGTAGTGAGAGCACCAGCGGGCCTATTATCTAACTTTGTATCGGTTGCTATTTGGTTGCAAAACACTAAGAACATAGAAGTGAACTTTTAAAATTTCCTTCAGTGTGTATTGCTGTTCACGAACTGTGACGTCGCTTTAAGCACGAACGTATCCTTAGATAATCAGAATTCGATAGTATATCTATTTTTCGCGGTTGGTAACCAGTTGGCAACCAACTGAACGATACATAATCTAGGAGCAGGTTTTACTAACAGTGCCCATTTTTTGGCACTTAATGGTGTGGGTAAGCAAAATACCCCGTACAAGGTGCATTTAAATGATCCGTCGGGGCACAACGTGGCGAAGATGCCATCTTTCGCATTTGTCAGCCAATAGCAGGCGCGGACTCAAGGGAGAGCGTGGGGTGGGGGGGGGGGGGGGAATGGGTGCAATTGCCTCCCCCCACAAGAACAAAAAAATCAAATGTAAGTATTACAGACGGTACTGTGGGGGGCCGTACCTGCTGGCACGATAGTACTCAGTAGGTGCCTATCGCAATTACTGCGGACTTATCTTTATGCCAGCCATCAGACCCTTA
This sequence comes from Ypsolopha scabrella, assembly GCA_910592155.1. NCBI lineage: Eukaryota > Metazoa > Arthropoda > Insecta > Lepidoptera > Ypsolophidae > Ypsolopha > Ypsolopha scabrella. The sequence continues at coordinate 9,037,669 of OU342975.1, read as the reverse complement.
TAAACCAGAGCCTAGTGACATACTCATTTGTCGTCAACACATACCTTGCTCGTTCTACCCTAAACATTTATTTAAAGCTTAACATGCCATGACGTCATTCAGTGCTACATTTACTTAGTGGTCTCGTGGGAACAAATACAGTTTAGAGGCGTGCCTAGCCTGAACCATTACAAACTAATAGCAGTATCTACTTAGAGCTAACATGCGGATATCTCTACTCTTGTGAAGGCACGATACTGATGTACTGACATCGCAACTCAAGCACGTGCTTTCATAAGATGCAACAGCTAGAGATATTGTACCAGATATAACAATTGATATTTAACCCTACGGTCCGAAATAGAATTACATCGCTAAAATCGATTACAAATGAATGAGGTGAATGGAAAATAATCCATGAGTGAAGCAACTGTCTTCATTCATTTGTATGACTTTTGTGGCTCACGCGACGGAGGTGAGGCAATGAGAGCTCTGAACGGAATGAAATGTCAAAAAGCATGTTCACTCCATAATTTCAGACAAAATTTTGAAAAATCTTGTGGAACACTTCAAAATGGAAGAATTTGTATTTGTGAATGTGTTTGTGGAGTCGATAATTTTTTTTTTATAACGTATTGTATTCTGTGTTATTTTATGAGGTATCTTTTTTAAAGCGGTCCGAATTATGAGCTATCTTTCACATCGTTTGCTAGCTTACATATTACGGACCAGCCATTGCTCACACTTTAAATCATTCATGGCTTTGAGCGATGTAATTCTATTTCGGACCGTACGGTAAGTGAAATGAAATTAAATGAATTTATAAAACAAAACGATTGAGTAGAATTAACTTCGTAAAATATGAGTACATGCTATCTATACGACTGCTTTTGAGCCTTCTCTACAGGAAGACTTGATAAAATTCTCTCGCATTTTTCTTACAAAACAAGTTTTTAGTAAAATAATTACAGCTTTTACAAATAAAGGCGTTCGATGTAAAATAAGTTATACAAGAATTGCAATATTGAATGTGTAAAAATGCAAATTTGTTGCTAAATTGGAATAATTTTCAAAATGCTTTAGAGAATAATAAAAGAAATGTATATATTAGAATTATGTTACGCATTATTGTAACTCATTGTCACAGCTGCCTCTTCAGAGTAAGTCGCTCATTATTGGCCATTCGTGATTCCATTCTGAAAATGGATAAAGAATTACAGTTGTTATTAACCAAGTCAAGTTTACTTAAGGTAAATATAATTAAAAAATACATAACAATAATTGGAAAGAGATGTTTTCGACTATGGATAACGTCTTCGCCACAACTCCCGAAGTATGCACAACTAACACAAGTGTGCCCCAAAGGATTGCAACCCGATTCGGATTAGTGTTCGAACCACTACAGCAGGAGTGTTCAACCTTTTTTAGCTCGAGGGCCAATAATCTATTCCATGTCCCGGCGGCGCGGCGCACAGTGGGCTGAATTTCGAGTTTCATAGACATTCAATTTTATTTTTTTAAGTGACGCTTTTTTTGCTTGGGAACGGTTGAGAATACCTACTATATGCCTTATATAATGAACTTTTAGGTTAATAATCGTCAAAAGCGAACGCAGAACTTTTTTAGAAAAAAATTGTATGGAGTTGGCATAATAAATTGTGATATCTCCATTATCACACAATTGCGCCTAATATCCTCGTAGGTTATTAATGTATAAATTATTTTGGATTTTTTGAAGTGTTTTAAAAAAATACGTTTTTTTTAACGGATATGAAGCTTAAAAAGGATGTATGTAGACTGTAAATTTACGAAAAATAATTAAATTCAATATGTATTCAAAAGCGAAATTCGGTTAAAAACTCATTAGTTGAAATCTGATCTAGTAATTATCTAATTATCCTCAAAAATCTCAATTAAATTAAGGAAATTTTAGTTAATTAATGACACTTTAACTATCAACTGACTTTTTGAATAACTATAACTGTTCAATAATTGAGTTCTCATTAGCTAGGTATTTAGTTAATTAGTTGTTCGGGCACATACATTAAAGTCGATCGCAATAAATAGGAGCGTACTAAAAGAACATCATTCAGTATTCTTCAATAATTGAAAGTACAAACATCATGGCAAGCATCGCAACAAACTTAGATTTGTTCGTTATTTAAAAAAAAACGCTAACAAACTCAGTGACTATAATTTTTTGTTTCAAACTGTGCTGAACTTTAAACAACAGTTTATCTGAAGAAGATTGTGTGAATTTAAAAGAATTTTGTCGGAGATTCACCAGGGCTGCAAAGAAACGATATGAATCAACACAACGGAAATTTGAGAGGTTCCGAACTGACTACGAAAGTTGGCTTGAGGCTGATGTTGATTGGCCGATTTGCTTAAAATAAAATATCAAATCGATTACTCAGAATGAGGGAAGCCCTACAGTGCCACTTTCAGAGCCATCACCAAGTTCTAACGTTACTATTTTGGAGTCATTTTCAAGCGCTATTGGTTCTGTTTTGGAGCCGTCTACATCATCAATTGGAACTATGACAAAAAGAAAAATCTCAAATCGTGAACTTTTTGAAGACCTGGGAACGAAACAGAAAAAGAGGCGGAGTGAAGACCTAACAGACAAAGATTCCGGTGAGCTCATGTTTGCAACTATTTCCAAGTTGAAAGATGAAGGCCAAAACAACATTGCTTCAGTAATTGAATATATAGTGAAGCATCCAGAATCAAACGAAAAATTTCAAGATTTAATTACAAAACCAACCAGTAAAAAGACGTTTTCACCCCCAAAAGCCCTTGGTTTACTGATATCTCTGAAATTATCAAAGTGGCAATATATAACTTTGCGAGAATCAGCAATACGAGGAGGCCTTAAGCACTTGTACCCTCCGTATTACTGCGAGCAAAAACAGAAGAATGTGTGCTATCCGCCTGAACAGAAAAATTCAATTACGGTGACAGATTCCTCAGCAAAAATTTCCCTGCAAGTTTTGCTAGATCTGACAGCAAATAGAATCTTGAAATCTTTACCAGAAAGTGTACAAAATAAAGAACTCATTCTAATATCAAAATATGGTTGACGGAGCATCCAGTCAAAGCAGATACAAACAGAAAATGGATTCTACACATTGATGGAATGACCACTCTTTCTGCACTCGCAGTTACGGACGCATTCGTCTTTGCAAGCGCACACTATGGGGGAAAGTAGTGGTCTAAACTGCTCAAGCATATATTGTAATTGCTCAGGCCTAGGATGTGATAACAGGGACACGAATATCATAGACGAAGATTAAGAAGAAGAGAGTGCTATGCTTGAAGATTACTGAATACTGATGCCGATTTACACTAAAATAACGTCGCATTATACATTCTACATTTCTATTAGTTTTATTAGTTCAGAGTGGGTTTCTCCGTACCACAGGTTTATATGGCATAGGCCTGTGGAAGTATCCTTTCCCTTAAAAAGTAGGGCCCCTTGAGAGGGTGGTGAGGTTGTCGTTCCTTCAAGGGCATATTACTAACACACCACCGGCCACTAATATCGCAATTTATTTTTACAAAACACAAACCTGTATTAAAAAAAATAGTTTCATTGTGATAATGTCATATTTTTTCAAAAATCTAAAAATACTGAACAATTGCTACTTTACACTCTCCGTAACTCTGGAACCGTTCACTTTAGCAAGATTATGCTTAAGACCATTTTTGTTTGCAATTTAATGTAGATTACTTTTGTCCTTGGCACTTTTGTGCTAAAGCGCATAGTTTTCGGAATGTTTAAAAAAATAGAAAAAGCACTACTTCTCCCAACCCCCCGCCCAAACCCGACCCTAAAAATATGTAACTTTTACCCAACAATATGTGGACTATTTACAACAATTTGGAGCTGGAATTATACTTTTACTTTGGATGTTCAGGTCTGGGGTTAATTGCACGATCCATCCATCCATCCATCAGCCCGTGTTCGTCCACTGCTGGACATAGGCCTTTCCCAAATTTCGCCACTCATGTCGGTCCTCCGTCCTCCTCATCCAGCCGCCCCCCGCAACCTCCTTCAGGTCGGTCGTCGGTCCAGCGGGCACGAGGTCGTCCTACACTACGCTTTGCTGCACGTGGTCTCCATTCTAAAGCCTTTCGGCCCCAACGGCCATCATGTCGGCGACAAATATGGCCTGCCCACTGCCACTTCAACTTACTGATTCTGCAGGCTATGTCGGTTACTTTAGATCTCCGACGGATCTCCTCATTTCGGATTCTATCCATCAGAGATACCCCAAGCATAGCCCGCTCCATAGCTCGCTGAGCGACCTTAAACCGGTGGATCAGACCCTTTGTAAGAGACCACGTCTCAGCGCCATACGTCATCACAGGAATTGCACGATACTAGTAATATAATATAATATAAGGGTCACAAATACAGACGGTACCTCCTCCTCCTGCTGCAACTGGTAGTGACGCTTGCGCAACGCGGCGAGGCGCACGCGCTCCGCCTCCAGCGCCGTCTCCAGCTCAAGGGACCGCACCTTGGACTCCATCTCCAGGATGCGAGTCGCCGTCAGCGTCAGAGCCGACGTGTCCAGCGCTTCTGTGCACCGAACGATGCAAACGATGATTAGTTCAGTCCTTAATGTAAATACTTTACATATAGGTATAGCTAGAGAACGCCCCGCAGTATAGCCCGCGTGAATCTCGTTTTCCCCGTCATTCTCAGCCAATCACGATATTTGTAAAAACGATTGTAAACGTTGAGTTAGACAATAAGAGGTGCAGTTGTGTAAGACAATCGTCATCAAATTCGATTGTCATATGGCTATTCGGCTAATCAAATTAGCCCGTTTGACAACTGAAATCGTACGTTTTTGGTTGTCAACAACAAAACAAGACAATCGTATTCAGTTGACAGTCAAAAATGTATGATTTCAATAGTCAAACGGGTTAATGCGCTTAGCCGAATAGCCATATGCCAATCAATTTGAATACGATTGTCATAAACAATTGCACCTCTGGTTCCTGGTTTAGTGATCCAAAATCACAATTCTATATTCCACTGCCTTTTAATTTGGATTATTTACGATAGACCTAATGTTTAATAGACACCTGCCCCGTACCCGGTTAACTAATGAAGTAGTAAATATGTTTTTACCTTGCTCGTTAACCAACGCCGAGCCAGCTCTCACGGCGGCCACGACGGCGCCTGTCGCAGCAGCAACTGATCTGGAGGCTTGCGTCAATCTGAGATATAATACATGGAAAATTATAATCACACAGAAATGTTGTTGCTAATTAGTAGTATAGATAGCAACATTGTTGTATAGTAGGTAAAGGGCAAGTAATTATAGAGGTTTAAAAAACCCGGATTTTCTGCCGATTGTACAGAACAGTTGTCGCAAAGGAATAATATAACACAATAGGCATGATGACTAAAAAAAATTTATTAGTCCGTCAGATTATCAGAAAATATTGTACACGTATTTTTTCTTTTTTCAATTAAACAAACAATGATGAAGATATAGCCCGCTGAAGTTCCGCGTGACGTCACATCTAAGTACAATTTTACTTAGAAGTGACGTCATTTTCTTCCACTCCCAAACTTTGACGCGCTTTATCTCTGTAATTTTTTGTTTGATTTACAAAAGAAAAAATACGTGTCCAATATTTTTTGATAATCTAAATGACGGACTAAATAGAATAATATTTTGTTTACCCTGTCTACAAGCCTATTAAACATATACGAGTACGTACAAACTTTAAGGGGGTAACTTTTTACCTCGGTACAAAATGCACATCATAACATTGTTTTCCTTACTTTTGAATAAAAAGTATGCAATAAATGTGTTTTAAAGCAACTTGCGGAAATAGTTTATTAATAATAAAGTCTTCACAAAAAATTACGTACTTTAACGTATTACATTTTGTTTGCATTACATTAACAAACTTAAAAGCGTGTTTACAGTTGTAATGTAATGCAACTAAAATGTGACGCATAAAATTGAATAATTTTCATGAGATCACCCAACTATTAACAAGCAGTTTGCGCGAATTGCTATAAAACGTATTTATTGCAAACTTTTTATTCAAAAGTAAGGAAAACAATATTATGATGTGCATTTTGCACCGAGATCCTCCGTTACTACCTTAAGGGGGATGGTCCAAAGCCGCTTTCCTTATGACAAGGTATATAGTCACGACATGAACCCCCGAGGGGGTGTCAGAGGTGTTCCGAGTGTTAACTGTGAAATACCGTACCCCGTTCTCGGGGCACAAATACACGCTTTTTAGGGCATGCAGGTTTCCTGACGATGTTTTCCTTCACCGTTCAACAAGTGGTAAGTATTAAATACTATTATAATAATATATTAAGATTTCTATGAATACTATGCACATAAATTCCGAAAAACTCATATTTTATGACTACTTCAAAACTTATCTTGTGGATTTCATGTACAAGGAATAACTTGATATACATTTAATTCTGTGAATTTTAGGACGGTTTTAATGCCCCAGTATATTTTTTAGGGTACGGTATCTCCAAATAAAAATGGAGCCCTTAAGGATCACGTTGTTGTCTGCCTGTCAAGAATCTTTTTCTCGAGCTCTATAAGATATCAAAATGAAACTAATACCTCTGACAGAAACCTACGGCCCTGTAATGTTGTAAAAAATCAGGCTTCTTATTCAACGTCAGAAAAAGTTTTTGCCCTTTACGCAATAAATGTCATACAAATTTCATAAAAACCTATAGCTGGAGCTTCCAGTTGACTTGGGAACTTGAAAATCCGGTCACAATTAAGTTTTGTAGCACACGTCTAGGAAAAGATCTGAAAATTGCCTATTTTAAATTACTCAGGAAGAAATATATTATAGTTTTAATACATCGTAAGTTGGTCGTTTATAACTGGAATACATTTGTGTTTTAAACAGTGTACGGAACCTTCAGGGCACGAGTCCTGATCGCACTTGACCAGTTTTGATATTGTAATCACACTAGGTAATGCAAAAAGCTAATTGAAAAGAAGCACGTTTGTAGCAGTCGGCGACGCGAGCGCAACTGAATAAAATTTAAATTTACAGTTCGAGGCGTAACGTCGTCGTCGCGTAAACGTCTTCACTCGCCCTGAAGAAGGCAGTCTGAACGTACTGAAACTGGTCGGCTATCCCTGTCATAATATTTATTGAGGTGAGCCGTTGGTTTACATCATGAGTTCTAATTATTTCCTGTGAGCCCTTATCTCTACGGTTTGATGTGACAAGGAAATATAGTTAAAATGTTGTTTAACTGGGGTTGCGTTGGTTCGTAAGTGGGCCTTAGAACAATAACAAACCTGGCTAGACCAGGCGAGGAGGGCGGCGCCCGCGCACGGCTCGCGGCCACCAGCTGCGCCGTGCTGCCCGCCACCTCGTGCGCCGCCGCAGACACGCCCTCCACTCGACCTGACGCACCGACCGCTTCATCCGCTGACGACCTGGTACCATACATACACTTGGGAATATTAAGCTTTCAGTTTCAGTTTTCAAAGTGCTTTATTTGTTCAGGACAGATAACACAGAGATTTTAAAAATAGAACTTGTCACGTTCGGCAAAAGATATACAAGTTTTAGTTACTTATATAACCTATGAAATTTATAATTTAAAAAAGAAAATCGCAGTGATTGTTAAAATACTACATACTACTGGCTGAAAAGATACGATTGTACGTTTTCAGGAAGACCGTACTGTCATCGTTTTCTGTACGATCACCATCCTAATTAGATATAGTTCGTTTGCTCAAATAGTGTGCAGTACAACCCGCACGCTATTTTGGAAACTATGTGAAAGTTTATAATTACACGATTAAATCGCGTTTAGTGCCTCACTCAATTTTTATAAGTCACGGAAAATCAAAATACCTACATTATACAGGTTGTAATGGACAGGTACATTTAAATGAAACCACAGAATATTTTGATTAAACTAAACTTCTTTTTCAAAAAAACAACCACTCAAATAAAAAAAAACGATCTGCCCATAAAAATTGACAGGTTTTCAAAATTAGTACGAAAACTGTTTAGTGTATAATATTTAGTTTCATTTAAAGTACGAGTCTATTTACCTCGGTATACTAATCACCTTCATCCTTAGAATCGAATGGAACAAGAAATCCGTCAGATACACAGCGGGTGTGCCGTATCTTTTAGGTAGCCGACGTTTAGGCTTGAGTCGGCGGCCCCTTTGTGTCGGCGTAACAAACAACAAATAGTGCAAACTAGAATAAGAGAGTGCAAACTATTTGAGCAAACTAAGTGTACACAGCCTGTTACCGTTAACTTTAGTGATAGATCCTGATACAGATGTTTTTAACATTTAATAGGAGGCCCTAACCACGTTATGTATTTGAAAATCCTTGTTGTGCAATAAATTATTTTGATTTTTTGTTTTTTTTTTTGAGATTTTATTTAAGAATAAACATTTATAATATTTGAGCATGTACTCTTTCTAAACGAAATGAAAATATATCGATAAAGATTTAAACATAAGAGAACAGCAGTAACTTGACTCACACAAGCAACTTGGCAGCAAAGACGACCGCCTTAGCCGCCGAAATCAACCCCTCGGACCACTGAGGGTTCCGTCTGTACATCTTCTGTCTCGTCTTCGGGTCTCCGAGCTCGTTCTGCAGTTTCCTCGCGTCTTGTACCAAGATCTTGACGGCCCCCATCAGTGTGGTGCACGCGTCCAGAATCTTGCCGTTTACTTCGAGTTTGACGCCCGAGTCGCCCTTTCGGCTGGCCGCCAGAATAGACTGTTGGTAATAATAATAATAATTATTTATTTATTTATTTCTGACCGGGGGTCAAAAAATTACAAATTACATTTAGGATTAATAATAAAATATGTCTACTTAAATTTTAAATTAGATCTAAAATCATGTATCGTTAAGTAAGATACGTTACTTTGCCGGATCTAGAAGATCAGACCAAAATTCAAAATGTACAGTGGAGCCCACATCAAGCTAAACACTTTCAGTATAAGCTGACCTCTCATTGTATAGTCTCCCCGTACAATGAGAGGTCAGCTTATACTCAATGTGTATAGCTTGATGTGGTCTCCACTGTACAATAAATCAATTTGCAATCAACCGTCATAAAGCTATCCCTTTATGTAGATGGCGTAATGGCCCGGGAAATATATTTTATTACCGTATTCTGTTAAAATAGCGTAGGCCCCGTTAGCGCTTAATAGCTTCAAAGATTGTTATTTTACGAAACATAATTGGATGGATGAAATCTTTTGCATGGACTAATTTGGTTTTAATTCAAAGTTAGCACATTAAAAAAATATATTAGGAAAGTAGGTCCTTATAAATGTTCGTTTAATTCGTTTACGTCCTCAAAACCTAAATCTAAAAACTCAGACTGACATAGTATTAAATGCGTAATGAATCATGTAGACATCCAATACGCCCGTACAATGGAGTATCCCACATGTATTAGAACATCAATGTTCGCGGCAAATTGAATTCCTATATTAAAAGACGTATGGTTCAAAATCGCACCTCAATTTGTCCAGCAGCCTCCTCTATAGCTCTGTCCATGTCAGCCAGCTCGTCATCAACGCTTCTCGGACCAGAGTTCACAGTATCTGCGGCAGACGTCGCTTCCAATAAACTTAGCACGCGACGACTCGCTTCGTGGGACGCGGGGACTTCGAGTGATCCATTCTTGAGCGATTCCATGCACTGCTTTGTTACATTTAGCATCTTGCGGCATTCGTTTGTAAGTCCTGAAAATTAGAAAAGACTTATTACTCGTCGGAATACGGAAACATTCAGGTTCATTGCTTTGGTCATTTGACTAATCTTTAGTGTATGGTGTGTATGACTCAATAACGACTATGTTGAATGAGCTGCTTGGTACATTATGGATACAATATAACATTGTGATCTCAGGGCAAATATGTTAAATATCCAAAACATTGCAGTTAAAAATCACACTTATCAAAAGGCTATTCTAGATATTAATAACTAGGGATGCAACAAATAGTACTTAGCGAAACGAATATCGAATTAACATTCGTCGAATACGAATACGAAACAATTTTGATTATAAATCTCTTTAATTTACCCTAATTATCAAAGTCAACGACAGGCAAGTTTTTCTTAAGAAATTATTCCAAAGAATATCAGATATTCTTTATTCTGTGACTTACACTGAACTTTACTTTTACTTAACTTTAATCAATTCAACCATCCGTACGGGCCGAAATAGAATTACATCGCTAAAATCGATTACAAATGAATGAGGTGAATGGAAATTAATCCATGAGTGAAGCAAATGTCTCATTTGTATGACTTTTGTGGCTCACGCGACGGAGGTGAGGCGATGAGAGTGTTGAACGGAATGAAATGTCAAAAATGATTTTCACTCTATAATTTAAGACAAAATTTTGAAAAGTCTTGTGGAACACGTCGAAATGGAAGAATTTATATTTGTGAATGTGTTTCTGGGTTACTGGAGTCGATAAAAAAAATATAACTTATTGTGTCCCATGTTAAGTTAAGAAGTTATGAGGTATCTTTTTTAAAGTGGTCTGAATCACGAGCTATCTTTCACATCGTTTGCTAGCTCGCAAATTACGGACCAGTCATCGCTCACACTTTTAAAATAAAATAAATTTTAAATCATTCATGGCTTTGAGCGATGTAGTTCTATTTCGGACCGTACGGCATATCACAATAAATGAAGGAATTGAATGAAAGCTCCGTATCGTGCTGAGTAAAGTGATCCCTTTCAACTAATTACAGCATAATATCCCTATGAACTTCATCAATTAATTGGGTTATACTATTATAGCAAGGAAACGGCACGGGAAATCCTCGGTCACCACAGGGAAACGACGACGTCACGACGTTGCGTTCCGTTTCGTTTCACTCAGCAAATTAATCATCCCTCATAATAACCCCTCCAATATGGACAAAGTACAAAGCGACTTCGTCTGTTCTACTTGTATTTATGAGTGCTATTTCTATAAAATTCACAGGTTTTACAAGCGGGTGACTGACGATAACTTTCTAGGCAAGTGATCTACAGAACAAATGCACGACTTACTATCGGAGAGCTCGATATCAGTGGTAATATTGGTAACTTCAGTGACGTATGTAGAAAGAGTTGCGGTGTTGTGCGCCGCAAGGATCGCGGACCGCGCGATCTTCTCCACATTTTGTGATCCCTGGGGAAATAAAATGTTAGACCTTAGAATAAGTGAAGATATCAATGTGTTAGACATTTTTTCGTATCCTTCTCATTAACGCTATAACAATGATTGCAGTCCAGACCGTGGCTCAAATCAATCTTATTTGTTTTGCGTAGCAGTAGACTGAGCTGTCTTGAATTAATGAATGAATATATGCTCTTTATTGGACACAATAAGATAAAAATAAAGAACTGTATGAATGTATACAAAGGAAATCGAAACCCGTTGCGTGTCGTGACTCATGACTTGCGTGCGTTACAACCGGTGTGGGCCCGTCGACGCGTAACGGTAACTAAAGTCAAAAATAGCTGTGACGACGAACAAACCGAGGAGAAGCATGTTAAGTTGCTGGTGATCATAAATTTGGGAGCCAAGCGGAGCGAGGTGACCCCTGTAGTTCTTAAGAGGCTATTTAAATTTCATTTTTATCACTCTCACTCCAAGCGTAAAAACGCGCAGTGCGAGAGGGGCGGATTCAATTTTATTTAAAAAAGTAAAATAGGTATTGGTACAACCCATCTAAGACATCTAGATATTATTAAAACCCAAATCAATAAAATATGTTTGAGTTTTGCACATGATTCCTATTCGTCAAACGAGGAGAAAAAGTACGTTTGAAGGAGGTTTGAAGACATCTCAATAATTATTTCTATTGAGGAAAATCTATCCAAACGTGTTTGCCAAAGACAAAACCCTAGATCATATCAAAATGCATACATTTATTACAAATTTCTGTGTACTGTGTAGATAATAAATTATATGCCAACATAATATATGCTTTTGAATTCAAATGCACATTTTCGATACCAATGTGTTCTTACCTCTTTAGCCGCGAGCTCCTCAAAAGCCCTGGCAGCGAGCTCGGTGGCGGCGCGGTTACTGTCCTGAGAGTTGCCGCGTTCTAGAGAACTTAGGGCTGAGTTTGTAACTTCCAGTGCCGCGTCGCCGGCGCATAGGACAATCGTTTGCCGTTCTGTGGAATATAAATTAATCATTTTGTGATTTTATCTTACTTGCAATGTAAAAGCCTTTCAGCTCCATTTTCATCTCCTGCTAGTCTAGCATAGCAAACCGTATCAAGCTCGATAGCGCGTAATACAATGCTTTCTCTCACTCTGTTGATATTCCTCGAGAGGGATAGACATTCTGTATCGAGCAGTTAAAGCTCGATATGATCTGCTGTGCTAGGCCCCCTGGTGGCGGAACGGGGAAGTATACCATACTTCGTGAGCCCAGTGCAGGAATTATCGCCCCTAGTACGAATTAAATTATATCGTGTGGACTACACTTCCTCCATATAATTTATCGTATTGCTAAAAAAATATCGCGTATACGTACATATACGTTGAAAATCTTCGAAAATATAATTGGACGGAGAGCTAGTGACCAAATCGGTCATGTAGCTTCAGCTGTATTGAAACTCCGTTAGCTACTTCCCTGAACAACCTTTTATCATAATCTCCGTGCTGGCAGGCCGCGGGCGGTGGGTGCGGGTGTAGTGGGGTGGGGAAAAAAATGAAAAAAAATGTGGGCTCAGCGGCTTTAATTTTTTTTTCAAACAGTTGCTCAGTACTCCCTATGCACCCAAAAAAATGTTTAAATCGATCGGTTGGTGGGAAGGGGTTGCCAGCGTTAATTAAAAGTACCAAAATAATAATAATTTTCATGTGGGCTCAGCTGTATTGGCTTTTTTACTGACGCGAGATTAATTAATATGTGAGCCCCAAAAAAATAGCCATGCAAAAATATCGGTGGGAAGGTATCGAAAAAAAATGGTTGAAATCGTTGAATTTCGTTCGAAAATGAGCTGAGGAGAAGGCAAAAGCGGAGTGTATATATAACTAGTATCTGGAACAATGCTCTTCTGGACATTCCTTCACCGTTGAAACCTGAAGGAAATGGGTGGATTGAAGAAGAGTCAACGTACAACTTCGTTTGGTTCGAAGGTGACCAATTACCAAAGTTTACAACAGATGTCATAATTCAACCTGATGTAATCGATGAAGACGACGAAATAGAATCAGGTATGAGTGCAATATTAAACTAACAATCATTTGAATGAAATATGTACTTACAAGAAAATGTTAAAAAAAACTACGTTGACAATTCATATGAAATTAACACAATCACGATCCCAATAAAATAAAATTCAATTCCAAAAAGCAATTAAAAAACAAACAGTAATTGAAAGTCCGAATAAAATGAACACTGCTAAAATTGTTATTCAATAAATACAATTAATATGTTTCAGAGGACCATCAATGTGAGAGCGACTCCGGAAGTGACAGCGATACCGATGAGTACGAATAGAAGGAACAGCTAACAATCAATCAAATATTGGACGTTAATTAAATCATAATTTACAATTTGTTTTGTATAAATATAAAAATGAATAAGATTAAGAATACAAATGAATTTTACATCAATGCAATTTCTTTGCATAAATCAAAATGAATAAAAAAAGCAATCACAATGAATTTTCTACGTGCAAACAATTTTTTCGCATATGAATAAAAATGAATAAGAAAAGAAATAAAAATAAATTCATATTTTTCACGAATAAAAATGAATGAAAAAAAGGAATATTTTGAATTTTTTTATAATAAAGGAATACAAATAAATAGAATATCTTGAATAATAATAAGGAATAAAAAGAGGAGTAAAAATTGATAGAATTTTGCGCATGAATAAAAATGAGAAAAAAAAGAAATAAAATTGAACAACATTTTTTTCCATAAATAATGATGATAAAAAAAACAACATTTTTTGCGTAAATAACAACGAGAAAAAAAGAAATACAATTGAATAAAATTTTTGCATAATAATAATGAATAAAAAGAGTAATGAAAATGAATACAATCGTTCGCATGAATAAAAATGAGAAAAAAAAGAAATAAAATCGAATAAAATTTTTGGCATAAATAAAAATGAACAAATAAAGGAATATAAATCAATAGAATGTTTTGCATAAATAATAATAAATAAAAAGAAGAAAAGAAATGAATTAAATTTATTGCGTTCGTAAAAATGAATAAGTAAAGAAATATAAAAATATAAATGTAAGGCATAGAATATTTTGCATAAATAATAATTAATAAAAAGAGGAATAAAAATGAATACAATTGTTCGCATAAATAATATCGAGAAAAAAAGAAATTAAATTGAATTAAATTTTTTGAATGAATAATTACGAGAAAAAAAAAATTTTAATTAAATTTTTTCATAAATAACAATGAAGAAATAAAGAAATATAAATAAATAGAATATTTTTCGTAAATATTATTGGACAAAAAAAGGCATAGAAGCAGGGAATATTTTTTTGCACCAATAAAAATAAGTTAAATTTCTATGAAAATGCGTAGACGCACAGCTGAAGCAGCTGCTCGTTCGGAAACGTTCGGGTTTTCCCGTTCAACGGGTGCAAGAAGGACAGCGGCTACTCTCTGTTAGCCGAACAAAATCGACGCGCCGTGAGGGCGCTGACGCGTTCGCCGACTGGGAAGTCCACGTCCGCTTTTGCCTTCTCCTCAGCTCATTTTTGAATGAAATCCAACGATTTCAACAATTTTTTTCTATACCTTCCCACCGATATTTTTGCATGGCTATTTTTTGGGGCTCACATATTAATTAATCTCGCGTCAAAAAAAAGCCAATACAGCTGAGCCCACATGAAAATTATTATTATTTTGGCACTTTTAATTAACGCTGGCAACCCCTTACCACCACCCGACCGACTTAAAATTTTTTTTGGGTGCACAGGGAGTACAGAGCAACTGTTTGAAAAAAAAAATTAAAGCCGCTGAGCCCACATTTTTTTTCATTTTTTTCCCCACCCCACTACACCCGCACCCACCGCCCGCGGCCTGCCAGCACCGAGATTATGGGAAAAGGTTGTTCAGGGAAGTAGCTAACGGAGTTTCAATACAGCTGAAGCCACATGACCAATTTGGTCGCTAGATCTTAGACTAAATCTTTTTTAGGGTTCCGTACCTTAAAATGAAAAAAAAACCTAAGCATAGAATCACTTTGTTGTCCATCTGTGTCTGTCCGACTGTCAAGAGCATTTTTATCGGGCCTCGTTAGAGATATAAAGTCAAAACTAATACTTCTTACAAAAGACCACAGCCCCATCATAGTGCTGTTAAAAATCTGGCATCTAACTTAACGCGACAAAAAGTTATTGGCCTTTACGTAATCAATTTCATACAAATTAATTCACCATGAAAACCATGTATAGAGTACTTCCAGTTGACTAAGAAAATTGAAATTCCGTTGACAATCTTAATAATCGTATTATAGCACACGTCTTGGGAAAAATCAGAAAATAACTCATATTTAATTACCCGAGAAAAAATATTTGACCAACTTAATTAGAACCTTTTGTTACATAGAGTTTAATAGATCGTATTATTTGTCCAGTTAAGTTGGTCCGCCATAAATGCTCGTGGAATAAGTTTGTGTTTTAACGGTATGTACGGAACCCCAAGGGTACGAGTCCTACCGCCACTTGACCAGTTTTTCACTTACATTCCGTTAAGTTCTTTTCTTTGATTTACTTACGCTTAGCCATTTCCTTCTGTGCATCCTCAAGCTGCTGTTTTAACGTCGCCACACTGTCTTCCAACGTCGAGTTATGTTGCAACAAGTCCTGCAATTCACACTCGGCGGTCAACTTCTCTGTCTCTACGTGCTGAAGTCTTCTATCCAGCATCTATACAGTGCCCAAAGCCATGCCAAAAGGATACTTATCGCAAGCAGCGCAGGGTCCCAAGTGGATTGTCACGTGTAGAGTCCAAGGGTCGAGATGCGAAGCCAAGCCGAAGTGGAGGTTCAAAGGCAGAGGGAAAAGAAAACACATGCAAATTAAAAGATATTCTACTCCTACAAAAACGGAAGAATAATTTACAAAGTTAAACAAATTCTTTATTTTGCCTTAAAGTTGTAGTACTATAGTAATTGTTCTTGAAATGTTGAAGAACTATTTCTTTTAAACAAAATGAAGACACTAGTACAACTGACGACACCACAGACGTTAATATCTCCATCACCACAGAAGTAAGTAATATTTGATTCACAAAAAAACTATAACAATGGACAAAACAAGCAGAATAAATCACTGTCACATTTCACAAAAGTGCTGACCTGCATTTCTTGATTCTTTGCAGAAATAATGTTATCAAATTCTTGCTTTTCTGTAGCGTTGATTGTGTTAATTTCATCAAGTCGTGCTTTGAGTTCATCGATGTTTGTTTTTAATTGTTGAATTGACAAATCTCTTTTTTTCATCGCGCCTACAAATCTCTCTTCTCCTTCCCCTATTTTGATGGTAAGATTTTTAATTTCATCATCTCGTATGACCTTAATTTCGTCACATTTAGTCATCAGTATTTGTATTTCTTCGTTGAGTTTGTTTTCTGTGTCCATTTTTTGGGTCGTAATTTTATCGTATTCAGTTCTGTTTTTTTCTAATTCCCCTTCGATTAATTTAATTTTACTTTCATATACCTATTAAACATATATATAACGTTAGTGATTTGTAATTACACAATGGACAACACGAACACACATTTGTAAGTATATTAATAAACCGAACCTGCTTTTGTTCAATCATATAATTGCCTATTGCTTCTTTTTCCCCTAAAAGCTTTATGTTATCTTGCGAAAGTGTGGTAATTGAATAGCTTAGACTCCTCAACTCTTCGTTTTTGATCGCGAGATTGCCCTCATGTTTAAAAACAATAGATTCAAGTTCTTTCTTTAAATTTCCAAGTTCATTATAAGCGATCTCCAGCTCTACATTTTTTTCATTTAAGTCCTCTTCGAGTAGTGCTACTTCATTAGCGATAGTCTTAGTTTCAACACTTAGTGCTATAATTCTTTCATCTTTTTCAGAAAGTGATTTCTTTAAATCTGTAATGAGATCGTCTTTAATTTCCAAAGCATGTTGTAATTTGTATTTTAGACCGGCAACCTCTTTTTCATAGTGATTAATTTGTGTTACAGATTCACTTCTACGTCGATCTGTTATCTTGTCTGTTTCATCGAGTTTAGTAGTTAACTCTTGAATTAATAAGTCTTTGGCTTCAACGGTAGATTTTAAATCAGTTACGGTATGAAATAAGCATTCCGATTGTGATTTTAAGTTTTCGCCAACCTCATTCATTTCAGTTATTTTGTTATGAAGATCACCAATTTCGAGTTCTTTGGCAACAATTAAATCACTTAGTTCTGTAATTTTTGGTTCTAATTCTGAATTTATTTTCTTTTGCTTTTCTTGGCTTTCTTGTAACAGCTCAGTTATTTTATATTTTAGGTTATTTATGTCATTATCTTTATCTAAAAACTCATTCAGTAATTTTTTATCGTATTCAGATTTATAGCTATCAAATTCCCTTTCCAAATCATGCAATTTTAAAACAGCTACTTTGATATCGGAATCTTTTTTAAGCAAAATATCCTTAAATTGTTTATTCTGTTCCGCTATTTCTGCGAGCTGTTTCTCATGTTCATCCTTGAAATGTGATTCTACTTCATATAATTTCAATTGTAAAGTTTTAAGATCGGTTTTTAAACTCAGCATATGATTTTCATGTTCCTAATGAAAATTAAACGTAGCATAATTATGTTAGACACAAAATGTTATTAATAAAATAAACGGATAAAAATACTGTACTGTACAAAATTTACATATTTACAAATTGCTACACATACTTAGTTAATCTAAAACTAAATCAAAGCCTTCATGCATGAAGCCAGAGATGTATAATAGTTTTATTGATGATCATGCTGTGTTAAAGTTATTAAAATTCAAAACCGAATGCGTGAACAAAATATACAGCGAGATAACAAAATGTATTTCTTTTTTCATTATTTTAATGAAAGTCATGGAAGATGCCTCGACAAATTCAGATTAATTTAATTTTTAGTTGATTTTCTTTACATACGTAGGTAATACAAAACAGTTGTCCAAGTTAATGATTTAAAAATAAAGAAAATTTAAATTACTTAAATGTATAATTAAATGCCACTGAAATTCCACATATTTTTAAAAACATAAACGCACAAACTTGAAACCGATATCTAAGTTATTCTGAATACTTGAAAATCTCGGAGCAACTTCAAACTGAGGCACAATTTGATTATAATCGGTACTTATTAACCAATAATAAACAGTTACTGACCTGTTTCTCCAGTTGATACTGTTCAGTTAAAATTTCTATTTGTTTTAAAGCAGCCTCCTTTTCTTCTACAGCCTTTGTGTATTCCTCTCCACTTTTTTCTCTTAATCCTCCTAATTCCTCTTTAACTCTTCTTAATTCCACATCCCTTTCTTCTTTCTCTTTCCTTATATTTTCTAAATTTTCCTTAACATCTTTCAATTCATTAGTGACTATATTCAATTTTTCTACGGATTCTGTAGTGGCAGTCTTGTGTTCTATTTCTAGAGCCTCCATGGACGCACGTAACGTTTCCAGTTGAACCTCCTTTTGTCTGGAATGTTCTATTTCACTGCGCAGGTTCGCTATCTCACTCTTGTAAGCTTCAATTTCTTCGCTTGACGAAGTGCTCTGTTGAAGTAATTCAACATCCCTAAGGAAACAATGAAATTTATCATTCCATTATAAAGTATGCTATAGATAGAAAAATGTGGTTAGATTTTCAACAAAGCCCTTAATATAAACAAGTGTAATATTTACTTCATTTTGTCGTTGAGTTGTTGTTGTAGCGCCGTTTTAGCGCTCTCGTGTTCGGCAGCAGCAGCTCGCAAACTCGCTGACATTTTATCCACCTCTGCTTTCTGTAACAATTCAACATTTTGTTACAATGGCAATTCCTTCATGTATGGTTAGCTTTTGTAAATTATGTAACAATCACAAACCTGTCTAATTAACTTGATGTGTTCTTCTCTAAGTTGCGTGTACGCCCCTTTTAGCTTTTGGAACTTTTCGTCTGTTAGTTTTGCTTTCTCCTCTGTTTCTGACAGCTTTTCTGTAATCATATTTCTAAACTTAATATTCATTCATTCATTCATATTCGTTTATTGCAATTAATTACATGTATGATAATAGGTAATAGTATTATAATTATGTATCAATGTAATTATACCCACAGGGTGTAACAATATCATGCACACAAATAAATCGCCCACGTTAATCACAAATGGTTCCGTCACAGCGTCGGTGGCCGTATCTATTATCCCATCCAGTTCTTTAATTTTTTCTTCTATTTTTAGGACATGAGCTACACATTTCGCCCACTGTTCTGGCCCGATCCACGCCAAACCTTGGAGCAACAAAATCTTCACATCGTCCATTTTGAATGTTTTGTTGTTCCTTCCAACGTAACCTTCTAACACTCAACTCTATCGGGTTAAGCTCGCAATGATATGGTGGAAGGCGCAAAACTGTCACATTTTTCGATGCCGCCAACTCATCTACATACATTTTTTATATTTTTGACTTTAGCTATGAGATTCGCTTTGATTTCGGTTTCTTGAAATTTGATTTCTTTTTCGCGCAACCAGCTTTGGATAGCCTCCTTCCGCCAACTCATGTTGGGCGCCTTTTCGATTTGACGCGAATGATATGGGGCATTGTCCATTACTATGACGGAACCAATTGTCGTTGTTTCAAGGTAAAACACTATCCAAATCACAAAGAAAGATCAGTAAGAGAAGCCTACAGAGGCGTCGAAACGTCAAGCACATATCTATTAAGGTATGTTATTAGTTATCGCGAGTAAGACCCCAATACAAAGTTAATAAAGGGAAGCCAAGTCGTTAGAATACCGAAAACACAAAAGATTTTAGAGCAACGCTGGAAGATCACACAGCTCTCGATAGAATCACACACACGTTATGTCAAAGATTATGAAGTAACGCTATCAAAAAAAAGACGGAATAAAATTAGGTTTATATTCAAATAGATTCGTACATCACTAATTTTCAAAGACAATACAGATTCGATGAGAAAAAAATATGACAGCAATCTCGTCGCAGTACAGATTTGACTATTGATTCTATAATTTTCCGTAATTAACTGGTGATTATTGAATATTTCATGATGAAATACAGTGAATGGCAGGTAAGACTTGATGCTTCATGATTTGGAATAATGTTCAGTGAGACTCCGTGACAGAACCTTGAGAAAACGGTTTGTTTACATAGTCCACAATTTCTATTGACGGCGACTATACAGTAATGAGTTTTGTACTTACGTTTTATTTCTGGAGTTTGTGAAGACAATAATTCAGCTTTCTGTCTCTCACCATCCAATTCAGTCTGCAATCATGAAATAATATAAATATTTATCTGCATTTTTTATTTTCAATGGTGCTGGTATTTTAGTTTTAACTATATTTATATGTATATCATACGGTTTTTAGTTCAGTGATCGTAAGAACTAAAATCTAGTTCAAATCATTAACAAGATACCTTAGCCGCGTGTAGTTGCGATTCTAGCCTCGAGCAGTGTTCCCGCATTGATCCAACCATTGTGGTGCGTTCTTGAACCATCTGTGTCACTTCCGACCTACACATACAAACTACGAGATTACAACTATAAATATCAAAGTAATATACAAAAGAACATTTCAAGAACATAGTACCATCCATTCCTACTATATTTTAAAGTTAGTTTCTTTGCTTACTCTATCAACAAATCGCAACGAAACTTTTGCAACGGGAGAGTGTACAACTCGGGATTGCCCATAAGCTTTATATTTATCTCGGGAAATCCGCGCTCGCGAATAAACTACAGACCGTTCATCATAACTTGTCCCTTGCCGTCATGTTGGTATCACTGCTTGCTGTCATGTTGTTGTCAGTCAGATTTTTCAAAATTATTTGATACATTTTGTATTATAATATTATTGCCAAAGCCGTTGAACAATAGTGCAAAAGAGATTGTGTTGAAGGTACGCCTTTTGTGAAAGAGAAAATGCAAACAATGCACCGTGATTCCTCTCGATCATATTCGATCTCGTATCAGTGACATGACGGGTTAGTAAAATGGGGATACCAGCTTTAAACATAAAGCCAATTTTATGGGCAAATAATAATTAGCCATTCACTTACTGTTGCAGGCATATCGGAAAAAAGCGTTCACATTAAGTCGCTTGGAAAAAATCGTCAAAAATGTAAAAAACAGAAGCTCGACGATTTAGAATAAACGTCGTCGAGCTAGAACAAGAAATAAAAAATACCGTTTTAGTACAGAGTACATCATATTCATACAATTTGATCATACGTATTGTTTCCGAAATACAAATCAATAAATAATTGATAATACTTATTGATTTTTTTTAATTCTGTACATTTTATTATCATTAAAGAGCACAATATTATGTTTTTCGACCTGGAAAACGGACATCCTCGTTTTATTCACTTATTCCTTAGAGTAAATCATTTTGAAACGTAGCACTCCCGGTGTCAATTTTACACCAAATACAATAAAAATAAATGCCAAACACTTTTTAAAAATTTCAAAAATTTGTGGATATCTACAAAATAACGCGATTTTTTTTAGATCTTTCAATGTAATATACTAGAACCGTATGCTAAGTAATTAATACACAATAAAAAATATCAAACTTGCATAAAAAAATAAAATAAGTATTGAAACTTTTTTGTTTTTAGTTTTTTTGTAGCTTTATTCTGGGCTATTGGGATTCGATAATCACCCTAAATGTTAATTAAAACAATACCAATGACGAGTAAAAAAATCCAACCCCTTACCTCAGGATATAGAAATAATGAGATTCTAATTTTCGACAAATTATTGAAATTCCTATAAAAAATTACCATTGATTGACTGGTTTACCATTTTTTTAGCTAGACATAATTTATTCGCAAAGAAAAATGTTATAGTTTTCAAAAAGGCGGAGCCGTACGATTAAGTAGAGTAGGACTCTTTATTTATTCATTACGATTCTGCCATATCTTACCCTAATGAATTGTCAATCACACGAGTTTTAAAAAAAACCGGCCAAGTACGTGTCGGGCTACGCACAATGTAGGGTTCCGTAATTGCCCGGTACATATAAGTTGGTCTACTAATACAGACCGCGCCAAACTTCTGGTCCCATACATTGTAGGGGACCAAAAGTTTGGCGCGACCTGTACTCGTAAACCTGTAAAGACTACTTAGCTGTGATAGTTTTCCTTTTAAATTCATTATATATACTACTTCTGTGAATTTTTTCACATTTCTATAAATAACCGTTTAGCCAGCAGGGGGGGACGCTCCACTCTAACTAAAATTTTCACTTTAAAGCTTAATATTTCACCAACGGATCTCTAAATCGAAAAATGGTTTTCATACACCCACAATGTTTTTAAACGGCCTATCTAACGATACCCCACACTATGGGATAGACGAGAACAAGAAATCATCCCCAGTTTACGTGTATAAGAAGTAACCTTAAAAAAAATTTTTTTCGACATTTTATTTTACTATTTTGTAGGTGTGATAAATATTTATATCCATGACAAATTACAGCTTTCTAGTATTAATAGTTTTTGCGCTAAGCCGCGGACAGACGGACATGGCGAAACTGTAAGGGTTCCTTGTCGGACTACGGAACCCTAAAAAAGAAACTTTTGCTATGTATTTACTTCTAAGAATGTCCTATCCTATGGGTACAACCGACCTCATCCTTCTTAGCTCGTTCTGAAGATGGTCTATCAGTCTGTCTCGCTCTATCACGGGGTCTGGTTGAGGCGACGGCGTTGTCCGTGTGTCAAATGTAGAATCCATTTGGTCCGGAGTCGTTGCCTATTTTAAGAAACAAAAGCTACAATAGTTATTTGAGCATGAGTAAGAGAGAAATACAAATTGTATAGTGCCGTCCTGCTGTCACAGGGCTCGAGCTACATTTAACGGACTGTAGGGCTCGAGTCCCGTCTGAGATAAACATTTCTTAGATAATTATTGATCTTTCCACCTTGTACCCTGATATTGTGCTGTTATTATTTCGCAATTAAATGAAAACTCCGCGGTTATTTCATTATTTATTGTTGATAACAAAAGTAAGTTGCACATTCTAATGTATTGTGGAAAGGGAAATATTTTATTGCACAACAAAAATACTATACCGGGTGTAATCGCTAAGGAGCCGTCCATATACATAGGTAACACTAAAAGTTTCCGGAACTGGCCACTTACATAAACAATATTTAAAAATTTATTGCAACATTTGAAAATAGAACTCTTTGGCTGTAGAATGCAGTTTGTTTCATCTGACTGTCTTTTGTTTTTACCTTGTGGCGCCATTTAAAAAATTGTGTGTCTGCATCAACATGGATTTAACTCGGGAAAATTTTCGTAGTATGATTTTCTACGATTTTAAGTGTAATTTGACAGCTCAACAGAGCATCGCTTGGCTTGAAACAGCTTTTGGCAATGAAGCACCATGCAAGACGACTGTTTATAGCTGGTTTGCAGAATTCAAGCGTGGTCGTATCAATCTCAGTGACGAATCTCGCGATGGTCGGCCGTCCACCGCTGTGACCAACAAAAACATCGATGCTGTGCGCCGTATGATTGAAACAGACAGGCATGTGACCTACCATGAAATTCGCGCATTCTTAGAAATAGGCATGAGTCAAATACAATCAATCCTACACAAACATTTGGGTGTGAGAAAGCTGTGCTCGCGGTGGATCCCACACAACTTGACCGAGGCTCAAAAAACGGACCGCGTCACTTGGTGCAGTGCCATGCTTACCAGATTCAACGAAGGTGCGTCAAATTTGGTGTGGGACATAGTAACAGGTGACGAAACATGGATTTATTGCTACGATCCCAAAACAAAGCAGCAATCGAGCGTATGGGTCTTTCAAGATGAGCCGAAACCAACCAAAGTGGCGCGCGTGAAAAGTGCATCTAAGCGGATGATTGCTTCTTTTTTTAATAAAACTGGACACGTGGCTACTGTTGCTTTAGAGAATCGTCGTACCGTGAATAGTGACTGGTACACGACCATTTGTTTGCCGGAAGTTATTGACGAACTCCGTAAAAATAACCGTAAACGCCGTATCATCCTGCACCACGACAATGCTAGTTCTCACACGGCCAGACAGACAAACGACTTTTTGAAGACGAAAAATGTAGAACTCATGAGTCATCCTGCATACAGTCCCGACCTGGCACCTTGTGACTTTTTTCTGTTCCCAAAAATTAAGAACCAATTACGCGGTCAACGATTTTCATCACCAGAAGAGGCTGTCGAGGAGTATGAAAAACACGTTTCAGAGGTCACCACAGGGGAGTGGCACAAAAGTTTTCAAAACTGGTTTGATCGAATGAAAAAGTGCATAGACGCCAAGGGAGATTATTTTGAAAAACAATAAATTAATTTTGTACCTTTAATAGTATTTTTTCATATTCATTCCGGAAACTTATAGTGCGTCCCACGTATTACGTCATTCTAAATTAGGGGGGGGGGTTGGTCTGCGGATGACGGTAAATGATAGATGGAGGGGGGGTGTTTCGAAATTGACGTCATGGATGAATCGAGCCAAAACGAATATCGGGAGGATACGGAGATATTACCCGTGATCCAGAATTTAAAAGAATGGGTGAAAACTCCGTGGGAGTTATCCAAAGAAAAGTAAAAAATAAGTAGTTATATTATATCAATGATTATTGCCAAAGTAAAAATAATAAAAGGTGATTCTCTAACCAAGTGTTTTAATCATATAATACCCTATTTTTCTCAAATCTGCAATGTTTTATTTTGTCAAACTAGTGATGACGTCAATTTTGGGAGAAGGGGGGGGGGGGTCATTAAGAAATGACGATAGGATGATTATAGGGGGGGGGGGGGGGGTCTAAAATTTAATTAATTTAATGTAATTTATGGACGGCCCCTAAGTGTGACCAGCCGATTATTACGTAACTATTACAGATATCAAATTTTTTTTACTGATATCGAAAGTACTTTACCTAATCAGTAAAATGACATCAATAACTTTTTGAAAATCAAACAAGAAGTATTCAAAATTTGGACTTTAAACACTCCCATACATTTAATTTAGTATGAGATTACCAAGGACGTCCTTCGAACATCTGCTTTGAGTACAAAGTTTTGCACTTACTAAGAAATAAATATTATTCAAGATAGTTTTATTACTTTGTTTGGTTAATAAACAGTTTCCTTTAATATCAGTACTAAGCTAAAATAACCTTTTAAAATAAGTAAACTAAAACCTCTCTACTAATCTCATACTAAATGTATGGGAGTGTTTAATGTCAAAATTTTGAATACTTCTTGTTTGATTATCAAAAAGTTATTGATGTCATTTTACCGAGTAGGTAACGTACTTTCGATATCAGTTTTGTTTTTTTTATACCTACAATAGTTACGGAATAATCGACTGGTCACACTTAACGATTACGTCCTGTATAATTGCACATTAAATTGAGCGCAGAAGTGAGCCGGTAGGTTAGTTTAGAAGGTTAGGTATTGCGAGTCGCGGAACGTAGTGAAGCAACCGCATGCAGTCGGTCAAAAAAATGTTGAAATGAATATTGAAGGAACTATTTTTCTTTCGCCTGGTTACACCAAACAAACAAGTACAAAACCTGTTAAATCGAGTTTACCGCGTTGTTATTTCATAAATTTACCCAAAATATACTACTTGAACGTGGTAGAGCTGATGCCGGGCTCGACTGTGGAGATACCACCATCTAACTCGTAAATCCTCCCGAAGTTATTCGGGGGAGAGTAAGAGAACAGCTCTCAGGCAAAACCAGGCGGCCCACCATTGTCTGGGACCGATCGATGGCGGTATCCCAAATTGCCGAGCCTTATATAAATCAGACCGGTGACGGGCAGCGGCGTCACTGATGTAAGGGTTTCGGCACCGCGCTCACCAACACGCCTGCCCAGCGTGTGTGAGTATGGGCATTTCTTCCAGGAGGACCCCCAAGAGTGGCGAAATCCTGGAAAGGCCTATGTCCAGCAGTGGACGAAACAGGCTGATGGATGGTTGGAACGTTTAAAGTTCAATAAAGTTCATTCAAGTTCATTTCAACACTTTTTTGACAGACTATAACTATTGTTTTTTTTATGACCACTCAGAAATTCTGACATTTTGATGTGCAGTTAGTATTTTTGATAGGATACTGTAGTTAGCATTCTCAGTATTTTCTGGTGAGTGATTAAAAACCCATAAGGGTTTAACCCTTAAATGACAATTAAATCAGAAATCGACCAATTTTTATTGTTTGCCTCAAGTCGTTGAAGGGTCTATAAAGTAACATATCATAAATAAGTCATAAGAACAGACAGATAAGTGTTGTACGAGGTAGATACCTGACTAAGAGAGTCCGATGTGTCGATGAGAGAGCCAACGGTGTCGAGATCCTCAGGCGAGGGCTCCGGGATCGTGACTACAGGCGCCACGTATGTGCCGAAATCACTCTGAAACAATAACAACATTTATATAGCCTGCTCGAAGGTAAAATCCGTAAAGCGCTGTTTCGGTGTTTGTCGCGTCGGCGTCGCGTCGCTGCATCACTAGAAATTATGGAGGTAAAATTTTGGATTCGGCATTGCACGCAAAGCACAATACCAGATCACGCGCAAACTTCCTTACAAACGTAAACACAAAATTGTGAGGTTTCTATGGAAAGTTTTTATAATATTTACACTGAATCTATTCGCATTTTTTAGATCTGTGCCATTTAAAACTAAAAATCGGAAAATTTGAATTCAAACCTCTGAATAACGTTTTTTTTTTTTACTAAAAGTATAGCCGCACGTATTTTTATTGTTTCAGATGAAATAGCATTACATTTGGTGACATCTAGAACTGAGTTGCTACGCTCAAGATGACTGTCGTTAAGTCCCTTTTTGGAGTACAATCTACTTTATTTAAAACGGGCATTTGTTGAGTTTGCTTCAAAAGAAAATTTCGACATTTATTTTAAAAAACGCCGAACCATCAAACAAAAACAATATAACGTATGAGTGCGACGGAGAGCTGGCTCGGGCCCGCTTTCATTGCAAGTCCCGGCTCTTTCCCCCCATCGCTGCCAGTCAGGGAGCCCACCGCCCGGGTTGACGTTGCAAATGACGTCGGCCCAGGTAGTGCAACCACCCCGGATTCCTGCAGCTGGTAAACGGCTTGAAGCATCTCTCCAGCCTTCTCTCTTTCTAATTTTCGGAGTGCCTTAGCCCGTTTTTGGCGTTGGGCCCCCGATGGTCTGATACGTCGTTTAGCTTTCCCGGGTACGACTGCCCCCAAAGCAGGAATTGCCGAGGCCCCCCCTACGCTGTTAGCAGTCATCCCCACATCCAAGCCAACCTGCTTCACTGCGGTACTCCCCCCCTCACCACCCTGAGTCGCGTCCGTCATCTGCTCTGGCTGTTCATCTGGCTGGGTCTTCCCGTCTTGCTGTGGTGCTCGTCCAGATACATTGAGCACCAGTGGCGCCTGGGACTCCACGCCGCTGGCTCCTTCGGTAGTCCATTTCCCATCCTGCAGCCCGGGAACTGCAGGACGCCGGTCGCTGGCCGGATCGCATGGCACAACAATATCATTTTCGAACTTTTCCATATTTTTACGATGTTTTTACGATGCGAGTAGACAGTTCCTAATCTGGAACCAGAGAGCTTACGGAGCCTTGGTGTGGTGGCCAAGAACGAAGTTAATAACAACTGAGAACAAACTGCAACAACTACAAAGACTAGCATGCACACTAATCAGCGGATGCATGAGATCGACACCCTCCGCAGCATTGGACATACTACTGGGGCTCACACCGCCGCACCTGCACATCCAGCAGGAGGCGATGGTCGCAGCCCTTCGGGTAAAGTCCACTGACCAATGGAAAGGTAACAATATAAAAACCCATCACTGCCAAATCCTTGAACGAGCTTTAGAGGTTGTTCCGGAGGCAGCCAATGGGACTGATAGAACACCAAAAACCTACGTTATGGATAGAAGATACGAGATACTTTATCAAGAAGCACCAAGCTCTAATCATAAGGTACTGAATTTTTACACTGACGGCTCTAAAAACACGAACGGTGGTGCTGGTTGCAGCTACGTCTCACCTGAACTAGGGCTAGGTAAATCAGTCCCACTCAACAAGATAACAACGGTTTTCCAAACCGAGACAGCAGGTATACTCCTAGCAGCTAAGGCTGCGATCGCGATTTGCACAAGCAGACCGTGCGATATAGAAGAGGTTACAATAACTACAGACAGTGCGGCTACACTATCAGCACTAAGCGAACCTGTAAGTAGATCGAAAATCATTGCAGATTGCCATACACAACTGCAAAACCTGTCAACCTTGTGCAAGGTAAAGCTATGCTGGACCAAAGCACACAACGGAAATAAAGGTAACGAACAAGCAGACTCTCTTGCTAAACTAGCATCTCATATGAAGGTAACGACTCAGGGTATCAACTTGTGTCGACCATCAGCAGAAGCTATCAGAGGAGAATTGCGGAAACACACTCTGACTGTACACAACAGTAAATGGGCAGAACGAAAAGACTGTAGACTGTCACGACTAATGATGCCGAATTCAAACGGTAAGGTTACCCGATACTTACTAAAATTAAAACGGTCCGACCTGCGGGACATGGTAGGTATCATAACTAGACACTGTAACTTAAATAAGCACCTTTTCAATACAGGTGGTACCGATAGCCCTCTATGCAGAGGTTGCCTTTTAGAGGAAGAGACAGTGGAGCATGTGCTGCTCTATTGCTCTGCAACCGAAGATACAAGACGAAAGGCAGGGATAGCGACGAGCTCCACCTTCCCTTCACTGGACCAGTTCTTATGTCAGCATGCTGAAGCTGTTCGGCTCTACTTCAAGGAGCTGTCCTGGCTGGGCTGACTGACCGGGGGGAAGTGCACAATACTCACGATCACGGAGAGTCAGTGCAGGACTCATCGCCCCCGCTACGAATTTAGAATTTAGAATGAGTGCGACAGAACGAGCGATAATAATATCCAATCATACCCAAAAGTTACACTCTAAAACGAACGCACATACAACCGTTCTTTTAATTTGGTAGGATAATACTATTCATCAAAAAACGGTCAAGTGCGTGTCGGACCACGCGCAGTGTAGGGTTCCATAGTTGCCCGGTACATTTTATAAGTTGTTCTACTAATACAGATCGCGCCAAACTTCTAGTCCCATACATTGTCGTGTTTAGAACGGATTAAATGTTTGGCGCGACCTGTACACGTAAACCTGTAAAGTTTTCCTTTTAAATTCATTATATATACCACTTCTGTGAATTTTTTCACATATCCATAAACAACCATTTAGCCGGCAGGGGGGGACACTCCACTCTAACAAAAATTTGCACATAAAAGCTTAATATTTCGCCAACGGATCGCTAAATAGAAAAATGGCGGACACTTGCAGTACGAAATTAGTCCCTATAATGAAAGAGATAAGATAGGTAAAAGTTCGACCAGGCATTGCTTATTTTGGCGAGAATTTGTGTTGTGCTTTCGGTGAGCCACTCGCTGCTGACGAGAAGTTTACTTAAAGAATTCGCGTGTGTTGCCATGGTAGCGAGAGTTGCGGATCAAGCAGGTAGGTATTTCAAAGAACGGGTGAAGCTTCTCTGATTACAATATTGAAATAGTTGTGTGTACCTTCCTATATTTAAATAGATAGTGGTCTTGTACCATCCTATATTTAAATAGATAGTATGCCAAGCCCAGGGTAGGCATTGCGTATATGTTTAAACGAGACGCACGCCACTGCCCATAAAAAAAATTTTCATGATTTTTTTTTACCGTTTTGTCGGCGTGATTAATATGTATACTCATGCCAAATTACAGCTTTCTAGTACTAATAGTCTCTGAGCTAAGCCGCGGACAGACGGACGGACAGACGGACGGACGGACGGACGGACGGACGGACAGATGGACATGGCGAAACTATACGCCTTGTAGTATAAGGGTTTCTTGTCGTACTACGGAACCCTAATAAAGATCGATTCGTTATTCAATTAATTGTACAACCTAATCTACAGGTCCCAGCACACAATGGACCAGTGACTGGCGCAGCGTGTACAGGGGCCGTATGATGCGTGGTTAATGTTTTTGTGTTTCGCGAAACAAACCCTGAAAAAACTTCGTATCAGAGGAAATAATTTCGATACATCGCTATGATTGGTCATCCACCAATCATCCATCCATCAGGATGTGTTCGTCCTTCAGATCGTCGTCCTAGCGGGCACGAGGTCAGCCCACGTGGTCTCCGTTCTAACGCCTTTCGGCCCCAACAGCCATCATGTCGGCGGCAAATATGGCCTGCCCACTGCCACTTCAACTTACTGATTCAGCAGGCTATGTCGGTTACTTTCAATCTCCGACGGATCTCCTCATTTTGGATTCTATCGATCAAGAGCTCGCTGAGTAACCTTAAATCGGTGGATCACCGTAACCGAAACCACGCCTCAGCGCCAAACGTCATCAGAGGAAAGACGTACTGGTTATACATACATCTTAGCTTTTTGTCAGGTATCATCATCTTTAGGGTTCCGTAGTACCTAAAAGGTACAAAAGGAACCTTTATGGTGAGACTCCGTTGTCACAGCCTCATAACTTTAGCACCGTTAAAGATAAAGACTTGAAATTTTTCACAAAAATAGCATTCACTTGCTCACATAATAAAGTACAAAAAAAAATGGAAAAATTTGAAATTGTTCAAAATATTTCTCATACAAAAGTGAGAAAAATAAAAATAAATTGTTAAAAATACAATATTGTATCAAATTGTACATATTAAAGAGTCGATTGTAAAAATATATACCATTAATAGATTTATTGGCACCGATTTCGAAAAATCTTTGAAGAACCACAAAAAAATGCATGTCCCCCCTTATTTCCGAAACTGGTGGACCGAAAAATATGACGATTGCAGCTCATAGCTCAACAATTATGTACATGAAAACTGTAGCGATTAAAAAAAAGTTGATAACAAATGAGAAATATTTTAAAAAATGTAAAATAAATAAAAATATTTTTTTTATAAAAATACAATATGCATATCAAATTGTAGATATTAAAGAATTGATTATAAAAATATATACTTTTACTATATTTACTGGCACAGATTTCAAGTAATCTTTGAAAAACCAACAACAAAAAAAATGCATGTCCCCCCCCTTATTTCCGAAACTAATGAACCGAAAAATATGATAAAAATCATGGTAATTTAGGATTACGTAAAGAATACAGGAAAAATATAGCGGGTGAGAAATTTACGATAGCAAAATGACAAAATTAAATTTTTGATCTATAAGTTTTATTTCGAGTACGGTATAAAAATATTTGAACCTCTCTTTTGTGGTACAATCAATTCGTTTTTTAGTTATCTATCATAAACAGTTATGGGCAAGATTTTAAATACCTTCGTCCTAACTGTTCCCAAAACAGTCGAATTACGAAACCCTAGGTATGCGAGTCTGACTCGCACTTGACCGTTTTTTTCATTTTATATATATACTAAGTGAATGTTCAGGCACCTGTTGAAGGAAGTTAGGCGGGTTGGAGGGCAGGACTGGCAGCGTGAGGAGATTCCTGTAGTACTGCAGGCTGCTCGCGTGCTTGTAGAACTGACTCAACTTCTTGAACTGTTGACGAAATCTACAACATAACAATTACTAGTCAATCTTAATTTAGAGATATGTAAGCTATGGCACTAATCGCTTTTTCCTGTCATTTGGCCCGGCAATTTGGAATGGATATGCCGCCCTCAATCGGTCCCAGGCAATGGTGGGCCACCTGGTTGTGTCTGTCTGCGAGCTGTCCTCTTACTCTCCCCGGAATAACTTCGGGGGGATTTGTGATTAAGATGATGGTACCTCTACAGTCAAGTCCGGTACCAGCTCTACCACCCGTTAATCACTCTTTACTTAGGTATTACTAAATAGGAACACATTTTTTTCAGAACCCTATCTTTTTTTAAATAGTATATGCGATTTCTACTGTTTTAAACTTTAAACCGTTCAAAATAATAGTTTTGTTGACCATAAAATCGTTTGAAGTTTGATTTCTGTCGCTTACGATTAGGTAACGGTTAGAGCTCGATTTAATGATAAATCTTGACAAATGATCAATGCAGCAACGAATTCGAACCAACCATAAATTGTAACAGGCCCTTTTGTATATTTTTTCTGAAAATACAGCCTAAATCATGAAGATACATACTTTTCCTTAACTTTCAGGTGGTATTTTATAAAAAGAAATTATTTTTTGAAAATCAGTTTGGGGAAATGGGAATGTGACGTAATAGTCATACCGTTTAGGCTCAATAGGTAGAGTTCCTTGACGTAAAGAAAGAATTAAAAAAAATTAGGGGATAAAACCTGAATATGGGATTACTGAAAATGAAAAAAACAGACGTCGGTTTTGACATAACTTTTTTTTTCTTGTGGGCAACGGCCTATTTCCTGTAATGCCTAAACGACATGACTATTACGTCATCAAAGCTATTTATTCAGTTCCTGAATATTTTCATGTATATCTTTTATACTTCAAACAGAAAAAAATTTATACTTTTATATGACATTAAAAAAGTCTATTCCTTTCAAAAAAATCGACAATTAGGTGCTGTTATGGTATTCTGGACCATTCGAATTGAAGGGAACAAATCACACATCAACAAAAAAATTACGCAAGCAAACAAAACAACATAGCAACGTAAGAATACGCTGGCAATCAATCAAAAACCGAATAGACGTAAAGTTAAAGTGTAGATCACCTTTCCCTATGTCCCGCCAAGGTGTCAGGTGGTAAAGAAGCGTGCAATCGGAAGAGCAGCCGAACATTACAGTCATATATCTGCGAGGAGTCCTGCGCGCACGGTATGAGCGCCGCCAGGCGGCACTGCCCCGACGCCGTCATCGAGTTGGCTCGGGCGTTGCCGAGACTGTCGAAAACTGAGAAACATATTCAGAATCAATTGTCGTAATTTAAAACCTATATTTAAGATAAGTTATTAAATAAATAGCGTTTGCCCGCGGTTACACCCGCGTTGAATTAGTTTTTGTGTACTCCTTTAAAACCTGTCAATATTTTTCAGACTGTTACCTACAGTAAACATAGCTGGTGAAATTTGTGTGTTATGCGCCTCTGTGTTTGCTATTTTTGTTTGTGTATGTCTCTTTTACAGCTTTTCCATGAGAATGAGAATTTTTATTTAATAAAAGTACATAATAAACTTATCAAATATTACAAATTAAAAGAACTTATGGTTAGGGATATACTAACATTTATATATGTATATATATATATCTACCTAAGCTTTATGTACATATGCCTCGGAATTTAAAAACAAGGGCAAAGACTATTCGAATGGGAAATGATTTATGGGATAAAAAGTATTTTTTGTCGTATTCTAGATCTAGAACTTTATTTCAGCCCAATCGGTTCAAAAGGTACGGCGTGAAAGGGTGACACATCACTTTTCTATAGAAACTTGAAACCACATTTTCATCCCATGGGAACTGATTTATGTGATAAAAAGTAGCCTATATCCTATTCCAAATTTCAGCTCAATCGGTTCAGTAGATACGGCGTGAAAGAGCAACTAACATCCATCCATACATCCAGACTTTCGCATTTATAATATTAGAGGGAAGTGGGGTGGGATTCGCCATTTAAATATTGGTTTACCAAAAATCATAAGTATTTATTTATTTGGACATTTGGACCTACGAGTATCTATAGCTCGTTGGTTTGGACATTATATTTGTGACTTTCGTTTATATAGCCAAATTTATATTGGAGACTCAGTAGTAATCAGGACCAAGGTTCAATGAGGCTGTTTGCGAAGTAAGAACAATATTTTTTTGCGCCTCTGTACTTGTTCAAGAACAACCTCGACTCGAAAAGGTCATTCAATCTTAGTCCTGACCACTTACTGAGTCTTCAGTACTAATTTGGCTAGATAAATGAAAGTCACCTTATATTTTGGTAGGCAGCAAAAAAATGAGCGCAATGTTAGGATCGCAAACAAACTAAATATTATCAGCAAATAAGCTCATCTTTTGTCAGCTTTGATGCAAAACAAAAAGTCGTGATACAAAATTAATACTTGGTTATTTTTATAAGGAATTATTCAGATTTCGTTCGGGATTTTGGAATATACCGAAAAACCCATTAAGTTTATTATCAGAACAATATTTTTAACAGCTTACCAAATTTTTATTATTTCTGTTTTCAGACTAACGCTTCTTTATTACTAATACTGCTGCTAATGTATTTAATTATTTATACAAACAACTTTATAGCTATCTAAATAGGATATTATTTGCCGAACAATCTTTTTATTTTGGTGACCATGACAGTAGCTTCTTAACTTACTATACTTGCGACAGAAAACATTTTAGAGCTGACCAAAACCACAATATATAAATTATATAGCCAACCGTTTAAATGATAGCCTGTGTATAACTCAGATAATTCATAGAAATGAAAACCTTTAAAGCAAAGCAAAGCAAAGCGTTAAAACAACTGTCGATTTGGTTGCGGCAGGTGTAGATCTGCGTATGCGTATACTTAATATGAGGCGCCTTCGATACAAATAGCGTTGCCATTTATCCGGATAAAGTCGAACAGTGTTAGAGGCTTTTTAACCTCTTGTCCGGCCAAATCTGACTGCGTCCGCCCAGTCCGGTTTTTGTTGGGCTTTTTCATTTTCTTACTTTTCACACAACAGTCTTAGAACAAAGTTAATTGTGGAATTAAATTTAACGCATTTAACGTGTTAAAAGTCTTATAACGAAATCTTTAAAAAATGAGCTTTTAAGGCGGTTTCTGGCAAAGAAAAATATGTAAATGATAAGATTGAAACTCGTTTTTTTTATCCGTTTTTAGCGTCCAGCCTTGGGACCCAAAAGTCCGGCTTTTTTGCGGCAAAGTTCAGCTTTCTGGTTTTTAGAGATGGCAACTCTAAATGCAAACAACTTTATAGTACTTATGTGTAGGTAGAACGGAACAATCTGCACTTTTGGCGTCCCTTGCGTGCATTATGTAGTGATTTTATCACGTGTGATTTGCATAAAGAGAACGATATGCTCCGAGTTGTACGGACTATTAAACATGATATTAGTATATATACATGGACGAGTTTGCGCTATGGTTTTTTTCAACAGTCTGTTTAACTCCCTAACTTCTTGAATTTTAGATGTTTATCATTGCAACTAACTATACCGAAATTTGCATTCTTGTAATATCAAGTGCGGTTTATCGTTATTAAGGTGGTGATATGGAAACGAATGTATATTTCTCGTTTAATAGTAGCATGTTGCGAGGGTAAAATTAGTAGTGATATAAAGACAAACCTGCTGCTTGTAAGGTCAGGATATCATCCATATAGTCGAACAACTCCACACATAATTGGAAACTGTAACAAGAAAAGAAATGCCTCAAATTATCCAGTTTGATGTATACTCATCACTTTGCTTACGGCCAGCTGTATTACTTTGACATGCGCGCTGGTTTTCAGAGCTAAATATTTCCGCGCATCTGAGCGCCCAATAGTCGCTCAAGCACAATTATCACTACCTTGTGCCACAAGAAAAGAAATGCCTCAAATTATCCAGTTTGATGTATACTCATCACTTTGCTTACGGCCAGCTGTATTACTTTGACATGCGCGCTGGTTTTCAGAGCTAAATATTTCCGCGCATCTGAGCGCCCAATAGTCGCTCAAGCACAATTATCACTACCTTGTGCCACAAGAAAAGAAATGCCTCAAATTATCCAGTTTGATGTATACTCATCACTTTGCTTACGGCCAGCTGTATTACTTTGACATGCGCGCTGGTTTTCAGAGCTAAATATTTCCGCGCATCTGAGCGCCGAATAGTCGCTCAAGCACAATTATCACTACCTTGTGCCACAAGAAAAGAAATGCCTCAAATTATCCAGTTTGATGTATACTCATCACTTTGCTTACGGCCAGCTGTATTACTTTGACATGCGCGCTGGTTTTCAGAGCTAAATATTTCCGCGCATCTGAGCGCCCAATAGTCGCTCAAGCACAATTATCACTACCTTGTGCCACAAGAAAAGAAATGCCTCAAATTATCCAGTTTGATGTATACTCATCACTTTGCTTACGGCCAGCTGTATTACTTTGACATGCGCGCTGGTTTTCAGAGCTAAATCTTTCCGCGCATCTGAGCGCCCAATAGTCGCTCAAGCACAATTATCACTACCTTGTACCACGTAGTTTATCGATGTACAATACTTACTAGTTATTGACATCGTTCTCGGCAATAGCGTCGAGTTCGTCCGCAGTGAGGTGCATGTTTGGAGGGAAGCGGGGGTTGCGAGCGTGGAACCGCAGCTTGCAGACCAGCAGCGTGCAGTACAGGTGCACTAGCTTGCCGTAGCCTTCACGTAAATGTA
Organism: Ypsolopha scabrella; assembly: GCA_910592155.1. Lineage (NCBI taxonomy): Eukaryota > Metazoa > Arthropoda > Insecta > Lepidoptera > Ypsolophidae > Ypsolopha > Ypsolopha scabrella. The sequence goes on along the minus strand of OU342975.1, from coordinate 9,001,046 downwards.
CCTGGGAGAGATATAAATATCATTTTAACCCCATTAACAGAAGGGGTCCTTGAAATGCATCACGTGGTTTATGGACAGACAACCCCTTAAAACGGGAGGTCACGTTACGAATTCAATATTTATTTTGCTGGTCAGAAAAATAGAGTACCTCTATAAGTAGTACGTACCCAAAGTTTGCCGAGGTTCTCTATCATAGGTATGTGTCGCTGCGAGTCGTCGAGACATGCCGGGTGCCCCTCGCGCAGCAGCTTGTGTGTCACGTGACAGAACTTCCACGCCACGATGCGGTTGTCCTGTAGGGGGAGACGGACTGCCACCATCTGCGATATAGGAATACGATGTATGTATCAGTAGTGTTACTGTAATCTTTACAGATAGCGAACAACAGCGAAGACAAGTTACACGACCTGACGTGCCTTAACATAAATTTTGCTTAAAATCAGTAGTAGTAAAATTTGTGTCGATAGGTATTCAGTACTTTATTACTGCCATCCAAAGAATTTTTAATAGCTAAACATGATAACTTGTTTGTTTAAATACGACATTAGGTTATTAATGGTATTAATTTTCTGAACGTGCATGTTTTTATGCAGAAGACCAGGCGGTGCTTGAGTTTGCATTTTAACAGCATGAACATGAACTATCAGCAGAATTTTGCGATTAAATTAATGTGCTTGATATGTACAGTATGCCCTACAACCTGACTTAATTTTAAACTTGTCTAAACCATCTTTTAGTAAGAGCCAACACCAATGACATTTAAATAAGCAACATTTTCGAGATTTCTTGTATGGATACACCCATTTGATTTTTCTTAAATTTTGTTATTTGTCGTAATATGAGGCTGCAGTAACACACATTCTGTGAAAATTTCAACTTTTTACCTATTACGGTGAAAGCTGTAGACCCCTGTGACAGATGGACAGACAGCGGAGGCTTCGTAATAGGGTCCCGTTTGACACCCTTCTGGTACGGAATCCTAAAAATCATGGTTGTTTGTAGAAAACACCCAAAACACAGTTTTTTTTAATATTTATTTATTTAGGTTACAAACGGTCATTACATTTAAAAAGAAAACAATAGAGAAAACATTAATATAAACAGACCTAAGGAACCCTTATAAAATAACACACATTTTTAGAATAAACACTGTAACTTGCATGGTTTGTTATCAAATACATTACATACAAAGTTACAGATGCTTATTACACATATACAAGCACGAGAAATAATTAAGTCACTTACACAGTATTTTAGATGCTTTGGCTTTAAAACAGTAGACATTTACCCAGTAGGTGATGGCGCTCTGTTCCTGGAAGGTGCCGATGATGGTGCTGCGGACATGCTTCTCCTTCACCGGGGTCTCGACCGAGTTGATTGCCTTCTGGATAGCAAGCGTCTGCCGGAGAACATTAATTCTGTTATTAATATGTAACTACTCTACATCAGTATCTAGTTTATGTACGCCTAGGCTATTTGATTCCATTTGAGGATATTATCGTAATATATCAAAATTTATATTATTTTGTATAATTCTGACGGTTGTAACATGGAAATAGAATAGTTTAGAAAATGTAGGTTAACTTGTAACGGTAATATACTGTTGGTTTAGGTGGTAGAGCTGATGCCGGGCTCGACTGTGGAGGTACCACCATCTTACTCGCAAATCCCCCCGAAGTTATTCGGGGGAGAGTAAGAGAACAGCTCTCAGGCAAAACCAGGCGGCCCATCATTGCCTGGGACCGATGTATGGCGGTATATTTATATAAAACAGACTGGTGACGGGCAGCGGTGTCACTGGTGCAAGGGTTTCGGCACCGCGCTCACCAACCCGCCTGCCCAGCGTGTGTGAGTATGGGCATTTCTTCCAGAAGGATCGCCAAGAAGGGCGAAATTCTGGAAAGGCCTATGTCCAGCAGTGGACGAAACAGGCTGATGAATATACTGTTTAGTGATGTGATGCCAAATAAAGCTATCATTACATTGCCCATCATGACATAAGTTTTGCAACTTAGGAAACGGAATAGATAATATACCAAAAATTCCAAAGTATACGATATACATTTTTCGCGTCGTATGTAGTATATGTGTAGTAAAAATGTATAATTTCCTATACATTTTATTATCCTAATTTAACAAATATATTAAAATAAACATCGTACTAAACAATTAATCTTATCAGTGTCCGGAAAAACAATATTCTAATGGAATACGTGTACAAATACGACCACAGCGAGTACAACTTAAAACTGTCGGCGACAAACTCGTGAACTGAAAACATCAACGTAGGAAGTTATCACTTATTCCCAGGAAAACTGTTATAGACTAGTGCGTAATAAATTCTTTGTAAAATGGTTACACATCCACCCAAAACGCACTTTTTTATATTATTTCGCGACAGGCGGAAGTGCGTTTACAATGGAGCCCACATCAAGCTAAACACTTTCAGTATAAGCTGACCTCTCATTGTATAGGCTTCCCGTACAATGAGAGGTCAGCTTATACTCAATGTGTATAGCTTGATGTGGTCTCCACTGTACGAGTATGTACTCGCCCGCACTCCCGCCATGTCGCGTACTATACTTTTATGATTTTCAAATGATTATTTATGATAAATCATGTCCATTGGAAATTATTTACCTTTATGGAAAAGTAATAACTATAAACAATACTGATGAGTACCTATGTAATTCATGTATCTCTGTGTTTGTGAATATAAAAAATCCCGGGCAAGTGCGAGTCGGACTCGCCCATCGAGGGTTCCGTACAAATTAGTAAAAGTTTTAAGAAATCTACAAAAAGATTTAGTCACTCGTACAATTATTATGACCACATATACCATTGCTTAACCTCGATGATTTAATTACTTACAAATGTATAGTTTTAAGATTTTTTCCTATATTTGTAGTGTAAGACGGTATTACTTGGCAAATTTTATAGTTCTAGGTCAACGGGAAATACCCTATAAATTTTGATTTGTGTGAAAGTACGAAAGAGTGTCGAAATATACGATTTTGCGTCATAAATAGCAGTATCTTTTTTGTTAACTTAAAAGTTTGATTTTTTCACAGCTTCAAGGGACTGTAGACTTAAGTATATATGGTTTTAATTTCAACTCGATACCTCTATGCGTTCCCGAGATAAAGGGTCTTGACAGACAGACGGACGGACGGACAAACGGACAACAAAGTGATCCTATTAAGGGTTCCTTTTCTTCCTTTTGAGATACGGAACCCTAAAAATCAGACAAATAGTAAAACTATTTAATAAAACGACGCAGTTAATTTCTAAGGAATGAATACGGAACTTCGCATAAGGAATCTTAGCATACTAGCACACGATGACTCACAGAAAATGAGTTGGTCATTCAAAGTCAACAATAATGTTTATCAAGACCGACCAGCAGTTACTCGCGTCTTACTAGTGAATCATAAAAGGGCATTCCCTTATGTAGTCGTAAGACAAACTCATGACAAAATTCTTTATCTAGGTCAATTATGTATTAGTAATCGACCCGGTACGAATTCACGGACCGCTGTAAAATTTAAAAACGGGCTAACTTTTTACCACTTTCAGGGACACACATCGATGAAATAAAAGAACAATAAAAAGAACAATAGGAATCACGTCTTTGGGTGTCCCTGAAACAGGCCGAGCGAGGTGTAAACTTCTTGACAGATCTGAATAAAGGAGCGAGTTAGCGAGAGCAAAAATAAACCAATAAATCCAAGTTATCCAAGTCACGAACTCAGACCAAATAAAAACACAACAAGGAGCGCTGTCAACATTGACGTGAAGTGAAGCCAGTTTCGTAAACATGTGTGCACTTAGTGTGGTCACAAACCAGGCTGACCGACGAAAATTTGCGAAATGCTTTTCGCCTATGTTTTAGTCGAATCGATCCCGATATTAGAAGTCTTGTTGGGTTAGCTATAGATATCTGGTACTTGATTTTAATTATGGTTTGAGTTTAGGGGGATTGTTTGACTTCAGTTAAACCCTTTTCAACTGTTTTTTGTTACCGGAATGCATTTTGAATTATTTACTATAATAAATAAAATACACAAAATATGCGTATTAAGAAACAAAATTATGTCAATTTGGTACAGGTTAGTTGTCAAAAACTCGTAAAAAAGTATAAAAAGTAACGCAACACGGATGTTAGCGGCCATTTTGAGCGCATCTAACTGGGCAGATCGTAAAGTGTGACACCGAAAATCTTTCACAAAAAGTTAAAAATAAGTGCGACGGCGAGCGGAGCGTGTTAGGTTGCTTGTGATCATAAATTTGAAACCCCCTAGTTTTAACATAAATACGATATGCCCAGGCAGATCATGATATGCCCAATTCTACGATGTGCCAATATATAAAAAGCCGACGGTGCGGAGGGAGGGCAGCCCCTGAGTAACCGAACCGTCGCGGCGTGTGGGTCAATCTACTGAAGTAATTATTCACAAAAAAACCTAACTCAAAACTATACATTTCCGGACTGACGGGGTTCCAGGGGGGGACTTCCCCATCCACCCCTCCCCTCTCCCCTCCCTCCCGCCCCTCTTCGCAGGTACCGGATGTCTATAGTTTTACCGTCTTGTTTCTAAAAATCAGACTCAAATGGAAATTATAAAATATTATATTGTAACTTGTAGTTTATTTTGAAACCTGGAATCTATTATCGCAACTTCATGAGCATAAAATTGTTTGCCTGTGACTTCCTAAAGGTTGCCCATGCCTGATCTAGGTTATCGACAGCATATCGGAAAATCAATAAAGTGAAACCAATGAGTGTGATATTACAGTACATATTAAAAGTTTTTGGAGACAGAGGGCTTTGTTTTGTTTCGAAATAACTCTTTACAAATCAGTCAGTCACACAACACTTTGCCATTTGAGAACAATCCAAATATAAATTGAACTGGAACCTTGACCTATTAGTATAAGAGCTAATGGAGTAACTTTAGGGGAGCTCAGCTTTCTAACAGTTGTAATTTGTTAGTTAACTGAATAAAATAACCTAAGACTAGCTGGGAGGTTAAGCGGGTCTTTTTGTTTCTAAGGAAATTTATTTTTTAATTAAAAGAATGGTACTTTAGTCCGCTCTTAGCAACAAAAGCCCTGACCAATCGTGATGGCTCTTAGAGATGTATTTGCAGAATGATTAAAACTACAACCTTATATTTAAGTTGTTTAAGGTTGCTAAGGTTACTAGCATAGACATTAATAATGTCTATGGTTAGTAGTAAAACTTTCTCCCTTAAACTGCTTGGTAAAGATCATAGTTACATTATTATAACACCTAATTTTGCTTAGCAAAAAACTCCGTTGGTCTTGAAGTCATGCTCTAAGGGATGGTGAAACATTTTTGCTCTAGGCAACTAGTCAATATTTAGGCATCTGATTCAAGTGTCTTTTAAGGTTAGTGAAAACGTGCATTATTCTGAAGCCAAACGAGCGTAATTTTGTGAGTCGCGTAGTACTCGGCAGACAACACACACTGGAGCTCACCGGACCGAATGAAATATGCGACTTACAACTCACAACATTGGCTTCAGCCTTAGTGTCCGAACTCCCGGGTGTCGAACAGTATGGAGGTTACAAAGAAAAGTTAGAATCAATTACAAACTTTATTCTCTGAATCTCATACGATAAATTATGGAACTTATTATAATTCAAATTAAACCTGAATAACTCACCGAAATACGAGCAAAATACATGGAATTCTTTTCCGGGTATCTAAAAGATGCGGAAGATTTTGTTCGCATTCCAAAATACTGTCGGAGTTGAGACATATGAGGACCGGAAGTCGTTGAAAAATATGTGTCTAACCACTGGTAGTTAAACGCGCAGACTGATAAAATAATCCCTTTTCACACGGCTCGTTATGACAGAGCTATAACAAAGCTTAAAGAATCTCAACAAGCTACTGAGTAAATAAAGACAATGACTAAGAGAAAGAAAACTAGATAAAGGATAATGTTATATAAAAAAATGAATGCTGTTTAATTGTTTATGCAAGGCATTTAACAATAGCAATTAGTTTGGGTTTACAGCTTGTTACTATCGCAGTATTAATTGTCTCTGATTTTACTTCAATTGTGACTTCGATGAATCGAGTCTCGAGTCGGGTTTCATTTCAGTTCATTCTTTTCATAATAAAGAAAAACTTCGCAAATATTTCGAGACACTGTTTATTTTGTTGTGATGATGGGTATACCATACCGCACGAAAGTTACTTTACCAGTGCAAAGAGTTGCTAAATCTTCTTGAAAAGAATTTTATGAAGTACACAAACACAAGCTTTTTCCCACGGTTACCCATGTACTTAGTTTTTTTTTTTGTTATCCCTAGGGAACTGCCCAATATTCCGGGATGAAATGTGGCGTAGGTATATGTTGGTCCGGCTCCAATTAACAGAATTGCCGAGAATATGTTGTTGATGTTAGTCCGTATTGGTTCATTGATATTGCAAATTATGAACATGTTTAACTTATTATAATCACGTGCAAAACCATCATTGCAATGAATCTCAACACACTTCTGGCGCTTCATCAAGCGCTTTATGTTCTACATTTGGGAAACAAATAACACCAAGCGATTTGAGAGCAGCACTGAAAGCCGCAGTAGTGTTGAACGCGAGGAATGTGCTTGTGCAAGGTCGTATAGTCGCATAAAAACTGAATGGCTAGATCAATGTGTATGATTGTGCAATGTCGAAGCGCGCGCGAAAGAAAACTTTATATAAAAATAACTTGAAGACAAATAAACATGCAAATAATAGTTTATTAAAGAATACAACATAAACCTTATTTATAACATAATCATGGCTTGGCTTAACCAACACTTATTGTCAGTGTAAATTCACGGTGTTGACCCAGCCAACAGATAAATATGTATACTCAATTTGCCTAAAAATAATTAAACAAGGTCTACATTTGATAGTCATAAAGTCCCTAGCATTATTTTAAATAGATCTCTACCACAGACTAAGATCTCTACATACTACTTGTTTCGTTTGTGGTTAAGAGTTGACTGACACAGATATTTTTTACATTGAAACATTATATTCATGTATGTTCCTCACCCTATCAAGTTTCTTAAATGAGGTAAAGGAAAGTAAACTTGAGCTATGATTCGGCGGTTGGGTACCAGCTCTTTGACTGACTTATACTTTGGCCTTTTCCTTACAGTTCCGCCCGCGCTATAAAAGTAACGATCAACTTGTGTATCGCAACTTTAACCTTTAACTATGGACGTTACATTTTTGTGACACAACTATGGACGTGCGGTCGCACGGACCGCTATCTGTAAAGATCAGATTCTGCAGATTAAGTAACTATAGTACCTGTTTTTGTTTCTATCTCCTTCAAGAGTTAGTAAATGTAAATAAAAGATTTTATTTAAATGAATATGTATTTATTTTTAACTAAAATCTAACCATTTTACAATCTTAGGCACTTTTCAGACTTTTTTACTTGAGATCACTTTATAGGAACATATCTTAGGAAAACTACTTTTGCAGACAATTTTACTAGTCTTACGATAAACTATAAAGAACAAAAAATATAAAAAACATAAAATTTACTTCTCAAAACAAAACATAAAAATTTCAACAAAGGCCCAACTTGCGCATATTTTATTGGCAGTCTTTACATAATGTCTTCAAAAGAAGGATCTTCAAAACGTAATATTTTATTTTCCCTCTGTGAAATCGGTAAATCATGGTCGTTTGGATGTATGTAGATGTACTCGGTCCATTATTTTTAGACATTTTTGATCAAAAAACCTTAAACAAACAAAACTACCCTCAGCTCAATTTGTTACACAAACATGGACGTGCGGTCATACAGACCGCACTCAAAATAAAAAGCGAGATTACTCACCAAATATGCGACCGGCGACGCAACTTCTTTTCTCGACAGTCGTTTTGCCACTAAAACCGAAGCTACTGAGGTCCACATACACGTGGCCTGCGAGGGAGGGGAGAAACACGCGAATCACCAATTGCGAGCGGTCACTGAGACCGCATGTCCATAGTTAAAGGTTAAGATTTGAATTTTGAAAAATCCTCTCGTGTGAAGCAAAAAGCTATGAACCAACTTACCAGCTGATGAAAGCGTTTCTCGTCTCGGGTCGCCATGGTAACGGGTTAGTGGTGGGTAGTCGAAGAATCAGCGGCATGCATTAGTGAAATCCAGTGCAAAGTGCCGAAAGATGGCGCTGGAATGAGACAGTGAAGCCGCACACCTTTAGTATGTTAGTTACAGGTGAAAATAAAGATGAATGAGAAAATTATTAATAAAATTATAAAAAGTGCAATATACATTTTCATGAAATGAAAAAACTGCAATTTGTTGCAAATGGTAAGATTATTACTAATGCTTCAGGGGTTTCGTACCTGTTCGAGCGTTAGATAAAGTGCATGAAAATTAAAGCACATGCAATAGATTCAGTAGAAGTTGAAGTAGTTCTTCAATTTCATATTTACCTGTAACAAACAAATTAAAATTAGATTGAGAAGAAAATAGATAATGATAAAGGAATCCTCAACATTTTAACACACTAAGGCAATGTCATGAATTCATAATTTTTATTTCTATTTTAGACAGTAACAGCTTAGCATTGACCTTAATACGGCTTCAGTGAGCTCAGAACCAGAACAAGCTTCTTATGGAGGATTAAAATCGTGAGGCAGTGCTACAATACTCAGGTCAAAACTGAAATACATGTAAAAACAGGTAACATTTAAATCATCATCTTGTAAATCCGAAAGTTAGTTTGTTTGTTTATTTGTTAATCTTTCACACTGTAACTACTGAACGGACTATGTTTTTATTGCGAAATCCATCGCTTTAGAATACTCTACATACACTCAGCGTCAAAAAAATCGCACCTTTTAAAAAATGTGCTTCAAACAAATTTTATTCTTATTTGAAACCAATTTCGCGGGATTTTTTAGGTATCAATTGAAAGGTAATAAAACAGACTATTTAAATATTGAAAAAAAAAAAGTGTTTTTCATTACAAGGGCATAAAAAAAATACAGGTTGATTGGGAAAGAAAAATCATCTTTATTTACGCTCTACAACAAAAGAATTAATTATTCAGAAAAAATCACAAAATCATTCTTAAAAGTAATCTAAAACCTAGTGTTACCTCCTCTTGCCCTGATAACAGCTTCCATTCGATCTCTCATAGACCTAACCAATTTCAGGACTTGATCTTGTGGCATGCTGTCCCATTCCGAAATTACGGCCTCTTGCAGGTCCTGGAGGGTGGTATGAGCAGGATCTCGTGACCCAACTTGCCGTTTCAGTTCATCCCAAAGGTGCTCTATCGGGTTCAGGTCTGCACTTCTCGCCGGCCACTGCATGATAGGGATCCCAACCTCTTGAAGCTAGTCACGTACAATAAACGCGGTGTGGGAGCGAGCGTTGTCGTGCATCAAAGTAAACCCATGGCCGACGAAACCAGCATATGGGACCACATTCTCTTCCAGGACTTCTGTGATGTACCGGTGAGCAGTCAGCGACCCTTGCCCGCGAGCACCTCCAGTCCGGGAAACGCATACAAGGTCAGTTTTGCCGTCGCAAGATATGCCGCCCCAAAACATGCAGGAGCCACCCCCGTATTCCACAGTTTCTTGAATACAGGCTTGTGCGAATCGCTCCCCCTGCCTCCTGTACACTCTTTTTCGCCTGTCATTACAGAAAAGGCACACCCTCGTCTCATCTGAGAAGAGAACTGTTCGCCATTGGTCTAGCGTCCAATCGACGTGATCGCGGGCAAACTGCAAGCAGGATCTACGATGCTCTACAGTCAATCTTGGGCCTGTAGCAGCTCTATGGGCGGCTATTTTCTTCTCTGTTAATCTTCTTCTAATCGTAGAGTCACTTGCAGTTGTCCCGCGAACTGCTTGGAGTTCCTGTCTTATCTCAACAGCATTGGAGAACCGATTTCTCAAGCTCGTCGACACTATGAAGCGGTCATCCCTTTCAGATGTGCAGCGTCGTCTCCCAGATCCATGTCTTCGGACAAAGCCACCAGTCTCCCGGAATCGCTGGACTACTCTTCGAACAGCAAAACGGCTTAGGTTGAGTTGCCGGGCAATATCACACTGCCGCACCCTTCGGCGCAGCAGTGCAAGAACTTGTGCAGCTTCTTCAGGAGTAGTATCCATGTTGAGGGTAGTATTTTTTACTTGTGCGCTTAACGTGTGTCACCTTCAAAGTTTGGATAGTGAATGACCTACATTTGACGTGTAATTACCTTTTTATACCCCTTTTATGTAGCGCAACTAGCGACCGTTTGAACGCGTATTTGAGCAATACTTTTCTTAATACCACGATATTCGAGAGATTTTTATCGTTTATAAAATGAAACGATTGTTTATTTCAAGGTCGTTTAATGCCCTTTCAATTGATACCAAATAGTTCTCTCATATTTGGTTTCAAATAGGAATTAAAATGGTTTGAAGTAAATTTTTCAAAAGGTGCGATTTTTTTGACGCCGAGTGTATTATTATTAGAGTGCATTACAAACCAGAAAAGATAAATTAGAAACAGCGCGGTAGCGCGCTTGTCCGGGAAACAAGAGGTCGCAGGTTCGAATCCTGGCCCGAGGAATTTTTTCAAATTCTTGTCTTCACATTTGTTTCTAGTTTATCTTTTCTGGTTTGTAATGCACTCTAATAACAATATTTACTGAACGGACTTCGCTGAAATTTAGCATGGAGCTAAAGGGCGGAGAACAACATAGGATACTTTTTAGACCGGAAAATGCATAGTTTCAGAAAGACTATTGTAAAGACTGTGTTGAAATAGCTCCATTTTGACATCTGTCTATCACTTACACATAGATGTTTAAGTATAGTCAAGTCAGTCATAAAAACAATTCCGTGGGTGTGGCCGCGAACAAAACTGGTAAAAACCTAAAATTTTTAATCCTATGTATTTTTATTTTATTTGAAATGTATAGCGATTAGCATAAGTTGTTACGTTATACATTTATATTAAATAAGTAATAATAAAGTAATTTACAATACGTTTTTATCATAAATCATAATATTTCATGATTGCGTGCATGAAACCTTAAACATAGGCATCGTTAATTTCTTTAAAAATAATAATAGCAACAAAATGTCTCCAAAGACCAAGTTTTATTATTGAAACCGATCCCACGCACCTGTTGTACTAAAATTAAAGAGCTACTTCATAAGATTCATAACCATAAATTTAGACCGCGAACCCACGCAGAGCCCTCATGCAATGTTTCTAAATAAGCCCTGGCTATATTTGGAAACTGCATTTTGCAACGACTCATTAAGGTGGTAAGTGAGGATCTCGGTGCAAAATGCACATCATAATATTCTTTTCCTTACTTTTGAATAAAAAGTTTGCAATAAATGCATTTTATAGCAATTCGCGCAAACTGCTTGTTAATAGTTAGGTGATCACATGAAAATTATTCAATTTTATGCGTTACATTTTAGCTGCATTACATTACAACTGTAAACACGCTTTTAAGTTTGTTAATGTAATGCAAACAAAATTTAATACAGAGACTTTATTATTAATAAGCTATTTCCGCAAGTTGCTTTAAAACACATTTATTGCATACTTTTTATTCAAAAGTAAGGAAAACAATATTATGATGTGCATTTTGTACCAAGGTAAAAAGTTACCCCCTTAAGACGTTTATTTAATTCACACCTCAGTATTAGTGACAAATAATAATTATTTTACATTCTAAATCCCTTCTTTTTACACGACTGACCCCATAAAAGAAGTTGTATTGTTTTCAGGGTTCATGTGAGTATATAGGTAAATATTTCTTAATTCCACCATAATTTCTTAATGCCTGAACCGATTTCGAAGTGTGTGGTATCGTTAGAATCCTTAGAGCATCCTGAGTGGCATAGGCTTTAAATATGTACAAAAAAGTATTAAACAAAAATAAATATTAAAAAATAAGTCTGCCTGAATAGAGATTTATTTCGGATTTCAGAGCAGTCGGGGGACTATTACATTGGATACCTACGTGTTGTTATGTATGTCCCCCGACTGCACTGAAATTCTAATTATATCTCTATTCCGGCAGTCGTGTTTTTTAATATTTTTTATTTTCTTATCATCTAAGAAACGCCCCGTTACAAGTGCGCACTGCACAGGGGGCAATTTCGGAGAAACAATTTCTAAAACTCGAGCTTAAAATGTATGGAGTTCGACTGATAAAATGGGTTTTTACGGTCGAGAAGGCTAATTCGACAGACTGAGAATAGACCTACGCGGCAGAGATTTGCTCATATTTGCCTTTTGCTTACGTGGAAGTGTCTTTCAATTTTAGAGTAGTCTATGGCGGTGATTTTATCAACACCCCTTATAGCCTTTATGTTGACCAGGGTCACTAAGATGATAATAAAGATACCCCCAAATCCGTAAAGTGTAGGGTTACCATTCGTCCGGACTTTCGACCTTTTTCAGCTTTGTCCGGATTTTTGACTGTTCGAACATTTAATAATATTTTTTTAGGAATCAAATCCCTAGTTTTTTTATAAAAAATTTAACAATAGTTTTTTTAAACTATATAATCGGATCGATATATACCTAAAGTTGGAAAATTCCTTGACAAAGTTTGTAGGTGCAGGTCGGCTTCTTAAAATATAATTTATTGTGATAGTAAAAATTACGAAATTGCTTAAAACGTTATGATGATGTACCCAATACTTTACAGATGTTACCGTAAATATATATTATTTAGGAATTGTATACAAGTCCTAGGAAAGTGCCAAGCTGATTTAGGCAGAGATAATTAGTTTTCGGTTTTCTGTTTTGACTTTTGCTCTATTCTGCCTAAATCACCTTGGCATTTTATAAATTTCCTAGTAATTGTATTAAATTCCTAAATTAATTAAATTATTATTTACATTCCCGGCAACATATCATTAAACGTATGAAATTATCGTAACGTTTCAAGCAATTCCATAATTCTGGGAATTTAACTATCAAAATAATATTATAAGAAGCCACACCTACAAACTTTCTCTGTTTTTCCAACTTTAGGTAAATATCGACCCGAATATCCTATCCCTACTTATAAGTTATTTCTAATCTTTTCAACTTTTCCTCGCTGGCTAATCCTATAAGACGTGCGCTGCGCGTTGGATTTAATTATTTCATGTGACTATAAATGCCTGGATATTTTGAAATGTCCGGCTTTTTTTGAGTTGAGTGGTTCTCGAGTTAAAATGAAACATACATACATAAAGAAAAAAATTCTAAACAGGTTTTGACCTAAGTAGAACAAATACTAATAACCAATTTTATTTAAAATTCCCCAAAATTAACTAGAAACACGACTTTTTACTACTTTATAGGATTCCGTACCCGAAGGGTTCCAAACGGGATCAAGCCTCCGCTGTCTGTCTGTCAGTCCGTCCGTTCGTCCGTCCGTGACAGATCACACGAGTCTACAGCTTCAATCGTTATTACGGTTGAACCGAAACTCTACCTACTGATAGAAAATTTAAATTTTCACAAAATACGTGTTAGAGGCTTCCATCACGACAAATAATAAAATATTAAAGAAATTGAAATCCAAAGGGGGCCCCAAGAAACCTCGAAAAAGTTGCAATTTTTTAACGTCATTTGTTTTCGTTTTTACTTAAAGACGGTAATACATACAAGTTTTAAATTTATTTAGATTATAGTACATATTCTGAAGTAAAACAACAAATAATAAAAATTAGGGTTTCGTACGCAGAGGTTGCTAAATTTTTTGTTAGGCGCTACCATTTTAGCGACTTGCTTTTTGTAGTCTTGATGTTGCATACATATTGTTGTTATTTACCATAATGTTTTTAGTGTTCCTTACCTGTATTGTGTGGTGGTACGGAACCCTTTGTGCACGAGTCCGACTCGCACTGGGCCAAATTGTATTATTAGTATAAATTACAGACAGGTCATATTACAAACAAGATACATGAATAGAATCTGACGAGGTCGGTCGGTTCGAAGATGAGTAATTGTTGAGTATAAAACAGTGACGGTGCTAAAGTCGTCAAGTTGCAGTTCCGAGAACAAGATGGCAAGTTGTGTATGGGTTCTTTGAAATATTTCCATGTTCATCGCTACATCTCAGCATAAGAAATTAACTTTGCGTGTTTTATCTTTTAACGTGGTGAAAGAAATTATTTCAAAAATGAGAAATCCTTTTACATCTTGATTTTAATACAGATTTAAGCATGAAAACCGTCAATATAACAATGTACCGTCTTATTAACCCACTCTACCACCTACTAAGGAAAAACAGTAGGCAGCCCCTCTATTAAGTACTCAAAATTACTTATCAATGGCAGAAAAATAAACAGCCCAATATCAAGGAACATAAGTATCAAAGTCCCTGACACTAACTAGCTAGTTTATACTATAACGTGTACCCACATGTACAATAGGCACGATTTCCCAACTAACAGGCTATTGTACATTGTTTTGTGGACAATCGTTACTTTAGGACTGACTTCTTCCCATATTACTTCATACATATTCCGTTAAAAGTTATATACATATTTAACAATACCTTGTCATTTGTACGGATCTGTATGCAATGTCAAAAGTGCAACAGATTATAGAAACTAAAGACAAGAATTTCAAAAAAAATCCTCGGGCCACGGGGGTCTACTCCGAAGTGGAAATATTTGATCGAGTATCGGTCGGTCGTACAACTATCTCTATCACAGTCTTAATGCGTACGTCAGAGATGGACGTATATGTTCGAACGATAAACGACCGACCGAATCTTATTGGGAGTGCGGGGCCAGGATACGAACCTGCGAACTCTTGTTGTCAGGACAAGCGACTGCGCTACTAATTCTATTTATAATGCACTCTAATAGTAATAATTAGAATATTCCAAAGCGATGGGTTTCGCAATAAAAACATAATCAATGTCAAAAGTACACGGAATAGAAGAGCTAGTATGACTAGGTTGATGGTGTGGAAGAGGCAAAAGACGTGCGAGTAGCCTCCGCCTACCCCTCTGGGAGACAGGCGTGAGTATGTATATTGTAGGGATTTAGATAAGAGCTGTCGTCTTTTTGCTATATAAATCTTAGATATGTGTTGTCCATCCATCCATCCATCAGCCTGTTTCGTCCACTGCTGGACATAGGCCTTTCCAGGATTTCGCCACTCTTGGCGGTCCTCCTGGAAGAAATGCCCGTACTCACACACGCTGGGCAGGCGGGTCTGTGAGCGCGGTGCCGAAACCCTTGCACAAGTGACGCCGCTGCCCATCACCAGTCTGATTTAGATAAGGCCCGGCAATTGGGGATGGATATACCGCCATCCATCGGTCCCAGGCAATGGTGAGCCGCCTGGTTTTGCCTGAGAGCTGTTCTCTTACTCTCCCCCGAATAACTTCGGGAGGATTTCCGAGTAAGATGGTGGTACCTCCAAAGTCGAGCCCGGCATTAGCTCAACAATTATTTGTTGTAGTTAGTTTTATTTTTCTGTATATGACATAACAGTCATTGTACATTTGTGATTTATTGATTACCTATGTATATTAATTATAGTTGTACTATTGTAGTATTAGATTTTCATAGGATTTATTTGTTTTATTATATAACTTTTCTATTATAACCTGTAACATAGTATTATTAATACAATTAAACTGAATCTGAATCAGTCCGAAACATTATAATATCAAATGACTTACGCCTTCTTTCATAGTTCTATGCAACTGAGACCGTGAGGATGTACTTAGGAAGAGAATTGGTTATGAAAGTTGGTCGGTTGTTCCTTAAAGTCATTAATTAACTAATTCATTTAATAACACATCACACGGTAAATTGATGTCTATTCTGACAGGATACTCAGTTAAAATGATATTCAAATTTCAGCGCAATGATGTCACTTTTGCTTTGTCCCCAATTATTCTAACTGGCTTTCAGAAACAATACAAACCTGATGGATGGTATTGATAGCATTATCTGTATGGCCTTTGTGACAATGTACGACAGTTTCATATAGGTACATGGAGAGAAAAATTAGCCAGTGGGTGATATTGTGATACGTAATTCATTCGGCTCAGTGGTAATCTTATTAGCAGTTGTTGCGAAGTATGCAAGCTGCGAATCACGTAGGTACTTACTACCTACCCATACAGACACACTTGGTTAGTACGTTGTATGCAGAGTGAACAAAACACTTATACCCATTTAATATAATAAGGTGACTTTCTTTCTATATTTTATGCAGGTGTAAAATTTTATTAAATTCTAGTAGCCCAACTTAATTTTTAGGGTTCCGTACCTCAAGAGGAAAAAACGGAGCCCTTATAGGTTCACTTTGTTGTCCGTCTGTCTATCAAGACCCTTTATCTCGGGAACGCGTGGGGGTATCAAGTTGAAATTAAAACCATATACTCAAATCTACAGTCCCTTGAAGATGTGAAAAAAGTTAAGGTAAAAAAGATAAGCCGTTTATGCCGCAAAAAACGTATATTTCGACACCCTCAAGGGAATCAAAATTTGTAGGGTATTTCCCGTTGACCTAGAACTAAAATGTTGGAATAATATCCCTCCCCCTCTCAAGCTCTCTTCATCAGTAAATAGTTTCAGATGTAGGTATAAAAGATTTTTAATCAATGTCCAAAAAGAGAAGCAGCAATTTAATTGATATTTTTTCGTTACATATTGTATAAAATAAAGTATATTATATGTTTTCATTTATATTTATTTTTATTGTATTTTTATAGATAAATATAATATATATATATTTAGTTATTTATTCATTTTTGTTTTACAAAAGTTGTTCTGTTTTTTGTGTGTTATTTGTTATGTTATGAATGGTATAACTGGAACTGCTAACCCAACTTTAAAACATGGGCATCCGCTGAAAATCAGCGTCGTGGCCGTAGCTGCGATATTATGCTGAGCGGAGACCTTTTTGGTATCATTTAGTTTTTAAGTAGTTAGAATATTTTATAAGATGTTTTGTTAATACAACTAGGTAAAAGTCTTGAGTAATTTCTGGTACCAAATAAACATTTTTTCTTTCTTTCTTTCTAACTATGAAATTTGGCAAGTAATACAGTCTAATACTACAAGTATAGGAAAAAATCTTAAAACTATACATTAGTGATTAAATCATGAAACAATCATCAATCTTTTGGTAGATTTTTTTTTAACTTTTACTAATTTGTACGGAACCCTCGGAGGCCGAGTCCGACTCGCACTTGTCCGGTTTTTCATGTATAAATCTGCACTTTTTTGGTCCCTATAATGTTCATCTTACATTGAAAACGACGTCGTACAAAAACATGACCATGTCATATTGTTATTTCTCCATGCCCTAAATCCAGTCCACACGTTTATTATAGTTCTGCTATTAATTTAGACCCTCTTGGTAAGACGATAAAGAACATTTCAGCGTGTCCAGTTTATAAAATGCATTTTGTATGCGTTACATGAGTCAGGCGACCAGTAGCGTGAAGTAATGCAGTAAATTGGGCGGAACCTTCGACCTGATAAGAGTCAGATATTGCAATACTGGGGGAAATATAGATTGAACATGTATATTGACAATCTCTTTCTCAGATATGCTGTTCGGCTCTGGAATTAACTTCCGCAAACTCTCAAAGACCTTTCTTCTGTGTGTTCTTTTGAATATAACCTGAATTTTTTTTTACCTCTCCCCTCTCTGAATGACTTAGGTACTAAGATACTTGTTGTTTGTATGTATCTCTGTATTTATGTATTTATTTGTATGTAGTACATTTAGTTTAAAATAACTTTCCATATAATAAGCACCGAAGATTTTTTTTAAATTATATTAATTTTTCCATTTTCTCAAGGTTGACTAAGAAATGTCTTATAGGAATAAGTCCGCCCTTGCCTTCTGTGTGTCCTTTGTATACTTATTTGTAAATGTCTTCTTTTTTGTGCAATAAAGTGTTTATTAATTCTCTCAACAACTCTAATGAAATACATACTTCTATTCTTGCTACCTGAGAATGGTCTTTAGATAGATGATGATTTTTCTAGGGTATGCTATCTGAGAGGCGTGCATTGAACTTTTTGCTGGAAAAGCAATGAGAAGGTCAAGTTTGACGATAAAAATAACATGAACAAATTAAAAACCAATTTGAAAAAAATAATTGTATGAAACCATGTACTTAGGGTAGGCATGCAGTGCCTATACCCTGGCGTCAAACAAATAATAATTTTTCAAAGTGACATTAAAAGTTTCTCATATTTTTTTGACCTTTTCATTGCATTTCCACCAAAAAGTTGAATGCACGCCACTGCTATCTAGACGCTTTTCGGAAATTATAAGCATAGTATTTTTAGGCACAAAAGAATTTCTTTGTGTTTCAGCTTCCGTTTATGTATAATCCCACCAAAAACATGTGAAAAAGCGAGTCCAGTACAAAGGCCGTGCAGTATTGCCGTCTGCGCCAAAAAAAGAACTGAATGCCAGTTTTTATGAAAGTTCTTTCAGTCATATCACAACTGAGAAAAATGGAGATCTATGTCGCCAAAATTTCGTGGCATCGCCTTAAAACCGGTAAAGTGCGTGCGAATAAGACTGCAGAACCAACAGGTGTTCTGGCTAGTCTCTTGCAGTAGAATGTATAAGCTGGTTTAAGTGAGATAGTCGTTTTGAATCATGTTTATTTCAGTTATAAATACTCCACACTTACATAAACACCGACGGCTAGCATCGTGATATTTGATAGTTACTTGTTTGTAATAGATTCAAGATACACTAGATCTTTAATGCAAAGCCTAATTTGTAACAGAATCAAGGAGTAACATGTTTATAAAAGCGAAAGTATTATTGTCAATAAATCATTCAATGCATTACTCAATCACGCCTTCCTTATCCGGAGGAGGAACGACTACATAATGAATATTAATTAACAATACCTAGACAGACATACTCCTATCCAGAAACTAACATGATAAATATAGGAGCACCAACACCAGTGAATAAGCTTTCAATGTAATACTGTAAAATCAGAAACTCAAAATTAAACACTGAACAGTCAGGACATCAATTCTGGCACGTACGCAAACATTGCCAAGGCAGATTGCGGATGACTTTAAAAGGGATTCTGTACAGATGTGTGTTGATTATTTTGATTGAAAACTTATAATGAGCATTTCTTACATCTTACAGCTTCTATTTGATATGGTTTAGTCCCTCTAATTTCCATCGCATGGCATTTATAAAACTTTAAACAAATATCGAATGACTGATATTCCGAATGCGCAATAATGCCGGAATAGCCGCCCAGGAGGGTGATTCCGGCATTATTTTTCACTCGTAATGTCAGTCATTACATATTTGTTTAAACTTTGATAAATTCCATGCGATGAAAATGAGAGTGCCTAAACCACATCAAATAAAAACTATAGGATATAAGGAATGCTCACTATAGTCGCCGTCAATAGAAATTGTGGACTATGTAAACAAAGCGCCATGTTGTCTTTGTCTATGAATAGGTGAACTATCTAGAGATGGGTAAGTATGTGATTAAAATATGTTAGGTGCTTAATTAATTTTCTTTATTTGATTCATCGCTAAAATATTCTGATGAATCGCTAGTCAAATCGCCCACGTTAATTACAAATGGTTCCGTCACAGCGTCGGTGGCCGTATATATTATCCCATCCAGTTCTTTCATTTTTTCTTCTACTTTTAGGACATGAGCTACACATTTCCTCTTCCCCCCGGACCTCTGTTATGAGTAGACGTGCCAACAAACCTTATTTGAGTTTAATTTTTATTCCTAAATTGAATCTTTATTAAATAATTCAAGTTGAAAAATAGGAGTGCATCAGCTGTGAGGAGGTGTATTACTTTGCGTCAAGTAAACTACGCACACTCACTCAACTTGTGTGTAAAGGACCCATCTACCTACCGACTCCAGTGCGGTGAGATAACTATATTTATAAAATACAATCTGCGACACACACACCAAGATATGCAAGCTTATCCGCATAAGTGTGCTACTGATCTACGTGTACACAATACCCTCTAACAAAGTCCACTGCACACATAGACCAAGAGGTCGACTTATATTGGACGGAAAGAAATTTTATATGAAATCGTCGATAGCCACCACTTTATGAAGACCCTTGACAAGCGCTACTTATCTGCTTCATACAACCTCTTCTCGCCTGGTACTTTTGGATAACATTTTCTGCAATAGGGTCATACATATTACATACCTGCACACTATCGCTTGTGATTTTATACTTTCCTGGTACTCCTGCGCAGCAAAATACAGAACTGTAATCTTGACCACATTTTTTAAGAGTCACCTATTTTTTCTTATGGGTGCCTGGTGGATCAAATAGACGTGGCTCAGTGAACAAAACAACTTACTTCTTAGTGTGTGTCCTAATATCACTCATCGGCGATGAATAACTCAATAGAGAAATCGCCCTCCGAACCTGATTTGTACGCGTCTCCGACGACTTTCGTTACTACTCGTAAGAGGGCGGACTCCGTTACCATGAGTGATTTCAAAACTTTTAAGGATGAAATGATGAAGTCAATGGCAGCTCATTTTGCTAATTCTGATGTAAAAATTAATAAGATGCTGACGGGCTTAAGGGAGGTGCAGGATACAAATCATGGAATTGTGGACTCCATTTCTCTCCTCACAGAGCAAAACAAACAGATGAGAGACCAAATTGATTCCTTGAAACTGCAAAGAAGAGAGGATAAGGAATTAATCACAGTTCTTGAAAACAAAATTGAAGATCTGCAGATGTGTAATCGTAAACAAAATTTGGAGATGAAAAATGTGCCGCGGAAAGATGGAGAATCCAAAGAAGATTTGCTGGAAATGGTTGTCCACTTATCAAAAACTGTGGGATATGAAATCGCCAAAAAAGACATAACTGACATCTACAGAGTTCGTGGAAAAAAGGATGGACCAAAAAACACGCCAATTGTGGTTGAAACATTATCAACTGCGGTAAAAACTGGTCTGATGAAAATGGCTAAAAACTTTAATTTTAAAAATAAGTCGAAATTGACTACAAAGCATTTGGGGTTCCGCAGAGACGAGGATGTCCCTATATTCATCTCCGAAAACCTTACAAGCAAAGGAGCTCGTTTGCACTTTTTAGCTCGAGACCTCGTGAAGTGTGGAAAATACAAGTTTTGCTGGACGGCATATGGCAAAATTTATCTCCGAAAGGACGAAAACTCGCCGATTATCAATATCAAGTCAGAGGCCCAATGTATTCAGCTTGTGAACGCCCCATGACTAGTTAATAGTATTTATTATTTTCTAGACAACTTGTCTTTCCTAATTAAACATAACTTAAAATGTAATTCACACACTTACTCGCACATAAACACACACACTTACAACATACTTTACCCCTTATACACCTATAATATTGTATATTATAATATAACAAGTATAATTATACACCTAATAAGCCGTTATCTACAACTTACCTTAACTATAATCGCAACACGAAATTTGTCTTGGTTTAAGAAAGCAATCTATCTAGTAGTTAATAATGAATAATAATCTTAACACTATAACTGACTTAGATAAATTTGAAATTGCGTCTGCTACCAACTGTGACACTGAGGAACTACATAAATACCTCCAAATTAAAAACAACGACGTCATTATTATTTGCCAAAACATCAGAAGTGTATACAGAAACATGGATGACTTAGAAACAAATTTAACTTGCCTAAAGTTCAAACCGGATATCATCATCCTGACTGAATGCCGGCTGCAACAAAGTAAACCTATCCCTGGCCTTGATGGTTACTCTGTGCATTTCTCCACAAATCACCTTAATCAAAATGATGGTGTAGTTGCTTTTATTAAAAATACACTTAAAGCTACCACTAAAGAAATAAAACTACAAGATGCATCATGTCTTCAAATAGATTTAGAGCATCTTATTTTGCTAGGTATTTACAGGTCTCCGTCAATCAATAATGCAGCATCATTCATAAATGCATTACGTTCACACTTAGAAACCATAAAAACTCATAAAACAATAACTTTAACTGGAGATATAAACATAAATCTAATAATCAAAGAAAATGAAGTAGCTTATAAAGAAAACAACAGACACAACTACCTTAACATGTTAGCGTCTTTTGGGATTATGCCTGGACATAAATTACCGACTAGACTACAGAGCTGTATTGACCATTTTATGATTAAACTAGATAAAAATAGGACTAGTGCACAAATCGCCGTGTTAAATACCACTGTAACCGATCACGCAATGATAGCTATGGTTTTATCGAAACTTAAAACTAGTTCTGCTCCTCCTAATCATAGAACTATTGTAGACTTCAATGAAGCTATACAAAGCTTAGCAAAGAAAAATCTTTCCCAACTTCTTCTTTGTACCGATCCAAATTTGCTAGTAGATCTCCTCACTAAAATAGTTACTGAGTCACTGCAAGAGAACACGAAGACTGTAACTATCTCTAAAAATAAGCGTATAATTAAGCCGTGGATAACCCCTGGTGTGCTTCGCTGTATCCGAAATAGGAACAAAATGCAAATGAAATTACATAAAGATCCTCACAATGAAATACTAAAGCTGACGTACAGACGTTACCGTAACCACTGCAACAATCTACTAAAATCGCTTAAAAGGACATACGAAAGACACTTACTAGAAGTATCTGCTAAAAACCCTAAAAGTCTGTGGAATACCATCAAAAATATTACCTATCAAAACCAATCTAAAACTGATAATACACAGCTACTTAATATTAAAAAAACCTATGCCGAATCAATAAACGCTGTAAACGAATATTTTGTTAATGTTGGAAAGGACTTGGCATCCAAAATCACTGTCCCACCTATCCCTAACTTCATAAGTAAAAAGTACACTGAAGCTACGTTTAGCCAGCCTACATCCTTTGTTTTATTAAACACCGATGTGGAAGAGGTTGAAAGAACCCTTATGAACTTAAAATCCTCGAGTGCTTCAGGATGGGACGCAATTCCTACAACTTTTTTAAAACTTGCTAAATATGAACTGGTGCCTATTATAACTCACTTCATTAACCTTTGTTTTAGCACGGGTGTTTTCCCTTCTTCCCTAAAGAAAGCCATAGTAACACCGGTGTACAAGGGTGGCGACAGAGACGATGTTGGCAACTATAGACCGATATCTGTACTAACAGTATTTTCAAAAATTATTGAGAAAATTATCAATAAACAATTTATTAGCTATCTTAATAAATATAACATAATATCTGAGTGTCAGTTTGGTTTCAGACAAAATAAATCGACTGAAGACGCCGTTACAGGTTTAACTACCTTATTAGTTGAACAATTAGATAAAGGAAACAAATGTCTCACGGTATTCCTAGACTTAAGAAAGGCATTTGACACCGTCTCTGTCCCCATTATGTACAAAAACTGGAAAACATTGGTATAAGAGGTACCCCTCTAGCACTTTTCAAAGATTATTTAACTGATCGAAAACAATGCGTTAGAGTGGGTTTGTATACAAGTGAGTACTCGAACATTGGATTTGGTGTCCCCCAGGGGAGTGTACTTGGACCCACTCTCTTTTTAATCTATATTAACGACTTGCTTAATATGCAATTAGAAAATGCCAAAGTATTTTCATACGCTGACGATACTGCTATTGTCTTTACAGGCAAAACATGGCAGTCTATCCTTAAAGACACTGAAAAGGGACTTACACAGGTAGACCTTTGGCTAAAGTACAACCTCCTTACCTTAAACGCCTTAAAAACAAAGTATATTTGCTACACTATAAATAAATCTACCCAGCCACCACCCCAATTCAAAATAAACGTCCATGAGTACAGTTGTGACGTATTAGATGACAACTGTTGTTGTCCTACTATTGATAAAACCTCGTCAATTAAATATCTTGGCATTCATATGGATCAACATTTATCTTGGCACTCACATCTGGAGGCAATCACCAGTAGGATTCGAAAATTAATCTGGATCTTTATAAAACTGCGTTATGTGGCATCTAAACCCTTACTTAATTCAATATATATAGCACTAGCGCAGTCTATACTTATCTATTGTATTCCCATTTGGGGGGGTGCTACTAAAGTAAAATTCCTAGAAGTGGAACGATCTCAGAGAGCCCTTCTAAAGATAGCATATTTTAAACCACGATTATATCCCACTCACAAACTGTACCTGGATTGTGGTCTGTTGACAGTACGCAAGCTTTATATCCTGTTTGCGATTCTAAAAACACATAAAAATGTAAAAACCGTAACCCCTTACCCGTCCTGTTTGTTAAAACGTAGAAAACACGCTGTCGCAGTGACTAAAAGTGTTATGACTACATTTGCACATCGACAATATAAAACGCAAGCAACTTATTTATACAATCTAATCAATAAAACACTGGATATCGACAGGTTAACAAATTATGAATCCAAAAAACGCATAACTAAGTGGCTTAAAACGTTAAATTACGATGAAACCGAAGATCTATTTAAGATAGAAAAATAATATAATAATATAATAAAATACAACGGTTAATTAATTACTTTGGTTAGTGATTATACTAATCGATCCCAAAACTCAACTTCGTAGGGCTAACTTAACTTAATGTATATAATTTAATTACAATTTTAACACCACATTTACACACATGCACCTTAACGCACACACCCCCTTACACACCCTCTCACACACCCTCATACACTCACACACTCGCACACACTACACTTTAAAAACTATTACTAATATTATTATTAATTTAACCAAACTTATCCATACTATATTTAAGATAAATATTTTAGTGTAAGTTTATTTGGTACGATTACTTTATGGATATGGAAGAGCGTGTTCTTTTAATACAGGTGTTCTTCACTTAATAAAAGGTCACAACCACCAATATATAACTATGTACCACTTTTGTTAAAGAAATAAATATATTTTATTTTTATTTTATTTTACTGTTCTGCCCCGATCCGCGCCAAACCTTGGTCCAACAAAATCTTTACATCGTCCATTTTGAATGTTTTGTTGTTCCTTCAAACGTAACCTTTTACTTGCGCCCATATCAACTCTATCGGGTTAAGCTCGCAATGATATGGTGGAAGGCGCAAAACTGTCACATTTTTCGATGCCGCCAACTCATCTACATACATTTTTTTATATTTTTGCTTGTGTACTTTAGCTATGAGATTCGCTTTGATTTTGGTTTCTTGAAATTTGATTTCTTTTTCGCGCAACCAGTTTTGGATAGCTTCCTTCCGCCAACTCATGTTGGGCGTTTTTTCGATTTGACGCGAATGATATGGGGCATTGTCCATTACTATGACGGAACCAATTGGGATTTATATCAGAATCCGTAGTCCGTAAAGCAGGTCGTTGTTTCAAGGTAAAACACTATCCAAATCACAATGCTAGTACGATAAAATCAGTAAGAGAAGCCAAGTCGTTAGAATACCGAAAACACAAAAGATTTTAGAGCAACGCTGGAAGATCACACAGCTCTCAATAGAATCACACACACGTTTATGTCAAAGATTATAAAGTAACGCTGTCAAAAAAAATGACGGAATAAAATAGCATCAGAAATAAAATAGGTTTTTAATCAAACAGATTCGATGAGAAAAAAATATGACAGCAATCTCAACGCAGTACAGATTTGACTATTGATTCTATAATTTTCCGTAATTAACTGGTGATTATTGAATATTTCATGATGAAATACAGTGAATGGCAGGTAAGACTTGATGCTTCATGATTTGGAATAATGTTCAGTGAGACTCCGTGACAGGACCTTGAGAAAAATTGAGAAAACGGTTTGTTTACATAGTCCACAATTTCTATTGACGGCGACTATATAAGTTTTCAATCAAAATAATCAATACATAGTACAGGACGTGTACAGTGCGCCACGTGGCGCAAAGCCCTGCTCAGAGCCAGCTCTACTGTGCCTTTGTTCAATTGAGGCCAAAGTGAAGAACAATAGATTTTTGTTTTGACCAGTTCGATGTGGAGTCGGCAAACAATACTTTCTAAATATAAAACTGGATTATAGTGCTGTGTTAAGTTTATTGGGTGCCGGTTGAACGTTGATCAGTGTATTACTACACCGAGGCGCGCCGGTCGCTGAAAGAGTGATTAGTGGCGAGCAGTTCAAATTTGGTGAGATCTTTTCAAGTTGTAGGCAAAGTCAGTCAACCCAGGTCGAGATCAAGCGATTGGTGTTGGACAAGCAAACATACACAACCCCAATGCTTAATCTTACATTTAATACTATCCATATAAAACTTGTTCCAGGAAAACCAAGTCAGCAGTAAAACTAGGCGCATCTAAACCACGTGTTTATGTATATATGAAATAGATTGTATGTATTTATGTAATCTAAAATTACCAGTAATCTCACATTAAATTTACTTTAAAGTCATCCATCACGAATCAACTACCTTATGAATGTATATATTCAATAATACAAAACTCGTTACAAATATCCATTCGTACAGATTTAAATCTTAACATCTCTGGCTAAAACGTAAGTAAATCATTCATTAAACCGTGTCTTATTCCCGAACATTTCTGGCAAATCACGGGCAGTAAAACATTACAAAAGCCAAACATAGTAAAACAATTTAAAAGGGTAGCTTACAAAAGAAGCATCCAGTTACAACATAGCAAACAAAGAATAAGTCGACCCAAACACATGCGAAGCCAAAAGATTCCAAAAATTTTGTGACTTATATTGTCGTAACTTTAGCGGAGAACAATAAATCTCTATACCCATCTCTCTTTTCGGAGAAATTTCTTTTTTCTAGGAAACCGGCAGGTCTAAACTACACAGATGACAAACACAATAACCATTATATCCATGGTGGTTGATGGAAACTGCATCCATCGTGCTATTGCACATCAAATAAATTCCGTCATGGGACTAACTTTCGATCACCGGGCGGTACGACAAGATCTCGCTGCTTTCGTCTCTGAAAACCGGGACAATAGCAGAATAAATTTAGCGTTACTGAATAACACGTTTGATAGTCCGAATCCCACAAACTTAAACCCAGAAGAGCAAATCTCCAACTATATTGATCCCCAATTCAATGACAAGTTCTGGGGAGGTGAAGATATCGTAATAGCAGCGGCTGAATTCTACTTGGTCAACGTACATGTACATCGCATCAACGGAACAACTATTGTTTACAAACCAACGGGCGATCCAGTTACCGGAAACGTTCACATTTTTTACGACAGAAACCACTATGACAGCGTCTCAATCAATAGTAACTCCAAGGAAACATTAACAACAAATCGAAAACAAAAGGAATTGAACACTGCAGGCTTAAAGTCAAAAACTTCCAGAATTAAAACAAACACCGACTACTAAACAGGACCCCGAATTAAAAGTATCAGGTGAGTACCTTAGCCGATGCCCAACACATGAGCTGCAGCCTGAGAGCCCTCTGACACAACACATGACGTGTACTTATGGCACGACAGCAGCGTCTACCGAAGGTTCCCCGCAGTCATTAGCGTGAACAACAAAAATAAATTTGATTGAAAACTACCTGGTAGATGGAACAGGACAAAGACTAATTCGACCATCTCCTACGGCTATATTACAACGTAAACACTGTGAATCACTTTTGTTGTACTACTACTAGTTGTGCTACTCCGAAAAGACAAAATAAGAATTGACAAAGAACTTTCTAAAAGGAACATAACAATAGCAGGCCTCCAAGAAACACACTTAGCTAGCGGAGAATATGAATCTCAGAATTACACGTGGATTCTAAGCGGAGGATCCAAACCAAAAGAATACCAGAGAACAGCAATCCTTATTAGCAAATCGGTTAAACATGAAATTAAACATTCACAAAAAAAACGTTAATCTTGTTCACATTAGAATTTTCACTTCCCATAGTGACTGCCCTGTTGAACTATTCTTTATAAATACCCACTTGCTATCCCATACAGCAAACAATTTTGTGAGCATAGGAACTTTCCTTGGTAGGATTCCCAAAAACTCATACTCTATACTTCTAGCAGTGGCGGCTGCACCTTAAGTGCGCCCGTGCGCCGCACTACCATTTCAATTAAACTTACACAATAATGTCCTATACCTATCATTACCCATCCATCCATACTGCCCTATACGGAAAATAAATATCTGATTATAGTACATATATATACATGTTTTGTTATTACGAGGTAAATAAAAATGTATAGATTTCTACTGCAAAGGAAATAAATCTTATTTTTGCTTGAACAAAATCGGCCCCGTACCGCGTGCGCCCGGGAAAGCGCACGCAGCGAGCTCATACAACTTCTATGAAACACGGTGTAAACAGCCCGGCGCGTGAGACAGAAGATGCGTAGTACAAAATGTATGGCAGTTTTAGGTTAGATTCGTGCGCCGCACGCGACCGGAAATTGCCGAAAGAATACGAAGCGAAACGAGTAGTTCACTCGCGTTACCCCGAGGCCTTGACCTACGCACGATGCTTTTGTCGTCAGTTTGTCACTTTTTGCGCGCGCTTGCGGAGGAGGAGTAATTGTTTATTTAATTACTATAATTATGTAAAAAAGTAAACCAAAGAGTGATAATAATGAGTCTAAATTACAATATTGACTTTATTAAAACCAACAGGACTTATGAAAACCCGGTCTATTCATAATATAAAACAGGAATGCAAAACAAAAAATAAATCGTTCACGAGAACGTTCAAAAGTGAAATGTATGTTAAAAAGAAATGGTTATGTAGATGTGAGAGACTAAATGCTTTTTTTTTGCTTTCCTTGTGTTATTTTCGGCGGAGAAGCGGTTTGGACGGAATATAAATAAAATTTGTTTCCTTAAATTGCGGCATTTTATTTGGTCTTTTTAATAAAACCATGCAGTGCACCACCGGTTCTCTGAGGCACCAGCCGCCACTGACTTCTAGGTGTCTTTAATGCACACATCGGCAAAGAAGATATATAAAATCAATTCAGAATAAATACATAGGTAAAACATTATTCCGCGAGAAATCCAATTCCAATGGGACTGTCCTATTGGATTTTATCTAACAAAACAACGTAGTAATAAATAGCACCTGGGGAAGGAATTCATGCAAAGTAACATGGCAATTAGGTAACAAATGATCACAAATAGATCACATAATGACATGTAAGCATAAAACAGTTAGATTTAAATCAATTAAAAGTGTGGTCGAAAAATTAAATTTCAGACCATAAAATAATACACGGGGAAATTGACCTCAACTCCGAATTTTGCATTAACCCCAAAATCTATAGAGGTTTCCGTCAACAAACCCCTAACCAACAGATCCACACACCATTTGACTACAGGAATTACCGTTACGTAGGATTTCTTATTTTTGTCACATTCAACGGCGACCACAACCCCACTTGCTTCACGCAGCCTACAACTATGCAGAATCACGAAGGAAAACTGGACGACCAATATACACCTGGCTTAATTCCCTGTTCCAAGATGTAAAATTTTCACGACAAAACAGAAGCTTCTGGAAAAGAATTTCTGGAGACAGGTTCCTGGTAAAAAAGACAGCAGAAGAAATCTACAACCTACTCGAAACAGATCCAGAATCGGAACGCGAATGACAAGCAGGGCCGAGACTACAGATGAATACTAAATTATAGTGGATTACTCTGCATTTATCACCGAGCAAATCCACATTTCCAAGCGCAGCGTATCCATATTTATAACACACAAATTATTGTATCTATTTAATCCTTACATGCTCACTATACGATGCTTGAATTCGGGTGGGCCTCCAATCTCCTGTCACTCCTCGATCCCGCAGCTGCCTCTCTACAGACCCCACCTGTATACTACGTGGCTCTCCGGTGTCTCGGGTCTTTGCACCCTTGCAGCAGAACTGCTGGCTGGATGAGTCACCGGAACGGAACGGAACGGAAATAATCAATACATATCCGTAAAAAATCCTTTTTAAAATCACACGCAATCTGTCTTTGCAATTTTTGCGCACGTGTCAGAATACCCGCCCTGATCTGATTAATTTTAAATCATTTATTTCTAAGGAGAATGATGCCCTTGCATCCGCCAACGCCCAGAACCCGTCATAGATTCAGCAGGGCAAATAAATAATTTGCACTTTATTAAAATTTTAATTTTCTGCCCTTTTGGCTTGTGGTGGCCTGGTACATAGACTAAATAATACAATTACTTAGTCTATGCCTGGAACCAAACTGTTATCTACTTGTGTTTTCATTTTCAAATAACCTTAGTTTGATCACGGAAATAATCAATACATATCCGTAAAAAATCCTTTTTAAAATCACACGCAATCTGTCTTTGCAATTTTTGCGCACGTGTCAGAATACCCGCCCTGATCTGATTAATTTTAAATCATTTATTTCTAAGGAGAATGATGCCCTTGCATCCGCCAACGCCCAGAACCCGTCATAGATTCAGCAGGGCAAATAAATAATTTGCACTTTATTAAAATTTTAATTTTCTGCCCTTTTGGCTTGTGGTGGCCTGGTACATAGACTAAATAATACAATTACTTAGTCTATGCCTGGAACCAAACTGTTATCTACTTGTGTTTTCATTTTCAAATAACCTTAGTTTGATCACGGAAATAATCAATACATATCCGTAAAAAATCCTTTTTAAAATCACACGCAATCTGTCTTTGCAATTTTTGCGCACGTGTCAGAATACCCGCCCTGATCTGATTAATTTTAAATCATTTATTTCTAAGGAGAATGATGCCCTTGCATCCGCCAACGCCCAGAACCCGTCATAGATTCAGCAGGGCAAATAAATAATTTGCACTTTATTAAAATTTTAATTTTCTGCCCTTTTGGCTTGTGGTGGCCTGGTACATAGACTAAATAATACAATTACTTAGTCTATGCCTGGAACCAAACTGTTATCTACTTGTGTTTTCATTTTCAAATAACCTTAGTTTGATCACGGAAATAATCAATACATATCCGTAAAAAATCCTTTTTAAAATCACACGCAATCTGTCTTTGCAATTTTTGCGCACGTGTCAGAATACCCGCCCTGATCTGATTAATTTTAAATCATTTATTTCTAAGGAGAATGATGCCCTTGCATCCGCCAACGCCCAGAACCCGTCATAGATTCAGCAGGGCAAATAAATAATTTGCACTTTATTAAAATTTTAATTTTCTGCCCTTTTGGCTTGTGGTGGCCTGGTACATAGACTAAATAATACAATTACTTAGTCTATGCCTGGAACCAAACTGTTTTCTACTTGTGTTTTCATTTTCAAATAACCTTAGTTTGATCTATAAATCATCAAGTAGTAAAAGAGTCGTGTCTGAACAGTGAGTATTTTTTAAAATTTTAAATGATGCTTTATTCGTATCGTGCTGAAGACAAAACTAAATGTTTTTTGCCTGTCCATCTGTATGTATTTATGTTCGGTTTTAACTCGAGATCGTCCTCAAGGGGGTGTCAGCGGTGTTCCCGAGTGTGAACTGTGAAATGCAAGTCACAGTCCACACTTGATAGACCCGATGTAATAGGTTATTACTTATTATTAGTAGTGTACTAAAGCAAAAACCACAATTTTAGTATTTTCGTTTGTCTGTATGTATGTTCTGTTTTAATTCGAGAACCACTCAACGAATTTGGATGCGGTTTTCTATATTATCATCTTAGTGTCCCTGGTCAACAAAAGGCTAAGCCTCTAAACGGCTAGTATAAGATATGAATCATATGTTACTAGCCGTTCATATGATATAACACTATAACAGTATAGTAACTGAGTGAGTACGAGAGATACGGGATGCAGGGCGGATGAGGATGTAGCATGGTGATTGCCCCCGACACGATGCGCTCGCGCAGACCGTGATGCGATCTGTGCCGTCTGATTATTGCGAGTTCTTTGCAGATGAAGTTGAAATCTGGTTTCAAAAGAAAATCTAGGCCATACGCTTTTTTAGGGTTCCGTAGTCCGCAAGGAACCCTTATAGTTTCGCCATGTCCGTCTGTCCAGGCTTAGTGCAGAGACTATTAGTACTAGAAAACTGTAATTTGGCATGGATATAAATATTAATCACACCGACAAAACGGTAAAATAAAATCTAGAAAAATATTTT
This sequence comes from Ypsolopha scabrella, assembly GCA_910592155.1. Taxonomy (NCBI): domain Eukaryota; kingdom Metazoa; phylum Arthropoda; class Insecta; order Lepidoptera; family Ypsolophidae; genus Ypsolopha; species Ypsolopha scabrella. Next base: position 8,968,925 of record OU342975.1, on the reverse strand, counting down.
TTTTTAGGGTACCCCTCATACACGTAAACTGAAGATGATTTTTTTTTTCTCGTCTATCCCATAGTGTGGAGTATCGTTGGATAGGCCCTTTAAAAACATTGTGGGTGTGTGAAAACTATTTTTCGATTTAGGGATCCGTTGGTGAAATATTAAGCTTTAAAGTGAAAAATTTAGTTAGAGTGGAGCGGCCCCCCCCCCCTGCCAGCTAAACGGTTGTTTATAGAAATGTGAAAAAATTCACAGAAGTAGAATATATAATGAATTTAAAAGGAAAACTATCGCAGCTAAGTAGGCTTTACAGGTTTACGAGTACAGACCGCGCCAAACTTTTGGCCCCCTAGAATGTATGGGACCAGAACCCTACATTGCACGTGGCCCGACACGCACTTGGCCGGTTTTTATTTTGTTTATGCGGGGTTATTATATATTCCCCCTTTCTCTTTTAGACGTTTCTTATCTGTTTGTCATGAATGAATTTCATTTTCACGTTACAGACGTATTATTAGATCATCGATTTTAACGTTATTTATAGTTTTGGCTTTGGGATTAGTTGTTCAAAAACTGACATATTATGACATTAGAATTTTGAGTGTAAGCGCTTGGGACCAAAACTCGAGCATACTTTCTACCACAATCATGCCTTAGTTTAAAATCTTTTAGGAATATACATAATCTTTTTGTTAAAGTAACTTTATTTCGATAAGAGTAACTTTAATAATTCCGTTTCACAATTACTCTACTTTGAACACCTAACAAAGAACCTCCCATATTTTTGCTAACATCACTTCAAATGTTGCAATTATACAGATGTAAATAGAGTGCGACCATTATATAAAACCACTTTACTCTACTGATCATACTGAACAACTATTCGAAAAAAAAAAACCCGCGCAAATCTTTAGAGAAAACGATATTCAACTGTAACTCAAAGACTTTATCTCGTAGGAGGAAGGTCTATTTTAGAACGCCGCACCGGAACAGCTGTTTCACGGATGACACTCTCTCTAAACTTGCCCGTATGTCGGTGCGTTAGGTTTCACGCAAGTTTGTTTGGGACTCAATTATTTCCCAAACTAATAGTTAGCGCGGGTATGTTTCTTGGGAAAGTGGTTCAGTATGACGGTAGAATATATGGTTTCATATAATGGTAGCGGTCTATTTACACTATTTTACACCCGGTATGAGGTGACTTTCGTTTATATAGCCAAATTCATACTGGAAACTCGATAAGTGGTCAGGACCAAGGTTCAGTGACAATGACCCTGTTTGCGAAATATTGAAAATAGGTATTTTATGTGCCTCTATACTTGTTCCAGAACAACCTCGACTCAATTAATATAGGAAGTCTAAATTCTATTTAGCGTAATTCCCAGAAAGGGTCATTGAACCTTGTTCCTGACCACTTACCGAATCTCCAGTATAAATTTGCAAATAAATATAATTGATTGACTTTTTGTCTTTGAATTATGATATACAGGGTGTTAACTTGATTACCTTTTTCCCGAAAACCGTGGATAGTACTAGGCCCAAACAACAATAGGAGCTAATAAAAATATTTAATTTCCATAAAATGAAACTGAAAATATTAAACTATAGTATTAGTTTTCTGTTTTATTACATGGGCGCCCTACTCATTTTGTTGCAACTACGACTCCTGTGTGAGTCGAGACAGTTTTATTGCACACAAGCTTACTGTCGATGTCGCACACACACACGCATAATAGACCGACCGAGAGCCACCAGCAAATGTACAGTCAATACAAAAAATGTTTCGCGTTGTGTTTACATTTCGCTTTAACCACCTACGTGTGCCTTCTGTACTGACCCAAACTGTACTACCTCACAATAACAAAGAAATGAAAAAAAATTGCAATCATAAATAGCTTCTAAGACTAATTTGAAAATTCAACGAATTTTGTATGGGCTATTGGTCGACTTAACATCGATCACGATAACTTTCAAAAGTACGCGTGATTGACTAGAAACCATTTGAAAGTGATCGATGTTACAGTTAGACGATAAGGCTTACTCAAAGAATTGTGAAGATAGTTTCATGACGTGTTGTACCGACTTTTATCTACCTATCGTCTCTCGCACGCACATTATGACGCTCACGAGGGTGAAGATTTTTTGGCGCGACAGTACTTACAAGCGGACAACCGGGCCACATGACGCTGTCTACCTAGATATTTACCTACATACAAGTTAGAGGTACGAACTAAGCATCCTAGACAATTACACAAATGGGAAGGACTTTATTACCCTTTGACAGAGGCGACTATCGGTTGGCTCACTTGTCTTATTGTCTCGGAGGTAACTCGTTACCGTTAGTTTAAAAGGTACTCACATTATGTTTCTTCAATCATGATGATTTAAGGGTTGAAAAAGCAATAATTATTAGCGGAATTTCAATCGAACGTTAATTTAGTTGAACACAAACAACACTTTTTATTAAAATTGTTTCTCACTGTTTTTTCATGTTAGGTACTGTTCAAAGTGACGTCCATTTCGCCCAAGACACAACTCTGCACGTTTTATCAAATTGTTTTGTAAACTTCCTATGTCTTTGTTTTTTACAACTTCAAAAGCATTAATAATTTTCACTTTTAGTTCACCTACGTTCTGAGTTTCTTCCTTGTAAACTAAGTTTTTGACCTCACCCCATAAAAAAAAGTCCAAGGGAGTGAGATCTGGTGACCTAGCTGGCCATGCCACTAGGCCTCTACGTCCAATCCACGCATTTGGATACATCATATCGAGGTGTTCTCGCACACTTCTCGCATAATGAGCTGGTGCACCGTCGTGTTGATAGAAGAAACCTTCGTTCAACATGGCCAGCGGGATGTCATCACATAAATCTGGTATAACACTTTGCAACATATTTAGGTAAGTACCTCCTGTTAGATGCCCTTCAATGAAGTGGGGACCAATAATGGTATTCCGAATAATACCGGCCCAGCAATTCACGCTAAATCGTGACTGATGTGCGTGTTCTTTTATCACATGTGGGTTTCGGTAAGTCCACCAATGTTCGTTATGTACATTGTACAAGCCAACTCTCGTGAACATGGCTTCGTCTGTGAATAGGATATTTTGATTTCGGTTTTGTAGGTACCACTGACAAAATTCCATCCTATTTGGCGCATCCACTTCATGCAGTGCCTGGACTTTTTGAAAATGGAACGGGTGTTGGCCAGCATTTCTTAAAACGTTCCACACGCTTACGTGGCTTACATTAAAATGACGCCCAGCTTCCCTAGTGCTGCACCTTGGATTGACATAGAAAAAATCGAGGATATTATCTTCGGTTGGTATTGGCAGCGGCTGCCTGAACCGTCCCACGGCGTGGTTAGGAGCTCGGAACTGACCCGGGCCAAATTCTCTTTCCCTGTAAACAGCCTGGAGAATCACTCCAGGGGAAGGCACTCTTGGATTCAATATGCCTCGTGCTCGCAAGCCATCTAAACTTTGTTCCTGATATATCCGACGAGCTGCTGCCATATTATGACCCGCCAAATCGTTGTACACGCGAACCATTTCACCATATTCGATGTCACTATATCGATAAGCCATTACGGCGGCGGCGCCGTCGCGCGGGCGCAGACCAAGCGGGGTGGGTGCGTAAACTGCTCTCTCAAATACGTCACGAACCGGAAGTGTGACGCCTGCGACTGACTGACCTAATTAACTAGCTAGACGGCGGCGGAGGCGCCGCGCGTGAAACAAAAGTAAAGAATAGGTGCGTGCGAGTGAAATGGGGTGGTTCGCAAAATTTGCATGGTTTGAGCGTTTTGACCAATGACAAGCCTTTTCTCACGCGCTTGGCCTTGGCATCACAAGAATCCCGGAGTTACCTAGGCTAGGTATGTTTATCATTTGTATTTGTGTAGGAAACGTAGGTTGACCAAGTTTACGCCCAGTACGAAACTGTTAAAAATTTTTTGAACTTTTTAGATTATTTCGTGACATTTGATTGTTTTTTTTTGCGCATGTTGTTAATTCACATTAGTACTATCCACAGTTTTCGGGAAAAAGGTAATCAAGTTAACACCCTGTATATATGAATAAAACTAAGAAAACACATTAAAATTAATTTGGTTATAAGTACACATAAACGAAAATTACCTTATATTTAATGGTAACCATAAGTTTGCTCAATTTGGCTCTACGTTTTAAAAGCTCATTCACACAAAAACATATACAATGTAAAAATCTAAACGGAATCAGTCAGGTGGATATCCATCATCAACTAACGCAACAATTTAAAATTGTAACAATATTTTACAGTTACATTAATGAACACCATATCACACAATAATCAAGAGAAGAGTATTATAATGAACTTACATACGCTACCATATAAATGGACACGCACGATGCTTCATAAAAACACATAGACAAAAGTAACTGGCAACACACATTTCCACTTGCAATGGAAAAGTAAAGTAAAAGCAGAGGCTTGAAACGATGGTAAGCCAGTAGAAAGCTGATATTCTGCAGAAAACTCGAGCGGAATGATGGAAAAGTGCGTAGACACGGGATAAAGCTGTTCTTAACACAACGTTACGACGTACCGCCGAGAAGCGGTCAACGGTGTTAGAGGATTTCCGTTCTACGTATCAAATAAACAGGCAATCACAATTTTCACTATACTACAGTATTTATTTTGCCATCCAGTAAATGATAAAACCTGACGTCAGAAATCAAACCATACTGTATTATCGACTAAACGATCGCTGCTTTAGTTAAGGTGGTAACGGAGGATCTCGGTGCAAAATGCACATCATAATATTGTTTTCCTTACTTTTGAATAAAAAGTTTGCAATAAATGCGTTTTATAGCTATTCGCGCAGACTGCTTGTTAATAGTTAGGTGATCACATGAAAATTATTCAATTTAATGCGTTACATTGTAGCTGCATTACATTACAACTGTAAACACGCTTTTAGGTTCGTTAATGTAATGCAAGCAAAATGTAATACATTAAAGTACGTTTGTGAAGACTTTATTATTAATAAGCTATTTCCGCAAGTTGCTTTAAAACACATTTATTGCATACTTTTTATTCAAAAGTAAGGAAAACAATATTATGATGTGCATTTTGTACCAAGGTAAAAAGTTACCCCTTAATTGTCCTCAATTTCAACATGCCGATGGGAGGAACGAATAAAACAATAATACCTACTTATTGACATTGGCGGGTGCAGGGGGGGTGCCCCTTCTCAAAACACCCAGGTATTCTATACGTTCGACTCGAATTTTCAATTATTCAATAAGTTAGATTCGGGTGAACTTTTACACAACTTAAACAGCAATACCTTTTTGTAACATGCATGTAAAATGCAAATACCAGGACTCAGAATATGAATCACTATCTACCAACCCCGCGACCACATCCACGTGGGTTCTCGAAATAACTATAAATCCTAAGAAATATAAACTTTTACCCCTTTGAGGGTTACATTCGTAGAACGGCTATCACCAAAAGTTTTAACTTTAAAGCGAGGTTATCCAGCGAAATTTGTCCTGCTCCATCCATCGCTTTCATTTTCCACCTTCCTATCCTCCTCAGTGGAAGCACGCCGCCGCGCCGCTCAGAAAACTCGCTATTTTGAGGTCTTGTTACTTATTATTTTAAAAAATAAATATTTTAGCTTTATGAAAGCTTTTTCATTGTTTTTTATTAATATATATACATATATGTATGTACACTTTTATATACAGGGTCTAAATGCAAAGTCAAGAATCCCTAGTATACACGATTCTGATGTCATTACGAGAAAAAAAATATACCTTGAATTTTCACCAAAATTCCATCATTTTTCTAAGCTATGGCTACGCAGCTCACCGGCCTCCCCCCACGCACCTAATTGCACCCCGCACCCCTCATCCAAATGGCCAGCAACCAGTGAGGGTGTCCACGCGATTTGTGTATTTTGAGTAAAGAAAATCGTCTTATTATGTGGTACTGGTACTTTATTTAGAGATCCCAGTATTTAAAATAATATCTCTACCGATCATACTAACACACCCTTAAAGGATTCTTGCCTTTGCTTTTACACCCGGTATAGGCAAAAAAATAAATAATATTTTCGAAATATATTTCGACCCACTCGGTGTCGTCGTCAGTCGAATATATATATATGTACTTATTATTTTGGAATTTTTAATATAACGGCCGTTTTTTATGTTTTATTGTATAAAACCTAACATAACTCCAATGAAATGGTATTTATATCATAATTTAAGGCTATATTTTATTACAATAAGGTTATATTGTTGGATTCAGTAAAAGGCAAGGAATCTTACAAATATAAAATTGCCGAAATATTTACTTCAAAGAGTGGAATATAATGTTATATTATAACAATTTCACGGTTTAAAATTAATTTGCAAAGAGACAATATCGGGATAACCCCTCTTAAGGGGCCCGATTTTGTCTATTTTCAAATTAATTTTAAACCATCAAAAAGCGACGATAAAATTTTGTAAAAAATACATGTTATATTTCACTCTTTGATCTTGATATTTCGCCTGTTTGATACACGATTACTTACATTTTCCTCGATCCATTTAAATCGCAAAGATAGGTCTGAACTATGATCTAAATATCATTACATTTGAGCTATGCTATGTTTTAGACAATAAAACTAAATATTAAACGTCTTGAAAATTTAATATAAAACGGCCGTCATTTTAAAAACCCATTTCTCTAATTCCAGAATAATAAATAAAAACACCTCGAAACCGCGAGTTTTCTGTGCTGAGCAGGATAAGCATGTCTAAAATGAAAGAGTTGGAGCAGGACAGATTTCACTGGATAACCTCGCCTTAAAGGGTCTGTGTAAAGTTCGCGTTGTGTTCTCACAAGGAAAATTGCAATTTTCCTGTTTCCGCAACTTGTCAGTTAAACAAAGAGCCTAGTTTACTGGGTCAGTACTGGAATGGACTGTTGTGAGGCACATTGCAAAACCAGTTCATTCTCCTTCTTTCCATTCCAATCCATCGCTCGTAAAGGTCAAACTCTTGTAAAGCTGAAATTTATTCAAATGATTCACAAGATTTACATTATTTTGCATGCGTGTTACCAATCAGAGACTACGATTTACACATCTTGAATACATTCAAGTAAACAAATGGTAATTTCATATGTACCTACTACATAATGCATTGCATAGGGAGAAAAATTTTTATTCAGCCAGGCCTGGAATGAAATCAAAATATAAAGCTACCTGCATAGTCGTATGTACGATATAATAACGTATTGACAATATTCAGTAACAATTCAATTCAAACTTAACACGGCGAAAACATCATACAGGATATTGTAGTAATCTCTGGTAAATGTACTACCTAATTGAGCAAAATATATCGAACTTTTTTTTTCGTGATTTCAATTCTGCATGGTAAAAGTAGTTTTTATAGATGAGCTATAGAATTTTCGTAGACTTATGAATCCTATGATAATAAATCAGTGAATGAATTGGAGTTTACCTTTGATACAGATCAAATTACCAATTCGATAAAATCACCATCAAATTAACAAAAAAATAATGTCTCACGACTAAAGGGATGTCAAAGGTGTTCCCAAGTGTGGACTGTGACTTCCATTTCATAATTCTCACTTGGAAACACTACTGACACCTCCTCGGGGATTCATGTGCACTGTTGCACCCGCATTTCACTGACGATTACTACGTGTATGAAATTGAATTTACGTAAATGTTGAAAAAATAACTCTTCTTCGTTTAGAAATAAGGAAAGATAAATTTGGGAAAACTATTTTTTGTATGTATTAAGGAAACTCACAGCTGATCTTAACTAAACACGCAATTATAAGAATAAAATGTACATATTTTCAGCCAATAACAAGTTTTAACAATTATAATAATTTTTAAGTAAACAAAGTATTGACAGATTTTAAAGGAGTACACAAAAACTAATTCAACGCGGGTGAAAGGTGCTCGACTGTGGAGGTACCACCATCTTACTCGCAAATCCCCCCGAAGTTATTCGGGGGAGAGTAAGAGGACAGCTCTCAGGCAAAAAAACCAGGCGGCCCACCATTGCCTGGGACCGATGGATGGCGGTATATCCATCCCCAATTGCCGGGCCTTATATAAATCAGACTGGTGACGGGCAGCGGCGTCACTGGTGCAAGGGTTTCGGCACCGCGCTCACCAACCCGCCTGCCCAGCGTGTGTGAGTATGGGCATTTCTTCCAGGAGGACCGCCAAGAGTGGCGAAATCCTGGAAAGGCCTATGTCCAGCAGTGGACGAAACAGGCTGATGATGGATGGATGGAAACAAAGTATATACAGTGTAAAGAAAAAATACGTAAGTACACTATTATTATGCTATACTTACCAAAATATAATAGAATGAATAAAAAGCTTAAGAAAAGAAAGACAGCATACTTTGGTCACATTTATCGTCAGGAGAAGTATAACATTTTGAAAAACATCAATGAGGGAAAAATGGACGGAAACGGGGCAGGGGGAGAAGGTGGGTAACATGGAGGGACAACATAAAGGTTTGGACCGACGTTAAAGACACTGCCAGTCTCTGCAGACTGGCACAGAACAGAGAAGAGTTCCGTGTGGTGGTCGCTGACATCCGCTAGGATATGGCACACCCGGAAGAACACCAAAATATAACTAAACTTCTGTGTAAGATATAAGGAGACCTTGTCGAAGAAACTTTTTATAATTACTAATCTAAAAAGAAAAAGGCCTTACCCGATGTTTAAAAGGAAACCGACTACAACAAACAGAAGGCAATGCAATCAAAAAGTCGACCTTCCACTTACAACACAATGCGTCAAATATTGTAAAGCAAAATACTCCTAATCGATTTCAAAGTACAATTGAAGTTATTCAACGCCTATTGGTTCCCAGACACAAAGCTCTGCTTCTTACTTCGTACCTATCCATTATTCGGTCCTCACGCATAGCTGCAAGCGAACCTACAAGTATAGGGCAGGTATTTAATACGATCTAGTTAGTGTTTGTTTATTTAGATCTAGCGAGTTGATAATACTGCCTGTTATTCGAATCAGAAGACGTTTGTTCATAACGTACTATGCACGATGTCCTAAGACATAAACATGACTCATTACAAGAACCAGTCGGATTTACGTAATCCGACATTGAATGCAAATTATGTGCAGCAGTCAATCAAATATACGCATACTACATTCCATTCGTCCGTAAGCAATCTACCAGCTACGTAAGTACTGCGTTGAGGTCACAAACGGAGGTCGACAGCCAGCAGTCGGATGATTCCGAAGACAATATATCCTATAGTCATTAAACCGCTTCAAGGCAAGCATGTCAATCAGGTCATTGGCCAAATTGAAAGTCCGCACCCCAACCAATTTATAATGTTTGTAAACTCAGCAGTATCCATATCAAATTGGCCCTTCGCAACTAGGTCGTTAGTTACACACACACGACGTGATGTACAAGCGAACATTTGTATAGCGGTCAATGTAACTTCAAGTACGTTTGCCGCTGTGGTCGTGAGATCGCAGACTTCGCTCAGCCCTTGAAGAGCAGGGATAATGGGCTTAAAGAGATCGGCTCCTTCAGCAGTTACATGATAGTAAAGTTACTTAAAAAGAGACGAACGAGCCAAGAGACTTTGTAGCGTAAAATAAGGGTAGAGGGTTGAAAGTTGGATGATGTATGATCAGGATGGTGTATAGTCCACGGGCGATGTTGGACGAACTCTGCAACTGAATAGATGTGGGCGGAAACAAACAATCACGATCCGTTTACTGGACATCTCGCGGCTTTCAATTCAATGGAGAGGAATCAAATCAACTGCTTTTATTTTAACCTGACGGCTATGCGTGTTTTGTTTCAATATGTTACCATCAGGGCGCGTTTGTTTCCGCATAGACTTTATGAAGATGATAGAGGGTTCTATACCTTGGAAATAAAAGCCTAGTAAACGAAGGAACGAGAGAGAAGTTTTAACAAAATATTGCAATCGAGGTTTCTGAAGAGGTAATCTTAGAGGTTCATTAATTTATTGTTGTGCTGATTGTAATTATTCCTTTATCCTAAGAACTATAGCGATAATAAACCGTGAAGTGGCATCGTATGTTGACTTCGTTTTCTTTGTTTAGCTACTATTTTGTTATTGTTGTCGCGACATTAACAAATTTATCATCAAATCTGTTCATTGACCTTTCTGATTATTTTGTTAAAAAATTATTTATTATAAACTGTGCAAAACTTACCTAATTAGGGTGATCTCCTAAAACATTTGGCTTTTGTTTTTTTTCAACAAACAAAAATGTGACTTTAGTATTTTTCAGAAAGAGTGTGATGTGATAATGTTTTAGGTCTGTCGACTATCTGCAGTGATGGCGAAATCCGTTTAGTTGAAATTGATAAGTTATCGAATGCGTCACCTGGCTCTGAACAACAATCGCTTGTATCATTGTTATGATAATGATAACTATCGATAACACAAACAGTGTATAAGTGTTCTTCTCTAAGTCTAGCCTTTTTTATTTATGAACAAAGCAGGCTAGCCCTAGAATTTTTACTTTATTTTGGTAGACTTCTCTGGAAAATTATTATTTAGAGTTTACTAAAATGCAACTATCAACCGTGAAACAGTATGACTTCATGCAGCTAGCATTGTTTCATCCTAAAAACTGGTTTCTTAATTATCTCTCGGCAAGGCATTGCATACGATGTCATCAGCATCATAATGTTACCGCAGACACAGAAGAAATAATACGCAGTGTACAAATTTATACATACACACGGTTTCTAGCACATTTATTACTCACAGATGGGAAGAATCAATGAGAATGCACTACTACGAGAAGATCAACGAACCGAGCAGACATGACCGTCAAAGACGACGAAAAACAGACTCTCTGCTACAAAAACCTTTGCCTCAAAGGACGTTTATGTATGTACATAGCTGCAGCCCACACCAGCGTACTATGAGTGACGTAATACGACACACTTGCTTCCATAACCGTACATATGATGAAGAGGACCTTATTTCCATCTGTTTAGGAGCTATATTACTTAGTGACAGATGCAAAAATAAGTCTGTCCTGAAGATTAGAATAACCGCGTGTCTGTCTGTCCCGCTGCATATGGAATAACGAGGTGTTTCCCTCCAAACGGGACGCACGAGAAATTATATTTAGGTATAAAGAGGAGGCATGCTTTTGGATTTTAATGCTCACCAAACTTTTGAGATTAAAAGGGATATTCAGTAAGATTGTTTTTATTATGAAAGATCCCTTAAATATAAATATTGTACTACACAATGTTCTTAACAAGGAAAAGTTACAAATTCCGTCGTACTTACACAAAAAGGAATTACAAAACAGACCATTACTTGACAAGTAAACCTTATACCAAGAAAATATATTTGTAATAAATATAACACAACAGATACTCATATATTAATAAATAAATGACGGATTTTTTAAGCAAATTAAATTTCCTTACTCTACTTCAGATTTTGTGGAGATACCTCCAGAGTTAATGGTTTCTCACAGTTTTGTAAGGGCTAGCAGTTCAGTCAAGCGATCGTTCAGATAATCATGTACAGTGGAGCCCACATCAAGCTATACACATTGAGTATAAGCTGACCTCTCATTCAACGGGAAGCCTATACAATGAGAGGTCAGCTTATACTGAAAGTGTTTAGCTTGATGTGGGCTCCACTGTACATAAAACAGTTCCATAACTGACTGAGCACCAAAACAACACACATCCTAAGCCGCTGAAGATAGAAACATTAAATTTGGAAATAATGTCCCTTATGAGCCCGGTCCGCGACGACGACAACTTTGATGACAAACAATATGTAAAATATATATTTCTGCCCTTCATCGCGATGTTTTTGGAAAAACTAGGGACATACAACACTTCATATTGGACGTCTAAATGAAGGCCTAGAATTTATTTGATTGAATTGTTTCTCTTTTGTGAGTTATTTTATTACTTACGAATCTTTATTAATAATATCTAAGTATCAAAATAACGCACAACGGAGAAACAATTCAATCAAATAAATTTTAGGTCTTAATATAGATGCCCAATATGGACTGGTGTGTGACCCTAATTATTACAAAAACATGGCGGCAATTACAAGAAAAAATATTAATACCTACAATGCTTCGCATCAAACAGACAAAAAATACGGAGCGGGTTCAGGCTTGCTCTTCTACATTTCAAGGCTTTTTGCCCAAATGCGGAGTCAACTACTCACTTGATCAATGTTAAACTCACACACATGTTTTTTCAGACCTTTATCTTTCTTTTCTAAAGACAGTTATCTAATTGGACACATTTCATTTGAAAGAGTTTATTTTAGAAAATGACGCCTTTTTAAGTGATAAATACGTTTTTTATCTGGGCGGCTTCAGTTCTATGTCTGAAATTACTGTAAGAAAACATAGTTTATTTTCAAATGTAAAGCTAGAAATACTTTTTCGTAAGAACCAGAAAAACCTCGAAATCACTCATTAAGGTCTTACAACATGGGCCAAGCCTTTAGGGGTGGAAACGCGTAAGGATTTTTTAAAATTTATCCGATAAGAGGGTGAAACCTTTTACATCCTAGTGTCAACTTTTGTGTCGAAAATGCATTCCCAACAGGTATTTCCATGGGCTGCTTATATCCGACATCCATGCCGACTGTCTCAGGAGTTTGCTAGTTAAATATGTGTAAGTCACCTTAAAAATTTCATTTGAGGGGGCATCCATAAATTACGTGACACATATTTGGCTGAATTTTTACCGCCCTCCCCTCCTCTGGTGACATCTTGGTGACATTCGTCTTAACCCCCTCCTCCCCCCCAATGTCACGTGATTTTCATCATGAGTGAAAGGCAAATTTTCCCATTATCCATTTAATATCTATTTCATTAAATTTTTACAATAAAATAATGAGTAAGTAAATAAATAATGTATGATTTGTTGAGCAAGTGAGGTAGGTAACTACCCTTCAATGTCATTGATTTTAAATTAATTATTATACTTTTTATTCAGCTAGGATTATGTGGTTGCCTCAGCAGGTACACATACCTAAATAATTAAAATAATAATACTGCATATTGTTACATAATGATATTGAATGCCTCAATGAATACCTCACTAAAAATTTGACTGTACCACCTATATAGTGTAATAATGATTGGGTATTTCCATGTGAAAAGTTACCCATAGACATTTTATTAAATTGTTATCTATGAGTTAATTTTGTAAGCAAATTCAGTCTACACATCCTAAACTTTCAAAATAAAGTGAAATCAAAAAGTTGACGAAACATTTTTCAAGATTTTACCCAGCTTAAAGTTAGTAGAAATGTTGGGGCACTAGTAAGACTCTCGATTTGAATCTGGGAACATTATTAAAAAAAGAAACTAGTTGTCATTGGCAGTTTGTTTTCAAGGAAATTTAACGAACTTTCACAATCTGGAATTATTTTGGGTAAGATTCTGCTGGTTTTTTGATTTTTATGCCTTTTTAATGAAACGCCCGTTACATAAAACATACAAAAGGTATTTTCAATTCAAATGTAATAAGTAATTTAGAAAACCAGTCCGATGAAAGTAGGGTTATAATCACAACTTTCTTGTTTCCGCAGCTTTTGTTTTATAATAATTTAGTTTAAAAAAGTTATAGCGTGTTAAACTTACGTAACATCCGTTAGGTAACGGGTGTTTCGTATGTCTGTTGTACATAACTTAAACTGCTTGGCTGGTTGAGCTGAAAATGTATACGTATATACATATAGAATTTGACGAAGATTCTGGTGAACATACATCATGTCAAAAAAGTTAACCTCAGATTTTTGTTTTACTTTTTCAATTATGATGATAATTTTTGTGACGTTGAGTTGTTTTGGCATTTTTAAACATGCAGCATCTGAATCAAGAATAGATGAACCAAGAGTTACTCACAGCTTTCTGGGATCTAATTAGGCAGGATGTTCAGGTGACCTTCCGGAAACCATTAATAGCGTAAAAAAGAAATTACATTATAGTGATGTATATAGTGATTTTGATGAAGAGTCTTCTGCTCCTAAGGGACCATCAGAGGATATCTCTACAGGTGTATTTGTCTTGGTAAAAAAATATTCCAGAAGGTCAAAAAAGTAATAAAAAGAATACCGGTATGTTGGTGTCTGCCAGACCTGTGTAAATGACGACGAAGGCGATGTTCGCGTCAAGTTTCTAAAATTGGTTTCTGGATCTGGTGATGGCGCGAAATTGTTCACTTGCGATGAAAAATACATTTTAGATGTTTTATTTGAAGAAGTTGCCTAATTTTTCAATAATAACCAAAGGCGACAGAACATGTTTTCTGTTCTTAAAACTTCGTTTGGTTTGTTTTTGCGTACAAACTCAGTTACGATCATACTATGTAATACGATCAATAAATGGTTGTTCAGTTGACAATATAAAAAAAAATATTGCTGGCAACACTGAAACTGCTTTTGGGTAAATCATAACTGGATTTGTATGTGTTTTGCATGGTTTTTTAAATTACAATTACCAAAGGTCCCTTTCCAGTAAAAAAAGTCTTATCCATACTAATGTATCAATTAGCAGCAGGAAAATCCGATCTCTGATTATGATCAAACAAACATAAGTACAATGTGAGCAAGTTAACTGTTTATTTAGAGGTACTAAAGAAAATACATGTTTTCAAATTAATTTTGTAGACTTTTTCATATATGTCTGGAGAGCCGTTAAGGGTAGGCAAAACAACGAAACTCCCGTTACGCATGGTTTTGATTTAATATCCTCCCAATTGATTTTATTAAATATTACATTGCAGTGCTGTAAAAGATAATGCGTAAAATGGGGTCCTTTGAGCTTCTGTAAGGATTTGTTTTCTATAAAATATTGCTAAATTTGCTCCATAAAGGTGTACGAATGGTAACACCCGTTACATGGAATGACCCAATTGATACATGGCTTAACACTATTTTAATAAGGCTACACACTATTTGTTTGTACAGTACAGACATATTGGCACTTAAAAGGCAGATGGGGGTAGGTCAAAAACCTAACTTTACAGGAGAGCCTATAAAGTTGAAAAGCTTGAAAAATACTAATAATTTTTTTTGTTCCATATCTAATTTTAAAATGTTAATGTTATAAATTTATATTTAAAGATGTCATATATATTTGGAATATGCCAGTTGAATAGCTATTAGTTAATGAGAAAGTTGCCTAAAACAACTTCAGGCTATTATTATAAGCACACAAAAATCAGCCAGTTTTGTTTGTCTTTCTGCCTTTCAAGGGTTTAAATTATAGAAGGTTTTATGTACTACTAAGTAGGTGAACTTCCAAAGAACCATCATGTACATTGGGCACTCGATTCTATAGAAGCGGGTTAGGGTGTAGATAAGAGGGCATTGAGGACAAATAGAGATGCCAGCCCGGGAGGCCAAGCTAAACATATTTTCCTCTTTTTGACACCATGATCTGTAAATGGTTACCATACATCAGTTCAAGAGCATAGGCAGTAGTGAATAGGTTAGGGTCTGCATACCTGGAACTTCTCAAAATGCTCCCGTTCAGCGTCCAGACTGTTCTTCTTCAGCTGAAGAACGCGAGGCAAGGATAAGGACGCCATAAAGTAAACACATGCAAAAACTGAGAAGTAAACTATCACACAATTTTTGTTGAAGAGGGGCGGACAGATTTAGTCAGTTAGTCACAGACTGCTTTGAAATGAAGTCCTGATTTGGCTCACACACAATTTCATTCAAGAATTAGAAAAAAACTGTACACCTTTTGGATTGGAATAGAAACAAACCCACACTCGCATGCACAAGCACACGTCAATCAAGCTTTGAAAAACATGAATGAACCACAGATCAAATAAAGAATGAACGAAAAAGAATGACAGCAGCAGTGTCGCCAGTAGTGGTCTACAAATTAGTATGTCTCGATCCCAGAAATAGTACGAAAATCGTTGTAAAAGTACGCAATTTTTTATCCGTTAAAAATATATATGTGAATAATGCTTGTTAATAAACACGTGCACGTACAGTGGAGACCGCATCAAGTTAGACACTTCGGACTTTGTACCTATCTTATATTCTTCTCTGTAGGGGCTAATGTCGTACTGCAAGTGTATAGTTTGATGTTGTCTCCACTGTACAGTGGAGCCCACATCAAGCTAAACACTTTCAGTATAAGCTGACCTCTCATTGTATAGGCTTCCTGTATGTACATACGACGAACTACAAAATAGTACCATTTTCGTACTAAAAATAAAAAGTACGATCTGGCAACGCTGGAAATGACAGTCTGTCTGACTAACAGACTGACTGACCAGTGCTGCCAGATGAGAAAATTTAGAATGCGTTAGAGGTGCTTCAAAAACGCGGATTTTTAACAAAATAAGCAGAATATATTGTTTCCACATTTACAGCGATTTTTCTCTCTCAAGGTTTAATTGCATTATTCTCGACGGGATGTGCATAACAAAAATATATTTCTTGCACGGAGGAGGAAACTGATAGTTCATGCTAGTGGAAAATGCGCTTTTAACTCCTATGATGCATGAGCTATTTCACATTGCAACATTCAAAAGTTTGCGACAATGTCTTTACTGACAGTAACAAACGGAATAATGAACTAAAATTGAATATTAACAATGAAGTTTTTACAGGAGATAAAGAAGTTGCGAAGGCCTTTGAACAATTATTTACTGACATTCCTTCCTTGACAACTAAAGGCTTAAATTCAAGTCCAAGACTTGCACAGGATCTTTTGAGTGATCACGTGCCTCAGTGCCATTCTGTATTTGCTTTTAAGCATATTAATTCACAAACTATCATTAAAGCATTTAAATCTCTTAACTTTAAAAAACCGAAGACTTATGGGGCCTATCTGTTAAAGTTGTAAACTGTATTATTGATTTAATAGCTCCATATTTAGCTTTAATCTTTAATAAATGTGTAGATGATGGTGTCTTTCCTGATTTAATGAAGTTGAGTAAATTGATCCCTCTTTTTAAATCAGGCGACAATGAAGACCCTTCCAACTATAGACCGGTCTCAGTTTTACCAGTATTTAGTAATATTTTCGAAAAAATGGTTTTTATTCAATTACTATCTCATTTTAACTTAAATAAGTTGTTTCAATTGTGAACAATGTGGATTCTCTAAAGGGAGGTCAACCACTGATGCAGGAGTTGCTTTAGTCAAGCACATATTTGACGCTTGGGAAGCAAAGCAGGATGCGTTCGGTGTATTTTGTGACCTCTCAAAAGCTTTTGATTGCGTTAATCATGAAACACTTTTATGTAAATTAGATCACTATGGAGTTAAGGGTAAATCTTTGGCGTTATTTAAGTCATACCTTAGTGACCAGATTCAAAAGATAGACATTAATGGAGTAAAGTCATCTGAAGCATTAGTTTAAATGGGTTTTCCGCAGGGATTCATATTGGGGCCCCTATTATTTTTAATATACATAAATGACCTTCCTTACTTAGTTAGAGACTTATCTGAGATCGTTCTATTCGCAGATGACACGTCACTTATTTTTAATGTGAATCGACATAACGATATTCTTGATGACGCGAATTCAACTCTCTCTCTGATTCTTGATTGGTTCACTGCAAATAATTTAGTTCTAAATGCAAAAAGACGAAATGTATAAAGTTTACCTTACCAAATGTAATTCAAGTAGATGTCAGTGTATATTTGCAAGGGTCCAAGCTGGAGCTAGTTAACGAAACTAAGTTTTGGGGTATTACTATAGACTCTCGTCTTCAGTGGGGTCCCTACATAGAAGCTCTCTGTGGTAGACTTAGTTCAGCCGCATACGCTGTTAGACGCATAAGGCAGATTACTGATGAAGATACTGCTAGATTAGTAAATTTCAGTTATTTTCACAGCATTATGTCATATGGCATAATGTTGTGGGGTAGAGCCGTGGATATAGAAGCAGTCTTTGTCTTGCAAAAGAGAGCAATTCGGTCTATTTATAACATGAAGTACCGAGAATCATTAAGAGAAAAGTTTAAAGAAATTAATATATTACGGTCGCATGTGAATTTATTTATCAAGTTATTAGATAATTTTAAACTATATATTAAGCAGGGACTACTTAAGAAAGCTTATTTTAAAATCAATGATTATTTGGACGATAATGAAGCATGGTGTAATAAATAATAATAATCTTATTCAAAATTGTAATTCATAATTAGCGTATTTTAATACTGTATGATTCCTCTAAAGGCTTAAAATTAATTAATATGTAAACTTACTTTGTTAAAGGTAGTAGACAATATGAGACGGGTTGACTAAGATATTTTTTTTTCTCGTGACTAATTCCTACAGTCTTATATTTTTTTATGCCTTTACTTGAGTAGGTATGTATATGATTTTGTATCATATGTTTTATTTTGAAAAAAGGAATGTATGCTAAGTTTCTTGCCCTTCTTCTTAGCAATACTAATCGAATGGTGCGGATGGTCAGGCATTATGTATATATAATATTTTTATTCCTATATTGCTCTATTTTATGCAGGAGTATAACTTTATTACATTTTAGTAGCCCAACCTTAATATTTTTTGTATGTATTTCCCTTTTTTATTTATGAACTTATTTCTTCATTGCATTATGTATATATGATATTTTTATTCCTAGATTCCTCTATTTTATGCAGGTGTATATTTTATTTCCCGTATTATTATATATTTTTTTATATTCTAAAGATATATTATATTGTTATAATTAACTTTGACTTCTAGAAAGTATACTTTAAGTATCTATTTTGCAAAAATAAATATTTTGATTTGATTTGATTTGATGCATCATAGGAATTAAAAGCGCATTTCCCACTATCACGAACTGTCAGTTTCCTCCTTCGTGCAAAAAAATATGTATAACTTTAGTGCGTCAGTGTAACCGCCATAACTGAGAAAAAAACGGGTTGTTGTAGGAGATCCGAAAAAAAGCAGGAAACGCGTAGGTTAAGAGCGGAAGGCGGATCCATTGTCAAAAAAGCGGAGAAAAAGCTGAGAAGCGGTGTATCTGGCAACGCTGTGACTGGCTGACAGAACTGATTGAACGAACGAATCGCAAATTTTTTAATTAATGTTACTATTTACCTATTTATTTTAGTTACCATTTCTTTGCTTGGTTGTGCGATTTGAAAATCTATCGATCCGTTCAAGTTGCGACGAGGTTGCTGCGACCTACGATGTTAGATAGTTGCACTTATATATTGGATGTATGCCTGTAGGTTATGGAGTAATTTTTCGTTTCTTTTAACGTATCATATAATTTCTACCCACCATTATTTCACGACGCACAAAATTTCCCCGCACCCGCACAACATAGCATTCTAGATAAATACCTCATAAATACCCAGTAAAATAACTCTAAGGAAAGTTTTCCTTGATTCCCGCTTTTAAAAGTTTGAGAACCGTCAATAGTATGATAACGTCATCAAGGCCCATCATAAATCGGCGAAGAGCATGTATACCGAGTGCCTAACGTCGAAAACATAATAGGTATCCGCTTATCTAGGGCTTAGACCATTTAACATGGTCTAAGATCTAGGGATACGTTCGCACTTGAAATGACGTCACAATTCGTAAATAGTTCAATGCCCATTAAAAACTATTTTGGAAGTTAATTCTTTATCTGTTTTTGGTGAATAGCAGCCATAAATGGCAACCGACACTGAATTACATACGAGTAATAGCCCCGGCCCCCGCAGATCGGCTTTACGTGCTTTACTGAGTTTACTGTCATATTTTAACGGTCGGTCGGTGTTGCAACCGCGACCGACGACGCAAATAATTTATTTTTGAAAACCAAACCCAGTGTAAGTTTTTGAATGGCTATCGGTTGGAACGGAACGGGATTTTCGAAGTTCATGAACGTGAATTTTGTGTTTGACTGTGACTGCGATTATTTTATTTTGCGATTTCGAATTCGGGATTGAATTATAGCTAGGTGGTTTTTGTTAAGAACTAAATTAAAAGCATAATTATTAGCTTTATTACTAAAACCTAAAACACAATGGAATTTCTAGAATACAACGATGTATCGGCTGAAATCAAAGGCACCATGGTTAGTATACTGGATCACTCCAAAATTGATAAAAACAATTCACAACCAACATTATTTTTGTAATTTTCTTTAGGTTCCTGGTAGGCTAAAGATGACAGACCAAAATATTATCTTCAAAAATAGCAAAACCGGCAAAGTAGAACAAATATCTGCCAATGATATCGACTTGGTAAACTTTCAAAAGTTCATCGGATCCTGGGGTCTGAGAATATTTATGAAAAATGGGACTCTTCACCGCTACGGAGGCTTTAAAGAAGGGGTAAGTAATTGTGCAATATTTATTGCCATTTAAATTTTTATATTATACAACAAAATCACATTTGCCATGTGTGCTATAACCTTGTCTAAAAAATAGAGAATCACCTATACATTTGTATGTAATTTTCTTTTTCAGCTGCATTGCATTTAAGTTGTAAAAGGTCTCCTATGAGATAAGGCCTCATTACTCATTAGCACTGCATAAAATCTTCTTACGAGAAATTGTAATTTGTTTACAAGAGGAACCAGAATATTTAATACAAAATAAATTACACTGTTGCATGGCTGGAAAAAACAAGGCCTGCTCCTTAGGGTTGCATTCCAAAACTTATGTTCACTTCAATTTGAACACTGACAATAGGATAGCATATGCATTTTTGCATGTATGTAAATGAGTGAGGAAGAGAACTTATATGGCTACACTGAGATTGTTGAATATTTAAAATGTGCTTTGCTCAACGAGACGTCATTGTATGAGCTTGTGTTATCAGACACACATACACATTGATTTCCAAAGACAATGCATGATGACGTCGCCTTGTGCTCTCCAAAATCAGCGAAGAGCATACCTTTGTTTTTTTATACTATGCACTGTTGCTAATGAGTATCGAGAAACAAACCCATGGTAGTCCTACAGGCCTATTATTTCTTGAGTTACCTATATTACTCTGAAAGTAATGGTTTTCATAAACATGAGCAACAATGGCGAGCATAGAACTTTTTGCTGAAAAAGCAAAGAGAAGGTCAAGTTTGACAGTAAAATTAACATGAAAAAAAGCAAAAAACATGAGAAAAATCTTTTTGCACAAAATCATGTACCTTAGGGTAGGCAGTGCCTGTCCTGGCGTCATATAATGATTTTTCTAAGTTACATTTAAATTTTTGTATATTTTTTTATAATTTTTTGATTGTCAAACTTCACTGGCCACTGTTGCTCATGTTTATGAAAACCATTACTTTCAGAGTAATATAGGTAACTCAAGAAATAATAGGCCATGTATGTAGGCCATTACTGATGGGCAATGTTTTGCAAACGTAACCAAACCTTGGACCTAAACTTGTTAAGCACAAATAGTCAATCTAAACTTAGGGTAAAAGAAGCTTGATGTTGTGTTAAGAGGTTAAGGGTGGTCAGCATGAGCTCAGCAACTCATTTATGGGAAGGACCAAATGTAATGCTATTTCATTTTGCTATTACAAGCATGTTTGAACTTGTAAACAGTTGCACAGATTTCATTGCAGGAATAATTTGCCAATTCTGTAAAGGTTCATAACATATATTATTCCATCCATCCATCCATCAGCCTGTTTCGTCCACTGCTGGACATAGGCCTTTCCAGGATTTTGACATTCTTGGCGGTCCTCCTGGAAGAAATGCCCATACTCACACACGATGGGCAGGCGGGTTGGTGAGCGCGGTGCCGAAACCTTTGCACCAGTGACGCCGCTGCCCGTCACCAGTCTGTTTTATAGAAGCCCCGGCAATTGGGGATGGATATACCGCCATCCATCGGTCCCAGGCAATGGTGGGCCGCCTGTTTTTTTGCCTGAGAGCTATTCTCTTACTCTCCCCCGAATAACTTCAGGAGGATTTGCGAGTAAGATGGTTGTACCTCCACAGTCGAGCCCGGCATCAGCTCTACCACCTCTCAGTTATATATTACATATTATTGGTTAAAATTAATCTAGATAACACTTTCACTGCAAAAGATGCTTTTTTTTAAAGATATGATTCCTGAGTTTTTGTTCTAATTTGGCTTGGATCTAGATAATATCAATGGACTCAGCCTAAAATATAATAAAAACATTCCATAGACACCTTACAATTTTGTTGTGCATGATGATGATACTCCTCAAGTTGTATTATTAAGAGCTTAAAAATCAACACACTAATATTCCATTGTTTATTTCAGGAGCAAGATAAAGTGGCAAAGTTCTTCAAAACAAACTACAGTAAGGATATGTTGGAGAAAGAACTGTCTCTCAAGGGCTGGAACTGGGGCACGGCGAAGTTCAATGGAGCCGTACTAAGCTACAATGTTGGCTCCAATACAGCCTTTGAGATCCCATTGCACTACGTCTCACAGTGCAACACTGGCAAAAATGAGGTTACGCTGGAATTTCATCAGGTAAAGGTTTTCTTTGTAGCTGGACTACAGATAATCTGACATGCAATATTGATTTTTGCATAATGTTGCGTAAGATAGGGCTTATCAAATAATACATGGTTGAAAGTACTAACTTATTTTCAGTAATTTTTTTATATATAAAACTAATTTTATTATTACTTATATTTATTGCATAAACAACCAACTCTTTTAACTCTTCCACTTATCAACTCTAACATTGGGACATAAATTATTTCTAAAACATTAAATCAATAGACCATGAGGGCATAGTTGGTTACCTTATCCCATTGAACACCAGCATGACACAGTCACTGTTGGAAGCAGTATAAAAAGCAACTCTTAAAAACCTTGCCAACCTTGGTGAAACCTGGCAGGTTGCGTACTGTACAGTCACAAAGAAATAATGGATCTTTATTCATATCAAAATATCTTATAACTGTGTTCATACGATAATGTATAGCTAAAAAAACATTTTCAGCCAAAAGTCGGACTAATTTTATGGTAGCAAATGGGGGTAGATTTAAATTCATTGAGTACCAGCATGCAAGGAACGTTATATTGTGGCCTTGACCAATCGATTAGGAAATCCCCTAGTCTGACATAATTCGGCCTGACCGTTTTTTCTGTCAGGACAATTTTTATTCATGTCTGTACACAGCCTGCCAGGTTTTGCCAAGGTTGGCCAGCTTTTTTAAGAGTCACTTTTTGTCCTTCTTTCCATCGCTGCCTACTATGCCCTCATGGTCATGGCAAGTTAACTATTGTATGACTTATGGTTAACAGACCTTAATTTAGAACAATCTTTGCCCATATTGCTTCGCCAACATTCTGTTTTATTCATTTTAACTTTCATTCTTATCAGAATGATGACACTCCAGTCTCCCTAATGGAGATGCGGTTCCACATCCCGACAAGTGAGCTGGCAGGTGACATGGATGCAGTGGAGGCATTCCACCAGCAGGTCATGAACAAGGCCAGTGTCATCTCTGTGTCTGGGGACGCTATCGCCATCTTCAGGGAGTTGCAGTGTCTTACACCTCGGTATTTCTTTTAACATCTCATTGCCTAATCCTCTGAATGTGTAAAATCCTACTAATATTATAAATGCGAAAGTTTGTGCGTGTGTGTATGTTTGTTACTCTTTCACGCTGAAACGGCTGAACGGATTTGGATGAAATTAAGAATGGATATAGCGTATACCCCAACCTAACACATAGGTTTTTTATCCCGGAAAAAAGCATGTCGTTAAACCGAATAACACGCGGGCGGAGCCGCGGGCAAAAGCTAGTAGTCTATATTCTTAATGAATTTTGCTTCAAACCATTTTATGACATACTCTTTACTTTAGTATAGGTATTGGAGTTTATTTATGATATGATAATTTCACTAAACATAGCATCAATAAAAACAAAAAGTCTTAAAAATAAACTTATGTATATAAATAGATGTAATAAAATTAATAGACACTATCACCTCTCATAAACAACAGACACACAGTCTCTAAGAAAAGTTGGTCAGAAAACGTCCGAACGTGTGACGTGCTTAGTAGCAAAAATGCTTCAACCAAATTAAGACGTTATGTCGTTAACATAAGATGCAATGTCAGCTGTACGAAATCGTCATTCGATTTTGTCACCCCATAGCAGTGACAAATTTAATCGCGGACACTTTTTGAGCGAGATTGTGAGTCTAGTTGTTTATGAGAGGACAATGACACTAGCTCTTGAGAAGAACTTTACCCACTCCAATAGACTAAACAGATATCCAACGAGAAACATAGTACAGAAATATATTCGAATATGGTATCCATCTGTTTCCAGTGGTCGCTACGACATCAAGGTGTTCCAGACATTCTTCCAGCTTCACGGAAAAACATTTGATTACAAGATCCCCATGTCTACTGTGCTAAGACTATTCCTGCTGCCACACAAGGTATTCACATTTAATATAATTATTTAACCTTTGTAGCAAACCATCTGTGATGTTAAATAATCCTGCCACCCCATCATATCTCAAAGCTCGCTTTCAGTTTCTTCATGGTACTCATGACCGTATCTTACGGTCCTCTCAAAATCTACTCCTGGCTACCCCAATACATTCATCGACCTTCTATGACAATTCCTTTTCAGTACAAGCCGTCCGTTTGTGGAATGATCTTCCTCTATCTATAAGAAGAGCACCTTCCCTACCAGTCTTTAAGAGACTGGTAAAAGAACACTACCTCTCACTCTGACCACTGAACTATCTACATTCCTCTTAAAGTTTATTTATTATTTATGTAATATATGTATGTATGTATATATTTATTCATTCATGTTATTTATCTATAATACATAATTTTTTTTTTTTTAAATTTATTAATGTAGATTTTGTATAGTATATTTAAATATTATTTTAAAATTAGTGCACCGCCTATTCATCAATCTCCTTTTAAACCAGATTCTACCCAAAGGTTGTCTGGAAGAGATCGCTATAAGCGATAAGGCCGCCTGATTGTACCTACGTTATTTGGCTATTGTAATTTATATTATTTTTGTTTCCTTCTTTGTGGTGTGCAAATAAAGTTATATTGTATTGTATTGTATTGTATTGTATGTGATCGGTTTACCATGAGTTTTGGTCACGATACACGTTACCGACTGCGTAATAGTACATTATGTTACAAGTGAGCTGCGTTAAACATTACAGTCGAGGCGGGATTGCAGGCCGAGCCGAAGGCGAGGCCGTAATGGAGCCGAGAGTGTAATGTCTAATGCTCACTCGTTTCATTCGACATTTTTCAACACACATGCGAGGAAAAATAATAAAATTTCACTGTCTTTTTTTTCCACATAATCGAAACCACAGCTGACTGAACAGAACTGACAATTTTCTTTGAAAAATAGCGGCGGAGATTTTGTTTTTTTGCGCAGATGGAAATAGAGGCACTGACGCATTCGCCAAACAGCCAAATATTAAATATTAACAAAATGAATATGTTTGTATTTACAACAAAAATTTGACTTAATTTGTTAATAAAAATAAATAATTTGATGAAATTAAATGATTATTTATTATGTTTTAACTGAGACAGTCTATTTATTCGCAAAAACTTTACTATTTCTGAAGACATCAAAACATTGCTAAGATTTAAAAAAAAAACTGTAGTGTAAAAAACACTAGTGCGATAATGTAAAGTAAAAAACACGCGTGTTTAATATGCTGCTTTATGAGCCTAAGAACGCTGCAATAAGGGCCACTTTATATGCAAGTGTGTTGAAAAGTATTTTGTATGAGAAATTGTGGTTCCTGTAGTAAGCCGCTAGGGGAGCTGCACAATTTCTCATCTAAATATTTTACTTGGTCGTTAACGTGTATCCTGACCTAACCTCACGGTAGGCCTAATGTACTTGACTGAGGCGAAGCTATAACTGAACTGACAAAATCTAAATAGCCATTATATCCACTGACTGTAGGCATAGCCTGCTTCCTTCTTATGCTAACTACGGCATGGGCGTAGCCAGAGGGAGGGTTTTGGGGGTTCAAACGCCCCCGAAATGTTTTGAAAAAAATATATAACAAACTATGATAAACTACAGAATTTTTTAATTTGGATCGAGAACTTTATCTAAACAAATACCGTAACAAGGTCTAAAATTAGACTTAGATCCGATTTAATCAATAAATTATGCAAAAAAACAAGTTGAAAGTTAATAAAATTAGTATTATACAAACAAATGTGTTCCGTATTATTTTATATAACTTTAGGTACTATAATTGTAAATATTTATTTGCCATACCTGTGTCCAAGCCTAAGGACGCTGAGAAACTACTTGAGCAACTCAACAAGTGAAAACAGACTGAACGGCTTAGCTCTGATGAATATACACTATGGAGCAGAAATTGACGCAGATGAAATAGTTTATATATTTAAAAAGAAACACAGAAGAATCATTGTCTAATGCGTTTTTAAATATTAATGTAATATTATGTACTTTTTTGTCGTTTTATTTTCTTAACCCCCCCCCCCCCCGATACTAAAACCTGGCTACGCCAATGAACTACGGTCATTTTTCTTCTACCTAGTCTAAGAAATGTGTAATTTTTCTGAAAGAATTAAACTGTAAAAGATTAAGTAAAACCTTCAAGTACATTCCCTATTTTAATCAGATTACCTCAAAGAATTCCATTGTACGCCATTCTTTTCTAATGAAATAAAATGTCTTTGTTTTTTCCGTCTCGTTTAACTTGTGCAATCCCACGCAACGACTGACATAAGCCATGCCGATTCGGTGTGACACAACTTATTTGACACGACTGACCTTATTTCAAGCTTCCTGTCTTCGTCTTTTCAATACGGAACGAATAACACATAATACTTATCAACACACGTGGGATGCAAAGGTGTAGGGGCTAGGCACTAGCGTCAGCGTTTCAATATACGCCCCTCGCCCCTCCGGTCAATCGTCTCTCGGTACTCTTACCGTATACTTGTGTCGTTCGTAAATAAATGGTTCCGCCGTATTCAAGCCTTTCGATATTCCATCCTAAATAAATAAACTTTATAATAGAAGTATCAGACCAGATTTCTATAAAGGGTTAATAATACTAGCTAGATTATGATGACAAGCACAATAAAGTAGCATCTCAACTGACCATGACCAAATGCTTTGAAATATATATCAAATATAAATTATATTGGTTTTAGGACACGAGACAGATGTTCTTCGTGGTGTCGCTGGACCCGCCCATCAAGCAGGGCCAGACTCGGTACCACTACCTGGTGCTGCTGTTCGGGGTCGAGGAGGAGACTAGCCTCGAGCTGCCCTTCACTGAGTGAGTGCTACAAGTTACGGCTTATGAGGGATCTGAACACTTCCAGGGTGGATTCAGGGAAGGTCACTTGGTCTTGTTGATTATTATCAGTACATACTTGAAGTTATACACTTATAATAAAACTAGCTTTTACCCGCGGCTTTGCTCACGTGGAGGTGTCTTTTAATTGAATTTATTATAGATATAACAGTGTTCGGCTTGGTGGTTATTTTATCAACATCCCGCATAGCCTATGCTGACCAGGGTAACTACAATGATAATAAAGAAAACCGCATCCAAATCCGTACACACGCACAGATTTTTTAAATAATAAAGCTTACGTATTCCATTTTATTTAAAATTTCGCAAAAAAATCTTTCTTACTACTCTTTAGTATAGATAGTATAAATACTCAATAGTTTTATTTTATTCACTCAAAACTAATAAAAGTATTTAAATGGGGTTTATACTGTTAACAACTTTTCTTGTGAGGAATACGCATCAATATAACTAGTCCTCCATTGTAAGTACCACTAGATGGCGCCAGGTATACTAATTATGTATTGGCGGTCAGCGCATACGAAGTCGCGGGCAATAGCCAGTGCAACCTAAAATTTCACAAAATTTGTAAGTATATGTATAAATAAGACCTAACTAAGAGGCGGTCTTATTTAGTTCCCGAATCAGCGTCTGGACTACTTCAGAAAACTAAATGTATCAACTTTAATTGTATTATGAAGCTGGATGTAACCAATATCAATTTTGATGGTTATCAAGCCTTTCTCTTTTGTTACTACTTATTATTGCATGTTTGTGTACACTAGAGCAATCAGCAAACAGCTCAATGAGCTGTAATTCGAGTTAATGCATGGAAAATAATATTTTTTGATATAATTGAATTGAATATTTAATTATGTTTCTATTTCAGAGAAGAACTGAAGGAGAAATACGAAGGAAAGATCTCGAAAGAGCTTTCAGGTCCCACTTACGAAGTCTTGGCTAAAATCATGAAAGTTATCATCAATAGAAGAGTCACAGGCCCAGGAGACTTTTTGGGGTAAGTGTTTAAAGCTTTAATAACCTCTTAAGATCCAGAGACATTTCTTCCAAGAACTAAGCTCTGCCATAACTGGTAAAAAGGATTACCACTTACCAGAAACAAATATATTTTGATACTTGAATAAACCACAGACATACAGACTAAACCTAAGGATTAAATAGCGTTGGCAAGTTTCCATACAAAAACCAAGAGACATTTAAGCTACATGGTACGAAGAAACGTTTAAAAATGGGTTGTGTTGGCTGGTTTACGCGTAAAACATATTTGTTATTACCTAAACTAATATCTCGTATATATTTTTCTTGGAAACAAGCAATATTTATATCTAAAAGAGCCCGTAACTCACTGAGCTAAAATTGCTTCAAGTCGACTCTATGCGTTTATTATTAGTGTTTAGTCTGTGGAATAAACTGATTTCAGATTCATAAATAGCAACATCCATCCATCCATCCATCAGCCTGTTTCGTCCACTGCTGGACATAGGCCTTTCCAGGATTTCGCCACTCTTGTCGGTCCTCCTGGAAGAAATGCCCATACTCACACACGCTGGGCAGGCGGGTTGGTGAGCGCGGTGCCGAAACCCTTGCACCAGTGACGCCGCTGCCCGTCTGTCACCAGTCTGATTTATATAAGGCCCGACAATTGGGGATGGATATACCGCCATCCATCGGTCCCAGGCAATGGTGGGCCGCCTGGTTTTTTTGCCTGAGAGCTGTCCTCTTACTCTCCCCCAAATAACTTCGGGAGGATTTCCGAGTAAGATGGTGGTACCTCCACAGTCGAGCCCGGCAATAGCAACAAGTGCATCAAAATTCACAATTCCACTCTTATTCTGAAAATGGTTTTGTCCGCTTACTAGATCATTCAGTAACATTTCAAACTAAAAATATAACAAGAAGTATTTGCATTTTTTGAAAAATTTATGTTAACTCCGTAGACGAATTTGTCCCGGAATTGTCTACTGAGTGACCTCCTAGTAATGAAAATTACAATAATTATGAAACATTGTTTGTTTCGAAAGGCACTCAATGATCTCTTTATCTAATATTCTTGTATTTAACAAAAAAAGCTACGCGTTGGAGTTGCTTAGTTAAGAGAACTAGCAGAGTGGGTAAAAGTTGATTAGCCCGTATATCTAAGTATAACAGAAGAGTGGTGTATTCGCAGACACCACAAGACGCCGGCCATCGCGTGCTCGTACAAAGCGGCGGCGGGCTACCTATACCCGCTGGAGAAGGGGTTCATCTACGTGCACAAGCCGCCCGTACACATCCGCTTCGAGGAGATCGCCTCCGTAAACTTCGCTAGAGGAGGCGCTTCCAGCACCAAGTGAGATGATCATCTATCAGTGTTGCCCTATAAAACTTAAAACCAAATATTTTCCTGGTCACACTGAACAGGATTTTAAATTCTAAATATTTTTTGCTTGGTTATATTCTTTTATTTTTTATCTACATTCATATTGTAAAATTATGATTAGGAACTTAAAAATAGGGCATAATGTTTTTTTTTTTCACGGCGTCTCTAATGCGTATGTAATAAAATTTTAATTATAGTGGTGGCGCCATCTATAATTCTAGCCGCTTTATTATTTTTATGTTTTATCGCATGGTCTCCATTTTATTTCCTAAACCTAAGGCAATTGTTGCACTGTTTTACCGACGAGTGCTGCCACCTGATTGGCCGCGGACGTTCAGTCTTCGGAACTGCCCCGAGACACGTCACTTTACTTCTGGACGCTTATTAAGAAAGAAGCATTGTGGAACCACCGCACCGTTTATGGACTCCCGCTTATAGTTGAGCCCTTCGGTTATCAAGAAGAATTCACGAGTGTCGTTCTGGTGTCGATCCTCATATCATTTAGGTGTGTGAAGCCTCCCGGAGGTGGATAAAGGGACAATAAGGACTCGCAGTGATCGCTGTTACGAGACAAAGGCTAACGCGTGGCAGACTTCAGCATCTTCCAACGTCTAAGGTCAGTGCACGATTGCTTCCCTTGTTGTATTATATTTATTTATCTGTTGAGACCCTACACCTTAAATAAACCGCGATTTTCTACAGTCCACTAAAACGCAAGGATCGAGACCACGGCGCCTCCATTTCTTATTTGGCCCTTCGAGTCGGATTTCTATTATGATGATGTAACATTACATCTATTCTTATAAACATTCAATCGCTTATTTTGCGATAATCTTTGATATTTTCGCATTTTTAACTCGTATATTGAGGGTAGACTAGAGAACTGACCGGGCGCTCACCTCTGGTTGCTTGCCGCCGCGTCGATGTTTTTCTAGGTCACGCGCGTAACGGTTTTTAAGTTGAATTGAAACAACATAAATATTATTTACCATTTTTTAATCTGTATTGTTATCAATCGTCAGCGTCATGTATAAGCCAAAGACTTCGGATGGAACGGAAATAGTCGACGCAAAGTTGTTCCAACTGGAAGGAAAACGAAATGCTATATTTGAACATATTCAAAACGTGTATACCCTTTCGAATGACTTAAGCAAACCCGAATCAAAAGAAAGTTTTCTTAGCGCAGTTTGTAACCTGGAGACGATACGGTCGGAATTTACAACTCTTTTAGATTCGTACAATGAACGATTGTTAACATTAAACCCGAACACTTTACCAAACTACAAACCGCTTATTGCGTTTGAAGATTTGTATTGTCGCATCAAACGTAAAAATAGTTTGTTATCGCCCGCTCCGCTTCCCTCACAAGCACAACAGAGAATAGACAACGCTCCGCAAAAAGGGAGACCTTCACTTCCGGCTATCGAGATAATGCCTTTTAATGGCGAATATCAAAGTTGGCCTTTATTTTACGCGAGCTTCAAGTCTAACATACACGATAATCCATCGCTCAAAGACTCTGAAAAATTGTACTACCTACTTGGTAAAATTTCAGGCAAGGCACGATCCGCTTGCGCAGGAGTTACGCCCTGTGCCGAAAATTATAATCTTTTATTTGAAGCTCTGGTGGATAAATATGAAGATAAACACATGCTCGCTTCATCATACCTAGACCAGATTCTTGATTTTAAACCTTTGTTGTGCGCCTCTGCTAACAATTTGGATCTATTTGCTGACGAGTTTATTTCCGCGTACAAAGCGCTAAAAAACATGAAATTAAATGACCTTAATGATTTCATGATATTACATATCGCTTATAAAAAATTAGACTCTGTTACCGTGCACGAGTTCGAAACGAGAAGTCAAACTTCATCAAGTTTTCCTACTTTCGATCAGCTGATTGAGTTTGTAAAACGCGAAGCGAAAAGACTCCAACGCTCGTCTCAAATCGCGTCCAATCAGAACGTAGTTCAGAAGAGAGGCTCTCGGTCTAATATCAATGTTAGTCCCCCTAATCCGCAAGCATTTGTCACTACGGATAACTCGAGTAATAATAAGAATAACAGTCATCCCGCGAGTACTAAAAACAAGTCCGTGCAGAAGTGTTTATGCAATAACACTAGTTTTACGCATCAACACTTATTTAAATGTCCTAAATTTAATAGGATGTCTCCCAGTGAGCGTTTTAAATCAGTAAAGGAGCTTTATGCATGCGTCAATTGCTTGAGCATTAAACATAAAGTATCGAATTGTAACTCGGGAGCTAGTTGCAAAACGTGTGAGCAAAAACATCATACGTTATTGCATTTCAATACAGAATCGAATTATGAGCAAGGTCACGTACCCCCGCTTCCGCGCGCACACTCCGCGCCCCGCGCAACGGTACTCCCGCCCCCGCCACCTGTTACTACGGGGTCGCAGGGGTCGCTGCAACCCTTAGCCGCCGTCCACGCATCGCCTTCTGACATCACGCTGTGTGCCACGTCCACTGCTGCGCCGCCGCAGTCGTCGCTATCTAGCGCGGCTCCCCCGCACATAGACCGCGCGCAATGTACACCGTCTACTGTTTTACTTGCAACTGTGCAAATTATTGTGTATGACCGCGATGGCTATGAACATCTTTGTCGCTGCATTTTGGACACAGCGGCCATGGCTAATTTTATAACAAAGGAATTTTGTGATCGTTTGAATATTTCTTATCAAGAAACCTCACATGCGTTTGTAACGGGAATAGGTGGCTCGGAAAAGAGCGTTCAGGGTTCCGTAAATATTGAGTTTTCGTCGCGATTTAATTCTAACATTAAATATAAAGTTTCTTCGCTGATCGTAGACAAAATAACGGAAAGCTTACCTACCGCGTTTGTTGATATTTCGGAACTCACGCACTTGGAAAATTTATCACTCGCTGATAAAACATTTTCAACGCCGGGTAATGTCGACATGTTAATCGGTGCATCCTTATTTCCTCAGTTATTGCTATCTGGGATCGTGAAGAATAAAGATTGCTCATTACCTCCCGCTATAGAAACCGTACTCGGGTATATTATTATGGGTTCTGTACCTACTATTCTCGGGAACGATTCTAAAAGCTCGTCTTTAGCGACCACTTGTTGTGTCTTTGTACAACAAGATAATAGCACTGAAGATATTCTAGAAAAGTTCTGGAAAATTGAAGAAATTTCCTTACCCGCCGCTAAATGTCAAGATGACATAGAGTGTGAGGAATTTCACCGCGCAACCACCACTCGTGATTTAAGCAGTGGTAGGTATGAAGTTTCGCTGCCATTCCGCGGAGATGTTTACTCTCTTGGTAACTCTTACAATTCCGCTCGCAATCGCTTTTTATGTTTAGAAAGAAAGCTTCAAGCCTCGCCTAAACTAAAACAAGCTTATGATTCCGTAATACGCGAATACATAGACACGGATATATTATCTCCCGCGCCTTTCGACGACTCCGAAAATTCACAACTTCCAATGTTTGTGATACCGCATCACGGAGTCGTTAGAGAAGATAAGTCTACGACTAAATTACGCATTTGTTTAGATGGCAGCTGTAAGACTACAACTAGTGGCGGCGCCGGCGCCGCATTGAACGATCTGTTACATCAGGGCCCTAATCTACAGGGTGACCTATTTCAAATACTTTTAAACTTCCGACTTTTTGAAGTCGCGCTTTCCGCTGACTGTAAGCAAATGTTCTTACAGATATCCGTGAATGAAAAAGATCGTCGTTATCAAAGAATTCTTTATAGATTTAACCCGCAAGAACCACTCGTTCTTTATCAATTCAACCGTGTTTGTTTCGGTCTGAAATCTAGTCCTTTCCATGCACTCCGTGTAGTACAACAGCTGATCGAGGACGATGGACACAAATATCCTCTAGCCAAAGAGGTCGCGTCTTCTTCCATGTACATGGACGACCTCGTTTTTTCGGTTATGATGGAAGAAATAGGCATCGAGGCCGCCGCTCAGCTGACAGCTTTGTTTAAAGGAGCTGGTTGGGAACTGACGAAGTGGAACAGCAATTCGCGCGCTGTTTTGGATAGCATTACCGCGTCGCATAAGATTTCAGATGAAGTTGAATTCGATAAGTCAGTCCAACATAAAATACTTGGACTACGATGGTCAAAAGAAAACGATTCATTTTATTTCAAAATCGCTGATACGGATGACAAATGTACGAAACGTTCTATTCTTTCTACAATTGCAAGATTATGGGATGTAATGGGGTTTGTCGCACCGGTCATATTATACGCCAAGTTACTCATTAAAGAACTCTGGTTACTAAAGCTTGGTTGGGATGACGTTCCACCTCCACACATCGTCAAATTGTGGAAACTATTCCGTGAAGAATTGCCTTATTTGAATGAATTTAAAATTCCACGACATGTTGGAGTAACGCAGGGTTGCGTAGCCACTTTATTGGGGTTCTCAGACGCTTGTGAATCTAGTTATGGTGCCGCAATTTATCTGCACGTTAGCTCGCCTACTGGAAACACTATACAGCTAGTTTGTGCAAAGTCTAAGGTCGCTCCTGTGAAAACGGTTTCAGTTGCGAGACTTGAACTTTGTGGAGCAGTTCTTCTGGCTAAACTACTTCGCATCGTTTACGATAATTATAACGTTCGCTATAAAATGAATTTGTATGCTTTTACTGACTCAAAGGTCGTACTATACTGGATTAAAAGTTCGCCACATCGCTGGCAAACGTTCGTCGCGAACCGAGTCGTCAAATTGACAGAGAATATCTCAGCTGATAACTTTTACCACGTCCCGGGTATTGAAAACCCGGCGGACTGTCTTTCCCGTGGTGTCTCGCCACGAAAGTTAATAGACCATCCACTGTGGCTCCGCGGACCGTGGTGGGCCTCGCTTGACCCCTCACAGTGGCCTATTAACCAAGCCAATTTGACACTCGATGAAAATATACCTGAAGAGAAGGTTACGGCACATCCGGTTATAGACTCAACTTCGGAGTCTTTGATTTATTCACTGGCATTAAAGTTTTCAGACTATGAAAAACTTTGAAAGGTTATTGTGTCGATTTACCGACTTTTGAAAATTTTACCGCGCCGCGACTCTTCACGCCCTCGTGTTGCGTGTTTTACCGCTTCTGACTTGGAATTTGCCGAAATTAAACTAATTCAAATCATACAACAAAAATATTTCGCTGATGACATTTGTAATTTACAAAATAATAAAATATGTTCATCTGCTTTGTTGAAACTCAAACCCTTCTTAGACAAGGGACTTATTCGCGTTGGTGGTCGGCTCATCCATGCCGACATCGACTTTGAACACAAACATCCGCTTATTTTACCGCGTAAGGATCATGTCGTCAATTTGTTGATTGACTTTTATCACAAAAAATATTTCCATGCCGCTTCGGAATTACTGACATCTTTGCTGCGACAGAGATTCTGGATACTGTCTGGTAGGAACATTATTAGGCACTGCGTTTACAAGTGCAATACTTGTTTTAAATTTCGACCGAAAACTCTATCTCCTCCCATGGCAGATCTTCCAGACATTCGTGTCAAACCAGTGCCTAAGGCCTTTTATTTCTGTGGATGCGATTACGCTGGCCCTATCCAGTACACGCCTATTAGACGTCGCGGAGTGAAAAGCGTAAATAAAGGCTACTTCTGCATTTTTACATGCCTAACAACACGCGCCGTTCACATAGAGGTTGCGACAGACCTTACTACAGTAAGCTTTTTAGCTGCTCTAAAACGCTTTCTGTCCCGTAGAGGCCCCGTTCAATGCATGTACTCTGATCGAGGTACAAACCTGGTATCGGCACGGTCTTATCTCCGAGAGCTCTATAGTTTTCTTGACAAAGAGTATCGACCCCGCTTCGAAGAAGAACTAGCTGAAAATCGAATTTCATGGAAGTTAAACCCCCCCGCAACTCCCCATTTTGGATCCTGTTGGGAAAGTATGGTGAAAGTGATAAAGAATCATTTTTTCAAAGTTATAGGACATCAAATTCTATCCTATGAAGAACTAGTAACAGTTGTCACGCAGATAGAATGCTTGTTAAATTCTAGACCGCTTACCGTATTGAGTTCGGATCCTTCTGAACCCTCCGCATTAACCCCAAGTCATTTTCTTCATACCGCACCTTTAAATTCGCTTCCTGCACCACATGTAGAGTTGGAAATCGGTTCTATTAGTCCGCAAGACAGACATACTTTGTTAGACAGACTGGTACAATCCTTCTGGGAGCGATGGAGGATCGAGTACTTGCATCAGTTACAAGTGAGACAAAAGTGGAATACTCCCTCTGTTCCTATTACACCGGGAGTAGTAGTCATAATAAAGACGGATAATTGTCCAAGCCTGAGCTGGCCCATCGGTGTAGTAGAACAAACATTTCCTGGTAAAGACGGGATTGTCCGTGTAGTTTCTGTGCGAACTGCTAAGGGAACTTACACACGTCCAGTTGTGCGTTTGTATCCGCTACCAAACCAATAGCAATACTTTTCCTTTGTGATCAAATGTAGCTTGTAGTTAATTTTTGCTGTACATAATAACCGCTTTCTTCATAGAATTATATTGTAAATATTACCTTACCGCGTGTAGAGCTGTACTCATAGAGCTCTTATATAGAGTTGTAGAGCTAGTCTATTACTCTAATTACTTACCTTTCTTTTAAAGACGATGCTTTAAGGCCGGGGGAAATGGTGGCGCCATCTATAATTCTAGCCGCTTTATTATTTTTATGTTTTATCGCATGGTCTCCATTTTATTTCCTAAA
This sequence comes from Ypsolopha scabrella, assembly GCA_910592155.1. Classification (NCBI taxonomy): domain Eukaryota; kingdom Metazoa; phylum Arthropoda; class Insecta; order Lepidoptera; family Ypsolophidae; genus Ypsolopha; species Ypsolopha scabrella. The sequence goes on along the minus strand of OU342975.1, from coordinate 8,932,464 downwards.
CCTAAGGCAATTGTTGCACTGTTTTACCGACGAGTGCTGCCACCTGATTGGCCGCGGACGTTCAGTCTTCGGAACTGCCCCGAGACACGTCACTTTACTTCTGGACGCTTATTAAGAAAGAAGCATTGTGGAACCACCGCACCGTTTATGGACTCCCGCTTATAGTTGAGCCCTTCGGTTATCAAGAAGAATTCACGAGTGTCGTTCTGGTGTCGATCCTCATATCATTTAGGTGTGTGAAGCCTCCCGGAGGTGGATAAAGGGACAATAAGGACTCGCAGTGATCGCTGTTACGAGACAAAGGCTAACGCGTGGCAGACTTCAGCATCTTCCAACGTCTAAGGTCAGTGCACGATTGCTTCCCTTGTTGTATTATATTTATTTATCTGTTGAGACCCTACACCTTAAATAAACCGCGATTTTCTACAGTCCACTAAAACGCAAGGATCGAGACCACGGCGCCTCCATATTATCCTGCCATCCTATAGTTCTCTTAACAAGATAATGCTATATATATTTTTTGATATTACAGTACAATCAATCACACTAAGTAGAAAGCAAATAATAATTGGTAGCTACATGTCTGAGGTTTTGATATCTAATACCAGTGAGGTTTTTAAATAATATTGGCTAATATGTACAACAATACATTGCGGTCCAACCAAGGAGGTTTCATGTAGGCGCGAGACCTCACCGCTATGAAACATCCTTTGCCTAATGCCTAACCTCACATGCATGCGCATTGAATGAACTGCTAGATGTTTACGCCATAATTTAGATAAATAATTCAATATTTACTATGTTTCTGTTAGTTAAAAGTTTTATTCTGGGCAAAAAACTCTGACAACAATGGTCGAGTGATACTGAGCAACGAAAATGATAAACAATTTTATAACGCAAAATCAAGAAAAGCTTACGACAAATTTTACCCAATTTTTATGGCTTGAAAAAGGAGTAGATAACCATTGTATGAATTCAGATAAAGTAGTGTATGAAACTGTACATAACTAGATATTAGACACTCGTGTGATAATAACCTCTCCATCCACCAGTTTCATAAACTACTATTATTATTCATTTTACATTTATATATCTAAAATTTTGTTCTATATAGCCGCTATCGGAAACCTGATTGGCTAATCTGATAGCGGCAATTGAGCACAATCGTGCTACAATTAATACAATGGAGTTGATAGTGTGGTTTGCCTTAGAGGCGTACAATTTAATATTTTCTTAACAAGTTTGTCCACCAGCTAAGATGCATGCTTTCAGCGAAGTCTTATCGAAATCTGAGGACCATTTAGCAGTAGCGACATCAACTGGCATATTTTATCGATGTATATTCTAACATCCCCTATACTCATAGTGTTCTTACTTAATATAATTATATTTTGTAATTATAAACCGTTTAAATGTTAGTTTGTAAGGTATTTATCTATGGGCCTAAGATGCCTGAAAATAAATAATTTGATTTGATTTGATTAATACTTACCACTTGCCGAACGGTGAAGAAAAATATTATAGTCAGGAAACGTGCATGCCCTAAAAAGCACGGCGATAGGGCTCACCACCACTCAATCACGTTGGGACGAAATAATCGTCCATGAAATGCGGGCGTACCGGGTGTGGACTGTATTTCACAGTTCACACTCGGGAATGCCCCGGGGATTCATGTCGTGACGATAATCGTATGTTAAAACGTATTTGAATGGACATCTCAGATCGTTCGACTTCGAGATCGAGCTGAAGCAGGGCAGCGTGCACACGTTCAGCAGTATAGAGAAGGGCGAGTACGACAAACTGTTCACCTACATCACCACCAAGAAGCTGCACGTCAAGAACACCGGCAAGAACGTGAGTTTATTAATGCACTCTCCTTATGGCATTATAGCACCAGACGAAGTTTTAATTAAATTCAAGGAAAGGGATGGAGCTGTGCAAGTAAGCGAGATGAACCGTGTAGTATACTAGTATTACCTTTTCTTGCAAAGTTCCATCCCTTTCCTTGAGTTGTCATAATCGACAACATTTCATTTTAGTTAACCATTTGTTTTTAATATTTATATTGAAAGTCTGCGTAAAAAAGAAGCTTAAGTATTTTTTCGTTTTGTTTTATTTTATGTTTTTCCTGCATAATTTAATGTTTTCTTATTCACTCATTCTAAAAGGACGTAAGTCGCATCTGAGTATTTCAAAAGTCAATATTCATTGCCAATTGATTATTTAAAAAAAAAAGCTAGGCATATTTATGTCTGCTGTCACATGGCATGACAGTTGATTTTTTTTAAAACAAAATGATCTTAAAAGCAAAGGAAATTGTTCTTAAAATCAAAATTGTTACTTGTTTACCATATTTTAGAATTTTGAAAATGTCTCTTTATCTCATCACGATTTAATTCTGAAAAAAAATATGCTGAGAAAGCCCATATCTCGAAATGGTTTTTACTTTTGCATCAATTATCAATTTGTAATGTTGTCGATTCCATGTTGAATTTTGACTTTAGTAAAACAAACCTACAATGCTCCCAAAGTTATAATGCACATAGAAATCTATAGCCGAACGACCGGACGTACCACGTGACCTTACTGCTTGTATAGAAAGTGTAGGGAAATACGAACTTTGCCGAGCAGTGGCGAAGATTCGTATGCGCATTATAAGTTTGGGAGTACTGTACCAGTACCAGAGGTGCATAATCTTAGACTATTTTGCTTTCGTCTCATCTAACAAGATTCTTGATTTTTCTAACCGTGAATCTACAGTTTGGGCCAGAACAGAAGCCACGCGTAATAGGGTTTTTAATAGTTTTCCTTGTCACTACTATGATAATAAATAAAACCGCATCCAAATCCGTTGAGTGATTCTCGAGTTAAATAGGAACATACGTGCGTACGTACAGACAGACAAGAAATCTTAAAATGGTAGTTTTGGCTTCAGTACAATACCAAAAACCCATTTCATTTAAGGTGGTAACAGAGGGTCACGGTGCAAAAAGCACATACTGAAATACTCCATCCATCCATCCATCCATCAGCCTGTTTCGTCCACTGCTGGACATAGGCCTTTCCAGGATTTCGCCACTCTTGGCGGTCCTCCTGGAAGAAATGCCCATACTCACACACGCTGGGCAGGCGGGTTGGTGAGCGCTTACTACTTTTTACTACTTTATTATTAGAAAGTGACAATAGCCCCGTCTGGTATTGCAGGACAAGGCGCTGTACGACGACGACTTCGGCGACTCGGACACGGAGAAGGAGCCGGACGCGTACCTCGCGCGAGTCAAGGCCGAGGCCAAGGAGCGCGACTCGGACGACTCGGACGGCTCCGACGAGAGCACCGACGAGGACTTCAACCCGGACAAGCAGAACGAGAGCGACGTCGCTGAGGAGTACGTGCACTTTACTGACTCTTTAACTTGGCAGTGTTGCATGGTCGTACCTATAGTAGTAAGGATGCAAAATAAAATGTCGACGTTCCGGAGTAATTGATTAAGGGCCAGGTTTGCGTTTGGAGGCAATATCAAAAAAGTGTATGAATTTCACAAATCTTGATACTGAGCGCGTGACAGAGTCTTAAGTATGAATTTGGCAGTTTAAATTACTTATTTTTTAGCAATTATTAATGAAAACATAAAATATATTTGATATACTCGATATATTTCGGCCCACGGTATGGGGCCGTCATCAGTTGGATAGAACACCGTTGACAAGTAAATAAAAAAGTGAAAGTGATAAATATATAAGTATATTTGCTGTATAAATTAATGTCACCTTGTTTTTCGTGGCACGGATAATCCGCAACGGATACAAAATATAAACATTATGCGGTTTCCGCGTATGCTAAGACGGAGTCCGAATCCCCCGAACCGCCGCCCTAAATACCCTCATGCACTGTTGACTTTTGTATATTTGCCCTATTAATTATTTAAGTCGTTGCTGAAACTTCGTAACGATATCGCCAGAAATAATTAAAACGCAAAAACTACTCTCAGGAAGAAACGATGTATGGAAATAATGTGCTATATATGTATACAAAAACTGATTTTTAAATAATATTTTAGTAGGTTCAAAAAAGAAAGTGCACCTCTACACGACGTGGCCATATCGTAAAATTAGCATATCATAAATGGAGAAAACGAGTCTAAAATAAGTGCAACGACGAGCGAAGCTCTCCTAGTTTTAGGTTGCTTGTGATCATAAGTTCAGGAGTCAAGCGAAGCGAGGCGATCCATGTAGTTCTAATTACTACGACATACGTATCTTATTATTTACTTAACGAAACAATTTACTTTCAAAATACTGGAGAAGGATTAACCGGAATAAAAGAACTTGTAAGATTAGATTGAAAGACGTGCAATGATGTGCGACAGGAACGTAGCAGGGCAATTCCATTGAAATGCGACATAAAGAGCTAAAAATGAAATTATCTACATGGGCACGATTCGGTCTGCAAACATAGTTTTTTAAATATAAGTATGGCAACATACACAAAAAGAAACGTTTCTTTTTCGACCTGTCAGAGCGGGAGATTTGATGTTCGAAAATTGCTATGAAAGTCGTGAAAGTAAAATGAGTTCCAAGATGTATGTAGGTAACGTGAGTGACCAGAAATTTATTATGCAAAAAAATAAAAACTGCATGCAGGGCTAGAAATTGATAATGAATTAACTTGTTAGGCATTAATAAAAACGTATTTAATTAAGGCATTTTTTTACTTCAAACCGAACAGAGTTTTGCTTCAATTCATTCTAGTCTCAAAAGGTATGTCGCCGAATGTAACGTGAGTTACCAAAAGTTTCATCAATATAGAACCCAAGAAAATGTGTGAAGTTTAAAGAAAATCGCTCTAACACATTTTTTATTTCTTCAAGAGTTAATATTTACATTACAAGGATAAGTTACATAATCAAATTATTGACATATTATTAAAAGTAGTAAAAGGTAACATGAGTTACCATAGAATTGCCCAGCAAATGGAAACCTGTAGCCACTGCCTACCTTTTAAGGGAAACAGACGTGTGTGAGGGTGTGTGTGTGTGTGTATACAAGTATGTAAACTAAGTTCAATGATGTGTGTCAGGTACGACACGAACCCGTCCTCATCGGAAGACTCGGACGCGTCCGGGGGCTCCGGGGACAGCAAAAAGGAGAAAAAACCCAAGGAGAAGAAACCCAAGAAGGCTAAAACTATTGTGAGTACATGTTTTGTAGTCTTTTACTTTTAGAAAACAAATAGTATACAACTGCAGCGGCCGCCAAGTTTGGCATTGATGGTCGAACGTGGTAATGTGGACCGAGGCCCAGTTGCGGCCAAGGATTGTATAGTACTTTTCTCAAACAATGTGCGGATATCTTATGGTCTATGGCGGATATTCAAACAACGTTTCGAACTCTTTGTTTCTTTTCGCGTTACCTCTTTTGTATTCAGCCAGTTACCTCTCTGCACTTTAATAAAACCTCTTTGTACATTCAAATTGTTGGTGAGTAAACGTCACGAAACCTCATTCCATATTCAAATAACACGACAATTATGGATTTTTATAGTGAAATTGGCGGTCGCTGATGGCTTGTGTTCCATCACTCCTTTATGGTCAATTTATCTCGAACAAGGTTCCTTAAATTATGAACGTATTATACTATTGTTTCAGAAAATATTCTTTTGTTACAATTTACTGGAATGTCTTACTTATTACGACTATACTGAAACAAACACTCTCGAAAAATATACCATTTAAATTTCGATACCTGTGTAATTAAATATTTTAAAATATATTTAAACATGCGATTATTTTAGTTCTGTTGTTTTTATTGTGAAAATCAAATTAAAATTATACTAATTGGCTAACTGTAAAAATTCTAACATGAATGAGAACTAGAAATTACTTACATGTAGTACAAAAAAAAACACTTTCAATATTTTCTGTCCCGTAACTTAAAATATCCTTTCTCATTCCAGTCAGAAACGCCGCGCAAACGCAAGGACAAGTCAAAGAAGCGAGAGAAAGACGTGAACGCGCCGAAACGCGCCGCCACCGCGTTCATGTTGTGGCTAAACGAGAACAGAAAGAGCATCCTCGAGGAGAACCCCGGGATCAAGGTCACCGAGATCGCTAAGAAGGGGGGGGAGCTGTGGCGCGACCTCACCGACAAGTCTGTAAGGAATTTATCGATAGTCGATACTTAGGTCACGAGTCACAGCAACGCATTTCATTGTAATTTAACTGTGTTGGAGCTGATAGAAATAGAATAAAAAGACCTTTATTAATACATACAGCACATGAAACGTGACAGAAAAAATACAAATACAAAAAGAACAAAGAAAATATAAACATCAACAAATCAAAATAATATACAAAAGTTGGCGCATGCACTGTAAAATATTAAAGTGGCCCAGGCTCAGCAAATGTTAGAGATTAATCTCCAACGCTAGTTTTCAATTAAGTTTTATATTTTAAACACTTGGCAATTTATCCTTCGCAAGGAGATAAATTCATATTTATATCATTGCGGTATAGAAGAGGAGAAAAGTAAATCTTTTTGAGCGAAAAGTCCCGGGTTCGAATTTCGGTTCAGAACGCTCCAGATTTACTTTTCTCCTTTTCTAATGATATAATATGAATTTGTTAACTGTGTTGGTTGAATTGACAATGGTGTCGATTCGGTGTAACACGACTTACTTATTCGACAGAACTAAACCTAATCAAAGCATTTTGTCTGTTTCTTTCTGTATCAAAAAGACAAGGACAGGACGTTTAAAATAAAGTTAGTCCTGTCAAATAAGTGTCTGGTATGAACATGCTATCGTATCAAATCAACAAACAAAAATGTAACTCTTATTTCATAGCAGTAGGAGTTGGCTTTTAGAACTTTAATTTATCGAGTCGATGCTTATGTTCTTGCACAGCTGTATGAAAATGTCGTTGAACGATAACATGACTCATTTCTTCAACTGTGAATAGGATCATAAAATAAGTTATTATAACATATATTAACCACCAAATTATTGGGCTTTATTTGAGTCAATCTGTCATATTTTAGACAGTATGCCATGTATAATTAAGTCCATTCATTCAGAACTCTAAAAGTTGCTTCCAGACGATAACGCTAAATCAAGAATGATTTTATTTTTTCTAGAATCACATTGAATCTCTTTAACTTCTATATATTTATAATTTACAGGAATGGGAAGAAAAAGCAGCTAAAGCGAAAGAAGAATACAACAAAGCGATGCAAAAATACAAGGACAGCGGCGCCGCCGACGAGTTCAAGCAAAAGAAGAAGGCAGCGGAAAAAGAACGGAAGCAAGCGGAGAAGAAGACCAAAGCTCCCGCCAAGAAAGCGGCTCCATCGAAGAACACGAGCGGCACCGGCACCGGCGCCAAGTTCACCAGCAAAGAGTACATCGAGGATGACGACTCGTCTTCGGATTCGGATAAGGAGAAGAAGGACAAGAAGGACTCCAAAAAAGAGGTGATTTGATCTCTCGTGATATGGTAACCTCAATGTATAAGCGGCACCAAACTAATAGCTTCTATGAAATTCTGTGTCTGTTATATACTTACTCGTACTTCCTCGTATTTTGAAAGCCCATTTCATTGGTATTTTATTAATATATAAAAAAAATAAAAATCGTTTATTTCAGAACTAAGTTCCATAAAATTTACATAGGATTTGTTTGATTGATAAATGTCAATAAAAAATTACTTTTTTGAATTAGAATTATCTTTTTTGATTTAGATAACATCGTCATTTTATTGTCAGTTTTCGAATTCAGAACACTGTCTATCGCTGTGTTTTGTCTATCTCTGTTTTCTCTCTATGCATCTCACCGGATCTCAAAGGCGTCTTTAAGTTTGGAGTAGTACGGCTTCGGTGTCTGTCAGTTTGTGGCATTACCATTGACGTACTATTATATAGACATCGGGTCTGTGCTCAAAGGTGTCCGAACTAAAAGAGAGTCAAAACCATTGAAAATTTAAAAAGGGCAACAATCACACGACACCCAAAATTAAGCTGTGCAGCAATGACATACGATTCAAATTCAAATGTTTTGTTTCTTAATATTTTACACTTTACTAAGGACACTTTTTTGGCAAATTTTATACTAGACCCGAGGTCCATTTGGCTGGACGTCAATGGGCATTACACATCGATTTCTGAAGGCTTTAGTTTTAGTGCTGACAAAACTAAGCTTTCTTCATTTCAAGGTAGTTGTTTAATGTTAACAACAGAAGCTTTATTACTTTGGAAACATTTCAGTTTTGACAGCACTAAAACTAAAATTAAAGCCTTCAGAAACGAGTTTAATGGTTGTATTTTTAGTTACTAAAAGCTAAAAACTAGGATAATACTTACTCGTCTATACAAACTTCTTTTTACTATATACTAAAACTGAAAATAATCAGCTGTTCCATACTGGTAGGTCAAGTAATATGTACATATTCTATGAAACAGCCGTATTTTTTCTCCAAAAAATCAAGCCATTGTGTTTGAAAATCGTAGATGTCGTCACATTTTGGGAATTTCTATAGTATAATGAATTTCTAAACAAATTATTACGTGCACGTTTACGGAACCAGTTCTTGGTGGGTGACGGTCACATTATGTACTATTATTTTCTTTATTTGGCAAGGTAATATTATCTATCGAAGGCGTTTCGCATTGTAAGGCGCAGGCCAGACAGGAGAGAATTAAATCAGACGTGGCGCCCTTTTAATGTACTTTTATATAAATTGTATAGAAGCGTCGCGACGCAAAACATACAGACATGACGGAACGCAAGAACAAAACGCCTTAGGTCTCTCCTGTGTGGCCTGCGCCTAACTGTAGGTCACGACAAGTTGCAGAAAAATGCTTACGAAGTATTCTCTACATACTATTGAATGGGTTCAGGTTTTCTACATTGTTATTTTTATGCGTAGTTTCGTATTTGTCACTAGGAAACAATGTCCGTACGTCGAACCAAACATGAATACAATTATTTTAAATCAATTAAATGAATTAGTAAATAATTTTTAATTTTGATCAGTTAAATTATTGCGGTTATGCTTTGTTTTGTACTTCAATTTGGTGAATTAAGAAGCCATGGATAGTAAAATTAATATCTATGACTTCATCTTATATTCGCGGGTTTCCCTCCGTCGGTACAGACTCTTTTTTACAATCGCGAGTAATAATTCAATAAATATTATATAATTGACTATTGGGAGTCTTTAATTGAGTGAGATTTAATATTATATACATATATTTAAATAAATAAAAAAGTTTGGAACTATCAGATTCGACTGACGACGACCACAAACTGGTCGAAATATAATATATATCGAGATATTTCTAAACTTTTTTATTTATTTAAATGTATGTATATAATATTAAATCTCACTTTTTTACAATCAATGTATCACGGGCGAAGCCGAGTAAAAACACAAGCTTACTCTAAAAATATTCTACTTTGTAATATTAGAAAATCGTAAATTTGTATTGTTTATTAATCACTCATCAAAGTTTATCTTATCAGTAACCATGCATGAGTTACGGTTTTGTTATTATATGATAATTTCACATATGAATTCTTCATAATATTCAAGCATTTATTAAGTTAGGATACCATACTTTATACAGCTACACTTAGTAAATAAGTAACATTTTAAAGCTTATTTTTTCTGTAGTGTTAATTTCTTTTCCACATTAAATGATTTACGCGCGTAAAACGCCTCATCTCGATAACGTCATTGTACCAACATTGAGAAAAAATAACACCATTTACTTTTTTCAGGGCAAAGACTCAAAGAAGAAAGCCAAGAGCTCATCATCAGAAGCTTCGGAGGAGGAAGCCTCAGCCAGTGGGAGCGGCAGTGGTAGTGATTAGGATAGCACATTGTTTGTACTTGTACCTAATAATTTTAAGAACTAAAGTGACAGCTCGTAATGGACGGAGTTGTAAGATGCAGTTCATCTCGCTTATTCGCATAGCTCCGTCCCTTTTCCAAACTGTACTAAAAATTAGCGTAAGTTACAAGGGAATGTATTTTAACTATAAAGTATTTTCTGTATTTGAAAGTTTAATTATTACTCGGTAATGCGTCGGTTTGGTTATTGTTGAGATATTTTCGTGTAAGCCAACGCAAGGAGCCACCATTTATTATTTTGTTTCTCTTTGCTTAGTGCATGCGTAACGGAAAAACTTGAAAAAAGTATAGAAAAGGCAAACGAATGTATTGAAAGATTGTGTCTCATTAATGATTTTGAAATGAGGAAGATTATCTTTATTACAAAATTAAAAAATATATATTATAGTTAAAATATATCCATGTTAATTTGATAAGTCTTGTGGTAAGGTAACTATTTGTTGGTAAATAATGTTATAGTTACTGAATGTTTAAAGTAAAACGTCAGTCCTTGGTACAAAGTGCACAACTTAAAATTGATTTATTATTTAGAAGTAATAATATACCTAGAGTGGCTCGTTTTTACAGCCAAATTCCTACTGGGGATTCGGTAAGTGGTCAGGACCAAGGTTCAATGATCCTGTTTGCAAAATACGAAAAATATTTTTATGCCTCTGTACATGTTCAAGACCAACTTTGACTCAATTAGTATAAGAAGTCTAAATTTAATTTCACGTATTTCACGGAAAGCGTAATTGAATCTTGGTCCCGACCACTTACGGAATCTCCAGCGTCAATTTGGCTTTATAAACGAAAGTCACCTGGTAGATATAACCCGTGCGGTTAAAGAAACAATCTGTAAATGGCGGCTGGTACTTAAGTCAAGCGGCAGCCAAACAATATTTCATTTAATAATTTTGAATATATTTTAGGAAGTAAATTTTAAGAACAGTGCTGCTAGCAACTGTTTATTTTATTGAATAATCTTTTAAATAGTTCATCATTTTCCCGAGAGTGTTTATTTATTTTACTTTATTCTGTACTTGTTTTTCTGTATGCAATAAAGAATTTAAAACATATCTCGGCGTTTTGCCTACAGGCCAAGACATTGTGAATGTTAATCCAAACTGATTATTTTTTTTGTACGTAGTACCATGCTCTGCGAGTATAGACAGCGACGATATGAGCGAGATAGTATGATACCGTACGCCATTTACAGATCGTTTCTATATCCGCACGGGTTATATAAATGATGAAAATTTTGGTCTGTGGCAATTCATTAGGTAGTTTATTTTATTTTAAGCTTGTTCCGATAAAATCATGAATAATTGAGTATTAAATTTCAAACTGTTCATTTTTAAACCAAACTTATACTGAACTATTGGCGTGAATTGCCATATACCAAAATCTTATAGAACAAGTAGTGCACTTTGCACCAAGCGCCTAACAAAACTGATCACAATGTAGTGAAGAACACATCAAGCTATACACATTGAATTTTATACCTATCTTATACCCTTCACCATAGAGACTAATATCGTACTGCAAGTGTATAACTTGACGTGTTTTTCTGTACAAAAGTTTTTTTTAGTGTACATCTAGTTTCGTTTTCTAATATAAAGCGATAAATCATACCGAGTCTGTATAAACGTTTCATTGTGTAAATACATTTTTTGTCGCTAGATCTGATTTACTATCTTTGAAAGTGTTTCATTTGTTAAAACATCCAAGTTAACATTAATTGAACAATTTCTGGTCACTTTCTGTACATGGTTAGAATAAATATAATAATCCGCACATACTTAGATATTTGTCAGTGATATATTACAGGACCATCTTTTTATATGGTATTTTTATTCCTTAATTCATACTCTCAACGACAAGCATTTTTTTATTATTTCGTTTACAATCCCCTATATAAAAAGTGTTATTATTATTATAAAAATAAGGCACTCAATTTTCAATATTACAATAAAATACCAGGGAAATCTTCAGGGCCATAAAAGCTTTTTTGGCCATACAAAAGGGCAAATCATCGCAACAAAAAAAGCGCCAAGTAAAGAGTATCTATTCCGCTCGCGCTCCATAGAAGAAACATTTGGCGCCAAATACCCAAATAGAATAAAGAACGGTACCGAAGCCACGCTCAAAACGTTCCCTTATTTTTTGTGGCCCGAAGCGGAGCGCAGGCGGCCAAGGGCTATTGTATTGTATACAAACTTAGGGTGAGAAAGTAAGTTTATGGTAGGTTAGGGAGGGATAGTGTACGGTTTCTTTCTATGAAGGGTACATAAATACCACGATTATCCAGTTTAAAATATCGCTCAATAAGATAGGGAAGTAATCTTGAATTCAACTCCCTCTTATTAGTTAACAGTTTCCCGTGAGATTTTATTTGTAGGTTAATAATATTCATAGATGGAAAAAATACACATTTCGTAGAGCAACTAACAGTGGTTCTGTTACATGATGCATCCCAGACTACCGTAGGGTGAACTCTTGCCTTTTAGAAAGGCTAGGTTTTAATGCCATACAAAAAGATTTGTCGTCCCTTGTATCGAATAAAAATTAAGTTATCTATCGCCCAACCTACAAGTACATCCTACTGAGAAGTTTAAAAATCACAAAAATTGTGTTCACAGACACAGGGTGTCTGTGGTAAAAATATAATACTCAGAAAACTTGTGTTGCTCTAAAACGTCCCGTTGTCACAGATTTTTCTTATATCACTTATTTTCAATTGGCAGATTATAAGTATTTGAAAAATACAGTAGTTTGGTATGTAGGATAAATATAGAATAACAATAAAACGTTAATACTCCAGTTTTTGCAAAAATTATTCTTATTCCTAAGTTGATTTCACAATACAGGTGAAATATGAAACGCAGGCCGGACGCACATAAGAATTATTGCAACATGTCTAATTTATCACCGAACCTTTTAATTTAAACACAAAAAAGGCTTGAGAAATTGGCGTTTTGGTTAAAAATACGTTAACAGCACCTTTACCTTACGTTCGGACAGGCAACGCATTAGAGTAAGTAGGTATTTAGCACAGATATATAATACTCGTATAAACTATTGTAATAATCTGTGGTATAATCTCTATTAGCATGTTTGCCTCCGAAACTACGATTACAGTGAAACTAGTGAGGCGAAAATCTGACTAATATATCGTGAATAGCATAAATACCTACCTTTATTAGATGACTTTCGTTTATGTAGCCAAATTCTTACTGGAGACTCTGTAAGTGGTTAGTACTAAAGTTCAATTACCTTTTCTGTGAAATACACAAAATAACATTTAGACTCGCCGTTCTAATTGAGTCCAGGTTCTTAAACAAGCCTGATGAATAGCCTGATATTATAAATGCGAAAGTTTGTGTGTCTGTGTGTGTGTTTGTTACTCTTTCACGCTGAAACGGCTGGACGGATTTGGATGAAATTTAGAATGGATATAGCTTATACCCTAACTTAACACACAGGCTACTTTTTATCCCGGAAAAAAGCATGTCGTTAAATAGAATAACACGCGGGCGGAGCCGCGAGCAAAAGCTGGTAAAAAATATTTTTCGCACACAGGGTCATTGGACCTTTGTCCTGACAACTTACTGAGTCTGCAGTATGAATTTGGCTATATAAACGAAAGTCACCTTATGTAGGTCTTTGGAGTAGCCTATTTAAAACATTAATATTTTAGTAGTAAACCTATTAGCAGCTAGAGCCGCTTATAGCCATTACAGTGTTTTACAAATGGGAAGCTTGAACTACTGGTGGCGTGGCGACTGTATACTGTACACACAGAAAATAGCTAGGCCTACCTTCAAAGTTCTTAGGCCTAAAATAATACGTTCAAGTGAACCTACGCGCCGCGATGTTTTTAGGGTTCCGTACTCAAAGGGTAACCCTATTACTAAGACTCCGCTGCAGGGCTGCCAGATGTAAATCAGAGAATCGTTCTGCAAAAGGCAGAAAAATTGTATTCCCATAGAAAATCAACATTTTGGAAATTGGATCGTAAATGTTATAATTTGGAGGCTAAAACAATCGCACACCAATACAAATTTTGAAAAAAACCGATCGTACATTCTTGCAAATAATCGTAGGAGTACGATTGAAATCGTACATAAATGGCAGCCCCGCTCCGCTGTCCGTCTGTCACCGGCTGTATCTCATGAACTGTAATAGTAGACAGTTGAAATTTTCACAGATGATGTATTTCTGTTGCCGCTATAACAACAAGTACTAAAAAACAATAAAATAAATATTAAAGGGGGCTCTCATACAACAGAGATGATTTTTTTGCCGTTTTTATAGATATTGGTACGGAACCCTTCGTGCGCGAGTCCGACCGCACTTGGCCGGTTTTTATGTTATTTATTACTAAAATGATAATCTTTAACGTAAGTGTAAGTACCTACATACATATTTTTATTGTTCTGAGGTTTTACCTGAAGTGACAATTACAAAATCAAAGCAATATTAATTTCACCACCAGCATCTGTCATTGATAGTCATGTATGCATGTAATGTCATAAAATAATATAAGAGGTACATTACATGTTACAAATCGTTTTGATAGACAGCTAGGTAATAATAATACTACCGGCTACAAACAGAATAACAATAATAATAATAAATTTATTTATTGTGCAAAACTTACATACTAATTACATCGGTGGATGGGGCATCCTTTTAAGTACGAAGTACCTGTGCCAGAATACCCCGAAAGTAAGTAAGGACCAAAACTCTTTATTTTGCAATACAGATAGGTACCAAGTAACCGTTTAAAAGTTTATAAAAAAATAGTAAACAGGGTGTGTCCGGTTCTACGATAGAACAGAAAACGAAATAAAATTGTGTTTAATCTCCGTGATAATTACCAACAATAAACAAAAAAAAATACCACGTCTCGTAAATAAACTGTATTTATGAAAAAAGCCTTTTCCCAGGCCTTTCCCTCCCGAGAATTTGATCCATATAATGATATAATGACGAAAGCTCTCAACGCATTCATTTCATTGAACCCGAACCGTCTGCTGACATGTTCTTTGATGACAAATGACAATTAGTTTGTAAGTTTATTAGTTATTGCATGGCCATAAGTTAAGTTTAATTACGTAAACTAAAATTGTATTTAATAATAAGTATTAAATAATTGCTGTAATTGGGTTCGCCCGTAGTAATTATAATAAATAAATAATATAAGGGAATGTCCCTTGATCGTGGTTATGATTTACCTACTAGGTACCTACTTAGAACAAGTTTTTATCACGACAATTCTGCGCTTTACCTAATTGGCCAAATAATGTATTATTTACAGCTTAGATAAATAACCAATCGGCGACTAATAAGTTTCTCCTTTTGCTTTGAGCAAGGCAAAGGTCATGCAGTCCCGAATGCTCCCATTTATGACAATAGGTCGAACAAAGATCCTTCCCTAGTCTATACATATAAAAAAAAGGGTTGTTTTGAAATTCTTTCAAGAAATTGTCAGTCGAAAAGATGATACCTAATAATGTCACACAGACGATATTTTTGGTGGTCGTAAATAAAGTATTGTCACAGGTATTGTGTGATTTATTATGATTAGTGCCACACTGGCTATTGAGACAGGAAACTCACTTCGTCTATTCGTTCGTTTCATAAACAAGCACTCGTTTCTTAATGGCTCTCATTATGTCACAGTTGCGCAAAGTAGTATTATTATCGATAGGTACTGATTAATAATTAATACTTACTTCATATTAAAATTTGATCTTGCTTGCCAATTTAATTAGAATTAAAATTGGAATTTAATAAAACAACATATTAATTTTTTTTGTTTAATTGGCGGAAATGTTACTAAAACCAAAAAACAAAAAACGAGGTGAACTTTGATGTTTGACGGTAAGTTCTCAAAGTAATGAAATTACTGCGATACGATAAGAGTTCATTTATCGTAAATAGTTGACAAATAACCTGAGACTGAGAACAAGTAAACTGAACCTTATCCCATATAAGGTAAGATTCTCGTACCTACTTAATTTATACTTACCTACCTATTACTGTTATAATGATAATACTGAATTAAAATTAAATTAATTTTCAGGGAGGGGTCCCATTAGTCCCTACATATTTTTTTGCCCTAGCATGTGTTGTGACTTGTGTCATTGTCTCAAGTATAATTTTTTGCACTAAGGAGAAAACTGACTGTTTGTGATAGAGGAAATGCGCTTTTAATTCCTATGATGCATGAGCCATTTCACATTGTCGCCAACTCTGAATGGTGCAATGTGAAATAGCTCATGCATCATAGGAGCTGAAAGCGCATTTTCCACTAGCATTGTCAGTTCCCTCCTTCGTGCAAACAAATATACTTTCGAAGTTATTAAGTAGAATACAATATTTTTTTAAATCTCCATTGTGCTCCAAATATAAAGAAATGGGGGGCCATCAAACCTACTCTATTTAAACAACAAATACCTATAACCTATAGGTTTATTTATGTTTACGTGCCCGAACACTCGACCAACCCAATTTTGCAATTTTATTTTATACATTTTCTAAGAAAGTTTGTAATTTTTATTTGAATTATTAAATCTATTAAATTATTTAAATGGTACGGAACCCTCAGGGCACGCGTCCTACTCGCTCTTGACCGGTTTTTTGTAACTTCCATGCTACAGATCACCGAGCATAACGTAACAAAATCATAGACAAAATGCACATTCTTATCGTAACAAAATTATCTGAAAATCCAAACATGCATGGCTCTAAAAAATGATTCCATGTCGAGATTTCATGTTAAATCATTTAGATACTACCTATGTACTTGCAAAGACTTATATGTAGGTAGGTAAGTACCTACTTACCTATAGTCACAGTGTAAAAACATATTTTTAAACTATGCATAACGTAAAAAAATCTTTGGTTATTTCAGCAAAAAAAAAACATACTTACCTACATAGACAATAAATGTAAAAATATGTACCATACATTTTATTTAACTATAAAACCTCAGATATTCCATACAAAATCACAGACATATACAAAATACAAACTAGTTTTTTTTATTAATAAAATTAGTGAAGAAAATATACAATGTGCAATTTTTTTCCGGAAACATCTCTCTCGCATTAGGTACTGTCTTTCCGCATGGAGTACTTAAGTACCTACCTAACAGTTGAGCAAGCGTGAACTTAGATTCGTATATCTATCTATGGTTTACTCTTTGATTGGTTTACTAATACTAACTGCATTTCTTATGCTGCATGGTAGGTAACCCTCGTCTAAAAGTTTTTATGCGTGCATTCATAGGTTACAGGATTACCTACACCACACCTTGCAGTCCTTGCACCTTACGGGAAAAATTTCGTGTATGTAATGCGATGTAGCGGATGTAGACTTTCAATTTCAAGCTGTCGTGTTTATTTTTGACTTTTGAGTAAGATAATCTAGCTTCGAGATTAGTCAACTCAATTATCCAACACACGGTGTTGTGTTGATTGGCTTGGTTGGTTATCCAGCTACTTGTACTTGTACTTGCCCCCTATCTATCTATATGTTTGTTCGTTTCGTCATACTTACTGATGATACTACCAAAACAGTAAAGATGGGATGGTTACTGTACCTAGAGGAACGAAACCAATCTTTATTGTGCCTCATGGATACGTCCCTATTTCATAGCAAGTAGAAACTATTTCTCACACAAATCCTCAGGAGCATTAGAATGTAAACAAATACATCCATTCATTCAAGCAAGCAATGTTTTATTGGCATCCCTTTTCCACAAACGTTTAGTCACTTTGCCGCGCTTTTTATGTTTAGAAAATAACGTTGGCGGCATTCAAAATACGGCGCGAGTTGTAATTTTGGTACAACGCAAGGCGAGAGGAACCTCCGTGTACTATGCTTTTTTGACATACTTATAAAACTCTTATATGGGGAATAACCTTAAAAATTAATTACAGGGTCAGTGATGGATGTATCTTCCTAATTTCAAGATTTTCTAGTACTTGTTTCCTTGAAAAAATACGAAAATTAGAATCTTTATCAAATGTATGGAAATGTACATTTCAATACATTATAGTTCTTATTACTATGTATATAGGATTCAATATGATTTACACAAGCGTCGCGGATATAGGTAATACACATCTTCCATTTCTGTCCTCAATGTTGGCTAACCTGGTAACATCGGCCAATCAGCGTTGAGATAGATGGCGCTGTAGTGACGACGCGACGACTCAAGCAAGCTTGCTCTTGGGAACATTTGCTTCGAGCCCCATACATTTTCTTCTGGTTCTCTACAGACTACAGTTTGGTTGTCTACCAATTCAAAAAAACTTTCAAAATTTTCGCCATCAGGTAAGTCCAATCATTTTTCTAACTTTAGTTATGTGTTACAAGAAGTGTATTTGTAGTTATTAACAACAGATTCGTAAAATTATTTTCCATTCCACGTTGGAATTCTCGTTTCTAACATGGCCATAGGCGTCCGCAGTACTGGGTAGCGTGGGTATAGGAAAGAGGACGCTATTTCAACAATTTATTTCTCGAATCTTTTCCATTATAGGTCTGAAACAGTTCTTCTACAACTTATAGCTTCATATCTAAGGCATTATTTTCAAATGGCGTCACATTTAGTTATTGCGTATTTTCTTCATTAGACACGAAAACAAAATGGCTCGTACGACCCAAGCTCGGCCAGTGAACTCGTTATATGGGGCGATAGTATTATTTGATTGATTTCTGTGTTTTAAACGATGATAATGAGTGTTTTTGATGTAAAATGTGGAATAAATAAATTTTCATATCTATATTTGTTCAGTTTTGGCCTATAAATGTGTTTCCCGCCAAAACGCCGCCCTTGCGTTGCCTTGTAGGCGTCGTGTTGTAATGAAAGAGTGCACAGTATGGAATCAAATGAAATGTGACCCGCGTAACCTATTTTTAGCGGTATTTATCGTTCTTTATTAAAATGTGTTATTTATCTTTTTAGGAAAAAAAATAAGATGTCGGACAAGCCGAAGCGTCCTATGTCCGCATACATGCTATGGCTGAACAGCGCCCGGGAACAGATAAAAGCTGACAATCCTGGACTCCGAGTCACCGAAATAGCTAAAAAGGGGGGCGAAATCTGGAGAGGGATGAAAGACAAGAGTGTAAGTTAACATTTACATACCTATATAGCTATTTAGGTCAATTTTGGTGATCATTGCCAATTTCATTTACTTACTTCCTTTTTTTTTACTACAGGTATGGGAAGAGAAAGCTGCTAAAGCTAAGGAACAGTACACGAAAGACCTGGAATCCTACAACGCTAATGGAGGAGGTGGTGAAGAACCAAAAAAGGCAACAAAGCGAGGAAAGAAGGCAGTCAAAAAGGCAGCAGCACCTGTAAGTTTCATACCATCAGTTTCACTAACAAATAAAGTTTCATTCGTTGGTAACTTTTTGCTCTAATACTTTGTTGGTTTCAGAAGTCCAAGAAGAAGAAGGAAGAGTCCGATGCAGAGGATGATGACGAGGAGGAAGAAGAAAGCGAATGATCTCTCAACTTCTAACAAATTACTGTTCATATTGAATAATTTACTTGGACTTAATTTATTACAAAGTAAAACGGGAACGACTTTCCAAAACCTGTGTGATGCATTTGGTTTTTCAAACACAATTACATACTAACTTCTATTCAAATTACTGCAGCCATAGTGAGAAACAATCTGGTACCGATGTTACTCTACTGGTGGCAATGTATTTGTATCTGTTCAGTTTTTTGGCTGCTAATTATTTTGGCTCTCCAGACATAATTATTTTATTTTGTGAACTGGGTAGCCAGTGTCAGTTAGCTTAATGAATTTTTTATGGTTTTTTTTACTCTTGATACTTGTTTACTACTTTAAATTTTTGTAGTAATAGGTTTGTAGGGACTACAGAGTTTGGAAAGTCTCACCAATTGGCTAGGGTAGTCTCTAAGCCTCACAAAAAAAGAATAATGTTAAGTGTTAGCATGTATTACATACACTGGGGAATTGTACAGTTAGCCCTCCCTTGTTAAGTTCGCTGTGACAACTGGATGCTCCGACAAAAGTTATATCAATGGTTTTATCAAAACTTATGTCTTGCAAATTCATATTCCAAAATGTTTGTATTTGTTTTGAAGCTGTGCTTTGTAATCGAATATGCCATAGTATAATAACACTGACTAAGATTATTTGTAATATCCTAGGACATGGGAGTTTTGGTTGAACCATCTTATCTACTGTACCAACATGTAAAATTAGAGACTTCATGAACGGACATGTGACGGCTTATTGTTAATTAAATAAACCTACCTCTTCTCATTGTAAATTTCAATGCTGATAATGGTACCAAACATTTAAGCTAAGCACACAGCGTGGGTAAAGCACTCATGCTGGGCAATTAAAATAGTTTAGGAAATTGATGTGTATGTTGTATTTTTAGTTAGTTAATAGGTAGGTTTTCGATGTGATTTGTCTCTCAAATTTTACATTTGTGTTATTTTGTAAATGAGAATTAGCATTCCTCGTGTCAATACGGATTTTACATGTTCAATAAAGTAATTTCATATAAGTACCCTTTTTTTTTCGTGTTTTCATGTACCTGCCATTAAGTCGCTATGACGTCATCGTATAGAAAATAGTTTGATTTATAAAAATGAAAAAATATCCAACTGGTCAAAATAAGTAGGAAAGGGATACAAGTAAAGGAGAAACGATACAGTTCGTCTAGCTTTCTTTGAAAACTCCATCCCTTTCCTTGAACTGTCACAATTCCATGTAATTAAACTTTAGGTCCTTTATCTTGATATTCTCAACGGTGTAAAATCGGGGGTAATTAGGGTACCAAGTACACGTATTGACAGTGCCTTGTTTTATTCCACTAATCCCCATCAATGGGGATTTATGAATTCTTTTCTTCCACGAATCCCCATTATTGATAGCTCGTAGAGCCCATGTTAGAAACAAAATGGCAATTCATAATCACGAAGTTTTTTTTTCGTATGGAGGTAAATGAAATTAACACCTTCCACCAAAACACATAAATTTTACTATTAGTTAGTAACTAAATAAAATCAGTTTTATAATCATTAATTTAATAAAATCGAAGATTTTAACAATTTCTTGGTGTCTAAATAAAATCATATTTCTTGTCATCTTAACTAGATCAGTTTTTTTACCAGTTTTAGTTTGATATACAAGAAATCAAACTTAGGTATGGTTAAAAAGAAGAGCTATTTTCAAGTCACCATTTTATAAGCGTCAAACTAGCCTTAATTAAAAACTAACTTTAGTTTGATAGCCATAATTTACTCAGAGTTTAACTTGTTTTGGTAATTTCAAGGCACATTTTAGAGCTGTCATTTGATCGAATTTAAAAATTACTTTGATTTAAGAGCGTTTAAAAGACTTGATAATTTTAGTTGGTGTGCCCTTCAGAATAGCAAAATAAAGTGCTGTCACTTAAAATTACGTTTCTTAGCTTAAAATTAAAACCTTCAAAATCGGCTTTAATGATTCAAAAATTAAACAAGATTTGTTTGTAGTAATTTGACATATCTACGCAAACATTATTAAATGAAAGAATCGCCAAAGTTTTCCCAAACAAGTTATAGACAGGAAATCCAAATGGGACTTATTAATGGCGAAATTACGATTTACAAATACAAATTACATTGCAGATTTAAAATTATTAATAAAATCACACATTCTTGCAATTGCTTAGTATCTTAACGAAATCATTTTTTTACCAGCTATTGATTCAAAAATTAAACATGTTTTTGTTTGTAGTAATTTGACGTACATACACAAATATTATTAAATTAAAGTATCACCAAAGTTTTTCCAAGCAATGACCAATCGTAATTTCGCCATTAATAGTTCCATTTGCACTTCGTTTATAAAAGTAACTTGCTTGGAAAAATAATATATTTGCGTATGTAGAATTTGTAGTACAAACAAAAACATAAGTACCTATGTATTAAATTTTTTGAATCAATAACTAGTAAAAAAACTGTTTTTGTTTAGATACTAAGCAATGGTAAAAATCTGTGATTTTAGTAGTGAGTGAAAAATTGAGATTTTATTTACCTCCTTATAAAATAAAGACTTCGTGATTATAAATTACCATGTTGTTATTTATATTTTATTTCTAAGCTAATGGGGATTTGTGAACTTTTCTTCCACAAATCCCCATCATGGGTTCATGAACCGTCAATGGGGATTAGTGGAAGAAAAGTTAATAAATCCCCATTGATGGGGATTAGTAGAATAACCCGTGAGAATAACCCATTTTCTCTATGTATGCAAATAACGAAATGATTTTGAGAATTATTTTGTCACGTGGTCGAAAGTCAAGGCAACAGACAGTCGGTTACATACCTATTATAACTCAGTATTTTATTTTACCAACATTAGATGCTTTACTTGGACGGGATTTGTACCATTTAGGGAAAAATCTTAAATTAGCCGTGATAACATCATCTTATTGGATTGGACTAAGGACAGTATTATCGCGCTAAGGACGGTCTGTTTCTTGGCGTGTCCTAATCAGTTACCTAGTTAAAGTATGTTCGGGATAGCATGATATGGGTGATAGTTCGTAATTTTCCGTTTCACCTATACTACTCACACCATACTTCATACACCCAGGCACAAAAGAAAATAATAGGTTTTAGAAATAATGTAAATAATTATTGCAAAAACACAATAAATAATGCCTGTATAAATCGGACCAAAAATCTCAGTGTATTCGTTAAATTTAACGAAGAAAAGATTCAGTAAATAAAAATGTCTTTTTGCTACCTGATGCGTGCATCGGAACGCTAAGCCATAGGTAATCGAAACTAATAATATATCGATGAATCGGTGCGGCCATCATATAGGATCGCGTCAGTATGAGTACATCTTGTATGCGGTTTGTGTTTTCGTTGCGGTTGCTTTACGTGCTATTTGTTTTAACGTTTGTTACAGTTTTTGTTGATTTTTTGTTTTGTTATTGGTAAAATTCCGAGAAGAACAAAAAAAAAACTTTGAACTCTCAAGCTCTGGAGTTATTGGTTCGTTTAATTCAACCAATTTATTAATTAACAAAAAATAGTTTGGATAATCAAAGATCAATCAAATAAAAAATCGATTTTATAGCCCTTGTTAACTTTGTCGATACTAAAAAAAAATCGATTATATTTCTTTAGGGTACATCACTAAAACTGTCAACTTTGAACTGCCACCCATATCATGATATTTCGGACAGCCTATAGATACACCCAAGTACAAAAGAAAATATTAGGTTTTAGAAAGAATGTATATCATTATTGCAAAAATACAATAAATTATTTATCTATATATCGAAAGAATAATCACAGTGTATACGTTAAATTAAAAAAAAAGAGATTCAGAAAAGAATAATGTCTTTTTGCTACTTAATGCGTGGATCGGAACGTTAACCCATAGGTACTGACTACTGACACTACATAATCGAAAATACATCGAGGACTCGGTGCGGACATCTTATAGGATCGCGTCAGTATGAGTTCATCTTATATGTGGTATGTGTTTTCGTTTCGTTTGCTTTACGTGCTATTTGTTTTGACGTTTGTTATAGTTTTTGTTTTGTTATTGTTGTTTGTTTTTGGTGAAATGCCGAGAAAAACAAAAATAAGTCTATGAACTCTCAAGCTTGTGAGCTATTGGTTCGTTTAATTTAATAATTTAAGAAATTAACAAAAAGTAGTTTCGATAATCAAAGATCAATCAAATAAAAAGTCGATTTGATATCCCTTGTTATGGTTCTCGATACTTACAAAAATCGATTCTATTTCGTTAGGGCACATAACTATAACTGTCAACTTTGAACTGCCACCCATATCATGATAACTCAAACATACTAGTAGGATCCCCATAAATCGGATGGTGTAATCACGGCCTTATTTACATCTCTAAACTAGACTTGCGAAAAGTGTGTCTTTAAGGCGAGTACCTTTTGTCTGTGGGGGTCGGTTGAATGTGTTCATTTAGTTTATTTTCGTAACCGACATTACGTTGTATGTACATACAACGATAAAGCTGAACGTGATTATTCTGTTGAAAGCCATAACCGCACCCTATATCATATCTTAAATAATATTATGATTTAAAATATTATTTCACTTCTATGGCTTCTTCTAATGCTCATAACTCGCCTAATTTGTATCTGAGTAGATGAATTGTAAGTTTTGTAGTCTAAAACAAAAATAATAGTAAATAAACAAAATGCAGTCTAAAATTTTAAATAATGCCCTATCTATCTACGTAAAAACATAGACAAATTGTTCATCCATGGTAAAGACAATCACAGTTGTTTAGTGACCACTGCTTCCACGAATCCATCGTGTCTCGCTTGTTACGTCGAGGACTACGTCCTTACCGGCTCCAACAGACAGTTGTCACAGCACCACCATACAGATTGTGCAACCTCCCGAATTGCTGACGCTTCATCGACCGATATTTTAAAAGGGCATTTCACCATCGAAGATGCGGCCTTTACCCTAGTAGCATCGCCGCGGTAGCGGGAGGACATCACTGATCATCGGGATCATTTAGAAATAAGTTTAATTTAAGATAGATTGTTATAGTTTTGTAATCACATCGATTAGGTACACATTAATTAAAATTTCGGGTTGGGTTTTACAAGCGGACGCCAGAATTTTATTATGAAATAAGTTGGGGGTGTCTTTTCGAGGTTCAGCTCGAACATTAAGCTAATATTTGATTATCGGAGATGCATTTTTAATTATTTATAATTAAAATTAAATTTACGAAATATTCATAAAATGGAACGCAATTGTGTATATTATAGCCACGTGTTAGGTTGCTTGTGATCATAAATTTAGGGAGCCGAGCGAAGCGGAGCGGAGTGAGGCGACCCCCCTAGTTTTAACAGAAATAGGATATGCCTAGTCAGATCATGATATTCCCAAGTCTACGATCTGCCGATGACATATACATATAGGTGTAAAAAGGCGCCCAAAAAGCCGAAGCGGGCGATTCCAATAATGTTTTTGGGAGCTCAAATGCGAGGTTATGATTTTACAATAAAGATCATAACTTGAAAACAATACATTTGTTAAAATCATAACTTAAAAACAATACATCGTGTATGCGGGACATTGCACATTGTGGGATTGAGGGCGAGGGAGCAAGATTTGTTTGATATTTCTGGGACAAAAGTGAAGTGAGTTCTCTTGATGTATGTATATGTCTTATTAAATCTAGCTCCGGAGTTACCCAACTCTACTCTGCTCTGAACTAAGTAACATTCACACTCACACACAGACATCCTTAGATTTCATCAAAAAACTTATTTAACTCATTTACATGTTTGTGATTGCCACTCACTCGACGAAACAATCGCGCGAATATGGAAATGCGGCAGTTATCAAACCACAATAAACTATAATTTATGACCAAAACACACTATTAGGGTCACTGTGCGTTTTACGATGAGAGATTGCAGTGGAGTCATTATTGTGTTTTGATGGTTATTGTGCATTTGTATTGTGGAGCCGAGTGAAGCGGAGTGGAGCGAAGCGACCTCCGTAGTTTTAACAGAATTCAAGATATGCAGAAAAAAATATTTTCCGAGCAGTTTCCGATGTCTTACGGTCTTAGACAATTAACCACGGGACCTGGCAAAGCGTGACTCTTAGTACTGAAATTATTCTGCCGTTTTCCACGGGAGGGGAGCTAAACACGCCAGGCTCACATTTACTCATTCACGCACACTCCTGCGAAAAATTTATATTTCACACTAAATCAAAAGCTGCAATACAAACATAAAACGCGCACACAAGCAAACTTACATGAACAAATCCCCATATTGTCCCCCATAGTCCTTAGCATATACTCAGAATATCGTATATCCTAAGTCTATGGTCCTTAGCATGGTCCTCAGATAAATATTTTCGTTCGTTGTGGACTGAAGTTAGGCACGTTTTACAATTTTACCCAACGATTTTTGACATTTGATGAGGCTCGTGACCTTAGTCTGAGCTCGTGACCGAGTTGTTTATTAGAGTGTATTGTGGACACATAACCTCACTCTATTCATTTAATACACGAACTGGATGTTTACTGCTCACTTCTACACACAAAACTGCGGCTTTTAAAGGTAGTTTTTGTATAATTTTTTTAGTTGTACTGTGTATATTAATAAACGTTTTTTTTCTTCTTCTTCTTCTGTCAAACATGTTGTGCGGCTAACTTCAGGCCACAAATTGAATGTGTTTGTGGGTACGGCTATGACTTGCAACAGAATAATCACCTTCAGCTATCATTGCAATGTTGGGTTGGTCACGAAAATAAACCATTTAGACACATTCAACGGACCCCCATAGTCCTTAGCATGGTCGTTCGTTGTTGCCTGAAGTTAGCCACACAACACGATTGACAGCCAATTTTTCCCAACGCAAATTTGTTTGATGAGGCTCGTGTCGTGACCGAATCGTGGCTGTTTCACTGTTTATTGTAGAAAATTGTACCTAGTTTATTGTAGACTTATAATCGCACTCTGTTTGGTTTATTTTCGTTACCAACATCGACATTACAACGATAGCTGAACGTGATTATTCTGATGAAAGTCATAACCGCACTCATGACAGTTTTCCATAGACATCCGTGACCATTATCACGAACTTAGACCTATAAATATGTTCGAGTTATCATGATATGGGTGGCAGTTCAAAGTTGACAGTTATAGTTATGTGCCCTAACGAAATAGAATCGATTTTTTTAAGTATCGAGAACGTTAACAAGGGCTATCAAATCGTTTTTTTTTTGTTGATCTTTGATTATCCAAACCACTTTTTGTTAATTTCTAAATAATTAAATTAAACGAACCAATAACTCACAAGCTTGAAACTACAAAGATTTTTTTTTTGTTTTTCTCGGCATTTCACCTAAAACAAAACAAAAATCAACAAAAACTGTAACAAACGTCAAAACGTCAAAAAAATAAACCCTTAGACCATTTAACACGGGACCTGGCAAAGCGCGACTCCTAGTACTGAAATTATTCTGCCGTTTTCCACGGGAGGGGAGGTAAACACACGCAGAACACATTTACTCATTCACGCACACTCTTGCGAAAAATTGATATGTCACACTAAATCAAAAGCAGCAACACGAACACAAAACGAGCACACAAGCAAACTTACATGAACAAATTGTTAATATACTTCGGCAGAGGGGGATAAGTTCGCTTGCCCAGTATGTTCGAAATATTCGGGTATTATAGACCATATAATTTGGGTATTAACGTTTTTCACTACTCTTATGTGGTATATTAGGAGTTATCTCACGGTTTTTATATGAAGCTAGAGACCATCTTAATGTTTTACTGTACACGCTGAACAATAAATAATTGAAAAATAAAGTCATTTATGTGATTTGTAGTAAAAATGTACCATGATCAGTTTGTTTCAATCTGTTTTTTTGTGATTTGTCAAAAAGTACCTAGGTGTTTCTTTTGATAATAAAATTTGACGGTCACCTATCCCTAAAATAACCAAGACAAAGAAAATAAACATTAAGGGGGAACTTTTCGAGCAGCTAGGCACCATCTTGCCGTGAGATGGCGTTGTTTCGCTAATGTTACTATAACATTTTTTTATGACTTTACATTTTAATATTAACTAACAGAACTTCATTTTGCGATCCAATAGAAGCATTTATGATGAGTTCGAATCATAATACCTACAATCTAATAATCATCAAACTTTTGAAGGAATAAGTATTAAAGTTCTAACTCTGGCCGATATCTGTGCATACGAGAAATCTCACCCACACATGTAAATTGTCTCTACTTGTAGTTTGATCGCCCACCGACGCCCGGCGATCGTGACATCTCTTTTGCACGCTTTGAATTTGTATATAGATCCTATCCTGATATCAGTGATGAGCGTACAATCAAACGAACGCGCCCCAGGTACTAATGGTAAATTTCAATCTTATCAACAGAACATTGCGTGGTGAATTGGGTAACGTGTAAACATCGCAATACAAGGTATCCAGGTTCGAACCCTTATGGAAGGAAATATCTTTTTGTATTATTTTGCTATATTTTTTTGGTTTCCTTCGATATTTGAGAAGCTTCGATATTAGTTTGTTCGTGCCCGTGGATTGACTCAGAATTATTCAAACATACAAATACATACCTGTCTTCCGGAGGGGTAGGCAAGGTCTACATACAGATCTCCACTAGCTACGATCCTGACATACCGTTTTCGCTTTTTCCACATTCATCATTCTTCAAAGAAGTTGTTTAGGTATTATAATAAAATAAAAAAGGGAAACGATAGACGATAGGCACCTGGTTTGGCAACTGAGAATACAGAACCAAGGGGCTTGAGTTGAAAAATTCGAAACCGGTGCGGTGTAGCGAACGAGACTGCTATTTTTGAACGGGCGGTGTTTCGACCCCTGCGGGGCTATTATGTAACTCAGTTTCGGTTGCTAGCTATAGTTGCTATTCACCAAAAACAGATAAAAAATGAACTTCCAAAATAACCTTTAATGGGTATTGAATTATTTACGAATTGTGAAGTCATTTCAAGTGCAAACTTATCCTTAGATAAGCGGATATGTATGTTTTAGACGATAGCCACTTGGTTTGGCAACTGAGTTTACGATACAGAATCAGGGGGCTGTTGATTTTTGAAAGGTGTTGTAACCCGGGAAACTACGAACCAACGTTGCCAGATGCACCGCTTTTTCACTTTTCATACCGCCTTTTTGACAATCGATCCGCTTTCCGCTTTTTACATACGCAGTTCCGCTTTTTTCGAACTTGCTCAATAACCCGTTTTTTCTCACATTTGGTCTGAGTTCACCCGCTCACGCCGATCATGACATCCCTTTGGCACGCGTTGAATTTGTTTGTGCTATCCAAAGACATTGTATAGAGAACAAGACTGTGCACTACGATACGAAAAACAAGCCGAGCGAGATAGGTATTGGCACTCGTTGGTCCCTTTCTAACGCGTTAGAAACTCAATAACACTATCTAAGTATATTGTATGAATTATATACACTGGCAACTTGCTAGACAAGGATACACGAGAAGCGAAAGCTAACTCGCTCGGTTAGTCGTAGGTGAATCTGTATGCCATGCTGTACTACAGAAGGGTGTATACAAATTGACTGGGTACGTAGCGCAAGAGAAGCAGCGTTCTTCAGCACTCCTACAATCAGTGCAGGAGGCAGGACAGAACGCACATGTTGCTGCACAAGGAGTGTCTACATTATTATGGCACAGGCGAATGGGGCACCTCAGTCTTTCGGGTATGTACAATCTTAGAAAGCATGCAATGCCAGATCTTGATTTACAGGAAGAAGATATCAAGAATTGTATCCCGTGTCTTCAGGGGAAGCAAGCGGCTAAGCCTTTTCCCAAGGGCAAAGCGCAAAGAGCAGCGGCTAAGCTGGGGATTGTGCACTCTGATGTCTGTGGGCCCATGAAGACGTGCAGCTGGAATGGTGCACGCTACCTATTAACCTTCACTGATGACTATTCAAGAAAATCTTTTGAATTCCTCATGAAGAGGAATTCCTCGGCTAATTACAGCCTTATATCTAAGGAACTAAAATCTAGTTTAGTTGAGCAAAAACTGGACAGTGCAAAGTCATGTCTTTGATGCTATCCTGCTGTCAGTGATAAGCGGGCGATCAAACTGAACGCGGCCAAGGCTACATGTCGCGTCGTTGGCGTCGTCGTCGGCGTCGCGTCGTCGTCGTCGCGTCGCGTCGCGTCGAGTATAAAAAGCTACGTTCAGTTTGATCGACAAACGATGACAACCGATGACTACCACCACCGGATTTACTTCCGGAGCCTTCATTATAAAACATATTTCCGCATTGTTGTAGCACCGTTACCGCATTTTAAATTTTCTTACCCGACAACACTTTTACGAACCCAACCCGGTGTGAGTTTTTGAACGACTATCAATCAATCAGAGATGGATCTATGCTTGAGATTCAGAGTGCATTTTGAGTCTGAACTCAAGAGGAACTCAAGCTTACAAACGTCACTCTAGTATGAGATCACGTCACTTTTTGACGTTTGTGAGATTGAGTTTGGACTCAAAATGCACTCTGAATCTCAGCCTATGATCTGTGAGATGGATGGATTGGCTGTCCGAGATATCATGATATGGATGGCAGTTCAAAGTTGACAGTTACAGTGATATACCCTAACGAAATATAATCAATTTTTTTCAGTATCGAGAAAGTTAACAAGTGCTATCAAATTGATTTTTTATTTGATTGATCTTGGATTATCCAAACTATTTTTTGTTTATTACTAAATTAGTTAAATTAAACAAACCAATAACTCCAGAGCTTGAGAGTTCAAAGTTTTATTTTGTTTTTCTCGGAATTTCACCATTAACAAAACAAAAAATCAACAAAAACTGTAACAAATGTCAAAACAAATAACACGTAAAGCAACCGCAACGAAAACACAAACCGCATAGAAGATGTACTTATACTGACGCGATCCTATATGATGGCCGGCCGCACCGATTCATCGAAATATTTTTTATTATGTAGTGTCAGTACCTATCTATGGGTTAGCGTTTCGATCCACGGATCACGTAGCAAAAAGACATTATTATTTACTGAATCTTTTTTAACGAATACACTGAGATTTTTGTTACGATTTATAGAGGCATTATTTATTGTGTTTTGCAATAATTATTAACATTATTTCTAAAACCTATTATTTTCTCTTGTGCCTGGGTGTATGCAGTATGCAGTGTTGCCAACGTAGGCGATTTTTCGCCTTTTAGGCTACTCAGCACGATAATTGGCGACGAAAAAATCTGGATTGCGACTGGTCGCCCTTTAGGCTACTTCAGGGACAAGGTATTAAAATTTTCCGAATCATGCATAAGCACAACCATAAGATCATTTTGTCAATTTTCTTAGCTGTAACTTTTATTTATTTTTTAATCACTTTACTGTTAATGACTACCTACCACAATTAACTTTATTTTACTGACAGCTACAGAGTAATTTTGATTTTTGACACTTTCGCTTCGTAGTTTGTAACAACTTCTTCTGTACATGTTCATAGTAATTTCAAAGGCTTTATTTCTGTGATAAAAACATGGGAAAACATGAAAAATAGGTATATGAAGCATTACTGTGATGAATGGGAAATATACCAGCATTTAAAAGTACCTAAGTAAAACTAATGTTACCGCAAGTGACGTTGTCGTTGACGAAGAAAATCTAGCTGCTGTCATAATATTACTAGAAGCAGATGAAGAAAGATATTTATAAATTTTTAATAATTATTATACTTACCTACATTTCAGCAACAAATAAACTTTAGTAAAACACTAGGTATGAATAAATATATTGATACAAACTTAATTTTTATTTTATTCAAAGCAATTTCGGCTTTTGGGCTACTTTAGGCTACAGCAGGGGAAATTCGGCTACATTAGGCTACTTAAGCTGTAAAAAATGGCGACATCAGGCCCTGAGTTGTTGGCAACACTGGCAGTATGGTGTGAGTAGCATAGGTGAAACGGAAAATTACGTGTCATCCTAATTCATCTGTGATTGGAACATGGAACAAACAAAACAACAATTTTTTTAACCAAAGCAAAGAGTACCTACTACCTACATACTATAAATAAACGGAAACAAAACAAAATATAAATTCTATTTACCGTTTGCCTGAAACCTGGCCTGTAAAAATTACAAATGTTGTACCGTTTTTAGCCTTACGTGTTAAGGTTATACCTAGAATAATTCTAGATTATTAGAATTGTTCTAAGGATAAACTTGGTTTGTACCTACCATATTTTCAAGATATTTCGAGTACAGTTACAGAATATTACAGACACAGTTAAAAGCTATTATTTCAGTGGGTTCTTCGATGGCTGGAGACGGGGCTGGCGGAGGCTCCGGGGGCCAAGTAGCTCTCGTGACGGGAGGTTACGACCACACCATCAAGCTCTGGCAAGCTCACAGTGGCGTCTGCTTGCGGACCATGCAGCACCCAGACTCAGTAACTACCCTTTTGTATCTATGATCATTTGTTCTTAGGGTACCTCAAGTGTTAACAAATTCTCATCATACTCAGATCTTGTGTTGATATTTATAGTCCCAGTGGCCACTGCAAGCAACCATGTCTCACAATATATAATTTAACCAAACCACTTTGCAACAATGGCTGACCATATGTAACTTCAAAAATACCTGGGCACAGCTTGACTTATTTTGCATTATAAACATTCTAACTTTATTTCAAATTAAATGTATGGGTTATATATATATGCTGACCTCAGTTAACTACATAGACTTGAGTACCTTGTCAGTAAGAGAATTACATATGTATTTGTTTTTTTTTAAATGGTCTGAAGTGAATGTTTTTTTTTATCCTCTTACAAGAAACATAAACTATAGAAATAGATTCTATGATAGAAATAAATTTTAATATTTTTAAACACTTGGTGATTTATCCAACGCAAGGAGATAACAGAATCTATATTACAAAGCCAGTTCTGGCACATGGAAAAATTGCAAAGGAAGATTTCAAGTGATTTAATTATATACAAATACATTTGAAAGAACAAGTGAAAAAACATTAAACTTAATTGCTCATTGCAATGTAAAAGACAGGTTTCATTCCTATTGCAGCAAGTGAATGCCCTGGACATAACACCAGATGGTCAGATGGTGGCCGCCTGTGGGTACCAGCACATCAGGATGTATGACCTGGCTAGTGCCAACCCTGACCCCGTTCTCAACTTTGACAGTCAAGATGGAGTAGCCAAGAATGTCTCTAGAGTTGGATTCCAAGTATGTTAGATTTTATCAGTATGTTTTTCAAATTACAAAGTTAAAATCAATCTAGAGTTTTTCGTTTTCTAAGTGATTTATGTCCATAAAGAAGTAAAACTCCAGTACTTATTTGTTATTGCAATGTGATGGCCCATCACATAACAGAAAAAAAGAGATACGTTTTGAATTTCTTATGGACTAAATTTAATATAAATTATTTACTGTTTCAACAGGAACAAGGTAACTGGATGTATACAGGAGGAGAAGACTGCTCAGCTAGAATATGGGATTTGAGGTAACAATTTTAGGCTTACTCTATTTCTGTTCTAAATCAGAAAGTAAAAAAAATCATCTTACTTTTTATTTTTAGATCTCATCAACTTCAGTGCCAAAGAATATTCCAAGTTCCTGCACCAGTGAATGCCGTATGTCTTCATCCGGACCAGACACAAATCATGGTTGGAGATCAAAGTGGCATCATACACTTGTGGGACCTCAGGACTGACCAGAATGAACAGCTAGTTAGTATTCAAATATCTATTGGATATCTTTAAAGAGGTACATTATATCCTATTGTAGTGTAACTGAGAAAACATACAAGGCATTTGTTACTAAAGTAAGTTGCTCAAAGATTTGCGACTAGTCCCATCTGTCACATTCCATTGGAAACACTTGATCTGAAATGGAATGAAATTTATTTAACAATATAAAGAATCATCAAAACCCTTAACAAAAACAAACAATACAATGAAATATAAGTTTACTGATATTAGTTACACATAAATTAATTTGATAATAAACATGGGCGTCGCAAGACGAAAGTTTAGGGTGGGGCAACGGCTTTCAAGTATCATCGGGATTTATGGTTGAAAAATTAAAAAAACGTATTCTTGTGGAAACAAAAACTGCCGATCGGTCTTGTCTCTCGTATGTGCACACTTTAGTACCATTTTTTACTGTCCCATTCCGTTTCCAGGGGGGGCAGCTGCCCCCCCTGCCCCACCCTTCCAACGCCCATGATAATAAATCTCTTTTTAAATGGATCAGTTCTAATCATTTAAAATTTTTGCACACAAAGAGACCAAATCTACGGAAAAGCGTCATTTTAATTAATCCTGTGGCCTTACCTCACAAGTTGAACAGCTTTGTTTTTCAATTTACTTATATATTGTAACTCAGCCTTAAAACCTTTTTCAACATATTTAGATTTCCTAAGGTCAAGTCAGGACTACTCACCGTACTAGTTTATTGGTCGGGTAGTTTGATACACTAAATAATTATTGTTGAATTGGTTTTTTGAGATGACACATTTTTGTAATATAATCGTAGGTATTTATTATTGTAGGAGTATACATAAAGGTGATTATACGTGGGACGCACTATAAGTTTCCGGAATGATTATGAAAAAATACAATTAAAGGTACAAAATTAATTTATTGTTTTTCAAAATAATCTCCCTTGGCGTCTATGCACTTTTTCATTCGATCAAACCAGTTTTGAAAACTTTTGTGCCACTCCCCTGTGGTGACCTCTGAAACGTGTTTTTCATACTCCTCGACAGCCTCTTCTGGTGATGAAAATCGTTGACCGCGTAATTGGTTCTTAATTTTTGGGAACAGAAAAAAGTCACAAGGTGCCAGGTCGGAACTGTATGCAGGATGACTCATGAGTTCTACATTTTTCGTCTTCAAAAAGTCGTTTGTCTGTCTGGCCGTGTGAGAACTAGCATTGTCGTGGTGCAGGATGATACGGCGTTTACGGTTATTTTTACGGAGTTCGTCAATAACTTCCGGCAAACAAATGGTCGTGTACCAGTCACTATTCACGGTACGACGATTCTCTAAAGCAACAGTAGCCACGTGTCCAGTTTTATTAAAAAAAGAAGCAATCATCCGCTTAGATGCACTTTTCACGCGCGACACTTTGGTTGGTTTTGGCTCATCTTGAAAGACCCATACGCTCGATTGCTGCTTTGTTTTGGGATCGTAGCAATAAATCCATGTTTCGTCACCTGTTACTATGTCCCACTCCAAATTTGACGCACCTTCGTTGAATCTGGTAAGCATGGCACTGCACCAAGTGACGCGGTCCGGTTTTTGAGCCTCGGTCAAGTTGTGTGGGATCCACCGCGAGCACAGCTTTCTCACACCCAAATGTTTGTGTAGGATTGATTGTATTTGACTCATGCCTATTTCTAAGGATGCGCGAATTTCATGGTAGGTCACATGCCTGTCTGTTTCAATCATACGGCGCACAGCATCGATGTTTTTGTTGGTCACAGCGGTGGACGGCCGACCATCGCGAGATTCGTCACTGAGATTGATACGACCACGCTTGAATTCTGCAAACCAGCTATAAACAGTCGTCTTGCATGGTGCTTCATTGCCAAAAGCTGTTTCAAGCCGAGCGATGCTCTGTTGAGCTGTCAAATTACACTTAAAATCGTAGAAAATCATACTACGAAAATTTTCCCGAGTTAAATCCATGTTGATGCAGACACACAATTTTTTAAATGGCGCCACAAGGTAAAAACAAAAGACAGTCAGATGAAACAAACTGCATTCTACAGCCAAAGAGTTCTATTTTCAAATGTTGCAATAAATTTTTAAATATTGTTTATGTAAGTGGCCAGTTCCGGAAACTTTTAGTGTTACCTATGTATATTGTTTATACTCTTATCTATGATATATTTTGTGTTTTGTAGTGTAGTAAATATAGAGTGTATTTGAACAGAAAGGGATATTATTAAAAATATAACCAGACAAATAAAGTAATTAGGTATAGTGTAGGTATTTAGGTAGAGTGTATTTGTTTTGCAGAGAGAATAATAATAAAATCAAGAGGAATTTGACACTTCTTTGGAAACCTACTTGTTGTGGGATTATCATCATATCATTTTAGCACTCCATCCATCCATCCATCAGCCTGTTTCGTCTACTGCTGGACATAGGCCTTTCCAGGATTTCGCCACTCTTGGCGGTCCTTCTGAAAGAATTACCCATTCTCGCACACGCTGGGCAGGCGGGTTGGTGATCGCGGTGCTGAAACCCTTGCACCAGGGTTGCTGCCCGTCACCAGTCTGTTTTATACAAGGCCCCGCAATTGGGAATGGATATACCGCCGCCATCCATCGGTCCCAGGCAATGGTGGGCCGCCTGGTTTTGCCTGAGAGCTGTCCTCTTACTCTCCCCCGAATAACTTCGGGAGGATTTGCGAATAAGATGGTGGTACCTCGACAGTTGAGCCCGGCATCAGCTCTACCACCTACTTTTTTAGCACTCGCCAAAAAATATATGTGAAAAGACTTAGATGTTTGTTTGTAATTGTAAGATTCCAGAAGCGGAAGCGTCGATTCAGGACATCAGCATCGACCCCGCCGGCAAGCTGATGGCGGCAGTCAACAACAAGGGCAACTGCTACGTGTGGGTGCTCGGCGGGGACCTCACGCTGCCTGTCGCCAAGAAGCACATCCATGCGCACAAGAAATACGCGCTGCGGTGCAAGTTCAGTCCCGACTCCACGTGAGTTAATACACTACTTGTTATCAAGCGGGTGTAGCTATTGCTACATTGGGGAAGGCACCTTCTACAGACTCGCGCTTCCTATGCGATCGATGTGGCAAGAAATGCCGTGCTGCCATAGGGCTTTATAGCCATCAACGACGATGTGGGAACCCGTAGACCCACGGGCGATGCAACAATCATCTACTACAGATGCTGTGGCCAATGATGATGTAGCAATAGGGAGAAGGCAGGTAGGCCCGGCCCATCCCGGAATCCATTTGACCCACCCCATAATAAAAATAACCTAATTAAATATTCTATAATGAATGATAAAGAGTTCAGTTTAACTAATATCTGCATCAAATTCTAACTTTATTACACTTAACCACCTTCACCGCATGTTTTGTTTACCGTTTAAGGTCGGTCAGTAGCGGTGGTTAAAATCTGGCCCACCCTAGAAAAAAAACCGGCCAAGTGCGAGTCGGACTCGCGCGCGAAGGATTCCGTACCATTATCTACAAAAACGGCAAAAAAATCATGTCTGCTGTATGGGAGTGCGCAGGTCCGACTCGCACTTGGCTGGTTTTAGTATTTGTTGTTATAGCGGCAACAGAAATACATCATCTGTGAAAATTTCAAATGTCTAACTATCACGGTTCATGAGATACAGCCTGGTGACAGACGGACAGCGGAGTCTTAGTAATAGGGTCCCGTTGGTTACCCTTTGGGTACGGAACCCTTGCTTATTGTGGTTAGTCAATCATTTCCTTGGCTGGATCGTGCGCACAAAACGGCCATGATGAAGACAGACGGTATGTCAAGGTTATTGCTGAAATGTGGTTATTCCATATAAGGTGACTTTCAGCTAAATTCATACCGGAGACTCGGGAAGTAGTCAGGACCGAGGTCCAAGGACCCTGTTTGCGAAATACGAAAAATAATTTTTGTACCTCTATGATTGTTCAAGAACAACCTCGACAGAATTTATTGATTTATTATACCGGGTGTAAATAGAGTGCGACCATTAAATGAAACCACATATTCTACCGACCCTACTGAACCACTTTTCCCAAGAATCATACCCGCGGACACCCTTAGTTTAAGAAATAATTGAGTTCCAAACAAAAATGCGTGAACCCTAACGCACCGACATACGGGCGAGGTTAGAGAGAGCGTTGACCTCAAACAGCTGCAGGTTTCACGGACGACGCTCTCTCTAAACTCGCCCGTATGTCGGTGCGTTAGGGTTCACGCATTTTTGTTTGGAACTCAATTATTTCCCAAACTAAGGGTGTCCGCGGTAATGATTCTTGGGAAAAGTGGTTCAGTAGGGTCGGTAGAATGTGTAGTTTCATTTAATGGTCGCACTCTATTTACACCCGGTATAAACAGGTACATCATCCTTACAGGCTAGGAAGTGTACCTAAATGTTATTTTGCGTATTTTACAGAAAGGGCCATTGAACGTTGGTCCTGACCACTTACCGAGTCTCCATTATGAATATACGAAAGTCACATTATAATATTTTCTGTCTACGACCGCGACCTACTGCCCCGCGGATGACCTAAAGATATTTGCGCCACCTCCAATTAGCCAAAAGGTGTTTGATCATGGCTTGTGAACCTACTTATGTATCATTAATACATTGGTTATCTTGTCCAGCATGCTAGTGACGACAAGCGGCGACTGCTCGGCGAAGATCTGGCGCACAAGCGACTGGTCGCTGCTGCGGGAGCTGCGGCACGACACGCAGCGCTGGGTGTGGGACGCGG
Source organism: Ypsolopha scabrella (assembly GCA_910592155.1). Lineage (NCBI taxonomy): Eukaryota > Metazoa > Arthropoda > Insecta > Lepidoptera > Ypsolophidae > Ypsolopha > Ypsolopha scabrella. The sequence goes on along the minus strand of OU342975.1, from coordinate 8,894,473 downwards.
CCTTCAGTGCCGACTGCAGATACGTCTTCACTGGTACGACAAATCCTTCTCTCAACTGCACTTCTCTATAGCGGCTCGATCTCGTTACAAAGAGCAGTTTTACCACTATCTGCATGAAGTAGTCAGTTTAGATGCAATGTATTTGAAAATACATTTTTACGTCATTGATCTAATCAAATATCCTATTTGGAAATACCTTTTGTTGTAATAAATACTATCCGTTACCAATGCTATTAGGAAAGGACTTTGTGCCTGTGTGCGTGCATCTCATTTGTCGAGTTCAACAGCCTTACATCGCTGCAGCGATGAGTTGTGCAACGGTTGCAGCGATGGATTTGTGTAAAACGGCCATACGTCAAAATGACAGATAGCCTATACGCTGTAGAGATCAGCGGAAATTATTTGCGCTGCTCGATGCTTGTCAAAGTCATGTGAAATGGTCGATTACCGCACAGTTCATCGCTGCAGCGTTGCGAGGTTGTTAAACGCGACAATTTATTCACGCACTTCCGGCAACGTTGCTAACGCACACAGACATCGGGCATGACAAGGTCCTATCCTAATCTGAAACGGCTAGTATAGCCCCTGTTTGTACGAAGTAGTCAGTTTAGATGCAATGTTTTGAAATATTTATTTATTTATTTGATAGGAGAAAAAACAGAAATAGGTAGATACATGTTTGACAATAACAATGGTGATTACATTAGTTTAAAGCTGTCGAACCAAATCTCGGTGCAAAATGCACATCATAATATTGTTTTCCTTACTTTTGAATAAAAAGTATGCAAAAAGTTCGTTATAAAGCAATTGGCGGAAATTTTTAAGTAACAATTAAGTTTTCACACATAAATTCTATAATTTTATGATTTACATTTTGATTGCATTCGGATAACAAACTTAAAGGCGTATTTATCGTTGTAATCGAATGTAATCAAAGAGTAAGGCATAAAATAACCTAATTTTAATGCCAAAACCATATTATCAGTTATCATTTTCCGCCAATTGCTTTAAAACCCAATTTTTGCATACTTTTTATTCAAAATGGTGCCACCCATTATAATAGTTAACAAATGTGCACACTAATAAAGGTCCTCACGAATCAAGTTCGTCTTAGTTTGAGGACCGCCAGATAATCGTATAGATTAAATAAGTTCTCAATGTACCCACCTATTTTGTAACCATTTTATGTTTGTGATTTATTTAATGTTTGTTGTTTTTGAATAAAGTTATTTTTATCTTTATCTTCTTTAAAAGTAAGGAAAACAATGTTATGACGTGCATTTTGCACCGAGATTTGGTTCGACCACCTTAAGTATTCCCTTAACATTCTCACAAATTATATAGAGATAAAAATTAAGCAGATGAAGATCTTCCAACGTCATCAATTAACTATTATCTGGGTCCCAGTCTGTTTTCGGCGACAACCTAGGACGGATACCAAGGCTTGGTTTGTTATGCAGGAATGTTTAAACAGTAAGGTATGGTTGTGTCAGGATCGTCGGACAGCTACGCGCGGCTGTGGGACGTGGAGACCGGCACTCTCGAGCGCGAGTACTGCGGACATCAGAAACCCATCACGGCGCTCGCCTTCCGGGACCAAGTCGTATAGATAAGAGAAAGTGCTGAAGCTACGAACTCCTATGTAGATAGAGGTGATATATGATGTAATAAAACGGACAAGTGCGAGTCGGACTCGCCCACCGAGGGCTCCGTTCAAGACTATATATTAGATGATTTAATTACAAATGTATAGTTTTCAAATTTTTCCCTATACTTGTAGTATAAGACGGTATTACTTGCCAAATTTCATAGTTCTAGGTCAACGGGAAATATCCTATAAATTCTAATTCCCTTGAGAGTGTCGAAATATAAAAAGTATGCAAAAATTGTGTTTTAAAGCAATTAGCGGAAATTGATTAATAGTAATAACCAGAGTTTTACATTCAAATTATATCATTTTATGATTTACATTTTGATTGTATTCGATTAACAAACTTAAAAGCGTATTTAACGTTGCAATCAAATGTAATCAAAATGTAAGGCATAAAATAACAATGCCAAAACCCTATTATTAGTAATCATTTTCCGCTAATTGCTTTAAAACGCAATTTTCGCATAGGTAATTTTTATTCAAAAGTAAGAAAAACAATATTAAGATGTGCATTTTGCACCGGGATTCGGTTTTACCTTAACTTAAAATGATCAACTGAGAAATCGGGTAAAGCCAGACAAACTGTACAAAATTCCTCAACATTTTAAAGTAATAAATGAACGACTACAAGTTTGCATGTCTCGTTATTGTAACATGAAAGGTGAACATATTTTTGTATTCATAAAAACATCTGTATCTACAAACTTGTGGAATTATCTCCAACATTTATTCTGTGTTGACAATAAGGCAAGAGGCGTCTCTTCCGCGAGAATGTCGCCTGCTACATTTAATTTAGTACATCGCGCATCATCATTACATGCATCCCCAAAGGGGTGTCAGCGGTGTTCCCGGGTAACTGTGAAAATCAAGTCACAATCCACACATGTGCCTCTCCTCGTTTGAACTCGCGATCTCCGGATTAATTATTGAGTACTCGAACCACTACACCACAGCGGTGCTTTTAGTGATAATTTATTTGTAATTTTTAGGGTTCCGCACCCAAAAGGCAAGACGGAGCCCTATTAATGTCACTTTTGTCCGTCCTGAGTCGGAATGAGTTGCAGATTTGAATGTTGACTGAAACCCGAATATTAAATTATTTTTCAAAGAGGTACCGAATGCGGGGTGTTCTAGAACTCATTGTGTAGAGTACAACTTATATTTTTATTATTTTTAATCTCCATATATAAAGAAATGGGGTGAATCAAAGTTTGCAGATTTAGACCATTTTTGTTAAGGGGTCTATCTCATAAACTAAAGTAAGGCAGGAATTTGAAATTTTCTGTATATTACGTGCCATCTGTATTAAAACAACAAAAACTGAAAACGCCGATTTTTAATATAGGTTAAGAGTGTATAATGGTGTCGATTCGGTGTAACACGATTTAACTTATTTGACAGGACTAATCTTATTTTAAGCGTCCTGTCCTTGTCTTATCGATACAGAAAGGAAAAGACAGAATGCTTCAGTTAAGTCGTGTCGTGTTACACCGAATCGACACCAATACCCCACTTCGCTTCGCATGATCCTGCTTTATACCAACAAATACTTCAACAATCACTCAGAAATTTATATATTATTGTAAAGTTCAGGACTAATGCTATGTCAACACAATGGTGAAAACTTGATTCCATTAAATTTTCTCTACAAAAAAAAATTACAATGTTACCTCCAAACCGTACAATAAAACGATAGCATTCAATGAATACTTGAAATTAGATCTGAAACTTTGCATAATATAACTGATATAAGTAACCATCAGTGTAGTCACGATTTCAAAATAACTGATGTTTTTGAGTGCGCGGCATCTGATTAGAGTAGGATAGACAGTTAAAAAGCAGAAGCGTTAGAGCAGGACTGCGAATAGATGTATTATAGGCCCTTAAGGGTTACATACTGGACTAACTTTTGCAGTTTTTGTAGGTTCATAAGTTTGTTATTTCTATTCAAATTATTTATTTCAATGGTACGAAACCCTTAGGGCACGAGTCCCACTCGTACTTGACCGGTTTTTATAAATCTGTAAATAGTAATAATGTAAATATTCAATATACGAGTAGCATATTTTGCAGATAAGTTTTTTTGATTAAAATAATAACCTCAATATGTGTTTTTAATTTTATTTTTACGTTATAATCACATATGGGCATAAATTATACAGATCTCTTTTAATTGTACATAAAATTACGTATAATATTAATATAACACATATTCACACTAAATTAAGTCATGAAATATAATCAAGTCTTCAATCGTTTGATATTGCACTCGTTAGTTCCTCAGACCAAATAAAAAGTCAAGACGTAGTTGTACTCACTCCGTGTAACGGGTGAAGCAGCCCAAAAGTGAGACAGTCTCGTGTTCGTACACGGCTTGAAACTCACACATGCGCAATCTGTCTCAGTTTTTACTTAGCGGCCACACTCGCTAACTGCACACATGTTTACAAAACTGGCTTCACGTGAATGTTGACAGCGCTCCGTCTTGAGTTTTCATTTGGTCTGTGGTTAGTTCAAATTGCATACATAGTTTTCCTAAATGCGTGTCGAATACTGAATTTTATACCTTTGTGGTGTTTTAAAGCCTTACACTATCTATTTGTTATTTTGTTATGTAAATAAAATATGTATTCTTAGAATTTAAAAGTAAGTACAAAGCTAAATAAATAATTTGTACAAAATGTACTTGTAATAAAAAATTGGTAGTCATTTTGGAATGTTTTCAATGAGAATCTGCTTACGCAACAAATAAGTTTGTGAATAAACAAATATTTAGTCACATAATCAAGACTAGATCTCTACTACATAATTATATCCTTCACGAATAAATGCTTATTTCGCCGATAATGGAAAAAAATTACCATGTAAAAGATTTCACTTCAACATATTTACCGGACTTAAATGGAGGGGTACAGACAAGCACGTATCCAGGGAGGGGGGTAGGTGGGATTTATCTCCCCCCCTCCCCCGAAATTTGGCGTGACATACACGGGACCGGGAATGTTGAATCATAACCCCTGTAAAGTATCTACATTAGAGTACGTTTTAATAAAAAAAGGTACGATAGTTTGATACTTATACTTATACTTATACGAGAGCGATGAAACGTTTTCTGACGAGTGTGAGTTTGCGGCACGAGCCGAAGGTGAGTGCTGCAATCACACGAGTCGAGAAAAAGTTTCTCGCACGAGTATCGTATGATATTTTATAGCAAAAGTGCGGAAAATGCCGACTTTACGCAAGCGCAGCGTGCGTAAAGTGGCCATTTTACGCAAGGTGTGCTATAAAAAATATTATAGTACAGTGGTTAATTACACAGGTTTCTTTCATAATTTACATTGTCGTTTCAATTAACTCCCCCCGCAAAACAAAAGTCTGGATACGTGCCTGGGTACAGATATGCTATCTCAAGAACTCCGTTTGGCTATGGTTGTAGTAGTGACGTGTACAGATAGCACGCTTTGTGTGTGTGACGCGTTTTGTAGCGCTCCCGAGGTTACGCACACAACAAAATAGTGCGTGTGCAGTTGTGCACGCACTATTACAACCATGGCCAAATGGACTTCGTGAGATAGAGTATCTGCACCAGTTTCTGATCGTAGATTATGCGGTTTCACCTCCCATTTACCCCGTTATATATTCATCATTATAATATGGCATAGTAAAAACAGAATAGTAGGCTATCTTCACAGAAAGGTACCGAGCCCGGCTTACATGTGTACGCACGAACCACAGCACGCACACAACGGCAATCATTTAAGTCTGCTTAGGAAGGTAGGTAGAGTAGGGCCGCCCTCCGCACTCCGGACTGCAGTCGCTTAGTCAAGTCTCACGATACGCCGCGCCCCCATTATCAACACGAAACTTTGTTTATTTATTTTAGTATATAATATATATCTACCTTATATAAATATGTTTGTATATGTTTATTGGTAGTATTATATATTTATAATGTATAAGTATTAGGATTTGCCTGCTCCCCCCAAAATATCAAATAAATGTAAAAAGTAGTTTTATGTGTTCGTGACGGATTGACTGCCAACAAAATTGATCAAATTGATGTAGCCAGCCCTAGCACGGACCTCTGTCAATTTTGGGCTGCTACTGCCACAGTTTCTATATAGGTAAAGCAATGCTCAGTCAAACCCGGTTCCTATACCTATTAATCTGCATTCTGCATGTGCTTAGCCATTAAATTTTTCTATAAAATAAATAAATAAAATAAAAGTTATTTGGAGTTTGTTGTACAGTAAAGCTTGGATATTAATGTGTGTCAGAATTATACTGTCACCGGGTCGTTAGGAATTCGCAACGAACATTGATTATTTGAGAGGAAACTAAAAAAATTATTAAAAAATAACATACGTAGTAAGTAAGTATTGATTTTGTACCAGCTACAAAACCAAAAGAGATAGGGACAACCCTGCAACAGTAGGCATTCAAGTCTCGCACGGCGCGGGAGTTATCCTACTCTTCTGTTTTTCCTATGCATATGATCACCAAACGTCAAAACGCTTACATCAGACTCGAAAGCTATGTAAAAAAACAATCGTGACTGGGCGCTTGTATATCATAATATATCCTCACAACTTTGCTACCATTTTTCAAGCTTTACACGAATAATTGAATAAGTAACAAGTACTAGAGCATAGACTAGGCGAGGGTCGGGAGCGGTAGTTCCTTGACCTCCCCTATCTCGGAGTAGGTTTCGTCCTCACAGGTGTACGTGATGACGAACTTGAGGCTGACGGCAGTCCGCGGCGAGGGTCGCGCTACCAGCAGCACCTGAGTGAGGGCGGGCGGCGGCAGGAACGGGTTGTAGGCGGGCAGGGAGGTGCCCGACGCTGTCAGGAGACGCACTTTACATCCCTGAGGAAGACAGAACAAGTTCACCAGACACGATCAAGGTAGGGCTTATTCCATTAGATGGCAGCGGTACGAGCGGTTATATTATAACGCAAGCCGAAATGTATGAAACATTTTCGTTAGTAGGCTTGTTTCACTCTCTGAAGGCTACATGAAACTACCTACATAAATATCGGCGGCCCGCCCGACTAAGAGCCGATCCACACCATACAACGCGGTGCAGCGCCACAACGGCAAGATTATTGCAAAGAAAGCCGTCAAATAATCTCAAGGCAAAATCTTGTTGCGGTGCCGCACCGCGCCGTTAGGTTCGGCCCTAATTAATTGGGTTAAGAAGCAAAGACATTGTATGGAGAACAAGACTATGCACTATGATACGAAAAACGAGCCGAGCGAGATAGGTGTTGGCACTCGTTGGTCCCTTTCTAACACATTAGAAACTCAACAACACTATATAAGTATATTATTTATACTGGCAACTTGCTAGACAAGGATACACGAGTAGCGACAGCTATCTCGCTCGGCTCGTTTTTCATTTGAACATGGTATCATAATAATTACAGCCTTATTTCCAAGGAAATAAAATCTAGTTTAGTTGAGCGAAAATTGGACAGTGCAGTCTTGTTATATTGGATGGATTCGATTGATGGTTCTTGGTGGAATATCATCTTGAATAAATTATACACAAATTCTTGTACTTTTATTCCACATATATTTATTTTTATTCTAACTTAGGCTACCGGTTTCGTATTACACATTTTGTTAAAAATGTTTTCTTTCTGTCATGTTAAATAATTAATAATTTGTTGGCCCGATGATGTGTAATACGAAACCGGTAGCCTAAGTTAGAATAAAAATAAATATATGTGGAATAAAAGTACAAGAATTTGTGTATTATTTATTCAGTCTTGTTATTATACAATGTCTTTGTTAAGAAGTGACGAGAGCACAGAGATACGAGTTACGCGATAGAAAGAGAAGCGTCTCGTAGTTCAATATTTTTTTAGCAACGCAGCGGGGTACAAGCTGAATCGCACTTAATTGCCTTGTGGCTAGAGTAGCTTTTTATTCATATCTTTAGTTAGTGAGTGGATCTTCTGTATTACTATTATTTCTTCTGTGGCAATAGTAGCAGAACACTCATCGACTTTACAGAACACTTACATACATATACTCATGCCTGGCTACCTGCTACGATCCTTATATACCTCTTTCGCTTTCACATCCATCAATCTGTTTAATGGACAATCTCTTTATAAATCACAAAGTAAACATTCAAGTACTCACCTTTGGTACAACAGCTTGAAACCTATAATCTTCTATGACTGAAGATTTTTTACTAGTAGTAGACACGACTATAACGTTGACGTCCGGCCGCGGCTTGTCCTTGCAGAAATGTAGAACTACCGTCACGCCCTCTTCCTCTTCGAACGCGGTCAAGGGAGCCACTTTACTCGGCTTTATACTCTCTAGCGTTACATTTATATCGGTGAGCGGTTTCACTTCATTCGATTTACCATCTCTCTTTTCTGTGTTATTAACCTTATTATCTAACGGTGTTTCTACATTATTGCTTTCTGTAGGTACAGAAAAGTCTAGAATACTGTCCATTGGACTATTATTCGTGGGGCTAACGTTGTTATTGGTGACTTTATTTGTGTTTTCATTATTTGTGCTGTCGGTACTTATGTCCACCATGATATCGTCAGGTGTGAGGGAGCTTGTGGGTGGACCTTGTGGCGTCCTGGTTTGTTCTTCAGGCTTTTTAGTGAAGAAGTCGAGGTCTAGAATGGCGTCGTGGCTTGAAGCTTGTTTGTGTTTCGGTGAGATCTTTTCTATAGCGTTCATTGGTATTTTCTTTGTCGATTTGCTGAAAAATAAAAATGCGATTTATATGTTGATCAAAAAACATATAGTCGTTCCTGCAGCCGTAGCATGCTCTTATCGCGCGCGAGTAGCTATAATAGGTTAATATGCTAAATCCGGCGAATGTAAAAACCTACAACAAAACGTCATTCGAAAATGGCATCAGAGACTCAAAAGGGTAAAAGGCTACTGATTAGTTCGTACTTTGTCATGGTAAGCTGGGCCAACCGTGATAGGTTGTCTCATAGACACAGTGAATGCTATTGAAGTGGAGCTGTTGCCGTTCTAAACTGTGTTGAAGACATAGTGGGGTTATTTGTTAACGCTATTCGGACTTATAATTAATTTTCATGTTCTTCTATCCTTTCCGAAATCTTGTGTAAATGTTTGTACCTGTTAAATCCATCCAACCGTCGCGCAGTGTCAGGTAGAGATTGCTTCATTAGTTGCTCTCCGAGAGAGTCCAGCTCGTTCCAACCTTCAGCTCTATCTGCTTGTTGTCCTAATAAGTCGATATCATCTAGAAAAATCGTGTACATATTATTCAATATTTTAGCAGATTTAACATTAAACTTTATAACAACTTATGGGTGCTAATTATAAGTAGAATTTTTTTAGGGCATTTTCTCTCATTGATGCAAAATATCCTCATATGAGGAAGAACATGGTGTTTCAATAGGTTCCATATGTAGTAAACAAGGTAAACCACTATTTCTTATCTGTAAGCAAATATTTCCTGCTAAGCAAATGTAAATAGAATTGAAATAAATAATTCTTGCGCTTTTATCTTTGCATAATATGTATTTTATGAATCCAGAAGTACATTTAATATTAAGTAAAAGAAATCCTGAACAAGCAGTAATAGACTAAATGAATGACTGATAATCATTGAAAATGTCTAAAAAATGTTCGTCATAAAGTGTCCGAACCTGTAACGTGCATAGTAGCAAAAATCTTCAACCAAATTAAGACGTTATGTCGTTAACATAAGATGCAATGTCAGTTGTATGCAATCGTTATTCCAATTTGTCACCCCATAGCGGTGACAAATTGCATCGCGGACACTTTTTGAGCGAGATTGTGAGTCTTGGTGTTTATGAGACGTCAATGCTGATAATAGCAAAATACTGACCTTTCGGAATTAAACTGACAGGTCGCAAAGGTTCCACAGTCGGAGTAGCTCCTTCGGTACAAAATATATCTCCAAGCTCATCTATAGCATTCTTCCTGCTACCTTCAGTTTTAAGACCTTCTCCATTCACGTTGCTAACATTTATACCGGCGAAATTAAGTAAGGTGTCACTCTCTGTATTATCTCCAACTTTGGGGGCTTGTGCTTTTTCTTTCTTTTCAATCTCAGATTTGAATGACTCGTACTTTTCGAAGACTTCATCCAACACATCACTTGCGTGTAGAATGTCCTCTGCAAAACACACGTCACTTTAATTAACTTGTTCTTGACGTGATATGCTTAAAAATAAGCTAAATTTGAAATCGTACAAGTATTTTTATAATATCATCAGATTTTTTTGCTTATCCTAGTTTAATTCAGCAAATAAAAGGCAAAGGTAGATACAGTGGAATAGGCCTGCTCTTCTGTCCATAGTTCAGCTGTACCTTGTATCCACACAGTCATGGCGAAACCATGCCATCAAGCGACTCATTGTCTTCCAGCAGGCCTATTATGTAACATAGTGTCGGTTGCCATCTATGGTTGCTATTCACCAAAAATAGATAAAAAACGAAAGTGCGAGTCGGACTCGCGCACGAAGGGTTCCGTACCATTATCTATAAAAACGGCAAAAAAATCAAGTCTGTTGTATGGGAGTGCGCGGGTCCGACTCGAACTTGGCCGGTTTTAGTATTTGCTGTTATAGCGGCAACAGAAATACATGGTCTGTGAAAATTTCAACTGTCTAACTGTCACGGTTCATGAGATACAGCCTGGTGACAGACGGACGGACAGTTGAGTCTTAGTAATAGGGTCCCGTTGGTTGCCCTTTGGGTACTGTTCGGGCCAATTCTTGTCACCGAACACCATTGACGTCACAGCGGCATGTGCCGCGTGGCTGAGTCCTTCAGTGTGCTATCGGACAGCAGTCGAGTACATTCGTATCAATTAAATCAGTGAAAACAAATTAACAATTTATCATTTACTCTCTCCGCAAAACGATCGCCGAACATTTTGGTCCTTCGAAAGTTACAGACTCTTGCACATCGAAAGGATATTTTTTTTTTTCGTTGTGTGAGAGGAACCGGTGCAGTGTTTTTTATCAGTGTGGTGTTGGAAATCGGGTGTGGGGAGTGTATATTTTATCATTGGCTGGCTGAGCTAGACTCGCTAGCAAACAAAGCAGTAAACAGAGGACAAGCGGCAGGGAACCTTTAGCAAAACATTGCTAAAAGGTATCAGAACAGACAGCAACAGCAGAGAGACACCAATACAAGTAAGATCTTTCCATATTTTGCTCAAAAATGTCATCATTGGAGGATCTTTATGTCGGTCAACGCGAAATCTTCGACGCCTTGAAAACGCTCTTTTCCAACTTCAAAAAAGATGGGCAAGAACGTAAGACCGTCGATTATTTTAAAAGACGGTTGAATACTCTTGAAGGATATTGGGGCGAGTATCAATCAAATCACCTCAAAATATGCGAGTATAAGGACGAACGACACCCTTATTTTGCGGCTCGTGAATTTGAAAAAGTCAAGGACTATTATGAAACAATTAAGTCTACTTTTCAAGAACAATTACGTGAAAAACAGATGAGAGAGCAGAGTGAAAATACCAACCCGAGTGTTTCACAACAGACAGAAAAGTTAACAGGTAGTAAGGTATCAGACGAGTTGAAACGAGATCAGCAAGTAATAGTCAGAGATGAGTCTAAAAATACCGAGTCTCGTGCTTCTTTGAGCAAATCAGATGAGATGCTGAAAAAGCAGGCGATAAATTTTAAAGCTTTTATCAGAACAGTAGAAAGTATAGATGTTGATCAGATAACAGACAAGTGGGAGTTCGAAGATGCACTTCGATGCTTACAAAATCGATGGACGGTTATTGATTCTCTGCACTGGGAGATCGATAACGAATTGAACGGAGATAATATGGATTATGAGATAACATTTACTAAACATGAAAGGACATACAATAAACTGAAAAAGGATATCAACTCCAAAATGTTTTCCGTGGTGCATCGTGAAAAAGCAACCCCTCAGATGGAGATACCAGTTTTTCACGGCAATTATCTCCAATGGGTCTCTTTCAGAGATCTCTTTAACGAGGCAATTCACAAGAATTCCTCATTATCAAACGCTCAAAAAATGCAGTTCTTAAAAAGCAAAGTTAAGGGCGAAGCAGAGCGTTTGATTCAACATCTTCCGATTAGCTCTGAAAATTATGAAAAATGTTGGGAAATATTAAAGAATCGTTTTGGAAACAAAAAGCTCATTTTCACTACGAATGCCAACATACTTTTGGGGCTACCTAACATGCAACAGCAGGCATGGGGTCAGATAAAGAAAATTCATGACACTACATTAGAATGTCTTCACGCTATCAACAACCTTGGCGTCGATACCAGTACTTGGGACCCCATCTTAGTGCACATTTTGTCCCAAAAATTGGACAGAGAGACGTACGAAGATTATATAGAGTCACTCAAAAATAAAAAGGAGCTGCCCGTGTTGAAGGAATTTATTGAATATTTGGAAAGTAAATTCACAATGCTTGAAACATCGCGAAGCAAACAAGAAAATCCTTCAACAAGCAAATCAAATAACCATCAAAATCAATCATTTACCAAGAAAAGTTATCAGTATGAAAATAACTTTACGCCAAAACCATATGGAAAATCATTTCACGTGTCGGCAAACGCCTGTCCATTTTGCAATCAACGTCATGGCCTATTTTTTTGCAATAAATTCTTGCAATTATCAGACGAAGTGAAATTGAAAACCATACATTAATTGAATGTGTGTGTAAATTGCTTGTACAGTCATCAAGGAAAAACATGCATATCAAGCAAGACATGTCGCAAATGCTTCGGAAATCACAATACTTTATTGCATCACGCCATTGTGAAAACGACACCATCCGGTTTCGGCGCAAATGTTTCGAAACCATCATTTACATCGAAAAATCAAGAAAAAGGGAATATCACGTCCCACGTGGCACAAGAAAACTTAGCAGAGATTCTCTTATCAACAGCATTAGTGAAAGTAACAGCATCAGATGGAAGTCAGCATGTGATGAGGGCCCTAATCGATGGGGGTTCCCAAATATCTCTCATAAAAGAAAGTGCCGCACAGCAACTTGGCTTGAAGAGAAAACAGTGTAGGGGTGTTATTTTTGGCGTGGGAGAACAGCAGAATAACTGCAAAGGCATGATGAACATAACTTGTACCTCTATGCATAACGATTTCACGTTTAATTCAGATGTACTAATCATGAACAACCTTATAAAAAATTTACCGAGTAAATCATTCCTGAAACCTTCATGGAAATACATAGAGAGCGTAAAGCTAGCTGACCCTGAGTTCTTCATAAGTCGACCAGTAGACTTACTCCTGGGAGCTGATATTTACTCTACTATAATGTTAGGCGGTATCTTAAAGGGTGAGGACGCAACACAACCCTTAGCACAACAGACGCATCTGGGGTGGCTTCTGTGTGGCAGTATAAACACTACTTTCCAATGCAACGTTATTTTGAATCATGTTGAGAACATTCACAAGTTTTGGGAAATTGAAGACATCACCAAGGAGCCCAACGTGTCATCAGATGAACAGAAGTGTATTGATTATTACAACTCTACCACGATACGGAGGCAGGACGGACGGTATGAGGTTCGCATACCTTTTCAAGATGACTTTGAAAAGAAGTTAGGGCCTTCTAAGCAAATGGCCATTGCCCAATTTAAGAATATGGAGAATAAGTTCATGAGACAACCAAAATTAGCAGAAGATTACAGAGCATTTATGAACGAATATCAGACGTTACAGCACATGAAGCCTTCCGTCAAGGACTCCACATCAGATTGTTACCTGCCTCATCACGCAGTGCAAAGACCGGAGTCCATTACGACCAAAACTCGTGTCGTGTTCAATGGTAGTTTTAAGACATCGTCCGGATACAGCCAAAATGATCTAATGCATAAAGGTCCCAATTTACAGCAAGACCTACAGTCTCTATTACTAAAGTGGAGAAAGTATCAGTATGGATATACAGCAGACGTTGAAAAGATGTTTAGGATGGTATTTATCAGTGATGTGGATCAGAAATACCAGAAAATCATCTGGAGAAAATTTCCAGATCAACCATTACAGTCGTATCAATTGACAACAATAACGTATGGGACAAAGGCAGCACCCTTCCTGGCTATGATGACGTTAAAGAGACTAGCAGCAGATGAACGTCAGAGGTACCCAGCAGCTGCGGGAGTAGTAGAAGAGTCCTTCTATTGTGACGATCTTGTTCATGGTAGTCATTCGATTGAGGACGGAAAACAGATCATAAAGGACATAGATGTTCTACTTAAATCAGGAGGTTTTAAACTGAGAAAGTGGGCCTCAAACGCACCTGAGTTATTGGACAACATACAAAACAACGCATCAGATGAAAAAATCATTTTTCATTTTAAATCAGAGGATACATCTAAGACATTAGGCTTACAGTGGCGTCCAACAGATGATATGTTTACTTTTGAGTGTACGATGTCAAAAGAAACCCCTAGCAGACTCACTAAGAGAAAACTACTAGCCGAAATTTCAAAAGTTTTCGACCCGCTAGGGTGGCTGGCACCGATTACGACCAAACTAAAATTATTATTTCAAAATGTATGGCTGTCGAAAATAACATGGGACGACACCGTATCAGACGAGGTATACAATGAGTGGGTGAAAATCAGAAGTGAGATGGATTGCATAAATCAGATGAATATACCGAGGTGGATGGGCAGCCGAGAAAACGGCACCATTGAAATACATGGGTTTTCAGATTCGTCAGAAAAATGCTACGCTTGTGTGGTTTACGCACTCACAAGGTATCAAGATCAAACTTCAATCACGCTACTCGCCGCGAAAACAAGACTTGTGCCGAATAAAAAGGCAGTATCGTTACCTAGGTTGGAGCTAAGTGGAGCACAGCTGTTGTCAAAATTAATTGCAAAAATCAAAGATTGTTTACAAGCTCAAAATATACAATTATACTGTTGGAGCGACTCAATGGTAGTCCTGGGTTGGATAAAGGGAGACCCAGGCCGTTGGAAACCATTCGTTGCCAATAGAGTTAAAAGCATATGTGCAGTAACGTCATCCGATAATTGGCGTTACGTAAACACGAGTGAGAATCCAGCAGACGCAGCGAGCAGAGGACTTTTGGCGTCTCAATTACAAAAACACGCATTGTGGTGGCAAGGACCTCAATGGCTCAAATCATTTAGTCAGAATAATAATCTGAACAACATTCAGCACAACACCGAAGAGGAGCTTAAAACCAGACAAACTCTTGTGCTTCAAAATAACGATTCTCAACCAAGCATTATCAGTGAGTTATTATTAAAACATAATTCATTAAGAAAAATAGTACGAGTACTGGCGTGGATATTAAGGGCATGTGCACCGAGAAGTAAACAAAAGCCGAGCTATATCACGTTGCAGGAACTGAACAAAGCAAAATCAGTCTTAATCAAACATGCACAGAGGAGTGTATTTGCACAAGATATTGAATACCTAAAAAAACACAAAACAATGACAGCGAAAAGTGACTTATTAAATTTGAATGCGTTTCTTGATGAGCAAGGTATTTTACGTGCGAGAGGCAGATTAGCTAATGCAGATATTAGCTTCGAGAAAAAATGTCGTATAATAATTCCACATGAAAGTCAACTTACAGGATTATTAATAAATGATGCTCATCACTTAACCTATCATGGAGGAGTCAGGCTAACCCTTGCCAACCTCATACGTTGCTTAAACTCACGACCACTTTGTGCTTTATCAGAAGACGTGGATGATATCGATTTCTTATCACCATCCCACTTTCTACAAGGTCGAGCAGGAACAACAATCATAGAAACAGGGGAAGATGCCAGAACAAGATGGCACCTAATAAATAGATTATTCCAAGACATTTGGAAAAGATGGAAAGGGGAATATTTACTACAACTATCATCAAGAAGTAAATGGCTGAAAACACGGAAAAATATGATTGTGGGAGATATCGTCATCATACACGAAGAGAATTTGCCAGCAGGTAAATGGGCAATGGGAAGAGTGACCGAAGTACATCCTGGAGCAGATGGTATCGTCAGGGTTGTGACTTTAAAGACGAAAAATGGTTACTTTAAAAGACCCGTGTCAAAGTTATCATTGTTGCCACTTGAAAATACACACACATCAGCTGTTAGCCAGAGCCCAAAAGAATTAAATAAAAAAGCCAAATCATCAAGTGTCAAGCAGAAAGTAACAAACTTCGTATCAATGGCTATCTCGTTAATATTTTTCATGACCATAATTTCATCGTCGGAAGGACAGCAGTTTAGCTTAACGCAACTTCCGATTAACCAAGGTCTATATTTTGACCCAATATCAAAGATACAGATCATTCGAGACAAATGGACATTAGTTGTTTATTATGATATGTCTCCATATTGGACCGGCGTCGAAGCTTACTCTAAATTATCAGTATATCTCAACAGCACTTGTTCAAAAATCGAGCAACAAATTAATTGCAATATAATCTTACTGCAATTACATCAAACGTATCAAGAATTACAATACTACAATGAGCGCTTGCTACGTCAGCATTTCAACGAGAACGCCAGACAGCGTCGGCGCCGAGGTCTTATCAACGCAGTCGGGAACCTAGCGAACACCTTGTTCGGAGTACTGGACAACCAATTCGCAGAAAAATACACTCAAGACATCAAGTCGGTACGAGACAATGAACGCTATCTAGTTAAATTGTGGCAAAATCAAACTTCTGTCGTTGAAGCAGAGTTCAATTTACTAAAACGCATGGAGAACTCTATTGAAAAGCAACACAAATTAATACACAAACAACTTTACTCCTTAGAAGCCACCACTAATATATTACAGACCGAAATTCGAAACCTTAGCAACATTCAAGATTTTACATTAACGGCTCTTGCTGGAAGCAATCTGTTGCAAACATTAAAGCAACTGCAAGAAGTTTTATTGGATACTATCACGGATATTTACAATGGACGAATAAGCCCACATATCCTAACACCCACGCAACTAAAAGCAGAACTTCAAATTATCAGCATGCAAGCACCTAAGGAGCTCACATTACCTATTAGCAACTTACAATCCAATATACAACAACTATACAAATTGTTAAGACTCAAGACTAGAGTAACTAAAGAATACGTCATCTTCGAAATAACATTTCCGCTCGTATCTCGTGATACCTATCAGCTGTATCAAGCAATTGCAGTTCCTAGTCAGTATCAGAGCAACATGCTGACTATTACTCCTATATCACAATACGTAGCTATCAACTTACATCGAGACTCCTATATTATTATGAACATAAATGAACTGCAAGCATGTTTATTACAAGAAGATACTTACGTTTGTCAACTGCAAAAGCCTGTTAACTATCTACAAAATGACAAAGATCTATGTGTAAACACAAACAAGAATACAGAAATATGCAAAGTAAATCAGAATATTTGTAAAAATCAATGGAAAGCTAAACACACCGTCTCAATATTTATATTTTTGTTGTGACACCTACACAGTGAAGCAGCTGACCGGAGCGGGTATCATTACAATGAATCAGAACTGTATTGTAAAAGGGAAAGAGTTCACTTTACATTCACAACAACTTCAATCAAATAAGGTCTACATTTCACCAAACATTGAGACTCCAAAAATCGATCAAATTAATCATATCATTAACATAACTATATCACGAAGTGAAGCTCAAGATGATAAAGGCATTATCAATCAAACTTTAGCACAGATTGGAGAAAGCATAGAAGGTCTGAAATCAGAGACAAGTGAAGTAGACATGGACCAGTTATCATCTCATGACATACATCAGTATACGATTGGCTACGGGGCAATGGGCATAGCAGTCAGCATTATACTGGTGTGGCTATACAGGCGTCGTCATCGTGTAGGAGGCTGGAGCTGCACGCGTCGCCCCGCCGCCGCCGCAGCCACTTCGGCTTCCAGCAACGATGTGTGTGACGTGTTAGACAATGAGCATAGAGTCAGTGAAAACATTGAGAGTGTTAGTGCGCGTGTGTTTAATCAGTTATCGGATATTCGGCTTAGTAAGCGTAAAATAGACAAATCAACTTCCCCAAAGGAAAACAAGAGACATTTATTCCAAGAAGAATCGGGAGTTTAATAATGATTAAATATGTGATATTTTTAAGTTGGACATTTTAAATTTTAATCATTTTCTATTAACAATAACATTAAGATTTTTGGATCACCTTGTATCATTCTAACTAACAAAATCATCTGTATCTTTTCTGGCCCCGGAGCATGTTCAGGCCAATTCTTGTCACAGAACACCATTGACGTCACAGCGGCATGTGCCGCGTGGCTCAGTCCTGCAGTGTGCTATCGGACAGCAGTCGAGTACATTCGTATCAATTAAATCAGTGAAAACAAATTAACAATTTATCATTTACTCTCTCCGCACAACGATCGCCGAACAGGTACGGAACCCTAAAAATGAACTTTCAATATAACCTTCAATTATTTACGAATTGTGACGTCATTTCAAGTGCGACCGTATCCTTAGATAAGTGGATATGATGTTTTCGACGATAGCCACTCGGTTTGGTAACTGATTTTACGATACCAGCATGGAGTTATGAGAAGCCGCACCGGAAGTTGTTACAACCAGCTGTGTAGTATTCGTAGTTGCCGACTTCCGGAAATTTCATAGAATACATCCTAACTTGTATCACACGTTGGTCCACTTTCCATGTTAAGAATAGTTAGGCCGCGGATTGAGACTGGCCTGAACCACTAACCCAAGTTATCGGTTTGCGCGTCGTTAGCGGCCAGCTGCGAGAGCGCTAGCCGGAGCCTGTGGCACCGCGCTCCGAGCTCGTGTATCAGTTGGTGCTCGTCGGGCGTCGCGTCGCCGGCGTGAGCCAGCATGTCGCGCAGCAGCCCACCGCTGTCCAGCGCGGAGCTTACCTCCTGCGCGCGCCGACTGCTCGCCTCGTTGCGCCTCTCCTCCTGCCGACAGCCATGCAAGAACGTAGTTGCTATGAGTGCTGAGTCAACTGTTTTTAATAATAGACAAAACCATTTTCTGTGGCTTAATTTTCTTAATAAAAAATAAATTTCTTTTGTGAACCGATTTATTAATTCCAAAATAGGTAAGTAGTAGAAATGAAATGCAGTATTTTGATTATATTATTGTTTTCTTTTTCGTTTCAATATAAAAGTGTGATATATCATTAGATAGGTCTCGCTTTTATTAAACCCATTAGAAAGTTACAGTGGCAAAACCTATAACCAAAAATCTACCTTTTCTTCTAAAACTTTTGTTGTTGAACATTATAATGTTAAATCTAAATCGTGAGTAGCCATTTCAATATCAATTACAACAAATCTTTTAGTAGTAAAGTTATAATGTTGCTGAAAATTAGATGAAATGATGTATTTTCTTCATCTAGTCTGCTCATAAAGCCTTTTTATGTGATACCCCCATATAAAAGGTTTCAGAAAATATACTAAAATGGTCCATACAAAATGATGACTTTATTCATGAAAGCGACTACGGAACCAGCAGCTTCCTTAGTTTTAATTTTATTTCGCTGTGAGGAGCATTAGGTTGACATTTAAGTACATAATAAGGAGCTGAGCGAAGCGGAGCCGAGCGAGGCGACTCCCATAGTTTTAACAGAATTCACGATATGCAGAAAAACAAAATTCCGAGCACTTTCTGATGACTACCGCTTCCCTTTCCGAACTGTACATTGCAAATTGAACTTTATTAGTTCATGCTAAGGAAGATATTCCAAGAGCTAAATATGACTTATGGTTAAATAATTTTGAAAATCAAAGGACCAGCAGGCTAGCGGTCCCATAGTAACTTCCTATATTCATTGACACTGCCACTACCGTGAGATAAGAGCAAGTATGGTAATGAAAGTCCACCTGAGTCAAAATTACTTCATAAAATCCAAGTTTGCTTGTCATATTTTTATAAATATATTTCTTGTTTATCAATATAACAATATGATGAGTTATTTGGTGTATATTTTACGATAATCAAGTCAACTGCTCTAATATTAGGAGGACCAAAGTAATGAATAAAGCTCAAAATATATTGATTTTGTCCTATATTGACACAATTTCAATATGCCACAATCCTATATTGTTAATACAAAGTAGGTGTATATGTTATTTTCATTGGCAACTTGAGAATCACAAACAGATTTTGAAGCAGTTCTGTTCTGTACTGATGTTAGTAGATTCTTAAGTAGGGAGATCTAAGATAAAAGGTTTGAGGGTGTATATCATAGCTCTTTAACAATGAAGAGGTTAAAAAACTTCAAGTAAAAGACTAGTAGAGTTTCTCCACTATTGTAGGCAGAGCCATGAGCCACTGATAAAAGGTTAGTATTTATTTATTCTAATTGTCTCTTTTTTATATGTGTATTTTTAATTATCCTAATGTGATAAATAAAAATATAAGACATACCACTGACCACAAATTACCATGCAGGAACCAATAAAATCTCAATTGGTGCAGCTATTAACAAGGCAATTATAATGTTAACTATGTAATTATGTTCTTACTGCTCACTCCTAACTCATTGCTCTTTTAATTGACCTACAAAAATACTATGTTTAAAGAGATTAGGTAAAAAAGAACAGCACTAACTTCTTTGACCATAGTCTTGATCAATCTGTTAGCATGTTGCAAATCTTCAGGCTTCTTACTCTGCAGTAACTTTTGCAGGAGCTTTGACTTTTCTTCATCTTCAAAAATGGCATTCTTAGCCCTCACCCGAGAGGCCGGAATATCTTCTGGAGGGAGTGGTGGAGGTGTTTCCTTGATTACTCCCTGGTTCTTCAACATGTCATATGCAACTTTAAACTTGCTTTCTTTTGGATGTTCTATTGACCAGGCATGGAATAACTGAAGCACCTAAAATTAAAAAAAAGATCTAATGAAATAAGCATGAACTTGGTAAAACCTCAAATACTAAGACTTCTCCAAATTAAAATGGTCAGAGTGTCTTTAAGGGGGCACAACCCAAGACTTGAGAAAATTTTCTTTGTCTTTTTTGCCATAGTGCCCCCTTATCTAGACCCCAACCATTAAGATAATAGTTTGTTAAAGTAAGTATGGAAGATTCACTAAATATCTAAGCTCACCCGAGTCCGCACTTCAGGCGCTGTTCGATCAGCGAAGTATTTAGGAGACACGAGCTTGATCATTTCATTTAGGAAGCGAAATTTGCCGACTTCTGTCTGAAAATTGGCGTCGCCTCGCCGCATACATCGGTCTAGCATCGCCAAGGCGAGCATAGCTTCACGAGCGTTTTGGGTATGAATCCTAGCGGCCAGAGCTTGAGCACCCAGTTGCGGACCCTCCGGAGAATCTCGCATGATAGCGCAGAAGGCTTCCAGTGCCGCAGGGTCCGGACATGGTAGCGATTCATTCGTAGCTTTTACTGGAGCGATAGAGTTAAGTAATTATGAGGTTACCGAGTAAAAAAGTATGTTTATGTGCTAAAAATACTTACAAATTAAAGCCTCCAAGCTTGTTAGAGTGATGTTCATTTCTACAAATAAAATAAGTAGCTACATTAATACAAATAAATTAAATTTCCATTTTTTGGAACGAAATTCATAGATATTTTTTTGACTTTTAGGATAAGAAGCGTTACAAAACAGGCGATCATTCATTCATAGTGCGAAATTTCATTCCCTCGTTTATTAGAAAGAGACAGAGAGAAAGAAAATCTGGTGGCACTGCACCAATCAGATGGCCCCTTAGATTAGAGGATCTTTTTGGATGTACGGCCCATTGTGATGTTCGCATTACTCGAAGCATTTCAAAACTATTAGGTAACAGTTCGTGTAAATGTTTGAAAGCTCTAAGGTGAAATTCGCATCACTCCGAGTGATTTTCGCTCGTTTCGAAATGTAGCCCTAATTTCTGCTAAGGTCTGCGTTCAGTTTGATTCCGGACTAGGGGTGGGTCGTAACGTGTTTCTATGGTATCAAAACGAAAGAAGTTACTGATAGCCAATAACTGTTTCTAAAACGAGTTATTATAGTAACGCGTTATTTCCAGGGAAACTGAAGTTGACGGAATACGAGCATCACGCCTCGGTGACGCTTTAGGTAACAGATTCAAAATTACGTTTCTTTTATTTGAATGTTGTATTTGAATTTGTAGTTATTTAAACACAGGTTGTTACCGAAATGGTATTTATTTTTGGGTAGGCAGATTTTAATTTAAATTTTCGTCGAAAGTGATTTCACAAAAAAAATATCAATCCAATATTATACACGGAAGGGCATTAGATTATTTCCGCAATATTTAGGGGTGGGAGGGTAAGGGGGGGTAGGAGGGCATATCCCTCACCCCATGGTACTCTCCTCAACTTGCGGAGATCAACCATTTTTTTATTTAA
Organism: Ypsolopha scabrella; assembly: GCA_910592155.1. Lineage (NCBI taxonomy): Eukaryota > Metazoa > Arthropoda > Insecta > Lepidoptera > Ypsolophidae > Ypsolopha > Ypsolopha scabrella. The sequence goes on along the minus strand of OU342975.1, from coordinate 8,872,438 downwards.
CCAAAATAATTAGACACCTGGTCCTTAGAATTTTGTTCCTAGGCGTAATCTAACAAACGTGGTTGGGATTTAAGGAATAAACTATACTTGAATAAAATTTCTACATATACCTATGGCTTGTATTTAAACGAGCGCCAAAAATACTGAGTGACAGACTGTGGGCGAATAAAAATGTTGAAAACGGCGACTTTACTATTAAAACTAGGGACGACGTCGTCGCCTCGCTTCGCTCGGCTCCTTACTTTTTCTTACATGTCAACCTAACACGCTCGTCGTCGCACCTATTTTTTTTACTTTTGGTGAACGATTTTTCTCCCACATACCATATTAATATTATTCGATAAATTACAAAATGGCCGCTCCCGTGTAAAACACGTTCCATTCTACCTCAATAATTTTACAACTAAGATTTTTTTAGGCAGATGCATTCTATTGACATTTGTCACTGTGATAAAAGGAACGTTATTTCATTTTGAAACTTCATCAGCGTTTTGATAATGCAGATAAAGCAAAAATTTACGAAAAATTTCAAAAATTTATATCTTGAAAACCTTTGAGTTCCGCCAGCTGAAATTTTTGTGTGTTAGATCTAGTAACCAGACCTATCTACCATAAAAATAAGAAGTAAGTAGCAATGCGGAAATAATCTAATGATGAGCCATTTTTTCTTTGTGTATAATCATAGCCTCCTTACAAAACTCTTAGTGGGTGCCTGTGTGGCATAAGGAATCTATTTTCAAGTTTGTCCCAACATGGGTTAACGAGATCTATGGGCTAAAGAAACTTGGTTCTACACACAAAAAAGAAGTCCGTAACTGTTACATGTTGATGCGCAAATCGCAATAATTTTGAGGCGCATCGCGTCACACGCAAACCGGTACGCAGCCCTTCAACTTTCCTAGGGATGGTAAAAAGGCATACAAAATAAATTTTTAAATAATCGATTTTTGCACTTTAATTTATAATCGACTTGTGGTCACTCGATTTTATACAGAAAAATAATCGATTGTTTTAAAAATAGATTTTTAATTTATAATATAAAAACAAAAATAATTTGATAATTATAAATGTTTTAATGATTTTATAAATGTAAGAGTATTAATGATTTTGGCTATATCAACCACAAAAATCAAGAGCAAAAAAATAATACCACAGCTTACTTAGTAGAGAATGTGGGATTTACAGCTTAGAATTACGAGGGTTACTGGTGAATTCTATAGTTTTGGATAGGGACTTACATGAAATTCCCAATGGAAATTCTCCATAATAATAAAACGTCTTTTTTCAAACGGCTTAATTATGGCACTGTAACTAGGTGAAAATAAATCAACCAAAAAATTCATACTCGTGATTCGGTTAGTCATCAGGAACAAGGTTTAATGACCCTCCAGGTGAAATTTGAAAATAAAATATGTTTGCCCCGTAGTGCCTGCACTAGGAATTGTACTTTAACTAGTCCAACCAGTAAGAGAGAGAAACACTTTTTTTTTCTAAATTATTTGAAAGGATTACTAAACCTAGTTCTTGATCACTAACCAAGTCTTGAGTACGAATTTGGTCGGTTGATTTAATTTCGCCTATATAAATCAAGCTAAGATGTCGTGTCTTACTTCGATCTATTGCAGCAGCTTTTTTGTATTTTTTTATTTATTTCAACAGTGAATTTCTTAAATATCTTCCAACTCATGTACTGGATCAATTGAATCTAAATATTCTTTTAGACATATCATAGGTATGATATGACTTAACTCCCGCTGACGTTTTTCTCACTGCTCGAACAAAAGGGTTGTGATTGGTGAGTGATGACAGACAGACAGACAAACAGACTACAAAGTGACTCTATAAGGGTACTGTTTTTTCATGTTGAGGTAAGGAACCTTAAAAAAACAGAAAAAGGATATGTGAAAAAAAAACGAGGAAGCACTATTGTACACGACAAAGCAGAGCCCGCTAGCACCTGAGACACCACCTCTCAAATATCGCGTATAGAGACTCTTAAGAATGTGTTTATATTGAAATATTTAAGCTAGTTTAAGTGCGATGTAAATATCTTAAGTTTAGTTAGTATCATTACGACTACTTGTAGAGAGGTAGACAGCTAGCATAGGCTTTACTTATTAAAGATGATATTTCCGTGTTTCCCTTTCTTTTCGAGTGGCTGTTAAGTAAATAGATAAATAACTAGAGTTAGTAATATGTAGCGAAGTCACTAGAACCTAAATAACAGATAGAAACATAATACAGGCTTAAATTAAATTTATATTAATTAACTCTCCTCCTCGTAGATAGCCGTCCTTAAAATGGTTGGTTGTTGGTTGGCGCTACGCCCACTGTTTTGAAACATATTCTAGAAATGAGAAAATAGTTAAGATATAGTGTTAAAAAATAATAAATACAAAACCTATATATGGATGAAAATAAACTTGTATAGATCTGTCTTTCTCCCACGCCTAGCTTGATCGCACCATTTCACGCACATTCCGGAATCTTGCGAGGTTGCTATAAATATGCGATGAGGCGTTAACACCAGTCAGTGCAATTCTGACAAACGGGAAGTTCATAACAGTTAATCGTGAAGTAAATACGAGTAGTTACTAGCGGAAAACTCTGTCCAAACACAGTTTGTTGGGAGGGCAGTCTTATTACTGAACAATTACTGTGTTTTATTATCCAAAGAGTCCCTGAATACCTCTTCAAAGCTCCTGAAAGTAAGATGCAGTATTTACGATGTACGAAACATTGCAATTATATTTTCCGGTGTGAATGATACCAGTCCTGTATTGTACATCGGAAAACCTGGTCCTTCGAGCCAGATAGAGAAGAAACAATGGTCGTACAGAAGAAAAACACGATAGTCAGGACGAGGTCAGAGAGCGGAGAAACGAATACGGAGGAAGAGCTATCTGCAAACTCTGCCAACGTGGCTACAAGCGGCTCTGCTTCAACACACATGTGGGACACATCTGGCAGATCCACGGACACCATGCACAGAACGCAGGACTCCAGCGAATCCAAGGACGCTCAAGTCGACGAGTCAGCGACAGGAGTCGAGCCACCACCGGGGGGCACGGTGCCAGCGCCGGTCGGTTCGGACTTCATCCGGGGTATGTCAGCACGAGGGGGCGAGTCAGCGCCAGCGAGCAGTCATCCGGGGGGCACGGTGCCGGCCTCGGGGGGCCAGTCTTCGCAAGGGGGCCAGTTACCTTCAATATATGGTAGAGCGTCAGGAGAAGTCGGCACGGTGTCCTGTATCGTACAAAATAAAATGATTTTTTGACGTTATGATTTCCTAGGTTTTTATGTAAAATAGGCTTTAATAATTATGTTTTTTTAACATTTACTACCTATACATTATAGTTATCTCTCTTGTATCCCCCCTCCCCCCCGGGGAACTTCCCCAATCTGGAAGTGTCATTTTCGAGTCATGATTTTTTTTTTGTAAAATCGCTTATTTATTATTCTGCTACTAGATTAGTAAACTTACTTCTGCAACTGCTCTGGTACTGCGGGAAGTGCAGCCCCTTCGCCTTTGCGTAATAAATGACAGACACCCAGCGGGCGGGGGCTGTCCTCCTTCCGCAACTCCGGCTTTTTATATACCTACACTCTAGGGCTCCACAAGACCACGTGGTGCACTGATTCGGTTTTGCAACAGATTCAACCTATTTTATCATTGAAGTTGGGGAATGACACATGACCTATTCTAACCTAGTTTCTTAAACAGATTTCTACCTAAACATGAATATACCTTATTGTTTTGCATATAGGAATAATTCCAAATGGCTGTCCACACGTTTGCGTTTCGTTTCACTTACTTTATCACACAATAATATGACAAATATGTTTATATAAAAACCGGCCAAGTGCGTGTCTGGCCACGCGCAATGTAGGGTTCCGTAGTTGCCCGGTAGATATAAGTTGGTCTACCAATACAGACCGCGCCAAACTTCTGGTCCCATACATTATATGGGGCCAAAAGTTTGACGCGACTTGTTCTCGTAAACCTGTAAAGCCTACTTAACTGTGAGAGATCTCCTTTTAAATTCAAATTTTTTCACATTTCTATAAACAACCGTTTAGCCAGCAGGAGGGGGGGTAACTAAAATTTTCACTTTAAAGCTTAATATTTCACCAACGGATCCCTAAATCTAAAAATGGTTTTCACATACCCACAATGTTTTTGAACGGCCTATCCATCGATACCCCACACTATGGGACAGACGAGAAAAAAAATTTCATCCCCAGTTTACTTGAATGAGAGGTACCCTTGAAATTTTTTTTTCAAGTTTTTATTTATTTATTTTGTTGGCGTGATTAATATGTATACTCATGCCAAATTACAGCTTTCTAGTACTAATAGTCTCTGCGCTAAGCCACGGACAGACAGGGCGAAACTATAAGGGTTCCTTGACGGACTTCGGAACCCTAAAAACAAAGAGCGTGCAACAAGTCCCTTAAATAAGACATGAGCCAAAAAGCGATTTTTCGAAGACGTTTTATGAGTAAAATCGATTAACAATTTATAAATTCAAAAAATAATCGAGTTCAAATATTCGACATTTATTATTGATAAAGATAATACTGTAGTACATCCCTAACTGTCACTCAAACAAAACAGCTGATCTCTGCACTGCAGTGAACCACCGAAAAATTCTAAAAATACTTTAAGACAAATTTTCTATATTTTGAACATCTTGTAAACGCAAAATGACGCTCCTACGGCTGTCAAGGATTGTCATTCAGGCTAAGAACCTGCCTAAAACCGAACAAATTGTACAAAGAAGGTCAGCAACAACTACGCCAACTGGGGCCATTCTGCCCGAGCCAGAGAAACAGCCCTTTGGTCTTCTTGGCATCGTCTGCGCAGTGATCCCAGGCTTGTTGATTGGTGCAGCTATCAGTAAAAACATCGCCAACTTCCTAGAAGAAAATGAACTCTTCGTGCCATCCGATGATGATGATGATGACGACTGATGATCCAACTATAATGGTGAGTTGGAATAATGATCTTTCGGAAGGACTCTTAAATAAGGATATATACATATCTATAGTAGGAGGGGGGAGGGGGAACATAGTCGACCCCCAGTGGGGGGGGGGGGGTCAGGAAATAGTTTTTCTTTAATGATATACCATCTTAATTAGACACCCGCCCAAACAATATTGTTCATAGGTCATGGTCTAATTAACATGGCAAATTTTTTAGTAAGTCGGACTCGTTACTCGTGCCGCGGCACTCTACGCTCGGCTGGTGCATGGGAAAACATGTTACCTTTAGGGCTTCGCGTTCGATTACAACCTCACTTTTTTTTGCCAAACAATCCAATCCTTAACTTAGATTGTTTAATAAACTTTTTCAATTAATTTTCCTTACTACAAACCACACATTAAAACACATTTGCATAGATGATTTTGAAACACAGTGGTAGAAAAAGAAAATGATGTATGAAATAGATATTGGCAGAACATTATAGGAAGCCAGATAAAATGGCCTTGATTGATTGAATGATAAATTTCATTAATGTTTCGAGGTTATTTTATAAACTTAAGATTTTTTTTTGGGGATTTCAATTGTCGCGTTTAACGACCCCGCATTGCTGCAGCAATGAACTGTGCAGCTGCTGCAAAGAGTTATAAACAACCATTTCACATGACTTTGACAAGCATCGAGCAGTGCAAATAATTTATGCTGCTCTCTACAACGTATAGGCTATCTGTCATTTTGACGTATGGCCATTTAACACAAATCCATCACTGCAACTGTTGCACAATTCATTGCTGCAGCGATGCAAACTCGTTAAGGCCTTACTCCTGGTGCACGATAATCTTACTGAGCAATTTTGAACTTCAGTATGTTGTCAGAAAGTCTACATTAGAATGCTCGCTTCGCGCGCTGGCAGCACGCAATATCAGTGAATTTTAGAGGTTTTTCTGGATTTTACGAAGTATTTGATGTAGGAGTTTTTCAGACAAAAAGAAAAATGATGGTCATAGCGCTGGTACCGGCGGCCCAATCACGTAACTCGTCGGATAAATTACGAGTGTCAAACGATTTGTTCCACGAAAATTCTAGTATTTTCTGATAGTCCATAAAAAAAGAAGTAGCCAGTAGTCATGCCATACTTCTCCGGTGTGACTTACAGCCCGCCATACCGAGAGGATAGGTACTTTAATTTAAAAAAATCAATTCAACCATTTGTACCAGGCTAATTTTTGCACAGTTAATCATCGTTTTGCAGCCATTTACGAACATCACCATGCCATACTTTTCGGACGGTTCCAAATGGCCGCCGTACCGCCGAAAGTGAGCAAATTTTTTTTTTGCCAAACGATTTGTTCCAGTATTGAATTTGGATTTTTGTGTCACTATCTCCCGGTCTAAGATTTGAGGAGGGAATGCTCCAGGAACATAGCTCCAAGCTATGGAAATTGGATGGAATAATTCCAATTGGAGGGCCAACAATCTACCTGAGCCCAGCAAGGATCCCACCTTAACATCTTGTAATTGGTTGTGGTCATTTTTAATTCAGTAAAGTTTGGTTTGATATACTGAGACGAATGGCACCTCTAAATTGTATTGTATATTCTTTGTTGACCCAACTTTAACCATCATTAAAACATTCACTTATTTATTTGTTTACTAATTAATATTTCATGTTGTTACAGATGACATTACTTTCTGTGGGAATTAGAATAAGACTCAAATACATGTAGTTAAATATTATTTTTATTGTTACAATAATAATTTATTAAAAGAATGTTACAAAACCTCAAAATTATATTAAAATGGTTTGTGCTTAGCATTAATTTAAATCATTGAACAATTTACAGAGGTATTTGAATATATTGATTTATTATACAAATGTTATGCATATTTTGAATTGATAAAATTATGTATATATTTACATTCTGTACTTTAAATAATTACAAAGTAATTCATAGAATATTATACCAAGTTCTTCTCTGTTGTTTTATACAATTATGTCTAAAATGCCATAAATGCACATCATACATAAATCACATAATAATAAAAATGCAGAAAACACTATGCTAGTCAAAAAAATCATCTCATAGTAATATCCGTCACTTGTGCTTATTTTATTTTATAATGTTGATGAGAAAAGACAAATAAAATAAATGATTGAAAAAATGGCATGACTCAGTCTTTTATTTGCATTTTTTATTTACTCTCTTTCTGGAAGCCCATTATGTTTTGGTAGGTACTGTCGGTTTATAGTTGAAGGCATTCCATAAAGACGATGGTAACAATATAGAAGTTAAAGAGACCTGTTTAAATAATTTGTTACACAATGAAAGTAACTTTGCATCATAAACACACTAAATTCAAACACATGCCAGTTGATTTTATCTTAACACAATAAATAGGTTTTCTAATGGACAGATTCATTGCCGTTAATTAATTTATAGCTATAAAAATGCTATGCGCAGGAAACGGTTAAAGGGTGCTTTTGCTTGAAAGGACTTCGCTATTTATTGTAGTTCCTGGGCATAGTATCTTTAAAATATTGTTTACTCTGGAGGCGTTTTGTGCTCTCCCCATCCGTGGAAGCACTTGGTGAATCTCCGCGACTCTTTGTTCTTGAGAGTGAGGAATAGCTTCCTCGGTCGGTCGGGTTGCATAGTCTTCATGTGTTGGATATAAACCTGGTAAAATAAATATTTATTTAACTGGTACACCTGGACAGACAGGTGGCTAAGTGACGTTCATAATATTATCAATCAAAAGGATGGATTTGAATAGTTAAGTGATAGTGGATGGTTCTAATTGAGTCACATTTTTTCAAGCTACTTTATGGTTCAATACTCGCTGCGAATAGAAAATCACTTTCTTAATAGGACAAGTAAGCACTAAGCTGAAACAGTGAAAGTTCTATTCTAAGACAGAAAGACAATTTCTCCTAGTAAAAAGTTTTCTATATATTGACCCAGGTACTAAGATCACCACACAAAATTTCATCAAAATCTTTCCAGATTTTGCGTGATGCGTGCACACAGACAGACAGACAAATAGAGTCTTTTGGTATTTAAATCGATATCTATCAGCACTACCATTAAAAAAATATTCCATGTAAGGACATGGTTTCGTTAGCTTCATTATATGTATTGATTGATTGATGCTTGTCCATACACTCTATACATAAAGTCTGTTTCTAGGCCAACCGGAAAATCAGTCAATGACCCGAGTTAAAATCAGTTAATGACCGCTAAAGCGATAAAGAAGAATATGTAGAGCGATACGTATAGTTTTCTATTGACGCTAACATAATACTGACGTTTTTCCGCTTGCCTTTGGAACAAACTTTATTAGTAATTCGCATGGATGTTAGTTACCTGCGCAGACTTATAAGCGAGCTTGATCTCAACCTCGGAGCACTTGGCGCCGAGCCACAAGAACACCTGCTCGCCGTTGTCTAGGATCATGATGTCGTCATCTGCCAGGTCGTCCTGGGAACCACACAACTTGCCTCACTTTGTGCTCTCTAGAGGGCACATTTTCAAATTGCGTTCTTAACAGGATCACACAACTTGCCTCACTTTGTGCTCTCTAAAGAGCACATTTTCAAATTGCGTTCTTAACAGGATCACACAACTTGCCTCACTTTGTGCTTTCTAGAGGGCACATTTTCAAATTACGTTCTAAACAGGATCACACAACTTGCCTCACTTTGTGTTCTCTGGAGGGTACATTTTCGAATTACGTTCTAAACAGGATCACACAACTTCTCTCACTTTGTGCTTTGGATGTGAACAAGTGTTTTTTTTAAAACAGCGGATTTGGTTCTTAGTTAGAGAATTTTTCTTTTGTATTTAGTTTGATACCTGGCAGAAGTCAGTGCACTTCTCGGAGACTGTGAAGTATCCCTTCTCGTTGGAGCAGCGGAAGAGCCGCGTGTAGTCAAGGAAGTCTGCGTCCGAGTCGTACGGCTTGCGGCCGCCGAGACCCACCCAGAAGAAGTTGTCTGGCTCGCTGCCTTCATTCAGCACCTGGGAGGTACACAGATTGATAGAGATATTTACAACTATTTTGGAATAGCTTACTTCCTTAACAAAATCGAAACGACTTTTGACAACTATAAAAACAATTTTACATTATTCTAAAACAAAAAATTATAATTGTCCATTTTGGCATGGTGTTCTTTTACCATGGCTACTGGTGGTCGGATAGACCAAGATAGGCTGTTGTAAAAAGCCGAGAAGTATTATAGTTCATTCAAAAAAGATCAACCCTCGATTTCTCATTTGAGAATATCATGTCAATCCGTAAAATAGACCCGAGCCACGATCATGCCTGCTATCTATTGTTTTAGCGATTACACAAACTCTTACTAGCGATCGTCTTTGGAATGAACTTCACACAAAACCTTGGAAATCTTCGTTCTGTGTCCTTTTTTAGATATAACCTGAATGACTCGAATTACAATGTTAATTTGTTTGTAAATATTATATTTTAGTATGTAGTGTCCTGTGTCATAATACCGGGTGTAATCGTTAAGTGTGACCAGCCGATTATTCCGTAACTAGTACAGATATCAAAAAAAATTAAACTGGTATGGAAAGTACGTTACCTAATCAGCAAAATGACATCAATAACTTTTTGAAAATCAAACGAGAAGTATTCAAAATTTTGACTTTAAACACTTCCATACATTTAATTAAGTATGAGATTAACAAGGACGTTACTTCGAACATCTGCTTTGAAAACAAAATTTTGCACTTACTAAGAAATAAATATTATTCAATTAAACGATAGTACTTTGTTTAGTTAATAAACAGTTTCCTTTAATATCAGTACTAAGAAAACAACCTTTTAAAATAAGGAAACTAAAACCTTTTTACTAATCTCATACTAAATGTATGGGAGTGTTTAATGTCAAAATTTTGAATACTTTTCGTTTGATTTTATTTATTTTAAGTTATTGATGTAATTTTAATGATTGGGTAACGTACTTTCGATATCAGTTTAATTTTTGATATCTGTACTAGTTACGGAATAATCACCTGGTCACACTTAACGATTACAGCCTGTATATTTAAATAATAGGCTTGAAGAAAATAGTTTTTCTTTTTGTACAGTGGAGCCCGCATCAAGCTATACACATTGAGTATAAGCTGACCTCTCATTGTACGGGAAGCCTATACAATGAGAGGTCAGCTTATACTGAAAGTGTTTAGCTTGATGTGGGCTCCACTGTACTAAAACCAATAATAAATATTAATTTTTAAATACTATCGGTTGTCGAAAGAGATAATTTATTTGAGAAATAAATTGATATTGATTTTCTTGTAATAAAGTTTTTATTAACTCTACAGATTAAGCAGTCCTTAACTATTAAATGCAATTAACGCTATGATTAGCTAATTCGTTGTCCAAGTATCGCTTAGCGTGATTTCCTTAGATAGGAGAAGAAAACAGAAAAAAAAATTTAGGTTCCAAGTAACAGAGAATTTCGAATCAAAGTGAACATCTTATTATTGTGTTCCTTACTTCTGAATAAAATTACAAGTTTTATGGCAACTCGGTCAAAAAGCTAAATAATAAATTATGTCATTATATGCATTACATTTTTTAAGATTTTTGATATAATACAATCAAAATGTAATCCATAAAATTACATAATTATTATTTAGCTGTTTACTTACTTTATTCAAAAGTACGGAAAACAAATTATATGTGCATTTTGCACCGAGATTCTCTGTCGACCCCTTAATAGCTATTATCTGATTAATTATATTATTTGTCTGCGTTGCGTTCCAAAATTGTATCGTAGTAGCGTCAAACGAACTCTTGAACTTATCAGAAATATATGTCCCAAAAGTAAGCGTTCCCTAAAGACTCTTTAGACCACAAAGACAACGGAAGCTGTAATGTAATAGAGTTCAGTTTGGCACACTTCGGGTACGAAACCCTAAAAATGTTATGTTTTCCTTGGTTGCTTTTCTGAGTAAGGCGACTTCTTGTCCGGCTTCTCTTTTTAAAATGTTCACTCTTCGCCACTACTGAAGAGAGACGAGAGCCCGAACCTGCAGACTAAGCCAGGGGCTGTTGAACTTCTCCTCGGCGATCTGCTCTATCAGCCGCGCCGAGTCCGCGTCCGCCTTGCTGCCGATCCACGCGTACACTATCGCTGACGACTCCTCTGTGGACTCGCTCTCTAGGGGCACGTACAGGATGTAGCTGGAGAGAGAAAGAGACGTTAGACCGAACCTGCAGACTGAGCCAGGGACTGTTGAACTTCTCCTCGGCGATCTGCTCTATCAGCCGCGCCGAGTCCGCGTCCGCCTTGCTGCCGATCCACGCGTACACTATCGCTGACGACTCCTCTGTGGACTCGCTCTCTAGGGGCACGTACAGGATGTAGCTGGAGAACAACATTATACGTAAAGATAGCGCGCGAGTTGAATGTAGACCTCAAGAATGCGCTGTATACACACACAGCAGTTCCACAGCACTATACTATAGGTGTGCGGACGGCCAGGAGAGGTGCTCCCGCCCTTCACCTCAGCCCCCGACTGCATTCAACTCGCGCGCTATCAGAAATACAATCGTTTATTCTCCATATAACAATGTTCGTTAGGTTTGTCCACTAAATTACATTAAATTAAATTAAATCAAATCAACTATGTTTGCAGTGCACATTTATATACGTTACAACAACTACATCACCATTTTATGGCATAAGTTTTTACAATTAAATTATTTTTAAATATCCCATTAATCCCACTAATATTATAAATGCGAAAGTTTGTATGTATGGATGGATGGATGTATCGATGTTTGTTACTCTTTCACGCCGTAACTACTGAACCGATTGGGCTGAAATTTTACATGAATGTAGTTCTAGACCTGGAATAGGACATAGACTACTTTTTATCCCATAAATCAGTTCCCATTGGATGAAAATGAGCTTTCAAATTTCTATAGAAAAGTGATGTGTCACCCTTTCATGCCATGCTTACGAAACCGATTAGGCTGAAATTTTGCATAAATGTAGTTCTAGACTTTGAATAGGACAAAAACTACTTTTTCCCTTTGTTCCCATGGAAAAACTATAAAAGAGACACACAAAATGGGAAACAGAGGCGCATAGCACACACATTTCACCAGCTGTGTTTACTATAGGTAACAGTCAGAATAATATTGACTGATTTTATAGGAGTACACAAAAAGTAATTCAACGCGGGTGAAAGGCAAAAGCTAGTATATTATAATTAAAACTGTCAGGACACGCGCAGTGTAGGGTTCCGTAGTTGCCCGGTAAATTTTTCAAGTTAGTCTACTAATACAGATCGCGTCAAACTTCTAGTCCCATACATTTAGAAGAACGGCCCATACATTGTCGTGCTTAGAGGGGATTAAAAGTTTGGCGCGACCTGTACTCGTTAACCTGTAAAGCCTACTTAGTTGTGATAGTTTTCCTTTTAAATTCATTGTACATGATGTAAATAGAGTGCGACCATTAAATAAAACCACATACTCTACTGATGATACTGAAAATTCGAAAAAAACCCGCGCAAATCTTAAGAGAAAAAGATATTAAACTATAACTAAAGACTTTATCTCCAAGGAGGAAGGTCTATTTTAAAACGCTGCACCGCAACAGCTGTTTCACGGACGACGTCTCTCTAACCTCGACCGTATGTCGGTGCGTTAGGGTTCACGCATTTTTGTTTGGATCTCAATTATTTCCTAAACTAAGGGTGTCCGCGGGTATGATTCTCGGGAAAAGTGGTTCAGTAGGGTCAGTAGAATATGTGGTTTCATTTGATGGTAGCAGTCTATTTACACGCGGTAAACAACGTGAAATTTAAGTCATTTTGTATATCTACTCGACCAAAATGTATGAAACAGCTGATTAAACTTTTCTATGGAACAGCTGATATTTTTTCGCGATTTCAGGGTTGGCTTCATAGTAAAAGTTATTAACTTTGTATTGGGGTCTTACTCGTGATAACTAATAACATACCTTAATAGATATGTGCTTGACGAGTAAGACCCTAATACAAAGTTAATAATGTGTGAAAATCGCGAAAGTTTAAAGTTTACTATAGTAAAAGTTGTTTATATGGACGAGTACTATCACCAGTTTTCGTTAACAAAATGACTTAAATTTCACATTGTATACTAGGTACTTCTGTGAATTTTTTCACATATCTATAAACAACCGTTTAGCCGGGGGAGGATACTCCGCTTTAACAAAAATTTACACTCTAAGAAATTAAGACGAAAGTAGTCTCGTTAGTTAGAATTTTTCGCCTACTAGGTACGTCCAATATAAATATAATTACAAATAGGCACACATGAATAGTTGTAGTGGATTTAACTTGATTTTTATTGAAAATTTTAGACTACTTCGGCCATCATGCCTTCTAGACGTAACATTATGCGTCAAAAATAGCAGGAAGCCGCTAAAAAGAGAAGAGAGGAGGCTGAGGGACTCTGATCACCACCAGCCATCTCGGCTGAATGGAACCGAAAACCAAGGGAGCTCGCGAGATTGGGACCAGCGCAGGAACTGTAGCCGTACCTTAATGCTGCTGGTAATTTTAAGTTTAATGGAATTAAAAGTAATTAATGATAATAGCTAGTTCAAAATGTAATAAAACTTTTTTAATAGTAATTAGAGACAGTTACTAATTAAAAGTGTAATAAATACATAAACATATATCTTAGATATCTATAAAATTAAAAATAAGAAGTAAATGTTAATTAAGAAAGAAAGTTTGTGGCTACAACTTGAAGTATGTACATATTTAGGAAGAGTGGTGTGTCCTGACACAGGCAACTTACAAGCTTAAAAGGGGACATCAGTCACTTGTAATGTAACCTGTTATGTAATGACCAACTAAATTATTTTATTTTTTTATTTTATTATCATACTGAGCTGAAAAAAAATGACTCAGTCATGTGAGATCTACGATCGATGTCAATATGAGCCGGCTTACTATGACTTTTGTATTTGCAACGGTACCTCCCGGACGTGTTCCGCTTGCTATCGCATATTCTGTTTGAATGACACTCACCAGAACGCGCTGTTCAGTTGCGACGCGTCAGCCCTCACTTGCACGAGCCGCGTGCATAGCGCGGAGCCGTTGCTTCGTAGCTCGAACAGCTCCACCGGCGGTCTGCCCTCCTGTACCAGTGTCACAGATTCAATAATGGTTCGAGTGTTTCAGTAAACACTCCTATTTTGTTCGTAGTTATGAGTATTTTGACAGAGCATGTTTAGCAGCTTTGAGTGATAAGGATAACGCTTTCTTCACCATTAATTATGCAAGCGTTTAGGAATAGATTCTGGTAGAATCGAACCCAGCCGGCCGGATCACCCCTTTGAGACGCGGCCCTGCATGTATAGGCCCAAAGGACCTGTTTTGTGTAGCTTGTCTTGCTGCCGAAGCTCGTCGCTCTATCACTGTTGTTCGGTGGCGCTTGTTTAAACTTTTGGTCAATTTTTTAGTTAGCGATATAAGAACGTACCGTATCTACCTTTGGTTATATCAATGTTGAGAGGTAGTAAAGAGGGCCCAGGTTGATGTGTCTACAACGTACCGGCACAGCGTTCCTCTTGCCGTCCCTAATGATGAACCTCTGCCGGAAGTGCGCCATGAACTTGAGGCCCTCCTGCTGCTGGTACGTGCGCACCACCTCGAGACTGTCGAACAGCTGCCGGAACTTGCGCTCCAGCCCGAACGTGAACGTCAGCCAGCCCATGTTGGGCGCCCTGCGACCTGCGACACGTACACATTACAGGTTAACCTCCACAGCTAAAGTGAGAAATATTGCGACTTCGTGTTTTGTCGGCTAAGTTCGTTTTTTCCTTGTCTTTTTGACAAGTCCATAAAATTTAATTCTAAGTTGTCATAAGATGTCATTAAATAAATACGATTATACATAGATTTCGCGAATGCCGAAGTCGCAATATTTCTCAGTATCTACGTTAGGTTTGGATGTCCAAATCAGGAGAATGCATGGCTCTAAACTAGGGTCAACGAGAGAAGGCACCTATGACGTTTAAATACCTACCAACGACGACTTTCTTTCTTCCTGAAACGTTATCTACATGTCGGCGCATTCCCTGTGGTATAATTAAAAACACAAAAAAAATATGAGAGCGCCGACTTCTAGAGAGAACATATGTTTTAGGAAGAGAGAAGATAGTAAAAGTGTTATTTTGGTACCATAGGTCAGTGTATAATTATTTTTAACTTTTTAGTGAATGTCTGCTGTAAGCCTGTAACCTTTGAAGTTGGTTACCTACCATTTTTTTTATAAAACTTTATTTATTAAATTTTAATTTTCCGGTTATTTTGCAAAAGAATTGCTATACTCGTAGGTATAAAAGACTTAAAAGAAATTTTCTCATTTTTTCAAAACTCAATCGACACTAGACGGCTTAAGGCTGCGCCGAGCGTACGACGATTAGACACCTCGCTCTGTACTCTCGTGGTCGTGTTTATCGTGGTCAGTTTTATTGACTGCTGAGCGCCCATGCTAAAAATGTATGGCGGATTTGTGGTGCATTTTGAATAAATCGTATTTAAATTGCCAGGCAATATTTCTAAAATTTTAATTGGACAAATTGTAGTTTATGCTTTGGTGATTGTTTGAAATTAAGTTTGAGATAAAATTCTACATTTAAGTTGTTAAAATGACCTAAACGCCAATACGCCTTTGTTACATTTTGGGCTTAGTTTAAATAGTTGTGTTTCATAAACTATAAATTATTTTTAATTTTTGCTTCGAATAAAGTGTACATGCATTTTTTGTGATACTAAATATGATTGTTTTTATATTCATTAATGAAATATTATTCATTGAATCAACTTAATCGTGACTGCCGATTCAGCTTCTTTTGGTCGGCGCACCCCAAAGACAATTCAATGTCATCAAAAACAAAACTTGTAAAAAAAAACAAGTCTCGCAACTTAGTTCTCTACCGTAAAAAGTTGTGAGATCCATGTAAATCCAAGTCGGTTAATTAAAATCTTTTATGTTTTAAATAAAAAGATTGACTCGGCCATCGCATGCAAACACAATGTATCTCACAAGTAATACATATTATATTAAATTATCAATCTATTTATTTAAAACATAAAAGACTTTTAATATTGGTATGGTCACTATGAGATGTTATTAGGTTAGCTAATTATATAATAACTTATGACAGAAGGTCCCTTAAGTGGGGACTGAATAAATTAACCGACTTGGATTTACATGGATCTCACAACTTTTTACGGTAGAAGAACTAAGTTGCGAGACTAAGTTTTGTTTTTGATGGCATCTCATTTCTTTTTGTAGATAGTCCTATTTTGTTTTCTTTCCGGTACCTTCTACTTACACTTATATTCATATGGGATTACAAAGTTATTTATGTAGTTGGTGTATCTAGAGCACTGGACCGAAATTGCAAAATATTTTAGTTTTTCCTTGATTTATACACTAAACACTAATTGTATTCCAAATTTAAAGCTTCTATGTTTGCTAGAAGTGCCTTAGAGTTTTGATGATGGGTCAGTCAGTGAGTGAGTGACAAAATTGAGAAACTTTGACTAGTTATAATTCTTAAACTACTGGTTCGAATTGAATGAAATTTGAAATATACCGTGCTTATACAATGCCTGCTTGGTTACCAAAAATTCAGGCTTCTAGTTTTATCCACAACGAAGTTATAGGGGGTCGAAAATGGCCTGAACTGCTTCGAGAAAAGGATGGTACGGCGTGCCGCTTTTTAGCTCGACTTGGCGGGGGCACTGCCGTGCCCCCAGACGGATGATAGTGGCTGAATCCTAATTTATAAATAAAGGGTTCTAAAGTAAGGCCAATGAGACGAGATAAAGAATATAAACAAACATTCAGTAGTCCAAAATGTTTTATTCAAATAAAAATGATATAATTTTTTTAAACTCCCTGCTCTAATCGTTGTTGTCTGTATCAGATGAAGATGATTCGTCGGAAGACGCCGAATCAGCCGTATTTATAACAAAACTATTTATTGTATTATCAATCATAATGACAATTTTGCTACAAAAATAAAAATTCGATGAAATAATTAATTTCTGAGCTCATCCCAACAAACTGTAAAAGATTTTTTTTTGTCTATTTTGGCCACGGTATAATTTTTACGCTATGAATCGATGTTTTCGGTGCTTCGAACGCAATCTAATAAGGGATGAAATTGTTCGTAAAATGGCGGATCCAATGTTGGTAAATGCGGTTCTGACTGCTTACCTGTACCACACGGCTCACGGAACGACAGCTGTCGTCGACCAACTGACGCCATTATTGCGTACGAGCGGTACGAGAGATAAGGATATAGATAACTCAGTAACGGTCCGGTTGTTTACATTCTTTATCTCGTCTCGTTGGCCTTACTTTACTCTCCTTAATCCTACGGATCCGTCACTTTAAGAACCATTTTATTATTGTAGTTAAATTATATATGGCTAAATATAGTATACCAGACTTTTTCTAAATTAAAAAAATGCGCTCGTGTCTAAGAAAACTCGATATAGTAAAAAGGGGTAAAATTTAAAAAAAAAGCCTGGTACTTCAAGTATAAGTAAAAATCGGTGATGGAAAAATTCAGCGGTCTAGGATGAGTATTTCCGTGGCGCAGTCGATAGCGCACTTGCCGTGTAAGCAAGAGGTTCGTGTGCTGAACCGAGGTTTGTTTTAAATGTTTGATACGTAAAATTTATTTTTCAAGTTTGAAATAAACGCGAAATAATGTTTAGGTTATCGTTATTTTTGTAGAGACTAATCGAGACATAGAAAATTTAAATAAATACCTTGCCAGAAGTACGCCACCCAATTATCAATCTCTTCTTCATCTTCCGGCTGAAAAAAAAAAGTATATATCATAAGAAATACCCGCAAATTCATCAAGATTATTATATAAGTATACATATAAGTTTGTATACTTAAATACATTTTTATTGCCGACCTAAGATCCTTTATTTAGTATTATGCGAAAATAAAAACGTCTGATTGAATTAAATGAAAACTTTTAACGAACGCAAATAAAGAGACAAATTGCGGGTATATCTTAAAGACAACTGCGATATCGTTTGTGACAAAATTCATCAAAATTGCTCCGCGAGCACTGTCTATGGTCAATGGTCAATCTAGGACTCGTTACAATGTTAATGAAACCGTACATCGGCATCAGGCGTGACATATTTGCAGAGGAAGACGTAACAGTCGTGGCTGTAGAAGACGCCGATCTCGTTCTCGGGCAGTTTGACGAAGCTCCGTCGTTCGAGCACCCACGCGTTCATCGGCCGGTCGAGCTCCTCGTTCCACTCGTCGGCGAGCGCGCTGGCCTCCGCCGCCGGCACCCGGGGCTGGCGCGGCGTGAACAGCGCCGACAGGTCCGCCCTGGAGACCAACAGACCGATCTTACACAACTGTCAACTACTAAACTGACATGACAATCAACACGGGTCGCAACACCGACCGTTCAAAAATTGCGGTGGATGTAGGCTCATTGATAATTAGGGCTCGGATAAATATGTGCTAAAAATCTCAAAATATGTACATATAATATGGATCTAAAAAACGGAAATATGGAAAAATATGGACTAAAAAGACAACTTATACCAAACAAAAAACACTTATTTTAATATAATTGTTTGAAAAAATATTAAAAAATCAACGAAATTAAATTGCTTGACAGCTAATTCCAAACACAAAACACTTTATTCTAATATAATTGTTTGAAAAAACATTTAAAAACCAACAAAATTAAATTTCTTAGCTTAAATTTAGTCTGCCTAATATGTTTCTTTAAATTTTCAAAATTGAAGCTCCTTCTGTTTGGTCGGAAAAACGCTTTATATTATATTTATATTGGCTAAATGACCATTCATGTTTGCTACGCAACGACAATGTATTCCCGCGGCGCTATGAAAGCAAAAATTATGCAGTTTTTACTAGTTTAAGTACAAAAAATAGGAAATATGGAATAATGTGATTAAATTCTAAAAATATGGTCTTAACCCTAAAATATGGATTATAAAAACTTCATTTTGCAGCTCAAACCATCATAATTTATGTAGAAAACCAAATAATTAATGCAAATTATTCAAATGAAAAATATGTGTTACATATTTATCCGAGCCCTATTGGTAATGATTAATTTGTTATGGGCTTTGCTTTATGTATCAACTATTCTGATATCTCATTTTGTAATCGCCGTTGGTTTCCCAAATAAGCGACAAAATGAATTTAAAACTAAACGGTGCAATAATGAAAGTATCTCACTTGGTCTCCTGTTGCTTGGCCCAGCTGGCCAGGTCCGCGCCTGTCCTGGCGACAGACTCCGCGGTGCGCGTAAAGTCCACCGCGATCACTTCCTCCCATCCGAGGAAGTATGTCTTGAACACCTACAGATTACAACACGGATCTACATACTATAATCGACTAATTCAATTCGGATTTAATTAAAACTTTTGGTTGAACACATAAAAATAAGCTTCATTAATATTATATCCTTTTTTTAAATTTCATTTTTTGCTCTTAGCCTTTTGGGCCTTTACGGCTTTGCCTTAGGGTTGAGGGGGACAGAGAGTACCCAGCGTCAATAAGAAATATTTGCGGTATATAAAACCAGAAAAGTAAATCTGGACGTGAGGAGCTCTGAACCGGGATTCGAACCCAGGACCTCTCGCTCCTCACGTCCAGATTCACTTTTCTGGTTTTGTAAACCGCAATGACATAATGTTAATTTGTCATCTCCTTAGAATGGATAAATCGCCAAGTGTTTAAAACATAGAAACAGATTATCAAATTAAGCAAAAGATTTTGGGGTTTTAGGTTGGCATGAATAAAAATTGTTACTATGAATTTGACACAAATCTGTGATGATAATATTTCTGGTGAGCATTTTATGTGTTTATTTGATTACTGGAATTACATTTATTTCTATCAAATCAATAGCCTAGCAACTATAGCTCATACGTGGAAAACGTTTTAACTATAAGAAAAAGAATCCATTTTTATTTTGACAAATAGATTATTGTGTTTTAAGTGTGGTGCCGTTTTATAACCCGGTCTTTTGGTGCGGGGCGCTTGACCGAGAGAGTGCAATTGGCAGCTGTGACATAAGCGCGCTTTGTAAGACGTGCGCCCTCTGGAAACATGAGGGTGGAGTTGTTATATTATGTGTAGTAAGAGTCACTGGCGGTTGGTGGGTCTTAACACTGGGGGTTCACTCCCTGTCTCTGTAACTGACAAACAACTTACACTCACTCAAACAGTTTTTTATTTCGCGCGTCACTGAACAATGCAGTTCAAAACGCTACACTTACACTAAATAATTAAATAAAACAAACAACGGCCAAGGACTCGCTCGCTTTTCTGATATCCGAGTCTCCGATCCGGCCGGTTCGGCTAGGTTCGGCTGGTCCGTGGCAGGAGCGCCGCACCGAATTTAGTATAATTTGCATAGAAAATGCCCCGTCTCACGCTTACGGACCTAGGTACTTCTCTTTCTTTCCTACATACAAATTTAGTATGGGACATTTTTCTCATAGGAGCGTGATTCCCGAGCGCTCCGCTCGGGGCTCGGGCACAGATGTTACCGTGTCTCGGGCCTGACAAAGGCCCTCTCGTACGTATACCTACAAATTATCGGTTTGTTTACACAGTTATGTTATTGTTCTTTATGATAAATTAGAGTATGTTGTTACTATTTTTTGTACATTGCTGCGGTCCTGCTAAGATTTTAACATGCTGTCGAGTGGAAATAGATAAACATAAATTTATGTGGGAGTTCACCGCTCCAGCGCTCCTTAATACAAACCACCACTGGTAAAAGTGTAAGTAAATAACCTGAGTTTCAGTGCCCTCCTGCAGCCGTGTGACGAGCGCGTACGGCGGCCGCGGGATCATGTTGAACAACTCCTGCGCCAGCTTCACGGCGGC
The DNA here is from genome assembly GCA_910592155.1 of Ypsolopha scabrella. Lineage (NCBI taxonomy): Eukaryota > Metazoa > Arthropoda > Insecta > Lepidoptera > Ypsolophidae > Ypsolopha > Ypsolopha scabrella. The sequence goes on along the minus strand of OU342975.1, from coordinate 8,851,497 downwards.
CGCGCGCACCAACCGGGACGACTTCTTGCCGAACCTGACCGAGTGTACAAGGCGACTTTCGTTTATATACCCATTCATACTAGAGACTCGGTTAGTGGTTCAACGACCCTTCCTTTGAAATACGCAAAATTAAATTTAGACTTCCTATACTAATTTAGTCGAGGTTGTTCTTGAACTAGTATCTCTATACTTACTTATTTAAAAAATATTTTTTGTATGTCGCAAACGGGGTCATTGAACTTGGTCCTGACCACTTACTGAGTCTCCATTATGAATTTGGCTGCATAAACGAAAGTCAACTTATATTGTGTTTTGTCACGGAGAGCATGAGATCGAGATGAGAGAAAGACACATAATTACATTACACGTTATCAACTGAACTAACATGCTACTTATACATAAAATCTCAGTACGAAACTAAGTAAGATTACAGTCCCAGAGCCAGAGCTCGATGTTGTGTATGATTTGTAGTGTACTACACTACATATTCACCAATAACATTAGGCGATAAGACTCGCCCATCACGTTGGGACGTAATAATCATCGGTGAAACTAAGTGAACGAGTGTGGACTGTGACTTGCTAGCATTTCACAGTCCACACTCGGATACGCCTTTAACACCGCCACGGGATTTATGTAGTGACGACGTATCTATATTATGTGTTAAAGACGAAAGTGCGCTATACTAAGCAATATACGTGGTACTGACGGCGCAATAAATTCGATTCTGCCAAAATTACAATTTTTCAACACTAAATAATTATTTTGTAATGAATATGTACTAGTTTTGACAGTACTAAAACTAAAATTAAAGCCTACAGAATCAAAATTTTCAATTCGGGTAGGTTTCGTTATTGTTGAGGATTTGGTCCAGTCTCCATACAAATTTGCCCATGGTCCTTTCATTTCATTTAGCGATTAACATTTCCACACTCACCAGACAAAGACGTCATTGTGCGCGTCCACGATGTAGACGTTGCGCGAGGCGAGCACGTCACGTGACATGGGCGTGGCGCACGGCTGCGGCAGCTCCAGGTAGCCCATGCCCAGCTCCACCCGGTAGAGGCGCGGGGGGAGCCACGTGAACTCCTCTGGGACGTGTTCCTTGTTAACAGTATTAGTACACTTAGTAAATTAGTCGAAAATTACGTGTTGACACGCTGATTTCGGCAGACAGTTTACATGAAAAAACCTGTCAAGTGTGAGTGGGACTCGCACCCGAGGGTTCCGCACCATTAAACCTTGCTTTCTGTGCCCATTCAAATAAGCAAATAGACTTAAATGATTCGAATAAAAATTACAAACTTATGAACCATTTATAGTCCAGTAAATAAAATGCCATCAAAAACAAAACTTGTAAAAAAAAACAAGTCTCGCAACTTAGTTCTTCTACCGTAAAAAGTTGTGAGATCCATGTAAATCCAAGTCGATTAATTTATTCAAAGTTATTACAACATTAGGTCTTGCAGCCCACACGATAAGAAGAAGAAATACTAAGATTCTCTAAGCTAAGTCGCGGATAGACAGACGAACGGACATGGCGAAACTATAAGGGTTCCTTGTTGACTACGGAACCCTAAAAAGGTCATAGGTGATCGTACTCTAGGGAATAAAAAACTAAGAACAATAAACAAAACTAACTTAAACTGATACAAACGGCTAGCCACGATATATTAGTCAGATTTCACCTGACTAGATTTAAAACCGTACAGTTTCTTCGGAGGCAAACATGGTTATGCGGCAATTCCCCGTTTGACACACAAACACACATTACAGCGAAACCAATCAGACGAAATCTGACTAATACATCGTGAATAGCCGTTCCTATCAATAAACCACGAATCTTTAAGTAGTAAAACTAACTTTGGGCACAAAAGGCGTGTCTCCGTCATAGTTGAGCTCCTGCCAGAACTTCCTCGGTTCCTTCCCGTGCGGCTCCGCTACTAAATCTGCTTTGTTCTTCCTCTCCTCTTTGTTTATCTTCTCCGCGAAGAGACGCGCTTTGGATTTCAACGTATTCTTGGCTCTCTTGCCGTTCCTACGAAACATGTTACTAATTAGTTGAAAGCATAATGAAGAGTATAACCACAGTTTAAAAATCCATACAGTTGTCCAACGAAAGCGCTCAGACAGAGAAATTGTGCGGGGGCTGCGGGGCGAGACGAGAGAGGTAAGCCACCATATAGCATACAATTTTCGACTGAGTTATGTTAATAACGTGTCCAGAAAATTATACCACATGCTCTACTGATTATACTGTTTGAAAATTATACCACATGCTCCATGCATCTTCAGATATTGTAAAATAGAAGAAAATAATACTTTTCACAAGGACGCGACGGACGGTTTTTTTTTCAACTCTTGAAGTCCTTATAGGAGGATTAGGCCTTTATAGACAGTTCTAATATTGCAGTGGGAAAGTAACAAAAAAAAATGTGCATGTCATTATGGTATACCAACCCCCTGATTCTGTATCGTAAAATCAGTGCCTATCGTCGAAAACATATATTACTTATCCGCTTACTAAGGATAAGTTCGCACTTGAAATGACGTCACAATTCGTAAATAGTTCAATACCCATTGAAGGTTATTTTGGAAGTTCATTTTTTATCTGCTTTTGGTGAGTAGCACTGATGCCGGGCTCGACTGTGGAGGTACCACCATCTTACTCGCAAATCCTCCTGAAGTTATTCAGAGTAAGAGAACAGCTCTTAGGCAAAACCAGGCGGCCCACCATTGCCTGGGACCGACGGATGGCGGTATATCCATCCCCAATTGCCAAGCCTTTTAAAAACAGACTAGTGACGGGCAGCGGCGTCACTGGTGCAAGGGTTTCGGCACCGCGCTCACCAACCCGCCTGCCCAGCGTGTGTGAGTATGGGCATTTCTTCCAGGAGAACCGCCAAGAGTGGCGAAATCCTGGAAAGGCCTATGTCCAGCAGTGGACGAAAAAGGCTGATGGATGGATGGATGGATGGTGAGTAGCAACCATAGTTGGCAACCGATTCAAAGATACGTGATATGCCTGCAGGTCAAATAATTGACCGATGAAATCAGGCTACGAGTGAGTTTTCGGTTGTTAAGGGGTTCTTGACTACAAATCTATACTAATAAAATAGTAAAGTACTAAAATAATCGTGTCTGGTACATTGAATATTTTCGCGAAAATTTAAATGAAATGGGTTATTACTTACTTACACCATTTAACACGGGACTAGGCAAGCGCACTTTTATTTTTCTCTGCGCACATTTATTTTTCTCTGTGTGTGCTCGCTATGCGCCACAATGATTATTTTGTTGCCACGGAAGGAAGACCAATATTGGCTACTTTGGTTACACAAAGACAGAAAAACCTTCTGTTACACAGAGAGAGAAAAAGCCTGCGTGATTTCGTCTGTCAAACGCTGAGTACCTAGTAGCGCTGATTCGTGGTTATACCTATTTTAATGCTCTTGATCTTTATTGCGTAAGGTGGTTTATTTAGGTAAATTAAATAGGTGTTAAAGTTTTTGTACCTTAGTTAGCACTCTGGATATTGGCTAAATTCTTTGTATAATTTATTGCTTAAGTTGGTTTATTTGAGTGACAAGTGCTTAAGTTTTTAGTACCTTAGTTAGCACACTAGTTATTGGCTAAATTCTTTGTATACTAATTTATTGCATAGGTTGGTTTATTTGAGTAAATTAAATAAATGTAAAGATTTTGTACCTTAGTTTGCACAATTTTATGGTTATTGTATAATTTTATTGCTTATGTTGGTTTATTTGAGTAAATTAAATAGGTGTTAAAGTTTTTGTACTTTAGTTAGCACACTGGTTATTGGCTAATTTCTCTGTATAACGTATTGTGATGCTGGGATAGATCACATGTGATCTTACAGCAGCACTGGTCCATTTAAAAATTTAATGTAAAGTTAATAAATTAAAAAAAAAAAAAAAAAAAAACTTATCCCCCTCTGCCGAAGTACATTTGCTTGTGTGCCCGTTTTGTGTATGTGTTGCAGCTTTTGATTTAGTGTGACACATCAATTTATCGCAGGAGTATGCGTGAATGAGTAAATGTGTGCTGTGCGTGGTTACCTCGCCTCCCGTGGACAACGGCAGAATAATTCCAGTACTAAGAGTCGCGCTTTGACAGGTCCCGTATTAAATGGTCTAAGGGTTATTAGTATTGTGGTGAGGCCAAAACCACAATGTTTAGAATTTTAACTCCAGAACCACTGAACAGATTTGGATGTGGTTTTTTAATTATCATCGTAGTGACCCCTGGTCAACACATAGGCTATAGGGGGTGAACATAAAGTAACGCCCAAGCCGAAGCTTAAAGCCATACGAGCCATACCAACAAACAACGGATCTCACTTTTTTAGATCATTAGGTAAAGATGTGCCACCCACTGTAAGTATGAATAGCCTACATGAATGTACTGACCACAGATAAATAACGAGTCCGGTGTCCAGTATGAACACGTATCTGGGGTCCAGCGAGCCGGCGTCGACTGCGACAGGCTCCAGGTGGATGCTGTTGCCGGCAGCGTGCACTCGGTACAGCCGGGTCACGTAGTGCTGCCGATTGTAACGAATAATGCTTTATATTGTTAAACCCGATTTTAGGACAAAGTTGTTTGGAAATCCTTCAGCGCAAAAGAGAGCAGCCGCCATACATAATCTTCGTGGTACTTATTTTATGACAACCCAAAACCACTTTGGCCTAGGCCAAACTAGTTTGTCCTAAAGTTGTGTTTGGCCGGTAACATATACACAAAATACACTTAAAAGCTGGTAGACATATATTGTTAGACGCTATAACTCGTTGGTTAGACGAGAAAGCGGCGTTGTATAAAGAACAGTTTTCGTAAACGTAAAAATACCTGTTTAATGTAATAAAAAAAGTGACAACGAAACACTTGTTTAGAAACGGGACGTAATTTACAGTTTAAGAGTATGTGTCAGTGCTGATACTGCTAACCGTCTAATGCTTACCCAGAAACAGTTTTGCACTGTCGAATAATAATGCAAAATAAAAAGCTGGCAAAAAAATTTAAACAAACATGTATATCGAAAACTTACTTTTTCAATAGAAATCGCAGTTGAGCAGGGTTTACATTTTTTAGAAACAGTTGAACACGGTTCAACTCGGTTAACGACAGTCGCGGCGTACGCACGTTGTCACTGTGACGCCCCCGCGCATTTCCGTTAGTTATGACACGAAATTACAGAGTATGTTGTGCATTGTATGGTTACTTAAATACTACATTTACAATAATAATATAGCATTATTAAATACGTAAGCAGTCAGTTGGCAGCCCTAGAGCGTGCTTAGGCACCGAGCGGCCGTAGGTTTTGATGTCAAGGACACCGCCTAGTTAAACTACTTTGATCTCTTGATTTTCATCACTAATGCGAGGAAATAAAAACCTTGCAAAATTTTGTTCGTTTTCAACAAGATAATTTGATTGCCGCCATTTTATTTTCATGTGACTTTTTCTTTTTTTTGTGCAATAATGTTTTACTGGCCAGTGTGATTGTTTAAAAGTTAGTTGTTGTGTAAAATCTTACACGTCTTTTAAACATTTTATTTAGCATATTCACTCATTATATATGCAAGTCTTATTTTTCCATAATAATATAAATAAAATACAAAATAATAAAACAAAAAAGAAATAGGCAGAAAAGATATTTTCCGTTGTCATTTAGCGAGACGAGTGACTTACTAGTTAGTGACTGTAAGAGAGAATCGTTCGGTTTTCAATTTACTTACCTCCCTAGATTTGTAAATCGAATTTACCTCCCGCAATTCGAGTCAAATACGACTTAGTTTCAGAGCATTAGTGATGAAAAAGTTTAAAACTATTCAAAAACGTCCTCAAACGCAGTTTAGATGATAGAGCACCCTTAAACTACCTAGTCGGTTCTTAAATACTGTCACTGGCCATTTATTTTAAAAATAGAACACCTAGAAAAAAAAATGAAATGGTGTTGGATTTTCAAATATTTTTTGATTAATAATCTGCCTAATCACAATTACATTCATTCATTTTTTACGATGGAGTGGACTCGTAAAGAGGACCGAGTAGCAGTAATTGCATTGCATCGTTGCGGCCATCCACCGAAGACGATATTCAACTTGCTTCAAAAATTAAAAATCACGAAGAGGTTCGTGTACCGTACCATCAAGAGGTACAATGAAACCTCTAGTGTCGATGACGAGAAAAGAACTGGCAGACCTCGTTCCGTTAGGACTCCAGGGGTCATCAAAGCAATCAAGGCGCGTATTGCAAGAAATCCCGTCCGCAAGCAGAAACTGATGGCTTTGGAGATGGGATTAACCAGAAGTACTGTAAAAAAAGTACTCAATGAAGACCTGGGACTACGAGCTTACCGAAAAAAGAGTGGACATCTTCTGAACGCGCGTCTGATAGCTATGAGAGCCAAAAATTGCAAAGTTTTGCTAAAGCGGTACGGAAGAAACAGACACCGCGATATCCTGTTTACAGACGAGAAAATTTTTAATATCGAAGAGAAGTACAACAAACAAAATGACAGGGTGTACGCTACCAGCTCTGCGGCCGCTGGAAATGCCATTCCTAGAGTGCAGCACGGCCATCATCCATCATCAGTCATGATTTGGTTGGGAGTGTCCTACTATGACTGAAGTGCATTTTTGTGAAAAAGGTGTCAAAACCAGTGCAAAAGTGTACCAAGACACGGTTTTAGATCGCATAGTAAAAGATCTGCCCCAGGCACTCTTTGGAGGCCAGCCATTTGTGTTTCAACAGGACTCCGCACCTGCTCATAAGGCCAAAACAACTCAGGAGTGGTTCGAGCGCCAGAATATCGAGCTAATAAGGCATCAAGATTGGCCCTCATCCAGCCCTGACCTCAATCCACTGGATTACAAAATTTGCCAGGAATTGAGGAGAAGGTCTGTTCTAAACCTCACAAAAATTTGAGCAGCCTAAAGTCATCATTGATTAAAGCAGTGGCCGATATCGACATGAATATGGTCCGTGCTGCTACTGATGATTGGCCGCGAAGATTGAAGGCTTGTGTAAAAAATGGTGGCAATCATTTTAAATAAATTTTGTGTTTAATGAAAGCTAATTAAATTACCTATTTAAAAAAAAAACTTTTTTTGAATATCATGACTAGTTTTCATTTATAGCCAATTTTGTCTGTGACAGAATTTAAGCACTGACTAGGTATAGAGGTCTTTAACTTTAGTCTATAATGAAAAACAACTGAGAAACAGGTTATCAAATTTTGTACTAAAACTATAAACTGCGCCTTAAGCTAGTAATGTTTTAATCCCTGGGCCGCGTTCAGTTTGATCGCCCGCTCATCACTGACAGCAGGATAGCATATACAAGTTCAACGCGTGCAAAAGAGATGTCACGATCGCCGGGCGTCGGCGTCGATCAAACTGAACTCAGCCCTGGTAGTCTAGCAGTGTATCAGAGAAACAAGTAATATACCGGATCCTCAATAGTGAAGAAGCCGGAGGGCGTGTGGCTGCCCTGTATGTAGACGGGCGGCGTCGGGAACAGCGCCAGGAACTCCTCGCTCTCGTCCCCCTGCTCGTGCCGCTGTGTCCGCTTCGCTCCGAGCAAGTTGCGCAGGTTCACCGCGTGCATCGCTGCGCACGCGCCTTTGTCCAGCTAACGGGGAATTGTCATTGCGTTTTAATTTCACAAATGCGTTAAAGCACTTTTATAACTACTACTACAAATATTAAGTATCTTATCTTTAGCGTACTATAGGACTTTATCACACAATAATATGACAAATATGTTATGCATTTTGGTATGAAAGCACGAATTTTTGCAGAAGCCTCTGACAGTGATGAGAACTTTGTCATATGAAAGCTTTTGTGGGATGGTAAATAATAAAAAATGTTGCTTCAAATTGTTTACAATTTTTGCCCAGGATTTGAACTTAGCTGCCATAGAATGAAATGCAGAACTTTCATATGACCTAAGTTTTATCACTGTTTAAGGATTTTGCAAAAATTGGTGCAAAATGATTCATGGTTCACAACAATCGACACGAGGAATTCATCATCATGGAAATTAAAATTATAATAATAATATACCAACTGCGATAAAAATGTAATCTAACACGATTCTCGCTTCGCTCGTCGTAGCATCAACCCCTCACTCCAATTAAAAGGGTGACTATAATATTATATTTATGGTTACATCTTCTACTATATTCATAATACTTAAATCAACTAAAAGAAAGCGAATACCGTAGCCTTAGACCCGATCCAGAAGTGTATATCCCAAGACAGCTGCCCTTGCTCCTCGATGGACGTCTTCAGTATGATGTAACAGTCGCCTTCGAAGAACTTGCCGTGCGCCACCTGCGGGTGAATATACAACATCACGACACGAATCCCCGAGGGGGTGTCAGAGGTGATTCCGTCTATAGACTGTGAAATGGTTGCAGCCCACACTCGTACACCTACATTTCACCGACCATTATTACGTCATAAGGTAACAATGGCGGCGCAAATATAGACCCACAGCTTAACGTTCTTTCCGAAGCACACAGACCGGACACAAATGTGATCTGAACCCGCAACTAAGGATTATTGATATTGAAACGGCTACTCATGATTTAATAGTCAGATTTCGCCTAGTTTCACTGTATTCGTACAGTTTCAAATTCGTGTCAAACAGGGAACCGCCGCGTAACCATGTTTGCCTGCAACGAAACTGTACGAATACAATGAAACTAGTCAAGCGAAATCTGACTATTAAAATAATTAAATGAATAAAATAAAAAAATGTTTATTTGTCTTCAATTAAAACAGTATACAAAAAAAAAAACTTTACAAAATAGTGACAAAATTAAAATTAAATTAGAAAAAATAGACATACTTAGAAAAATTGTGAGTAGCCGTATCAATATCATTGTACTTTTATTATATTTAAAACACAGTTACTAAAAAAATACAAAAATTAACGAAATATTTCGACTCCTTCAGTGGAGTCGTCATCAGTCGAATAATCATAATTATTCATAATCATAATTATAATAATTATGAATAATTATATTATAAGTGGAGTCGTCATCAGTCGAATAATCATAATTATTCATAATCATAATTATTATAATATAATTATTCATAATTATTATAATTATGATTATGAATAATTATCAGTCGTCATCAGTCGAATAATCATAATTATTCATAATCATAATTATTAATTAATTAATTGATTATGAATAATTATGATTATTCGACTGATGACGACTCCACTGAAGGAGTCGAAATATTTCGTTAATTTTTGTATTTTTTTAGTAACTGTGTTTTAAATATAATAAAAGTACAATAATTTAAGACCAATACTGGTAAAGTAAAAAATATATTTATTTACACGTATCAATATCAGTAAGAATCAAAACCACGAATCTTTTAGTAGTAATACCTAAGGATCAGTGGTGGAGACGTTTGAACACAGCAAAGATGCGGTCTTTCTAGACTACCCAGAGGGGTATTACAGATTTCCATATGCTGCAATCCTGACACACCTCTTTTGCTTCTACTTCCATCAATCATATAAATAGGGAGAGTACTAAGTAGAACGCACCTCGTCAATGGGCGCAGGTATGAAGTTCTCTATCTCCCACACCTGCAGGCCGGGAGTCTGTCCCGTGTCCTCGTCGAAGAACTCCGAGTAGTCTAGTGGGGGCTTCTCTAGGCTCTCGTCCCAGCGTTTGGGTCTGAAAATATTATAACGTCAACACACAACGTATATCATAACATCATCTACAGTGCGACAAGGTTCTATTGGGGTGTGGATTCAAGTTTCTTTAACTACGTTTTGCACATTATTCAACTCGCAAGCTTAAAATTTGTTAGGTAACCTTATATCGTGCGGGTGCCAGCTAAGAAAGGATTTGTATCAAATTAGAAATGTTACCTAGCACCCTGATAGTTTCGTTATGTAATTTTGAAACTAAGTCGAAGAAAGAACACTCAACGTTTAACTCATTCTGTCCTCGTAATTTTTCATAGAAATTTAGTCAGCTGATTGAACCACTTTGTATTGGGAAGTAAATAAAATATTTGCAAAAAATATATATTTTTCTTTTTTGTGCGCATTTAACGATACAATGGTGTCATTTCAGTGTAACACGCACGACTCAACTTATTTGATAGAACTAAACTTAAGTTAAGCATTCTGTCTTTTTCTTTGTGTACCGAAAATGCAAGGACAGGACGCTTAAAATAAGGTTAGTCCTGTCAAATACGTTAAGTCGTGTTGCACCGAGTCGACACCATTATCTACCCTAAAAACATTTTCACTTATTATTGAAGGACCTTATATATAAAGCACTAGTGCGGGAAAATGACTTTGTTGACAGTTTTGATGCATACAAAATGCGTCTTTACATGCATCTGCATTGAAAAATAATATAACGAAGCTATCGGGGTGCTAATATATTTGCTACTGAGTTTTATTACCTAGATTTTATATGTATGATGTATGATACAGATTGTTGAAGTATAAATCTCCGCGCCAAAAGGGCCTTGTCGCATTGTATACCCGAGACGGTGTGTCAGAGGCATTTTACACGTGTGTGGACTATCTCTCTTACATTAAATACGGGAAAACTCTCGATTCTCTAACGATTTTTACGTCACAACGAGGAGTGTACATCCAGTACGAATACATGCTTTTTTGGTCTAGCAGGTTTCACTGTTTTTCTTTTATACCATTCAGCGAGTGGTTTTTATACCAATAAGTATAATGAACAAATTCCAGAAGTCTCGACCGGCAGTATTCCTATTCCAGGTTTCAAGAGAGTGTGGCGTCAAACCGACCTTAGACGACCGCCGCGTACCGAAATTATTATAAAAGTATGTTTAACTAATAGGCAAAATAGATACGTTTTAACACCTTGTTATGCTTTTAACTTCGTAGTTTGTTTTCGACCCAGATCTGCCATCTCCCTCCCCCCCGCTCGTGTACCTAAGGCGTACCGTGGAGGAAGGACATCTGAAGGCACAGACTCACTTCAGTTCGCTAGTTCTGTAGTCGGGCCGGTCGTCGTCGCCCTGCGTGTTGGCTTGCTCCTGCATGCCCTTCAGTATGACCGCCGAGTCCTTGCTCTGTTCCGCGTCGGCACGCCCGCGGCGCAGGCGCAGCTTGCGCGCTATCGGGTCCGACTTCACGCCTGCTCCAGAAACATACTCATTCATATCATTATGTACATTTATTAGGCCAAATCAAATCATTATATTTAATACTTGCAACTGTCCGTAAACACCGATTAGAAGACTACCCAACGAAATTTTTTATTGACATTTGGTATTTATTTAGTTAATCAATTAAAGTCGTTTGCAATAGAATCCAACAATCATGTAAACAAATATGGCGGACTGACATTGACAGCGTATTGTTTATGCCCATAGTGATGTCATAGTGTTCTAATTTAATTTTAATTAAATTTATTTTTCTAATTATTTTAATTTTAAGTCATAGACTATGGCCCATAGTAGGATAGGTACTAAAATAAAACTGACTAAATAGATTAAATATATAAGCCATAGACTATAAAATAAAACTGATTATATATAAAAAAAGTGTTTATTAAAACAAATTTAAATCTTCGTCTTCGTCATCATCACTATCAGAAGTGTAGATAATAGATTTCCGTTGTAGGTAATAGATCTAAATCATTCTTACCTCCTGATTACTCCTTGAGAAAAAATACCAATCGTATGCTATATCAAAGTCCCTGATGCCGTGCAAAGGTCGTCGTTCCAAGAAAAATATGTCCAGCCAAATCGTAAAGCAAAACAAAAGTCCAAAATGAGAATGCAAAGTCGTAGAAATCGGAAACAGAAAACACTAATGCACAGCGAACCCACAGAACAGTGAATGACTGTGAATGACAATTCTAACAAAATGGCCACCTGTCAATTTTTAAAAACTAACCATTATTTTTATGGCTTAGGATACAATCCGTTTTGGTTAATTATATTAAGCTCTTGAAAAAAAATTTTTATTGTATTCAAATAATATTAAATTAAAATAATTTATTAAATTAAAAATAAAAGATAACTTCAGATTACGAACAACACTAACTTTTCAATGACTTATAGAGTTCGATGAGTAAAAAACTAAGATGGCAGCTTGTCAAATACTTCGAAATTTTTACGTTGCAAATGTTTTAACAAATTTAACTTATAAATACAAGTTAAATCGTGTTGAAGATAATGTGAAAACAATGGTGCGTTCGTTGAAATCAGACTATGTTCATAATTGATCGTCAAATGTATGTGATTACGGAGTAATCGTGACAATTTGGTTTGTTTACATGATTGTTGGATTCTATTGCAAACGACTTTACCCTCATATTTGTTTAGGCGATTATTGTCATTATGGTGTTACATAAGTCAACAGCTTTTGTGTGATATATAATATGTACATGTATAAATCCTTGAGATTGCCGTTAAGGTGAAACTAGTCGGAAATATATCTAATAATTTGTGAATCAGTACAAGTGTTTTCTTCAGCCAAATCATTATATAGATTATCAATCAGGTACAGTCGTAAACAGTTCAAGTTACGTACAATTTTAAACTTTTACTGGGAGAAAGGTGGTAGAGCTAATGCCGAGCTGGACTGTGGAGGTACCCACATCTTACTCGCAAACCTCCCCGAAGTTATTCGGAGGAGAGTAAGAGGAGAGCTCTCAGGCAAAACCAGGCGGCCCACCATTACCTGGGACCGATGGATAGCGGTATATCTATCCCCAATTGCCGGGCCTTACATAAAACAGACTGGTGACGGGCAGCGGTGACACTGGTGCGAGGGTTTCGGCACCGCGCTCACCAACCCACTTGCCCAAGAGTGGCGAAATCTTGGAAAAGCCTATGTCCAGCGGTGGACGACACAGGCTGATGGATGGATGGATTGTGTAGGTCCAAAGAGCATTGAAATTCCTTCGCGTCTACCCAATTGTTGTCTCTTAGGATAAAAGCGGCTACATAAATAATATTTGCGTTTTTAATTAAGGCACGCGCGATGTTAGCTGACATCTACGTGGTATTTCCCCGAAAACCCCCTTGCCTCACGACTAAACTAAGATGTAGGATTTAAGTTACGATTACTTGTGAGTAATAAAATAAGACAGAGTTTTTTTCTAAATATGCATTGGAGTACGATTGTTTTAACCTCTAATCTAATTTACAGAAATTTGAAGGCCCCACATTTCTTAATTTTTGAAGATAAAAAAGGCCAGGTAAGGTCTGTTTTCAAAAAAATATGGTTTGACTTTTATCTTATTCTTCTTTTGTTATGATGTACACTGTATGTTTCCATGATTTTTCAAAGATAGACCTTGCCTGCACTGCTATAAGAGTTGTTTTCCACAACGTCAATGGTGTGCAGGCACACAATCGCAACTCTCCAGGCTCACCTTCTGCACTGTATAGGTAAATAGTTCTGATGACAAACGTGTATCTAGTATTAATAATGAACATGTAACTCACTACTAGGCGCGGCCGGCTCACTGGAGACCGCCCCCGCCAGCTGCAGCTGTGTCTGCAGCGAGAAGTCGATATTGTAGAAGGCGAGCCCGTCGCCCCGCGGCCGCTCCACCGGCTTGGGCGGCATCACTAGCGAGGGGTTGTCGTGCAGCTGCAGACTCTCCAGCTCGCTCAGCAGGTGGATGGCGTCGGGGAGGGTGATCAGCTTGTTGCTGCTCAGGTTCAGTTTCTTTAGGGAGCCGCATCTGTGAGGATTGGTCATTGTTATATTATAACAAACTTATTATAGGTATATATGAAACTTATTTTTAGGCTGGGGAAAGAGTTTCTTCGCATTTTATATGAAAATTCAAAACATTTTTTAATAAAGTTTATTTACATTTAACTAAAGTTTGTAGGTGCCATTTTGTTCGATAACTTTCTGCCATTTTGTAGGTAGGGACATGATCCCATTGCTATAGAAATTCTGGGGCTCCTGACAAAAAAACCGCGACAAGTGGTTTTGGCAGTCCTCTCGTGATGTTAACCTGACACTGCCTAAAGAATTCTGAAGAGACCGAAACTATAAAACGGCGGATGCATTAATACGTCCCAGTCAAACTCTCTTTATTTTTGCTGAGTGGCTAAAGATGTGTGAGGTCTAGCGTTATCATGATGAAAAACCACACCCCTTCTGTTGACTAATTCCGGCCGCTTTCTCTCAACTCCTTGCTTTAATCTAATCAGTTGTTCGCAGTAGAGTTCAGAATCAATGGTCCTGTCTGGCGGTAACAGCTCATAATGAATAATGCCCTTCCAATCCCACCATATACCTTGTTGCGAGATAGCCCGGGTTTCGCCAGAGTCTGTGAAGCCTGACCAGCCTTTGACCACGATCTTTTTCGCACGTTATTGTCGTACGTGATCCACTTTTCATCACCAGTTATCAGGTTTTTCAAAAATGGTTCGGTTTCATTACGTCGTAATAAAGAATCACAAATGAGTACACGGTTCATTAAGTTTCTTTCAGTGAGCTCATGAGGCACCCAAATATCGAGCTTTTTTGTGTACCCAGCTTTTTTCAAATGCGCCAAAACTGTTTTGTGGTCAATCCCCAGTTCTTCAGCTACATCGTAACTACTGATATGCCGATCTTGCTCCACTTTTTCAAAAATAGCATCCATTTTATCCGTAACAGGGCGCCCAGAGCGAGGTGCATCTTTATACAAATTCATGCTGAAGACTCGGTAAGTATCAAGGTTCGATGACCCTTTTTGGGAAGTTGGAAAATTATTATTTTCCCTTTAACTACAATCGCAAGCCCAGCCCCGAGTCAATTGCTATGGGAGATGAATATTATGTTTTGCAAAATTAGCAAATAGTGTTATCGATTTGTCATACTGATGACACACCAAGCCTACAGTATGAATTTGGCTGTATAAATAAAAGTCACCTTATATAAGGTGTCTTTTGTTGATATATACATCCAAATTCATACTGGAGACTCGGTAAATGGTAATCACTAAGGTTCAATAACCCTGTTTGCGAAATACGTAAAATATTTTTTATGCCTCTATTTGTTCAAGAACAACCTCGACTTAATTAGTTAGAAAGTCTAAATTTTATTTAGCATATTTAACAGAAAGGGTCATTGAACCTTGGTCCTGTCCACTTACCGAGTCTTTAGTATGAAGTTGGGTTATATAAACGAAAGTCACTTTAATTTAGGAAGGGGTGTCAGGGGTGTTTTCTTTTGTGGACAACCTCTTTCCACTGAGAATTTTAACGTGTCAATGTGATAGGGAGAGAGGTTTATCGCAGTGTTGCGGTCTCAAATACAAGCTTTGGGTGGCGTGTAGCTTTATCTCAGTGCTTTATTCATTGTCAGCAAGTGAGTAAAATATGCACTTTACTTCCCAGAAACTTATTGGTACATGTTCAACCGGCAGTAATTGAACCCCGGTCTCAAGACTGAGCGACTTGTGAGGATAATCCCGCAAGAAATATTCTTCCCTCTTTAAAGAATCTAGCAATACTACGTACAAAAAAATGTACTTCTGCCATGAATACGTGGGACGCACTATAAGTTTCCGGAATGAATATGAAAAAATACTATTAAAGGTACAAAATTAATTTATTGTTTTTCAAAATAATCTCCCTTGGCGTCTATGCACTTTTTCATTCGATCAAACCAGTTTTGAAAACTTTTGTGCCACTCCCCTGTGGTGACCTCTGAAACGTGTTTTTCATACTCCTCGACAGCCTCTTCTGGTGATGAAAATCGTTGACCGCGTAATTGGTTCTTAATTTTTGGGAACAGAAAAAAGTCACAAGGTGCCAGGTCGGGACTGTATGCAGGATGACTCATGAGTTCTACATTTTTCGTCTTCAAAAAGTCGCTTGTCTGTCTGGCCGTGTGAGAACTAGCATTGTCGTGGTGCAGGATGATACGGCGTTTACGGTTATTTTTACGGAGTTCGTCAATAACTTCCGGCAAACAAATGGTCGTGTACCAGTCACTATTCACGGTACGACGATTCTATAAAGCAACAGTAGCCACGTGTCCAGTTTTATTAAAAAAAGAAGCAATCATCCGCTTAGATGCACTTTTCACGCGCGCCACTTTGGTTGGTTTCGGCTCATCTTGAAAGACCCATACGCTCGATTGCTGCTTTGTTTTGGGATCGTAGCAATAAATCCATGTTTCGTCACCTGTTACTATGTCCCACACCAAATTTGACGCACCTTCGTTGAATCTGGTAAGCATGGCACTGCACCAAGTGACGCGGTCCGTTTTTTGAGCCTCGGTCAAGTTGTGTGGGATCCACCGCGAGCACAGCTTTCTCACACCCAAATGTTTGTGTAGGATTGATTGTATTTGACTCATGCCTATTTCTAAGGATGCGCGAATTTCATGGTAGGTCACATGCCTGTCTGTTTCAATCATACGGCGCACAGCATCGATGTTTTTGTTGGTCACAGCGGTGGACGGCCGACCATCGCGAGATTCGTCACTGAGATTGATACGACCACGCTTGAATTCTGCAAACCAGCTATAAACAGTCGTCTTGCATGGTGCTTCATTGCCAAAAGCTGTTTCAAGCCGAGCGATGCTCTGTTGAGCTGTCAAATTATACTTAAAATCGTAGAAAATCATACTACGAAAATTTTCCCGAGTTAAATCCATGTTGATGCAGACACACAATTTTTTAAATGGCGCCACAAGGTAAAAACAAAAGACAGTCAGATGAAACAAACTGCATTCTACAGCCAAAGAGTTCTATTTTCAAATTTTGCAATAAATTTTTAAATATTGTTTATGTAAGTGGCCAGTTCCGGAAACTTTTAGTGTTACCTATGTATAATACACACTCTTACTGAAATTAAATCTTTAGAAGTTATTTCAACATGGAAAAAAAAAGATTTCATGTCAATATTCAAGATTATTTAAGCAAAAATCCACATAATATTATTCATGCATTTAAATCTGTATTAACTTTATTAAACTCTGAAATGGACAGATATTTCATACAATCTTTGGTTTTTTTATATCATAAAATCTTTACTATTATTATAATAATATAGTAGTAAAAAGGTCGGGTCGGATTTTATTTTAAGTGGTATGCGATATTATTATTAGTCTAATGCCAATACTACTATTTATAAAATCTTTGTCTGTCTGTATTTCTTTCCGTTTGTCTGTTTATGTATGTTCCGTTTTAACTCGAGAACCACTCAACGGATTTGAATGCGGTTTTCTTTATTACCATCGTAGTGACCCTGGTCAACATAATACGCTTTAAGAGATGTTGATAAAATCCAAGCCGAAAACGAAGCAGAGATTGAATAAAGGCGGGCGAAGCCGCGGGCGAAAGGCTAGTTGGTGATTTAATTCGTCATTTTGATATTTTTCTGCGAGCCTTTCCGCATGGAGTATCAGTGATTATTGCAAGCGCGATCTATCTCCTTAAGAGGCCTGTAGTCGGCGGCTTGAAGTCAGACGCGCACTGGGTCGCTATGCTTGCTATTTCATTCTACATTCAACTTCGGATTATAGAGGAATGACTGACTGTTATTGGTTGACCCGAACATTCATTTCCCGAGCTCGTACGGAACTAACCTAACACGGTGTGAGAGGCAAGCTAACGCGAGACAAAATTCATGTCTTGAAAAAACTCAACTTCCTATGATTTCAGGAGTAATATCCCAAAAATCGAAATGAAACAAAAATATTTTTGAATAGTATAAAATACACTATGCTGTGAACCTAAAATTATTTGATTTGTTCTATCGATTGTAGGACATTAAGGTACATAAACATTCATCAAAATATGTGTAAAATTCAGGACTTTTATACGCTTGTAACTTTAGTATGTATTTGATTTTGATAAATGTTTTAAGTTCAAGTCATGGATATTGTATGGGATATGTTGAAAAATAAGAAATAATAAGCAAGTACCTATAAATAAGGATATTATCAGCGAACTGCGCTAGTATAGAAGTTCGGGCGAATAGAGTGCCCTTATAGCTGCTCTATCTTGGGAAGCGTTTCAAAACATTTCACTCGTTTATTAGCAAGAGAGAGATCTATATAGGAGAAAGAGAAAGAAAAATCTGGTTGGACCAATCAGGTGGCCCAGTGTGATTTTCGCATTACTCCGAAGCGTTTCGAAACACTTTTGTGCAACTGTCAGGTAACAGTTCGTTTACCCTCAGTTTAACTCGTGTACGCTCTTGGGTGAAATTCGCATCACTCCGAGTGATTTTCACTTGTTTCGAAACGGAACGTTGTATGATAGAGTTGTTGGATAAATCTGCGCATTTTTAGCAACCTTTCGCGCGTGGCGAGATCGGGCGATTTAAAATTATAAGCATGCTTCACTACGTACTATGAAATGGAAAGTTATTTACGGCTAACAGTCACTCAACTTTGCATTGGTAATGAAATCAAAGAAAAGAGAATATTTAAATTCACTTTTTCTCTGTATATGTTTATAGCATTATCTTTACCTGGGTGTTATGTTATTTTTTTATATAAATTGTTAGCTAATAGATAAATAAGGTGACTTTTATTTATGCAGCCAAACTCATACTGGGGGCTTAGTAAGTGATCAGTAACACGGATCGATAACACTTTTTGCTACTTTCGCAAAATAAAATCTTGACGTCCCATAGTAATTAACTCGGGGCTGGGCTTGCGTTTGTAAGGAACACGAAAAGAATAATTTACGATTTTTAAAAAAAGGGTCATCGAACCTTGCTATCTTCCTCCATGCTTGTTACTGAGCACTTACCGAGTCTTCAGTAGGAATTTGGCTGTATAAATAAAAGTCACCTTATATATTTCTTGTTTATGCATTCTTTGGCACTGTGAAAAAGATAGACAACAGATTAACATTTTAGGGTACCGTCAAAAACGGAAACCCTTAAACGAAGCTTCAGTGGCTGTTCGTCCGTCCGTTAGTCCGTCTGTCTGCGCTTCGTGACACCTACGAGAATTAAGATGAAATATAGGTGACGAAGACATTGAAACCCCGGGAAATATCGATTAGATTACAATCTCATATTTTAAACATTAATTGAATTGTCACTCAACACAATCGATTTAGAAACAATAATAATGTAATAGGCATGATGACTAAAAAAAATGTATTAGTCCGTCAGTTAGATTATCAGAAAATATTGGACACGTATTTTTTCTTTTTTCAATTAAACAAGCAATGATGAAGATATAGCCCGCTGAAGTTCCGCGTGACGTCACATCTAGGTACAATTTTACTTAGAAGTGACGTCATTTTCCTCCACTCCCAAACTTTGACGCGCTTTACTTCTGTCGTTTTTTGTTTGATTTACAAAAGAAAAAATACGTGTCCAATATTTTTTTTTAATCTAAATGACGGACTAAATAGAATAATATTTTGTTTACCCTGTGTACAAGCCACGAGAATTTGTAGTATAAACTAACAGCCAACCAAGTAATCATCAGTTTTATTATCAAGAAAACTTGAAAATCCAGAAACCTCACCTATTATTGGAAGAGAACTTAAATGTACATTATATGAAGCGCTGACCTGCACAGTCCTTCAGGTATCATCTCGAGCGAGTTATTCGCCGCCGAGAACACTTCGAGGCTGCTCAGTTTGCCGACGCCGGACGGGATGCCCTCGAAGTCCAGCTCGTTGTCGTCTACGTGCAGACGGCGCAGGTTCTGCAGCTTGCACAGCGACGCGGGCAGTGACGTCAGCTTGTTGCGGGACAGGTTCAGACTTTCTAGCTTCTGCCACGTGTCTATTGCTGGAAAAGGACTGGGTTTTAACATAGGCATGCCACCGCTTTAGTACAAAATTTGATAACCCATTTCCTCATAGACTAAAGTTCAAGATCTCTATAGTTTAATACAGGCATTTACAAAGTCACTATCAAGCTGAAATATAAAAATTTTACAATTTAAGGCAGGAAAACAACTTTGTATGGAAATCTGTCCAGCTTGATATCTTTAAAACAAAATCAACATTCAAAATGTTGGCAAAATAAAGTCTTTTAAAATATCAGTACCAAGTGATAGAGGTCTCCTACTTTGGTCGATAACGCAAAAAAAAACAGGGAAACGGCTTATCATTATGTTGGACTAAAACGGTGGCGTGCCTAGGGTCCGTATAAGGCTAGATGCACAACTTCAAATGAGCATATCACATTGTGTAATTTGTTTAATCGGATAGTAAAAATAATATAGACAGTAGACTATAGGGCTGATAGATTCATTTTAGAAAAAACCCAAAATCAATAAGGCCTTACCCCTGGTGCACGATAACTTTACTGAGCGATTTTGAACTTCAGTATGTTGTCAGAAAATCTACATTAGAATGCTCGCTTCGCGCGCTGCGCAACGCAAAATCAGTGAATTTTAGAGGTTTTTCTGGATTTTACGAAAAAGTATTTGATGTAGGAGTTTTTCCATCTGACATCGGAAAATAAGTTTTCTTGTTATAGCAGTAATTTCAGACATAAAACTCAAGCCGTTTAGACATAAAACGAAATAATAACTTAAAACGCCATCATTTTCAAAAATAAAATCTATCGAGCGAAATGTGTCCAATTAGGTAACTTGACAACGGAAAGACAAAGGTCTAAAAAAACACGTGTCCAAGTTTTACATTGATCAGATAAGATTGACTCAGCATATTAAAACAAAAACCGTTGAAAGACCCAATACAAGCCCTTATGTTCGCTCGATAGAAAAAAATTATGAAGTTACCTCTAAATTTCATGTTTTTCGAGTGTTAAAGGGCCTTTCTTAAATCATACAGCCTTGAAATTTGTATTAAAAATAGGTTAACAAATTACATCGTCAGCTCGTCTTAGAATATTTTTAAAATTTCATGTAAAAGCAGAGTTATTAAATAAAAACCGGACAAGTGCGAGTCAGACTCGCCCACCGAGGGATCCGTTAAAGAATTAATATTAATTATATTTTAGATGATTTATTGACGAATCTATAGTTTTCAGATTTTTTCCTATACTTGTCAATGGGAAATACCCTATGAATTTTGATTCCCTTGAGAGTGTCGAAATGTACGGTTTTTGCGGCAAAAACGGCCGTATCTTTTTTTCACGTTAACTTAGAAGTTTGATATTTTCACAGCTTCAACGGACTGTAGACCTGAGTATATGGTTTTAATTTCAACTCGATACCTCCACGCGTTCCCGAGATAAAGGGTCTTGACAGACAGACGGACAACAAAGTGATCCTATAAGGGCTCCGTTTTTTTCTATTGAGGTAGGGAGCCCTAAAAACGCAGATTTTTGTGGGCGCGTGTTTTTTGGTGGTCGTAACAGACACGGCTGCGAGCGCGCTATTTTTAACTAAAAGGAAACGTCGTAGAGTTCAGTTCTGATTGATGCAAAATGAGATGCTCAATCTGACCTTATAAATGCAGCCTTAGTGAAATTCACTAATTAGTTTTGAGTTAACAATATATCAATTAACAATAAATCATTGCGGTATAGAAACGCAGACGAAAAGTAAATCTGAATGTGAGGAGCTCTGAACCGGGATTCGAAGCCGGGACCTCTCGCTAACCGGGCGATTACTCTACCAACTGAGCTAACGAGTTCTCAACACAACCTGCGAATTCAATTATGTGTTTTATCGTACTTTACCTATGTATTTTTGAAATTAAAAACACTACTATTAAACCCTAAAAATACAGATTTATGGCTAGGAAAACGTAAAATTGAAAAGTTTAACAAGGCTGCATGGCAAGTACTTGATTCGATAAATTTTATAAATAAACTCAATCAATTCTGAACGACAACACTTATTACTATGCAATAAGAGCTACATTTTTGTTTATCGAAGCGATGTCGGGTCTATAACATGTTCAGAAGTGGTACCCTGGTATCGCGGTTGATTTAAACAAATTTCCAAACCATTTACGAGTGCAAAGTTCAAGTAGTTATAGATCGTTCAACTCACGAATACACCTGTTGAAACCCTTATTGCAACGCTGTAAGACTTATAACGGCTTAGGCGTTATCGTGAGATAAACAACCTATACTATTCTAATAACATGTAAAACCTAAGTCCTATCCTAATAACATGTAAAACGGAAGGTAATTTAGTTAATTTGCTTACCTGAAGAGATCTCGGTAATCTCGTTATCGCTGAGGTTCAGCCGCTTGAGGCTTTGCAGCGAGTAGAGCGCATCAGGCACTTTGGTTAGCGCGTTCTTGGACAAGTCCACGTCGGCCAAGTTGGAGAGTGTGTCGAGGGAGGTCGGCAGGTTGGCGACAGTGCGCTGCGTGTTGCGCATGTGGAGAGTCTCTAGACTCTGTAGCGATGGGAGTTGCCTGGAGACAAGGGTGCATGCATGCTTTCTGTTTTAGTTGTAACATAAGTGAATTAAAGCAGCTAAGGCTATTTGAAATACATAAATGCATTTTTTCATCGATTATACGTTTTGCCCTAGGCGCATTCTTTTCGATTTGTTTCTTAAATTGTCACTGCTCGGTTGATTTCAGTCACAGTGTACAAAAATAACAAAATCACATGAATTTTTATTCTCAAGCGTACATCCTGATAGAGCTCGTAATCCTTGCACTTTGTGTTGTATATATAGTTTACTGAGATTTAAACATACAAAATAATAAACATTCAATGTAGTAGACCCTAATCAATCAAAATTAACATAAATAAGTATTTAAATCAGGTAGACGTAAATAAACCACTTTACTGCAATTTCTGCTGATAGGTATTTGATATCTTCTGTGCATCTTTAAGAACGACAAGATAATCTGTTCCTTGCTAAAGAAAGCAGAACTGAAAATATCGTGCTGCAATAGAAACAGTGAAAAGAAAAAAAAAACATTTAATTCATATGGTGCAAATAGTTATTAAAGTTAATTGTTTTATTTAGGTATTGATCTTTTTCCAGCAATTAAAATAATCATTGCTAGTAATTATTGATGTTTTGTGATAGATCACGAAATCAATACTTACATTAATACATCATTTAGAATGCATAACAAAATTAGAAACAAATTTCAAGAAAAACAAGTATTTGGATAAATATCCCATGAGCAGGATTTGAACCCACGACCTCTTGCTTACACGGCAAGTGCGTTAAAGACTGCGCCACCGAAGTATCACCAGCCGGTAATGCATAATTTGAACGCTCACGAGGACGTTATGTGATTTCACGCCTTGTTCATAAGAACAGAGATGGCGCTGTCATAACTATAAAACGTGATGCTTCAAACAGTTTAGAAATTCACAGTTCTCATCAAGGCCTTACCCCTGGTGCACGATAATCTTACTGAGCGATTTTGAACTTCAGTATGTTGTCAGAAAGTCTAAATTAGAACGCTTGCTTCGCGCGCTGCCGGCACGCAAAATCAGTGAATTTTCAAAGTTTTTCTGTATTTTAGGAAAAAGTATTTGATGTAGGAGTTTTTTCACCTGACATCGGAAAATAAACCATGTTTTCTTGTTATAGCAGTAATTTCAGACATAAAACTTAAGCCGTTTAGACATAAAACGAAAAAATAACTTAAAAAGGCAACATTTTCAAAAATAAAATCTATCGAGCGAAATGTGTCCAATTATGTAGGTAACCGACCTGACAACGGAAACACAAAGGTCTGAAAAAACACGTGTTCAAGTTTTACATTGATCAGATAAGTAGCTGACTCAGCATATAAAAACAAAAACCGTTGAAAGACCCAATACAAGCTCTTAACTAAAATCCATCGTTTTGGATACTCTAAACATAATTGGCTGGTGTATCAAGTATTTACATAATTCATAGTGGAAAAATTCAGCGGTCTAGGATGGGTACCTGAGTTGCGCAGTCGGTAGCGCACTTGCCGTGTAAGAAAGAGGTCACAGGTTCAAATCCTGGTCCGAGGATTACTTTTAAAATATTTTTCTAGCTTGAAATTAGTTTTTAATTGATCTTTTCTAATTTGTAATACACTCTAAATAATGTTTAGAATATCCAAAGCGCTGGATTTAGTTATAAATCATATATTAGATAAATAAAATAACATCAAGATATCTCCGGAACTTGGCTAGTGACATTTGTTCCAATGAATAATTCTAGCAGTATTGCATGTAAGCTGTGCACGAGATGTTAATCTTAATGATTTACGATATTTTGAAATCAACAAACACTTTGTATGTACTGTCTCACAAATAAATATTAATATCTCCCACCGGTTTCGCCTTTACCATTATCAAGGAACTATGATGCTATTACATAGAAGGATGAAGGATACATATTATTGTTTATCTTCTAAAAATTCCATTTCCTAACAAAAACCTTTAATACAAACACCTATAAGCTTCAGAGAGACAAAAAATTAAATTGGTAAAAGAAATGTAGAGAACTCTTTTCATTGGCTTATTACGCGTTTCTAGCCAAAACTGAACAGTATTTTCTGATTGCTGATTTTTTAGGGTTCCGTAACTCAAAACGGAACCCTTATAGGATCACTTTGTTGTCCGTCTGTCCGTTCGTCTGTCTGTCAAGTCAAGATCCTTTATCTCGGGAACGTGTGGAGGTATCGAATTGAAATTAAAACCATATACTCAGGTCACAGGTATACAGTCCCTTGAAGCTGTAAAAAAATCTTAACTACAAGCTAGTATTGTTCATCCATGCTACAAGTAATCTATCTAAATTTCTTAACTAAAAAAACTTCCAAGTTAACGTAAATAAAAGATACGGCCGTTTATGCCGCAAAAAAAGTATATTTTGACACTCTCAAGGGAATTAAAATTTATAGGGTATTTTTCGTTGACCTAGAACTATGAAATTTGGCAAGTAATATCGTCTTATACTACAAGTATAGGGAAAAATCTTAAAACTATACTTTTGTAATTAAATCATTAAAAAATCATAATGGTTAATGCAACGGTATAGCCATAAACGGGTGACCAAATCTTTTTAGATTTTTTTGACTCGCACTTGTCCGGTTTTTTTATAAATTCAAAACATATTTGAATGATAATTTAATATATAATTTTAATCATAATACTCAAGCCTCTCTGAGGGGTAGGCAGAGTCTTAAGACCTGACAGCCTTTTTGAAATTCTTCCACATTCATCAATCAAATAATACCCAGGCGTTTTTGAATCATGAAAAAAAAAAAACTTACCGTAATTGAAACAGCCCGAGTGGGTTGTCATTGAGTATAAGGGTCTGCAGGTTCACCAGTCTTCTGGTCTGAGGAGGCAACGTCTCCAGTAAGTTGTCAGAGAGGTCAAGGAACAATAGATCTGTCAGTTGCACAAACAGTGTCGGTGGTATGCTTTCAATTCTGTAAGGAAAGGGACTCTGAATAGTTTTAATTTAAAAGCAGTGGAATCCAAGTCTTGTTAGTGAGGTGATAAGACTCATTATTTTAAAACTGGCAAGGATCCGGGATTTCATATCAACTGATGCCGGGACCAGTAGGGTCCGAAATATATCTTGAAATTATAATTTTTTATTCTTTTGTGTATATATGTATATACTTTGATATAATAAAAAACAAAAATAAAAGAACAAGCTGGTAAAGTTTATATACATTTATTTTATTAGATCTCGAAAATAATACAAAAGTTAATCTTAAAATTTTTATATTATTTTATTCTGTAAGGATGATGTGACACAAACATATATACCTACTAAAGACAATTTGGATCGGTCAATCTTCATCTGTGTCAATACAGGGATGCGGGGAATAACGACAAAGGGAATCACGAAGGAAGCGGGCAGCAGGCTTATGTGAGAGGGTATCTCGCACTCATATTAGAATTGGACAGATCGTAAAATATGGAATGGAAAATCTCTCACCAAAAGCACAGTAGATACATAAACACCCCACGGTATTCTCAAGATAAAATTACCTACACCTGATCGACGCGTTAGGGCTGAGGCATTGGGCGAAATCTAAAAGCAACCTTGTGACATGGTGCATCGCTCGCAACTACCATCCAACACTAAAGTTCTGCGACAATCCCCGAGAGGGAGTGTAAAAGCGCACGTCTCTGTGTGTGTATCGATTCAGGGCGTTTCCTTGAAGTTTACGTATGGATTCAAATATCTTCTGTGCCAAAACATTTTTCTTCAAAGTTCCTTTAGTCATAAGTTAACTACTCATAACTGCAATAATGCACAACATTCTTTCATCCATTAGCCTGTCTTCGTCCACTGCTGGATCTGAGCTTTTCCCAAATTTCGCCACTCTTGACGGTCCTCATCCAGCAGCCACCCGCAACTTCCTTTAGATCATCGGTCCAGCGGGCAGGAGGTCAGCCTTTCAGTCCCAATGGCCATCATGTCGGTGACAGATATGGCCTACCCACTGCCACTTCAACGTACTGATTCGAATGTTCTTCACTTGTTTTAAAATAAAGTTTGTTAGGGTCCCTGCTACTGAATATGAAGAACCTGGCAATTTACTTTGGTAAAATTTAAGTTTTGACAGCACTAAAACTAAAATGACTTTAATGTATAATGAAATAAAAGTAAACTTACTTGTTATGACTAAGATTTAATACAAGAAGTGATTTGGCTCTATCCAGTCCTTCAGGTACTTCCTTGAGGCGGTTGTGGGACAGGTCAAGAGTGGTCAGGTCGTCCAAGTGGAACAGTTCAGCTGGAATCCCTGAGCTCTTCACTCGGTTATGTCTCACATTCAAAGAACGAAGGCATTTTAGTTCAGTCAGCTCTCCAAATAATTTTTCCAAGTTATTTTTCTTAATGGATAGGTTCTCCTGCAAATATGAGATTTAGAAACTGAACAAGACCGATGCGATGATAACTTAATATTAAAAAATAATTAATTTCATAATGAACTCTTTTATATGCACAGTGAAAACTAATTAAAGCCTCAGATTTTCCAATTTGCATTTCTTTTGACCTAATCTGTGGTTGTTATTGTTTAGATGAAAATTTAAATAATTCTCTTTGTCACTTTTCATAAGTATGATAGAAAAAAGTTGCATTACTCACCAACTTCATAAGTTTCCCAAGCTCCTCTGGGATTTCTGATAAACTCGTTTTGTCCAGCCTGAGCCATTGGAGCCCTGTCATGTAGCGAATAGCATCTGGGAATTTGTCTTCCTGTAATGCAAGTGCATGAATAATTTAGGCCACAACAATAAAAATAGGATGAACAGGTTAAACTTCAGACAAGATCATTGATACATAAATACTCACGCTAAAATCATTACAACTAAAATCCACACCACGTACAAATGGCAAAAGGCCCGTATTTGCCATGTTTACAATTATTTTCAAGCAAAAAACATTGGCGTCAATTCTTTAGTACACTCGTCATAAAATGTTTTTTTTTTTTTTTGTATTTTGTGGCCTGGTTACATCGACCTTTAGGCCATCATAAAATGAAAATGGCAAATCAGTGTTGCCAACTCAAGTAGGATTTTGAAAAGTATAAAAATTTAATATACGTAGGATTGCAAATTACGTAGATTTATAATAGTTGTACATACATGAAAAGTTCGTATTTAAAGCTGAGATTAAGAGTATATAAAAGCTGAATAAAACAAGTGTTTTGATGCATATGCAATTAATTTATTGGCTTCCATTAGACTTTAGTCACAGATTTTTTTTTGATATTCAGTAGTCAGTACCTAAACATAGAATTCACCACAGTGTTGCCAGATGAGAAAATTGAAAATGCGGCAACGGTGATACAAAAACGCGGATTTTCAACATATTAAGCGGAAATATGTTGTTTTTTTTAATTTAATCAAACCGAACGTAGTTTTTTATTCTAGACGTGACGTGTAACTAGTGCCTTATTGTAACCATCCCTTAAGGGGGGGTTATCCCAACTTTGTCTCTTTTCAAATTAATTTTAAACCAATAAAAAGCAACGATAAAATTTTTCAAAAAATGTATGTCATATTTCACTCTTTGATCTTAATATTTCGGCCGTTCGACACACGATTGCTTACACTTTCCTCGAATTCAATCGCAAAGATAGGTCTAAACTACGATCTAAATATCATTTCATTTGATCTATATTTTGGCCAATAAAACTTATAATATATAAGTACTAAAATAAACGACGTGAAAAATGTGACATAAAACGGCCATCTTATTAAAAAACCATCCCTCTAATTCTAAAATAATAAATAAAGCACATCAAAACCGCGAGTTTTCTGAGCGGCCCGCTATCGCTGAGCAGGATAAACATATAAAAAATGAAAGCGTTGGAGCAAGACAGATTTTTTCAGATAACCTCGCCTTAAGTGAGAAAAAACGGGTTGTTGAACAGATTCGAAAAAAGCGGAACCGCGAATGTTAGAAGTGGAAGACGGATCCATTGTCAAAAAGGCGGTACAAAAAGCGGAAAACGGTGCATTTGGCAAGACTGATTCACCGAATGAAACGAACGAAACGTTTCGTTTCATCGAAATGTACTTATGTACGATCACACAATTACAACATTATACTGACAATCACAATGATTAAAAAAACGACAATCACAACTATATTTCGAATGACAGGTCTTTGTGTGCTTTATTATCGTGGGAAACGGAACAGCTTTATACTTTTTATCGAAGAAAAAGGGCATGAGCCTATTCAGTTCAGTCAGATATAATATAAGTTTACTAATTTTTATATTTGATAGAAAAATGTAGGTTCAGGGATTGAAATTTGTAGGTTCGTAAAAGGGGTTCAAAGTACGCAGAAAGACATAGGATTGGCAACACTGGCATTGGCAATTAGGGTCCATTTCGAAACGAGTGAATTTCACTCGGAGTGGTACGAACTTCACCCTAGAGCATTCAAAAATTGAGCCGAGTTAAACCGAACTGTTATCTGACTGTTGCTCGAAAGTGTCTTGAAACCAGGTTTGGCATTGTTTAAAACAAGTGTTTAAAACACTGAGAAAAAAACACCCTTGTTTAAAACAGATTGTTTTAAACGTGTTTAAAACACTCATATATAAAACACATTTTTTTAGCATATTAATTATAATTTTTTCCTTATATCCCCAATGTGTCGTCGTTATTACTTTTTTTTTGAACGAATCCTTTTCTATTAGCCGGTGCGATTAAAATTCCTTTATTGGCGGGGGTTTCCCCAAACATAAAGACGAGAACGGGCGCTGTCGGTGTGTACTTGTATTTTTAAGCATTTCTACGTTTCGTGTTTATTGGGAAAGCACTTATTATTGTTCACCCAATAAATGATTAGATAATGGTAACATTTAAAAAATGCTTTATAATCAATTTTACATATTCATAATATACCAATACGATGCCCAAAAATGATTTAAACATGTTTAAAACAGCCGCAAAAAAAACATCTGTAAATATTTGTTTTAAACGTGTTTTTTTTTATTTTGTTTTAAACAGGATGTTTTGATCTTTTTAAAAAGTACAGTTTTTTTTCCAACCCTGCTTGCAACGCTTCTGAGTAAAGCGAAAATCACACTGGGCCACCTTTTCTTTCTCTTATATAGATCTGTCTCTTTCTAATTAACGAATGAAATTTCGCACGTTTCGAAACGCTTCCTAAGGTTTCATTTCGAATCGAGTTAATTTTACTTGGAGAGATGCGAATTTCATACTACAGCGTACAAAAATTGACCAGAGTGCAACCGAGGATAAACGAACTTTATGTACCTGACAGTTGCACGAAAGTAAATTAATCCAAATAAATGGTTTTGAACGCACGAATGACTGCCATCGTGAGAACTGTCGATGGCTAGAGCCACGCTACCACTGAAGTCCTGCGACGATGTCTTCATTACCTTTGGAATATGAACCTAAATGCCACAATACATCGGACTTCAGTGGTGGCGAAGACTCTATGATTGACCAATGAGTTGTCACATCATAGACGTAGAATATCTCTTTCTACCACAGACATTCTTTCTACGAACCAGATATTTCTTTCTCCCATTAAGATTGTCTCTTTCTAATACACGAGTGAAATTTTGCACTACGATCGCACGTTTTGAATCGCTTCCTTGTTAGTGTTCCTAACTCAAAAATAAATAGGAAGTCACCTGCTGGTTAAGCGGGTTTTCACTAAATATACGAGTACTTTCGGACCGAGTATGCACATAACAACGACCTTAATTTACTCATAAGAGCTAAATCTTAAAGGAGCCCATACGTAAAAGAGTATACTATGTCTATGAGCGTACGATCGAGTAGTCGCTGTAGTCTACTAGTTACTATACTCTTTGCTGTAGTCGTCCAAACGCACTCGGTCCGAGAGTACTCGTACAGTGAAAACCCGCGGCTTTATGCAGTTTCATTTGCCCGTGTCCGCTAAACGGACATCTTTCTGGCGGACCCTTATAATTGGTGGTTTTGTAACCAGAATGCACAATAACACTTCACAGCCGCTCCTATTGTGGCACCTAAACTTTCCACTTTCCTTTGGCGTACAGTATTGGCAAATTCGGAGCTAAATCATAATCTATGTAAAAATATTTTAGTAACTTAGGGTGCCCCAAACTGACGAACCAGCAACCGTATTAAAATGACTGTTTCTATGATTTTTTGTGTACAATACAGTATATGAATATAATTTTAATTTATTACATTTAATTCATATTTAATTGTAATCTGTTATTTCTGTAACCGATCTAATGTGGTAGTTTGTTCCACAAATTTAAATATAAACAATATTCTTCACATCACTAAAAAGAATTAAAACAAATTTAATTAACTTTGAACATAACTTTCATTTCTATTAAGTTATAGGATGTTAACAAAACATATCTACAAAATTATTACAATTAAATCATTTACACCATCAATCATTATAAAATCAGGAATATTATGTGCTTTACTTATAACCTTTGTTTGTTTTCAACAAGTAGGAAACAAAAAGTAGGGCAAATGCAAATTTATTCAGCGATACAACAGCAGTATTGTGTAACTTGAATATCTTGAAAACAAAGTTTGATATCAAATGCTATTTTAATCCTTTGGAAGTGGAAAATGTAACCTTTATAATAATAGGATGAGACTAGAGGGAGAAGTACTTGAAACAAAATATTCACATGGACAGTACCTTACTATTAAACTAAGACCCTAATGATTAAAGCATTATACATGTCAATTAGTTGAATACATGTCGTGGTTCTTCAGATGTATAATGTATACTTTGAGATATTTATCGCGGCATCGGAGGCATGTTCGGCATTGGACCTGATAAAGCTGCATTCGTGCCCAACAAAACCTGTAATAAGAAATAAAATTTGAATCACAAAAACAGAGAAAATGCTAATGGGAACAAGGGTATAATCTCATGAAGCACTAAAAAGAGTGTCTCATAAGCAGCTTATAAGTCAGTATTCTGTCTGAGAGCAGTGAGATTTCGCAAACCTGATTGCACTCTGATGATTGGGGGCAGGAAAAATTAAGACAAATGGTATGTCAAAGCTAGTCAAATTTTAACAAAAATAATTTAGTTACATTTAGTCTCATCATAAGATATTAGATAACTGATGATAGTTTGAGGTAACGATTAACGAAGCTTGAAAATAAGTAAGGCTATACTTATTTTCAAGCTCCAGGGCTTAGTCAGATAGCTTTACTTATTTTCAGACACCAGGACTTAAGGGCTTGATACAAAATGATTTACCATCTTCAATGAAAACTGTTACACATACCATACAATCTGCATAGTTTTTAGTTATTAAAATATTATAACCCGTTGATGCAGTAAGGCAAAACTGGTAGTTTAATACTTTAATGTGAATTAAGTGAAACAGTACAAGTGTATTTTTTTTTATGTTGATGATGTTTCCCCAAATGCAGACAATAATGGGCTTCATACCTGTTTTTGTTGACTCTTCTGCATTTCTTCAACCTGGGCTCGCTCCACTTCGAATATGACAGGAGCAAATAGGATGACTGAGGAACTGGCCACCACCCACACAACTGAGCGAGATACTCCATACAAGGACTTCACGCCAGACCTGAAATTATTTAATGTTTAACTTCACATGGTCATCATCAGTGTGCTCATTTTAAAACACCTAGTACCAGCAATAAAAACCCAGACCAGGGAGAAATTACAAAGTAAAATTATTGTTGATGTAACAACATGCTAGTCTAGCATAGCAAACCATATCGAGCTCGATAGCGCTTGATACAGTGCTCTGTCTCACTCTGTTGATCTACCTAAAGAGGGACAGACAGTGTATATCAAGCTGCAAATATGGTCTACTATGCTAGGTACCCAGTAAATGAAGCAGACTGTAATGGAGAGGTAAACATAATAATCAGTCATTTAATTAGATACACAAATAATTAGAGATTACACTAAGAACCATGACTGTCTATCATATAAACAAACCATGTCTTGGTGGTGAGTGTGTAGGTTCCGTTACGGACACATTCAGGAAACATTTCTGTTAGTCCCCATAGTCTCTCTGAGAATGTCTCATCTGGTTCCTGCAAGATAAACAAAACTTCCTATCTATAGAGATCACACTATCAGTATAACCTAATTTAGTGACATAACTAACTGTCTTGTGCAGGACAAAGTATGACTGAGAGACTTGAGTATTAAATGGTAAGACCACGTCCTACATGTAAATAACGATTTTTATAGTAAGTATACTTACATCATCATATTCTTTGAGGGAGCCAGAGATAGCTACAGTGCCCGAGTCGGGTGAAGACCCCAACTGCAATAAATAAGAGAGAGCTTTTAGACCACTAGAGTTGTACGTTAGTATTGAATAATCAAAGCACTACATACCGCGGGGGATATAAAAGAATCTTCGGGTCTACGTTCAGGAGTATCATCCTTACTCGCTGTCAAAGATTCCATTCCACTATCACTCTGGTCCAGTTCATCGACCAAATCCATAAGGAATTTTGCCCTTTAGGCACTCGCAAATGTGACGATCTAATAGGATTTAAAAGCCACCTCGTAACACCAGGTTTTGGTGGAAAAAAAGGAAAACTAGTCTAAGCTAAACGAAAAATTCACTCCAACATGCACACTTCTTGACCACAGATTCACAAAAAAGGAAGGAGAGGGGATTTTTTTTTTTAATGTGTTTTACGGCCCTGGATTCGGTGTCCTTTTGAGCCAGAAGGAGAGGGGAGCACTAGCAGTGTTGCCAGTAAAAATTTCTCGATTCCCCGCGTCGGTGTTGTCAATTCCCCGAAATTCCCGACTTCTTTCAGATTTATTCCCCGCAAAATCCCCAAAATTATATTTTTGGAATAAAAATACTGTTTTATAAATAATTTGTAACATTAGTTGCACTTTTCCATAATTTTATTTAAAACTAGCTTTTTCCCGCGGCTCCACCCGCGTGTTATTCGGTTTGACGACATGCTTTTTTCCGGGATAAAAAGTAGCCTATGTGTTAAATTGGGGTATAAGCTATATCCATAAGTATATAAAATCAACAATAATTTGGTAAAATACTATAAAAATTAGCTTACAAATAGATTTTAAGGTGACCTGACGGAGGTTTTCTTTCCATTTCGTTACCATAGAATATTGTGAATAAATCCTAAAAGAAGTGTTATAGAAGGTTAGCAAATAGTCAATTAAGATTATACACACATTAATTAATGGAAAACGACGCAGTTTTTATAGAAAGCATTACAATTATTTAGTTTTAGGGATTTATTGGTAATTTCGTTACCTACTTGGTTAAGTCGACAATATATTTTTCTCTTTTCGGATCGGGAGAAAAACCTATAAGTTTAATGTTTCAAATGAAAGTCTATCCCTTTTTTTAAATTATTATACTGGGTGTAAATGACTGCTACCATTAAATGAAACCACGTATTCTACTGATCCTACTGAACCACTTTTCCCAAGAATCATACCCGCGGACACCCTTAGTTTAGGAAAAAATTGAGTTCGAAACAAAAATGCGTGAATCTTAACGCACTGACATAGTTCAGCGAGAGCGTCGTCCAACAAACAGCTCAGGTTTCAGGGACGACGCTCTCTTTAAACTCGCCCGTATCTCGGTGCATTAGGGTTCACGAATTTTTGGTTGGAACTCGATTTTTTCCTAAGCTAAGGATGTCCACGGGTATGATAAGTGGTTCAGTAGGGTCGGTAGAATATATTATGTGCTTTAATTTAATGGTAGCAGTCTATTTACACACCGTATAGGGTAAAATTAAATAAACCGACCAAATTCATACTGGAGATTCGGTTAGTGATCAACAACTAGGTTCAGTAATCCTTTCGGCTTATTTATTTAAAAAAAATTTTTTTGCTTCCTTACTAGTTGGACTAGTTTAAGTACAATGCCTAATGCAGGCACGACGGGGCAACCAAATATTTTTTTTCGAATTTCACCTGGAGGGTCATTAAACCTTGTTCCAGATGACTAACCGAGTCTGCAGTATGAGTTTGGTCGGTTGATTTAATTTCATCTAGTATATTAAAGTAATTTATGAACCAAAGAATCATTTACTTTTTCACATATTTTGTCATGTTGACGCACTGGACGGTAACGAAAAAGACCGGTAACGGAACCTTAAGGCTAGTGGAACAAAGGTCCGAGAAATATTTAATCATTTAAAATTCCTAATATAAATACAAAAAGAAGAAGATCGAAAAAAAATTTGCGAACAGAACAAACGTCTTTCATCGTAATATAGGATAAACAATTTTACTTAGCGTAGTAGTTTTTTTTCACTCATCCACGAGTATATTATTATAGTAACTATTTAGTAACACAAACTTATAAATTATTTGTACAACCTTTTGTAGCAACTTTTTACGCCTTAAATTTTTTTCACTCAGTCTTAATCTTTCTTCTTTTGCAGTAGGTATTTTACAGGATCGTTTTAATTTTGTCACGATAACGTTTTTGTTTTTCAGCTAGTGTGAAAGCCATAATTATCTATAGCAAATAATAAGCAATTTACTTATACTCTTAAGCTAACATCTAATTGGTATAATTTTTTTTTTCATAATAATAACCATTTTCTTCCTAACTGTATTTTTTTTCCAAAATCGGTGAATGCAGCTCAAAATATGTTTATGAGTTAAGGACAGTCTTCTAAGAACATTTTCTTGTAGATGATTCAGGTACCTGCCTTTAATATCCCATCTCAAAACTATCCTGTACAGGTATTAATATTTTTTATACTGGGTGAACTTTTCGTTGCTACAAACAAATCTCCCCATGAAACAAATTCGCTCGGCAAAACAAATTATGTAATGCTGAATATGATATTTCATTCCTTAAAGTAATTTGTCTCATTGTGCTCAATACTTTATTGTTCGCTGTTATAAATTGTAATTGTGATAATTTATTGTTTCTCATGCAAGTAAATTTTATTCTTTTTGTGAAAATAAACATCTTAAACCTTACTTTATGGTTCTATTCCGTTACTTTTTGAATCCCTCATATACATTACTGCCAAGATGGCAACGAAAGGGAAATAACGATTCTTACGCTAGAAAATCTTTTAGGTGATCATATAAAAGTTTAAATTATAAAATAAGTTAATGTTTTGATCTATGAGTACTTATTATTATTATTATTTATTATGGACCGTAGTTCTCTCTTGCCGGTGCTGGCATCCATCTATTGCTTTGCTCATCGCACTACCGCGATGTAGTCCTAGCCAGCCACACACAGTTCTACTCGCCTCACTCAGCGCCACACTCCTCTCTCGCCACGCGCCGCATTCCGGTTTTCACCTTCACGCGGTAAACATCGACGACAAAATGGATGCCGCAATAACACTGACCCCTAGTGGTAGTATGGGAGATCAGTGGTCCATAAGCTTGGTGTAACACAGGACACAATGCCTTCTGTTTTGCAGGCGTGAAAATATGTTTAAGCTATCCTGTTGTCAGTGTTGGAACCTGACAATAGTGTGGATTATTGAACTCAACTCTGTAGTATCTTGATTGTTAAAACTCTGTAGTCTTTCCACAAATTACATAGTGAGTCTATCAGACGCTACGACGATCAGGTTTGAAGCGTACGTAAGTAGGTACTTACCTATTAAAAAAAAACACTAGGTATTCATTTACCTGCCATTCTTTTGGTGTTGTTGTTGTGCTAGGATCTTCACTAGGCATTTTCTTATTATTCAGTCCATTAAATAACTAAGCGGCCTATCTAAAACATGAATATGGTTTTTCAAATTAAATGTCATTTGAAGTGACTTTTTATAATTTTTTCAGTTTTAAACTTTTTATTCCTTGAATAATTTTATGATCCTCTATGATGTGTCTCAAAAAGGCAGGCAGGCCACAGGCCGTATAGGTAGTATAAACTGTGGTTCGTTCATGAAATAACCACTGATCTATATATATGGATAGGTGTTCAGGGCTTTGACAGCTTACCGACGTGATTTTGACGTTTTCAAGAGCCACCTACTAGTCAAACAAATAATTACAATAAACATTTCTTTCCAGAACAGACGTAATACGGGTTCAAGGGGGTAGCGGGGTACACCATGTAATTTTGTCAACTAATAGTGGCTCTCATAATATATCACCTACGACGGGTGTCGCCTTTTTGGTACTAATAGTTTATTAATTTATGATGATGACGTTTAAGTGATGTCCTACTTCAACCTTGGGTATCGGTAACTATCGATAAAATATAATTCAGAGAAACCAAGTTATACCTTAAAACTAGTTTATTATTGTCAGTAACAGTGTTATATTAATTGTTGTAAAGTAATTAATTTATTTTCATTATTGGCTTGTTGGTTTGTATTTGGTTTCGAACAGACAAATATGGACAGAATTTCAGAAAAAAGAGTTCTTTATTTAGTTTTATAACTAAACCCCGTTATCTTGTCGCAATGACAGGGTAGTAAGAGGACAAAATGTCACTGTTATAAACTTTATTAAAATTATGACCCGATATAAAAATTATGAAATTTTATATACCTACGTCCTTTTATATACAGTAGGGCCTTGATAATCCGAACACCCAAAATTTATAGCAGTTTCGGTAAATATTATATTATAAATCAAATCAAAATATTTATTTTGTAAAATAGATACATAAAGTAGACTTTCTACAAGTCAAAGTTAATCTTTAGAATAAATCTCTTTAGAATAAAAAATATATAAATAATAATATGTATATACTAATAAGGGAAATAGATATAAAAAATAAAGTTTGGGCTGCAAAAACGTAATTATACACCTGTATAAAATAGAGAAATCTAGGAATAAAAATGTTATATACAAATGATGCAACGAACAAACAAGTTGATAAATAAATACGGGAAATACATCCAAAAAATATTAAGGTTGGGCTACTAAAATGTAATAAACTTATACACCTGCATAAAATATAGGAATAAAAATATTATTTATACATAATGCCTAACCATCCGCACCATTCGATTAGTATTGCTAAGAAGAAGGGCAAGAAACTTAGCAAACATGAATTTTTTCATTTGTAACATAAACTTAATCTATACAATTTTCTTATACCTACTTAAGTAAAGGCAAATATAAAACCGTAGGAATTATGTCCAAGAGAAAAAAATTATATATTGATCTTAGTCAATCCGTCTTACATTGTCTATTAACTTTTACAGCAAAGTCAGTTTACATATTAATTAACTATAAAGGGCTTAAGATTAGCCTTTAGAGGAATCAAACATTTCGTATTAAAATTTGATAATTATGACTCATAATTTTGATAAAGATATTATTATTTATTACACCATGCTTCATTATCATCCAGCTTCATAATTTTAAGTATACAAGGTGAAATTAAATTAACTTAACAAATTCATACTGGAGACTCGGTTAGTGAACAGAAACAAGCTTCAATTACCCTTTTGGTGCAATTCGATATATATATTTTTTGCTTCCTTACAGCCTAGACTTGGAATTCTACTTAAACTAGTCCGACCAGGAAGGGAGCAAAAAAATATATTTTTCGAATTTGGCCAAAAGGATTTGAGCCGAGATCCTGATCACTAACTTGGTCTCCAGTATGAATTTAGTCGGTCGATTTAATTTCAGCCTATATAGTAAACAAAGTAATATTACATAGTAATATAGTATGTATAGTAAATGTAATAATAATATTGTTTTGGTAAATACTGCAATTGTAGTGTAGATGCCGAAGTAGTACATTTCCTGTTTTTACGTACTTACTATTCACGCGTTTTTTTATAATAAAAACTCGTAACTCGGTGTTTTCAAATTTATTTGATCGGATATTAGATGATATCATACATTTTAATAGATCCGTATTGAACTTTTCTTGATTTAATTTTCCGCTTGCTTATTCATTATGCGTTTATGAATTTAATTGTTTTTGTATGGTGTATTTTTGGTGTGATTCGTAAACAAAAAGTTCACTGTCAGGTACCTATGGATTGCTACTGTATGTCAGTGTGATTTGCAGTTGCAAATAAATTCTTTATCTATGGTTATTGCATCGCCTATGACCAATATTTCAAGATATAGATATAAAAAAGTAAACAAAAACAATTATAAAAATATCTTCATGTTTGTGATGACAAAGCTTCAACGGCCAGTTAAATAAACAGACCACAGCAAGATTTATAAAAAAATATATATTCCAAAACACCACAAACTCCAAGGTGTACCCATTTTGTCCCCTATCTACCGTTTTGTGACGTCATTACAACAAGATAACGGGGTCTAAAATAGTTTTGCAATTAATAAAAGATGATTCATTTAATGCTTCTCTTCTTACTTAATAAGAACTACTCCGAATAAAAAAACCTATTTTAACTGTCCCATGAGTAAGTATCGATACTTTATAGTTACTCATATGAGTAGTCTTGAAAAATTATTTGAGTACCTACTACTTAAATGGGTAAGTATCGATAACTTGTGGGTATCGGACTACCCCTATACGGAACATGTAAACAAACTAACGCCAACTTGTCAATCTTCTACTTTTTCTACATCTACATCTATACTATTATCTACATATACATCTATACTATCTATATCTACATCTATCTACACTATATTATTATATAAAGAGGAAAGATTTGTTTGTTTGTTTGTTTGTATGTTTGAGATAAACTTTGGAACTACTGAACCGATTCTAAAAATTCTTTCTTTTGTAAAAAGCTACACTATTGCTAAGTAGCATAGGCTATATTTTATTTTAATAAAAGTAAGTTTTCAGTTTGAAAATTCTGTATTGGTGAACCATATCGGGAGAAAAAACGCTGCTTAGCTGCTTTATGTTAGTTATACGTGATAAAACCGGTTATTTTTCCATACAAGAAAGCTGTATCAGTTTATTCTGACTAAAGATTTCCATCTACAACGATCCCGACACACCTCTTGCTAATATTAAGCTTGAGAAAGTGACTACAGCCAGGTTTAAGCACAGATACATTAAATACTATGATTTAAGTAATCATTTTTTCCCATACGGGAAAACTACCTATATATCAGTTTAATCTGACTAGAGATTTACATCTACAACGACCCGGAACCACTTCTTGCTAATATTTAGCTTAAAAAGTGATTAAAGCCAGGTTTATGTATTGATTTTTTCCTATACGAGAAAACTGTATCAGTTTAATCTGACTACAGATTTCCATCTACAACGATCCTGACACACTTCTTGGCACTTTGATAAAACATAGTAACCAGGGTCTGATGATTGGACTGGAAGATGGGTACGGGATCTCCTCAACGGACAACAGCAGACCCTTCGAGTTTGGGCTTATTGTTGGTATTTATTAGCACTTTGGTAAAACATGGTGACCAAGATCTGCTGATGGGACTGGAAGGTGGGTACGGGATCTCTTCAACGGACAACAGCAGACCCTTCGAGTTTGGAGTTACTGATTGGTATTTATTAGCACTCTGGTAATACATGGTAACCAGGGTATGATGATGGGACTGGAAGATGGGTACGGGATCTCCTTAACGGACAACAGCAGACCCTTCGAGTTTGGGCTTATTTGATTGGTCTTTATTAGCACTTTGGTAAAACATTGTGACCAAGGTCTGATGATGGAACTGGAAGAAGGGTACGGGATCTCCTCAACGGACAACAGCAAATCCTTCGCGTTTGGGCTTATTTGATTGGTATTTATTAGCACTTTGGTAAAACATGGTATCCAAGGTATGATGATGGGACTGGAACATGGGTACGGGATCTCCTCAACGGACAACAGCAGACCCTTCGAGTTTGGGCTTACTGATTGGTCTTTATTAGCGCCTTGGTTAAACATGGTGTTCGTTGCATATAGTCGTTCAAAAAATCATATTTTTTGTTTTCCTTATTTTCACGAAAATCTCTTCGACGCGGGCGGAGCCGCGGGCAAAAGCTTGTAATTTTATATTTATTTATTTTCTTTATTAGGAAAACCAGTAGTTAGTAAGCTAATTTTAACACTACACATTGAACATAAATAACTGCTAAACTTCTAACTTATTAAAGTAATCACAGCATGCATTTTATATAAGTGACGTATAACATGTAAGTATACACATATCTTAAATTTACTTATTCTAAATTTTATCTTAATATCTAACTACTAAAACTAACAAACATCATTTAACTTTAGTTAGAGCTTTTCTACACAATAATTTAAAACAACCTAAACTATCTGCATTAATATCACAGGTGTGACTTATTTTATTATAGGTGTTTAGAAGTCGGGACACTGGAGCAAATTGACCCAGTATTTTTGACATCTATATTGTCTTTGATAAAATTCGAATGGGTACGGAATTTTTGACGGCGTTTCAAGCCGAAATCCGGTCTAGTGCAAAGAATATAGTACTCTGTCTAATGTATTAGAATAATATTACCAGATGTCTATGGGTTAAGCTCTCATGGACGCCATTTCGATGGGCGTGAGTAGGTATACTTCCCATTCGGAACGCTGTATCTAGGGCAGCACAGACATCCAATATAATATTGTATCTGTGGGTGGGTAGGTAGGTACCTAGGAATACATATAGAAATAGTACTTCTTCCATGGTAATACAAGAACAAGATAGAATAGAATAGAATAGATCACTGAGCAATGTACCCCGCGGTCCGAATTAATTGTAAGCTATCTTACAGTTCATTCAAATTCATGCCGTCCCTATCGCACTTACTAAAAAAATAGTCTGCTATCTCTCACTCACTCACAATTTGAGCGATGTAATTCTATTTCGGACTGTACGGGTAGTATCCCTGCTGAGCAAATAAAACAGAATACATAGAGTAACTTGAATAGATGGCATGGCAACACACACTGTTTGGCCATTTCCCAGTTTATAAGTTACTCTATGGCCATTGGCCATTTCGTTAATTATCGTTTTCTTTCGTCATTTTTAATAATCTTCTTCCTTTCCTTCTTTTTTCAATTACGGGTTGATTTATTGTCAAATTCACTTTTAAAGGATTCTCTATCCTATACGTGTTTATCTACGTGTTATTATTTATAGTTTTGTTTTGCTGTGAGTTGTGGTGGAAGTGAAAGAAAGCTGTTCCTGCCCAAGTATCTTCCTACTTTGTGAAAGTTGAATAAATCAAGGTAAGTCTATAAAGCAACTATATTACATACATTTTCAAAAGGGGCAGAAAAGGTTTTTAAAGCAACCCTAAAGCTGTTGGCTTCACAGTGCCCCATTATCAACACCCTTACAAGTCATCCGTATGTACTTTATGACATCTAGATAAGCCCAGAAAGTATTTTGAAGATATCAGTCAATAAAGAAAAGGCTACATATCTTTTACTAAACAGTGTCGAAATATACTTATTGCCACAAATACCTGCCCAGAGCAACATGTTCATTGATGTTCATACAAACTACAAACAAGGCAAGGTCATTTTGATGTCTTGGTCATCCATACGTCAGGTAACAATGTGCATAAGATCTGTTAGCAGCTTTCCAGAGTATGGGTGGAGGAGGTACAGACTGCCTAGGGTACCCAACTGTTCAGATAAGCCATTTACACCAGAGACTGCAGGGTTCTGAATGTTCAGATTTCCATCCATTGTTGACTTTTATACAGATGTTTGTAACTAACTAATGATATTTGTAACTGGTTAGTTACAAATTGTAACTAACCACCCCTCCTCAAATGAAGTAATTATTCATAAATAAAAGATCTTGATCTGTCAGGAGTAATATAATTGGCCAAAATAGTCTAGGGAGGTGAATCCCTGTGATGTGATTCCGTAAACCGATGGTCCTGAAATAAAAGTGTGACGTCGTCCAAGAAACCATTGAAACAGTTAAAGTTCTGAAAAGAACTGGTTTTAGTTCTGAAAAGAACTGGTTGTTGAGGGTTGCGACTACCGCAAGCAAACTGGCCCCTCCCCGCCAATTTCAGTAGCCGCCACCGTATGTCTGGTTGCGACTTCCTCCCTCGACGCGCGTATTGACTCTAATCAACCCTATAGTCCATGATGTTTGTGGTTTTGTATTATTTAGTATGTCTCAGTTAAATCACTTTATATTTTATTATCAATTTAAATTGTTGTTAAATCTCTAACTAAGGTAAATGTATCATACGAACCATACCAGTTTCTGCGTCTAGTTTTCACCTTAAGTACTTTCCACAGAACCAATAGGTACAGCCAGTATTCGACACTTATATGACAGATCACCGATAACTTCCATACGTCCGAGATCAGGTTTTCAGCTCAAGTACCTGGAATATCTCGCAACATATTTCCCTCATCGATAACCCACCACTACCTTCCTACCTAACATATGATGTTTAGACAGCTGTTACTTTATTACCATTTTATATTGTTGTTAAATCTCTAATTAAGGTAAATGTATCATACGAAACATACCAGTTTCTGCGTCTAGTTTTCACCTTAAGTACTTTCCACAGAACCAATAGGTACAGCCAGTATTCGACACTTATATGACAGATCACCAATAACTTTCATACGTCCGAGATCAGGTTTTCAGCTCAAGTACCTGGAACATCTCGCAACATATTTCCCTCATTGATAACCTACCACTACCTTCTTCCTAACATGTGAGTAAGTCAAAATATAATGTTATGAGTGGTAACTGTCTATTTAATGAGTTTGATTGTTAAACTTATCGACATGGTTGAATGTGTGAGGTGCGGCTATGATGTACATAATTATTTATTCTCATTCCCATTTTATTTATTTATTATATTCCAACATTGTACTACGTTTCAGTTTATGTAAATACCTAATTTTAAAAGCAAAACATCAAACATCCTGGCCCTACCAAGGTTTTCTGTCAACTTGATCAATATTGAATCTTATGTGAATGAATAAATATTTGTTAATATACTGAAATTTTACTGGTCTCGTCATTGCGCTGACACCTAATAATAAATCTTTATTATCTAATCTAAGGTAAACTTT
This sequence comes from Ypsolopha scabrella, assembly GCA_910592155.1. Lineage (NCBI taxonomy): Eukaryota > Metazoa > Arthropoda > Insecta > Lepidoptera > Ypsolophidae > Ypsolopha > Ypsolopha scabrella. The sequence goes on along the minus strand of OU342975.1, from coordinate 8,808,192 downwards.
TCGAGAATTCTTCAGTCTAATATAAAACAATTAATGTATTTCAAATTAGTTCCTAATTATCGTTGTTTAAATACAACATTTAATCAATGTGTAACCCTTATTGTATTCTTTAAAAACAAATTCCTTCTGGTTGTAAAGGAACGATGTCCTTCCCCCCCTCAGCCGAAATCATTTCCCATTTCCCCCAAAGTTAAAATCCAACGGTGCTGAGGTTACGGCAAGTACAGAGACTCTCAAACCATCGCACGACAGCCCAAAAGCTGTACACCTTGGCCTCCGGCCATCACGAAACTTTTAGTTCTTGGATAGCTCTTCCAACGGTGAGAAGGTTCTAGTACTAATCTACTCGTGTTCAGTATATTAGTAAAAGATTTTTCTTTCTATCTCCCTGAATGACTTCAACTGTCAGAGGCAGAACCATTCGTTCATTCTCTTCAGCGGAAATCATTCCCCATTCTCCCCAAGTTAATAATCCAACGGTGCTGAGGTTACGGCAAGTACAGAGACTCTCAAACCATCGCACAATAGCCCAAAAGCTGTACACCTTGGCCTCCGGCCATCACGAAACTCTTTTAGTTCTAGGATAGCTCTTCCAGCGGTGAGAAGGTTCTAATACTAATCTACTCGTGTTCAGTATATTAGTAAAAGATTTTTCTGTCTATCTCCCCAATGATTTCAACTGACGGAGGCAGAACCGCTCACATTTAGTATCAAACGAAGCCCATAAAATTAAATAACAATTAAACATTATTGTCCGACTAGCTTTGCGTATTTAACGCTAAAAGATAATATTTCCTGTAATGACAAATGCCCTCCACTAAAATTATGAAGACTTTAACGCTATTATCGGAATACCTTACACACCTGGTTTATTATTCTTAAAATCCATTATTTATCAGCAGAGCACCGTTATCGATTTTGTCTATCGACTCTAAATAGAGAGACTCCTAGTTATGGTTTTCCTAGAAATTCGGTTTATGTTTTTCAAAAACACAAAAAAACAGAATGTTTAAAGGTCCTAGATTATTTAAAGGAAAAGAAAATGTTTATTTTAAATAACAGATTCAAGAGGAACATAGCTAAATTATCTAATTCGCAAGGCTTAAATCTGAAAATACAAGAACACTTGGATTTGAATTGAATTCCCTTCATGTTTGAAATCAAAATTAAACATTTAAAATCTAATCGTACATTTACTCATATGGTCCTCGGGGTTAGTTAACTTCTGTGTTAGAATGAATAAATTAATTTCTTACATAGAACCATTTGAGTAATTAAAAGTAAAATAGTCTAACAATTATTATCAGGATCTTGGAGTGTCTAGAGGTTCCCGCCTCGCTGAAATGGGGAAACCATGCAGGAAATGGAAAATGTATTAGTATTTACATACTCACATACATATTTCAATGTGTTTTATGAATAATTTTTGTTTGGAATCTTCGAGATTCCTATTGGATCGCTTAACATATATTATCTAAAGAGATAGTCGAAATCCCTTATTGAATAAATATATGTATTTATTTCTCTATTCTATATTTCAAGGAATATTCGAAATCCCACCTTATATTACTTAATCTTTTTCATAATTTTATTCTCATGGAGTTGTAAAATTCCACAATTTCTAAACGAAACGAACGTCATTTCTGAGCAACTGGCAACTTCCTAGGCGATATATCTCAGTTGCTTAGTTTTCATTGAGTCTTACTGTTTAGGGAAATAGTGAACATTACCTTTTTAAACAGCAGGAACACTCTAGACATTATCTTGACGACTTAATTAGTAATTTCCCTTCCCAATTTCTACAATTACACGGATATTTTAATTAATTTATTTTCATCATTTAAAGGATTATTAAATTATAAAATTCGCGATCCTTGGCTCCCCTTATACAGAGATTGGTCATCACGTTTCCCTGAGCGTAAGCAGAAGCAATTTTCGTTGTGGGAAGTGGGGATTGTTATGCAAGCAATCTAAAATTTGAAAAAGGGCTATCCGATCCAAGGTATCTCTGTATAAATTGATTATTTCGAAGCCAACAGATTTCATTGAGTAAAAAGTCACAACAGCCGTAATCTCTATTGTTTCCCTAAAAATAAATAAATATAGTTTTGTGTTAGACGGTGAAATAGTGATTGTTTATATAGTTTTCGAGATTCGATCACTGTCCTGTCTTAATTCTCAATGTTTAATAACGAATAATTACTTTACCTTTAAAATACAATTTGTAATACTTAAAATTCCGCAAGCTGTGCTTTTTATAATTCAGTTTTATTTGACTCAAAGTTATACAAGCCACCGTCTAAAAAGAATTGTCAACCCCACATTGTACAACCCTTTAAGCTCTAGAAAAAATTCTAACGAACTTTCTCTACAGTCGGCTTGTCGAAAATTTACCTTGAAATTTGGCTTTTAATTATTAATTCAAAATTAATTTAACATTCTACATTAGCACAGTTTCCTACATTCCCTAAGCTTCCCATAAATTCCAATGCAATACTCCATTTTCAAATAAAAGGATTTTAACATTTTTTTAAATTTTAAAATATAACAAAAGTCTTCATAAAACTCCTGTATTCCCGCCCTATCCTAAATCTTAAAACTAATATCGGAATTCCCCTACAATGGGAATTCAAACTATGAAAATAAAGGAGTAATTTGAAGGTGTGTTTAAGTTTGATAAATTAATTACCAATGAGTTCCTGTATCTGAGTTTTCTAATATTGATTGAGCACTCTTACCATGAGTGTTGGATTTCTAAGAAATATATATTCTTATTATCTAAAACTTAATTCTAAAACCTCCACCAAATTTTAATTAACTTATTGATTTATTTTACTGTCAAAAGACAAATAAATCATAAGTCAAATTGAAGTAATTCCATTTCCCTATGATTTACTCAATCTCCATAATAAACTACTATTATATTGACTTGAGCAAATAAGCCATCACCTGTGTGTCCGTGTAAACCAATATATGAGTATTGCATATAGAATTTCTTATGTTATCCTGTAAAACACAAAATTAAATTATTTATAATTAGTTCTGATAAAATCTTTCTAAAATATAATGTCATTAATAAATTCAACCATAATATTCTATCCAGATTTCATCAAGTAAACCATTCAATTTTATTTGAATCATGTAACTAATCTTTCCTTAAGCGTAACAATTCATGAATTAACATAAGTTATCCCATTTAAACAGAACTTCTATACTATACCCTAATCCTAAATATTCAGCTACTTAAACTATTTATGTCCCTTAAATAAGTAAATTTTATTAGTTCCTACTTTACTCAATTATGTAGAAAGATAAATTCCATTTTCCATAAATAACTTGTTTGGCTATGAGCTGGAATACTTTGTATTTGACAAGAATAATTTTAACATTTACATATAAATACTTTTCGAAATTAAATGTTAAATCTTAGCGGACCTGCTCACATGAATCAGGAAAAACCTCCCCATATGAAACATCTGTATAAAAGGAGACACATTATAGGAAGCCAGATAAAACGGCTTTGATTTATTTGATTTATTTTTGGAGGTGACTAAAGGGCCATTAGTGGTCCTTTAATTTGAAAAATTATTAAACCATAAGTCATTATTTAGCTGTTGGAATATCTTCCTTTGCACAAACTGATAAAAAATAAAGAAAGTGACTAAATAGCCGTTAGCGGCTATCTTAGTTTTAAATTTATCGGTTAGGTTGACATGTAAGTACATATTAGGGAGTCGAGCGAAGTGAAGTGAAGTGATTTCAGGGTTAGTTCTAAGTTGTTCATATGGACGAGTACTATCACCAGTTTTCATTAACAAAATTACTTAAATTTCACGTTGTATAAGGTGACTTTTATTTAAACAGCCAAACTCACTGGAGGCTTGGTAAGTGGTTGGTAACACGGATCGATATACCACTTTTTGCTAATTTTGCAAAGAAATAAAATCTTGACGTCCCATCATAGTAATTGACTCGGGGCTGGGATTGGGTTTTTAAGGAACACGAAAAGAATACTTTACGAATTTCACAAAAATGGTCACGAACTTTTTTACTTAGCACTTACCGAGTCTTCAGTAAGAATTTGTCTGTTTAAATTAAAGTCACCTTATAAACATCTTTGTGTCAACTGCCGCACTTAAACCGCGCTACATTGATCGCGTTTCTAACGCGGTTACACGTTCAAACAGCTACGCCTCCGAAACGCGTTCAATCTGCCATCTGCCGCGCTGTTGCTGCTACGCGCTGCTTCGGCGCCGCGCACGCTACGCGTTCCGTGTGGCGAAGCCTTTAGGCAGTTGAAATTTTCACAGATGATGTATTTCTGTTGCCAAATACTAAAAAACAGAATAAAATAAATATTAAAGGGGGCTCCCATACAACAAACGTGATTTTTTGCTCGATATTGATAACGGCAACAGGTAGACGCTTGTAATATTCACAGAATATTTAGTTATATATTCACTTTAAAAATAAATAATTTAATTAAAATAAAACAAATATTTAAGGGAGCTCCCATACAAAAAACGTGATTTTTTTTGCTCGATATTGATAACAGCAACAGGTATACGCTTGAAATATTTACAGAATATTGAGTGGTATTCACTTAAAAAATAAATAATTGAATTAAAATAATGGTACGAAACCCTTTGTGCGCGAGTCCGACTTTTTTTTTATTGCAGTGCAGTGAGTGATGTCTAGTTACGTAAATTCCAGCGTTTGCTTGCTTCCTATTGAACTTTGCTGGTGGCGAGACGCCACTCTTGTGATAATATTCTCTTGTTTATCAAATATTATATTATCTAAAACCCTTTATATTTCCATGGAATATAATGGGTTTGCTTTCAATTGATTAACAACAGTACATAAAATGTTATGTTATTGTAATATTATTTATAAACGGAACATACACACAAAATCTATGATAGTGTCCTCATAATAAAGTAGGGTCACAAAATAAATACATGCAGAAGGCCAGCTCCCTACAACCAGCGATTTCGGGCGCACGCACACATAGGCGCGTACGTACAACGACGATCTCGGTAGGATTCGGTCGAATGCCAGTACGACTATTCACGAGTGCATGCGATACATGTGATGAGTAGGTATTTAAAATCAAGGTCAGGCGTAGCTGGCCTTCTGTACTTATCTATTTTGTGTTAAGGTACTTAAGGTAATTTTTTTTTAAATTTAATATCTCTAAGAAATGGCGCCCCTAATGTTAACTTTAAACTATCGCGATTTTCACACATTATTAACTTTTTATTGGGGTCTTACTCGCGATAACTAACAACATACCTTAATAGATAGATATGTGCTTAAAGTTAATAATGTCCCTAATGTTGTTTTAATTTTAGTGTTCTGTTCTGTACCCGAAGGGTGCCAAACGGGACCTATTACTAAGCCTTCGCTGTCTGTCTGTCTTTCCGTCTGTCACACAAGTCTACAGCCTCAACCGTAGTAATTAAAAAGTTGAAATTTTCACATAATACGTAGTTCTATAGCCTCTACCACGACAAATAGTCGGGTACGGAACCTAAAAATCTAAAATCAGATATACCCTTCAAGTGACATAAATCTTTAATTGAAGCTTTTCTCAAATCTACATAAATAACAATAATATTAGGTACCAACCTTATTTATAGTTTACCTACGTTTATTAAGGCACTATGTAAAAATATATAGATGCTTTGTTTCTATGTATTTCATGAAATAAACGGAAAACTGTAATGGATTTTTGTTATATGCATTTTGACTATATAATCTAGGGTTTTGATTTTGGTAAAATCGTTTGGATAATGTTCCTCGATAGAAATAATTCATGAAATGAGGTTTTCAAACACACTTTTTCTCTTCGTTTGACGGATACGGATCATGTACAGAACTCAAACATATTTTATTAGATGGGTTTTAACAATATTTGATTTTGGAAATTTTGCTAGGTGTTATAGTTTTTTTATAAAATTAAAAACTTCACTTTTTTCTCTTTTGCGCTGATTCCGCCCCTCTCGCACTGCGCGTTTTTTCGCTTGGAGTGAGAGTGACAAAAATAAAATTTACATAGCCCCTTAAATGTTCTGACTTTGAACCGACCATAACAACAAATGCCTACACGCTTCCTAGAAATGTTTTCGACGCGCGATCTATGTAGACAATTTTACGCAGCGTGGAGCGTAATCGGATTACTTACAGTAACTAAACTACGTACTACGTTGACGTGACCCATCACCGAGCTCCGGCGTGATAGGCCATCGACTTGCGGAACGTTGCATAACAGGTTAATTCAATCGGTTTGGATCTCATTTGACACGATCCTTCCACCCATATTCAGATTCATTCAGTTGACGCGAGAGCTGTAATTGAACGAGCGAGCGAAGTTCTCCGAGTCTACTTGAACAATCCGGCGTTTATATGTATGTATGTTTGTTCGACGATAACTCGAGTATCGTTGATCGGAATGTCATAATATTTGGCAGGCGAGTAAATAAGGCAAAAAGAATTTTTAAGTTCAAACGAGCCAAATCGGTCAAGCGCGAATTGGGCGAGCGCGAGTTCACAGTTTGGGCCGACCTACTAGTTAAGCGTAATTAATAATCATTTATAGCACACCGTGCGTAAAATGACCGCTTTACGCACGCTGCGCTTGCGTAAAGTCGGCATTTTCCCCACTTATGCTATAAAATATTATACTCACCTTCGGCTCGTGCCGCAAACTCACACTCGTCAGAAAACGTTTCATCGCTTCCGTATCGTAATGTACCTACTATTATGGATAATGGTGTCGCTTTGTGACAAGATTAAAGTTGTTTTATTTTGCTACTATTTTGTAGGCCACAAGACATTTTGCTTGACATTCTCACACCGTTATGTCGGGATGTATGTATCCCAAACTTGCATTTTTCAGAGAAAGGATTCAGTTGAAGTTACCGAAAGCATGGAGGAATGTTATCTTCCTCTGTGACCGAATGGATCTTCTACAAAGTATACATTTTATTATGCACGTACAGTCTATTATTACGTGTATATTATGTATTTTGTCAGAGCAGAATTCAATTTTAAATTATAAAAGACTAGCTTTTGCTCGCCGCTTCGCTCGCACGTTTCTGTTAATCGACAACTTTCTGCTTGACAGTAATTTTATCAGCACCTCTTATATCCTATATATTGACTAGAGTCACTGCGATGATAATAAATAAAACCGCATTCAAATGCGTTTAGTGGTTCTCGAGTTAAAACGGACCAAACAAACAGACGAAAATTCTAAAAATAGCAGTTTAGGTCTCAGTACAACATTAACAAACCAATGTTGATATTTTTAACGTTGATATTTTTTGTAATTAAAAGAATTTTTTTACAGATGGCTCTTTGATTGTTTGTGGTTACATTGATATATATTTAATGACATTTTAATAAAGTATATGAAGGTTGCATATGAATTTTAGATCTGGTTCCAATGAAGGTCGATCAGGCAATAAACCACCACGTGACAGCCACCTGAGTTATCTGACGTCAGATAATTTAGTTATCTGCTGGATAGTGGCACCAGACATTATAGGTATGCTGGTGCAATCTGGTTCTATTAATGAGGGTCGGTTCGTGTCATCAAGAGCGCATGTCTGGTTTCCAGAGATAACCTCTGCTTTGAGACATGAAGAATTCAATCTTCCATGTAGTCTGCTTGCGGGACCTTCCAGACGATGGAAGTTTGTTTGTGACAGTGCAAGATTCCTCTAAATTTTCTATGTAACTTCTTCATTTCACCAGTTTTTCCATGCTCAGTCCTATTGTTACCTATACTTTGATTTATCAGTAAACATCATCAGTTAACGTTATGGTTACGGCCTGCGTGTCAGGTTATGCCAAGTCGTTAATTTTTGTGCAGTGGTCACTTATTAACCTTTAATCAACTTTATAATTATTTCCCGAATAATTATTTATCATGGCACAAGTCCAAATTATTTCAAATGACTGTGGCATGCGCTGATTCACGAATTTAACTGATTTATTTCGGTCATACCTATGGTTTACGATTTTTCTTGTCGCGATAAAAGAATGCTCAATTTACGAATGTCAAGTCCGAGGCGTGCTGACTTAAAAGTTCGTCATGTTTATGTCTGTGCTTCGCTTACTCGCATTTATCCTTTCTTCTGCAAGAACGAGTAATATACAGGTTGAAAATTAAGTCACTAGCTTTATTGAACTCTATGGTTCAGAATCACTAGCAGAACACAAAACCGTAAAAAAAAGTTCTTATTTTTTCAGTTTTATTTTTACCCAATTTCGAAAAAATGGCAAACTTACGCTATGCAACATGTGACTGACAATAGACCATACATATTCCCGGCGGTAAATAATGCACATAGGCTATGTATATATGGGTTTTGTAGAGCGTCGTCTCTGTCACCGGAGTATTAGTGCTTCTTTGGCGGTTGATATTTTGTTTTTAAAATATGAATCATGACAAAAGTAACAAAACATGTATTTTTATTTAGAACATAGAACAGTTTTCTTTGTTATAGCTAGAGGTTTCATTTTCAACCGGTAACTATTACGTGTCAAAATTTAGATTATGATAAAAGGCGATGTATTTGTATAATCTCAAAAAATTAGAATTTGCTTTTAAATAAAAATGCACCGTACAATCTGTTTGTATTGAAAGCAAAAACTTTAAATCGTTACAATAAGCAAGAGATAATGTAGGCGTGTTATTTTTGGGCTAACAATTCATTAAAATGTTCAATTACATTCCATTCCTAAATTAGACAATACAGCCGATCCTGAAGGCTTCAATTTTAGTTTTAGTGCTGTCAAAAGTAAATTTTCTTCATTCAAAAATAGTTCTTTAGTGCTAACAACAGAAGCTATATCTACTAATAATAAATAACTCCTCTCTGTTATGGTACCACGAATACCAATATACGACTCATTTGGTTTTTAGAATTAATATTCTAAATCTATTTTCCTGTCGTAACAAAAACTGTAAAATCTACAAAATTATTTAGGTACTTAGGTCATAAAATCAACGTAGACTTGTTTTAAACACTCACGTTTAAACTCAACTGATGCGGGGTCCAGCTCGGACCCGAAATATATCTTGAGCAAAATTTTATTGTTAATGTTTATATTTATAATTTTACTTTATATACCCATATCTTTTAAAAAATAAAAGAAGAAGCTTGCAAAAGTAATTTATATTTTTATATCTTTTTAAATCAAAGTACAAAATACAATTTTCGGAAAGGAAGAATAATTATAATTGTTTTAATTTTATGGTGTGGTTAGTGGCAAATCTGGTTCAGGCTGTCATACAAACCTCTGACGTACCTTCGACTAACAGAAAACGATCTTTCCGAGGTACGGACGGACCCAAACTCCTATCGGTCACCCATCCAAGGACTTACCATGCTAAGCGTTGCTTATCTATGAACCGTTACATCATGTGGCTGCACGCTGTTACAGAACCCTCGAGAACAGACAGCAGGAAAGGACGACTTGACAAAGTCAAATTCAAATTCAAATTTCAAAAGGTTTTATTTGTGCAGCATACGTAAAACAAAAATAAGTGGGTATAAAATTGTGGTACCTACTTGCCATGCCGAGCCACAAAGGCATATAAATATTAAACATACATAAAGCAATGTCATACAAAATCGAGTAAAATAAACTAACATAATTACTACAAAATATGTAATATACTTATAGATAAAACGGGGTATCACAAGATCTCAAAAAAAACCCTGTCATCTTTATTATGTATGTGATAATGCAAATAAAAAAATTGAATTTGAATTAACAGTTAAAATTATAACCAGCAATCAAACAAAAAAAAAATCAAAAAACCGGACAAGTGCGAGTCGGACTCGCCCACCGAGGGTTCCGTACAAATTAGTAAAAGTTTAAAAAAATCTATAAAAAGTTTTGGTCACCCTTACAATTAAGACCGCGCATACCGTTGCTTAACCTCGATGATTTTTTCTTATACTCGTAGTATTAGACGGTAATTACTTGCCAAATTTCATAGTTCTTGGTCAACTAGGTGAGAGTGTCGAAATATACGTTTTTTGCGGCATAAACGGCCGTATCTTTTTTTACGTTAACTTTGAAGTTTGATTTTTTCACAGCTTCAAGGGACTGTAGACTTGAGTATATAGTTTTAATTTCAACTCGATACCTCCACGCCTCCACGCGTTCCCGAGATAGAGGGTCTTGACAGACAGACAGACGGACAGCAAAGTGAACCTATAAGGGTTCTGTTTTTTCCTTTTGAGGTACGGAACCCTAAAAACACCGGCCGTGCATTCGGAAGCTAGTTCTAAATAATTAGGATTTCTTGGTTCGTTAAAAATTCATCAGTCCTCTATGAACTAGTGATTGAATACCTAAATGCAGGCTTCAAGTATGTATTGATCGAACAACTACGCATGTTTCAAAGACTTTACTGTATACAAGTATGTAGAATTGAAGGTAAAGTACATATTTAGTATTTACTCGCGTGATGCAGTGACTCATGCTGATTTCGGCGGAATGTTGACCGAGCCCAAGGACTTTACCCCTTCGTGCAATGTTAATCACCTGATCGCGTTTTTAACTCCTGCCAGTTAATCTATCTTAGAGTTCTAAACCTTTAATGTGCGTTGATCGTGGGATAAATGAGGTAAAAAGTCTTTGGCGGATTTTTTTCTTTGGAGTTTAAATTCAAATTCAGAAAGTTTTATTTGTACACCATAGGTTAAAAAATGGTGGGTTTAAAAAAGTAAATCTTGTCATAGCGAGCTACAAAGGCGTACAAATACCATATACTTGTACATACATGCAATGTCACATAAAAATAATTGTGTCAAAAATTTACAACTATACAAATGTCATGTAACATAAAACAAAACATCAACAAACTTGAGCGTTCAATGCAGCTGTAGAATAAAATCACAAAAAACGAACTTTTTTGGCACTTTACTTGTCTATGCCCCTTAATGCAGATTCCGCGGACTTGACTTAATAGTTGACGTAGTCCCTGAAAAATCAATATCGATTGAGGGAAAGAAAACAAAACACCCAAAGAAGTTCTATGGAATCTCTTTGAAAATTTCATACCACCCACCTATGGTCAGAGATATGATTTGGTTACAAAATATTACAAATCCGGAGAGCAGACCCTTAAAACCAATATACTCGTGTGCTTCATTTAGTTCGCTTTAGATCTTGAGAATTATATTTCCAGTTATGTATTAAAATTATGTACACAACTTCTCAAAACAATTAAACTACTCGTTTAACCGCACAAACTAAACATTTGCAATAACTTCCTATTGCCATTTAACCCGGATGTAGCTCGATCAATTAATTCTTGAAGCTTATCGATAATGTATATAATCATCATTTTATTTAAATAACCTTTAACTGGAATTCTCTTTGATTAGTCAGAAAAATATCGTTCACCGAATAGTTATTAAAGATTTTTTGCCCTCGTCCCGCCTTTTGATTGGTCAAAGTAATTCTACAATATGAGGAAAACTACTCGCAAACAAAAAATATACATACTCTTAGCTAGTAAGGTAAGTAATTAAGAAAATAGAAGATACTCGTATATTTACTGTGATAATACACACAAGTTTAAAATCTGGGCAGATTGTTATACATACTTTATAGCAAAAGAACAAATAATACAATTTTTGGTTCCGTACTCAAATTAAGCTGAATTATTCGACAGGCCCTATCATTTTAGCGGCTTTTTTGACGCCTTGATGTTGCTGTGGCGTCTATATTGTTGTTATTTATCATGTTTTTAGGATTCCTGTATTGTACGGTGGTACGGAAACCTTTGTGTCCGAGTCCGTCTCGCACTTGTCATTTTTTTAAACTATTGTTATAGTGATCATGTTAACTGAGGAGGTTAAGGGCTTGTATTGGGTCTTTCAACGGTTTTTGTTTTAATATGCTGAGTCAACTACTTATCTGATCAATGTAAAACTTGCACACGTGTTTTTTCAGACCTTTGTCTTTCCGTTGTCAAGTCGGTTACCTAATTGGACACATTTCGCTCGATAGATTTTATTTTTCAAAATGATGCCTTTTTAAGTTATTATTTCGTTTTATGTCCAAACGGCTTGAGTTTTATGTCTGAAATTACTGCTATAACAAGAAAACATGGTTTATTTTCCGGTGTCAGGCGGATAAACTCCTACATCAAATACTTTTTCGTAAAATCCAGAATAACCTCCAAAATTCACTGATTTTGCGTGCCGCCAGCGCACGAAGCGAGCATTCTAATGTAGACTTTCTGACAACATACTGAAGTTCAAAATCGCTCAGTAAGATTATCGTGCACCAGGGGTAAGGCCTTAACGCATAAAGTCAGCCATTATTTATAATTATTTGTCCGCCACGTAAGCGTATTCTGGAACAGTCTATTTATCCTAAGAATTTAAAACCGTAAGCAATCACAAAAGTGGTGATTAGCAAGTCGGGGCCGCGTTCAGTTTGATCGCCCGCTCATCACTGACAGCAGGATAGCAGATACAAAATCAACACGTGCAAAAGAGATGTCATGATCGCCGGGCGTGAGCGAGCGATCAAACTGAACTCAGCCCTGTATTTGTTTGTTCTCTATGCGTTCCGTGACCTAGATAACATACAACTGCGTAATTCAACGATGTAGTACGTACGATGTTTATATAAGGGTATCTAACACTTTCAATACTTAGCATGTACTCGTATGTAGGTACCTGCTGTACGAAAAAGCTGAAAAATGTTTCGGAAATAGAAAACACCTATTTCATTTCACTTGCACGGAAAAGTGACCGCGTTGTTGACATAAAGATAGTGTCTTTCAATTGTAGAGGTGGTAGAGTAATTTAAGTTATGTACTTACATTTTATGTTTATTTATAACTCATGTACTTATCCACAATATACTTATATTAAATATTATACCCAACCGGTTTCGCTATTCAGCATTCTCAAGGGCTTAACTACAATATTTATTTAATTACATTTTTAGAATCTACAATTAAAATACGTGCAATAAAATAACAATATTATCGAATTGATTAGGGGAATACCATTTTAATTTTAATTAAATAAATATTGTAGTTAAGCCCTTGAGAATGCTGAATAGCGAAACCGGTTGGGTATAATATTTAATATAAGTATATTGTGGATAAGTACATGAGTTATAAATAAACATAATGTGTATTAATTTCCACCAAGTGCCAACAATCACAAGCATCAACGATACTTACATTTTTTATAACATTTTCCCTAAGAAATGTAGTTAGACCAGTAGAGTTAGACCATTATTAGAGTCGATTCTGAAGGCTTTAATTTTAGTTTTAGTCCGTTCAAAACTTAAAATTTTCTAAAGCAATATATCTTCTGTTGTTTATAGTAAAGAACTATTTTGGAATGAAGAAAATTTTGTTTTGACAGAACTAAAACTAAAATTAAAGTTTTCAGAATCGGCTTTATTGTCTAGTGACCATAATGGTCTAAAGTCCCCAGTAGGCTTACCATGAGTTTTGTCTTGATGCTTGTTAGCGACTGCTTATAATATTTTGCAATTTTGTTTTGACAGAACTAAAATTAAAGTTTTCAGAATCGGCTTTATTGTCTAGTGACCATAATGGTCTAAAGTCCCCAGTAGGCTTACCATGAGTTTTATCTTGATGCTTGTTAGCGACTGCTTATAATATTTTGTAATTTTGTTTTGACAGAACTAAAACTAAAATTAAAGTTTTCAGAATCGGCTTTATTGTCTAGTGACCACAATGGTCTAAAGTCCCCAGTAGGCTTACCATGAGTTTTGTCTTGATGCTTGTTAGCGACTGGTTACAATATTTTGTATTAGAAATTCTGGTTCCTCTCGTACTATTAATAAAACTTTTTTTACCTGAAAATTAGCTGTACGTTTCAGAATTTGTTAATAAAGTAAAGTTAAATTAACTGGGTAAAGAATCTTGGAAAAATTAACGTAACGTGACTTTTATTTATACAGCCAATTTCATAGTTGAGGCTTGGCAAGTGATCAGTGACACGGATTGATTATACTTTTTGGTAATTTCCCAAAATAAAATCTCAGGGCTGGACTTGCGTTTGTACGGACCACGAAAAGAATAATTTACGAATTTCACAAAAAGGGTTATCGAACCTTGTTACTGAGCACTTACCGAGTCTTCAGTAAGAATTAAAGTCACCTTATATAGAAAACTTTTTTATACCTTTATTTTTATTTAAAAAAGACATCGCCACGACATGAATACCCGCGTATTGTTCCCAAGTGTGAACTGTGCAGAAATTAATTAACAAATAAGCATGTATAGGTAAAACACGAGCCCTCGCCTTAAGCTTGGTACTTTTCATTAAGGTGATATGTGAATTTTTCAACGGTCACTGTTACTCCATGCCGAACGACCCGCAGTGCGAGAGGGACAGATTCCGGAAAAAGATGCAAAATGTCGGTTTAAAATAAAAATAACTAAAATAGTTATCAAAATTTCAAATCCACAAAATTTAGATATAATTAAAATCTATCTAATAAAATATCATTCAGGTCTGTATGTCATTCCTATTTCGCATACTATGAAAAAAAGTGTAGAAGAAGACCTCATTTCAATAATTATTTCTATCGAGCAAAAGTTCTGCAATCGCGTTTCTGTATTCAAGAAAACTAGAAAAAGGTACCCATATTTATATACTAATTTATCAAATTAGTGGCTTCTTCTGAAAAGCAGGTAAACAACTTCAAAAAGTGCCGATTTTAGTGAGGTAGCGCCTTAAAAAAAAACATGAAACATGTAACTTTACGAACGTCATTTATACACAATAATGTGTAAAAACGCCTATTATAGCTAGGGATTTACTGCAATTATAACCGTCTATTTGGCGTAGTTGTTCCGTAGGTAGTCCCGAGTGAATTTAGCCCGGGAGCACTCAGGAGGCACTTTTGGGTCGACGCGACCAGGGGAGAGAAGTTGGATTCCGTCCGCCACGTTCGCTTTTGAGCCACATATCTCTGTAACTGTAGATACTGAGATATATGGCTCAAAAAGGATTTCAGTTATCTGAAAATGATATGATACATGCCCTAGTATCTTCATAGAGGTAAATGGCTCAAAAGGGGAATCAAACTTCTCTGGCCTTGCGACGCCGAAAGTGTCTCCCGCCCCGAGGGCTCCCGGGCTTAATTCACTTGGGACTATTGCACAACAAGCCAACCTATCGATTCGGTGAAATAAAGTTGCACAGGATGCACACTTCTCCTTTGACAAAGCTATTACTTAACTAGATTTTTTATTCTATATGAGAGCATTACGACCAGAAATTACCACGAACCAAAGTTACCATATAAACCAGTCGTTCTTAACCGGTGGTCCGCGGACTACTGTTGGTCCCTGGAAGCATCCGAAGTGGTCCGCAAACCCTTCCGAAAAGACGGAGCAAAAATTAAATTTCTTTTCCAAAGATTGGAGAAATTGCTAGTACTGGCTTTGGGTACTACTGAACCAAGGACTCATAAGTTAGTAAAGAGTATGCAGTCATAAAAATCAAATTAAGATAATACGTACTTTAATTATCTCTGTAGTAATGTAAAATTTTCGTAAAAAATTAAAATACTGTTGGCTTTGAACGTAGCACGCATTACAAACCAGAAAAGATAAATTAGAAACAAATGTAAAGACAAGAATTTGAAAAAATTCCTCGGGCCAAGATTCAAACCTGCGACCTCTTGTTTCCCAGACAAGCGCACTACCGCGCTGTTTCTAATTTATCTTTTCTGGTTTGTAATGCACTCTAATAATAATATTCCAAAGCGATGGATTTCGCAATAAAAACATGTTTATTTAAAATTGATATCTGTATATAAAACCATTAAATAATTTATTTTTACTGTAACTATATTACTTCCAAAGCGTTGGTGGTCCGTGGCCATGCAACAATTTTGTCAAATGGTCCCTCATCACAAAAAGGTTAAGAACCACTGATATAAACAATATAATTTATTCCTCATTGATTGTATTTGTCGGCGACAAGCTGACTGGGCTAGCTTCAACAGACAGTCTGACGTAATGCGAGCGCGTGTTTGCTATTCGAAGTAATTCGAACATGGCAGGTTGAGCCTTTTTACGCGAAGGGTGCGGCCGGCGCGCCGCCGGTGGGCTGAAATTCCAAAGCAATGCCGCAGACGAGAGAAGGAGAAGAAGGGAGAAGCTCAAAAGTATTAATATACTTACCATTTACATACACTAGGGAACTATAGTAAAGTGAGGCCTTCATTAAGTTATGTTGCATAGGTACTTATGTATGTACCACAATGTAGCTTCAAGTACACTAAGCTATAATATGCTCAGTATGATATCACTTATTTATCAGTTAACATTTTTGTGCCTTATCTTTTTGTATTGAATTAACATTTATTAATAGCAGACAATCAGATTGTGAGGATCATTTAGTAGATTGGAGATTGTTAGCGTGACCTTTGTCAAAACATAACAACAGGGGTGGAACAGGTAACAATAGCACCATCAAGAGCCCTTTGAGCTAAAGCAACGGAGCTTGAAATCAATTTGTTGCCTTCCTTGTTGTAAATGCCCTTGTCTCGTACGGTGATCTCCTCAAATGACCTGGTTCATTGGTAGTAAATGAGCCGTCTCAACTCATTGATTGCAATCAGAAACGAATGGTAAGTGGAATGTTGTGAAGTGTGACTGGCGACACGGTCACACGTCTATGAATCACGAATGAATTATCTAATGTGTTATACAGGTTGACTTTTAACCTAACCCCAATAATTTAATAGTATGTAGAATAATAAAAAGTAGTTTTATAATAAACATCCCAAATTATTTTCATTACTTTTTTTTTTAAGTTAGAACCACATTCACCTAAAGAGGTAAGATCATTAGATCGCGCGAAGTTATTTTTTTTATTGATCCCACTATTTTGGACTATCCTGAACTTGTTACTTATGGGAATGGCTAGTGCTTTTCTCAAACGATGTGAGGCAATAAAAAAATGCCTTTGCAAAAGAACAAGTAAGTACTACAAACTCTGTGGTACCTCCCTTTCCTTCGCTTTAGCTGGAAGCAAGTTTTCTATGACCGAATTATCTTCTTTCAAATTATCTATATCCACTCTACCACTGACGTTACTTTCATGACATGGCGAAACTATAAGGGTTCCTTGTTGGACTACGGAACCCTAAAAAAGACCGTGTCTCAGGTCCGGTGCCGGCTCCAAAATCGGGTGCCGGCGGCGGCGCGACTACAGATAGCAAACTAATGAAATAGATGCAAGATTTTTGCGTAGTTCACGGATTCTGTTAAAATTACGCGGGTCTCGTCGCTCCGCAACGCTTCGCTCAGCCTAGAATCTTTCCCTGTCCCGGAAATAGATTTTCATACATTTATTTTTACCCTAGGGAAAAAAAGAAGCTCTTCGTGTCTTCTTTCTTAGGGTTCCGTAGTATGGAATCCGTACCTCAAAAACAAAAAAACAGAACCCTATTAGGATCACTTTCTTGTCCATCTGTCCGTCTGTCTGTCAAGACCCTTTATCTCGGGAACGCGTGGAGGTATCGAGTTAAAATTAAAACCTAGTCGGTGCTTAAATTCTGTCACAAACAAAATTGGCTATAAAATGAAAACTAATCATGATATTCAAAAAAAGTTTTTTTTTAAAAAAGGTAATTTAATTAGCTTACATTAAATACAAAATTTATTCAAAATGATTGCCACCATTTTTCACACAAGCCTTCAATCTTCGAGGCCAATCATCAATAGCAGCACGGACCATATTCATGTCGATATCCGCCACTGCTTTAATCAATGATGACTTTAGGCTGCTCAAATTTTTATGAGGTTTAGAACAGACCTTCTCCTCCAATTCCTGCCAAATTTTGTAATCCAGTGGATTGAGGTCAGGGCTAGTAGAGGGCCAATCTTGATGCCTTATTAGCTCGATATTCTGGCGCTCGAACCACTCCTGAGTTGTTTTGGCCTTATGAGCAGGTGCGGAGTCCTGTTGAAACACAAATGGCCGTCCTCCAAAGAGTGTCTGGGGCAGATCTTTTACTATGCGATCTAAAACCGTGTCTTGGTACACTTTTGCACTGGTTTTGACACCTTTTTCACAAAAATGCACTTCAGTAGGGCCATAGTAGGACACTCCCAACCAAATCATGACTGATGATGGATGATGGCCGTGTTGCACTCTAGGAATGGCATTTCCAGCGGCCGCAGAGCTGGTAGCGTACACCCTGTCATTTTGTTTGTTGTACTTCTCTTCGTTAATAAAAATTTTCTCGTCTGTAAACACGATATCGCGGTGTCTGTTTCTTGCGCACCGCTTTAGCAAAACTTTGCATTTTTTGGCTCTCATAGCTATCAGGCGCGCGTTCAGAAGATGTCCTCTCTTTTTTCGGTAAGCTCGTAGTCCCAGGTCTTCATTGAGTACTTTTTTTACGGTACTTCTAGTTAATCCCATCTCCAAAGCCATCAGTTTCTGCTTGCGGACGGGATTTCTTGCAATACGCGCTTTGATTGCTTTGATGACCCCTGGAGTCCTAACGGAACGAGGTCTGCCAGTTCTTTTCTCGTCATCGACACTAGAGGTTTCATTGTACCTCTTGATGGTACGGTACACGAACCTCTTCGTGATTTTTAATTTTTGAAGCAAGATGAATATCGTCTTCGCTAGATGGCCGCAACGATGCAATGCAATTACTGCTAATCGGTCCTCTTTGCGAGTCCACTCCATCGTAAAAAATGAACGAATGTAATTGTGATTTGGCAGATTATTAATCAAAAAATATGTGAAAATCGAAAACCATTTCATTTTTTTTTCTCGGTGTTCTATTTTTAAAATAAATGGCCAGTGACAGTATTTAAGAACCGACTAGGTACACAAGTCTACACTCCCTTGAAGAAGTGAAAAAATCAAACTTCTAAGTTAACGTTAAAAAAAAGATACGGCCGATGCCGCAAAAAACGTATATTTCGACACTCTCAAGGGAATCAAAATTTATAGGGTATTTCCCGTTGACCTAGAGGTTTGAAATTTGGTAAATAATACCGTCTAATACTACAAGTATAGGAAAAAATCTTAAAAGTATACATTTGTAATTAAATCATAAAAAAATCATCGAGGTTAAGCAACGGTATGCGCGGTCATAATTGTACGAGTGACCAATCTTTTTGTAGATATTTTTAAACTTTTACTAATTTGTACGGAACTCTGGGTGGCAGAGTCCGACAAAAGCTGCTTTGGGGCCGTTCAAGTATTACGTAAGCACTATGGGGGGGGGGGGGGGGTGTCTTTGTTTTGCTTATTTTCGATGACATGGGGGGTAGGGGAGTCTAGATGATGATTACGTCATCGGTATACTTTTGCCCCTTACTCTATGTTGAATACTGTATCAGTAAAATCTAATATTTATCCTAAATCTATTTCCTTATTTTTAAAATTATAATTATAACATTATAATATAAAAAAAATATATTTATAATTGAAAAATGTTTACGTAAGCATGGGGGGAGGGGGTAAGAGCTTTGCTTACTTTTGCTGACAAGGGGGATGGGGGGGGTAAATAATTGTAATAAATCTGCTTACGTAATACTTGAACGGCCCCTTTTGACGAGCATGAATTATATTTCCAAGTAACATCTTATAATAATATATTTTCTTCTAATTTTAATTGTTTTTCCATTTAAAATGTGTTCTACCGGTTTCTTGATATCCTCTAAAATTATTGGGGTTTCTTCAAAAGTCATCCGGTATAATGTTGTGGCAATATCGTAAAATTTGCCATAACATGAATTGACAATCAAGAAATACAGTACAATTCAAAAGTTACAAGTCAAAAATAGGTGCGTTGACAAGCGAAGCGAGGAGGAGCCTTTTATGTTGTTGGTGATCATAAATTCGGGAGCCGAGCGAAGCAGAACGAAGCGAGGCTTCCCCTGGTAGTTTTAACAGAATTCTTGATATGGCCAATCAGATCATGTTAGGGATCGTTCAACAATTACGTGATCATTTTTGGCCGTTTTTTTAACCCCCCCCCCCTTATGTGATCACAACGTAATCTTTAGTTTTTACCCCCCCCCCCTCGCCTTGATTACGTAATCTTCGTCCGTGCTTAAAATTTTTGCTGTTTTTTAGCACTGACACGTATGTCATGTTTCTATAGGTCTTAAATGACCTAAATTTGGGAAGAGGGTGTGTCATTTTGTCAAAACGCATAAGGTTAGAACTATAGTTATATCAATAAAATAGATACTTTCGTTAGTATTTATTGAAACGACGAAATAAAATCAACTCTTTCTCACTATTAGTGACTAACGTAACTTAAAGTTACGTTTAACAAGTTATTAATTAAGTGATTATTACATATTCTAGTGTTATTCTAAATCTACGTTTAACAGGAACAAATTAAACAGGAACGTAAATTGACGTTTGACAGGAACATGTACCTACACATTTTAATATTTATTTACGTCAGTCATTTTTAAATAAAATTATTAAGAATAAGAATACAGACTATTCCTGGCTAAATGGAGACGCAGACCATTCAGCTACATCTTTGATGAGGTGAATAAGAGGTAGGTCATCCTCGGGATCCTCTTCTGATCCGGAGTCGTCGGGAGGCGCCGGAACCCACTTAACATCCAGAGGGACACCGATCTCATCCTGCAGCTCGGTTAGTACTTCACTTCCACGACGGGCTATAATGCGAGTACTTCGCCGCACGGGAAGCTCGGGAGTGTCTGCAGCTTCGATGTTCATAAGACATGCAAGATTGTGAGCGTTCCGCTTGTGCTCTGTTGTAGCTTTCTGCGTAGCGAAGTACAGCCCACAGGTACTGCTTGTCTTGAACAGATGGGCAGTAAAAGTCGTAGGGTGTTGTCTCAAATTCTTGGTTTGGCTGCCAACTGCACAAATAGAGGCGAGAAGTGGCAATCTTCATTACGTTGCTTCGCTGCTTCCAAGCCGCTAGTCAAGAGAAGCGGAGGCGGCAAAAATCCATTCGGCAACATGTTAGATGAATGTATTTAGTATTTATATTTTTGTATTTAAAAGTGCCATTACAGGCTAAATCAGGGAACATCTGAACATCAATATTCAAGGGCACGACCGCTACAGTTTTGATAACTTTTTACCTAAAATATACCCAAAATACTTACTTCCTCCAATATACCTATAACAATACTGATGCTTGGAAAAGTCGGTAAAATATTCCGAAAAAGTATAAAAATACTGAATCTGGTCACACTGTTCCACAGTTTGTCTATGGCAGGGGAAATCCCGTTTCATCTATCTAATAGTAAGTGTTACCAGTAATAAACTTCAAAATTGGACGTAAATATTTAAATATAATTTATTTTCGGAAACGAAGCGCAGATGACGTAATCATGGATTCTTCCCCCCCCCCCCCCACAATAATCTGATGTATATACAAGCATCCGACCCCCCCCCCCCCCCTTCCGGTGATCACGTAATTGTTGAATGATCCCTTACGTCAGGCGTCGTCAGCGTATAAAATATTTTCTCTTTATTAACAAAGACGATATGCTGCTATCGGTGCTGGGAAACTACGACTATAATTATTTGTACTATGGCGCAGTTTACATTTCAGTTGTAGGTATTTTATTTATTTTTTATTCTTTCTCGAATTGTAGTGTTCCGTACGTTGAAAGTAAAATGAAACCACTTGGCTGTTACAACCTACATTCCTTGCACTTCTTACATACATCTCAAGCAGAGGAATAGGCAGAGACTACACATTTCTATCTGTTACGATCCCCACACACCTCTTTTGCTTCTACATCCATAAATCTAGTCATATAAGCTCTTCTGTTCCGCTATTCTTCTACTCTTTTCTACCGACATTGGTCCCTTTCTGACATTTATGTTTTTGATAGTATTTATTTATTATTCTACAAACTACTACATGAATGGGTCCATGTTGCAAGTCACGTTTTAATTATAATGTCATATTGATCGTGTTGCAGTGATTGTTCCATTTCAGCGTTTGAATTGATTCATTCTTCAACCATCATTGTTTTTCAAACATCTTTTTGTTGCTAAGAATATTCATGATTGAACATTATTAACACATTCTGACCCGACATAAACACTGTCGGATTCAAATAATATTACTTAATTCTGATCGGGTTATCCCGACTTTGTCTCATGAAATTGTCAAATTTTATGTCAGTTAAAAGTATATGGTTTAGGTACATCCTTTTTGCAGATTTTTTTGCTGTTCAATTCGCGATACGTTGCACTTTGCTCGCTCAAAAATTCGGAAACCTAGTCGACGTTTCAACAGTTTTTTCATTTTATGAAATTAAAATGAGCAAATTATATGAAAATTGCAGATTAATTGAAGAAAAGTTACTTTACTAAGTATATCAACGGGATTTTTTCCATACCGCAATGGTATAAATTTAATTTGTTATCTCCTTGCGATGGATAATTCGCCAAGGTGTTAAAAATGTAGAAATTTATTTCTATCATAGTTTTAATATTTTTGTCAAATTTTAAATGAAATGGGTTATAAGCTTAAATAAAACAAAAGGAAGATACGGTACCCCGCTTCTTGCGCGCGGCACTGCAAATATAGGCCCAATGGGCCTGTTTTGTGTAGCTTTTCTTGCTCGCGCCACTGTCGAAGCTTGTCGCTCTATCTGTCGTTCGGTCGCGCTTGCTTAATAAAGAGGTTAATTTTTCAGTTGACGATATAAGAACGTACCGTATCTACCTTTTGTTATATCAATAGTTATAGTTACTACAAGTTTTTGAATTTTTGTCCCCAAAAATGGGGCAGAGATGGAATAAACGCAGGCGGAGTCGCGGACAAAGGTCAGTTATAAATATTCCAGACAGATCTGCACATGCGACGATCGTGTCTGTTATCATTCACTTCCATGTATGCGTGTATGTTTATATTCAATCATTATTGCGTTCCATGGACTCTAGACATGTAATCGTTGCTGTGCACGTATAAACTGTTCTTTGTTGTCGAGGAAAATCATCGCCCTCTCCTTGCATCGTATCTCTATTTGTTTTAGCATTCATATTTAAATATTTAGTAACTGGGCGATCAAAATATGTTAATGACAAACACATTCGTAACAAAAAAAAAAAGGAAAAACGTACAAATCTTCACGGGCATAAAGGAAACGAAAATATATATTATACATATTAGGTCAAAACTCGCAGAAAGCGACTTTTCATTTCATAGAGATGAGACCAAAAATCTCTGGTATTTTTATCGAAATTCTCAAGACGACTCTATTCGCCCGAACTACCATACTAGCGCAGTTCGCTATGTATAGGTACTTGCTTATTTTTTTTTTTCAACATATCCCATACAATATCCATGACGTGAAACTAAAACATTTATCATAATCAAATACATACAAAAGTCACAAGCGTATAAAGTCCTGGATTTTACACATATTTTCATGAATGTTTATGTACCGTAATGTCCTACAAGCGATACAAGAAATCAAATAATTTTTGTTTCACAGCATAGTATATTTTATACTATTCAAAAATATTTTTGTTTCATTTAGATTTTTGGGATATTTCTCCTGAAATCATAGGAACCACCAAACAAATCTCGAGTTTTTTCAAAATATGAATGCGTTAGCTTGCCTCTCATACCGTGTTCGGTTAGTTCCGTACGAGCTCGGGAAATGAACGTTCGGGCCAACCAATAACAGTCAGTCCGTGCTGTATATTCCGAAGTTGAATGTAGAATGAAATAGCAAGCATAGCGACCCCGTGCGCGACTGACTTCAAGCCGCCGACTACAGTCCTCTTTTAAGCCGTTTTCTGGAAACCGATTACAAATGTATGTATTGTAATGTTTATAAATACATCTCATTTGGATATTGCATTGGATTGATTGGATGGATTAACAGGAATCTTTTCTATTATCTCTTGAAATTTGCTTGATATTGATGGCGTTTATGGTAACTTTTTTGAATACAAATATCATTTATAGAGGGTTAGTCGCGTTCCACATTCGATAGGCCATGTTGCCTCTGTTCCGGTTTTACTGATTTCATGCAGTAATGTAGGTCAGGCAGGCAGGACGCATCTCAAACTGTAGCTCTGTATATTGTTTTTTATTGATTTCGTTTTTTATGGATTACCAGATGTTAAGCTTGTTATCCATAAAATTAAATGATTTTATTTTTGTATTCTTGGCCAGCAAAATTTCTCTCTTCCGAATTTTTTTTTTCGAAATTTTACTTTTTGCTAGGTTCATTTTTAGTATGTCGACGATTTGGTTAAAATACTTTCCTCTTGAGCGGCCCGGTGGAGCGCTACTTATAGTTTATCATTTCTTTCAGTACACTTGTAATTGCTGACAATACTATTTCTGTTGATGTAACTCGAGCCTGCGACTTATTAATACACCTCTTTTGTTATCTAAACTTGCATACTATAGCTTTGATGGACATTAGATACAGTGCAGTTTTTTTATCCTGTTCTACTTTCTCGTCTTTAATCTTAACCTTGTATTCAGTCACTGCTCCATCCCTTTCTAGCATAAATGATCTCTTTCTTATCAAGTTATCATATCGCATATGTTTTTCATATGGTATGGCTAAATTAAATGTACATTACGTTATGTAATAATAGGTATTGGTATCAGTCCCATCAGTCTTATCAATCTACCAATTATTTATGAATATTGTAACAGCGATCAAGGAAGATAAGTAATTATAAAATTTCCTACATTAAAAAACATATTGATACACGTATCGTATCAAAAAATCAGATCAATTGTGTATTTTAAAATGATTATGTTGTTTAGATTGGCTATTTCACAGTTTTTCAAATATGAAAGCAGGTATGTAGCAAGCAAGACAGCGTTTTGCGCTTCCTATAATGCACGTACTTTGATTTTGCGAGCCGCCAATTGTCTTTAATAGTCATCATTTCCTTAGTGTTAGGACCCTTTTCTGATAACTTAAAGTTTGGGTGCCATTTGTTCGCTTTTCGATCGTATGTATCGGAATCATATTGTTTAGAATTTATTTGTCACTTTCCTAATTTTTCGCTCAGAGGTATAGATCCGGCCCTTCTTCCAGACATCGCTTTAGTTCACGAGGGCGACCTGTCTTACAACACGTTGTTTACACACAAGTTACGCTATCTAGAACCGCCCTAGTTGGCTTGTCGCCATCATCCGAACGTATAACTTTCCAGGTTTAACCAGAATTGGCATCTAACCTTCTTCCAGACATCGCTTTAGTTCACGAGGGCGACCTGTCTTACAACACGTTGTATGAATGTTTACACACAAGTTACGCTATCTAGAACCGCCCTAGTTGGCTTGTCGCCATCATCCGAACGTATAACTTTCCAGGTTTAACCAGAATTGGCATCTAACCTTCTTCCAGACATCGCTTTAGTTCACGAGGGCGACCTGTCTTACAACACGTTGTATGAATGTTTACACACAAGTTATGCTATCTAGAACCGCCCTAGTTGGCTTGTCGCCATCATCCGAACGTATAACTTTCCAGGTTTAACCAGAATTGGCATCTAACCTTCTTCCAGACATCGCTTTAGTTCACGAGGGCGACCTGTCTTACAACACGTTGTATGAATGTTTACACACAAGTTACGCTATCTAGAACCGCCCTAGTTGGCTTGTCGCCATCATCCGAACGTATAACTTTCCAGGTTTAACCAGAATTGGCATCTAACCTTCTTCCAGACATCGCTTTAGTTCACGAGGGCGACCTGTCTTACAACACGTTGTATGAATATTTACACACAAGTTATGCTATCTAGAACCGCCCTAGTTGGCTTGTCGCCATCATCCGAACGTATAACTTTCCAGGTTTAACCAGAATTGGCATCTAACCTTTTTCCAGACATCGCTTTAGTTCACGAGGGCGACCTGTCTTACAACACGTTGTATGAATGTTTACACACAAGTTATGCTATCTAGAACCGCCCTAGTTGGCTTGTCGCCATCATCCGAACGTATAACTTTCCAGGTTTAACCAGAATTGGCATCTAACCTTCTTCCAGACATCGCTTTAGTTCACGAGGGCGACCTGTCTCACAACACGTTGTATGAATGTTTACACACAAGTTACGCTATCTAGAACCGCCCTAGTTGGCTTGTCGCCATCATCCGAACGTATAACTTTCCAGGTTTAACCAGAATTGGCATCTAACCTTCTTCCAGACATCGCTTTAGTTCACGAGGGCGACCTGTCTCACAACACGTTGTATGAATGTTTACACACAAGTTACGCTATCTAGAACCGCCCTAGTTGGCTTGTCGCCATCATCCGAACGTATAACTTTCCAGGTTTAACCAGAATTGGCATCTAACCTTCTTCCAGACATCGCTTTAGTTCACGAGGGCGACCTGTCTTACAACACGTTGTATGAATGTTTACACACAAGTTACGCTATCTAGAACCGCCCTAGTTGGCTTGTCGCCATCATCCGAACGTATAACTTTCCAGGTTTAACCAGAATTGGCATCTAACCTGCTTTGTTGAAGTCATTCCAGGAGTTACGAGCGCGTCTTTCGTGCCAAAATTGTTAGTAGTCATCTTCGATCAAATGTGTGCTTTATTACTATAGCAGCTTTGAGCTTAGATGCAGATTTTTAACACGTATCCATCCATCCATCAGCCTGTTTCGTCCACTGCTGGATATAGGCCTTTCCAGGATTTCGCCACTCTTGGCGGTCCTCCTGGATGAAATGCCCATACTCACACACGCTGGGCAGGCGGGTTGGTGAGCGCGGTGCCGAAACCCTTGCACCAGTGACACCGCTGCCCGTCACCAGTCTAGTTTATATAAGGCTCGGCAATTGGGGATGGATAAACCGCCGTCCATCGGTTATTACTTGCAAATCCTCCCGAAGTTATTCTGGGGAGAGTAAGAGAACAGCTCTCAGGCAAAACCAGGCGGCCCACCATTGCCTGGGACCGATGGATGGCGGTTTAACACGTATAAGAAGGTATAAATAAAACCCACTATGCGTATACACATATTATTGTTTCTATTATCACATACATCATACATACATACATATTGTTTCTTCTAAGAGGACCGCCAGGAGTGGCGAAATCTTGGAAAGGCCTAAGTCCAGCAGTGTATACGAAGCAGACTGATAAATGGATGGATGGATGGATATAGATACACATGGCAGCTAGTGTCCTGTCAATCGTTCATTAACCTGCTAGTGCATGCAAACTCGAGTCGAGTTTGTTATTGGTGAGGTAAACAGCCATTTCAGTACAATGTTTATATAACAATGAACCGTATATCACATTTAATATTGTCTATAGCTCAAATATATCGACCCATTCAAGACAAGCTCGAGGAACAACAAACGCCATTCAAAATTTGTTATTCAATTTATCGCACGTGTAATGTACTGATAAGGTAGAATATAGCAGCTTTGTTCCCCTATCATATTACGTACCACGAATGCCACGTAATTTCATGCGTACATCATCTCAGAAATGTGCTCCAGCGAAATATAACTTGATAATTTTAACCTCTGCCGCCTAATGCGTCACCAGTAAAATATGAAACAACTGCGACACTAGTTTCTAAAATCGAATAATCTGCACTATTTCCGGCGGTATCGTTTATATTATAATGGCGTACTAGCGTTCGCTATTGCTATTTATTACATTTCTTTGGAGGCTGTCCAAGTGTCGTTCGATACTCGCTAAGCTGCTTCGACACAAGCCAAAAGAAAGTCAGAGTTCGATGGCATGCCTCGCGAGTGAAGTTCACTCAATTTGATTAATGAATTGTAGCAAACAAAACCAGCTTATACTTGACTAATGTCCGAGTTGATTATTCTATGTGTTTATCATATACATAATCGTTGTTTATTATGTCAAGTATTACATAAAGTTAGAAATCAGTATGGAGGATGCTTGGCAGCAAAATTCATTGCTCTATCTTCACCCGTTTTTTAACATCCGTCACTATGTTATTGCTGTTTCGTGTGATTTAAAACTGCCGTTTCATAATTTTACACTGCATTTGCGTAACTTACTATCTATGTCATGTAAAAGATAAAATAAATCAAGTGTATCATCCACATACATTCTCAATAAAAGTCATGCGACATTTTCATGATTTATATTTGAGATTCCGGTCACATGAATTTTTACATGCACATTAAATGAGAACTTCTTTGTTTACATCTCATATTAGAATTTGTACGTCACTTCCGGAACAACTCTTTTTAAGGCTGTACCTGACCCTAGAATATGGAAAAAGCCAGATTTTCGAGGGTTCTTTTGACGAAAGTAGGACTATCTTAATATTGGAAAAATAATTTGATTAATTGATCTAAGATTTATAAGTTTGTCAAAAAAAACATGTTTCCACCCTTTTTTTTTGTTTTCAAACGTTCGTTTCAAGAACGCGTTTAAGAGATCAAATTGTTTTTTTTTTTTCATAAAGTAGGTAATAGAAATGTAAATGTTTTCTACTTGAATCCAGTATTTTTTTCCCTACAAAATATTTCAGTATTAGCTAAAAACCCTCCGATCTGCTGTTTCGCGCGTAATTATTAGTATTACGCATCCTGGACAAATATGTCAATTAGCTAACCAATAATCGCCTCTATCAAAACCTAATAAAGTATTTGACATTGGCCTTTTTGTATTGGACGGGTAATAACATTTTTTCCTAGGGTATGCCATACTCTTAAGGCCTTGCCTTCTAGATTTCAAGGGTTTCTGCTTAAATATGCTGGGCCATTTACTTACCTGAGGTGCAATTGTGTAGGCCAATCGTATTCAAATTAGATTGTCATATGACATGGCTATTCGGCTAAGCAAATAAGCCCGCTTGACAATTGAAATCGTACGTTTTTGGTTGTCAACAACAAAGCAAGACAATTGTATTAATTTGACAGTCAAAAATGTCAATTGTCAAACGGGCTAATTTGCTTAGCCGAATAGCCATATGACAATCAATTTGATTACGATTGGCTTACACAATTGCACCTCTGATCTATGTGGAAATTACAGACATGTTTTTTCAGACCTTTATCTTTTAGTTGTAAAGACAGTTTATAGCAGTAATTTCAGACATAAAAC
Organism: Ypsolopha scabrella; assembly: GCA_910592155.1. Lineage (NCBI taxonomy): Eukaryota > Metazoa > Arthropoda > Insecta > Lepidoptera > Ypsolophidae > Ypsolopha > Ypsolopha scabrella. The sequence continues at coordinate 8,779,085 of OU342975.1, read as the reverse complement.
TGAAGCCGCTTAGATAAAAAATAAAATAAAATCTATCCAGTGAAATGTGTCCAATTAGGTAACTGTCTTTAGAAAAGAAAGATAAAGGTATGAAAAAACATGTGTATGAGTTTTACATTGATCAGGTGTGTAGTTGACTCAGCATATTTATGCAAGAAGCATTGCAATGTGGAAGACCAAGCCTTAACGAAGGATAATATGATTTCCGATTATAGTTTATTACGTTTTTAAATCGTTAATTATTATTGATTCCAACCTCTGTGGGGTGACATAAGAAGCCGCCACTTAAATAATTTACTGTCAATATTCTTTCTTAGTTGTATCTCCCGCTGCTTTTTTAGGTTTCCGTATTTCAAAATAGAAAAACGGAACCATTATACGATTACTTTGTTTCCGTCTGTCAAGATCCTTTTAGTAGGTCCATCCATCCATCAGCCTGTTTCGTCCACTGCTGGACATATTCCTTTCCAGGATTTCGCCACTCTTGGCGGTCCTCCTGGAAGAAATGCCCATACTCACACACGCTGGGCAGGCGGGTTGGTGAGCGCGGTGCCGAAACCCTCTCACCAGTGACGCCGCTGCCCGTCACTAGTCTGTTTCAAGGCCTGGCAATTAGGGATGGATATACCGCCATCCATCGGTCCCAGGCAATGGTGTGCCGCCTGGTTTTGCCTGAGAGCTGTTCTCTTACTCTCCCCCGAATAACTTCGGGAGGATTTGCGAGTAAGATGGTGGTACCTCCACAGTCGAGCTCGGCATCAGCTCTACCACCTTAAAGTAGGGAAAGTTTAGTAGGTATTTCAAACAAATTGGGTCCGCATGAAAACCAATACTTCCAGTTGACTTAGAAACTTGAAATTCCGATCACAATTAATTCTATAACACACGTCTATGGAAAAATCTGGAAATTTGCGACATTTCATTATTAAAGAAGGAATTCAAGCCCAACTTAATTACTCCCATTGGATACATGGAGTTTGATAAATCGTAAGTGTCTAGTAAATTTGGTCCATCGTAACTGCTCGTAGAATACGTTTATGTTTAAACTCAGGATTATGGATTAGATATTATACACTCGCTCGTGTTCGAATTTATACTGGTTCCTACTGTAAATATTATTCTAAACTTCAATGTTCAGTAGACTAACAAATTATTCGCAGAATAAAGATCATTCGGCAGTGGATTGTAAGTTTCATAAATAAACAGTAATTATTTTTGCTTTCGTTTACGTATAGTTAAAAATAAACTTTTGCAGAAAATAAATCGCGGAACGACGCAAATCTCTGCACGGCACTGAAACGATAAAAATTGTACGAAATACTAGGGGAACTAAAAAAGAAACCGGTGAAGTGCGAGTCGGACTCGCGCACACATTATTTTGTGTTTCGTGCCACCAAACAATATGAGTACGGAACCCAAAGAAACGTATGGTAAGTAACAAAAATGAGATGCCAAAGCAACATCAAGGCGACAAAAAACAAGGCGCTAAAATGGTACCGACACCCCTAGCTGGAGTACGGAACCCAATTTTGGGTCGGTTTTAAATTAATATAAAATGAAATAAAATAGCTATCAAAATTTCCAACTGAGAAAATTTAGATATCGTTAAAATCTATGTAATAAAATATCGTACATTCCTATTTGTCATAATATGAAGAAAAGTGTAGAAGAAGACCTCATTTCAATAATTATTGCTATCGAGCGAAAGTTACGGAATCGCGTTTCTGTACTGAACAAAACTAGAAAAAGGTTCCGAAATTTATGTACTAATTTATCAAATTTATCCAATTAGTGGCTTCATCTGAAAACCAGCTTAAGAACTTTAAAAAGTGCCATTTTATCAAAATTAAAATATATTTTGGTCGCATGAAAAAATACACGCGATTGTCACATTATCCCCCCATCGTGATTAACCACTTAACCAGTGTTTTTAATTCTAATTAATGTTTTTGGTGCGCTGGTCCTTTCTGAACTCTACTAGACACACTGCCGTGTCTATGCACGATAAAACACTAGGTACCATTCAAGTAATTCGATTACGGGTATATTACAAGAAAAAACACGCGTATAGGATTTTTATTACGCCGCCGGTGTGGAATGGCGTCGTTTAATGGCTAGTATGAAGACTGGCGACTTCGTTTGTCGCGCGTTTTATCGCGCACATCGCCAAAAATAGGCGCTATGATTGGTGGTCGATTGGTTGGGGGAGTATTCGGGTACTATATTAAAAATCTGCGTTTTCAGTGTTTTTTGTTTAAATACGGTATACGCCACTAACATAACATATACAGAAAATTCCAAATTCCTAACTAGTTTAGTTTTTGAGATAGACCCCATAACAAAAATGGTCTAACATTTACAACTTTGATGGCCCCATTTCTCTACTTCTGGGGATTAAAAAAAATTGTACACTACTCATACTCAATGAGTTCTAGACAATGATACCTCACATAACATTCTTGGGTAAGAACAAAATATTTTTGCGGCTCCCCTTTCATGTAAGCTGAAATTTTATTTTATTAAATTTTTAAATAAATATTCGTTTTTGGGTCAACACTTTACATAACATATCCAAATGTAGCTCATTGCAAGCTAGAGACCTGTGACATACGGACGGACAGACAGCAGAGAGCGACATTAATAGGGCTCCATGTTGCCCTTCGGGTACGGAACCTTAAAATTGGTTGCACCTTTGTTTGATGGACATTTAGCAGTGTCGGCTTGCACTCCCAATAAAATGACTCTTACTTTGGACCGATGACCCTAAAACAGTCACTAAAATAGCTCTTTCATACGTTTGCTGCACCCGTAGTATTAAGACTGGCGACTTCGTTTGACGAACAGGAATCATGTACAGAACCCAAACATATTTTAATAGATGGGTTTTAACAATAACTACATTTTTGATTTTCGTAATTTTGCTACCTAGGTATTTTAGTTTTAACCATATTATTTAAAAAATGTTTTTTTTCTTTTGCGCCGAATCCGTCCCTCTCGCACTTCGCGTTTTTTCGCTTGGAGTGACAGTGACAAAAATAAAATGTACCTAGTCGGTTCTTAAATACTGTCACTGGCCATTTATTTTAAAAATAGAACACCTAGAAAAAAAAATGAAATGGTGTTTGATTTTAAAATATTTTTTGATTAATAATCTGCCAAATCACAATTACATTCATTCATTTTTTACGATGGAGTGGACTCGCAAAGAGGACCGAGTAGCAGTAATTGCATTGCATCGTTGCGGCCATCCGCCGAAGACGATATTCAACTTGCTTCAAAAATTAAAAATCACGAAGAGGTTCGTGTACCGTACCATCAAGAGGTACAATGAAACCTCTAGTGTCGATGACGAGAAAAGAACTGACAGACCTCGTTCCGTTAGGACTCCAGGGGTCATCAAAGCAATCAAGGCGTGTATTGCAAGAAATCCCGTCCGCAAGTAGAAACTGATGGCTTTGGAGATGTGATTAACTAGAAGTACCGTAAAAAAAGTACTCAATGAAGACCTGGGACTACGAGCTTACCGAAAAAAGAGTGGACATCTTCTGAACGCGCGTCTGATAGCTACGAGAGCCAAAAAACGCAAAGTTTTGCTAAAGCGGTACGCAAGAAACAGACACCGCGATATCCTGTTTACAGACGAGAAAATTTTTAATATCGAAGAGAAGTACAACAAACAAAATGACAGGGTGTACGCTACCAGCTCTGCGGCCGCTGGAAATACCATTCCTAGAGTGCAGCACGGCCATCATCCATCATCAGTCATGATTTGGTTGGGAGTGTCCTACTATGGCCCTACTAAGTGCATTTTTGTGAAAAAGGTGTCAAAACCAGTGAAAAAGTGTACCAAGACACGGTTTTAGATCGCATAGTAAAAGATCTGCCCCAGACACTCTTTGGAGGACGGCCATTTCTGTTTCAACAGGACTCCGCACCTGCTCATAAGGCCAAAACAACCCAGGAGTGGTTCGAGCGCCAGAATATCGAGCTAATAAGGCATCAAGATTGGCCCTCATCTAGCCCTGACCTCAATCCACTGGATTACAAAATTTGGCAGGAATTGGAGGAAAAGGTCTGTTCTAAACCTCACAAAAATTTGAGCAGCTTAAAGTCATCATTGATTAAAGCAGTGGCCGATATCAACATGAATATGGTCCGTGCTGCTATTGATGATTGGCCGCGAAGATTGAAGGCTTGTGTGAAAAATGGTGGCAATCATTTTGAATAAATTTTGAGTTTAATGTAAGCTAATTAAATTACCTTTTTTTAAAAAAAATCTTTTTTTGAATATCATGACTAGTTTTCATTTTATAGCCAATTTTGTTTGTGACAGAATTTAAGCACCGACTAGGTATATAGCTTCTAATATACACAATGCTTATTCCAAAAACAGCCTAAAAATATGCCTTATTTCGTCTGTACTAAAATTGTGTATGAAGTATGAAGTGCAGTATGGCCACAAGTGCGAAGTGCCAGTGAGTGTGACGACGACGAGCGACGACGTAGTCCTTTCACCCGCATTGCATGCACCCTTTGCCCCCGTAGAAGGTCGTGAAACAATAACGATTTTTTATCGATAAATTATGGTACCAATTTTGTATTTCTCTCACGAGACGCGATTCTAATTCTCTATATAGAAATATAGAGCCTTGAACGGCGCGTCGTAAGAAGCTTGTAGAGAGATAACACGTCCAAGGTCATATTGGGGCGATGGAGTCTTATTGCCCCGAGGGAAGGGCGCAGGGTGGCTGCCATTGAGCGCTCGTGACGTCATTCCAACGAGCCGCGTGCGTGACGCCATGCGCCAACCCCCTACGCACTTCGCAGCCCGCAGGGCCAAGGCGAAGGAAACTCGCCAACAAGGCTATTGGTTAGTTTAATCACTGAAAAAGCACACAGAAAAAAGCACTACATAAGAAAACAAACAGAATTGCCACTGACGCAGAACAAACTGGCCATTTTATAACATCATTATTATCTGCGTAAGCGCGAAGTGTTTATGAAATTGTGCTTTATGCTACAATCAATTGCCGTTTGACGTTTTACTTACGCTATGCAAATAAGACTGCGCAGATCATAATTGTACACTCATAAATTTTCCTGGAGTCGACAAGTTCTGATTTAAATTTTGAAAAGCTCGTCGACGCCGGGGAGGAAACTCCATTAATCATTTTGTAGCTGCGCCGAAAGCCGCAACTCTCTGTATGAATGACGTAACAGCACTCCTGACCTTGATCCTCGATCTTTATTGCGAGACGATGGGGAGGGGGCTATGCGGCATTCCGGGAAACTGCCATTAGTCTCTCCGAAATAGAACCCCATCGCAGGAACTTTCCCGACTTCAAGTGGACGTTTCGATTTCATTTAAATACCCAAATAAGTTTGGTACCATGAATCAACTTAGACAGTTGACTCCTCCCTGCCAATTCTACTGAAAGCGTTGGGGGTGCCTCTGCTGGGCGTGTATTTAATAACATAATGTAGTATAGGTATGAAAGGGGGTTGGGGGTAGCGTAGGTGTCGTGTAGGCGGACTCCGGACGAAGGTCTGATAACATATTCTCTTATGTAACACCTTTTAGTTGAAATGTTGTCGTGTGTGTAATTTGTTTTTGTTGGAAAACGACGTATGTAGAGCTGTGCAGGTGAAATGGGTATTGAGAAGACGTGCTTTGAAAGTGCGGGACGAACTTACCTAGAGTTGAGCGCGAGTGAACAAGATAGATGTTGTATTTTGAGACTTATAAAATTCAACATAAGCGACAATCTGACTAAAATGTAATGAAAAGAAAATATAGTACTGAATTTTAAAAAAATTGTCAGAAGGAAGATGGAAAGTTATCATAAAAATATTCGTAACAAGTTTTGTTGCTACAATCCACATTGCAGACATAAAACGTAATAAATAAATAGCATTTTCAGAGGTCCCTTTAGGTTTTTTTATCCATTATGTAAAAATTTCAAATCATTAATTCAAATTTTCAATATAGTCAAAAGATTTCTCATAAGTCGAAAACAATAGTATTTTTAGGGTTCCGTAGTACCTAAAAGTTACAAAAGGAACCTTTATGGTGAGATTCCGTTGTCCGTCCGTCCGTCCATATGTCACAGCCTCATAATCATAACTTTAGCACCTTTAAAGATGAAGACTTTAAATTTTTCACAAAATAGCACTCACTCGCCTACATAATACGGCACAAAAAAAAATTGATTTTATAAAAAAAGATACAAAAGAGAGAAAAATAAAAAATAAATTCTTAAAAATACAATATGGGTATCAAATTGTAGATATTAAAGAGCTTATTGTAAAAATATACACTTTTACTGTATTTAGTGGCACCGATTTTGAGAAATCTTTGAAAAACCACAAAAATGTATGTCCCCTCCCCCCTTATTTCCGAAACTGGTGGACCAAAAAATATGAAAAAAGTCATGGTAATTTAGGATTACCTAAAGATTACAGAAAAAATATAGCGGGTGAGAAATTCACAATAACAAAATGACAAAATTTTTTTTTTTATCCACGAGTTTTATTTCGAGTACGGTATACAAATATTCGAGTCTCTCTTTTGTGGTACAATCAATTCTTTTTTTAGTTATCATAAACAGTTATGGGAAAGATTTTGAATACCTTCCTCCTAACTGTTCGCAAAACAGTCGAATTACGGAACCCTAGGTATGCGAGTCTGACTCGCACCGTTTTTTTTTTTTTTTTTCAGATCAACAGATAATAATTTAGACAATTTTAAATAACAATTTAGATCTGGTTTTCTGATAAAGTGGTACAAAGTTGGATTTCCCAACGCTCACTTCGCCTTAACGGTATTCCACGTTTTCTGTACTGTTTTACTTATTTCATGAACAAAGCAATGACTATAATTCACTAAGAAAGTACAATGCAATGCTCGTACATGCACTCACAACAGGAATTTTCGTAATTTACGAAGAATTGAAGTGAATTTTTACATAGGTAAAAATGGCCATAGCTACGGATGTTAATTTACCTTGTCTTATCTAAAATTTTATGTTCTAAAAGACGCTTACTGTTAATTTTAATTATTGTTTTGCCTTTTCCAAAATTTGTAAAATAAAACCCTTCCTTTATTACCGCTCGTATTTAACCGATTATCAAAGTAAAACATAAAGCTTTGCAGAAAAATTGAATATTTTGTGCATAAAAATGGAACGTTCATCAACGTGTGAACGCTACGCTCTTTTCCGCCATCCTTCTTTTCCCTCTGCTAACAATTTTTGACTTTTTGATACGACGACGTAACATAAACTTTTTCCATCACTTCAATAAAGTATATCAAATCAAATCAAATCGAATTTCTTTATTGAGCACAATTGGTTTACAAAAAAGATAGTTAAGACTCTGAACCCCAAACTAACATAATTATCCTTTGGGGAACAGTATAGCGCTTGGGTCTTCCTCTTCTCCCCTCGACCTTTTATTCTATGATGTCTTTTATGAAACTGTCAAGTTGAATCAAGTGCCTTATCCTGGTCCTGTCTTCTTCTCTCTTATATTTCCAATGTATGCCTAAAAATGATATTTTTTAACATTTATTACATAGCGAATTAAATGAGAGACGGCTTAAATGTCAAGAGTGCCCTAGGCAAGCACTTCATCGGCGCCCCTGTAGCGGCCATATATTAGGCCGTAGTACCTGAAAGGTAAAAGGAACATTTATGGTGAGACTCCGTTGTCCGTCCGTCCGTCCGTCCGTATGTCACAGCCTCATAACTTTGGCACCGTTCAAGGTAAAGATTTGAAATTTGCTACAAAAATAGCATTTACTTGCATACACAATATGGTGTAAAAAAAATTGTTTTTTTTTTAATTGTTACAAATATTTCCAAAGCAAAAGTGAGAAAGATAAAAAATAATGTCCTAAAAATACTATATGGGTATCAAATTGTAGATATTAAAGAGCTGATTATAAAAATATATACTTTTACAATATTTACTGTCACCAATTTCGAGAAATCTTTGAAAAACGATAAAAAATGCATGCCCCCCCCCCCCCTTATTTCTGAAATTGGTGGACCGAAAAAAATGAAAAAAATCCTGATTATAGGCCATAACTGGCCAATTAAAGGAAAACTATAGCGATTAAAAAAAATTGATAACAAATGAGAAATAAAAAAAAAAAATGTAAAATAAATAAAAAAAATATTTTATAAAAATACAATATGGGTATCAAATTGTAGATATTAAAGAGCTGATTATAAAAATATATACTTTTGCTATATTAATATTCGATAAATCTTTGAAAAACCACAAAAATGCATATTTATATCTCCGAAACTGGTGGATCGAAAAAAAAAAAATAAAATCATGGTGATTTGGGATTATATAAAGATTACAGGAAAAATATAACGGTCACGATATTAAAATGACAAAATGTAATTTTTCATCCTCGAGTTTTATTTCGAGTACGGTATAAAAATATTTGTGTCTCTTGTGGTACAATCAATTCTTTTTTAAGTTAACATAAACAGTTATGGGCAAGATTTTAAATACTTTTTACCTGACTGTTCCCAAAACTGTCGACTTACGGAACCCTAGGTATGCGAGTCTGACTCGCACTTGACCGATTTTATAAATTTTAACTAGTACTTGTATAATAATTAGCTGCGCCCCGCGGTTTCACCCGCGTCATGCTCCCTATCCCGTGGTTATTTTATGATAAAATGTGTAAATCTGGGTCACCAGCTGTCTAAAGGGTGTCTCAGCAAGAGGTTTAAATTTTTAACTTAAAAAAATACTGTTTTGTATTTTTATATTTAAAATGTATTCAATGTTTTTTTTCCTTAATATGTACTGAAGTAGTAGGTAATGACATTTACGCATGAAAAAAATATCTGTTAAATTGCTCTGTTCTCAGGAATGCACGAAGCTCTACATCTCTATAGAATTAACAATGTTTTCATATGTTAATTTTATTTTCTTTGTTTAAAAACTTTAGTACGCGCGCCCCCTTCTATCCTCGCGCCCCTAGACACGTGCCTAGTTTGCCTTGGGGATAATCCGCCTCTGTCTTAGCCCCAGGCTAACGCTAAGCACTGTTTATCCTTTTGGAGTTGGGTTATATTGAAACATGTGGGTTGATAGATAAAGATAAATTGTTGTTTTTCTCATATATATTTCTTTCAACTCGAGGCCTGTATAATATTAAATTGAAGCTAAACTGATTAATTGAAATAGGCGTTACCTTGCGGAAGTCCATCACTAAGTAAAGGATATATGAATATAATTTGCAATATTCCGCTAAACAATTCTTGTCGTGCTATTCAAAATGTATAATAAGAAAACTTCTTGCTTGTTATTTAAGATTGCTTTGCTTGTATCGCTTGCTTGTTGCATGTTTTTATGCGGGCGGGCGGGCGGTGCACGAGTCTGCATTTTGAATAGCACGACAAGAATTGTTTAGCGGAATATTGCAAATTATATTCATATATCCTTTACTTGAAGCTAAACTATTTCGGTTGGAATAGATTCTGTTATTGTTTTTGGGCTCTGTTTATTCTGAACTGAGTAAATAGCAGCAGATGTTGATGTAGCTTTATGAAATAATGTATACTCAAACTGCAATATTAGATAGATCTGTCTTTGAAGGCCTACTTCTCCTATACCGGTGGTCCAAAAACTTCAAAAAATATACATAACAGGCATAATATAATTAGAAATAAATTCAAAGTTACATATTTTATTTTCTACCTTCACCTTTGACAAAATCAAATCGAAAGTTTCCTATGATTTACGCAAGAATTTTCTTACTCCTTTCGAATGTTTAAATCGATTTTAATGATTCTTTCTCCATAATAAAGACAATTCATAGATCTAAAAAAAATTATGTCTATATTATTTATCGCGTCCAAGTTAAAAGTATTAGTTTCTCGCTATTTTGCGCTATTCGAAGACGAAGTGATTGTCGTAACAGCTACTTTGAAATACGCGCTGATATGAGCGTTATTTGAATGTAGTTTCCGTCGATATTTGTACTGACACACATAAAGTCGCTAATTTAGTGTATGCATTCATGCACCTAAAATTTGATATTTTTGCTCGGTCAAAGAACTTGCTGGAAGAAAAGTTATTAAATTGGCTTCTAAAATTAAACCTCCTTTGCATCAACCAGACATTGAACTGGCCCTTAAATAGTGCCAAGCATGTATTTTCTTTTTAATCTTGAACGAATAATTTATATCCACAGGTCGGTCGTGCCGATAGCTCTCGCTAATACAGTTTTTGCAAAAGTATTTGGCTAACCTACAAATTTTGTTCGATTTTGCTAAAATGAAATAATTACTTTTCTATACTAATATCACAGCTTAAAAATCCATGCAGTTGTCCAACGAAAGCGCTCAGACAGAGCAATCATGCGGGGCCTGCGGGGCGAAACGCGGGAGGTGAGCTACCGAGCAAACAAGCAGTTCGGAGCCTCGCCCCGCACAACTGTTACGTCCGAACGCAAAAATGTGAATTGTGAAAGGAACCTGTGTAATTAATTACTGTACTTTAATATTATTAAGTATCTAATTATCGTACCTTTTTTTTTATTAAAACTTACTTCAACGTAAGTTATGTGGGCGGGGGGGGGGATAAATCCCACCTATCCACCGCCCTGGATACGTGCTTGGAGGGAGAATTAGACTCTTCACTTGGACGTAGGCTATAGTTTGTTTCCTGGGGACGGGCAATTCCTTAGGGACATAGACATTATCATTCGCGTAGGTGAAACCTCGGGCAAAAGGCTTGTTTTGTATGAAAAAAAAAACCGGTCAAGTGCGAGTAGGACTCGTTCCCTAAAGGTTTCGTTGCAAAGCCGTACCCGTATTGTGTGGTGGTATGGAACCCTTAGTACGCGAGTCTGGGCTCGCTCTTGGCCAAATTAAAACTTCTCATAAAAGTAAATTTTCCCAAACCGGCCAGCCGCCGTGCACCCCTAGATCATGATGCTGCCTCCTTCTTTCTTACTTGGGTAAAAATCTTCCTCCTTATTATAAGTTACGTGTCATGTGTGGAATTGCATACTTACCTGAATTCTCAGTTGCTTCAATCTTCTTTCAATGCAAGTACTCGTAATAAAGACCTATTTGATATGCATTAGAACTGTCGGTGAAGTCATTTTTACCACACTAGTGTTTTATTTATATTTTTCTATTTATAGGCAGAAAGTTGACTAAATGGTAACCTTTCCTTGTTGACCATACATGTTATTATATATGTCGTCAGCAGATCGTAAAATTGGGCATATCATGATCTGCCCGGGCATATCATATTTCTGTTAAAACTAGGGGGTCGCCTCGCTCCGTTATATAAGAATAAGAATAAGAATTTGTTTATTCATGAATGTAGGTGATACAATATATAGGTCTTAGAAATAATTTTAAGTACGCTACAGTCTGCCAGAAGGCGTATGAATATTTACAATAATTACAAGTTGTTACAATGCTACAAAACTAGAAATTTGAAATACCATGCCTTAGCTTAAATTATTGTTATGCAGTATTACACAATATTAAGTCATTTTGTTCAACACATAAATTTGGGTATATTTGATTAAATTAAATTTTCGTTTAAAAAATCGTTTATTTTGTAATAGCATTTGTGAATTAGGAAATGGAACAATTTGTTTTTAAATGCATTCATACTTAATTCTTTCCAACCATTGGGTATTTTATTATATAGTTTAGGGCCCATAACAAATATGCTTTTGTGGAAGAGTTCTGTGTTGTGCTTATCATACCGTAACCTGTCCTTGTTTCTCAGGTTTCTATCTGTTCTTTGAGATACCTTAGTGAATAGGTCAATATTATTTCTTGCAAAAATACACGTCTCAAATATATAAAGGCAAGGCAGTGTTAAAATCTTTAGTGATTTAAAGCTAGGTACACAGGTCTCGTGTGTTTTCATACCACAGATAGCTCTAATGCACCTTTTTTGTGCTTTAAATAGGGTTTCTTTTTCAGTGCAGTCGCCCCAGAAGATGATACCGAAACGTAAAAGTGAGGCAACATACCCATGATAGGCGGCTAATACAGCCTTTCGTTCAACTATTTTTGACAATTTAAATAAGGCATAAGCAAATCTGCTAAGTTTGTTACATAAGTCATCAGCATGCTGTTTCCAAGTTAACTTATTATCTATGTTCAACCCTAAAAATTTTGTATTTTGTACTTCGGCCACTGCTTGTCCGTTATAATTTACATTCAAATTATCAATTCTGCAACTTCTCTGATAAAATTGCATAACTTTTGTCTTGCTTACGTTAACAATCAAATCATTACTATTTAGCCAATTAATTATATTATTCAATGTATTATTAATGTCATACTCGTAATTATTTTTATTATCACATTTTATTATTGCTGTGCTGTCGTCCGCAAATAAGACCATAGGTTGGCATATACTACTGGGCATGTCATTGATATATATTAAGAATAACAAGGGTCCCAGCACGCTTCCCTGTGGAACACCGCTTACTACAGATCTCTCATGAGATGTATAAGTAATTTCTGTTTTTGTGATAGTATCGATCTTGGTAACTTCGGTGAATTGTTTTCTATTTCCCAAATATGATTGCATTAACATAAGAGCATTTCCTCTGATTCCATAGGCAAATAGTTTATCCAGTAAGAGGTCATGGTTAACAAAGTCGAATGCCTTTGTAAGGTCCATAAACAAAGTACAAACAGGCTCGATCGGCCCCCAAAATTTATGATCACAAGCAACCTACCACGCTCAACGCTCCTCCTCGTTCCGCTCGTGGAAGCACCTATTTTTCATTTATGGTGAAAGATTTTCGGTTTCGTTCATTCATTTTTTCATGTTTATAAGGCCAGTAGCCAGGAATCAGCCCTTTTGAGTCAGGCATAATTTATAAAAGTTGTAGTTTTAATGTATTTATAAATTAGAAAATAACATTTCGGTTCACTTAAAAGTTCGTGTAAGCGGGCGGAGTCATTATGATCATCACATTCATGGCTTAGGGGTTTCTTTGTGGTTATAATTTATAATTATCTCTCTGCTTTGTGTTTGCACACAGACAAATTTCGGAACGTATCCGCACCACGCATGTTAGCGCGAGTAAAATATTCATGACATGTTTTAGAAAGTACCGTTTATTTCCCTCAAGTTGGAAAATTGTGTGTAGAGAAAAAGAATGCAAACTTCATTTGGAGTATTTATTGTTCGTTTGTTTCTTTAATTATAGGTAGGTCTTTTATTTACTCACACTATGCATTGAAAAACGTATGATACACGTGGGTAAGTGCAATAACTTACTCGTAATCCTCGTGAGTTACTGTCTCCTTACCGCACTTGTAACATAAACTCCTATTTTGACAGAACCGCAATCTACGTTACTACTTAGCTTAGGTTATAGTGGACCGCCAATACCAACACGAAGTTATTGAAAGGAGGTCCTCTGTAACTCTGTAATCTCAGCAGTATTGATTGCACCGCTGCAGTTATTGACAAACGTCAAGTATTATGAATGACAGTACTAAAACAACGTATCTATAGCTCGTTGACTAAAACTAAAGAAAAACCCAGTGCCAGTTCTACAATTAAAAAATACCCAAGTAGCCGAGCATATAAATAAAAGTACGTACAGATATTCTCTCACGAAGTCTGTTTGGTTATGTTAGTGTAGTAGTGACATGTACAGATAAGCGCGTTTTGTGTATTGGACGCGTTTTATGATTTAATTACAAATGTGTAGTTTTCAGATTTTTCCATGTACTTCTGGTATAAGACGGTATTACTTGCCAAATTTCATAGTTCTAGGTCAACGGAAAATAACCTATAAGTTTTGATTCTCCTGAGAGTGCCGAAATATACGTTTTTTGCGGCATAAACGGCCGTATCTTTTTTTTACGTTCACTCAGAAGTTTGAGTCTGAGTACAAGGTTTTAATTTCAACTCGATACCTTCACGCCTTCCCGAGATAAAGGGTCTTGACAGACAGACGGACGGAGAACAAAGTGATCCATTTTTTCCTCATACCCAAACGACTTTGTGAGATAAAATATCTGTAACTCGCATAAAAAAGTTCATGTATCACGAAAAAAAAAAGATTCATGGGGTGAATGAACAGATATTTCTGATCTCAATAAACCCTCAACATTCCTTACTTTTATTTATATGCCGGTTTTAAACATTGAATAAAATTTCGTGTTCACACTTAGGAAGTGAGATGCTCTATTAGCTTTTCCCATCAGACGTCAAGCAGGCTTGTACACAGGATAAACAAAATATTATTCTATTTAGTCCGTCATTTAGATTATCAAAAAATATTGCATACCTATTTTTTCTTTTGTCAATCAAACAAAAAATTACAGAGATAAGCGCGACAAAGTTTGGGAGTGGAGGAAAATGACGTCACTTCTAAGTAAAATTGTACCTAGATGTGACGTCACGCAAAACTTCAGCGGGCTATATCTTCATCATTGTTTGTTTAATTGAAAAAAGAAAAAATACGTGTTCAATATTTTCTGATAATCTAACTGACGGACTAATACATTTTTTTTAGTCATCATGCATATTGTATAGAACTTGTCGTCATTGGTTATATGGTAAATTGGTAACCCCTGTAAAGCTAAGAATGGGCCGTTTGTAGTATGGGCACTTTAATTAGCGCTGGGGGGGCTTTGGCTCGTCGCCAAAAGCGGTTCCAGGAATTCTCCCACCAGCTGATCTTTATTCAGAACCGAGGCTGTACGTTAGAATTGTTTGCGTTCATTTGGAAAGTTAATTTTATACACAGTATCGTATACTTGTCGTCTGGAATTATTCACTGACATTGTTTGTTACGAACATCTTGGCCACTGAAAATTTCTAAGCCCATCTAATTTTCATTCATATTTGCATGTTAGAACAATGCACTTTTAATAGATCACGTGGTGACTTGAAATAATCATAAAATATTAAATTTCATATTTCCATTGTTGTACCTACCATTTAGCTATCTCTCTTGACATTTTCATTGCCCGGTGGCATGTTTTTCTCACATTCAAAGTTGTTGCTAAAGTTTCCTAAACATGCTAGCAGAATGAGGAGTTGAGGCTTATGATGTCATATTGATAAGGCACCTGACTAACTACACGCTGGCACGCGATTACCCAAGTATTTTATTTTTATTTATTTGATAATGTGAAAGTTTGGGCACAAAGAGGATGAATGAAAGAAAGTTATGCTGCACACGTGGAAGGTAAAGCTCGACCGAGCTGCCGACCAAATAGGAGACATACTGAAGGAGAGCAAGGTAAAAAAACCGGACAAGTGCGAGTCGGACTCGCCCACTGAGGGTTCCGTACAAATTATTAAAAGTAAAAAAAAACTACAATAAGATTTGGTAACCCGTACAATTATGACCGCGCATACCGTTGCATAACCTCGGTGATTTTTTATGATTTAATAACAAATGTATAGATTTGAGATTTTTTACTATACTTGTAGTATAAGACGGTATTACTTGCCAAATTTCATAGTTCTAGTCAACGGGAAATACCCTATGAATTTTGATTCCCTTGAGAGTGTCGAAATACACATTTTTTGCGGCATAAACGGCCGTATCTTTTTTTCACGTTTACTTAGAAGTTTGATTTTTTCACAGCTTCAAAGGACCGTAAATTTGAGTATATGGTTTTAATTTCAACTCAATACCTTTACGCGTTCCCGAGATAAAGGGTCTTGACAGACAGACGGACAAGAAAGTTTTTTTTTCCTTTTGAGGTACGGAACCCTAAAAAGTACCCGGAATAGAAGAACTTGTATAACAAGATCAATGGATGTAAAAGGAGCAAAAGATGTGTGCCAGGATCGTAGGAGATGGAAATCTGTAGTCTCTGCCTACCCTTCTGGGAGACAGACGTGAGTATATGTATGTATGTATGTGAAAGTGTATTGTTACTATGCAATTTACTAATAGAATAGCAGCAAGATAATCCTGAATTCTTATAATCAAATCAAATCAAAATATTTATTTTGTAAAATAGATACATAAAGTATACTTTCTCCAAGTCAAAGTTAATCTTAACAATATATATCTTAAGAATATAATATATATATATATAATAACACTGGAAATACATAGAGAAATCTAGGAAAAAAAACATTATATATACATAATGCAATGAACAAATAAGTTGATAAATAAATACGGGAACAACATACAAAAAATATTTAGGTTGGGCTACTAAAATGTAATAAAGTTATACACCTGCATAAAATAATAGAGTCCTTTGTGTTAACTGTCTCTACGTTTTATGTAGACTGTGTGTCCGAATATTTGTATAGCTTGTGGCCAATGATTTACAATGGAAATTTTCGTAATGCTCTTAATCCGTATGTTTTTATGGCGCTATCATAATACTGTTATCGCGTACGAGTAGAAACTGTTGACACAGCTAACAATGAGTCCATGATTTATTCACAAACTGTACCCACCCATCATAATTTATATAACTCAGTACTTTACACTGATACCTTTCCTAAGAAACCTTAGATGTATTTTTAATACGAATTGCAGTCGTCCGAACTTCTTGTAATTACAATACTATGTGAAATTAAATCAACCGACCGAATTCATATTAGAGACTCGGTTAGTCATCAGGAACAAGGTTTAATGACCATTAAGATGATATTCGAAAAAAAATTTTTTGCCCCTTTTGCCTGCACTAGGATTTGTACTTAAACTAGTCCGACAAGTAAGGGAGCAAAAATATTTATTTTTCGAAATTGGCCAAAAGGATAACTGAACCTACTTCTTGATCACTAACCGAGGCTCCAGTATGAATTTGGTCGGTTGATCTAATTTCACCCTGTATGTTTGTTTAATCATAAGTCATGAATCATTTAATCTATACTTACTAGTCGTTGCCTAATTACATCATATGTAAATATTTATTTACCGTTCAATACTTTCTTCCAACTGCCCTAGAAAATTGTAAACATTGCACATCGACTGTCTTGATATATTTTGATGGATGTATTTGCTGACGTCACAGTTAATCGATTTCAATCAAAAATAATGAAATCATTTTAATGTATTTGTAATGTTCCATTGCTTTTATTTACATAACAATACAAAGAGACAATGTACAGGGTGATATTGTTGTTTCAAAAAGAGAAACAATTTTCAACGAGACATTTGTTATACTATGGCATTTTCGTTTTCTCCTTATAAATTGTTGATGTCGTAAGAGTAAGAAAATTAGATATTTAATAAATTAACTTTAATTGCAACTTTAAACTTATACGTTTTAACATACATATTTAATCTTAATGTAACGCCGAGTGAAGCCAAATGTTGCATTATATATTTTCATATTATATATTTGCATGGGGCACTTTAGAGCGTATATCAGGGTTTGCAGACTAAGAAAATTTAATACATAGATACTTTATTAATGAACTTTTACCTTAACGTACTTGCGCTCTTTTATTGTAACGCTGAGTCACATTATTGTATAGTTTAGCGCGTACATAGGGGCTTAAAGAATAAGAAAATAAATACATACTACATACTTAATCAATGAACTTAAATTGCAACGAATTTGCACATTTGTACATAACAGATATCTTATAGTATTATTCTAATACACATTAGATCAGTGTTATACATACATTTAATTTTAGTGTAACGTAAAGTCATGCCGCGCGTCAAACTACGTAGTTTCACGAACCAATTGCTTGTAGCAAATCCACACAAAATAAGGTCGCGTAAACCGGGAATGCCTCACTTCAAACATCCGTACTGAAATGTGGAATTGGGCTTTACCATCTTTAGGAGTTGCCTTGGTTACTAAAACAGTGTCTTTCAAATTTTGTACAGGATCCCTCCAATGTTTTCAACTTCGTTATCAGTTCGACCCTGTACATATATGTACACACAATATTATCTTATCGGTTAAGCAGCGCTTACCTGAAGTTGTGCGATCATTGACTAATTACACCGTTTTGTCCATAGGTTCAGACCAGTCGTATTTGCAGCTGCACCGGTTGAGAAACTGCGTCCCGACGGCTACTCTACACGCCCGTTATCTCGACGAGGTAATATACATTTCATGAAATTGTTAAAATATGTGTATCAGCCTTATTTGTATGATATGATCTCGATTTAAGCAAAAACAACTTCAAGGGATTTCTATTGTTTTGTGGTGTAATTGGGAGTAAGATGGATATCTTATTTGGAAATTTAAAATAAATGACACCACCTTGCATATAGTTCCGTAATTTACCATTAGATGGCGCTGTGTACATCACGATATGTTTCTAAGGTGTATCTTTTTGTGTTTATACTATTAGAGGGTGATGCACACTAGGTCATCTTAATAGTCGACCACCAGCGCAAAAAAAGTTTTGGGTATATGTAAATGACACAAATAAATTAAACCCTGTCCCTCAATTCTGGCAAGTGCAAAAAAATTTGCTATGACAAATATCGGGTGACTTTTTAAGGGATTTTCTACGGAGACGATTGATTTTACTACTTTCGCAATTTTTGCCAGTATCGCCCGCCATGTCTTGAAATTATGATTCTCTTAATTTATTGTCTGAACACAGTAATGCAGCATAATAAAAATATCGAGACTGTAATTAATAATATTATCATGCGCAATGTCATTGTTTGCTCTTTATTATTTTGTAATAAAGCGCCCGCTACTCGGTCTTGTCTGATATCAATATATAACACTCATCATCAGATGTTTCCGCCTTGAGTCACTTACAATTATTATTCATTGCCCTAATCTTAATATCAATCTATGATATCATATCATATCATTTATTAAAATACCAACTATGGATCACACTTTTGTTAGTAAACTTAAAAAACTAGTCTTATGTTTATGATTGCGATATAGGCGTATTCTCATAAATGCTCCTTTATTAACATAATGTAAGTGGACATATGCTACCATTAACACCATCAGCATACACTACACACTAAACACATATAAAGCCCAACCCAATAGCCCATGTATCACCAGCAACTACGTCTACATTCTACGATGCAGGCACTGCCCTGCATTCTATCTGGGTAAGGCGAAAAACTCGTTACACATTAGAATCAACTGACACACACGTATTGCTAACAACACATTACCCATTCCCACAAATACTCGTCTCCACAAATCAATATTTAATCAGTGTTTTACAATCCGCTAAAATCAACATCATACACGATAACGTAACGAACAGTAATAAAACAGGTTAACGGCTTTCATTACCTGAGTGCACTATCACAGAAAACTCAAAAAATACAACAGATATCAAGACTAGAATCGCAATCGCGAAGCAGTTTGTCCAAAATAAAAAAACACATTTTCACTTCAAAAATTTCTACAGATATAAAGAAAAGGTTTATAAAAGCATATGTACTACGGAGCACAGCGTTGTATGGGTGCCAAACGTGGACCATGACAAAAAGAGATAACGAAAGGATTACAGTATTTTGAAATGTGGTGCTGGAGGCGAATGGACAGAATTAGTTGGACAGAGAAAATAACAAATGGGGAAGTTTTGAAACGATTTAAAGATAAAAGAAACATTACTAATGTCCTTGCAAGCAAAAGAGAGAAAATGTTTAGGCACCTTCTCAGGCATGATCCTCTAACAAAAGACATAGTTGAAGGGAAAATATAGAGGAAAAGAGGAAGAGGCAGACCAAAGATCAAGTTCAATAACCATCTTAAGACAAAGCGCAAAGGCAGGAGTCGCACGTTACCTATAACTTAAAGATTTGACCCAGATAAACAACACGATGGAAGATGCTACACGACAAGAGCTGGTCTCTTAAATAGTTGATGAATTATAATCCGCATTTTAAAATTATTTATACCTGTTCTAACTGGTATAATTATTTATACCTTTTTCGTCGTGTCTTTTTTTTTAAATATTGTAATCGTTTAGTTAAGAGATGGAAATGTACAGAAAAAGAGAATTTGAGATAATCAGGTCAAAAGTTAAATACAATAATATTCACAACAGAACGAAATTAATAGATTATCTTTTTATCCTGCTGTTCTATCTCTCCTGTCATATTTTATAGTCAGAATAAATCTAAAATTTCAAAAACAGTATAAGCATTTTCGTATTGCAAGAGCCTTTAGTCTACGACATTAATAGTATTATTCTAATCTATAAGTACATATAAATATTTAAGATGTACGATGAATTAACACTATGCATTTTTATCTTCTAAATATTCGCTAATATTGTAAGACGTTTTTTAACATGTTTTTAAAATTTATTTTCTGATAGATCAAGTATTTCCTTTTGTATTTTATTATAATATAAAAACGAATACTGTCACCAACAAAGGAAGTACTTGTTTTGTGGAGTCTCAATTCTGGAGCATCAAGTTTTTTTATTTCTGATACCTATAGTATGGCTTGCACCGACCCGTGGAAGCACATTGGTGTTTTTTATAGCATACAAAATGTTTTTTAAATATATAAATTGGCTAGTTACGGTTAGGATTCCTATATCCTTCAAATTTTCTCTTGCTCACGACATTTTAGGTTATAAATAAACCTAAATAAATTGAAGTTATGAATAGCACTAATAGCAGAATTACCTCCTTCCCATAATTTTACTTTTTGTCAAATAAACGGACACGAACGGCATTCATTGCGTGGCGTCATCCATTTCATGGCTGCACAACTGCACAAGATTACAAACTAAACAACTTAAAGGTCTGCATCGATGCGGTGCGGTGGGATGGCGCTACGTGTCTCACATACGTCTGAGCGTGTAAATGTTTTAGATGTAATTTTTTTCTTCTCTATTATCATTTTTTTCACTTTATTGCCTATGGGTGCCTTGCCCAAAGAACCCGGACTATATCTCACGTCTATTAAGTTTCATGTTTCTAAGTATCATAGGTATATATTCTTAAAATAATAATTTTATTAAATTGTTATTTGTACACTATTTATTTATTTTATAGTAATTAATCTAGCCCAAAATTTTTTAATCAAGTTCAACATTTTATTTTCGCCACTGTTTTCAATGATACGTCATACAATTTAAAGGATTTAATTACCAAACGATTGACGTCGGGGATTTTACCATTTGTTCAAACATTTTGGTAAGTACAATAACCGAAGATGTGTCGATCGATACACACACATATATATAGATGATTCACTTATACTTATGTATTAAGGTGGTAAAACCGAATCCCGGTGCAAAATACACATTATAATATTGTTTTCCTTACTTTTTAATAAAAAGTATGCAAAAATTGCGTTCTAAAGCAATTAGCGGATATTGATTAGTAATAATTAGGGTTTTACATTAAATTTCTATCATTTTATGATTTATATTTTGATTGCATTAGATTAACAATCTTTGCGTATTTATCGTTGTAATCGAAATTATAATTATAATAATAGATTTAAAACGCAATTGTTGCATACTTTTTATTAAAAAGTAAGGAAAACAATATTATGATGTGCATTTGGACCGGGATTCGGTTTTACCACCTTAATTGTACGTGCTTCATTCCATCGTCACCAAAATACCGATTGCCAGAATTCAATGAACGCTACCATAAATCTGATGTTTTTGTTTTTGCCAGCCTCTGATCGGGGTCAGCATAAAGGAAGTTGTTTAAAATTTCTCGTATACTTGTGTGGTACAATAACACTCGGTATTTTATATTTTTAGGTTTTGATGTACCGGCGCAGCTGCGTTTGCTTGTCATGTGGCTTTGTAAATCTGCTTCCAACTGGATCTTTGTAATTTTATCATCAGAACAACACAATACTGAACTTTGACTGGTTTTATCTTTGTCTATAAGCTATTATTGAACTTAGACTTTTCTTCTGAACATTTATTGATTCGGACAGAGTAGGTATATTCAATAAAACAAAAGACCTAGTTACAAGTGTTGTGAATTGTGATGAATACTGATGAATAGCAACTAGCTACCTTTGTTGCGTTACGTGCTACCCGTGGTGGCTGAAGCAAACAATGACTTTTGTGTGCATTTATGACTGTGCGGTGGGTTATTTCTACGTCTCACTCATATAGGTTGATATTCGTAACTGGTGCGTTTTCTTCATGTGCAGTCGCGTCGCGTCCAACGCAAGCACAATAAAGGTCAGGAAGAGTTCATTCACTCGAGAGTGGTGGAACAGGTATCAGGTCTGAGGATAGCCCTTTTGAAATCTGGACTCCTGTCGCACAAGAGGTTCGCCTCCCTCACCGTGGGATCCATTTATGTGCCAGTGTGTGTTAGCTATGTTCACGGACACGCCAGGGTGAGCACACAGCGGCCCGGCCCGGCCGCGCAACATTGATTTGCTCGCGGTCTGTGCGGCCGCCTCAGTCACTAGTGCGCAACGCCAAGAGAAGCAAGTGTTCAGTGTCGTACAGATAATTTTACTTTTGAGTTAGTTTTTTTTGTGCTGTTCTGTGCTTTGACAAAGAAAACCTGTTTGAAACTGCCAGTGCATCATTCTCTTGAGACTTCTTTAATAAAGCGCTGTTATTTATAGTGATTTCTGTTGCTTGGCGCTCTACCTAGATTGGTTCCTGTGTTGAGTAACATTCTGTGTCAGTGTGGTGTTCATATTTGTTAAAGAATCAGAAGATTTCATTGTGAACGTGTTCCAATTAAGGATTTCATCACGAGCGGGCTAAAGGAAATTTATAGTCAAGTGAGTTGTAAATGGGAAAAACTTTTTCATCACTAAAATGGCAAGATTCTTATGATACGGTAAATAAATTTTATATGATTCCGTTTGATACGTTCGAGTTTTGACAGTAACTTGCCATACAAATAGATTCACATTGACTTGCTAATTCTGCACCAAATTCTCACTCAACTTATTCTTTTATCGTTGCACGCATCATCTCTTGCACGTTTCCGTATCTCTTTTACCGTTATTTCCTTGAGTTGCACGTTTCTCTCCTCATTGACACAGGTGTCTTCTAATATTTAGTTTTCATGTTGTTATGTTCATTCTTTAACTGAACCCTTAGTTTATGTACTAACTAATAAATAACTAATGTCTCTTGTTTCATAATCTGTAGGTATATATAAACCTAAACCGCTGAAGAAAGTAACATGCAATTTGTATCATAATGTTCCATAAGTAGTGCGGGGGTGCACTAGGAGTGTTTTTGGAAATTCACCATATAAGGCGGTGAAACGTGGTGTAAACTTTTGTATTGAAAATGCGTCCCCAACCCAACGGATGCAACGGGCTGTTTATATCCCAAATCTGATCGCAGACGTCCTGTAGTCATTCACAATCACCAGGAAAAATTATCTAGAACAGCTTTATCTTAAACGGCGGTGTTACCATCGCTGACGCATAATTCAACTGTATTTGTAGAGATATTCCATGCATCGTACAATTGCTGTTTGCGTTTTTTTCATCTGCTATTTCTGACGTTTCTTTTTATTTTATCAGCTGACAGTTTATATAATTTCAGGAATATATAATAAAGAACTCCATTTAGAAATATTTCATGAACGGATCAAGAATTAAAATTAACATCTATTAATTTAATTTGTGTGGTATCTCTTATCGGTTGATTGTGTTCTGAGATTTTATGGTATTAAAAACGTTTAATTTATTATGAATGGATGTGTTTGTTCATTTGCTGATTTGCTATGTATCATGCGTGTTTCTTGTTATACTTTGAACTTTATAGGGGGCGAGTTCAATTATATCTTTAACATGATTGTGTGTAAAATTATGCTAGTAATAATCCATGGGCAATAAAATAGTGCCGTACAGTTTATGCAATGTTTGATTAGTAGGTACTATTTGCACAAGGACGCACCTGTCGCTGAACTATTGGATAAAACCCCCTCTCTCGTCTCTTTCTTGATTTTATTACTTCAAGCTTTATCATAAGAAAAGATCTCTGAAGCCTAAAAAAGGATGAAGTTAAAAAAGGTATTGACATACATACAGTCAACAGTTTCCTGTTTAGACTCTAATACTCTGTATGTTGGTGAACTTAATGAATATTCAATTGTAATTTTGCCTTTCCTGCCATGGAAATGAATGGGTCATACATACTTAATTTACCCTGATGTCGTATCCGCCTATTGCAAAGCAATGCGCCTAATAGAATACCTCCATTCATTTTGATATAAGGTCGTGGTAGAACGGTGCTGCTGTACATTTATTGGCTGTACAAGAACGCATGCGCAGTGAAAGTGCTGTTTAGGCTCGCATTGGACCTGCTGCGCCGAGGCAATTCCGTGCCTGTTCGTATGTCGTAAGTCTCTAGAAAGCTCGTCATGGAATTTTCCGTTCCGAGACTGCCCGCCTGTCTTTCAAACGTTTTGTTCGTTCCGCTTTGTGTTAGTACGTGTCCTGATTAAAAAGTATATGTTATTAATCAGTAAGATTAATCCGAGCCACGATCTAGACTGTGATCTATGGTTTTACTATTCAATTAAAATTATTTATTTCGCAACAAAAATATACAACCCTTAAAACAACAGGCCAATTGGTCTAAAGATAATGAGATTTAAAATGGTAAAACCGATAATGCAGTTCCAATTATTTATATCGCAACAATCCTGTTTTATAAAACATGGAAATTATAGCTGGTAGTGGCAGATCACATCTGACTGCCGGTTCCGATTCCAAAAGTGTGCTCTAAGAGGGTGATCCTGTCCTGTGAGAATATCGTCACGGAATTCACTCGTTTCAAATTGTCTCTCTAATTTAAATAATTGTCCTAAAATCTTCTGCTAATGTTATACCTTATGCCTGTATTGAACATTGTTGGCAAATACAATGTGAACAAATGACATCATTAGCAAAAATGCGATTGAATTTTAAACGATTTTGGTAGTTGGTTGTATGGATAATCGCGACGTATCACCGAAGCCTTAACACATGATCGGTTAGGTCTGCTATATCACATCCGCGCAAATCACGGTATATTTTAGTATGGTAGAAAATAATACTATTAACCGGTGATTTCATTATAAATTCTCGCATTAGCAAAACTGAATGCCAATAAGCGAATAAAATCTCTCTAAGCACTTTGTTAAATAACGACATACCATCTGTCCAGAATTATGTAATATTCTCTTCCGCCAATATTGTTTGAATTCTTTCATTTGTAACGACGCCTACGACACATGTTGTTGTTGGGTCAAGCTCAAGGCTAAGTGTGAAGTACTCGCCTTCCTGATTACTAATTATTATGTCCAAACTAGTTCCGCTTGTTAATCAATATATTCAATATTAATCGAATAGGGTTTCTCCGAATTTTCTACTAACGTTACCTGTTTTTGTTTCGGCTTCATAAGAAAAATATGAATTCTCAGATTTCAACGTGTTCTTGAGATGTTCTAAAGTAAAGGCTTCACGATTAAATGCTTCAATGAGATTGGTGACTCAGAGGAATTGCTTGGCACTTGTACTTTCATTCAACGAGAAACCACAAACAACCCCGTGTAGAGTTATTAAATCAATCCTGTTCATGTTCGGTATATATCATGTGACTTTATTATTTCTTAGCTATGATAAAAATGTCTCTGTCGATACAGAATCTGTTACTGTTGCTATACGAAATTACATGAACACTTTGTAAATAAATGTGTGCTGTCCGCTTTGAATGTTAATTTATAGATGTTTCGCGTTCAGTATATTTTTATCAATTGTTATTTAAATAGACGGACTTTTTACTCCTCAGTGTGAAATGAGTCACGAAAGTTCACACACAATACTGTTGTCGATAGTTTTATGTTTGCCAGCTATGAGTTTTAGGCAGAGATTCAGAGTGCATTTTGAGTCCGAACTCAATCTTACAAACGTCACTCTATTATGACATCATGTCGCTTTTTGACGTTTGTAAGATTGAGTTCGGACTCAAAATGCACTCTGAATCTCAACCTTAGACTACTGGAATGGATCATCGCGTGCCTCTTACATTCATGTAGTGATGTGGTCGGTCTCGCAAGACGTCAGAAAAGTTATCTAGTGTGCCACGCTAGGCCGCTGGAGTGTGCATCTGACCTAGTGACCCAAATATGACCCACATACTGAAGTTTGCACCCCCTAGCTGCTTCTAGGCAAACAGAAATTCTCGCGATATCTTTGTTTTTTTTTGTGATTACGAAAATGACTCGTGAACTCTGCTGCTGATAACTGCTGAATCATTAACGCGTGTACCCTTGGCCGAGATCTTGAAAAATATCCATCTCAGTGTGTTAAATGTGACGAAATAACATAAAGACAAGAAAAAGGATTAGTGAAATGAGAAAACCTTTATAAAGGTTGAGGAAACCAAAGTAAAAGGCAAATAAACGTTGTCGGCATGCAAGGAGAGAACGCTTAAATTCTCTTAAATGACCTCCTGAATGTCATGTCATGTTTCCCGGGACCAAAGGCCGACTGTCTGGCGCTTCGTCCGTTATCATATCATAGTAAAAACTTACTTGTTATTTCATAATTTAATTGATATAGAAGAAAATTCTAAACATTTGGTTGCGGTTACATTTAGTAATAAATATGATGTCAGTAGCCTTGCTTTTATCGTTAACTGAGATAAGTAACCTTATTTTAAGCTTACATAATTCAGATGATGTAAGTTAAGCTTCTAGGTATAGAAATACGCTGGAGACATTAGAAACCTCAGGTCACAAATCTTAAATCGTGTATGTATAATTAAGGCAGATGTTTATGGTAATACAATTTTTTTATGTGTGAACATAAATCCATCCAATGTTTTGTAAAGATTTTATATTACGTCCTCGTTGTTATGTTTCATTTGTTTGTAAACTTTTCTGTTTGTATTTTTTGTTTTAAAATTTATGGAGTTTAACGTGGGTTTTAAAAATAGCTTTATATATGTCAAGTTGTGGAACCTGTTGTCTTATCGTTGTGTTTAAGAGTATAGCTAGTGAGTCCAAGTGTACGATAAGGGTCAATTTGCGCGAATGATGATTATTCAATTTTTAACTACCATCGACTTTTTCGAGAATCTGGAGGGTCATGCACTCAAGGAAAATGATTACATTAATTGTTAACATTGACAGAGTCCCCCTATTTCCTGACAACATGCTTCCTCTTCCTTATTTCTTCGAGGTAAATGTCTAACTTGCTTTGTTATATACAATTTTTTGTTGCTGCTGAATCGTTGATGATACACGCTTACGAGTTGCTGTATATGTCCATTTTTGTTGCTTGCGTAACCATCAATAATGCATTCGTTCCATTTGCCTCTGGCTGTGGCTGTTGATAAAACGTGATGTCACACAATACTACCTTCTTTTAACCGGTTTTGCCCTGTTCTCAACATAGTTGACCTTAGTATCAACTCTAAAAATGATAACAAGTTAACGCTATTTGCTTGGCCTCTCTATTTTTCTATTTCTTATCGGATTTGGTTTTGGGTGAACGAATTAATGTCGCGTCGTGGAACAAACTATAACAGCTTTGTTCAGTCTTAAATATTACCTCTACACTTAAAACTGCTGTCTGAATCAGTAAGATTGCCAGAACCGATATGGGTTACCGTCACAATTTGCCGGCGTCTATTTGTGTAGTTCTATCCAGCGCAGTGGTTAACCAACCGTAATGCGGCTGAGCATTTGGTACACGAAATATCAAAATCAAATCCGAACTTGATGAGCTCTATTCGCAGTACCTCGCTATAGTTTGTAATGTGGATCATGGCAGTTGGATTTAGATTTGGCATTGAGTTATTACATTTTAGTGACTGATTTGATTTAGGGCTGGGCCAGCGCGTCATTCAATCCCAGCGGATATTTGTGTGTTCGCGTCTAATTTGGTGACGATGCTGTGTTCCGCCGCGCAACGTGGTTGTTGGATTTCGACGCCATTAGGCTTGCGTCACTCAAGAGGCTCGACGCCGATGAAAAACAGAGAAATTTACTCACGTGCATTGTTGGCAATGAACACTAGAACAACATGTTATGGAACGGACATAGTGGGCGCCGCACCGTGATATTTATTTGTATTGTTTTGTCTAGTACTACATAGGTCCTGTTGATCGTCCGAAATACTACAGATCGATTCCCATCCCAGTATTATCGAGTTTAATTTTAAGTCTTCGTCATCTTCATGTTTTGATTGAAATTTTAATAGCCCGTCGTCGTCCACAAATATACTAATAACTAAGAGTAGCAATGTATTGTTAGTAAAGATATATATAGTAAAATTATAAATATAAATAATAAAATTTTCTCAAGATCTATTTCGGACCCTAACTGGGCCCGGCATCAGTTGAGTATATAAAAATATTGACATTGATACATACAATATTTTTACATTTGGCACAGACAAATGCGGAACATGTGCAGCTTTTACAGATATACAGTGTGATTGGTAATTATACGCCATCCTTTGAAGGGGTTGTAGAAGAGAACATGCTCCTACTCTTTTGGCCATATTTTTATCATTCCTCTGTCAATTTAAGATTTTTCTACCTCATTCGAAAAATGCAGATGTTTTCAAGCTAAAACGCACAGAAAATTTCATAGAGACTTTTTGTTTTAACCTAGCTTTTTGTGTAAATCTTTTGCGATTTTCAAGAGTTTTCAATTATTTTCGAGCACAGTGTCAAGGTTTACAATAATGTGCATTTTAGGGTTATTGTTTATTGCCTGGGATGTTATCAAAACGAAACAAATTGAAAATATCTCAGAAATGGTTCACTTTTGCATAAGGCATTATATAGTCGAATCGACTGCAATTGTTCTCTTCTACAACTCCTTCAAAGGATTGCATCTAATTACCAATCAGCCTGTATATTTTTCAAGTATATTGTTAGCCAATCCAATCCATCAGCCCGTTTCGTCCACTGTTGGAAATAGACCTTTCTAAGTTTTCGCCTCTATTGGCGGTCCTCCTGGAAGAAATGCCCATACACGCTGGGCAGGCGGGTTGGTGAGCGCGGTGCCGAAACCCTCGCACCAGTGACGCCGCTGCCCGTCACCAGTTTATTTTTTTAAAAGCCCCGCCAATTTAGGGTGGATATACCGCCATCAATCGGTCCCAGGCAATGGTGGGCCACCTGGTTGTGTCTGTTTGAGAACTGGTCCTCTTACTCTCCCCCAAGTAACTTCGGGGGGATTCTTGAGTAAGATGGTATTATTAGCGTTTGTAGGTTATTTTAATGAAACATTTAAATCTTAATTTCATATCACAAAATTGGAAAATAGTCTGTTCCGACTCTTTTGGAGGGATTTTACAGGTCAAATAATCCTCTGGGGTATTAAATTCTGGGTCGTTGTTGCCCTTGCTTGGTATACGTGACAGCCTCAAGCAAAAAGTAAAGTGGTCTGATCGGTTTTACCGACCGAGCCAGTCAGGGGGCTGACCACGGTCTCATACGAGCGATCCACAATCACAAGGTCCGGTTCCATGACCTGACATCACTTTGTAACTAGTTTGATCTCGATTTTGTAGCCCAGTCTCCTTACTGAATGTATTGTGTCTGGCTAGGAGACCTTGACTCTCAAATCTTTGAAATTGCAGGGAATCTTGTCCTGCCTAGACTTTACAGGCGTTTATTAAACTGTATTGTTTTCTTTAAAGTCGCTTGGTTTAGTTGCAACTGCATGATACTCTTGCATCAGTAAAGTATTTTCAGGCTAAGGTGAAGGTTCCGCTGTTTATTGCAGGCATAGTCAACCTTTACACAAGTACAACAATTCTTTATTGTATTTATTTGTTCGTTAGCTTTGTGGTCAGACGTAAATTAGAGGTTAGCGCTTTGAGCAGCTCCTTCCACTTCGATGTTGTTAGAGTAATTTGCAGCAGCAGTGTTCTGTTTCAAAGATGTGGCATATAATTGGAATCCGTGTGTAAACTACCTATTGTTTGAGTTTGTTGTGAGTTTACGTAGTGTTTGCTCGTTCTATTTCTGATTTGTGGAACTTTGCTCGGTCTATATTTCTTGTTCTAAATTTACTTCCAAAGGGTATCAGTATGTTGGTCGTCATAGTGTCGTGATTGTTAGTATTTGTATTCTGATTACCTTATGTAGAAATTATTCATTGTAGTTTCTTGGTGAGTTGTATGTTTTCCGGATTATATTGATTTGTTTTTCTTTATTTGGTAAACCTACTTTATGAAATGATCAGTTCTTCATTGATGTATATACAATATTTATTACTCTAAAAACAAACAAAAATATATATACTACCATCACAAACGAGGTCAAGTGCCTTTGTACCTTAAGAAAAAGGCTATTTTTATAAATCCGGATCTTGCCAGAAACACTCAAGCGGAAATAAAAATAACAAAGTTAGGCAAGAGTTGTTTATTTTTATAAGGTTTCTGCTCCTTGAAGTCCTTAGTGTTTTGACCTTTTTAGCTTTTTAGGAGACTTAATAAAATGAAGCAACACTACAAAATAAACAACTTAATAAATGTTTCCTTTTAAAAATAAAATGAAACAACACTACAAAATAAACAACTTAATAGATGTTTCCTTTTAAGTTGATTTCGGTTTTTTTTTGAGTCAAATGCGCTCTTACCTAATTTTGTTAAATCAAGGATGAATTCTTCTAATCAAGGTTTGTTGTCCACTAGCCCATTTCCTTAATTGTAATTATTTATATTTCAGGTGGACAGCGGCGGCGGTGGCTCGGCTGAAGTGATGGTTTACTCCCTCGGCTGGGGTATGGGCGAGCCGGAGCGGCGCAAGCGCACGCAGCCCGCCGCTAACCATTCGACGTTGTCGCCCATCTCGCCGACTGACGAAGGGCATGAGGTCGACGTGTTACCGCTTCACAATCAGGTCAGCCGCACTCTTCATTTGTAAGAATATTTTAAAGACAATATACTTGTAGAATCTGATCTTTAATATTACTCTAAATTACACAAGTAATAAGGTGATGTTCGTTACCCGTGGTGATCATTTAGTTACTAAGGTAACAGCCAAGAGGAGGGGTGAATGAAACGAACTTTGTTTTTCTTGAAAGGAGGTCGTAGACATCTGACTCTAAAAACGGTTGCATTGTTCTCAGGTTGTTATTGTTTTCTCCATAAAGAGTTGTTGCGGCTCGCTCCAAGAAATGACGATTTTGCTCGTCACGTGAAGATTCCTCAATGGAAACTTTTGCCGCATGGCTTCTAGCCAAAGTTGTTCCAGGATTGCTCTAAATATTAGTCACGCGTCGCGTGCTATCCCTTCTCATATGAATGCAATTTCTCGTCGCAATTCTCTGTCTAAATGTTCAGCTTATTGTGGAATGTTAATTAGAATATGTGCAACCTTCACAATCTTGTAATTCTGTTGAACGATATGCCTTAGTCCTCTAGTTTCATTATACAAGAGAGATATCGTAACGTTTTTCTCAGCTACTTCTCATAGGACCTTTGTTACTGATTCTATTGAAGATATAATAATCGTAGTACAGAAAACTACGTTACTCACAAATGACTGCAGTCTAAACAATGGATAGGCATGAACCAAGTAGGTAATTATGAGCAGCGTACCGAGATTCACACGCCTTTGTACAATATGTAGGTGAGGTCAGTAGTTGACTCTGCATTCTCATAATCTCTAATATTCTGCTGATCAAGTCGCATGGCTTATCATGTGGCGCCACTGATTTTGTCTATTTCTTCACTCCCACTTGGCTGCCGTCCAGATTCGAAACCATTGGTGTGAGTGATTACTATGATAACTACATTACACCGATGTATACATGCAAATGATTCATATACGTAGGTATTTTATTTACTGGATTGCTCTCATCTAAATTTGAGGTGATGAAATTCAGTCGCTAAATCGTTGAATGATGGTTTGTTGAGTAGTAAGACGGGAGTTACAAAGCATAAAAAATATTAATTTTAGTAGATCTTGCGATAGGTGAGAAACGTTGATACAACGAATTCTTTGCAAATATGGTAGACTTTGAACAGGATGCGAATTTTCAGCATAACTGACGTTTTTGTTAATAATTACGAAAACTGTTTTGTTTTCTGTTTGTAGTAAAACCTATTGTTGGTGAATCATAAATACAGAAACCGACAGAGAAAACGCCCCCCTTTCTAAGCCGGTGCTTATATCGGGCATATAAAGATAAACAAAGTGACTCGTATGTCCCCAAGAGACTATAAGGTCGTCGATCTGAGCCCGCACTAGACTGGAAGGTGCTATAGCAGCGACACGGGTCATTGAGCCTGGTAACCCGTTGCTTTTGTATTATTTTTATCGATTGGAAGGACCTAATTCGATTAAGGGGTGCAGTGACGCAACTGGATGAATCCAAGTAGATGTAATCCAAGAAATAAATAAAAGTTTACGAAATTAAATAACAGTTTCTTTTAAACGAGTGAACATATTACATGTGTAATATTTTGTTATTGAAGAATTTTATTGCAGATAGAGTCGTCATACAATAGAATTGCTTATAGTAACCGAAACTATGATTAATGCAGTACAGTGCTTACAGTCTAATCCAAGAGGTTTCTAAATTTTTTTGTCTCCTAGACCCTTCCTAAAATTGAATTTTTATAGGACAAGCTTAATAAACGTGTTTTTATATAGCTGACACAGAACTATTCACTTTGATAAAGTTCAAAATTTATGCAGCTAAACTCATACTGGAAGCTTGTTAAGTGATCAGTAACACGGATCGATAACACTTTTTTGCTGATTTCGCAAAATAATATCTTGACGTCCCATAGTAATTGACTCGGGGCTGGGCTTGCCTTTGTAAGGAAGACGAAAGGAAAAATTTACGAATTTCACAAAAAGGGTCATCGAACCTTGTTACTGAGCACTTACTGAGTATTCAGTAAGAATTTGGCTGCATATATTAAAGTCGCTTTATATAGAAAAAAAAAATTAAAAGTGTATTTATAATAATTGACAAATTTACGAAGTCGGTGTAAGTCTACAAGCGGTAAAAATCTGCGCCGTAGTTTTGACAAGTACTGTGACCAAAAACGTTACAGTCTACTTTTAGTAGGTACAAATTTACACAATTTTATTAAATGTACTCAATCTATACCAAAAATAAAGTAGTTAATTTCTTTCTGTATTTTATGTTAGTAAAACGTAGGTACAATATTTTCTAGGTGTATTATATTATAACATTTACGGACTGTCTACATTCTGGTGATGACCTGGCAAAATGAGATCCAATCTCGTAGATCCCCCCATCCCCAAATATGGACTTCCAATATTTATTTATCTGTTGTTTACCCCTTGCTAGTTGGAGCCGTCTCCTGGGGGGCCAATATAGGCTACTTCGGGAATCATCGGTCTAATGTGACCAACACTAAAGTTGTAGCTTTTATTTGCATTCAAAAAGTTGTCCAGAATTGTCAAATGTAGAATAATATTACAATGGTTTATTAATTTTTTCATTTACATTTTCGTTTCTACAAACAAACGGCATGTTTTCACAAGCCAAGTAAATGTTTAATCTATTAGGCGATAAAACTGTCAAGCGCATATGTTTTGTTGTTTTTGGACAAAGCTGTTGACGGTTTCTTAAATTTTTAAAACATAAAGGTGCTGAAGCGACGACGTATACAAATTGAATGTGTAAATGGTACTTTGGCAAATGATGCCCAATTAACTGGAGGGATTTTGGTTTTGTTGTGTCGCTTTCTGGTGTTTGAGAATAACGATTTCATTTGCGTGAAGACTATATTAATATATTTTTGGGCAATTTGAAGAATTTCCTAAAATAATTCCAGTCTATTATAGGTCTGCCTTGTTTTCGGCTCATTGTACTCTTATCATATCAGAAGATAAAGTCCTTATTACGTACAAAAGTTTGGCAACATTCGATTTGGTCATAGTCGTATGTTGACTCTACTTATCTCTAGAAGGTTAAACAACCCACACATGCACATTAACAGAATAACAAAAATACAATGACCGTTTATTGATATTATAATAGTAAATAAATATTGTTACTTATTATTATATTTAGAACTTCTTAATGCATTCGTACAAGGTTCATTAGATCTTTGACAAAAGTGCCAATATGAAGATTTGAAATTTTTATAATCTTCACTATTATGCTAATTTACTCTATGCTTGGCCTACTTAATACGTTTTCCCATGACCCTTAGTTGATATTTCAAAGCTGTCTTGAAAACGAATAGTCTAATTGTACATAATGCTTAATGGCGGTGATGATAAGTTAAATATCCGATTAAAACCGGTTTTTGATGTGCGTATTTCAAACACGTTTTCGGATAGAAGTAGTTACCTATTTGGAGTAAACTAGTTACAAGCTTCAAATGTATCATCTATCACGTGCAAATTTACAGGGGCGTACATTATCCGCGAGGAAATTAGTCTTTCTGCTTCCTCTCAGCTCATCTGTGAACCTGAATCTGTATTACTTAATACATAATGGGGTCTGTCTCCCAGAGGGCTAGGCAGAGATAACAGATTTCCATCTGTTACGATCCTGGCACACCTGGCATTAAATAAAATAGTACATTTTGATGCAAGTGCGAAAAGGTTGATATTTAGAGTCGGGAAAAATTACATGAAATAATAAAATAACAGCAATTTTGTTGCAAATCAAAACAGATACAAGTCGACAGAAGAAAACGCAGTCTGGGTGGCGCCAATCTGTACTACAAAGACCAATGTCTCTTTCAAAAATCTTTTAATAATAATTTAAATAAGAATATAAATTATGACGTCTAAAATCGTTTTGAATGTTTAAAACATCTTTTACAATTTGACATATATAATATATTTAATAATAAAATATACTCATCTTAAACAGTTTTTAGAGTATCCGGTAAAACAAAGGTTTACATGCTTAGTGAATGATGTGGCCGGTTTCCCCTAGATGGCGTCAGTAGTAAAAACAAAAAGCACGAAAGTGCGAAATATGTAATTTTAATGTATTGTAATGTTGCATGGTTCTTCGACTCCACTGACCACTTGCTTGTTTCATTTTCATTCTGTTGATTACCATTACCATTGTGCCAGACAAAAAACATTAATTTAAGTTAATCTATAAGATGGGTCCGAGACACAAACTGGGCTGCGAGCTATTGTTTCAGCGGTTTTAAGAATTATGATGGTAAATAATTCAAATCTTTACTAATAATAAAGTATTGAAAAGTCGTGTCTGTTTATTAAATTTTTTTTCTAAATTTTTAATGGTTGATTGTTAACGTACCGCGGCGAAAATTTAAATTTTTAGAATTTTTGTCTGTCTGTCTGTCTGTATGTATGTTCTGTTTTGACACAAGAACCAGAAACGTCCCACGAATCGTCGAACAGCCGCGAAGATATTACAAAAAAAAAGAAAAAATATTGCATTTAAAATGACTTTTTATCAGTTGTACTGAGTATGACCGAACGCGTTTCAGGTGGGCGGTCACACGAGACTACTGGTGTTGAACGAGAGTACGGTTATCAAACCGCTCAATATTCGCGAGTTGCATTTCTACCAGAACATTCCCGAGGATATCAAAAGCTTCGTACCTCGCTACAAAGGTGAGCACCTCTATTTCTATAATAATAACGTTTAATTTTGCTCGCTTTTACGTTTCGCTGAATGCATATTCATTCATTGCATCTTTACCAACATTTTTTTAAATAAGAAAACTTAATGTTCGTTTGTATTAGACTTCAACTGTGTTTTTTGTTTTATCTAATTACATTTTGGAGCACTAAGGAAATATTGTCTTTTAAGGCGAGTCGCAAATTACATTTATAATTTTCATGTCGGTCTAACGGCTTGGGCTATTTTTAAAATAATCGATATATAGATAATCTCTTGCGTGACAAAGATTATATAGGTAACGTTATTTGAATGTAATCTAATCTAGTTTTTTTGGATGAGCCTAATGAAAATATGAAATTTGCTTTTCCCTAGTGCTCGTACTTGATCATCAATGTCAATGATATATGTGAGTGAAAGAGACGGAAGAATGATGATTATAAAGCAAACTCATCAACCGCATAAATTGACAAAATCAGTTAGCAGTGAGTGAAGTGGTTAAAGATAATTTTGGTATTTTCATCCAGTGTAAAGTGAAACCGTTGTTGTATTACTATTCATCGCGCCGACTCTGTAAGTGAGTGGTAGAGGTCGTGGGTTCAATCCCCGCGACGCGCAATAATTTGTGTTGGGTCCATTTGGGTTGGTCCATTTGAACCCGAAGTATCAAGTTTGGGACGTAATATTGTCGGTGAAAAGCGGGTTTAGCAAGTGTGGACTGTGACTTACATTTCACAGTTTTCGCTCGGGTACACTTCTGACACCCCTCGGGGATTCTTGACTATATATTTATTTACCACACGCAAAATATAACAACTTCGAGTAACAATGGCTACCTTTTGTATACTTTTTGAGTTTGTTATTTTGAAATAATGCCATAATATTCTTTCGTATATTAATAGTTCATAGATTCCTAACATTTACTTAGAAATATGTAAATTTGACTGATTCCGACCATCCTAATGATCAAAATATATTTCGCCTTTAAATATGTTTTAACTTCCATACGTTATATACCTATAATATACGAAAAATATACCATTATATACAATATACGAACATAAAGACAAATAAATCTAATATCTTTTTTTTTTAGTTAAGCTTCGAAATGAAGTGTTGTTGCATTTTGCGTGATACTAAATAGTATTACGATGAAGTTATGCTAATGATTTTGCTCTACATTCTTTAGCCTCGTTGCACCAACGAGTACCACATTCATCAGCTTTTTTAGTTAAACTGCAATTAAAACCAATAACTAATTGGTGCAGCCAGGTTACAAAGGTTCAAGATCCGTAGTACTCGTAAAGCATCATAAAGAAAGCTCCTTCCTGGCTTTCTATTCTAGTATTTTGCCAACGCACATCGAGTTGCGTTCCAATTTTAACCACGTGCAGACTGTAAATCGAGTCTCGATTAGTTTCCTACTAAAGAGGTATTTGAGATGCGGTTGGTGGGTTTGCGCGTGCCTGGGACGGACGATGCGAGGGTGTGGAAGGGTTGAGCGGGGGTGAGGAACACAATATTAGTTTCCTTGTTGTCGCAAGGGCTCCGGCGCGGAGGCTGGCGCAGCGACGTCGGCCGCGACGACCGATCGCCACAAATAGCGCCCTAGCGGTAATTTTACATTTTGGGTTTGTAAATCTTTACTTAAACTACATACATCCACCCTCACACACAACAACACTACATGCCACTAGAAACGCTACATTCTCAATCAGCAACGCATTTCGTTTACATGCATTCTGAACAAACCTTTTAACAACAGATAAACAAACCCTACTCCAAGAAACCCTGAAAACTTATTCTTAATTTCTCATCAAAATTAACTCTAATATCGGCACTAAAGTAAGCTACTGCATTTTATTTAGATATTCACGTCTGGGTTCGAAACCTAGGACATTCGAGTTTCTTGAACATCTTCTATCACTTTCATTTCATATAATATGGAGCCTATGAAAGTTAACATACTGGAATGATAGTAGTGTTCAGTGGAGCCTCCGACTTATGAAGAAGCGGTTTGTTCCAGGCGTGATGCAGGCGTCAAGCGCGGGGGGCAGCAAGCCGGATAAGCGGTACTCGCCATGTTTCCGCGAGGAGAACGGCCGCAAGTCGTCGCTCGGCGGCAAGCGCAAGCGCGACGATGTATTCAAGTGCGTATTCCACGATGCGAGGCGCTCGCTCCACCCTTGACAACTGTCATGTGTCCTTTATCATATTTCAGAAGCTCTCGCAGCCGCGCCGGCATGACAGCCATTAATTCATACCTTACATGACATTACCCCTA
The DNA here is from genome assembly GCA_910592155.1 of Ypsolopha scabrella. Classification (NCBI taxonomy): domain Eukaryota; kingdom Metazoa; phylum Arthropoda; class Insecta; order Lepidoptera; family Ypsolophidae; genus Ypsolopha; species Ypsolopha scabrella. The sequence continues at coordinate 8,741,334 of OU342975.1, read as the reverse complement.
ATGCGAGCATGTGATGCATGTTCGACGGGCCGACGTCACGCGTCGACACGTGGTAATTCTTTTATGACAATATACAAACAGATTGCAGCAACTCTTGTGTTTCAATTGCCTCCTATATTATTTGATACGGTATTTCACTTTCGAGTCTTGCCGCAGTAAACTACAGCGTTCACTTTTCCTCTTGCAGATTTAAGGTGCATCGTAATGGCAATGCGAACGAGGTTATCAAGAGCATTGCCCACATGGATAACTCTAATAAGCAATGTAAGGTTCGAGTTCTCTTTCATGCTTCATTTCATCCTAAATAAACTGGTATTTATTGAGATTTCAATCGTTGTTCTCAGATTTCCTGATGATGGAGAACATAACGTCATCGTACCGTCGTCCGTGCGTGCTCGATCTCAAGATGGGCACCAGGCAGCACGGCGACGACGCCAGCGCAGAGAAGAGAACCAAGCAGATCGCCAAGTGCAAGGCGAGCACTTCCGGCTCATTGGGCGTCAGGCTGTGTGGCATGCAGGTCTGTATCTACATCCATTCTCCTTTACATATTTATCTTCACCATCACCTCACTAACGTTGTGTGTGCTCTCAGGTGTTCGCAGCCGAGACAGGTGCGTGCGTCCGCCGCGACAAGTACTGGGGCCGCTCGCTATCGGAGAACGGGTTGCGTGACGCGCTGCGCGGGTTCTTCGCGGGGGGCTCCACGGGGACGGGCGCGGGGAGCGGGGGGCTGCGCACGCGCGTCGTCCGCAAGGTGCTGCGGGATCTCGACGCGTTGAGGCGAGCCATCGCGAAACAAACCAACTACCGATTTTATTCCTGGTGAGTTTCCTTTAGTTTTATTCCATTGTAATTCTTAGACTAGTCATACCACCCCATTAGTCGTCCAATACAGCATAAAAATATTCAAGTGTTGATAAGTGCCGCAACCAGCGGGTCTATTACGTATCTTTGAATCGGTTGCCAACTATGGTAGCTATTCAACAAAAACAAATAAAAAGTTCATGCCAAAATAACCTTCAATGGGTATTGAACTATTTAAGAATTGTGACGTCATTTCATGTGCGAACGTATCCTTAGATAAGCGGAATGCGATAGTGTATGTTTTCGACGATAGGCACTCGGTTGGCAACTGCTTTTACGATACACCTTCATTCAGTGTTTACTTTGTTCCAGCTCGCTACTAATAGTGTACGAGGGCGATGTCCCATGCATACAAGTGAGAGACGAGGCGACGGGCAACTGCGCGTCCGGCTACGACGGCGACGCATCCAGTAGCTCCAACGACATCGCGCCCTCTCCCGGACACTTCGACATGTCCACGCTGCACGACGAGATATCGACGGACTCGGTGAGCGAGCCGGCTCCGCGGCGGCACAGGGAGCCCTTCCACCATCACTCAGAGGAGACCATGGGAGGGTACGAGGACGGGGAGGTGCCGTCCCGCTCGCCGCGCCGACAGCCGCCGAGCCCGGAGTCGGCGGACAGCTGGATGGCGTACTCGTCGACGTCGAGCGAGTCGTGGCGCGGCGAGGGCGAGACGACGGAGGCGGCGGGGGTCGAGGGGAAGCGCGCCAGGACTCGGGCGCAGTCGGATGCGGGCACGTCGGGCCCCTGGGAGCCGCCGCAGCCGCCGCCCGACGAGCGCGTCGACATACGCATGATCGACTTCGCGCACACAGCATTCGCCGGCGCGGCCGCCGAGTCCCCCCTCGCCACCGCCGCCCCGCACCACGGGCCCGACTGCGGCTTCCTCACCGGCGTCGACAGTCTCAAACGTCTCCTCACCGAGATACTGCCCCCTAACCCTTACAGTTAATGAGGCGTACACACATGAACGAGACTGACGTTCCTTTATTAGATACTTAAAAAATTACCTTTCGGACGAAATCTGGGAGAAGTGTGATGATCTGTGTGGATAGTGAATGCAGGAGTCTCGGACCCGGAGTGTAAATTGTCCGGTGATGGTTCAGATGTCATCACGGACGCTGCGCCGTAAGGATTAACGCGGTAGAAGTACATTTTAGGTCACCGATGGTGAACTTTGATGTTGTTAATACATTTTAAATAAAACTATATTTTCCTCAAAAAAAGTTTTAAACCGTTCGACTGATGTAATTATATTAAATGTAGGAGTAATATTGAATATTACTGTGTGATTACATAAAAGGATTCACGCAGGGTATTTTTGTATTATTTGTGCCCACCATACACACATACGTATCTATATTTAGTAATATATCGATCTTATTATCTTTTATGTAACTGCATGGTAATTTATCGCACTTAGTGAATGTTGGCGGTACAAACAATGTTATTATTATATATTATTTGATGTGGGACCCAGTAGCTATACTTGAAACATACGTTTAAGTATTACTATTAAGTTATTCCATATTGACGTGCTTTTGATATGTTTAAAGTATAAATGAAGTCAAAGTTTTTCTTTATTGGTCGCTACGTAGCAGATTGAATAGTTAATTGTGATTTTGATTTCGTTATTTAGTAGACATTCCTCTGCTAATTCAGTTACATGAACTGAAAAACAGTTGTAAATATTGTACATAATACGCTCCCCCCCCTCCCTTCTTTATTTGCAATTAATTCCCAAATATAATTATCTACAAAACGCTGTTCCCAAATATAGTGTCAGCTCTACGCTTTTTACAGATAATCTACTAATAAGTAATTAAAAACTTTAAAATCCCAGTAAATGGAGCCAAAGTAAACTAACATGAAATTGTGTCCTACAGAGGAAAAAAACAGTAAATTTAGGTTTTGTTTTGTCTGTTTTTTGTCGATAAGAAAGTTAAAAAGTATAATTTTCAAAGTTTTTGTGAATAATATTTAGTTTTATAACTTCGCAAAGTGAATGAGGTATAGAAGGAATATTGCCAACAGTATTATCAATTGTTTAGTTATTTGAATGAATATGTTATGAAATTCGTTCGCTGGCATGACAAGTTAAAGTCTGGTCCAAAATAAAGTAATTTTTAAGGAAGTATTTCTTTTTTCTATTAAATTTTGTATGTGTCCGTATATTTAATATGATCAAACTTTGAACTTGGAATGCGCAGGGGACACCTTATCAATTTATTCGCTTGCTTTTACACTGTTGTAAGCAAGTTGACCTCTTTTATGCGTTAAAGGCTAGTGTTTGCACGAACATGGTAGATCGATGTCCGACCATAGATTTAGCCAACATTCCTTCGTGCTACATTCGTCATCCTTTGTTCTTTTATTTTTCTATTAGTGGGATATGAAAAGTACCTGGTTTAATTAGGATGCTAGGTTGTATTGCAAATTATCATTTATGTCTGTTATTTTGAATAACTGTATGACACTATTTTGTTAAATAAATTTTAGGTATTACAAAACTGGTTTCAATTCCAATAACCTTTTTCTATTTAATATATCAGGAATTATGACTCCTAACAACGACCTTGAATACATTAGGGTCGTTGACTCCTAATAGTAATTCAACAATACAAAATAGGTATGTATTATATTATGTTTAGTGAAAATAACACTGCAGTTTTTGTTAGCATTTACATTACACCTTTTTAGTAATCGAGTTAGTTGTAATAGCTACAGTGAAAAGAAAAATAATGAGATATAATCATTGCCCTCTCATAAAACAACAAGACACACAGAAAGAAAGTCAGAAAGTGTCCGAACGTGCGACGTGCATAATAGAAAAAATCTTCAACCAAATTAAGACGTTATGTCGTTAATATAAGATGCAATGTCAGTTGTACGAAATCGTCATTCAAATTTGGGGGGATATAATTCCTAATTCGTTGCTTGCGTGCTTATTTCTAAAGTGCATGGCGTTATTTCGTAGAGATAAAATTCATCCACTTAGGATAAACTAGCTTTTGCCCGCGACTTCTTTTCTATGCTCAGTGCTTCGCATAACCATGTACTCTGTGGTGCTTCGCCGCACTGATTTCTTGATATGTGATAGACATGTGTAACTCAGGAGTGATTGGTAAAAAAGATGTAAATCCTTAAAAACGAGTGATTCAATCAGTAAATCATACGTTTCCCAAATACATCTTTAAATCATGACGCTACGCTTCATTTAAGATTTATAGAAGCATAACAAGATGTAGGTAGAGACGACTGTTGCGGGATTAAATTTTAGATAATAAATTCATTTTAGATGAATCAAAAAGAGACACAATTATTGAAAATTTGGCGCATGCGTCGTACGGCAATGATCGGTTGAATTTACATTAGATTAATAGTTCCTCGCACACAAAACCATTTTCTTCTGCCTTCATTTCTTTGCCAAGGTAAACAAATCAAACTAAGTAAGGAAATTTTTAATAACTATCCAATTTTTTTTTTTCAATCACCATGTTAATACGTTTTATGTATTTGAAATCTCATGCTTCAATTGAAAGAAGAAAGTGGTATATTGATGCAATAATTCAATATTTTTCTTTTCGAGTACTGAGTTGTTTGGGATTTAAAGATTTATAAGAGTGATTTAAATCTTCTGAACAAAAAGATTTATAAATCTCTTTTCCCTCAAACGATTTAGTCTGCACATCTCTAATATGTGACTTTTTTTTTTTTTTTTAATGTGTTTTACGGCCCTTGCTAATATGTGACTGTACGGCAGTGTTGCCAACTACGCTGACGCAAAATATGCTAGATGACTGAAAAATAAGCCAAATAAAAAAAACATGCCATTATATAATGCCAAATTTTAATAAGCTTCTTTAAGCGAGGGAAACTCGATTTTCTACTGACTTTTCTGGGGCTCAGTAGCTTTTTTGAACACAGTGCATAAGATATATTTTCTTAGACAGTAATTTTGCTATCATTCATATTGCACTTGCAATACTTACAATATGCTTTCGTCGAATCATTTTCAACAGGTTATAGCCACTGCTTAAAATCTGCCATTTGCTCCCATCCCACTCTGGCCGATAACTTTGATTATACTTTGGAAGCATGTTTCTTGATAAAAAACAAAAAACTTATTCACCCTATAGGTACACCAATTATCACTGTCAACTAACTCACAGAAAAACAATTGCTTTCACATATATATATCATAACGTAACAGAACAAACAGTAAAGAGTGTGAGAGACAAAACGATTTTTGTCTACGGTACAACCCTTACAATACTAGGGGAATCCACATCACAGAGAATACTGAAGAATAGAATAATAGAAGGGTTATCATGCTATTGAGGTAGGAGAATTGATGGAGCTATCGATGTCGATTTTTATTAGAAGAAATATTGTGATTTACATTCTTTTCATATTTTATAAAAATATGCTATATGCCAAAAGCTAAAAAAATATGCTAAACAAGAAGAAAATATGCCTTTAGTATTTTTTTTTTTTGTAATGTGTTTTACGGCCCTGGATTCGGTGTCCTTTTGAGCCAAATATTGTATGCCTTTAGCATAAAGCTAAATTGCCAGCGCTAGCTGTAGTACAAACGCAGGGTTGCCATTACAAACCGAAATTCAGTAAATAGCTGCAAATGGTGTTTAAGTAATGAAAGTCGGTAAAACGATAGATCTTTAGGCCATATTAATCAATTTGAACTGTAGCACGAAAAAAAGTAGGGTTGTCATTATGCCGTCATATTCTTTTTTGTACCATGGAAAATAGTGCGAAAAGGTTGATATTTAGAGTCACGATTGACTTTTTTTATTTATGTGCATATTTTAACTAGAATTAATATATATATATATATATAAATAATTATAAAGAAAAGCCGAAGGGTAACATATACATTTTATTATCCATTAAGAAAGGGTTTTTCGAAATTCTACCCCTAAGAGTGTGAAATGGGGGGTTGAATTTTCTGTGACACTTTTTATTCTCTGGGTCGATTAACTCAAAAATTAGTACACACACTCTTCAATTAAAATTAATAGGGCTTCGAAAATCTTATACGGCATGGTAGATGGGCACATGTTGCACAGGATTGTGCGGGGCGTAGGGGGAGGATTATCTATGAGGGGGAGTGCGCTACTGCACGCGGCGCGGAATCGTTTACCTATTAGTAAGTAGATAGGATTTTTCTGAGGTAGAGGTGTATCTGTAATATGCACTCCAATACCATAACGGCACCTAATTGTCGATTTATTGAAAGGAATAGAATTTTTCAAGGTGAAAGTAATAGACTTTCTTAAGGTAATATAAAAATTTTTTTTCTCCTTGAAATACAGAAGATATACATGAAAATATTGAGGAACTGAATAAATAGCTTTGATGACGTAATAGTCATGTCATTTAGGCATTACAGGAATAAGGCCATTGCCCACAAAAAAAGTGATGTCAAAGCCGACGTCTGTTTTTTTTTTCAGTAATCCCATCTTCAGGTTTTGTCCCCAATTTTTTTTTTCATTCTTTCTTTTCGTCACGGAACTCTCCCTATTCAGCCTAATCGGTATGACTATTAAGACACATTCCCATTTCTCCTAACTGATTTTTAAAAAATAAATTCGTTGTATTAAATACCACCTGAAAGTTAAAGAACAGTGTGTATCTTCATGATTTAGCCTATACGTTCAGAAAAAAAATGCAAAAGGGCCTGTTACAATTTATGGTTGGTTCGAAATATACCCCTAAGAGGGTGTAGTTGAATTTTCTGTGAAACTTTCATTTTCTAGGTCGATTTAGTCGAAAATTGTATTAAATACAATAGAAGTAGTCTGGTGTGTATAGCACTTGAAGGAAAAAAGAAAAAACAAAATAGGTAATATATTGTTTACAAAAAGAAATACTGCGGTAGGTATAGTATATCGTTGTAAAAATATTGTTTACAAAAAGAAATACTGCGTTAGGTATAGTAAATCGTTGTAAAACCATACAACTATCATTCCAGAGATTAGTTTAGTTTTACGGAGAATTTCGTCCTTGTTGCTTTGCTTGGGATATTGTCAATTTGTATACCTATGTATGTATATCATACTTATTATAACCTATCTATATTCAATTGAGGGGGAGTGAAAGCGCTTATTATAACATTAAATGTTAGGTTCTGAAAAAAAATATTTCTTGTTTCCTGTAGGCCTCTCAGGCAAAGCCAGGGGCAGAAGCTAGTTTAATTATAGAAGGAGATATTAGAGACAATCCCTAGGATACATAGAGTTTAATGGATCGTACGGGTCAAGTTAATACGGTCGTTAATAACTACATGTGGAAAAAGTTCGTGTTTTAAAGGGTATGTACGGAACGCTCAGGGCACGAGTCTTACTCACACTTGACCAATTTTTAGGGTTGCATACCTCAAAAGGATAAACCGGAACCCTTATAGGATCACTTTGTTGTCCGTCTCTCTGTCTGTCCGTCCGTCCGTCCGTCCGTCCACCCGCCCGTCCGTCTGTCTGTCAAGCAAGACCCTTTATTACCTACCGCTCGCTCGCTCCCAGATGCGTATTTTGCCTTCATAAACAAAAATCAAAATCAATGTAGAATTTTCTAAGGTTGCCTCGCCTCAAGCGAGACAAGAGAGAAATAGAACGAGACGACCTAGTATTATTTTGTAGAAATGACAATGTGACCGTGAATCGTGCAGCAAACTTTAAATTTAGAGTTGAAAAACCTAAAATAATGCAAGCTCAGTTAACTTTTATCCATCTGCATCAAAGCCTATTTTGCAATGAAAAGTGTTAGGTTATGGCAGCTCTAAATCTAATATTTGCTACACGAGAATAGGTGTCATTAAAAAGAAAATTCAATCAAAATCAAAATAACGATCTGACATTTAATTAAAAGATGGCTGATCTATGCTATCTCCTCTATGATGGCAAGACTCATACAATGTATCTATCAACTATACAAACTTGTAATGCACATACTGAACGCTCACGAGAGCGTTAGGTGATTTCACACTTTGTTCTTAAGAAACAGATGGCGCTGTCGTCGCTACAATATGTGTTGCTTCAGGCAGTTAAGAAATTCACAGTTCTCATTAACTGAGATTATGTTTTTATTGCGAAATCCATCGCTTTGGAATACTCTAAATATTATTATTAGAGTGCATTACAAACCAGAAAAGATAAATTAGAAACAAATGTAAAGACAAGAATTTGAAAAAATTCCTCGGACCAGGATTCGAACCTGCGACCTCTTGTTTCCCAGACAAGCGCGCTACCCTCACGCTATCAATTGCGCCACCGAGGTACTTAAAGTCAACTTTATTTTAGGTCAGGTATTGTCTATGGCTTACGGCGCGTTGGACTTGGTCTGTCAATCGATGAACCATAGAACATAGAAGTTCAAAGTTGACAGTATGTGCCATTACTAAATAGAATCGATTTTTTAAAGTATCAAAAACGTTAACAAGGGCTATCAAATCGATTTTTTATTTGATTGATCTTTGATTATCCAAACTACTATTTGTTAATTAAATTAATAAGGTTTAGGTTTAAGATTCTTTATTTCTCATAAGAACATTTACACATTCACTTAAAATGAGGACGTAATAAATTCTAAAACTAAAATTAAACTAACCAACAACTCACAAGCTTGTGAGTTCAAAGATTTTTTTTTGGTTTTTCTCGGAATTTCACCAAAACCAAACAACAATAACAAAACAAAATCAACAAAAACTGTAACAAATGTCAAAACAAATAGCACGTAAAGCAACCGCAACGAAAACACAAACCGCATAGAAGATGAACTCATACTGACGCGATCCTATATGATGTCCGCACTCCGCACCGATGTATTTTCGATTAAGTAGTGTCAACTAGTGTCAGTACCTATGGGTTAACGTTCCGATCGACGCATCAAGTAGCAAAAAGACATTATTTTTTTCTGAATCTTTTTTTGTTAAATTTAACGAATACACTGTGATTATTGTTTCGGTTTCTAGTTAAATAATTTATCAGTAAACTTTAAACTTTCGCGATTTTCACACATTATTAACTTTGTATTGGGGTCTTACTCGCGATAACTGACAACATACCTTAATAGATATGTGACGAGCTAGCTAACTGACGAGAGTAACGAAAGTGTGTGACGAAAGAAACAATTAATTAACAAAAGACAAAGTGCGGGTAGGAAAAAAAAAAATGTGCTACCTACCGCCGGCTCGCCAAGGACATTTTTGCTGCTACTCTCGTCAGTTAGCTTGTGACCACGACAGCCTACAGAGGCGTCGAAACATCAAGCCCATATCTATTAAGGTATGTTGTTAGTTATCGCGAGTAAGACCCCAATACAAAGTAAATAATTTATTGTATTTTTGCAATAAAGATATACATTCTTCCTAATGAAAATTGCGGTCGTCAATACCGCAGTGCCTGAAGGCTAAAATGCATAGCGGAGACCACATCAAGCTATACACTCGCAGTACGACATTAGCCCCTACGGAGAAGAATATAAGATAGGTACGAAGTCCGAAGTGTCTAACTTGATGCGGTCTCCACTGTACAACAAGTGCGTCCTTCCTGTGATGACGTATGGCGCTGAGACGTGGTCTCTGACAAAGGGCCTGATCCACCGATTTAAGGTAGCTCAGCAAGCTATGGAGCGGGCTATGTTTGGGGTATCTCTGATGGTTAAAAGCCGAAATGAGGAGATCCGTCGGAGATCGGAAGTAACCGACATAGCCTGCAGAATAAGTAAGTTGAAGTGGCAGTGGGCAGGCCATATTTGTCACCGACATGATGGCCGTTGGGGCCGAAAGGTTTTAGGATGAAGACCACATATAGCAAAGCGTAGTGTAGGCCAACCTCGTGCCCGCTGGACCGACGACCTGAAGGACGTTGCGGAGGGCGGCTGGATGAGGAGGACGGAGGACCTACATGAGTGGCGAAATTTGGAAAAGGCCTGTGTCCAGCAGTAGACGAACACGGGCTGATGGATGGATGGATTCTTTCTAAAACCTAATATTTTCTTTTGTAATGAAATTGAAATACTTGAGGCGAGGAACGCGGGGCAAACGTGCGTTCGCACGAAGCGACAACGTCGCATGATCACAAATTATATAGATAGTAAAGCCGATTTTGAAGGTTTTAATTTTAAGCTAAGAAACTTACTAAAAAACGTAATTTTAAGTGACAGCACTATATTTTGCTATTCTGAAGGGCACACCAACTAAAATTAGCAAGTATTATAAATACCCTCCTGAATCAAACTAAACTTTTATAAATTCAATCAAATGACAGCTCTAAAATGTGCCTTGAAATTATTAAAACAAGTTGAAATCACTAAGTTGAGTAAATAAAGGCTTTTTGAGCCTTTTAAAATATACATTTAGTCATCTTTTTAAATGTGGAAACTAAAACCTTTCTACTAATCTCATACTAAATGTACGGGAGTGTTAAATGTCAAAATTTTGGATACTTCTCGTTTGATTTTCAAAGAGTTATTGGTTGACTCTGATTAAGTAACGTACTTTCGATATCAGTTTGAAATTTTTTGATATCTGTAATAGTTGCGGAATAATCGCCTGGTCACACTTAACGATTACACCGTGTATGGATCTGTCTCTTTCTAATAAACGAGTGAATTTCGCACTATGATCGCACGTTCTGAAACGCTTCCCTATAAACAAAATGATGTAATTCAGTGTGGCGATACTTCTTATTAAAAAGTAGTTTTAACTTACCTACTTTACATACAATAAAAATAACCAGAAGCGAAGTGCAGGCTAGTTACTTGTAGCCAGCAGCGTGGCTTAGTTTATTGCTTGTAATTTGGTATTGACAACGACCTTAATGTATTCACTAGACAAGGCGTTCCGTACTGGAACATTGCGCTATAAATTAATTATTGCAGGTGAAAATAGTTGTCTGAAAAGTAGGCCGTAGAAAATAAGAAAAACAATCGTAAAGTTTGAACAGGTTGCACTATTTATTACAGGGTAAATTAAAGAAATTTACTGAATAAATGAAAAAAACCCGTTTCTAGCCAGCTCAACCGGCTAAGATAAGTATGTATATCCTAAATCTATGGAGGCACCAGTGCACCACAGGCACTTTTGAAAATTTTGTCTTGTCTTGCCTTTTTGTAAAATGTGCAAACTACAGACCATTCACTATAAGAAGTCCCCTGGCTTAGGAAATGGTAGCACTGCATATAATGTTGCCAATGGCTCTCGTAGCATTCACCCTACTACTACTGACACCGCAAGAGTGTCAGAAGAATGCAGAGCGGATTTGGGAAAAAGGGATGAGATGTTCTAAAAGAAAGGAGTGAGTACTAGAGCTGACCTTGTTTCTTTGTCCAAGATGGCCGCAATCATGCGGCGTGCCGACTTTCTGCGCTGGTGGTCTTCCTGCTTGAGCTAAGATATGTATGAACTTTAGATGCACTTGCACACGAAATAGTTCTGTTGGAATGAGCACACACGAGCCGGCAAAATGTTTATGAGCGGGTCAAAGCGGCATTGCGCACATCGGGACGCGTGTAGCGCGCGCGAGATCTGGACGCGGAAGGAGGTTCGAGAGCACGGCGGCGCTTCCACCGCGCGCCGGCAGCGCTCGCGTCACGCGGTTGACGTGCCGTGGCGCCTCCTTACGCACAGAAGTCGCGTTATCGGCGTGAACATCTACACATTCATAATATTTACTTAACTGCGTTTTTTTATATATTAATTAGACTATTCTTTAATGAATATAAAATGTACAGAATGAATAAATAAAAATTATCAATTATTTATTGATTTGTAGTTTGCAAACAATGCGTATAATCCAATGGTATGAATATCTAAACATGTATCTCTGTACTAAAACGATATTTTTTATTTCTTGTTCCAGCTCGACGACGTTTGTTCTAAATAATCGAGCTCTCGTTTTTTACGTTTTTAACGATTTTTTCCAGGCAACTTAATGTGAACGCTTTTTTCCGATATGCCTGCAAAAGTAAGTGAAAAGCTAATTATGATTTGACCATAAAATTGGCTTTATGTTTAAAGCTGGTATCCTTATTTTACTAACCCGTCATGGCACTGACACGAGATCGAACCTGATCGAGAGGAATCACGGTGCATTGTTTGCATTTTTTCTTTCACAAAAGGCGTACCTTCAACACAATCTCTTTTGCTCTATTTTTCAACGGCTTTGGCAATAATAATACATAATTTTGAAAAATCTGACTGACAAACAACATGACAGCATAAGTTTGACAAGCAGTGATGCCAACATGACTTCAGGGGACAAGTTATGATGAATGATCTGTACCTACTTTGTAATGGGGGTATAACTGTGATTGTGCTTCCTTATGATCGAAAGGAGGTTGGCTGATAGGAAACAATTTTTATAACACTGGCTACATATAAAAGCAAAATTTACAAAAAAAAAAAAAAACCCCGCCGAATTTCACCATGTTGAAAAAAGAACAAAATCGGATAAAGCCAAACTTTCTCTGGAAACTTTAAAATATTGCAAAATTTAATAAAAATGGCTGAAAACATGGATTTACAAGATTTGAGAAAAATCACACTCGTTGTTGATGACTCTTATATTCAAGTAATTGTTTCCAGCCAATGCATAAAAGGTAAGTTACAAATTTCTCACATAAAACCATAGGAATGCCTTCGTTAGTTCCAATGGATTAACACATTTTATTTACTTATAGCTCAAAAATTCCTTGTTGACCGTATAAGAAAGGAGACTGGACGCCAAGAAGAAGTTTGCAAGTACATAAAAGATGGCAACTTGAAAATCCAAGCCGAAATAAAACATGCGGAGCTGGAATTAAAAAGGTTTGCTTTTTTTTCAGTACGATACATAAAAAAGGGTAGGTAGGTACCTAACTTGGCGGTCCGACATCTATAATCTCTAAAAAAATTACTATTGTTTGTCTAACTAGAGTTTGGCCAGGGAATCGTGCCTCAACTTTACTAGAGATGGGTATGGAATCGCACTTTCTCCCGAGTGATACTTAGTGCTTTATACTACACCTGCGATGAAAATAAAAGACAAAATCTTTAATTAAAGTTTATATTAAAATTATTACAGTTATTGAAACACAGTGTTATACTTTTCCTGGGGAGATTAATTTTGGTTTAGGACGTTTGAGACAAAGCAGAAGAGATAATTGATTGTGCTACTACTAAGAGGTTGTCAATAACTGCTTGGGCAGTTTCTTTTAATTCTGGCGGCGTCACCCATTCTTCTATATCACTACTAGACGACATTTTGAGTTACTTTTAATAAAGATACAACCAAAGAAACAGATTGATGACTCGCATTCGATTTGCAGTTTTTAATTACTTTTTTTAATTATGTACATACATAACAAATGGCCAGTATTATTTTGCAAATTAAGACATAAAAACTTTTTGACTTTCACTTTTTTCATTTTCTTATGATCATAAATAGCAAGTGGCCAGTATTATTTTGCAAACTAAGACATAAAAACTTTTTGTCTTTTGGCATTATTGTTCAAGCTAGGTTATGTACCAAGAAGTTTATACCCTTTTTAATGTAACATTTATGCTTATCATATGGATGTTGTCAACAAATGAAAAAAACTCAGCACGTTAACAATGGATTTTCATATACTTTTTCTGCCCGCTCAGCATGTTAACAATGGATTTTCATATACTTTTTCTGCCCGCTCAGCACATTAAAAATGGATTTTCATAAATTTTTTCTGCCCGCATATTGGTATGACAGCAATGATGTATATTCTCCATCGTTTGCGAAAAAGTAAGAAGGAACTTTCCAATCAGGTGTAGTATAAAAATGTTCTTTTTCCTTTCGTCACATGTTTTTGAGGCAGGATTCCCTGGCCAAACTCTAATTCGCAGGGTGTGTCTACACTCAGTGGGACCCCATGTCCTATGACGATGCTAGTAGTTGAGGGAGTTAGTTCCAAATTTGTTCTATTGAATCCAATAATTTTTTTAATTTGTTCCGTGAAAATAGATGAAGGATACGATTTTGTAGGTGACCTCCAGCCAGCGGGACACTTCCTATTTATAAGGCTTAGGAACTCCAAATGGGTGTCAAACGTTAGTTCTACTTCTCTGTATTATGTTCACAAGTTTCTGACATGTATTATTTCGATAATAATTGGGTTTGAAACCACCTCCAGCCAGCAGACAACTTTTTTTTCATGAAGCTGAGGAAGGCAGGATTTATATCAATACCTTCTCCCTGATTAGTTCTACTAAGTAATTACTTATAAACCCTTCTATTTTAAGATCAACAACAACTATGCAATTAATAAAAATTATCTAATCGGTACAGTGTAGCACCCTTTGCCTTCCAAAAATCAAAAGAAAAAAGAATATAAATAAATATATATATATTATAATTTAGTGGGATAAAGCATTCTTGAGCCAAATTATGTTGTGTGTGGAACTAAAACTGTCCAAAAATATAAATAATCTAATGGCGGTATGGTCCTATCTATACCCTTATACCTTTGTCTTCCCAAACAAAGAGAAAAAAAAATAGGGGCTGGTATGCAATAATAAAAATAATCGAATGATGGTCTAACTTCCTTTGTCTTACTTATGAGGAAAAACATTTTTTGCTCATGTGAATTAACTATACTTCTTCGACCCCCTGACATTGTCTCAAAAATACACAGTAATACAAGAATGCAAGGATAGGTACATCTAATTCAACACTCAATAAAAAATTCTCAAACATGCTTTTATCTTTATCCCGACAAAAGTTTTTGTTGGAAGTTGTTATTAATCCTTAAGGGTTTATAAGTACTAGCCTTTGCCCGTGGCTCCGCCCGGCCTTAATTCAATCTTTGCCCCGTTTTCGGCTTGGGCGTTATTTTATGAACATCTCTTACAGCCTATAATGTTGAACAGGGTGACTACGAAGATAATAAAAAAAAAACGAAACCAAATTCGTTGAGTGGTTTTCGAGTTAAGCGGAAGGAACATACATACCTATACAAACAGACTAACAGAAACATTCTAAAAATTGTTTTGATGGCCTCAGTACAATACAAATAACCTATTCCATTTAAATTATTGGGAAAAATTCAATTAATAGAGACACGATTTTTTAATACTTTATAATTAGTACGCAGACCGTACATAAATAAACGTGCACCATGGGGATTGAACCCACGACCTCTGGGTGAGCAGGCGAGCGCCAACCAAATCATGCGCAATTTTGGTTTTCATGAAAATTATTTTATATGTGACCCCCCTTGTAGCCGAGTAGTAGAGCGCTCGCCTGCTCACCCAGAGGTCGTGGGTGCAATCCCCATGGTGCACGTTTATTTATGTACGGTCTGCGTACTTCGGAAGGTACGTTAAGCTGTTGGCCCATTTGTTCCCGAAGTACGCTATAAGGCTCAACAAGTCACCACCCGTTACGTTTTGGATGTAGCAATTTTCGGTGAAAAGCGGGTTACGGAAACACTTATATTTCAAATTCAATTTACCTAGTAAATAAATTTGTGGACTACTCGTACATACCTCATCATGCAATTGATTGGTAGGAGGTACGTGAAAACCAGCGCCAACCAAATCATGTTTTGGATTGCTGAGCTACATTCTTTTGTCGTGTTGTTATTTTTATCTATAGCTATAGATTACTCCCTACTTAATTAAACCTTTTCTACTGTGTTAGCTTTAAGTATCTATTTGTTTTTTTGTAAACGCGCCAATAAATTTGTTCTTTTTTCTTTTCTTTCTTTGAACAAGTCTGCCACCCCGTCATGTCGTATCGATTAAAATCACGGGTTAAATCATGATTTAAGGTAGTTATTGTAAGCACGTTGTTCAAATGAAAGATGGTCAAGTTGGTATTATGACAGTGTTTAAGTAGTATCCTACAATCAGCACCGTGACACAAATACAAATACAAAATATCTTTATTGGTAAAACATAAATAGTTTACAATAATCGAGTTGTTGAAATCACCTTTTAAGCATACAATGCCTGTACCAGGTGACTCCGCTCTTCTATATCTTCACATAATTCACTGATTTTGAAAACAAGAATTTTTAAAAAGAAGTTTAATAAAGATAGCTATTGTTAGATATTATAAATATGTTATGTAGGTATATTTGTGTGTGAGAAGTGTATATTTTTAAATATACATATATGTAATATTTGTTTAGTTTTTATATGAAATGTAGAACAAAATAAATAAGATTCTATTTTTAATTTATATTATTTCAACGATAAAAGTAAAGGTATATAGGTATTATATAATATTAATATATTCATGTGTATGTTGACTATTTTGTTATTGTATGCGGGTCAATAAACACTCTGTCTGTTTACTGTAACACTCACAAAGCGATTCTCTCAATCTGTCATCGATAGAAGAGTTTAAGATTCCAAGGTCAGGTGGTATATACATAGGTAAATTTTCAAGTAGGTAATATCTAGAAATCAGCACACTAACACAAAGGGATTGCCACAATCTTAAATTATGTGCTCTTATCCGTTTAGGAGTTCTATGGTAGTGAGGTCAGGATTGAAGTTTAGGTGGCATAAGGAAAATTTTCAAGTAAAACCCAGTAATGTGCACAGTAACACAAAGTGATTGCTGCAATATCGAGTTATGTGCTGGATCGAAGGCCAGGTGGTATAATGACATTTCAAGTAATATCCTGAAATAAGCACACTAACAGTGTAAGTGCTGAAATCTCTAGTTATGTACAGTCTTCTATTGAGGAGTTCTATGGTCAGGATCGAAGGTCAGATGGGTTCAAGACAATTTTCAAATAATACCCTGTAATCAGCACTCTAGTACAAAGCCTTTTCCTCAAGATCAAGTGATGTGCTGTCATCCATCGAGGAGTTCCACTGAATATCCCTGAAGACCATCATTAGATCAAGACAAAACTGAAGCCGGGCTTACTTGGAAGCACAACTTCCCAAACATAAAAATAATCTTACAAATCGGCTTAGAAATGACGGAGTCATGGAGTAAATATACCCAAAAAAATCTACCTGGTGGACAAAAAAATCGACTCAAGCATTGTTGTTCTACATTTAAGGAAATAACCCAATCATACAAGCATAAACTTACATAATCCGTAAATCATTTTAAAGGTATAGGCTCTTCCGTGCTCTTCCGTAGTTGCCATGCAAGCACATTCAGGACTCGTCAGAGAACAAAATGGAGCGCCATTGGTTCAAGGTCCAGTTTACGTGTTCTCGGGCAAATTGAAGTCGCGCTTGCCGATGGGCTGTGGTCAGTTGGGGCCCGGTTGCTGGTATTTTTGGTGTCAGGTTAGCTTTCTTTAGTCTTCTAGCGATCGTTCGCCGACTTACAGCCCGATCTCGTACTTGTCTGAGTTCTTGTTGGATCTCAACTGCTGTCATGTGACGATTTCTTAAAAACTTAAAACGATGAAGCGGTCATCTTGCTCAGAAATGCATCTTGTTCTGCCAGACCTTGGCCTCCGAATGACGCCGCCGGTCTCCACGAAGCGTCTGAAGACTCTGGAGACAGCTGATTGGCTTAGGTGTAATTCTGCAGCCACGCTTTGTTGGTTCCGCCCCAATCGCAATAGGGCAAGCACTTGAGTGGCCTCTAATGGCGTGGTGTCCATTTCCGGATGACGTAATCACTGGGTAATTAGGGTAGGTGTTAACAGGTTGAAATTGTGTAAGCAAGTGAGGAAAAAAAATTATTGCACGTCCTTTAAACGGGATAAAGGGAGCTTAACGCGTACGTTTCTGTACGAGGTAAAAACTGTTCAAATACGGTAAATGAATTTCACGTCCTGTATAGCGAATACTTTTAAACCAAAATGCATATATTCAAAGGTGGAGGCCTATACCTTTAAAATGATGTATATATTTCATATGTTTATGTTTGTATGTTTGGGTTATTCCCTTGAATGTAGGACAACAATGCTTGAGTCGATTTTTTTGTCCACCAGTGTATTAAGAAAATACAGTCAAATTGAAAACCTTCTCTTTTTAAGTCGGTTAAAATTTAACAGAGGTGTTAGGGTCGTTGAAGATGGAAATCTGTAGTCAGATTAAACTGCTACAGTTTCCTCGTATGGGAATCACATTTTCAAGCTAAATATTAGCAAGAGAATCTAGAGGTGTGTCCGAATCGTTGTAGATCGAAATCTTTGGTCAGATTAATTTATTACAGTTTACCCGTATGGAAAAACGACCGATTTTATCACGTATATCTAACCATTTGGTCAAGGCACGCCGATAAAGCAGCTAAGCGGCGCTTTTTCTCCCGATATGATTCACAAATATTAAATTTTCTAACTGAAAAACATCATCATCATCATCATCATCATCATCATCATCATCATCATCATAAATACTTTATTGCACAAAAAAATAAGTACAAAAAGGCGGACTTAATGCATAAAGCATTTTCTACCAGTCAACCCACAGATGGTACAAGATAAATAGGTAGGTGGGCGTGCAAGAAGAGTAAAAACTTAAAAATTACAAATTAAATGAAGATACTACTCTAAAATAATAACTATAGGTAAATAATATAAACATCCATCCATCCATCCATCAGCCTGTTTTGTCCACTGCTGGACATAGGCCTTTCCAGGATTTCGCCACTCTTGGCGGTCCTCCTAGCAGAAATGCCCATACTCACACACGCTGGGCAGGCGGGTTGGTGAGCGCGGTGCCGAAACCCTTGCACCAGTGACGCCGCTGCCCGTCACCAGTCTGATTTATATAAGGCCCGGCAATTGGGGATGGATATACCGCCATCCATCGGTCCCAGGCAATTGTGGGCCGCCTGATTTTTTGCCTGAGAGCTGTCCTCTTACTCTCCCCCGAATAACTTCGGGAGGATTTCCGAGTAAATTAAGTGTAATAAATAAAAAATAAAATAAAAACGTTTGACACCCATTTGGAGTTCCTGAGCCTTATAAATAGGAAGTGTCCCGTTGGCTGGAGGTCACCTATAAAATCGTATCCTTCATCTATGTATTTTGACGGAACAAATTAAAAAATATATTGGATTCAATAAAACAAATTTGGCACTAACTCCCTCAACTACTAGCAGCGTCATAGGACATGGGGTCCCGCTGAGTGTAGGCACACTCATTGGCGTAACTAGGATTTGTAGCTGAGGGGGGGGGGGGGGACCTTGGCTCCAATTCATAAAGCCTTCAGCAATGAGAGACATTCTTGAAAAAAAACTGTAGTTTTCCTTATGCATTATAGATGGTGCTATCATGGTGCAAATACGTAAACAGTCAGTTGGCAGCCCTAAGGCGTGTTTAGGCGCCGAGCGGCCGGAGGTATTGATTTCAAGGACACCGCCTGGTTAAATTACTGTTGTTACATATACTGTGGTTTTATTGTTCGCGCAGTTTTTACTTTATCCAGATTTTGCAAATTACAAATTGTTGTCGATAAAGCACAATAATAATAAAATAATTAACACTTTCTAATACTTGAAGTGCGCACTTGTAGAGGGGGGGAGTGTGTTAACCTTCCACGAAATACACCCTTCGGCCAGAAGTCTTCTTTCGTAAAGAGTGGGACTCACGTTGTTGCGTGAATGCAGCTTCTCAACTCTCAAAACGATTATCAATCAATAAGGTGTATTACAGTTAGGCGCGTGCATCATCGAAAGCGCATTGCACTGCACCCAGTATAAACATGTACCTATTTAAGTGCCCAAGCTGTTGCTGACAACAGGTTTGCGTCTGTTCTCATTAGAATTGTACATACTATGGTCTTGGTGGAGGCACTCAGACTCTTGTCTTCTTTTTCACTCATAGGTGCCAATTTTTATACCTACAGTTGATAGACTATTTTTAAATATTTAATTTAATGCATTTCAGTATGTTGACTGCTAAAGAAACAATTAAATCAATCACCGTCGAAATCAACAAAGAACTTTTGCTTGCTAAAAATAGGACGCGGGAAACGTTTGAAAGAGTTGAAGACGGTGAAAAGAAATATGAAGAGTTGTGGCTTAAATGCAAAAAAAGATATGAAAGTATTCCGTTTGTTAAGAAATGGCTTGAACTGACAAATGAAACACAAGCCTTAGAAGACCGCATAAAATCCCTCGAACAAGAGGCCGGAATTCTTAAACAAGAAATAACAGTTAAGAAATTCCAACAACATGAGTTGGACATAAAACGAATCATAGAACTAGCTAAGTACTTAACTTTTGAAAGACCTGCGATTATACAAAATATTGCCGATAAAAAACAAATCTTGGAAAAACTGTCTCTAGAAATATCAGAACATGAAAAAGGGCTGAAGGCCAAAATGATACAGGATAGAAATATGGCAAAATGTTTGAAGGATCCAGAAAGTACATCAAATAATATGTTACTGCCAAATAGCGCCTGGCATAGCCTTTATAATAGTTTCGGAAATTATGAAGATTCGGTGAGATTGAATATTTTATAGGTACAATCACAGTTCAATAATCCTACAGTTGTCCAACGAAGATGGAGTGGTTTGCGGGGCGAGGCTCCAAAACTCCGAACTGATTGTTTGGAAATTGTATGTAGCTCGGTCGCGTGCGTCGCGTCTCGCCCCGCACAATTGCTTTGTCTGAGTGCTTTCGTTGAAAAACTGTATGGATTCTTAAACTGTGGTACTACGGTACTACCCACTAAAACTAAAGTATCAGAAAAAAATCAACAAATTTGAAATTTCAGATGCCAAAACTTCAGCGCTCTAAGAATGATTTGGATACATTGGCGGTTAGTTTAAAGCAGGTTGTAATAATGAAGAATAATTTTGTACAGCTTGGCAAAACAGAGTTTGGAAAAAATGAGGACGCTATACCACATATTTAGTCATACAACACACTACGAGTAAAACTGTATACTACGACCAAAATATTTAGTTTCATCTGTCACTGCGTCAAACTCTTTTTTGCCAAGGTGTACGGATTACTCAGATTGTCTTTATTATGATAATACTTATATCCATCCATCCATCAGCCTGTGTCGTCCACTGCTGGACATAGGCCTTTCCAGGATTTCGCCACTCTTGGCGGTCCTCCTGGAAGAAATGCCCATACTCACACACGCTGGGCAGGCGGGTTGGTGAGCGCGGTGCCGAAACTCTTGCACCAGTGACGCCGCTGCCCGTCACCAGTCTGGTTTATGTAAGTCTCGGCAATTGGGGATAGATAAACCGCCATCCATCGGTCCCAGGCAATGGTGGGCCGCCTGGTTTTGCCTGAGAGCTGTCCTCTTACTCTCCCCCGAATAACTTCGGGAGGATTTGCGATTTAAGGTGGTACCTCCACAGTCGAGCCCGGCATTAGCTCTACCACCTATATACATAAAGAATTTACTTTTATGGTTATATCGAATTTTAAATACTTAATATGTGGACATGGTGTTTTCTTTTTAGCTAAAGATGGCCACGACTCCCCTAAACAGAACAGATTCAAATCCAATCCTAGCTGAAAAAAAATTAACGTCACTTCAAACTGAAGACAAAAAAGATTATTTGTACACCTCCTATTTCTTTAAGAAATCATATTTAAACATAAAGGAATCAGGCCAAACTCCAAGCCGCGAAATTGAACCAGAGAAATTTGCTAAAAAGAAACTGATTAACATTCTTGAGGACATAAATATTGATAAGAATGATGCAAGAAATATAATATCTTCTGTCAATCCGAATTCTATGCAAGAAGTTAATGTAATAGGAGCAACTGGTTCTAAAATTTATGTTGAAGATGAGAAAAAACAGGTTAGTACTTATACAAAAAAATTAGTACTTATAGGATGTTTTTAAATTGATTTTTATATTTTACAAAATGTTCTAATTCTTATATTTCAGGCCAAAAAAGCGATGGAATGTGATCAAATTGAAGAGATTGATATAACTAATTCAGGCTCAACTAATATTTTGAACCCACCAATTCAGTTTATAGATGTGACACAGGTAAGTAATCTTATCAATATAAACTTTAAACTAAATAAAAACTGACATCCGTATGAGCCATTTCACAAAGTTGCGGTTTTTGTATAGAGCATCTTTATGGATCGTAGTTTTCTTGGAATTTGGAGTTATGTTAAAACATTATATTTATAACATTAAATTATAAATAATAATAAATTTAAATGTAATAAAATTAAGGTATATTCAATAAGCTTGCAGAATTGGATCCGATCATAGGTTATTTGAAATTAATTAATTAATTTGAATTATTCAATACAAAAATATCTTTGTAAACACAAGCAGCAACGCAAATGATAATTAAACCTTATAATGTATTTGAAATATCTAAACGCCATCAAAAACAAAACTTGTAAAAAAAACCAAGTCTCGCAACTTAGTTCTTCTGCCGTAAAAAGTTGTGAGATCCATGTAAATCCAAGTCGATTAATTTATTCAGTCTCTACCTCCTGTCTTAAGTTATTACATAATTAGCTAACCTAACAACATCTTATAGTGACCATATCAATATTAAAAATATTTTATGTTTTAAATAAAAAAAATGACTCGGCCACCGCATGAAAACACAATGAATCTCACAAGTAATACATATTATATTAAATTAGATTATTTAGTGCGATTCCCAAGTCAATCTATTTATTTAAACCATAAAAAATTTTAATTTTGATATGTTAGCTTATTATGTAATAACTTAAGACAGAAGGTCCCTTATGTAGGGACTGAATAAATTAATCGACTTTGATTTACATGGATCTCACAACTTTTACGGTAGAAGAACTAAGTTGCGAGACTTGTTTTTTTTTACAAGTTTTGTTTTTGATGGCATCTCATTTCTTTTTCTAGATAGCCCTACTTTTTTTCCTTTCCGGTACCTTCTACTTACAACTAAAAATTTAACTTTGTAATCCTACATATTTATATGGGATTACAAAGTTATTTATGCAGTTGGTGTATCTAGAACACGACCGAAATTACAAAATTTTAGTTTTTCCTTTATTTATACACTAAACACTAATTGTATTCCAAATTTGAAGCTTTCATGTCTGCTAGAAGTGCCTTAGAGTTTTGATGATCGGTCAGTCAGTGAGTGAGTGACAAAATTGAGAAACTTTCTAGTTATAATTCTCAAACTACTGGTTCAAATTGAATGAAATTTGAAATATTCCGTGTTTATACAATGCCTGCTTGTTTACCGAAAATTCGGGCTTCTAGTTTTATCCACAAGAAGAACGAAGGTCGAAAATGGCCTGAACTGCTTCGAGAAAAGGATAGTACGGCCGTGCCACTTTTTAGCTCGACCTGGCGGGGGCACTGCCGTGCCCCTAGAATGAGTTTTTACTTAGGCAAATAAATCTGAAGTCGGTTTTAATAAATTCGTGTTGTTCTTTAACTTTAAATAGTATTTAAATTTGAAATTAAGGGCTAGTTAAGTGCATTTGGTATAGCTAAATCAAAAAAGATTTTAAGAGACTTATTTTTATCTACATTAAATGTGAATAAAGCGTCCTTCTCCTGAACATGATTTTTTAAAGACATATTTTATACTTGATTTCCTTGAAAAATGCTACTTAATCCTGATAAAAGAATATTTTGAAGTTTATCTTAATTCAGATAAAAAACTAAAATTCCTATTTATTTAATAAATAGTTTTTAGGCAGATATAGAATTAAAAGGACGACTTTATTCAAAACAGTTCTGTTCAGTTATGTGTAAATACACTAAGCAGGATGGAAATTTTTAACAGACACAAAGTAAAACAAATTAAAAGAAATGTATGGTTTCGCGGTCGTGTAAAAAATACAGTGTTACCAATTCTAACAATGCAATTGATTGTATAAATGTTAAGTTTGTCTATGGCAATATTTAATAAAGAAATAGTTGAAAGCTAAGGAGCAGCAAAATGCCTCACAGAAATAAAGAGTGTAAAGTAAGGCCAACGAGACGAGATAAAGAATGTAAACAAACTTTCAGGGGTACAAAAAATTTTATTCGAATAAATTATATAGGCTGAAATTTAATCAACCGACTAAATTCATACTAGAGACTCGGTTAGTGATCAAGAACTAGGTTCAGTAATCCTTTTGGCCAATTTCGAAAAATATTTTTTTTTGCTCCCGTACTGGTTGGACTAGTTTAAGTACAATTCCTAGTGCAGGTTCTACGGGTAAAATTTTTTTTTTTTCGAATTTCACCTGCAGGGTCATTAAACCTTGTTCCTGATGACTAACCGAGTCTCCAGTATGAATTTGGTCGGTTGATTTAATTTCACCTAGTATAAAAAAATACAATTCCTATTCTAATCGTTGTCGCCTGTATCAGACGAAGATGATTCGTCGGAAGAGTCCGAATCAGCCGTATTTATAATAAAACTATCTATTGTAATCAATCATGTCTATTTTGCTACAAAAATAAAAAATCGATGAAATAATTAATTTCTGAGCTCATCCCAACAAACTGTAAAAGATTTTTTTTTCTCTATTTTGACCACGGTATAATTGTTACGCTATGAATCGATGTTTTCGGTGCTTCGAACGCAATCTAAACAGGAATGAAATTGTTCACAAAATGGCGGACCAAATGTTGGTAGAATGCGGTTCTGACTGCTTACCTGTACCACACGACTTACGTAACGACAGCTGTCATCGACCAACTGACGCCATTATTGCGTACGAAGAATTATATTATACTAGCTTTTGCCCGTGGTTCCGCCCGCGTGTTATTCGGTTTAAGGACATGCTTTTTTCCGGGATAAAAAGTAGCCTATGTGTTAAGTTAGGGTAAAAGCTATATCCATTCTAAATTTCATCCAATTCCGTTCAGCCGTTTCAGCGTGAAAGAGTAACAAACATACACACACACACTTTTGCATTTATAATATTAGTGTGATGTGATTACGTCTACGTAAAATATTTATATGAGAAATTGTGCAGCGCCCCTAGCGGCTTACTACAGGAACCAGCATTTCTCATACAAAATATTTTACGCAGACGGTAACGTGTATGTATAGTGAAGCAAAACTCATGGTAGGCCTAAAGGATAGAGATACCTCAATAACGGTCTGATTGTTTACATTCTTTATCTCGTCTCGTCGGCCTTACTTTAGCATCGGAAAGTGGCGATAGTATAGTCATCCATCCATTCGAACAACTTTTACTGTAGAACCAACCCTCTAATCACGAAAAAAATATCAGCTGTTCAGTTGGAATATTACAATATTATATTAAAATTGAAGTCGTGAGGACATAATAAACATTATTTTACTAACCAGTTGGTTCCTTTTGTGTGCAGCTCTTCTTTCTAAAAGGATGCACATGAGCTGAGTTAAAATCGAAAATATAGGACGAAATTGAATATAGGACGATATTGAATATACAACTCAATTTGAAGGATGAGTTAAAACACTTATTATTGAATTTTTTATAAATTTTAAATTTTTAAAACCCTTTATGAATGTAAAAATTCAAACTAGAATACATTAACACTTTTATTGCTTAAATTGTATTGCATCACAATCATGGCAAATCAATCTTTATTTTTTTATCTGTTTATATTTATAAAATGCTCTTGTTATTTAACTCATACTGAATTCTGAATTACTAATTAAATTGTCTTTATCAGTAATTAATATAGCTTAACTTGAATTAACGCCATTTTTGACTATCTTAAAATGAAAAGACAAATAAATTTAATAGTTTACTAAGATTTGATTAAAATAAATTCAATATGGTTTAGTCTTAAGTCTAAAGTTTACACAAGAATGTATGAAATACTTTTTATGAAAAAAGCATGGATATTTGTCAATTTTATTTGTGACTATTTTTTGTAAATAAGGTTACGCGTGCCTTTCCGTATTATTTTTAAAGCCCGTGCAATTTATATATCTATCCGGACTTTTTATACGATTACCAACTGTGCGTTTACATTTTCACCGTACCTATATCATAATCAGTAACAGGATATTCAAATGCTTTTTGCCCCAAAGATAGGAAAATATATATGTTATTTTGTATTAATAACTTACTTGATGAAATAGAAAACATTAAAATTTGATCAAATTTAATAGGTACCTACTTATATAAATCATGGTGACTAGGGTCTGACGGTAGGACTGGAAGGTTGAAATGAGAATTCCTCTTCTAACAACAGTAGACCTCTCAAGTTTAGTCTCTTTGATCGGTCTTGATGAGTACTTTTATAAAACATGGTGACCAGGGTCTGATGATGGGACTGGAAGGTTGAAATAAGAACTCCTCAACGAACAACAGCAGACCTCTTGAGTTGATCGGCCTTAATGAGTACTTTTGTAAAACATAGCGACCAGGGTAGACAGACATCAGACTCTGGTCACCATGTTTTACAAAATTGCTCATCAAGACTAATCAAATAATACCAAACTTGAGAGATCTGTAGTTGTCCGTTGAGGAGATCTTATGTCCACATTCCAGTCCTATCATCAGCAAGATAATATGGTGCTGTTACCAGTCTTATGTAAGTGCGCTTAAATAATTACCTCGACATCTAAAATTAAGTTTATTTTCAATAACAGATAAGATTAAAAAACAATGTAAAAGCCACTTCCATGTTATGTTAACTTTTCGTTCATAAGTACCAAAAAAGCATTGGATTATCCTATCACTGATCATGATACATGCATTCCCTTACCCAGCATATTTATTTTAATACCTATTTATATAATGTTATCCATCTCTGACACATTTTTAAAAGCATACATTTACATTTTGATTGCATTCGCTTAACATTCGCTTAACAAACTTAAGAACTTATTTATCCTTGTAATCGAAAGCAATCAAAATGCAAGGCATAAAATAACATAATTTTAATGCGAAAACCCTACTATTAGTAATCGAATTCCGCTAATTGCTTTAAAACGCAATTTTTGCATAGGTACCTTTTATTTAAAAGTGAGGAAAACAATATTATGATGTGCATTTTGCACCGGGATTTGGTTTTACCACCTTAATACTTTTTTAATATAAGAAGTGCTCCCTGGCAATTGACAACATTAATCGTCTTTTTTAAGGTTCCGTGCCAAAGGGCAAACGGAGCTCTATTATTGTCACTTTGCTGTCTATGCGTCTGTCTGTCCGTCGACCATAATGTCACGACGGGTCTCTAGCTTGTAGAGAATAAGTTAGACTTATTCCCACTGGTTAAACTGAGTAGTCCAACGTTGAACTACTGGGACTTTTTTTCCAGTAGTTCAACTTAGTACATATCCATTTCAGAGTTGAACTACTGGGACAAAATAGTTGAACTTACATGGAATTTTATTTTAATTGTATTTATAATATACTTATTATGGAATCTTTTATCAGAAGTTAGGGAAGTCTTGTACCTATCTGATCTACTGATTGAACGAGGTTCAAATTACTCTTTCCAAATTTAGACTTCATGAACTAGTTTTTATTCTGTTTTTGAATAAACACAATTATGTTCCACTTTTGATGAAACCAGACCTCATTATAATACATAGGTACAAGACTTCCTTAACTTCTGATAAAAGTTCCAATTCTATGTGAGTTCAACTATTTTGTCCCAGTAGTTCAACTCTGAAATGGATTGTACAAAGTTAAATTACTGGGAAAAAAAAGTCCCAGTAGTTAACGTTGAACTACTTAGTTGAACTAGTGGGAATGAGTCTTACAGATCTAAAATGTGCAGAATGTTGACTCAAAACCGAATATTTAATAAAAATTCGAATATTTAATTAAAAATTCAATTAAATTCTTTTCCAGGGGGTTTCATATATAGAAAAGGCGCCGATTTTTTTTCTAACCCTGGCGTTTCTAATTTCACTGTCTAGAGCACAAATATTTTGTTTATTATTTTTATCCTCTTTAATAAGGAAATGGAGTCAAAGCTGTCATTTTTGGACCATTTTTTACGGGGTCTATCTCAAAAATTTAACTAGTTAGGAATTTGAAATTTTCTGTTTAGTTAATTATTATGATGTGCTATATTATACTGTATTTTAACAACAAATACTGAAAACGCCGATTTACAATGCAGTTTTAGGATTATATACCCGAATGCTCGATTAATTTAATTTTGCAGTTTTGTTTCTTAAGTTTGTAATTTTTGTTCAAATTATTTACGTTTATTAACTTATTAGAATGGTACGGAACCCTCAGGGCACGAGTCGTACTCGCACTTGACTGTTTTTTTAACAGTTAATGTGATGAATACTAAATATTCTGGTACATTAAGTGTGTCAACAAATTTATATTCCTGATGTTTTGACAACAGTCCGAGATGACCCCTTAGCCATTTTTTTAGCAAAGTTATTGCATATGAATAAAAGATGACAATGTGATTTGATTAGTTTTGGGGAGGTGTAGGGGAGACTGATCAATCTTCACAAAAAAAGTAGTATTTGTAAATGTTTGTATTCAACAGTATAAAAGCCTTTCCCAAGATGGTAAATTAATTTTAGATTACTCACATGAAATGAAATGATCCTTCACTAAGTTTTTTTTTTAGGAGAATACATATAAGATTTCTGAAAATGTTTTGATTTTATCTCAACCAAGAGAGGATATAGCCTCATCCGAGTTAAGGGTAAGAAACAAATTACGAGATTGTATGACATTGTAATTTATGTAGTAAACCAATAAATTACAGAGTAATATTTGTTATTTCGCCCTCCCAGGACGATTCTCAAAAGAAAAGAGTATCATTTGATTTGCCAGCAATTCTAGAAGTTCCTGAAGAAGTGGAAATAGTTGACGACAAAGCTAAAACAATATACACAGAGATTGGTGATGTAGTTGATATGTCAGACATCAGCCAACTGAATACAAGCATTGAAATGGATGAAAGTTTCAAAAGAATGAAAGAGAGAATTCTACAGCAACACAAGCTACATTTGTCTCCAGATTTCACCTATACCAAGAAAGATATGGTAATGAATGCTCGATGCAAAGATTTCATAATAGTGCTATTTTCATATTATGTATTTATTACTTTTTACAGAAACGGGAAGACAATGTTGTTACATCTAAGTTCTTCAACAAAAATATCACACTAGATACTGGTAAACCAGAATTTTCAAATGATAAAGTACAGGAACTAGAAAAAAATTACCAAGCAAACATTCAAAATGAAAAGGTTAAAGTAATTGAAGACATGAATGATGCAGATAATCAAAATAAAATGAATATTGATGATGTGATGGTTTTTTCTCAACAGGTAATTTAGTTTAAATTCCTATGTTATGCAAAATTACACAAAAAAATAAACACATATTTTTGCAGAATGCAGACAAACCAGATAATGACAAAACTGCAAGGGGTTTACTGTTCACCCATGGACCTAAAGGCATTCCAGAATCTCTTGATGTATCTATTAGTACCACAGGCTATGAGGAGGGAGACTTTCCTCATTGTATTGGTATGTTTCATTTACCACTATTTCTAATACATCATCTGAAATCTGAGATTAATTGAGTTTTTATTGTGGATTTTCCAGATTCAAGTCTACTTCTTTCACCAAAAGCAGATATGGCTATGCCAACAAATCGAGACAATGCTGAAGTGTTTTCCCAAGAGGTTCCGAATTTCTTGTCAGGTATTGTTTTCTTTATTACAGTTTTAATTATCATACGATTTAGGGTTTTAAAATTCTTTTTTATTGTCTTTAGGTCTTAGAAAAACTGGTCTCTCATTCTTTGAAAAGCCTTCATGTCCAGATACAAATGCAGTGAACCAAGGCACTAACTTTAATTTCAATTTTGGAGGAGATGACAAGAAAGGCCGTGGGGGATTTTTCAGTATGTTCCATTGATTCTCTATATTTAAATTTATGTTCATGTTGATTACTTACTTACTACTATAATAAACAAGATTTCATTTAGCAATAATGATTTTTATTCGAACTTATTTTATTGGGTAAGTATCATGGAATATTATAAAAAATATTATTGGTGCAACTGACAAGCTCTGACAGCAATTAATTGTAACAAAATAAATAGGGGTGCAAATACTTCACTATATTCTATATTTGAGTCTCCTTGAAGTTTTCTACAAAGAAGAAACTTAAATACAAAAGTCAGACCTAGAAATATTGCACTCCACAATGCTCTGTAGAGAGATGCTTTATATGAACTCTCTAAGTTCATTCTGATACACACAATACAACAGAAGTAAGCATTCATAGCATCACTTACAAATAATGGTGCAAATATTGTCCACCAAGCACTGTTCACTAAGCCATCTATTTTTAATGCTAACAAAACTGAAAATATTGTAATGGTTATTAGGTTGATCCATATTTCAAACACAGTTAGTCCTATCCACTGCACTATTTCATTCAGAGTAAAAAACATCTTGGCTTTATTGATTGGCACCAAGCATTGCTGTTCGGAACACCCGTATGTGGATTGAGGATGAGTGCCGTACTTGAGCACCAAAGTCTACATCATCGTTCAGTGGCTCCAGATCATCTGAAACATGTTTATATCATCCACATTTAGCGCTATAACATTTGTTCTATAATTTAGCCCTTTAGTACATCAAATAATAGGATCAGAAATTCTATCAGATTAAGTATAATAATAAACAAACTTACCAATAAGGTCAACAGTTCCAGTATTGACTTCGATCTGGCATGTTCCTGAGAATAATATTTCAAGTTGTAGTGCCAAGTTGCAGCACCTCTGGATAGCAGCTCCTAAACCATGAAGTATAATCTCCTTTTCACCTTTTGTAAGGAGATCACAACATTTATCTAACTGTGCCTAAAAGAGAAAATATATAGCACAAACTAGACATAAGTTAGGTGGGTCATTTGCAAAAAAGATGTACCTTTTGAAATATTTTTTGTCCAACAAAGTTATTGTCAGATTTAAAATAAAATATAACGCAAAAGGCTGAATTTTCGTATTTTATCTTTACAAAAATACTTAAAATATGATTTTTAAATTTATAGCTTTCGTAATAAAATATGTATTTATCAAAATTTAAAAATATGATGTCACGTAGGTACTATATATTTTTTGTATGTCCCAGTTACAAGTTGACTCATATTGAAGCACTGCGTTACAAATTTTCATCACTTTATTTCAGTTCAGCTATAACTAAAGTACTCCTGTTAAGTTAAGCTTCCCCTTCAGTATAATTTGATTTACTTAATAGTTATTTAATATCCATTTCTATTCAAGTTTAAACGTGTCTGAAAAAAATGATATTCCATAACTCAGGGTTTGTAACAAACAGTTAAACATGAATGCAGCAGTGCTTTATATTTGGTAATGTATCTTTTTTATACACTGCAATACTTAAGGTTCGTTTTTCATTCATGTGTTTGACACGGACGCCCTTTTTTTCTGCGAGTTTGGAAGTAACATAATTGTGCTACTAAAATCAGTTCAAAATATTCTCAGGGTGATAAACAGCTATTACTTAGGTAAGAATATGAACTATTTTGTACTCTTTTACGCGCAATTGATAGTTTCTACACTTATCTTAACAAATACACCTAGCTCTTGAAACCAAAACATGTGGTTTCAACAGAAATAATTTTTGAGTTTATAATTTCTCAGATTTCAATATCAGTTCCATTATAATTTGTTACGTAACGAAACTGAGAAATTGTAAGGGCTAGATCATCTACTGAGAAATGAGTGTCAGTCTGTTTTGAGTTGCTGAATTAAGCTGACTTGTTTTTTTACATTAAGTTTTGTTTTTTTATTAAACTAGGTACCTGATACCTACATTAAACTGAAAAACATTCTTGGGTTTATTCTTGTGTAATTTGACTGCCTCAAAAATAAGCCCATTAAAATAACTGTTTTTTTACAGCAATAAAACCAATGGCTCCCATTTAGAAAAGAATGTTTGAAAGAAAATCCTATTAACCATGAGGAATTGCGAAAGAAACATTTAACCAGAGTTAAAAAACAATATTAGAAAGACGTATAAAGTTTCTAATTAAAGTTCCTATGTGTATAATTAAATAATGTTTCATTTAGCTGGGCAGCAAACAAAGTCATGAAGAGAGTAACGTCTACAAGTATTGTTCAACTGTGTACTACGCTTTATGTTATCAGTTTCGTTACAGTTATTTTCAGTTTAGTTGCAAATTTTAAAAGGTACATAGTTTCTGCAAATGACCCAGGTACCTACAGCAAGTTAGCAATCTTTTGACCTAGCTTACCTTGAAGTTGGTCTTTTTTGTAATAAATATTACATTGTCACCATCGACAGGTCGAACTGGTAATCGTTTTTTAACAGCATGATTCTTATTTGGGAAGCGTTTTTGCTTTTTCTTTAGTTCTTCTTTCTTTTGGGTTACAGTTTGAACATTTTCATCTGCCATTTTTGACATTTTATTTTTATTTGGGTTTAGGTTGCGTTTTAAAACAAGTGAATATTAGGGATAAGTCTAAATACACAGTATATTAAAAAAATTGCCACTTTTTTTAATTTGAAATGGGGTTGCAGTGCTGCCCACCTTTTTTCCCTGAGAATGTATGGGATTAATTAAGTCATTGCTTAAAATAGTGACAGCTAATATAAAACTATACAAACGTGTCTCAAGATATTAAGATAAATTTTTCGATTATTAGGTAGTTGGTTTTATACAAAATCTTGTATTTTACCATGGTATATACAGGTTGAATATGAAACCACTAGCTTTATTGAAATCTATGAATCAGAATCACTAATGGAACACAGAATCACAAAAAAAATTATATTTTTTTCATTTTCTTAAACATAAATTGTTTCCAAATTTAGAATAAATTGTTACCTACTCAACGAGATATGTGACTATGTGGCTGACTGACAACAGACACGACGCGACGCTACGAAGCCATGTGTAAACAATACATACGGCTTCGTAGCGCGTCGTCTCTCTCTGTCACCGTAGTGTTAGTGATTCGTGCGACAGAGATAACACTACAATACGATGTGTATTTACTGCCGGGACATAAGTCCTTCCTTCCCCTCAACGAGCCTCCAACCCCCACCAACCCACCCGCGATTGCCACCAGCCAGTCGCCGGCAAACATCCGTCCAAAGTATACATCTCGACTACACGATGTACGTATAATTTCATCGCGAGTTCTTCGAAATGGTGCGAGTGTACATAATGAGCGGAGAAAATCTTTGTGCAGCGAGAAGATTGTACGAAGCGAATAGCATTTCTCGGCTTCGTGCCCAAGGACTAGCCAATCCTAAGATTCCTCACCGCTAAACGATTTTAGCGGTAAACCAGCGGCTACTAGATCTTGGTCAATTTACAGTGCCAAACCATGCTCAAGGCCATGGCGCGCACTTCTGGCTATTGAGGTAGAAGATGCAGTGTTCGACTTCTTTGAGTGGAAGCCCCGAGCCAGTACGCGAGACGCAGCTCAGCTGTTTGAAATTAGTCAATCATCAGTGTGGAAATTGCTGCACTATGCTGGACTTCATGCATATCATTTTCAAACAGTGCAGCACCTGCATGAAGCCGACGTCTCGTATACTCTGGGAAATCTCAAAGCCGCGAAGAACTGAAAGCCCGGATTATCAGTGCATTTGACGCTGTAAAAAATGACAGTGTAGTGCTGAGAAAACTGAGAAGGAATGCAGTGAAACGTGCTAGACTCCGTTTAGAGAGAAACGGACTGCATTTCGAACAATTGTTAAAGTACAGCTCATTTTATTTCAGGTATGTTCTAAGATAATGTTTTTTATTGCGAAATCCATATCTTTTGAATACTCTAAATATTATTATTAGAGTGCATTACAAACCAGAAAAGATAAATTAGAAACAAATGTAAAGACAAGAATTTGAAAAAATTCCTTGGGCCAGGATTCGAACCTGTGACCTCTTGTTATCAAGACAAGCGCGCTACCGACTGCGCCACCGAGGTACTTACCTAGACTAAAATTCTTGTCTTTACATTTGTGTTTCTAGTTTGTAATGCACTCTAATAATAATATTTACACGTATGTTCTATTAGGTAGGTATACAATTTTGTTGATTTCAATTAATTGTACATAAGGTGATTTAAATTTTTTAAATTCGTCTAAATGCAGAAGAGTCTAAAGTAAGTACCTAAGGATTTCACTACTTACCTGTGATTTTTAATTCCTGTTCAAAGATTTTTATGTTTAGTGCGATCTAAACAGCTTCTGTATTCTGACGGTCCTAAGCCCGAACAAGTATGAAGGGAAAATTTGTATTGTCTCATTTTAGGTAGATTCTGGTACTAAGTAGGCAATAACCATAGACGAACAAAAAAAGGCAGGTACCTCTTTATCCCCGGGATTTGAACCCGGGACGGGACCTCCAGGTCATGCGTGAGCCGACCGGTCTGATCGCTAAACTACAGAGGCAGTTGGAAGGAATAGGTAGGTACCTATCACTCATTCATTATAAAGTGTGGAAAAACCTGGGCGCAATTTGGCGGGGCGGGACGGCGCGGCGGCGCGGCGGGACAAAGGATGGATACTTACGCGCCGGGCAGAAGGGTTAAGCGCGCGATCACGTGGCGATAGTGGGTGGTGACGAGCAACAAGTGATAATATGACAATGCTTTTCGGTTTTTGTAGGAAAACTTTGACAGTCGATATCTTTTTTTATTATTATGAAACATGACAAAAGTAACAAAGCCAACATTTTTCATTTCGAACATAGAATAGTTTCCTTTGATATAGCTAGAGGTATCATTTTCAACCTGTATATTTTTAATAATTTTTTTAATATTTTTATTATACTTAATATTTTTCGCATATTTATAGGTAAGGACCAAAACTCTGAAAACCTGAAGCTGTTTCACGGACGACGCTCTCTATAGACTAGCCTGTATGTCGATGCGTTAGGGTTCACGCATTTTTGTTTGGAACTCAATTATTTCATAAACTAAGGGTGTCTGTGGGTATGATTCTTGGGAAAAGTGGTTCAGTAGGGTCGGTAGAATATATGGTTTCATTTAATGGTACCAGTCTATTTACACCCGGTTTAAATGTCATAACGTAACAGAACAAACAGTAAAGAGTGTGTGACGAGACAAAACGATTTTTGTCTATGGTACAATCCGTACAATACTCGGGGGATCCCATAGCACAGGGAATACTCGCCTGAAATAAGGGTTATCATGCTATTGAGGTAGGAAAATTGATGGAGCTATCGATGTCGATTTTTATTAGAAGAAATTATTGTTATTTACATTCTTTTCATGTTTTATAAAAATATGCTAAACAAGAAGAAAATATGGCAAATTTAGCATAAAATATGCTAAATTGGGAACACTGTAGATTAACTAAACGTCATAAGGTGTATAGGGCTAAAAACTTATCTTACCCGGTGACGAGGACTGTCGTTTCTTGAATAGAGAGGTCATTTTAGTTTGGCTTACAGGGTCAGAAAAGCTCGTTGGACTTTACATAGCAATTTAAAAAACGCGGCTAGCTGTTTTTGACAATCAGCTGTTTGACAAATGTCATTTGGTGAACCACAAAACCATAGACAATATTGAAAAAAAAATCGTACTGTGTATTTAGCCAGTGCGTTCGAATTGTTCCGTATATTTTGTAAATTCAACCAGCATAGTAACATACGAAATGACTTTGGCGGGCAGTTGGACTTGGTGTTGTGCGAGCTGAGTGCGGAGCGCGTGAGCGTGTTACTATACTCTAAGGTGTCGAGCGATATTGACCCGTTAGTACCGATCGGCTTGTATCATCCGCCGCTTGGAGTCTCTGCCGCCGCCGCCCGCTCCCCCCGCTTCACCTGACGCTGCAGTTCCCGATTGGAATTTTCCTAATGCAGATCTTAGTGTGTTATACGCATCTATCGCAAACATTGATTGAAGTGATGTTGCATGTAAAGGTGTTTTTTTTAGAGGTATAGAACTTTGAAATGGAATAAAACAAAGATGATTTTTTTTATTGATATGAAATTTATTTTATTCGAAAGACAATCTTCTGGCATTATAATTTAAATATGACTTCAGGCATATATCCGCCACGGTTGGCTCGGACGTAGTCTAATCTGGAGGTCCAATTTTCGATAACTTTTTCCAACATTTGTGGCCGTATATCGGCAATAACTCGCCGAGTGTTGTTCTCCAAGTGGTCAATCGTTTCGGGCTTATCGGTGTAGACTTTTTTCGTTCATCAATTGAACAACCATGATGTGCAGGAGTTGTGGTTTCAACAAGACGGCGCAACATGTCACACAGCTCGTGACACAATTAATTTATTGAAGGAAACGTTTGGTAACCGCATAGTTTCACGTTTCGGACCCGTGAATTGGCCTCCAAGATCGTGCGATTTAACGCCACTTAACTATTTTCTGTGGGGATATGTGAAGTCGCAAGTCTAAGCCGATAAGCCCGAAACGATTGACCACTTGCAGGACAACATTCGGCGAGTTATTGCCGATATACGGCCACAAATGTTGGAAAAAGTCATCGAAAATTGGACCTCCAGATTAGACTACGTCCGAGCCAGCCGTGGCGAACATATGCCAGAAGTCATATTTAAATTATAATGTCAGAAGATTGTCTTTCGAATAAAATAAATTTCATATCAATAAAAAAAATCATCTTTGTTTTATTCCATTTCAAAGTTCTATACCTCTAAAAAAAACACACGTTACAAGTGACGTCAACATAGCAACCCAACTATTCTATGCAAAACTTTATGCGTGTATAAACGACTGTGTTCCAATTAAAAGGCGTAGCGGGTTTAACAATCGATATATTTATCCGAAATGGTTTACCCCTGAAATAATACGCAAAATTAAAAATAAATTCTTTCACCATAAGTGTTACAAAGCGGAAAAACAAGAAGTAAATAAAGAGCTGTTTAAATATTATAGGTAGCTTGTCAAATCGCAAATAAATATGGCTTACACCACTTACTTGAAAACTATTGAGACTAACATATGTAGGGACCCATCTAATTTCTGGAAATACGTAAATGACCAAAGAAAAGATGACGAACTGACCTACAAGGACAGGACTGTGACTGGACAGGAGGCCGCTGATGCATTCGCGGAATACTTCAGCTCGGTCTTCCTGGACGACATACCTGTTTTAGACACTGACCACGCTCAGAGGTGGGCCGGGGAGGCGCCGCTTGATGCCATGCGAGTGGACGTGACCGGGGTAAGTAAAGTCGACTTGCGCTGCGCTGTCAGACGTCTCAAGCCGTTCTCTTCTACGGGCCCGGATGGTGTTCTCCCGTTCGTGGCGAAGGATTGTGTAGGGGTTTTGGAAGTTCCTCTATTACAAATATACAATCTTTCGTCCGAACTGGGGTGTATCCCACCCGTTGGAAGACATCACGTGTAACGCCGGTACCTAAGGGTGGATCTAGGTCCAACCTGTTAGATCATCGGCCAATTGCTGTTTTATCCGTTTTTAGTAAAATATTTGAGTCAATCATCGATAGGCTTGTCGGCCAGCAAATTCGCGTCCGCTTAGACAACTGCCAGCATGGTTTCAGGGCGGGTAGGTCCACAGCTACGAACCACCTGAACTTTACCCACTATGCCCTCGCTGAAATTGACTCGGGTCGGCAGGTCGTTGCTGCCTATTTCGATTTCCAAAAAGCTTTCGATCGCGTGGACAATCAAATTTTAATGAAGAAGTTTGCTGAAATAGGGTTTTCACCGAGTCTGCTAAAATTTTTTGTCAGTTACCTTAGTGATAAGTTAACATAACGTTAGTACAACGCAGTCGTTTGTGATCCACGAGAGGCCACACATTGTTTATCGTTGGAAAAGACACATAAAAAATTTTGTCGTTATATTTATAAAAAAATATATGGGTACTATCCCTTTCGTTATCCGTCTCTTTTTGTGACGGGTATGATCGGACTCAACACCCTAGAGCTGAGGCGAAAGCTGCAACTTATAACACACTACTGCCTTCTTCTACGGAACATAATAGATAACCCAACTATCCTGGAGACAGTGAAACTGTTTGTCTCGGAGCAGGCGCTGCGCGGCGGAGGCGACGGGGCGGTCCCGCGCCGTCAGCGCCGACTGCTAGTGGAATCGACCACGCGCACACTTTATGGCCACAACGAGGCGGCAGTACGCGCTCCCGCGCTCCTAAACTCATTACTCGATCACTCGCCCGATCTTTATTTATTTTCCGACCCCTTCAACAAAATTAAAATAATTAGCTACTACTTTTTAAGTGTAACCTTATTTAGGGTAAGCACTACCACATAATATCTGATGTGTATTTTATTATTGTAATTTAAAATGTAACCTAGCAAATAAGTGATTTGGACGTATGTAGTCTGTAAGCTTATTTTGCTAATGAAATAAATGATTCTATGATTCTATGGTCTTCAGAGTTAGGCAGTGGAACTCTTCAATGGATGACAGCATATCACTTGATATTGAGGCAAACGCTTTGTACCAGGATTCTGATTACAGGGTATAATTGAAAATTGTCATGAACCTATCTGACCTTCGATCCTGACCTCATCACCATAGATTTACTAACGGCAGACAGCACACATTTTGAGATTGTGGCAATAACTTTGCGTTCGTGTGCTCATTGCAGGATATTACTCAAAAATTGTCATAATGCCACCTGAACTTAAATCCTGGCCTCATCACCATGGAACTCCTTTACGGATGTCAGTACATAATTCGATATTGCGGTAATCACTTTGTGTTAGTCTGCTAATTACTTCATTATTTATTTTTTTTGATTGAAAAACACTTGTACTTGTCCACTTATTTATATTATTTCCCTAACAGCGAAACCGGTAAGGGAAATAATATAAATAAGTGGACAAGTAAAAGTGTTTGTCAAAGATATCCTTGATGATGCGAATGTAACTCTATCTATGATTTATGATTGGTTTACTGTGAATAATTTAGTTTTAAATGGGAAAAAGACAAAATGTATAAAATTCACATTACCAAATGTAATTCAAGTAGATACTGATCTACTTTTGCAGGGGTCCAAGCTAGAGTTAGTCAATAGAACGAAGTTTTTAGGCATTACTATAGACTCTCGTCTTCAGTGGGGTCCCCACATATAAGGCCTTTGTGGTAGACTAAGTTCAGCCGCATACGCTGTCTGTTAGACGGATGAGGCAAATTACTGATGAGGATACTGCTAGATTGGTGTACTTAAGTTATTTTCACAGCATTATGTCATATGGTGTGTTGCTGTGGGGTAGAGCTACGGATATAAACGCAGTCTTTGTTTTGCAGAAGAGAGCAATTCGAGCTATTTAAAATATGAAGCATCGGGATTCATTAAGAGAAAAATTCAAAGAAAATAATATTTTAACAGTTCCTTGTGAATTTATTTACCAAGTTATTAAATATATCAGAAAAAATATCGATGCTTTCCCAAGGCTCGGTGAGCATCACTCTATAGACACTAGGAAGAAACATAAACTGGCTTTTCCAAAAATACGACTTGCAAAGGTAGGCACCTCTTTTGTAGGACATGGTATAAGATTTTACAATAAACTTCCAAAGGAGGTCCTTTGTTTTTCAGAAAATAAGTTTAAATTATATATTAAGCAAGGACTATTGAGAAAAGCATATTATAAAACTAATGACTATTTGGACGATAATGATGCTTGGTGTCATGAGAATATTGATCCTAGCCATAATACTACTGTTCGTTAATTTTCTAACTGATTTGTGTTTTTCAAATCGTTTATTTTTATGTGGACTAATATTTTTTTTATTTTTTTTATTATTATTATTTTGACATTTCTTTTTACATATTGACATGAACATTTTATAATTTATTAGTTGATAATCTGACTATAAAAAAAGATAAACTATATGAGACAGGTAGATGATGTTTTGCTTAGTATTTTAACTTACTAATTCATTAGACAGGTAGACTAAGATGTATTTTTTTCCCTCATGACACAATTTTCTTCTGTCTTTTATATTTTTATCCTTTAGTTATTCAAGTTAAAGGCATTAAAGCTATTTATAGTTTATTTATCTATTAATTTATTTATTCATTGCATTATGTAGGTATATACAATATTTTACATACGTTAGTATATATTTGGTCAGGCATTATATTTATTTATGGTCTATTCAGTTTATTTATCAACTTATTTATGAATTGCATTATGTATAATAATATTCTTATTCCAATAAGTCTTTATTTTATGCATGTGTCTAACTTTAGTGGCCCATATTTAATAGTTTTTTTAATATAAATATTTCCCGTAAGTATCATATTTGTTTCATTATAAAATATTATTTTTATACAGATTAGATTTGACATGTAAAACGTATACTTTATGTATCTATTTTACAAATAAACATTTTGAATCTTTTATCTTATCCTGGCCTCACCACCTTAAAACTCTTCAACGGATGACACCACATAATTCAATTTTGTGGCAATCACTATGTGTCAGTGTGCTTATTGCTGAGTATTACTTGAAAACTGAAATTACGCCATCTGACCTTCGAATCTGAAGCTCTTTAACGAATGACAGCACACCATTCGCGATGACAATGTATGATTTAGCGGCGCGGCGTGACGTACGTTACAGCTTTCGTATAGCTCCCATATTTTTATGGATTAAAAATTGAAAATCTCATCAAGTGAGCTTAAGGAGTTTAGTGAATACTTCACAAAAGTGGTTTCAAAGTTGGAGCAAAAAATAGTATCACTAGAAGATGTGATTAAGCTACAATCTGGAAAAATAGACCAGTTGCTGGAATTGAGCAAGGTATGTCAGTGCGCTAATTGTTCGTATTTATCCAACAATTGTGAGGTAGTTGCTGATCGCACCTGTGAGCAATCATTGCCCTTACCGGTGAAAATGTTACCAGTGGTGCCACCTGGAGGGAAGCAACAGCTACGCGTCGGGGTTGGCTCCGCTAACAACACTGTGGTGGGTGGCGGACCGGTTACGAGACGTACTAGACGTGCATACGCTCTTGCGGCCGTAGGCGCAGATGGGAATCTTCAACGCAAGCCTGCCGGGCCACCGACTTTGCAGAGTCCCCAACAGATG
Source organism: Ypsolopha scabrella (assembly GCA_910592155.1). Taxonomy (NCBI): domain Eukaryota; kingdom Metazoa; phylum Arthropoda; class Insecta; order Lepidoptera; family Ypsolophidae; genus Ypsolopha; species Ypsolopha scabrella. The sequence continues at coordinate 8,700,544 of OU342975.1, read as the reverse complement.
GCAGCACCGGTCCCGGCCAGAGACGATCTCGAAGTAACTAATGACTCCTCTATCACAGCCGGCAAACCCGTCTCTATTGATTTAGAGGATGGTTGGACCAAAGTTCAGAATCGACGTAATCGTAGGTTTACCTCAAATGAAAAACCTATTAATGGAGCAGGTCTGGAGGATGATGTTCTGAAAACTGTTGATATCCTCAGATATATTCATGTATGGGGTCTTAAGACAAATATAACCGTCGAGCAAGTAATAGATTTTCTTAGGAGAAAAAAAGAGTACGACGGATATGAGGTATATAAATTAAACATTCGAAGCACCAAATATTCTTCGTTCAAAGTAGGAGTCCCCGAAGACAGCTTTGAATTCTTTACGGATCCGGCTTCCTGGCCGCCCCGTCTAAGACTAAGCGTTTGGCAGAATTTTCGTAAATCTGAGTCCAGATAGTGTTTTGGCTATCTGTAGCACTGCCAAGGTAATTAGTTTTTTATGCCAGAATGTTGGAGGCATGAAAAGTAAAGTAAGAGAAGTGGAATTCGGTATAAGATCGAGTGGTGGAGCTGATTTGATCGCAATGACTGAGACTTGGCTGGCGGACTCCGTGTTCGACGGCCGCGACGGAGGCGGCGTGTTGCTGGCCGCGCGACGACCGCTTACACTGCGTGCGTGCCCGGTCAATGATTTGCTAATCCAGGACATAAAGGACGAATTGTTTATTGTTGTTTATTTACCTCCGCACTGTGAGGACTCTCTCTATTTTAGCTTTTTTAATTATATTGAAGGTTTATATGATATTTTTAAATTGAAAATACTTATTTTAGGTTATTTTAATTTGTATTCCGCAAGTAAGACTGTGCGTGATCACTATGAGTACTTCACATAACAGTACATTATTGCCGACGACAAGTATTCGTATCCAGTTTGGTACACTGCAGAGATTATTCGTGACATAAAGTCAAAATTTTATTATTTAAAACTTTATAAATCTCACAAGAGTATATATTTTTTTAAATCTTTTTGTATTTATAGAAAATTAGTTAAGTCAAAAATTAAGGTAGCCGTTCATTTGTATTTAAATAAAATGGAAAAAAATATAAATAATAATCCAAATGAGTTTTGGACCTATATAAAAAACAAACGTGCTAGCAATGGGGAGAGTGATTTTGATGACCCCCTGCCGTAGTTACAGAAAACTTTGCTAACCATTTCAAAGGTGTATTTTTAGATAATGTCCCTAAACTCTCGGTCCAGGAGAATGTAACATCTGAGTCAGGCGGTAACCAGGCGGCTCGGGTGCATATCGGCGAAATTAGTCAGACGGAGCTGCTGATGGCGCTAAAGCGGTTAAAGCCCAAATTCTCATGCAGCCCAGATGGCTATCCGCCTTATGTTCTGAGAGATTGTCGTGAGGTGCAATACAATCATAGCGCGTTGTACTTACCCTTCCTCCTGGAAGTTAACGAGGGTCATTCCGGTATTTAAATCGGGATCAAAGTCCATAGTTGGTGATTACAGACCAATCGCTGTACTATCGCCATACGCAAAAGTATTTGAATCAATTCTTTACCGTCGTATACTAAACCAGGTATCACCTTGGTTGTGTGACGCTCAGCATGGATTTTTGCCAGGTCAGTCTACAACAACTAATTTATTGTCCTTCGTCCAGCATGCTTCTACTGAAGTTGATAATAAAAAGCAAGTTGATGTAGCCTACTTTGACTTCCGCAAGGCCTTCGATCGCGTCGACAATGATATGTTGCTCCGCAAAATGGCTGCTATTAGCTTTACACCACAACTACTGCATCTTTTTGCCAGTTATCTCTCGGACAGGATGCAGTATGTTCAATATGGCGGTTGCATTTCAAAGCGTTATTACACTCGGTCAGGAATAAGTCAGGGAAGCAATTTGGGTCCGCTGGAATATTTAATATTTATCAATGATCTCCCTAACTTGATATCTAACGACTTTATGATATTAATTTTTGCTGACGATGTTAAATTGGAGGCTTCACTAAATACCAAAGAAGAATGCCGGCGTTTTCAGCAGGAAATTAACGCTGTGTACTCGTGGAGTGTCGAAAACCACTTAGAGCTGAACGTCGATAAGTCGTTTGTATTTACTTTCCACCGAAAACGTGATCCTCTTCATCATCCTTATGAGCTCGCTGGTTCACCACTGCCACGTGCGCTAGATTTTGTTAAGGACCTTGGGGTGTTATTTACTGCTGACTTGAAGAACTCCTACTATATTGATGAGTTGAGTAAGAAAGCGAGGAAGGCACTTGGATGGGTATTAAGGGTATCTATGGATTTTAAAGACCCTCGTACGCTTAGTACATTGTTTAATGCTTACGTTAGGAGTAGACTAGAGTTCAATTCGACTATCTGGGCTCCATACGAAGCTAAACATGTACTTACCATCGAAAAAGTCCAGAAACTATTCCTTCGTAATATTTATAAATGAAGCTTTAAGTATTATCCTTTCTTATACCCAACAATGTTTTTGTTGGGCATGTTAGGGTATAACAGCTTAGACTTAAGAAGGGGCTCCACAATGAGTATGTTTGTGGTAAAAATTCTTAGGGGTTTGATTCATGTTCCGTCGTTGCTGGCACTGATATGTCTGTGGGTGCTGGTTCGGTACGAGCGCGCGCGCAGTCACAGACTGTTCGAGCTTCCGGGGGCTCGCACCAACCTCGCAGCTAAGGCCCCTCTCAGCCGCGTGCTTCGCTTGCTCAACGGTATAGCCAGAGATCAACCAGAGATGGATATTTTTTCTGCATCCCTAGTCCACATCCACACACGTGTGGTGAAGTACTTAGAGGAGTGATTGTCTACTTTTTAGTATATTTTAAGTGTACACATGTGCATTTTTAGCTAATATATCTGTATATATATTTTTTTCTCAGGTTAAATAAATTTGTTAATAATTTGTCTACCATGTTATACGAATTGGATTTGTGTCTGTAATGTATTTCGTGTGTGTGTTAAATAAATAAATGATGATTGTAGTATACTACTTAAACATTGTCATAATATCACCTTGACCTTCGTTTCATATGAATATCGAGCTTATGCGCTTACAATAACTACCCATATTTCACAATTCAACCCTTAATTATAATGGATACGACATGAATCCCCGACGGGGTGTCAGAGGTGTTTCCAAATTTTTATTATTTGTAAAAGTAAGAACCTGCTGCTAACCCGAGATGCACTAAATCAACACGTTCTTCGGGCTATATACCAGGGGTGTGGAAGCATTAAAACATGTGGTACTTATACAATATACCAATGATAATCTAGTAAAAAGGTTGTGTCTGTACATTGACTATTTTTGAGAAATTTTAAATGAAATGTATTAAATTAGTATTGTAGGTACTTAGACCAAAACTACCATTTTAAAATTTTTTGTCTGTCGTTCCGTTCTAACTTGAGAACAATTGAGCGGGTTTGAATGCGGTTTTTTTTATTATGATCATAGCGACCTTGGTCAACATATGGGCTATAAGGGATGTTCATAAAATAACGCCCAACCCGAAAGCTGAGCAGAAATTAAATTCACGCGGATGGAGCAGCCGTGTAGGTGCATTTCTTAGTCTCACTCATCATTTATAGCAACATTTTTTCTAAAAATTAACAAAATACACGACACAAGCGGCAAAAAGTAACCGAATGCCTATGAACTTTACGAATGTGAACTGCGAAGTAAGTAGCGTGACGTCACTCGCAAATTAATAGTACATTACGATACGAGACTCGCACGAGTATCGTATAATATTTTATAGCAAAAGTGCGGAAAATGCCGACTTTACGCAAGCGCAGCTTGGTCATTTTACGCACGGTGTGCTATAAACGAAATTAATTTTTGAGCGCCACTTTGAGGTCCCATAACTTTTTCAATTGTAGAGATATTTTAGTGCTTTCTTTTACAGTTTTGTTTCATTTTACTTGTATTTATATAATACAAGTATAATGAAACAAAGTTGTAAAAAATAATTATTATAATAAATATTATTTAGTCCATAAAACCATATTACAAACTAGTTCTTTCAATCAAAAAAATTTTAGGCTTTCATTTAGATGGCCAATATGAAGTATACATGTCCGCCTTTGCATTTTTCAAAAACATCGCGATAATGACCAGAAAAATATTTGAAATAATGCGTTTTCGCCCTAAAATCGAGTAGGTATCTACTTTTGAAAGGCTTTCTTAAGTGACTTATGTACATTTAAAAGGCAAAATTATCACATGCACCACATAGAAATATTATAAATATTCGGCTCGTTTTTTAAACTCACCCTCGTGTTTTAATAACCTCTTTATGTACCAGTTTCATAAACTACATAAACAATTATAACTATTCTTGGGTTGGGTTTTACAAGCGGTGCCGGAATTTTATTATGAAATAAGTTGGGGTGTCTTTTCGAGGTTCTGCTCGAACATTTAAGCTAACATTTGATTACCGGAGATGCATTTTTAATCATTTATAATAAAAATTAAATTTACGAAATATTCATAAAATGGAACGCAATAGACAATATTTCATTTCAGTTAACCATTTGTTTTTAATATTTATATTGAAGGTCTGCGTAAAAAAGAAGCTTATGTATTTTTTCATTTTGTTTTATTTTATTTTTTTCCTGCATAATTGATCGTTTTCTTATTCACTCATTCTAAAAAGACGTAAGTCGCATCTGAGGATTTCAAAAGTCGATGTTCATTGCCAATGGATTATTAAAAAAAAAGCTTGGCATGTTTATGTCTGCTGTCACAATCCATGACAGTTAATTTTTTTTAAAACAAAATGAGCTTTAAAGCAAAGGAAATTGTTTTTAAAATCCTGTGTTAGCCATATTTTTAGTTTTTTTTAAATATCTCTTTATTTATTCAAGATACAATTCTGAAAAAAAATATGAAGCTCAGAAAGCCCATATTTCGAAATGGTTTTTAGTTTTACACCAATTATTAATTTGTAATGTTGTCCATTATGTATACTGTGTCGGTTATTAAACTGAAAAATACATTCAAAATATGTAAAAAAAAACGTAACGCAAAGACGTTGACGCCGTTTTGTTGTCTTTAATTGCTCTCGTAGTTTTGTGAATGATGCAAGGACCCCCCTAGTTGTAACAGAAATAGGATATGCCCAGGCAGATCATGATTTGACATTAGGTATAACAAAAGGCGCCCAAAAAGCCGAAGCGGCGATCCCGATTATATTTTTGGGAGCTAAAATGTGAGGTTATGATTTTACAAAAAAAATCATAACTTAAAAACAATACATTCCCGGTAGGGGAAGACTTCACGGGAGTAATATTCCCACCCCCCTCTCACACTCCCCCCTCCGTAACCCTCTACGAAGGCGTCCGCCTGTAAAATTTTAACCCTATTCTTATACGATTAACTACTATTCTTAACCGAGTGTGCAAAGGACGTTAGCGTTATCAAAAAATAAACAGAAACATAGAATATTCCAAAAAGAGGATTGTGGTTTCAGATCTCCATGGTCAACTTTCATAATTTCGTCTTCCATCCATCACTTTTGTCCACCAACATCATTAAATTCATATTATTTACTTTAATTTAAGTTTCATCACAAGTTTTGGATTTTAGGGAATGTAGTCAAATTTGATTATTTACATTAAAAATTCTAGTTTAGGATTTCAAATGTTGAGACCGCAAAATGGGTTGTGTGTGTTGTTCTGTAAGTTCGTTCGTCTCAGTTCTACTCGATGCATTGGAAAGGTAAGCTCGTTCAACGCTTTTCTAGTGAGTAGTATTGGCTTAAATTACCTATTCACATGACAAATTAATTGTGTTTTCCAGGATTTCTATGTGCACAGTTTGTGCAGTCCTAGTTTGTTGCATACTGTTTACAATGTTGTTTATTATGGTAATTGGTGTTGGTATCGGCTATCACTACTGTTTCGTGCAAAATTCTGTGGAAGCTATGTGTAAGTATTAAAATGTACAAACAGAAAATCAATACTAAAAATTGAGATTTTTTAAATTTTGTTGTTAGAGAGGCAACAGCAGGTCTAACAGATATAAATATATAGGATTTACTGTCAAATGGTGTTAAAGTGGCACCATGCTAGGCCCACAGGTGTCCCTTCTTTCTTGGATAAAAGTAGGTTAAAAATATCCAACGGTCAACAGGCTTCCCCTGTTTAGGGTTCTGAAAATAAACGTACATATAATATAAGTAAGAAAATTAGCAATGTAGGTACAGTGGAGACCGCATCAAGTAAGACACTTCGAACTTTGTACCTATCTTATATTCTTCTCTGTAGGGGCTAATGTTGTACTGCAAGTGTATAGCTTGATGTGGTCTCCACTGTACCTACGTATGTAGGTATAAATTAAATAACATAGTTAATGTTGAGTTAATGCTATTGTTTTGCCTTTATTTAATAGAAATATTGAAAATTTTAAACAAATACATTTGCAATACTGATAAAACTCGAAATTCAAACTTCCTTAACTTAATCTAACATGATAATATGATATAAAAATTCCTCACGAGAAGTCAGTTCATTCAATTACCCCGTATAGTCTAGGCGCTAGGTCATGTCTCGTGTGCAGTTATATGTGCCCTAAGTTTTATTGCGGGGCGTTGTTAAACACCTATAGGAGTATTTTAAAAAATTGGTCACATTATCCAGATCATGGTCGTTTGGTCGCCATTTGATTATTTGATATTTGTTTATTGTTATTTGTCAAAGTATATCTTGGTATCCCGTGGTCCGATTTTGATTTTTCAAAGCTTATTTTACTCTTTTTGTAAAGGCAAACAAATTTTGTTATTACACATTGTTTGTTAAATCGAGCCGTTGTTGAGATTAACTAAGGTTTTTAATAATTTCAGTTCGCGAAGGAATTGGGAAAATACTCATTGCTTTTTTATTGCAGTTAAAATTCAATGCAAAATTTAGTTCTTTTTTAGGGTTTCGTACCCTAAGGGTGCCTAACGGGACCCTATTACTAGGTCTCTGCTGTCTGTCCGTCCAGGCTCACACATATTCCTCATACTCTCCTAAGCCAACTGCTTGCAATGAGGACGACAAACATGTACCTTTAAACCACAGCTAGAGGACCTTTTTGCCGTCATTCATACCGGGTCCCCCGTCAAAAGAATGGAACAGGAGCCTGGATATTTTGTTCTTAAAAAAAAGGACAGTAGACCAATACCGCTCCTGAGCTACACCTACAAGCTGTTCTCAAGAGTCTCTTAAAAGGTCCTCTAGCTGTCTGAGTGTTACGGGAACTCCAGATTTCAGAAGTTCAGGTGTGATGCCGTCTTCACCCAGCGCCTTTATGTTTTTCAACTGTTCAAGAGCTATTCTAATCTTACCCAGTTCGATATACGGGGGTTCATCAGTGGGATGGTGGTTTAAAGGTACATGTTTGTCGTCCTCATTGCAAGCAGTTGGCTTAGGAGAGTATGAGGAATATGTGTGAGCCTGGACGGACAGACAGCAGAGACCTAGTAATAGGGTCCCGTTAGGCACCCTTAAAGTACGAAACCCTAAAAAAGAACTAAATTTTGCATTGAATTTTAACTACAATAAAAAAGCAATGAGTATTTTCCCAATTCCTTCGCGAGCTGAAATTATTAAAAACCTTAGTTAATCTCAACAACGGCTCGATTTAACAAACAATGTGTAATAACAAAATTTGTTTGCCTTTACAAAAAGAGTAAAATAAGCTTTGAAAAATCAAAATCGGACCACGGGATACCAAGATATACTTTGACAAATAATCTACCAATTTGGCGGCCATTTTAAAAATGGCGACTAAACGACCATGATCTGGACCATGTGAACATATTTTAAAATACTCCTATAGGTGTTTAACAAAGCCCCGCAATAAAACTTAGGGCACATATAACTGCACACGAGACTTGACCTAGCGCCTGCACTAGTAATACCTACGTTATATGTTTCTGCAAAAAATGTTGTCTTCACTGTTTTTGTCAGATTAGAAAAGCTGATCTGTTAACACAACACACGTGATAACAAACACATGTAATATATCCTTTCGTTGCACAGTCTCGTTGTGATGAATCGATTCGTGTTGTTTTCCAAAACCTCATTCCCTCCCACCACGTCCACTTAGCTTAAATGTATTCAAATGGTTAATGGTCGAGCCCCAAATTAACCTTTACTTGATTTTCGACGAGGCCTCGAGTACTTTCCACCTGGTTTCCAGGGCAAGCTGCTGCTAATATTCGGGTAACAGTGATGAGAAGCTCACATCACGGCTACGACAACTGTCCTCTTGACTTGATAAAATCCAACCGGAAGGGTTATTTAATTTTCAACTAGATAAATTATATTTTGTTTTACAGCAAAAGCTGCCAAGGCGGCAGGTGCTTTGCGATCAGGACCTGAGGAGAGTTCAGGTGCTGTGGCACGATCAGTCGATAAAGCAGTCGCTCGAGGGTTCGCTCACCGCTTACGTCGTGACATTGATAAATTGAGCACAAGAGCAGAAGAAAATAAATTTACCTTTATGAATCAAAGTGCGCTATATTACAACAATTTTACATTGTTAAATGCTACAAAATACACAATTTAATAGATTGACCAAATTTTGTTTTTCAATTAAAAAAGTCGGTAGAAGGGTAGAAGTGGTAGATATGTAGGTACCTACCTACATAGTTTTGTATGTCAGCAAATTCTTCCATATTATTTACCACAATATGCAAAGATTACCTCTGATCTGACATTGCTTCGGAGTACTTCGGACTGATACTAATGAACTGAAAGCTATATTAGTAGAGAAGCCGCATGACGATTCCCGTTGGACCAAGAGTCCTCTACTGACAACCGGTACCATTGTGTTCGGCATGATCTTTTGAACGAGAAAATATCAATTGTCGCATTCTTAAGTGGTGGAGGGGGGAGAGGGCAGAGGGGAAAGATGCAGAAACTGTGTTAAGGTATGATTCGGAAGGCGACAGCAGCAGCTAGTCTAACATAGCAAACCATATCGAGCTCGGTAGCGCTTGATACAGTGCTCTGTCTCACTCTGTTGATCTATCTGAAGAGGGACAGACAGTGTATATCGAGCTGTCAAAGCTCGATATGGTCTACTATGCTAGCATAGCAGCAGACTGCAGCTGCACGCTTCAGCTGCAGGTGGCTGTGCTGCTGCTGCCTGCAGTCGGATCAATGTTGTACGCGGCGACACGTTGAAACTTGCAGTCGCGTGGAAGCGGTACGCAACGCAAGATGTCAGACGTGTTTGACACTGCTGATACAATTTCAAGTCTTTTGTTGGAAGTTAACTTTTTGTTATTGTATACAAAAAAGAAAAGAAAGGCTACAATGCCTTTATTTACAAACAGATTATACGAAGGAACTTACTCTAACTGATTAGAAATCATTTGACTGGCGATGAAGAAATATTTATAAGCTACTGTCGTTTAAATAAGAAGCAGTTTAATTTTACACTGAGTTTTATTTATGAAGAAATTAATCCAAAAGTGCTAAAAAAGCACTCACTGCACTGCTGCCGGCGTCAAAGCTGGTTCTTGTTCCCGACCGGGGTGGTGCGGTCTGCAGTCGCGCCACGCTACGACTGCAGGCGACAGTGACGCCGTGTTCCGAATCCATTTCTACTAAAGTCATATAAACCGGTAGTGACGCCTGCGGTTTGCAGTCGCAGTCTGCGGTCTGCAGTCTGCAGCCGTGTTCGGAATGGTACCTTAACAGGTTTGGTTAATTTGTCAGTAACCACTTGTCCAATTTTAACAAATAAGGTGTTATATGATAGCTAATGAAATATTCAACATAGTATGTGTTACAATGTTTTTTGTTAATATCATAGTTTATTAAATATTTACAAAAAGTCTTATTTCAAACAAAATATGTTTTTGTTTTGTCGAATTGAAGCAGTAAGTGACATATAAAAAAGAAAAAATGTACTTAAAAAAAATTGGGCGCTTTATTCAGCTGTATAAAAGTTTTTATTTTTTTATTTTGTTGAAAAACGAGAAAACTGTGACGTCTGTGACTGAATTTATAAAATATGGTAACGTGATCAATGGCTACCCATTACTATTCTTTAGCGTGTTTGATTTTCTACATTATTTCAATATCTGCTTGGTATTTATAAGAAAATTGAGGTTTCATATTATAATAAATACATATAATAATTATAATTAGGTGTAAAGGTGCAAAGAAAGCGGGTCGGTAACAAAAACCTCAATAACTTCCAAAGTATTGGAATTAGCTTTAGAAAATAAAAACTGTATTATAGACAATTTTATATTGCTTTAATAAAGGTCAAAGAAGTTCAAGTTTTTGAAGTTGGTTTTAAATGTATGTACGTTAAGTCGAAACATTATAAATTTCAATTTTTCGAAAAATGTGCTGTGGTATCAAATATGCAATTTTCACACATTTTAGTATTTCGTAATGCCACTAAAAGCTGTTATTACAGCTGTTATACGGTTTGGCATGCTTTGGCAAGATGGCGTCGTCGCATATGTGTACTAAAAATGGGCCAACATACTCATTTAAGAATTCATTCAATTAATTCATTCATGTATCTTTCTGCATTTAAAGTTCCATTTTCTATCACCACCAGCTCGGTGCGCCTTTCGGAAGAAATTCCAGCCCACACGTGTATGGAGCTTCCGCCGTATGGCACTTTCTCTTCAGTGGGGGCTTGGTTATAGCGCTTTCCTGGTCGTCTGTAGACTCTTTGCCTCCCATCGTGTGTGTATAGCATGAACCTCGACTCGTCCGAAAACATTACTCTTGACCAGTCATCCAGAGTACAATCCAATTCATGTATTCTCTTGCGTAACTCAGCCTTGAATGTCGATGCTGCCTTTCGAGTTTTGGACCATTTGCGTGTCTAAATGGCTTCAAATTTGCTTCAGCTAGACGCCGACGCACTGCACACGTACTAGTATTGCTTCCTCCAGCACGTTGAAAGTAATTTTTGACTTCAGCAGCCGTTTGAAATCAATTCCTCAACATTGTTGTCACCATATAGCGATCCTCCCGCGCTATTTTGCACCTTGTTCAGCCTGTACCTCGTGTACGAATATTGGATCCAGTCTCTTCAAATCACTGGAGCACTCTTTGAACGGTTGATAGCGACACACCTACAGTTCTCGCTGTATAACGCTGACTGTGCCCGTCTTCAAGCATTGTCAGAATTTTAGTACACTCTTCAGGGGTTAGTGACATGTTTTTAACTGAATTTAAACGGTATATTGAATTTCTGCACAAGAGATATCATATTTATATGAAAGAATAGAAATAAAAGTAAGACAAATGGTTTCAAAATTGATGTTCAAATTTAAAAAACCGTCATTATTTTTCATTTATGGTTTTTAATACAACCACCAAAAATAAATAAAAAGGTTTTACTTCTTCCTACATTTGTAATAGAATAAACTTTCAAATTCATCATAACTTGTCCCTTGGATTCATGTTGGCATCACTGCTTGTTAAGCTTTAGCTGTCATTTTGTTGTCAGTCAGATTAAAAAAAATATTTGATGAATTATGTATATTATTTCCAAAGCCGTTGAACAATAGTGCAAAAGAGTTTGTGTTGAAGGTACGCCTTTTGTGAAAGAGAAAATGTAAACAATGCACCGTGATTCCTCTCGATCAGGTTCGATCTTGTGTCAGTGCGTTAGCGAAAGTAGCCAAGCAAAGAAAGTGTCCACCTATTAAACGACTCGTGCCATGACGGGTTGGTAAAATAGGGTTACCAGGTTTAAACATAAAGCTAATTTTATGGGCAAATAATAATTATCTATTCACTTTTGCAGGCATATCGGAAAACAGCGTTCACATTAATTCGCCTGGAAAAAATCTTCAAAAACGTAAGAAACGGGAGCTCGACGATTTAGAACAAACGTCGTCGAGCTAGGACAAGAAATTAAAAATACCGTTTTGGTACAGATATACGTGTATTGTGGCAAAACACACAACACGTCCATTACTAGGTCCATGCGTGGAGCTCAAGGCTGGACAGACCATCGTCTTATAAGATCCAAAATGAGGTTGAACTATAAGCCCCGACGAGACTGGCTTTCCACCACGACGGAGGGATACGGCATAAACTTGATGATGCCTTTGGCGCTGCGCTGACCACCTCCAAAAATGTGCATCAGTTGAAGAAAGTTTGCGTGACTACGTCGCAACTCTTCAGAAAGTATCTCAGACAGTGATTGATAAACCAAAGAAGAAAAACCAGGACTGGTTTGATGATTCCGACGAGGAAATACGAAAACTTTTTGACGACTCGAGACGCGCTTTAAATCATCAAACCGTTAGTATTCAACATAAACTGGTTCAACAAAATCTGAAAATTAAAGTACGAGAACTTAAAAATTGTTGGTGGTGCAAGAAATCTGAAGAGTTACAAAGGTTTGCTGACACAGCGAAATTCTTTGAAGGGCTTAAAAGCGTTTTTGGACCAAGACGCAAACTCACAGCCCCAGCTTACTCGCGCGACAGATTAAAGCGTTTGACAGATCCAGCGGAAGTTCTTCTCCGTCGGACTGAACACTTCAATGAGGTGCTGAATTCGGGAAGCCAAGGAGCCAATCTCTCATACATCACGACCTCGCTAGAAAATTTACCACCAGAACCAGAACTCGACGACCCCCCATCCTTCGATGAATTCCTCAGGGCAACGTGCCGACTCAAAAACGATAAAACACCCGGTTCAGACTGTTTGTCTGCAGAAGTATTTAAATACGGAGGACCAAATATCAAGAACCTACTATTTGAGCTTGTTTTGTACATATGGGAGACAGAAACCGTGCCTCAAGACTGGAAAGATGCAGCTATATCGAAACTGTACAAGGGTAAGGGCGACCTATCGGATTGCGGCGCATATAGAGGTATTGCGCCTCTTTCTGTAGCCGGCAAGATATTGGCCCATATCATTAACAGGCGGTTGAACGAGCTGGCAGAGCGCTATCTTCCGGAAACCCAGTGTGGCTTCCGACCTAATAGAGGCACAGTTGACGCTATCTTCGTCGTCAAGTAAAGTGAGAGGCATGATCCAAATTATGAAACTTCTGCGAAACAGCGCGGACCTGAGTCTACTCAAGTCAGTCTATTTATCACTGTGTCGATCCTTGATCCTATATTGTATTTCAGCGTGGGATTGTGCTGCCAAATAAATTTTGATAAACTTGGAAAGGGCTCAACGCTCTGTGTTAAAAGTAATGTTAAGAAAACCTTTTAGACATCCTACAGTGGAATTGTTTAGGGAATGTCAGCTGCTCACTGTTCGGCAGCTTTATATTCAAAGGTCCGCTTTGAGTCATTACAAAAATGAAGAGTCCAAATTTTAGCAGCCTATTGGAAAAACGACGAGTTAAATCAAGTTTTCCCTCTATAAAGACATCGTTTGCCCGCCGTTTTACCCATTTTTCTTACTCTCCCTTTTTTAACTATGTTAATAAATATTGCAACCTTAAACTCCTTTCAGTCTTTGAAGCAAGAACCAAAGTTTTTAGATGGTTGTGCAATATCTCATATGAAGAAACCGAGTCGCTAATCGAAATTCAAACCTAAAAGTATCTTAATGATAGAAATTATATAAGTAGTTAATTTTAAGAGTTCTATGAGCTTACTTAAGAAAACGATATTTTCTTATTTACTCTTCCATTGCATTTATAAAACCTCAACGAGTTTATTCTTGTAATTATTTATGTATTAATAAAATCATTATATAATTTAGTACCAATTTGAGAAAATGTTGTTAAGTAATGTTATTTTTAATTAATTTGTCTAATTTTCCACTCACTCAAGTTAGAATAATAATGTCATTTTATTTTATTTATGTGCTTTAATTGTTTTATGTATATATTATGTTATACATCTTCACAAAAATCGTTGTAAGGTCCCCGCGGGACAAGTCCAACTTAGTCTGGGGAGCACAGATAAATCATTGTGTTATAATATGTTTTTTGGTAAATAAAAGCTTTTATCTTTATCTTTAATTAAAAAAAAAAAAAATTTTTTTTTCAAGTGAAAATTATTAGTATTATAAGAATAATAATTTATATTATTAAATAAAATAAAAATTATAATAAAAAAAATAAAAGCTAAGAAGCACATACAGGCAAAATGCCTGGAACAACAAAACGATCTCTACATGTGCTTTGTTGATCTAGAAAAGGCGTTTGATCGAGTACCTAGGACTGCCCTCTGAACAGTCTTGGAGAAGGTGGGGTGTCCTGTGAAATTTGTTACCATAGTGCGCCAGTTCCATGAAAGAATGACGGCCAGAGTTCGGCATGAGGATAATTTCACAGAGCCGTTTCCGGTCACCAGTGGTGTTAAACAGGGGTGCGTAATGGCGCCAACGCAATTGCAAATATGAAATTTAGGTACTTTGCTGCCGTGATGAACGACGCCTTGAGCAACTGCACTAACCAAATCAAGTTAAACGTCAGAACAGACAAGAGTGTCTTCGACCTGTCCCGCTCCAGAGCTAAACGCAAAACACAACAGCGCACCGGGTTAGAGGTACTGTATGCCAACGACGTGTGTCTAATGGCTGATAGCATTGAGCATCTGCAGCAATTCATCAACAGTCTGGACCTGTCATGCCGGAAATTCGGCCTAGCGATAAGCGTATCGAAGACCCAGGTCCTAAAATAACCTGCAAAGGGGGTACCTGCGAACGATTCTGTCATTACCTTGGCTGGAAAACAACTGGAAGTACAAACATTCCGTTACCTCGGCAGCCTAATACGAAATGACAACCGTCTGGAGTCTGAAATTTCTTCAAGAATTGCCAAAGCTGAAGCCGCTTTCGGAAAGCTGAACCATAGAGTCTGGAACTCACACGATTTGCGACTTCGAACGAAACTTGCCGTGTATAAAGCCATAATACTACCTCTGCTGCTTTATGCCTCTGAGACTTGGTGCCTTTACAAAGGCGACATTAAGAGCCTCAAAAATTTCCATATGAGGTGCCTACGCACTACCCTGCGCGTTAAATGGCAAGATCATGTTCCCAACTCAGATGTTATCCGGCGCACTAAACTGTCTGGCATGGAGTGCCTGCTCATGAAAGGCCAACTACGATGGTGTGGACACCTAGTCCGTATGGATGACTCTCGACTCCCTAAGGCAGTTTTCTATTCGGAGATCTCCACCGGAAAACGAAAGCCTGGAGGCCAATATTTGCGGTACAAGGGATGTCCTGAAACGGCATTTGGCTGCGAGTGGCATTGCATCAAACATCTGGGAAGAGCTTGCTCACATGCGAGCCGATTGGCGAAAATCTGTGCAAGCAGGGACCGAAAATTTTGAAACAGCTCGACTGGAAGCCATCGATGCTAAACGCTTACAACGCAAGACTCGCCCAAAGCCCACATACAACTACACGTACAACTCAAGTGGACAATTACTCTGTAATTCATGCAACAGAATATTTTTGACGAAACTCGGATTTTCCAGCCACACCCGAGCTCATGCCAGGAAGCACTATGGGTCGCCGTCGACGGATACGTCGTGGAGGACATCATCATCATCACATGTATTGTATAGATATTCATACCATTAGATCATACGCATTATTTGCGAAGTACAAATCAATAAATAATTGATAATTTTGATTTTTTCATTATATACATTTTATTTTAATTAAAGAGTTTTCTAATTAATATATATTATAAAAAACGCAGTTAAGTAAATATTAGGAATGTGTAGTAGGGTGAATGCTACGTGAGCCATTGGCAACATTATATGCAGTGCTACCATTTCCTAAGCGAGGGGACTTTTTATAGTGAATGGTGTGTAGTTCCAGTATTATAAAAGTTATTGAGATTTTTACAACCGACCCGCTTTCTTTGCGGCCCAGTGTATCTTGTCATCAATTACAGTTTTACAACTTTTTTCGTTAAAATACAAAACAAATAAATCTTAAGGTAATCAACATCCATCAATCCTATTCATCAGCCTGTGTTCGTCTACTGTTCATACTGTGTTCGTATGCCTCAGCCAGACTATGCTCCTCGCTTTGCTCATCGCGCTGCCTAAATACAATACCCGCTGGCCAGAAATCGGTGCTGAGGAATACGCGAGCATAAGGTGCCGGTACACGGAGTTTGAAAGATAAAAAGTCTTTCTGCCTTTCAGACTCGAGCACAGCTACGTGTACACTCGCGTTTCCCCCAACTATACGACCCACACACATTCTCTTCATGTAATGGACAAGATCTTCCGCCGTCACACCTGTGTGCACTCTGGACAGGTATATTGATATTTTGGGCTCTGCAGCTTTCAGGTCGTTTGGAGCTGCATGGGCAGTGTTGCGCTTGTTACGATTCTGACGACGATTATGTTTCCTTCTATCGACGAGAGTGAATCCATCTTTGTCAGGATTCGCGTTTGGCGGGCGTGGAGCAGGAGCCGCGACGGCGGCGGGTGTGGGTGACTGTTTTTTGTTCGAATAGCTGAGCACCGACGACAGCGGTGGCTGCTTGCGACGACGAGGGTGGCAGGACACCTGAATACTCGTCTCTGTCTGTACAGGTGCGGGTGCAGACAGTACGGATGCAGCTGTCTTCAAGGGCATCATTTTGACACCCGACTTTGGCATCGAAAGTTCAATGATTTTCGATGAAACTGGGTCAGTTGCAGTACTAGCGTTGAGCGGCGAGGCGACACTTTGCTGATCGTCGATACGCTGCGTCGGCACATTCCGCACAATTTAGGGCACGGGCAGTGCTGAGCTCAGGTTGCGTTATGACGTTAGCTCACGTCGCAACTCCACACAAACATTCTCTGAAGCGTCTAGACGAGCACAAAGTTCAGTGACGTCAGACTTCAACAATACGATGTCCTTGAGGAGCCGTGTAACGTCGACATGGTCAAACGTCACGGGTGGTAGCTTGTTGAGGTCCTTTGCTACGTACGATGGGACATCGTCCGGATCAGTCTCCTTGAAGACCCGGAAGATGTCCTGAAGGTCCTTTTTCCCGTGTCCGTCTCTCGCCTCGTTGCAAGGCGCACCGCACAGTAGTTGCGGTGGTCTTCTCCAGTACCGCTTTGGCAGCGGTGATCTTGGCTTCACTGAAGCTGGAGGTGCAGATCTGCATGACGCTGACTTCGTCCACCACCTCCAGCCTGTTCTGCACGAAGGCGAGCAGCTCGTTTACCACATTGGTGTCGGAGCGCTTGCCCGTGGTCGCCAAGGTGAACGCGGAAACTAGGTCGCTAGTACGTGTGTGTTACTCGTATCAGCATCGGAACAGCCACGGCTAGGAGGCGACTGACCGAGCCGAACTACAGATTGCAAAAATATACTTATAAAGTGTTGTTGAGTTTCTAACGTATTAGAAAGGGACCAACGAGTGCCAACACCCATCTCGCTCGGCTCGTTTTTCGTATCGTAGTGCACAGTCTTGTTCACTATACAATATCTTTGCTGTTACCTGACAGTTGCACGAAAGTGTTTTGAAACGCTTCGGAGTAATGCGAAAACATATTAATATTCTAATACACATCAGTGTCAGTGTTGCCGCTGGTCATATTTTGGGTTGGCGTATTCCACCGACGAAATTGCCGTATTTAAACAAAAATTGCCGTACATTTTCAAAAAATCTATTTTTAACTTAATAATTGATTTTCCAACATATTTTCCATATTATGCAAATCACTATTTTCGTTTGCAACTGAGGGCTTTTGAATTTTTTTTTACCATTGCGGTGGTTGGTTTAAGTTTGTAGGTATAATAGATTTTCTATGGATTTTTGCGACTGTACTGCTAGGCAATACGTTTTGATTAAGTTTACAGAGCTAGATCTCAGCTTTCCACTAGATAGCGTTGTCCATGTCACAAACCTAAGTCCAATACAAAAAGGCCGATGAGCCAACCAGGAATCATCTCTATCACAAGTTAATAAAGTCTTGGCCTTTGAGCTTTGCTGTGATGGCTAGTTAGTAGGTAGTTTTTTGGTTTATTTTGCAATTGTGCAAATATTGTCTTTGCCTCTATTGATAAAGTAGGTGTGTAGGTCAGACAGTGCCATCTAGGAATCCAATAAACATGAAATTTGACACAAAAAGGTAAAAGAAGAACCCTCATTCATTGCCTCAAATGCTTTATCTGAGTTCATTGCCGAATTGCCGTATTTTAGCGTACGGTAATGACTACTCTGCCGTATGCCATACATTTAATCATTTTATAGCCCGATTGCCGTACAATACGGCAATTGCCGTACAAACGGCAACACTGATCAGTGTGCGAAAATCACACTGGGCCACCTGGGGGGCTATTATGTAACTCAGTGTCGGTTGCTAGCTATAGTTGCTATTCACCAAAAACAGATAAAAAATCAACTTCCAAAATAACTTTCAATGGGTATTGAAGTATTTACGAATTGTGACGTCATTTCAAGTGCGAACGTATCCTTAGATAAGCAGATATGTATGTTTTCGACGATAGCCACTTGGCTTAGCAACTGATTTTACGATACAGAATAAGGGGGCTGATTGGTGCAACCACATTTTTGTTTCTCTTGCTCCTATATAGATCTGTCTCTTTCTAATAAACGAGTGAAATTTCGCACTATGATCGCACGTTCTGAAACGCTTCCCGTGCTTGTGTGTGTGCTGAGCTGAGTTCAGTTTGATCGCCCGCTTACGCCCGGCTATCATGACATTTTTTTTGCACGCGTTGTATTTGTATGTACAGTGGAGCCCACATCAAGCTATACACATTGAGTTTAAGCTGACCTTTCATTGTACGGGAAGCCTATACAATGAGAGGTCAGCTTATACTGAAAGTGTTTAGCTTGATGTGGGCTCCACTGTACCTATTTGCTATCTTGCTGGCAGTGATGAGCGGACGATCAAACTGAACGCGGCCCTGGGATGTGCCTGATTTTTCTTTAATGATGTGAGTCAGAGTTGCTAGTTTGGGGTTTTTTTTTTCGCAATTTTGGGAAAAAATTTGGTACTTTGTGGAAAGTTTTTGGAAAGGATTTCTTTGAGGAAATTTTTGGGGAAAAAAATCTGGCGTTGGGGTTTGGGGTTAAATAAGAATGAAATATCTATCTATTTTACAAGTTGAAACCCCTGAGCTATAATGAAGGAAACTGTTCTACGCTCGAAATTAAAAATACATGTTTTGTTGCTTTTGTCATGATTCATAATTTAAAAAAAGATATCGACCTTTACAAGAAGCACTAAAACTCCGGTGACAGTGACAACGCTCTACAAGATCTATGTGTACATAGCCTATATTTTTCGCCGAGAATATGTAGTCTATTGTCAGTCACATGTTACAACGCGCAGGTTGGCCATTCAATCGAAACTTGGAAACCAATAAAAAAAAAATAAGTGAAAAACTCTTTCCTTACATTTTCAATAAAGCTAAGGGGTTTATTTTCAACCAAGGCAATAAGGCATTAAATGTAAGACACGGTGTAAAGGGCCTTTTTTTTAAGAGCCGTTTTATTAGCAAGATTTAGGATAAAGGTTAAGATGCCCTTTATTGAGATTTGAAACAAGTTGAATAATATAAAAAACAGCATATATTTCTTTGTTAATTCCACCAAATCAAGTTTGGGTTTTTTTTTTTGAAAAACGTATCATTTTGGGGTTTTTTTTTTAATCTGTGGTAATTTAAGAAATCAGATCTTGCAGCCCTGGCCTGGGCTGACTTCAGTTTGATCGCCCGCTCACGCCGGACATCTCTTTTGCACGCGTTGATTTTGTATATGCTATCCTGCTGTCAGTGATGAGCGGGCGATCAAACTGAACGCGGCCTGGCGTAAGCAGTTGAGAACACTGAGCAAATGAGAACATTAAAAAAAAAATTGAGGCTTGAGGTCTTTTTTCATCAATATGCTTTGCTGTATTTGTTAGTTCTTCAAAATAAAATTTTGTGTTGTACCTATCATACATAATACGGGAATGCCATTTCACAATGGCAGAAGAAGAAGCCGTAGATATTGAGCAGGAGCTCGAGGAGTTATTGACAAAGGTCCAGCCCAATCTGCAAGACGTTATCAAAAGGGTAATTGTTTACATTGTAGCGAAATTTAATGTCTCTCTAAAATAGATATTTACTACATTATCAGATATTGTTGACTATGAGGGCTTATATAGGGTGAAATTCAATCAACCGACCAAATTCATACTAGAGACTCGGTTGGTGATCAAGAACTAGGTTCAATAATCCTTTTGGCCAATTTCGAAAAATATTTTTTTTTGCTCCCGTACTGGTTGGACTAGTTTAAGTACAATTCCTAGTGCAGGTTCTACGGGAAAAAAAATTTTGTTTTTCGAATTTCACCTGGAGGGTCATTAAACCTTGTTTCTGATGACTAACCGAGTCTCCAGTATGAATTTGGTGGGTTGATTTAATTTCACCTAGTATACGTTAAATGTTCAGTTTTGATATTTTCAGAGTTTCACCAATGTTGCTCTACAACAAGCAAAAAACGGTGAAAAGCCCAAACCAGATGTTTTGGAGGACACATCATATTTTGCCAAAAATACTCAAGTGTAAGTAAATACTCTTTTTGGAAAAAGTGATATGATAACACACTACCTACCCCTCTGGGAGACAGGTGTGAGTATATGTATGTATGTACTACCTTTTTCTAGGCTTGTCCATGCTGAAGGAGAAACTGCTTGTGGCTACCCTTTCTCTCTAACTTGTTTTATTTTAAGTGCTCAGCCCCTTTTAGCTACAGCCCAATGATGCATAACATACCTTAAATATTCCTTAAAAAACCCCCTAACTCAGTAAAAGTTATTTTCTTTGAGTATCCTCTGATGTATACCCTAAGCAGTAGGTTCTTAAGTTACAGTGAAAACATAATTCAAATGATCACTGCCAAGCTCTCATGAATTGTAGTGTGATTATAACAAATTCAATTTGAATTTGCTTTATTTTAAAATCAGTGTAGTAGTCCCCGAGTTATGTTGTGTAAAAAGATTTTCTTTTTCTTTTAGGAACCTGTCTCGGCTTGAGCTGGTGAATACACCATCTTTTCATGTCCAGAATTTATCATTAGATCTGAAATCCATGGGCTTGTCTCTGAGGTGTTCCCTTGGTGAAGTTAATGTAAAGGGACTGTATAGTGCATTTAATGAGAACCTTTATAACTTAATACCGGTTATGTCAGAAGGACATGTGTTGTAAGTATATATTATTTAATATTAAGAATGTTCTGCTTTCTCTTTATATACAATTTCATAAAAATATTTCTAAAATAAGTTATTTATGTTTATACTTATGTCCCCAAGAATCTGCTAAAACTTTTCTATCATAGCAATTACTAAAAATAAAATTGTTTCTTAGGTCTGTGCCTTTATTTCAACAGGAAAAATTGGTATGGAGTTTATCTTCTTATTTCTACTTTATCTAGCCAATTTGCACCGAAAAGTTCAAATTTAAAAATTGTTGTTTATGGATCTGAGTCTCTAAAACAGGCAAAAATAGAGTTTGGCATTTTCACTTTAGACAATGGTAAATATTAAATTTTTTAAATAAAGTAAATACCACTTGCTACTCTATAAAAACAAAGTACAAGACCATTAAGAAAATTGCTGTAAAAGCATATATGAAATGTGATTTCAGAAAAAAGTATCAGGAACTTAAAAACTTTCCAAAACCATTGCTGCATTCTTAGTATTAAGATTTAATTAGAGACAACAATGACAAAAAATATTTCGGGACCAAAGTAAAATGTCAAAGAACATGATACCAAAAAATAATTAAAACAGAACTTATAGCTTTTATGCACTACATAAAAATGACAAAATGCCTAAGATGACTTTGATTGATACAGCCAAATTCATACTGGAGACTTTCTAAGTTAACTACTGAAGACTCTACTACTTTTTATCCTGTTTTTGAATAAAAGACGATTATGATGAAACCAGAACTTATAATAAGTATAAATACGATTACAATAACATTTTATGTGAGTTCAACTATTTTGTCCCAGTAGTTTAACTCTGGAATGGATATATACTAAGTTGAACTAGTGGGAAAAAAGTCCCAGTAGTTCAACTCTGAAATGGATATATACTAAGTTGAACTAGTGGGAAAAAAGTCCCAGTAGTTCAACTCTGAAATGGATATGTACAGAGTTTGAACTACTAGGAAAAAAAGTCCCAGTAGTTCAATGTGGAACTACTCAGTTGAACTAGTGGGAATGAGTCAAAATAACTGAGGTTGAAATTGTTACCTACAGAAATTGTTTCCAAGGTGTGATGGATGACTTGACAACCTTAACTTTAATACATTTTGCATGAATGTCTATTCTGAATTTTTTTCATTTAGCATTAGAATAGGGATCATTTACTATTTATTTATAAATATTGTAATAAAGGATGCAATTAGGAATGAATACAGTGCTCCCAAAGTTATAATGCGCATAGAAATCTATAGCCGAGCGACTGGACGTACCACGTGACCTTACTGCTTGTACAGAAAGTGTAGGGAAATACGAACTTTGCCGAGCAGTGGCGAACATTCGTATGCGCATTATAAGTTTGGGAGTACTGTACTCTGTTGTGATTTGGGTAGGTAAAAGAAAAAGGTATTTTAAGCCTAACTGGGATGTATATGCTTTGTAGAATATCGTTATCGAACATGAGTGCAGATGTGAATGTGGGTCTGGTGCTGGAAGATGACGCCTTCTCCTTCATCAACCCTGGGATTGAGTTCTCACATGATGAGGTGCTCGTCAAGGTAACTTACTAACTTGATACTAGCCTATGCCTGATGCTCCGACTGCGTTTATTTAATCTATGCCTCGATTTCGGTTTGGATGTTACTTTATGAACACCCTTTATAACCTATATGTTGACCAGGGTCACTATGCTGATAGTACAAAAAAACCGCATCCAAATCCGTAGAATGATTCTCCAGTTAAAACGGAATATACAGGCAGACAGACAGAAAAACATTATAAAAATTGTAGTTTTGGTCTCAGTACAATACGAATAACCCAAAAAATTTCACAGAAATATTAAATATACCGATACGACATTTTTACCATTTACTTTATTATTTGTATACCAGGTGTAAATAGACTGCTACCATTAAATGAAACCACATATTCTACCGACCCTACTGAACCACTTTTCCCAAGAATCTTACCCACGGACACCCTTAGTTTAGGAAATAATTGAGTTCCAAACAAAAATGCGTGCAAAAAATGAAACCACCATTTAATGGTAGCAGTCTATTTACACCCCGTAGATTGTATCAAAACAAAGTAAACAAAAAGTTATTTAAATACACAACATCATAATTTGTATATTTTAGGCCTAGACACTGAGTGCGAAATATTAAATATCTTTACAGTGGATACCCACTTTGCATTTATATTTACTTCAACTCAAACTATTTTAGAATGTGTTTGTTTGACCCACAGATATTTTTCCAACGTCTGTCTTATCTCTATACTAACTAATAGATTATTTGCTATTCAGAAATATATCCATTCAAACAGTTATAGTATTTTGTTTATACTCAATTTTATTTTGTTTTAGTTATCATGGCCATCACCTCGAAAAAATGGAGGTTACGAATTTACTACAACAGAGCAACTAGCAAAACATATAGGTGGGTAATCCTAATTTATGTAACTATTAAACTAGGTGTTAGTTTTTAATCTGCTTGTGTTGAGTGGTATCAAAAGCAAGATAACACGAACCAAGCTCATAAATTACTCGCATTACAGATAACAAACTTATTTAAATTTTAAATTTTGTAATTGTTTTAAGGCAGTCTTCAACATGAGGGGTTTTGTATTACCTTTTGTATAGAGAGGGCTAAGACAACTTGAATGAGCTGAAGAGTCATTTAGTCATAAAATAAAATTAGCACCTGTTTTTATGGTATTAAAGTGCAAATTTATATGCAACAGTTATCGTACATACAATTTTGTTGCTTGCGAACTAAAAATACATTGACATAGAACTATATGATATATGTACCATATTATATTATACTACAAATAGCTTTTGCCCGCGGATTTGCTCATGTGCTCATTTTCAATTATATTATCAACACCTCTTTCTTATAGCTCATAATATTGGTTACTACGATTATTACTTCAGTTTTATTAGTATTTATTTAAAACTGGAAAATTATTCAAAAGTAATATTATAGGTAGTTTCTGTTGTTAACACCATAGACTAAATACTTGTATTATTTACTAATACTTGTTCTATGTACTAAATACTTGTATTATTTAGTCTATGTTAACACTAAAGAACTATTTTGGAATGAGAAAATTTAGCTTTGAAAGCACTATAACTAAAAATAAAGCCTTAGGAATCGGCTTTAGTAAAAAAAAACCGCATCCGAATCCATCAATCGGTTTCAAAGTTACAACGGAACATATAGATAGACAGATAGACAAACATTTTGGTTATCGTCTCAGTACAATACTCATATACAATACCAATTTCATTTGAAGTTTCACAAAAATATTCAATGACGTACAGACACGACCGACCTTATTACTAAGTACTTTATTATTAGTATAGATTTACGAAAAAGAAGTAAGACTTTATTCAAAATACATTTGAACCTGTTACGGGGCTGGCCATTTCTCTTGATATTAGCAGGCTATATTCTCAGTTTTTTTTACACGGATAAAGTTTTACAAATGTTAAAATCAAACTTTCTACAAGTCACAGTTAATCTTTACAATAAATATCTTTAGAATAAAAAATATAAAAAAATAATATGTATATACTAATAAGGGAAATACATACAAAAAATATTTAGGTTGGGCTACAAGAATTTAATTATACACCTACATAAAATAGAGAAATCTAGGAATAAAAATATTATATATAAATGATGCAACGAACAAACAAGTTGATGAATAAATACGGGAAATATATCCAAAAAATATTAAGGTTGGGCTACTAAAATGTAATAAAGTTATACACCTGCATAAAATAAAGAAATATAGGAATAAAAATATTATATATACATAATGCCTAACCATCCGCACCATTCGATTAGTATTGCTAAGAAGAAGGGCAAGAAATTTAGCAAACACGACATGTTCCTTAATATACACCACTTAAACCCTTAGTGTTTTGTGTGCGGTGTTCTTAGAATCTACCACATAAATTCTTCCTTCAGTCCTAAGATCAGCTAAATGTTCCCAGATGACCTGCCTCTGACAGCGGCGATCTCTCTCCCGCTGTACGCGCTTTTAGGGCAGAAGCTGTTGCGACATTTGCAGCAAGTGTTGAGGAGAGCCGTCGGTGTCTCGGACCTGATGTGTTGCAACCCTAGCTTGCTTGAAGCGTACAGGTGAGACAAGCCCACGGTATGAATCCCCGAAGGAGTTTCAGAATATGGACTGTGTAATGCAAGTCACTGTCCAAACTCGTACAGCCACGTTTCAACGACGATTATTACGTCCTAGAGTGATTGGGTACAAATACGGAATCACAGTTTAACGAGATTTCTAAAGCAAGTGGCTCAAACAAAAGTGAGCTCTTACAGGATTTTAACAGGCGAATACCGCATTAGTGGTCGAGAAGTCCAAAACAATAGACCGCGAATGAGGATTAAAAAAAAATGGGCATATAATAATTTATTTTAAAAGGTGACTTTCATTTTCATAGCCAAATTCATACTGGAGACTCGGTAAGTGGTTAGGATCAAGGTTCAATGAGCCTTTGTGTAAAGTATGCAAAATAAAATGTAGACTTCCTATAAAATTGTTCTTGATTTGTTCTTTAGACGCACAATTATTTTTCGTGTTTCGCATGAACCTTGGTCCTGACCACTTAATGTGTCTCCAATATGAATTTGGCTGTATAAACGAAAGTCACCTCATATAACTGCTATTTTAAAATTTGCCTATGTAATAAATAATTTTTAAATTGGAACACACTTTGTATGATGAAGCATTGAAAGGATAGGCTTTCTGTCAGTTGTCAGTATGTTTGATGATTGATGTTCTCTCAGTGAATCACAATAAATAAAATAAAAACTCGGTTATTATTATTTATTATTATTATTCTCATGACAAAGAAGTTGATGTGGAATTTTTCTTCGTTTTCAATAGAAAGTTTCCCTCTGGAAAAAATATGGATTTTAGGGTTCCGTAGCCAACAACGAACCCTTATAGTATCGCCATGTCCATCCGTCTGTCTGTCTGCGGCTTAGCTGTAATTCGGCGTAGCTATGCAATAATCACGCCGAAAAAGTGGTAAAATAAAATCTTGGAAAAAACATTTTTTGGGCTGCCTCCCATACACGTAAAGTGGGAATGAATTATTTTTTTTCGTCTACCCGATGCTATCTTAATATCGTTGGACAGGGTTTTCAAAATATTGTGGGTGTGTTACCATTAATAAATTTTTGTTAGGGGCAAGTGTTCCCCCTGCCAGCTAAACGGTTGTTTTTGGATATGTGAAAAAAATTCACGGCAGTAGTACTCGTATATATAACGAAGTTAAAAGGAAAACTATCACAGCTTTACAAGTTAACGAGTAATAGTCGACCAACTTAATTTTGTAGTCCTGTTTCATACATATTTCATAAGTTTGTAATTTTTATTCAAGTAATTTAAGTCTATTAACTTTTTGAATGGTACGGAACCCGCAGGAGCGAGTCCTACTCCCACTTGACCGGTTTTTTCCAATTTATATTTATTGTTTTGGAGACTATTAGTACTTCTCAATAAGAACGTTTTTGCTGTTAACTACATTCTGCCGATTTCTATGCCCTGACGTTCAGTTGAATGTTACAATAAAATAGTGGAGTCGTCATCTAGTGTCGAACTTAAACAAACGTACTTTCTCTACCTCCAAG
Organism: Ypsolopha scabrella; assembly: GCA_910592155.1. NCBI lineage: Eukaryota > Metazoa > Arthropoda > Insecta > Lepidoptera > Ypsolophidae > Ypsolopha > Ypsolopha scabrella. The sequence continues at coordinate 8,673,724 of OU342975.1, read as the reverse complement.
GTGGCAAGAATCATTAAACTTCACTTTATCGAGGCCATTGCTCACCGGCCTACTTCCCCACTCGACCATGGAAAGAATTAATCATCTAATAAAAAGTTTCTGTTGAAAACTTACTTTTGTACTTACTTACCCTTTCAACCGGAAAATGTAACAATAAGCCCAGACGTATTTTTACATTGGCAACGGGATACAAATAACTAATTACAATCTTTTTACAATAAACAGAAAATTACAAAATAATTTGCCCAATAGAAATACAATAGTCGAGAAATTATTGTAATTTTTTGTTTTTAGTGTTCCGTAACTCAAATGAAAAAAACGGAACCAATCAATAGGATCACTTTGTTGTTCGTCTGTCAAAAGTCAAGACCCCTTTTCTCTAAACTATTACCTATTACCTCTATTTTATATTACCTCTACCCAAGTCTGCTGCCCCATAGTACTGTCAAAAAATCAAAATCAAGCTTCTCAATTACTTAACGATATTAAAACTTATTGCCCTTAACGTAATCAATTTTATCTAACCTCATATCGTAAAATCCTCATTACGAACTCAAAACTACTGGCACAACGAAAAATATTTTTCATGAACGCCTCTAAAAAATAAAAAAAAATAATTATACCTAGTATAGGTCTCCGAACAACATAATGCTATAAAAAAACTTTTTCTGAGATTACATACATGTGATACTAACTAGGAAGGCAAAGGGAACTTAGCCCATACAGCCATGTCAGAGGTTTAATATCAAATACCAATGAGGTTTTTATATAATGTTCTCCAATGCATACAAAATAGTAAAGAGGTTACAGTTCAAATTTATTTTCGGCCAGGTATTGTCTATGTCTTACGGCACGTTGGACTCGGTCTGTCAATGGATGGACTGTTTGTTGCGCCATAGTTTTCGGGGAAATGTATTTATTACTTACAGTGGTTATGGTTCAAAATAATTATTTTGCCCTAAAATAAACGACAGCAAGGATGGTTATGAATGATATTTGACTCCACCTGACATTCTGGAAATTACGAACACTTTCAGAACAAAAATTACTGACAGCAAGGATGGTTATGAATGATATTTGACTCCACCTGACATTCTGGAAATAACGACGGAAATTACGAACACTTTCAGAACAAGCCTTTACAAGAATAATCGAAAATTTCTGACGAGAAATTTACAAAAATTATGAAAACAGGTTAGTAGGCATGAGTTTAGATAAAGTAGTGTATGAAACTATACGTAACTAGGTATTAAAACAGTCGTGTTTTTAATAACCTTTTTATGTAACAGTTTCATAAACTACTATTATAGAATAGAATAGAATAAAGCTTTATTGGTGTCACACAACTCAAGTACAAATTGGCTCACCATGAAAACCTATAAGACACTTCCAGTTGACTTATAAGCTTAAAATTCCGTTCACAAGTAAGTCCTACAGTACACTTGCAAGGAAAAATCTAGAAATTAGCTGTATTTAATTATTCAAGGAGATGCTAAGACTAACTTACTGATACCCTTGGATAATTTGATCGTAAGTGTCAAGTTAGTCCTTCTGCAATTAGTTTGTGTTTTAAACTGTATGTTCATGTACAGAACCCTCAGGACACGATCCCTACTCACACTTGACCGGTTTTTTTTTCTAATCACACAGATCATTGATTTAATATTAATTTGGAGGCTATATTAACAAGATCCTGATTCACAAAGCTAGTTCTGATGTTATTTGATTGCTGAAACAGTAAGTTTTAGATGCTCATAGTTGGTAGCTGAATCAGTCATTCAATAGACAAGAATCCTATTTATTGGATGTAAGGTTAAATAACACCCTTTTACTACACGTCAGAAAAAAGTCTCTAAAGGTCTGCCTGCACGCGCACACACAAAACGTACGTACGTACAGCCTGTGCTCATGTAGTAGTAGTAGGTAATAAAACCGTTCGCTTGTATTTAGTGTCTGGTAGGGTTACCAGATCCAGTAGTAATGTCCTGACAAAAATCCCTGATATTTAAATGAAAGTGACTAATAGCCGTTAGCGGCTTTCTTAGTTTTAATTTTATTTCAACCTATCCCTAGAGGTTGCAATGACGAGCGAAGCGGTTAGGTTTACATGTAAGTATACATTAGGGAGCCGAGCGAAGCGGAGCGCAGCGGGGCGACCCCCGTAGTTTTAACAGAATTCATGATATGCAGAAAAAAACATTTTCCGGGCACTTTCCGATGACTTACGGTTCAATCATTTATAAAATTAAAGGACCACTTACCGAACTCTACATTGCGAATTGAACTTTATTAGTTCGTGCTAAGGAAGATATTCCGACAGCTAAATAATGACTTACAATTCATTAATTATAAAAATCAAAGGACCGCTAGCGGCTCTTTAGTCACTTCTTTAAATTTTTCTGACATCTTCGTAAAAGTTTTATACTAATGCGTAGCAGCACGATTTTGAATAGAAAAAATTAATAATTTTAAGAATTTATTTATATCTCTTAAAATTCTTATTTTAAATCTTACAAATCTCTTTTTTTCCTGATTCCCTGAGAGAGGGTCAAAATTCCTGTCATCTGGTAACCCTAGTGTCGGGGGCCTGGCACTGGCAACTGAGCATCATGGCGGGTGATATTTGTTGCAGTGCGCGCGTGGAGAGTCTAGCACAGAACGGCAACAAGGTGGTGGACATGATCCTCATCAACATGCGGCGCACGCTGCTGCAGAGCCGCCGCGAGCAGCTCGACTTGCCGCCGCTGCATGCCACCTTCCTGCACAAGGTATCTACCTGGGACGCCCTCACTGTTCTGTCGACGAGTGAGGGGGACGAAGGAGTACATTGTAGTGCTAGCGGTACGCCCAAAATGGCTGCAAATGGTGTTAAAGCCATGAAAATCGGAACGATAGATCTGTAGCCCATTTGAATCAATTTAACCCGTAGCACGAAAAAAATAATAATAGGGGTGCTATTATTCGACGTCATCTTTTTTTGTATGATTTTGTTTTTTTCTGAATCTTATCGTGTGTGGTATCAAATGAAAGGGCATCCTTCGCAAAATTCCTTTCTTTAGGTTTGATATGTGGATATAACGTATCATTTGAGGTATATTTTACAAAAACATATTTAACCGTATCGTATCTGGAGGAGCCCAAACTTGGTAAGTTTTGAAAATGATTTTCACCTTAATTTAAAACAAGTGAATAAAATATTATGATGTGATATATTTTAATAATGGGCTCAGAAAGCCCTTTCATTTGATATCATACACGATAGGTATCAGACCAAAAAATTTTTTTCCCTATACAAAAAAAGATGACGTTATAATAACTGTGGTCAGCACCAAGGATCAATGACCCTTTCTGTGAAATAGGCAAAATTAAATTTAGACTTACTATACTAATTTAGACCTATACTATTTGACTCGAGGTTGTTTTTGCGCGAGAGGGACACAAAATTGTTTTCGTATTTCGCAAGCAGGGTTATTGAACCTTGGTCCTGCGCTCTTATTGTCTAACTTCAATATCTATCACTTTAGCCATCTAGGTGTCTGCATTGAGTAAGAACGATGTAGTCGTATGATGTAATTTCTAGGCAATCACGGTGCGTTTGAAGGCGATTGCGAAAGATGTCGAAGTTAGACAGTAAGGCCCCTGATCAGTGATCTCTTACCGAGTCTTTTATTTGGCTAAATAAACGAAAGACCTTATGTTTACATATTTTTGTTACGTTTATATTACCAACAATTATACGGTAGCTCAGGCGGTAGAACGCTGGCCTCTCAATCTTGAGACCCAGGTTCCATCCCCGGTTGGGCATGCACCAATGAGTTTTTCAGAATTTATGTGCATAGTATTTGTGTTCTTACCTAATACTTACCACTTGCTGAACAGTGAAGAAAAACATAGTGAGGAAACCTGCAGGCTCTAAAAAGCGTGTAATTGTGCCCGAAGTACGGCTATAGGGCTCACCAACCATCACGTTGGGACGTAATAATCGTCGGTGAAACGCGGGTGAACTGAGTGTGGACTGTGACTTGCATTTCACAGTTCACACACGGGAACACCTCTGACACCCCTTCGGGGATTCATGTCGTGACGATATATGTTTTAAAGTAAAAATCAAAGGCGGATACATACAATACAACCCTAAAACTATCGGATTTAGATCTACGAGTATCATAGAGTTTGTATGAGGCCAGCCATGTGATGAGTTTGCGGTACGTTTAAATATTTTACAAGTCCTGTTGTTTATAAAAATCTTGACACGAAACGTGGGTTAAGCAGTAAGGCACAGCACGCCGCGCCGCCGTTTTAATACAAAATTATAATACCCTTTTCGCCCCTTCCGCTTTTTTGCAACGCAATGCTTACGCGCTTTTGAATCGATACATACACACAGGTGACGCGCGTTTGTATCGATATAAATGCAACAATCTGCTTTTTGGACTGAAAACGCGCAGACAACGCGCGTTCGTGGAAAAGACGCCGTGTGCATAGACTCTAAAAAGGGACTGACAGTGGTATATCGAACTCTCAGAGTTCGATATGGTCTACCATGTTAGAGGTGCTATATTGGGTACCATATCTACATATGTCCATTAATTGAAATTGCCTATTGAAACATTCCGTTGTGCAGATAGGAGCGGTATCGTTCGTGGGCAAGTTCGAGACGGACTCGGGGTGGGTGAAGAACCTCGCGACCATCAACCGAGTGAGTGACGTCAGCGTCTCCAGGCCAGACCCCATGAAGACCAGCTTTAGAGTCACGCTCAGGATAAAAGATTTGCAGGTACTCCTATATTTTGTGTTTAGTTCAGAAATGTATATGGTTCTACAATAATAAGTGAAAATAATTCTAGGGTGGATTAGTTAATACGTGGTAGAGCTGATGCCGGGCTGGGCTGTGGAGGTACCACCATCTTACTCGAAAATCCTCCCGAAGTTATTCGGGGGAGAGTAAGAGAACAGCTCTCAGGCAAAACCAGGCGGCCCATCATTGCCTGGGACCGATGGATGGCAGTATATCCATCCCCAATTGCCGGGCCTTATATAAAACAGACTGGTGACGGGCAGCGGCGTCTCTGGTGCAAGGGTTTCGGTACCGCGCTCACCAACCCGCCTGCCCAGCGTGTGTGAGTATGGGTATTTCTTCCAGGAGGACCGCCAAGAGTGGTGAAATCCTGGAAAGGCTTATGTCCAGCAGTGGACGAAACAGGCTGATAGATGGGTGGATGGATGGATTGTGTATCATTATCTGATCAATCACATTCAAGAAAACACTTTTTTGGTAATGTATTTTTTTTTAATTTCCAGTACAAAGTGGTTCAATCAGCTCTGATGACTAAATATATATGAATATGTGAAAAAGATAGAGCAAAAAATTTTTTTTCGTGGAAAGTGGTCTATTAACGATACTTTATCATCTCTTAAACTCTTTTCACTTTGAATTGTAGGACCTTATATAAAATACTGATATTTGAGTTGTAAACAAATACGTGTGAACCCGCACGTGAGACAGCTGTTCATGTAACGCTTTTTAAAATAGACCTTCCTGGAAGTTGGTTGTTGGGATTGTCGGCACTTGGTGGAATTTATCGAACATTGTTGTGATGAAAACATGTAAACTTTTCATCACTACAATAGACCTTCCTCCTGCGAGATAAGAGTCTTTAAATTAAATGTCTTCTTCCCTGAAGATTTGTGCGGGTACGTTTCTTGAGAAAAGTTGTCCAGTATGATCAGTTGAGTATATGGTTATATTTATAGTTGTCCATTCATACTCAGTATAGGAATAAGGGCAATTCCATTGAAATGCGACATAAAGAGCTAAAGATGAAATTATCTACATGGGCACGATTCGGTCTGCAAACATAGTTTTTTAAATATAAGTATGGCAACATACACAAAAAGAAACGTTTCTTTTTCGACCTGTCAGAGCGGGAGATTTGATGTTCGAAAATTGCTATGAAAGTCGTGAAAGTAAAATGAGTTCCAAGATCTATGTAACGTGAGTGACCAGAAATTTATTATGCAAAAAAATAAAAACTGCATGGAGGACAAGAAATTGATAATGAATAAACTTATTAGGCAATAATAAAACCGTATTTAATTAAGGCATTTATTTCTTTTGCTTCAACCAGAACATAGTTTTCAAACGCTATGTCGCCGAATGTAACGTGAGTTACCAAAAGTTTTATCAATATAGAACTCGAGAAAATGTGTCAAGCTTAAAGAAAATTGCTCTAACACATTTTTTGTTTATTCAAGAGTTAATATTTATATTAGGAGGATAAGTTATATAATCAAATTATTGACATATTATTAAAAGTATATCGTAAACTGGAGTAAAAAGTGACATGAGTTACCGTGGAATTACCCATAAGGATTTCCAGCCCCGGTGGCATGGATGAAACTAACAGAGAAGTCTCTCGACGAAACGTGTGACCAATGGATACGCAGGAAAGCCATGTCACGTGACCATCGCCTCGACAAAAGACTCGTCCTGCGTTTCCATTGGTCAAACGCATCGTCGAGAGGCAAAACATCTCTTCGTTTTATCCATGCTGCCGGGCAGTACCGGGGTTGTATATGGGTATACCCGTCGGAAATATCTCGGTGTTTCAGATTACCCGCAAAGGAAGGTAGAGAATGCGAGAGGGGGGTTTCCGACGGTTTATGTAAGGATCTCCCTATAATTCTTTAGTACTCAAAAATTGGTGTAGGTATGTGGTGTACGATTGCATTAACGAAATTCTTACATGAAACTCTTGTCTATTCCACAGATAGGCTACAATGAATATCGTATAAAGGCGATGGGCGTGTCATGCGGGGGACGAATAGCGGCTGCCTTTAGGAAGAGCGCGCTGCATCTAGCGCTGACAGTGGGGCTCGCGCGCTGGGAGCCGTACGCGCAACTTGACGATCTCACTATACAGACCATGGAGTGAGATTTCTTTATATTGCTACCTTTGTTTTATTTATTGTAAAACTGTATAGCTAGTATAGATGACACGTACAGATTAAGTTTGTCTCTCGAAGAAATCTAGATATTATTTATAGTAACTAGTCATTAGGTAAGGTCATGTCCAACTGTCACGTCATCCAATGGTCACTAACCGTCGACAATGTCAGCATCGAAGTTGTTCAGAAATATGTTTATCTAGGTCAAGTCATACAGCTGGATAAAAACAACTTCGATGCCGGGGCTGACAAAAGAATATACTTGGGTTGGGCAGCATTCGGAAAGTTGCGTCACATATACGTCGTCAACACCGCAGTGCTTAAAGGCCAGATGTACAACCAGTGCGTCCTTCCTGTGATGCCGTATGGCGCTGAGACGTGGTCTCTTACAAAGGGCCTGATCCACCGATTTAAGGTCGCTCAGCGAGCTATGGAGCGGGCTATGCTTGGAATATCTCTGATGGATAGAATCCGAAATGGGGAGATCCGTCGGAGATCGAAAGTAACCGACATAGCCTGCAGAATCAGTAAGTGGGCAGGCCATATTTGTCGCCGACATGATGGCCGTTGAGGCCGAAAGGCTTTAGAATGGAGACCACGTACAGCAAAGCGTAGTGTAGGCCGACCTGATGCCGGCTGGACCGACAACCTGAAGGACGTTGTGGGTGGGGGCTGGATGAGGAAGACGGAGGACCGACAAGAGTAGCGAAATTTGGGAAAGGCCAATGTCCAGCAGTGGACAAACACGGGCTGATGAATGAATGGAACTAGCCATTGTATATAATATCTATTAAGTTTGGACAAAGTGATTATGGGGACATAATTAATCAAATGATAACATTAAAGTCGATTCTAAAGGTTTTAATTTTAGTTTTAGTGCTGTCAAAACTTAAATTTTTCCAACGCAATATAGCTTCTGTTGTTTACACTTAAGAACTATTTTGAAATGAAGAAATTTTAGTTTTGACAGCACTAAAACTAAAATTAAGGCCTTCAGAATCGGCTTTATTATCTATATAATATTGGCATAGTAAAAACAGAATAGTAGAATAACTCCCGCGCCGTGCGAGGCTTAAATGCCTACTGCTGCAGGGTTTTCAATTTATTTAGCGGCGATACGATGAACAGCGCGCGGCCACAAAATGCCTATCTGTTTTGTAGCGCGGCGTACGTGAGCGCGACTGCGGAGCGCAGCCGACCCTACTCACACCGCCAGAAACTCGTCTGTGATATTGTCGTTGTGTGCGTGCTGTGGTTCGTACGTGCAGGCTCGCAGTGGCTCGCACACATATATTATAAGCCGCGCGGTCGACATCTCTGTGAAGATAGCTTACTAGTCTGTTTTTACTATGATATTGGGCTGATTTGGGCTACATCTTCGGCCCCTCATTTGATTCAAAGTAGAATTTCGTTACACTCGAGTGGACATGATACAGATTTTCTTACTGTAACCGCCATTAGTCTCAAATTATTTGCATAAGTCGATTTAAAGTATAAACGGCGTGGTATATACAGTATATCTTTCTATAGCTTAAATTTATAAACCCACCAAGTTAAGACGCCAACGTGGGTAGAGCTCCACAAGACAACTTAATTTAAATACTACTTTTACTCGCCTGATCTCTTACTAACACTAGTTTATAAGTTAAATTGTATTACAAACACTTTATGGATCCTGTCCGAAATAAATGATTTTATTATTATTATTAAAGCGGAGAAGCAAGCGAAGAAATATCAATAAGCAGGGCTTATAAAAGCTATCTTCTGGGAAAGTCAATGATTGTATTAGTAATGTTACTCATCTCCGCTTTAGTGGGTGCTGCCAGACTATACATACTAAATAGTAAATTAAGATTATGTTTTTATTGTGAAATCCATCCATTTGGAATACTCTAATTATATTATTATTATTATTATTAGAGTGCATTACAAACTACAAAAGAACAATTAGAAACAAATGTAAGGACGAGAATTAAAAGAAAATCTCGGGCCAGGATTCGAACCTGCGACCTCTTGTTATCAATACAAGCGCGCTTCCAATTGCGCCACCGAGGTACTTACCTAGATCGTTGAATTTTTCCACCATACTTGTCCACGAATATTATCTATTTGATTTAACCAGGCACATACTGAACGCTCACGAGGGCGTTATGTGATTAACGCCTTATTATTAAGACACAGATGGCGCTTTCGTCGCTACAATATGTGTTGCTTCAATCAGTTAAGTTTTTATTGCAAAATCCATCGCTTTGGAATACTCTAAATATAAGAGTGCATTACAAACTAGAAAAGATCAATAAGAAATAAATGTAAAGACAAGAATATATATAGTAAATAAAAATAGTGAATTGTTCCCCCAGCGCGATGGACAGTCACATAACCGGCCTCGGCCCCCTCAGCTGCCTCAGCGGCCCCGTGGAGGCGTGGACGCGCGGCGCCAGCACTGCGCACGCCGGCCCAGCCATCGCCGCGCAACTGCACCACGAACTGCACATAGCCTTGGCCGAGCTACCGCTGTGGGATCTGCTACACGGGAAACATTGATGCTCTTGATATCAAGGGTAAGGTGACTTTCCTTTATGTAGCCAAACCAATCCTGGAGACTCGGTAACTGGTCAGGACCAACGTTCAATTAAGACTTCCTATACTATGTATGGGAAAATGCACTATGTGCATTGTGCATAGTGTTTGTGTTCTTACCTAATACTTACCACTTGCTGAACGGCGAAGGAAATCATAGTGAGGAAACCTGCATGCCCTAAAAAGCGTGTATATGTGCCGGAAGAACGGCGATAGGGCTCACCACCTGTCACGTTGGGACGTAATAATCGTCGGTGAAACGCGAGTGTACCGGGTGTATACTGTGACCTTGCATTTCACAGTTCACACTCGGGAACACCCCTCGGGGATTCATTTCGTGACGATATATGTTATATGTACTTCCTATAATAATTGAGTCGAGGTTGTTCTTGAACAGGTATAGAGGCTAAAACCCTGTTTTTCGTGTTTTGGAAACAGGGTCATTGAACCTCGGTCCTGATCACTTACCGAGTCTCCAGTATGAATTGGACTATTAAGCAAAAGTCACCTTTTAAATAAACCCGTATCAGTAGAACTTGGATCAAACATGACAGGTGTCCTATCCACCTCTCACTTACACTATCTCTGTCTTTATTCGCACATACAGACCATTTATCATAACTTGTCCCCTGCCGTCATGTTGGCTTGGTTGGCATCACTACTTGTCAAGCTATTGCTGTCATGTTGTTGTCAGTTAGATTTTTTAAAATTATTTGGTAAATTATATATTATTTTTGCCTAAAGCCGTTGAACAAAAGTGCAAAAGAGATTGTGTTGAAGGTACGCCTTATGTAAAAGAGAAAAGGCAAACAATGCACCGTTGATTCGATCTCTTTTCACTGCCGTGACGGGTTAGTAAAATGGGGATGCCAGCTTAAGCATAAAGCCAATTTTATGGGCAAATAATAATTAGCAATTCTTTTAACTTTTGCAGGCATATCGGAAAAAAAGCGTTCAAATTAAGCCGCCTGGAAAATAATCGTCAAAAACGTAAAAAAGGGGAGCTCGACGATTTACAATAAATATTTGGTTTTTAATGCTGACTAATTATAAACAATTAATTTATATATTTCTTCATTAATAAATTAAAAATTTCGTCAGGTTCCGACACCGACTCGACGGCAGGATAGCGTATACAATTAGCAAAAGATGGCATTAGAACACGTGTAGCGACCCCTAGTTTTTGAACGCGGCTCTAAAGTGCTGAGTGCGCCAGACCTGACGGTACAAGACCGAACAGCCATTTTTAATCCCAAAATCTACTGATACGAGTTATACTTATCCTGAAACTAATCATACGCAAGTGCCTTATATTTAGAAGATGTCTTATTTTTTTAATTGTTGTATGAAATTTGTCTGTTCCATTTTATTTTATACTTGTTTAATATTTTAAGTCATCTGTCGTACCACATATTTTTAGAAGCAATTTAGAAATGATGTATATTTAATTGTAAGCAATAAAATGTGTTCATCGTTCTCAGTACAGTGCTAAAAAGAGTTTTTTTTTATTTACGAGGTTGTTTTCTATTGATATTTGTAAATATATGACATATAGTATGTTTATAATACTTGAAATAAAAGGTTTATTATAAATAACAGTATACGTACTACATTTGGTTCGTAATTTTGTTATGACGGTTTACGCAGCCCTTCAACGCAGTGCAAGTTGAGTAAAAGTAATTGTTCACAAGTTTGGTTCTAAAAGTTGTTTTGCTACACATGAATGATGTTGGGGCATTGCATGAGGTTGTGAATTTTATTGTACTTGAAAGACTGTTAAAATTTTAATATTATTCTATTTATAAATATTGTTGAATTGAATGAAATAAATGTTTTGCCGAAACATTTGTGATTTTTACTTTATGATATGAAACAGAAAAAAAAGGAATTAAGAGCAAGCAATAGTGTAAGTAGTTACCAATAGGGACGCTGACTAAATAGTGAATAGGCTTGTACACAGGGTAAACAAAATATTTTTCTATTTAGTCCATCACTTAGATTATCAAAAAATATTGGACACGTATTTTTCTTTTGTCAATCAAACAAAATATTAACAGAGATAAAGCGCGTCAAAGTTTGGGAGTGGGGGAAAATGACGTCACTTCTAAATAAAATTGTACCTTGTTTTTGAATGTATTTACCTCATCATTGATTGTTTAATTGAAAAAATACGTGTCCAATATTTTCCGATAATCTAACTGACGGACTAATAATTTTTTTTAGTCATCGTGCCTATTCTCGGCCACCCCAAAAAAAGCTCGTCGATTTTTCCTCAATTTCTTCAGTCACATCGACGACTTTGTTTGTTACTTTTTCCCCCATTCCCATACAAAACGAGGTTCAGGAAAAAAAAAATCAAAATCTAAGACTTCCCCGAGTCAGAATGAAATTATCTACAAACCACCCACCCCACAAAACTCCTTCCAACTAATGAACCATGTCAATGAGTGAAGAAGAGTGATGTGATTCAGTAATTTTTTGGCAAGGACACTACCAGCGGCTCGCAGCAAATGTTCCGTGCTCGCGGCTCTAGAAGTAAAGCCGTTTGGGGCTCACTCTACTCGTCTTCTTCGACAAACGACAAAAAGTACAAACTACGCGAGTGAGCACGATACCTGTTATTTGTCTCTGTTACTCGTATACATATGTCTCTTTCGTCGTTTGACGAAGACGAACGAGCCTCGAACGGTTGTGCTTTGCTTCTAGACCTTCTCTAGAGTTTGCCCAGGGAATCGTGGCACAACTATTACGAACACGGGTATGGAGAAAATATTTTTTTCCATATTCGTGTAGGGTGAAGTCGAGTCACCGTTTTGTAATTTTATATAAAAGGTGACTTTAATTTATGGAGCCAAACTCATACTACTGGCTTGGTAAGTGATCAATCAATACATAACAACAATCGATACATAACACTTTTTGCTAATTTCGCAAAATAAAATTTTGACGTCCAATAGTAAATGACTCGGGGCTGGGCTTGCGTTTGCAAGGAACACAAAAAGAATAAGTTACGAATTTCACAAAAAGGGTCATCGAACCTTGTTACTGAGCACTTACTGAGTCTTCAGTAAGAGTTCAGTTGCATAAATTAAAGTCACCTTATACATATACGTTTTTTCACAGTATGAAGAGTCAAAGTTAGAAAATAAAAAAATTTAAACTTATAATTCGAACAAAAATGATTTTTTTCCATTACAAACGCGTATCGTATTAGTTTTGTTTTGGATTAGGATCAATAGCAGGGCTATTCAGGATTGCGAAACAACAATGATAATCTTGGAATATGGAATTGTGTAACTGTGGCACTGAAAATTAGAATAATATTATAAGATGTCTATGCACTGAGAAGACTCATCTTAGATGTCGAATTTTACGAAATTCATAAAAGTATCGATAACTCGAAAACTATCGACTTTTTACTGAGGTCATATTTTGATATTCTGGACAGTCATGAGCTGGCCTACCAGCCCTCCAAGGGATAACGTTGACTTTTGGGACACTCTGTATATTCAATTCAATAGACGTAAAAAAGTCGTGCTGTACATTCATAGAATCATCATAGAATACTAGATTGAATTCATCAGCCCGTTATTCCGAGACTTGTCACACGATGTGCAGTGAAGCCCACAAGCTTAACACTTTCAGTTTATGCTGACCTCTCATTGTACATATAGGCTTCCCGTACGATGTAGAAGATGTTTCGGATATTAAACATGCGGAAGATATAGTGAAATTTCTGCCAATGCCAAAAATATCTCGTAGAGGGCTTGTTACTTTCAAAGAAAATTTGAAACAATTCAATGTCCAGTAAAAAATCTCAAATAAAGTAAAAAAAAACATAGTTTTGCTGCTTGTTGTTAAAGCAACATGAAACATTTGATTAATTTCCAGACACGATTAAAAATCAATTGAATTGATTGAATCAGTAACATTCGTAGGGCCACTGTAGGCAAATAGACGTAGGCCCAACAAAAAAATAGTGGCCAAACCTAACTGTTGGCCAACTAACGATAGCTATGTGGGCCAACCGTGCGCCAACAATAAGTGCTACTAGGGATGTAGCTTAGAGTAAATTAAGAGTGGTCTTTCTTCCCAAACCTGGGAAGGAAGACTACACACAGCCCAAAGCATACAGACCTATCAGCCTCTCACCATTTCCACTTAAAACTTTAGAGAGACTCTGCGATAGACACATTAGAGAGGGACCGCTCAGAGATCGACCACCTCACCAAAACCAACACGCGTATCTACCAGGCAAACAGAGACTGCTTTACACCAGGTAGTGCATAAGGCTGAATCAGCGACTGAGGCAAAACAGTCGTGCCTGGCGACCTTCATTGACATAGAAGGAGCCTTCGACAAAACCACTTTTCCCAGCATAGTGCACGGGCTCAATGCACATGGCGTACACGATCTGGTAATCAAATGGGTAACAAACATGCTGAGCCAGCGTGCAGCTTACATTGAGACATCTGAAAAAACCTGCTGCCGGGTGACTAGGGGATGCCCTCAGGGAGGTGTGCTATCACCACTCTTATGGGTAGCGGTCATCAACGATCTCCTGGTAGAGTTAAATAAGGATGGCTTTGTTACTGTGGGCTATGCAGATGATCTGGTTATTATGATATCGGGTCTATTTGAAGGAACGCTGTGCAGTAAAATGCAGCAAGCTTTACGTAAAGTCGAGGCGTGGTGTGGTAAGCATCGGTTATCTGTGAACCCACAAAAAACAGAGTTAATCTTATTCACAAAGAAAACGAAAATCGCAAAACTAAAACTTCCGAAATTATTTGGAACCCAACTGTCTCTTAGTAAGGAGGTCAAATACCTTGGTGTCTGGCTCGACGAAAAACTACTGTGGGGGAGGCAGGTGGAACACGTAACAAAGAAGGCAACTAATACTCTGTGGCAATGCAGACGAGCTGTTGGTAAGGACTGGGGACTCACACCAAAGCTCTGCAGATGGCTCTACACTGTGGTGGTAAGACCGGTGCTAACGTATGGTGCCTTGGTATGGTGGCCAAGGACGGAGCTGGCCACGGTAGAAATTAAACTCCAACAAATCCAAAGACTAGCGTGCACTCTGATCAGTGGATGTATGAGATCAACACCCTCTGCGGCGCTGGACATAATGCTCGGGCTTACATCGCCACACTTGCATATACAACAAGAGGCGATGGTCGCGGCCCTTCGGGTAAAATCTACAGGCCAATGGAAAGGTAATGCTCTAAAAACCAACCACTGCCGCATCCTTGATCGAGCTCTCGAAGTCGTACCGGAGGCGGCCAATGGGACAGATAGAACACCGAAAACCTATTTATTAGATAGGAGGTATGACTTATCTTTAGAAAAAAATACGACCTTTAACCAAAAGTCAGTAACTTTTTATACAGACGGATCAAAAAACAAAGATGGCAGCGGCTGCAGTTACATTTCTCCAGAGTTAGGACTCAGTAAATCAATGCCTCTTAACAACATAACAACGGTTTTTCAAACCGAAATGGTAGGTATACTCCTAGCGGCCGAGGCAGCTAATGCTATTTGCATAAGTAGACCTTGCGACATACTAGAGATAATGATAATAACAGACAGTGCAGCTTCGCTGTCATCGCTAAGCAAACCTGTAAGTAGATCTAAAATCGTAGCAGACATGCAGAACTGCAGAACCTATCAGCAATGTGCAAGGTAAAGTTAACATGGACCAGAGCACATAGCAATGACGAAGGCAACGAACAAGCAGACTCCCTTGCCAAACTAGCAACTAGCATGAAGGTATCGAAGCAGGGAAATAGTCTGTGTCGACCATCAGCAGAAGCTATCAGGAGAGAGCTTAGGAGATACACTATCACCGAGCAGAACAGGAGCTGGACAGCACGGACTGACTGCCGGCTGTCAAGACTAATGGTACCGCAAACAAACAGCAAATTAACAAGGTACCTTATGAAACTTAAACGGCCTGATATCCGGGATATGGTAGGCATCATTACCGGACATTGCAACCTGAACAAACACCTTTGCACTACAGGCGTGACTGACAGCCCCCCATGTTGAGGGTGCTTAGACGCAGATGAGACGGTGGAGCATGTGCTGCTTCACTGCCCCGCCACTGATGACATGAGACGTAAAGCAGGGATCGCAATGAGCTCCATCTCCCCTTCTCTGGACCAGATTTTGTGTCGGCAGGCTGAAGCCGTTCGGCTCTATTTTAAGGAGTTGTCCTGGCTGGGCTAGCCGACCGGGGGGAAGTGCACAATACTCACGTTCACGGAGAGTCAGTGCAGGACTCATCGCCCCCGCTACGAATTTAGAATTTAGAATTTAGAAATTACTCTAAGGTTTGTAGTATGATATGAATAAATAGGTTTATGTAATCGTTTTTACAAGCTTTTATTTCACTTGCATTTTATTTATGTCTGTTTGTACAGGTCCAATCAAAAAATATAAACATTCATTGGGGTAGCCCTGATCATAGATTACAACTGCGGCGTGTAGGGCGGACCGCGGTGGTGTTGCTTACGCAGTAAAAGGCGATAACCAGAAATTTCTGTAAAATAAGTAAATATATCTTAAATAAAAAAAATACCCGTTAAAATCCGTTAGGTCTAGCCACAACGTGGCTAAAACGGCAACACTAGCCGCCGCTAACCGACAGCGGAACGCCGAGAGAGAGCGGTAGCGGAACGGCAACGGCGCAAAATCGACTACGAGTACTACGATGACTACCTACACTAATCGGCAATGTCGCGTGATTATTTTGCGACTATAGGCGCGCGGGATTGAAAAGAAATCAAAATTTAAGATGTCATAACTCGACGTTAACTTTACGGTAATCTATATAAATGACCGTCAAATTCCCGTATTTTACGAGCGTTCTTGGTAAAATTACGTAATTTGGCAACCCTAGGTGCAGCATTCGAAAAGTTGCCTCCAGATAGTCGTTTAAAAACTCACACCGGGCTGGGTTCGTACCCCGGGTTCCAACACTAAACCTTTCAAAAATCAACACGGGTCGCAACCCCGACCGCTGTTGTGCTGTAAGCTGTTGTGCTTAGCCGAATTCACAATTCAAATAAAAGATGGAACATCCAAAGTTCAAATGAGTAGGTAAGTGAAATAAAAGAAACTTCATTTTTGTGATTCGTAGATAGCGCTACTGTAGCGCTGAGTTCGGCTTGAGTGTCCGATATCGAGGACTCAGTCCGTCTCATGTGCTCATCTCTAACTCTGGCTAAAGGCTGTGTAAAGCTGAGATTCTGAGTGCATTTTGAGTCTGAACTCAATCTTACAAACGTCAAAAAGTAACGTGATCTCATACTAGAGTGACGTTTGTAAGATTGAGTTCCTCTTGAGTTGAGTGTAGCCACACATTAAAGACTAAAGGAACTCAGTAATGTAACAAAACATAAACTCAACTTTCATTCCCAAATAAAGACTAGTGACTTCCGCCGTGCGGTCCAGCACAGCACAAATGGGGCCGGTTGAATGTGTTGTGGTTTATGGTCGGTCACGAAGTCTCAGAAGAATAATCACGAAGTCCATACGGATTTGTTCGGTTTATCTCGTTTATCTTCGTGACCGATATTACAACGATAGCTGAACAGTAGCTGGGCCGCGTTCAGTTTCATCGCCCGCTCATCACTGACAGCAGGATAGCATATACAAATTCAACGCGTGCAAAAGAGGAGTCACGATTGCCGGGCGTGAGCGGGCGATCAAACTGAACTGAGCCCTGAAGTAGATTATTATGTTTAAAGTCATAACCTCACCCATAGAGATAGCGAAATGAAATACCGAAAATGCAAAATGAAATGGCTTCGAAATGGCCAAAAGGAATTTAAAAGAAACCGCTATTATTTGACAAGTTGACATGACAACAGAAGGAATTTGGACATTTGGATTTAATTACAGGAAGCCAGATAAAACGGCTTTGATTAATTTGGATTTAGATTTGAATTTTGATGCTCTTGACCTAGCATAGTAAACCATATTGAGCTTTGACAGCTCGATATACACTGTCTGTCCCTCTTTAGGTAGATCAACAGAGTGAGACAGAGCACTTAGGTCAAGCGCTATCGAGCTCGACATGGTTTGCTATGCTAGACTAGCTGGCAGTCGGATATATGCAATGACATTGTATAATAACAAGACTGTGCACTGTCCAATTTTTGCTCAACTAAACTAGATTTTATTTCCTTAGAAATAAGGTTGTAATTATTATGATAGCATTTTCAAGCGAAAAACCAGCCGAGCGAGATGGCTGTCGCTACTCGTGTATCCTTGTCTTGCAAGTTGCCAGTGTATACTCAGAACAATAACTAAAGGCATAGAATCCATGCTAATATCGAAAGCCTTCTTTTATATTTTATTCTCTTTTCTCCTACTACCATTTTACAGTGCCAAAAAGAGATAACTATATGTTCAAATGTTTCGAAATTTACAAAGTTGTACCCAGTTGCAGATAACCAAGGAAGTTAACCGTAGAGACAGGACAAGTATAACAAACTAGCTTTTGCCCGCAGCTCCGCTCGCGTCAAAGAGATTTTCGTGGAAATAAGGAAAACAAAACAATTTGATTTTTGAACGACTTATGACAACATGTTTAAGCAAAGCGCTATTAAAGACCAATCAAATAAGCCTAAACTCGAAGGGTCTGCTGTTGTCCGCTGAGGAGATCCCGTACCCATCTTCCAGTTCCATCATCAGACCCTGGTCACCATGTTTTACCACAGTGATAATAAAGACCCATCAAATAAGCCCAAACTCGAAGGGTCTGCTGTTGTCCGTTGAGGAGATCCCGTACTCATCTTCCAGTCCCATAATCAGACCCTGGTCTCCATGTTTTACCAAAGTGCTAGTAAAGACCAATCAAATGAGCCGTAACTCGAAGGGTCTGCTGTTGTCCGTTGAGGACATCCTGTACCCATCTTCGAGACCCATCATTAGACCTTGGTCACCATGTTTTACCAAAGTGCTAATAATTACCAATCAAATTTCCAAGCTTAATATTAGCAAGAGGTGTGGCAGGATCGTTGTATTCAAATTGAATATGGCTAATGTTACTCAAAAATAGTGTAGCTTTTTACAAAAGGAAGAATTTTTAGAATCAGTTCAGTAGTTCTGAAGATTACCTCAAACATACAAAAGCAAGAGGTGTGTCAGGATCGTTGTATAAAAATTAAATATGGCCTATGTTACTCATCAATAGTGTAGCCTTATACAAAAGAAAACATTTTTGGAATCGTTTAACTTTTCCAAGCTTAATATTAGCAAGAGGTGTGTCAGGATCGTTGTATTACAATTGAATGTAGCTTGTGTTACTCAAAAATAGTGAAGCTCTTTACAAAAGAAAGAATTTTTAGAATTGGATCTGTAATTCCAAAGATTACCTCAAACATACAAAAGCAAGAGGTGTGTCAGGATCGTTGTATTAAAATTAAATATGGTCTTTGTTACTCATCAATACAATCATCGTTACAAAAGAAAATATTTTTGGAATCGGGTAACTTTTCCAAGCTTAATATTAGCAAGAGGTATGTCAGGGTCGTTGTATCAAAATTAAATATGGCCTATGGTACTCAACAATAGTGTAGCTTTTTACAAAAGAAAGAATTTTTAGAATCGGTTCAGTAGTTCCAAAGATTACCTTAAACATACAAAAGCAAGAGGTGTGTCAGGATCGTTGTATTAAAATTGAATGTAGCTTGTGTTACTCAAAAATAGTGAAGCTTTTTACAAAAGAAAGAATTTTTAGAATCGGTTCAGTAGTTCCAAAGATTACCTCAAACATACAAACAAACAAACAAACAAATCTTTCCTCTTTATATAATAGTGAAGACAAACAAAATATCGATATCGACATTTATGTATATGGTAGGTACAATGATCTTGTATTAGAAAAAGGCGTAGATGGGCGTAGAGAACTTAAAGTTTTAACTTAACGTAAAGTGATGATTCAAAACCGAATATTGAATTTTAAATTTTATTTAATTATTGTTCAGGTGGATGATTTTATTTCCCTTACTTGTGGTGTGGGTGTGGGGTATAAATTGTCTAGAATTCAATGAGTAAAGTATAAATATATTTTTCATTTATAGCCAAATTCACACTGGAGACTCTGTAAATGCTCAGTAACAAGGTTGAATGACCCCTTCAGTGAAAAACACAAAATAAAATGTAAGTATGGGAATCACAAATAATATTTTTCGTATTCTGCTAAAAGGTCATTGAACCTTGTCCTTCCTTAGCATTTACCAAGTCTCCTGTATACAGGAATTTTCCACGTGTCATTTACGCTTGTAGCCCATCCCATTCAATCAATTTTCGTATGGCCATTTCGTCCAAACATACAGCAACGTAAAAAGGTTTTCCCATATTTTGGGCAACTCTTTCTTTTTAGGTTTGCATAGCTTCAACAGTGAAACCAGGATTGCAGTCTATTCCTTGATACCACCTTAACATTGTTTTGGGATGTGGCAGAGCACCCGTTAATTCATCACGGACAAAATTATACGCTCTCGGAGAGAAAAAGTGTAATGTTACTGCGAATTTTTTTAGTTCCAAATTAAATTGACACGTCGTATTGCCCTGTTCTATAGCAAGAAATCTTTCAATTACTTTATTATTTTTTACGCAGTCCAACAACAGCAAGTTTTCTTTTTCAACCTTTTGTTTTTCTAGTAAATTTGCAAGGTTAAAAGTAAGATCGACCACAATAATCGGACCACACGGTTATGGCTGCAGAAACCCTCGGGGCCATGTGCTGGTTAGCTTCCTTGAAAGCCAGGGGCTCTATTTGATGAATTCATTCTACAAAAAGAAGCCTCAAAGGAAGTGGACCTGGCGAAACCCTGATGGTAAGACTAAAAATGAGATAGACTTCATAATGACGGATCAAAAGCACATAATTCAAGATGTATCCGTGATCAACAGGTTTTGTACCGGTAGCGATCACCGACTTGTCCGAAGCATCTTGAATATCGACTTACAGCTTGAGAGAAACCGTCTGATGAAGCCTACGCTCCACCCTTCTCTGCGCCAAACCGCTGTGGGATCCGAAAAGTTCCAAATGGAACTTCAGAACCGATTTGCCCTGTTGGAAACTACTGAGGACGTTGACCAGCTTGCTAACAATAGGATAGCTCTTGAACAGCTGAAAAACAATAAGGCGCCGGGCGAGGACGGCATCACAACTGAACTCCTGAAAGCTGGAGGTTACCCTATACTCGGACAGCTACAGGACCTCTTTAATGCCGTTATTCGTACAGGTACTATGCCAAAGGAGTGGAGCAGGAGCTTGGTCATTTTGTTCTTCAAAAAAGGGGACAAAATCCTACTAAAGAACTATAGACCAATCGCACTCCTGAGCCACACCTACAAGCTGTTCTCAAGAGTTATCACGAATCGTCTCGCTCAACGATTCGACGACTTCCAACCTCCAGAGCAGGCTGGGTTTCTAAAAGGCTGCAGCACCGTGGACCACATTCACACGCTAAGGCAGGTTATACAGAAAACCCAAGAGTATAATCAGCCTTTATGTCTAGCGTTTGTGGACTACGAGAAAGCCTTCGACTCCATCGAAACTTGGTCTGTTCTGCAGTCCTTGCAGTGATGGCAGTTGACTGAAGTTACGTGGAGATGTTGAAATGTCTGTATGACTCCGCTACGATGTCCGTCCAAGTACAGGGTGTACAAACAAGACCGATACATCTTCAGTGCGGCGTGAGACAGGGAGATGTTATTTCCCCAAAACTGTTTACCACCGCGCTGGAGGACGTCTTTAAAACACTAGAGTGGAATGGACGAGGCGTAAACGCTGCAGGAACTGGAGGTAATGGTGCACGGCCTTAGCGATTCTTCGAGACAAGTGGGCCTGCGGATGAATTTGGAGAAGACTAAGGTCATGTTCAACCAGTGCGTCCTTCCTGTGATGACGTATGGCGCTGAGACGTGGTCTCTTACAAAGGGCCTGATCCACCGATTTAAGGTCGCTCAGCGAGCTATGGAGCGGGCTATGCTTGGGGTATCTCTGATGGATAGAATCCGAAACGAGGAGATCCGTCGGAGATCGAAAGTAACCGACATAGCCTGCAGAATCAGTAAGTTGAAGTGGCAGTGGGCAGGCCATATTTGTCGCCGAGATGATGACCGTTGGGGCCGAAAGGCTCTAGAATGGAGACCACGTACAGCAAAGCGTAGTGTAGGCCGACCTCGTGCCCGCTGGACCGACGACCTGAAGGACATTGCGGGGGGCAGCTGGATGAGGAGGACGGAGGACCGACATGAGTGGCGAAATTTGGGAAAGGCCTATGTCCAGCAGTGGACGAACACGGGCTGATGGATGGATGGATGGAAAAGTAAGATCAACATTTCTTTTTTTAAGTCGCCTCTCTCTTTGTCTTAAAACATTAATTCTTAATAGGCGTTTTCGTGCACAATTTTTAACTTTTTCCAAATTATTTTCAAGTTGTGAAATACGACGTTGTAACTCTAAACTTGTGATGTTAGTGGAGTCAACTGTATTATTATCAACTGGATAACTGCGCTGTTGTAACACGAGATAATGACTGCTATCGATAAGACCCACATCATCGACGTCCATGGAAACAGGTTTAACTTGGCCCAAAGCCTGCAAAAAAACGCAAAAGTTATTCAAAGTAAAAAAAAACCTCTATCCTCTATAGATTTTCGTGCTCAGTCAGTTAAAGGGATTTTTTGTATAAAAATACGATTTCAACGGTCATATCTTTTGTTGCGTTAAACTAGAAACCTGATTTTCTTGCATCAGTAAGTATTTCATTAATTTCAAGTTGATATTTCATGCCGTGCCTGAGATGACAAACGGGTCGTTGGCACACGGACAGACAGACAGATGGAAAACAAAGATAACCTATAAGGTTTCCGTTTTTCTATGATGATGACGTGCGGAACCCTAATAAAAAATTTAATTCTTACCGAATGCATAGAATCACCGTGTAAATTCAAAGAGGGTACTGCATTTGATTTAAGTCTACGCCATTTGTTACTTGTATCTAAAAAACATTCATCAGTAAAATGTTTAGAGTAAATGCTACGTTTTTTTAACGAAATATTTGGCCGTAAAATTGTATCTTTCCACAACTTTTTCATGTTAGGGTCTTTGGGGAATCCGTAATAAAAAGGTTTCACATAAACCCTGCATATAAAACATCATTATCGATGCGTGTCGCACATCCCTAACATAACCTATATTGAATAAAAAGGGAATACAAAAATGTTATTAAATACCACCAAGAACCAGTTTTACTTTGAACTGTACCTAAACATTTAACGATGTCATGTTATTTATTGCGATTATTAGAAAAAGAAAGTTGAAATAATGGCTTACTGATAAAAGCTTATAATATCGTTTTCATTTTCCTTTCTAGATGAATGGGATCTGCATCCCAATACAACACACGCCATTGGAAGGCATTAATTGTTCATTTATTAATCAAACTTCAGCTCAGTTGAGTTTAATTCAGTTAAAATAATTAAAAATATGATTTTCAAACTGAAACTGACAACCCAACAATGAACGAGAGAAAATAAAACCTTTTTACAAAGCCAGCAATTTCAATACAATGTTACCTTTGTGGAGACCTTTTAAATTTGGTCGCATATATGTAACCATTCTAACCAGTTTTGACATTTCATTTGGTATGTACACTTGATAGATAACTGAAAAGTGACACTATTAGACCTCCTTTTTTAACACGGATATTTGAAATTGATAAGAACGAGTACAACATACGTTTTTTTTTTCTATTTTAGTACTCTTTCTATGCCCTTAGTTATTGTTCTGAGAGTGTATATAATATATCCAATATTCTTATGTAGTGTTGTTGTTGAGTTTCTAACGTGTTAGAAAGGGACCAACGAGTGCCAACACCCATCTCGCTCGGCTCGTTTTTCGTATCGTAGTGCACAGTCTTGTTCTCTATATACAATGTCTTTGGTTATATAGCCAAAAGGAATTAAAAAAAATAAACCCGCCATTAATTGACAAGTTGACATGACATGATAGACAGACAATGGAAAGAATTTGGATTTAGATTTGAATTTTGATGCTCTTGCTTGACTTACTTTTATAGCAGGCAGATAATTTCTGTAAGTAATTGATGTGATGAATACGTTGCTTCTTTTTATACCTTATTCTGTAGATTGCACAATTGGGTAAACTACAGACATATACATCTATTTATTACTAATTATCAGACCAAACATAAGAATTAAATACCCAGTGTGGCAAGATTCCATACAAAAAATAAGCTACATTTAGGCTTCATGGTACGAAGAAACGTATAAAAATGGGTTGTTTTGGCTGGCTTATGCTTGGAAGTTGGAACATATTAGTTAATTCCTAAACTAATCTCTAGTATATAGGTATTTTGGTTTGTATCAATGACAAATATTTGCCGTTGTTCCTTCAGTAATATTAATAATTCTACTCCTAAAACAAGCAAAACATGACTATATCACTCGTTTATTAGCTTTAAAGTCAGTTCTTAACGTATTTTTGGAACTTTTAAATACTCAGACTAGGTTATGTGATTATGTGTTCCTAGATGCAATATTTTTGATGCTGCTCTGAATGGCGTCATGGAACTGAAAGGTGTGGATGTCACTAAAGTAGCGGAGTTGATAACACAACTTAAGGACTTTGCAACGTGCCTGTTTTGGTAAGTTCTTTCCAATTAAACTTTCATTACAACTTCAAATTTATTTACTAAATTCTTATTTGGTATTAAAAATATTTATTTGATCTCTTTGTAATTCCAGTTGCAAGTACTATATCGCTCCTAAGAAGGCTACTTGTGGGCATGCTCTCTGCCACACTTGCTGGATTGGTTGTCGAGCATGTTCGTACTGTCATGCCACTCTAGAACGGAGATTGTTAAAGCTGGATAATCCCACACAGCTATTTACAGATAATGCTAGAGAGCTGGTGGAGGCTTTTGAACAACTATTTGAGGTAACTTGTAAGTAAACATTGATTAACCGCTACAATGTTTGATAATTTGGCCTTCACCAATCCAGCTAGCCGTTCATAAATTAACACTTTCGTCAGGTTCCGACACTGACAGCAGGATAGCGTATACAAAATTCAAAGCGTGCGGCAAAGATGGCATTAGAACCTGTGTCTAATCTAAGACTTCTAATTTATGAACGCAGTCCAGAGGGGCTACACCGAAGTGGTAAAATTCGCCATCTCTATCACACTCTTAATGCGTGCATCAGAGATAGACGTATGCTCGAATGATAAATGATCAAACATATCTTTTTGGGAGTGCTAGGCCAGTTTAGTACCTAGTCCAGATTTTGCATCAGTTGGTAGTAATAAAGCTCTATAATATATAAAGTTTTTTTAATATTTTTAATATGTTTCATAAATTGACATCTTGTGTTATGGAGCTTCTACTATAACATGACATAATTTGTCATGGTGTGAACTGAAATGCAAGACAGTCCACACCTGGTACAAACACTTTTCACCAACAATTATTACGTCCCAAAGCAATGGGTGGTGAGCCCTATTGCCGTACTTCGTGCACAATTACATGCTTTTTAGGGCATGCAGGTTTCCTCACAATGTTTACCTTCACCATTCAGCAAGTGGTTAGTATAGGCAAGAACACAAATACTATGCACATAAATTCTGAAAAATTCATTGGTGCACACCCAACCGGGAATTGAACCTGAGTCTTGAGATTGAGAGGCCAGCGTTCTACCGCCGCTTCTACTATCTGTGGCTGAAAGCCAGAATTTGAAGTTAATATTCACTTGGACAGAAAAGACTTGATCTCACTTCATCAAAACGTATTTTCCTTCCAGGGGATGAATTTACCATGGACATTTCACAAACACAAAAAGAGGAGGATCCCACAAAAAATGTCAAGGAGTGGTTGACGAGTTCAGAAAACCATTTTTCAGTTCCACCATTTAGTGAGACTCAGCAGTCAACCCAGGACATACTGCCTCCAGTTCAGCTGTCAAGTAGCGAGATACAGATTCATGCTCAAGCCCAAGGGAGTGAGATTCCAAAGAAAGTGAAGCAAGTGCCTGTGCCCCAAGATGACTGGGACAAGATAGAAGTAGTCACTGAATATGTTCCTCAAAAAGATAAAGATAACATTATTGGACCTATGGATTTTGAACCATTTTCTTTTGAGGATAATGAGTTCTCAAATGAGCATCCTCGAAGAAGTAATCGTAAAAAAGTCACAAGTGATAAAAATCTAGACAGTGCTGCTAATAAAAGATCAAATACAGTCCGAGGTTCAAATAATTCAATTTTGGGAACTGACAAAAAATTGGACAAGACCAAACAAACCTGGAAAAATGTGAAAAAAATGAAAAAAGAGTTTAGTAAGCTGAATAAGCAAAGTAAAACCAAACTAAATGTATCAATTGAAATGTGCAAAAAAAATCCAATTATGGTTAGTAAACAAATCTCAACAAGTTCACCTACTGCTAATGTAGAAGCCATGTGTATTGACGACGACACTCCGAATATAACAGATAAGTGCACAACTCAACCAAATATGGAAGTAAATAAAACTACATCCTTAGGTAATGAAAAAGAAAAAAATTCTGTTCATGAAAATGAAGCAAATATAAATTCCGTATGTCTAAAACAGACTGTGTCTAGTAAAAACGTGTCTGAGGGCCCAGAAACTGATAAAGTAATAATTAAGAATAATTCTCAGAAGTCTGGTGCTGAAAGAAAGGATCAAAATAAAATAGAAAACAAACAAATGATTAATGAACTTGTGACAGACAAACACAATCTAAATGTATCGGTTACTCAAATCGGAAAAGGAGGAACAATTAATATTCCATTTATCAAAAAGAGCACATTTCAAGCTCCCAATATTTCCGTTCAGGCACCTAACATCTCTTTAAACCAACCCAGTATTGATGAAGAACCACTCTGTTCTGATGATGATATTCACATATCCATTAGAGTTAAAGATGTAGTAACAAATATTACTATAAATAATAAACAAAAAGATGTCCAGTTAAAAGTAAATACTGATCGAGCAGTCCAGACATCGTTTGGAACCTCTGGTTCTCCTGAACCACATGTTCAACATACAAGAAGTATTTCAGTACAAACAGATTCTGAAAATAAAAGCAACGACACAATTAAAACAGACACACCATTATCTACTGTGGCCAAACAACCACCAACAGTGTTAGATAGAACTACATGTATTAGAAAAAATACTGCTTCAGCTGCAACTGCAACAGCACAATTTGCTATAACTGAAAGTGTTGAAAAAGAATTATCTAATATCATGGAATATGAAGAAGAAATTACCAAGATTGAAGAAGTTACTGACGCACTCAAGTCATCTAAAAGTAAGAATCCTGTTAAAAATTATATAAAAAGTGATACAAGAAATATTAGTAATAATAAAAGAACAAAAACAATGAAGAAAGATATGCCTGAGGATTTGAACCTGGATGATATTGATATATTCAACAGTGGATCAGTGAAAGAACATAATGTGCAAGTGTTAAATAACTCTTCAAAAACAATATCAGAAGTCTTAGTAGCAACTCACAAGAGCTCTAAAAGCAGGACACAGAAAAACACTGATAATAGAAAAAGAGAATCAGATGAAATCGTAGAAACCAGAAGCAAGCGGCAAAAGGTTGAAACACCTTACGAAAGTATTATCTACGAAGTTTCAGTACAAAAAGAGAACAAAACTTCAGATAGTCCTGATTATGATCAACTTATGGACCAAGTATTTGCTAATATTGATGCAGATATTAACGAAATTCAAAGTCAGAAACTGCAGTGTACTGCTAAGAAATCTACCGGGAAAACTGTTACAAAAGTAACACAAGTTTTACATAAGACACAACAGAGCACTCAAAATGAACAGTCAGGAAAAACTCGAAAGGTTGACAAGTTTACTGATGAAAAGAATAGTGAGAATATGTTCTCTACCATCGGAAATATGGTTGAAAAAGGAAATACCCATGTAAGTCTTATTAATAAAACTTGTCTTAATTTATCGATCTTGGGCGCAAAAGATGGCAGTGAATAAATACCTACTCAAATAGTATAAAATATTAATAATAGTACGACTCGCACTTCTCCGGTTTTTTGTTATATACAGCTTCCACGTAGCTTACTAAATGTATTAGAATAAAAAAACAAAGGGGTTTTAAACAAGGGCCAAAGGAGAATGCCGCGTAATATATCGCGCCTCGTACCGAACCCAAAGTCGTGGCGTCAAAACCAAAATTCTCTGACCAAAGACTAAAATGTAATAATCCACCCCCCCAAATCACCAAGTCTCATTTAAATTAGTATCCGCAATTCGAATTTACTGTACACTGACAAGGGCAATTGAAAGACTTTATTACCTTTTGTGAAGGCTTTTATTGTTTGGCATCTTAATCATATTAAAGCGGCAACGGAAATGAAAATACCGAAATATTGTTAGAATTTAGGGCGGCTTGCACCAAAATCTTAAACCTCGATTTTATCGCTAAATCAGGTTTACGATCTGTCAGTCAATACATTTCTGTCAAATTAAACTCAGCTTTAGTCCTAAATCTAGATTTAAATATTGGTGCAAGTCGGCCAGAATTCCGAATTTAAGTAAACTCTTTTGATCAAAAAGATGTTGATCGGATTTTAAAATATCTAAGTGATTTTATGACTTTTATTTGGTTGTGACGAAATTGGGTACGATCCCGTTGCATTCTCCTTCGTTTGATACCTTAGAAATGATTTCCAAATGTTCTAGATAGTTTCTAAGATGTCCAGTGAATTTCAGCCTTAGTGACTTTTAGGGTTCCGTACCTCGAAATGACAAAACGGAACGATCGATCGATCGATACGATCAATCTGTTGTCTGTCTGTCAAGACCCTTTTTTTCGGCCCCCGTTAGTGATATCAAGTTCAAACTAATATCTCCCACGCAAGTATACGGCCTCATTAAAGCCGATTCTGAAGGCTTTCATTTTAGTTTTAGTGCTGTCAAAACTTAATTTTCTTCATTCCAAAATAGTTCTTTAGTGTTAATAACAGAAGCTATATTACTTTGGATAAATTTAAGTTTTGACAGCACTTAAACTAAAATTAAACCCTTCAGAATCGACTTCATTGTGCTGTTAAAAAATCGGACTTCTAACCCTAGAGAAAATTATTTCCTTTTACGTAATTAATTTCATACAAATTTGCTCACCATGAAAACCTATAGGGTAATTACTTTCAGTTAACTTAGAAACACAATTGGGTCTTTTGCACACTAGACATCTAGAAAAAAATAATTGAAAATACAGATATTTAATTCTTTTTATAATATAAGGTGACTTTAATTTATGCAGCCAAATTCTTACTAAAGACTCGGTAAGTGCTCAGTAACAAGTTTCGACGACCCTTTTTGTGAAATTCGTAAATTATTCTTACAAACGCAAGCCCAGCCCCGAGTTAATACTATGGTATGCCAAGATTTTATTTTGCGAAATTAGCATAAAGCGTTACTGATCACTCACCAAGCCTCCAGTATGAGTTTGGCTGCATAAATAAAAGTCACCGTATATATTAGCCAACTTAATTAGACCCTTTGGATACATGGAGTTGAATAAGTAAGTTGTCGTAAATCGTTAGTTTGGTCATTTCGCCACTCATGTCTATCCTCCGTCCTCCTCATCCAGCCGCCACCCACAACGTCCTCCAGGTCGGCCTACACTACGCTTTGCTGTACGTGGTCTCCATTCTAAAGTCTTTCGGACCTAACGGCACGAGTCCTACTCGCACTTGACCAGTTTAATTTTGTTAGATTTAGTTTAGGTACTGAGTACGTTGATTTAAAAAAGAAAAGGGTGCAAAATGTCAATTAGGATGAAAAATGTTCTCTAGAAGTCGGCGCTCTCATACTGATTTTGTTCTATATGCTATGGGGAATGCGCCGACTTCTAGATAACATATGTTTCAGAAAGAAAGAAGTCGGTAAAAGTGTTATTTTGTTACCATCGGTCAATCAGTATATAATTATTTTAAACTTTTTAGTGAATGTCTGCTATAATATTTGAAGTCGGTTATTATTTTCATAAGTTTATTTATTTCACGCTTTTTAGTGTTGACGGCAACGACCTGTTGACGGGTTAAATTGGGAAAAATGGGTAGACTACAGTGAGCACTCTGATTGCCTCATTTGAGGAGTTTCAAATTCAAAGGTCCCGTGGCATAACGATGAAGCTAAGTTTCTTGCCCTTCTTCTTAGCAATACTAATCGAATGGTGCGGATGGTTAGGCATTATGTATATATAATATTTTTATTCCTATGTTTCTCTATTTTATGCAGGTGTATTACATTTTAGTAGCCCAACCTTAATATTTTTTGGATGTACTTCCCGTATTTATTTATCAACTTGTTTGTTCGTTGCATCATTTATATACCTAGTCGGTTCTTAAATACTGTCACTGGCCATTTTTTTTTAAATAGAACACCTAGAAAAAAAAAATGAAATGGTGTTAGATTTTCAAATATTTTTGATTAATAATCTGCCAAATCACAATTACATTCATTCATTTTTTACGATGGAGTGGACTCGCAAAGAGGACCGGGTAGCAGTAATTGCATTGCATCGTTGCGGCCATCCACCGAAGACGATATTCAACTTGCTTCAAAAATTAAAAATCACGAAGAGGTTCGTGTACCGTACCATCAAGAGGTACAATGAAACCTCTAGTGTCGATGACGAGAAAAGAACTGGCAGACCTCGTTCCGTTAGGACTCCAGGGGTCATCAAAGCAATCAAGGCGCGTATTGCAAGAAATACCGTCCGCAAGCAGAAACTGATGGCTTTGGAGATGGGATTAACCAGATGTACCGTAAAAAAAGTACTCAATGAAGACCTGGGACTACGAGCTTATCGAAAAAAGAGTGGACATCTTCTGGACGCGCGTCTGATAGCTATGAGAGCCAAAAAATGCAAAGTTTTGCTAAAGCGGTACGCAAGAAACAGACACCGCGATATCCTGTTTACAGACGAGAAAATTTTTAATATCGAAGAGAAGTACAACAAACAAAATGACAGGGTGTACGCTACCAGCTCTGCGGCCGCTGGAAATGCCATTCCTAGAGTGCAGCACGGCCATCATCCATCATCAGTCATGATTTGGTTGGGAGTGTCCTACTATGGCCCTACTGAAGTGCATTTTTGTGAAAAAGGTGTCAAAACCAGTGCAAAAGTGTACCAAGACACGGTTTTAAACACTCTTTGGAGGACGGCCATTTGTATTTCAACAGGACTCCGCAACTGCTCATAAGGCCAAAACAACTCAGGAGTGGTTCGAGCGCCAGAATATCGAGCTAATAAGGCATCAAGATTGGCCCTCATCTAGCCCTGACCCCAATCCACTGGATTACAAAATTTAGCAGAAATTGGAGGAGAAGGTCTGTTCCAAACCTCACAAAAATTTGAGCAGCCTAAAGTCATCATTGATTAAAGCAGTGGCCGATATCGACATGAATATGGTCCGTGCTGCTATTGATGATTGGCCGCGAAGATTGAGGGCTTGTGTGAAAAATGGTGGCAATCATTTTGAATAAATTTTGTGTTTAATGTTAGCTAATTAAATTACCTTTTTTTAAAAAAAATCTTTTTTTGAATACCATGACTAGTTTTCATTTTATAGCCAATTTTGTTTGTGACAGAATTTAAGGACCGACTAGGTATAATATTTTTATTCCTAGATTTCTCTATTTTATGCAGGTGTATAATTACATTTTAGTAGCCCAACCTAAATATTTTTGTATGTATTTCCCTTATTAGTATATATGTATTATTTTTTATTCTAAAGATATATATTGTAAAAATTAACTTTGACTTGTAGAAAGTATACTTTATGTATCTATTTTACAAAATAAATATTTTGATTTGATTTGATTTTGATGACAATTTTCAAGTAATATCCTGTAATAAGCACACTAACAAAGCGATTGCCGCCATTTAGAGTTATGTGCTGCCATTCGTTCAGGAGTTCTATGGTGATGAGGCCAGGGTCGAGGGTTGGTGGGCATATTGTCAATTTTCAATACCCTGGAATCAGCACACTCACACAAAGTGATTGCCGAAATCTCGTGTTATGAGCTGTCAAACATTGAGGTGGAGTACCATGGTGATGCGGCCAAGATCGAAGGTCAGGCGGATATATGTAAATTTTCAAGGAACACCCTGCAATTATCATCCTGGTACAAAGCCATTGCTGCAATATTGAGTGATATGCTGTCATCCATTGAGGAGTTCCTCTGCCTATCTCTGAAGACCATTATCAGATTACGACCAAACTAAAATGGGACCTACCTGGAAGCACACTCTGCCAAACAAAAATTTTGTTTTTTCAATTATGCTGGAGATATTTGCCTCTATATCTAGTGAATGCCGTCATCCATGGAGGAGTTCTGCTGCCTATCTCTGAAGACCATCATCAGATCACGACCAAACGAAAATGGGACCTACCTGGAAGCACACTCTGCCAAACAAAAATTTTGTTTTTTCAATTATGCTGGAGATATTTGCCTCTATATCTAGTGAATGCCGTCATCCATGGAGGAGTTCTGCTGCCTATCTCTGAAGACCATCATCAGATCACGACCAAACTAAAATGGGACCTACCTGGAAGCACACTCTGCCAAACAAAAATTTTGTTTTTTCAATTATGCTGGAGATATTTGCCTCTATATCTAGTGAATGCCGTCATCCATTGAGGAGTTCCTCTGCCTATCTCTGAAGACCATCATCAGATCACGACCAAACTAAAATGGGACCTACCTGGAAGCACACTCTGCCAAACAAAAATTTTGTTTTTTCAATTATGCTGGAGATATTTGCCTCTATATCTAGTGAATGCCGTCATCCATTGAGGAGTTCCTCTGCCTATCTCCGAAGACCATCATCAGATCACGACCAAACTAAAATGGGACCTACCTGGAAGCACACTCTGCCAAACAAAAATTTTGTTTTTTCAATTATGCTGGAGATATTTGCCTCTATATCTAGTGAATGCCGTCATCCATGGAGGAGTTCTGCTGCCTATCTCTGAAGACCATCATCAGATCACGACCAAACTAAAATGGGACCTACCTGGAAGCACACTCTGCCAAACAAAAATTTTGTTTTTTCAATTATGCTGGAGATATTTGCCTCTATATCTAGTGAATGCCGTCATCCATGGAGGAGTTCTGCTGCCTATCTCTGAAGACCATCATCAGATCACGACCAAACCAAAATGGGACCTACTGGAAGTAAAACCTTAAAAAAAAAAAACATTTTGGTTCAGATCTGCCAGAGTAAAGGTATAGGTAATATATCAAAAAAAAAAATAATGCGGTCGAATAGAGATGGAGAACCTCCTTCTTTTTTGAAGTCGGCTAAAAATCAGTAGCCAAGCCGAGTACTTACCTATTGTCGAAAACATACATATCCGCTTATCTAAAGATACGTTCGCACTTGAAATGACGCCACAATTCGTAAATAGTTCAATAACCATTGAAGTTTATTCTGGAAGTTAATTTTTTATCCGTTTTTGGTGAATAGCAACCGTAGTTGGCAACCGATTCAAAAATACGTAATAGGCCCGCAGCAGGTCATGTGCACACAAGACCATTAATCATTAGGTAAAATCAAATCCTGGGAAGGCCTATGTCCAGCAGTGGACGAAACAGGCTGAAGGATGGATGGATGGATGGAAAATCAACTTGAAACACGAAACAAAAGTAAAAAAATTATGAATAGTATTTATCCTGCTTTTGAGTAATATCTGGATAAATACTCAGTATTTATCCACTGGTGAGTTTTTACTCGCATAAATTCCATCGCCGAATTTCTATGAATTTACTTGCAATTAATTCCTTATCTTTCTCCATAATATTAGAAAAATGCATTTGAAGGTTATGATATGAACATACTCGTAATTGTTTTGACGATGGTCACACGCTTGCCGACTTATACAAAAAAAAATGGTTAGTTAATATATTATAAACCTAGTTATAAGGGTATCATTGGAAAGCTAGAAAGATGAACAACAACAAAAAAAAATATATAAAAAAAAGTTGTGGATTGTAATTATAGAATACTAAATAATTTCAAAATTGCTTTTTTGAGGTTCGGAGAATAATACGTATCAATTGAGGTATATTCTACAAAAAAAAAATATTCAACCGTATCGTATCTGGAGGAGCCCAAACTTGGTATGTTTTGAAAATGATTTTTAATTTTATTTAAAACAAGTGAATGAAATGTAATGATTTTTAGAATTGGCTCAGAAAGCCCTTTCATTTAATACCACACACGATAGGCTTTGGAACAAAAAAAAAACCGTTACAAAAAAAGATGACGTCATAATAACACCGCTACTTTTTTTTCTGGCTACGGTTCAAATTGATTCATATGTCCTAAAGATCTATTGTTCCGATTTTCATGGCTAACACCATTTGCAGCTCTTTACTGAGTTTCGGTTTGTACCGCTAGCACTATAGGTATACTGATCTCTTTGTCGTTCGAGAGGAAATCGACTATCGATCTGCAAACGTACTCTTTACCTCGATAAATTTGACTATGTTTTTGTTTAAATCTTTGCATACCTACTTAATTAATTATATTGGACCATACAAATAAGGCGACTTTCGTTTATATAGCCAAATTTATACTGGACACTCAGTAAGTGATCAGGACCAAGGTTCAATGATCCTGTTAGCGAAATACGAAGAATATTTTTTCGTCCCTATACTTGTTCAAGAACAACCTCGAGTCTATACATTCATTTAGAATAGTCGAGAGTACTCGACTGAGCGCCGTGGGCAAAAGTACTCCTGAAGAGTCCTGATGATGATGAGTCATAATCTCATCGAAAGCTCGACCTGTGCCTCCTCGCACAGTTAAAAAAGTGAGTCCTATCCGTTTTTTAAATATTTATAACCTCGAGTCTATTAGTAAAGAAAGTTTAAATTTTATTTTGCGTATTTCACATAAAGGGTCATAGAACCTTGGTGCTGATCACTTATTTCTTTGTCATTTGAGTAGCATACTGCCATTTGTTATATGGTTTCTAGTTTTCCTAAGTATCTGATAAATAAGATTCGCGTCTTAATCGCGTGCAATTAACTCATGTTCATAATGTGTGAAAATCGTGAAAGTTCAAAATATACTAAATTGAACGTCATGTCTAGATTCCCGGTCCTGAGACTCAACAAAACATTGCGAACTTACTGACTCCCGGCATGTGTTCCGAGCTTGCCGCCCCTGAGGAAGGCACGCGGCTTGAGGCGGAACCACGCGGCAACACACAAGAACAAGAGAACCGAGAGGTCGTTGTTCTGTGCACTCCTATGGAAGAAGACGATTCTGATAAGAGTGTTGTTGAAGAGACGCCGCAGAAGTATGTTGAATATAATGTTATAATATACGGGCCCATATAACACGATTCCCATCGGCTTGTTTAGGAAATGGCATCCATACTACATTTCTTCATTCTGTGCTCTACGCTTTGTCAGACATTTCCATAAATCTCAATACGACATATACACTTCGCTGACAGGGAGTTGCAAAGTAATTTTATTTAAAGTTTTTTCTTGGTCGCTTTTCTGAGTAAGGCGGTTTTTTGTTCGGCTTCCCTTTTTAAAATGTTCACTCTTCGCCACTGGTGTCAACTAACCTGTGACCACAGCTTTGTAATGTTTGGGACAGCCTATAAAATCCATTTGGGAAAATATAATTACTCCTTTTGTTAACAGAGGTTGTGTTGTCAATGAAAAAAAATGCTAAGCGTTAATACTAATAAAGTAGTAAACTGAACAATGTATAGCTTTGCGAAATTTTAAATGAAATGGGTTATTTATCTTATTAGTATTGTACTGAGACCAAAACTAAATTTTTTGAATGTTTATTACCATCGTACTACCCTGGTCAACATGTTAGCTATAAGGGTTGTTGATAAAATAACCGCCAATCCGAAAACGAAATATTTATCTTATGGCTCGGCCACGAATTTAGGCGGTGTGACTTGCGGCGCGTCTTGCAACTTGCGACAGGCGTTGCCATGCCACGACCCGGGCAGTAGCGGCGGCGACGCGGCGACCGCATCGTACATATTTAGGATGGCGTTTTCAAAAGCAGCACGGCACATTTGTTCTCCGCGGTCGCCGACGTAAGACGCAAGTCAACGCTAGCAGTGAGCTCGTGGCCAAGGAGTTACGCAAAAAATTCATTTTATTTTATTTAGGTAACCAACAGTCGTATCACAAAAAGTAAATATAAAGAAAAATAGCAAACACAAACAGACCTATACAACCATAACAAAGAAGTAAACAATAATTACAATACACTTTTACGCATAACATTTATACACAAGAAATACAACAGTTGTACAAAATAAATACTAAACATAACACAACATAGTGTGACAACATCAACATATAGTGTGACACGCTGTTGAAGAAACGAGGATGCTATACATGATTTTTAAACAGTAAAAATAAAAGATATATTGATTGAAAGACACTTTCATACGAGCGAAGCCGCCGGCAAAAGCTAGTACTTATAGCATTATTTTGGACTTTATCTCATAGGACAGAAAATTAAATTAACAATTATTTCAGGAACGTCTCCATTCCCAAGATAAGAAACGATTCTGGCAACAATAAAGCGGCGAACAACAAGAAACTTCAACTTGTGAAACCCAAAGTTGACGAAAAGAAACCCGCAACGCCGGCTACTAAAGGAACATCCCAAGAATCACAAGACAGCTGTAGTATCATTAACTTGACAGACTCCGTGAGGGAATCCATCCAAAACAAAGACAGAGATGCCACTACTAAACCCATCAACCAAAGACAAACTTTAGGCACACCATTGTCTATAAACAGCTTTGTTGATGAAATAAAGCACAAGTCGACTCCTATGGTGAAGAAATCATTAAAATTCTCTTCTGATGGTGAAGAAGATATAACTATATGTCCGACAGACAGTACACTGATCGCTAAAACTACCCAAGAGAAGCAATTTATGAAGGAAGCATTTGAAAATCAACCCGATTCCCCAGCTAGGAGGCCTCTTATCGCTAAGAACGTGGTTGAAGAAGCGAAAATAAAGTACTGTATTGCTGGATCGTGTTTGTCATCCACAGAATTGATGAATGTCAAGGTGTTGTGTTTCAAACGCAAGTGGACGTATGTGGACAAGTACCGGCCAGACTTGACGCATTTAGTTGTATCTGTGGATGAAAAAAACCAAGCACAGAGGTAATAAAAACACTACAGCCGGTGTAGAAGCTAAGCCGTTTGGGGTTCACTCCACTCGTCTTCGACAAACGACAAAAGGGTCCAGCCTACGCGAGTATATCTCTCGCTTATTCGTAATTATTTGTCCCTTTCGTCGTTTGATGAAGACTAGACGATTGAGGCTCGATCGGTTGTGCTTCTAGACCTGCAGCTTCATATGATAATATGTTTATTACGTCATGTATTAACACGGGCTGATGGATGGATGGATGGAATGTTTATTAATGGGTGTAAAAGGACTGGTGTGGGTAAACGAAACCACAGAGTCTACTGCTCTAAAAAGAATACTTTCTCGTTTCCTTATGGAGTCAATGACCTCCATCGTACAACGAAAGAGATAAACATCTGAAAAAGTGCGCAACCGGCGAATCGAAAAAAGGTTGGATATAGCTATTATTTAGTGAATAATCCCACTATCCCATCCCACTAATGTTATAAATGCGAAAGTTTGGATGGATGGATGGATGTTTGTTACTCTTTCACGCCGTAACAGCTGAACCGATTGGGCTGAAATTTTGCATGAATGTAGTTCTAGACCTGTTGCCGCTATAACAACAAATACTAAAAAACAGAATAAAATAAATATTAAAAGGGGCTCCCATACAACACACATGATTTTTTTGCTCGATATTGATAACGGCAAGAGGTAGACGCTTGAAATATTCACAGTTTAAAAATAAACAATTAAATTAAAATAAAATTAATATTTAAGGGGGGCTCCCATACAACAGACATGATTTTTTTGCAGTTTTTATTGATAATGGTACGCAACACTTCGTGCGCGAGTCCGACTCGCACTTGGCCGGTTTTTTGATTTTATCTAAAACAAGAGTCATTCGGTTACACTTTTGTTAAAAAACCGTAAAACTAATCTTTTTTTACAGGTTTGTTGTTAAAATTAACTGAATTTTTCCGATTTTTAGTACTAATCGGACATAGATCTAGATAGTGTCAATTGACTCAGCCTTAGATATTATAAAAATATTCCATAGACACCTCACAATTTTGTTTTAGCGTTTGTATGAAGGTTTGCGCGCGCTCTTAAGGTGGTTAAACCGAATCCCGGTGCAAAATGCACATCATAATATTGTTTTCCTTACTTTTGAATGAAAAGTATGCAAAAATTGCGTTTTAAATAATACTAACTAACAGTAGGGTTCTCGTATTAATATTATGTTATTTTATGCCTTATTGATTAAATTCGATTACAACGTTAAATACGCTTTTAAGTTTGCTAATCGAATGCAATCAAAATGTAAATCATAAAATGATGGAATTTGAATGTAAAACCCTAATTACTTACCTATTACTAATCAATTTCCGCTAATTGCTTTAAAACGCAATTTATGCATACTTTTTATTCAAAAGTTGGGAAAACAATATTATGATGTGCATTTTGCACCGAGATTCGGTACCTTAATGTATTTTTGGCAAGTTATCCAGTATGACCCGCATAGATTATGTGTTCTCATTTAAAGATATCATTGGTTTATTGTATTTCAGATCGGTAAAGTACATGTGCGCCCTCGCTGCGGGTAAATGGATCCTCTCATACAAATGGGTGCAGAAATGTTTGGAGAGCAACAGTGTCGTCAATAAGGTACTACGAGATAATGCATCTTAGGTCTCAATAGGTGGTCGAGCTGATGCCGGGTTCGACTGTGGAGGTACCACCATCTTGCTCGCAAATCCTCCCGAAGTTATTCGGGGGAGAGTAAGAGAACAGCTCTCAGGCAAAACCAGGCGGCCCACCATTACCTGGGACCGATGGATGGCGGTATATCCATCCCCAATTGCCGGGGCTTATATAAAACAGACTGGTGACGGGCAGCGGCGTCACTGGTGCAAGGGTTTCGGCACCGCGCTCACCAACCCGCCTGCCCAGCGTGTGTGAGTATGGGCATTTCTTCCAGGAGAACCCCCAAGAGTGACGAAATCCTGGAAAGGCCTATGTCCAGCAGTGGACGAAACAGGCTGATGGATGGATGGATGGACTATAAAATCTGTATTTCGGACAGGTCGAGCTTTCGATGCCATTATAACTCATCATAATCAGACCAATGGCCGAAATAAATAGATTTTAACGTGAGTTTATGTTTTTTATAATAATATGTTCCTACAGTTCAAAGAGAAAAAATTCAAGAGGTGATCGATTTTTATTTGGCCAGAGTTTTTATTTGAGCGAACTTTTTTTCACACTTTATAGAAATTTGGCAGCCACTTTGTTCGGGATACAAAAGAAAAATATTTTTCTTTATTGTGATCAGTTAACGATACACAATCTGCCTTAGAAATAATTTTCAGTTGTTATTGCAGGACCTTAAATAACATGTTGTCAATTCACTTAAATTTTAACCGTAAAAATGCCAACGCCTTTCTTCCTATTTTCTAGCACACTGTTCTGTTTTGACTTGCTTCTTCGCCATAAAGTCGCCATTTTGGTCCATATGCTTAATTAGGGGCAGAGTTGGTGCATCAACATTTTTTTTCGTGACTCATATATTTTAATAGTAAAGTAGTAAATAAGTCGCGTCTGTATAATTTTCAAAATAAAAAGAATGTTAGAATTGTACTAAAGGTAACACTAAAAGTTTTAGAATTTTGGTATGTGTATTTTGTATTTATCTGTATATGTTCCGTTTTAACTCGAGAACTATTCAACGGATTTCGATGCGGTTTTCTTTATTATCACCGGTAGTAACCCCAATCAATATAATATGTATGTTCTTTAAGGGGTGTTGATAAAATAACGCTCAAGACGAAAAAGAAGCAGAGATTGAATAAACGCGGGCGAAGGGCTAATTTTCTATGCAATAATTTTATTTGTACACTAGCCTTTGCCCGTGGCTCCGCCCGTGGTTATTCAGTCTTTGCCCAGTTTTCAGCTTTTGCGTTATTTTTTTAACAATCCTTATAGCTCAGAAAAATAATTAAAGCATAGAAGTAGCAGTAAAATCGGTACAAACTTTGTACGTTTTTCTCGCTCCTTCAAATAAAAAATATGTATGTGTTAGAAAAGGACATCCATAGACATACTTTTTTCGTTTTGAAACATGTGTACAATCCGTAATGTCAAATTGGTTCCATTTGGTTCTAACAACCGACCAAGTTAAATAGGTCTCTTTCATCACATTATACTAAATTTGGAGCAATTTAAATAATTCCGATATTCTACGCTATTTGGTGGTGGAGTCAGGTCCGCGTATTAAAACATATTTCTAGTGTTTTTAATAAAATAAATTTTGATTCGACTGATGACGTCTCCACTGAAGGAGTCGAAATATTTCGTTAATTTTTATAATTTTTTAGTAACTGTGTTTTAAATATAATAAAACTACAATAATTTAAGACCAATACTGGTAAAGTAAAAAATATATTTATTTACATAATAAAAGAAAAGGTGTTTCGATGAAAAAGTCGTCAATTAGTAAAAGAACATGACGTGTGTAGTATTGAAATGCAAATCCCATTCATCTTGGGAAGGAAATGAAGGCATATACATCAGCTTCCATGGGTAAGCAATTGGAGCACAATATTTTATATATTGTGTAATGTATAGCAACAGAAAAACATGAAAATGTTAATGTTACTAAGCTTTCAAAGAAAATTATATGTTGGGTAGCATTTTATCAAATAATTTAAAAAATATAACGTAAGGTTATGTGAGAGTATCATAGCTCCGACCGGGTACAACCTTGTAATTTGCGAAACATGTTGACAAGCAGTTGTCTCTTTTTAGCACTTTAAATAGTGACATGAGAAAAAAAGGTAAGAAAATCAAACAGAGTTGCTATTTTATTACTACTTCTATGCTTTCGTTATTCATCTGAGTCTTCTAGCCTATGTGTTGACCAGGGTCACTACAATGGTAATAAATAAAACCGCATCCAAATCCGTTGAGTAGTCCTCTATTAAAACGGAATATAGTACATACAGACAGACTGAGCGACAGACAAAAATCCAAAAAATTGTGGTTTTGTCCTCAGTACAACACTAATAATAACCCATTCCATTTAAAACTTCTCGAAAATACTTCATGCACAGACACGTCTTCTTTACTTCTTTATTATAAGTATAGATTTGCGGTGGTACATGCAAAAACGTCCATACAGGAACAGTTCGAAGCCCTGGACTCGACAGGCAACCCGGGCCCGCGGCGCTCGCGACTCGCTGACACCAAGATCTTCGACGGATTCACCTTC
This sequence comes from Ypsolopha scabrella, assembly GCA_910592155.1. Lineage (NCBI taxonomy): Eukaryota > Metazoa > Arthropoda > Insecta > Lepidoptera > Ypsolophidae > Ypsolopha > Ypsolopha scabrella. Next base: position 8,632,668 of record OU342975.1, on the reverse strand, counting down.
TGCTGCTTACCGCCGTTCAGTGTGCTCGACCTTGATACTCTTGTGGTAAGTGTTGGCTGCGGTGATACATGCAACACCTCCATACAGGAACAGCACGAAGCCCTGGACTCGACAGGCAACCCGGGCCCGCGGCGCTCGCGACTCGCTGACACCAAGATCTTCGACGGATTCACGTACTGCTGCTTACCGCCGTTCAGTGTGCTCGACCTTGATACTCTTGTGGTAAGTGTTGGCTGCGGTGATACATGCAACACCTCCATACAGGAACAGTTCGAAGCCCTGGATTCGACAGGCAACCCGGGCTCGCGGCGCTCGCGACTCGCTGACACCAAGATCTTCGACGGATTCACCTTCTGCTGCTTACCGCCGTTCAGTGTGCTCGACCTTGATACTCTTGTGGTAAGTGTTGGCTGCGGTGATACATGCAATACCTCCATACAGGAACAGCACGAAGCCCTGGACTCGACAGGCAACCCGGGCCCGCGGCGCTCGCGACTCGCTGACACCAAGATCTTCGACGGATTCACCTTCTGCTGCTTACCGCCGTTCAGTGTGCTCGACCTTGATACTCTGGTAAGTGTTGGCTGCGGTGATACATGCAACACCTCCATACAGGAACAGTTCGAAGCCCTGGATTCGACAGGCAACCCGGGCCCGCGGCGCTCGCGACTCGCTGACACCAAGATCTTCGACGGATTCACCTTCTGCTGCTTACCGCCGTTCAGTGTGCTCGACCTTGATACTCTGGTAAGTGTTGGCTGCGGTGATACATGCAACACCTCCATACAGGAACAGTTCGAAGCCCTGGATTCGACAGGCAACCCGGGCTCGCGGCGCTCGCGACTCGCTGACACCAAGATCTTTGACGGATTCACCTTCTGCTGCTTACCGCCGTTCAGTGTGCTCGACCTTGATACTCTGGTAAGTGTTGGCTGCGGTGATACATGCAACACCTCCATACAGGAACAGTTCGAAGCCCTGGATTCGACAGGCAACCCGGGCCCGCGGCGCTCGCGACTCGCTGACACCAAGATCTTCGACGGATTCACCTTCTGCTGCTTACCGCCGTTCAGTGTGCTCGACTTTGATACTCTTGTGGTAAGTGTTGAATTTGGAGGTCACAACGAATTTGGTAACGATAAGGGAAGTCTGGGTTTATGGATATATTTATGGCACCTTTAGGTGGTAGAGCTGGTGCCGGGCTCGACTGTGGAGGTACCACCATCTTACTTGCAAATCCTCCCGAAGTTATTCGGGGGAGAGTAAGAAAACAGCTCTTAGGCAAAACCAGGCGGCCCACCATTGCCTGGGACCGATGGATGGCGGTTTATCCATCCCCAATTGCCGAGCCTTATATAAAACAGACTGGTGACGGGCAGCGGCGTCACTGGTGCAAGGGTTTCGGCACCGCGCTCACCAACCCGCCTGCCCAGCGTGTGTGTGTATGGGCATTTCTTACAGGGGACCGCAAAGAGTGGCGAAATCCTGGAAAGGCCTATGTCCAGCAGTGGATGAAACAGGCTGATGGATGGATGGACCTGTCTGATGGCAAATGAACGAATGAATGAATGAATGAATATATTTATTTATTTCAAGAATAACTTAAATCTAAATACATCCCACAAAACCAAGTAGGAATTTGGTTTGTCTGTGGGGAGGGAGTCGCACTTCTTTTTCTATAATTAGTTACTTAATAAGTTATAAGTATGTCGGTCTGGCTGCGCGAAGTGGTAGCTTATTGTATGTATGGCGCCTGAAAAACTAGTTATAGTGACCTGACCAAGAAAATTCTATGATAAGGTAAATGTCTGAATATGGTATAAAAGTAAGCGCTAGTTGTTGTCATGAAAATGTTGTAAAAACTGACCAATTACTTATTCGGTTGCGTGATAGAGCAACGACCCGTTCAAAGATGCTATGTTATTACAATATGCGGTGACTTTCGTTTATGTAACCAAATTCATACTGGTGACTCTGTAAGTGGCCAGGACCAAGGATCAACGACCCTTTCTGTGAAACACGCAAAATAAAATTTAGACCTCCTATACTAATTGAGTCGAGGTTGTTCTTGAGCAAGGCATTGAATTAAACCTTGGTCTTGGCCACTTACCGAGTCTCCAGTATGAATTTGGTTACATAAACGAAAGTCACCTCATATTGTAACATATTGTAAGTATTTGGTCAGTTTTTACATAATTTTCATGAGAACAACTAGCACTTACATGCACTGACTGCTCTAGGGCAGTATTTAATTGTAAATATTTCCACAGAGCATGCTCGAAGCGGCTGGTGGTCGCGTCGTGAAGGAACCCCACTTGGCGCGGGTGAACACCAAAGGGCCCAGCTTGGTGCTCTGTGAACCCGAAAACACGCAGGAGGACTATTACATGTGTGAGTGTTCGTCCGTATTATTACGTACAAGGAAACTTTGAATTTGAATAAAGTAATTAATGTCGGTTAACGCCAACAAATAAATGGGAGTATCATTCTCCCTTCTAGATTCTGAAGTGAAGCGTCGAAACTGATACTTTTATCATAAATGTTCACTGCTTGTTCCGCGCACGTCTTATAAGGTGGTCAGCGCTATCTTTTCCAGACCCAACTCAAAATCAAATTGTGTCTAGAAATGATAGGCCACTTTAGCGCTCACCGACTCAAATCAAATCAAATCAAATCAAAATATTTATTTTGTAAAATAGATACATAAAGTATACTTTCTACAAGTCAAAGTCAATCTTTACAATAAACTTCTTTAGAATAAAAAAATAATATGTATATACTAATAAGGGAAATACATACAAAAAATATTTAGGTTGGGCTACAAGAATTTAATTATACACCTACATAAAATAGAGAAATCTAGGAATAAAAATATTATATATAAATGATGCAACGAATAAAGAAGTTGATAAATAAATACGGGAAATACATCCAAAAAGATATGAGAGTTCACATGCGAAGATAACCAAACGTATTGAATACATTGGCGTTACTAGGAAGGGCCAAGGGAGCACGCCCCTGGGCGTTGGAAGGAGGGGGCAGAGGAGGTGGGGGGTGCTGCCCCCTGGAAACTGAATAAGACAGTAAAAAATAGTACTAAAGTACACATAGATCGGACATACGAGAGACAACACCGATAGGCAGATTTTGTTTGCACAAAAATACGTTTTTTTTATTTTTCAACTATAAATCCCGTTGATATTTAAAAGAGGTCGCCCCACCCTAGACTTTCGTCTTCCGACGCCCATGGGCACGCCCCCCCCCCCCTAGTGTATCCCCCAGAAATATTGGTGTTATTGGTGTAAAAAGAGACTTCATCAATTTTAAGACATTATTTGTTTTGTGTTTTGGTTTGTATGTGATCTCGTTGTAAGGAGGGTTATCTCTATTTATCATATTGCGATCACATAATCGAGAACAGATACTTGTTGATGGCTTCATAAGTTGGAGCCAGGGGCCGCCCCTCCCCCCTCCAGCTACAAAGCCTGGTTACGACAAATTTGAATGTCACAATCACTACGTATTGTTTGATACAATAAAGCCGATTCTGAAGGCTTTAATTTTAGTTTTAGTGCTGACTAAACTTAAATTTGTCTAAAGTAATATAGATTCTGTTGTTAACACCAAAGAACTATTTTGGAATTAAGGAAATTCCGTTTTGACAGCACTAAAACTAAAATTAAAGCCTTCAAAATTGGCTTTATCGTCTACATTACTTTTCTTCCACAATCGTTTGAGCTAACCACACAAATAATTTTATTGATGCGGTGGATAAATTATGGCTTTGGTTATTATGCTGCTGCAAAGGATTCGGTTTCCTTATAACATGAGCCAAAACATAAATAATTTGGCAATGTGCGAGTTGGACTCGCGCACGAAAAGTTTCGTACCACCACATATTGGTACGGAACCCTAAAAACATAGTACATTAAAAAATTACCGTCTTTAAGATCTTGGCACATGAACCTCGGAGCAAAAAGAAGGCACTCTTACCGCCATCTATTACCTCGGTAAAAGCTGTCAAACAGTCATCTGAAATGGCGCTATGGTTTATATTGTATTGGACCTTGGGTTTAACTTTTAATTTTTTTATTATTTGTCGTGATAGGTCACGTAACACGTATTCTGTGAATATTTCAATTGTCTACCTATTACCGTTGAAGCTATAGACCCCTGTGACAGACGGACAGACAGACAGCGGAGGCTTAATAATAGGGTTCCATTTGGCAAACTTTTAAAATTTGTCGTTGTAGGCCATAGGTAACACGTTGGTATTCTGTGAAAATTTCAATTGTCTACCTATTACGGTTGAAGCTGTGTAGACCCCTGTGACAGACAGACAGCGGAGGCTTAGTAATAGGGTTCCGTTGTGCACCCTTTGGTTACGGAACCCTAAAAAGTCAACTTTACTGAGACCCAGTGCCATCTTATAGTAAAACCTTGTTGCCTTTCTCATTACAGGCATGGCGATGAAGCTCGGCATAGTGCCGGTGAACTTCGAGTGGGCGCTCAACTCTCTCGGCAGCTACACTCTGTTCTCGCTACACGAACTGCTTCTGTGCTCCGCCTCCTTGCTGCCCAAACAGGTGCAGCACTGGCCACCGGAGCTGTTAGCGAACGAGGACACAGAGTAGTTGACATTCCCCCAGTCTACACAGACTACCATTTTATTTAAACTATACGGCGGCGGTGCGCTATTGAAATGGTTTTTACGATTTTTTCTTTAATGAGAGGTGAAGTTTTTTTTATTTATTTACTGCTTACGATTTTATTATTTTGTGTTTTGACTGTTATTCAGTACTCAAGGTCAAAGTTGACGTGCAGAAAACGCAAAATTAAATTCCTATACATATAAATGGATGGGAATTTATATTTGCGTATTCTGGGATATTTTAATATACTGACCGTGGTTCAACCCATAGATTATGTTTCTTATAATAGGATAGGAAAAAAGGCGAATATTGCCGTTCCTCGGCAAATGTTTTTTTTTTTCACAATATGTGTATGCAGGAATTATTCTTGCGATTGCTATACGGTGCACCTTTTGTCATACAAATTGTCTTTTTCCTCTATTAAACGAATTGTGAAACAAATTATCAATTCTTCTGAGAATGGTGGCAGTCATATCTGTTATCTGCAGTCATATCTGTTATCTGTCAATAACATAAAAGTGATGTTATGATTAAAATAAATAAATAATACTTATAATGTTATAAGCGTATATAATAGTGTCCAAACTACGGCCCGCGGCTCTACAGCGCCCCACCGATCTGGTTAGCAGTCACTGGCTGGGCATTCCCGGTTTCTGGCCCGCTATAGTTTATTTAAAATTCATTTATTGTACAATTGCAATGTAATCCAGTGATTTTGAACAGAGTGTTGAATAAAATTGTCCTGTCCATAGACTTAGAATTAAAATTATTGATATAATAGTCACTATTCTCAGAAGAATTGATAATTTTTATCACAACTTGTTTAATATAGGAAAAGAGAAAGGCAATTTAGACCATAAAAAGTGCATCGTATCGTAATCCTTTCGTGCTTGTTAAAACTAGCCTAGTTATTTTTAGTTTAATATAAAATTATAAACATAATGTTCCATTTTAAATGTCTATTTAATAAAAATAAAACATTAATACCTTTTTACATATTATTTTAATTTTATTACTTATTTGTAGTTTAACCTGACTCCGATATTTAGAAGAAAAGAAAGGACTCTTTCAACTGATTAGAATTTTAAGATTTAGTTTCTCATCTCTATTTGGTTTTACTTATTATTATAAACTTAGGTACACGAAGCGAACTACAATCTCTGATTCATGGTTTAATATTGAACTCTTAGACAAGGATAATCTATTTTTGAAATTGCCGCCGACCGGCTGTCACTTTTGATAGATCAAAGATCACTCAAAGTGCTTACGCGCAGAAGCATGGGCGATGATAGCACAACATGGCGGCCTTAATGATGTCATTCGTGACGTCATAACAACCATTTTCGGGCTATCGTTATCGGGCTAACAGTGACAGACGCGATGAAATCGATTATGTTTTGACTCGGAACGCGCTGCTACACTCACCACACGACTAATAGTGACGGTTTTTATTGAAATTGTTTTGATTATTGAACCTAATATTAAGAGCAAAAGGATTGAATTTGGCGCGGTCGCCAAAAATGTGCTCTACTGTTTTACTCGCCATGAAGATTAAGTAAAAAAAAAATCTTTCGTAGATCAGCCCACAGTGCGTTTTTTTGCTTAAAACTCGAGACTGGCGGAACTAATGTGCGGATACCCATCGGAAGCCAGATAAAACGGCATTGAATTGAATTGTGCACCTCACTTCTTGGTCTTTTTATAAACATGCCTCAACATCTCGGCTCTCTCAATCATCTGCTTCTGTGTACGCCGGAAGTAGCATGGAATTTGCCCGTCGTCATGGAATGGAACACACGCTACACCTGCATATTGTTATCGGCTCCCTAGAGCTGCTCTGCTCCTACTCGGAATAGGGCCTCTTCCTCCTCCAGCACTGCAAAGGCGGAGTCACGATTTCCCGGGCCGCCTTCTGGCCTTAGACCACGAAACGAGCCAGTAGAAAACCCTTTTCTGACAGCCCTCGCTGATGGAAGCTGCCGATATTCATGTTCTAGTCTGCCATCAACAAATCGCTCGAGCAATCGCAGTCTACTACTATTGGCTGCACTGACACACAAAATCATATCGTAGTAAGCGTTGTTGGTTAGAAAGATCATTTATTCACTCCTGGTGCACGATAATCTTACTGAGCGATTTTGAACTTCAGTATGTTGTCAGAAAGTCTACATTAGAATGCTCGCTTCGCGTGCTGGCGGCACGCAAATACTGTGAATTTTAGAGGTTTTTCTGGATTTTACGAAAAAGTATTTGATGTAGGAGTTTTTCCACCTGACATCGGAAAATAAACCATGTTTTCTTGTTATAGCAGTAATTTCAGACATAAAGCTCAAGCCGTTTAGATATAAAACGAAATAATAACTTAAAAAGGCATCATTTTCAAAAATTTAATCTATCGAGTGAAATGTGTCCAATTAGGTAACCGACTTGACAACGGAAAGACAAAGGTCTGAAAAAGCACTTATCCAAGTTTTACATTGATCAGATAAGTAGTTGACTCAGCATATTAAAACAAAAACCGTTGAAAGACCCAATACAAGCCCTTAACGTATCAAAAATATCACGTTTCACCTGAATAGATAGTACACGACTGACCAAATTAAAAATATGCATAGAGAAGGATAAGTTACTGACTTCAAAACTCCTGCTTACCCACCCAATTAGGCGCGGTCGCAGCTCAATTGAATGTGTTGTGGTTTATGGTCGGTCACGAAGTCCATACGGATTTGTTCGGTTTATTTCGTTTATTTTCGTGACCGATATTATAGTCTGTCAAAAAAGTGTTGAAATGAATATTGAACTTTAATGAACTTTATTGAACTTCATACGTACAAGTTGTATAATTTAGGTAATATATTTATGAATTAACAACGCGGTAAACTCGATTTAACAGGTTTTGTACTTGTTTGTTTGGTGTAACCAGGCGAAATAAAAATAGTTCCTTCAATATTCATTTCAACTCTTTTTTGACAGACTGTACAACGATAGCTGAAGTCACAGAGTACATTATAATGAAGTCATGCTGAAGTAGATTATTCTGTTTAAAGTCATAACCGCACTCTATGGCATAGATATCTTAGGTTGCGTTCCAAATCACTTTTGAAGATTAAAATATTGCTCGCTGTCAGACAAAAGTAGTTCGATGCTGGTTCCAAAACATCTACTTTTAGGTTTTGGAACCGGCATCAAGCTACTTTTCTCCGACAGCGAGCAATATTTTAATCTTGAAAAAGTGATTTGGAACGCTACCTTAATAGTATTATTCTATGTACTAAAATCAAAGATCAGTGACACTGGGACTGTAATGTTGTCAAATCTGACACTTATGACAATTCTTCTGGAAGTTAGATAAAAACTGAATCAATGTTTTTTTGATATTTTGGATTTTATATAAGGATTTTCAGTAATTTTTTCACGTGACAGAAGATGGTAATAATCTGTAAATACTTTTGAGGTATTAAGTAAACATATTTATATATTTAGATTTACTATCTTATTGGTAGTTTTTCTACTTTTTATTGTTACATAATATGGTGCCGGAGATTCGGTGTTTGTACGAAAATCGAGGAAAAAGTATAGAAGTTGGATAAGATTGTTTTGGAATACTCGAAACATTATGATTATAATGCATTACAAACTGGAAAAGATCGATAACAATAAATGTAAAGACAAGAGTTTAAAAAAAATCCTCGGGCCAGGAATTAAACCTGCGACCCCTTGATAACAATATTCCAAAGCGATGATTTCGCAACAAAATATAATCTTAGTTGATGAGTGCTGTGAATTTCTTAACTGTCTGATGCTGAGAATATAGATGACTACAAACTCTAAGGTCTGAAGCAACGACTTATTGTAGCGACGACAGCGCCATCTGTTTCCTAAGAACAAGGCGTGAAATCAAATAACGTCCTCGTGAGCCTTACGGTTACGAGCTGGTTAAATAGTTACCTACAAAACATTCGGTGGACAAGTTTAGTATGGTGTAAAAAATCAACGGTGTATAAGATGTTTACCGTGCTATAAGTACCTCAAGAGCGCAGTTTGTAGGGCGCTTGTCCTGATGACAGGTGGTTGCATCAGGTTCAAATCCTGCCCCGGGGAATTTTTTCAAATTCTTTTATTACATTTGTTTCTAATTGATATTTTCTAGTTTGTAATGCACTCTAATAATAATATTTAAAAGTTGTATAGTAGACACGGCAAACGACTCCTTTGTGCACTGATCTCATTCATCAGATATCGAATGTAGGGTGTCTTCATTCAGAATGTTACCTTGGCCTTTGTTACATCCGATTTCGTATCAGATTAGTGCGCAATGCAAAGGCGCTTATTACAGGGATAGTTAATGTCTCGACTATTTGTAGGGTTCCGTACCCAAAGGATAACCAACGGGACCCTATTACTAAGACTTCGCTGTCCGTCTGTCTGTCCGTCTGTCACCAGGCTGTATCTCATGAACCGTGGTAGTTAGACAGATAAAATTTTCACAGATGATGTATTTCTGTTGCCGCTATAACAGCAAAGACTAAAACCGGCCAAGTGCGAGTCGGACACCCGCACTCCCATACAACAGATATGATTTTTTTGCCGTTTTTATAGATAATGTTACGGAACGCATTTGGCCGGTTTTCTTTATCTTATGACGCGTGCCCAACAACGTGTGTGGGAATGGGCATTTCTTCCAGGAGGGCGACCAACAGTGGCGAAATCTTGGTAAGGCGAATGTCCAGCAGTGGAGAAACCGGGTTCCTTCTCTTAATTTTTATTTTTGGTAAAACAATAGTACTACATTAGATCGAAGGTTGCATATTCAAAGGGTAAAAAACCGGTCAAGTGCGAAGAGGACTCGCGCCTGAGGGTTCCATACCATTCAAATAAGTTAAGGGCCCATAATACCTCAATTCGCAGTCCTGCCCTAACGCTTCTGCTTTTTAACTGTCTACTCTAATCAGATGCCGCGCAAGCAAAAACATCAGTTATTTTGAAATCGCGGCTACACTGATGGTTTTTTATTATTTCAAGTATTCATTGAATGCTATCGGTTTATTGTACGGTTTGGAGGTAACATTGTAATTTTTTTCTATCGAGAACATTTAATGGAACCAAGTTTTCACAACAGCATGGACATAGCATTAGTTCTCAACTTTATCATATATTAAATTCAGAGTGATTGTTGCAGTATTTGTTGGTATAAAACAGAATCATGCGAAGCGAAGTGAGGTATTATACACCCTTAATAGACTTAAATGATTTGAATACAAATTACAAAATTACGAGATGTATCAAAATGTATGAAACAACACTGCAAATTTAAGTTGGTCGACTATCACTCGTTAGCTTGTAAAGCTTACTTTAGCTATGTTAGTTTTCCTTTTAATTTCGTTATTATACTACTGCCGTGGAATTTTTACACATGTTTAAAAGCAACCGTTTACAAAACCGCTGGCAAAAATATTCTGGGTAATGTGAAAACCATTTTACGATTCAGGGAGCAGTTTGCAAAATATTAAATTTCAAAGTGCAAATTTTTGTTACGGGCGGCGTAATTTAATATTTTTGAAATACCTATCCAACTACGCCCCACACTAAGCAAAAGAAGAAGTCATCCCCACTTTACGTGCAGGGTAGGTAATTTTTTTCTACGTTATGTTTTACCAGTTTGGCGGCCGGATTAATATGACCTATGCCAAATTACAGGTTTCTGGTACTAAGGCTGAGATTCAGAGTCCATTTTGAGTCCGAACTCAAGAGGAACTCAATCTTACAAAGTATGAGATCACGTCACTTTTTGACGTTTGTAAGATTGAGTTCGGACTCAAAATGCACTCTGAATCTCAGCCTAAGAGTCTCTGAGCTAAGCCGCGGACAGATAGACAGACCGACGGACATTACTTGACGAAAATAAGGGTTCCTTGTTGACTACGGAAAGGGTTTAGGGTAAAAAGAGTAGTTATAGTAAGCCTATCCGTTCGTGTATGTGACTTTTGCACCGCTTAAGAAAGAACTTAATCTTTTCAGTTATAACGACCAAACAAGATGGGAATTGTACAATCTCTATTTTGCACAATCACATTCTGCGCTGAACGGTAAGTATTTTGTGTAATGTATACAAATTAAAGATATACCCATAAATAATAGACACTGTTAGAACTGTGCATTGAGTCACTGTTAGAACTGTGCATTGAGTCATTGTTAGAACTGTGCATTGAGTCACTGTTAGAACTGTGCATTGAGTCACTGTTAGAACTGTGCATTGAGTCACTGTTAGAACTGCATTGAGGGTACTGATCTAGCTTTCGACTAGATATACTCGTACTACTCCAAACTTGTCATAATCAGGATCAACCAAATTCCCTAAATCCCTTGAAAATGGTGTATTCACCGAAACCGGTCGGGAGTATAATTGTAAAATAAACCTGTGAAACTATACAAGATTTAATCAAGATAATCAGGAGTCACTGGTGGACGAAACAGAGACGAGTTCTGGGGGTTTAGCACGCACTGTCGATACAGTGTCTTTCTATTTTACTTGCTCACTCGCACATTGACAAACGCGGCACGCGTGAGGCTTCGTTCGCACTAGTCCCATTGCCGAGTTCCATGATGGAACTTCTGAGAATTTTTATTAATATTTATTCGCTGTAGTTCCATTACACACATTTGAGGGCCAGGAATGGAACTACTGCGGGTATCAAAATAAGATAGGATAGATAGACGCTGTATGGCAGGCGCGTGCTATAGCTTCGAGTATACTGCTATCACCCAGTCTATTCTTTATGTTATAGAGATAAGCATAGCTTTGGTATAGTAGGAATTATTTTAAATGTCGGAATCCACTTAAGATCTTATCTTCTAATGAATGGCATTATCATCTATTCTAAATGAGCAGTGCATAACGAAACGCATAAACAACAAAATATTTTATGTTAATAGTAACTTTACCACCTAAACAAAAAGGCTCAAATTTGGACGCCAAGTCACCAACACATTTCAGATTTAATTTTTGAAATTGGAAGCGGCAGCCATTTTGTGTGTCAGTTACTTACAGGTGATTAAGTAATGGCTTTCGGATCTTAATATCGTATACTTCTCTGTGTTTTATTCTGGATATTTCATAAATTTGACCCTGGCCTACATTTATATGATTTTGATCCGATAACGATTTGGGTTCGATAACGACCCCGGCTGTGTATATGGACTTTGATTTGGCGGGAATAAGAGGTACAGAAATGTAATGTATGTAATTTTAAATGTAACGAAACTATGATAGAAATAAATTTCTATATTTTTAAACACTTGGCGATTTATCCATCGCAAGGAGACAAATTAAATTTATATCACTGCGGTATAGAAAATCAGAAAAGTAAATCTGGACGTGAGGAGTTAATGTGTATTCTTAACTACCCGATGCTGTAACAGGTGACGGTAGGGCAAATAATAGTCTCAGACTCTAGGCGCCAAGAGGCTCACTACTAAGTGAGTACCTATACATATCGTTGCGGTATGGGAAATCACAAGCGTAAATTCGCAGGTCATGTGGAGAACTGGATAGCTCAGTTGGTAGAGCAACCGCCCGATAAGCGAGAGGTCCCGGGTTCGTATCCCGGTTCAGAACTCCTCACGTCCAGATTTACTTTTCTGATTTTCTATACCGCAGTGATATAATTTTTTTTAATGTAACGTCAGTAATTAGCGTAGATTGCAGCCATAAATTTTTTTTCTATTCGTCGGTACTTACTTACTGGTTTTATTGGAATTATTTAAGTATAAGTAAACAAAGTTATTTAATAAACAACAAATGTGTGTTAAATTAATGTTTCAGAGACAAATGAACTTTTTTAAACTTAAATACTGTTTTTCTTAATAACATATGTATGTAAAATTATGTAAAAATCTTAAATCGTTTCACCCTTTATCACACCTGTACCTTGCTGCCTCTTTCAATTTCAAAAAGTACCATCTGGAATGCGTTGCCGTTCAAATTTGAGTCTTTTTGTTCAGGCGTTAAAGTTGCGATTAGCATAAAATATTTTGTTGTTTATGCGTTTTGTTGTGCACTGCTAATTAGTGGTGGAACTTATCAACAGAACAATGCCATTCATTGGAAGATAAGCTCTTAAGCCGATCCTGACATCCTACTATGTATAATTAAGTATATTTTATTTTATACCAAACATGTTTATATTTTAAATTGGCTGACTGCCGAGCTGACTAATAAATATGGTCAGATTTTGTACTGTTCAGTACAGCTAGTGTCCAAGTAGTGATCGTTATCCTCCTCGCGCACATTCACATCATTAAGCCTATTTTCCATAGTTCACTTACACTTAAAGCGACTCTATTCGCCTGAACTTCCATACTAGCGCAGTTCGCTGATCATATCCTTATTTATAAGTACTTGCTTATTATTTCTTCTTTTTCAACATATCCTATACAATATCCATGACGTGAAACTAAAACATTTATCAAAATCAAATACATGCAAAAGTTACAAGCGTATAAAAGTCTTGGATTCTACACATATTTTGATGAATGTTATGTTCCGTTATTTCCTAGAAGCGATACAACAAATCAAATAATTGTACATTTTTTGTTTGATAAACACTTGTACTTGTCCACTTATTTATATTAATTTCCCTTACCGGTTTCGCTGTTAAAGCATTATCAAAGGTTTGTTTGGTTGTTTACGTACAATATATGAATCGCCTATAGTGTACGTAATACATATATTGTACGTAAACAACCAAACAAACCTTTGATAATGCTTTAACAGCGAAACCGGTAAGGGAAATTAATATAAATAAGTGGACAAGTACAAGTGTTTATCAAACAAAAAATGTTTCAAAAGTTCCACCAAGTGCCAACAATCACGAGCATCAACTCCAAATAATTGTAGTTTCACAGAATAGTATATTTATACTATTCAAAAATATTTTTGTTTCATTTCGATTTTTGCGATATTTCCCCTGAAATTATAGGAACCACCAAAACCATTCTCGAGTTTTTTCAAAACATGAATGTTGTCTCGCGTTAGCTTGCCTTTCACACCGTGTTCGGTAAGTTCCGTACGAGCTCGGGAAATGAACGTTCGGGCCAACCTATAATCCGAAGTTGAAAGTAGAATGAAATAGCAAGCATAGCGACCCCGTGCGCGACTGACTTCAAGCCGCCGCGCTGACTACAGGCTTCTTGAATCGCCGCAATTGCTGTGCTTCAGTTGTTTAATAGCGGCGACTCCGTCCGCCTTTTGTTGTACGTTTATGCTTTTCAGGCTATAAAGGTACTAAAAGTACACTTATGGGTACTCGTAACTTTTGTATAAATACAGTAGTTGGTTAGCGATCAGAAACAAAAATAATAATGTAAATATTAAATGTAAATAATGTATTTACGTAATATTTATGAATGAATATTCAGAGTGCTGACATGGGCTTGCTGCGCCTTTGTGCTGATGCTGCTAATGTTTAGCATACTGATGCTGGTTGTCTATGGTATCTCGGTCGGGTATCACTACGCGCAGAAAGAATTGGCTTCATTTGCGAGTAAGTACTATCGGGGACTGGTCTCCTAAACCATTTTTGTTCGTGTTTAGGATTTGAATCCGGGTCTTAAAATTAAGACATACGGACTGCTCACTAAAATGACTGCTTCCACATTTTTGAAATTTATAGCTGTCGTCATAATAATGTTTTTCATCGCTAATGCTCTGAGAGTAAGTCGGGAATGTAAATTCAATTTATCCTTAATCCTTAATGAGTTTTAGACAATGACACCCACAAAAGTTCTGAACAAAAAGATGTTTGCAATCCACCGGGCTGCACGCCCGTGTTCTGACTTATATAAAACCTGCAGGTTCGTCTCGGTCGACGACGATGGAGCCGGTGCTGCGGCGGATGGGCGTCATGGACTCGCCGGTGGTGCGCCTCGTCGCCGTCAACAAGACCGAGGTGACCTCGCCGCCGGAGCCGCTCATCGGTGAGCTCTACCACTGTACATAGGCGTCACTGGGTAGCCCCCCCCAAAAATACTTTTTGATGACTTCCTTCATGAGTTGGAGCCGATGCCCCCCCCCCCAGCTGCAAATTCTAGTTAGTTTGATATATGCATTAACTTATTTTAGTGATAGTATAGTAGCTTCAATATAATAGGATTTTCCATAGTCGTGATTACGAATACGACAAAATGTTCGTAATCACGACTTTGAAAAATCCAAAAATCATGAAATTTGTGTGACCTAATTTACGAAGAGGCCAGTGAGACAGAGATTTGAATCTGTTAGCGTGTCGGTGGTCCCATTTCTGAGTGTAAAAGGGAAAATGTTATAGGGTCCGAGTCTTAATTGACTGTATTATTTTTTTGAGAAAATATACTAAATTAAACAATTTCTTTGTAGAGATCTACAAAACTCCAGATCAGGACGAACAAGTGTTTCTAGATGAGACAGTGACGCCCGCTGTCTTTTTGGAGACTGAAAAGTACGTGATTTTTCAATTTTGTTATCGACCCAGTGGCGGATTTACCAGCAGGCTGAGAAGGCTTAAGCCAGGATTAGGGCGGCAGATTTTAAGGGCGGCAAATTTGGGGACAGTATCTTTTCTGTGAGCAATAAAGATTGTTACTAAATCAACACATAAGAAGTGTAATTTACCCTATCCTATGTATTCATGCATTCATTATTGAGCTTTGATTAGCGCAGAAATAAACAAAATAACATTTATTGTGCAATTATAACTGAACTGCTGAATTACAAAAATAAAACTAGAGACTGACACTTGTAGAGATTTGAGCACCAAAAATTCAACAGCCTATACTTGGAATATGTGCAAATCCGCCACTGTGTCACAGTGGATATATAAGGTGACTTTTATTTATACAGCCAAACTCACACTGGAGGCCTGGTAAGAGATCAGTAACCCGGATCGATAACACTTTTTGCTAATTTCGCAAAATAAAATCTTGACGTCCCATAGTAATTAACTCGGGGCTGGGCTTGCGTTTGTAAGAAACACGAAAAGAATTCTAAAAAGGGTCATCGAACCTTGTTACTGAGCACTTACCGAGTCTTCAGTAAGAATTTGGCTGCATAAATTAAAGTCACCTAAATAAACAGTAGGGAAACTCCACGGTATTCTCGAGATAATATTACCTTCAACCGATTGGTGCGTTAAGGCTGGCATCGGGCAGAATCTAAAAGCAACCCTACGACACGGTACAGCGGTCGCGACTGTCATCCGGCGCTAACGTTCCGCGACAATACCCGAGACGGCGTGTAAAAGCACGCGTCTGTGTGTGTTTATCGATTCAGGGCGTTTCCTTGAAGTTGAAGTACTGATTCATATATCTTCTGTGACTGTGTCGATCAACGTTAATAAATAGAACAACCTGACATTGTGAACTCTCCCATGTCCCTGTGTGAGTATTATCACAGCCAAATGATCGCCTCTGTGGCCTACTCGTCCAGTTTCGGCTACTGATACGGAGCTGGCAGACTCAAATCCTGTGAGAGTACAATTCTGTGCCTCCGGTGAAAAACGATATAACCCCAAAAAAAAACTTTACAGGAGAGCCAAAAACATTTTTTTTGCACAATATTTTTTTTTTCGCTGGCTATTCCACTTTTCATATAAATCAAAGTGTCATGTAGATAACATTAAGTTCTATTAATATGTATCCCTCCTATACCTCCTCCTTACTATATATTCAATAGAAAACATACCATCTTGCAGATATATTACTTATATCGTTCAAAAGCTGAATTAAAAAATTTGGCACCAAAAAAATTTTGCATTGTTAAATGTACTATGATTTAAGTTGAGTTTGTACCTTTTACCATTTGTAGAAAACATGTAAAAAATAATAATAAAGAAACGTGAAAATCGATCCAATTAAAGTTAAATTTAATTTCACAAGATGTGATGCGACTAACTCTTTTTAAACCAATGTGTACCGCAAAAAATTCAACTCAATTCAAAAGCACTTATTGCACACAATATATAAATGAATAACAAGTTTTTTGACAGTAGTTTGACAGTATATGCAAAAGGCGAGCTTATCTCTGGAAGAGATTTCTACCAGCAAACCCTTGATTATGGAAGCGATTATCAGAAGTGAGTATTTCAACAGTGTACACAGAAACAAAAGAGAAAATTGCTTAAAACAATGAAAAAATAATAATAATAATAGTACTCGCCCTACATAAATTAATCAAAATATATATCAAATAAAATAAAAATAATAAATATTAATAATTATAAATACATACTTTTTTAAGTATTATTTTTTTGCGGTACACAATGGTTTAAAAAGACTTAGTCGCGTACTAATTTGTAACTTTTATTTGATCAATTTTCACGTTTCTTTTTTTTGTTTAATACACGTTTGTTACATATGGTAAGAAGTATAAAATATTTAACAATGCATAATTTTTTTGGTGCCAAATGGTTTAATTCAGCTTCTAGACGATATAACTCTGACGGTATGTTTTCTAGGGGCTGAACGGATACGAGTACATAGTAATAGAACTTAATGTTAAAACATAATTTATTATTATTATTATTAGTTTATTTATTTTTTGTGCAAAATTCGTTTTTCGTTTTTCGGCTCCCCTGTAAAGTTGAGATTTTTGAGTTAAGCCGTTATGCACCGGACCCTTATAACTATGTATTTGTGTTCGGCTGGTGTGTCGGTGCCGGGCTACTATTGCCAGTAGCTTACAATAATTTGCCCAAGTGCGAGTCGGAGTCGCGTTTTTATTTTGTCGAGGTCCTTTTCCGTATAATGATGGTATTTTTTGTTAATATATTTAATCACACATTTATTAATTGTATAAAATACATACTTAATTGTCTACTTAATACACAGTGATCAGAATTGGTTACTTCTGACTTGTTCTCATTGTATAATTATGTGAACTATCTGAGTTCACCACTTTCTTCTATCCAACATTATTTTGATTTTGATTATATGTTTACTTATAGGTAAAACTTTTTAAGGCTATTGTTACTTTTTTCCTTGTATTGTTATTACTTATTATATTATTGTATTATAGAATAGCTGTTTGTTTTCCTTAAATAAATAAATAAAGAGTTCCGCTACCACCACACAATACGGATACGGAACCCTATGGTAAATAACAACGCATCCATCCATCCATCAGCCTGTTTCGTCCACTGCTGGACATAAGCCTTTCCAGGATTTCGCCACTCTTGGCGGTCCTCCTGGAAGGAATGCCCATACTCACACACGCTGGCAGGCGGGTAGGTGGGCGCGGTGCCGGAACCCTCGCATCAGTGACGCCGCTACCCGTCACCAGTCTGTTTTATATAAGGCTCGGCAATTGGGGATGGATATACCGCCATCCATCGGTCCCAGGCAATGGTGGGCCGGCCGCCTGGTTTTGCCTGAGAGCTGTTCTCTTACTCGCCCCCGAATAACTTCGGGAGGATTCGCGAGTAAGATGGTGGTACCTCCACAGTCGAGCCCGGCATCAGCTCTACCACCTATAACAACGACGCAACATCAAGTCTAAAAATGAATGGCGAAATAAAGCTAGGCGCTGATAAGGCAACGCCTGACCTACTTAGTAATAATTACATGTCTGTGCGCCTGACCTGACAAACGTTTGAGTATTGAAGTATGTATTACAATCTGACCAAATTTTAAACTTTAATTAATGTATCACCGTTTTTAGGGTTCCATATCCGAAGGGTGCTAAGCGGGAACCTTGATGTTGCTACGACATCTATATTGTTGTTATTTACCACGTTTTTGGGGTTCCGTACCCGTATTGTGTGGTAGTACGGAACCTTTTGTGCGCGAATTACAAAGCTGAAACTAATGACGTTCATAAAACACAATTTTTTCGAGGTATTTTGTATTTAACCACTCAACGGATTTAGATGTGTTTTTTTAATTATCATCCTAGTGACCCCAGTCAATACATAGTCTATTTAGGTGTTTATAAAATAACGCGGAAAAGACTGAATAAGCGCGGGTGGAGCCACGGGCAATAGCTGGTCAACTATGAATACAGCAACATAAGATGCAAAATGCAATGTAAGTTTATACTTAATAAAAAAATTGCAGGCCACCTGAAGAGCCCGAGCTGTCATCGAACGAGAGAGAGCTGGCTCGTAAACTGATCGGCCGTTTCCGTCGCTCGCGGAATAACACTTCGTCTACCTCCTTCCTGAGACCGTTGAGGGAGTTGGCATCCACAGTAGCTGTCATCGTCGGTAACTCTACAGGAACGTTCATTATCAGCTGATCTGAACTGTTGCTAACTTCCTTTAATAAGTCCGAGCAGTAGACGTCGTTTGTAGGGCAAATTAATACGAACACATTTTGTTAAAAATATATTGGGTTGGTTTATTGTTACGTGTCTTTTATTTAACTTTAACTACGTAAAACTATTCAGGATAATATACAATTTTTAATGACTAGCTATGGACTAGTAACTGCATCTAAAATCCTGAAGGTATTCTTTGGTAATTAATGCTTGTTTTTTTTACGGTACGTGCGATTTTTCCTTTTTTGGGTGTTGTATTCTTCTTAGTCCGTAACTTAGCTTTCTTTATCTGTCCTTTATTATTTTTTTCGTTGGGGGCTGCAGTTCTTAGCCCGTAACCGTTTTGTTCATTACCAGATGGTATCTCACTTACAAGAACTTTTTTGCTTTCTTCGATATGCAATTTTTTTATATCGCCTTTTGCATCCGGTACTTTTAATTCCATGCTTTGAGTATCTCGAACAATAAAATCGGCCTTATCTTTGCTTTTCGGATCAATTAACTGCGTTTCATCCTTGTCATCTTTAATATTTAAATCTGCAGGGTTGTTTTTCTTTTCCAAACTATCGCTATTATTATCACCAGAACTATCGTTTTCATCAGGAGTGTTTTGTTCTTTTTCGGGTTCAGATATTTTATCCGCGCCAGGGCTAGGGCGCTCACTGACCAAGTATTTCTCAACTTTGTGAACATGTACGTTTTTATCAATGCCTTTAGCATCCGGGACACCCAACTCGATACTTTCAGTATCTTTTACAATAAAATCAGCTTTCTCATTATCCTGTGAGGATTTATCTTCTTCGGTTTTATCACCTTCGACTCTCTCTTTTATTACATTTTTTACGATTTTCTGGACATGAACATTTTTTTCATTACCAAATGGGTCTGGTACTTTTAATTCAACGCTTTCATTTTCCTTGACCATGAACTTATTCTGGTCTCCTTCAAGATCAGAATTAGTTTCAGGCGTGTAGTTTGATTCTGGAACTACATCATCACCAGATTTTACATTATCATAAGCTCCATCATTGTTTGGTATCATTGTATTACTTCCAGGTTTTGTAAAACGTCCAGGTTCTGGTTTAGCTATTAGATTATCGTCAGCATCAGGAGGTACACTGATCAAGAATTTCTCAATTTGGTGTACATGCACATTTTTTGTCTTTCCAAAAGAATTAGGGACACGTACTTCAAGACTTTCGATATCTTTTACAATGAAATCAACCTTGTCGTTCTCTTCAGAAGTTTCAGATTCATCGTATTTTGACTGGTGATCTCCACCCTCTGGCCTTTCTTGAATAACTTTCTTAATGACTTTTTGAACGTGAACTTTTTTTTGGTTTCCCTTTTCGTCAGGTACATTCAACTCCATGCTTTCGGTTTCTTTAGCCATAAATTTGTCTTTTGTCGGATCTTGTATATCAACGAATCCTGGCGGAGATTGCTCACCATCACCAGGAATTACATCATCACTACCCGGATCATCGTTTGAGGAGCTATCACTTATTTGATCATTTTGAAGAGCTTTAACATCATTTTCGTCAGTATCATCATTTTTGTTAGTACCAGGACGTTCACTGACCAAGTATTTTTCAATTCGTTGTACGTGCAAGTTTTTAGTCTTTCCTTCATGATTCGGAACTTGCAACTCAATACTTTCAATATCTTTTACAACAAAATCAGCATTAGTATCTTTCTCTTCTAAAGACTTAGCACCACCATCCTCTGGCATTTCTTTAATCACATTTTTTACGATTTTTTGGATATGTAAAACTTTTTCATCTCCTTTGACATCAGGTACCTTCACTTCCATGCTTTCGTTTTCATTTGCCATGAATATATTCTCATTTTGTTTATGATCAGATTCGGATTTCGGGTAACGGTCAACTAAGCTACCTGGTGATATGTTTTCGTTATCAGTGTCAACATTGACGCCAGAAGAACCGCTATCCTGATCTAGTTTCATGTTTTCGTTATTAGACACAGTTTTTTCATCCCCTGGTTCGACATACCCACGCAGGTCGGGTTCTGGAAAAAGAGGAATGAGTTTGATTTTCGCAGGCATTACATTTTTTAAAGCTATTCATTTACTTATGTTTATATCATGATATTTTCCGACGAGTTACGTAAGTTGGTTTAAACAGTCAAACTCATATTGGAGACTTGATAAGTGATCAAAAACAAACTTCGATGACAATTTAAGCAATCATAACGAATAGCTACTATGAGATCTCATCCTAATCGTTACTTGACCAAGAGCTGAGGCTTCGATATGATTTCGTTTTATGAAAATGTTGCTTTGGGCTAGATTAAGTGAGTTTTAGGCTGAATGCACAATAAAATCAAAATTGGACTTACTCAAATCATATAAACTAATATATTTATAAACATAAAAATATAGGAATAAAAAAGATTATAACTGTGGTGATGCAAAAACTTCAGTAATTTTTAGTAAGTTTTCGGTACTAGTTGGTTTGATGAATTAAAATCACTTTGTATAAAATACAAGTATTACAATTTGTATATTTAAATAATTTATTTAAATTTAGGTTTAACTCGTGCAAAATATTTGCTATTTTATAATACAAGTAACTGATCGTAGAAGGCGATGCCTGTATGTACTGAGTTACCGCATTTGGTCAAGGAAGCGAGACTCTTGATGGTGTAGCTCAGGGTGTTGGTCAACATGGCGAGGATGTGGTGCTCCAGCAGGTGACGGTAGATCACTATCATCCGGTTCGCTGGACCCTCCACGGTCAGAGATTCTGGTCTGGGACACAATAGCTTATTAAAGGGGGTGCATTAACAACATGTTAGACAATTTTTTGACCCCTTGCACTTGGTGAGATTTGCTGTTTTTTTAAAAACGTCAATGGGTATTGATTGAATAATTTCGATTTTTTAAATATTTATAACGGTTAGCAAAGTTGACGTGAAATTGTCGTGGACCCTATTCTCTGCTGTGTTGAGATTTGTTCAAATCTGTCCTAATTTTAATCAAGTAATTAATAGTTGTCTTTTGGTTTCATAATGGTCTGATTTTTCTGGTATAAAAAGCGATCTAACATACACTAAGGCTAAAACTCCACATTTTTATTCTTTCATCAAACAACGTAAACCGGTTCGAAAATTTAGCACAAGAAACAAGAGTAGGTATTACTAAGCTCACTTCATCGATTGTATCTGGTCAATGAGCAGGTCCGCGGTCTCTGGATCTTTAACCAGAGTGAGCCCCAAGTGCGCTGCCAACTCGTTGGATGACAGATAGATCAGACCTCCTAGTTCTGGAGCGGTGGGGGATGCCTGTGCTTTGTACTTGTAGACCACCTGGAATCGTGTAGGTTTAATAAGGGGTGTCTCACAAATAGTGATTAAAGCGAATGCATAATGCTTTTAATTAAGGGCCCATAATACCTCGATTCACAGTCCTGCTCTAACGCTTCTGCTTTTTAACTGTCTATCCTACTCTAATCAAATGCCGCGCACGCAAAACATAGTTATTTTGAAATCGCGGCTACACTGATAGTTTTTTAATTTTTATGTTATTGTCTGCATCTACTTTATACTAATATCAGTTATATTATGCAAAGTTTTAGATCTAATTTTAAGTATTCATTGTATGCTATCGGTTTATTGTACGGTTTGGAGGTAACTTTAGTCCTAGTGAATTAGTCCTCAACTCTACCATATATGTATAAGTTTCAGAGTGATTGTTGCATTATTTGTTGGTATAAAGCAGGATTATGCGAAGTGAAGTGAGGTATTATACACTCTTAGGGTACGAACAAATTAATAGTAAAGCTTTATAGATTTGGTACTGATTAATCACGCTACTATCAACACCTAGAGGTAACTGTCGCGTTTTATACATAGTATTCGCAAAAATTGTGACAAAAGTTGATTAAAAAAACATGAATGAGTAAGTAATAATAGTTTTTGTGGGTTGAGGAAGATTCGTGCTCCGCGAAATTCGTGACGTGTAAACTCGTGCCATAAATCTTTATTTTTGGTGTAGATTCGTGCTCCGTTAATAAAATATATTCACTAGGTGTAAACTCGTCCCTATTTTTGGTGTAGGTTCGTGCCGGACAACTTGACAATCAAAAATCTTCGTTTATTTCACATTGGAGTACTACTAGTCACAAAAGTCATTTTAAAAATAATAAATAAATAGAAGTAAAATAGAATAAGTTTGCTTAACATCGATTTGCCGTTGTTGGCACCGAAGTCCTGTGTTGATCGCAAAATTGTTGAATGATCTAGAAGTACTAAAATTAAAACAAAAGTCTGAATAACAGCTACATTTTTCTAATTATCACTATTTTTCTGTGTTATTATTTATTAGTTATAAAAATAAACATAGCATGTAATATAAAGCGATAATTTTATAAAAATAAAAACAGACTGATAATTAAATTGTTTTATTAATTTATACTATTTTCACTTTTTACACCAACTGTACTTTTCTATTTTTGAGAAGCATTGCCAATTTACTAGTAAATAATTTCAACGGAGCACGAATCGTCACTGGTAAAAAAACAGCGGCACGAGTCGCCACCAAAAAAAAGAGCACGAATTCCGCGGCACGAATCTTCCCCAACCCTAAAAAAGAGCACGAATTCCGCGGCACGAATCTTCCCCAACCCCTGTGTTCGGTGATGCACCTTGCAAGTAACACGCAAGCTGCTTTTTTGCTTTTGTAACCCCTCTTGGCTCCAAAAGTGGGTTATACTCGTGGAAGCGGTGAGATTTACTTGAAGACATAGAAATGCGTTAGCTAATGCTCTCAGTAATATTTAAAGTAAACTTTGATCTGCAATAAAGAATTATTAAATGCCATTTTTAGCGATTCACAACCCCAATTGGCGATAATGAAGTTCTTAGATTATTTAAAGGAGTTACAAATATCGTTTGTACGTCTTGAATGGAT
The DNA here is from genome assembly GCA_910592155.1 of Ypsolopha scabrella. Taxonomy (NCBI): domain Eukaryota; kingdom Metazoa; phylum Arthropoda; class Insecta; order Lepidoptera; family Ypsolophidae; genus Ypsolopha; species Ypsolopha scabrella. The sequence goes on along the minus strand of OU342975.1, from coordinate 8,608,799 downwards.
ACGAAGGTGTAATCATAACCTCAATTTACGGCAGCCATTACTAAGCACGTACAGTTGAGTTTAAATATTCTCGCAGAGTTGCAGAACTGGTTCTATAAGAGTTTGTATTTTCTCAATTGAGTAAGGATTTGCCATTATAATAATCATTTCTTTGTTTTTATTTTTTATTAATGACACAGATAAATAATGTATGGTAATATGTGCTATATTTCAACCCCTCAGTGGGGTCGTCATCAGGCGAATCCTATCCTACTTCCTACTAATATTATAAATGCGAAAGTGTGTGCGTGTGTGTGTGTGTGTATGTTTGTTACTCTTTCACGCTGAAACGGCTGAACGGATTTGGATGAAATTTAGAATGGATATAGCTTATACCCTAACATAACACATAGGCCACTTTTTATCCCGGAAAAATGCATGGTTCATGTAGGATAGATCAATATCATTAAAAATCAGGTGTCTAATTAGCGCGGTCCTAATCGTTTGAGGTACAATAAGACAAGGCTTTGTTATTTCATACATCAGGTGTCTAACTAGCGCGGTCCTTAATCGTTTGTGGTGAAATAAGACAAGGCTAATGTTATCTCATCACACTTCACACTAATATTATAAATGCGAAAGTTTGTGTGTGGGTGTACGAGGGGTGGCTGATATAAAATCTCCTTTGTTAAAGAAAGTTTAAAAAATGTTACTGGCCACTATATTCTCGTATTCTTTGTTTATTCCTTTTTTAAAAATTATGACACTTATTTGTTTCTACGAGTTCAATTTTTTTTGGTGCGTCTTCGTTTTTATCAAGTTGCAATAAAATTAAAAATGGATAAAATTGAGTATCGCGCTGTGATTAAATTCCTCGGTAAAGAAGGGAATACGCCGACGCAGATCCGAGAGCGCATGTTTAAGGTGTTCGGAGATTCATGTCCTTCCGAATGTGTAATAAAGTTTTGGTCAAAGCAGTTTAAACAAGGCCGTGTGAGCTTAGAAGACGATCCCCGTAGTGGAAGGCCCATTTCTGCAGTTACCGCAGATAATGTGGAAAAAGTGAAGAAACTGATCCTTGCCGATCGGCGAATTAAGCAGTGGGAAATAGCTAGAGATGTTGGCATTAGCAAGGAACGAGTTCATGAAATAATTCATGAACATTTGGGAATGTCCAAGGTGAGCGCACGTTGGGTGCCTAAAATGTTGACCCCGTTTGATAAGCAAAGGCGTGTGGAATGTTGTCAGTCATTTTTAGACTTGGTAAAGGATAAAGAGGAAGAAACTATCTTGCGAATAGTGACCTGTGATGAAACTTGGATTCGTCAGTGGGATCCCGAAAGCAAACAAGAATCGATGCAATGGAAATTTAAAGGGGAAAAACCACCAAGGAAGTTTAAGGTCCGGCTGTCAGCGGGCAAACTAATGGCAACCATTTTTTGGGATGTTGAGGGGATTCTTATGATAGATTACCTGCCAAAAAACACCACGATGAATGCTGAATACTATGCGAACTTACTTGACCAGCTACGCAAAAAAATAAAAGAAGACAGGAGGGGCAAACTTAGCAAAGGCGTTTTGATTTTGCATGATAATGCACCCGCGCACACGGCCTTTAAGGCGTGGTCATCTCTGACAAAAAACGGCTTTACAGAGATCAACCACCCACCCTATAGTCCAGACCTGGCTCCCTCTGACTACTTCTTATTTAAAAATTTAAAGAAAAATTAGAGAGGGCGCAGATTTTCAACAGACGAAGAGATGAAGGACGCTGTGAATGACTATTTTGACGAACAAAATAATAATTATTATTTTAATGGTATGCTGTCACTTATTGACAAATGTCGTAAGTGCATTTCAGTTGCAGGGGACTATATTGAAAAATAAAAAATAAATTATTCATCCATGTATTTTCTTTCATAGTCAGGTAGATTACTTTTCAGCCACCCCTCGTACATATGTTTGTTACTCTTTCACGCTGAAACGGCTGGACGGATTTGGATGAAATTTAGAATGGACATATCTTATACCCTAACTTAACACATAGGTTACTTTTTATCCCGGAAAAAAGCATGTCGTTAAACCGAACAACACGCAGGCGGAGCCGCGGGCAAAAGCCAGTGGAAAATAAAATTATGACATATAAAACGTAAGAAACACTGACATCAACTCTAAGGCACTTCCAGCAGACAGGGAAGTTTCAAATTTGGAATACAATTAGTGTTTAGTGTATAAATCAAGGAAAAACTAAAATATTTTGCAATTTCGGTCCAGTGATCTAGATACACCAACTGCATAAATAACTTTGTAATACTATATAAATATATAGGATTACAAAGTTACATTTTCAGTTGAAAACAGAAGGTACCGGAAAGAAAAAAAAGTAGGACTATCTACAAAAAGACATGAGATGCCATCAAAAACATGATAGAGATAGATTATATACATAGATATATATATAGAAAAATAATCTAATTTAATGTCATATGTATTACTTGTGAGATACATTGTGTTTTCATGCGATGTTCGAGTCAATCTATTATTTAAAACATAAAAGATATTTAATATTGATACTGTCACTCTAAGATGTTATTAGGTTAGCTAATTATGTAATAACTTAAGACAGAAGGTTCCTTAAGTAGGGACTGAATAAATTATATACGTGGTATAAGTTTAATTCAGTCCTCTCAAATTAAAATGACTGATGGCTCTGCCACATGTACCAGATGTATCCTTACCTTAAGGTTGCTGAATCCGACAGTAGCATCAACTTTCCGCGGACCCTTGTCAGAAGTATTTGGCATGAGGTACCCGGTGGCCACGGAGCGCCGGTACATGCTGTCTGCGCCATGAAGCACTCCATCGGTTAACTTTATTTTCTACAAAATAAACCACGCAATTTACTTATCACTGTGTTTTGAATGTGTACCAGTGCCAACAAACATGGCGGATATAGGGGGGGGGGGGGGAGGCGGGGCTTAGTGGGCCCCGACCGCCTCCTTAGCGTACGAGGAAAAGACATATTCGCGTAATATCTACATTTTGTATCCCTTACGGATTATCCGTGCCATGAAATACAAGGTGATTTTATTTAAATTTAATTTATGCAGCCAATTTCAAACTGAAGACTCGGTAAGTGCTCAGTATCAAGATTTGATGACCCTTGGTGTGAAATTCGTAAATTATGTTTTTTGGTGTTCCCAACAAACACCATCCCAGCAAAGAGTAAATTATATAAGAGGTTAATATTTTATTCAGCGAAATTAGCAAAACGTGTTATTGATCTGTGATACTGATCATTTACCAAGCCTCCTGTATTAATTTGGCTGCATACTTTATATATCAGCGTGAGGTTGTTAAATCCAATGGTAATTAGGAGTTCAACATTTTATTTTGCTGAAATCGAGAACTTCTACGAGCTCCTATAGTTCTTCTTCACACGCTCCGAAGCCAACTGCTTGCAATGAGGATGACAAACGTGCACCTTTAATCCTCCATTATACCGATGAAATCCCGGATGTCGAAATGGGTGAGATTGGAATAGCTCTTGAACAGCTGTGCGCGGCCTAAACGATTCTCCGAGATGAGTGGGCCTGCGGATGAATTAAGATCATCTGGGTCAAGTTATCCAACTGGGTAAAAACAATTTCGACGCCGAAGTTGACACAAGAATAATTGAGCTTAGAGTGGGCAGCATTCGAGATGTAGCGCCATATATTTACGTCGTCAATACCGCAGTGCTATGTTCAACCACGGCGTCCTTCCTGTGATGACGTACGGCGCTGAGACGTGGACTCTTGCAAAGGGCTTGATCTACCGGTTAAAGATAGCTCAACGAGCTATGGAGCGAGCTATGCTTGGGGGATATCTCAGACGGATAAAATCAGAAACGAGGAGATCTGTTCGAGATCGAAAGTGACCGACATAGCCTGCCAAATCAGTAAGTTGAAGTGGCAGTGGGCGGGATATATCTGTCGCTAACGTGATGGCCGTTGGGGCCAAAAGGCGTTAGAATGGAGATCACACAGCAAAGCGTAGCGTAGGCCGAACTTGTGCCCGCTGGACCAACGATCTGAAGGACGTTGCGAGTGGCGGCTGGATGAGGTGAACGAGGATCGCCAAGAGTGACCTAATATTGGAAAGGCTTATTTGACAGGACTAAAGTTAAGCCTACCGTCTTTTTCTTTCTGTATTGAAAAGACAAGGACAGGACGCTTAAAATAAGGTTAGTCCTGTCAAATATGTTAAGTCGGGTTGCACCTAATCGACACCATTATCTAACAGAAAATACAGCCTGCGTGTTGAAAACCGTTAGTGGTATGGTAGTTCAAAATAGTCTTTTTCATTTGGGCGATGTTTATTCAGGAAATTTGTTCAATATGATCAGTAAATCAGGCGATTTCATCCAAAGAGACCTTTTCATCGACAAATAAATAGATAACTCTTTTAGTGATATCTTGAATCTTGACCGCAAGCGCTATACCGCGCCTTGGCAACGTTGCAGGGAGAACGCTGCCGAACGAAATGACAGCTCCTCGACTCTCTCCCCGCCCTGCCTAGCTACAGCTCCTATTAGCAGCTACCAAAGGCACGGCATAGCACTTGCAGTCATGGTATAGCAACGAACCAGTCCATGTTGGCTGTTGATGGTGAAGTCCGGAAGCCGCAGTGAGGTCATCCCCAGCTCCTGTTGTCTCTGCTTCATTAACTTGATCACTCGCTCCATGTAGCTGTTCAGAGCTTGTGTCTTCTGCTTGTCGAAGAGCCTGCAACCAGTCAGTGAGAGATGTGTGGCTGATAGGTAGGACACAGTCACCTGTAACGTGTGTGTAGGCAGTGTTTTTAGGGTTCCTCACATAAACTGACAAAGCCCCCGAAGTCTCTCTATCCATCCGTCTGTCACAGGTAAGCTTTTTAACGTTGGTGCACGGATTTGCGGGAAATTGATAATTCAAATTGGGCACGGACCTGGCTAACGCGGGACCCAGTAAAATTTGCCTCCGGTATTAGAAAAGAATGCAATTTACAAAAACAGTCGAATAGTAGAGTAAAGTAAAATAAAATTGCTATTTTGGTATAGATTTGTTTTAATTTTAATGGAATGTTTAAATTTACCAGATACATAAGTACAAATCTAAGAAAGAAACAGCAGTCAGTCTTTTCTACATTCTAATAATTTTACTTATTAATGCAGGCATATTTATCTTGTGACTTCGCGTATTAAAGTATTTTTTTATAATTCACATAACGATGAAGTGAGAATATCTGCAACTTTAAAATTATTTAAGTTTCCTTGATAACGCAAAACTCATTGCAGAGCTTTTCTGCGTTACTTTCTGTTAGGAACGAGACAATAGGAATCCCGCAGGCACGTTACGAGAGGAACGCGTCTTCCAGGGTTCTAGCAACGATATTCCAAGCCCTAGATTCTGCAACAGCGCACCAAAAGCGGCCCCGTAAAAGTGCACTCAATTCAGTTGAGAGTGGACCCTTTGTTCAGATAGCGCGTGACCGCCGAGACGCAATCATGGTAAACTGTTGTCTAAAAAAATGCAAAAGGGATACCCGAAGAAGGCAAAAAAATCATGACGTCTCGTATTTTAGGTGAGTTTTCAGTATTTACTTCCTTGATATCAAAGTTGTAGAAATATGCAAAATTATAATAAAGAATTCTAAAATCGTAAATAATTCTGTTTTTTAACGGAAAATATTTGAACACACTCGCCTTAGTTGCTTTGTCGTTATCTCTTTCACACGTTATAATTTATATCTGTGAAAGTAGGACAACAAACAAGCAACAAGAATATAGTACAAAAAGTGACATAAAGACTTTTTTTAAAATATTTTATATGTTTTTGAATTTCATTTAATACAAATAAAAGCAGTTAATTTGCTTAATGGTTTGCTCTCTCACTAACTTACGTGAATTTCATAATCTTTTTCTTTCACAAATTACTTCCTACATAAAAACAACAAAAATTACCTCCTTAAAATATTAGTGTTGATTAGAGTGCATTGAAAGATAGAAAACAGGTCAAGTGCGAATAAGACTCGTGCCCTGAAAGTGCCGTACATACCACTTATAACAAGAAATGATTCCACGAGCAGTTGTAACTAACCAACTTAACTTGACAAGTACGATCTATTCAACTCTACGTACTCAACGGGTCTAATTAAGCTGGTCTTAAATAACTTCCGGAATACTGAAATATAAGTAATTTTCCGATTTTTTTCTTTGTAAACACTTCATGACCTACCGTCGTCTGTAATTTCAAGTTTCTTAGTCCTCTGGTTCAACTGCAACCATGTAGTGATGTTAGTAAAATATCAGTAGCGACTGTAGCCAATAACCACTACGACATAGCTATCTCAGTTTATACTGGTACAACTGCCACCATATACATACCCAGTAATGTAGGCAAAAAACTATTACAATGTAGTGACCGATATTAATAACTGCTACGAAATAGCTATCTCAGCTTATAATGGAACAACTGCAACCATGTATAGATTTTGGCAAATAACTACTACGACGTAGCAACCGTAGCTTATAACCAATGGTCGGCGTGGGTAGTGCCATTTGGGGTGAATGACCTCAAACATTATGAATAATATGGATATACCCCTGGGATCCCGGGATTCTAAAATTCTATTGATTACCTACTTACTTTGTAGGTAGCGATATTTCGCTTTAAGGGTGAATTGTTTCGGCGGAATAATAAATATATTATTAATAATAATCAAATCGTACCAAAAAATTTGCCGGGGCTTATACGTTTCTGTCAAGTAACAAATTTATTTGCCTTGATTCTTAAATGCGAATCCCGGAATTCAAGATCTAATCCCGGAATGAAAGCATGTCCACGTTATGCTAGCATTCATGAATGGCACTACCTACGCTGACCACTGCTTATAACTGCTACGATGTAGCCATCTCAGCTTATACTGGTAACTGCAACCACATAGTGATGTTGGCAAATAACTATTACGACGTAGCAACCCTTGCTAATAACTGCTGTGACATAGCCATCTCAGCTTATACTGATAACTGCAGCCATATAGTGATGTTGGCAAATAACTACTACGACGTAGCAACCGTAGCTAATAACTGCTATGACATAGCCATCTCAGCTTATACTGGTAACTGCAACCATATAGTGATGTTGGCAAATAACTACTACGACGTAGCAACCGTAGCTAATAACTGCTATGACATAGCCATCTCAGCTTATACTGGTAACTGCAACCATATAGTGATGTTGGCAAATAACTACTACGACGTAGCAACCGTAGCTAATAACTGCTACGACATAGACATCTCAGCTTATACTGGTAATTGCAACCATATAGTGATGTTGGCAAATAACTACTACGACGTAGCAACCGTAGCTAATAACTGCTATGACATAGCCATCACAGCTTATACTGGTAACTGCAACCATATAGTGATGTTGGCAAATAACTACTACGACGTAGCAACCGTAGCTAATAACTGCTACGACATAGCCATCTCAGCTTATACTGATAACTGCAACCATATAGTGATGTTGGCAAATAACTACTACGACGTAGCAACCGTAGCTAATAACTGCTACGACATAGCCATCTTAGCTTATACTGGTAACTGCAACCATATAGTGATGTTGGCAAATAACTACTACGACGTAGCAACCGTAGCTAATAACTGCTACGACATAGCCATCTCAGCTTATACTGGTACAACTGCAACCATATACCTAGTGATGTTGGCAAATAACTACTACGACGTAGCGACCTAGCTTATAACTGCTGTGACATAGCCATCTCAGCTTATACTGGTACAACTGCAACCATATAGTGATGTTGGCAAATAACTACTACGACGTAGCAACCGTAGCTAATAACTGCTACGACATAGCCATCTCAGCTTATACTGGTACAACTGCAACCATATAACTAGTGATGTTGGCAAATAACTACTACGACGTAGCGACCTAGCTTATAACTGCTGTGACATAGCCATCTCAGCTTATACTGGTACAACTGCAACCACATAGTGATGTTGGCAAATAACAAATACGACGTAACGACCGTTGATAATAACTGCTACGACATAGCCATCTCAGCTTATACTGGTACAACTGCAACCATATACCTAGTGATGTTGGCAAATAACTACTACGACGTAGCGACCTAGCTTATAACTGCTGTGACATAGCCATCTCAGCTTATACTGGTACAACTGCAACCACATAGTGATGTTGGCAAATAACTACTACGACGTAACGACCGTTGATAATAACTGCTACGACATAGCCATCTCAGCTTATACTGGTACAACTGCAACCATATACCTAGTGATGTTGGCAAATAACTACTACGACGTAGCGACCTAGCTTATAACTGCTGTGACATAGCCATCTCAGCTTATACTGGTACAACTGCAACCACATAGTGATGTTGGCAAATAACTACTACGACGTAACGACCGTTGATAATAACTGCTACGACATAGCCATCCAGCCTATACTGGTACAACTGCAACCATATAATGATGTTATAATATTTTATTAATGCAAATAGCGACCGTAGCTTATAACTGCTAAGTTATACTAGCATGCATACATGCATATTGTACATACTCACACTTGCCTCCCGGAGGGTTGGGCAGAGATGATAGATTTCCATCTGCTACGATCCTAACACACCTCTTTTGCTTCTCCACATCCAATAATGATATTTATTTACATTATTAATTGTTTTTTACTTTGCCCTTCTTCAGTATTTCGCCAGTTTAATAGGCATACGTCTTTCTAGGGCGGCCAGGCTGAGCTTTACCTTCCATTTGCGCAAATTATTTAAATTTCTTTCGTTACTCTACTTTCATTCATCCTCTCTATATGCTCAAACCACCGAAGCATTTCTTTTTCTATTCTAGTCAATGTCCTATAGATGCTTTCTACAATCTTCTCTCAGGTCACACGCAACGATCCCGTATGTCGATATTTTTCAATGTTAAACCAGACATACTCCGTAAAAAACGTATTTTCACTCTACTTCGGTGCTCATCTTGCCACACTCATATTCACTACCATACATAGGCGTAAGAGCCAACACTCCATTATGAACCGCCAAACGTGCCTTCGCATTCACAATCTGTTGTCCATAAAGGAGTCCAGGGCCCCGTTGACTTTATTTCTCGCATTCACTCTTATTTCAATTTTACCATCACACCTTCCAACGCGCGTACACGAATTCGTTTACCTGTTCCACTTCCTTGTCTCAAATCCTCACCTTGCATTCAGGCACTGCTTCATCCATCTAGCACCATTACCTTTGTTTTTCCTATGTTAATTTGAATTTCTTTCTTTTGAAGGTATCACCTATTATTATTACTATCTCTTGCAACTCATCCGTCGCTGGAGCAAGGAGAACTTGGTCATCGGTATATGAGAGACATTTCTTGTAACTCCCTTAACTTCAGTCCACATTCACACTTTTTTGAATCAAAACAACTGTCCATGATTGAATAGCCACATGACGTAATTCAGTCCAAATTCACACTCTTTTAAATCAATTAAATAATAACTGTCCATACATAGATGGAATCGTCACGGTGACGCTATACATCCTTGTCTAACTCCAATGTAGCAATCTGAGGTTTTACTGGTGTAACTGCAACTAGGTAGTGATGTTACCGAATAACTGCTACGACGTAGCGACCGTAGCTAATATAGACGTAGCAATCTCAGCTTATACAGGTACAACAACTACGTAACTGTCACCGTAAGATTTTTAAATCCGATGTTTACAATTTTACAAGTGAGACGGTTGTTTGTTTATAAACTAGCCTTTGTACTAAAATTATAAACTATCGGATTTCACAACGCTGACATTGGTGAATAACTGCTACGACATAGCAGTCTCAACTATACTGGTAAAACTGCAACTAAGTAGCGCTGTTGGCAAATAATTGCTTCAACCAAGCAACCGAACAATAACTGACGATGTAGCGATCGTTTTGAAGTCAAAATCAGATTCTGTATAATTTTTCGTATATTCTCGATGTATTTGTCAACACCTTCAGGTTATTTTAAAGCTATTAATATATTTAAAAACTTACTTGACTTTCGTGTTGCCTTGAGTACTCGATAGTTCCGAGAACAGCAAGTAGTCGTTGAAATAATCCTTCAGCCACTCGTTTAGGTCAGTCTTCAGTTTATCCAGGAAATCGTCTGGTAGAAGAAAATATATTATGGTTTCTGAAAGATCTTTGTCCGAACATATTGATTTGTAAGAGTCCCCCCTCCCTAGTAGAAACCGTCGTCGATGTCTGTCTGTCTGTCCCTCCATCTGTCTACTACATAACACGAAAAAGGCTGAGCCAGTGGGTATTTTTGAGATGTAAGTTTAGAACGAGAGTAGGACTCCGAGAAAATTAAGCAAAATAGATAGATACATTATATTTTCGGAAACATCATTACTACAAAACATCATGGAATGAAATGAAACGTTTATTTGCGAGAGTATGCGTATAACAAGATCATAAAAATATACTTCTGGACACATCTATTGGCCCACCTTGCATTTTCAGTTTCGTTTGGTCCTAGCTAAAAATTTATATTAGGTCGAGCAAAAAGTTTAAAACAATACGATCGAAAAAGATGGTAAAATGTATCAGGTTTAAAACTGGATCAATAGTTTTTGTTCAATCTAGCAATCATATTTAAGTAGGGGCCATCGAAACCTAAACTCTAAGGTGGGCCAATAGATGTGTCCAGAAGTATATATATAGTGTCAGCATAATCTACCTAAAAACAGTGTGCAAAAAAAAAAATCTTATTAACTAAATATTATGTAAGTAACGTACATTAATAATTGATAAATAATAGAATTAACAATTAATAAAATTAACATTATCAAAAGTTATTATTATATTCCTATAACTCTTTGATCGTGTCTTTTCATTAAGCCAGATACATAATTGATATTTAAATGAGTTGAGTGGAAGTTTCTCTATATCCTTAGGAATATTAGTGAATTATACCTTTATAGCCTTAGGGTAGCAGCTCTTTTGAGCAAATTAAATTAAAATACGAGCAATCATCAGACGTATACTTCACAAATATTAACTCAACGACGTTATTTATAACTCGTTGCTTCACCAGTAATATTTACTATAATTGATGCATATTCGAAACACAATCTTGCCAGCTATGTGCAAGCCACACAGAAGCGGCGCGGTGCGCATCGAGCGCGCGGGCGCCATTCAAATTTCGTACAAAATGCATGGAAATAAAGTCGAAATTTGAACACACCGAATGGTATCTTTTAAGCGGTGTCGTGCGTGGAACGGGCATCCGTACCATGCCTCAAATTGCGACTTTATTTAAATGCGTTTTGTACGAAATTTGAATGACGCCCGCGCGCATAGAGATTGGTGAAGAAATGATTGGTGTTGTATAACTTACCTAAACTACTCATCGGTATTGGAGCTGGGGTGCTTTCATGTTGTTTTTTATCCATAAACTAAAATCGAAAAAAAAAAAAGAAATAAGCTAAAAGGCCATTGAAGCTAAATAATAGTTTAAACCTTCATTGAGGGAGAGTCCCTGATGAAATTTTTATCGCCAGGGTATATACGAGTAGCTAATAATATACATAAATGTCACCGTTAGATTGTAAAATCCGAAAGTTCATTACTTTCACTTGTGAGATTATAATTTCACGGTAGGGTTTTTGAAGGTTGTTTTTAAACTAGCCAGCCTGACTTAGTGATGAAACTTTCAGACTTTACAGTGCAACACTAACATATATTATAAAATATTTATTTAATTCTACATTTCATCGATGACTATAGGTATTAAGCAGTGCTTAAAATGTCTAATTAACTACTAACTCCAATCGTTTATTTATAATATTATAACTTTTCTTAAAATATTAGATACTAGCTTTTTCCCGTCGAAGAGATGTTCATCGAAATAAGGAACATGATTTTTCGAACGGCAATATGCAAAGACGACAGTTGTAGTATACCAATATCAGTATATTAGTTCATTGCCACGGAGGTGGACATGAAATTCTTTGCTTTTACATAATATTGCTGTGGGAACTGACTTGCGACGTGCTAACATACAATTGGCCATGCAAAAACAGTTAGCCCCAGCAACCAGGAAATTGAAGCCGCTTAAATTGAAACGGCAAGTCATTCGTGATTACTGGTATTCTGGGAATCATCATTTTTTCCCCAGAGCCACAACCGGTCACTATAACCAGATGGAGATCCAAGAGATGTTAGTACAGTTACAAAACATATAGGCTTGTGCCGTTACACAGTTTTGGTGGTTGGAAGTTTCTAAGTAGACAGTAAACATGACTGAGACTGAGTAAACATAATCTTAGTTAATGAGAACTGTGAATTTCTTAACTGTTCAAAGCAACACATATTGTAGCGACGACAGTGCCATCTGTGTCTTAAGAAAAGAGCGTGAAATCACATAACGCCCTCATGAGCGTTCACTATGTGCATTACAAGCTAGTTAGACCAAATAGTTACAAAAGTATTCGCTGGAAAATTATAGTGGAAAAATTCAACGGTCCAGGTAAGTACCTCGGTGGCGCAATTGGTAGTGCGCTTGTCTGGGAAACAAGAGGCAGCAGATTCGAATCCTGAATCGAGGAATTTTTTCAAATTCTTGTCTTTACATTTGTTTCTAATTTATCTTTTCTGGTTTGTAATGCACTCTAATAATAATATTCTGAGTAGAATATGGGGGCACCGATTTTTGTTTTAGGCTGTGATGTGGCATACCAGGCAGATTTACAAAATTTAAATTCTCTGTTATTCAATAATAGTGTAGCTTTGTATTAGTGAAATAATTTTTAGAATCGATTCAGTAGTTTGCGAGATTACCCATCTCACATACAAACAGACAAACTTTTCCTATTTACATAATAGTGTAGATGTAGGGGAGTGACTGATCTATCAACGCCTAGACCAAACGGCTGAACCTAGGAAGATGAAACTTGAACTGTAGGATCCTTGTATGATGTAGACAATCCGCTTACGAAGGGATTTTAAGAAATTATCGCGGGATTCAGAGAACCGGGATTGACGCAAGCAACGCTGGGGGCGTTACCTATTTACACATAATTCCTTGTATAGGTATTCATTACAAAAAAACTGTCACTCAATCGGTATGACGTCGGACTCTCAGTCTTGAGTCCCAGGTTCGAATCCCACCGGCTCAAACAGGCACCGATGAGTTTATCTGAATTTATGACCATAGTATTTATACAGGCTGTAAATAGAGTGCGACCTTTAAATAAAACCACATGCTCTACTGATCATACCAAACAACAGAATACCCGCGCATATCTTCAGAGAAGAAGATATTCAGCTGTAAATTAAATACTTTATTTCGTAGGAAGAAGATCTAATTTAGAACGCCGCTGCACCGAAACAGCTGTTTTACGGAAGACGCTGTTTTAAAATACGTCCTTATGTCGGTGCGTTAGGGTTCACGCATTTTTGTTTGGTATTCAATTATTTCCCAAAGTAATGGTTAGCGCGGGTATTATATTTTTTATATTGTATTGTATTATATTTATTTATGGTCTATTCAGTTTATTTATCAACTCATTTATTAATTGCATTATCACATCACACTAATATTATAAATGCGAAAGGGTGTGTGTGTGTGTATGTTTGTTACTCTTTCACGCTGAAACGGCTGAACGGGTTTGGATGAAATTTAGAATGGATGTAGCTTATACCCTAACTTAATACCTAAGCTACTTTTTATCTCGGAAAAAGCATGTCGTTAAACCGAATAAAATAACACGCGGGCGGAGCCGTGGGCAAAAGCTGGTGTATAATAATATTCTTATTCCAATAAGTCTTTATTTTATGCATTATGTATAAATTCAATAGCCTAGTTTTTTTAAATATATTTTAATCATATAATTTATTTTTATAAAGATTAGATTGGACATGTAAAACGTATACTTTATGTATCTATTTTACAAGTGAATATTTTGAATCTTTGAATATTTTATGCTTCTTGGAAAAAGTGGTTCAGTATGATCCGTTAAATATGTGGTTTCAATTAATGGTAGCACTCTATTTACACCCGGTATATGACGGTGAAAGGAAACTCAGATAAATGTGCTTGTCTATAATGTGTTAAGAGTGTGTATTTGTGCTATAATTAAAGTGAAAAGGCTCACGCCCATCACGTTGGCACGTAAAAATCGTCGGTGAGAACTGGGTGCGCGAGTTTTGACTCCCTTTTGACAGTCAACACTCAGAACAACTTCTGACACCTAGCCGGGGATATATGTTGTGACGTTTTTGTTGTTGTTTTGTTTTGTATTCACCAGCACGTCCTAACTCACCACAACAAGAGCTTCTTTCACTGCGATGTCGGAGATGATCATCTCGACCTTCAGCCGGTCCTCGATCATACGGTAGCGACCTTCCACCTTGTACTCCACGCCTCTCAGGAGGAAGCTGGGCAAACAGACGTTGTATTTACCTTTGTGAACTCTTTTGAAAACATTATTATTAACTGAGATTATGTTTTTATTGCGGAATCCATCGCTTTGGAATACTCTGTGGACAAGTATGGTGAAAAAATTCAACGGTCTAGATAAGTACCTCGGTGGCGCAGTCGGTTAGCGCGCTTGTCTTGATAACAAGAGGTCGCAGGTTCGAATCCTGGCCCGAGGAATTTTTTCAAATTCTTGTCTTCACATTTGTTTATAATTTATCTTTTCTAGTTTGTAATGTACTCTAATAATAATTATTAACTAACGAATTACCTAAAGAAATTCATAAATACTAAATTTTAAATTAAATATGAATAAAAACTTTAAACTAATAGAATATTGAAATACAAAATAAAAGTGAAACAAAACTTTTCAATAAAATTAAATAAATGATTTTTTAGGATCGGTGCATCTTATAGTTGTTGTTATTGTTATTTGTGTTTAAAAACATTAAGTAAGTATGTATATTTTTGAGTTCATATTATCCAAAAGTTATAAAGTCCTTAATTGAACTTTAATTTATTGATCCAGCTTCGTCTGAAAGTGATGTTTCAAAGTTATTGCGATACAATTTTCATTTGTAGATAACATTCAGTTTTTTAAATTACTGTGTATTGAAATGAATGCGAGACGTTTTTAAAATATTTGGGAATTTATTATGCTCTAATGGTACTTAAAATTGAAGAATGTCCATTTACTTTTTAGATACCTGTTTATGATTGAAATCAAGGGTTTTGAAAACTAGAATTTATTATCAAAGGACCTCAAACATATTTTTGTACAACAATGTCTCATTTTTGACTCCGTCTGAAAATAAAGCCCATACCTTTATCAAAATAAGAAAATCTCCTTTCTAAAATAAATTAGATGTTAAAGTTACAGAATGTTCAATAGATGCTGATGATTCTTCCAAATCATTCGAACAAGCTCCCCTCGATGAGCCGCGAGTGAAAAAAAGTTCAAAGACCCTTGTAAAGACGAAAAAAATATTACTTATCTTTTTAGGTATGTAGCTTTTCTATGGAATAGTTTTTTTTTGAGTTTAGTGTTTGCTCATAGTTCGTATAGACGAATTATTTCTAATTACTTCCTTATTAAATAAGGGTAATATTTAATCACATACCAAAAATTTATAATAATGCGAACTACACTAAAGCCGATTCTGAAGGCTTTAATTTTAGTCTTAGAACTGTCAAAACTAAATCTTACTCATTACAAAATAATTATTTAGTGTTAACAACAGAAGCTATATTACTTTGGAAAAATTTTAGATTTTACAGCACTAAAATTAAAATTAAAGCCTCCAGAAATTAAAAAATACTAACTCATATCAAAAGGTCAGAGGGTGGTTAAGGGGCAAAATCTGCGCTGGAGATTTTTGGGCTGTGATAAAAAAAATCTAACCTATCAGTTCACTTCTGCGCTCAATTTGATGTGCAGTTAGTATATTTGATGTGAAATAAAATATTCCCCATTATACATATTTTTTGTAGGAAGAAAACATTGGGTTCATTAATTAAATAATTAATTAGAATTATAAGAAATTGTGTGCGTAGGATAGGGACTAATGTGTCCCACTGCTGGGCAAAGGCCTCCTCTTGCTGAAACCACACATCGCGGTCCTGTGCTACTTCCAACCACCCCGGTGAAAATGAGTCGAGATCGTTCTGCCATCGTCTTTTTGGTCTACCCGGCCTTCGGTAGCCGTCATCTGGCAATCACTCGGTAGCGATTTTCGCCCACCTATCCAAGTGCGTACGACTAAGAGTTGCATGACCGACTATAAGTCGGGATATGCAAGTTTTTTTTTTGGATTGTATTACTATACGTGGTTGAAAGGATGGCAGTACTTTTCCTAACAACACGCTTAATACCTATTAGAGCTAAAATTGTCCGTTCTTTTTGTTACATAAAAGTTCATCTAAAGTCATGACGGAGCAACCAGCGGATATATCTTTTTATGTTGTCTTTTCTTTTTACAATGCAAAGGACCATGCAAAATAGGATTTAAAAAATACTACGGATACCTTTTACGTATAGGTTTTTATATGTAATTCGTGCGATCCTGCTGTTGGCTTGTAGTTACAATAACATAAAGATTTTAAAGTCCTAAAGCTGCGACCCGATTCGCAGGCTCGTCGCTTTACAATTTGGTGTATTTCTTTAGGGATGAAAACGAAATAGGTCGCACTATGAATAATGCAGGGTCCGCGGAAATCGGAACACTTACCTTTCTACCAAAGTCAGTACAGGTAGAACTTCACTGTTAGAATATTCATAGCAATTCCTCGGACTTTAAACTGGGTTAAAATTGTGTATATAAAATTTTATTTTGTTCATTACCCTGTTTTCACGAATAGTTCAGTTTTAAGAACCCGCTCCGTATTTTTCGTCTGTTTGATGCGAAGCATTATATTAATAATTTTTCTTGTCATTGCTGCGATGTTTTTGTAAAAATCAGGGACATACACCAGTCCATATTGGCCATCTAAATGAAGACCTAAAATTTATTTGATTCAATTGTTTCTCCTTTGCGCGTTATTTTGATACTTAGATATTATGAATAACGATTCGGAGCGGGCTCGTAAGTAATAAAATAACTCGCAAAAGAGATACAATTCAATCAAATAAATTCCACGCCTTTATTTAGACGGCCAATATAAAGTGGTGTATGTCCCTAGTTTTTCCAAAAACGTCGCGATAAAGGCCAGAAAAATACTTAACTTATTGTTTTTCATCAAAGTTGTCGTCGTCGCGGACCGGGCTCTTAAGTCTCAAGATTTTTTGTTTGTTTGCCGGTGTTTTAGCCAGGCGTGATCGTAGGCCGCTTCCGCTCAGTATATTTTTTGGTAATGAAATTAAGTCTCGAAAGAAACACTTGGACGTTAAGGGGGTAACAGAGGATCTCAGGCAAAATGCACATCATGTGCAAAGTTTTGCTTACTTTATAATAAAAAGAATGCAATATATGCGTAATAACGTAATATTCGAAAAATTCGCGTGATAATAATTATGTTTTAAGAAGAAAATTGTGTCATGTTAGGCATTAAATTTTCATTGTATTACATTAACCAACTATAAAGCGTGTTGGTGTTAGATATATTGTAATGCAATCAAAATGAAATGCACAAAGTGACATAATTTTCTTTTATAAACATAATTAATAAGAAACAATTTCAAAAGTAACAAACACAATGTTATGATATGCATTTTGCACCGAGAACCTCTGTTATCACCTTAAAAAGAGCGAGAGAGTATAACACTGGAAACACTTTGTGGCCAAAATCTGAACTAACGCCGCTATTCTAATAAAACGTATAGTGCAGAAGGTGCGACTGGAGAATTTTGGTTGTGTGCGTGCACCCCATTGACATTGTGGAAAACAATTTTTATAGCAATCCTGGCAAGGTCTGTTTTCAAAAAAATATGGTTTGACTTTCATCTTATTCTTCTTTTGTTACGATATACTTTATGTTTCCATGATTTTTCGAAAAAAGACCTTGCCTGCACTGCTACAAGAGTTGTTTTCCACAATGTCAATGGTGTGCACGCACACAATCGCAATTCTCCAGTCTCACCTTCTGCACTGTAACCCTTGTTTTACAGTTGCGCCTCCTGTCAATGTCAACCATGCGCCGAAAGGGCCCTTGCCTTGTCGCACATTATTTAGAACGAAACTCGTGATCCGTAGGCTAACTCACTCAGCAAATCCATTGCTCGGCGTGTAGAACAGGTTGGCTGGGTCTGAGTCAGTGAGTGCGCGTTCGTAAGAGCCTGCAAGGTGGATGTCGTTGAGCGATATCCTGGCTGTCAGCAGCATGTTGTAGAGGTCGTTCTTCAGGAAGTTGATGCGGAAGTGCGTGCTGTTGCGCAGCTTCAGGCGATGGAAGAACCTGCAACGTTCATAGACCACATTCATCACGATCTTAGTCCACGAGGTTTGCGAACTGGACCAACCTGTGTGATATATTATGCTGTGAACAGAGCTGATGGAACCAAAGGAAGTCGCTTGACAAAAGAGAGACAACCAATATTTCACAATCAACTTCCAAATCAACTATTAAAATTAAACATAGATCTTATCTTCTTTGTCTCCAAATATCCCAGCACTTAAATTGCTTTAAGATTTATGTTATTTTAATGTAGTTTTATACATTATTCTTTTATTATTATTTTTTTGGTCTTTGTTGCAATGGCGCCTTGCCCGTTTTTATTTCCAAAAAATAATAACAAACAAAAGTCGAAATACATGTCGGATTAACAAATCAAAAGTGGTCTAATAATCGATTTCTAACATAAAATAAAATTTCTATTAAAAAGATCATTGAAAATAATTGTGTTGAGTAACGATTTGATTTTGTGTACTGTGTAAATAAATAAACGTTTTTATCTATATCTCTTAGACGATACCTATTACTTATATTCTACGATTCATACTCTAATCAAATGTTGGTCGTGAGGAAGCTATCTCGACTGCATTATTGCACAAAACAGAAGTTATCACAGTATTCACGATTACTAAACATTCAAGTGCCAATCGAACTCGCACGTGAGAGTAAATACAAATTGTATTCTATACAAATTATATTTCTATTTTATACTTTTACACGCTATCTAAATACGCTAAAATTTCGAGGAGAATATATCAAGTTTTTATTATATGACATGTGCAATTATTACCTCAATAAATATTATTTTTAATTACATCTAGAGCCTTCTATTTTGTTGTGTTTATTCAGTGGATGCGACTGACGACGATCACAAGTTCGAAAAATATATCGAATATAAAAGGCAAACCTGACTGACTCATCTATCAACGCACAGCCGAAACTACTGAACGGATTTCGCTGAAATTTGGCATACAGATAGTTGTAAAGACGTACGCATCCGCTAAGAAAGGATTTTTGAAAATTCGCCTTCGGGGTGAACCGAACTCCACGCGGACGAAGTCGCGGGCAAAAGCTAGTAAATTAATATTTTTTAATAACTTTGGAGAATATCGTTGTCAAGTTATCCTAATCTTTTAACTGAATAAATTGTCTGCGTTATTTTATTCAGTTTTCTGATATTGGACGACTGACAAAGGTAAACTGGGTCAACAAAGTTTAAAAAAAAAGACGTTACTTTGTCTCTAGCTGAGCAATTTTCGTATCTAGTTACGAATTGCACTCAAAACCTCAAGCGCAATTACAAGGAGCCTTTTAAATACAGAGAGTGGCCAATTGGATACACTGGGGTTGGGAGACTAGAACAATAGATCATGGGGTCATCCCCCTAAGTGTTGATTTTGTGCTACTGTGACATTATTGAGACTGTAAATTTTCGTATGCAAGGAAGTCCCATCTATGGCAAATTATGTTCAGTTGGACGCAATCACGGATTAGACACAAATCACACTGATATAAATAATACAATTATAAATGCGAAAGTTTGTGTGTGTGTGTATGTTTGTTACTCTTTCACGCTGAAACGGCTGAACGAATTTGGATGAAATTTAGAATGGATATAGCTTATATCCTAACTTAACACATAGGCTACTTTTATCCCGGAAAAAAGCACCTTGTTAAACCGAATAACACGCGGGCGGAGCCGCGGGCAAAAGCTAGTGCACAATATAGTGCTCCCAAAGTGATAATGCGCATACAAATCTTTGCCACTGTTCGGCAAAATTCGTATTTCCTTACACATTTTATACCAGGTATGGGCAACCTTTGGGAAGTCGCGGGCTAAACATCATATGTTCATGAATTCGCGGGCCATAGGTTATTTATTTATTTATTTATTTATTTCATGGAAAAGACACAGAAGTAAACTATACATAGAAACATTAAAGTATAAACAAATGGTTAGTTTAATTTACTTCCTCTACGCTTTCCTCAAATACGTTATTTTTGTAGGGAGTAATTCGGTGACATTTCTAAACCATTCTCTGATAATGTTAAAAAAAATAAAAATAATGTTGTTTACAAAGCAATGGAATTAAATTAAATTAAAAACTAAGATAAGCGTTCATACACACGGTTACACACATTCATGCAATCTCACATATTACCATCCATACACACACACACATGCCTTTTAATTTGATATTATATTTGTGTAGTTACACAATTTCTTACAATTTCTCGTTTTTGGTGTCTAAAATTTGCCTAACTTCCTTTTTAAATTTGATTTTACTATTATTAAATATGTCTATGCTAAGGAGTTTTTTATTGTAGGAGCTGCAGATTCTTCGTAGGGGGGCTCGACAGCCTGCGTTACTCTGTGAAGTAGGTACTGAGAATAAAGTCTTAGATCGTGTAGAGTGGGTTGGTTGCTGCGTATAGTATACAAAAACTAGGACGCAATCGGTGAACCGTAAGTTTAATTTTTACTTCTTTGAATTCAAGTGTCATAAAAGTCATAATAAACTCAAAAAGTTACAATATAAATATTTCCATGATTTTCAATAAAATGTAAAGCTTGAGTCTAATTTTCGGGGAAAGATTTTCGCGATTTTTTATAGGTCGGCCTGGGGCCTTATCGTGTAACTTTAAATCAATCGCAATACCTTTGATTTTGACATTTAAAGTATGGTACACATGTCAAATTAAATGTATCGCGATAGATTTAAAGTTAGACAATAAGGCCCCTGGTTTGTGTGTTGGATTTATTGATTTTCATGCCTGCTTGTGTACATATTTATTAAATGTTTAAGCTCTCGCTAACTCACTTCTTTACTCAGATCAGCAAAGAATTTAAGCGCACGCAGCCTGGACCTAACTCTTTCAGTAACACGGACCACCCATAGACGTGGTTCTATTGTTCTTTCTTTTCTGTCTCGTTATGTCCCTGAAACTATTAAAGTTGCAGGAAAACAATAAATCGCGATTTTTTGGTAAAAATGTTATTCCAATTTTAAATTTTTCCTCGCCGCGGGCCGTATTAGAAACCGTTACGGGCCAAATGCGGCCTGCGGGCCGGTGGTCACTTCACTTTCACTTTCAAAATATATGTTCTATATAATTAATGACAGATTTTGTGCGTCGAGTCGCTCGGCTATAGATTTCTATGCGCATTATCACTTTGGAAGCACTGTACTATTATCTGTACTACACCAAAACTTTTTTAAAAGTTAAAAATATTGTCTTCGTGTGACATTATTTATAATTTTTTCAACTAACAATATCACAAAAAAGAACGTTTTATTTTATTTCATCCTGTCATCTTAGGCATGGATCTTTTTCAGCTAAATTGTCGGTAATTTACTTGGTGTTCTGTGCGAGCACTCGAGGCTGCATGGCAGATTGATTCTAAGCAATGTTATAATAAATTGAGCTACAGTGCAGAATCGCAGTGTAACAATATATTGTATTATAACATTTGTTTGTAACATCGGACAAACAATGTAGGTCTACTTATAAAACCGTTATTGATGTTGTAATAACCCTAGTGTAGTACCGGAGTAGATAAACCAACCCACAGGTCTGAGGACTGGCACAACCTCATACATTGTCAGACCGCGAGCAGCAGGGTAATCTCGTTAAATGCCACTAATGGCGGATGGACGACGTTTAATGGCCCACAACCACAATATGAGCCTGCTCCAGAATTTCAAACGAGCCATATAAAAATAGGGCCAAGGTTGTTATGCTGTCATTTGTTTTGTGATATTAATTTGGATATTTACTACTATCCATACCTATATACTATATTCGCCTCATCTTAGGAGGTAGTATGTTCCTAAATATTTTAGTTTTTGTTATCTCCTTGCGATGGATAAATCACCAAGTGTTTAAAAATATAGAAAGGATCATGGCAGTTGGCAGCCCGCAATTTTCTCGTTTTAACGGCATCTTCAAGAAATCAAAGTACGAGCATTATACAAAGCGCAAAAAGATGTATCTTGGAAAAAATTGCATGATTTTTTAAAGTCCGAGGGCAAAGTAAAGTTTTTCTGAAAAATTAATCCAAACAAATGGTTTTGAACGTACGAATGGCTGCCATCTTGAGAACTGTCTAGCTGCTAGAGTTCACGCCACTACTGAAGTCCTGCGACGAAGTCTTTATTGGCTTTGGAATATTAACCGAAATGCCTTAATCCATCGGACTTCAGTGGTGGCGAGGACTCTATGATTGACCAATGAGTTTTCATTATGTATTTTTTACTTTATCGTTCCAATTCAAGTTTATAATGTTTACGTAATTTGCATGCAGCTTAGCTGTGTAACTTTGTACAAGTTAAGTAACTTTATACAAATTCATGTATAGGGCATGTCACAAAAACGCAAATATCTCGTTTCTCTATACTTTTGGTATTCATGGTTTTGATACAGCTTTTATTTCGGCAAAATCCTTTACAATTAACTTGATTTCATTAATTGAACATCACGGATTCATGGAAATAACAGCGGGTCAAGTTCAGTACTAGACTTTCCATTCACCTTTATTTCTATCATAGTTAACAGGTGACGGTAGGGCAATAATAGTCTTAGACTTGTCTTGAATACACTAGCGTCCTCTAGGCGCCAGGAGGCTCACTATTAAGTAAGTACCTATACATATCGTTGCAGTATGGGAAATCACAAGCGTAAATTCGCAGATCGTGTTAAGAACTGGATAGCTCAGTTGGTAGAGCAACCGCCCGGTAAGCGAGAGGTCCCGGTTTTTAATCCCGGTTCAGAGCTCCTTACGTCCAGATTTACTTTTCTGATTTTCTATACCGCAATGATTTAAATTTAATTTTAGTGTTTCTTATTATTAATCGTATTTATAATAACAAGCTGCTAATCAAGTTTAAAACGTTATTTAAAGATGTTTAGAAGCAAACTGACATATTTTTTGTTTGATAAACACTTGTACTTGTCCACTTATTTATATTAATTTCCCTTACCGGTTTCGCTGTTAAAGCATTATCAAAGGTTTGTTTGGTTGTTTACGTACAATATATATTGTACGTATATTGGACGTAAACAACCAAACAAACAAAAAATGTTTCAAAAGTTCCACCAAGTGCCAACAATCACGAGCATCAACTCCAAACTGACATATAATTCATTGGGATTATGGGATGGATGACGGGGAGCTCTTAGTTGAAAAAGTCACATTTGTATTGTAATGTAAATTGTAATTAAATTAGATATATTATATAACGTGACTTTTATTTATGCAGCTAAACTTATACTGGAGGTCTAGTAAGTGACCAGTAACACGGATCGATAACACTTTTTGCTAATTTCGCAAAATAAAATCTTGACGTCCCATAGTAATTAACTCGGGGCTGGGCTTGCATTTGTAAGGAACACGAATAGAATAATTTACGAATTTCATAAAAAGGGTCTTCGAACCTTGTTACTGAGTACTTACCGAGTCTTCAGTAAGAATTTGGCTGCATAAATTAAAGTAACCTTACATACGGAGTGTAAATAGAGTGCAAACATTAAATAAAACCACATCCTCTAATGATCATACTGAACAATTATTCGAAAAAAAACCACGCGCAAATCTTCAGAGAAAAAGATATTCAACTGTAACTCAAAGACTTTATCTCGTAGGAGGAAGGTCTATTTTAGAACGCTCCACCAAACAGCTGTTTCACGGACGACGCCCTCTCGATACTCGCCCGTATGTCGGTGCGTTAGGGTTCACGCATTTTTGTTTGGAACTCAATTATTTCCCAAACTAAGGGTGTCCGCGGGTATGATTCTTGGGAAATGTGGTTCAGTAGGATCAGTAGAATATGTGGTTTCATTTAATCATCCATCCAACCATCAGCCTATTTCATCCACTGCTGAACATAGGCCTTTCCAGGATTTCGCCACTCTTGGCGGTTCTCCTGGAAGAAATGCCCATACTCACGCACGCTGGGCAGGCGGGTTGGTGAGCGCGGTGCCGAAACCCTTGCACCAGTGACGCCGCTTCCCGTCACTAGTCTGTTTTATATAAGGCCCGGCAATTGGGGATGGATAAACCGCCATCCATCGGTCCAGACAATGGTGGGCCGCCTGGTTTTGCCAGAGAGCTGTTCTCTTACTCTCTCCCGAATAACTTCGGGAGGATTTGCGAGTAAGCTGTTGGTAGCAGTCTATTTACACCCGGTATATGATTATTATTAAAGTACGACGTAAAACACTGGGTCGGACTGTATCTACAGCTGACATGTGTAGCAGGCACCAGTCAGAGATATAGCGTCTGTTTATCCTCTTGCGCTCTCACGCATACCACATTTGTCAACGTGCGAGAGACCAAGAATGACGAAAAGACACTGTATCGACAGCGCGCGCTAGACCTAATGGTGGGGATATGGATGGGGAATTATTAACAATTATAGTAAAATACTAACTTTTGCCCGCGGCTCCGCCCGCGTGTTATTCGGTTTAACGACATGCTTTTTTCCGAGAGATAAAAAGTAGCCTATATGTTAAGTTAGAGCATAAGCTATATCCATTCTCAATTTCATCCAAATCCGTCCAGCCGTTTCAGCGTGAAAGAGTAACAAATACACACACACACACACACACACACACACAAACTTTCGCATTTATAATATTAGTGTGATTAGTGTAATAAGTTTGCCCCGAACTGTGAACTCGCGCTCGCCCGATTCACGCTTGCCCATTTTGGCACATATTTGAACTTAAAATTAAATGAATTACTCGCCTGGCTTTCATGATATTCCGATCAACGATACTTGAGTTATCGTCGAACTAACGTTCATACATACATACATACAAACATACAAACGCCGGATTGTTCAAGTTGACTCGGAGAACTCGCTCGTTCGTTAAATAAATGAAATAATGGTGATAGTGAATGAGCTCACAGGACAGAGTTCTGCATCCTCATCATACAGTAGCCTCCGAGGTTGAGGCCCGCTGGCACTGCGGCTGCGTCCCCATCAGCTGCCTCCACAGCGCGGTCCGCCATCCCTCGTTTCTTCAGCATCACCTGAGAGGAGCAGTTGCTGTTTTATTGTAGAAATCGTATACTGATCAATGAGAAATTCACACCACCTACTGAACATAAAAAGAACAAAATCGACTTCAAAACAGGAAGAAGAAAGTTCGTTTTGAAGATTGTCCAGATTACCAGATACAATATATAAGGTGATTTTCGTTTATATAGCCAAATTCATGCAGGAGACTCGGTACGTGGTCTAATCTAACCAAGGTTCAGTTACCCTTTCTGTGAAATACGCAGAGTTTAGACTTCCTATACTACTTGAGTCGAGGTTGATCTTGAACAAGTATACAAGTGGCACAATTTTTTTTTTGTATTTCGCTAACTGAATAATTGAACCTTGCCTGACCACTTACCGAGTCTTCAGTATGAATTTGGCTACATAAACGAAAGGCATCTTATAATACTTGTAAAGTGACAGAAATTTGTAACTCATTCCGCCTACGAGCAGGGGACCCGTGACGTACGGACGGACAGACAGCAATATCCCCTGGGTACGGCCCAGAAAATGACTGTAAAAACGGCCGGGTACAATTTACCTCTGGCGTCAGCTCCTATGGCGTTCACTGCCATTATGAATCGGCCAATAACGGCTGGCCCAGTGTACGAACCAGTAATGAGCCTTTTGCCCTTTTCTGGGTCTGGTACCTTCCTGTTTAAATATTTTTTGAAGCCAGGGGTTCTTTAGGGTTCTGTAGTCAACAAGGAACCCTTATAGTATCGTCATGTCCGTCCGTCTGTCGTCTGTCTGTCCGCGGCTTAGCTCGGAGACTCTTAGTACTAGAAAGTTCTAATTTGGCATGTGTATACATAATAATCAAGCCAACAAAGTGGTGAAACAAAAGCCTTAAAAACTTTTTTTTTCTCGTATATCCCATAATATGGGGTGTCGTTGGATAGGTAGTGCGGGTGTGTGATTATTTTTCGATTCAAGCAGCCGTTTGCGAAATTTTTGTTAGATCCAAGTGTCTCCCCCCTCTGCCAGCTAAACGGTTTGTTTTTGGATATGCAAAAATATTCACGGCAATAGTAAATATAACGAAAATAAAAGAAAACCTATAAGCTTTACAAGTTAGCGAGTAATAGTCGACCGACTTAATTTTGCAGTTTTGTTTTATACATTTTCATACATTTCATAAATTTACTCGCACTTGACCAGTTTTTATGGTGAAATTCGACATTTCCTTGCCATGGTCACTACGATGATAATAAAGAAAACCGCAACCGAATCCGTTGAGTGGGTCTCCAGTTTAAACGGAACATACATACAAACAGACAAATAGAAAGACGGTAGACGACAGACATACAAAAATTCTAAAAACGACAAATTTAAAAATGTTTTATTACAGATACAACTTATTTACTATAAGATGATAACTACCTATACATTATGTAAGGTCCTACAATAAAGGTGAAAATAATTCTACCCTTAAAAAGCGGCATGGCTTCGTGATTAGGTGTCGTTAAAGAAGAAAATTTTTATTTGGTTAAATAATGGAAAAGTAAAGAAAGTTTGCGCAAATAAAAATTATTTTCGGTAGAAAGTGTCGATATCCAATCATCTCTTAAATTTTTTTCACTTTGAATTTTAGAACCTTATAGATGATTTAAGGTGATATGTTAATAGTGGTGTGATAGTTGAATAACTCACTTCTAGCATTTCAATGTCGAAGGTGTTTCCTCCCACTTGGTCTTGATAAGTTTTTCGACTTTCTTCATATTCAGCTAAAATATTTAAAAAGTAAAATCAAAAGTCTGTTAAACTGTCAACATCTTCAATAGCCTGGTAATTAAAATAAAAGTTATCTTTATTTTATCTCGAAGAAGCTCACCTTCAATCTTGCTCATAGTATCAAAATGCTCCTTAGCTTCAAGTCCAACCCAGCAGTTCTTGTCCTTATCCGGATTATCTTTGACCGGATCGTCTTTATCCTCCGTGTCAGGATTATCGGAGTCCGGGTTGTCTTTACCCTCCGACTTCTGATCGTCTGAGACGTGAGGATTTTCTTTATCCCCCGGGTCAGGATTATCTGAGTCCGACTTCTGATCGTCTGAGACGTGAGGATTTTCTTTATCCCCCGGGTCAGGATTATCAGAGTCCGACTTCTGATCGTCTGAGACGTGAGGATTTTCTTTATCCCCCGGGTCAGGATTATCAGAGTCCGGGTTGTCTTTACCCTCCGACTTCTGATCGTCTGAGACGTGAGGATTTCCTTTATCCCCCGGGTCAGGATTATCAGAGTCCGGGTTGTCTTTACCCTCCTGCTCCGGATTATCGCTATCCCCCGAGGCCGGGGTCACATCTTCGGCCTCATTCTCTTGCTTTATTGGTACAAGATGTTTGCCTGGTAACAAAAACAGTCAGTCAGAACTAAAAAATACTATTCTATCACGTTTAAATAAATTCTAAACCTGTATTATTTACGAGCACCCAAAGGCAAGAGCAGGCAATGTAGAAACCACGTAATTTTATGCCAAAGATCTATAGCTGCGTTTTTGCTTGTTTCTAGAATATGGATATGATAGACTGGCAAACGAGCGCCGCACTATGAAAGTTTTTATTTTTCCTTATAATATTTTACACAAGTAAAACTACAATTTCTTCCAAACTGCTACGTAGTTTGTTGGCGATAGGCTCTTACAAATTTTGTTTCTTAAATAAGCATCGGTGCTAACTTATAATTCAATACATAAGGACATTATAAGCATATAGAGCTCTCTCACTCTCTCTCGCGCCGAAGCGAAAAGCTCCGCACAAAGCGCCGCGCAAAGCTTGTAGTCATGGCCGAGGGATTATAGCTTAAACTACTATTATATGATAACTGTGTGTGATAGTTTGCTAATTTTTACCGCTTTAATGAAATGTCTATTTGGTTTAGGAATTTCATTACTGTTACAGTCCGATGAGATATTTCAGTTTGCAGTGTACCGGACGAATAGTGTACCGGAAGAATAATATACATAGTTTATATAACAACTTAAAATCGTGTTTATAGTTGTTGTGCAGGATCATTTACAAAGTAATGCATAAAACACCACAAATTTGCTAGAAAAGCCTAAGTAACTTTAAAATACTGTCGCGTAATGCCAATTACATTTATTTAGTGGTGAAAATAAGAAAAACAGTCACAAATTGTGTGTTTGGGAACGAAATTAAACACCTTAATGCCTTTTTCAGGAGTTATCAAGATATTACAAGATATATCAAGATATACCACCTAAAGGTTCACTGGAAGAAATCGCTTTAAGTGATAAGTCCGCCTTCGCCGTCCTGCTGTAAAAACAAATTATCTCGAGCTTTTCTTTCAATGATTTACTCCAATTTACAACATTACAAATTAATAATTGATGCAAAAGTGGAAACCATTTCGAGATATGGGCTTTCTCAGCATCATATATTTTTTTCAGAATTAAATCGTGATTAAATAAAGAGATATTTTCAAAAAACTAAAAATATGGTAAACACTGGATTTTAAAAACAATTTCCTTTGTTTTTAAGTTCATTTTGTTTAAAAAATATATCAACTGTCATGCCATGTGACAGCAGACATAAATATGCCAAGCTTTTTTTTTAATAATCCATTGGCAATGGTCATTGGCTTTTGAAATCCTCAGATGCGATTTCCGTCCTTTTAGAATGAGTGAATAAGAAAACATTAAATTATGCAGGAAAAACATAAAATAAAACAAAATAAAAAGATACACAAGCTACCTTTTTACGCAGACTTTCAATATAAATATTAAAAACAAATGGTTACTTAAAATGAAATGTTGTCGATTCTATAGTATTTTTTACGTGTAGCAAAACTGCAAATCTTGTCATTTGCTTAGTTTTAGCACTGGATATCTCA
This sequence comes from Ypsolopha scabrella, assembly GCA_910592155.1. Lineage (NCBI taxonomy): Eukaryota > Metazoa > Arthropoda > Insecta > Lepidoptera > Ypsolophidae > Ypsolopha > Ypsolopha scabrella. The sequence continues at coordinate 8,579,502 of OU342975.1, read as the reverse complement.
TAAACTATGTGTTTTTCTTGTAAATAACTGATTTTATCAGCAGGGAGCGAGTGAAGAAATGAGTCGATCTATATATTTAACTCATCTTTTGCCAAATTCGAGATAATTGGTTTTTGCAGCAGGACGGCGCTTTGTACATCACACTTATATTATAAATTCGAATTGAATTCTTTCACGCTGAAACGGCTGAACGGATTTGGTTGAAATTTAGAATGGATATAGCTTATAGCCTAACTTAACACATAGGCTACTTTTTACCCCGGAAAAAAGCATTTCGTTAAACCGAATATCACGGGGGCGGAGCCGCGGGCAAAAGCTAGTAATTATGTAAACAAAACTCTGTACTTATTTCTTTTTAATGTCTTTTATGTGTATTTAGGTAAAATAAATGGTCAATTAATTTATTCATTCATTTGCCAAGTTATAATAGCATCACATACCTAAGTATTCAGCCGTTCAACTGTCAGTGAGATAATCAAAACATTGTCTTCAACTGAGGCATTTTTTTATACTCGACTTTCTTCATTACTACAAGTTCTATAACTTGCCAATAAACAACATAGAAAATCGTGAAGATTCCTTTACTTTCAGTTTTATCAAAGTACCCAATAAAAAGGCGTCGGTATTTACAAAATCCGAACGAAATTTTGGTACACGTCATCAGAATGGTGGATGCACTGCTTATTGTAGCATAAAAACAATGCTTTTGCACAATAAAAAAATTATGGTTTTTACACTATTAGGTTACTATAGTAATAGTAATTGTAGTAATTTATTATCTCATTATTCATGACATTTATTAGTTTGTTATATTTTATGTTCTGTTCTCTATTAAACCATATATGATTACTACTAGCTTTTGCCCGCGGCTCCGCCTGCGTGTTATTCGGCTTAACGACATGCTTTTTTTTGGGATAAAAAGTAACCTATGTATTAAGTTGGGGTATAAGCTATATCCATTCTAAATTTCATCCAAATCCGTCCAGCCGTTTCAGCGTGAAAGAGTAACAAACATACACACACACAAACTTTCGTATTTATAATATTAGTGTGAAGTGTGATGAATGAGATAACATAGCCTTGTCTTATTTCACCACAAACGATAAGAACCGCGCTAATTAGACACCTGATTTTTCAATGATATTGATCTATCCTACAGGAACCACGCATTTTTCTGGGAGAAAAAGTAGCCTATGTGTTAAGCTATATCCATTCTAAATTTCATCCAAATCCGTCCAGCCGTTTCAGCGTGAAAGAGTAACAAACATACACACACAAAAACTTTCGTATTTATAATATTAGTGTGAAGTGTGATGAATGAGATAACATAGCCTTGTCTTATTTCACCACAAACGATAAGAACCGCGCTAATTAGACACCTGATTTTTCAATGATATTGATCTATCCTACAGGAACCACGCATTTTTCTGGGAGAAAAAGTAGCCTATGTGTTAAGCTATATCCATTCTAAATTTCATCCAAATACGTTCAGCCGTTTCAGCGTGAAAACGTAACAAACATACACAACACACACACGCACAAACTTTCGCATTTATAATATTAGTAGGAAGTAGGATAGGATTGTTCGTTTTCTAGGTGGTAGAGCTGGTGCCGGGCTCGACTGATTTACTCGCAAATCCTCCCGAAGTTATTTGGGGGAGAGTAAGAGGATAGCTCACAGACATACACAACCAGGTGGCAAACCAATGCCTGGGACCGATTGATGGCGGTATATCCATCACGAATTGCCGAGCCTTATAAAAAAAACCGACCGGTGATGGGCAGCTGGTGCGAGGGTTTGGGAACCGCGCTCAACAACCCGCCTGCCCAACGTGTGTGAGTATGGGCATTCATTCCAGGAGGACCGCCAAGTATGGCAAAATTTTGGAAAAGCCATGTCCAGCAGTGGACGAAACGGACTGATGGATGGATTGCGGTCATATTAGTTTGGAATTACCTAAACTATACAAATTAACTAGTGAAAATACTTACTACCGTCATCTTGGGATTCTCCCTCTGCAAAAAAGTGCAAGTACGGCGTACACAATTTACTGGGTCCGTAACAACTTGAGAATTTTACGCGGAATTTCTTAAAATGATGACACCTAATCCTGGCTTAGCCAGTTCACTTGTTTTCGAATGGTGCTGCGGACAGACAGAACTAACGATGTCGCTGCAGTCACTAGATATAGAGACGGTTATGCTACAGTGTTAACTCTCAAATTGTAAACGATTTTAACAGCTATGATACCGCAATAAGGACTGCCAATGGGTAGTCTGTCGCCTGGCGTCCGTACTTTCGTCAACAAAATACATGTAACCAGGTTCAGCGCAAACACTTTTATCGTAAGACCCAATGATGAGTGATTGATGGGATGAAGAATACGTAATATAAGACATGTGTATATGTACTGACCAAGTGTTTCTCGTCTCATCTATCACTCACCTGGGTGTCTTAAGATCAAAGTGTTTGCGTTTGGCCCGGGTATCTATCTCTTTTGTAGACTGTACCTTTTCGTATTATTGTTGCCTTTACAGAGGCGTATGTAAGAAAACTCACTACGATTTGGATAATTAATATTCTTCATGATTAAATTGACTTGTACTTGAATTTAATTATGATGTTTTCCAAGTTTCACGAAGTACTGAAAATCGCAAGTATAAATTAAATTAATATGCTGTCTGTACGTACGCTCATCAGACGCCTTTGAGTTCCATTGGGGGCCTTGTACTGTAAACATAAATAAATAATTAAAATGTGTATAAGAAAAAAATATTAACAAAAGATAATTTTTTCAACTTACATGTACTAAACGTCATAAGAATGGGAGAATAGGCTGTAAAAAATTAGATTGATTAGGTAAATTTTATATCCATCCATCCATCCATCAGCCTGTTTCGTCTACTCGTGCATAGGCCTTTCCAGGATTTCACCAGTCTTGGCGGTCCTCCTGGAAGAAATTCCCATACTCACATACGCTGGGCAGGCGGATTGGTGAGCGCGGTGCCGAAACGCTTGCACCAGTGACGCCGCTGCCCGTCACCAGCCAAATTTTATATAAGTAAGTCTAAGTTGAGATTATAATATTATATAATATTTCCCCTACATAAAGTTCTCCTCACGTAGAGGGTAAAATTATATTTAGGTACAAAAATTTTATTATTTTTTAGGTAAACAAATAAATTATTGTTTCTGTTTTAAGCTGGTTTGTTCGTAACTTTATGAATTTTTAATTAAGTACACAAAGTATCGCTTCAAAAGTTCAATCGATTTGAAATTGGTACAAAACAAAGACGTCATGATTTGTAAGTATTTTCAACAGTTCATGTGTGGGTTTCAAATTTCGAACTCAACTCAGGGACAAAAAAAATTCAAAGAGCGTTGCGGTATCTCAGTCGTCAATAAAATGTTCGACCTTCAATTTTGGGGAAAAACGGGAATCTTGCCTATAACTGTTTATGATGATGACTAAGAAACAATTTATTGTACCAAATAATTACAAACATATTTTTCGGAATTTTAGTTTCAGACTCAAGAGGGGGATATATGTATTTTTTGTGGTATATTAATATAGGTAGCTAAACTATATATCAGCTCATAAGACTTACAATTAATTAAGTATGTATGTGGTATTTTTACAAAATACCTTTCTTGATTATATATTTTTGTAAGTTTCTTATTGTTATCGATTTTTTTTAACAGTTAACAGTTTTTTTTCACCAGTTTTGGAGATAAGGAGAGGGGGGTGCCAAACATTTTGTGATCAATTTCTAATTTAAAATATCTTTTCAAATTAATGATATTTTTGTGCTAAATTTTAAGTAATTACCCTTGAAGGTTCCAAAGTTATGAGGCTGTGACAAACAGAGGGACAGACAACATTTTTTGTCTTCAAAAATGAAGAAAATGTCAATTTTACAATATTTTTGTTTCGGGGCTATTTCAAATACTAAAATAGTTAGGAACTTCTGGAATTTCAACTAAATAAACAACAAATATTGAAAACGCCGATTTATGATGCAGTTTTAGGGTTACGTACCCAAATACTCGACTAATTTAGTTTTGCAGTTTAAGCCTATTAACTTATTTGAATGGTATGGAACCGTCAGGACGCTAGTTCTACTCGCGCTTGACTGGTTCTTTTACCTTAAGAGTACGGAACCCTAAAAAGAACTAAGCTTAAAATCATATGCGTACACAAATTGGGTGGTCAGCGCTTAGGGAATATTTTAGTACCTTGCCTTTAAAATGGTTGTATTTATTCCAAAATCATAAATATTTATATCATCAATAAATTCCAAAAAATTTAGCTCCACAACATTTTGACGTGAATCGCAAGTATACAAAGAGACAAACGGATAAAAATAATTGACATTTAAAACATATTTTTTCATGATATTAGGATTCCCTTCAAAGGCCCAAGGATTCTATATCTACATATAGTAATAATAAAGTAGTAAAAAGGTACATTTTTATTGAAATGGGTTATTAGTAATGTAATAAGGTGAAAACTAGGAGTATTTATTTTATTTTATTTTTGTCTCTCTGTCTGTCATTCTCTATGTCTGTATGTATGTATGTTAGTATGTTCCGTTTTAACTCGAGAACCAATCAACAGATTTGGATGCGATTTCCTTTATTATCATACCAGTGACATAAAGTCAAGCTAAAAACGGGACAGAGATTGAAAAAACGCTGGCGCAGCCGCGGGCAAATGCCAAGTCTACATTTAAGAAAGAATGTTAGAAAAGTTAATAAAATTAAACTAGTCGTACATACGTTTTTTAGATCCTGGAAAGCATTGTATGTATTTAATGGCCCCACAAATAAGTAAAATTCGAAATATCGGCGTATTTAATGTCATGTCTAACAAAGTATTTGGTCTAGTATAATGTCATTAGATACTGCCTTTGAGATCGGTTATTGTAATTTGATTCTCATAGAATCGTAAAGTTTTATGTTTATACATTTTTCAAGTAGAAATTTGATTAAATTTTTGGTCTCTGCAGTAAATATAAGAATGTTATTCAATTTATTGATAAGAATGAATGCGTTGACAAACGGTTTCTTGTGAAATAAAATAAGATGTATTTTCGGTTACTAGGACTGGTGATTGTTTTAGAAATTAGTAACAATATTCATTGTGGCTCCATTGAAGAACGAATAAAACAATATTATAATAGCGGTAAGTCTATAAAAAAGAAATACATACATATATAATTTAGTAAATAAACTGTGTTTTGAACTGAACAAATATTTATAGGTATATATTAAGTATTCCATAAATATCAACCTTAACCACCTGCTCCTAGTGCACTCTGGCGATCTGCCCCTAGATTATGTATCGTTGAGTCGGTTGCCAACTGGTTGCCAAACGTCAAAAACAGATGTATTATCGAATTTCGATTATCTAAAGCTACAAACGAGAATTCTCAAGAAGCGTAACTAAGCCCAAAAAATCGTTCCACTAAATATATACCGCGCAGGGCGGGGCGCAAAATAAGTACCGCGCGGCGCGCCAGTTCGTCGTACACCTTGAGTCGTGTGTTTGTGCCGCGAAAAATTTCGATTGTGCATATTATTGTGTTTTCGCGCCAATTGATTTTACAAATATGCCTTCGTGTGTCGTGAAGTGGTGTAGAAGCCATGCGGATATGAAAAATACTGGAATTACTTATATACTTCATACGTAAGTGAATAAATATTTTGAAAAGTCATCGTCTGTTGCTCACTGTTAGCTAGCCGCTGTAGCCGCCATGTTGACAGAACGCTCCGCCGCGACGGTGACGCCGCAACCAATCGCATGCAAGCTTTGTCTATGTGAATGTGTGAGTGTTTCGTTATTAGTGGAGTAAGTTTGTCAGCGTAAATGGAACCAAAATCGAAGCAGTAATTGTAGGAGAGTTACTCTTCTAGAGAATTCTTATTCGTAGATACTTATGGATACTTTCGTGCTAAAAGTGACGTCACAGTTCGTGAACAGTTCAATACACACTGAAGGCAATTTTAAAAGTTCAGTTTTTATCTATGTTTATAGTGTTTAGCAACCAGATGGCCACCCATACTAAGTTAAGCAATAGGCCCGCTGCAGGCGAAGTTTTGATGAATCACTGTATAGGCAGCGTCCCCGTGTGATAAAGATTTACCAAACCAAATTGCCTGCTCGCGTGGTAATTAGGGCAAATCTTCGCACATCTTGTTCAGTGTTGCTCTCTTCAACAGACAGCTGACTGGTGATATACTCGTAGGTTAAAAATGAAAATTAATACCGAACCATATTTTGTTTTATAGATCCCGTATCCTCATTTCAAGAAGACTGGACGAAGCACATGGTATCTTTCGAATCAGCAATAACAAATGTAAGTAAAATACTCGTAGCTCTGGCTTCTCTAGAAAATAAAACATTTTATAAACGTGTTATTTTCTACAGCAGGGGTGGCCAAACTTTTAATATCGGTAGTCTACAGCAAAAAAATGTGAAAAATCAATCAAAAAATCGTCCAATTATTCATTTATTTTATAATATGGCTTTATCAATACACCCTGCATAATAAACAGTTTAAACTTATTATCTGTCAAACTGAGGACATTTTTTGAAAGTTTATTGTGAAGTCGTTCTACCCCACGCAGCATACTCAGTATAATTATGACACAATGCTGTGTAAGGAACTAAATAATACATCAACACAGCAGTATGCGGCTGAACTAAGTCTACCACAGAGGGCTTCCATGTGGGGACCCCACTGAAGACGAGAGTCTATAGTAATACCTAAAAACATGTTTCGTTAACTAACGCCAGCTTGGACCCCTGCGAATGATTATAGAGATTATGTAAGATTATACTTATCTGTTAATGTGAACTTTATAAATTTGGTCTTTTTTGCATTTCGAACTAAAATATTAGCAATGAAACAATCAGGAATCAGTGACAGAGTTACATTCGCGTCTTCAAGGATATCTTTATGTATATTTACTTTACAAGTAAATGACGTATCAGCGAATAGCACAATTTCTGATAAGTCTTGAACAAAAAGGTCATTTATGTTTTTTAAATAATAAGGGCCCCACCCAATATAGAACTCTATGGAACACCCTTTTTAACTAATGGTCCAGACGACTTCAAATTCAAATGATTTATTTCTACATATGAATACACAGTATCCCGGTCCTCACGTCCAAATTTACTTTTCAGATTTTCTATATCGCAATGATATAAAGTTAATTTGTATCAATACATTTAGAGTTAAATCTACCCTGAACCATAGATAAATTATATGCCTGAACTGAGACATTGCCCTGACTATTACTTACTTTACTCTATTAATATATGTATACTTTTTGAATTCGATCACTAAGGTATGATATCAGCAAAGCAAAAGCTTTATCCCTTACGCCGTAATAATCCAGTTTGCATAAAACTGTTTCATGATTGACGCAATCAAAAGCCTTTGAAACGTCACAATACACACCGAACATTATAAAAAATGAAACAAATAAAAAACACGCGATTAAAAATATCAAAACGCATCATTGATAACCCGTTAGCAGATGCAAATAAATTCAGTAAGTTCTTTGTATCCATCGTAAATTAGAGCACAAGCAACCAACACAATAAAGCTGTTTATACCACTGATACGGTAGTAAAAACTTTCTTCCTAAGCCCTGTTGAACCCAAGGGAATAAATCGTGTCATAAAAAACCTAAAAAAAACAAAGATTCCTTTGCCATAGATGACCTCCCCTAAAAATTTACAAAGGAATGTGCGGATATTTTATCTTTCCCGTTTACTAAATTGATTAATCAATTCTTTACTGAAGGAGTTTTTCCCAAAGCATTAAAAATTGCTATTATAAAACCAATACATAAAAAAGGACCCACCACAGAAATAAATAACTACCAACCTATAGCACAATTAACGACGTCGGCTAAAATTTTCGAGAGAGCCATGGAAAAACGCCTAAATAGCTTCTTAGAAAAATATAAAATTTTACACGAAAGTCAATATGACTTTAGGAAGACCTGATTCATTACCTTAGCAGTTTATAGTTATGTACAAAAAATTTCGATACAATAAATGATAACAAATATGCAGTAGGTCTCCTATTAGAAATGAGTAAGGCGTATGATAGAGTCTGCCTCGCGACTCTATTAGGAATGAGACTTCAGGAATGAGAGGAGTAGCCCATAAATGTTTTAAATCGTGGCTTCAAAATCGCTCACAATGTGTGGAAATAAAAAAATACTTATTTCGAAACGGGAAAAATTGATTACATAAGATCTGATAGAGTCGTGTAAAATGGTTCCATCTCTCAAAGTAGAGTACTGGGATGTGTGCTATTCCTCATCTACATCAAAAATTTCCCGAATAAAATTAATGAAGAATGCATGCTTGGACACAAACGAATTAAAAAATAAACTAAATTCTACTTTGGATATTATTTTCGATCTGTTAGAAAAATTCAGTTTAGAACATAATCTAAATAAAACTAAAAAGCCATCCCATAAAATACCACTACAAATGACGTATACAACATACCTACAAGATTTGACCTCGACAAAATCTTGACCTGGAAACCACATAGTATACAGCACCTAAAGAACAAACTCTCTTCTTTTATTTATGCTCTCCACCAACTAATTACGCATATGCACAATCAAGACTATCATATGAAATTTTAATATGGGGAACCTGCTGGGAGGCAGTCGATGTATTTATTCTCAAAAAAATGGGTTAGAATACTAATAAACATCGAGCAAACGGTATCCTGTAGATCCTATTTTAGCAAGCACCTAAAGAACAAACTCTCTTCTTTTATTTATGCTCTCCACCAACTAATTACGCATATGCACAATCAAGACTATCATATGAAATTTTAATATGGGGAACCTGCTGGGAGGCAGTCGATGTATTTATTCTCAAAAAAATGGGTTAGAATACTAATAAACATCGAGCAAACGGTATCCTGTAGATCCTATTTTAGCAAGCACCTAAAGAACAAACTCCCTTCTTTTATTTATGCTCTCCACCAACTAATTACGCATATGCACAATCAAGACTATCATATGAAATTTTAATATGGGGAACCTGCTGGGAGGCAGTCGATGTATTTATTCTCAAAAAAATGGGTTAGAATACTAATAAACATCGAGCAAACGGTATCCTGTAGATCCTATTTTAGCAAGCACCTAAAGAACAAACTCTCTTCTTTTATTTATGCTCTCCACCAACTAATTACGCATATGCACAATCAAGACTATCATATGAAATTTTAATATGGGGAACCTGCTGGGAGGCAGTCGATGTATTTATTCTCAAAAAAATGGGTTAGAATACTAATAAACATCGAGCAAACGGTATCCTGTAGATCCTATTTTAGCAAGCACCTAAAGAACAAACTCTCTTCTTTTATTTATGCTCTCCACCAACTAATTACGCATATGCACAATCAAGACTATCATATGAAATTTTAATATGGGGAACCTGCTGGGAGGCAGTCGATGTATTTATTCTCAAAAAAATGGGTTAGAATACTAATAAACATCGAGCAAACGGTATCCTGTAGATCCTATTTTAGCAAGCACCTAAAGAACAAACTCTCTTCTTTTATTTATGCTCTCCACCAACTAATTACGCATATGCACAATCAAGACTATCATATGAAATTTTAATATGGGGAACCTGCTGGGAGGCAGTCGATGTATTTATTCTCAAAAAAATGGGTTAGAATACTAATAAACATCGAGCAAACGGTATCCTGTAGATCCTATTTTAGCAAGCACCTAAAGAACAAACTCTCTTCTTTTATTTATGCTCTCCACCAACTAATTACGCATATGCACAATCAAGACTATCATATGAAATTTTAATATGGGGAACCTGCTGGGAGGCAGTCGATGTATTTATTCTCAAAAAAATGGGTTAGAATACTAATAAACATCGAGCAAACGGTATCCTGTAGATCCTATTTTAGCAAGCACCTAAAGAACAAACTCCCTTCTTTTATTTATGCTCTCCACCAACTAATTACGCATATGCACAATCAAGACTATCATATGAAATTTTAATATCGGGAACCTGCTGGGAGGCAGTCGATGTATTTATTCTCAAAAAAATGGGTTAGAATACTAATAAACATCGAGCAAACGGTATCCTGTAGATCCTATTTTAGCAAGCACCTAAAGAACAAACTCTCTTCTTTTATTTATGCTCTCCACCAACTAATTACGCATATGCACAATCAAGACTATCATATGAAATTTTAACATCGGGAACCTGCTGGGAGGCAGTCGATGTATTTATTCTCAAAAAAATGGGTTAGAATACTAATAAACATCGAGCAAACAGTATCCTGTAGATCCTATTTTAGCAAGCACCTAAAGAACAAACTCTCTTCTTTTATTTATGCTCTCCACCAACTAATTACGCATATGCACAATCAAGACTATCATATGAAATTTTAATATGGGGAACCTGCTGGGAGGCAGTCGATGTATTTATTCTCAAAAAAATGGGTTAGAATACTAATAAACATCGAGCAAACGGTATCCTGTAGATCCTATTTTAGCAAGCACCTAAAGAACAAACTCTCTTCTTTTATTTATGCTCTCCACCAACTAATTACGCATATGCACAATCAAGACTATCATATGAAATTTTAATATGGGGAACCTGCTGGGAGGCAGTCGATGTATTTATTCTCAAAAAAATGGGTTAGAATACTAATAAACATCGAGCAAACGGTATCCTGTAGATCCTATTTTAGCAAGCACCTAAAGAACAAACTCTCTTCTTTTATTTATGCTCTCCACCAACTAATTACGCATATGCACAATCAAGACTATCATATGAAATTTTAACATCGGGAACCTGCTGTGAGGCAGTCGATGTATTTATTCTCAAAAAAATGGGTTAGAATACTAATAAACATCGAGCAAACGGTATCCTGTAGATCCTATTTTGTGAAACATCAAATATTAACCCTTACATCCAACTACATTCTGGAGTCTTGTAAGTTTATAAGAAAACAAATTCAATAATATTCTCTGATGGATAATAACAATAAAAGAAATAACCGAAACCAGAACAAATTAATAAGATCACCCTCAAAAATGGAATTAGTCTCGTCCAGCCCCCATCACATATCTATAATATAAAAATGAATCGCAAAATGTGTTGGTAAGCGCATAACTCAACAACGCCTGGACCAATTTGGCCAAATCTTTTTTTAAAATGTTCGTTGAAGTTCAAGGATGGTTTTTACGGCGAGAAAAATTAGAATTATTGCTGGAAAAACCCTAAAAATAGCCCTTTTCTTTTTCCCATACAAATGATTTCTAACTAAAACGTAGTCAATTTGAGCTTTATTGCTATGGTATAAAGTTCATATTAAATTACAAGCACTCATGTAGGTGTGTTCCTAACGTCAAAGATCATATCTATCAAAACAATGTGCGTGTGTGCGTTGGAGCACAGAATACATAGTTGGAGGAGTTTAATGTCGCGTTCCGAAACTCGCGTTTCTTTTGTATTAGTTTCGGCACGCGAGATAAAATGCATCAGTTTCCACGTCATTACATCAGTCAAACAAAAATCGCGTTACCAACAGTGTTTTATTATTTTTAATATACAAATTTTAAATAAATAAAACAATTCGTACGGCTTAAAAGGATTTGACATCAAGTCATAACAAATTTAAAAAAAAAAAATTGTCTGTTACCTAATCTACTGAGTTTGCTTTTGTCAACTGATACACGAAACAAATTCGTATATCGTGTTTTGTGCAGAGTGTTTAGTTAGTTAGTGTTTGTTTAGTTCGTGATTAGTGAAAAAATAATTTATATTTGATATGCCTCCTATAAGACGAAGCAATTTAGGTAGAAGAACCAGAAATGCTACAAACCAAGCTAATTACCGATCTAATCGTACTGCACAAGAACGTGACGACGGAAATGAACGTGAAAGAATTCGGATATCACAAACGCGTGAAGCGCGAGCGCGACATTCAACTAATAATCGCGCAAGTTTGAATCGAGCTGCTTTCAGTTACGATGTGTCAATTGACTACAGTAACTACCAATGTGTTGTTATTGGTTCTATGAACTCGGTTTGCTCACACTGTAAGGCATTAAAATACAAAAACGAAGCCAATGGATTGTGTTGCGCAAATGGTAAAGTGAAATTGATACCATTGGATCCACCACCAGAACCATTGTACTCATTGGTTTCAGGAATAGGAACAGATTCTATACACTTTTTGACACATATCCAACAATATAACAATTGCTTTCAAATGACTTCATTTGGGGCAACAAATGTAGTTCGGGAAAATTTTATGCCAACTTTCAAGGTATGTATTATAGCAGTTACTCATAATTATTTTAGCGAACAAAATTTTCTGTCACCAAAGTTAAGATGTGTCACTAATCTTCAATTTCTTAATCATTACGAAATATATCACTTAGTCATCATATTATATGGTGATTCAGTTTCAGTGACACTTTTATTATATTTTATTATATTTGATAGATATTAGTTAAAACTAAATATATACTTTTTAAGATCAAATATTATTTAAGTTTGATCACTGACAATCCATTAATTTATACCACACCATAATATTTTTTTTTATTTACAGATACAAGGGCAAATATATCACAGAGCAGGTTCACTGTTACCAGTGTCAGATAGCGACAACAAGTTCCTGCAAATTTATTTTATGGGCAATTCACCACAAGAAATTGATCTGCGTTGTGCACATAACAATTTAGTAAAGAGGTCTATTGTAGAACAATTACAAACTTTATTTCATCAACACAATCAATTGATTATATTGTTTAAAACTGCCCTGGATCTGATGCCATCCGATAATCACAAAATTGTAATCAGAGCTGATAAAACACCTGCAGGTCAACATACAAGACGTTTTAATGCACCAACTATTGATGAAGTTGCTATCGTTGTAGTTGGAGAAAACTTGGAATCCCGTGATATTGATTTACATCATCGGAATGATCAATTACAACGTATAAAGGAAACACACCGCTCATATGATGCACTGCAATATCCCATTATATTTTGGCAAGGTGAAGATGGCTACGATTTCTCAATAAAAATCATAAATCCCATTACAGGTAACTAAAATATTAGTTTAGCTATGGCGATAATATCTCAGTCATTATATTATGTATTTTAATTTTATATTTGAATGTTATTAAAACAAAATCTATTTACAGGTTCTGAAACCAACAAAAAAGTAAGTTCAATGAACTATTATTCATACCGCCTAATGATTCGGGAAAATGAAGATAATCACATATTGAAATGTCGGCGATTATATCACAAATATGTTGTTGACATGTATGTTAAAATTGAAACGGAGAAATTAACATTCATCAGGTTGAATCAAACCAAACTCCGATCTGAAGAGTATATTCACCTTCGAGATGCGATTAATACTGATGGAAATGCACAGAATGTCGGTCGGATGACTATTCTTCCAGCAACATACATCGGAAGCCCTCGGCATATGCACGAATATGCTCAAGATGCCATGTCGTATGTTCGTCATTATGGTACAGCAGATTTGTTCATCACATTTACATGCAATCCGCAATGGATAGAAATCAAGCAGGAGTTATTCTCTGGGCAATCACCCATTGATCGTCATGATATTACAGCCAGAGTCTTTAGACAAAAGTTGAAATCTTTAATGGATTTCATCGTAAAACATAATGTGTTTGGTGAGACACGCTGCTGGATGTATTCTGTGGAGTGGCAGAAACGAGGATTGCCACATGCACACATTTTGATTTGGTTGGTTGAAAAGATAAGGCCAAATGAAGTTGATGCAGTGATATCAGCTGAAATCCCTAATGTACAAGTAGATCCTGGATTGCATGAGGTAGTTATCAAAAACATGATACATGGTCCCTGTGGAACTCTTAATCAAAATTCACCGTGTATGATGGATGGTAAATGTTCAAAACGATATCCACGGACATTAATATCGGAAACAATTACTGGTAATGACGGTTATCCATTCTTTGTATCATTCATTATCATTATGATTAATTGAAATAGGCGTTACCTTGCGGAAGTCCATCACTAAGTAAAGGATATATGAATATAATTTGCAATATTCCGCTAAACAAGAATTGTTAGAACTTGTTAACTTTGTTAAACAATTCTTGTTTAGCGGAATATTGCAAATTATATTCATATATCCTTTACTTAGTGATGGACTTCTATCTTTGTACTTGATCCACAAATCAATTGGGTTTGATGGGAAGCATGTAGATATGATTATAGAAAACAATGTTCGTATTTGATGAGCGTGTGCCAACTTCATTTGGCCTTATCTTTTCAACCAACCAAATCAAAATGTGTGCATGTGGCAATCCTCGTTTCTGCCACTCCACAGAATACATCCAGCAGCGTGTCTCACCAAACACATTATGTTTTACGATGAAATCCATTAAAGATTTCAACTTTTTTCTAAAGACTCTGGCTGTAATATCATGACGATCAATGGGTGATTGCCCAGAGAATAACTCCTGCTTGATTTCTATCCATTGCGGATTGCATGTAAATGTGATGAACAAATCTGCTGTACCATAATGACGAACATACGACATGGCATCTTGAGCATATTCGTGCATATGCCGAGGGCTTCCGATGTATGTTGCTGGAAGAATAGTCATCCGACCGACATTCTGTGCATTTCCATCAGTATTAATCGCATCTCGAAGGTGAATATTATATCGGTGATATAATCGCCGACATTTCAATATGTGATTATCTTCATTTTCCCGAATCATTAGCGGTATGAATAATAGTTCATTGAACTTACTTTTTTGTTGGTTTCAGAACCTGTAAATAGATTTTGTTTTAATAACATTCAAATATAAAATTAAAATACATAATATAATGACTGAGATATTATCGCCATAGCTAAACTAATATTTTAGTTACCTGTAATGGGATTTATGATTTTTATTGAGAAATCGTAGCCATCTTCACCTTGCCAAAATATAATGGGATATTGCAGTGCATCATATGAGCGGTGTGTTTCCTTTATACGTTGTAATTGATCATTCCGACGATGTAAAACAATATCACGGGATTCCAAGTTTTCTCCAACTACAACGATAGCAACTTCATCAATAGTTGGTGCATTAAAACGTCTTGTATGTTGACCTGCAGGTGTTTTATCAGCTCTGATTACAATTTTGTGATTATCGGATGGCATCAGATCCAGGGCAGTTTTAAACAATATAATCAATTGATTGTGTTGATGAAATAAAGTTTATGGGAAGGGTGACTTCTCACAACAATAAGGAAACACAGAGATTGTTCACAAAATGCGTCTATTCACTATTTCCACAAAATTAGAACTTATCTAGGGCTTCTTTACGATAGTAATTTATGTGTGTGGGTTCGTAAAGCGCGCACGTGATCGCCTGTTGAAGGTGTGCGACGGACTGTTTGAGAGGCCGGCGTCGGGGCAACGGCTCGCGACGCGTAGCGGTGGTTATCACGCATGCGCTCTACTTCGTAAAACGCACCGGCAATTTACCGCGGGAGGCTCTAGGTGGCAGCACTGAAGGACGGTTTGCTATATACTCCCCCTCTAGTTCAGGAGAACGCCCTCGCTCCTGGACTAGGACTTCCTTTTCTGTCACCGGACGTCCTCGTTTCCTCTTTGGGATCACGGGTTTAGGTAGTGAGGTGTTGGCATTAGTTTTGTAGACAGAGAGATCTCGAATGTGATATTTACCAAGACTTTCGCTGGGCTGGTCCACATGTGTCAAAGTAAAAGTCGTGGGACTTACTTTCTCTGCGATGCGGTAAGGACCATCGCGCTTCGGGGCGAACTTTGCCGTTACGTTCTTCGCTGCATTGCTGAGCACATGCGATTTAAGAAGAACAAGGTCACCTACCTGAAAGGTTTCTGCAGGTTGTCGGGACAGGTCAGCGTACTCCTTGATCTTGTCTTGCTGAATCTCAACACGCTCACGAATTGCCGAAAGAGAGTTAGTAAACTTCCTCAGGTAGGGTGTTATCTGAGGGATAAAATTTTCTTTGTCTAGTATTGCACGAAGGTCGTGAGTGACCTCTGTGGGAGACCTCATTTCTCGGGCAAAAGTCAAATAAGCCGGAGACATACCAGTAGTTCGGCATTTTACTCCATTTAAGGCGAAACGGATCATCGGCAACTTTTCCGCCCAAGAGGTGTGGTCTTCTCCCACGAGTTGCGCTAGCATTGCCTTCAGGTCGCGGTTTTTCCTTTCTGCAGGATTTGCTTCTGGATGATAAAGTGGTACGAGGTTTTGCTTTATATCCAGGACTGCCATGCATTGGCGCATGACTGCAGACACAAATTGAACACCGTTATCTGATATGATTCTGCGAGGCAAGCCAAATCTCATGAAGTACTCCTCGATGAGGACACGTGCGCATGCTTCCGCAGTTGCGTCTTTAAGAGCGAAAAGTTCAGTCCACCTTGTCGCCGTGTCTTCAACGAGTAGAATCCAACGCTCCCCCTGGTTTGCTTCCGGTAGAGGTCCAAAGAGATCTATTGCTAGTACCTCGTTTCTTTGATTCATTACCGGGGTCTGGAGAAGACCAGGTGGTTTGGCATTGGTTGCTTTGTAGCGTTGACAGTGAATGCAGGCCTTGACGTAGTCAGTAATGATTCTCAGCATCCCTGTAAAATAATATAGTTGCGCTACCTTTTGGTAGGTTCGGTCGATTCCTGGGTGGCCGGCTAAAGGCGAATCATGTAACTCTTTTAATAAAGCAGTTACTTGATCGGCAGGAATTACCAGTTGTGGGGACTCACTCTCTGAGTCAGGGTTGTACTGATACAGTACACCTTGGTTCATGAGGTATCCTCTTTCATACCACCTATCCGTTGCAACCTCATCAGTACCTTCAAGTTCTTTTACGATCTTAGCCACCTCGGGATCGGAGAGCTGTTCCTGTCGCAGCTGGTCAGGTGACTTCGTGGGCAGATCACAAATGATAGAGCAAACACCGCAGTTTTCACGATTATCACTGGAACAAATAGGTCTGCTCAGTGTATCTGCTACCACGTTAGCTTTTCCAGGTGTGTATTCGAGCTTGATATCAAAGGACTGGAGTTTCAGGTTCGTATGTCGTTTCTTCAACGGTTTCCAACGATACGGCGGTACCGCTATTGGCGGGTGATTACCTCTCACAATACGGTGCTCCGCAGAAGTTGTTGGACCTCCCCCTGCTTCAAAAATATTCGCGTGTCTGACGGGAACCTCAGCAAGTGCGGAACGTTCAGCTGTGTTAAGAAGAACGTCTTCGTCATCACGGAGAATGCCAGCAGAAAAACAGCCTGTGCATCTAGAGGTAGGTTCAAAACGCAGCTTATACTGAATAGTATCGTTATTACTCACATACCAGATTTCCTTATAAAAATCTATCACTACTCCTGCAGCAGTAATAAAGTCAATACCGAGAAGTGTCTCGTTATTGGTTGAATGTGGAAAAATGAGGAATGGGATCGTAATGACTGTCTGCTCTAACCTCACTGTAAGGGATGTAGTAAGTACCTCCATGTTCTGCACGTGACCATCTGCAAGTTTAACCTGTCGTGTCGAAGGAACAAGGGGGTGACCCTTCTTCAGCAAGAGAGCATATAGCGTGTGTCCGGCAATACAATGTTTCGCGGCGGTATCTATTAAAGCGGTTCCGGTAACACCCAAAATTTCAATTTTGAAAATAGGTCGCAATTCACGGTACCTAACGGGCCTGTTGCGACAATTGCCGGGCGATAAAATATCTTCACTACATACGAGTATACAGTCATCATCACGATATGAATTCTTAACATTGGAAAAATCCGCAAATTTTACAAAATCTTTGTTACTACCTTTTTCCACAGGATGCGAAAAAATACATTTACAACTTTTTTCGGTTAGGTTTACATCGACTTTGTGAGAGCAAAAATGTTTCGAGTTAACATTACATACAAAATCGGAATTATTAGTATCATAATTCATATCGTTTTTACATGCGCATACAATTTTATGCGGAACCCACTGTCGAAAACATAAACAATTCTTTGTCGGAATGTTGCACGTATCGTTGTTACTAAGCGGGACGTTTTCTTTTGGATACATCGCCGGCCGGGACTTTCTTGCGTCTGTAGGTATCAAATCAACGTTTTCGTTTAGATAAATCGCCGGGCGGGACTTTCTTGCGTCTGTAGCTAACATATCGCGGCGGTCATTGATATCGTTACCTAAACAGTTACGTGCATCATTCGTATGTAAACAGTAGGTATTATTGTTAGGTATACAATTGTTACTTGACTCTATAGCGTTCAAATTATAATTTGAGGATGAATCGCGGTTCATGGTAACGTACTCGTTACGCGAATTAGGAAGTTCAACACTGTAAAAACTTTCTTTATAATCACCACTTTCACAAACTTCCGCGGGAGAGTTATTGTTATTAGATAAGCAGGACTCACCTCGGTTCATTAACTTACGACACTGGTCTTTAGTATGCCCGTATTTCTTACAATACGAACACGATGGTCGCTGCTTTCTCGTTGCTCCTGCGATGGCAGTGTTTGTCGTCATGGGCGGGGCGGCGGGCGGGGGGACTGCGGTCGGGGGGGGCGGGCCTTGAACACCGGACGGCTTGGCAACAGCAACAGCGCGTAGCGACGACGACGACGGCGGCTTTTCAAAGGCGCACGGTGCCGGCATTTCAAAGGCTCGCGGCGGCGGCTTTTCAAAGGCTCGCGGCGGCAAAGCGTGCGTAGCAACTGGCGGCGTGGCGAGGCCGGGCGCGGGCGGGGGGGCTACTCGGGAATTCTGTTCACTCCGCGCGATCGTTTCCCTCTCCAACTCACCCATGGAGTCTTCAATATTTCTGGCATGATATAGAAGTTCAGTGAAGGATGTGAATTCTTCTCTTCGTAGTCGCTTTCTAATTCTAGCGTGCATGAGGCCGTAGATCATGTCTAGTTTCGCTTTTTCTGTGATGTCATGTTTAGCTAGCCTAGACATGAGTGCACGTATTCTCGACACAAATATGTCGGTATTTTCTTGACCTTGCGGATTGGCAAAAATGTCTATATAAATACGGTGGGGGGGTCGCCGGTCTCCGTAGGCACTTATCAGGTTTTCTTTCGCTTCCCTCCAACTGCGTATCTGATCTTTCAGGCCTTGCCACCAGATCGAGGCGTTGCCAATCAACAACATAGAAAGTCCTTTGACTACGTTTGAGTCCGATACGTTGGCACATCCACATAGCTGTCAACAGCATCAATGAATGCTTCGACTGATTCAGTTGACGCACCGCTGAATGTTGATTTACAGCGAGCCAGGGTACCTTCGTTTCCAACCGGCGGCGACGTCCTCATCACAGATTGAAGAAGGTCCTTAAAAGCTTCCGTCTGTGTCTTCTGTAAGGAAGTTATGAGTGAGGCTACGTTTTCTTGGGAAAACGTCATCTCGCTGCGGTAGTAAGGGGTCGAGCAAGCGGCATGAGTACCGGCTGCGTCTGCAGAGCGCTGGCTCTGCGGCGTGACCTTTTCACTGGAAATACGTTGGTCTTCCGTAGCTAATGCGTCGGCTGAAGGGGCGACGTGTGTTTCTTCCAAGTTCTGGTTCGAGGCGAGTGGGTTGTTAATGCTGTTACCAGCACCATCCCCGCTACTCTTAGCGTCATGGCTTCTCAGATTCATTTGGTAAGACATCACGTCGTTTGGGATTGTTCAAGAAACGCACAAATCACAGTAATTACAGTACACACGCGGTTAACGCGCCATATACACGTTGGGGCGCCATTTATGGGAAGGGTGACTTCTCACAACAATAAGGAAACACAGAGATTGTTCACAAAATGCGTCTATTCACTATTTCCACAAAATTAGAACTTATCTAGGGCTTCTTTACGATAGTAATTTATGTGTGTGGGTTCGTAAAGCGCGCGCGTGATCGCCTGTTGAAGGTGTGCGACGGACTGTTTGAGAGGCCGGCGTCGGGGCAACGGCTCGCGACGCGTAGCGGTGGTTATCACGCATGCGCTCTACTTCGTAAAACGCACCGGCAATTTACCGCGGGAGGCTCTAGGTGGCAGCACTGAAGGACGGTTTGCTATAAGTTTGTAATTGTTCTACAATAGACCTCTTTACTAAATTGTTATGTGCACAACGCAGATCAATTTCTTGTGGTGAATTGCCCATAAAATAAATTTGCAGGAATTTGTTGTCGCTATCTGACACTGGTAACAGTGAACCTGCTCTGTGATATATTTGCCCTTGTATCTGTAAATAAAAAAAAATATTATTGTGTGGTATAAATTAATGGATTGTCAGTGATCAAACTTAAATAATATTTGATCTTAAAAAGTATATATTTAGTTTTGACTAATATCTATCAAATATAATAAAATATAATAAAAGTGTCACTGAAACTGAATCACCATATAATATGATGACTAAGTGATATATTTCGTAATGATTAAGAAATTGAAGATTAGTGACACATCTTAACTTTGGTGACAGAAAATTTTGTTCGCTAAAATAATTATGAGTAACTGCTATAATACATACCTTGAAAGTTGGCATAAAATTTTCCCGAACTACATTTGTTGCCCCAAATGAAGTCATTTGAAAGCAATTGTTATATTGTTGGATATGTGTCAAAAAGTGTATAGAATCTGTTCCTATTCCTGAAACCAATGAGTACAATGGTTCTGGTGGTGGATCCAATGGTATCAATTTCACTTTACCATTTGCGCAACACAATCCATTGGCTTCGTTTTTGTATTTTAATGCCTTACAGTGTGAGCAAACCGAGTTCATAGAACCAATAACAACACATTGGTAGTTACTGTAGTCAATTGACACATCGTAACTGAAAGCAGCTCGATTCAAACTTGCGCGATTATTAGTTGAATGTCGCGCTCGCGCTTCACGCGTTTGTGATATCCGAATTCTTTCACGTTCATTTCCGTCGTCACGTTCTTGTGCAGTACGATTAGATCGGTAATTAGCTTGGTTTGTAGCATTTCTGGTTCTTCTACCTAAATTGCTTCGTCTTATAGGAGGCATATCAAATATAAATTATTTTTTCACTAATCACGAACTAAACAAACACTAACTAACTAAACACTCTGCACAAAACACGATATACGAATTTGTTTCGTGTATCAGTTGACAAAAGCAAACTCAGTAGATTAGGTAACAGACAATTTTTTTTTTTAAATTTGTTATGACTTGATGTCAAATCCTTTTAAGCCGTACGAATTGTTTTATTTATTTAAAATTTGTATATTAAAAATAATAAAACACTGTTGGTAACGCGATTTTTGTTTGACTGATGTAATGACGTGGAAACTGATGCATTTTATCTCGCGTGCCGAAACTAATACAAAAGAAACGCGAGTTTCGGAACGCGACATTAAACTCCTCCAACTATGTATTCTGTGCTCCAACGCACACACGCACATTGTTTTGATAGATATGATCTTTGACGTTAGGAACACACCTACATGAGTGCTTGTAATTTAATATGAACTTTATACCATAGCAATAAAGCTCAAATTGACTACGTTTTAGTTAGAAATCATTTGTATGGGAAAAAGAAAAGGGCTATTTTTAGGGTTTTTCCAGCAATAATTCTAATTTTTCTCGCCGTAAAAACCATCCTTGAACTTCAACGAACATTTTAAAAAAAGATTTGGCCAAATTGGTCCAGGCGTTGTTGAGTTATGCGCTTACCAACACATTTTGCGATTCATTTTTATATTATAGAAGATTATACTTAACAAACGAGTAGTTAAATATAAGTATTATATATCAACTAGTTGCTCTTCTCGGGTTTGCTGCGCCCCTACAGGGCGTCACTTGTACTTTTATTATTATTTAACATCTTTTAAACCTGTGACCTGGCAATAAATAAATAATTTTGATTATGATCAAGCATCAAATATATTATGCTTGACTAAAGTAACTCCTGCATTTGTAGTTTACAGTGGACCTCTCCTAAGTAAATACATATGGATCACTGTAAAGCATTAAAACAAATTTAAATGAGTTAAAGATTCATATAAAATTTTTTTTTTCGAAATCTTTATTTTTACGTGTAAAATTGACATCACACTAATATTATAAATGCGAAAGTGTGTGTGTGTATGTTTGTTACTCTTTCACGCTGAAACGGCTGAACGGATTTGGATGAAATTTAGAATGGATGTAGCTTACACCCTAACTTAACACATAGGCTACTTTTTATCCCGGAAAAAGCATGTCGTTAAACCGAATAACACGCGGGCGGAGCCGCGGGCAAAAGCTATAGGTCTATATTGGAAGAGTCGTCGTTATCGCCAGATGTAAAAAGGGGGATAGATTTACTCTACTTCATTCAGTCAGGAAAGACACCATCATCTATGCATTTACTAAAAATGAGCAATTAAATCAATGACTATGAACTAAAAGTGTAATAACTTTGACCGATAGACGCCATAACTCCTTAGTTATTTTTCAAATTTAGAGTTTTATATGCTTTACCGTGAACGAGTTAATATCATAGACATCTATAATATTATTCTATAATATTATTCTATAATATGCTTAAAATCAAATACAGAATTACACTGAGCCACGTGATCAATCACTTAAAACAAGGTTAACGGTAGTATGCCCACAAAACGTGTATTTGTATCCCACCCTAGTTGATAAGGCTCACCTCGTGTCACGTTGTGACATAAAAGTTATAGGAGAACCGTAGATGGATGAGTGTTCCACACTCAGTATCACTTCCTGTGGGATACACAACGTGACTTTGATTAATATGGACCAAATACCCTTTCTGTGAAATACACCAAATAAAACAAAATAATATTTCTCGTATTTTATTTATTTAGTTTTAATAAGGAAAACATACAGTCTATAATATAAAACATACGGGATAAGAACACATTAAACAAAACACAGATCAAAAAAGTTTTCAGACTAATTGAACATAATAACACATCTCGACAAGACGACAAACTTTTTTTGCAAAAAGGGAAGCTTGGTCCCGACC
This sequence comes from Ypsolopha scabrella, assembly GCA_910592155.1. Lineage (NCBI taxonomy): Eukaryota > Metazoa > Arthropoda > Insecta > Lepidoptera > Ypsolophidae > Ypsolopha > Ypsolopha scabrella. The sequence goes on along the minus strand of OU342975.1, from coordinate 8,556,425 downwards.
CCTTACTTACCGAGTCTGCAGCATGAATTTGGATATATGACCCAGATGTCACCAGAGTTCGCCTGCTTCGCGTTTTTATCAGAGTTCGCCTGCTTCGCGTTTTTATGTATCATAGCTACATCATACTTTTGTTATGTACTGTATTTACTTGTCAACCTCCAGTGTATTGTTCAGTCGAATAGCTATGCTATGTCCCTTAGTTGTACTAATTAATTATATAAGCCTAAAATGTATCTTCACTTAAAAGTACATGTTAGTTAATTCTCATTTATTATTTGAAGAGACACAAACTTATGTTGAAATCACATTACCTTTTATGTTAAAAATTTCAAGAGGTACTTCCAGCCTGCGAAATGTACCTACTTTTGTGTTTATGCATTCTTGACTGTGTCTTGAAACTGTATTATGTATATATTTTCCGTTAAATAAAGACTTTTGAAAATGAAAAAAAAAATGACCCAGAATCACCTTATAATGTGTGTTTCTCTGTTTATTTCAAACGTCGTTATTTTTCAGACGCTCCAAGATAGTTACGGGTATGGTCTTCTGAACGTGTTCATGACAAGCCCAGGGCAACCAACACTGCTTACTCATGGGTTCCTGATATCGGATAACGCTGTCGATGTGTATGTGATACCTATTTATTAGCACCTGATGATCAAAACCGGTCCAGTGGTACAACTTCGGCCGGTCGCGGTTTATCTCAAATAACTGTTGCTACGACGTAGCGCTACGTCGTAGGAAACGGGAGTAATCGTAGATCTCAGTCTCTGGAGGAAGGCTAATATTGAGTTACATTTCCATGATGGACGTCGGATCATTAATCTTCTTATAAATATCTTTTAAATTTTATCGATGCAGCTACATGTTCCAATATACTTATCAGTTCTACTTTTAATATCATTTTGGAAAACATGCGAACTTCATACGAGTAAATCTTCAGTTTGTTTGCTCCAATTGTCCCGAACGCTATTTTGGAAACTATGTGAAAATATGATTATTATTTGCGATTGTGGCTGAAACATCACCAAAATCTTGATACGTAAAAACACTTGTATCTACTGTGCAGTGAAACAGTAGAAGTTGTTTTACAAGATGTATGCGAAAATTACATTATTCAATCATTTTATATAGTTTTTTTTAAATTAATTACATAAGATCTGAATATAACAAAAATCTAAATAGGTACTTAAATTCATATATGTACAGGATATAACACGGTGAAAATGGTCAGTATGGGGAAAATCTAACTCAAATCTAATCAATACCTCAATCAGTACCTTATTTTTGTACAGATTTCCTTAGAATTCTTACTAGTTTTCACTTGTAAGATTAATGCAGAGTAGGGTAGGTGCAGAACTAAATAAGGCTTTTGGAAAAAGTACCTTTCGAAGGAACCAGTACAAAGTTGAGTATTTGACATATTCTAACAAATACTAACATAAAAAGTGTACACCTGGGCTCAATCATTTAACTTGAAAGAAAATCCAAAAAATTGAGACATTTCTTTTGATTTCAAGCACAATGTTTCTTTGCAAGACTTGGTCCTCACTAGGAAAACTATCGAATGATGCCATAATACAGACGATTTTATTTGCAAAATAGACAGGTCGATTCCCCGTTGAGGTAAATCATGTTTTAAAATATTAAATGTTGTTTTTTTTCCGAAATAGATGACTAGTGTACTTCAGGCAAACTGAAACTTTTAGTTTAGATTTTCCCCATAGGTCAGTTTCTCAACACGCTACCCTGTATATATTTGTCGATAAATGCTTTGTTAAAGTTACCCTTTTTCATTGTTTCACCTTATGTTTGTATTTTTCAGACTGTGCTACGACCTGAATTTAACAGAGTTTCCGCGACTATCGGTACCAGAAGTGAAGTTCGCTCTAGCTTCGAACGTTCTCCGTTTAGAGAGTCCTCTCAGCAAGATCTTGCTCGAAACTGACTATCTGCTCTTCAGAAACAGCTCAGAGGTTCTAGACCACGACGCGGCACAAGACCCGAGCAAAGTTTCTCCGTTCACGTTTCAGCAAGTTCAGAAAACTGGACATTTGGCGTAAGTTGCAATTATGAATACGAAATGTAGGACGCAAGTCCATAGCGTTTGATATCTAGTTTTCTCTTCATGTTAAGGGGATATATAGATGCTGGTGAACATAAAAGTCGAAATTGGTGGCTGGTTCTAATCAGGCGTTACTAAAGTAAAATAAAATAAAAAGTTTATGTGATAAACTGCAGAATAACTGGAATGTTGTGCCTTGATTAGAATTGTAAATTTTCATCAAAGTCTTTAACTAAACAAATATCAAACCTAGGTCTAATTTAAAACGAATATCCGGTTTAATTAATTAAGTATGCAAAGAAACAAATTGAAACTTAGTCAAATTGAACATTTTATAACAACAAATGATTTCCCTTGATTACTTTTGAAGAATTTTGGTTATGATAACTGTAATTAATCATTTAGGTATATTTTAGTGCGTTCGCAACTTGATTCCGCGTCGAGCGACGGAGATAGCAATACGGGACGAGTCGTGCGAGTGAGTGAGACGGACGCACCCGGGGTCACCAGCAGTAATTGTTGCCTTATGGCGTATAGGTACGCCAACATTTTAGTACAATATTTGATACACCTTTTTTGCTATAGACCAAAGTATAAGACCTCTATCATCCGATACTGATATCTTAAAAGGCACCATTTTGCAAAAATTTTGAATAAAGTTGGACAGATTTACATATAAAGTTCTTTTATTGCCTTAAATTATACCTATTTAAAAATAAAATATTTAAAAATGAAATTATGAAAATATTTCTTAAAATATTTCAGCCAGATAGTGACTTTGTAAATGCCTGTATTAAACTATAGAGGTCTCAAATTTTAGTCTATAACGAAAAATAACAGAGAAACGGTATCAAATTTTGTACTAAAACGGTGGCATGCCTATGCGCCTTAAGGTGGATGCGACGGGTCTCGTTCCCAAACGCATTCCTTAAGTCCCTTTTATTTGCCTATATTAGGTATGGTTCACGAAAATTCAGTATGATTAGTAAAATTGTAGTATAACGAGTTCTTATTCCGCAATCACGATAACGAGTCATATCATTACTTACCAAACCTTTTGATTTACTTTTTTATTATTAACCTTAAGGTGACTTTTGTTTATGTAGCCAAATTCATGTTGGAGACTCGGTAAATGGTCAGAACTAAGGTTCAATGACCCTGTTTGCGAAAAGCGAAAAATATTTTTTTATGCTTCTATATTTGTTCAAGAACAACCTCGACTCAATTAGTATCCACCCATATATCCAAATCCATCAGCCTATTTCGTCCATTGCTGGACATAGGCTTTTCCAAGATTTCGCCTTTCATGGCGATCCTCCTGGAAGAAATGCCCATACTCACACAGGCTAGGCAGGCGGGTTGGTCAGCGTGGCGCCGAAACCCCGGTGTAAGAAGTCTAAATTTTCTTTTCCGTAATTCATAGAGAGTGTAATTGAGTTTTGGTCCTGACCACTTACCGAGTCTCCAGTGTGAATTTGGCTATATATAAACTAAAGTCACCGTATATCTAAGATAGACTCCCTCCTTTGAGCAGAATAACAGCAGATGACTGCACCCTGATCGGCGCCATCATAGTCACTCTCACTGGACCCGCAGTTTCTTTTGGACACGACTCGCTCAGACTGGAAGATTGTAGATTTACTGTTGAAGTGAGTTATTATTATATCCAGGGCGTAGCGAGGTACGGGCTGGGAGGGGCAGCTGCCCCCCCCCCCCCCCCCTTAGTACCGGTCGTTCGCTGGTAAACTGTATTAACGTAATTCTGACGGGCTTCATAGCTTGCGACGCAACTTATAAGGGTCGTTGATATCTAATTAAGAATTCCACTGCTCATGTGAAACTCATACCTATGATAAAAACAACAATCAAAACAATATCTAGGATTTTCTTTGTCTGCCCCCCCCCCCCCCCCCTATATACAATTCTGGCTACGCCCTTGTATTTTATTATGGGTAGAACGCTAGCCTCTCAATCTTGAGACCTAGGTTCGATCCCCGGTCAAGCATGCACCAATGAGTTTTTTGATTTTATGTGCATAGTTGTTCTTACTTACCACTTGCAGGAAAACACGACGAAAAAGGCGTGTATTTGTGCCCGAAATACGGCGATAGGTCTCACCACCAATCACGTTGGGACGTAATAATCGTCGGTGAAACGCGGGTGTACCGAGTATGGACTCTGACTTGCATTTTATTATTTCTCGGAACATCACTGACACCCCCTTGGCGATTCGTGTCGTGACGATATATTTAGTTTATTTATAATTTTGCGAAAAGGATTTTTTTCCCTTAATTACAAGAAATGTTTTGTTATTAAAGTCTCAGTGATGCACATCTTAACATTGTTTGTCATAGTTTTGAATAAAAAGTATGCAATAAATGCGTTTTATGTATATTTGCGAAAAGCGCTTACTAATGATTATGTTTTCACAAGAAAATGATGTCTTTTTATGCATAACATTTGGATTGATTGCATCACATTACAACTGTAAACACGCTTTAAAGTTTATTAATGTAATGCAATCAAAATTTAATGCATAAGATGACAACATTTTCTTGTAATAACATAATTTTTCCGAAGCAACTTTCGCGACTACACTTAAAATGAAGTAAAAGAAAGATGTGCATTTTGCACCGAGATCCTCTGTTACCCCCTTAATTAGCTAAACTTAAAAGTTATGAGTATGATGGGGTTTACATTATCAGAAGAATTATAAAAATATAAGTCAGAATAAAATGTTGATTATCTAGTATTGGGGAATTATTGTGTTACGTCCGTTGGATATGGTCTAGGCGGCGACTGCAAGCAATCCTACCTCATAATATGCTTGAACCAATCCACTTTGTTGGGACAGACGAACTTTAGTACCCCTAATTGGCCCACTGGTATTCTCTGACGTAACTTGACACGTTTTGCATAGTAAAATAACACTTCAAACTTTATTCCATACTAAATGTATGGAAGTTTTATTTTGCATTTTCTGGGAGTTCTAATACCTTGACGTCGTCGGTTGGCCCGATAGAGACTTATGTGCCTTATTAGGAAGATGATCGAATAGGATGAAAAAAAAAAACATTTATTGGGCAATTTTTATAAGAAACAATTTTTCTATCAAGCTATCAAAATCTTTTAAACTATCAAGCACTAGGGTTGTGAAATAGTTGCTTATGATTTGATTTATCTGAAGATTGACTGGTATATTCTGTTTTACGAAGTCTGTTTGGCTGCGGTTGTAGTAGTGCGTAATGCACACGAATTTTTTTCTAGTGTGCGTAATCTCGGGAGCGCTACAAAACGAACTACAAAAAAACCGGCCAAGTGCGTGTCGAGCCACGCGCAGTATAGGGTTCCGTAGTAGCCCAGTACATTATAATGCCAGCGGATCCCTAAATCGAAAAATAGTTTTTACATATATTTTTGAACGATCTATCCGACGATACCCCACACAATGGGACAGACGAGAAAAAAAAAATCATGCCAAATAAAAGTAAAAAAAAAATCGAGGATATTTTCACCCTTTTGTCGGCGTGATTAATATGTATAACCCTACCAAATTACAATTTTCTAGTACTAATAGTCTCTGAGATGAGCCACGGACAGACGGACAAGGCGAAACTATAAGGGTTCCTTATCGGACTAGGGAACCCTTAAAACGCGCGGAACTGTACACGTCACTACTACAACCATAGCCACATGGACTACGTGAGAATACCTGTACTCTTAATATATCATTAATGACGCAAATAATAATATATTTTTTAGATATCAGCTAATGGTCTCGGATCACCACCAGTTATTGCACCATTTCTTGGCAAGGATAAAAGTAAGTGTTTTCATTATAATGTTTCGGGAGTAAGACATCTTCGTACATTTAAAAACAAAGCTCTTGTCGGTGAAGCCATTAAGTTTAATTCATTGCCAATTCCCTCAAGTTCTTGGTGTGACACGACTTCAGCGTTTTCCTCTAATTTGTTCCACGTCACTCATCCTGGGTCTTCCTCTCTTTCCTTCTAATTTTCCCTTTAATATGTTTGTTATACATTACCTATAGACATGTTTGAGTACATGTCTGACCATATTTCATCTCCTATGTCCTATTGTTTCAATAAATCTATAAGAAACATACATCCCAAAATGCTTGGGGTATCTCTGATGGATAGAATCCGAAATGAGGAGATCCGTCGGAGATCGAAAGTAACCGACATAGCCTACAGGATCAGTAAGTTGAAGTGGCATTGGGCAGGCCATATTTGTCGCCGAAATGATGGCCGTTGGGGCCGAAAGGCTTCAGAATGGATACCACGTTCAGCAAAGCGTAATGTGGGCCGACCTCGTGCCGGCTGAACCGACGACCTGAAGAACGTTGTGGGTGGCGGCTGGATGAGGAGGACGGAGGGCCAACATGAGTGGCGAAATTTGGTAAAGGCCTATGTCCAGCAGTGGACGAATACATGCTGATGGATGGATGAATCCCGATATTGTATTTTTTCAACCCTTCGGTGCATATTATGTATTTTATCAATACATAAATCCAATAAAAGATATTCACATTGAAGCCTAAAACATGGATAAGTAATCCATCCATCCATCTATCAGCCTGACCTTTCCAATATTTCGCCACTCTTGGCGGTCTTTCGTCCTCTTCATCCAGCCGCCACCCGCAAAGTCAGATCGTCGTTCCAGCGGGCACGAGGTCGACCTACGCTATGCTCTGCTGTGCGTGGTCTCCATTCTTTCTTTGTTGGTAATATTAAAGAACAAAATAAGTAATCTTAAGAAACAAAAACGATTTCAAGTCTTCGTGATTCATACAGATAGATAGATAAATGTCCATCCATCCATCCATCAGCCTGTTTCGTCCACTGCTGAACATAGGCCTTTCCAGGATTTCACACAGGACTTGCACCGGTGACGCCGCTGCCGGATACACCGCCATCCATCGGTCCCAGGCAATGGTGGGCCGCCTGGTTTTGCCTGAGAGCTGTTCTCTTACTCTCCCCCAAATAACTTCGGGAGGATTTGCGAGTAAGATGTTGGTACCTCCACAGTCGAGCCCGGCATCAGCTCTACCACCTAATAAATAAATAAATGAACAAATAAACAAGATAAATGTACTTACTGACATTTTGTCAATACTTTTTACTGGTTTAAGGGGGCCCCCCCATCTACTTTTAATATTTGATTCCTTGTACAGGCAAAACCGTTCTTACCTTTTAATTTTATGTATAGGTTTACTTATGGACGTCCATAAGCGTCTGTGACCATTTCGAGTTTGCAATTAATGTCACGAGCAGCTAAATGGAGGTGGTAGAGCTGATGCCGGGCTCGACCGTGGAGGTACCACCATCTTACTCGGAAATCCTCCCAAATTTATTTGGGGGAGAGTAAGAGAACAGCTCTCAGGCAAAACCAGGCGGCCCACCATTGCCTGGGACCGATGGATGGCGTTATATCCATCCCAACATGCCAGGCCTTATAAAAAAAAAAACAGACTAGTGACGGGCAGCGGCGTCACTAATGCGAGGGTTTCGGCACCACGCTCACCAACCCGCCTGCCCAGCGTGTGTGAGTATGGGCATTCCTCCAGGAGGATCGCCAAGAGTGGCGAAATCTTGGAAAGGCCTACGTCCAGGAGTGGTGAAACAGGCTGATGGATGGATGGTAGCTAAATACGTGGAATAAATTAATGATAGGTAAAAATTGTCGTGTTTGTCTAACTCACAAGCCAACAACGTAAATATCTTAAGGTCTTTCCATAAAGTTTAAAAAGGCTTAGTCCATGGGACTAATGATTACTGAGAAAGAAAACTGACCTGAGTAACCTAATTACTTGAAGAAGGTAGACCCTCTGTTTGGGTATAAATCATACAATAACCTGAGAATTATGGGTTATTGTGTTACTAAATTGCCTCTCACTATTGGGACTTTGGGAAGTATTTCTCAAAACTTGTTCTATTAAATAATTAGACGGTCTTACAAATTAGAAAATGTAGTGGAGCTGGATCTAACTATACTTGTGCAAAGATTTTCGACAAACATTTTATTTTAACCAAATAAATAATGAAGGACTTTGGGTCTGTGTGCACCCAAAGCTGTTAATTAGATGAACAATAGAATTTGCTCCATCCCAAGCCTGTATAAAAAGGCTGTAAAAATTATGTGTGTCTAAGCGCTTGGCCCTATATGTGCAATTTGGACTCCAAATTATACAAACTTTCGTTTTAGAGTGGCTGTTTTGTAGCATACAACTGCTGTATAACGGAAATGTACGTGCTCGATAAAAGCTGACAAATCTATCTTTTGCACAATACAACTCTAACGCAGCTTGAGTTATTATAACGGTAAAATTTGCAAATGATTTTAATTACATACATTTGTTAAAATGGTGGTAAACGTGTCATATGCTGAACAGTGTGAAAAAAACTATAATTAGGTAGCATTTTTTTGCTTAATTCTTTTACAGTACCTACGTGAAATATGGTTGCGGATATCACTTTATTGTTAAAGTATATTTGTTACAAAATTTTCACGCCTCCACGCTCCACGAGCGAATTAATGTATGAATATATTAAAATTTGGTCAAGTCAACACATATTTTTGGATTATATTAAGCAAATTCTCAATATCAATAAATCGTGTCCGTCAAAATGAAGCAAGCCATTAAGTATTATTGATTTAGCACTAGTTTAAGAATTATTCTTGAAACATTGAAATATAGTCATAATATTAGGGAAGTAAAAAACAAGTTTATTTACAAGCTTTAGACATTTAAAATATACGCTATAATTTTGATTAAAGCAGAAATAACTGCTAAGAGAACGTTTATTGCCCAATAAATAACTTTCTACAGGAGATAGGCTGTATTATAAGCTTAAAATTTGTTACTTACCTTTGGCATTTTAAAATACTTCTCTGTACATTTAAGAAGGTCGAGGAGGAAAAGCTCTACAAATTATTATATCAATGATTAAATCAGCTCCATCAAAAGAACATTAACTTATGCCTTTAAAAAGTTTTAACTTGTAAAAATGTCCTTTATATATCTGAGAGTTATTAGAGATTTTTGTAAAGCTTCTAAAAATGTGGTACCGTAACATTCGTATATAAGGATAAGCTTTTGCAGAATGCCTAAAGCCGTAAAAGGGAATATATTACTTCTTCATTACAACTCATCGCTTAACAATACATCAATCCTAGAGCAATATATAACTTGAGGAATTGTGCAAGCCGTTAATTTTGTTTGTTAGACTTTGAGACATAGAATTTATAAGTTTATAAATTTTTTCAACATTTTCAAGTCATTCCGTGAAGAAATAAATTATAATACATTTTTTGAAGCTTTGGAAATTTAACATGCTTAAACGATGCTTAAAATTCAAAAACGTTTTCAGTTTAAATTTTTATTACTTTGATTTTTGGTGAACAATTCATAGACGGTGACGGTATAAACAATATTTTTTTCATTTAAAACTACGGGTAAGTGCTAGTAACGTAAAAAAAGACGTAGTTCTCTAGGTTCGTACTACAATTACTGTAATATTTTAATTTTAAATTTGAGAATTTGAAGATAATAAGTACGTAATAAAGCGCTACCATTGGCGAATTCGTCCCTTGAAGTCGCTATTTTTTCAAAACAGAAACTCTCTTAGTCTAATACACTTAAGACTTGTATTCAATATTTCTTTATCCAATCGTAGGTGCAGAGCTGATGCGCCTGATGAGTAAGCCCATTCGAGATACGATGCTGCCGAAGTTGCAGGGAGTTGTGTTCTCTCTGATCAACACCACCGACCTCTTCGAAACAAGGCTGTTCAAATATAGGTGAGGACGACTTCACTACCCCCAAAAATTACTTGGTTTTTAGGGTTCCGTACCCAAAGGGTAACCAACGGGACCCTATTACTAAGACTCCGCTGTCCGTCCGTCCGTCCGTCTGTCACCAGGCTGTATCTCATGAACCGTGATAGTTAGACAGTTGAAATTTTCACAGATGATGTGTTTCAGTTGCCGCTATAACATCAAATACTAAAACCGGCCAAGTGCGAGTCGGACCCGCGCACTCCCATACAACAGACATGATTTTTTTTTCGTTTTTGTAGATAATGGTACGGAACCGATCGTGCGCGAGTCCGACTCGCACTTGGCCGGTTTTTTATTTGGCAACTATCCCCTATTGCACGAAAGACAACTTTAACCTATGAGTTGGCAGGAGGCAGGACCGTACCGTAATAGGGTTAAAATGGCAGCCGTATGAATTGTAGAAGGTTATTAAGAGACTTATTTTCATTTTATAACTTTAAAGAAAAGAAAAGAAAAATAAATTTAATGCAAGAATAATAAAATTACAAAAATAAAACTTAACACAAATTTTGGTACATTGCACATAATTTAAAAAGTAAATTTACCAGGGGTCCCCAAACTCAGTTTTTTTTTCTTGTTTATTTTTCAAAGACAAATATATATAGGTAGACATTTTGATTAAGATAAAAGCCATCCGACTAAAACACATGGTTTATACGCGGTATGGCGAGATCGCTAACTTATGCTGACTAAACATAGACGTATATACAAGTGTAACAACCCGCAGCCACAGGCTGCTGATGTTCGAGAAAATAAAGCTTTATGGCACTCCTTCGCTTTTTGTTGCTGGTACAATTTTTCATGCTATTCGGAGTATTAATAGATAATTCGTTTAGAAATAAAGGAAGCATGTATTCCCAAGTTCACGTTCCATATAAATTATTATAGGTAGGTAGTTCATAAGTGGGTAGGTAAATTAGGTTTCTTAAGCTTTTTGGCCTTATTTTCTTAATTAGTTTAACCTCGTTACCGTATTCTGCACAGATAATAGCCATTTTTATTATTATATATATTTATGATTTTACAATAGTCAAATAAGCCTTTTTCGTCATAATTATATTTGTTTTTAATGTGGCTTGGCACAATGACTTTTAATATTCTTAATTGCAGTCTATAGATACTATCTATATAGCTTTTATAAGTGCGACCGTAACTACTAATACTGTAGCTTATTATTGAGTCAGCAAGTGATAGATCCATCCATCCATCCATCAGCCTGTTTCGTCTACTGCTGGACATAGGCCTTTCCAGGATTTCGCCATGCTTGGCGGTCCTCCTGGAAGAAATGCCCATACTCACACACGCTGGGCAGGCGGATTGGTGAGCGCGGTGCCGAAACCCTTGCACCAGTGACGCCGCTGCCCGTCACCAGTCTGTTTAATATAAGGCCAGGCAATTGGGGATGGTTATACCGCCATCCATCGGTCCCAGGCGACGGTGGGCCGCCTGGTTTTGCCTGAGAGCTGTTCTCTTACTCTCCCCCGAATAACTTCAGGAGGATTTGCGAGTAAGATGGTGGTACCTCCACAGTCGAGCCCGGCATCGGCTCTTCCACCTATTGATAGATACATCAGTCTTAATATGTTATAAGGTAATTTGAATTTAATTATACAAAATTTTGATAATGTGCCTCGAAGCTTGTTACATAGATATTCAATATGTGGACCCCAGTTTAAATGGTTATCTATAATGAGACCTAGGTACTTATGCTGTTTGGCAAGTTCTAAATGTTCACAGTTACATGTATAGTGGTTTTTATGCAAACATTGATGCTACGCTAGTAACTTGGAGTACCAGATAAAATATGGATAATTTAGTTGTAAATGCTTATTTATAGCCCTAATTTGATCATATATTAACGATTTCTGCATTAAAAAATTACATGCATATTCTTTATTGCGGCCATGGCCTTTTCCAGACACATTTGACGTTCTATATTTTTTTTATGAAGACGTCGTTCCGCTTTGGGTTCAATTCAAAGTTGCCGTTAAACTAATCTTGAATAACCTTGGTTTCGTGCAACTGGGGCGTCTAATCAACATTTGGAGAAAATAAGGGACCTGTATGGTAGCACCCCTATTTTAACAGGTTTCTTCCAAGTTTGGTTTTATTTATATTTGAAAATAGTTATGGTTTGCAAGAAAAGTGTAGTTTAAAAAAAAATGCTTCATTACTTTTATGGACTCTACTTCTTATTAGAATTATTTTTTGGTTAGTTAGGACATTAGTATCAAATCACCTTTATTTGTTGAGCATAGGTGCAAATCGTGTTAATACAAATTAAGTTTCTTCTATGATCTGGCATGCAATGGCTTTAGTAGTATCACCAATAACCGTGTTAATTGAATGAAAACAATTTCAGTACATTTTGTATTATATATTTTGTTCACTCTGTACATATTATAAAATATTTCCAGAAGGCTTTTTGGGATTATTTCAGAAATAAAAAAAAGTGAAAATAGTTTATATAATCATCAACAACAGTGGAAAATCACACAAGTTTCTCATTTTTGAATATGGTATTTAATATTTTAAAGATTTTGTTTTCTACATTTTAACCCACTTATTTTAAAGATGCGAACAAACATTTTGATATTCTATTGCAATTGGTTCTTCCCTGATGAATTAGTTTTTGTGGTAAATGTATGGAGGACATTCAAACAGTAGATCGTTAAACAAGGGAGGTAATTGTTTACCCGTGTTGAACACTCTACTTTTGATCACTAATGCGGGGAAATAAAAATAAACTTACAAAAATATTTTTACAGCAATAGTTATTGTGTAACTCTCAAACATCTTTAAAACATTTAATTTAGCCTATTTACTTATTATAAGAAAAACACATTTTTCCATACTAAAAAAATAAAATACAAGGTGCTATAAGGCAGAGATTCAGAGTGCATTTTGAGTCCGAACTCAATCTTACAAACGTCACTCTAGTAGAGATCACGTCGCTTTTTGACGTTTTTAAGATTGAGTTCGGATTAAAAATGCACTCTGAATCTCAGCCTAAGACCGGTTTGTAAACTGGAAGTTATATTCCCTATAGGTTTTGATGGTGAGCCAATTTGTATCAGATTGATTATGTAAGAGGTAATAACTTTTTTTGCGTTCAGTTAGAAGCCTGATGTTTTATCAATCAGCATTATAGGGCCGTAGACTTCCGTAGGAGCTATTAGTTTGAGAGGCTTCTTTCGTGAGAAGCTGGTAATTATAAATAAACTCACACAGACTATGTAAATGGACTGTATTTTATGTATAAGTAATTAGATCTGAACAAAGTGGCGGTTGAGCAACGACTAATTCGTATGAACGGTGTAGCCTGCAACGTACATCTTTAACGGGGCCCAAAAAAGGGAATTGACAGGCGGACAACAAAGTGATCCTATAAGGGTACAGTTTTTCCATATTGTGGTACGGAACTCTAAAAAATATTATAATTTATATTTACAATTGTCGGCACTTGTTAAAACTTGGAAAGTATCATGATTAAGTTATTGTTATTACTTATTAAAATTAAACGGTTTTTAAATGTTACAACATATAAGGTGACTTTAATTTATGCAGCCAAATTCTTACTGAAGACTAGGTAAGTGCTTAATAACAAGGTTCGATGACCCTTTTTGTGAAATTCGTAAATTATTCTTTTCGTTTTCAAAATCTTGAACAAAATTTTGGGATGAATTTTTTTTCTCGTCTATCCCATAGTGTAGGGTATCGTTGGATAGGCCGTTCAAAAACATTGTGGGTGTGGGAAAACCATTTTTCGATGTAGGGATCCGTTGGTGAAATATTAAGCTTTAAAGTGAAAATTTTAGTTAGAGTGGGGCGTCCACCCCCCCTGCCGGCTAAACGGTTGTTTATAGAAATGTGAAAAAATTCACAGAAGTAGTATATATAATGAATTTAAAAGGAAAACTATCACAGCTAAGTAGGCCTTATAGGTTTACGAGTACAGGTCGCGCCAAACTTTTGACCCCCTATAATGTATGGGACCAGAAGTTTGGCGCGGTCTGTATTAGTAGACCAACTTATGTACCGGGCAACTACGAAACCTTACATTGCGCGTGGCCCGACATGCACTTGGCTGGTTTTTTAATTGATTTCTTGAACTACCTGCATTATTTTGTGTCTGTTATTTTATTTTATCAATTCTTTGGTCTTCGTTTGTCAATCTAATAAAATATCCTAAGACTTTAAACTTTCGAGATTTTCACACATTATTAACTTTGTATTGGGGTCTTACTCGCGATAACTAACAACATACCTCAATAGATATGTGCTTGACGTTTCGACGCCTCTGTAGGCTGTCGTGGTCACAAGCTAACTGACGAGAGTAGCAGCAAAAATGTCCTTGGCGAGCCGGCGGTAGGTAGCACATTATTTTTCTTTTTCCTACCCGCACTTTGTCTTTTGTTAATTAATTGTTTCTTTCGTCACACACGACACACAACACTAACAGTATCGAGGCAAATATTCGAAGATAAATCGCGAGGTTTAAATTTCTGTATGACTGAACTCCATGCCGAAGATAGTCAAGCACATATCTATTAAGGTATGTTGTTAGTTATCGCGAGTAAGACCCTAATACAAAGTTAATAATCCTAAGACTTGTTATCTTATTGTGTACCAAATATAATATATCCTAAGAAATATCAATTTAGTAACGTATTTACGTAAATATGTGTAATATAATAATTATGTCTATCTTATACTATAATTTTAATATACCTACTTATATATGTAATATTTGTATGTGGTTTAATTAACTATTTTTAAATTATTATCTATTAGTGTATACATTGAGCCATATTTTGTCTGTAGCTAAAATCAATTTTCTTTGTTTGTACCTATGTCAGTGTAAAATATTCAAGTACCCTCGAATTGGAAACACTGTTCCCCAAAGGACAATTTTATTAATTTGGAGTTCACAGTCTTAACTATCTTTTTTGTAAAACCATTAAGTTCAATAAAGAAATTTGATTTGATTTGATCAAATGTACATGATACAAAATGTGAAAGTGTTTTTTGTACGTAACAGTCCGAAAAATATTGACAGATTTTATAGGAGTACACAAAAACTAATTCGACTTATTGAAAAGCTAGTCTTTAATAATTGTTTTTCTGCTTCAGGCAACCGCAGCAAGAATTATTCAAAGCCACATCTGACTATTTATCAGGGTTTGTAAGCGGCCTGAATAAAATTATTATGGACAAGAATGGAGGTGTTCTGCCATTGGAAGATTTTGCGATAGCTGTCGATGATAAGGGAAAGGTATACTTAACTCTTAAGGCGATAACTATTGCGGTGATTTCGGGTGACTTTCTCACTCTCTCACTCGTCCCACAATGATATTTCCGTCGCTCGAGGAGGAATCAAGTTGCAAACGCGCTAAAATATAACTTATGGATATATTAATCGCCCGCCCTCCCGTATAAAATATGCACAAGCAAGCAATACGAGCACAAAAAGCAATCTTAAATAACAAGCAGGAAACTTATCGACACGTGTTTCGCATCTGAACGAAGGATCCTCGTTATGTGTTACTGGCTCTAAGATATACCTAAATAATCAATTACAATTATTGTAACTTGAAAAATTTATCAAGCGAACTCAAAAATTTATCAACAACTGCTGTGATATTCAATTAGAATAAGTTCCAAGTTGTTTCTTTGCATACGTAATTAATTAAATTGGACCTTAGTCTTATTTTTGACCCTATTTTGGTATTTGTTTTGTTAAATTCTCGATGAAAATTCAAAATACCTGGAATGGTGTTCCTTCCTTGATTAGTATCAAGTAGTGTACCATCTTTTCAACAACTGCTGTGATCTTCAATTAGAATAAGTTACAAGTTGTTTCTTTGCATACGTAATTAATTAAATTGGACCTTAGTCTTATTTTTGACCCTATTTTGGTATTTGTTTTGTTAAATTCTCGATGAAAATTCTAAATACCTGGAATGGTGTTCCTTCCTGGATTAGTATCAAGTAGTTTACCATATTCTTTTCAAAACGTTTCCTCAAGTTACATCTGAATACAACCGGCCCTTAATTGTGGCTTTCTAGGTAACCAGCAGTTACAGCCGTCCTAAGTTTTCGTAAAAAAAAACATGGATCATTATACTGGATCAGATATTCGTCTTCTACAGTTGCAGAAAAAATGAGTTTAAGAGAATAGGTTCCGATTGCATTGATCGCTGTTACTCCATGCCGAAAAACCTGCAGTGCGAGAGGGACGAATTCTGGAAAATTATCAAAATGACGACTTCTATCACGAATTTTATTATTTAAAAAAAAACTAAAGTTTGTATCAAATATCTGTTCGGATAACAGTATAATAAAGTTTATACAGATTTTAATTAATAAATAATATAATATGATTTTGCTCAAATAATGTTAAAACTCGACATGAAACCTTTTTTTGGAGTCATCTTTGATTTTTTATGGCTCAATGTTGGAATGACTTCTGAAGATTCTGTTTCGATAAGAGTGTACATTATATTCTTGACAGAAGTCCAAATTTTTTTCAAATATCTAGTATTGCTAGAGTCTTCAAACAAGGAAGAATAAATTATGGTTTTTCGGAACCTATCCTCTTAATAAGAGAAATCAAATAACTTGTAACTCTAAAACTTACAAAAAGTCAATTAAAAGGTACAAATCATATTGTATTTGGTAGTTGGGAGTTAACTATAGGAGAAATATTTCAGTTGACATAGTGAAGGTCAATGTGATCCAGAGAAGGAAAGGAAATTGTAATCCAAACTACGTATACATACTCGTATATGTACCACGTTTTTTATCTATTTTTTGTTGGTATGAATTTTTATTGCTGTTAGGGAACTATTAAAAAAATGTAACAACAAAACTGCCCCAGACTTTAGGTGATTTTTTTCCATTTTGTGGCTGTTTGGTATTTTTCTTACAATTTGTGTACAGTCTATGATACTCCTCAGATTATCTTGAATCGTTCGAGACCTTTCACCAAAATCCATCGAGTAGTTGAAGGTTTGGTTATGCTATTCACGACCATTTGAAAAAATACAGAAACATTTTGTGCATACTATTTAGGCTAATAATTTTATTGTTATAAAGTGGTAGTAGGAAGAAAAAGTATACAGGTATACTAAGCAAATGGGTATTATTTTCAGATATTCAACGTAAAACTAGCAGGGATGAGATTGAGTGGTTTGGACACCATTTATTCTTCTAACAAAGGCGGAGCTTACAAATTAAAAGACATGATGTTATCGGAAGAGATAAACTTCAATTCCCTATACGTACGTATAATATATATGTAACCGGTGAACCCTATTTTGAGACAAACTAGTTTTTTCTAGGCCAAACTAGTTCATCTGAAATTTCAGAAGTCCTTCAGCGCAAAAGGGAAGCGTTAGATTAGGTTAGAAGGTTAGGTATGGCGAGTCAAGGAACCAGTGGAACGATCACCATATATAAGCGTCGTGGTATTTTTTTAATGACAAACCGGTAGTCTTTTGGGCCAAGACTGAACTAGTTTGGGCTAAAATTAGGTTTAGCTGGTTACAATACATTTCGTCGCAACATTTATCTTCGAGGGGTTGACAGAGCAGTTTCCAAATATGAATTGTCATTGAAATACGAAAATTCTCATGAACTCATGTTATGAACTAGTGTATGCTCAAAAGACAGGATTCCGAACCAGCCCCTAGATTAGCCCTATGTGCCCCTAGGCCCTGGAATGAACTTCCGCAAACTCTCGAAGATCTTCCTTCTGTGTCCTCTTTCAAATACAATTTAATTTTCACCTCTCTTCTCTCTGAATGCCTTACTGACTAAGCTACTTGCTTATTTATATGTATACATTTGTGTATTTATGTATGTATTTAGATGAAGTATATTTATTTATGTTTAGATTATATAGTATATTTAAAATGATATATGGTCAAATCCTGGAAAGGCCCATGTCCAGCAGTGGACTAAACGGGCTGATGGATGGATAGATGGAATTATGTTATGCATTAATGTAAATTTATAAGATATACATTTTTCTATGTTTTCCCGAGGTTAAGGTAAATTCGTAGGTTGTGTTGAGAACTGGATAGCTCAGCCCGCTAAGCGGGAGGTCCCGGGTTCGAATCCCGCTTCCGAGCTTTTCACGTCCAGATTTACTTTTTTCTATACCGCAATGATATAAATTTATCTTATCAATTACTTAAACCAGATTCGTGCGGAGGGAATGAAACAGAGTAGTACCTAAAACACCATAAAGAGCTGAATTGAGTAATTAGAAAACCAAAATAATAAAATAATAATGGTGATGATAAAGTAACTGTGTATTTTTGATTAAGAACCTTGGTTGTTTTAGATAAAAGGAAAATTTCACCTGGATAATGCAGGCAATTCGGAAGAACACGATTTCGCTGCTGAATTAAAGGATCTTTCCGTTGATGTTGTTTTTATTATAGACAACAATAAATTGAAACTAAGTGAAGAAATCTCCTTCTGTGAAATGCGGTACAGGAACAAAATAAAATTTCAAATATTTAATTTTAAAAACAATTTGTTACCAGTTAAAACTACTTAACTTTTTTCAGAGCCTTGGACTACGCCATTATACAAGATTTTGAACAATCTGATTTTCGACCAACTGCCCATGCATTAATATCGGGATACCTCACCAATCGTGTCCCAGGCATTATAACTCGGTATTTAAACAAAGTTCTATCCCAAGAGCTAGGCATAGCAACCATGGATCGGCCTTCAACACTTCCTAATGATAACTCAGAGTTAGTTGATGGAACAACTGCCTCAGATAATGATATCCCTGATGGGCAAAGTGATTCAGAAAGTCTAATGCCTAAATGATGCCAATCCTAAAAAACTAAAAATTATACACAGTTTTGTCAAAAAAAAAACAAGAAGATTTGGATTGAAGGAAGGCTTAAGAAACAGCTAAAAATAAAAATTAAGCAGATGCCTTGCGTTATTAATTAGTGTTTTGGTTTTTTATTCCATACCTATTTTTAGTTTCTTTACTTTTTCTTTTTTATCTAACAGCTAGCAGCTGTACAGATAGATATAAAGTAAATTAATTCAGTTTAGAAAGTATGCTTGTAATAAAAGCGTCCTTATCACAATAAATGTAGTCTAATATAAAAATAAGACGCATAATGTACACAAATCTTTTCAAATTATATTAAATTAAGGCGCTCCTAGTAAATAACAATAAAATAAAACTTACAAAAGTAAAATCATTGTAAACGTTTTTGTTGATCCGAATTCAGATAAATATTCAACAGGAAGCGAAAGTTGGAGACTGGTTCCTCCAGGGTTTGTATGCTCCATTCACCCTTCAGACAGGCTTCTCGTATGGATAATCATGGTCGTGGTCTAATTCCACCGGACGTATTGGGACATATTTATATCTGTAGCAGGAAGATAAACAAAGAATATTACTCAAAGACAAATGCCGAGTTGGAAAATCAGGTAAAGGCATGCCAAGGTCGTAACAGATTCATATCTGTAGTATCTGGGAATATTTGTATATACAATTACAGTTTTTAGTAGAATGAGTGGTTGGATACTTAGTGGGAAAACTGTGCAAAGTTGGTGAAATACGGAGATATCGTGAAATACGTGGGCATTTCAGTCCTCGTCCTTGTGTTTCGGGGAAAAGAAAGAACGACGTAAGTGACGAACACCCTATATTCAGGCACGTATCCAGACTTTGGTTCCGGGGGGGGACATTCATTGAAACAACAATGTGAATTGTGAAAGAAACCCAAATTATCGTACCTTTTTTTATTAAAACCTACTTCAACGTACTTTATATGAATAAACATTCCCGGTCCCGTGTATGTCACGCCAAATTTCGGGGGGGGGGGGATAAATCTCACTTATCCACCCCCCTGGATACGTGCTTGCCTATATTGTTGTTTTTTTGACGACTATGGTGTGACTTTAGATATTGTCGTTTTAGGGGACTATCTGTATCGTATTAAGGTAGGTACATTAAACAAAAAACTGGTCAAGTGCGAGTATAAGGACTCGTACCCTGAGGGATCCGTATTAAGCGTTTAAAGCATAAACTTATTCCACGAGCAGGTATGAATCACCAACTTAAGTTGATCTTACGATACATATCTAATGTCTTCTTCAATAATGGAATGTAAGAAATTTTCAGTTTTTTTTTCCTAGGTGGGTGCTATAAGACCTAATTATGAACGGAAATTCATGTTTTTATAGGTTTTCATCGGTTTTCGGCTTGGGCGTTATTTTATGAACACATTAGCCTATATGTTGACCATCCCTATGAAAATAAATAAAAACCGCATCCAAATACATTGAGTATTATTGATGTCTAGAATTCATTAAGTAGAATACAAAATCATTTTTTCATGTCAAAAAATAAAGAAATGTGGGGCCATCAAAATTAGCAATTTTAGACCATTTTTGTTAAGGGGTCTATCTTAAAAACTAAACTAGTTATGAATTTAAATTTTATTTATATTATGTGCCATATAGTCTCTTTAAACAATAAATACTTAAAACGGTGATTTTTAATATATGTAGGTTTAAGGTAACGTACCCGAATACCCGATCAACTTATTTTGCAGTTTTTATTCATATATTTTGTATAAGTTTGAAATTTTTATTAAAATAATTTAAATCTAATAAGAAATAAATATATATAATTTAGCTATATAAAGCCTTTAGTTTCTTTTAACTTGTATTAATAATCAAATAAGATAAATCTAATAAGAGAATACGTAAATATAATTTTTGTCACTCTCACTCCAAGCGAAAAAACGCGCAGTGCGAGAGGGGCAGATCCAGCGGAAAACATAAAAAAGAATGACAAAAGTAGCTACCAAAATTTATTTGTCTTTGTCAATGCAACTGATGCCGAGTCCAAAAGAACTCGAAATATATCTTGCTAATTTATTTATGTGCATATTTTAACTAGAATTAATATATATATATAAATATTCATACCAAAATTTTCAAAATCCAAAATTGAGATATTGTTAAAACCCATCCAATAAAATATGTTTGAGCTCTATTGATGATTCCTATTCGTCAAACGAGGAGAAAAAGTGTGTTTGTTCATTTCAATTATTATTTCTATGGAGGAAAATTTATCCAAACGTGTTTTCCAAAAACAAAACCCTAGATTATAGGTATATAGTCAAAATGCATAAACCAGAAATTTATTACAATTTTCCGCATACTTCATGAAATACACAAAAACAAAGCATGCCTATTTTATTCACATAGCCTCAGTGGTGTGGAACCCTCAGTGCGTGAGAACCCTCGCACTTGATCAGTTTTTTTAATAATTTAAACAGAAATATTGGGTTAACAGAACTTATTTATTAATTGCATTATGTAGGTATAATAATATTCTTATTCCAATAAGTCTTTATTTTATGCATGTGTATAACTTTAGTAGCCCTACTTAAATATAGTTTTTTAATATATTTCCCGTATCATATTTGTTTCATCATAAAATATTATATTTATATAGATTAGATTTGACATGTAAAACGTATATTTTATGTATCTATTTTACAAATTCAATCTTTGAATCTTGTTTTGTGCTAAAATTTAAGCCAATTAAATTTAATACTACTTCTTGTTGGATGAGCGGTTGTGCCAAAATGGGAGCAAAATCTAAAATTTAATTATGTCCCAAGAAGAATATAGGAACAGGTAGACCTTATTAGGGGGGATTATTCCGATATTGCCTCTTGGCAAATACATTTAAAAATGTGAAATTTTAATTACATAAAAAAAATATTATATTTTAGACAATAAAACTTATAACAAAATAAATGTCGTTAGAAATGGGATTATAAAACGGCCGTCATATTAAAAATCCGTCCCTTTAATTCCAAAATAATAAATAAAAACACTTCGAGTTTTCTGAGCGACCCGCTCCCATTGAGCAGGATAGAAAAGTGTAAAATTGAAGCGTTGGAACAGGACAGATTTCTCTGGATAACCTCGCTTTAACCTTACCTCGTTACTATAGTTGTTTCTTGTGTCATTTCTTTGTCTCGCTCCTCATATAAGTCTTCGAGTTTCCGTAAAATATCTATCATCCTCAATTTGGTTGACTTTGACAATGGAAGAATAGGGACTAAAGTCCCACTAAATATATCCACGGGATGATACTTTCTTATGTGGAAAGCGTCCTCGTCCGTATTAGCATGAATGTCGTCGGTGGAATTATTGTTAATCAATGTAGTTCTTGTTGGTATAATAGGTCCACTTTCGTTTGGAGTTTCAGGTACTAAACCGACTTTAGTCTAAAAAAATAAAAATAAAATGGTTAAAATATAATTACCGATGTACTCGCAAATATGTATCATTGTAAAGTTAGCGTTTGTCTTATGGACTCAAAAATATTGATTGAAGAACGATAGCCACCACCGTGATTTCTAGTATATCGTCATAAAATCCTTATATCGAAACCTTTTCTCTGTTCGTTCTACATTTGGGAAGGCCTTTATAACTCTTACAGCACCGTCTAATTTATTAGACTTTAATGTCTATGTAATGTAATGTAATATAATGTTATGTAATGTAATGTGATGTAATGTGCGTGTCATGCGTGAGTAGAACTTCGCCTTAAGATGCAGCACCGGGATAACATAAGATAACACTTACAACACCGTGTAATAAATACAATCGTGCGTGTGGAGCTCTACATTTCCGGCTGCAGTACACAGTGAGAGCCTATTTTTATGAATTGTTCCCAGTTCTACAGATTTCTTTTACAGAATTCCATGTCTACAGATTTCTATTTCTACACATTCCTAAGTGTACAGATTCCCAATTTTACAGATTTTCATGTCAACACATTCTTTATTATACAGATTTCCATTGTTTACCCATTCCTAAAACTACAGACTTTCATGTCTACAGGTCTACAATTAGTTGAAATGTGATTAGGAATACCTAATCACCATCCATCCATCCACCAGCCTGTTTCGTCCACTGATGGACATAGGCCTGGAGAAAGCTCTAGCTCCTGGAAGAAATGCCCATACTCACACACGCTGGGCAGGCGGGTTGGTGAGCGCGGTACCGAAACCCTTGCACCAGTGACGCCGCTGCCCGTCACCAGTCTGATTTATATAAGGCCCGGCAATTGGGGATGGATATACCGCCATCCATCGGTCCCAGGCGATGGTGGGCCGCCTGGTTTTGCCTGAGAGCTGTCCTCTTACTCTCCCCCGAATAACCTCGGGAGGATTTACGAGTAAGATGGTAGTACCTCCAGAGTCAAGCCCGGCATTAGCTCTACCACCTAAAGCCATTTGTTCAGCTATACAGTTTTCATGGGGATTTCTCCGAAAGTGATACTGAACTAAGATACGTTCCGCTTCTCTACGCTTTGCTTCCCGACAAATCTCAGGCTACATACTACAAACTATTCACAATTTTAAAAGAAAATTTCGGAGTAACAATAAAAAAAATTAAATACGACTTTGAGGTTGCTGCCATTAACGCCTTTAAAATGGTATATCCGGAGATAACAATAAGTGGCTGCTACTATCAGAAGGCTGGGAGAGCAAAAGCCGAAGACCTTGGAATAGACATTACGCAAGAAGGAAAAACAATAGTCAAGTCTTACTGCACGTTGGCGTTCCTACCAGCTCCACTAGTGACAGAAGGCCATATCAGCATCGTTAGTGACTTACCAGAAAGTTATTGCCGTGACGATGATTTAAAAAAATTTGATGAATATTTTTTAGAATTCTGGATAAAAAGAATAACTAGTAACGTGCTTAGTTGTGCCAATGAGGACGTGCGTACAAACAATTTATTAACATTTTGTTATTTATCAGCTTGTTGAAAAAAGAAGCAATATACCAAGATTGGAGAAGAAGACAAGGCAAAAAACGCAAGTCAAATGACATTCCAAAGAACATCCAAATAAAAAAAATTGTACAAGATTGTATGACAGAACAAATAAATGTTAAAGACTGTATTCAACGATTAATGGCTGTCTACTAACTATTTCTATTTGCCATGGAAGATTAGGGTATTTGGTTTGTGAAAGAGATAATTTTAAGACAAGTAAACTATTTGTAAGAACACGGTTACAGTCGCTATCAGATACTTGGAAGCGGCTCATAACTATCTCGTTAGAGTGCACTCAGATATTTGTGACAACTTAACTTCCTCAGCTCCGACATATCTGATGGCGACTCTACAAAAAAATTAAAATTAAAATTGTTAAATGAAGTGATAGTTTTAAGTTAGAACATATTATAATACTTGAGTTGAGGAATCAGTTGAGGAGGGTAGGGAATCTGTATTATTGCGTATAAGTAATCAGTCTTATAAGGAATCAATCGTATTGGGGATCTGTAGTATTGGGAAGCTATAGAATTGGGAATCTGTAGTGTTGGGAAGCTATAGAATTGGGAATCTGTAGTGTTGGGAAGCTATAGAATTGGGAATCTGTAGTGTTGGGAAGCTATAGAATTGGGAATCTGTAGTGTTGGGAAGCTATAGAATTGGGAATCTGTAGTGTTGGGAAGTTATAGAATTGGGAATCTGTAGCATTGAGAATCTGTAGATTTGGAATTCTGTAGTATTGGGAATCTGTTGACATGTTCATAATTCATTTTTATCATTTAGTTTCACTGCACGGTTTTAGTTTTTGAGATAAACAATTAGTGAAAGATGGAAAAGTGTGAAGGTGACAAATGAAAGAAGTGTGAATGCGGGAAATAAAGTGAACGGGGCTCTACACTCCTTCATGGGAAGCATAATGGAGTGTTGGCTCCTAAACTTACATTATAGTGAATATAAATATATCATAGATTGAACGTTGGGGTTAGTAAGTTAAGTACCAAAGCAGTGCAAATGCGTTCCTTTAATGACTACGTGGTTTGACACTGAATGATAGAGTGAAAAATATCGACATAAGAGATCGTTGCGGCCTCAAAGAAGATGTAGTGACTAGAATAGAAAAAGGAATGCTTTAGTGGTTTGGACATGTGGAAAGGATGAAATGAAAATGGTGGACAAGTAGAAGATAAAGTTCGACCGGGCTACCAAAGCGACGAATGCCGATCAAAATGGCGACATACTGAAGAAAGACAAAGTCAAAAGCACCTGTTAATATAGAAAAAAAAAAATGACTAGATCGATAGATCGTCGAATGGCGTAAGAGGTGTGTCAGGATCATGGCAGATCGAAATCTGTACCGTGGTCTTTGCCTACCTCATTAGTAAGTTTTAAATGTTTATACAAAACTGCACAAATGCCGTTATTTTTGTACTATGACTTTTTAATTGTCTTTTGTAATCATGACGAAGGAGTCCAATTCACAGGTTATTCACAGAAACACGGTTTGGTTGGTTCAGTTTTATTGAAAAATACGGTTTTTTAGGTGGTAGAATTGGATCTTCCAATCAAGTAAACTAAGAACCAGTGGTGATTCCTGTGGGTCGGCGCTAACTGTAGTGTACTTTCAAACAATATGAATGTAAAATCGGTCAATAGAGAGTAGGTCTCGCTCCCTGAATGTTCCATAGCAATTTAATAAGTTAATAGATATGAGTACAGTAAAATAATGCTCTAAACTTAATTCCGCATTAAGTTTCATACCCACAAAAAAGTA
This sequence comes from Ypsolopha scabrella, assembly GCA_910592155.1. Classification (NCBI taxonomy): domain Eukaryota; kingdom Metazoa; phylum Arthropoda; class Insecta; order Lepidoptera; family Ypsolophidae; genus Ypsolopha; species Ypsolopha scabrella. The sequence goes on along the minus strand of OU342975.1, from coordinate 8,530,872 downwards.
GGCCATTATCGACTTCTTCAAAAATGAAATGAAATGAAATTTTATAGTATAATAATATGGTACAATCTAGTACATAGCGTCATATCGCGTTAAAATCTACTATTCGTCTCAATTCAAAATGGAATCGCACCCGCAGATTACTGAAAGTCGTACCTATTCTTGAGATGCATAGTAGATTTTAATGCTTAAAGCAATAGATATCACATCTATGACTATCACAGAAATCCTAAATTCCTTTAGTTTAATTTTCACAGATTCGGATTTTTTATTGTTGAAGATGGAAAAATAATAAAAATGTATATTCGTACTCTACTCAACAAGCTCAAGACACTCCAGATGCCAGGGTCTAAAACAGCTCCTTTTTGGGGAAAATAATTTAATGGAATTTCTAATTCAATACTCAGTTTTGGGTGAACATTCTATTCAAAATATCCAAGTGTCAGTTACTTAACCGGTCTGCGAACTAGAGGCCCGTGTAAGGACGAACGGACAGACAGACAGAAAGCAGAGTCATGTTAATAGGGCCCCGTATTGTCCTTTGGGTACGGAACCCCAAGAAATATTATATCTTCAATAACAAAGTGGCAATGAGGTGGTAGAGCTGAAGCTGGGCTCGACTGTGGTGGTACCACCATCTCACTCGCAAATCCTCCCGAAGTTATTAAGAGGAGAGTAAGAGAACAGCTCTCAGGCAAAACCAGGCGGCCCACCATTGCCTGGGACCGATGGATGGCGGTATATCTATCCCCAATTGCCGGGCCTTATATAAAACAGACTGGTGACGGGCAGCGGCGTCACTGGTGCAAGGGTTTCGGCACCGCGCTCACCAACCCGCCTGCCCAGCGTGTGTGAGTATGGGCATTTCTTCCAGGAGGACCCCCAAGAGTGGCGAAATCCTGGAAAGGCCTATGTCCAACAGTGGACGAAAAGGGCTGATTGATGGATGGATGGGACAGAACTATAGTACCTTCTCGGGGCTGGGTCTCACATTATGCACAAGTATGTATTTCGTATTCATTAGTTAATACTTACCGAACGAGTTGGAATCCTTGGGTTTTCTGGATTATGTGTTCTAGTGAAATAAAAACCCTTTTCCAGGTTATTAGTTCTTGTTGGTATTATAAGCTCACCGGGGGACCTCTTTGTGTTAGTAATTTCAGGTGCTACGTAGATATAGGATGCAGACTAAAAAAAAATAAATATCGGCGATGTTTGATACAGAAATATACATGAAATAAATGGGTTCAAACATTAAAAAAAGTTACGACTTGTTCCAAGTTGTCCGTCTACTCAATTTCCAATAGAAAATAGAAAAAAATCCTACCCAATTGCGTGACAGGTTGGGGGTGGGGAATCGAAATGCTGGCAAAATGTGTACTTTTTAAGTTTATCCAAATATAAAATAATTTATTTTACCACAAACTAAATCTATTAAATTTGAGAAAACAGTACTTAACAAAAAAAAGGTAATATACCTTTTATAAGTACAATAAAATCAACGGTGGCGGGAACATAGACTTTTCACTAACGGCGAACAAGGCTACGCCTAACTAAGTAACTCTTAATTTAGGTCCATGCTTACCATTAAGTTCCATTTCACCAAACTATTTTTACTATGTGATTCCTAACCCAAGAGTAGCCTAAGTTTTTGATACTTCTCTTTGGTTTTGTTTGTCAAGTTGTCTGTTTGCAGTTTTTTGACGTTTCACAGTACTGCAGACCGTTCATCATAACTTGTCCCTTGCCGTCATGTTGTCATCACTGCTTGTCGATCTATTGCTGTTAGTTAGATTTTTCAAAATTATTTGATAAATTATGTATTATTATTGCCAAAGCCGTTGAACAATAGTGCAAAAGAGATTGTGTTGAAGCTACGTCTTTTGTGAAAGAGAAAAGGCAAATGCATCGTTGATTCCTCTTGATCAGGTTCGATCTCGTGTCAGTGCCATGACGGGTTAGTAAAATAGGGATACCAGCTTTAAACATAAAGCCAATTTTATGGGCAAATAATAATTACTTATTCACTTGACTTTTGCAGGCATATCAGAAAAAAGCGTTCAGATTAAGTCGCTGGAAAAAATTATCAAAAATGTAAAAAAGGGGAGCTCGACGATTTAGAATAAAAGTCGTCGAGCTAGAATAACAAATAAAAAAAAACCGCCATTTACAGGGATATATGTATATCATACCATTAGATCATATGTATTTTTTACATCAATAAATAATTATAATTTTAAATCGTTTTATTCTGTACATTTTATTTTCATACTTTCTAAAAGAATACATTAATATGTAACAATACGCAGTTGAGTAAATATTATATATGTGTAGTAGGGTGAATGCTACGTGAGCCATTGGCAACATTATATGCAGTGCTACCATTTCCTAAGCCAGGGGACTTCTTACAGTGAATGGTCTGTACAATAAGCTCAAATCTCAAAATCGCGACTGTCACATTATTACACACCCCCGAATCGGTGTCGTAACTTTAGGTGATTCCTAACGTCGTTAGTCATGACTTAAGAGTTAGTGAAACGAGTTTTTACTCTAGGCAACTCCTAAATACATAGGCATCTGATTTAGGCGTCTCCTATGGTTAGTGAAAACGGGCATAAGTCTATGTGCGGGAATGAGGGGTAAAGATTGGATTTCTACTAGTAAAAATTTCCAAGGAAATTCAACATAATTATCGTTAATTCTTCACTTGAGAAAATTTACTGCTTACTCAAAGAATATGTTAGTCTTATTTGAAATAAATAGATACCATAAACTTTTATTTATATAAATTATCGTTATGACACATTTTCTCCCCCTATATCTTTGCCACCGTTGATTTTACTTGAAAAATCGGCCTAGTACGAGGAACATGCTGAGGGTTCTGTAGCACTCTAACAAGTAGATTTGAATACAATTTTAATAAAAGTTACAAACAATTTTGCAGCCTTGTGTCGAATAAAATATAATGTTTCATACAAAATATATGACACAAAACTCAAAAGGTGGTCATTTATTACATCTTAAATACTTAATAGCCTCAGTAAATTTTAGCATTTGTTGTTTAAATACAGTATATGGCACATAATATATGTATACAGCAATTCCAATTTCACATTAGTTTCCCTTAACAAAAATTGTCTAAAACTGCCAACTTTGACAGCTCCCCATTTCATTAATTTTGAAGATATAAAATTATAATTTATTTATAATTAAAGCTCTAGTCAATAACATCCCACACGTACACATGTAATGGTTAGGAACAAAATATATTTTTTGACTCCTGTTTAATGTATGAGTACCCTGAAAAATTATTAATTTGAATTTCTAATTCAGTACACGGCTTTTGATCAAAATTTAACAAAAAATACAAAAATTTCAGATCTGTAGCTTATTCTTTAAACGGATGGACAAACAGATAGACACACGGCAGAAAGATATTAATTGGGCACCGTTTTGCCCTATGGGTACGGAATCCTAAAAAATGTATATGACCACTTTTGTAACAAATTTTGTTTTATTCTAATTTTGGGGAAAAGAAAGACGAATTTGTTGGTACGGCTAAGGTGGGAAACATGGTTTCATTGGCAGCATTGGATCTTCCTACCAAGTAAATAAAGAACCAGTGGTTTGCTCGACTCGTACGCGAACAGAATTTCTTGTCTAAAGCCGAAAACTGGTGAACGTACTCATCAGTTTGTACAACCAACAACTCTTGCTATGGAGCTAAATATGAAAAAATCTGCTATCCCATTGAAAAGGTACATACCGAATGTGTCCTAGAATGTTAATTGTTAATAAAAGCAAGTCACCACTCGTTCTATAACATCAGCGAAGTCTAGCCTTAATTTGTTATACCCAAGAAGCTTATAATGATACTGGGACACCAACTTCCCATAACAAGGCCGTGCCAAAAAAATTACCTTCAAATTTTTTACCTTTCAAAAGATTGCTCTTAAAGGTCATTTATTTTAGCGTGCGGCTTTTAATATAAGTTAACACTGGCATTTCTGGTCTGGCTATAAACTTCTGGGATATACCTCATGGTACAGAACTATAGAACCTTCTCGGAGCTGGGTCTCGCATTATGCACAAGCATGTACTTAGTATTCATTACTTACCGAACGAGTTGGAATCCTTGGGTTTTCCGGATTATGTGTTCTAGTTAAATAAAAACCCTTATCCATGTAATTAGTTCTCGTTGGTGTTATATGCTCACCCGAGGACCTCTTTGTAAAAAAATAAAAATAAATTATTGATGCAGAGATACAGGATGACTCTTAAATAAACCCCGATTACTTTTAAGGTTAAAGGGTAAGAAACGTCAGTAGAACACATTTTTCATGTAAAAACAATTAAAATTAGAAGTCAAAATATTAATAAAAAATGTGTCTCGGAAATAAAATGTATGGTTATCCTAGCCTTTCCCATACGGAACAAGTTTAAAATAGTCCAAAATAGTGGGATCAATAATAAAAATAACTTCGTGTGATCTAGTTATCTTATCTTTTCAGGTGGCCAGGATTTCTTTGGATTTTACGATAAACTTCAAAAGGCCATAACTTTAAAAATTTATGAATATTTAATGGTTTTCAAAAGTACCAGTTTTTATTCTTCTAAAGAATATTAATTTATCGGGGTTTGATTAAAAGTCATTCTGTGTAGGGGATTGTGAGTCCAAACATTAAAAAAAGTTAGGACTTGTCACAAGTTGTCCGTCTACTTACTTTCCAATAAAAAGTAGAAAAAAATTCTCCCTAATTGCGTGACAAGTTGGGGGGTGGGTAATCGAAATGCTGGCAAAATGTGCACTTTTGAGGTTTATCCAAATACAATTGATTTATTTTAAAACTATAAATCCATAAAATTTGAGAAAACAGTTACAAAAAATGTAATATATACCTATAGGTATATTTTATAATTACATTTTATTCCGGTGGCGGAAATGAAGGGGTAAAGTTTGATTTCTACTAGTGAATTTCTCCATGTAAATTCAACATAATTAATATCATGACTTATGTTGTGACACATGTTCTCCCTCTTTATCTCTAAAACCGGTCAAGCGCGAGTAAGACTCGTACGTTGAGGGTTCTTTCGCACTCTAATAAGTAGATTTAATTAAAATATTAATAAACGTACAAACTTAATTTTGAAGTTTTGTTTCAAACAAAAAATAATGTTTCATACAAAATATATGAATGAAAACTCAAAAGTTGGTAATTTATTACTTCTTGATTACTTGAGCCTCAGTAAATTTTTGTATCTCTTGTTTAAATACAGTATATGGCATATAATAACAGCAATTCCAAATTCCTAACTAAAGTATATTTTTGTACGAAGGGAGAAACTGACAATTCGTGACAGTAAAAAAGAGTTTTTAATTCATATGGTGCATGAGCCATATTACATTGTCGCGAACTTTTTAATGTTGCAATGTGAAATAGCTCATGCATCATAGAAGTTGAAAGCGCATTTTCCACTAGCATGAACTATCAGTTTCCTTATTTCATTCCATTCCGTTCCGTTCCGGTGACTCATCTAGCCTGCAGTTCTGCTGCAAGGGTGCAAAGACCCGAGACACCGGTGAGCCAATTAGTATACAGGTGGGGTCTGTAGAGAGGCAGCTGCGGGATCGAGGAGTGACAAGAGATTGGAGGCTTACCCGAATTCAAGCATCGTATAGTGAGCATGTAAGGATTAAATAAATATGATAATTTGTGTGTTATAAATATGGATACGCTGCGCTTTGATATGTGGATTTACTCGGTGATAAATGCAGAGAAATCCACTACAATTTAGTTATTCATCTCTAGTCTAGGCCCTGATTGTCATTCGCGTTCCGATTATGGATCTGTTTCGGGTAGGTTGTAGATTTCTTCTGCTGTCTTTTTTACCCGGAACCTGTCTCCAGAAATTCTTTTCCGGAAGCTTCCGTTTTGTCGTGAAAATTTTACATCTTGGAACAGAGAATTAAGCCAGGTGTATATTGGTCGTCCAGTTTTCCTTCTGGATTCTGCATAGTTGTAGGCTGCGTGAAGCAAGTGGGGTTGTGGTCGCCGTTGAATGTGACGAAAATAAGGAATCCTACGTAACAGTAATTTCTGTAGTCAAATAGTGTGTGGATCTGTTAGTTAGGGGTTTGTTGACTACGGAAACCTCTATAGATTTTCGGGTTAATACAAAATTTGGAGTTGAGGTCAATTTCCCCGTGTATTATTTTATGGTCTGAAATTTAATTTTTTGACCACACACTTTTAGTTGATTTAAATCCAACTGTTTTATGCTTACATGTCATTATGTGGTCTATTTGTGATCTTTTGTTACCTGATTGCCATGTTACTTTGCATGAATTCCTTCCCCAGGTGCTATTTATTACTAGGTTGTTTTGTTGGATAAAATCCAATACGACAGTCTCTTCCCGATTAAGGTGGCGGTCGTGGTAACGGTGGGGCAGGGGGTGCTAAGAATCTCCGGTTGAATGGCCACCAACACCGACGACTCTTTTTGGCGACGTATAATACACGGACGTTACGGGAAGACAGACACCTCGCTGAGCTCGAGTCAGAGTTAGGTAGAATCAACTGGCATATTCTGGGGCTATCGGAAGTCTGACGAGCAGGTGAGGATACCATAACCCTAGAATCAGGACACCTGCTCTACTATCGAGAGGGTGATCAATTATCTGTCGGTGGAGTTGGCATGCTGGTCAACAAAGACCTCACTAGCAACGTGTTTAGAAATCGGTAGTGTCTCTACTCGGGTGGCATATCTTGTTCTTAGACTTAACAAGAGATATTATCTTAAAGTCATTCAAGTTATGCTCCCACGACGAGCGACTTTGATGATGTGGTCGTGGCCGTCTATGATGACATATCGAAGGCCAGACATAACACCACCAAGACACATTTCACCGTTGTTATGGGGGACTTAAACGCCAAAGTGGGAGTACAAGGGTGTGTTGAATCGGTAATCGGACCACACGGTTATGGCTGCAGAAACCCTCGGGGCAAGGTGCTGGTTAGCTTCCTTGAAAGCCAGGGGCTCTATTTTATGAATTCATTCTTCGAAAAGAAGCCTTAAAGGAAGTGGACCTGGCGAAGCCCTGATGGTAAGACTAATAATGAGATAGACTTCATTATGACGGATCAAAAGCACATAATCCAAGATGTATCCGTGATCAACAGGTTTTGTACCGGTAGCGATCACCGACTTGTCCGAAGCATCTTGAATATCGACTTACAGATTGAGAGAAACCGTCTGATGAAGCCTACGCTTCGCCCTTCTCTGCGCCAAACCACTGTGGCATCCGAAAAGTTCCAAATGGAACTGCAGGACCGATTTGCCCTGTTGGAAACCACCGAGGACGTTGACCAGCTTGCTAACAATTTCACGAATGTCGTGCGAGTCCAAAATTTTGAGTGGAACTCTGGACCTGATGAGGCAGAGACGGGAAATGTCTTCAGATTCTGCAGATTACTCCCTTCTTAACAAGCGCGTTAAAAGGCAAATTCGTTTTGACCTGCGCCAACATAACACTCGCGTCATTGAAGACGCGATCCAGCGAAACAAAGGCTCAAAGGTTTTTGCCCAGCAGTTAAGAAGGACCAATCTGACGAAGCTGAAGACATCTGACAATAGAACCGTTACCTTTAGGCCAGAGATCCTCGCCGAAATCGAGAAATTTTATGGGCTCCTATATTTTTCACACGCTCCCAAACCAACTGCTCGCGATAAACACGACAAACGTGCACCTCTAGTCCACCTCTACACCGACGAACTCCCGGATGTCGAAATGGGTGAGATTAGGATAGCTCTTGAACAGCTGAAAAACAATAAGGAGCCGGGCGAGGACGGCATCACAACTGAACTCCTGAAAGTTGGAGGTTACCCTATACTTGGACAGCTACAGGACCTCTTTAATGCCGTTATCCGTACAGGTACTACGCCAAAGGAGTGGAGCAGGAACCTGGTCATTTTGTTCTTCAAAAAAGGGGACAAAATCCTACTAAAGAACTTGTTGAAATGAACGCAACAATAATTTTTATATTGGTATTAGTTCTATGTTGGCTGTCATGTTTTTAGTTCATAGTTTTGTCAAAGCGTGGGTGTGTCGCCACCATCAATGAAAACTTCTTCTTGGCTGCCATGTAAACTTGTGAACAGTAATAAATAGTTATTAACAAAGTTTTACTGTTTTGTTCCATACTCCACTGAAGAAAACCCCAATTCCTACTGGTTATGGGCCCAGGCTATACTTGTATGGATACAGAATGGTAAAATACTGCGGTAAAGCAGAAGATGCGGTAAAGCAAACATAGCGCGGTGAAGTGCTACAAATTTTCATGAAGAAGGCGCGGTAAAGTGCTGTAACGTTCATAAATTTACGAAGACGCGGTAAAGCGAACGATGGAGGGCGTAATATTAAACGCCAACAACGCCAGTGGTACTACCCAACTACGCCTAGAAGGAACCGGGAACTGGTCTTCTTGGAAATTCCAAGTGAAGGTTATACTGAAGGCCCTTGGAATCTTCGATGTTGTAGATGGAAGCCGGAAGATTCCAGAAAAGGAAGAAAGTAAAGCAACATGGCAACAGCAAGACGCCAAAGCACAAGGTGTTATTGTAACCAGATTGTCAAATAATGTGATGTTACAGGTCACAAACTGTGACACAGCAAAGGAAATGTGGGATAAATTACACATTATTTATGAAAGAAGGTCTGACATGTCATTGCATCTTGTTCAACAGAAGTTCTTCGAGATGAAGTGCGGTGACCGAGATGACATAGCTACATTTTTAGCAAAAATTGAAGATATTGTGGCGCAGATAAAACAAGCGAACGGAGAATTATCTGAAAACATGGTAATGACTAAAATAATTACATCTTTACCAGAAAGTTACCGACATTTTGTGTCAGCCTGGGACTCTGTACCAGGAGAGAAGAAAACCTTAGCGGAGTTGACAGCGAGGTTATTAACTGAAGAGCAGAGAAACAAACAGCATGAGGAAACAACAGCACTTGCAGCAAAAGAAGTAACAAATAGAAAGTGTTTCAAGTGTGGTAAAGTTGGACATTTTAAAAATAACTGTAAACTGAAAAGAAATTATAGTGAAAAGTTTTGTAAACAGTGTAAAAAGTATGGACATGAAACAGAACGGTGTTGGTTCAAAAAGGACAAAAATAATGACAATAACAGTGCAAAACGGAACGCATTCATAGTGACAGCTCTAACGTCAATGAGCTATTCTGAACTAAAAAATGAGTGGTACTTAGACAGTGGTGCATCCCAACATATGTGTAGTAATAAAGACAGTTTCGTTGAATACCAAGACCTTTCAGTGGAAAGAGACATTATGATTGGAGATGGTACAATTATACAAGCGGCAGGATGTGGAAAAATCACATTAGAGGCATATGATGGCCAAGACTGGATCCCTACAACTTTGAACATGGTTTTATATGTGCCTAACCTCAAAATAAACTTATTTTCAGTGAGTAGTGCATTGGACAAAGGTTATAAAATGATATCCGACAACAATTCATGCAAATTTATTCTAAACGATAGTGTGCATGCTATAGCAGAGAGGGAATCCAAAATGTATATAATGAAGTTCCGAGAACCAACTGATATTGCGGCTATTGGGCGGTGTCAAGATGGGCTATCAGAGTGGCATAACAAAATGGCTCATCAAAACATTGAGCAAGTGAAGGAGATACTTAAAAGAAGTAACATAAGTTATGAGACTGGACCAGAAGTGACATGCATACCATGCCTTGAAGGTAAACAGCATAAAATGCCATACCCGGCAAGTAATAATAAAGGTGAGAAACCTGGACAAATATTGCATTTAGATCTGTGTGGAATCATGGAGACAACTTCTCTGGGTGGCGCAAAATACTTTTTACTCATAAAAGACGATTATTCAAGATACAGGAAAGTATATTTTTTAAAGAGTAAGTCCGAGACAATTATGAAACTGAAACAATACATACAGGAAGTACAAGTGAGTCCAGGACATAAGATTGAAGTCATTAGAAGCGATAATGGAAAAGAATTCATTAATAATGAAGTGAAAAGACTATTAAGTGATTATGGTATCATTCATCAGACTTCTGTGATGTACACGCCAGAACAAAATGGGTGTGCCGAACGTGAAATGAGGACTATAGTTGAAGCAGCCCGTACACTGTTATTAGAAAACAAAATGAACAAAAACTTATGGGTAGAAGCCGTCAACACAGCGGTGTATGTTATGAACAGAACTGGAAAAAGTAGAGTACAAGACAAGACCCCTTATGAAATATGGTTTAACAAGGAATTGTTTGATATAAAGAACTTGCAGATTTTTGGTTCAAAAGTTGCGATTCATGTACCTAGTCAGAAGAGACTGAAATGGGACCCTAAGTCAGAGTTTGGAATATTCGTTGGATATGGTGAAACTACCAAAGGATTTAGAATTTATCTACCTGAAAAGGAAGATGTTGTGATCAGAAGGGATGTTATTTTTATAAAGGAAAATACAAAGTTGAGACATGATGTCATGAAATCGGGAACTTCTGACATAATATATGAGGAAAAACAAAATGAACCAACAGACAGTGTTGAAGAACCAAGCAACAATGTAGAATATGTTCAAACTGACAGAAAAGAAAGTGAACTGAGTGAAAATGTGGAAAGTGTACAAGTTGATAGAGAAGAGAGTTATCGAATGAACAGAGAGGAAAGAGAACCAGTTGACAGAGAGGAGAGTGAACCTATCAATATATCCGAAAATTATGAAGAAGAAAGACCTAGAAGAGAAAGAAGGACACCTGCATGGATGGAACATTATGAAACGAATTATTTATGCATAGAAAATAATGAACCTTTGACATACAAAGAAGCGATGGAACGACCTGACAAAAGCAAATGGGAAGAAGCTATAAAAAGGGAGCTAAAGACTTTGGAAGAAAATAATACATGGGAAGAAGTAACAGAAATACCAAATAACACAAAGAAAAAAAAAAAAAAAAAAAAAAAAAAATTTTAAGAGGAGGGGTCCTGTATTTTGTTAAGAGGGTGTTCACGCCAAAATGTTATGATCACACAATAATTATTAAGGGGGTGGGATCATAAGTTTTATCTAAAAATTATCGTTGAGGGGGTGTGTTGAAATGAACGCAACAATAATTTTTATATTGGTATTAGTTCTATGTTGGCTGTCATGTTTTTAGTTCATAGTTTTGTCAAAGCATGGGTGTGTCGCCACCATCAATGAAAACTTCTTCTTGGCTGCCATGTAAACTTGTGAACAGTAATAAATAGTTATTAACAAAGTTTTACTGTTTTGTTCCATACTCCACTGAAGAAAACCCCAATTCCTACTAATAGACCAATCGCACTCCTGAGCCACACCTACAAGCTGTTCTCAAGAGTTATCATGAATCATCTCGCTCAACGATTCGACGACTTCCAACCTCCAGAGCAGGCTGGGTTTTGAAAAGGCTACAGCACCGTGAACCACATCACACGCTTAGGCAGGTTATACAGAAAACCCAAGAGTATAATCAGCCTTTATGTCTAGCGTTTGTGGACTACAAGAAAGCCTTCGACTCCATTGAAACTTGGTCTGTTCTGCAGTCCTTGCAGCGATGCCAAGTTGACTGGCGTTACGTGGAGATGTTGAAATGTCTGCATGAATCCGCTACGATGTTTGTCCAAGTACAGGGTGTACAAACAAGACCGATACATCTTCAGCGCGGCGTAAGACAGGGAGATGTTATTTCCCCAAAACTGTTTACCGCCGCGCTGGAGGACGTCTTTAAAACACTAGACTGGAATGGACGAGGCACAAACGTAAACGGAGAGTACATTTCACATCTTTGCTTTGCCGATGACATCGTGATAATGGCGAAATCGCTGCAGGAACTGGAGGTAATGGTGCGCGGCCTTAGTGATTATTCGAGACGAGTGGGCCTGCGGATGAATTTGGATAAGACTAAGGTCATGTCCAACTGCCACGTCATCCAAGGGCCACTAACCGTCGACAATGTCAGCATCGAACTTGTTCAGAAATATGTTTATCTGGGTCAAGTCATACAGCTGGATAAAAACAACTTCGACGCTGAGGCTGACAGAAGAATATACTTGGGTTGGGCAGCATTCGGAAAGTTGCGTCACATATTTACGTCGTCAATACCGCAGTCCTTCCTATGATGACGTATGGCGCTGAGACGTGGTCTCTTACAAAGAGCCTGATCCACCCATTTAAGGTCGCTCAGCGAACTATGGAGCGGGCTATGCTTGGGGTATCTCTGATGGATAGAATCTAATCGTCGGAGATCTAAAGTAACCGACATAGTCTACAGGATCAGTAAGTTGAAGTGGCAGTGGGCAGGCAATATTTGTCACCGACATGATGGCCGTTGGGGCCGAAAGGCTCTAGAATGGAGACCACGTACAGCAAAGCGTAGTGTAGGCTGACCTCGTGCCCGCTGGACCGACGAACTGAAGGACGTTGCGGGGGGCGGCTGGATGAGGAGGACGGAGGACCGACATGAGTGGCAAAATTTGAGAAAGGCCTATGTCCAGCAGTGGACGAACACGGGTTGATGGATGGATGGATGAATGAGAAGTATAGGGTATGAATTTTTGGGAATCCTACCAAGGAAAGTTCCTATGCTCACAAAATTGTTTGCTGTATGGGATGGCAAGTGGGTATTTATAAAGAATAGTTCAACAGGGCAGTCTCTATGGGAAGTGAAAATTCTAATGTGAATGGCAACAAGATTAACGTTATTTTTGTGAATGTTAATAATTTCATGTTTAACCGATTTACTAATAAGGATTGCTGTTCCCCGGTATTCTTTTGGTTTGGATCCCCCGCGTAGAATCCACGTGTAATTCTCAGATTTATATTCTCCGCTAGCTAAGTGTGTTTCTTGGAGGCCTGCTATTGTTATGTTCCTTTTAGAAAGTTCTTTGTCAATTATTATTTTGTCTTTCAGAGTAGCACAACCCCCGACGTTCCACGTGGCTACTAAAAGTGATTCAGTGTTTACGTTGTAGATAGCCGTAGGAGATGGTCGAATTAGTCTTTGTTCTGTTCCATCTACCAGGTAGTTTTCAATCAAATTTATGCGGGGAACCTTCGGTAGACTCTGCTGTCGTGCTAGAAGTACACGTCATGTGTTGTGTCAGAGGGCTCTCAGGCTGCAGCTCATGTGTTGGGCATCGGCTTAGGTACTCACGTGATAGTGTAAGTTTTGATTCGGGGTCCTGTTTAGTATTCGTTGTTTGTTTTAATTCTGGAAGTTTTAACTTTAAGCCTGTAGCGTTCAATTCCTTTTGTTTTCGATTTGTTGTTAATGTTTCCTTGGAGTTACTATTGATTGAGGCGCTGTCAAAGTGGTTTCTGTCGTAAAAAATGTGAACGATTCCGGTAACTAGGTCGCCCGTTGGTTTGTAAACAATAGGTGTTCCGTTGATGCGATGTATCTGTACGTTGACCAAGTAGAATTCAGCCGCTGCTATTATCTTCACCTCCCCAGAACTTGTTATTGAATTGGGGATCAATATAGTTGGAGATTTTCTCTTATGGGGTCAAGTTTGTGGGATTCGGAATATCAAACGTGTTATTCAGTAATGCTAAATTTATTCTGCTACTGTCCCGGTTTTCAGAGACGAAAGTAGCGAGATCTTGTCGTACCACCCGGTGATCGAAAGTTAGCCCCATGACGGAATTTATTTGATGCACGATAGAATACAGAATACAGAATACAGAACTTTATTCATAACGGTCAGTTACATGTCATATTGTTATCAAATCACAAAAAAATTGAGTAAAACAATAATTATTAAATAAAAATTAAATTTAGTTAAATAACTAGTCACAAAGTAATTTATCTAAGCAAATTTGTCATGCACAGTGTATGAAATGTAAAATCATAATGTCAAATAATACAAAAAAAAAAAAAAATAATTTTAATATTCTTAATGTCATCACATCGTCTAATTCTGATTATTATAATAATAGCCACTTTATTTAAAAAAAATCATCAACTGAATAAAATGCCTCCTGAATGAGCCATTTCTTCAACTTACATTTAAAGAGGGAAAACGATTCGATTTTTGCAATGTCACCTGGAAGTCGGTTGTAAATAGTTGGACCACATACGTACACCGATCGAGCGCTCTTCGCAAGCCTACGAGAAACTGATCGGAGCTTGTCACGGCCCCTAGTATGTTCGCATCTCCTGTCAAATTTGTGGAGGTTTTGCCTCATAAATAACGCGACTTGGAGTATATACAAGCAGGGCAACGTCAGTATACCTAGCTCAACAAAATGTGATACTTGATGCGGGCTATCGTCCGCACCGCTCGTTTCTGCATGACGAAAACTCTGTGCCAGTCCGCTGTTCTTCCCCACAACTCAAGTCCGTAGCACAGAAGGGACTGAATAGTAGCAAAGTATGCCGTACGTACAACGTCCCGAGGCAGAGTGGCTGCTAAGCGAGAGAGGGCGAAGCATGCACTTCCCAGTCTTTTGTATAGCCACTCAATGTGAACGTCCCACAATAGTGCGAAATCAAGTCTGAATCCCAAGAAACAGGTGGTAGATATTTGACACAGGATGTCTTCGTTAATTTTTACGTTCAGTGAACGATAGGGACGTCCAGCCAGGTTGAAGTGCATCAAATTTGTTTTCTTGGAATTCAGAACAAGGCCATTAATATGGAACCATTCAGCCAGTTGCTTAGCAACATCACACAGGTGCAACTCCAGCTCATCGACTGTTTTACCAGTGACTATTGCTGCAACGTCATCGGCGAACATAGTGATTTCAGCACCATTTATGGAACCAGGTAGATCATTTAACAACAACGAGAACATAATGTTTGATAGAGAGGATCCCTGGGCAACGCCAATATATGTTTGCATTTCATTTGACTTAATTGTACCGCTCTCGCCAACCACTGCTTGAGTTCTGTTGGTCATAAAGTCGATTAGTAAAGCCAGTGGTGCCATAGATGCAGTTTCCATCACCCACCATGGATATAATGGTTATTGTATTTGCCATCTGTGTAGTTTAGAACTGCCGGCTCCCTAGAAAAAAGAAATTGCTCCGAAAAGAGAGATCAGTATAGAGATTTATTGTTCTCGGCTAAAATTACGACAATATAAGTCACAAAATTTTTGGAATCTTTTGGCTTCGCATGTGTTTGGGTCGACTTATTTTTTGTTTGCTATGTTGTTACTGGATGCTTATTTTGTAAGCTACCCTTTTAAATTGTTTTACTATGCTTGGCTTTTGTAATGTTTTACTGCCCGTGATTTGCCAGAAATGTTCGGGATGTTTTAAGGAATAAGACACGGTTTAACGAATGATTTACTTACGTTTTAGCCAGACATGTTAAGATTTAAATCTGTACGAATGGATATTTGTAACTAGTTTTGTATTATTGAATATGTACATACATAAGGTAGTTGATTCGTGATGGATGACTTTAAAGTAAATTTCCTGTGAGAACACTGGTAATTTTACATTATATAAATACATACAATCTATTTCATATATACATAAACACGTGGTTTAGATGCGCCTAGTTTTACTGTTGACTTCGTTTTACCGGAACAAGTTTTATATGGATAGTATTAAATGTAAGATTAAGCATTGGGGTATACGGGTTGTGTATGTTTGCTTGTCCAACACCAATCGCTTGATCTCGACCTGGGTTGATAAAGAAGACAAAATATTCTACCGACCACCGTATACTTTGCCTATAACTTGAAAAGATCTCACCACATTTGAACTGCTCGCCACTAATCACTCTTTCAGCGACCGGCGCCTCGGTGTAGTATACACCGATCAACGTTCAACCGGCACCCAATAAACTTAACACAGAACTATAATCCAGTTTTATATTTAGAAAGTAACACTTTGCCGACTTTGAATCTAAGTGGTCAAAACAAAAATCTATTGTTCTTCACTTTGGCCTCAATTGAACAAAGGCACAGTAGAGCTGTGACAACACATTCGCTGGCTCTGAGCAGGGCTTTGCGCCACGTGTACTGTACACGACTTGTTGGGACGACGGCTCGCTCGCAACTCTCTCTCTCTGATCTGAACTGTCAGTTTCTTCATTCGTACAAAAAAATATACTGAAGTTTTCCTTAACAAAAGTGGTCTAAAACTGCCAACTTTGACAGCTCCCCATTTCTTTAATTCTGAAGAGATAAAATTATTATGTATTTATACTTATACCATAAATAACATCAATAACATCCCACATGCTATGGAAAGAAATAAAACCATTTTTTTGGCTCCTGTTTAATGTATGGGTTGGGACCCTCAAAAATTATTTAATTGAATGTCTAATTCAAAATACGGTTTTTGGTCAACATTTTGCAAAAAATATCAAAATTTTAGGTCTGTAGCTGTATTAATTGGGCACCGTTTAGCCCTTTGGGTACGGAATCCCAAAATATTTTTGTAACAAATTTTGTTTTACTCTTTTATTTTTACTTACTTGCAGTATGACATTAGTGTCTATAGTGAAGGATATAAGAAACCTTTCACTATAGAGCTAAATACAAAAAAATAAGACCAAATCAGCTGTTTCCTTGAAAAGGTACATGTCTACTTAACCAAATGTGTCTTTAGAGTAAGTTCCCATTGTTTAAACAATGGTAGATTACAACTCATCACACTAATATTATATATTAAATGCAAAAGTTTGTGTGTGTGTGTGTGTGTGTGTTGGTTACTCTTTCACGCTAAAACGGCTGAACGGATGCCGATGCCGGCATGCTTTGCTCGGCTCGTGCGCGTATTGAAGTAACTGAATTTCTTGTCTAAAGCCGAAAACTGGTGAAAGAACTCATCAGTTTGTACGACCAACAACTCTTACTATGGAGCTAAATATGAACAATATAAAAAATCTGCTATTCCATTGAAAAGGTACATACCAAATGTGTCTTAGGATGTTAACTGTTAATAAAACTAAGTCACCACTCGTTCTATAACATCAGCGAAGTCTAGCCTTAATTTGTTATACCCAAGAAGCTTATAATGACACTGGGGCACCAACTTCCTATAACAAGGCCGTGCCAAAAAAATTACCTTCAATTTTTTTTCCTTTCAAAAGATTACTCTTAAAGGTCATTTATTTTGGCGTGCGGCTTTTTATATAAGTTAACGCTCTGGTCTGGTTATAAACTTCTTTTTAACTTTCTTTTCTTGGACCTCATACCTCAGGACCATAGAACCCTCTCGGAGCTGGGTCTCGCATTATGCACAAGCATGTACTTAGTATTCATTACTTACCGAACGAGTTGGAATCCTTGGGTTTTCCGGATTATGTGTTCTAGTTAAATAAAAACCCTTATCCATGTAATTAGTTCTCGTTGGTGTTATATGCTCACCCGAGGACCTCTTTGTAAAAAAATAAAAATAAATTATTGATGCAGAGATACAGGATGACTCTTAAATAAACCCCGATTACTTTTAAGGTTAAAGGGTAAGAAACGTCAGTAGAACACATTTTTCATGTAAAAACAATTAAAATTAGAAGTCAAAATATTAATAAAAAATGTGTCTCGGAAATAAAATGTATGGTTATCCTAGCCTTTCCCATACGGAACAAGTTTAAAATAGTCCAAAATAGTGGGATCAATAATAAAAATAACTTCGCGTGATCTGGTTATGTTATCTTTTTAAGGTGGCCAGGATTTATTTGGATTTTACGATAAACTTCAAAAGGCCATAACTTTAAAAATTTATGAATATTTAATGGTTTTCAAAAGTACCAGTTTTTATTCTTCTAAAGAATATTAATTTATCGGGGTTTGATTAAAAGTCATTCTGTGTAGGGGATTGTGAGTCCAAACATTAAAAAAAGTTAGGACTTGTCACAAGTTGTCCGTCTACTTACTTTCCAATAAAAAGTAGAAAAAAATTCTCCCTAATTGCGTGACAAGTTGGGGGGTGGGTAATCGAAATGCTGGCAAAATGTGCACTTTTGAGGCACTGTGCACTTATGTGCACTTATCCAAATACAATTTTATTTAAAACTATAAATCCATAAAATTTGAGAAAACGGTTACAAAAAATGTAATATATACCTATAGGTATATTTTATAATTACATTTTATTCCGGTGGCGGAAATGAAGGGGTAAAGTTTGATTTCTACTAGTGAATTTCTCCATGTAAATTCAACATAATTAATATCATGACTTATGTTGTGACACATGTTCTCCCTCTTTATCTCTAAAACCGGTCAAGCGCGAGTAAGACTCGTACGTTGAGGGTTCTTTCGCACTCTAATAAGTAGATTTAATTAAAATATTAATAAACGTACAAACTTAATTTTGAAGTTTTGTTTCAAACAAAAAATAATGTTTCATACAAAATATATGAATGAAAACTCAAAAGTTGGTAATTTATTACTTCTTGATTACTTAAGCCTCAGTAAATTTTCGTAAAAGTATATTTTTTGTACGAAGGGAGAAACTGACAATTCGTGACAGTTGAAAATGAGTTTTTAATTCTTATGGTGCATGAGCCATATTACACTGTCGTGAACTTTTGAATGTTGCAATGTGAAATAGCTCATGCATCATAGAAGTTGAAAGCGCATTTTCCACTAGTATGAACTGTCAGTTTCCTCATTCGTACAAAAAAAATATACTGAAGTTTTCCTTAACAAAAGTGGTCTAAAATTGCCAACTTTGACAGCTCCCCATTTCTTTAATTCTGAAGATATAAAATTATTATGTATTTATGCTATAAGTACCATCAATAACATCCCACATGCTATGTAAATTTTTAGCTCCTGTTTAATGTATGGTTGCGGACCCTCAAAAATTATTTAATTGAATGTCTAATTCAATATACGGTTTTTGGTCAACATTTTGCTAAAAATATAAAAATTTTAGGTCTGTAGCTGTATTAATTGGGCACCTTTTAGCCCTTTGGGTACGGAATCCTAAAATACTTTTGTAACAAATTTCATTTTATTTTTTTATTTTTACTCACTTGCAGTATGACATTAGTATTTATAGTGAAGGATATAAGATAGCTTTCACTATAGAGCTAAATACAAAAAAATAAGACCAAATCAGCTGTTTCCTTGAAAAGGTACATGTCTAGTTAACCAAATGTGTCCTTAGAGTAAGTCCCCATTGTTTAAACAATGGTAGGTTACAACTCATCACACTAATATTATATTATAAATGCGAAAGTTTGTGTGTGTGTGTGTGTGTGTATGTTTGTTACTCTTTCACGCTAAAACGGCTGAACGGATTTGGATGAAATTTAGAATGGATATAGCTTATATCTTATCTTAATACACAGGCCACTTTTTATCCTGAAAAAAAGCATGTCGTTAAACCGAATAACATGCGGGCGGAGCCGCGGGCAAAAGCTAGTTTTATAATATCAGTGAACCATACTGGAGCGCTAACATCCAATAACAAGGCCACGCTAAAAAAATTACCTACAAATAACTTCTGAAGAGAAAAAAGTTTCGTAATAGAGATAGAGATTAATAGAGGTAATTTATTTTAGGTTGCGGCTTTCAAGATGTTAGCAATCCAGTCTGGTTATAAACTTCTTGGATATACCTCAAGCATTATACAGAACTATACTAGAACCCTCTCGGCGCTGGGCCTTGAATTATGCACAAGTATGTATTTCATCATCATCATCATCATCATCATCATCATCATCATCATCATCATCATCATCATCATCATCATCATCATCATCATCATCATCATCATCATCATCATCATCATCATCATCATCATCATACATACTTTATTGCACAAAAAAAGTACAAATTGCGGACTTTATGCATAAAGCATTTTCTATAGTCAACCCACAGATGGTACAAGATAAATAGGTAGGTGGGCGTGCAAGAAAAATAAAAACTTAAAAATTACAAATTAAATTAAGATACTACTCTAAATTAATAACTATAGGGTAACATATACCTAAAAAGGAATATATGCTATATAATACTTAAACTGTACTTAAAATACATAATATTTAAGATGAAATAGGTACATTAATCAAAAATAGATATAAATACACGGATAAATACAAATTCTAACAGGTTTTTCGTACTCAATAGTCAATACATACTGAAGGAGTTGGAATTCTATCGTTTTCTGGATCATGTGTTCTAGTTACTCGTAAATAAAAACTCTTATCCAGGTAAGTAGTTCTTGTTGGTATTTGCCCTGGCTCAGCGGAATATATATTTGTGTTTAGAATTTCAGGTTCTATGTGGATATTGGATACTGACTAAAAAAAAACAAAAAAAAACTCAATATTATTGATAAAAATTTGACTTTTAATTTTTTTACTTTTATAACTTAGATTAAACAAAAGGAACGATACGGTACCCGCTTCCCACGTGCGGTCCTACAAATATAAGGTGACTTTCGTTTATGTAAACAAATTCATACTGGAGACCCGATAAGTGGTCAGAACCAAGGTTCGATGACCCTACTTGCAAAATAAGAAAAACAAATGTTTGTGACTCTTAAGGACAACCTCGACCCAATTAGTATAGGAATTCACAATTTTTATTTTGCGTTGTTCATATAATGGGTAGTTGAGCCTTGGTCCTGACCACTTGCTGAGTCTCCAGTATGAGTTTGGCTATATAAATGAAATACACCTTATATGGGTCCAAAGAACCAGTTTCGTGTCACTTATCTCGCTCTTGCTACTGTCGGAGCTTGTTGCTCTATCTATGTCGTTCGGTGGCGCTTGTTTATAAAAAAAGGACAATTTTTCAGTTGGCGATATAAGAACGTACCGTATCCTCTTTTTGTTGTATAAATGCTTTCAAAAGTAATAGAGACAGCGATATATTTGAAGAGAAAAAAGTTTCATGAGTGATATAGATAGATACCTATAAAAAAGGTGTTGTAGGTTATAATTATAATATAGGTACATTGCGACTTCCAATAGATGTAAATATTTTGGTCTGGTTATAAACTTCTTGGATATACCTCATGGTACAGAAATATGGAATCTTCTCGGAGCTGGGTCTCACATTATGCACAAGTATGTATTTCGTATTCATTAGTTAATACTTACCGAACGAGTTGGAATCCTTGGGTTTTCTGGATTATGTGTTCTAGTTAAAGAAAAACTCCTATCCAGGTAAGTAGTTCTTGGTGGTTTCATAGGCTCAACCGAGTATGTATTTGTGTTTAAAGTTTCAGGTTCTAAGTAAATGTTGGATTCTGACTAAAAGAACAAAAAAAAACGGCGTCTTACCTACGGATATTGGGGAATAAAATATAGGCAAATTACGTACTTTTTATGTATTTCCAGTATTAAATTATTAATTATACTGCAAACTTTAAATTTATAAAATTAGAAAAAAAAACAGCAGCAAAAGAGGCCATATACATTTTATAAGTAAAATCAACGGTGACGGAGATAAATGGGGTGAAGATTTGATTTCTAAGAGCAAAACATTTCCAAGTAAATCCTAAATATCGTGATCGACGTATATCCCCAAAGGACATTCGTTCACCCTCGTTTCACCGACGATTTTTACGTCTCACATCGGCCGTACAGTGTTATCCTTTACCGTTCGACAAGTGGAAAGTATACTAATACTACTATGCATATGAATTGGTTATTATGCTCGACCTGGCAGAAAGGTCTCAAGATTGAGGATATTGCCCACTAAGCTACCGCTGCTGCAAATTGAAATCAGCTCAATTCGGTTAAAACCACTGATATCTATGGTTAAAATTGATATCCTCAGTGGGCTCCTTTAAATTTTTGCATTTCCAAGAAAAAGTCTTCCTCAAGGTCATGTTCTTCCGAAACGAGATTTCTTCTGCTGTAATCATTCCCTGCACAAATTCATGGTCGAGCATTGCTAATTCCTTCTTATACTCCTTTGTGACCAGTAACATTACACACATTAAAGTCATTTATTTTAACGTGCGGCTTTCAGTAGATGTTAGTACTTCTGTCGGGTTATAAACTTCTTGGATATAACTCATGGGACGAAACTAAAGCACCCTTACGGCGCTGGGCCTTTTATGCCCAAGTATGTAATTTGCAAGATGAATTTATGCCTTCAGAAAACTGGAAGATGTCTTCAGAGCAAAATTCCCGCAATGTCTCAAGACCAAGATTAACATCTTTTATATTTTACTCATGTTTTTACAAATAAATTTCTTTGTCTTTGTCTTTGTCTTTGTCTTTGTCCAAGACATTTAACCAGTGTATCCGTCTAGTGTGTTTGGCACTTATGGTACCAAAACATGGACGCTGACCAAAGTTCATATCCACAAAATAAAAGTGGCGTTGAGGGCTATGGAGCGTGCCATGCTAAGCTTTTGTGGATCGTGTATCGAACGTCGAGATTCAACAACGAACTCGTGTTGAAGATGTCAGTAAAATAACCGCAAGACGTAAGTGGACACGAGCTGGACATCTGGCTAGACGGGAAGATTCATGGTGGACTAGGACAGTAACAAAGTGGCGGCTGAGATTAGGAAAGCGTTCTTGGGTAGGCTGATGGCCCGATGGCGAGACGATATTGTTAAGGCTGTTGGTGGGCAATGGATGAAGCTGGCAGAAGGCCGACGAAAATGGCGTGGAAAAGAAGAGGCGGGCATAAGCCTGCCTAAAAGTTGGAAGCGGGCTGGTAGATGATAATGATTGATGAAGTATTTCCTACTAAATAACAAATACTTACCGGAAGAGTTGAAATCCTAGTGTTTTCTGTGTTATGTGTTGTTGTTAAATAATAACTCTTATCCAGGTCATTAGTTCTTGATTGTTCTATAGGCTCAACGGAGGATCTCTTTGTGTTAAGAGTCTCAGGTTCTATGTAATCGTAGATATAATAATCATTCTAAAAAAAGTCGGTGATTTACCCTTAGACATTGATACAGTTATATAGGTTTGTATGTCCAAACTTTAAAAAAGTTAAGACCTGTCACAAGTTGTCCATCTACTACGTTCCCGAAAGAAAATAGAAAAAAAATCCTACCCAACTGCGTAGCGGGTTTGGGGGGGGGGGGATAAAATTCTGGCAAAATGCGTACTCCTTAGGTTTTTTTAACTATAAAATTATTAATTCTACCGCAAACTTTAAAACAGAGTAAGAAAAAGCAGTAACAAAAAAGTTCATAGATATACATTTTATAAGTAAAATGAATGGTAGCAGAAATAAGGGATTAAGGATTTCCAAAAATTTCAAAAATTTACCCCCTCTACGCAACCATTGATTTTACTGAAAGAAAAAAAAACAATTTTCTCTAATTTTGAGGAAGTCCTAATAAATCCATCCATCCATCAATCCATCAGCCTGTTTCGTCCACTGCTGGACATAGGCCTTTCCAGGATTTCGCCACTCTTGGCGGTCCTCCTGGAAGAAATGCCCATACTCACACACGCTGGGCAGGCGGGTTGGTGAGCGCGGTAGCGAAACCCTTGCACCAGTGACGCCGCTGCCCGTCACCAGTCTGATTTATATAAGGCCCGGCAATTGGGGATGGATATACCGCCATCCATCGGTCCCAGGCAATGGTGGGCCGCCTGGTTTTGCCTGAGAGCTGTCCTCTTACTCTCCCCCGAATAACTTCGGGAGGATCTGCGAGTAAGATGGTGGTACCTCCACAGTCGAGCCCGGCATCAGCTCTACCACCTAATAAATAGAAATGATTATATCTATACTATTCTAGTTACCCTGTTTCGTCCACTGCTGAACATAGGACTTTCCGAGATTTTGCCACTCTTGGCGGTGCGCTCAACTGATTTGGATGCAGTTTTTTATTATCAACGTAGTGACCCTGGTCAACATACAGGTTACAAGAGGTGTTAATAAAATAACGCCCAAGCCGAAAACGGGGTAAAGATTGATAAACGCGGGCGAAACCGCGGGAGAAAGGCTAGTTAAAAAAAAATCTAAACTTACACATGAAAAGAGGTAATTTGACTTTACAACTTGTCACAATCTGAGTAGAGTATTGGCGCGACCAACCCACAGGAATCGCCGCTGTAAAGAACTATTTGACTCGGGCTCAGGCGCTTCGCTGGCCGTTACCGCGGCACGCTTCGCTTGGCTCGTGCACGTAGTGATTTTTTTGTGAAAAACCGAAACTCTTACAAAAATTGCGACAAAAAAATCAGCTGTTCCATTAATCAAATGTGTGTTTAAGAATAGCCCCTATTATTAAAACTAAAGAATCCTCTCGACGCTGGACCTCGCAGTCCATCTTTTAGTCAATACTTACCGAAGGAGTTGAAATCCTAGTGGTTTCTGTATTAACTTTTCTAGTTGAATAAAAACTCTTATCAAGGTAAGTAGTGCTTGTTGACATTATAAGCTTAACGGAGGATTCCTTCGTGTTTAGAGTTTCAGGTTCTCTATAGGTAGCAGATTCAGACTAAAAAAAGAAAAAAAAAAAAAAAAAAAAACTTATCTTTTTAAATAAGATATCTTGGACAGCATTTGTGCTAAAGACTCAAAGTTTGATTTGAAAATGAAGGCTACCGTATTTACTAGGGTCCTGTCAGGAAATGGAAATCCTTATAGCGAAGCCTCTGTGCCTGTTCGTTCGATAAGTAATGAGATGTTAGTCATTTTTTTCCGGTCAGGTCTTTTGACTAATTTGGTATAATGGTACAGAAGTAGAGAACTCCTATGGTATAATGGTACAGAAGTATTTACAGAATAGGCGATATACTAAAGAAGGGCAAAGTAAAAAGTACCCGGAATAGAAGAGCTTGTATGACTAAATTGATGGATGTAGAATTTGCAGAAGCAAAAGAATTGTGTCAGGATAGGGGCAGTTGGAAGACAGGACAGCCTGGACTAACTGCCTCGGCGCTAGTTCTAGTAGTCCATGCCTTTTGCAAAAGTAAGTGTTCGTATTCAATAGATACTTACCGAAGGATTGGAAATCTCAGCGTTTTCTGGCTTAAATGTCAGAAGTATAGTGTGTTTTCTTCGGGTTTTGGTGACTTTGCCTTTCGGGTGAGGCCAAATCTTTGGCCCGTCTTCGGACAAATGTTTGTACCACGGTTCTGCTTTGGATCGCCTCCGAGATTTTCTTGGCTTGGTCTTACGTCGTCGAGTACTTGAACCTGTTCTGTGTTCTGTTTTGGAAGGTCCGGTGTTAGTTTTTGTTCTTGTAGGTCTCACCGGGTTGGAAAATGTCTCGGAAGTTTGGACATCTTTTTTAGTCGATAAGACGTTATACGTATGTTGATCGATCTCTTTTCTTTTTGTGGTGGTAGTGATAGCTAAAATTCATAATAAAAATATGTTAAAAGCAAACTACAAAAATAACACCCCTGTTAAAGTCTAGAAGCTTAACGCACAAGTAGAACGACACAAATGTGTGTGTGTGTAAGTATGGAAGCTGAAGTCTATGTGTCCCATAACTTTTTCAGTCGTAGAGATATGTTAGTGCTTTCTTTTACAATTTTGTTTCATTATACTTATATTTATATATTTAATTTATAAAACCATATTGGAAACTAGTTCATTATAACACTTTTGTGCGAGACTGTTTCGAAAAACGAAATGTTGCTCTACAAATTTAAGAAGTTGGCACCATGTATGGTACGGCCGCTTCTATGTTCCTTATTCGTCACCACATAGGAATTATAAGCTGTTTATCGATGTGCTCCCACAAGTGGCATGACAGACATACAGACAGAGAGACGATCGACATAGGTGTGATACGGGTATATTTTTTCTCATTCTTAAGCCGGAACCCTAAAAATTTAATTAAAAACCACTTTCAGCTATTCCAAAAATATAACATCATTTACTGATAAAGAAGTGGAATCGATCTTTCTTTGTCCTATGACACCTACTTTCAAATTAAAGTAAAAGAGTTTTTCGAATCGGTACTAATTTAATAACTAGCTTTTGCCCGCGGCTCCGCCCGCGTATTATTCGGTTTAACGACATGCTTTTTTCCGGGATAAAAAGTAGCCTATGTGCTAAGTTAGGGTAGAAGCTATATCCATTCTAAATTTCATCCAAATCCGTCCAGCCGTTTCAGCGTGAAAGGTTAACAAACATAAACACACACACACAAACAACCTTTTGCATTTATAATATTAGTGCGATTTGCAAAATTCAGCTAAATACTTTTATCATGCTACTAGCTTTTGCCCGCGGCTCCGCCCGCGTGTTATTCGGTTTAAGGACATCCCTTTTTTGGGATAAAAAGTAGCCTATGTGTTAAGTTGGGGTATAAGCTATATCCATTCTAAATTTCATCCAAATCCGTCCAGCCGTTTCAGCGTGAAAGGTTAACAAACATAAACACACACACACAAACAACCTTTTGCATTTATAATATTAGTGTGATTTGCAAAATTCAGCTAAATACTTTTATCATGCTACTAGCTTTTGCCCGCGGCTCCGCCCGCGTGTTATTCGGTTTAAGGACATCCCTTTTTTGGGATAAAAAGTAGCCTATGTGTTAAGTTGGGGTGTAAGCTATATCCATTCTAAATTTCATCCAAATACGTGCAGCCGTTTCAGCGTGAAAGAGTAACAAACATACACACACACACACACACACCCTTTCGCATAAATAATATTAGTGTGATTAGATGCAGAGTATTGGCGCACCGCCCGCCCTCCCGCATAAAACATGCATAAGCAAATACGAGCACGGATATACAAAGCAATTATAACACGTATGTCAGGGTTTTCTTTTTTGTTTGAACCCTAAAAGATGATACACTTGTATGAACTTACAGTTTGTGTTTACGGTTTCCTCGTCGCTGAAGTGTCTCCGGAATGGCGTAACGCCACCATAAATATTCTTCGATCTCTGGTAAATTGATACAGGTAGGTGCCCTAGACCAATAAAAAGTGACTTATTGTAGATTTGAATTCGAATTTTGAATTTATTGGTTGAGAATAGGAATTTAATTCACTAATGCAGTGGCGGATTTATCAGTAGGCTGAGGCGGCAGATTTTACTTGGAAAATGTAAATCCGCCACTACACTATTGTTGGTTGACGTTGATACAAATCTACAGAATGACGGTCTCTGGTTTTTGGCGAAACCGTAGAACTAAACCTTCCCCGTAGAATCATATAGATGACGATCGTTACGCCTCTGCCTGCCCATATAAAAAAAAAATTATTTGTAGTTATTATATTATATATATAATAATATGGGTATCATTGGAAAGCTAAAAAGAAGAGCAAAAAAAAAAAAATAAAAAAAAAAGTTGTGGATTGTAATTTGAGACCCAAATCTTACGCCTACCCGCTTTTTTTAAATATATATAGAGTTATATTTTGTCAATATTTTCTTAATTTTTCTTTATATTTTTCCACAATATTATAAAATTTGAATAGACAAATATATATATAGTATACAATAGATACATTTATTTATATAATATAACTAAAACGTTGTCTAGGAGAAAGCCCCACCACCTTTCTCGAAGAAAAAAAAATTTTGTTTATTTTGTGTAGTAAATTTAATCTAGTTTTAGAAAAAGAAAACCGCATTAGAATTTGACCACTAGTTCCGGAGATATAGCCAACAACAAAATTGGCGGGAAAAATTTGCGAATTTGCGAACAAACATTCGCAATAATGCTACTAGGTAAAAAGTAAATTCATAGATATAAGGTGACTTTCGTTTATATAAGTAGCCAAATTCATACTTAAGACTCGGTAAGTAGTTGGGTACAGGTTCAATTACCCTTTCTATGATATACGTAAAATAAAATTTAGCGTTGCTATACTAACTGAGTCGAGGTTGTTCTTGAACAAGAAAATATTTTTCGTATTTCGCAAATAGGGTCATTGAACCTTGATCCTGACCACTTACTGAGTCTCCAATATGAATTTGGCTACATAAACGAAAGACACCTTATATGTATGTTTACGCATACTCGTTTCACTTCGGTAATGTAAATTTAAACGAAGTCCTTAGGATCATAATTTAGGTATGGCGAGATAGCCTTTTTGATCTAGTTATTTCAGGGGGGGTTATCCCGATAATAAAGCCGATTCTGCTGAAATTCGACAAAATTCTTTCATTTAAAATAGTTCTTTAGTGTTTACAACAGAAGCTATATTACTTTAGAAAAAATTAAGATTTGACACACTAAAATTAAAGCCTTCGGAATCGGCTTTATTGTCTCTATCGAATACATTTTAAACTGTGATATTGTAATAATTACATTTGAAAAAAATTACATCATATTTCACTCTTCGAATTTAATATACGAATACTTGCATATTACAGCATCCAATAAAATCTCAAAGGTGGATCTAAACTATGATAAAAATACCATTTCATTCGAGTTATAATAGGTTTGAGACAATAAATCTTATATGAAAATAAACGTGTTAAGAAATGTGATGTTAGACGGCCGTCATATTATAAATCCATTCTCTTAATTTTAAAATAATAAATATAAAATCTCGACATCACGAGTTTTCTAAACGGCCCGCTCCCACTGAGAAGGATAGAAAAGAGTAAAATAAAAACGTTCGAGCGGGACAGATTTCTTTAGATAACCTCTCCTTAAGTTTATCGTTCATAATAATCTTATATTTTACTAGCTTTTACCCGCGGCTTCTCTCGCGTGGAAGTGTCTTTGAGATAAAAACTATTATCGACAGTGTTCAGCTTGATGGTTATTTTAATAACACCCCTTATCTATACTAATAAAAATTTAGTAAATAAGTCGTGTCTGTACATGAATAAAAAAAAACAAGTAAAATGTAAAACTATATATTTTTTTAATTTTTGTCTGTCTGCCTGTTCCGTTTTAGCTAGAGAAGCACTCAACGGATTTGGATGCGCTTTTCTGTATTATCTAATCATCGCAGTTAACCTGGTCAACATATTCTATAAGGGGTGTTGACAAAATAACTGCTGAGCTGAAAATAGGGCTCCAATAAACGCGGGTTGAGCTGCGCGCGAAATATGTTTCCTATTGGTTGACAAGGGTTACTACGATAATAATAAAGAAAACTGTATCTAAATCCGTTGAGTGGTCCTCCAGTTAAAACGAAACATACATACGTACAGACAGAGACAAAAACATAAAAACTGCAGTTTTGGCCTTAGTGCATAATAACGTATTTCATTTAAAATTTCGCAAAAATATTCACTGTACATCTATGACTTTTTTACTACTTTATCATAGGGAGTGTTGATCAAATAACCTCCAACCCGAAAACTGTCGATACCTCTCAAACATTGAAACATTTCCATGGAAGTTAAGCCGCGGGTAAAAGCTAGACTAAGTATTTGCTCACTTCTACTAGAAAGGTTAATGTATTCAGCTAAGGAATAATTGTATCCATACGCAACTCCTGCACTCACGGCTACCACCATCCCGATGCAGACAACCAGCCCCAAGTAGCATGCCAGCATGTATGTGATGCACCTGGGGACATTGGGGACTGGAGATTAAAGTGGTTCAATTTTCGCGTTTTTTGGATTTTCATTTGGCCTACGTGCGGAAGAGTTGCTACAAGTAAACAGATAAACGATAAAAAAAGTAAAAAAAAAAAAACTTAATGTTTTGTACTTCCCGCGGTTGAAGTTTTACAAAATGTGTGAAAGGAAAAAAAAATCGATTTTAGTATTTTTTATATTTGTTTTAGTTAAAGCCATATTAAAGCCGATTTTGAAGGTTTTAATTTTAATCTAAGAAACTTACTAAAAAACGTAATTTTAAATGACAGCACTATAGTTTGCTATTCTGAAGGGCACACCAACTAAAATTAGCAAGTCTTTTAAATGCTCTTAAATCAAACTAAATTTTTTAAATTCAAACAAATGATAGCTTGAAATTAAAATGTGCCTTGAAATTACCAAAACAAGTTAAAATCACTAAGTTGAGTAAATTATGGCTGTCAAACTAAAATTTTAGTTTGACGTTTATAAAATGGTGACTTGAAAATGGCTCTTCGTTTTAACCATACTTAAGTTTAATTTTATGTATGTCAAACTAAAACTAAAGCCTTCAAAATCGCCTTTAATGTATACTTTCCGCACTCAGGCCAAATGAAAATCCAATAAGCGCAATAATCGATACACCCTACTGGAGATTAGACCACTATTGGCAATGTCATCATGAACCAGCTCTAGGGTTGCCAACCATTCTCTAAAATAAAGTATCTTTATGATAGTTAATGGATAAGATGACTTTCATTCATGCACCCAAATTCACCCCTCCAGTGTGAGTTTGGCTGTATAAATAAAAGTCACCTCATATAGTGCACACTAATAAAGGCTCTCACGTTTCAAGCTCGTCATATATTAGTTTGAGGACCGCCAGATAATCGTATGGAAGAACTAAGTTTTCAATTTACCCATCTATACTGTAACCTGTAATTTTTGTGGTTTATTTAATTTTAGTTTTCTTTTGATTAAATCTTTAATACATAGAGTTCAATATATCGTTAATGTCTAATTAAGTTGGTCTAAATGTTTTAAGTGTTTTAAGTGGGATGTACGGAGCCCTCAGGGCACGAGTCTTAACTCGCACTTGACCAGTTTTTGTTATGGGACACAATTAAATTATTGTCCGGTCTGAGGGTTTTGGTGAGCCAGATTAACATTTAAATATTATTATTTATAAAAAGTGATGTGATGAGACGAAATAGTTGTGTCAGGATCGTAGCAGATGGCAACCTGTAGTCTCTGCCTACTCCTCTGAGAGACAGGGTCCGTTACTTGCACCCTGAGGAGATTATTATTGGGTCCTCGCATGTACGTGTCCACTCTCGGACTGACCATAGAGTCAGGTGGCGTTTGCCACCAGGCCCTAGTCCGGGCTCCTCTGGGCTTACTATACTACACCGAAACGCGAAGATACATTTTAGAGTGTAAATTAAATTTAAAAAAATTAGATTAGAGCTCTTCGGTGAAAAACAACAATTTTTTAAAATAAAATATTAATTGAAGTTAATATAATTTTGCATTTTATCACCTAAAGCGCAGGCCACATAAAAATGGCGAAGGGGAAGCCGCCCGTGCCATGTCCGCGCCCGACGCCATTTATGTGTGGCCTGCGCTTTAGCTCGATCGTCACCGGCCGATTGAAAGCTAGCCTTTAAATTTTGAAGCATATTCACATATTTCCAAAAACTCTTGCCTATTATGCTTATTTGTTGGTCGAATTGATGATACCATCTGCGCTGGTTCTAGGCGGGCGGCGGCACCTAAAATCATAATGCCGCCCGGGCCTCTTAGGCCCACTACGACACTGTATGTGTCCACACATGGTAGGGAAAGCATTAACTCAGCCTGCTTTATTTATGTCCTTGGGATCCCCGTACATTGCAATAAAAATTGCTTTATGGTGAATAGTAAAATCTATTGCGCTGTAAAAGTTTGATCGAGATGTATTGATTAGTTGGAAGGTTATATTATAAGGTAATGTAAAAGCAAAGGCAAGAATCCTTTAAGGGTGTGTTAGTATGATCGGTAAAGATAATATTTTAAATACTGGGATCTCTAAATAAAGTACCAGTACATCATAATAAGACGATTTTCTTTACTCAAAATACACTAATCGCGTGGACACCCTCACTCTCGATGAGGGGTGCGGGTTGCGGGGTGTGTGGGGAGGCCGGTGAGCTGCGTAGCCATAGCTTAGAAAAATGATTGAAATTTTGGTGAAAATTCAAGATATATATTTTTTTCTCGTAATGACATCAGAATCGTTTATACTTTCATACCATAAAGGGATTCTTGACTTTGCATTTACACCCTGTATGCAGGTGGTAGAGCTGATGCCGGGCTCAACTGTGGAGGTACCACCATCTTATTCGCAAATCCTCCCGAAGTTATTCGGGGGAGAGTAAGAGAACAGCTCTAAGGCAAAACCAGGCGGCCCACCATTGCCTGGGACCGATGGATGGCGGTATATCCATCCCTAATTACCAGGCCTTAAAACAGACTAGTGACGGGCAGCGGCGTCACTAGTGCAAAGGTATCGGCACCGCGCTCACCAACCCGCCTGCCCAGCGTGTGTGAGTATGGGCATTTCTTCCAGGAGGACCACCAGGAGTGGCGAAATCCTGGGAAGGCCTATGTCCAGCAGTGGACGAACCAGGCTGATGGATGGATGGATACAGGATGACTTTCAAACAAACCCAGATAATTTTAGAGGTTATTAAGAAACGTTAGTATAACACATTTTAAAATTAAAAGTCAAAATATTGACATGTATTAAAATTTATTTTGAATGGTTTTAATAAAACCAGTTTATATTAGATACTAAATTATCGGGGTTAGGTTAAAAGTCAACCTGTATAACCAAACAAATCAACTTTTTTGATTTATAATACCTATATACATAAGTAGAGAGGGAGTAGAGATATTACAACAAAACTTATTTACACGCAGCAAAGAGAAAAGAAGCTGGAATGGACATTCTGATTGCATGCCAAGAAGCTGATTACAATAAAGCAACCGGTCAAGTGCGTGTCGGGCCACGCGCAATGTAGGGTTCCTTAGTTGCCCGGTACATATACTAATACAGACCGCGCCAAACTTCTGGTACCATACATTCTAGGGGGCCAAAAGTTTGGCGCGTCCTGTACTCGTAAACCTGTAAAGCCTACTGAGCTGTGATAGTTTTCCTTTTAAATTCATGATATTCTCTGAATTTTTATCACATTTCTATAAACAACTATGTAGCCGGCAGGGGGGAGGGGGACGGGGGACGAAATGGTTCTCACACACCCACAATGTTTTTGAACGGCCTATCCAATGATACCCCACACTATGGGATAGACGAGAAAAAAAAATCATCCCCAGTTTACGTGTATCCGTAAAATATTTTTTTTTCAATATTTTATTTTACCATTTTGTCGGCGTGAGTAATATTTATATTAATGCCAAATTACAGCTCTCTAGTACTAATAGTCTTTGCACTAAGCCGTGGACAGACGGAAAGACGGACGACGGACAGACGGAAAGACGGACAGACGGACAGACGGACAGATGGACAGACGGGCATGGCGAAACTATAAGGGTTCCTTGTCGGACCCCGGAACCCTAAAAATTGCTTCCCTTCATTATTAGAATGAAGCATGAATAAAGTTTTAAAGAATATGCTTTTGTCATTTACAGTTTTCTTTAACGCTTGCCTTGAGACTTAACTTACAGGATTTCAAATTAAAAGGAAATCCGAGCAAGTACTTTTTTTCTATTTAGAAGCAAGCAAGGGAATCGTGTACACTGAAAACTAATTTTAGTTCATCGTACTCTTGGTGTCGGAGGTAATAAACCTCAGGAGGTGCAATGTTTCTCAAGAACACACATTAGCAGGCCTAATGATATTTGTTTTGTGGCCATTTTCCGAACGAAGGGTGTAGAAGAGCATTGTCAGAGCATTTGTCGACGCTCAAGTTGTGTATTCAGGAACTCTATCCTCGGTAAAAGAGACTCCTCAAGAGCTTCATTCTCATCACATAGTAATTTCCCGGGCCATTAGACCTAGATATACATGGGACGCAAACATATTAATTATCGATCGATTTAATGTTTCGGTTAATTTTGTTACAATAAGTAAGTAAATCTTTGAAGTTTTTCAGAAACTATTCATTTCCTTCAGGTGAATATGTTGTCGAGCTACGCAATGAATGTAAAGAGAAAAAACCGGCCAAGTGCGAGTCGGACTCACGCACGAAGGGTTCCGTACCATTATCTATAAAAACGACAAAAAAATCATGTCTGTTGTATGGGAGCCCCCTTAAATATTAATTTTATCTTAATTTGATTATTTATTTTTAAAATGAATTTATGACTAAATATTCTGTGAATATTTCAAGCGTCTACCTGTTGCCGTTACCAATATCGAGCAAAAACGAGCAAAACAATCACGTTTGTTATATAGGAGCCCCCTTTAATGGTTATTTTATTCTGTTTTTTAGTATTTGTTGTTATAGCGACAACAGTTACATCATCTGTGAAAATTTCAACTGTCTAACTATCACGGTTCATGAGATACAGATACAGCCTAGTGACAGACGGACGGACAGCGGAGTCTTAGTAATAGGGTCCCGTTGGTTACCCTTTCGGTACGGAACGCTAAAAACGATAGCCAGTTTTCTAAGTAACTTGAATGAAAACCTTTCATTTTCATACCTTTACCTGTTTTGTTGGAGAAAGAGTGGCATAAATCATACATTAACGGATTGTTTTTCTTACTTTTGGATATGGAACCTTAATAACAAATTATTACGCTATGGGCTTTAACGATTTATAGGTAAAGGTATCGCAATTTTACGCAAACATACAATTCTATTCGTTTCGTATTTCAAGTGTATGAATAAACAAGTAAATTTTATTGTCTTTGTGTTTGCCCGAAGATGATGATTTAAACATATGGTATCTATATCGTAATTTGTGGATGAAAGTAAAATCTACACTATGAAGAGGTAAGAATTTGTTTGTTTGTTTGAAGGGGGTAACCTTTGCGACTACCGGACCGATTTTGAACATTTTTAGGGTTGCGTAGCTCAAGAGGAAAAAACGGATCCGTCCGTCCGTCCATTTGTCTGCCAAGACCCTTTATCTTGGGAAAACGTGGAGGTATTCAGCGGAAATTAAAACCATATACTTAAATCTACAGTTCCTTGAAGCTGTGAAAAAATCAAACTTCTAAGTAAACGTAAAAAAAAGATACGGCCGTTTACGCTGCAAAATATATTTCGACATACTCAAGGGAATCAAAATTTATAGGGTATTTTCCGTTGACCTAGAACTATGAAACTTTGCAAGTAATACCGTCTTATACTACAAGTATAAGGAAAAATCTGAAAATGATAAATTAGTAATTAAATCATAAAAAATATAGTCTTTGACGGAACCCTTTCATTTTCATTTTCATTTCAATTTCATTTGTTGAAGCAGCGAAAAGCTCTAACTCAGCATAATCATTGCGATAAAAACCACAGCGCGGTTGAAGTAATTATTCCACCTGGCACCTGAAATACAAATCCTTCGGTTTAGCTCAGGTGCCCAGATTTATATTTTGTGTAGTTCATACATTTAGTATTTTTTAGAGATTTTTTTGTCTTATTGTAAACCATGTTATTTTAAATATCAAAACTCTGTAACGTATTTTTAGTAAGTTTTTGATCAATAAAATTATTCTTATTCTTCTGTTAATCACACTGACTAAATGACACAGTTCGTTTTAATGTTAACCGGTAATTATTAATACTTACCTAATTTATTTTATTACTCTGACCGTTGCAAATAATGCCTACATGTGTCTACTGACATGGCCAAATTAATGCGCCAGTCGCAAGTCTGGCTTCACGAGAACATTCTGATAAGGACAAGGTAGTATTAGAAGCTTCTTACACAAACCAAAGTCTGTTACAAAAGCAGGCAGAAAACTGGATCTCCGTACTATGACACGCCTTAAGAAGCGTAAACGATAAATAAGTTTATGAAGAGCGACGCGCAGGGCCGGATTTACCCATAGGCTAATTAGGCTAGAGCCTAGGGCGCAAGGACCGAGGGGGCGCTGAGCTTACCTTCGCAAGCACCATTTATTTCCATCCATCCATCCATCCATCAGCCTGTTTCATCCACTGCTGGACATAGGCCTTTCCAGGATTTCGCCATGCTTGGCGGTCCTCCCGGAAGAAATGCCCATACTCACACACGCTGGGCAGGCGGGTTGGTGAGCGCGGTGCCGAAACCCTTGCACCAGTAACGCCGCTGCCCGTCACCAGTCTGTTTTATATAAGGACGGCAATTTGGGATGGATATACCGCCATCCATCGGTCCCAGGCAATGGTGGGCCGCCTGGTTTTGCCTGAGAGCTGTTCTCTTTCTCTCCCCCGAATAGCTTCGGGGGGGTTTGCGAGTAAGATGGTGGTACCTCCACAGTCGAGCCCGGCATCAGCTCTACCACCTACCATTTATTTATATAATAAAATCTGGTAATTTGAAAATGAGCGAGTAAAAATTACATGGAGGAACAGCAGTGTTTACTAAAAGTGGATTTAATGACTGGAAGTATAGTTTAATCATGACATTTCTCCCAATCATCGTAAATATTTTGTACAGTATGCAACTGGAAGAAAAGTGTAGCGAAGATTGGATATGCACTCAAATAGTCAAATAAATAATGAAGAGGTTTCTTACTGGTGAAATAGACTGTCACAAAGTTCAGTTAAGAAACCGATAAATTATTTGTACCGAAGTATGTATAAAATTTGGTTTCTTATTGATATTACCTGAAATTAATGACAACAGCATTATAAGAACCAAAGCTAAAGAGTTGCAACAACTATATAACTTGGATAAATACGATAAGGTTTTTTACGAGTGTGTCCATTTGGCACAGTTTTTAAAAGGTTATTACTAATTATTACTTATTTACTAATTTTCCTACAGTATTAAAAATCCTAAACATTGGTTCTATTTTTCCGAATATGGAAATAATATCAGGATTTTTTTTAACATTGAGTGCTCCATAAAGAAGCGTTGAAAGATCTTTCTCTGCATTAAAACGTGTGAAAAATTACTTGCGCTCGGCTCTTCGCGAGTGCAAACTTGCCGCATTTGCTCAGTTATGGAGTTATTTTTTTCAAAATTTAATGTTAAATTTGACCTGTTGTCGAGAGGTTCACTAGCGAAAAAGCGAGAAAAAAGAGTTACATCTTACACTATTCTTTTTGCAAAATAAATAAATTGGCATGAAATCACATAATGCCCTCGTGAGCGTTCAGTATGTGCCTTACGAGCTAGTAGAATCAAAAAAGTAGAAGGTAGAAGTCAAATAGTTACAGAAAAATTTGGTGTACACGTGTGGTGGACAAATTCAACGGTCTGGGAGAAGTACTTCGATCTACTTTTTGGTCTGCGCCTCGGTGGTGCAGTCCGTAGCGCGCTTATCTTGATAACAAATGGTCTCAGGTTCGAAACCTGGTCAGAGGACTTTTTTAAATTCTTTCCTTGGATTTCTTGAAATTTGTATCTTATTGATATTTTCTACTTTGTAAAGCATTCTATTCATATTTAAAGTATTCAAAAGCGATATATTGAACCATAAAATCATAAACCCAACTAAATTGTATTGTAAAAAAATAGTTTTATATATAATTTGGTCCCTCTTGTTAAATAAGACACTTGTACTTGTCCACAGGATTATATTTTCACTTAATACGCCCGACCGGTTTCGCTTATAAGCATTGTCTAGGGCTTTATTACATAAAAAATAACTTAAATAATATTTACATGTTTAATACGTGCGATAAATGTCAAATAATTTCCGGGGGTAATTTAATAATAAATAAAATGACAGATAGCAAGTGACGATGGATTTATATGCAACGTTGTTTGATATTAGTAAGGAAAGCTACATTATTACTTCAACAATCAAATCTGAGTTTGATAATGGAGTTGGTGAAAAAAGTGATGTCACATTGCAAATTTACCCCAGATTGTGGTAATTTATTTATATATTTACAAGTAAGAGGTATGTAATAAAATAAAATAAATGAAGTCAAGCAAAAGATCAATTAAATGTCAGTTATGAAAGGAAGTATTGTGTTAGTGTGTTATGAAATGAATGTCAAAAGGTTGTTATAAAATGAATTGTCAAAATGTTGTTAAAGTTATCTTAATTACAGATTGGTAAAGATAATTAAAATAAAAAGAAAGTCAAAACTGTTATTCAAAAAATATCTGTGTTATAAAATGGGTGTCAAAAAGTTGTGTTAATTATTAAATTCATAGATCATTAAATGTCAACACAGTTATTTAAAATATTGTAAAAGAGGTGAATTGTTGATGTCGAGTTGTTGATTTAATATTTGATTGGGTTGCGAGTAGCGTAATTTATTAATTTCTAGAGATTCTAAAGCTGATAATTTCCTACCCTTGTCACAAACATGTAGGGCCGTGAAATTCAATTTTGGGTCAAAAGTATGTTTTTCTTTTATTAGATGTTCAGCAAAATTAGAGTCTGTTTTATTTAGCCTCCAACTTCTACAATGTTCACTCAATCGTGTTTTAAAGGACCTTCCCGTTTGCCCTACATACTTCTTGTCGCAGCTAGCGCATGAAAGTTCATAAATTCCGTTTTTTTGTTCGATTTTGGTTTTTTCTTTACTATTGCCTAACATTTTTAGCAAAGTGTTATTGGCGTAAAATGCAGGTTTTGTGTTTTTGAGTATACCTGAACACCTATATGATATGCCACCAAGGAAAGGCAATTTAGACCACCTTTTTGGTTCCATTGTTTCGGTATTGGTAGTGGTATCTGTGTGGTACAGTAAAGATCTGGCTTTCATCAGTTTATTTTTGTGCAATACAGAATCTACAATTTTAGGATCATAGCCATTGTTTAAAGCAATTGTTTTGATCGTGTTCAATTCATTGTTGAAATTTTCTTTATTTAATGGTATCGATAAAAGTCTATGAGTCATTGAATTGAAAAAAGCATATTCATGGGATTGAGGACGTTTCGAGGAAGCGTGGATTATATTATCGCTGAAAGTTGGTTTGCGGTAAATTTTAAATTGGTGTTTATGTTGTTGAATGTTAATGGTAAGATCTAGGAAATGTATTTCACTATTACCAATTTCAATGGTGAATTCAATATTTGAGTTTAAAGAATTAATAAAAACCAAGAAATCATTCAAATCTTCCAAGGATCCTGACCAAAGACATAACACATCATCCACGTATCTATACCAATAAACAATGGAGCCCTTGAACTGCTTGTTAGATATTATTTGTACCTCCAAGCTGTTCATAAAAATTTCCGCACAAAGGGGTGATAATGGACTCCCCATAGCTAATCCACTCTGTTGTTTGTAAAATTTGTTATCGAATACAAAATAATTCTGCTCCAGACAGACCGAAATAGTGTGTTCCAAATCTATTATCTGCTGCGGCTCAACTACTGATTCAACGAGAAGCTCATTTATCGCACGCTTACAATCATCAATTGGCACAGATGGAAAAAGATTTTTTACATCGAAAGACACTAAAATAGCCTGTGGTGGTACGTCTACATCTTTTATCTTATTTACTAGATCAATGCTATTTTTAATTGAATGTAGAGGATCAAATTTAGTTAAATCTTTGAAAATATGGTTACATCTATCTGCTATGCGGTATGCTGGAGCTCCAACGTAGGCCACAACTGGACGAATTGGAGTATCTGGTTTGTGTAATTTGTAATAGCCAAGTAGTTTAGGAATTTGGGCATTCATAACCTTTAATTTATAAGTATCCGCTCTGGAAAAAATACTGTTAGCAGATTTAATAGTCTCTCTTATAATGTCACTATACCTTTTAGTGGGATCCTTTTTAAGTTGTTGGAAAGAAGGGTTAGAAAGAAAATCATTAATCTTTCTATCATATTCCACCTTGGTAGTGATGACAACAGTATTACCTTTATCCGCTTTAGTGATAATAATGTCGTTATCTTTGATCTTTTTTTGGATACTCTTAATAGTATTTAGTTCACTATATTCGGATGGATCTTTTTTGCTGAGTAGTTTGTTAGCTTCTTCTTTTAATATTTTGCATCCTATGTGCTTAGGAAGTGGGTCCTTTGTCGCAACTTCTAAATCTGCCGCTAAGTTATCCAAGTCTTTCATACGTGTAGGAATGTTTGGAGAATATTTTAAACCTTTTTCAAGTATCTTTAGCTCTTTCGGATCGAATGTTACATTTGTATTGTTTATCAGTTTCGGATAAAATACTGGTTGAACAAAGTCTGTTGTTTCGCAAAAATCGTATTTTTGTTTTGATCTTAAGTTTCGGAGTTTCTTTAAATGTGTGTTATGTATTTCGGATGCCAGACTTTTAGCTTTTACGTAAATATATTCAAGTAAAATGTCAAGCTCTAATCTGTGAAGTCTTTTGCTTAACTCCATATGACATACCTTAAGGTGGGAACTTAGGTTATTACGCTGGCCATACTGGGGGCTTAATTCTTTCATCAACCACCTCCTTTTTGCATTGTTCATAAAATCTTCCATGTAAAATTTATTGATTTTACCTAGTCAGTTCTTAAATACTGTCACTGGCCATTTATTTTAAAAATAGAACACCATAAAAAAAAATGAAATGGTGTTCGATTTTCACATATTTTTTGATTAATAATCTGCCAAATCACAATTACATTCGTTCATTTTTTACGATGGAGTGGACTCGCAAAGAGGACCGAGTAGCAGTAATTGCATTGCATCGATGCGGCCATCCAACGAAGACGATATTCAACTTGCTTCAAAAATTAAAAATCACGAAGAGGTTCGTGTACCGTACCATCAAGAGGTACAATGAAACCTCTAGTGTCGATGACGAGAAAAGAACTGGCAGACCTCGTTCCGTTAGGACTCCAGGGGTCATCAAAGCAATCAAGGCGCGTATTGCAAGAAATCCCGTCCGCAAGCAGAAACTGATGGCTTTGGAGATGGGATTAACCAGAAGTACCGTAAAAAAAGTACTCAATGAAGACCCTGGACTACGAGCTTACCGAAAAAAGAGTGGACATCTTCTAAACGCGCGTCTGATAGCTATGAGAGCCAAAAAATGCAAAGTTTTGCTAAAGCGGTACGCAAGAAACAGACACCGCGATATCCTGTTTACAGACGAGAAAATTTTTAATATCGAAGAGAAGTACAACAAAAAAAATGACAGGGTGTACGCTACCAACTCTGCGGCCGCTGGAAATGCCATTCCTAGAGTGCAGCACGGCCATCATCCATCATCAGTCATGATTTGGTTGGGAGTCTCCTACTATGGCCCTACTGAAGTGCATTTTTGTGAAAAAGGTGTCAAAACCAGTGCAAAAGTGTATCAAGACACGGTTTTAGATCGCATAGTAAAAGATCTGCCCCAGACACTCTTTGGAGGACGGCCATTTGTGTTTCAACAGGACTCCGCACCTGCTCATAAGGCCAAAACAACTCAGGAGTGGTTCGAGCGCCAGAATATCGAGCTAATAAGGCATCAAGATTGGCCCTCTACTAGCCCTCACCTCAATCCACTGGATTACAAAATTTGGCAGGAATTGGTGGAGAAGGTCTGTTCTAAACCTCACAAAAATTTGAGCAGCCTAAAGTCATCATTGATTAAAGCAGTGGCAGATATCGACATGAATATGGTCCGTGCTGCTATTGATGATTGGCCGCGAAGATTGAAGGCTTGTGTGAAAAATGGTGGCAATCATTTTGAATAAATTTTGTGTTTAATGTAAGCTAATTAAATTACCTTTTTTTTAGAAAAAAACGTTTTTTGAATATCATGATTAGTTTTCATTTTATAGCCAATTTTGTTTGTGACAGAATTTAAGCACCGACTAGGTACATTTAATACCATTGTTTATATAATTTGGAATGAGTTTTTCTCTTTTACATTGTGAATTAAACCACAAGTGTTCAGAAATAGCTGTGAACTTTATTTTTAGGTTTTCATAGATGACAATCAACTCAGCCGTACTTGCCGTTTTTAAAATGTTGATGGTTGTGATTGTCGGCACTTGGTGGAACTTATTATACATCTTGTTAAATAAGACACTTGTACTTGTCCACAGGATTATATATTCACTTAATACGCCCGACCGGTTTCGCTTATAAGCATTGTCTAGGGCTTTATTACATAAAAAATAACTTAAATAATATTTACATGTTTAATACGTGCGATAAATGTCAAATAATTTCCGGGGGTAATTTAATAATAAATAAAATGACAGATAGCAAGTGACGATGGATTTATATGCAACGTTGTTTGATATTAGTAAGGAAAGCTACATTATTACTTCAAAAATCAAATCTGAGTTTGATAATGGAGTTGGTGAAAAAAGTGATGTCACATTGCAAATTTACCCCAGATTGTGGTAATTTATTTATATATTTACAAGTAAGAGGTATGTAATAAAATAAAATAAATGAAGTCAAGCAAAAGATCAATTAAATGTCAGTTATGAAAGGAAGTATTGTGTTAGTGTGTTATGAAATGAATGTCAAAAGGTTGTTATAAAATGAATTGTCAAAATGTTGTTAAAGTTATCTTAATTACAGATTGGTATTTTACAATATTTTAAATAACTGTGTTGACATTTAATGATCTATGAATTTAATAATTAACACAACTTTTTGACACCCATTTTATAACACAGATATTTTTTAAATAACAGTTTTGACTTTCTTTTTATTTTAATTATCTTTACCAATCTGTAATTAAGATAACTTTAACAACATTTTGACAATTCATTTTATAACAACCTTTTGACTTTCATTTCATAACACACTAACACAATACTTCCTTTCATAACTGACATTTAATTGATCTTTTGCTTGACTTCATTTATTTTATTTTATTACATACCTCTTACTTGTAAATATATAAATAAATTACCACAATCTGGGGTAAATTTGCAATGTGACATCACTTTTTTCACCAACTCCATTATCAAACTCAGATTTGATTGTTGAAGTAATAATGTAGCTTTCCTTACTAATATCAAACAACGTTGCATATAAATCCATCGTCACTTGCTATCTGTCATTTTATTTATTATTAAATTACCCCCGGAAATTATTTGACATTTATCGCACGTATTAAACATGTAAATATTATTTAAGTTATTTTTTATGTAATAAAGCCCTAGACAATGCTTATAAGCGAAACCGGTCGGGCGTATTAAGTGAAAATATAATCCTGTGGACAAGTACAAGTGTCTTATTTAACAAGATGTATAATAAGTTCCACCAAGTGCTGACAATCACAACCATCAACAATAATTTGGTCCCTTTCGTCTTTAGTTGACTGGGTGGCTGTGATTCAAAGATTTTAAATTAATAAGCAAATAATTGAAAAAAAAAATTGCATATACATATCCATACTATCCTACTATCTAAGTATAAATTTGTGACCTGTTCATACACAGACAGGAGACGCCGGGGGCGCCTAGTCTTCACTTTGTTGAATCTGGAGATCATGTCTGCAAGACTCGACCATCTTGTTTTACAGTCGAGCACTAGGTGCATGTTTTTGCCGAACTCGTCATTTACATACTTCTGAAGAATGTCGTTCTTTGTTGGCGATTTTCGGAAAAGCTTTACAGTTTTTCTTACTTTACTTAGCAGTACAGCCATCCTCTGCCTTTAAAAAGTACCTCCATACTTCCAGCGGACTATTAAACTCCTTATAAATTACATTTGATGACATGATGGCACTATAAAACCAATATTTGACACTAAACTGTCTTTTTTACAAATACAAATAATCGGCACACTTTGAGTAAATAAATTAACATGTCACAGTCATGAAAACAATTGCAAATGGCGAAAAAATAGACCACTGCCGCACGCGACACTACTTCACCCCGCGCAGGCACACCCCCTTTCACTCCAGCGCCGAGAAGAACCGGGAGGGAATTCAGTCTGTCTGCGCGCGTCCGCGCTCTCACATGGTCATAGAATGTGTTGCTGTGCAATCTTGCAAATCTTGCGAGATCGCGCACGATTTGGGGTGCAAGATTGGTCTTGCAAAATTCGTGCAAGATCTCGGTATTTCGCGATCTCGGAATACCGAGATTGCACTCCCTAGCGCCTACTCATTGTTAACCTAGGTCTGTCAGAACTCTAAATCAGGCCCTGGCGGCATGTGTCGTTTTCCATTGTAGCTAATAATATATAATACTTCGGGTCATTGTCCGGTTTTCTGGTAGCCCTAGAAACACACACAAACTTCACACTCATACCTGATGGAAGTTGCTCATGAACACTGTTAATGCAGTAACTATCGTACGTCTATAATACAAAGTTTAAACGTTAGTAACTTTATCAAGTTCTAAGTGCTTGCTAATTGGCTCCCATTCGCTTTAATAATAATTTATTCATTTAAAATGCATAACAGTCTTAAAACTAATCAGTTATACAATTCAATAATAAATTAAATCTACAAGCAATTGCAATAATAAACACAATCAAATCGAATTAAATTAAAACAAACCAGTTAAGTTTCGTTATTATAATAATAGTTGCTTCCGTACTGTTGAGAAGCCCCAAAAAGCGCCTACTGTAAGTAGTTTTTCTCAAAAATACATTGTAATATTACCATTACATACTGTAAAAGC
This sequence comes from Ypsolopha scabrella, assembly GCA_910592155.1. Lineage (NCBI taxonomy): Eukaryota > Metazoa > Arthropoda > Insecta > Lepidoptera > Ypsolophidae > Ypsolopha > Ypsolopha scabrella. The sequence goes on along the minus strand of OU342975.1, from coordinate 8,486,768 downwards.
CTACCAGAAAATACTTCATCCTGGCGAGCTAATAAAAGTGTCCAGGAAATCTGAATAACTGTCCAGGAAATTCGTATGAAAATCCATTACATATATCATATGTTCACAGAGTATAATTCATATGTTTTCTTTTTAAAACTATCCGTGTCTATGTTTATAAGAGACTAAGGAGGTTTTTCTCGTTGTTTTTTTTTCTTAGTTCTTAGCGTTTCTCTAGAAAGACTTGTCCATGAAGAAGGCTAGAAGGCTGCATGGCGGTAAACACCTTTGCCCAGCTGGCAATAATAAAAAAAAGTTGCGTAAAAGCGGGAATTTTTGTTGCTATAAATTTTAGTTGAATGAATTTTGTGCAAATAAATTACAAAATGAGTTTTGCTGAAAAAATCAATAACAATAAACATGACTATCGCCCAAATATGAGCAAGTATGTAATTTTTAATATTTCCTAGTCAGTTTATTATATTTGATATAACTCATTATCATGAAAAACATGAAAATGTCTCATTTTATTTTTGAGAAAAGCACTATACTTACTTCAACCATGAATTAGCAATCCTGGCCTCGTATATAAAACTCCTCGACCAAAGGGCTCGGACTTTTTACTTACTCGTCCAGGATTGCTTATTTCCTTAATTAGATAATATTGTACCCTATGATGATATCAGAAATAAGCCAAATAAATTCAAGTTCAGAAGATTTCTTTTAAAGTTTTTCTTAGAGACACTCCTTAATTAATTATTTACCTGAAAGACAGCAATTTTGTATAAACTTTTTTAAAAACAAAGACAAAATATTTCTGTTTTGTAAGTATTTACAGACTTATACAGAGATTTCTTCCAGTATATCTCTGGGTATGAAAATAGTAATTAATACTAATTTCAAGTATATATTCGTACACGTATACGTGTTAAATAATACGAGTAGTATTTTGTGCAATTGTGACGAAATGAGAGCTTCATTTGTTTTGTAAACAAGCACTCGTGTCCAAGCGCAAATGATGTCCAGTTGAACAGTAACTATATCTACAACTAACGATAACTAACGATATCGTCTTCGTGTGACATTATTCATAATCTTTCCAACCAAAATTTTCACCATGAAAAATTTTGAAAAAGGAAACGCGGGATTCTTTTTATCGGGTAAGCTTAGGCACGGATTTTCGTTCAGATAAAGATACCTTTGCCTAGCCTAAAGCAAAAAAAATATTAGTCCCTGATTGGTTTACTAAGGGGTGTTATATAAATTGGACCAATAACAGCGCGGAATCGCGATTCTATAATATACCTATATATTATAACATCGGACCAACAATATATGTACTTATGAAACCGTTTTTGACGTTGTAATTACCTTCTAGTATGGAAGTAACGGCAGCAGATAAATAATAATATACTACTTAATTAATACATAGTACTGCTTGGAAAATAATACTGTTTATTATTTAGACGTGATACTTACAATACATACTACAAAAATAATACACGCGGGTTTAGGTTTCGCGCACTGAGAATTCTGTAGCATTCTGATAAGTTAGTAGACCTAAATAAAATTTTAACGAATGTTACAAATTTATTTTGTAGTTCTGTATGAAATAAAACATAAACCTACAAAATGCGTTAAACAAAAGCGCAAACTTTTTTTCGCCTTTTTTTTCGTGTATGGGGCCCCCTGATCACGCCTATACTTGTATTTACCAAATGAGTTAACAGAATTTAATCTCATTCACAAATGGGTGATGAGAGAGGAGGGAAGCTGGAAACCGTGCACTAACCTGATGGTGTCCACTGCAATTAGCTTCGATCATACTTATTGATTACGGTAAATACTTTTATTTATTACGACGCGTAGTGTTTGCAGTTATCAGAGCGCGGGCGGAAGAGCTACGGCAACTGACCATCGTCCAATCATATTGGGAATCGATGATGCGCGCGCAGCTTGCTACGGCGCTGGTGGTGGGGCGTCAAAGGTGGTGCACGGTAGGAAAGGGTAGGTACAATGGTTTGAGATAATTATTATTTGTTTTAATTATTTAGCGTTACCATCTAAAAAATCATTTCATTTAAGGCGCTTACATACGCCAACGACCTTGAGTCGTTTTTGTCAGTACGAATATCGACAGAAACTGTATTGAAATAACGCTCATATCAGCGCGCATTGCATAACGAGGCCGTTAAGACTCCGGAGAGCCCAAAATAGGAGAAATTTATACTTTTCACATAGACGCGATCGGCGGAAGAAAAATTTGAACTTAAATTTTATAGCTCTATAAATTGTCTGTAATTAAGTGAAAGAATCATTAAAATCGCTTTAGGCATTCGGAAGGAGTAAAAGATTTCTTGCTTTAATCATACGAAACTTTCTTTAACTTTCAATTTTTTGTGTCTAAAATATCAACTAAAAAGTAATTATCAAACTTTAAATTTATTTTTAACTATATTACGCCTGTCATGTATATTTTTTTATAGTTTTTGAGCCACCCTTGCAGGAGGAGTAGGGCTTCAAATACAGGTCTAAATTGCAGTTGGGGGATGTAATCACCTTAATGTCCTAATTCAGTGTTCGGTTTTAGGTCAACATTTCTACCTACACAAAATATCCCAATTTCAGGTGTCATTCCGTCTACGAGCTAGAGTCCCATGACATACGGATGGTCGGACAGACGGACAGCAGAGTGATATTAATAGTGTTCCGTTTTGCCCTTCGGTACGGAACCCTAAAAACTAATAAACTACGTAGGATACTTATAAAAGAAAAAAGTAAGTTTAGACGTCTTTCAAATATATAAGGTGATTTTAATTTATGCAGCCAAATTCTTACTGAAGACTCGGTAAATGCTCAGTAACAAAGTTCAATGATCCTTTTTGTGAAATTCGTAAATTACTGTTTTCAATTTCAATATCAGTATCAGCACTATTTTCGTGTTCCTTACAAACGCAAGCCCAGCTAGGGGACGTCAAGCTTTCATTTTGAGAAATCAGCAAAAAGTGTTATCGATCTGTGTTACTGATCACTTACCAAGCATCCAAAATGAGTTTGGTTGCATAAATTAAGGTCACCTTATATTTAGAGACGGAGAATCACGGATTCCCGAAGGCAGAGAGTTCCACAGTCCGACAGCCCCAACCCTAAACGATGCGTGTTGTGTGCAGGAAAGTGCACAGGAAGATAGTGCAGTTCTGTCGCTGGAAAACAGGTACCTAAAAACGAGCATGAAGATATTCAAGGGAAAGGGGATTTTTGATGATACCATAAACTAATTTTCTTGTTATATTTTCAATTTCAAATTTAAAAAATATATTGTAGTTAGATAGGTGGTGGAGCAGATGCCAGGCTCGACTGTGGAGGTACCACCATCTTACTCGCAAATCCTCCCGAAGTTATTCGGGGGAGAGTAAGAGAACAGCTCTCAGACAAAACCAGGCGGCCCACCATTGCCTGGGACCGATGGATGGCGGTATATCCATCCCTAATTGCCGGGCCTTATATAAAACAGACTGGTGACGGGCAGTGCAAGGGCTTCGGCACCGCGCTCACCAACCCGCCTGCCCAGCGTGTGCGATTATGGGCATTTCTTCCAGGAGGACCGCCAAGAGTGGCGAAATCCTGGAAAGGCCTATGTCCAGCAGTGGACGAACCAGGGTGATGGATGTATGGATGGAGATATATTGTTGTTAGTGAATATACAACTATATCAATATGTCAACATTTAACTTGACACTCGCGATCTATTAAACTCTATGTATCTAATGGGGCTAAAGTTGGTCATTTATAAGTTCTTGAATAATTAAATATGAGTGATTTTCAGATGTTCAGTTTAACGCGTGTTATAATACTTACATGTGAACGAATTTTCAAGTTTCTAAATCTCCTGAAAGCGTCCTATTAGTTTTCATGTTAAGCTAATTTGCATTGAATTGATTACGCAAAGGGCAATAACTTTTTTCGTTTTGAGTGAGAAGACTGATTTTTTAATAGCACTATAAAGCCGTAGTTTTCTGCGAGAGGTATTAATACTCTCAACTTGATATGTTTTACAGTCACAGGGCCCAAGAAAAAGGTTACTTACACACAGACAAACGTACAAAAGTAAAACCTTTTCTCAGGGTTACAGCTTTGACGGACGATAAATGTACTTGGGTCATGGATATGTAAATTGTGTAGAGGTATTTCAGAAAGTAGGAAACAATTCTTACCGTTGTATAAGATCCAACGTCCAACCAAAGAAATTGCAGATGAAGCACATTCCTATCAAACTCTATCCATGATTCCTCTCTTTGGAAGCTCTTCGTAAAATTGTTTGTTCATTTCATAAATATTATTTCTTCCTGATTGTTCCTGCAAGTAAAATATAAAATTTTGATTTTAATATTAATAAAACCGGCCAAGTGCTTGTCGGGCCACGCGCAATGTAGGGTTCCGTAGTTGCCCGGTACATTTTATAAGTTGGTTTACTATAGTATGTTCGATTTATCATGATATGGGTGGCAGTTCAAAGTTGGCAGTTATAGTTATGTGACGAAAAAGAATCGATTTTTTTAAGTATCGAAAACGTTAACAAGGGCTGTCAAATCGATTTTTTATTTGATTGATCTTTTATTATCCAAACTACTTTTTGTTAATTTCTAAATTAATTAAATTAAACGAACCAATAACTCCCGAGCTTGAGAGATCAAAGATTATTTTTTGTTTTTCTTGGCTTTTTACCAAAAACAAACAACAAAAACAAAACAAAAATCAACAAAAACTGTAACAAACGTCAAAACAAATAGCACGTAAACCAACCGCAACGAAAACACAAACCGCATACAAGATGCACTCATACCGACGCGATCCTATATGATGGCGCACCGATATTTTCGATTATGTAGTGTACGTACCTATGGGTTAGCGTTCCGATCCACGCATCATGTATCAAAAAGACATTATTCTTTTTTGAATCTTTTTTTGTTAAATTTAACGAATACATTGTTGTTCTTGTTTCGATTTATAGATAAATAATTTATTGTATTTTTGCAATGATGATATACATTATTTCTAAAACATAATATTTTCTTTTGCACCTGGGTGTATGTAGTATGGTGTGAGTAGTATAGGTGAAACGGAAAATTACGATCTGTCACCCATATCATGATAAATCGAACATACTGTAATACAGACCACGTCAAACTTCTAGTCCCATACATTAGAGAGGTTAAAAGTTTGGCGAGACCTGTACTCGTAAACTTGTAAATCCTACTTAGCTGTGATAGTTTTCCTTTTAAACTCATTATATATACTACTTCTGTGAATTTTTTCACATTTATAACCATTTAGCCGGCAGAGGGGGGGGGGGGGGGGGCGCTCCACTCTAACTAAAATTTTCACTTTAAAGCTTAATATTTCGCCAACTGACCCCTAAATCGAAAAATGGTTTTTATACACCCACAATGTTTTTAAACGACCTATCCAACTATATCCCACACTATGGGATAGACGAGAAAATCAAAAATCATCCAAAGTTTACGTGTATGAGAGGTACCCTTAAAAAAATTTTTTTCAAGATTTTAAGTTACCATTTTGTCGGCGTGATTAATATTTATATCCATGCTAAATTACAGCTTTCTAGTACTAATAGTCTCTGAGCTAAGCCGCGGACAGACGGACATGGCGAAACTATAAGGGTTCCTTGTCAGACTACGGAACCCTAAAAAGACCCTGGTGTAAATATCTGGTGTAAAAAAAGATGCAGAGATAAAATCGTGTTTTCCGTTTCGAAGATGGGAAATGTTGCTATCACCTCTTTCTGGTCTGTCTTTGCAAACGGTTCATTTCACAAAATAAACTTCCCTTTCAAAAGGACGTTCTAGTAACCGCCTCAAAGGTTGGGAATATAAACAAGTTTAGCTTTTCGACCCTTTGAATTTTCAGGAATATTTCATGTAAGTATCTCGGTATCTTCAAAGTTGGTTCAAAGTTCGGCCAATTATAAATTTTTAACCATTTCTGTAATTACGTTAACACAAAATAATTTGGCCTAGTGAGAGTCAGACTCGCGCACAAAGGGCTCCGTACTACCACACAAAAGGGTTTAATGGAATTCTAAAAACATGATAAATAGCAATAATATAGATGCCATAGCAGCAACAAGGCGTCAATAAAAAGTTGCTAAAATTATAGCACCTGTCAACTAATTCGGCATTCTTTGAGTACGAAACATTGACCTCTCATAAAACAACAAGACACACAGTCTCTAAGAAAAGTTCGTTAGAAAGTGTCCAAACGTGCGACGTGCATAGTAGCAAAAATCTTCAACCAAAATGTTTGCTAAGTTTCTTGCCCTTCTTCTTAGCAATACTAATCGAATGGTGCGGATGGTTAGGCATTATGTATATACAATATTTTTATTCCTATATTTCTATATTTTATGCAAGTGTATAACTTTATTACATTTTAGTAGCCCACCCTTAATATTTTTTGTATGTATTTCCCGTTTTTATTATTTCTTCATTGTATTATGTATATATAATATTTTTATTCCTAGATTCCCCTATTTTATTTATTTATTTATTTAAAAACTTACGACTATCATTTATTAATGCAGGTGTATATTTTATTTCCCGTATTATTATATATTTTTTTTATATTCTAAAGACATATTATATTGTGTAAATTAACTTTGACTTGTAGAAAGTATACTTAATGTATCTATTTTGCAAAAATAAATATTTTGATTTGATTTTGATTAAGACGTTATGTCGCTAACATAAGATGCAATATCAGTTGTACGAAATCGTCATTCGAATTCGTCACCCCACAGCGGTGACAAAATTCATTGCGGACACTTCTTGAGCGAGATTGTGAGTCTAGTTGTTCAATGGGAGGTCAATGGTACGAAACCCAAATTTTTATTATTTTACCTAAGAATATGTATAACAATTTGACAAAATTTAAAACTTGTGTATATTACCGTCTTTAAGGTAGAGCTGAAACAATGAAACTTGAAAAATATAGCATGTTTTAAAGGGTTATTGTATGGGAACCCCCTTTGTTCTTCACATTTTTTCAATATTTATTATTTGTCGTGGTAGAAGCCATAGTAATATTTTGTGAAAACTTCAACTGTACAAGTTGTAGACTCTTGTGACAGACGGACGGACAGACGGAAAGGCAGACAGACAGCGAAGGCTTAGTAATAGGGTGCCGTTTTCGGGTACGAAACCCTAAAAACCCTTAAAAAAAGACGATTTTCTCGAAAAAAAATTCATAACGAATTTACATCACAATATTTTTAACTTAAATTTATAGTTACTGATGTTAAGTGGTAGAGCTAATGCCGGGCTCGACTGTAGAGGTACCACCATCTTACTCGGAAATCCTCCCTCCTCTCAGGCAAAACCAGGCGGCCCACCATTGCCTGGGACCGATGGGTGGCGGTATATCCATCCCCAATTGCCGGGCCTTATATAAATCAGACTGGTAACGGGCAGCGGCGTCATTGGTGCAAGGGTTTCGGCACCGCGCTCATCAACCCGCCTGCCCAGCGTGTGTGAGTATGGGTATTTCTTCCAGGAGGACCGCCAAGACTGGTGAAATCCTGGAAAGGCCTATGTCCAGCAGTGGATGAAACAGGCTGATGGATGGATGGATGTGAAAAAGAAAATTTATATAGTCACGGCTAATAATTAAATATTCTCTCTTTATTAGAGAATTTACGTTCCCGCCTATAATATACTTCACCAAGGATTCCGTTTTCCAAAAAAGCCTGTCTTTCTATCTAATCTTTAAAAAATTGAGTGTTTTGTCTTTTTACATTAATAACTATAAATTTATGTTTACAAAAACGAAGTTTTTGTCATCCGTCGTATGTTCCCACGCAGGTCGGCATAGGTTAAAAGAAACCAAATGTTTTCAAACTTAAGTTTACAAGTGTTTTGGAACGTATAGAATAAAATGAGAGGTATACGTTGAACAACTAAATGCTTCACAAAATATGGGAAGCCCTAATGATTGGTATAAAATAAACAGACCTAGCTGCTGTTTTACTGGCTTTTTATTCTAGAATTTTCTTTTGAAAGTTGTCCTTTGTTTACTTGGCATGTGTTCAGTAGGTACAATGTCCAATTTACTTCGCCCACCTGGCCACTGCCCCTCGGGTCAGCCTTGTTTCAAATACGATGATTTATAAATCATGTATGAAGGTCCGAGCAAATTGTTTCGAAAAGAGCTCGTTTATAACTTGTTTTGAGAGGTAAATAAATATTTTATGCTCTAAAAATGTTTCGAGTTCTTACAGAATATAGGTTATAATATTGAGGTTACATAGCCTATGGTTAAGACAGGCCTAATATAAAGCAAGTAAGAGATTCTTTACCTTTAAAATAAGATTAGTTTGGTATTTAGACCAACAACGACCGTAAAATTGACAAATTTTCAATAAATTTGTATAAAAGTATATCAAAAAAGTAAAGCGTGATACCATGTCTTCATTTGAAGTTTTTTTTTTCGTTTTCGGCAGAGTAGATTGTATTGGCTAGTAGCTATACGACCTATTTTATAAGATTAAAGTGGGTTTTAAAATTTTTCATTGATCTGAAATTAAGCCAGAGGTAATAAATTCCTCTTACCTTCTTCGTTTTAATTCTACATAATATCACTCATAGATATCCACAGAGGAAAATATTTTCGTCTACGTAGATCACAGACATATGTTTATTATTATTATACGTCTGTGACGTAGATATCACTTGACGCTGGCAAGACTGCCCTTTTCGCAGTAGACATGAATATAAAAAAACCCGGTAATGTGCGAGTAGGACTCGCGCCTGAGGGTTCCGTAAGTACCATTCAAATAAGTGAATAGACTTAAATGATTTGAATAAAAATTACAAACCTATGAAATGTATGAAAATGTATGAAACAAAACCGCAAATTTAAGTTGGTCGACTATTACAAAGTTACATTAGTAAAGTATACTTAGCTGAGATAGTTTTTCTTTTAACTTCGTTACATATTCCATTGCTGTGTATTTTTCTACATATCCAAAAATAACCGTTTAGTTGGCAGGGGTAGGGGACACTTGACTCTAACAAAAATTTGCACTTTAAAGCTTAATACTTCGCTAACGGATCTCTGAAACGAAAAATCGTTCTCACATATCCACAAGATTTTTGAAAGACCTATCCGACGACACCCCACACTAGTTATAAGGTAGACACCGTACCGTACGTACGTTTTTTCGGGAAAACAAAAAAAATAATTAACATTGTGTGTTATCGTTTTGTCGACGTGATTAATATGTATACCCATGCCAAATTACAGCTTTCTAGTACTAAGAGTCTTTAAGCTAAGCCGCGGACAGACAGAAAGACAGACGGACGGACATGGTGAAACTATGATGGTTCCTTGTTGACTACAGAACCCTAAAAAAAGGGAAAGCTTCTTGTCTCCCTATTCAGTTTCTGGTTGTCCTATGAAGCTAAATAGTCAACTAAGATTAATAGGAAGTACTTGGATTTCTACGTGTTTTAATAGAGCACAGGTCACAAAAGTTGTTATTGAGTTTTTAAATGTTCAATATACGATCAAATATTCTGGCAGTCTCTGATGATTGGCCGCTTCAGTCGAGTGTAGCCGTCTCGGTGGGCGGACGCGTCCCGCCCGCCCTCGCTCACACACATCGAGACGCGATTTCCCAAGCGTAAACGCGCGAAAGATATAAACTTCTGTTTTAAAAACAGTCAGAGGCAGTTGAGCCTTTAGTGCTTTAGGCTAGTGAAAAAGTTTAGTTCAGTTTGAAAGTTCGAGAGGATTTCCGTAGAATTTCATCAAAAGGTAAACTAATGAAATAATTCTCGTTAAATAGTTCTAAGTTCGAAATTGGAAACACTTGGGGCAGCTCCCAGGTTTTATTGCTGGAGTATTACTTCAATTTCAAAGATGAATACATTATTTTAAAATTATTCGCCTTGTTTCTCTATGTTTAATTTGTTTTGTAAGTTCAAGTTTTTAGGTTTAAACATGTGTTTGTTACTTTGCTTTGTTTTGACATGAACATAGGTTTCCATCACGTCAAATTGCAGATTTAAATTCGAACGGGCACAATAAGTGTCCATCTTCCGGTCCATTTGGCGCATATTGAGCCGTTGCTTTCAGACAGGTTGTATTGTCGCTACACTGTTGTCGTTAAAAAGAGGAAGCCTTTCATTTGCCTTTGCAAGAATTTGTATAAAGTAATCGGTTAAGTGCAAGAAGGTCTCGCGCCCCGAAGGTTCTGCAGCATTTTAATAAGATAGTAATTAAAATTATAATAAAATAATTTGAATAAAATTTTAACAACTTAATTTCGCAGTTTTGTTTCATGCATTTACCTATAAAACTGCAAAAGTAGTAATTGTTCATTACTTACTTCTTCCGTAATGAAATTAAATATCATTATTTGTTGTTTAATTATAGTATACATAAAAGGTAATACAATAATAAGTGAAAATAATTCTAGGGTAGATATTGTGTATCGATAACTGATTGATCATATTAAATAAAAAGGAATAATTTTTTACATTATCTATTTTTTTAACTCTCAGTACAAAGTGGTTCAAACGGTTGACAAATAGAAGAGTGTAAAAATGTAAATAAAAACTATTTTCAACGGAATGTGGTTCATTAGCAATACCCAATCAACTCTTGATTTTTCTCATTTTGAACCCATCTTAAGAAATTACAAATTCCTAATTACTAATATTATTATTGAAAAACCCCAAACAAAATTCGACCCACGGCATGGGGCCGTCATCAGTCGAATGAAGGTACTTATTGACAACTAAATTGGTAAATAAAAGAAAAAGTAAAATTGACGACTGTTAACAAATAATAGATTCGATTAAATAGATTTGATTGATGGTTCTTCATGGAACTCCATTACAGCAATGAAAAGTCTTACTTGTACTAGTTCCACAGTGTTTATTTCTACTCTGTTAGCGACTGGTTTCGTTTAAAAACATCTTCATGCAAATTAAAGAAACATTTATGTATTTGTTTTGATGTGTTTACATCATTTGCAACAAGAAATAATTTTTTAAATTTGCATAAAGATGTTTATATAAACGAAACCGGTCGCTAACAGAGGAGAAATAAACACTGTGGAACAAGTAAGACTTTTCATTGCTATAATGGAGTTCCATCAAGAACCATCAATCAAATCTATTTAATCTAATCTATTATTTGTTAACAGTCGTCAATTTTACTTTTTCATTTATTTACCAATTTAGTTGTCAATGTATCTTCATTCGACTGATGACGGCCCCATACGGTGGGCCGAAATATATCGAGAATTGTAAAGAAATTTTTGTGTTTTTCAATATTAATATTAATAATAAGGCTCAAAAAGAGTAGAACATACATTTATTCAAATTCCTAATTAAGTAGTTTAGTTTTTGAGATAGACCTGGTAACAAAAATGGTTTAAAACTCTTCGACCAATATATTGGTCCAAGTTAAAACTAACAACTTTGACGGCCTCCATTACTTTTTCCTCATTTCATTTTGAAGAACTTTTTGAATATATTTTTCATTTCTTTGTACTCTATTCGATGAGCTCTATACAAATGATACCCCACATTTCAGGGTTAGAAAAAATAATCTTTTCGGCTATTTTTTCATGTATAGGAACGAAAAATAAAATAAAACTTTGTTCTCGGGTCAACATTCTCCAGAAAATATTCAAATTGCACGTTTGTTAGTAACTCAATCCGTCTACGACCTAGAGACCCGTGACGTACGGACGAACAGACGGATAGCCAGCAAAGCGATATTAATAGGGCTACATTTTGCCCTTGTGGTAGGGAAACCTAAAAAGCACATAAGCAGTGCCATGTCCTCGTGGTCATTATTAACCGCACCTACGTAGAAGCATGTCGCATACATCTTTGGTAATGTTTTCAATTAAAAAGTACACTTCAATCTAGGTACGATTTGACTAGTTAAATGGAATGGTATCCTGAAATGTGGTCTTGTTCAAACAACCGAAAAAAAGGTTTCCTGTCTGTCGGTTAAGTATGGAAACATAGGTGCTGAGATGAGATCACTGCGGACCTTTTCCTGTTCATTTACTTCATTCTAAGAGATTTTAGACACAACACAATACAATACAGCGGAGCCTTTTATAAAAAAAAACATTATGACGTCGTCGTCGTCATCATCTACTACTTTTCCAATTAAAATATTCCCAAAAAGTTTCTGTTTTCCTACTTCAACTTGTACAGATGTCACCACAGACCACCTCTTTTAATTTTTTTTGTATTCTTTGTCATTTATCTACTTTTATTTTCATTTGACTTTTAGCGACGTCAAATATAGTCGAAATATATAGTATATATTTTTTTAGGGTTCCGTACCCAAAGGGTAACCAACGGGACCACATTACCTTATTATTTACGCAAAATCATTTTTTTTTCAAGGTTTTATTTTATCGCTTTGTCGGCGTTATTAATATGTATCCATCCATCCAACCATCAGCCTGTGTTCGTCCACTGCTGGATATAAACTTTTCCCAAATTTCGCCACTCTGGTCGGTCCTCCGTCCTCCTCATCCAGCCGCCTCCCACAACATCCTTCAGATCGTCGGTCCAGCGGGCACGAGATCGGCCTACGGTACAGAGTTGTTGTGACCTCTTAATCTACTAATAGTGGGATTTTTTTGGCAGTTATGGTATTTTCAGTATATTTCTTGAATAGATTATTTTATTTTTAAACTAGCATTTTGCCCACGGCTTCGCCCGCGTTTATTCAATCTCTGCCTCGTTTTTGGCTTGGGCGTCGTTTTATGAACGGCCTTTGTGAAAAATATATAATTTAAATAATAAAATATATATTAAGTATAATTAAATTATAAGTTTTATAGTAAATACAATATTATTTCGTCCATTTGTATACGAGTATTATGGTGGTTTTATACCAGTTTTTAATACGTGGTAGGCCTGATGCTGGGCTCGACTGTAGAGGTACCACCATCTTACTCGCAAGTCCTCCCGAAGTTATTCGGGGAGAGTAAGAGAACAGCTCTCAGGCAAACCAGGCGGCACACCATTGCCTGGGATCGATGGATGGCGGTATATCCATCCCCAATTGCCGGGCCTCACAAAAAACAGATTGGTAACGGGCAGCGGCGTCACTGGTGCAAGGGCTTCGGCACCGCGCTCACCAACCCGCCTGCCCAGCGTGTGTGAGTATGGGCATTTCTTCCAGGAGAACCGCCAAGAGTGGCGAAATCCTGGAAAGGCCTATGTCCAGCAGTGGACGAAACAGGCTGATGGATACCATTTCACCGACAAATAATTAATCAGTTCTGTTACGGGAGCCCAGAAGCTATCGTTAACATTATATCCAGAGTTACAGATTCTGTATTTTGGCTCTATGAAACAGGTATTGCTGAAATTAAAGACGTTACACCTGAAGGTAACAAAGTTAGGAGAACTCGTTTGAAACGTCTACTCGTCGACGTGAATCGTAAACCACGTAAGTATTATATGAGGGTGTGTGTGTCTTAGCTTAGTCTGAAAAGAATTTGAATTTTCGCAGAGAAATGAAGAACGTTGGCTACGCGAAACTTTTATGGCAGCATATGCAAAAGTCTGTCTTCACAAGTTAGAAATGTTTTATATAATATCATAAAATATGATGCTGATAAAGTTGAATTAGAAACAAAATATTATTTTAGCAAGGAAAATAAAAAGTTTGGGCTGTACTTTTAGAAGATTTACTCGCTTGGTTTGGCATCCTACATAAGCTCTCAAATGTGCCGTTCTCACATGTGCGTGGGGCGTCCTAGAAAGTTTCATTTGATATTTGCAGACACAGCGGCTTCCAGTTCAATTGGCTAATTCGTTTTTGTGCTAGTCAAACGCATTGAAAGTTATCAACAAATTTACGTTTATACGGCACCATTAACATAGGCCATTTAAGATACTGACTGCAGGGGTAACGTTTCGAGCTCTGTGCAAAGTGCATAACATAAGTTTGTTTACCTTATTTTAAAATAAAATGTATGAAGTAAAATAGTTTCATCTTATTTTGCGACTATTTTTAAATAATTATCAGGGGTTTTTAGCAGAATTGCGTCATTTTATGCATTACGTTGTTAATGAATGGGTATACAAACATAAAAGCGTGTTTTAAGTTTGTATGCCCATTCATTTACAACGTAATACATAAAATTACAAAATTTTGGTAGAAAAGCCTATTTGACACTAAAAAATGGTCGCGAAATGCCATATATCACATTTCTTTAGTACTTTTTATGCAATAGTAAGAAAAACAATCATAAGTTGTGCATTTTGCAGCGAGCTCGAAACGTTCCCACTTAAAACAGCGCGCTCTCAGCCGTGGATGTTACGACCACCAAGAAAAACGCGCCCACAAAAAATAACTCTGCTTCTAGATGAAATTTTATAAATATTCTAAGATGTGCTGCCGATGTCATTTGTTATTTTTTTAACTTATTTTCGATACAAAGTTCAAGGCTGTATGATTTAAGGAAGGCCCTTTAACACTCAAAAAACATAAAATTTAGAGGTAATTTCGTAATTTTTTTCTATCGAGTGAACTTATTGGATTTCGCACGAATCTCTCTATCAGCTATATATTCTACTTTCTATATCATTTTTACTACACCGATTAACCAAGTTACACAATGTGATATGCTCATTTGAAATTGTGCATCTAGCCTTATACGGAACCTTAACCTGCTGCCAAACTATGTTGTTAATTTTGTCCTGGGAAGGTAATGTCTGATGTTTGAGTTACATAAAAGAAGTCGAGTACCGAGTAGTAAACTGAGATAAAACCACTGGTTGTTTCAAATACGCCTTTCACCCTCTGGAAAGAGACAAAGACTCAACAAATTGACAAATCCTATCACTTGAACTGATGGTGACAAGACACGGTTCGGCCGTGGATTGTCTTCACTACACCTTCATGATGCTTCAATGTTTATAAATATACCAGACACGCTGTTCGGTATCAAAATTATGCTCACGCGGCGGAACTTTAGTTCGGCTCGTATAGGATTTGTGGCACGTGGGCCACAACTCAGGGCACAGTTTCAAGCGACTCCTCGTATTCCGCCGTGACGTCACTAGAAGCCGTACCGGGAGACAGTGGTTTGAGGAAGTTACGTAGTAGATATGAGTCATTCGTCCGTTCTCATCATCTGTGATTTGGCCCTGGACAGATTGATTAACGCCTCGTCCACTTTCTCTTCCTCTTCTTTCTCTTAGGTCTCCTTGACGCTTTTCACGAAAAAGTCAAGAAAAGTATTTGCAACATTCAAAGTAAATGAAATACGAATATCCTGTACTTCCACACGGAAATAACGCCTTCTTTCTAGACTTGCAACTCGATTAGTTTTCGTTGGGGTTTCGAAGTGTCACCCCATTTACTAGTATGTTATAGAATCGCGTGTTTGGGTGTTTGTTGCTCAATCGTACAACAAATGCATGCCGGTATTGCCCATTGATTACAGTTTTCCCTTTATTTCAGCTAGGAAGGAACAGTTATACATATATTATATAATAATATCAATGCGATAAAAAAGAGCCTTTTGCTGTGATTGACGACAAATATTTACAGTAAATTATATTTAAGCTGTCAATATTATTATGTATATACTCACGCCTGTCTCGCAAAGGGGCAAGCAGAGACATTTACATGTGCTTAGCAATGAAATCATGTAATTTCATTGATCCAAAAAATCTAACGATGTACACTTCACTTTAAATACAAGGACCGCTTATTCACACATAGATAGCAAGAATATCCAATAATTATAGACTGATTATATTTTGAAGATAATTTGGTCTAATAGTGCAAACTGGTGACACACGATTCCTTACCACAGTAAATTAATTGCCTTTTTGTTTTCATTGTGAAATATTGATGTTCAAAACAGATATATTAAGCAATATTGTGTTCTTATGATAATAACAGAAAAAGTTAATCTTAAAAATTAAGATTTTTCGGTTTGGATTAAAAATACGGTGGTTAAGCTTTTTATACGTATGATAAAATACTTAACAATGAATATAAAAAAATGCATGTTCTTCAGGGAAACAAATGCGCACACGTGCGAAGCAACAAGTAAAAGGTATAATCAATTTAAAAAAATATAGAAACTATTTTTATGTAGAAGTAATGAGCTTGAAAAAATCTATTAGAATCACGGGCCCATTAATTTTCAGAATACAATAGTATATTTCTAATGATTAAAATTCACTTGTAACTGTTTATTTTTACACAAAACTCTCGGTTTTTTCCAAGTTTCACCAAGTGCTGACAATCACAAGTATGAATTATTTGTGGATATATTGATAAATACAAAAAGCAGTGTCGACTGACCCAACAAGTTGTAAAGTGGAATTAAGTGACTGATGGATGAGTAACAAATAGAAAAAGACATTTCACACAAAACAAAGACTTTGAGTCGTAGCCGATGTGCAAAGGTAAAACTTAGGAAATATGTTACAGAAGCGTTTTACCTTTGTTCCTCCATCTTGATCGAACGGAAACGTGATTCGACTGCCCCAGCGACATAAAAGAAGGTGCTGTAAAATATTCCTAATATATGCCAAAGTACGTAACTTTAGTCGTAAGTATCTACTTTCATCATTAATATACCAAACCATGGACCTCGGGTCTAGTATAAAATTTACCAAAAAGTGTCCTTAGTGAAGTGTCAAAATATTAAGAAACAAAACATTTTAATTTGAATCGTATGTCATAGCTGCACGGCTTAATTTTGATTGACGTTTTATAATTTCCAATGGTTTTGACTCTCTTTTGGTTCGGACACTTTTGAGCACAGACCCGATGTCCACTTGGTGACTTTCACTCATAGTTCAAACGAAGAATAAAGCGAGCAAAATATGCTCTAAATATTATTATTACAAACCAGAAAAGATAAATTAGAAACAAATGTAAAGACAAGTATTTGAAAAAATTCCTCGTGCCAGGATTCGAATCTGCGAACCCTTGTTTCGCAGACAAGCGCGCTACCAATTGCGCCACCGAGGTACTTACCTAGACCGTTGAATTTTTCCACCATACTTGTCCACCGAATATTTTTGTAACTATTTGATCTAACTAGCTTGTAATGCACATACTGACGCTCACAAATATGCTTATTTTGTTTCATTTCCTGAATAAAAAACGTGTTGATTGTTGTTGTACATTGGTTCGTACTAGTCGTAGATTCTGAGAAGAGTATATTCACATGTTTAAATGTAATTCTTACGGAGTTACAAAATTCTTACTTATGCTCAAAGCTTCTTTTGTCTATCCGTCCCAATTATATGGTCAGTACGTAGAGGGTATTTTGCAAATTCAGTTCATATGGACTATGGTACGGGGTCCCAGATGTTGATAACGTTATGTTCATAGCTTTTTGACATAGTAATCCAAACAACGAATAGCCCAAGAGGGGGTGTAGAGTGCGTGAGCAGGGACCAAAGCATTCCTTAAGAAACTTGTTCAGAGTGCTTAGGGAGTAAACATACTGATGTCTAAAGTGCAAGCCACACAGAAGCGGCGCGGCGCGCAGCGAGCGCGCGGGCGTCATTCAAATTTCGTGTAAAACGCATAGAAATAAAGTCGAAATTTGGACATACCAAATGGTACGTTTCGGGCGGTGTCGGGCGTGGAACGGGCGTCCGTACCATACCTCAAATTGCGACTTTATTTCCATGCATTTTGTACGAAATTTGAATGACGCCCGCGCGCTCGACGCGTCGTTTCTGTGTGGCTTGCACCTAAGAGGCGAGCCGAGAGGAGGCACAAAGAAAGTCCTATTTTTGGGTTTTTTGCCTTATATCTTGAAAACAGTGCGTCGGAGGAAAAAGTTTCTGTTTTCACATGAAAGCTAAATAAATTCTCTACAACTTTTATTCTATAAACTTTTTTCTAATTCTCAGCCTTTTTCGAGCTAAAGGTCCAGGATTTTTTTTTCGAAAAATTAAACCATACAAAATCGGTTAACTGAAGTAATTGGCTTAGATTCAGTCCTAATCCTACGTAAATTGTTAGTTTTCGACATGGAACCCTGTCGTACTATTCCGGTATGGGCGGTACTCTGTGGTCGACCGAAAATATTAACACTGCGGTATCTCAGACGGTAAAACGTTGGCCTCTCAAACATTATGATCCAATAGGAAGTATCTTTGTTCCTACCAAATTTACCACTTGCTGAACGGTGACAACACCCATCACGTTAGGAAGTAATAATCGTGGGTGAAACGATACCTCTATGATTTTCACGTGAAACCCTATAATCGAGAACTTTTTCACATTGTCGGTTTACCGACTTTGGAGATAATATGAAGAATTATGTTTTTATTGCGAAATCCATCGCTTTCGAATTCTCTGAATATTATTATTAGAGTGCATTACAAACTAGAAAAGATAAATTAGAAACAAATGTAAAGACAAGAATCTGCAGAATGCGCAGTCGGTAGCGCGCTTGTCTTTATAAAAAGGGGTCGCAGGTTCGAATCCTGGCCCGAGGAATTTTATCGAATTCTTGTCTTTACATTTGTTTCTAATTTATCTTTTCTAGTTTGTAATGCACTCTAATAATAATATTTTGAGTATTCCAAAGCGATGGATTTCGCAATAAAAATATAATCTTAGTTAATGAGAACTGTGAATTTCTTTACTCTCTGAAGCAAGCAACACATATTGTAGCGATGACAGCGCCATCTGTTCCTAAGAACAAGGCGTGAAATCATATGACGCCCTCGTGAGCGTTCAGTATGTGCATTACAAGTTGGTTAAATCAAATAGTTACAAAAATATTCGGTGGACAAGTATCGTCGAAAAATTCAGCGGTCTAGGTAAGTACCTCGGTGGCGCAGTTGGTAGCGCGCTTGTCTTGATAGCAAGAGGTCGCAGGTTCAAATGCTGGCCCGAGGAATTTTTTCAAATTCTTGTCCTTACATACGTTTCTAATTTATCTTTTCTAGTTTGTAATGCACTCTAATAATAATATGTAGAATATATATATTTTTATAGCACACTGTGACCTAAACCCGCACTTTACGCACGCTTTTCCTCGCTACGCTCGGGTGCTAACACGCCGTGCAATAATAGTCACTTAGGTCACGGCAAAGCGTGCGTAAAGTGCGGGTTTATGTCACATGTGCTATAAAATAGTATACGATACTTGTCCTAAGTTGCCTATTATTGCACGGCGCTTAGCACCCTCGTAGGTCACACGTATCGTAATGTACTATTTTGTTATTCAAATATTTCTCTGATTCTTTATTAATATTTATATTACATTTCTATATTTAAACAATGTTCTCTTTAATACCAACAATTATATGCCCTTATTAGGAGATTTTTTTTTCTTTCCTTTTTTTAGTAGCCATATTTTGAGTTTTTTTTTCCTTCTATTGCAGAACCTTGTTTATCTATTGAACAAGCAAACTCAATTCAAAAAAACAAAAATACTTGTTAAATAAATATACAACTTAATATACTATAAAATTTTGCAATAAACATCCAAACAGGTCCTTAGTTTTCCGGAAAATAAGTTTAAAATACATTTTAAATATAAACTACATAACAAATTGGCATGCTATTTATTGGATTTATTTCGATTGTTTATTTTTTCATTAAAATCTTACGTGTTATATGTGTATAATTTTGATATACCCATTATACGTATATTGCAAAATAAATTTATTTCAATTTCTATATAAATTAAATAAGTACGCCCTAAAACACCAAATTAAATCAAATCAAATCAAATCAAAATATTTATTTTTGCAAAATAGATACATTAAGTATACTTTCTACAAGTCAAAGTTAATTTACACAATATAATATGTCTTTAGAATATAAAAAAAATATATAATAATACGGGAAATAAAATATACACCTGCATTAATAAATGATAGTCGTAAGTTTTAAATAAATAAATAAATAAAAAATAAATAAAATAGGGGAATCTAGGAATAAAAATATGATATATACATAATACAATGAAGAAATAATAAAAACGGGAAATACATACAAAAAATATTAAGGGTGGGCTACTAAAATGTAATAAAGTTATACACTTGCATAAAATATAGAAATATAGGAATAAAAATATTGTATATACATAATGCCTAACCATCCGCACCATTCGATTAGTATTGCTAAGAAGAAGGGCAAGAAACTTAGCAAACATTCCTTTTTTCAAAATAAAACATATGATACAAAATCATATACATACCTACTCAAGTAAAGGCATAAAAAATATAAGACTGCGGGAATTAGTCACGAGAAAAAAAAAATATATCTTAGTCAACCCGTCTCATATTGTCCATTACCTTTAACAAAGTAAGTTTACATATTAATTAATTTTAAGCCTTTAGAGGAATCGTACAGTATTAAAATATGCTAATTATTAATTACAATATTGAATAAGATTATTATTATTTATTACACCATGCTTCATTATCATCCAAATAATCATTGATTTTATAATAAGCTTTCTTAAGTAGTCCCTGCTTAATATATAGTTTAAACTTATTTTCAGGCAAACTAAGGACCTCCTCTGGAAGCTTATTGTAAAATCTTATACCATGTCCTACAAAAGAGGTACCTACTTTGGCAAGTCTTAATTTTGGAAAAGCTAGTTTATGTTTGTTTCTGGTTTCAACAGAGTGGTGCACACCAAGCCTCGGGAAATTATAAATTTTTTTTTCTGACATATCTAATAACTTGATAAATAAATTCACAAGGGACCGTAAATATATTAATTTCTTTAAACTTTTCTCTTAATGAATCTCGGTACTTCATGTTATAAATAGACCGAATTGCTCTCTTTTGCAAGACAAAGACTGCTTCTATATCCGCGGCTCTACCCCACAACATTATGCCATATGACATAATGCTGTGAAAATAACTGAAATATACTAATCTAGCAGTATCTTCATCAGTAATCTGCCTTATGCGTCTAACAGCGTATGCGGCTGAACTAAGTCTACCACAGAGAGCTTCTATGTGGGGACCCCACTGAAGACGAGAGTCTATAGTAATACCTAAAAACTTAGTTTCGTTAACTAACTCCAGCTTGGACCCCTGCAAAAATAAACTGAGATCTACTTGAATTACATTTGGTAAAGTAAACTTTATACATTTCGTCTTTTTTGCATTTAGAACTAAATTATTTGCAGTGAACCAATCAAGAATCAGAGAGAGGGTTGAATTCGCGTCATCAAGTATATCGTTATGTCGATTCACTTTAAAAATAAGTGACGTGTCATCTGCGAATAGAACTATCTCAGATAAGTCTCTAACTAAGTAAGGAAGGTCATTTATGTATATTAAAAACAATAGGGGCCCCAATATGGAGCCCTGCGGAACACCCATTTTGACTAATGCTCCAGATGACTTTACTCCATTAATGTCTACCTTTTGAAACCGGTCACTAAGGTATGACTTAAATAACGCCAAAGATTTACCCTTAACTCCATAGTGATCTAATTTACATAAAAGTGTTTCATGATTAACGCAATCAAAAGCTTTTGAGAGGTCACAAAATACACCGAACGCATCCTGCTTTGCTTCCCAAGCGTCAAATATGTGCTTGACTAAAGCAACTCCTGCATCAGTGGTTGACCTCCCTTTAGTGAATCCATATTGTTCACTGTGAAACAACTTATTTAAGTTAAAATGAGATAACAATTGATTAAAAACAATTTTTTCGAAAATCTTACTAAATACTGGTAAAACTGAGACCGGTCTATAGTTGGAAGGGTCTTCATTGTCGCCTGATTTAAAAAGAGGGATCAATTTACTCAACTTCATTAAATCAGGAAAGACACCATCATCTACACATTTATTAAAGATTAAAGCTAAATATGGAGCTATTAAATCAATGATACAGCTTACAACTTTAACAGATAGGCCCCATAAGTCCTCGGTTTTTTTAAAGTTAAGAGATTTAAATGCTTTAATGACAGTTTGTGAATTAATATGCTTTAACGCAAATACAGAATGGCACTGAGGCACGTGATCACTCAAAAGATCCTGTGCAAGTCTTGGACTTGAATTTAAGCCTTTAGTTGTCAAGGAAGGAATGTCAGTAAAGAATTGTTCAAAGGCCTTCGCAACTTCTTTATCTCCTGTAAAAACTTCATTGTTAATGTTCAATTTTAGTTCATTATTCCGTTTGTTACTCTTCCCAGTTTCAGTATTTATGATTTTCCATACTGCTTTTACTTTGTTATCGGCCATTTTAAATTTTTTATTCAGAAATATACTTTTTGCTTTTAAACACACTAATTTGAAAGTACGTGAGTATATTTTCAAATGTTCAATAAATTCAATATTATTATTGTAGGATTTTATGTCGTACAATTCGTATAAATGATTTCGGCTTTTGTAAATACCTGGCGTTGCCCAGTCACTAAAAGTGATTTTATTACTGTTAGAAACTTTCCGCAATGTAAACGTATTTTCAAATTCTTTGGAAACTATGTTAAACAGGTCTGCAAAGAGAGCATTTGGATCATCTTGGAGAAGATTAAAATGTGGTAATTTAAGTTCTAAGTTTGCTTGAAAACATTCTAGTCTGTGAGTTGTTACAGGCCTGTAAAATGCTTTTTTGGGCAATTGTTTCACACTTTGTATGAAAGTTACAGTTTGGCCACTGTGATCAGACTGCAAGCGGTTAATAACTTTATTGTCTGAGTAGTCACAATCACAGAATATATTATCAAGACAAGTTGCTGTATTTTGGGTAATTCTAGTTGGTTCTAAGAACACATTAGACAAATTAAATGATTTGAATAACTGAATTAATTTCGTGGTCATAACCGACTTTTCTAGTATATCTACGTTAAAATCTCCACAGACGATAATTTTTTTCTTCGTATCAAATAATAACTTTAGCACTTCTTCCATTGTTTTTTCAAAAATATTGTAATCTTGTCCCGAGGGTCGGTAGACACAAAGAATTATATATTTACTCATTTCTATACAAGCCAATTCTACTTGGTGTTCAACAGAAAGTTTTACAATGTCTTTTCTTTCTTTTGACTTTATATTATTCTTGACTAGAATCATAGAACCACCTTTTTCTATAGTTAATCTGTTATAGCAGCTAAGGACACTAAAATTATCAACATTAAATTGCATATTATGTTCCGGTAAATGGTGCTCAGTTAAACACAAAATATCTGTTTTTGATTCCTCTAGGAACAACTCTATTGAAAGTATTTTGCCGAGGAAGCCGCCTTGTATGTTTTGATGTACTAGTTTATATACAGAAGGCTTTCCCGTTGTCGTTAAATCTAAAAAGGATTTGGTACAATTTTGTTAGTACTTGTACTAACTTTGTCAATAGGGACAAAACTATGAAAAGAATTATTATTACAAATACCATCAATTATGACTGGTATTGAAAAAAATCCTGTTACACACATTGTAACAGATTCATTACGTGGTAAAATGCTAGCTAACTTAGTAGCCATTTGTTTTTTATAAAAATTTGGAAGGTATAGAGTACCATTTGTCAAAACAAAATCTCGAATGTACGAATTCGTGTCAAAATATTCTATTTTGTCACTGTGACTAACTGAAAATTTGTGCATGCAAATATTTAAATTATATAAATTATTTTTTTGTGACCCCGTTAGTGATTCTGAGTAAGGGAATTCACAGAGTATGATTTTATGAACACTAAGTTTTAACATAAATTCAAAGTATTTTAATAGGTTACTTTGTGTTACATCAATACTATCTCCTAATAATAGAATAATTGTAGTATTTACATTGCTGTTGAATTTCATTTTCATAATATGTTCCAAAATTTGAATGAATGATGCACCTGGCATGCAAATATTAATGACATTTTGCATCATATTGTTTCCTAACAAAAGTCCTAAGTTTTTGCCAATTTTATCAGAAAAAACAATGGTGCGGTGTTCCTTGGACTCCGAGGACTCATGCGCATCGACTGAAAGTTGCGTAGGGGGCCGAGGAGAAGAGTTCGGCATTTTTGGCGCGTCAGACGTAGATGAAGGTGCTGACAAGGGCTCTGCTGCAGGAGTGGATGAGGGTTCAGCTTCTTGTTTTGATTCTCTACGAAGGCGAGCAGAGCGGTGACGTTGCCGTCGACGGGCAGCCTTACTCTTGGGTTGAGGTGTGGAGTCCAGTGGTGGTCTGGGGCTCTGAGATGGTGAGGAGCTTATAGAGATCCGAGGATCCCGAGAGGCCTGTACAGGCTGAGTGTCCGGGCAAGCAGGAGTTGTCATTACTCATGGCTATCAGCTGATCCATGGCAGCGCTGTGCTCAATAATAGTGTTATTGGCTATATTGTATTTCCTTCAGTGAGCATTCAATATTTTTAATCTTGGTGTTTAATTGGGACATTTGCTTTTCATATTTAAATTTCTGTTGCATTAACTCTTTTTCTTGTTCTTCTAATTCGTTTTGTAATGTTATTTTTTGTTTTCTAAAAGGCAATTTGTTAAAACTTTGGCGGTTTTTATGAATTAATCTTTGAGTTTTTTGTACGTACTTATTTATTTTAACATACTTTTTAATTTTATTTGAGCCATTTATACTTTTTCTAGCTGAGCATTTATTCTCAGTTGTAAGGTCAATGGTCTCAACAGGGTCTGAATCTTTATTCGTCATCATTTCCTCAAACATGGTCAATGTTTTCTCGGTTTCTTGACATTGCTTTTCTTCACTTATTTTTCTGAGTTGGCAATGTGCATCAGCCAGTTGCTCTTCAAGGAACTTGATCCGTTCAAGGTTCATGTCAAATGTGCCTCGGTCTTGGTCAAATGAGGTCAGAATTATCTTATATTGGTCTCGTTCAGCTCGTAGATCCTCATTTTCTATATCAAGTTCCGTTAACTGGTTTTTTTGTACAAGATTTCTGCTATTTAATTTTTGTGCCTCAATAATTCCTTCTTCTCTCTCTTGTAGCAGTTGCTTATTTAAGTCTCTAGATGCTTGAATATCATCAAGAGCCATTTTTAACTTCATCTCCATCTCTTGTGCAAGACCTTTGCTTCGGGTAATAGGCATCTGAAAATTACAGGTTGGAACAGTAGAATATCTGCTAGCAAAGTTTATGGGTCTGTGTTTAGACAGAGTTGAGTATTTGTTAGGTATATATAAGTAGCCTTTCCTATAATCTTCAACTTTACTCAGACAATTGTTTATAAGCAAAAGAGAAAATATATCCAAGGATATGTAAGTGTGGGACAAATTTTTGTACTATAGTTTAGAACCAATTGTTTGCTGAAATTATGATCCGTATGCTGTTATATGTTAAGTTTAGCTATCTGCTTTGTCATCAATTGAGTTTTTTTCAAACAAAGTAAGAAAAAGGTTTAGCCGATGTGTAAATTTATGTTTGTTGCTTATATTATTAATTTAACTGTTTTGTTATCAAGTGTGCCAAGAAATAAAGATTATTTAACCTCATAAGAGGTGTTTGTAAATACAATTAGTAATGTTGATATGAACTAGAATGAAATATTAATATAAAGTGGGTAGAATAGACATTAAATAGAGTAGAAAATAGAAACCAAGGAAAAAAAGCCTAGTAGAAATAGTAAGAGAATATTCTTAGCACATCAAGACCTTCAAACAGATAAGTATAAGATTTTGGTACCTACTTATTATCAACAGCAACGCCCTTTCTTTTGGTACTTACTTAGAGCTCAACAATAAATTGAGGTTAGGTTAGAATTTAACTGACCATTTGCAGAACAAAATTAAAAGGAAAATAAGTAACAAAAGGGTTTCTGATGATAATAAAACAGTAAATTACAGGAAATACTTGCCAAATTTCGTATTTTTCCAATGACAGTTGGCGATATTTTTGGCCACAGGTTTTGCCTTAAATAACGATTTTTTCCTCTTTCACAAATATTTCACGGTTGCCTTTTTATTGCAACTTTATTAATATGCGATTTACACGTAAATTAACAGTACTAATTGCACAATTTTAATTAAAATACATAAGTAAAACTAATTTTCAACCGTTGACATCCAGTGTTGCCAACGGTAGTTTAAGTACAAATGAATAAAGAGTATTATTTAGTCCGTTACTGTCGGGTGGATGCCCAAGAGACTGGCAGTACAATATGTGGGTAAATTAATGTTTGTCAAAATTTCTAGTATTTACCTTTAACGGTTCTAAAGTTCTGTTCAGCGTATGTACTGTACTGTATGTACTCTCTGGGCTGATTAACAAAATTTAAATTACTTAAGGTAGTAGGTAGGTCGATCGCACAACGAAAGAGATAAGTATATCTGAAAAAGCGCGCGTCTGAGCAGTGCGGTAAATCAAGAAGAGAGTGGATAATGCTGTTTTTCAATGAATAAAATTTTATATAAATTCACACAAGTGCGTTTAAAAAAAAACGCTGTTCTATCGTTTAGATAATGGGTTTATGTTTTAAACAGTAATCATTGTTATTTTTACTTTATTAGTTTCGACAGACTGCTTGTTTGAAATGAAAAAATAGCCTTCACTTAGCAATTTTTTTCGATCGAGCCAATTTTTCTCTATCGCGTTTTGGGCTGTTACATCGCCTTGGAAAAGGCTTTGTTTATCCAATCCAATCCAATCCATCAGCCTGTTTCGTCCACTGCTGGACATAGGCCTTTCCAGGATTTCACCACTCTTGGCGGTCCTCCTGGAAGAAATGCCCATACTCACACACGCTGGGCAGGCGGGTTGGTGAGCGCGGTGCCGAAACCCTTGCAACGCCGCTGCCCGTCACTAGTCTGTTTTAAGGCCTGGCAATTAGGGATGGGTATACCGCCATCCATCGGCTTTGTTTATAACATGTTTTTATTTCAGAATCATATTAATTGTAGTTTGGGAGTACTACTTGTTCAAGAACTCCGTTTTTACTACCTACGTCGCCTTAATGATGTTGACCGTTGGTCATGGATAAGAGAAAGCCTTTTTATTGAAGGCGCATTTCTCTGGCGCATCGTTGTTTAGTAACATACGTCACAAATAACTAATATCATGGATGAACATTTTGTCTATGCTAATATTGCGGTAAGGAGTTTCTTGAAATAAATAAATATATATTAAGCTTTTCATTTGTTTTAGCACTTTAAGGTAATAATAAAAATAAAATATCCTTATTTTCGAAAAATGTTTCGGCCCACTTGGGCATCAGCCGAAAAATGACGAAATGTAAAAATGACCTAAAATATGTACTTATTCAAAATTTCAAAAAGTTCATTTGCAAAATAGATACACTCTTTTTACTGTTCAAAAATATATAGTAATAAATAATAATCTCTATAAAACAATATTAGGTGGTAGAGCTGATGCCGGGCTCGACTGTGGAGGTACCACCATCTTACTCGGAAATCCTCCCGAAGTTATTCGGGGGAGAGTAAGAAGACAGCTCTCAGGCAATAAAACCAGGCGGCCCACCATTGCCTGGGACCGATGGATGGCGGTATATCCATCCCCAATTGCCGGGCCTTATATAAATCAGACTGGTGACGGGCAGCGGCGTCACTGGTGCAAGGGTTTCGGCACCGCGCTCACCAACCCGCCTGCCCAGCGTGTGTGAGTATGGGCATTTCTTCCAGGAGGACCGCCAAGAGTGGCGAAATCCTGGAAAGGCCTATGTCCAGCAGTGGACGAAACAGGCTGATGGATGGATGGATAAAACAATAAAAAATAATAATACGAGAAATACCTACAGGTATATATATATTACTTATATATTTTATTAAATCAAAACGTATGTTGTGATTAAACGGTTCACAGTGAAATTCAACATATTACCCTGTCCATACATTCACTCTTCATTTGAACAATTGGCTACCTAATTTTATCCCGCTAACCTATAAAATCGCACTGAATGAAAAGACTAGTGAGAAATTCAGGTAAATTCGCACATTTTGGCCGGTCAGCATATTCAACAAATAGAGTGCGACTAACCGGACTTGATCCATTTTCACCTCTGTATTTCCGAACGTTTATCCTTTGTATCAGAACTCGGAACGTATCGAAGAACAATACCGGTTTCATTATCCTTTTGTTTGTATGGTTGGCAGTGTTGATGCAATGTTTATTCAACTGTGTGTGTGGTATGAATGTCATGAATATGTAAAAACCTTTTCAGATTTTGTAATAAAAAAGTCTACATTGTAAATGGACTAAAAAGTCTGCAGCGGAATAAAAATTTTCTTTTAAAATTAAACCGAACTAAATCAAATATAAGTATTATCCTTAACACATTTTTTTAGGGTTCTGTACACAAAGGGTGCCAAACGGGATCCTATTACTAAGACCCCGCTGTCTGTCTGTCCATCCGTCTGTCACAGGGATCTAGCTTATAGCTTCAGCTATCTTATAGCTTCAGCCATAATTCACCGCGGGGAAAAAATAATATTGAAACCCAAGAAACTGTGAAAAATAGCAATTATTTCAAAAATGTTATTGTTTGAAGGTAAATTACTGTGTATGTCTCTTCTGTTCCGTCTCTTTAAAGATATTTATTGTAAAGATTAACTTTGACTTGTGGAAAGTATACTTTATGTATCTATTTTACAAAATAAATATTTTGGTTTTGATTTGATCTCTTAGATAGAGTTAGTAGATCTTAAAGATTGTAATACATAAAAGTTTTTTTCTGATTTTTTAACATTCTCTAAAGTTAAACAAAGAATAATACAAATTAGGGTTCCTCACTCAAAGGGTACCAAATTGTATGTCAGGTGCTATCAGGCTTTAATAAGCGGGTAGTTTTATGTTGCCTTGATTGTTATTACTTACCATATTGTTTGAAATAATTTATTGAGATAAATTGGGATCCAACAAAATAAAATTGTTAATTGAATTATTCTTACTATTAATTTGGTATGGCCGTGCTTCTATGCCTATGTAGTTTATACTAATAATAAAGTAGTCAGTAAAAAAGTCGTATCCGTACATTGAATATAAAAAAAAGAATTAACGACTTGAGTTAATAGTATTGTACTGAGACCAAAATAACCATTATTAGAATGTTTGTCTGTATGTCTCTTTGTTTGTCTGCCAGTCCGTATGTATGTTCGGTTTTAACTCGAGAACCACTCAACGGATTTTGATTTGGTTTTCTTTATTATCATTTAGTGACCCCAGTCAATATGTGCGCTACAAGGGGTGTCGATAAAATAACGCTCAAGCCGAAAACAGCTCAGAGATTGAATAGACGCGGGCTAGCTGGCAAAAAACTCTACTTCAATTCATAAATCGGTGTTCAGTAAGTCCTCTATAGAAATTATGTAAACACATTACATGATCTCGATATTTTCTTCCTCTCTGTGGCTAGAGCAAGAATGGTGCTAAGCGCTAAGTTTTTTAATATTTGATGTATTAATTTAATACTTACCTGTGGTATCATTGTATCCTAGCATTTTTTTGTGTTGTGTTTGAGAATTTAATTTAATTTAATTTAATGCTGTTTTCTTTTTCTCGGTTTAAAAATAACTTGTTTTTTTTATATTGATTACGTGTACAGCTAAATTTCATACCGTCAGTAAATTTTATTACTAATATTTTACGTAAGTGTTATTAAGTTAGTATGTTACTAGTAGTGAAAACTTGTAATTGGCCGTAATTTGTTTTCTCTGTTTTTTAATTTAGTTATACTGTGCTGTAAGTTTTCCTTAAATATAAATAAATAAATAAATAAATAAATAAATAAATAAATAGTATTACAGTTTCTAAGTTACTCTCAAGTCATATTAAATTAACCGTTCAGTCTACTCAATCTGGAAACTCACCCGCGCCGCCGCGTCCCTGTAGGAAGGAATTAAGTTAATCAGTAGGAAGATGGTTCGCCAAGTAGTTTGACTTTCATTCCCAACTAAGTTCCGCAGATCGATCGCTTGGTTAAAGTAAATACTTAAGATCTGTCTTATATTTAAGTGTAAAGAAGTTTAATTGGGTAGCTTGACTTCCGATTTAAAATATCAAAAAGAAGAAGCTGCAAAAAGTGAACTGTGGGAATAATTAATAGTTCCATTATAAGTGTTTCGTATCGAGAGAGATATTATCAGAATACGGTTAATATCTTCACTTGTTTATAATAAAATCTTTAGTTGGGTTTCAGCTAGGCAAAGAAAATAATAGTAAGAAGGCAATAATTTACGAGGACGTTTTGAAACACGAGCGATAAGCGAGTAAGTTATTGCCCTTACCCACGAGTATCATACTACGTTTTTCAATGCATAGTGTGAGTAAATAAATGAAACGTAATTAAAGAAAAACTAAAATAATAAATACTCCAAATGAACTTTAGGTGGGCATTCTTTTTTTTTTTTTTTGCACGCAAGTTTCTTGACAGAAATAAACTGCTTTCAGTTTGATGCTTTCGTAGGCTGTTTTCAGTCACCTCACTTGATACTGTCTTGCTGTCAGTGGTAGGCAGATATCGTCCGATGATCAAACTGAACGCAGCCTTCTAAAGCATCGCACTGAAAGCAGTTTATTTATGTCAAGTTTATCTATGGTACACAAGAAAAGACTGCCAACGATCTCTGAATAAATAAAAAAAAATACAAATAAAGCACTTTTGAAGTACTTACTAATGATGCATATAAAATGGCTCTTTATGAGCACTTGCATTGAAAAAATACATAATGATAGCTACGAAAAGTACGACGATTGCTACGAAAATGTGCTACGAAGTGGCTACCTACTCGTATATGTTCTGCGTGCTGGAGTTTTGCAATGTGTAACTTTGTTTTGACAACTTTTTTAATCGTCCATTCGTACTGAAACAATCACTCGAAAAGTTTGTGAGGCTGGCGGCTGGTTGGGGCCGCAATTGAGGGAAATAAATCAAACTTTTTATAAATTTACTGTGGCATGTATTTGAAGTTAATCCGTCTAATTTCATCTTTCGTTTTCCATTGTATGTGATACTTCTTTTATATCTTTACCAATAATTTAGAAGCAAAAAAGTTGTTTCTATGCATTGACGTACTACCAAGTGGACATCGGGTCTGTGCTAAAAAGTGTCCGAACCAAAAGAGAGTCAATACCGTTAAAAATTAAAAAAAGGTGTCAATCAAAATTAAACCGTTCAGCTATGACATACGATTCAAATTAAAATGTTTTGTTTCTTAATATTTTTAACACTTCACTAAGGACACTTTTTGGTAAATTTTGTACTAGACCCGAGGTCCATGGTTTGGTATGTCAATGCTTTTATGCATGAAATATTTTTGCGAAATTTGAAATGAGATGGGTTATTATTATAAGTATTGTACTGA
The DNA here is from genome assembly GCA_910592155.1 of Ypsolopha scabrella. NCBI lineage: Eukaryota > Metazoa > Arthropoda > Insecta > Lepidoptera > Ypsolophidae > Ypsolopha > Ypsolopha scabrella. Next base: position 8,455,489 of record OU342975.1, on the reverse strand, counting down.
AGTCACAATTTTTTGTGTGTTCAGTTTTAACCACTCAACGGTTTTGGATGCGGTTTTCTTTATTATCATCGTAGTGACACTGGTAAACATAGGCTATATGGATTGTTTATAAAATAACCAGCAAACCAAAGACTGTCAAAACGAGTGAATCTGCGGGCAAAAGGAGTACCCAATAAGCTGAACGGATCAAAATAATAAAAGACAACGATTTAGGCTGATTGAAGAACTTAGATAATTTTTTTTATAGGATAAGCATATGATGACGATGATAAGCATATGATTTATTATTTTTGTGAGTTATGAGAAAAGTTTATAAAAAAAAAAAAATTTTAGTCAAATAATTGGGCTAAGCTTAATTAATGTTTTTTTTTTAATTTGTAACTTGTTAGTTTTAATTTGTTTATGCAAGCTTTGTTTGTGGCTGCTTTTGTAGTTACTCATATAATTTGGCATATTTTTAATTTTGTTTAATTAAGGTTTATTATTTTTGAAAATTGTACCGGATTTATATGTGAGGGCTGTGTGCTCCTATAATTTGCATCACTCTGCAGGACAAATGTATAGAACTAAGAATATGTTTGAAATCGGAGTATACAGTTGGAGCTCCTTAATAAATAAATAAATAAATAAATAAATAAATATGATACGAACAAATTGTATTCAATATACTTTTTGTTACTCGATTATACTTATTTCCTAATTTGTATGTTCATGTTTTGATCTTCATTCATGAAGAGAGAATGAGGTATTTTTATGTTAAACTTTTCATTAATGTAGACGGTGTAAATTGCTCTTAGAATAAATAGACTCCAACAAACCCTCTGAAATGTTAATTAACTGCTTTAAATATTTTAATTCCTTACCCAAGTTCACCTAAAATAATGATATTATTACAGAATATGTTATTTTAATATTTGAGATGTTAATGCAAAGCCATAAACAAACACAAGACCCGTTCTAATTTTATGTGCAAAATTTATATTAAAACCGTGATGGGATTTTTAACATAATAAATAAATACTTAGTAGTTTGTGAGTGCTTTGTGAGTGACCCTACGTCATCGAGTATCTAAGAAATCAGTGTCATTCGGTAATCAAATCAGAGGAGTTTGACGATATTAAGACAGTCAACAGCCGCCACATTATATTTTTATTAATATTTTTTTTTTCAAAATATATTTATATTGAAAGGGTATATAATACAATGTATACTATACATAAACACGTATACAAACAAAAACGGCACAATAATAATCATGAGGTGTCACGTTAAGGAGATATTTGAATAAGAGTGACCACCGTACACCAGTCATAAGGAATTTTAACTCACGTCCAAATACCAGGCGAAAACTTATTTAAAACATTTTTGTCTTTTATTACTGCTCAGTAAAAAAATATAAGACAGCTCAAGTCAACGGTAACACATACGAATAGGGTTTCTGAATAAAATTTGTTAACAATCTTGGATAGATGGACCAAGTAGTTTTTTAAAATAATTGTAAATATACGATGTATAAATTTTCGTGCTTTGGTTTTTAGTCAAATAATGTATAGGTTTAATTGAAGCCCGCAATTAAATTAAATAAAAATACAGACGCCGCAGATAAAGGGAAAATGAAAATGGCGAATACCGTGCGATACTGATCTACAAACATGGCCAAAAGCAGAACCATAGAATAATTCTTTTGAGAGCAGAACTAACGTCTCCTTCATATGAAACGTTACATCACATCGCACCGTCGACAAAACCATGACGTAAATGTAAAAAAATACAAAATTAAAGTTGGATGTTTTTAGACTTTTTCCTAGATGTGTGCTTTAAGATCTAATTGTGAATGATATTTCAAGTTTCAAAGTCAACTGGAAGTACCCTATAAGTTTTCAGTGAGCCAATTTCCATGAAATTGATAACTTAAAGGGCAAGAACTTTTTTTACATTCTGTTAAAGCTTGATTTTTAACAGCACGATGGGGATTTAGACTTCTGTAGAAGGTATTAGTTTTAAATTGATATCTCTAACGAGATCCGAGAAAAAGGGTCTTTTTGGACAGATGGACAATAAAATTACCCTATAAGAGTTCCATTTTTTAATTTTGACATACGGAGCCCTAAAAATTGCGAATACGTGACCGATCGCAAATCTCCGAATCTCTATATTTTTTACAGATAGTGAAGTAAACGATATGTGATTTGCTAGAAACATTGTTAAATATTGTACCTGAATTTTGTAATATTTCGAGGTCATTAAAGATTTTGTATATTTTTCCCGGTCTTCCTGTGTAATTTTTCCACCTAAATCGGCACAGCTTATGTAATTTTGAACCAGACAATTGACGGAAGTAATTCGGACTTAAAAGATGATTGCTTATTTACAATTTTAATCAATTTCAGTTTGTTTTTTTGTCTGTCAACAAAGTTCGAATAAAACAGGTAATCAGGCACATTCTAGACCTATATTCGTATCTTGTAGTTATTAAATTGTTTTTTTATACAACGGACTTACTAAAATCTCAGTCATTCTAGAGCGGACAAATAAACTCGATAAAGTCCGTAATAGCTTTATGTTCTGACTTATTGATCATAGATTTTGTTTTTTTTTTGCTTAGGGCTGCTGGTTTTTTTTTTGCTTAGGGCTGCTGGTTTCTTTGCATAATAAATCTGTTTGATTTCGTTATATTCTTTTACATCTTTGCAAATGTATGTTGCCGTAAAATCGCGTCAACTGCATTTTATTGAAAAAGTCGCTTTTTGGTGTAAAGGCCAAAAGGAAATTGTTTCGATATTTCGCGACCTAATTTTACACAGAAAATAATTTCGTATAATCGCGTAATTGACTGTGTGAGCGCCATAATTTAGTTTAAGACGAAAAAGCTCGCTTTTCCACAAAAAAGCAGTTTTCTACGAAGACATATACATTGAGACTACGACGAAGCAAGCCTATTTTAAATAGTGGAAAATGTATGGCTTCCTTGCGTTTGCTACGAGTGCGCCACCGTAGCGAATCTATGGCTTTCTTGCACTTGCTACGAGTGCGCCACCGTAGCGAATCTATGGCTTCCTTGCGCTTGCTACGAGTGCGCCACCGTTGCGATTCTATGGCTTCTTTGCGCTTGCTACGAGTGCGCCACCGTAGCGAATCTATAGCTTCCTTACACTTGCTACGAGTGAGCCACCGTAGCGAATCTATGGCTTCCTTTGCACTTGCTACGAGTGCGCCACCGTAGCGAATCTATGGCTTCCTTGCGCTTGCTACGAGTGCGCCACCGTAGCGAATCTATGGCTTCTTTGCGCTTGCTACGAGTGCGCCACCGTAGTGAACCTATGGCTTCCTTGCGCTTTTTATGAGAGCGTTACCGTAGCGATATACTCGTAATATAAAGTTCTATACAAAAGTTTGAGGCGTCTGCAGCCAAGTTTATGGCTTTTGTATTTAAACTATTAATATGACAATAAAAAGTATGCTTTCGTCATTTAAAATTGTGGATAAAAGATAGTTTATAGACTTACACTAATTCATATAATCAAAACATTACACAAAATCTTTTTTTATGGCAGTTGAACAGGAAGACCCATTTAGCCTATTCTGGAGTCACAAGTTGTGCAAACTTGTTGAAACCTAAAATTATTGATTATTAAGTAATTGTTACATACAGATGTATAAAAGTGCCTGAAGAGTGGTTGGTTGAAGGTAGTTGCGTAATATCACTCATTCGTTTGTTAGATATCACCTCACCTGTTTTTACTCTCCAGCTTTCTGGGTCAGCGTCCTTCATACTAGGTCTTATTGCCACTGAGCAACGACGTTAGCCCGCTGTAGTTAAAATAAAAATGTACATAGGTCATACTAGTATAGCCTCAGAACATATAATGTTCTGTGAGTGTAACCTCAGAACATATTAATTTTCTGTGAGCATAACCTTTTATTTTATTTAAATTACAATTTTGGTTACTAAATATTTTCACAAAAGTCACTCTAAAACGAGTATTAAAACCAAAATATTCTATGATACAATGACAAAAATATTTTTTGTGACATTTTCCAAATTCTTTTGAAGTCTGCGACGAGCGTGGGTCGGTCGTTGTGTTGGTGAATAAATAAACATATCTCTTTGAAAACAATATCAAACAAACATGCGGGCTTATTATTGTTAAAACAAGATCGGCTTTGGAATTCGTACTCTATTTACGTTTCTTTGATGATACTTATGTGGTTATGCTTAGAGAGAAAAGCAACAAAAATTTCATTTGGATCACAAATAATCACAATACACAGTTACAAAACTATTGACTAATCGATTAGGAGTGACTTATCCCAGCAAAATCATAGGTTTGGTTATTTATTGGTTACATATTAATCGTATTCTAAGTATTTGTATATATGTACGTTGTTGTATGTTTATATGTATTAATTTTACATAAGGTACAGTTATTTCTTTTAGTTAGCCGTTTGATATTGAATTACTTCCCAGAATGTGTTCCTTTAAAGCGGTGCAATAATAAACAGTGTTTTTTAAATCAACGGATTCTATTCTCGGGTGTGAATTTTCTTTTTTCAAAAATCAATTATTTCTGTTTTGTTTTTTTTTAAATCTTATTTCTCTAAATCGCTTTACCTTATAATTTGGACTTGACCATCTACTCCAACTTGAAAACTAAGCCTGGATACGTCCGTCAATACATTCCTGTTAAATTAAACTCAGCTTATGTACTAAATCTAGATATAATTTTATAGGTACGGGCCATCCCAAGGGTAGGTTGATTAATTACCAGTATGTCTATTCTGGCTCGTAGGGAAAAATTGCTAAGGCAGACTTCGGGTGAATTTAATCTTACTGAAAAAAAAGAACAATGGTAAAACAATAGAAAATTGGATATAAATCCCATCAATCCTGTCAGGGTTAAAAGGGATTTTACGCGTATACTCGTATACATTTATTTTTTGATTGAAAACTTATAGCGAGCATTTTTCATGTTCCATAGTTTTTATTTGATGAGGCTTAGTTACTTCACTCTACAGTCGTTCGACTTTTGTTTACATGATAAATCACATGCAATGTCAACTGAAGTGACAAAATTTTATCAAATTAAAACTATGGAATATAAAGAATGCTTCCTCTTTTAAACCTGAAAAAAATAAATAGAAATAATCCCTTTTTAAATCACCCGAAATCTGCCTTAGCAATTTTTTCGCTCGTGCTAGAATAGCCGTCCTAATAAGCGTCCTATTTTGTAATTTGAATTCATTTTGGATAAAGAATAGACAAGGTTATATTTTTGCGTGTTTCATCGCTTTGCAATACTCTAAATATTATTATTAGATATTTATATACATTTGTTTCTAATTGAACTTTTCTAGTTTGTATTGCACCCTAGTAATACGAGGAGGGATCAAAAAGTAGTAAGAATGAGATAGAATAAAATGACTATTGATAACATAATAATTTATTTTTCTACATAGTCTCCGAGCCTCTCTACCCAACGAGTCCAGCGCTTTTCCAAACGAGACACAAAGTTTTCAGAATCTTCTTGAAACATGTCCAACAATGTCTTCGAAATGTCAAGTCGATTTTGTTTCTGACTGTCGGTTAACATTCTCGGCACCCATCTTGCGGAGACTTTTCTCATATTCAAAGATTGTTTCAATATGAATTGAATACTTCCATATGAAATGCCCGTTTCCTGAACTAAGTAACGGATGGTAACTCTTCGATCGCTCAATACAATTTTCTCGACTTTCATAACATTTTATTGGGTGACTGACGTCGATAGACGGAAGCAACGATGTTCGTCTTCCGTGCTCGTTTTTCCTACTCGAAATTGAGAAGCACCTTGCGACAGTGGAATACGGTGAAGCAGACTCTCTTAATGTTGCCTCCAAATCGGAGTGAATCTCTTGCGTCGTTACCTTTTTTAAACAGAGGTATTTATTAACGGCTCGCACTTCGTTTTTCTCAATTTTCAAGAACACATTCCGACACGAAGCAAACAAATGACTACATTCAGAAAAAAAAAACAAAACAGAATCGAAGATATTTTTCTTTATTAATATTACAAATATCTGAACTATGCCTGCCAGTATTTTTTTTTCTTACCAAGGAGTGTACATATATGTCGTTCTCACTACTTTTGATCCCCCCTAGTATTAAAGAAGGTATTTGATGACTCAATTTTATTGAATAAAGTTGTAAAGTTTGAAGGGTTCAATTCAATATAAGATAAAAGATAAAAATCATTTATTGAACCAAAAAGCACTATACACGAAAGTAGGAAACAAATTAAGTGTGACAGATGTAATTAATATGTAGGTACCATTTTCTCAACTCGGTCTAACCAGTCCTTAGGAAATGGTTATGGGTTAAGACGTTCTTTGACAAATAAAGCAATCGTAAGAAACCAGTCAAGTTCGAGTAGAACTAGCGTCCTGAGAGTTCTGTGCCAAAATACCTACATTGAACAAATTATCGGGTATTTCAAAGGCTATTATTAAAAAAAAATGTAACTTCATGCATGTCGTAAAAGGCGACGAAGGGATTACCTATGAAATGGTATGTCTCTGTAGTGGAGGGTCATAAGGTCTGGCCCCGTCTACAGAAACGACGCGACGCAGACACCTATTTACCGGTGGTAGAATTTGGCCGTGGCGTGTCACCACCGTCATGATATCACCGCCATATTATTATTATTATTCTGTTTATGAGCAATTTCATCTCGGCTTCAAGAAGCCGGTAGTATGAGCACTTACGGGCCTAGGCCAAGTGAGTGTCATTGTTTTGGGTTGTTAGGTTGTTTGTTTGGGTTGGGTTGTATTTAGGATGGCTGCTTTTTGTAGGCTGTAGTACGTAAGTCTTGGAAGATTTAGGGAACGGAGAGACTGATGAAGTTGTTTGAGTATGACTCCAGTTGCAGTATATATTCTATGACGAAACCATGCCCCCAAGCGACTCGTTGTGTTCTGGTGTGACCTCATCAGTAACCGCATGGGGAAGTGTTAATTAACGGGCAGTGGTGTAGTACCAGTCATTTGTCCGTTACCTACTTCCGTAGATGTAGGCCTTTCTAATATTTCAATAAGAAATGCATACTCACACACGCTGGACCGGCGGATTGGTGAGCGCGGTGCCAAAACCAGGCACCAGTGACGCGCTGCCTGTTACCAGTCTTTTTTTTGTAAAGGCCGGCAATTGGGGATGGGTACACCGCCATCAATCGGTCCCAGGCATGGAGGGCTACCGGTTGTGCCTGTTTGATAGCTGTCCTCTTACTCTTCCTGAACAACTTCAGGGGGTTTTAAATGGTGGTACCTCCACAGTGGAGCCGGGTACCAGATCTACCACCTACTATATCCCTACGTACTATATCTCACGACATATCCCCGATAAATTGTCAGAGGTGTTCCTAATGTTTGGACTGTCACTTGGTATAATGATTGCAGTTTTAATCTTAAAATGGTCCAATTATTGTAACAATGTGTAAATACTCAGATCTGTCTAGTGGAGTTGAGGCCAAACGAAAAGCGACGTCAACCCCAATTGAAAATCCATCAACAAGAAAAAGTTTCTCTGCCGAACAAAACCAAATGGAACGTAAAAAACCCGGTTAAGTGCGAGTCAGACTCTACTAGGGTTCCGCAATTCGACAGTTTTGGGGACAGTCAAGAATAAGGTATTACAAATCTTGCCCGTAACTGTTTATGATAACTAAAAAAAGAATTGATTCTACCACAAAAGAGAGACTCAAATATTTTTATACCGTACTCGAAAAAAAAACTCGTGGATGAAAAATTTCATTTTGTCATTTTGCTATCGTGAATTTCTCTCCCGCTATATTTTTTATGTTATTTTTACGTAATCCCAAATTACCATGATTTTTCTCATATTTTTTGGTTAATTAGTTTCAGAGTTAAGGGGGCGACATGCATTTTTTGTGGTTTTTCAAAGATTTCTCGAAATCGGTGCCATTAAATAATAGTAAAAATACATATTTTAATAATCAGCTCTTTAATATCTACAATTTGATACCCATAATGTATTTTGTTATTTATTTGTCATTTTTTTTAATTTTCTTTTTTAATCGCTATAGTTTGCCTGTAATTGGCCAGTGGTTAATTCGTCGAAGGTTAGGGCCTATAATCGTCATTTTTTTTCCGTTTCTCCAGTTTCGGAAATAAGGGGAGGGGGACCTGCATTTTTTTGGTTTCAGTAAATAGAGTAAAAGTATATATTTTTATAATCAGCACTTTGGTATCTACAATTTAATACCCATATTGTATTTTTAGGATATTATTTTTCTCTCTTTTGTATTGGAAATATTTTGAACAATTTCAAATTTTTTATACCGTGTTATGTAGGCAAGTAAATGCTATTTTTGTAGCAAATATCAAGTCTTTATCTTTAACGGTGCTAAAGTTATGGGGCTGTGACATACGGACCGACGGACAACGGAGTCTCACCATAAAGGTTCCCTTTACCGTTCAGGCACTACGGAACCCTAAAAATAAGCCCCAGTGGGGCATCGACATTGATATGAAACAAAAACAGGATGTCATCTAACCGACATCGATACTTTGGCCGGTGTCTAGATCAAATTCTAACAGTGAATTTCAAAATAAAACTTAAAGTTATACGAGTAATTTGGCCAATTTAAACTCATCTTCTACTCTCCCCACAAACATCACACCACTGTGTTCGCTGCTGTTCTTTTGTGACGGTTACCCAACAACATATCCAGGCAAACAGCATGCCTATCAGAATCATGCTACTGTTTCTACATGAACTGGTTAATGTTAACAAACGCGGGTCACATTAAACTCGGACCTAACACAACATAGCAAGTTTTCAAGTAAATACACCCGCTACTGTTATTTGGTAAATTCTACCAAGTATATGACGTAGTGATACCTACTAATAAGTTTCCAACTATAGTAGCGATATAGGATCATAAAATTGGTTATACATCGTGAAATATTAAGAGGAGTATGAAGCAAATTCTTCGATACATAGTTTCGCTTGAATATTAAACCCTTACCTCTGAGTGATTTGAACTTCAGTACGAGTATGTTGTCCGAAAGTCTACATTAGAACGCTCGCTTCGCGCGCTGCTGGCACGCAAAATCAGTGAATTTCGAGGTTTTTCTAGATTTTACGAAAAAGTATTTGATGTAGGTGTTTTTTCATCTGACATAGGAAAATAAATCATGTTTTCTTGTTATAGCAGTAATTTCAGATATAAAACTCAAGACGTTTAGACATAAAATCAATTAAAAACTTAAAAAGGCATTATTCTCAAAAATTAAATCTATCGAGTGAAATGTGTCCAATTTGGTAAATGACCTGACAACGGAAAGACAAGGGTTTGAAAAAACAAGTGTCCAAGTTTAACATTGATCAGATAAGTATTTGACTCAGCATATATTAAAACAAAAACTGTTGAAAGATCAAAGGCAAGGCCTTAAGCTATTATGATTATGATTTTTATTATGATTTAATATTAAGGTCTTAGAGAAACTATTCAGTTTAGTGTTGTTTTTTTATCAGACAGAAAAGAATAAACACTGAATATTGTCACGTGAGCACCATTGGGTTATTATTACGTAGTAGATGTACTTTAATGGTGAGCACTTTTTCTTCTTCTGATCGTGTGGTTAATGGCTAACCCAGAGAGTTGTTCAAGCTGACATATAAGCCTTTGACATGGCCTGGCCTTACGAACATCATCTTTGTATATCAGCCGGCACCACCAGTTTTACGTGCTTTACCGAGGCACGGACGGTTCCAGATTTAAATGCCAATATGGTCACGTCACCTAGACTGACCATGCCAAGCGTTGCTTAAGGTGACAATTATTGCTGGTGACCCCGGGTACATGCGTCTCACTCACTCGCACGACTCGTCCCGCATTGATATCTCCGTCACTCGGCGGGGAATCAAGTTGCGAACGCAATTAATTAATTATATTATCATAACCAAAACTCTTCACTAATAATCAAAGGAACTCATTTGTTGTGATAATATCTTCAATTTGACTAAGTTTGAAGTTATTTCTTTGCTACTTAATTTAATTGAATCGGATCTTATTCTTAATTTGGACCTTCTTTATGTAGCTGAAGTCAATGGGCGTCGGAAGACGAAAGTCTAGGGTGGGGCCACCTCGTTCAAATATTAACGCGATTTATAGTTGAAAATAAAAAACCGTCGTTCATATTGCAAAAGGCCCTATGTCACCCGAGGTCAACAGGGGAACAGGAGAACAAAAAAACTGATTAATTTATTAAAAGCGGCGAGATTTAAGTTTACCTTCAATTTACCTATATTTAAGTTTACTGTCCGGTGTTCATTGTTAGAGTTGTAAAATATGTATTATGCCTTTTTCATTGTTTTTTAATGACATAGAACAAATTGAATCTTACAACATCCTTTTTTGACATAGGACCTTTTGCAATGTGAACGACGCGACGAAACGTACTTTTATGCAAACAAAAACTGCCGATCGATTCTCTCGTATGTCCGCTGTTTTTGAACTTTAGTACAATTTTTAGCTGTCCTATTCCGTTTCCAGCTGCCCTCCCTGCCCCACCCTTCCAACGCCCATGGTTGAAGTTCTTAATAAAAAAAAATTCAAGGTTAATTCTAGATATTATGTAGTTACTATGTATTTTTTTCATTTATTTAAATACCATCTGAGTTAGACCGGCTCTTAATTGTGGCTTTGAGCTTGGACTTCTATCCCTCATAAGCGCAGATTGTGATCACATGCCCGCACGCTGCTGCAGGCCTCTCAACTGAGGCTATTAGATAGTTCACCATTAAAAACTTCGCCAAGTTTGTCGTGGAACTTCACGAGTGCTGTCGATGAGGTTCAAAGCTTATTTGATCTGAGTAAACGTCAACAACCTTGTTTTTAGGGTTCCATTAAACTTGCTACAAAATGTTATTCATTTGTTTGTCTTTATTTCTATAGCATAGCTTAAAAACTACTGGCTTGATCGAGTTTCACAAGATCAAATGTATCCAGATTGTTCTAGAATAGTAACACGAATATTAAACGGTGTTTTAACGCCTTATAATAATACTATTCCAAAATGGTCTTGACACTGACCAGTCTGAAATACCTATATATATAGAAGACAAGAAAGCGAAGCGATAAGGGTTGTGTTTTTGTCATCTCGAGATACAAATCTCTAAGCATAGAGTAGATATATGAATTACCGTGCCCTAAGCGAGTTCAGTTCCGTAAATGACTACTATGTAGCCTGTCTACGAATCGAGAAGGCTACGTTAGTTTCTTGTTGCTACGCGCCGTTCGTAGCAGACGAGGTCGGCGAACCAACGTTCATCTTCGTCAAGTATTACATTTATTTTGGTTTATTTGTACAAAGTTAAGAAGCTTTATCTCACTGATGCAGAGATGGCTAAGAGAAGGGTGTGTTAGTGAATTTGAAAAGCTTTTGCTTTTTTAGAAGTCTTTCTCACAAGTACATAATGGCACCCTCACAAATACCCAGATTTGAATAGCTTAATCAAATAGATATCTAGCGATATCCAGGCCAGTTTGAAACAATATTGTACCTATTTAAATGTCCTATTTAATTCATTAAACGAATGCTCCCAAACGACAGCGAATGGAATAATGGTTATGAAGTTAAAATATTCATTGAAATTCCAATCTAAATATCGAATTTTTCTCTTTTGCGTTATTTATCGGACCATTAGGTCGGTTCTATTATTGAGAGAACATTGTGAGATATCTAAATATAAGATGACTTTCGTTTATGTAGCCAAATCCATACTGGAGACTCGGTTAGTTGTCAGGACCAAGGTTCAATTACCCTTTTCGCGAAATACGAAAAATATTTGTTGTGCCTCTATACTTGTTCAAGGACAACCTCGACTCGCTTAGTATAGAAAGTTCGAATTTTATTTTGCGTATTTCACAGAAAGGCTCATTGGACCTTGTTCCTTACCACTTACCGAGTCTTGAGTATGAATTCGGCTATATAAACGAAAGTCACCTTATACATAGTGGCTTTAAAAAAAACCCCTATAATTTTAAAGGTTATTAAGAAACGTTAGTAGGACACATTTAAAATGAAAAAAAAATTACAAAATAGATACATAAAGTATACTTTCTACTAGTCAAAGTTAATTTTAACAATATAATATATCTTTAGAATATAAAAAAATATATAATAATACGGGAAATAAAATATAAGAAATGTTAATTGGAAATAAAATATATGGTTATCTTAGCCATTCCCATGGTACAATAATATTTGAGTCCCTCTTTTGTGGTATAATCAATTCTATTTTTTGTTATCATAAACAGTTATGGGCAAGATTTTAAATACATTCTTCCTGACTGTTCCCAAAACTGTCGAATTACGGAACCCTAGGTATGCGAGTCTGACTCGCACTTGACCGGTTTTTTTACAGTGTGCTCGTATTGTATTATTGTTACCCTCAGCAAAAATATGTCTTACTAGTAGTTTTTGTTTAAACTCTAACATTCAATAGATGAGCATTCCTTGAGGCTAACTTAAGTCTATTATTAGGAGAAATTGCAAGTTATAATTTTCCTACTCGTACAGTCATACAAAGTATTAGTTCTTGCATAACGCGATGCTTTCTATGCGTACATGATGTATACGTACACTTATGATTTGTTGGTGTGTGCTGCACAGAGACGCGCGGAATAGTGTTATGCAAAAAGTAGTCTGCAGTCGGTACAAACGAAAACATAATGTAAGAATATTATTTGTATAATAACAGAATTAGTCCGGTAATGATACCTACCATATCCCAAACATCAGGCCGCTTAAGTTTCATAAGGTACCTTGTTAATTTGCTGTTTGTTTGCGGTATCATTAGTCTTGACAGCCGGCAGTCAGTCCGTGCTGTCCAGCTCCTGTTCTGCTCGGTGATAGTGTATCTCCTAAGCTCTCCCCTGATAGCTTCTGCTGATGGTCGACACAGACTGTTTAGTAGAAGCTCTCTGTGGTAGACTAGTTCAGCCACATGCGCCGTTAGACGCATAAGGTAGATTACTGATGAAGATATTGCTAGATTGGTATATTTTAGTTATTTTCACAGCATTTATGTCATACGGCATAATGTTGTGGGGTAGAGCCGCGGATATAGTAGCAGTCTTTGTCTTGCAAAAAGAGAGCAATACGGTCTATTTACAACATGAAGTACCAAGATTCATTACGAGAAAAGTTTAAAGAAATGAATATACTCGTATTTACGGTTTCAAGTGAATTTATTTATCAAGTTATTAGATATGTCAGAAAAAATATTAATAAAATCTCCCGAGGCTTGGTGTGCACCACTCTGTTGAAACCAGTAACAAACATAAACTAGCTTTTCCAAAATTCAGACTTGCCAAGATTTTACAATACACTTTCAAAGTAGGAGGTCCTTAGTTTGCCTGAAAATAAGTTTAAACATTAAGTAGGGACTACTTAAAAAAGCTTATTATAAAACAATGATTATTTGGACGATAATGAAGCATGGTGTAATAAATAATAATAATCTTTATCAAAATTGTAATTCATAATTAGGAAATTGTTATAATGTATGATTCCTCTAAAGGCTAATCTTAGGCCCTCTAAAGTTAATTAATATGTGAACTGACTTTGCTGTTAAAGGTAATAGACAATATGAGACGGGTTGACTAAGATAAATTTTTTTTCTCGTGACATACATAATTCCTATAGTCTTATGTATTTGTTATGCCTTTACTTAAGTAGGTATAAGAAACATGTGTAGATTAAAAGTATGTTTCAAACGTAAAAAAAAGGAGAATTGAAAAAAGACATGTCTTGCTAAGTTTCTTGCCCTTCTTCTTAGGAAGACTAATCGAATGGGCGGATGGTTAAGCATTATTTTTATTTATGGTTTATTTAGTTCATTTTTCAACACATTTGTTCATTGCATTGTGTATATACAGGCTGTAAATAACTATTCTAAAAAAAAAACCGCGCAAATCTTCAGAGAAAAAGATATTCGACTGTAACTCAAACAATTTTTCTCGTAGAAGGAAGGTTTTTAGAACTTGAGAAATTTTAGAACGCTGCACCGGAACAGCTGTTTCACGGACCTCGCTCTTTCGAAACTCACCCCTATGTCGTTGCGTTAGGGTTCACGCATTTTTGTTTGGAACTCAATTATTTCCTAAGCTAAGGGTGTCCGCGGGTATGATTTTTGGGAAAAGTGTATAATTTTATTACATTTTAGTAGCTCAACCTAAATATTTTTTGCATGTGTTTACCGTATTATTATATATTTTTTTCTTTGATTTGATTTTGCACAATTCTACTATCTGCCGACGACATACGGGCCGTTCAAGTATTACGTAAGCACTATGGGGGGGGGTCTTTGTTTTGCTTATTTTTAATGACATGGGGGGTAGGGGAGTCTAGATGATGATTACGTCATCGGTATATTTTTGCCCCTTACTCTATGTTGAATACTGTATCAGTAAAATCTAATCTCTATCCTAAATCTATTTTCTTATTTTTTAAATTATAATTATAACATTATAATATAAAAAAATATATATTTATAATTGAAAAATGTTTACGTAAGCATGGGGGGAGGGGGTAAGAGCTTTGCTTACTTTTGCTGACAAGGGGGATGGGGGAGTAAATAATTGTAATAAATCTGCTTACGTAATACTTGAACGGCCCCATAGCCACTGACATATAGGTACGTAATGATACTGTTATTATATCTATGCGTCTATCGATTAACTAATAACTTTTTTTTTTGGCCCACGGGGTATCCTTTTTTCATCCCAGTGTTACTTTAAGGGGCTATAATACCTCACTTTGCTTCACATGATCATTTTTTATACCAACAAACATACTGCAACAATGATAAAGTTGAGAACTAATGCTATGTCCATGCTGTTGTGAAAACTTGATTCCATTAAATTTTCTCGATAGAAAGAAATTAAAAATAAACCGATAGCATTCAATGAATACTTGAAATTAGATCTGAAACTTTGCATAATAAAATTGATATTAGTATAAAGCAGCTGCAGACTGTTCCATAAAAATGAAAAAACCATCAGTGTAGCCGCGATTTCAAAATAACTGATATTTTTGCATGCGTGGCATCTGGTTAGAGTAGGATAGACAGTTAAAAAGCAGAAGCATTAGAGCAGGACTGCGAATTGAGGTATTATGGGCCCTTAACAAGCAATTAATTTGCTTTATTCGGTAACAGACCCCATAGCTTTATGTTAGACCCATTACATTACATTAATCTGTAAGATTGATCCAAGCCACGATTTGTAGAGTGATCTATTGTGCTTTATAGGTCATTAATAAGAATAAGGTAAGTTATTTTATAGCTGGCGGATAAAATACTTATCGAATAAGCACCTTGTCTTTAGTTTCTCAGAGTGCAATTTCCCCTGCAACAACTCAAGTTTACGGCCACGCTGGGACTTGCGGTACACCTTTGAAAGACCAATTTCTTTGTTCCTTTTGTTAGATATTGCCGACAGGGGAAATAATACGGAAATCATCCGACGCAATCAAAAGAAAAACAACATATTTATTGACTCCTCATGTTCGCTATTTAGCTTCCCACTTTATAAAAGTAGTTTTTTATCAATAACTTGTCAGACCAAATACTCAGTCTAATTAGTAACTGCCCACAAAGTTCTTGACTCTGTATTGTATTTGCCATTACCTTAGCTTGTTCCTCAAGAAACTCGACTTACAAAGCTTTTTTGTTTTCACAAGGCTTTACGTAGGCAGTGCAAACACGAATTTTACAAAGTTCATAAAATGAGAAGAATTTATTAGTATTTATTTCGTGGCCTTTCTGCTGCTTCCTTTGGGATTTTAAAAAAGGATTTTTGTTGTCAAAGGCAAGAGTGGGCGCAACATTCTCTCACTTCTAATTTAGACATTAAAAAGAGAGTGGCCATTTTTGGGATTATAAACACAACTGCCTTTGTGCACTAGTCGTATTTCAGCTTATTAACGCCTAGGTCACAGATACAAATCCGTATTCATAATCCGTTGACACCCTTCAGGTATGGAACCCTAAAAATACTTTATCTATGGGACTAATCATTGCATAACTTGGACATGACGCTGACGATATGGAGACAAAAACAAATGGGAAATAGTCACTGAGTCACAAGTATAATTTCTAGTTATTAACAAAATCACTATTTGAAACTGAAGATATTTTTCGAAAGCTAAAATTAAATTTATTTGCTTTAAAGATAACCTTGATTACGTAAGAAATGATAAAATAATAACTATCGACTCAGATTTATGGTTTCCCGCTGAAACTAATAAATAAAAGAACGTCTACCGGTTATCAAAACAATTTTTAAACATTTTAAATACGTGATTCGGGCTATGCGATAGTGAATAAATTTTTGATACTTTTATTATACCTACAGTTAATGCAAAAGTTTCACGAATAATCGAGGATACACAAAATTTATGGAATACTTTTTAATTGTACACATTTAAGAAACTTAGATGTCCTATGTTATAATTTCAGAGATTATCACGATCATACGATATTACGATCATATTACCTTCTAGCTTTTGCCCGCGGCTTCGCTCGCGTTGAAGTATCTTTCAAAACTATTATCGAAGGTTTATAGTTTGGCGGTTATTTTGGCAACATCCCTTATATTTAAGTTAACTAGAGCCACTAATAAAAAAACCGGCCAAGTGCACGTCGGGCCACGTGCAGTGTAGGGTTCCGTAGTTGCCCGGTACATTTTATAAGCTGGTCTACTAATACAGATTGCGCCAAACTTCTAGTCCCATACATTTAGAAGAACGGCCCATACATTGTCGTGTTTAGAGGAGACTAAAAGTTTGGCGCGACCTGTACTCGTAAACCTGTGAAGCCTACTTAGCTGTGATAGTTTTTCTTTTAAACTCATTATATACCGGGTGTAAATAGAGTGCGACCATTAAATGAAACCACATATTCTACCGACCCTACTGAACCACTTTTCCAAGAGTCATACCCGCGGCCACCCTTAGTTTAGGAAATAATTGAGTTCCAAACAAAAATGCGTGAACCCTAACGCACCGACATACGGGCGAGTTTAGAGAGAGCGTCGTCCGTGAAGCGACGTCCGGGAAACGGACGACGCTCTCTCTAAACACGCCCGTAAAAAAAATTATTAATATATTAATTTCACAGAAGTAGTATACCGGGTGTAAATAGAGTGCGACCATTAAATGAAACCACATATTCTACCAACCCTACTGAACCACTTTTCCCAAGAATCGAACCCGCGGACACCCATAGTTTAAGAAATAATTGAGTTCCAAACAAAAATGCGTGAACCCTAACGCACCGACATACGGGCGAGTTTAGAGAGAGCGACGTCCGCTTCACGGACGTCGCTTCACGGACGATGCTCTCTCTAAACTCGCACTCTATTTACACCCGGTATACTACTTCTGTGAATTTAATATATACATATTTTTTTGTGATTTTATTTTACCGTTTGTCGACGTAATTAATGTGTATACTCATGCCAAATTACAGCTTCTAGTACCATGGATGATAAATTTGTCTATGCTAGTACTAATAGTCTCTGAGCTAAGCCGTGGACAGACGGATGGACTGACGGACAGACGGACATGGCAAATCTATAAGGGTTCCTTGCCGGATTACGGAACCCTAAAAACCGCATTTAATTCCATTGAATGGTTCTCGAGTTAAAACGGAACATTCATACATACATAAATAAAAAAAAAAAAAAATGTTTTGCCTTAGTAAAATACTAATAACCCATTCCATTTCAAATATATTCAAACTACACGACTTTTTTACTTCGTTATTGTTGGTACCTATAGGTTTATTTTCGAATTGATCAAGCTACAACGTTTGTTAGATCTTTTGTTTTACAGAGTAAGCCACTTTGTTTTAAAAAGAAACCAGCTAATGTCCTAATATCGAAAATATTGTAATAAATCAAGAGTTCAAGCTTTATTGTTGAGAAGATCTGAGTAACAATGGGATCTCTTGTCTTCGCTCCATCGTCAATTATCGGCGGCTATTGTCTGGAAGACTATATCTCACTCATACTTATTCCAACATTCGTTGGAATTTTCTACAGATTCTACACTGATTTTATTTTATGAGAAAAACGAGGTGTCGGTCAAATTTTTGAGTGACCTTCACCAGGCCTCGCTGGATGCTTCAGCACTTGCAACACCACCGTGAAGACTTAGTGCCTCAGAGGAGTTCATGAAAGGGGATCTTTATCTGTGGGTCTTTTAACATATAAACATTTACAAAAGTGATTCGTAATTTTTTACTCTTACGTTATTTTTCGTCAGTTACCTAGTCCTCAACTAATAAATAGTAAATATCGATACAATAGAATAGAACCCACAAAACTTGACTCTGAATTTAATAGTAGATTGTTATACGAGTGCATAAAACGAGCCATATTACCGAGATATTTAGCTGCCTGAGCTGTTTATTCTTCTGAGCATCATCTGAAGAGTCCGCGCTCATCGCTGTCCTGTCATTCACGCTAAAATGATAGACTCTTAGCGCGAACACTATTGAGACTACAAAAAGTTTGTCAATGAAGTTGTACTGTGTATTAGGCTGTAAGGCCTATTACCACAGTCTTAGAGGAAGTAAACACTTTTATGCACTAGAATAGAACATAAAAAGTAGTTTTAGTCCGCTTACACCTAGCATAAAAAGAACTTTAAGATCATGAGAAGTGAATATTTCATTGTTGTGATGAAAAACACTTTTACTCTTCCACAAATAATATTTCATATTACACTACCCAGCCGGTTTCAGTTATTTATATTGTTATTTGCTCGGACATCTAGCAATACAAATATTGTTAAAACTATGTATTTACTTTAATTTAAAAGCTTGATGTTGATGATAAATCCTGATGATGAAACATTGTGAAACCGGTTGGGTAGTGTAATCTACACTTCTATCTACATCTACACTATTATATAAAGAGGAAAGATTTGTTTTTGAAAAGAGTTGTTTGTATGTTTGAGGTAAACTTTGGAACTACTGAACCGATTCTAAAAATTCTTTCTTTTATAAAAAGCTATACTATTGCTGAGTAACATAGGCTATATTTTATTTTAATAAAAGTAAGTTTTCAGTTTGAAAATTCAATATTTGTGAACCATGTCGGGAGAAAAAACGCCGCTTAGCTGCTTTATCGGCGATCCTTGACCAAATGGTTAGTTATACGTGATGAAACCGGTTGTTTTTCCATACGAAGAAACTGTATCAGTTTAATCTGACTAAAGATTTCCATCTACAACGATCCTGACACACCTCTTGCTAATATTAAGCTTGAAAAAGTAACTACAGCCAGGTTTAAGCATAGACACATTAAATACTATGGTTTAAATAATGATTTGTTCCCATACGGGAAAACTATATCAGTTTCATTTGACTACAGATTTACATCTGCAACGATCCGGATACACCTCTTGCTAATATTTAGCTTGAAAAAGTGATTACAGCCAGGTTTATGTATTGATTTTTTTCCATAGGAGAAAATTGTTTGAGTTTAATCTGACTAGAGATTTCCATCTACAACGATCCTGACACACTTCTTGGCACTTTGGTAAAACATGGTGACCAGGGTCTGATGATGGGACTGGAAGATGGGCACACGATCTCCTCAACGGACAACAGCATACCCTTTGAGTTTGGGCTTATTTGATTGGTCATTATTAGCACTTTGGTAAAACATGGTGACCAGGGTCTAATGATGGGTCTGGAAGATGAGTACAGGATCTCCTCAACGGAAAACAGCAGACCCTTCGAGTTTAGGCTTATTTGATTGGTCATTATTAGCACTTTGTTAAAACATGGTGACCAGGGTCTGATGGTGGGTCTGGAAGATGGGTACAGGATCTCCTCAACGGACAACAGCAGACTCTTTGAGTTTGGGCTTATTTGATTGGTCTTTATTAGCACTTTGGTAAAACATGGTGACCAGGGTCTGATGATGGGACTGGAAGATGGGTACGGGATCTCCTCAACGGACAACAGCAGACCCTTCGAGTTTGGGGTTATTTGATTGGTCTTTATTAGCACTTTGGTAAAACGACGTGACCAGGGTCTGATGATGGGACTGAAAGATGGGTACAGGATCTCCTCAACGGACAACAGCAGACCCTTTGAGTTAAGGCTTACTTGATTGGTCTTTATTATCAGTTTGGTAAAACATGGTGACCAGGATCTGATGATGGGACTGGAAGATGGTTACGGGATCTCCTCAACGGACAACAGCAGACCCTTCGAGTTAAGGCTTACTTGATTGGTCTTTATAATCACTTTGGTAAAACATGGTGACCAGGATCTGATGATGGGACTGGAAGATAAGTACGGGATCTCCTCAACGGACAACTGCAGACCCTTCGAGTTTGGGCTTATTTGATTGGTTTTTATTCGCGCTTTGCTTAAACATGGTGTCCGTTGCATATAGTCGTTCAAAAAATCAAATTATTTTGTTTTCCTTATTTCCACGAAAATCTCTTCGACGCGGGCGGAGCCGCGGGCAAAAGCTAGTATTAGTTAAATTGATTGATTTTATGAGTATTTCCGATGGGCTATAGCATAGAATAATTAATAGCTATAGGTACAAGTGGTAGCGAAATGAAAAAGGTTATCAAATACCTAATAAAAAGTTGCAGATTTTTTACAGTATTATTTTATTTCTTGTATAAAAGGTTATTAGGTAATGTACGAAGGCAAAAACTATTTTTTTTTGTATTTTTCTTTATGATGGATTTGGATGCAGCTTTTTATATCATCATTTTAGTGACCTTGTTTAACATTATAGCGTATAAGGGGTGTTGATGAAATAACGCCAAAACCGAAAATGGGACAGTGATTGAATAAGAGCGTGTGGAGCCGTGGGCAAAAGGATAGTTATAAAAAAAACTAGGTATTGCGGTTTTGTTGATCTTCCAATCATACTTTAAATGTTCATTAAAATAATTGTTTGTATTGTGTACATGCATAGCCATTCATCAAAATACAAAAACCCGACGTGAAATTCTAAGATGTACATATTATGTTACCGGCCAAACCTGATTTTAGGACAAACTAGTTTTTCCTTGGCCAAACTAGGTGCGACGACGAGCGAAGTGAGGGGGAGCGTATTAGGTTGCTTAGAATATAAATTCGGGAGCAGAGCGAGGCGACGTCTTAAGGGTGTATAATACCCCACTTCGCTTCCCACGATCTTATTTTATACCAACAAATACTGCAACAATCACTCTGATATTAATATATGATAAAGTTGAGGACTAATGCTATGTCCATGCTATTGTCAAAACTTGATTCCATTAAATTTTCTCTATAGAAAAAAAAATCAAATTTACCTCCAAACCGTGCAATAAACTGATAGCATTCAATGAATACTTGAAATTAGATCTGAAACTCTGCATAATACAACTGATATTAGTATAAAGCAGCTGCAGACTGTTCCATAAAAATGAAAAAACCATCAGCGTAGCCGCGATTTCAAAATTACTGATATTTTTGCGTACGCGGCATCGGATTAGATTAGGATAGACAGTTTTTTGTAGGTGGTAGAGCTGATGCCGGGCTCGACTGTGGAGGTACCACCATCTTACTCGCAAATCCTCCCGAAGTTATTCGGGGGAGAGTAAGAGAACAGCTCTTAGGCAAAACCAGGCGGCCCACCATTACCTGGGACCGATGGATGGCGGTATATCCATCCCCAATTGCCGCGCCTTATATCAAACAGACTGGTGACGGGCAGCGGCGTCACTGGTGCAAGGGTTTCGGCACCGCGCTCACCAACCCGCCTGCCCAGCGTGTGTGGGTATGGGCATTTCTTCCAGGAGGACCGCCAAGAGTTGCGAAATCCTGGAAAGGCCTATGTCCAGCAGTGGACGAAACAGGCTGATGGATGGATGGAGACAGTTAAAAAGCAGAAGCGTTAGAGCAGGACTGCGAATTGAGGAATTATGGGCCCTTAAGTTTTAACAAAAATACGTATCATGATATCGATCTTAGTTTGGCCTAGGAAAAACTAGTTTGTCCTAAAATCGGGTTTAGCTGGTAACATATACATTCAAACGTATTACAGTCTCCTAAAAGTATGTTTAATCCGTTTGTCATGTATATTGTAGCTTGGAATTCACCGAAACGAAAAAATATGTAAAAGACCGATTTTCCGTGGCGTGTGCAACGAATTTAAGGTTCGTACATGTATTCATATGAATATGTTTGTGTGTAGAGTGAGGCACGAAACCTCGCGGCCCACTGACCTTGGTTCTTTGACATCGATTTCGTGGCTGTCGAACCATTATGGCGATACTATTTATTATCCGTCAATAAACTGAACGTTTTCATTACAATCTTCGATAACTAGGTATTTTAACGAGGCCTTGTAGCACGGCGGTGGTGTATTGAAAAAGGTTTAAAAATAGAAACGCGATCGCCAAGAAGCGACATATGACTCTTGCTATGGAAAATTTATGGTATCGAACACAGCTTTGAATTCTTCGCGTCCTCGACTTCCCTAATGGCCATTTATTACCTTTGTAACTTACTTCAAAAGAAATGGTATACAATTTGTCGTGTATGTGTTAATTTTGACCACTTATAAAATGTCAGTTCGTCTATCCGTTCAATATTTCACACAAACTGTGCTCCATTTTTAATTTCCAAGTCTGCTGGTTAAGGCGCATAGGTATAAGCATGCCACCCGTTTTAGTACAAAATTTGATAATCTATTTAATAGGTTGGGGGAAAAGTTTCTTCGCATTTTATATGAAAATTCAAAACATTTTTTAATAAAGTTTATTTACATTTAACTAAAGCATCTAGGTGCCATTTTGTTCGATAACTTTCTGCCATCTTGTAGGTAGGGACATGATCCCATTGCTATAGAAATTCTGGGGCTTCTGATCAAAAAACCGCGACAAGTGGTTTTGGCAGTCCTCTCGTGATGTTAACCTGACACTGCCTAAAGAATTCTGAAGAGACCGAAACAAGTGGAGATCTGAAGGTGCAAGGTCAGGACTATACGGCGGATGCATTAATACGTCCCAGCCAAACTCTCTTAATTTTTATGTAGGTTAAGTGTAATATGAGTGGCTAAAGATGTGTGAGGTCTAGCGTTATCATGATGAAAAACCACACCCTTTCTAATTCCGGCCGCTTTCTCTCAACTTCTTGATTTAATCTCATCAAATAATCGCAGTAGAGTTCAGAATCGATGGTCCTGCCTGGCGGTAACAGCTGATATTGAATAATGCCCTTCCAATCCCACCATACATACAGCATTACCTTGTTGCGAGATAATCCGGGTTTCGCCAGAGTCTGTGAAGCCTGACCCGCCTTTGACCACGACCTTTTTCGCACGTTCTTGTCGTACGTGATCCACTTTTCATCACCAGTTATCAGGTTTTTCAAAAATGGTTCGGTTTCATTACGTCGTAATAAAGAATCACAAATGAATACACGGTTCATTAAGTTTCTTTCAGTGAGCTCATGAGGCACCCATATATCGAGCTTTTTTGTGTACTCAGCTTTTTTCAAATGCGCCAAAACTGTTTTGTGATCAATCCCTAGTTCTTCAGCTACATCGTTACTACTGATATGCCGATATTGCTCCACTTTTTCAAAAATGGCATCCATTTTATCCGTAACAGGGCAACCAGAGCGTGGTGCATCTTTGACATCAAAATTTCCGGTTTGAAAACGCTTAAACCAAATTTGTGCTACTCTCACAGACACTGCACTAGGTCCATAAACATCACAATTTTTTTTCATGGCTTGCTTTAGTTGGTAGAGCTGATGCCGAGCTCGACTGTGGAGGTACCACCATCTTACTCGCAAATCCTCCCGAAGTTATTCGGGGGAGAGTAAGAGAACAGCTCTCAGGCAAAACCAGGCGACCCACCATTGCCTGGGACCGATGGATGGCGGTAAATCCATCCCTAATTGCCAGGCCTTAAAACAGACTGGTGACGGGCAGCGGTGTCACTGGTGCAAGGGTTTCGGCACCGCGCTCACCGACCCGCCTGCCCAACGTGTGTGAGTATGGGCATTTCTTCCAGGGAGACTCCTGGAAAGGCCTATGTCCAGCAGTGGACGAAACAGGCTGATGGATGGATGGATGGTAGTAAAATTTTAAAATGTATCGAATTTCTTCATTAGATTCACTCATCTTAACAGTAAGAAAAACAAATGAAAATCATACATTTTACCTTATCTGAAATTAGAATTATCTTTTTTAAAATTTAAACTTTTTAATAATTCCAAAACCAGCCAGATATAAATGGTATAGCCAAAGAGATTTTATTATAAGATCATACATACTATTTGCGAAAAGAGTTTTTCCCCAACCTATTATTTCTCTGCTGTTTTTCGTTTAGACTAATTTCCAAGTCTGCTGGTTTAAGGCGCATAGGCATAGGCATGCCACCCGTTTTAGTACAAAATTTGATAATCTATTTATTTCTCTGTTGTTTTTCGTTTAAGAGCTCTTTAGTTTAATACAACCATTTACAAAATCACTATCTGGCTGAAGTGTAACATTTTGGTACAGGTACAATTTTAGGGCGAGAAAACAACTTTTGTATGTAAATCTGTCCAGCTTGATATCTTACAAAAAAGAAAAACAAAAAATTTGGCAAAATGGTGCCTTTTAATATATCAGTACCAGATGATAGAGGTCACAAACTATTGGCAAAACGACTGAGAAAAGAAGTATCAAATTTTGTACAAAAACAGTGGCGTACCTATGTATAACCATAGACGAAATGGTACAAACTATTTAGTCTATGCTACAACCTATGCACCTTAAATCGGTCCTTCAGAATGATCAAACACCGACAATTAGGTGAAACGTAATTATTGTTTATAAGAGATTTTAACTTGGATGAATTTGCCTAACTTTGAGAAGTCATTTAAAAAGCTTTTTCCTTAACCTTAGGTCTGAAGTCGGTGCCGATTCCATATTTTTTACTCGGAATGAGAATGCGAAAATAAAAAAATCCATTATCCTTAGAATCAAGGCTTTTAACTTCTGAAATTGCCGATTCATTTTGCAAATTTTCACGTCGCTTTTTTTCAAATACCTATTTATAGCGGTCGCATTGTTTGTGTTATCCTTGAGGTGAATCCATCTCAAACTGCAACATTAGACCATTCTTTGAAGACCTACACCTCCTATAATAATAATAAGAGCTTTATTTATCTTCTCAAAATAATCCAAGTTACATAAAAATACAAATTAAAATCAAAAAGAAGACAAAACGGTCCCAGGCTCGGCATTTAACTGTTTAAGCATGCAAACAGTAGCCGATTTTCAGCCTGAGACTTATATTTACATACAGGAAACAATAGTTATTGAAAAACATAAAATATAAAATAATAATATTAACAAAAAATCAATTGTAATTATGAAATTTTAAATGTAAAAATTATTAAATTATAATCAGACTAACAAAAACTAGAAATGTCACAGAAATTAATAAAATAATAAGTAATAATAAAAAAACAAACAAAAAATAATTACTATGAACATCAACAATACGTACAGTACAGTAAAAATCAAATCAAAGCACAGATTTACTAGTAGGGACTCCAAGATCCAAGGATTGTTTCATAAATAGCCACTTCGAACAACACTATGCGGGTGGTCCAAATACAAAAAAAATACATAATTGGCATACCATAATCAAACATTTATTCCATGTTAAATAACAAAAAATCTGTCTTAACGTTTGACAATAAAAACAAATCGGAAGTTATCGAAAGTTTCCTATGATTTCCATCCATCCATCCATCAGCCTGTTTTGTCCACTGCTGGACATAGGCCTTTCCAGGATTTCACCACTCTTGGCGGTCTCCCTGGAAGAAATGCCCATACTCACACACGCTGGGCAGGCGGGTTGGTGAGCGCGGTGCCAAAGCCCTTGCACCAGTGACGCCGCTGCCCGTCACTAGTCTGTTTAAAGGCCTGGCAATTAGGGATGGATATACCACCATCCATCGGTCCCAGGCAATGGTGGGCCGCCTGGTTTTGCCTGAGAGCTGTTCTCTTACTTATAATAATCCCGAATAACTTCGGGAGGATTTGCGAGTAAGATGGTGGTACCTCCACAGTCGAGCTCGGCATCAGCTCTACCACCTTAGTGTGCAATGAAAACATGATTTACGCAATCATTTTCTTACTCCTTCCGAATGTTTGAAGTGATTTTAATTATTCTATCACCATACCAAAGACAATTTATAGATGTACCAAACTATTGCTCAACATTTATTTTCCATCCATGTCTAAAGTATTATTTTATTATCATATGGAGACCCAGCGTTCGTCGTCGTAACAGCCACTTTGCAATACGCGCTGATATATGAATGTCTTTTCCGTCGATTTTTGTACTGACATATATCGCGTTGCTAATTTAGGGTAGGCATGCGCCTTAATTAACAGAGAGGTCTGATGTTAGCTAAAGTGATTACGGAGAGTGCATTTACTGGTTTGCGAAGAACGCTTATACGAAGTACCACTGGGCACCATTATGCGAATGCACGTATTTTCAACGAACGTGTGTGCAAAGAACGCAAGATCAATGAACGGTTGTGGGAAAAAAGTAGCAGTAGTTCGGTTGATGTAAAGCACCGAAATATCGATACCCTTTAGTAGCAAATATAGTTCGGTTAGTAGTTCAAGAAAAGGAAAAAAAGGTACAATTGTACATATTATTTTTCATACATGGATGATTCAGTTTTTATACAGATTTTTTGACAGCTGTCAAATGTGACAGATGATTTATTTTTTATACAGATTTTTTGACAGATATCTAATGTGACAGATGATAATTTTTTTATACACATGTCAAAAGCTATATATGTATGTCAAAATGACATTTGACAGGTGTCAGAAAATCTGTATAAAAAGTGAATCATCTGTCACATTTGACATCTGTCACAAAATTGTATAAAACTTAATCATCTGTCACTTTGACATCTGTCACATTTGACAGCTGTATGAAAAATTATATGTACAATACCTTTTTTTCGTTTTCTTGAACTACTAACCGAACTATTGCTACTAAAGGGTATCGATAGTTCGGTGCTTTACATCAACCGAGCTACTGCTGGTACTAAAGGAAAAAAGTTATGTCCGAAGTAGGTACAGTGGAGCCCGCATCAAGTTATACACATTGAGTATAAGCTGACCTCTCATTGTACGGGAAGCCTATACAATGAGAGGTCAGCTTATACTGAAAGTGTTTAGCTTGATGTGGGCTCCACTGTACGTATATAAGAAAAAATATTTTACTTATGAATAGGTGATAGAACAGACGGAAAGATAGACTAGGCACACGCTAGGCACGTAACAAATGCCTAAACGACGCGAGTTTGACAAAAAAGGAGGCTGAAAGCCATGGGTTTACTACGAGTACGTTCTTTTGTTATATAAACACTACACTTTCGCTCCGTTTTTGCCGGTACCCTAAAAATTACTGGTCTTCCTTCTTGGTAAACTCTCGTCTTTTATACAAGCATTTGAACATGATATGGAGGTCGCAAAGCATAGTTGGGGGTTGGGTTTAATTAAGTTAGCCAGGTATTAGCGTCAGTCGCATTCCGCGCTGAATTACTGTAACAGGCTCGTGTGTGGGACGAAGATTCACTCTATGTGACTACTTCAGAGTGCGTCTCTGGGGAGCATGGTGAAGGGTACTTTTATACTGGCTCCACGGACCGTTGTGAATCGAACATTCTGCTCGCTTCTTGGACGTATACGCTCGTGACATTACGTTCAAAGCAAAGAGTAAAGCTGTTACAGATATTCTAGCTCATAAAGTCTGGCGTTGGTGTACTAGTGACGTGTGAAAATAAGCGCGTTTTGTGTGTGTGGCGCTCTCAAGGTGACGCACAATACAATAATTTGGCCAAGTGCGAGTCGGACTCGCGCACGAAGGGTTCCGTGGCACCACATATCACGGGTACGGAAACTTAAAACATTAAAGTACAAAAAAGTTGACAAACTACTCTTAGCGCCATCTATCATCTTACCAATGAACCTCGACATACGAAGGTTGACAAGCTTCTCAAATAAGTCATCGCCGTAAAAACCAGGTTTATTGTATGGAGACCCCCTGGGTTGTTTTTTTAATTTTTATTATTTATCGTGATAGAGGCCATAGTAACACGTATTTGGTGAATATTTCAACTGGCTACCTGTTACGATAGAAGCTGTAGACCCGTGTAACACAGACAGCAGACAGACAGACAGGTGGGGGCTAAGTAAGAGGGTCCCGGAGGCCTGAGAAAATGCGTGGCACGCACTTCTACAACCATGGCTAAACGGACTTCATGAGGTACAATATCTGTATGAGAATTCAATCTGGAAAAAGACGATTCGTATTCAGTGCGTACGTTGTGTCCCCAAACTGAGACAAATAATGGGTTTTAGGCAGTCGGAGGTCTTAAATTGCGTACGATTTTACTATTTGTTTGATCTTGTATAGGTATATATTGTTGCCGTCGTACATCGGCGTAACTATCTAGCACTGCCCTCCCTACAGCACCGTCTACTTAGAACGTAAATTACTCTAAGACCGTCTGCCCCCCCCCCCCCCCCCCCCGAAATACGAATTTCATTGATGTTTGTGTTGGAGAAGCAACGAGAAGCTCAAGTTTGACGATAAAAACAACATGAAAAAATAAAAAAGCAATTTGTTTTTTTTATGTACTCTAGAGTAGGCAGTGCCTACCCCGGCGTCACACAAATAATGATTTTTCAAAGTGACATTTAAATTTGTTCATATTTTTTCAATTGTCAAACTTGGCCTTCTCAATGCATTTCCAGCAAAAAATTGCATGCACGCCACAGCGAGCCCCCCCAACTACAAATTCTAGTTAAGCCAATGCCATCGTATCGTATTACTTGCTTAGTTGAAATTAAAATGCGTATATTAGGAATAAACCATTTATTTAAGAGTTCATAAAATACACTTTTTTCACGTACATTTTATTTAAACAATAAACAAATTAAATTGAAAAACACAAAAAAATTATTTATACATAACATTTTGGGCTTATCTAGATCTTCTTATATAAAGTAATGTCTGTACTTAATTTAATTATACACAAATTCTTATACTTTTTACTCCACAAATATGAAAGTACCTACAAGAATTTGTATATAATTTACCTATTGAAGATGATATTCCACCAAGAACCATCAATCGAATTCATCCAATATTTAATGACTGTACATTGAATATTTTTCCAAATGTGTTTTACTGATGCCAAAACTAAATTTTTTGAATTATGATCTGTCTCTCCGTATATTCCGTTTTAACTAGCGAACATAACGGATTTGTATGTCGTTCTCTTTATTACCATCGTAGTGATCCTGAGCGGCCATTTTGGTGTTATTTCTCATTCGCAATATCAATCGTTTGAGTTTCGTTTATAGGATGATAAATGTCATGATATGTGAAGTGGATTTGCTGATTGTCATCAAATAAAATTTTTGGAATATAAGGAATGTTCACTACAGGTTTTCAATCAAAATAATAAATACATATACGTGGAATATCTCTTTTAAAATCACCCGCAAACTACAGCAATTTTTGCACACCTAATTGTGTTAGTTAATGGTGTTTATGTCCTGTAAGTAATTTTACCAATAAATTATTTAATTGAGCAGAAAAATGTCGATAATAGTTTTTAATTTACGCTCAATTAACTGATTTAAAGACACTTCCACGCGAACGATGTCGCGGGCAAAAGCTAGTATTTAATCAAATAATAAACGTGCATGATATAAATTAAAGGAATATTAAATTTTACAGTAATGTATAGATTATTATATTAGTTTATATAATAATCTATACATTATTTATAGATTCATTATTAATTTATAGATTATTATATTAGTTTATATTATATTAGTTTATACGATTCAAGGGATAGGTGTTTGAAGGGTATATTAAATACTATACTAACTCAGCCAATTCGGACGTTTTTTAAACTTCAATGTGCAATTTTTCTTTGCTTTTTAATATAAATATGTATATCAATTTAGGTATGTAATTTGTATAATAAATTTTTTCGTGCTTTGAAACCTATTTTATAAGTATTTTAATATTAACAGGAAGTGACGTTTTCATATAAGGTTGAATGGTCGGTTCCTTGGGACTTCAGGATGCGTTCAAGAAAAATAAAATATGCCTATGGAAATGTGGGATGATGACAACACTGAAGGTCAAATGAAAGACATCGCTTTTTTCATTGAATAAAGTATATGCACGCTTATTTTAAAATCTGTCTGCTAAAAATAGTAAAGGAAAGCTATTCCTAGAAACGGTTTTCAAAAAATCTTCTGGAGATAAGTTTCTAGGCCAGATTTTTAGCTAAAAGTAATAAATAACAATGTTCACGAACATGCCTCTACAATTTTATCTCCTCAATGAAGTGGCTCCATAATGTTTTACTAGTAACCCGCCATAAAGTAAGACGCATTACGTTACAAAATTTCTGGGTCAGGAATAGGACCTCCTATAATATTGGGGGTAAAGCCCTGCGTTTTATGTTAATTGGCTCATTCACCCCTCCTATAATCTTGGATGTGTTACGCATAAAAGGATCTTTTCAAACTAAACTGAAATGATTGTTTGTAGGGTTCTGTAAAAAGGGGTACCATTATACAAGGTGCGGCGCGGAAACTCGCTGATTTGAAAGGTAAATAAAGAAAGTAGTGTCAGTATAACTGAATTTTTCTTGTAAAATACATCATCTGATGTTTTTTATTACGTAGTTTTAAAGATAGGTCAGTCAAATGACAGCCCTCATGGTCATTGCATTGAATTACACGATTTCTGAAGTTCCGTTCAACTCTTTCAAGCATAACGACATATTCCATATACAGACACAACTGTTACCTATTAGTTTACAATAAAGTCTGTGGCACATTGGTTAAAGGCGCAAGGTTCTCACTTCTTTATTGATCCTGGGTGTTTCTTTAAAAGTTATTCAAAATAAATGTCGGAAATATTCATACGCTTAGACTCGTTTTAGATAACCTTTTCCACACTTTCAGTAATAATAATATGTAGTACAAGAATGACAATATCAAATACAAAAACTCATGTTTACGAAGTAAACTGGTTAGCTTTGACCGAGGCGCGACCGCACCTCAGCTCTATGTTTACGTTAAAACACGACCTTCGTCAAAGGCTCTAGTTTGTCACGGTTTGCCAGCTGAATGGTCAGACATACAAAATTCAAAGATCCAGTCACGCTACCAACTGGGCTACGCATCACATGAGAGTACCAAAGTTTATGAGAATTTATTGCTTGTGGTAATGCAATAAGAGCTTTGTAAGGGAACTTTTGGAGTGATGACGTACTGAATCGGGGTCTTGCATACGAGGAGGGATCAAAAAGTAGTAAGAGTGAGATAGAATAAAATGACTATTGATAACTTAATAATTTATTTTCTACATAGTTTCCGAGTCCCTCTATACACCGAGTCCAGCGCTTTAAACGAGACAAAAAGTTTTCAGAATCTTCTTGAAACTTGTCCAACAATATCTTCGAAATGTCAAGTTGATTTTGTTTCTGACTGTCGGTTAACATTCTCGGCACCCATCTTGCGGAGACTTTTCATATATTCAAAGATTGTTTAAATATAGGTATATGAAATATGAAATGCCCGTTTCATATGAAATGCCCGTTTTTTGAACTAAGTGACGGATGGTAACTTTTCGATCGCTCAATACAATTTTCTCGACTTTCACAACATTTTCTTGGGTGACCGAGGTCGACGGACGGCCGCAACGATGTTCGTCTTCCGTGCTCGTTCTCCCTACTCGGAATTGATGAGCCCACCTTCTGACAGTGGAATACGGCAGAAGAAACTCTCCTAATGTTGCCTCCAAATCGCAGTGAAGCTCTTGCGTCGTTAACTTTTTTAAACAGATTTAATAACAGCTTGCACTTCGTTTTCCTCCATTTTCGAGAACAACAACCGACACGAAGCAAACAAATGACTACATTCAGAAAATAAACAAAGGAGAATCGAAGATTTTTTTCTTTATTAATATTACAAATATCTGAGCTGTGCCTGACAGTATTTATTTCTTTCACTTTTTGATCCCCCCTAGTTTATGTGTGTCAAATACCCGACGAAGATGTGTTTTCTTACATAGGTTTTTCGTAATGTGTGTAGGTATTGTATATTTTGATTTATATTAATGAAGTGTATGTTCTAATTACAGGTATGTTAGCGGAAACGTGACCTTTCACAAAGGTTTGAACACAGTTTGCGAGCTGAATGGTCATTCATGTAAAATTCAAGCCTTGCGAGTCACGTAGCCGATACAACTTTACCACGGTAAGTCCATTTGTGTAGTGTGCCCTTGAAACAGTAAGCTTTTTCTTTATATCGATCGCCAGTCAAATTACAAGTTAATTGTAAATGTGAACGTTTAGTTACAATACATCTTTTATAAACATACTTCCAGATATAGAATTGGTTGCGTTACGTAAAGTATCTTCTAGCTATCTTTACTAATAATAAGGTCGATTCTGAAGGCTTTATTTTTTGTTTTAGTGCTGTCTATACTATATACTTATTACCCAATTTTGAAAAAAAATTACTTATTTTTCTCTAAATACCTAATCTCCAATGCTGACCTGTGTAATGAAGCGAAGAAACGTAATACATAGTGACTCCAAAAAAGCTTCATTCTTTACGGTTAATTTTACATACATACATATACTCAGACTCACGCATACAGATGGGTAGGCAGAGACTACAGATTTCCATCTGCTACGATCCTGACACCTCTTTTGCTTCTACATCCATCAACCTAGTGATACGGGCTCTTCTATTCCGGGTACTTTTAATATACAGGGTGGGCCAGAAAGGCGTACGATTTTGAAAAAATAATAATAAAAAAACTAAATACAATTCACATACAAATTTTTATTTCAATTAAAATAGACATCTGGGAAATTCATTTCTTAAAAATAACATCATCCAGGTGTGCACCATCGCGCTGCAAACATTCCTCGAATCTGAACCTCACATTGGTAATAACTCGCTGGCACATTGCGCGGGGAATAGCGGCCATTTCTTCTCGGATATTAGTCTTCAACTGGTTAATTGTGGCTGGGTTATTGGAGTAGACTCTACTTTTCAGGTATCCCCACATAAAAAAGTCCGGTGGCGTTAGATCCGGACTTCTAGGCGGCCATGCAATGTCACCTCGGCGCGATATCAGTTTCCCAGCAAACATCTCGTTTACGACCGCCAAAGAGGCATTAGATGTATGGCATGTCGCGCCATCTTGTTGAAACCATGTCGCACGATTATAAGCTTCAAATTGTTGCAGTTGCGGAAAGAAAAAATCCCTTAACATGGCTATGTATCGGTCAGAATTTACAGTGACAGATTGCCCTTGTTGATTTTCAAAGAAATAGGGTCCGATAATTCCGTGCGCTGATATGGCCGCCCAAACAGTTACTTTCGGCGAATGCAGAGGCTTTTGATGTTTTGCACGTGGGTTCTCTGCAGCCCAGTAACGGCAATTCTGTTTATTGACATGCCCATTTAAGTGAAAATGGGCTTCGTCGGAGAACAGAATATTGTTGAAACTTCGAAAGCGTTCCAACATTGTTTGAACAAAAGCTCGTCGTGAAATTGGGTCATTTGGCTTTAATTCCTGCACAAGTTGAATTTTATACGGGTGCAAGTTCAGATCTTTCAACAAAATGCGACGCAAAGATGTTCTGGATACCACAAGTTCGGCTGATCGCTTGCGTGTCGATAGACCAGGATCACGTTGAACTGAAGCTCTAACTTGTTCAATTGTGTCATCCGTTCTTGTTGACCTTGGGCGTCCCGCAGGTTTCTGTTTGAGAACTGAACCAGTAGCTTCAAACTTTCTGACCCACGATCGAATCACACTTTCCTTCGGACACTGATTTAGGTCATGTAATCCAAACTCACGACGAAATAAACGCCGAACAATAGCGCACGAATCGCCATTTTTGTAATAATGTTTAACGCAGAATGCACGTTGCGCTCCGGTGAAGTGATCCATCGCGACTAAATTTCCGAGAACCGAGCTTCTCAACCCCACCACCCGCGCAGCCCCCTCTCTTAAGGTTCAAACACAAGAGTGTTTTTAAAATCGTACGCCTTTCTGGCCCACCCTGTATATAATATATGTATATATATATATATGTATGATTATATATTTATTGATAGGATACTATTTATTAATACTGTGTAGGTATATGTATGTACATTTTATGTAGTTTATTGTATGTATTTTTTACTTGTTTGTATATTTTAGGTACTATTTTAATCTTGTTTTTGTGGAAGTATTATTATGTGCACATTATGAATACCTTACTTATATCTTATATATCTCATCCACCCTTGGTCTGCTGGAAGAAATCTCATTATTGAGATAAGCGCGCCATTGTACATAGCTTTTCAATTGTATATTTTATTAATATGTTTTCTGTGTACATTAAGAATCAATATAAAATCAATATACTTTTCACTTTGCCCTTTTTCAGTATGTCGCTTATTTGGTCAGCATACGTCCTTCTAGGGCGGCCCGGTCGAGCTTTACCTTCCACTTGTGCAGTATAAATTCCTTTCGTCACTCTACTTTCATTCATCCCCTCTATATGCCCAAACCTTTATTTTATAAAGAAGTATTAAAAGATTATTAATATTATTAATTATTATATTATTAATCTCTTGCCTTTTACTTGTTACCCCGCCACGTTTGTCTCGTCACCTTGCTTGCTTATGCTATAAATAGAGATTCACAAAAAAGCTTAATTCATTAAGATTAAGTTTCATCTATTATAGACTATAAAAAGATGACGTGATGCGCCATTAATATCAGTCGACAAGATTTTCGTGAGTTGCGGGATATCGAGTAATACTTCATGATTATCTGTTATATGAAAAAATTAATGAATTCTCGTCACTATTATAATTTCCCGTTTTTATTTATTAACTTATTTCTTCATTGCATTATGTATAAATAATATTTTTATTCCTAGATTCCTCTATTTACGCAGGTGTATATTTTATTTCCCGTATTATTATATATTTTTTTTATATTCTAAAGATATATTATATTGTTAAAATTAACTTTGACTTGTAGAAAGTATACTTTATGTATCTATTTTGCAAAAATAAATATTTTGATTTGATTTGATTCGCAAATAGTATGTATGAACTTATAATAAAATCTCTTTGATCATTTGCATCTGGCTGATTTTTGTATTACTAAAAAGTTAAAATTTTAAATAAGATAATTCCAAATTCAAATTAGGTAAGATGTGTGATTTTCATTCGTTTTTCTTACTGTTAAGATAAGTGAATCTAATGAAGAAGTTCGATACATTTTTAAAATTTTCTACAAAAAAGGTAAAAATGCAACGCAAGCCGCGAAAAAAATTTGTGATGTTTATGGACCGAGTGCAATGTCTGTGAGAGTAGCACAAATTTGGTTTAAGCGTTTTCAATCCGGAAATTTTGATGTCAAAGATGGACCTCGCTCTGGGCGCCCTGCTACGGATAAAATGGATGCCATTTTTGAAAAAGTGGAGCAAGATCGGCATATCAGTAGTTAAGATGTAGCTGAAGAACTGGGGATTGACCACAAAACAGTTTTGGCGCATTTGAAAAAAGCTGGGTACACAAAAAGCTCGATATTTGGGTGTCTCATGAGCTCACTGAAAGAAACTTAATGAACCGTGTACTCATTTGTGATTCTTTATTACGACGTAATGAAACCGAACCATTTTTGAAAAACCTGATAACTGGTGATGAAATGTGGATCACGTACGACAAGAACGTGCGAAAAAGGTCGTGGTCAAAGGCTGGTCAGGCTTCACAGACTCTGGCGAAACCCGGGTTATCTCGCAACAAGGTAATGCTGTGTGTATGGTGGGATTGGAAGGGCATTATTCATCATGAGCTGTTACCACCAGGCAGGACCATTGATTCTGAACTCTACTGCGAACAACTGAAGAGATTAAAGCAAGAAGTTGAGAGAAAGCGGCCGGAATTAGTCAAAGAAGGGGTGCCGTTTTTTATCATGATAACGCTAGACCTCACACATCTTTAGCCACTCAGCAAAAATTAAGAGATTTTGGCTGGGACGTATTAATGCATCTGCCGTATAGTCCTGACCTTGCACCTTTAGATTTCCACTTGTTTCGGTCTCTTCAGAATTCTTTAGGCAGTGTCAGGTTAACATCACGAGAGGACTGCAAAAACCACTTGTCGCGGTTTTTTGATCAGAAGCCCCAGAATTTCTATAGCAATGGGATCATGTCCCTACTTACAATATGGCAGAAAGTTATCGAACAAAATGGCACCTACATGCTTTAGTTAAATGTAAATAAACTTTATTAATAAATGTTTTAAATTTTCATATAAAATGCGAAGAAACTTTTTCCCCAATCTAATACATATTATAATACTAATATATAGGTAAGTAAACACTTTAAGTAGTTTATGTATTTTAATATATACTATATCCATCCATCCCTCAGCCTGTTTCGTCCACTGCTGGACATAGGCCTCAGGATTTCGCCACTCTTGGTGGTCCCCCTGGAAGAAATGACCATACTCACAGACGCTGGGCAGGCGGGTTGGTGAGCGCGGTGCCCACGAAACCCTTGCACCGGTGACACCGCTGCCCGTCACCAGTCTGTTTTATATAAGCCCCGGCAATTAGGGATGGATATACCGCCATCCATCGGTCCCAGGCAATGGTGGGCCGCCTGGTTTTGCCTGAGAGCTGTTCTCTTACTCTCCCCCGAATATCTTCGGGAGGATTTGCGAGTAAGATGGTGGTACCTCCACAGTAGAGCCCGGCATCAGCTCTACCACCTACTGTATACTATACATACTATATACTATAACTTTTCTTTAAATGTTTATTAGGATGTAGTCTAATTTTATACCTCATTATACTTTTAAAATATTATGGCACTACCCTCACCAAATTCCTCATTGCTAAAGGTTAGCTGCCTTTGTACAGAGATTAAAAAAATAAAGTTTTATTATTATTTGTACATTCTCGTCTCGTCACTTTACAATTTTTTCCGGGTAGCGTTTTTTTGTTTCCCGCGGGATTCTCGCAAATTGGGCAAAAAATCCTTTTTTCCTCTTTGGTATTTAATCTCAATGGCTTACAATCAGATAAATTTGAGGACTAAAAGATTAAAGTCGAGGCTATTTGGATTTTTATCAATTCGTTACGTTGAGTAATCGAAGTGGGAAGGACACTGCGATTTAAATTATTTATTACCATGTTTTATCCCTAAAACGTAGTTTTTTGGTAAAAAACTAACTTGGACAAAATTTCTCATCCATAGTCTTGTAATATATTTAAAGACGTGTCGACCATTTTCACAAGGTTTTCTGGTTAACTTACCTGTTTACTTTGGGGCACCTTAGTTTTTCAATCAATTTTACTTATTTTTCAACATTAATTTGTTTGAAGCTATACAAAATTTAAATGTAAATGAAACACCGGCAAAAAGAATTACCTAAACTTAAATATAATATTTTATGAAATAAACTAAACTAAAACTACCTAGCAAAAATATTTAATTAAATTAGATAAAAAATTGAGCCGGAATCGCTGTCGTCACGTAGAAGAGTACCCAGGATACTGGCAGCATTACCTCGTTGAATTGCTAGGCCAATTCTTTGGCCGAGGTATGTGCCAGCCCTGGGATCTCCGGAAACGTCGACCAATCTCGACGACAGTTCATTGTAGAGCTTCCGCGCTCCCGGCCCCCACGGCCCGAGAGTTTCAACGCCAAAAGGCACAAATATGTATCCTACGCCAAGGGATACATATTTGCGCCGTTTTGCCTCCTCCGCAGACGCTGCCGCCGTCCCGGCCTGTGACGAGGTCACCTGTAAGTGGGACGGAGCAACTGTGTCAACACAGGTCGCGTCCCACACCAGGGACCTCCCGCTCTTCCAGGGTATCAACGACATCCCGTCGGGTCTCCTACCATCGTCACGTGACAGGCCATTCGGTTCCAGAATGGCAGGTACGTTTACGCTCGCAAGAGCCCG
The DNA here is from genome assembly GCA_910592155.1 of Ypsolopha scabrella. NCBI lineage: Eukaryota > Metazoa > Arthropoda > Insecta > Lepidoptera > Ypsolophidae > Ypsolopha > Ypsolopha scabrella. The sequence continues at coordinate 8,417,351 of OU342975.1, read as the reverse complement.
CAGATGATATCGTTGATACTGGCGTGACGAGGCAGGTGGCCAGCGCTGCGCTGACACGACAGGTCATGGTGAGCGAGGCGGTCCACTCTCTCTCCGCAACGGCAGCGATGTGGTTCATTCAAATTGACACCCAGTCGCAGTCCGATGGCTAGTGAGAAAGTGGTGCGGTCCAGCAAGGTGCCGATATTAGGCGATGGTAAAGCGTTTAGCCAATACCCCGACTCTGGTTAACTAGTGGCTAGGAGGCGAACCCGGTTTGCAGCGTTTGTCGCAGTGTTTAAGAGATGTTCCTGAACTTGGCGGCAGAGGGGCTCGTCCCATGGCTTTTGTGAATGTAACGTAAACAGGGAATTTTGATTGGGGCAGGCGTGTGACCAGGCATTCCTGGCCTCGGTCAAGCCCGTGACCTCGACATCACCAAGTGATGGATTTATTAATTTATCGAAGAGGTCACATGAGCTGTAGGCTGAGGACAGGAAGGCTGGTAGTGCGACACTAGAAATTTTTCTAATACCCAAGCCACCCATCCGGACTGGAGGGTGGCTTGAGTCCAACTGCGTTCGTCTAGTGGGCAATTTATAATATTCGTAAATTTCGAGACTGTCATGTTGCCAATGGGGGGTACAGCGTAGGGCATACGTAATTTTGGGGACGAACATGCAGTACCTTATGATAAATAAAGCCATGTGGGGTGAGATTTCCGTAAGGAGACTAGACGACTCCCTAAATTTGGAAATTTGGTCTCTCACGTAATTTGGGATAGCGTCGTCTAAAATTGGTGCCCCAAGGAGGCGAAGCGATGCTTTTATTAATTATGCTAACACGAATCTATGCGAATAATAAAGTCTTGAAAAAGTTGTAACTGTACATTATTGCGAAATTTTAAATGCTACATTTTTAACAATTTTTGTCTGTCTGTTCTACATTGAGAACAACTCAACGGATTTCATCTTATTAACCATATCCAACTGGATAGGCTTCAGGGGGTGTTAATAAAATAACCACAAAAGCGAATACTGACTATAATTGAAATACCTTTCCACGCGAGCGGGCAAAAGCATTAAATATCTCCGATTTCATAAGCCGAAATATAGTAGTCTGATCTAATAGAACATTTTCTAGTTGTAAGAAAACCTTGAAACCTTATTTTCCATTACAAGTGAAATTCCCATAGTGCCAATGTACAGTCCACTGTTACAAGGTTGTACATACGCGTATGTTGCAATACTTTGGCGTAAGCATTTACTGTCTATTTAAAACATACTTATGAAATAAAAAATTATAGAAATAATGATAAGCCCAAAATCCAACTATTAGCTACGAACAATGTTTACAAATAGTTTGTTATACGCATTAACTTATTTTTTCAAAATAATACGATTTTCCATAGTCGTCGTTACGAATACGAAAAATCTCAAAATTATCGTAATCACGACTATGGAAAATCCTATTATGTTTAAGCTATTACAATATCATTAAATATAAGTTATAATTATGCATATTAAACTTTTTGTTATCTTGTTCGTAGCTAAAAGTTGTTTTTTGGGCGATGTAATTATTTATTATGATTTGGTTACAAAATATTACGAATACGGACAATAAACCTTTAACCTTTAAGTCAATATAAATAGCAAACAGACAAATAAACGCACTCAACATTAGCGGTTATTTTCTTCAATTCTTGATTCAATCATCAATCAATACAACAGCAGGGTTAAAACCCTACAGCCAACATTCACTGGATTTCAATATTATTTTATTAAAAAACGCAAATTTTTGGCGCAATTTCAATGTAAAGAAGATAACATGGTTCGAATTTAAAATATTGAGGGTTGAAGGATATTTACCCGAAATACAATCCTTTTAGAAAATATCTTGGAGTAACTTTAAACCTAACCCTTATCTATAAAGAGTACCTCAATATTAAGTATCTTACGAAAATCTTTGCCCGTAATAATGTTGTTCAAATATTGTGATGGCTGGATACTACTAGCTTAAAATACAAAAATATTTATTTCACACACATGGTAACATTTACAAAAAATTCAGTAGCTCCCAGACTAGACAATGGGTAGTCTGTTCCGTGGGTGCTGGTTGGTTGGTTAATCAAAAGTTTTGTCTTACTCGTATATTTGGACAAGTGATAAATTTGTTATTTGTGAATAAGGTGATTAAGATCTATAACCTTAAACTTATTTTAACCTAAGCCTAAAACAAAAAAGAACATAAAGCATTTTTAGGGTCTTAATCTAAATATCTATTGAGGACTCAATGCCACTAAAGAAAATAAATAGTTACCAATATAGAAAGAATATGTATAAATTAAGCGAGTATATTTATATATAATGGAGTAGATAGTATTGAAATAAGTAATGAGTATATACGAGCATTATTAACTATTAATATATAGAAAATAAGAGAATATTTAAGTGTATGATATCTGTTCTCCAAATATACCTGATATATTTTCTGTATCGACATAATTTAAGTTATGCCTTTTCCATTGCTGCTGTGTCAAAACGACTATTTGTTGGCTTCTCGTGCTCAGCAACAAACTCACCTTAAGGGAGCAAGCATGTGTAGTGAGAGAGGAACGATAAAGATCTTGGATAATCACTTCCAGTTCCTGACGAGTTGAGTACCAACAAATAAGGAACCCATCTCAAACTGATAAATGCATTTTTAGTAAAATACGTAACCATTATGTTATCTATTTGCTTCTGTTATAAACTTTAATTACTCGAACTCCAAATATTAGTTAAAGCCCAAACACTACATCAATCGACTTTATGTTCGAAGTGGTTTTTGAAGCACTTTCTCGTTTATTTTTGTACTCGTAAAACTTCTGTTTCCACCTCAAGATGATTAGAGATTGATTGAAGATGCTGCTTATTTATGTAAATCTAGATTTTGCCCGCGGTTCCACCCGCGTGTTATCCGGTTAAACGACATGCTTTTTTCCGGGATAAAAAGTAGCCTATGTGTTAAGTTAGAGTATAAGCTATATCCATTTTAAATTTCATCCAAATACGTTCAGCGGTTTCAGCGTGAAAGAGTAACAAACATACATACACACACACACACATACACAAACTTTCGCATTCATAATATTAGTGTGATTTTGCAACTCAAGTAAGTATTGTTGAATCGCAATATTCGCAATATTCATAATGACCAGACATTTTGAAAACTAATGAAGATTGAATAGTTATTAATTACATTTCCAAAATTCAACTTGTCATTATCCCTTCATTATTCATAAATAAGTTCCTTATCACTTGGTCCACTACATCCACGTTGAAACCTCCGTATTAGCTTTAGGTGGAAACTAGTTTTAATTACATCTGAAAACTTCATTATTTTCTCGATATAGAGAACGGCACAAATCGACTTTGCGATCGAAGCACATTGTAAACTTGGAATTTGCAGACTTTGTTTGACTGAATTTTAATTGAATTTTCTTGATTCATTTGAGATGATTATTTCAAATTGTTATTTTGTCTCAAATGTGATCGTTATACGATGTAAATATGTATGCAATCAAAAACAAAACTTGTAAAAAAAACAAAGTCTCGCAACTTAGTTCTTCTACCGTAAAAAGTTGTGAGATCCATGTAAATCAAAGTCGATTAATTTATTCAAGGGACCATCTGTCTTAAGTTATTACATTAATTAGCTAACCTAACAACATCTTATAGCGACCATATCAATATTAAAAATCTTTTATGTTTTAAATAAAAAGATTGACTCGGCCATTGCATGAAAACACAATGTATCTCACAAGTAATACATATTTACTCAAAAATGCATGTAATGTGGTCATTATTTTAACAACCTTGTATGAGCAAAGTCGACCTTGCCGTTCTGTTTCAAGGAGCGGACGGCAAAGTTTTGCTGGCCGCTCTAACAGGCCGGCAAAAAATTGCCAGGCGCTATTTTGACGTTTCAACGCTTTAAGTAATCAAATGCAATGTCATTAACGGTGATATTGGTAATTTCTATGCATCGACATGCACCGTAAATGCCAAAAATAAGAACCACCTGTAACAATAATAAGTACGAGTATTAATTATGAGAACGTGTACAGTACAAATTTGGGTTTTTAGATATATGTGTCATGTGTTGTAGCCTACCCTACAACTTGTAGGGTAGAATCGAAGGTTATCTAATAAAGTCAGTCTGTCACCTGAGCCCGTGTATCATTGACCTCATTACATGGCGCAGCCGGTATTAAATAGAAAAAGTTGAATAATCGGCATTTATTTCTAATAAAAATAGAAATAACGGATAGTGAAGTGAAGAAAGTGGTGAAAAACGATAAATAGCAACAATGGAGACGATTTTAACACCACCACAGCCGTTTTGCTTTGATCAAAACACGTCATCGGGTGGTGTTAGTGAGGAATGGTTAAAATGGCGTAACGGATTTATGATTTACTTCAATGCCTGTGAATTATCAAAAAAGACGGCCGAAATACAATTGAATATCTTACTACACATTGTCGGGGAGCAAAGTCGTGATGTTTTAAATCAACACAAAAAGTGCACGACTTTTGAACAAGTAATAGCTACGCTTGATACCTACTTCAAGGCGAAGAAGAATATTACCGTTGAACGTCACCGATTTTTTAGCAGAGATCAGCAAGAAAATGAAACAATCGACCAATACGTATTTGATTTGAGAAAGTTGGCGAAATCCTGTGAATTCGCAAGCTTGAATGATGAGTTAATAAAGGATCGTTTAGTCTGTGGAGTGAGAAGTGCTGCGATCAGGGAGAGGTTGCTGCGGGAAGACAGTCTGAACTTGGAGAAAGCAGTGGATATTTGTCGAGCGGCCATTGTGTCGAAAATGTACTCTGAGAACATAAAACGGGAAAGTGAAGTGTCAGTGCATACGGTAAACAGAGAAACCTCTGCAAGTGGGCAATATGATGATAGTAACGTATGGTTCGTGAAACGACGCGGTACGGGATGGCGAGGTCGGGGCGGTCGCGGAGCGCGAGGGTGGACGGCGCGTGCGGCGGCGCCTGGCTCGCAGCACAGCGCGCGTGCAGGGCCGGCTGCAGGCTCCTCCGGCGCGGGGTTCCCGCGGAATTCTAGTACGCTGCCTGCGTGTGGTCACTGTGGCACGATGCATCGGAAGTTCGAGTGCCCGGCCTTTGGAAAAACTTGCATGAAGTGTAACAAGATGAACCATTTTGCGCGCGTGTGCGGACGTGCAGTGTATTATGTACAGGAATCAGAGGAACAGGTAATACATTCCGTTAATAATGAGAAAGCTGAGTGGACGGTGGATCTTAAAATTAATAATAGTTCTGTGTGTTTTAAATTGGACACAGGAGCGGATGTTAATGTGTTGCCTTTGAGCTACCTACATAAGATAGGAATGTCACAGAAAAACTTGTTTGAAACAAATACCTGTTTAAGTGGCTACTCTGGTGCTAAAATAAATGTTTTAGGCAAATTGTTTGTACGAGTAACCTACAAAAATAAACTGTACATTCTAGAATTTAAAGTAGCCGATGTTCCGTCTACACCTATTTTGGGACGTCAATCTTGTAATGAGTTAAATGTTGTGAAGCGAGTCATGTCAATAGATTCAAATAATGTACCGGAAATTGTGAAAGAATATAAGGATGTATTTCAAGGAATAGGATGTTTACCGGGCGACTATAAAATACAGTTGATGAAGGATGCTGTGCCAGTAATTCATGCACCGAGAAAATTACCGTTAGCAATTAAAGATGCAGTCAAAAATAAATTAATTGAAATGGAGTCACAGGGAATAATAACAAAAGTCGAGGGTGCCACAGACTGGGTGAATAGTATGACTGTTGCAAAAAAGGCTGATGGTGATTTAAGAATATGCTTAGACCCAAAGGATTTGAATGATGCTATTAAAAGAGAACACTTTAGACTTCCAACACTTGATGAAATTGTGTCTAACTTATCTAATGCTAAGTATTTTAGTACCTTAGATGCACGATCAGGTTTTTGGCAGGTAGCCTTGAACAAGGAGGATGGTTCCACGAATTTGTGTACGTTTAATTCACCGTTTGGCAGGTATAAGTTTCTAAGAACGCCCTATGGTATTAGTTCAGCTAGTGAAATTTTTCATAAAAAAATGTATGAAAATTTTGATGATTTAGGAGAAGGAATAAGTATGTACATTGATGATATTTTGATTTATGGATCCAGTAAAAAAGAACATGATTTGAGACTTAAAAAGGTGTTAGATCGATGTAGAAAGATAAATTTGAAATTAAACTTAAGAAAATGTAAGTTTGGTCTGGAGGAAATAAAGTACCTAGGTCACAGAATAACAAAAAACGGTATATTTCCAGATGATTCGCATTTAACAGCAATAAAAAATATGCCAACTCCTGAAAATACTAAGGATGTAGAGAGATTTTTAGGATTGATTACATACATAGGGAGTTTCGTTCCGAATCTTTCAGATAAAACCTTGCCGTTGCGGGAATTGCTGAGAAAAGACGTTCCATGGCATTGGGATGAGCATCATTCGAAATGCTTTAAAGAGCTAAAAGATTGCTTGATAAAAACCCCTGTACTACAGTATTACAATATGAATAAATCGATTGTTTTATCTGTAGACGCGTCAAAAAGTGGTTTAGGAGTTTGCTTATTACAAGATAGTTTGCCAGTGTGTTATGCATCAAAAGCTTTAACTAAAACGGAACAAAGATATGCTCAAATCGAAAAGGAACTATTGGCGTGTGTTTTTGCATGTGAACGATTTTTTGCGTATATCTATGGACGTGAGGATGTAACGATTGAAACGGATCATAAGCCGCTAATTACTATAATAAAAAAACCTATAGTTGATGCACCAGCTCGGTTGCAACGCATGTTAATGCGGCTTCAACGATACACATTTAGGTTGGTATATAAACCAGGTAAACTTTTACACATAGCAGATGCGTTATCGCGGGCCTATGAACCAGCATCAACTTTACATAAAGATAGTGAGCTTGAGTGTTTGTCGTATGAAGTGTGTTCGTTGGTGAGAGAGATGGCTGTAAATGCAGCAAAAGAATTAACCGATGTGCAGTTTGTTTCGTTACAAAAACATACAGAATTAGACAAAGATTTATCGCAAGTGAAGAAGTATGTAATGAAGGGTTGGCCAGACAATAAACATAGTATAGAAGATAGCGCAAAGCCGTACTGGAACTTTAAAGAAGAACTAACAGTTGCATATGGATTGGTTTGGAAAGGAGACAGAGTAGTTATTCCAAAATCACTCAGAAAAGAAATGTTAAATAAGATCCACATAGGACATCTAGGCCTTGAAAAATGTAAATTGAGGGCAAGAGAATTAGTGTTTTGGCCAACTTTAAACAATGAACTACAAGTTTTAATTAACAGTTGTCAAGTTTGTTTATCTCACAGAAAGAAAAATAGTAAAGAGGAATTGATACCTCATGATATTCCAGACAGACCGTGGGCTAAAGTAGGAGTTGATTTATTTTTCCTTTACGGAAAGAATTATTTGCTTCTAGTTGATTACTATAATAAATTCGTAGAAGTTACAGAGTTACAGTTTACAACGTCAGAGTATGTGGTGTCCTGCATGAAAAACATTTTTGCAAGGCAAGGTATAGCTGAAACGGTTATGTCAGATTGTGGACCTCAGTTTTCCTCCTCTACATTCCGTAAATTTGTGCGCGAGTGGTGTTTTGAACATGTGACGTCATCGCCACATTACTCACAGTCCAATGGCCAGGTTGAACGAATGGTACAGACAGTAAAAAATATAATGAAGAAAACGTATGAAGATAAAGTAGACTATCGTCTTGCGTTACTTGAATATCTGAACACACCCATTACACAAAGTTTAGCTTCTCCCGCTGAAATATTACAAAGTAGAAAATTTAGAAGTATTATTCCTACGAGTACAGAGTTATTAAGACCCAAGTTGCAGACAAAAGTAAAGAGTAACTTGTTACAAAGACAATTTTCTCAAAAATATTACTATGATCGCAACTCGACAAAACTATCACCCCTATGGATAGGTCAAAAGGTCAAAGTCCTTCACATTGACAATCGGAAATGGGTTTCTGGCACAGTTATTCGTAAAATTAACGAAAGGTCCTATGAAATACAATTGCTGGAAGGAAACAAAATAGTACGCAATAGAAGACACATTATAAAGGATACGCCTAAGCGGCATGACTCGCCTGACTCGCCTGATGATTACGACTTTGGTTATGATGAGGGTATACAATGTGGGGGCAATCTGACTTGTCAAACACCTAGATATAATAATGATAGTTGCTCGACAAATTCTAATTATGTTACCCGTTCCGGCAGGACAGTGAGACCTCCGGATAGATGGGGGTACGGTGTGAACTGAAAATCAAGAATGAAGTAGGATAAATTATTCCGGCTCGTTCTTTAGCTACGGACCGAGATCTACACATTATCTGCACTTACCTTCCAGGTGCCGGAATTGCACACAACTTTCTTCTTGAAAATCTGACTAAATATCTCAATGGCTTGAATCATGATGATCATTACTTAGTAGTTGGAGATTTTAACTTGCCTTATATATCTTGGACACCACCTCTATCAGGATCTTCCGCTTATTTGGAACCTTTGGGTGAGTGTAACGAGATACAGCAGGAATTATTAAATCAATTAGCTCTTATTTGTTTGAATCAGTACAATGGAATTTTAAATGGTAACAACCGGCTCTTGGATTTAGTTTTTAGTGATACCGATGTCATTGTTACTCGAGCTAATTCCCCATTCACTCGAGAGGATATGCCCCATCACCCTGCCCTTGAAATCGAAATCCCAAATCTTGGCCTTAAGCCTTTACATTTACCTCCTAAAAAAATTTATAACTTTAAAAAGGCAGATTACACCGTAATTGCTAGTAAACTTGCATCCTTAAACTGGCTTGAGATTTTCGTTGACGGCAACACAGATGATATTGTCAAAACCTTTCACGATATTTTAAATTCCGTAGTTGAACAGTATGTTCCTCACTTTTACAGCAACCCAGACGGTTATCCAGTTTGGTTCAGCAAACCTTTGATAAAAATAATTAGAGAAAAAGATAAATATCACAAAAAATTTAAAAAGACGGGTAATCCTCGAGATTACGATACATTTTCCCTGCTAAGGAAACGGCATAAAGATATGCAACGTAAATGCTGGAATTCTTATGTTGACAAATGTGGGGCGTCCATTGTTGAGGACCCTAAAAAATTCTGGCATTATGTTGGGAGCTTACGCCGTAACAGTGGTATACCGGCTCAAATTACTTACGGTTCTAGGGTTGCTAACAGCGGTTCCGAAGCCTGCGATCTCTTTCTAGAATATTTTAATTCGGTATACGTACAAGATACGGGCTCCGCTTCATTGATCCCCAACGGTGAAGCAAATCCTCTCAGCTGCTTGAGCTCCATCGAAATATCACGTGATATTGTACTTAAATACCTCAAGCGTATTAACGTCAACAAAGGTGCTGGTGAGGATGGGATTCCGCCTATATTTTTTCGTAAATGTGCCGAACAACTTGCTGAACCACTATATTTAATTTTCAAAAAATCCTTTAGTGAGGGTATCTTTCCCACCAATTGGAAAAAGGCCTTTGTTGTCCCCCTTCATAAGGGTGGCTCTAAGCTCATGGTGGATCATTACAGGCCTGTCTCAATTCTATCAGTGGTGAGTAAGCTTTTTGAGCAGATTGTATATGACCAGGTATATCCAGTAGTGGCCCGCAGCATCCCCTCTGCCCAACATGGCTTTATGCGAAATCGATCTACATCTTCCAACTTGGTGGAGTTTGTCGACAAAGTTGCAGGTTTCATGGATAAAGGTTGCCAGGTGGATGCCGTGTACACCGATTATTCCAAATGTTTCGATAGATTGCAACACCATATTATAATTCAAAAACTGGCTATGATTGGTATACACGGTGACCTCCTGCGCTGGTTTGCCTCCTATCTAAGGAATCGTAGTCAGTCTGTCAGACTTAGTTGCTTGCAATCTAGGTTTGCAACAATTCCATCTGGCGTTCCTCAGGGCTCACATTTGGGTCCACTGTTATTCAACGTTTGCTTGTATGATATTCTTAACTGTTTTTCTAATGCTAGCTTCCTCATGTATGCCGATGACACGAAGGTGTTCATGCCCATTGTTGATTACGAGGACTGTCGCAGGCTGCAAGAGGACCTAGACAGGCTTTCAGCCTATTGTGTTCAAAATTGCCTAGATCTCAACAGTAATAAATGTCAAGTAATTACCTTCAGTAGGAAGATTAATAATTCAATTTTTGCATATAAACTTAACGATCAGATTATTTCACGAGTGTCCGAAGTGAGGGATCTAGGAGTTTTATTAGATTCTAAATTGACATTCATTGCACATTTTGATCAAATAATTTCTAAGGCTATAAAGGCATTAGGTTTTGTATATCGTGCTACAAAGCTATTTCGCACAGTAACACCGTTCAAGCACCTCTATTACTCGTATGTAAGAAGCATTCTAGAGTATGCGTCAACTGTCTGGTCTCCTCAGTACGCTATTCACTCCAAGCGGTTGGAATCAGTGCAGAGATCCTTCATCAGACAGCTCAACTATCGAGCCAAAGCCATTCCACAGACTTATGAGGAAAGCCTTAAAACAAATAATATGTTAACGCTCTCGGACAGACGGACCATAGCGGATTTAAAACTATTACACGACGTCATCAGCGGCAGGCTGGACAGTATCGAACTGATAAGTCGCGTGCTGCTGCGCGAATCTGGTACTCGCTCAAGACGACAACATCCACGGCTACTTATCCACGCCTACGCTCGCACTAACTACGCTTCCAACTCTCCTCTCAACCGGTGCATAGATACACACGAAGAGCGTTTTTCTGATGCTGACGTTTTCTTCCTGAAGCGCGGTCAATACATATCGTACATAATTGAGCAATTACAAGTACAGAGCAAAATTTATTAGGTTGCCTATTTATGCCCATTATATATATATATATGTATAATATACGCATGTTCACAGATTCTTTTTTTTTTTTTTTTTTTTTTTTTTTTTTTTTTTTGCCTACACACACTCTCACACACATACACAATCTCTCACACCCTCCCTGACACAAATACACCCTTACACAATAAACACAAGTATATAATTTTTTTTTTTAAGTACTCAGTCATACACCTAGCAACTCTCACATGAATTAGTTTAATTTTGCCCTATGTATCACTTCAATTTTTTTTTTTCTGTTCTTTTTGTATCGTCGCATTTTTGTTTGTTATTTCTATAAGTATTTCTATTATTATGTTGTAAAATTTTACTTTTACCTTTTTTTTTTTTTTTCTTGTTATTTCTTAATTTGTGTTCAGTCTGTGCAAACCTGCAAATATTTAAATTATTATCAAATTTTAGTTAATTAAATTCGTTATTGGCATTTTTAAATTTGTATCCTATGAATATTTATTGTGTCCATTGTATTTTGCTGTGAATTTAATAAATGTATGAAATGAAATGAAATGAAAATAAAACTGTCAATTATAATATATTTGTTTACTTATTAACTAAACTTGTAACCTGTGTACTTTATTATTAGTAACAGACTGTATCATAGTACTTGTTATAAATAACATAAAAATAAACTTAAATTTATACCTTACCTGAGATATGTTGCAGTAAATAAAAACTTATCTAAAATGTTTGTAAACGAAATGTGATGTAGGTACTTAATACACATTTTTATTGTTGCTTTATAGTATTAATTATAAAGAATGTACGTTTTTTTTTATTGTTGCTTTTTAGTATTATTATTTATAATTGCTGTCATGTCTTTGCGGTAGTTTTAGCAAAAAATTAAAATATGCTATTTGTTACTTTAAATAACTGAGCCTGCATTGTTCATTAGTTCATAAATTAGTTATTTATTTTGTTTTGTTTTGTTTATGGAAAGAGGATGTCATGTGTTGTAGCCTACCCTACAACTTGTAGGGTAGAATCGAAGGTTATCTAATAAAGTCAGTCTGTCACCTGAGCCCGTGTATCATTGACCTCATTACAAATACTTACTTTCACCGCTAAGTACTCAGAGTCGGGGGCTTCATTTATAAACTTTTCTAAATTTTGTGATGTCAATACTTTTGATTTTTTACATTTATATCCGTCTGACTGTCGTTTTAGCATACTCGTTAAATTGTGGTAATTTTTAATGTTCAAATTGTGCTTTACCAGAACCATGTACTTTAACATTGAGTAGGTATTCCAGAGAGACGAAGGCTTCATTTTGTTGGAAAGATCATTGAAATACGCAAGAAAAACATTTTCGCATAAAGATTTAGATTTCCTAGTGATTTTCCACTGCACAAATTGTTCATATGCAAGCTTATATTTTTCCTTTAAAAACAAAATTTTCGCTAAACCGCGCTTTTGTTACTTTTTTTTAAGCAATGGTAGTTGGAACTGTACAGCCAAATATAGAATATATATATTTTTTTGAGCAATGGTAGTTGGAACTATACAGCCAAATATGAAATAAAAATCTTTTTTATTTAAATTACTTGCTGGTTTTATTTAGATTAGGTACTTGCATTTTTGAGTAAAGCACTATACAAGCCTTGGCCCACAATGACTGCTTCGCCAAATTTGAAGCTTCTACGTCTGCTAGAAGTGCCTTAGAGTTTTGAAGATCGGTCAGTCAGTCAGTATGTAAGTGAGTGACAAAATTGAGAAAGAGAAACTTTGACTAGTTATAATTCTGAAACTACTGGTTCACATTGAATGAAATTTGAAATATATCGTGCTTATACAATGCCTGTTTGGTTACCGAAAATTCAGGCTTCTAGTTTTATCCACAACGAAGTTATAGGAGGTCGAAAATGGCCTGAACTGCTTCGATGGTACGGCGTGCCGCTTTTTAGCTCGACTTGGCGGGGGCACTGCCATGCCCCCAGATGTGTACGCTCGGGATAATGTTCCTATAGAGTTCTGTCACAAAACAGAAGCAACCTTACCCAAGCTACGATCATTGTCCGGTGTCCATCCATCTGTCTGCAGCAAATTCAAGAAATAAGTAAATTGTACACATTGAGCTAAATTTTTGCCTCGAAGAGTATTTTTTAGAGTTCTGTGCCCAAAAGATGCCAAACGGGAGCCAATAACAATAAGTCTGTCCAACTCTCACAGGGATCTTCAGTTAGCTTCAGTCTTAATAGGTAGCCAGTTGAAATATCAATATTAAAAATAAAAAATTAATAAAAAAACATTTTTTTATCTGATTTGATTGCTGATTGTGATTATAAGTATTTATAATGATCATGACGTGCTCATTGAATTAAACCACATGCTGTACTGATCATCCTGAACCACTTGCATAGAAAAACTTTTGAAAAAAACGCGAAATAAAATAAAATGTTCCGATAGAAACCGAAGAGTAGGTATTAAAAATTGGTATGGGGAAGTGAATTTTTATTTCGCGTTATTTCAAAAGATTTTCTACGGATGTGGTTCAAGATGATCAGTAGAGCACGTGGTTTAATTTAATGAGCACGTCATGATTACAGCCTGTATATTGTTCTCCAATAAAAATAAGGCTGTTCTTTAACTAAATAAATATAAGGTAAAAATATTTTAAAAATTAAAAAACAACGCCTTAGTTTGGCAATCCAAAGAGGGAATGCTGCCAGCCTTCTGGGGACTCTGCCACATGACGGCGGCGATCTGGCAAACATTTTTTACATTATAGCTTTTTTTTGGTAAGTATTTTAGTTTTTATTAGTTAAATATTTCTAAGTATTTCAGGTTACCCATTTATGTTATTTAAAAACAAGTGACTTTGAAAAGTAGAAAATTATAAATATCATATAGCAATTTTTTTGAAATGAAAATGAAAATTTCTATATTGCGAAAAACGGGTTACAATAAATATAAAACACTAGTTTCCACAGAAAGTTTCCTTGGGTAGTGGAAACTAGGCTCCTCCTTAAAAAATATTTACAGAAAAAAAATGAAAAGACATTATTAAATAAAGGCAAGTAATAAAAGCTCCGAAAAAAATTAAAAATGAGGATGTTCAATTTATGAATGTTACTGCTTTAAATACTAAGTTAACGAAAACTTCTGTGCTAATAAATAAACTACCAACTACCGAAAACTACCGAATGAAATACTGAAAATTCCGAAAACTTAATACATCAAAAAGCTGGCACAATACTATTTCACCAGCTGAAAATAGGTACATTTCAGCGAAAACCATTCTCAGCATTTTTTGTCGTAGATCTCCTAATAAAAATTCAAAGTTGACTGACCATATCATGAATTATGTTAAAACTTAGGGGTCGCCTCGCTCCGCTCCGCTTCTCTCGGCTTCCAATATGTATTTTCATGTCGACCTAACACGCTCCTCCTCGCTACGCTCGTCGTCGCACCTGTTTTTTGACTCAGCAAAACATTTTTTTTCGTTAACTTAGTATTTCTTTCGGAAGTTCAGTAATTTATTCGGAGGTTAATTATTTAAACCAGGTGGTCGTGAGGAATTTTAGTTTGCTATTTTATATTTATTATGTCGGTAGATGTTACACACTTAAATTAGTATATTTTTCGGTAACAAATGCTACCGCTGCTTAGATGGTATTAGAGTGTGCAGCAGTTCCTGGGATTTAATTTATTTTTCGGAGGCTCTATTATTATCTTTAAATAAATAATAAATAAACAGCAATAATCTTAACTAGCTTATTATAATATTTAGTTAATTAAACAATGTGAAAACCTTATTTATCTATATGAATATGTAGGAGTATGTGTTGTGTGTGGGTGAGTATTTGAAGATGTGTGATGTGATTGAATGAGTAATTAGTGCGTGAGTGTATATTAATGAGATTCCATAACTTATATGTATAATAAATGTTGATTACAAGCATAATAAAAGAAAAAAAAAGTCCAGATTTGTAGGCATGAGAGAGTCAATAAATAGATTTAATCAAACTTTCAACCCCATCATAATTGAGTTTTTGTAGCCAATTATTTTACCCTTTTTAATTTAGGTAAGTTTTATTTATATTCTATATTTTAACATTATGTGTGTTAATTAAATAAATATTCTATTAAGAATAACACTTTTTTGATTGAAAAACACTTGAACTTTTACTTGTCTACTTATTTATATTATTTCCCTTACCGGTTTCGCTGTTATAGCTATAACATAGGCTATAACATAGGCTATAACATAGGCTATAACAGCGAAACCGGTAAGAGAAATAATATAAATAAGTGGACAAGTACAAGTGTTTTTTAATCAAAAATGTATAAAAAGTTCCACCAAGTGCCAACAATCACAAGCATCAACTCCAATAACACTTTTGATTTGATGATTGTCTACACGTTTCATATTAAGATCATTGTTAAAAAATAATACTTCCATTATTTTACTGTTTAATGGGAGAAGGTGACGGATATACAACTTTGGATGATTATGTTGCAATAATCAGGATACACATAGTTATCAAAAGAGTACCCCTACGTTCTTGCGTTTCTGCTTAAGTCTAACGTTTAATCCTGGGGATACAAAAGATTTTATTTCCAGTAAATAAATAAGTCAACTGACCCGGTTTGTTCAAGCTCAAATAAACACAAGATCGGCCGTAGTTTACGTCAACATAAGTTGTTATAAATTATACACAAATTCTTGTACTTTTATTCCACATATATTTATTTTTATTCTAACTTAGGCTACCGGTTTCGTATTACACATCATCGGCCAACAAATTATTAGTTTATTATCTATTTAACACCTCTATTTTAAATTTGCTTGCTAAAAAATTTTTCTTTTGTTTTCTCTCAGAGGTGTTAAATAGATAATAAATTAATAATTTGTTGGCCCGATGATGTGTAATACGAAACCGGTAGCCTAAGTTAGAATAAAAATAAATATATGTGGAATAAAAGTACAAGAATTTGTGTATAATCTACTCAAGATGATATTCCACCAAGAACCATACATCGAATCCATCCAATATAAGTTGTTATCAATATAAAAATTAGAGAACCGCAGAGTCGATGGGTTGAAGCCAGGTTTAAAGGGAAGCAACAGGTCGAGAAGAGACTTATACATTATCGATTGAGTGAACTAGGAGTACATTATTTGATGGAGGAGATTGGAACTCAGTCGTGCGGATGATGACGTACTGCCATTATGATACTGCTGCTGAATCTAGACCATTCCTCATACGGGAGAAGCTTTGCAAAAGAATGTTGACTCTAGACAAAAGCACAAAATTTTGTGACACATAAAATTACTCTGGCTATCTGAGTATATTTATAAAATCTCCGTTTTTTAAAACTTAGTTATAATTTTTATCTATATACTAATAATAAAGTAGTAATTGAATATTTGAATATTTTCGCGAAATTTTAAATGAAATGAATTATTGGTACTGTACTGAGGCCGAAACAACAATTTTTAGATTTTTTGTCTGTCTGTCTGTCTGTCTATATGTTCCGTTTTAACTCGAGAACCACAAAACGGATTTGGATGCGGTTTTTTTTATTATCATCATAGTGACCCTGGTCAACACATAAGCTATAAGGGGTGTTCATAAAATAACGCCCAAGCCGGAAACGGAACAAAGATTGAATAAACGCTTTTATAACTCGAGAACCCATCAACGGATTTGAATGCGGTTTTCTTAATTATCATTATAGTCACCTTTGTTAACACATTCGGCTTTATAGCCGATGTGTTAATAAAGGTGACTAAAGGCATCTTATGATGCGTTCATAAAATAACGCTCAAGCTAAAAACGGGGCAAAGATTGAATAAACGATTTTATAACTCGAGAACCACCCCACGGATTTGCATGAGATTTTCTTTATTATCATCGTAGTTACCCTGGTCAACTCATAGACTACAAGGGGTGTTCATAAAATAACGCCGAAAACGGGGCAAAGATTATATAGCAAAGGCTATTATATAAATCTATGGGAAGTCGGATTCGAATTTATATCCGAAACCCAAGCGAACGAAGTCGCGGGAAAATGGTAGTCTTGGTAAAAACATTTTCAAATTCAAACAATTTAGATAGTTTTTTTGCCTTACAGGCCTTTTTGTCATAAACAGTCCCCAACCTAACTGATATTAGTATAAAGCAGCTGCAGACTGTTCCATAAAAATAAAAAAAACAATAGGTGTAGCCGCGATTTCAAAATAACTGCTGTTTTTGCGTGCGCGGCATCTGATTAGAGTAGGATAGACAGTTAAAAAGCAGAAGCGTTAGAGCAGGACTGCGAATTGAGGTATTATGGGCCCTTAAGCTACAGAAGCCACCATTGCCTGGGACCGATGGATGGCGGTATATCCATCCCCAATTGCCGGACCTAATATAAATTAGACTGGTGACGGGCAGCGGCGTCACTAGTGCAAGGGTTTCGGCACCGCGCTCACCAACCCGCCTGCCCAGCGTGTGTGAGTATGGGCATTTCTTTCAGGAGGACCGCCAAGAGTGGTGAACTCCTGGAAAGGCCTATGTCCAGCAGTGGACGAAACAGGCTGATGGATGAAGCTACAGATACACGCTCATTATTGGTGAGGGCTAGTCGGTTCTTTCTTCCCTCTAAGCATGCTACTAATCTACCTATTCATCCATCAGCCCGTGTTCGTCCACTGCTGGACATGCCTTTCCAATATTTACAAATTTCGCCACTCTTGGCCGCCACCCGCAACGTCCTTCAGGCTGTCGATCTAACGGCACGCTTTGCTGTGCGTGGTCTACATTCTAACGCCATTGGGCCCCAACGCCTATCATGCCAGCGACAAATATAGCCTGCCCGCAGCCGCTTCAACTTACTGATTCAGCAGGCTATATCAGTCACTTTCGATCTCCAAAGGATCTCCTCGTTTCGGATTTAACAGTAATGAGCATGGGTAGCTGTAGCTTTAGAGATGGAACCGAATTCGAACTTCCGAAATCGGTTTCTGAATCGAAAGGGGCCATGTTTAGACTCACTGGTCACGTAATAATTTGAAGCTCGGCCATTATTTAGGCTTAGGACCGGTATTACGGCGAGGCTATTACAAGTCTTCACATAAATGTTTACGTCGACCGCCGCTCCACCACCAGCAATAATATAACGCGATGCTATGAAAAATTGTATGATAGAGAATATAAAACAAACACTTTATCTTCAAATACAATATGAATTTTGTCCTTGACTGTTAAAGCCTATTGAAGCCCTCAGTTTTAAGTTGAACTGAACTTTTTAAAGTTGCATTTTAATTAATAATTTTGTAGTGCACATTTTTGTGCAAAGATTTATTTTTACAACTCTTTAGAATTATTTGTAAATTTTGATGCAAGTGTGAAAAGGTTGATATTTAGAGTCAAGAAAAATCAACACTTTCGCACGTGTATCAAACGACGTTTCTTAGTACACCTGCGAAAAATTACATGAAATAATAAAATAAAAGCAATTTTGTGGATTTTGTAGATACAAGTCAACAGAAGAAAATGCAGTCTGATTGGCGCCATTTTGTACTACAAATCAACACTTTCGCACGTGTATCAAACGACGTTTCTTAATACACCTGCGAAAAATTACATGAAATAATAAAATAAAAGCAATTTTGTGGATTTTGTAGATACAAGTCAAATTCTTAATACACCTGCGAAAAATTACATGAAATAATAAAATAAAAGCAATTTTGTGGATTTTGTAGATACAAGTCAACAGAAGAAAATGCAGTCTGATTGGGGCCATTTTGTACTACAAATCAACACTTTCGCACGTGTATCAAACGACGTTTCTTAATACACCTGCGAAAAATTACATGAAATAATAAAATAAAAGCAATTTTGTGGATTTTGTAGATACAAGTCAACAGAAGAAAATGCAGTCTGATTGGGGCCATTTTGTACTACAAATCAACACTTTCAAAAATTACATGAAATAATAAAATAAAAGCAATTTTGTGGATTTTGTAGATACAAGTCAACAAAAGAAAATGCAGTCTGATTGGCGCCATTTTGTACTACAAAGACCAATGTCTCTTTCTAATATCTTTTAAGATAATAAGTTCTAAGATAGTTAAAATATGATATAAATTATGACGTCTAAAATTGTTTTGAATTTTTAAAACAGGGGTCGTTCAAGTATTACGTAAGCAGATTTATTACAATTATTTACCCCCCCATCCCCCTTGTCAGCAAAAGTAAGCAAAGCTCTCCCCCCATGCTTACGTAAACATTTTTCAATTATAAATATATATTTATTTATATTGTAATGTTATAATTATAATTTTAAAAATAAGAAAATAGATTTAGGGTAGAGATTAGATTTTACTGATACAGTATTCAACATAGAGTAAGGGGCAAAAATATACCGATGACGTAATCATCATCTAGTCTCCCCTACCCCCCATGTCATCGAAAATAAGCAAAACAAAAACCCCCCCATAGTGCTTACGTAATACTTGAACGACCCCACATCTTTTATAATTTAACATATATAATATATATAATAATAATAATAATAAAGAGTTTGAGAATATTCATCTTAAATTGTTTTTAGTATACAAATACAAAAAAAAAGTAGTAGTATATCCGGTTACTTCCAGAAATACGAACAAAACGACAAGTAAAACTAAAGTTTGCATGCTTACTAAATGATATCGCCGGTTTCCCCTAGATGGCGTCAGTAGTAGAAACAAAAAACACGAGTGCGAAATATGTCATTTTACACACGTTGAACAGGCACGTAATCTATCATATTTAGAGCAGGTGTATTAAAATGTTATTTAAAACAGTATATTGCTATTTCTAGACGTTTTAATTGAGCACACTTTTAATAATTATTCTGGTGGGTTTTTGTAATGTGGCAGCACATTCGTAGTAAACATCGGAAAGAAGGCGACATACGAATTTCTAAATCGTTCCGAAGCTTAAACTTCAACTTGAAGCCTTCAAATGCCGAGCTTTGGCGTAAAACGTTTTAAGTATTCTTCGAAAATAAAGCACAAAGAAAGTTGCGTTTAAAAAAACACCCCTATCTGGCACTGTTGTCCAGTGGCGTACATAGAACTTTTTGCTGGAAACTTTGTACTCTAGGATAGACAGTGCTTAACCTGGCGTCATACAAATAATGATTTTTCAAAGTAACATTAAAAAAATGACATAATTATTTTTATTGTCAAACTTGATGATGAATGAGAAGGCATTGCATTTCCACCAAAAAGTTCTATGCACGCCACTGTTGTTTTTCGAGTACCTTGCCCACGTTTCCGCACCGCACGGAAAACAAAGTAATTCGCTCATGTCCGTGGCTGGACTAGGGTCCCATATGAGTATTTTAGGAGTTTATCGATTACCTCGTAA
Organism: Ypsolopha scabrella; assembly: GCA_910592155.1. NCBI lineage: Eukaryota > Metazoa > Arthropoda > Insecta > Lepidoptera > Ypsolophidae > Ypsolopha > Ypsolopha scabrella. The sequence goes on along the minus strand of OU342975.1, from coordinate 8,396,988 downwards.
TTTGTTATGCGCGAGCGTTTATGTTGGAGAAAACACGATAGGTCTTATTGTACAAAAAACGTTGGACAACCTGTATTTAGTCGTAGCGTAGCTTGTATCCACCAATTAATCATACACATTAAGTTACGCACTTATGCTCACACTGATCTAAAAATAAAAATATTTGATATTTTTATTTCTCTTTTTGTACTGTATATAACGGTATTATTTAAGGTAACTTTCGTTTATAGAGCCAAATTCACAGTAGAGACTCGGTAAGTAGTCAGGGGTCAGGACCAAGGTTCAATGACCCTGTTTGCGAAATACGAAAAATATTACTTGTCCCTCTATACTTGTTCAAGAACAACCTCCACTCAATTAGTATAGGAAGTCTAAATTTTATAATGCTTATTTCACAGAAAGAGTATTTGTTCCTTGGTCCTGATTACTTACCGAGTCTCCAGTATGAATCTGGCTATATAAACGAAAGTCCCTGTATATATGAAGTTAAAAACACATTTATATAGTTGAAATTTAAGTCAAAAATTATAAATAATGATAATGAATTACAAAGTAAATGATAATTACGTAATTACGTTAACATTAAATTTGATAGATTGGTCGACGATGAGTTAGAAAATATAAATTTTAAAGAAGTACAAATGGTTTTAAGGCCTTTTATGCCAGTTCCCTTATATGGTTATTTTTAGGGTTCCGTACCAGAAGGGTGCCAAACGGGACCCTACGCCTCCGCTGTCTGTCTGTCTGTCCGTCTGTCACAGAGGTCTACAGCTTCAACTGTAATTGGTGGAAAATATAAAACGCAAAATAAAGTTTAGGCTTACTATACTAATTGACGCGGAGTTGTTCGTAAATTAGTATAGGCGCACAAATTTTATTTTGCGTTTTTCACAAAAAGGGTCAGTGAACCTTGGTCCTGACCACTCACCGAGTCTCTAGTATAAATTTGGCTCTATAAAGAGAAGTCACCTTATATAATGTGACTTTATTTTATGCAAACAAATTCTTACTGAAGACTCGGTAAGTGCTCAGTAACAATGTTCGATGACCGTTTTTGTGAAATTCGTAAATTATTCTTTTCGTGTTCCTTACAAACGCAAGCCCAGCCCCGAGTCCATTTCTATGGGACGTCAAGATTTTATTTTGCGAAATTAACAAAAAGCGTTATCGATCCATGTTACTGATTTAGTTACCAGGCCTCCAGTATGAGTTAAGCTGCACAAATAAAAGTCACCTTATACTGGTTGAAATTAAATCAACCGACCAAATTCATACTGGAGACTCGGTTAGTCATCAGGAACAAGGTTTAATGACGACCCAGGTGAAATTGGAAAAAAAAATGTATGCCCCGTATTGCCTGCACTAGGAATTGTACTTAAACTAGTCCAACCAGTAAGGGAGCAAAAAAATTAGTTTTACGAAATTGACCAAAAGGATTACAGAACCTAGTTCTTGATCACTCACCGAGTCTCCAGTATGAATTTGGTCGGTTGATTTAATTTCACTATATATATGAAGATTCCCAGGTCCGTGTTGAATTTCTGTCTAATTACAATCTGTCTGATATACCTTCTCATACTGATGGCGTAACGTTTTGCAGTAAATACTGGTTTATTTTTGCTCATAAAACGTAATAACGCCAAACCACGTCATTTGCAGTAATCTGCCGAGAATTAGTTTTATTGATCAAGTACGACAAACCCATGCAACGGGAAAATGTGTTCCGCATTTTCTCGGAACCAAATCCAATAAGTAATATGACTTTCTAACGGTAAAAATGCAAATTTACTTGGATTTAAGAACAACAACAGCGGACACGGTAAATAAAACATAACATATACAACGTGAAATTTTAGTCATTTTGTTAACAAAATTAAAAATACGACCCAAATGTAGGAAACAGCAGATTTTTTTTCCCGATTTCAAGGTTGGCTCCATAGTAAAAGTTGTTCGTACGGACGAGTACTATCACCAGTTCGTTTACAAAATGACTTAAATTTCACGTTGTATAAATACATATATCGTTGATATACTACTTAAAAGGTCCTACAATAATAAGGGCTTTAAAAAATGCTTTTTGTCACCAACATCACTTAAGTCAAGTGCCAACTATCTATTTTTAGGGAATAGGTATAAACATTGTAACAGATCGGAGTGAAACCAAAAGCCTAATCAATGGAGTTAGCGACGTGAAATGTTAATTTCCTATACCAAACAATGTCGACTAGACGAGCGTTTCAGCCGATGACTTCATCACCTACCACAGTTATATGAACGAATCAATATTTAGTGATCTATTTAAACTAAGGTGACCTATTTCGCGGCGAACTCATTTAAAAATTCAGCCCCACTTAGAGTTCTCTAGCGTCTACTGAGCGCTCTAAATATGGCCGGATTAAAATTTGGGTCGATTTTGAATGTGCATTTGGATTGTTTTATATAGGTATATTATGTTACAGCCTTTTTTCACAGCTTTAACCGCCCTTTGTAAATTTTAAACCTTTGTAACAAAGCGTGGGTTTCTGGCTTCTTTTTAAAACCTAATTGTTTTTTCACAATAATACTTGTACACTTGTTTAATTTATATTTGACTATATTTTCCAACCGGTTTCGGAGATTAATCCATCTTCAGGGGATAAACAGATCTTTATATTAGGTCCCGAACATGGTTTGTCCCCAACAACATGGTGTTCTAAAGGAGATCCAATAACAATACAATACTCGTATATCATAATCCGGTAACAACAAACTTAATGATTGGTAATGCTCTTAGCTAAAGTTCGATTGTTTTCTGCTAAAATAGTAATAAATAACTGATATTGATCGTGGGTCACTTATTTAGTAAATGTACCCTATTTATAGAGAAACTATCTTTTGCCCGCGGTTTTACCCGCGCTGAATTAGTTTTTGAATATTTTTCGGACTGTTACCTACAGTAAACATAGCTGGTGAAATGTGTGCGTTAAGCGCTGTGTTTCCCATTTTGTATATCTTTTATATAGCTTTTCCATGGGAACTAATTTATGGGATAAAAAGTGGTTTTTGTCCTATTCTAGATCTAGAACTTTATTTGTACAAAGTTTCAGCCTGTAACAGTTCAGACCTCTTTGCGGTCTTCGTTACGATTCACAAATAAGTTATGATGATGGGCGAGAACAAAATTTATATAATCACACTGCTATCTTGTAAATAAGGGTTGCATTTTACTATATAGATAAGTTTTAAATATGATCAGTGCAGTTTCCGATGTTCGATGACAATTATTGTCCTTCTTGTCCGAATGATTCGAAGGGTTAAGAGAAATTCACAAGATGAAACAGCATAGTTTTTATTCACAATGGTATTCTAATAAGCTTTAAACCATAAAAATACTAATTAACTTGAAATTTATCGTAAATTTACATCAAGGATAACGTCATCATACCTAAATCACTTTCAGAATATCTAGTCCTAATTTCTAGATGTAGCAAGTTGGAATCTTATTAAAATAGTAAATCAAAACTCAATTAGCAATAACTAAGAAAGAAGTAGCAAGAAAAACCTCAAATAGTTACAAATTTTATTAATAGTCACAAGTAATATGAACCTTGTATTGAAACGCATTAGATTCATTGTTCAAGATCGGTAGAGTACATGACAACAGAACACCTGACACCTGCATGCAAGGTTATTACGTCGGTTTCATGGTTCAAAGCCAAAAGAAATTAGACTTTATTTCAATATATATTAGATTGGGTTTTGACTAGGGAGTTGAGGCGTTTTAAAAAACGTTGAAGCGTTTAAACTGCAATTGTCGTTGAGTCCGTTGAGATCGTCGATACCGTTGAGATCGCTGAGACCGTTGATATCGTTGAAACCGTTGAAATCGCAGACTAATGGTATTTAAGGACCCGAGTTCTTTAGGAGGGGATTGATTCAGTCTTATTTCTTCGTCAAGTACACGTTTCGAAAAAGTGTTGTTCCGCAGTATTATTTTAAATTAGGGAAAGTATTCGAAGTTATTGTGGGTTGGGACGCGTGTTAGATTTCAGTGAAATATATTTACGTTTCGTAGCCAGTTTGGGGTTGAAAGGGGGGTAGTATGAGGCTTTCTCCCGTAATTCCCAGAATGAGGAAGGACGAAGTACTCCGGAATTGCTTAGGATCATCGAGGATAGGGATACGGGACGCGAGTGTTTTCTTTTCCAGCATCCTCGCCTCTCTCTGGGTCAAGATTCCCTAGGCACCGCCCCATAAGGGTTACCCCTGTGATCCTGCTTGTGGTACAGAGAGAAAACCCCCCGCCGTACGCATTGCACTAAGCGTACAACCCTTTTTCCTTCCCCATCCGCTTATGGTCTTAGGTCTCTGGCCATAAGTATCCTTGTTATGTATATGTGAAGTATATTTCACGACCGTATTAGGCTTAGGGCTAGGCGAGTTTTAGGGTATAGGTACTCAAGAGAATTAACTCATCTCGCTTCTGTACCAAATAGGTTAGGAACAATCTCATTGCACTTCGAGATTGCTACATGCGCAATTAAATTAAATGTGAGATTTAATCTCTAGTTTTGAAAATACTTACACACTTACCAGTATAGGGACATCTGATATAGGGCACGATAAATAGGTCAGTGTTTGATAGGTTGGGAATACAAAGTTTTAATGAGAACTGCTGTTAGTGATGAATCTTCATAAGAATTTAAGATGTAGGGCTGTCAGGAATCAGTCGGCTTGAGGATCTCCAATAACGTGGGGATGAATCGTATTTTAGGTCTGGATTAGTGGTTTTTAGACTAATTTAGGGTTATTCCATCTATTCATCCATCCATCATTGGATTCTTTATTATAAAAAAGGGGTTTCTAATTTCTCTAAACCCTAAGAGTTAAATTAATATATTTTGGTAAAGATATTCCGTTTGAAAGTCAAAATATTGAGATAATATTTGACTGTAAAAGAGACTATAAATAGAAAGCTTTCTGAAAGTTTTTGAACTTACATACCTACCAAACTTCAAAATCAGAGCTAATAAGCAACTGATAGTTTAAGCCTATAAAAGCCATAACTTTTATCACAGAACTAAAATACAGTTATTACCAAAAATCTACATGAGTAAAAAGAATAATTTCAATTTATAAATAATTTACTTATTCTCTTAAATATTGAGATGGCTGAAGGATGTATTTGTTTGTACTAGTAAGGGAAAAATAAACCCCTTCCGAAAGGCAAAAGCTAGCCACTGGTTGTTTCTATATACCTTACCGGAGTAGAACAACTGTTTCAACAACTGGTATTAGATAGATACAACTTCTTGAACTAAAAATAAAGTTCTATTACTTACACCAAAAAGATTATATTTGGAAGTATTGAAATTATTCAATTTGGAGTCTATGTAGAATTCACTCTTTACTTACTAAAATGGCTGAAGGACTGAAAGGTATAATATAAAATAAAAGATTCCCTCGTAATGCATAAAGTCATGATTTAGATGTTCCTCCCTTATAAAGTAAAATAACTATGATAGTTACATTCATTCATAATAATGTTCATTCAACTTTACAAAAGCTTAAAGCTTTTTTCAGAAAATGCATCCCGGAAGCCTTTAAAGTGGCGTGTTACTAATTTATCATAAAATGATATTATTGTCCAGCATCAAACCCAAAGTTAGGCCCATCTGGTTTTCTTGCCCTTCTTTCCAGATTGGTTGTAATCGAACGGGCAGGATTTTGTCCCACAAAATTAGTACTTATATATGTACAATACACTCAAATATTCAAGTACATTTATGTACTTTATCTCCTATATCTTTCAGGAGGATTCATTAGTCCGGTGACGGAATCCACTGGGATGGCGGTGGCGGGGCTGTTTTCCCAATCAAATAAAAAAAAAAACATTTTATAGGATCATGTACTGATTCTCATTAAGCAGCAGCAGATCAACTGTTTTCCTGATATAAGAATAATGTATTTCGAGAAACCAAAATACTATTCAACTACTCTGCTTCAATAACTATACTCCATCAAAGTTTATTATGACTTTACCTACTATTAATGTAGATCACAGTTCCAATTTACAATCAACTAAGATTTCTTACCAAGTAACAGATACTTTTATTAGAGTAGCATAAAAAAACACTTGATTTTTACCAGACTTGTATTTTTATGAGAAGAAGCCTTGCAACTATTTAATAGATCAAAGTTTTGTCACTATTATTAAAAGGATAGTCACATTCTTAAATATCTAGTACATAAAATAGTATAAACCTCATAAGGTTTTCTGCAGTCTTACAGAACCCTAATTCTCGACAACCAATTTAAATATTTGTGTTATCATCTAGTTGTACATAATATCATATAACATTGAGTTAAGCCAAAAATATACCCTCGCCTTGTTGTGAACTCTTTACAATTAAATTAACACTAAATTTGCTTAGGTTAACGGGAGATCTAGAACTTGGGATTCTTAGAATATTTGTCAGGGTCAGGTTAGGTCAGTCTCATCCCTTACTACTCTAAAAGAACTAAGGTTACTAACTGAGGTGCATAACATAAGGTTCTGTCCACCATTAGCGATCACATTTGGCCAAGTTACTAATCAAAACATCTGTATATCTGTATATAGGCGTCTAGGAGATAATAATAGGTAGGTTGATTTCAGGTAGGTTGATTTCAGCTAGGTTAATAATAATAATAATAATAATATCCATTTATTTCAGATAACATTGATCCATAAGTGTTAGTAACAATGATCTTATAAACTATATTAGTAAATTAAATTAGTATTAAAATTAAATTAAATAATAATTTGACCACAGGCCACTTGTATGCAGTGCCAGAGCACAGGACAGTCGCAGCTGTCCGCCACCGCCTGCAGAATGCCGTTGTCACTGGCCCGTACTCTGCGTATAAGCGACGCAGCCCGCTTGCGCATTATGGCCGGGAATCCGTCCACGCGTGCTTCCGCAAACATTCCCGACGCACTGCAGAAACGGGGCAGCCTCAACAGAACTCTGAAAGCGTTATTGTACTGGACGCGTAAGGCACTCAGCGATTTTTGAGAGTATTTACACCAGAGGCTGCTCGAGTAAAATGATTGACAGTAAGCTCGGAAGAGCGTGATCTTGACGTCTTGTGTAGATCGAGCAAACCTCCGGGCAATCATGTTACTTCTCACCGCCAACGCCCTACGCTCCCTCTCTATATCCTCGTCATCCTTGAGGTCGTCTGTCATAATATGGCCCAGATATTTAAACTTTGTGACCCTGTCGAGCATCGTACCGTTGAGAGTCAGAGGCGGAATCACACTAGGGCATTTATTACCTGCCTTAAAAAGCATAAATTGACTTTTTTTTGCGTTATATATTAGGCCGTGTGACCCCGCATATGCCTCACAGACTGCCAGGAGTTTTCGGAGTGCACCCACCGTCGGTCCCAGCAGCACCATGTCATCAGCATAACTGATATTATTTGCTGACACATCATTCATGTGGCACCCGACACGCATGCTACTGAGACCAGCGATGAGCTCGTTTACATATATGTTAAAGAGCCTTGGAGAGCTTAAGCCCCCTTGTCTCACTCCGCACTCCACTGTGTACTCCTCCGACACTCCATCTGCCCATTTAACATAGTTGACCTGGTTAGAGTACCAGTGCTGAAATACAGACAGCAGTTCCGAGGGAAGGTTAGTCTCCTCGAGCTTTCCCCACAGTACATCGTAAGACACCAGGTCGAACGCCTTCGATAAATCCAAGAAACAGGCGTATACCGGAGTACTCCTGTCGGTGTAGTACCTGACGGTATGCTTCACGCCCAGATTAGCGCTCTCAGTTGATAGTCTGGCACGGAAACCAAACTGCGAGTCATGTAATTTAACGTATTCACTAAGCTGAGCGTCAAGTAAACCGTCAAGCACCTTAGCTATTGTAGTAGCGAGAGATATCGGTCTGTAATTGATTTTGTCCGATATATCACCTGTTCTATTCTTGATAATTGGCACCACGACGGTTTTCATTAGATCTGGCGGAAGGTACGAGTGAACAATGCACAGTGAGAAAAACATAGATAATACTCTAGGCAGATGGACGCCAGCGTACTTCAAATGCTCAATGCTGAGCCCGTCATGTCCCGGAGATTTTCCTTTTTGCATGTTTTTTATAACCGCTGCAACATCCTTCGCAGAGAACCGAACCAGTTTCCGGTCACCACGGGTCTCAGCACTGTTCACCCTTTTCCGCGAAGGCCCAAGAGGAGAGCTAACCCTAAAGTGGTCTCGGAACATATTGGCCACCTCCACAGGATCACTGATGCCATTTATACTCACAGGCAGACCAGGCCTAAGATTAAGTTTGTTCGTGGCTTTCCAAAACTTGCTGAATTTGTTTTTGGCGTGGTAAGATGCAATTATGTTCATCTTAAGCTGTTCTGCGTGATCTTGGCACCACTTAAGTTTAGATTTAAATATCTTACGAGCCTTGTGCATTTCGTTGTAGATGGTGCCACTGGATGGCCTGCCGTGCAACGACCACGTCTCAAACCTAAGCCTGGCCTCTCCGTGAGCATCGCGGACATGTTTATTCCATCCTACAACAGTATTTTGCTTCTTCCTGCCATTACGGGAGCCCGTATGACTTTGTTCAGCAGCTGTACTTAGCACTGCCACAATATTTGAATACATATCATCCAAAATACTCCTATGCTCAACATCATGACATAATCCAGCACAGCATGTCCCGAATGCCGTCGGGAAATCAACCATTCTAAGCCTGGCATTACATAGGTCGTGGTACAATTCAATTTCATTAGGATTTCTCTCTCCCCACAAAATCTTAGGCTTTCTATTTATGCCAGTACCAAGCATCGGTTTCTTAGGCCTAACTAGTTCTAAGTTACAATCTACAACCAAAGGGAAATGGTCCGATACATACACATATTGTCGCACACTAACATTCACCACCGTTTGCCATGCAGATCTCGTCACTATACAATGATCGAGCCATCGTTTACATCCGTGAGCATCACTGATAAACGTATATGTCCCAGAGTCTATTCCTAGCTTTTCGTAGTCCGCACAAACCCAGTCTTGATCGGTACAAATGTTTAGTAACTCACCACTAAAGGGTTCACCTGGATGTGCATTGAAATCGCCTAGAATGTAGACAGCTTCTGTATCACTGCTATCCACAATAGACATTAATATGTAGCTAGGTTTAGTTAGGTGGGAGGCTAGATGGTACAAGCCCAATTGGTTCAATGAGTACGGCTTGAAAGGGTGACACATCACTTTTCAAAAAAAACTTGATACCTCATTTTCATCCCATGGAAACTGATTTATGGAATAAAAAGTAGCCTATATCCTATTTCAGGTCTAGAACTACATTCATGCAAAATTTCAGCCCAATCGGTTCAGTAGTTACGGCGTGTAAGAGTAACAAACATCCATCCATCCATCCAAACTTTCGCATTTATAATATTATAGTGGGATGGAATAGTGTGATGAAACAATTAGGTAATTTATACTTAAGATTGTTTTTTCATTTTGATGTATGGAAACCTAAAAACCATCAAATAGACAGCAAAACAGTTACCCAGCACGGACAGGGATGCGCATTCTGTTAAATCGAAATTGCGGTCTTCTTGAATGTTACAAATGTTACAACCGTACGGTGCAAAATCTTTCTTCACGATAAAGAAATTTCCAATCTATTTGGGTATTTTATTTTGTATCCGCAGCAAAAATGGTTTAGCAGTAAATATGAAGTCGTATATCTATTTGAAACTTCAAATATTACTTTTAATTAGAGGATTACTTTCTCCGTTGTTCCAGGACTAGCAAATTGTATTTTAATATTTTTCCATAAATGCTCGACTCAAGAGTTAATAGAAGCGTAATAAAAGCTCTCCAGTTATAACAATCCTTGTAAAAACATAAAATCACGTCATATTATTAATATTTCAACGGCCCTTTGAGTTTATTCATGGATTAAATGAACACAACAATTATCATGTTTGCTACGTTCGATTATTATATCCATCTATCAGCCTGTTTCGTCCACTGCTGGACATAGGCCTTTCCAAGATTTCGCCACTTTTGGCGGTCCTCTTGGAAGAAATGCCCATACTCACACACGCTGGGCAGGCGGGTTGGTAAGCGCAGTGCCGAAAACCTTGCATCAGTGACGCCGCTGCCCGTCACCAGTCTGTTTTATGTAAGGTCCGGCAATTGGGGATGGATATACCGCCATCCATCGGTCCCAGGCAATGGTGGGCCGCCTAGTTTTGCCTGAGAGCTGTTCTCTTACTCTCCCCCGAATAACTTCGGGAGGATTTGCGAGTAAGATGGTGGTACCTCCACAGTCGAGCCCGGCATCAGCTCTACCACCTATGCGATATGTATTTGTTTCTAATTTACTAAATTATCACCTCTATTAAGTTAATAAGTAAAGGTATAAAATAACTAAACGTATATTTTTTTACAACTTTGTTATTGGTTGGGTCAATACGCTGCAGATTGCGCGAAAAAGAGAGCGCATTTTTTCCATATTTGAAGTACGTTCTCATTGAATTTTTATAAGTTTTAGAGCTGCCTGAGATGTACTGAAGTGCAAACCTACGATCGAAGTTGAAGTCTGAACATCTGCGATATACGACTTTTTTTCGTCTTCGCACGGTGTTCTTTGTTGTTCTGAACAACATTAGTAAAGTTTTCTCCAGAATAAAGTAAAAATTCCGATACTAAGGGCAGGTAGTGCTGCGTGACGGCTAAAGTATTTGAAACATTGTAGAAATATCATTCAGATTTGTTTGAAAGCTTCCAAAGTAGAAATTCTTGTATATTCATTGCGACGAGTTAGTTCTAGTTCCATAGAATATACATATATTACATATACATATAATACATATATTGGTTTCAGAATCGATGTCGAGTACCTCAACTGATACTATTTAAAGATGGCGTCTATTGGTGAACGACCATTAAATGTTTCAACATAAACTAAACTGTAGTTTACACGATTTTCCTCTACACTTACTTGTAGATAATGTAACTTGTAGTAACGTGTGTGTGTTGCGAATCGTAACATTTCTTACATCAAGACAAACCTCAGTGTTTTTGGTTTTTTTTTCTTTTCTTTATGCATCTAACAAGGCAACTAATGAGGACCAAGCTCGAGCGTGCGGAGGTGCTTCACATCAGGATTTTGCATTAAGGCGCATATTCAATTCAATTTATTTATATTTACAGTTGTTCCACATTATACACCATAACATAACGCAACAAAAGTGGGGTTGATACAAAATGAATATACAAAATACTAAAACGATAAAAATATAAAATACTTAAGCCTAAACATGTTATTCATGCGTTTTTATATTATTGTCTGAAATTCTCCCATCAAGTGCCCTATCCTGATCATAAATAAGGATTTATATCCCGTCATATGCATCTTGAATTACTTGATATGTGTCAGTACAAATATCGACAGAAACGACATTGAAATAAAGTTCATATCAGCGCGCATTGCAAAGTGGCTGTTACTACGACCGCTGCGTCGCCGGATAGCGCATAATAGAAGAAAATATTTTTTCACATGATGGACGGAAAAAATGTTGTAATATAATTTTACAACACACTTGCTTATAAAGTGGCCCTTGTTGCATCGTTCTTAGGGTCATAATGCAGAATATTAAACACGTGTACTTTTTACTTTACATTATCGCACTAGTGCTTTTTACGTTACATTTTTTTTAAATCTTTGCAAAGAGTTTTGATGTCTTGAGAAATAGTTAAGTTTTTGCGAATAAATAAACTGTCTCAGTTAAAATATAAAAAATGATCATTTAAGTTTATCAAATTATTTATTTTTGTCTACAAATGAACTAAAATTTTTGTTTTAAATACATAAATATTCAGTTTGTTAATATTTAATATTTGGCTGTTTGGCATTATTTAGCTGTTTGGCGGATGCGTCAGTGCCTCTATTTCCATCTGCGCATAAAACAAAATCTCCGCCGCCTTTTTTTTCAAAGAAAATTGTCAGTTCATAGTAGTTTACTACTAATTTATTTCATCTGTAGTTCATACATAGGTAACACTAAAAGTTTCCGGAACTGGCCACTTAACTAAACAATATTTAAAAATCTATTGCAACATTTGAAAATAGAACTCTTTGGCTGTAGAATGCAGTTTGTTTCATCTGACTGTCTTTTGTTTTTACCTTGTGGCGCCATTTAAAAAATTGTGTGTCTGCATCAACATGGATTTAACTCGGGAAAATTTTCGTAGTATGATTTTCTACGATTTTAAGTGTAATTTGACAGCTCAACAGAGCATCGCTCGGCTTGAAACAGCTTTTGACAATGAAGCACCATGCAAGACGACTGTTTATAGCTGGTTTGCAGAATTCAAGCGTGGTCGTATCAATCTCAGTGACGAATCTCGCGATGGTCGGCCGTCCACCGCTGTGACCAACAAAAACATCGATGCTGTGCGCCGTATGATTGAAACAGACAGGCATGTGACCTACCATGAAATTCGCGCATCCTTAGAAATAGGCATGAGTCAAATACAATCAATCCTACACAAACATTTGGGTGTGAGAAAGCTGTGCTCGCGGTGGATCCCACACAACTTGACCGAGGATCAAAAAACGGACCGCGTCACTTGGTGCAGTGCCATGCTTACCAGATTCAACGAAGGTGCGTAGAATTTGGTGTGGGACATAGTAACAGGTGACGAAACATGGATTTATTGCTACGATCCCAAAACAAAGCAGCAATCGAGCGTATGGGTCTTTCAAGATGAGCCGAAACCAACCAAAGTGGCGCGCGTGAAAAGTGCATCTAAGCGGATGATTGCTTCTTTTTTTAATAAAACTGGACACGTGGCTACTGTTGCTTTAGAGAATCGTCGTACCGTGAATAGTGACTGGTACACGATCATTTGTTTGCCGGAAGTTATTGACGAACTCTGTAAAAATAACCGTAAACGCCGTATCATCCTGCACCACGACAATGCTAGTTCTCACACGGCCAGACAGACAAACGACTTTTTGAAGACGAAAAATGTAGAACTCATGAGTCATCCTGCATACAGTCCCGACCTGGCACCTTGTGACTTTTTTCTGTTCCCAAAAATTAAGAACCAATTACGCGGTCAACGATTTTCATCACCAGAAGAGGCTGTCGAGGAGTATGAAAAACACGTTTCAGAGGTCACCACAGGGGAGTGGCACAAAAGTTTTCAAAACTGGTTTGATCGAATGAAAAAGTGCACAGACGCCAAGGGAGATTATTTTGAAATACAATAAATTAATTTTGTACCTTTAATAGTATTTTTTCATATTCATTCCGGAAACTTATAGTGCGTCCCACGTATCTGTGGTTTCGATTATGTGGAAAAAAAAGACAGTGAAATTTTATTATTTTTCCTCGCAAGTGTGTTGAAAAACGTCGTATGAAACGCGTGAGAATTAGAAATTACATTATCTCCAATGCAGCTCACTTGTATCATAATGTACTATTATAAGTCTATAAATTGCTTATAATTTGGTGAAAATATAATAATTAAAATAGCTTCAGGCGTTCGGAAACAGTAAGAGAATTCATACGAAAATTTCGATAACTTACGATTTTTTTCTTGTCAAATGTAACGACACAAAAATATTACACTTAGAATTTGTTTTTGATTATATTATGCCTATCAATAAATATATTTTTGCGTGTTTGGACCACTCGTACAGAAGGAGTAGACCTTCAAAGATAGGTCTAATACTGTAGTTTGAGTATCTATTCGCCTTAAACGAATCTCTTACATAAACCTGTGGAACATAAACATTCCGCAAGCTCAGTCGTCGGTTAACGGACAATTTATTGGCTGAGCGCACGACTTTACGCGGGAAACACAATTAGCGAAGAAAACTTAGTGGTACGGTGCTATTACATTACTTCTCTTCTCCATCTTTTTATACCTATACATGTATATAATATAAGTAAGTTTGATGCGGCTTTCTCTGTTATCTAGGAAGCTTTTTGGAGAAGGTTTATGTTATATTCAATGGCTTTGAAGGACCTGAGTAATGACCAAAACGTATTCGTATGAAAGGCTCAGGGATGTTTGCGTTAACGAACAGTTACCATTTTGGGGCGACAAGTGAGAGAAAAGCGAGGGCAGCGTTCTTATTCAGCGCTGTCGGGGCCACTTGAGCTGTGTTTTTTGTCAAAGTGACTCAGTGTCTGTGCCGGCTCTCATTATAAGCTGCACGCTAGTTTATTGTGGCCTCATGTAACAATCCCTCTACATCCTTTTGCTCCACTGTGACCATCTTTACTGTACGGACTGCACCCAATTAGTCAGATGCTCCCCTCGTACTAACGGCAGTTCTTGAGATATTAGCGACTCGGGTAGTAACAATGTTGCAACTCTATTAGCGGGAAAACGATCTATAGGGGAGAATACTAGGGTGTGTTTTTTAATTAATTACTGTTACCGCGTGTTGCTTAAAGCTTGTAAACAGTTTTCTCAACAGTTTGTAAGGTAAATTAGATAGGCACTAGAAGGTATGGCGCGCGCGTATCACCTGAAAACAAAACCGAGCGCGGTTCCTACCTCACCCTACCCTCAGCTCGTATGTATTATAAACATTTCTACCTTACAATATATTTACCTATATAACTAGCTTTTGCCCGCGGCTCCGCCCACGTGTTATTCAGTTTAAGAACATGCCTTTTTCTTGGATAAAGAGTAGCCTATGTGTTAAGTTAGGGTATAAGCTATATCCATTCTAAATTTCATCCAAATCCGTTAAGCCGTTTCAGCGTGAAATAGTAACATTTATAATTATGTGTGATAAATCATTGCATATGTGTGTGTACGCGTCGTCTACATGCCTTATACATAACCGACGACGTCAGTATAGCGATGTACTTCTTGTCGTGTCAGCCCGTGTGTTTGATTGCCCGGGATATCTTTACAGGAAGGGCTTAGTTGATTGAGCTGTTTGGCACGCAAGTGAGTGTTAATCAAGGGTGTAGCAATGATTTCTTTCAGGGTAAGTAGGCCAGATTTTAAACTACCGCTGCTGACCGACCACTGACAGATGAAAGAGACAACGAAAAGTGATGGAGGTGGTTAAGTGTAAATAACAGTTAAAATTTAATGCAGATATTATATATTATTTTTATTCTGGGGTGGGCCAGAATAATTCTTCTCCCATTTGCTACGCCCTTGTGGAGGAGGCCTAGGGAAATTGAAGTAAATCTTAGTGGACTACAGAAAAAATACCAAAAAAACCGGCCAAGTGCGAGTCGGACTCGCGCACGAAGGGTTCCGCTCTATAAAAACGGCAATAAGTCATGTCTGTTGTATTGGAAGAGCGCGTGTCCGACTCGCACTTGGCCGGTTCTAGTATTTGTTGTTATAGCGGCAACAGAAATACATCATCTGTGATAGGCCTACCATGAGTTTTGCTTACTGTACATTACCGTCTGCGTAAAATATTTTGTATGAAAAATGCTGGTTCCTGTAGTAAGCCGCTAGGGGCGCTGCACAATTTCTCATAGAAATATTTTACGCAGACGTTAACGTTTATAGTAAGCAAAACTCATTGGTAGGCCTACTGGTGACAGACGGACAGCGGAGTCTTAGTAATAGGGTCCCGTTGGTTACCCTTTGGGTACGGAACCTTAAAAAGTATCGTGTTATTTTATCCTAAATATTTTGTAAAAGATTAACTGAAAATCAGCCTCATCACGATCTTCGCAATTTGCGTCTTTTGCTGAAGTGCTCCGTCTTGTCACAATTTCTTTGTTGTATTTCTTACTGTGAGAAATAAATGCTTTTCACTTTGCTGCAAAGTTGAGTCTAAACTACGTTTGGCCTAAGCCTCGTCGGTCCTTGTCAGCTAAATGTTTACTTCCATCGCCGTGAAATTTTTCATGTTATTTCTTATTTAAATTAATTCTGCACTAAAATCTTGAATTTACTCGTAAATATCAAGATGTCTGAAACATCTTTTTCTTCTTCGTTGATTTTAATTTAACAAAGTTTTACTGTTCTTGGTATTTTCTAATCTTTTAGTAAGGTTCCGTACTTCAAAATTGAAAACAAAACCCTTTATGATCACCTTGTTGTCCGTCTGTCTGTTTGTCTGTCCGTCTGTACCCTAACCCGCGGGCCTCGTGGGAGATATCAAATTGAAAGTAACACATAATACAGAAGTCTGTGGCCCCTTGTGCTGCCAGTTAGAAAACTTAACGCAAAAAAAAGTCTTTACCCTTTACGGAATAAATTTTATACAAATAAATTTACTCACCATGAAAACCTTTTCAGCATTTCCAGCTGACTTAGAAGCTGGAAATTCAGTTCACTAGTGGGTCATAAAGCAGAGGTATAGGGAAAAAAATCAAAAAATTACCAATATTTAATTATTAAGGATGTTTTAAAAGACGAAATTAATATGACCTCTTGGATATAATGGATCTTAAGTGTCAAGTTAACTTTATAAGCATTTTGTCACGGAGGTCTTTTAGTGTTATGTAAGTTTTTTACTTTGTTGTCTAAGATCTCGAAACTTCCTCTATTCTAAAGCTTTGAAGGAAAATATGCCAATAACCAGTATAAATATATTTCAAAAATAGGATACGATTAAAAATGCAGGGATGTCAAAAAATAAAAAGTACCTACACAAGTTTGCAAGCATTATAAAAGACAAAATATAATATTTAATTGTAACAAAACAAAACAATATTCCGGGTAATTAAAATCAAAACTAACTAAACACAAAAAGTAAAACAACTAAAAACAAAAGAAAAAGACAAACCCTGTCAGATCGAGAAAGGAGGGTGCGTGATGGGGAGGGTGAGTATGTGTGGTGAGTGTGTTTGTTTGTGAGGGAGAGCGAGTGGTTAGTGTGACATATGTCGTTATATATCTACAAGTATATAATTATGAAATTATGTTATGTGATATTAATATTTATTTTCAAGATATTTTATTACATGTGAAATGTGTGCCTGAGGAAGAAGATGTCAGCATCAGAGAAATGCTCTTCATAATGTATATAAATGCCTAACCACCCACGTTGAATGACACATGATCATTAAACCGGAACACGAGCTCGTATTGTAGCTATTATTTTCTTAATTCTTTCCACCAGTACTATTACTATATTCCCTACATTGGGTCAAATATACGTAACTACTACAAAGTAAGTAGATTCCAATAATTATGACCAATTTATTAGATAGGACCACACAAAAACTAATACAACGCGGGCGGACAAAAGCTAGTATGTTTTATACAAGTCCTTTAATGTAATCTTCTCGGTAAACTATTAAGTTTTCAGTGAAGCAGCAAATATCAGTATCGGAGTGCAGTCATAGATATTTATCTGTTAATACCAGCCAAACTCGATTTAAGGACAATCTAGTTTGTCCTAGCCTAAACTAGTTTATATATAGTTAATTTATGGTAAGATCATATAAAGTAGGTGCGACGACGAGTGAAGAGAAGAGGAGCGTGTTATATATGTTGCTTGTGAATATAATTTCAGGAGCCGAGTGAAGCGGAGCGGAGCGAGGCGATGTCTTGAGTTTTAACAAAATACGATCTTACCATATATGAACTATATATGAACTAGTTTGTCCTAAAATCGGGTTTGGCCGGTAACATATCCATTTCAACTTGACTGGCACTCGGCCAATTTTTACGGACAGTTGCTATACTTCATCACTTTGTAATGTTGTCGCTATTCCGTATTAATACTGTTATGGTGCATTAATCCGTACAGATATTGGCAATTTCGCAAGGCTTGTGATTGTGCGCCTTTTCTACAAACATGCTGAATTTAGAATAGCTCACAAACACGAATACTAGTGCATGTAGAGAATGGATTCCTTATGATCTTATATTTATGTCATTCTAATAAAAAGTCTTAAGCTGCCACATAAAGACAAAAAGTCTGTCAGGTATATGAAGTAATCCTGTGACATAGGCACATTTTCAAAATGTGATATCATGTGTGATATCGGAACGCAGCAGATTGTTTGTGCTGCTCGTTCGTTTGCTGTCTCGCTCTCTCGCTACCGCTCTGCCATCTTTACAAATCTGTATCCAAAATCATTGTTTGAAATAAAATGCTACTTTAATTAATAGAAGTGTTTTTCATAGTATATAACAGTTTGGCGACGAGTCCTAAAGGGCCCATTGTGCAGTGAATAATAAGCTCACCCAAATTAAGGTGAAACAACTCAGATTTTCAATAAAGCAAAATCATCGGCACGCTTCGCTGTGAATTTAGCTACAGTTGAGGGGCGAGCAGCAGCATTCCAGAGTCCACCATTTTGATTCACGGTTGGCTAATGTCACGTTTGTTTATGAAAATAAGTGTTCTACTCGTATGATTATAATAAATGTCTTGGATTTACAAGCTAAATAAGTCGGAATTGGTAGAACAGCTATCAGAGCTCGGATTTGTTATTCAAAACGAAACAGTTGATGAACTACGAAAACTACTCAGCAACTATGCGAAAGAACAATTAAAAACAAACGTCGCCGGTTCTTCTCAAGAAGCTAAGGCAAACATGTCAAATTACGATCTGCAGTCATTTAATGGTGAGTGTTGGGAAGCTTTTGAGCAACAACTACGATGTATAATTACGTTAAATGAGGTCCCAGAAGCTAAAAAAGTGTCTTTGCTGCTCACCAAAATTACACCAAAAGTTTTCGAGACATTGACTTGTTTGTGTGCACCTTCAAAACCAATAGATCTATCATATAATACATTATGTTCAACATTAAGTCAAAAATACATAAAGAAACAGTCATCAGTTTTGGATAGAGCCACATTTCGTAGTCGAAATCAATTGCCAGCAGAAAGTGTTGAAGAATATTTATTGGCACTAAAGAAATTAGCTGGTGTATGCAACTTTAAAGATATGAACGACCAGATTAAAGAAAAGTTTATTGATGGAGTGCATTCAAGGCTGATAAAGTTTGAATTGTTGAAGAGTAATTCTGATCTGAGTTTGGAACAAACGGTGATGCTGGCACGTACTGTGGAAACAGCATTGGTGCACACTACTAGTAAAAAAGAGACCGAGGTGTCAGATATGTTTCATTATGAAAAAAATTCAAAGCAAAAGCACAATAAATTCAAATCAAAGAAGAATCAACGAGTGCAAGATAAAGAAGTAAGATGTTTTTGTTGTGGCAACAATGGTCACATAAAGTCTGAATGCAGATTGATCAAGAAGTTTTGCTCGGAATGTGGACAACAAGGACACCTTTTCAAAGTTTGTTCAAAAAATCCGCGTAGAGTATACTCAATTGAAGGAAGCAATCATGAAGCTAAGCCAGATATAGCGGATGATGTCGAAGCTTCTGTTGGACAATTATTTAATGAGTACGAGATGTATTCTGTTAATGTAAGTAAGGTACCTCCGCATTATATAGCTATAAATGTTGCAGGAATATATTTGGATTTTCAGTTAGATACTGGCTCTGAGGTAACAGTAATTCCTTTAAAAGACAAAGTCAGTCTGTTTGACCAGTTACTAATTGAGGATTCCAATGTAAGATTTAAAAATTTTGATCAAACGATATCAAAGCCGGTCGGCTTATTGAAAAACCTGATAGTAAAATATAACAATATGGTAAAAAACTTAGATATTTTTGTAGCTCATGATGATGTTCCACGAATAATAGGTCGTGACTGGCTAAAGGCATTTGATCTATGGCCCCCAACATTCATGGACACTAATATTATGACTAAGCATTCCAAAACTTACTCATATGATAATAAAACTGTTTCAGAAGCAGAAAATCTAATCAAAGAGAAGTTCGCAGAAGTATTCAGCCCAGGGTGGGGTAATTTCAAGGGTGAAGCTATCACATTACAATTAAAACCGGATGCAAAGCCGAAATGTCTAACACCACGGCGTGTACCATTTGCATTGAAGGACAAGGTAAAACTTGAAATTTCCCGT
Source organism: Ypsolopha scabrella (assembly GCA_910592155.1). Taxonomy (NCBI): domain Eukaryota; kingdom Metazoa; phylum Arthropoda; class Insecta; order Lepidoptera; family Ypsolophidae; genus Ypsolopha; species Ypsolopha scabrella. The sequence goes on along the minus strand of OU342975.1, from coordinate 8,377,026 downwards.
TTACTACAAAATGGTAGGATAACACCTGTGGAATACAGTCAGTGGGGTACTCCGGTGGTCCCTGTATTGAAAGCGGACGGATCTGTAAGGCTGTGTGGTGATTACAAGGTTACCTTGAATCCTTATTTGGAAGTTGACCACTTTCCACTACCTCACATTGATGAAATTTTCAACACTCTTAAGAACGGAGAATACTTCTGCGAGCTTGATCTAAAAGAGGCGTACTTACAGGCACCTCTAACCCCTGAGTCTCAGGAGCTCACTACTATTGTAACTGAAGAAGGTACTTATAAATATCAATATTTACCATATGGTGTAAGCACAGGACCAGGTTCCTTCCAGCGGCTAATGTGTAAAAAGCTTGCTAACATACCAAATACAATTGTGTTCATAGATAATATTTATATGGCAGGAAATGATGTTAATGATATGCTAAATACCCTTTGTGAGGTCTTATCAAAACTACAAGAATCTCAATTTAAATTGAAACTTGAAAAGTGCAAGTTTTTCAAAAAAAGTATAGATGTGTTTGGTTTTAGAGTGACGAAAAATGACATAAGCATTGTACAATCAAATGTTGAGCCATTGTTGAGAACTAAAGCTCCCACAAGTATGACTTTGTTAAGGTCTTTCCTGGGAAAAATTAATTATTACAATCGGTTTCTAAAAGACATGGCTTGTATTTTAGCACCATTATATGATATCATTAAGAAAAATAAATTTGTGTGGACACCAGACTGTAACAAAGCTTTTGATTTAATCAAACAGAAGTTGTCTTCAGTTAACAATTTAAGACATTTTGACCCAAACTTATCATTAATTTTGTCATGTGATGCGTCACAAACTTCTTTGGGGGTTGTATTGTCAAATAGAGATTATGATGGTACTGTCAGACCGATTGCATATGCAAGTAAGAAATTAAACTCTGTAGAAATTAAGTATTCCACAATAGATAAAGAAGCAATGGCAATTATCTTTGGTGTGACCAAATTTTATAACTATACCTACGGTCGATATTTTGAGTTAGAAACCGACAATGCTGCATTAGTAAGAATATTTGGTCCCACCAAAGGTATTCCAAAAATGGCTGCCAAAAGGCTGCAACATTACGCCATTTTCCTGTCAGCATTTAACTATAAAATTAGGCACATTAGCACCACATTGAACCCAGCTGATTTCTTATCACGCGCATCAACTAGTGAAAATATAGAAAATGCTCAATTACATTCTATTTGTTTAAGTGCTGATGTCAGTAATATCTACTATGTAAACAATTCAAAAATGAATAAATTGGACTGGAAAACTATTCAGAGTGAAACAAAAACAGGTTGACAGCTGAACTGAGTGGGCTACCACTTTCCTTGATTTTAGTCACATGCGTCTTAAAAGTTTCCACAAATCGTTCAGCAGCCCCGTTGGTGGCCGGGTGATATGGGGGTGAAAAGGTATGTTTTATATTTGTAAGTTGACAAAAATTTTCAAATTCTGTACTAGTAAAAGTAGGGCCGTTGTCTGTTACCACTTAAACCATGGCCCGTACCACCATCCTCATGGTACAGACTTCATGCCGATTTCTTAGGACCTTATTATAATAAAATGTTCTTAGTGATTGTTGACAGCTATTCAAAATGGCCTGAGGCTTTTGAAATGACTAATATTGGGGCAACTCGTACAATTGAAATATTCAAAAAGTTATTTGCCACTTTTGGTTTCCCAGTCCAATTAGTAACAGACAACGGCCCTACTTTTACTAGTACAGAATTTGAAAAGTTTTGTCAACTTACAAATATAAAACATACCTTTTCACCCCCATATCACCCGGCCACCAACGGGGCTGCTGAACGATTTGTGGAAACTTTTAAGACGCATGTGACTAAAATCAAGGAAAGTGGTAGCCCACTCAGTTCAGCTGTCAACCTGTTTTTGTTTGATTACAGAAATTTACCCCATAGTACTACCGGGGTAACACCAGCCAAGTTAATGCTGGGTAGAGAACTTAGAAATCGGTTTACGTTACTAAGGCCACCACCTATAACGGATAAATCATATGAAATGCAAGAGAAATCAAAACTTTACTATAAAAGTAGTAGAAATACAATAACGTTAGATTTAGGACAGAAAGTTATGGTTAGGGACTACAGAAAGGGGCATAAACCTTGGATTTTAGGGACTATAATAGATGAATCCTGTCCAGGGGTAACCTATTACATTGATGTAGGGGGTTTGAAATGGAAAAGACATCTAAACCAAATTCGTACATGTGATCAAACGGTAGAAGAGTAAATTGTTGTCATAAATAAACTAGCTAACTATAGTTAAGTTAAGTTAATCTTATTCTATTACTGTCATTGTTTATGGTGGTGGAGAGTGTGATATCGGAACGCAGCAGATTGTTTGTGCTGCTCGTTCGTTTGCTGTCTCGCTCTCTCGCTACCGCTCTGCCATCTTTACAAATCTGTATCCAAAATCATTGTTTGAAATAAAATGCTACTTTAATTAATAGAAGTGTTTTTCATAGTATATAACATCATGGAAGACTATTACTTTCGCTGGGACTTTCAAAAGGATTTTGTCCGTCTTTACTCGTATGTTCCATTTTAACTCGAGAACCACTCAACAGATTTGGGTGCGGCTTTTTTATTATCAACGTGGAGACCCTAGTCAACATACCTATATACTACAAGGGGTGTTAATAGATCGATAAGTTTCGATTGAAAGATACTACTAGCGTGAGCAAAAGCTAGTATGTGAAGTTATGTGTCAAGGAACGCATATGTGATAGCTTTCTTTACAATACTCTGGCGAACGAAAGTTTGCTGTCGTTTAAGACTTTAATGAACACAAGAACCGGGCATTTGGTGAGAAAACCGTGTCTTATCTGCAACAACCACAGAAGAAATACTTCACTTGATATTATATTTATTTTCAATAAAATATTTTCATTGAAATTGCAAGAATGTGTATGGGCCACAGTATACAAACCAGCTCCCGGTTCACATCATAGCGTGTCGTGTCGGCTGCAGCCGCGGTTGCAAGCATGAATACTCGTCTCAACTGAAGCGGAGACAGCGCTTTGACAGCTCTGAAATTGATGCATCCGCCTGGCTCGGTCCTACCGACTTGCCAACTGATCGATGGGTCGCTTGCTCCCATATCTACAGCTGGAAATATTTACAGTTGGAAATTGGCAGCACCGGCTCAATTAAAGAGGCGGTTGTTTTTGGCAGGGTGGAGGGCCGTTCCATTGACTGGTGACTTTTTCACATGATACTGTTACCGATCAAAGCGCAGCTCTTCACTATTTTAGTATATTAATTACTTAGTCTGAGGAAAACCTTGTATGCAAGGACGGACCCAGGATTTCAGACAAATACTCAAATACTCAAATTTATTGCTTTCAATTCAAGGTTCGCGGCTAGGGCCAAAATATCACGAAGTAATGAAAAAATAAAGTTTTTGTTCGTTAATTTATCCCTTGGTGGAGGGTGGGAGGGGGGGGGGGCGGTATGTGTGCCGGACGCTGTCCGCAACGCTGTTATTCTGCCGTCGTCTGCGGAGGAGCGCACGAATTCCACCGAGTGGGTTATATATAAATAGAAAATGTGTAAGTGTTTATGTGTACGTATGTGTAAATATTAAAGTTGTAGGTATCTGTATTTAAATAGAAAAATATCCCGCCCGACTGATCTATCAACGCCCGGACCAGATGGCCAGGTCAAACCAGGTGGAAGTTTGTTTTGGAATCCCATTAGTTTTATAGTTTAAACCATGAAAATTGGTAGGTATTTAGTCCATTCCTCGAGAATAAAGAATAAAGTTTTTCGGCGTTAGTAGAAATTCAACCCATAAGTTATTATGCTTGCATTTCTAAGCATTTTTATTTTTTCCGACTACCCAACTGGGTGTGATTCCGAGGTAGGCAGCTAGATGGTTATTGCATAATAATGGATTGCTTAAGGCCCATGTTGCCAGCGTCATCCAAAACTCCCATTGATGAAGTTATTTCTCTTAAACGGCTTACTTAAAAAATATTAAAAAAATATATATGTCATTATTTAAAGTATAAGAAACAATCTCATTGCAGGAAATTATTCTCGCCTATAAGAAACACCTATAGCTTAACATATAGTGTGAAAAGTGCACCTAAATCGAATCAAATGTATAACACGTCCCCATTCCCCCCTTCTCCCGTATCCGCCCATGCTTGTATAAGCGGTAAGCTTACCATAGCATACAAGTGTTTCGCTGTTTAGTTAAATACATCCAGAATACCCCCGACATTTTGTATACAGGTAAAAGTGAAATCCTTTTTAAGGAGTATTTTTATTCAAACCGTCGCGAAAATATATAAAAATAATATGTTCCTCCACTTTCTTAACGCCATTGTATGAATTTCGCAGTCACGTAGCGTAAGTATAGTGTAAGACACGTGTCTCCTCCACAAATAGCGCGAGGTATCGATGCCCGCCTGCCGCCAACTCGAGAGCTTTTATTAGAATTTTAATAGATTTTTATTTTATGCGAATACGAGTACGACAGAATGTTCAATGATAGCTGGCGCTATTACGTCATTCATATCGATGTATTCATTATCTTCATCTTGAAGTCTCGGTTTGGATCGATCTCTGGGTTTGTGAATAAGACAGTAGCGAAATATTTTGGAATTTAAAATTAATCCTCATTATACAATAATTAAAATTCAGTTTTGCCTTTTTATGGTTCCGAGGGGTCAACAAGGAACTATAATCACCATGTCCGTCCGTCTGTCTGTCTGTCTGTCCGCGGCTTAGCTGAGAGACGGTTAGTTATGTATGCTGTTAGTACCAGAAAGCTCTAATTTGGCATGGGTATAATACATATTAGCAATAGCGAAAAATGCTCAAAGGTGTCTCAGTTTTTTATAATTTCCCTAGCCGTTTCTTTATACTTCTTCACCATAAATACGGATTTACTGGGTTATCGCAATGTTATTGTTGTTTTTTTTGTAATGCCTAACAAATTCATTATATTTATCGTCTTTAATGTATATTGATTCAAGGTCTTCGTATATCCAGATGTCACCGTCTATCTAAACATTATTTTATTCACGGAAACAATTCTTGAACTAATCGGTATGAGTGTGACACAATTTCAAATGAAAATCATAGTGAAATGTACGTTTTACTAGTGAAAAACTTCGAAGTGTCTCAAAAATATGCCCCGTGGACAGTAACAATGTTCTTAAAGTAAATATTCAAATAGTATTTTTAAATTCACGTTTTCTGGTGTTGCTTTAGCGTCGTAGTTGAAACTGAGTCCGTCTGTAACTGTAATAATAGAGAAAGAAAAATAGTCCTTATCTTTCAACTACTGCATTATTGTTTTCGCTGAAAGGTCGATGACCCAGGCAAACCAACTGCCAAAATCGTTTGAAATTTTATCATGTGATTAAATTAAATCGCATTTGGTTAAAGCCAAACAGATATAAGACATATAAATTATATGATATAATATTATCATTTTCGATATAATATTATCATGTTTTTTCAGCCAAATGACATTTTTACATTTATAGATTTCACATTAAAAATTAACTTTAACTTTATTTATTCATAGTAACTAGTTATAGTAAGGGAAGAATAGATTTTTAGTTTCGCGGCACGTTCTTTTTCTTTGCGTTTTTGGGGCTCTTTACTGAGGAAAATTGCAAAAGACGTTACTAAGCTAAGACCCCGAGAATTTAGCCAAGGTGAAGCACATAGAGCATTTGTAAACTTAATTCTAGTAATTTTGGTAAATTCCAGACTCAGTCTAGTACAATAACATAAAAGTGACGCAGAAATCCTTCAGCGCAGAAGTGAGCCAATAAGGTTAGATCGTTAGACCGCCATACCTTTGTGATTATTCATTTACGACAACAAAAGACGTTACTAAGCTAAGACCCCGAGAATTTAGCCAAGGTGAAGCTCATAGAGCATTTGTAGACATAATTCTAGTAATTTTGGTAAATTCCAGACTCAGTCTAGTACAATAACATAAAAGTGACGCAGAAATCCTTCAGCGCAGAAGTGAGCCAATAAGGTTAGATCGTTAGACCGCCATACCTTTGTGATTATTCATTTACGACAACAAAAGACGTTACTAAGCTAAGACCTCGAGAATTTAGCCAAGGTGAAGCACATAGAGCATTTGTAGACATAATTCTAGTAATTTTGGTAAATTCCAGACTCAGTCTAGTACAATAACATAAAAGTGACGCAGAAATCCTTCAGCGCAGAAGTGAGCCAATAAGGTTAGATCGTTAGACCGCCATACCTTTGTGATTATTCATTTACGACAACCAAAAAATCCATCAGCTGTTACCTCGAGTGCTATCTCGGCATTATCCAAAGTCCCTTAGCCAAATTACGTAGGTCCGTGTCACTCCAAGCGGAAAAACGCGCTGTCCAAAGAAACCCATTTAGGGCGAAAGAAAAACAAATGTAAAAATTTTAAAATTACATAAAAAACAATCAAAATTTCCATTTACTAAAATGTAGGTATGGCTAAAACCCTATTCTCATATTCTAAAAATTACGAGATAACTTGTATTTAATTGAAGACATCATTTCAATAATTATTTCTGTCAAGTGAATATTTATGTAAGCACACGTGAAACACATCCTAATCTCACCGCAAGTTTCACTAAAAATGGCAATTTACTTTTTATTTTGGTTTTATTTTTGTCTTCTGTTTTGCCAAATTGTTTATCCTTATGAGCTAAGATCCGATTTTAGAATTTTTAGAATTGTTTTGGAAGACGCTGGTATCTATTGTACAGTGTTCCACACTAGCATAGATGCCAACGGCAATCCTTAATATGTAAGTTTAATTATTTATAGTAAGCTTTGTTTTTGTATAATTTTTTAATATAAGGATAATTTGCATGTTATGAGAACAATAAATGAAATTTTTATCTTTTTTATATCTTTTTTCAATCGCGTTTCTGTAATACAGAAGTCTGGAAAAATGTTCTAACTAGTAACAAACTAGTAACGTCTCCAAGAAGTGCCAATTCTTCGCGGGGCTTTATTAAAATGAATTTCATTTAATTACCTATTTTATTTTCAAATAACTTTTGTCTTTAATTTATAAATTACAACATTTAAAAAAAAACTTATTCTGAACTAAAATTACCGATTATTCTTCATACTTGGTAGTAGTCTGAGTGCCAACTCGAATAGCTTGTTTTGAGGTATGAATAACATGTTTTGGATGTTTTTGATAGCTTATGTTGTGTAGATTTCAGATCCGTTTGATGCCACTCTACCAGACTTGAGCATTTTGAGTAATTCAAGATGGCACCAAATATGCCACCTAAAAATTTTGCAATTGTTTTTTGAAGCAATATTGACGTGTAGTATGACGTTATATATGTTTTTCTGGTCGAGGAGCAAGAATATGAAGTCAGTTTTTAGATAAAATCAATACGAAATATGTAATTGCCTATCTAAGTCTTAGTTATAGACCAACATAATATTTTACTACTTTCTCGAAAAATAGGTAGGTATACATATAGAGATTGCTTTGTATTAAAAATGTCAAGCACATAGGCCTAAGGCCATAATGTAAATTAAGGCCATTACTCCACATTCCCAAGTAAAGTGATGGAATTTAATGTAAGTATCCTCAGACGTTTATTGGTTCTTGGTGAGTTTTAGGGTGGCCAGCATTCAAACTTTTTCGTAAATCTCCCTAATTTTGTGGCTTTTTGATTATGATACGTAAGAAGATGTGGAAATAAATATAATAACATACATTACTATACGTATTATTATTTAATATACATATAAGTACTTATATTTCTACTTATTTGGTGTAAATTATATAAAATTTTATAGCGGTAAGAGATTTAAGATTCCTTAAACCAAAAACATGAATGTGAAAAACATCTAGTTTGTAGAACAAGCGTATTTTCACCTTTACCAAGTAAAGGATCAAGATATATTGTGAGTGCCAACTTTTCTGAATGTTCCTGAAAACTTTCTAAGGACATACAGTTTTAATGGTAAAGCGCTGGCCTGCTAATCCAGAGGTGGTGTGGTGGGTGATTTCAATCCCTACGGTGCACATTAATATGTGTTCGATCTGCATACTTCGTAAGGAACGTTAAGCTGTTGGTCCATTTGTACCCGAAGTACGGCGGTAGGGTTTACTCACCAGGATTGGGACGTAAATAATTACGTCGTCGTCGGTGAAATGTGGGAGTACCAAATGTGGATTGTGACTTGCATTTCACAGTTAATATTTAGGAACACCTTTGACACCCCCTCGAGGATTTATGTCGTGATAATATCCTAAGTAGCATTCCGTAAGTCACTTAAGAGCATAAACTACTAAATATGACCTATCTATGTTTTCACTAAGTGTAAACAGTTTGTATGAGGGTTTATGAATAGACACTTTAAACTTCCCATCCATCCATCAGCCTGTTTCGTCCACTGCTGGACATAGGCCTTTCCAGGATTACGCCACACTTGGCGGTCCCCCTGGAAGAAATGCCCATACTCACACAGGCTGGGCAGGCGGGTTGGTGAGAGCGGTGCCGAAACCCTTGCACCAGTGACGCCGCTGCCCGTCACCAGTCCGTTTTATATAAGGCTCGGCAATTGGGGATGGATTTACCGCCATCCATCGGTCCCAGGCAATGGTGGGCCGCCTGGTTTTGCCTGAGAGCTGTTCTCTTACTCTCGCCCAAATAACTTCGGGAGGATTTGCGAGTAAGATGGTGGTACCTCCACAGTCGGGCTCGGCATCAGCTCTACCACCCTACAACTTTAAACTTTAAGAATAGTATATACCTATATGTAGCCCACTCTTAACCGAACACTTAAAACCAACAGTAAGTCTTATACTATTTTACTAAAATCTGAGGCGCATAAATTTTTTTACATCTTACATGCCCTATATTGGCAGTAAAATTAAATTCGCCAGAGATAAGAAACTACATTTTGATAATATAGGTAATAAAAGTACTCAAATTAGTCCAGGTATTTTAAAAAGTGGCATGAAAGCACAAAGCATTGATTAATATATTGTGTAAAAGGATTGCCATCATGTATTCCGAAATGAGATCAAACAGTTGTAAATTAAACTTCAGTCCGTATCATATATTCCGAAATGAGATCAAACAGTTGTAAGTTAAATTTCTGTCTGTTTTCTTACGATACTTTATGCTTAGTAAGCTACCTTTATTCAGACTACAAGATATCCTGTAGATAGTTCCCAAGGCTTGCCTTTTTTATCTTAACTTGGTATACAGGTTTACTTAAAGACTACTTCTTAAGTCAATTAGATTTCAGGTTTTGGTTTAAAGCGATCCTCTAGACATAATAAGGACAACCTTTTGCTACTTGGGAAGTTTGAAAATAAAAATCATTGCTTGTTTACTATTATCATAGACTAAATAATACTATTATTTAAGTTTTCATGTTTTATCTAGCTATCAATATCAGTAACAATAACAACAAATTTGTAAAAAACTGGTGTCTGTATATTGATTGTTTTTGCAAAATTTTATATCATATATTTGTCTCTATGGATATACATAGGTTATTAGTATTGTACTGAGGTAAAAAAAAACATTTTTAAAATTTTCATCTGTTATTCTGTTCCGTTTTAACTCGAGCAAATTTAGATGCGATTTCTTTTATTATCATCGTTGTCACCCTGGTCAACATGTACGCTACAGGAGTATTGATAAAATAACCGCCAGGCCGGAAACTGTCGATATTTATCTTACATCCAAATAAAGGGTACATTGAGTGAAGGACACTTCCACGCGAGCGAACGCGCGGGCAAAAGCTAGTATATAATTGACTTGGGTTCTGTGTAAAACTTGCCATAAGATTCTGAAAAAATACAAGTTGATATTATTTTATACCTACCTTAAATTCCCCTATTTATGCCTTTAAATGAAAGCGGCAACACTGGTACGTTCCAGAACGGACGACTAAAGCGTTTATTAAACAATTCGTGGAGTAATATTATGTCGAGATTCAATAAGAAGTATTGGATTAGCGTAACTTAGGAATATTTGTTCAAGAAGTTGGGTTCCGTTTTGGGATAATTCCAAGTTACATTATACACAAAGAAATATTTTTTCTGGCGTTTCTACTCGTGTAACGTTGTATAGGTATTTCAAAGGTAGGTCTATAATCATTAAGAGGTCAATGCCTATAATTCATCTTCTTCTTAACTTAACAAAAATACACTTTAAAATAAAGAAAACAAATGGGAAAGTCTATTTTTAATTTAAAAAAAAACATACTTTTTTATTTTTGGTGCTTCTAAGTAAATTTTATGTGACCAGTAATTTTAATAATATAAAATCCATCAAGTTATCTAGCAAATCCTCTTTGTAACGAGTAAAAACATTAATTAAGAGGCCTGTAGTCGGCGGCTTGAAGTCAGTCGCGCACGGGGTCCCTATGCTTGCTATTTCATTCTACATTCAACTTCGGATTATAGAACACTGACTGACTGTTATTGGTTGGCCCGAACGTTCATTTCCCGATTTCGTACGGAACTAACCGAACACTAAGCTAACGCGAGACAATATTCATGTCTTGAAAAAACTCGAGTCTTCCTATGATTTCAGGAGAAATATCCCAAAAATCTAAATAAAACAAAAATATTTTTGAATATTATAAAATATACTTTGCTGTAAACCTAAAATTATTTGATTTGTTGTATCGCTTCTAGGACACTACGGTACATAAACATTCATGAAAATATGTGTAAAATCTAGAACTTTTTACGGTTGTAACTTTTGTATGTATTTGATTTTGATAAATATTTTAGGTTCATGGATATTGTATGGAATATGTTGTAAAGAAAAAAATAATAAGTAAGTACCTATCAATAAGGATATTATCAGCGAACAGCGCTAGTATGGGAGTTAAGGCGAATAGAGTCGCCTTAAGGTAGCCAGCAGTGCAAAGCTCTCTATATTCATCGCTCCATTACCTAACTCTAAAAATACTGGGCAAATTGAAATTTTGCTTAGGCACTGAGTAAGATAGGCCTTTCCGGCAATATAATACCTTTCAAGGAAACCAGTACGGTTTTCTTGTACATTTGATATATTTATTCAATAAAATCGTAATATAATTTTATTTTTTTTATATCGATTACTTATCATAACAGTACAGATACAGGTGTTTTCTTGCAAAATTGTTAGGTTCTACTCCCGACTAAGATAAGTAATTTTTCTCAAAGCTTTAAAATGCAGTTTTCATTTTCTGTAAATTCGATGACGAGGTCTTTTGAGCAAATTTCTTTGCTGCCCTTAGAAATGGTCTAAGTTGCTGCCCCATCTCAACGCGCCAATCTGTATAATATGTATAAGAAGCTTAGAGGTAGAGAGATATAAGCCTCCATTTTTTAAGGCTTTTGAACTGTCAAATGTCCTTTCATCCTTCTTTTGAAATGCATACTAAGACATATTAAGGCGACATAGGACTGATAAATGAGACTTTAAAACAGTGGAACTCGGATACTACAAAAGATAAGGATCCGAAAAAAAAATGTTATAAAAGAAGCCTATTTCAAGACGTTAACATAGCCGAAAACGTGGTAGAGAAAAATACGCCGTATTGAAAAAAATTGCACAGTGAAGGCTGTTTTTCAGTTGAAAACAGTAGTCCGTCCAAACAAACAGTGTAATAATAACAATAATGACTTTTGTGAACATATAAACTTATTATCTAAAAAATAAAACTGCGTTTTTTTAAATACTCTCGTTTAAATTTATATTGAATATTATTGACTAAAAACAGCATTATCCAACCTATTCCGCACGTCTCGGACTTTTCACATTATGTTTTTTTATCTCTTTCGTTTTGTGAATCAAATAAAACATTTTTTACCTTATTTACGATGTGACCATATACTTGGGTTTGTATGAAACTTTTATTTACAATATGAACATGTACGTGGGTTTGTATGAAACTTTTATTTACAATATGAACATGTACGTGGGTTTGTATGAAACTTTTATTTACAATATGAACGTGTACCTGGGTTTGTATGAAACTTTTGTTTACAATATGAACGTGTACCTGGGTTTGTATGAAACTTTTATTTACAATATGAACGTGTATGTGGGCGCAAGATTTTAATGATTTTGTTTAATTATTATTTGGGTTACCCAACTCGTAAGTAAATTAGTCTTTAATTATGATGTATCTTTAATAATAATTAACAATAGTCACTTTCTTATAAGTTAGAATTTAATCAATAGCATAGACCTATATTTGACAAAGCTGTGTGACAACTTCCTTCTGCGCCTTCCGCGCCATTTTATAAAATGTGTTTATTCGAGCAATTTATATGTAGTTATTATTTACTATCTTGTTATCTGTATGATTATGGTTTTATATCGATTATAAACTAAATAATCAGAAAACTCTTATTGTTTGTGAATTTCAATATGTTGGTTAGACATGCTGCTAATCAAAACACTGTCTGATAATAAATATAATTTATTATCTGTAGGTTAATGAGGTTTTTCTATATTGAATTTGTTTCTTAAATCACAACAGCAATATTTCAGTAATTTGTTTTAGTAAATTTTGATTATTGTGGATAATAACATAAATAGAACGGCTTTATTGACTCTGTGATATAAATAGAAGTGACGCCTTTGTTTGGGCACATTTTTCTCTGCGACTTTTCGAATATACTTGTAAGAATATTCCGTCTGCATTTTTCTTCATGGACTCCCACATCAATGTCTCGGGGTTTTGCGCCGACAGCAGCGGTGGGATCACCCCTCGCGACCTCCGATTTCGACCACGCTACTAACGAACTTGTCGAAGAAACGGACCACGGCCCGGGCAGCTCTGCAACCGGACGAGAGATGGCTTCAGTCAATTCAAGTGAATCTGCGACCGGACGAGAGACAGCCGATGCTAATGCCGTCAGATCTGCGACCAGACGAGAGACAGCCTACGCTAATGTCGCCAAATCCACGACTGGACGAGAGTTAGCTGGCGCTAATGGTGCCACCAGCTTTGCGACCGGACGAGGGACGGAGCCAGCTCATGGTTCCCGGTTTGACAATCTTGGAGCGCATGCCGAGGATACTACTTTCACCATGAACCAGGTTATGAGTTTGCTTAATTCAGTTACAAAACAAGCTGCTGCCAGTGCAGTAACGGCTGCTCTGTCTGCTGAAGCTGCCCCATCACGCTCTTGTCGTGATTTTTATCTACCGCCTTTTGACCTCGATATTCGATCCCACGATATTGAAGATTGGTGTGCCAATATCGACCAAACCATAGCTAAGTTTAGGATACCGCCACATGAGGCACGGATGAAGGCTATTCTTCAATTGAGGGGTAGAGCTTAAACATGGGCTGACACGTGGTCCCTTCATTCCACCACGTGGGATCAAATGAAATCCGAACTAATTCAATCTTTTGCTAGGGAATTCCGCTATGCCGATGATGTCTTGAAGTGGCGAGCATACACATCGGACCAGGCGACCACATATGCGGAGTACGCTACTACCGCATGGACGCTGTTCGGGAGGGTGCGACCAGTGGCTACGGATGCAGAAGTTGTAGAAGCCTTGATTACAGGTATTCACCCTGACTATGTTCGCTCTGAGCTTTTGAGAAATACTCCTATGTCATTGTCTCAATTAGTGTCTGTATTGAGGACGTTTAGAAAACGCAAAATAGACAGTTTAAATAATGTTTCGAAGCTTAATTCTGACAGTAAGAAACCGCGTGGTGCCGAGTTAAACAATTCATATAAACGCGACACAATTACTTGTTTTAATTGTAATAAAGTAGGGCATCGATCTCGAGAATGTAAGGAGGTGGGTAATCAGAAAACTAATTTCATTCCGAACTCAACCCAGTCCCCGACAGTTCGGTCCGGTCTAAATTTAAATTCTACCCACGCTACTGCTGTTAACAATAACAATAAGATTTACGAATGCGGTTATTGTCGCCGCAAAGGTCATACAGAAAAAACTTGTTTTCGACGCCAAAGTGATGAACGAAACAAGTCTGTAACTAAGTCAATCAATGTGTGTTCTTCAAATTCACGTAGCACGATACCGATTGAAGTAAATTATAAAATTATGTATTGTTTATTTGATACGGGTGCAGATTGTTCACTGATTCGGGAAAGTTTAGACAGTCCCCGGTAAACGAAAATCCGTCAATGTTACATTTTCTGGCATTGGTGGTTGTCCGGTATTTTGTAACACAAGTATTACAACGCGTGTGAAAATTGATGATGTTGATCTCGAATCAGAGTTCTTTATTGTAAAAGATAATCAAACTCAATTTGATGTTCTAATTGGGTTTGATTTGCTAAAAATTCCCGGGCTTGTCACCATTTGCAAAGATAACATATCCGTAAAACGTTCGGAGCCTTCGCTTATAAATCAGTGTACGGATTATGAATTTATTACGGACTTAGATACTGACCTTACTGAACAGACGGACCTGGAAACTTTGATGTCCGTATTAAGAGATTACAGTGATAACTTTGCGCTTGGTAACAAAGTATCTGAAGTAACCACGGGTGAGCTAAAAATTCGACTAAAAAATCCCGATAAAGTCGTTCAGCGCCGTCCCTATAGGATGTCTCCATTTGAACGCGAAAAGGTTAAGCAAATAATTAATGATCTCAAAAGTAACGATATCATTGAAGATAGTTCTTCACCATTCAGTAGTCCCATTTTATTGGTTAAAAAAAAGGACGGCTCTGATCGACTCTGCATCGACTATAGAGAGTTGAATTCAAACACATTACGAAAACACTTTCCGCTTCCCCTCATTGCTGACCAAATTGATAAGTTGGGGAAAGCTCTATATTTTTCATGTCTTGATATGGTGGCCGGATTTTACGGTATTCGCGTGTCTGTAGACTCTATAGAGAAAACTGCATTTGTGACGCCCGATGGGCAATATGAATTTTTGCGCATGCCCTTCGGGTTGTGTAATGCACCCTCTGTTTATCAACGGGCAATAAATATTGCC
Source organism: Ypsolopha scabrella (assembly GCA_910592155.1). Taxonomy (NCBI): domain Eukaryota; kingdom Metazoa; phylum Arthropoda; class Insecta; order Lepidoptera; family Ypsolophidae; genus Ypsolopha; species Ypsolopha scabrella. Next base: position 8,362,006 of record OU342975.1, on the reverse strand, counting down.
TTAGGTGATTATAGAGACACCATAGCTCTTTGCTACGTTGATGACGTAGTTATTTTATCTCTGACTGTCGAAGAAGGACTACATAACCTTAAATTAGTTCTAGACAGGCTGACTAAAGCAGGATTTTCATCAAACATTTCAAAATGTTCATTTCTCAAGACCAAAATTGAATATCTGGGCAATATAATAGAAAATGGTACTGTAAAGCCAAGTCCAAAGAAAGTCCAAGCTTTAGCAAACTGCCCCGTACCAAAAAATGTCAAGGAAATTCGCCAATTCAATGGACTAGCCGGCTATTTCCGTAAGTTTGTACCCAATTTTTCTAAAATTATGGCCCCTTTGTACGAACTTACTAAACCTAATGCAACATGGGAATGGACGGAGCGCAAGACAACAAGTTATAAGTTACTTGACATCGTCTCCCCTCTTGACTATATTTGACCCGAGCTTAGCGACTGAATTACATACTGACGCTAGTGCCATTGGCTTTGGCGCCGTATTAATTCAACGACTAAATCATAATCCCCTAGTTGTGGCTTACTTTAGTATGCGAACAACGCAATGTGAAAGCAAATATCACTCATATGAGCTTGAGACACTCGCTGTAGTGAAATCAATCAAACACTTTCGCCACTTTTTGTATGGTAGACATTTACCGACTGCAACTCCTTCAAAGCTGCCAGACACAAGAAAGAGTTAGCCCCTAGAGTTTATCGCTGGTGGGCGTTCTTACAAAATTTTGACTTTGATATAGAATACCGAAAGGGCGAACGATTATCACATGCAGATTTCTTTAGCCGGAACCCTGTGACGATCCCTGAACCTAAGAAAAATAATAAAATATGTTACCAGTGTCACGTTTCTAAGCCCTTGACTTTTAGTGTAAACGCTGCCACACTAGATCACAATTGGCTCCTTAATGAGCAAAAGCGTGACCCAAGCATCAAAAATATTGTAGAAAAATTGTCAACTGATGCTCTTCCTCAAACTATAGCTGACACTACTTAGAAAAAAGATACAAATTGATAAGAAAACAAGAAAATTGATTATAGTACCGCGTTGCTACAGATGGAGTCTTATCAATCACTATCATGATAATTTACAGCATTTTAGCTGGGAAAAGGTCCTGGATAAGATACGCGAACAGTATTGGTTCCCTAGTATGTCTAGATTTGTGCGAAACTTGGTAGAAAACTGTGTCAGTTGTAGAGTGAGTGAAGGTGCTTCAGGGGCCCGACAAGTAGTTCTTCATCCTATAGATAAGGTAGCAATTCCTTTTCATACGGTCCATGGTGACATAACAGGAAGAATGAATGGAAAACGCAACCAAATGGAATATGCATTTGTTTTTATTGATGGATTCTCTAAATATGTTCATATGGTTTACACCAACGACCGAACCACTGAATCCGCTATAAAATGCTTCAAAGATCTCATCACTATTTTCGGAACTCCTACGCGTTTTATAACCGACCAAGACAAGAGTGTGACTTCTTCTGATTTTAAGCTGTTTTGTGTAAATTGTGGTATTCAGCATCACGTGGTAGCAAAAGGTGCAAGTAGAGCAAACGGACAGGTAGAGCGCCTCATGAAAGTAATTAAAGATAATATGTCTGTTGTTGAACTCGAAAAGCCATGGCACTTTGCTCTACAGGATTTACAGTTAGCTATTAATTGTTCGATGTTTAAAAGTACTGGAAAAACTCCACTAGAAATGTTGCTGGGTAAAAAATATTCCCCCCCAGGTCTAAAGCTCATACAAATCGACGATGATGAGGTCATTGATGACTTAGATGCACAGCGACAAATATGTAAGGTTAGGATGGACGAGCGATCTTCTCAGGACAAAAACCGCTTCGATAAAGGGAAAGCGCGCATAAAACCTTTCAGTGTTGGTGATTACGTAGTTTTGCGCCGCCATGAGCGTCACACAACAAAACTTGGTCCAAAATTTGAAGGTCCCATGGAGGTTATTGAAGTTTTACCTAATGACCGATATAAGTTAAAACATGTAAATATTCGTGGTTGTTCTGAAAAGATCGCATGTCATGACTTTCTCCGACCAGCACCATTGGCTCAGACTGATCCGTTTGAAGTAAGTGATTCTGAGGAGGAACAGTCCGTGTGGGCGATGGTGAATAATGGCGGGGAAATGCCTGTTAATCAAGGTGCATCCACTTCTGAGAACACACTTGGTGAATGATGGTCATGATGTGAGATGTGCTACTTTGAGATAATTTTATTTATGCTGATCTTGATTAATGTGATTTTTGTATTTTTAATTTGTTTATTATATTGATCCAATCTCCCGTACCCAACGCTGGCTGGCCACCGTGCGTTTCCTTTTCCCGGTCTTGTATTGGGCTAGATCCCAGAATGGGTGACGCCATGTGAATGTATTGGGCTAGATTCCAGGCTGGGTGATGCCATGTGAATTTGTTGGGCTAGATTCCAGGCTGGGTGATGCCATGTGAATTTGTTGAGCTAGATCCCAGAATGGGTGATGCCATGTTGATTTATTGAGCTAGATCCCAGGATGGGTGATGCCATGTTGATTTGTTGAAATAGGATGAGTGTATCCTGTGTTAATTTAAATTATGTTACCCTAAGGAAAGGGAAGATGTTTTATTTTGCTTCTTATATATAGACTAGATCCCAAGGTGGGTTATTTCTGTTTTAAATTGAAATATTCTTGATACTATGATGGCTCACTGCATTTTTGTATATATGTGGTTGTTTATTATAATATGTAAGTATAGCGCAGAGAGCGCGCTGAATCAGAATGGCCGTGTGGGCGCAAGATTTTAATGATTTTGTTTAATTATTATTTGGGTTACCCAACTCGTAAGTAAATTAGTCTTTAATTATGATGTATCTTTAATAATAATTAACAATAGTCACTTTCTTATAAGTTAGAATTTAATCAATAGCATAGACCTATATTTGACAAAGCTGTGTGACAACTTCCTTCTGCGCCTTCCGCGCCATTTTATAAAATGTGTTTATTCGAGCAATTTATATGTAGTTATTATTTACTATCTTGTTATCTGTATGATTATGGTTTTATATCGATTATAAACTAAATAATCAGAAAACTCTTATTGTTTGTGAATTTCAATATGTTGGTTAGACATGCTGCTAATCAAAACACTGTCTGATAATAAATATAATTTATTATCTGTAGGTTAATGAGGTTTTTCTATATTGAATTTGTTTCTTAAATCACAACAGCAATATTTCAGTAATTTGTTTTAGTAAATTTTGATTATTGTGGATAATAACATAAATAGAACGGCTTTATTGACTCTGTGATATAAATAGAAGTGACGCCTTTGTTTGGGCACATTTTTCTCTGCGACTTTTCGAATATACTTGTAAGAATATTCCGTCTGCATTTTTCTTCATGGACTCCCACATCAATGTCTCGGGGTTTTGCGCCGACATGTACCTGGGTTTGTATGAAACTTTTATTTACAATATGAACGTGTACCTGGGTTTGTATGAAACTTTTATTTACAATATGAACGTGTACCTGGGTTTGTATGAAACTTTTATTTACAATATGAACGTGTACCTGCATGGGTTTGTATGAAACTTTTATTAGCAATACAAACATGTACCTGGGTTTGTATGAACTTTTATTTACAATATGAACATGTACCTGGGTTTGTATGAAACTTTTATTTACAATATGAACGTGTACCTGGGTTTGTATGAAACTTTTATTTACAATGTGAACGTGTACCTGCATGGGTTTGTATGAAACTTTTATTTACTATATGAACATGTACCTGGGTTTGTATGAAACTTTTATTTACAATATGAACGTGTACCTGGGTTTGTATGAAACTTTTATTTACAATATGAACATGTACCTGGGTTTATGAAACTTTTATTATCAATATGAACATGTACCTGGGTTTGTATGAAACTTTGGTATAACTGTCTCTAATGACTTTGTAGCTTTAGTATTATTACTGTTACCTCTTTGATATTAGTATATGTAGATATAGATTGATTTACAGCAACCGCTAAACCAACATGCTATTATTATTAATTACCCGTCGCCTTCCATTTAACGCTACTAAAATTTCCTTGAAGCTTTTATCCTCTGAGGTAATCTCCTACAGCTAATTTTAATGAAATTCTCAGGAACCCCTGAAACGCTTTCCCGAAGGTTTATTTGTTGAAAAGCATTTTGAAATCTGAATGAAAATCACAGGTATATCGAAAGAAGTTACTGAAAATTTGTACACATGTATTTTTTGTAGATCTTGGAATAGGCCTTTTCAAAGGTCTAATTTATTTTGATATAAAAAAAAACTGGTTTTTGAGAACACTTTTGCGATCAATAATGTACATTTTTTAAATATTGTTACAGTTAGATGGAAAAACCGGTCAAGTGCGAGGAGGATTCGCTCTCTGAGGGTCACGTACCATTTAAATAAGTTGATAAACTTAAGTGATTTGAATACAAATTACAAACATAAAACTACCTTTAAAATGTATGAAATAAAACTGCAAAATTAAGCTGGTCGAGTATTCGGGTACGTAACCCTAAACCTATATTAAAATCGGCGTTTAAAAGTGTGTAGCACATAATACACAATAAAGAAAAATCTAAATTCTTAACTAGTTTAGTTTTGAGATAGATTCGTATCAATGATGATCTAAAACCATTCTAAAACTGACAAGTTTGATAGCCCCCATTTCTTTATTTTTGGGGGTGAAAAGAAATAAAAAATATATTTCTAATCTACTTAATGCCAAGACCCCACATGCAGAGGTATTTTTTTCAGCTCCTTTTCATGTATTTATATCATATTTCCCCCTAAAAAAAATCTTTAATTTCATTTTTAATCAAATATTCGGTTTTGGGTCAACATTCTACATAACATATCCAAATTTCAGGTATGTAATTCATTCCGTATGGGATACGATATCTATATACATAGGTAACACTAAAAGTTTCCGGAACTGGCCACTTACATAAACAATATTTAAAAATTTATTGCAACACTTGAAAATAGAACTCTTTGGCTGTAGAATGCAGTTTGTTTCATCTGACTGTCTTTTGTTTTTACCTTGTGGCGCCATTTAAAAAATTGTGTGTCTGCATCAACATGGATTTAACTCGGGAAAATTTTCGTAGTATGATTTTCTACGATTTTAAGTGTAATTTGACAGCTCAACAGAGCATCGCTCGGCTTGAAACAGCTTTTGGCAATGAAGCACCATGCAAGACGACTGTTTATAGCTGGTTTGCAGAATTCAAGCGTGGTCGTATCAATCTCAGTGACGAATCTCGCGATGGTCGGCCGTCCACCGCTGTGACCAACAAAAACATCGATGCTGTGCGCCGTATGATTGAAACAGACAGGCATGTGACCTACCATGAAATTCGCGCATCCTTAGAAATAGGCATGAGTCAAATACAATCAATCCTACACAAACATTTGGGTGTGAGAAAGCTGTGCTCGCGGTGGATCCCACACAACTTGACCGAGGCTCAAAAAACGGACCGCGTCACTTGGTGCAGTGCCATGCTTACCAGATTCAACGAAGGTGCGTCAAATTTGGTGTGGGACATAGTAACAGGTGACGAAACATGGATTTATTGCTACGATCCCAAAACAAAGCAGCAATCGAGCGTATGGGTCTTTCAAGATGAGCCGAAACCAACCAAAGTGGCGCGCGTGAAAAGTGCATCTAAGCGGATGATTGCTTCTTTTTTTAATAAAACTGGACACGTGGCTACTGTTGCTTTAGAGAATCGTCGTACCGTGAATAGTGACTGGTACACGACCATTTGTTTGCCGGAAGTTATTGACGAACTCCGTAAAAATAACCGTAAACGCCGTATCATCCTGCACCACGACAATGCTAGTTCTCACACGGCCAGACAGACAAACGACTTTTTGAAGACGAAAAATGTAGAACTCATGAGTCATCCTGCATACAGTCCCGACCTGGCACCTTGTGACTTTTTTCTGTTCCCAAAAATTAAGAACCAATTACGCGGTCAACGATTTTCATCACCAGAAGAGGCTGTCGAGGAGTATGAAAAACACGTTTCAGAGGTCACCACAGGGGAGTGGCACAATAGTTTTCAAAACTGGTTTGATCGAATGAAAAAGTGCATAGACGCCAAGGGAGATTATTTTGAAAAACAATAAATTAATTTTGTACCTTTAATAGTATTTTTTCATATTCATTCCGGAAACTTATAGTGCGTCCCACGAGATACAATACATTTGATATACCCGGACGGATAGATGGACAGACAGCATAGCAACTTTAAGAACCCGCTCCCTATTTTTCGTCTGTTTGATGCGAAGCGTTATTCTAATTATTTTTCTTGTCATTGCTGCGATGTTTTTGTAAAAATCAGGCAAATATACCAGTCCATATTGTCCATCTAAATGAAGACCTAAAATTTATTTGATTCAATTGTTTCTCCTTTGCGCGTTATTTTGATACTTAGATATTATGAACAATGATTCGGAGGGGGCTCGTAAGTAATAAAATAACTCGCAACAGAGAAACAATTTAATCAAATAAATTCTAGGCCTTTATTTAGACGGCTAATATGAAGTGGTGTATGTCCCTAGTTTTTCCAAAAACATAAGGCCAGAAAAATATTTAACATATTGTTTCTCATCGAAGTTGTCGTCGTCGCGGACCGGGCTCTTAATAGGGCTCCATGTTGCCCTTCGGCTACGCAACCCTAAAAAGGAGCGTTTTTATAGTAATTTGAAAAATCATAAGAAAATTTAATCACAATTACAGTCGCTAGCAGTTGAAGCTTCTTTCTAAAGGATTTTAACAACTATGACGCCGCATTAAGAAGGTAGGTAGCCAAAAGGTAGCCTTTTCGTGCTAGCGTGCGCACCGAGAAGTTTTCTAAACCTAATGTGAATCGTCAGTAGAGTGAGTCCATAAGCTTAGCTGTGAACATCAGGTTTAATTAAATTAAACTAGGCCAAAGATTAAGCCATATACCCAAAGAAACTTAATATTTATCTCACTGGTATCCCACTAATATTATAAATGCGAAAGTTTGGATGGAGGGATGTTTGTTACTCTTTCATGCCGTAACTACTGAACCGATTGGGCTGAAATTTTCATATATGTGGTTCTAGACCTGGAATAGGACATAGGCTACTTTTTATCCCATAAATCAGTTCCCATGGGATGAAAATGAGCTTTCAAGTTTCTATAGAAAAGTGATGTGTCACCCTTTCACACCATGCTTAAGAAACTGATTAGGCTGAAATTTGGCATAAATGTCGTTCTAGACTTTTAATGGGACAAAAACTACTTTTTCCCTTTGTTCCCATGGAAAAGCTATAAAAGAGTTGATGCTCGTGATTGTTGGCACTTGGTGGAACTTTTGAAACATTTTTTGTTTGATAAACACTTGTACTTGTCCACTTATTTATATTAATTTCCCTTACCGGTTTCGCTGTTAAAGCATTAACATAAGCATTAACCTTTGATAATGCTTTAACAGCGAAACCGGTAAGGGAAATTAATATAAATAAGTGGACAAGTACAAGTGTTTATCAAACAAAAAATCTATAAAAGAGACACACAAAATGGGAAACAGAGGCGCATAACACATACCTTTTATGTCCGAATAATATTGACTGATTTTATAGGAGTACACAAAAACTAATTCAACGCGAGTAAAACCGCGGGCAAACGCTAGTTGAAAATATATATCTTTCTTTGACCCTTCCACTCAAAATACACGCAGGGGTATTGTGCGTCGGTACTTTACAAATCATAGGCCGTATTTACTATAAGACTGTCTCTAGAGCTGTCGGCTATAGAGCCGCTCCAGTCAACCAGCGCCATTTTTAATAGTTACAAGTTTAGAGGTAACTTCGTAATTATTTTCTATCAAGCGAACTTAAAGATTTTGCGTTTTTTCTAAGATGAATTGATCAGTTCTATAGTCTACTGTCTATATTATTTTAACCATATCGATTAACCAAGTTATACAATGTGATATGCTCATTTGAAGTTGTGCATCTAGCCTTATACGGACCTATAAGAAGCCTGTAGTCGGCGGCTTGAAGTCAGTCGCGCACGGGGTCGCTATGCTTGCTATTTCATTCTACATTCAACTTCGGAGTATAGAGCACTGACTGACTGTTATTGGTTGGCCCGAACGTTCATTCCCCGAGCTCGTACGGAACTAAACGACCATGGTGTGAGAGGCAAGCTACCGCGAGACAACATTCATGTTTTGAAAAAACTCGAGAACAGTTTTGGTGGTTCCTATGATTTCAGGAGAAATATCCCAAAAATCGAAATGAAACGAAAATATTTTTGAATAGTATAATGCTGTGAAACTGAAATTATTTGATTTATACCATTCCCACTCTAAAAAGCTTATTTTATTCACTGAAAACAGTGAATAAAAAGGCCTTTTAATCACTATTTTGGTGTTTGAATTTAGAACACATCAATATTTCGACCTCTATCTCAATGCTTATACAACCTCCTTGCGCAAAAAATACTCAATACAAACTCCCTGCGAAAAGAATCTCGACATACAAACTCTTCGTGCAAATAATTCCTCGAGATTTGATTGGTCGATATTTGCGATAAGGAGTTTAGCATTAGAATAAAAACTGTTTTGTGTTCTTTCCTGGCATTACAGAAAAAATATATATTAGTAAATTGGCGCCATTTTTAATACTGTAAGTTGTACGAACACAAAGTTTAGTGTTACTTTAAAATAAATCGATTGAATATGCATTCAAGTGATGAGTTTATGAAAGAGACGGCGGCCGATATAGTAGAAAACTTGCTACCCAACAAATCATGGCTCCTTTACATCAAAGCCGACAATGAGTTTTGCAAATGGAAAAATAAAAATCAAGCTTCGGGCACAATGTTCCAATTTCAATGTGCATTTTAATTAATGTAACTTTCCTTTTTCTTCATTAAATCTCTATTTTCGCTTAAATTATTTCTTTTTCTCGTAGTTATGGTATAAAGTATAGTATGCAACTCTTGAATAAAGTACGGATTTATATTGAGGGCCATGAATCACTCGCGTTGCTCAGGATTCTTACACTTACCTACGGTCGTGATTCAGTCGTTAGAATCCTTTACTTGCTCGTGATTCATCTATGGCCCTCGCTTTAAATCCGTCCTTTATTCACTAATTGCATAGTATACTATTGTTGTATCGCTTCTGGGACATTACGGTACATAAACATTCATCAAAATATGTGTACAATCCAGGACTTTTATACGCTTGTAACTTTTGTATGTATTTGATTTTGATAAATGTTTTATTTTCACGTCATGGATATTATTAGGGATATGTTAAAAAAGAAAAAATAATAAGCAAGTACCTATCAATAAGGATATGATCAGCGAACTGCGCTAGTATGGGAGTTCAAGCGAATAGAATCGCCTTAAGTTTGGTGCTATTGTATGCATCGCATAGCATTGCAAAGTATCGGACCGCGTGGTATGAGTTTACTCCGAACCCTGTGTTAGGGTGTCCCAGGCTAGAAGGGCGAATTTTTTTTTTCGTATTTTGAAACGCATACCCTCTGTTTTTTTTCTATTTGGCCCTAATAACTGGAATATCAAACATTATTGCGATCGGATAACGATAACCCGTGCCGACTTGATGTCAAACTTTGAACATTAAGATTAGTATGGGGAAGCCATATTGAGATTTTAGAACTTAATTTTTATGCGGTAAATAAAACACTAATGGTAACTATTATGTTATATTTATTAGGTATTCATTAAAAAGGCTTTATTTAGCAAATTTTCTTTTCAAAGTTTGCTCTTTGCAGTCAGGGTACACTTGCCTGTGCTCTTGTACGCAGCGTAATAAAAATTGTTTTTGTTCCTCTTTAATTATTAATGATTATATGTGATTAAGCCACGAAAATCTTGCATTAACTTTACTGCTCTTTCAGCGGCATCGTTTACTGCTCTGAGTGTGAGCAGCTTCTTTTTAGCGTGCTGAAATGCGGCATTATTGGGCCATGATGAAGGTGACTCTTGGAGAAAACTATCATCCAGTTTGAAGCGATAAAACAGATACTTGCTTTTGATTGACACTAAGTTATCTAGGCTTTTCTCGTAAAGGGGGCCACAAAGTTCTTCTTTTGATGGGATGTAGCGCTTATTATGAGCTGATTGATTTTCATTGGCTAAGTTAGCAACCATTTTTGATTTGGTCTCTTGATCTACATCATCATCAAATAGAGACCAGATAGACACTTCATCTATCAAGTACCACAAATGTTGGCAGAACTTCTGTAAAGCCGCTTTTGAGATACTTTTGTCTATTGTTTCGTAATTCTTCATGGATTTCAGAAAACACAGGTCTTGGTAAGGTGCTTTTACTGCTAAAACGCATTACAGCCAGGGCTTGACATAGGATGTAACGATGAACAGGCAAACGTCTAACAGAGCTTCCTTTTCTTTCTTTGAAATTCTGAACTGGGAACTAAGAAGTGATATTTTTAGTGAATAAATTGCTTTCGCCATCCATCGAGCTTGGTGCATAGCGCCTGGAAGCCGAATCTTAAATTTCTTCTCTATATCTCGGCCAAGAAATATTATTGAAAGTTCTATTAATTCTCGATAGTCGTCTCTAGCAATGTCTTTAGTTAATTAAGAACGGTAAAATTCTAGCAGTTTGTGAATTTTTGAAACACTCAGGCATGAAAGCCTTTCTGGATAGCTCTGTATTCTCTCCGGCTCGATGTTGTTCCAGTTTTCCCGGAACTTTTTGAACAATGGAATGTCAGGGCTGGTAGTGACTTGGCTGATTTTTGCTTCAAATACGCCTTTTAACACCAACTCGTAAACATGATGGCGACATGCAAAAATAAGCATTTCTCTATTCAGTTTCTGTTCAAGAAGCACACAGGCGCCATTAATACGACCTGTATTTGAAGGAGTAGTGTCACAACAGAGAATCTGCGCTTTATCTTCAAGATTCCAGTCAACAATAGCGTTCCAAACTGCCTCGGCTTGTTCGCGTCCTGAAGAGTTTTGAGTTTTGAATTTTGGCACAGCAAGAAGTTGTTCTTTACTATCGTAAGATATTACTATCCGTAGTCGTTCTTCTTTAGATTTTCGTGCATCTAAACAGTTTTCCATCCCAGTGGACAGTAACAGTATCCGGAACCTCGTTTTGGAAGTCAACTTTTATTGCTTGGGCGCGCTCAGTTCGCTTTTCCGTGCGAATTCTTTGAATGGAGGACTTGCTGATGGGAAATTCGTCAGTGTTATGTCCCAGTGCCTCAATAGTTGCTTCAATAATAAACACAGAAATTCTCATACTTATCTGACATCGATCTAGCGCTGCTACTAATTTTGGAGTAATAAAACTTTTTCTCATAGGAGTTTTATTAGAATCAGGCCGTGTGTTCTCAGTTAGGGTGTGCAAATTTTTTTGTAACTCCATTTGTTCAGAATCAGATGACAAATCTTCTTGTACGGGTTCATAAGATGATGTCGAAGGCGTCAGAGATGAAAAATATTTAGCACGCCGCTTTTGCTCCTCAATGCTTCTAAGTCGCGCCTTTTCCTCTTTTTCGGTCAGTTTTTTGTCTACACCAGCTAAGTGACCGGGGCGACCTGGCTCTCTCTGTCGCTGTAGAAATATCCTGTCTTCGTTTATCTTTATTAACTGAAGCGCATCGGCATGTGCAATATCAAACAAATTGTCTAAGTTTGCAACAAACTCTTGACGACGTTGCCCAAACACATCTTGTGTTTTTTTTTAATTTTTTTGCAAATCTCTCCAAACTTGGTATAAAGTAACTAGTTTCTTCACACAGTTAGGTAAAGAATTTGTCGGTATACGTGCCTTTTCCCTATAGATAATGAACTCACGAATAGTAAGATTTGCGCTTTCATTGACACTTAAATTCACTTCAGGAATATTATAGAACAGAACTGCCAGCACTTGTCCATTAGAGGGAAGTTTTGAACCGGTAATTTGGTGTTTTACGTATCCTATTAAGGCCTTACCCCTGGTGCACGATAATCTTACTGAGCGATTTTGAACTTCAGTATGTCGTCAGAAAGTCTACATTAGAATGCTCGCTTCGCGCGCTGGCAGCACGCAAAATCAGTGAATTTTAGAGGTTTTTCTGGACTTTACGAAAAAGTATTTGATGTAGGAGTTTTTCCACCTGACATCGGAAAATAAACCATGTTTTCTTGTTATAGTAGTAATTTCAGACATAAAACTCAAGCCGTTGAGGCATAAAACGAAATAATAACTTAAAAAGGCATCATTTTCAAAAATAAAATCTATCGAGCGAAATGTGTGCAATTAGGTAACCGACTTGACAACGGAAAGACAAAGGTCTGAAAAAACACGTGTCCAAGTTTTACATTGATCAGATAAGTAGTTGACTCAGCATATTAAAACAAAAACCGTTGAAAGACCCAATACAAGCCCTTAAGAATATATCCTTTTTTGAACTGCGTAACTCCACTGACATCTTGATTCAACGAAAACAATGCGATTACTAATAAAACAAACAAGCAATAACTTGTACATTGATATGTTAGCTGCCGCGCACCTAGTATGCAAGTACTGACATGTTTCGATGCAAGTCGGCACGGGTTGCCGTGGTTCTAAGTACATGAAACTTTATTTACAATAGTTTTGTCATCATACGAACGTAATTAGAGGGTATGCGTGAAAAAAAATAACTCTGATTTTTTTGGGACACCCTGTATGACGTCACAGTATAATCCTTACATATTGTTATAACGTCATGCACTAGCCCTGCAATTTGCTAAAATCTTGACACAAACAATTTCAGTGAACGAAACTCGTCCAATCAATCGCACTTTTCAATAATCGGATTCGTTTAAAGCCGTCAGTGCAGTTCCAATTCTCTTAACACTGTTGATGATCAAACTAGGTTATCTCGTTTGAAAATCCTACCCAGTGGAATACGATGCAGGTGAAATGAAATGAAACAACTATAATAAAGGTGACATATATTATATTTGCTTACGAAATTATATTATTTTATTCAGTTGACGCATGTAAAATACATAGTAAAATCTAATGTTTTACAGAACCTCTACATCAACGATTAAAATATAAATCGTCACGACATGAATCCTCGAGGGGTGTCATAGGTGTTCCCAAATGTGGATTGTTATAATTTTTATTAACAGAAACAGCAAAAACAAAAATAACATTAAATAAAATTGAAATCTAACTATTTAAATCTAATTAACTATTTTAATCTAACTATTCTATTCAAAGAGGAAATGTGGCCAGCGTTCTGGGGACCATGCGGCAGGGGTCAATTTTAGAACAGGTATTTATATTATTTGTAGTTATTTTAAGTTTAAGAGTGTAATTTATATTGTTAGGTAATTTTAGTTTAGAATAAGTTTTTTTTAATGTTGTAAATTATGAAAGTATTAAGTGAGTGAAAGTATTAAAAAAAAATCTAACTAAAATCATAACAATCTTAAATCTCTAAATTACCCAAAACATATCTACGTATAAAAGAAAAAAAAAATATTTTCCCTAATCGCCATTGATAGGAGGGTCCCCAAAAATCTGGAAGCATTCCCCCGTTGAATGGCTAGGCTAATACGCTGCCCGAGGTATGCCCGAGATCTTGGGTCTCCCGAAACGTCGACCAGCCGCGAAGATATTTCATAAAATCAGATTGTGAATTGCAAGTCTCAGGTACGGTGAGCGTCGCCTTATTCCGTGGCACAAATGTACCCCGAAGAGGCTACTACTGGCATGTACTCCACTGTAAGCAGTGGCGGTCCTGGGACCCTATAATCTAACTTCGAAAGCTATCGCTATCGCCAGGGTTGCCATAACTTCCAAGAACCAATACGGGACGTTTTGACACTTTCAATACCCAAGATGCATTATTTAACACACTCAGTACCAAAATGCAATTACACAAAACCATGCATAGCGAAAGACACAGTAGTCTCTCATTGGTAGTGGGCATCAAAAGTATCAATAAAATAAAATAATCTAAAGTGTTTACCTAAATCAAAGTTTTATTCGAAGCAGCGATTTTTTACTTAAATTGACCTAAGTTTATTTTTTCGCCCAGTCATGTTTTGAGGTTGATTTTACATTTGCAATAATCTCATTTTCCTTTGATTTATAATAATAATACTGGGAATTATGTCATTTAAAAATAATAATGGCAAGTTAATATAGTTTCTCTACCGACAACCTGTTTCTATCGTCCCTCCATTCTCAGCTATGGGCCATTTCCGTATTTTGTCTAAATTGTTGAAAAACGGGACAAATATGGGACCTGTACCAATACGGGACGTGATGGTCACATACGGTGACATTCCCGTATATACGGGACGTATGGCAACTCTAACTATCGCTTTCAAATGTATCGTGATTTAGTAAAAAAATATGTGTGACATCATTTCTAGCCAATCACGATACATTTGAAAGCGATAGCGATAGATGTTGAAGTTAGACAGTAAGGGGACTGGACCAGGTACGGTTTCGGCTACTGTTATGAACATTGTCTGTTCTCCAAATTCTGACATATTTACAGAAAGTCCGTGCTTATTTTATTAGTCCCTCCCTCCAGACATTGAGCTGACAACTTTTTATAAATTGCCCTTCATTTTTAAGGGGACAGCCAATGAGGCTGCCTCCCTGCATGAGAAATGTTAGTTGTGCACGCTATCTGAGACCTTGCAGATTTACCGCGAATTAGCTTTGGATACATTTCTGTAGTTAATATATTAATTATAGACTAATAATAAAGTAGTTAAAAACGTCGTGTCTGTACACTAATAATTTTTTCAAAATTTTAAATGTAATGAATTATTACTGTTAAAAGTATTGTACTGAAGTGAAAACTACCATTTTTAGATTTTTTTCTGTTTTTCTGTTTTTCTGCTTTTCTGTCTGTCTGCATGTATGTTGCGTTTTAACTCGAGAATCATTCAACGGATTTGAGTTTGTCTTTTAGGGTTCCGTAGTCCGACAAGGAACCCTTATATTTCGCCATGTCCGTCTGTCCGTCTGTCTGCGGCTTGGCTCAGAGATTATTAGTACTAGAAAGCTGTGTCTATCAATTACGCCAAAAAATGGTATAACAATTCTAGAAAAAAAAAATTTCATGTGTAAATTGAGGATGAATTTTTTTTCTCGTCTATCCCATCATCTGGGGTATCGTTGGATAGGTAGTTTAAAACATTATGGGTGTGTGAAAACTATTTTTCGATTTAGGGATCCGTTATTAATAAAGTGCTAATTGTTTATGGATGCGTGGAAAAATTCACAGAAGTGGTATATATAATGAAGTTAAAAGGAAAACTATTACAGCTAAGTAGGCTTTACAAGTTTACGAGTAAAGGTCGTGACAAACTTTTAGTCCCCTGTAAACACGACAATGTATGGGCCGTTCTTCTAAATGTATGGGACCAGAACTTTGGCGCGATCTGTATTAGTAGACCAACTTATAAAATGTACTGGGCAGCTACGGAACCCTACACTGCGCGTGGCCCGACACGCACTTGACCGTTTTTTTATTATCATCGTAGTGGCCCTGGTCAATACATAGGCTTTAAGGGGCGTTCATATCATAAGCACCAAGCCGAAAACGGAGCAAAGATTGAATAATCGCGGGCGGAGCTGCGAGCAAAGGCTCGTACATAATATTTCCAAGCTTTTCATTTGACTGAAAGGCCGCCCTTACAGGAAAAGAGTTTATAGTTCCGGTTACTATCGACAGATTATAGTTATCTGTCTGGGACGTAAATTGTATTCGTGAAAGGAGGGTAGATTAATGTTCGATAGAATTAAGTGGGTACGTGAAATACCTCCGACGCTCCTTTCGTTGGTGCATACACAAGAGTGCAATTTAAACTCACCTTTTTTCACTTTATAGGTAATAAAAAGATAAGATATTTTAGTTCCATAAATATGCTAAGAATATAGGATGAATCAAATTCTGTTATAATTATAGTAGTTTGACCAGGAATATTCGTTCAGCATTAATACTTATTGTTTGAAGCTTTTTGTTTTTTATTTTATTTTTATTTATTGAACTAAGTAGAAGTCTTTCTTTATTGTAACTACTTTTGGTTTGTTTGCGACTCATTTTTTTTTAACAAAATTTGTATAATATAAGTTTGGTTTATGGCACTACGCGATACATTTTCATGTTACCTATTGGTCTTTTTTTAGCAAAATTGTGTAATTTTATGCGTTACTATGAAAATGATCCAAGCGTGTTTATAGTTGTTATGCAAGTTCATTTACATATTAATGCATAAAAAGCTTAACTTCGTCAGAAAAGCCCAATTGACAGCATAACATTGTCATGTAGTGCCATAGACCACATTTAGACAACTTTTTATAAAATAACAATTTATTCGTTTGTAAACGATAGCAACCACTTTAATAAAGAAATATCTATTGTATAAAACGAGGTGTAAAGGAATTTTCCCCTTTAAAATTAACGAAATTGTATCACGATGCCATTAGAATATAAGAAAATGGGTAATTATTCGGCATTTATACAGGGTGTAAATGCAAAGTCAAGAATCCCTTTAGGGTATGAAAGTATACACGATTCTGATGTCATTAAGAGAAAAAAATATTTACCTTGAATTTTCACCAAAAAATCCATCATTTTTCTAAGCTATGGCTACGCAGCTCACCGGCCTCCCCACGCACCTAATTGCACTCCGCAACCCGCACCCCTCATCCGAGTGGCCAGCGTCCAGTGAGGGTGTCCACGCGATTAGTGTATTTTGAGTAAAGCAAATCGTCTTATTATGAGGTACTGGTACTTTATTTCCATCCATCCATCAGCCTGTTTCGTCCACTGCTGGACATAGGCCTTTCCAGGATTTCACTACTCTTGGCGGTCCTCCTGGAAGAAATGCCCATACTCACACACGCTGGGCAGGCGGGTTGGTGAGCGCGGTGCCGAAACCTTTGCACCAGTGACGCCGCTGCCCGTCACCAGTCTGTTTTATATAAGGCTCGGCAATTGGGGATGGATAAACCGCCATCCATCGGTCCCAGGCAATGGTGGGCCGCCTGGTTTTGCCTGAGAGCTGTTCTCTTACTCTCTCCTGAATAACATCGGGAGGATTTGCGAGTAAGATGGTGGTACCTCCACAGTCGAGCCCGGCATTAGCTCTACCACCTTCATTACCTACTTTATTTAGAGATCCCAGTATTTAAAATAATATCTTTACCGATCATACAAACACACTATTAAAGGATGCTTGCCTTTGCTTTTACACCCGGTATTTGGATCACGGTTTTGGTGGCAGGCGAGGTAACGCAATTAACCTCTTAGCTGGATATCTGCACCCGTGACGACCTTGCGACCTCTAGTCCCCGTCGCACTTAAAGTTTGAAATTAAAAATTGTATTATAGACTAGTCTTTGCCCGCGGCTCCGTCCTCGTTTATTCAATCTCCCGTTTTTGGCTTGGGCGTTATTTTATGTATGTAGGTAGGTGGTAGAGCTGATGCCGGACTCGACTGTGGAGGTACCACCATCTTACTCGCAAATCCTCCCGAAGTTATTCGGGGGAGAGTAAGAGAACAGCTCTCAGACAAAAAAACCAGGCGGCCCACCATTGCCTGGCGGTATATCCATCCCCAATTGCCGGGCCTTATATAAAACAGACCAGTGACGGGCAGCGGCGTCACTGATGAAAGGGTTTCGGCACCGCGCTCACCAACCCGCCTGCCCAGCGTGTGTGAGTATGGTCACTTCTTCCAGGAGAACCGCCAAGAGTGGCGAAATCTTGAAAAGGCTTATGTCCAGCAGTGGACGAAACAGGCTGATGGATGGATGGATGGTTATTTTATGAACACCCCTAGGGTAACTATGATGATAATTAAAAAAAGCCGCGTCCAAATCCGTTTTATGGTTCTTGAGTTAAAACGGAACATACACACATAAAAACAGACAACAAGTCTAATAAAACCGGCCAAGTGCGAGTTGGACTCGCGCACGAAGGGTTCCGTACTATTATCTATAAAAACGGCAAAAAAATATTATTTGTTATATTTTAATTAAATTATTTATTTTTAAAGAGAATATATAAATAATATATAAATTTTAGTATTTTTTGTTATAGTGGCAACAGAAATACATCATCTGTGAAAATTTCAACTGTCTATCACGGTTCATGAAATACAGCCTGGTGACAGACGGACAGATGGACAGACAGACAGACGGACAGCGGAGTCTTTGGTCCCGTTGGTTACCCTTTGGGTACGGAACCCCTCAAAATTGTGTTTTAACTGACACTAATATTTCGTGTATATTCAATTTTACTACTTTATTATTATTAAAATATATAATAGATATAGCATTAAATAAAGTTATTATGGAGTGGCGGTAAGGGCATGATGTCAAACATGTTTATAAATACAGTGAAAGCTACATAGGTACGTATATACTGTAAGGGACGGGTATCTTTGCGTAGCACTAGCCTTTTGCCTGCGTCTCCGATAGGTAATATTAGTACATTACGATAAGAGAGCGATGAAACGTTTTCTGACGAGTGTGAGTTTGTGAGCAATCACACGAGTCGAGAAAAAGTTTCTCGCACGAGTATCGTATAATATTTTATAGCAAAAGTGCGGAAAATGCCGACTTTACGCAAGCGCAGCGTGCGGAAAATGCGGAAAATAAAGTGGTCATTTTACGCACGGTGTGCTATAAAATATAATAGATTACGTACCTGCTTAGCGTGCCTAAAATTACATATTTCGCACTAGTATTTCTTTGTTTTTACTACTACCACCATCTAAGGGATTCATATTTTAATAAGGGACGTCATTTAGTAAGCAGTATTAAACCTTCTTTTACTTGTCGTGTTGTTGGTATTTCTGGAAGTAACCGGATACACTAAAAACTGTTTAGAATAAGTATTTTCAAACTTTTATATTATTATTAAATATTTATGTTTTATACATTTGATGCGATTTTAGACGTCATAATTTATATTCTATTGTACCTATCTTGGAACTTATTATTAAAAAGAGGTATAGTATAGATTGGCGCCAACCATACACTGCGTTTTCTTCTGTCGACTTGTATTTGTTTTGATTTGCAACAAAATTTTGTATATTATGTATTTGTGTATTAAAAAACGTCGTTTGACACACGTGCGAAAGTGTTGATATTTCGAGTCACGACTAATTTTTTTTTGCCGTGACGCAGCCATTACTCTCTAGAATCAAGTACTATTTTGTCCAAATGCCTAGCTATGCTATGCTAATGCTTTTGTTCCTACTTATATCATTAGTGGTTCTTGATTGATGCTTCTTTTAATGACATCGCAATCCATAATCCATAACGTAAAATATAAACCCTCTATTATGAAAGTGGGAAAAACTCTTATTAAACTTTTATTTTTCCGGTTTCCAAGCACTGATGTATAAAAGTACCGTTAATTCCAAGATATTGACTTATTCGTACTTTCTTGAAGTTTTAAACAAAAGCCTTGTGCTTACATGCCTATGCAGGGAAATATTTTTGTTGTTATTATAAAATATACGAAATGGCATATACGTGCGGCTAGACTTTTTTGGCGTGTGAATTCAAGTTCCTTTTGGCTACGTTTTGCTTGAAATACAACCAATATACTTGAAATTTGGCTTTGACTCCTTAGGCCAAACGGGCTAGGAAAGGATTTTGTAGAATTCAAGTTATCTCTCTCTAAACTCGCCCGTATGTCGGTGCGTTAGGGTTCACGCATTTTCGTTTGGAACTCAATTATTTCCTAATCTAAGGGTGTCCGCGGGAATGATTCTTGGGAATAGTGGTTCAGTAGGGTCGGTAGAATATGTGGTTTCATTTAATGGTAGCAGTCTATTTACACCCGGTAGTTGTAGTAGTGAAGTGTACAGATAAGTGTGTTTTGTGTGTGTGACGCGTTTTGTAGCGCTCCCGAGGTTACGCACATTAGAAAAAAGTGCGTGTGCACGCACTACTACAAACATAGCCAAAACTGTACACAACAGTATTACCAACATTGAGACAACTTAGTTATAGCGCCGAAGGCGAGCTTTCTTAACTAAAAACTTTATGACAATATTAAATTGTTTACTTGGAAACTTACTTTACAACGTGACTTGCACGTGATCGTTCAAGGAGATCGTTAATTAAATTAAATCGCCAGTTTCTGATAAATTTTAAAATAGCGATAACTCCAACGGTAACAAATGAGTATAACGAAATTTAGCTCTGAACTGGGAATTAAGCTGCTCACCTCTGGGTTTTCTTTTCATAAGCATTTACATACCGCAATGAGTTATTGATGCCGAGCTCGACTGTGGAGGTACCACCATCTTACTCGCAAATCCTCCCGAAGTTATTCGGGGGAGAGTAAGAGGACAGCTCTCAGGCAAAACCAGGCGGCCCACCATTGCCTGGGACCGATGGATGGCGGTATATCCATCCCTAATTGCCAGGCCTTAAAACAGACTAGTGACGGGCAGCGGCGTCACTGGTGCAAAGGTTTCGGCACCACGCTCACCAACCCGCCTGCCCAGCGTGTGTGAGTATGGGCATTTCTTCCAGGAGGACCGCCAAGGGTGGTGAAATCCTGGAAAGGCCTATGTCCAGCAGTGGACGAAACAGGCTGATTGATGATGAGTTATTGATACAATATTGTAGTAAGCATATTTATATTTATTTATGCAGCCAAATTCATACTGATGACTCGGTATTCCCTACAAACGCAAGCCCAGCCCCGAGTCAATACCTACTATGGAAGACAAAATTTCATTCTAAAATTACGCAAAAAATGTAATTGATCCGTGATACTGACCACTTCACATGCCTTCAGTTTGAATTTATATCCCTTATTTTGTGCTCACTAAAAATTAAATAATAATATTTGTTTTTGCATCTCAATGCGATGGATAAATCGCCTTGTGTCAAATTTAACAAATTAATTCCTTAGATTCAAGTTATATACAACTGTGACATAATAGGGCCTACTGAGTTTCAATAGGCTTGTACACAGGGTAAACAAAATATTATTCTATTTAGTCCGTCATTTAGATTATCAAAAAATATTGGACACGTATTTTTTCTTTTGTCAATCAAACAAAAAATGACAGAGATAAAGCGCGTCAAAGTTTGGGAGTGGGATAAAATGACGTCACTTCTAAGTAAAATTGTACCTAGATGTGACGTCACGCGGAACTTCAACGGGCTATATCTTCATCATTGCTTGTTTAATTGAAAAAAGAAAAAACACGTGTCCAATATTTTCTGATAATCTAACTGATCGACTACTAAATTTTTTTTAGTCATCATGCCTATTGCTGAGTATGCCCAGTTGGACACAGTTTATCTACGACTATCTTTTCAATATTTATGAATATGTGGAAAAATTCACAGAAGTAGTATATATAATAAAAAGGGGGAAGTGCACAATACTCACGATCACGGAGAGTCAGTGCAGGACTCATCGCCCCCGCTACGAATTTAGAATTTAGTATATATAATTAAGTTTGAAGGCTTTACA
This sequence comes from Ypsolopha scabrella, assembly GCA_910592155.1. Taxonomy (NCBI): domain Eukaryota; kingdom Metazoa; phylum Arthropoda; class Insecta; order Lepidoptera; family Ypsolophidae; genus Ypsolopha; species Ypsolopha scabrella. The sequence goes on along the minus strand of OU342975.1, from coordinate 8,340,458 downwards.
GGTTTTACTTTACTTTTAGTCCCCTCCAAGCATGACAATGTATGGGCCGTTTTTCGGGAAAGCAACTTCCGAGCGGACTAGAAGTTTGGCGCGATCTGTTTTAGTAGACCAACTTATAAAATGTACTGGGCAACTACGGAACCCTACACTGCGCGTGGCTGACACGCACTTGGCCGTTTTTTTTGTTTTTATAACGGTTTTTTTATGTTGTGGTTAGCTTATTTAAGTAAGGTATTGAAGAAGAACAAAAATTACACCTTCGCCTGAAATGAACCAAAAATCTATAATGTTAATTTTTTTTCACCTTTAAAATTACCCATTTCTACAACATTGTGTATAAGAAAACTAAGCAAGTATCAGTCGAACTTGCGCGCAAAGGGTTTCGCAACACTACAAAAACAAACAATCTGAGTGGGGAACCCTAATGTTTATTATTTATTGTATTACTTCAGATTATGTAGGTACTACAATCGGACCTTTGAAACTTGCATGCACTACCTACCGTTCTTAAGACAGAGCTGAAATAAATATTTTTGAAAAAATGGTATGCTTTCCAGGTTTTTCCGTGATAGAAGCTATAGTAACACGTATTCTGTGAAAATTTCAATTGGCTACCTATTACGGATGAAATAGACCCCTGTGACAGACGGACAGACAGCGGGGGCTTAGTAATAGGGTCCCGTTTGGAATCCTTTGGTTATGGAATCCTAAAAAAGGATTTTTGTACAACTATGGTACAACTTAATAATGTTTTCTTTGATGCGACCTTATTTCCGTCGTCAAACATCTGACAAGATAATCTAATAATCGTTAATATGACATTAAACATATTTACTTTGCTTAGTAGTTTGAAAAAATTAAATTGTAACAGTACGAGTACAAAAAGATCTACAAAACAAAAGCATTAGCCAACTGATAGAGCCACTTTTCGCTAACTTCGAAACCTTTGCGCATCTTCCGGCCAAAGGTGAAAAGCAAAGTATAATACAATCCAAATAAACTATTTCGTGTTTCTCTGAAACTCCAGGGTGGGATTCAGGGGTAACAAACATAAAGTCGTAAAATAAAACATTAATCAACAAACACAAAACGGATGCTCGAAATGCAATATGAATGATTTCAAATGCTTCTAGACATAATGGCGATAACATTTTCTTTGGCTTTAGTGGAAGTTGATTTAACTTTGAAAATCTGAGGTATGAATCAGGAAAACCACTTCGTCTGTTCGAAGTAATTATTAAACAAAGGGAAACGATTTTTTTATGCGATATTTAGGCAAACATTTTATGTTCTACTAGCTTTTGCCCGCGGCTCCGCCCGCGTGTTATTCGGTTCAACGACATGCTTTTTCCGGGATAAAAAGTTATCTATGTGTTAAGTTGGGGTATAAGCTATATCTATTCTAAATATCATCCAAATCCGTCCAGCCGTTTCAGCGTGAAAGAGTTACAAACATACACACACAAACTTTCGCATTTATAATATTAGTGTGAAGTGTGATGAGATAACATAGCCTTGTCTTAATTTACCACAAACGATAAGTACCGCGCTAATTAGACATCTGATTTTTCAATGATATTGATCTGTCCTACAGGAATCATGCATTTTTCCGGGATAAAAAGTAGCCTATGTGTTAAGTTAGGGTATAAGCTATATCCATTCTAAATTTCATCCAAATCCGTTCAGCCGTTTCAGCGTGAAAGAGTAACTAGCATACACACACATACACACACACGCACAAACTTTCGCATTTATAATATTAGTAGGAAGAAGGATAGTAGGATGGGATAGGATAGTAGGATGTAGTTTAAACTCAAAGTGTGATTAAACCAATCTCTTGCCGGCTTTGACCGGGGTAAGACAAGACAAGACGTAGCAGACAAGACCTGAGTGTAGTTGCTTCTACCCTAGGTATTAAATACGGCCCTGGTGTTGGATTGTATAATAGCGTTAGTGGGTTGCAATTCCTTAATGGATATCTCGGGCGACAGCTGTTGCTTCAGGAGCAAAGCTAATTGTTTTTTTTTCTGCGAAATACTTAGCTTTGTTTAGTTATACTAACTAATCCAATAGTAATCTTCCGCAAGCTATTTAGGTGTCCTTATTGTAAAATTAGGAAAATTTTAAGAGGCCTAATTTATGTACCGTTGGGATAATCTTTCAATGAAAAACAATAGAGAAACGGGTTATCAAAGGAGAATGCCGCGTAATGTATGGCGTCTCGTACCGAACCCAAAGTCCTGGCGTCAAAACCAAACCAAGTTATTTTAGGGAGACTAAAATGCACTTACCAAATCACCAAGTCTTATTTAAATTAATATCCGCAATTCGAATTTACTGTACACTGACAAGGGCAATTGCAAAGACTTTATTATCTTTTGATAGAGACGATTATTGGTTGGCATCCTAATCATAGTAAAGCGGCAACGGAAATGAAAATACCGAAATACTTTTTATTATGATGTTAGAATTCCGGAGTTTAGAAACTCTTTTGATCAAAAAGATGTTGATCGGATTTTAAAATATGTAAGTAATTTTATAACTTTTATTTGGTTGTGACGCCATTTGGTACGATCCCGTGGCATTCTCCTTTGGGGCCGTCCACATATTACCTCATCGATTTTTGCTGATTTTCGACCCCTCTCTCCCCCCTCTGACAAAAATTGACGTCATTTCCATTAACTGCCCTAAAATACCTTTCCGATTCGGTTACTGATGGACCTATTTTGTTACGGTCCCGAATTTTGTTTTCCATTATTGATAGTTTTTGCAATTAATTTCACATATTATAAATTAAATATATTAAGTAAAAACATGTTTTAACAAAATATGAAAACATGTTTTTATCTCAAATCGGGAAAAACTATCTTTGCCTTATATTATTTTATCTGGGATCAAAACATTAATTCAAGAAGTAAACGAAAGATGTAAATTTTTTCGTTAGTACATAATTTAGCTTGACCTTTTTAAATATTTCTTTTATGCATGATATAAAAATACATTTAAAATCAACGCTTAGTCTGCGTTTTTTCCTCTGATTTTTACCGTGGAAGAATAGAACTTTTCGCTGGAAATGCAACGAGAAGGTCAAGTTTGACAATAAAAAAATCAAGTGCGAGTCAGACTCGCATGCCTAGGGTTCCGTAATTCGACAGTTTTGGTAACAGTCAGGAAGAAGGTACCTATTTAAAATCTTGCCCATAACTGCTTATGATAACTAAAAAAAGAATTGATTGTACGACAAAAGAGAGACTCAAATATTTGTATACCTTTACTCGAAATAAAACTCGTGGATGAAAAATTTTAAATTGAATTTCTCATCCACCATATTTTTTTCATATTTTTCGGTTCATTATAGTGGACATGCATTTTTTTGTGCTATATTTCTCATTTGTTGTCAACTTTTTTTTAATCGCTATATTTTTTCCTGTAATTGGCCAGTTATGACCTATAATCGTCATTTTTTTCATATTTTCCGGTCCACCAGTTTCGGAAATAAGGGGGAGAACATAAAATTTATGTTCTTTTTTGAAAATTTCTCGAAATCAGTGCCAGTAAATATAATAAGAGTATATATTTTTATAATCAGATTTTAATATCTATAATTTGATATCCATATTTCATTTTTATAAAATATTTTTTAAATTTATTTTATGTATTTTTTTTCTATTTCTCGTTTTATATCAACTTATTTGTAATCGCTATAGTTTTCATGTAATTGGTCAGTTATGACCTATATATGTAATTTTTTTCATATTTTTTGGTCCATTAGCTTCAGAAATAAGGGGGGACATGCATTTTTTGTGATTTTTCGATGGTTTCTCGAAATCGGTACCAGAGGTGTTCCCAAGTATTAGATGACTTTACTCATATATATTTTTTTCGTTTTATTCTACCTGTTTGCTATCTAATAAAACTAACAGAATATGCATAAAAATCGCACGTCGTCGGGCACAAATACGCGAACTCTATTTAGAACAGATCTTTTATGCAGGTTTCTTCGTAGCCAATAGATATTAATAAAATCGATGCTTAAGGCAGCACATGGAAGATTGTATCTTTGCATATTTTACTGTTTACAAGTACCGAGGTGAATGCACTTTTAACTTTGACTGTTGTATAAAATGCTTTCAATATAGACTGTCTAAGTGCACTCAAAATGTCCTTTATTGTCTAAACTTACTATGGAATAAATCTTACGATTATTTTTTATTGTAAACATTTAGCGTCGAGACGACTTGTAGGTATGCGTGTTTTTTGCAATATTGTTCGTTTTATAAGCATTTCCACCAAACGCGCGCGCTACCAACTTTTAGAAGATCACAGGGTGAGGGCCGAGCCTTTATGTACAACAAGTTACAGGACAAAATGAATATTATTTAGTAGACATTCTTTTATTTACGGGTGGTATTATAAAGAAATAATATTATATTTATATTACATTAGAATATTTTTCATAAATCATACTATTTAATATAAATAAAAGCTAACAAAATATTACTTTACTTACAATTTAAAATGTTTTCAACTTTTCTTTACCGGTCAGTTATCGATTTTCTATAAGTAATAATTAAAAAACAATCACCTGGTGAAATTACACAGGTTAATTGTCTACACAAAAATAACCGAAACTCGTGGCGTGTGGCAGTCATTTAAAAAGAATATTCCCACTCAATTTCATCTCGTGGATGTCATAAGAGCCGACTAAGGGATTATACAGACCAGGCATAGGCAACCTTTGGGAAGTCGCGGGCCAAACAATCAATGCTCATGAATTTGCGGGCCGTACGTTGATGTGTATAGTATGCGAAATAACGACGCAATCGGTGAACCGCAGGTTCAACTAGAAAAGTTACAATGTAATATTTTCATAATTTCGGATTAATGGGAAGCTTGAGCTTTATTTCCAGATGCAAGACCAATCTGAATTAATTTCACTAGTAATTAGACGTGACTTCGATTTATTGATTTTTATCCCTGCTTAAGTTTGTGTAAATATATTCATATATTTTATTGCATTCTATAATGTATTTATATGGACTAACACAAAAAAAATATTTATATATATATTATATTTACAAAATTTTCGATATATTTCGGCCCCATTAAATCTTCGGTACGTATCGATGATATTCCAAGTAAATGTCGGGATGTCGGGATGTTACGGCCGGAAACCGCAATATGGCTCTTCAACCGAAATAATTTTTATTTTTGGTATTTAATATATATTTTTTATTTTTTTCCATAATTAATGTTAAAAGTAGGTTAGTAGATTCGTAGGTTAATTAGTGCTAAGGTTGTATATATCATCATGTCATTTTTACATTATGTCATTTAAGTATTCGACTGATGCCGGCCCCATAGTGGGCCGAAATATATTTCGAAAAATGTTTTTTTTTTTATTATTATTACAAGTTAAAGGTAAATATATATATATATATTTGTTTTTCCATTTAAATATTGTAAATAAAGGCTCAAAAAGATTAAAATATACATTTATTCATATTCCATAATGTACATCCACAGGTGAAAAACATTAATATTATTAGATCATTATGGACCCTGTCCATATTTGTAAAATTTTTAGTATGCAAAAAATCAAGTCTGTCAGCAAAAGACTGTTTCAAAGTTTCAGAAGACATTCTTCTTGACTCTAAAACGTTATTCCGATTTTAAATTGTAATTCGCCACGGGCCCTTTTAAAAACCGTAACGGGCCGGATGCGACCCGTGGGCTGGCGGTTGCCCATATATGAATTATAGACCATTAATCTATATCTCTGTATAACTTATACTTGCGACTGTCGGCACTTGGTGAAACATGGAAAGCATCTTGATGAAAACCACTTGTACACTGTTTACACAAATTTACTATAACTATAGGTACTTTTAACCCAACCGGTTTCGAAATTTAATTCATTTTCAACGGCTTAACAACTCATTTCAATATTTTAAGACATAACCTACGTGCTGTAAATAAAATTTGATTTTTTTGTAATATATCTATGTCTCTGTAGTATTGAGAGTCATAAAGTCATCGGATCTTGGCCCCGTCTGCAGTCCGTTGTCACCACCCTCATGACCTCACCATGCCGTCAAGCGACTCGTCGTGTTCCGGTATGATATCATGAGTAGCCGTACCGGGGGAGTGGTTACAGGCAGGTGCGTAGTTACGGTTTTTGTAGAAGAACCTGGAAAGACTGATTGACGTCTCGCCTGCTATCACGCTCCTGGATTCTGGGCGAGCGCCTTCATCCTATGCCTTATCGACGCTAGTTAAAAAAAAACATGTAATATAAACACTCAGTCTAAATGTTGCTGAAAACTTGAAACTAGAAACAAATACAAAAGAACAATTTTAGCAACTTTGGTAACTACAAAATAAAGCATTGTGATATTCATATTGCATTCAGTAAATTACATCGTCAAGTTTAAAATATATATAAGTTATTTTATTTATCAACAGATTATACGTTATATGTAGTTATAAAGTAAATGAAAATCCTGGATAAATAAAATTCACACGCTCTCTACGAAATAAACTAAACTAAACTAAAACTACCTAGCAAAAATATTTAATTAAAGTAGATAAAAAATTGAGCCAAAATCGCTGTCGTCACGTGGAAGAGTACCCAGGATACTGGCAGCATTACCTCGTTGAATTGCTAGGCCAATTCTTTGGCCGAGGTATGCGCCAGCCCTGGGATCTCCGGAAACGTCGACCAATCTCGACGACAGTTCTTTGTAGAGCTGCCGCGCTCCCGGCCCCCACGGCCCGAGGGTTTCAACGCCAAAAGGCACAAATATGTATCCTACGCCAAGGGATACATATTTGCGCCGTTTCGCCTCCTCCGCAGACGCTGCCGCCGTCCCGGCCTGTGACGAGGTCACCTGTAAGTGGGACGGAGCAACTGTGTCAACACAAGTCGCGTCCCACACCAGGGACCTCCCGTTCTTCCAGGGTATCAACGACATCCCGTCGGGTCTCTTACCATCGTCACGTGACAGGCCATTCGGTTCCAGAATGGCAGGTACGTTTACGCTCGCAAGAGCCCGACGGATGATATCGTTGATACTGGCGTGACGAGGCAGGCGGCCAGCGCTGCGCTGACACGACAGGCCATGGTGACCGAGGCGGTCGACTCTCTCTCCGCAAAGGCAGCGATGTGGCTCATTCAAATTGACGCCCAGTCGCAGTCCGATGGCTAGTGAGAAAGTGGTGCGGTCCAGCAAGGTGCCGATATTAGGCGATGGTAAAGCGTTTAGCCAATACCCCGACTCTGGTTCACTAGTGGCTAGGAGGCGAGCCCGGTCTGCAGCGTTTGTCGCAGTGTTTAAGAGATGTTCCTGGACTTGGCGGCAGAGGGGCTCGTCCCATAGCTTTTGTGAATGTAACGCAAACGGGGAATTTTGATTGGGGCAGGCGTGTGACCAGGCATTCCTGGCCTCGGTCAAGCCCGTGACCTCGACATCACCAAGTGATGAATTTATTAATTTTTCGAAGAGGTCACGTGAGCTGTAGGCTGAGGACAGGAAGGCCGGTAGTGCGACACTAGAAATTTTTCTAATACCCAAGCCACCCATCCGGACTGGAAGGGTGGCTTGAGTCCAACTGCGTTCGTCTAATGGGCAATTTATAATATTCGTCATGGTGTTTTTGACAATATCGTCTAAGGTGTTTAAGAGACTGTCATGTTGCCAAAGGGGGGTACAGCGTAGGGCATACGTAAATTTAGGGACGAACATGCAGTACCTTATGATAAATAAAGCCATGTGGGGTGAGATTTCTGTAAGGCGACTAGACGACTCCCTAAATTTTGAAATTTGGTCTCTCACGTAATCTGGGATAGCGTCGTCTAAAATTGGTGCGCCAAGGAGGCGAAGCGATGCTTTTGTTAAAACTTTTATATCTGGTGCAACATTGTTAAATTTGGAAATAATATCATTTTTGAGATTTTCGTCTATGGAATCTGAGATGTATAGTTCGCATTTTGAACTATTAAGTGTTAGGCCTATAAGTTCAAATTCCTCTATCATTTTCTTCAGATCTTCTAACACGGTGGTCGCGTCGCCTCCAATGGTGCCGTCGTCCAGGTACCAGACATTAAATTTTGAATTTAGGCTTGTGATAATGGGATGAATAGCCAAACTGAAAATTGCCGGGCCGAGAGGGTCACCCTGTTGGCAGCCTACAGCTGATTCGATAAGGTGATTTTTATAAATCAGCTTGGATGGTGAACCATAGCATTGGTGCATATAGTTGTAGATTTGAGGCGTGTTTTCTTTTATTTGTGACAGCAGGGTGCTCCTGTCGACCGAGTTAAAGGCGTTTTTTAGGTCCACCTCCAGGAGCACCTCACCACCACCGCGTTTGAGGTATGTGCGGGCCGCATGGACGGCGGCCTCACAACCTCCCTTGCTTCCAAAACCTAGCTGCACTGGTTGAAATTTGGAACTTAGTTGAGGTAACAAGTAGTGGCAGCAGATCTTGGAAGCAACGCGGCGAATGGTGTTACCGACTGCAATGGGTCTAACTCCCCCATCTTTCTTTATTAATGCACAAAGGTTGGCGCCGTACAAAATGTCTGTTATTTGGCAACACACTTTTCCAGACAGCATCAGGTTTATAAGCCCGGTCAAGTCCTCCAAGAGGGCACGGCCTGTGTCACCTGTCGCATTGCATATGAGATCTTTGAGATGCTGGGGTGTGAGTCCATCGAGGCCACCTGCCGAGCCGCTCTTGAAGGACATGATCGCGGCTTGCACATCCTCTGCTGTCGCTTGTGGCGTAGGATCTGAGAAATGCGGTGGATCGGGCAGTCGGAGGGTTGCTGCTGGAGGTGGATGTTTTAATTTTAGGGCCAGAAGAGTCTCCGGAGTGTCAGGGGCGACCGCGTCGCTGGAGAAGAGTAACTGGGCAGCTCCCCTAATGTCACCGACTCCAAATTTATTTTCAATTATACGGCTTAAGTTGTATGTGTGATGTTTTTTTTTTGTTGAGTCTGTGTTGGGATTTAAAGCAGACAAACAATTTTTCTTTATTTTTTGGGTTAGGGAGCCGTCGTTGTTACTCTTCGGGACGTGCAGAGACCTAAAAGGGAAAGTCAAGAGGTGCCTCCAGCTATCATAGTCATTCTTATCGACTGCATTTTTGATGCAGCTGGACAGAGAGGCCGCCACGGTGTTTCGTGCGCCTCGGGGAATCCTTTTGACCAAAGGTAGGTTATTTTTGAAATGACTTATTTCTTGCCAGAACGGGGTTGTATTCAGAATATCTGTTGTACTTACATCGGGGCACTCAATTTGTTGTTGGTTTTTATTTTTTTGTTTATGTACTTTTCCTGTATGTATTTTGAGACCTCTCTGTCCTTTTAATAGAGTGGGTTGGGGGCATTGAGGGCATTGCACAAGGTCTCCAGCAGACGCGGCTTGGCTGTGCTGAACCGCACTGGTGGATGGAACAGCGACGGACTGCCGCTGGGGCGTCGTCATACGAGTGGTGCCTATATTATAGCAAAATGTTATATCAAATACTACACAATATATGTTATAAAATATGTACAAACAGTATAAAAATTATGAAATAAAAATATATTATAAAAATATATTATAAAAATATATTATTTTTATTGTTATTTTTAAGTTTGTACAGCAATAGTATTAATTAATAAGTTAACACATTCAATATTTAACAAATAAAATGCTTAACTAGGTATTTAGTAATTGTTCCACGATTGGATTGGGAATGAGGTGCTAACGTCAACTTTACGCGAATGTATGAAATGACAGTTATCAAAGGTAGGATGTGCAAAAATACGTAAAAACTTTTTCAGTACTCCGAAATTATGATGTGGAGAAAATGTAACACCTAACCAAAATAATATTTCGTGGAAATAAAATAAAATGATATTCTTAAAAAAAAATTCAGCTTGCCATTTGTTTTCATGATCAATCACTCATGGATTCATCAACTTAGAGACAGATTTGTGACATAATTTATAAAACAGTTGAAAATAGATTCAGCAAACAGTTCAGGCAACTAAATCAGCGATCATTTCATATTTTGCAGAAGCAATATTATTGATCAATCAACTTTTATAAACATCAGTAAGTACATAAAACGCAAAAATGTGATTACTAATAAGTTACTTGATGGGCTTAAGTACCTAAGTATTCCATTAATTTTTGTACTATTGTGCAAACGGTACTTTTGAATCCCAATCTAATCGTGGAACAATAATAATTATAAAATTGGTAAAATAGAAAAGTCAAATTAATACAATAAGTATGAAATTATGTCACATAATTTAAAATGAGCCACATCGCTGCTCCTGCGGTGCTGACGTTGGCCATTCGGGACTCCATGGGCTCTCATGCCGACGGCTTGACGTTAGTACCTTGGGAGCATGGGAGGCCGGCCGATAGCGTGGAACGCAACATGCGTTGACACACTGGCACCCTCCCATGTTAACCAAAGCAGTAGGGCCGGGCCGCTGGTTCAGCGGCAGCAGCCGCTGAAGATCTAAAACGGCGCAAGTATACTCTTCTAGGGAACAATTACCTATTTGCTCCGTTTGGGGTCGAAACCATGGGCTCGTGGGGTCCCGAAGCGCGAAATCTTTTTAAAGAACTTTCCACACGCCTGGTCAGCGTCACGGGTGACCCACGGGCTGGCACATTCCTGGGCCAACGTATAAGCTTAGCAATTCAACGAGGGCATGTCGCCAGCATACTGGGCACCTTGCCGCGGGGCAGCGATTTGGATGAGGTTTTTTTATTTGTAGATATTTTTATTTATTTGTACAGGTATATATTTTGTTTTCTTTTATATTTAAGTAGGTATTAAGATTATTTAGTTTTTATTTTTTACAGTTAAACTGTATAGTTTATAATTTCACTTTATATAATATACAGGATGTAAATGCAAAGTCAAGAATCCCTTTAGGGTATGAGAGTATACACGATTCTGATGTCATTACGAGAAAAAAATATATACCTTGAAAGTTCACCAAAAATTCCATAATTTTTCTAAGCTATGGCTACGCAGCTCACCGGCCTCCCCACACACCTAATTGCACCCCGCAACCCGCACCCCTCATCCGAGTGGCCAGCGACCAGTGAGGGTGTCCACGCGATTAGTGTATTTTGAGTAAAGCAAATCGTCTTATTATGAGGTACTGCTTCTTTATTTAGAGATCCCAGTATTTAAAATAATATCTTTACCGATCATACAAACACACTATTAAAGGATTCTTGCCTTTGCTTTTACACCCGGTATACATAGGTAACACTAAAAGTTTCCGGAACTGGCCACTTACATAAACAATATTTAAAAATTTATTGCAACATTTGAAAATAGAACTCTTTGGCTGTAGAATGCAGTTTGTTTCATCTGACTGTCTTTTGTTTTTACCTTGTGGCGCCATTTAAAAAATTGTGTGTCTGCATCAACATGGAGTTAACTCGGGAAAATTTTCGTAGTATGATTTTCTACGATTTTAAGTGTAATTTGACAGCTCAACAGAGCATCGCTCGGCTTAAAACAGCTTTTGGTAATGAAACACCATGCAAGACGACTGTTTATAGCTGGTTTGCAGAATTCAAGCGTGGTCGTATCAATCTCAGTGACGAATCTCGCGATGGTCGGCCGTCCACCGCTGTGACCAACAAAAACATCGATGCTGTGCGCCGTATGATTGAAACAGACAGGCATGTGACCTACCATGAAATTCGCGCATCCTTAGAAATAGGCATGAGTCAAATACAATCAATCCTACACAAACATTTGGGTGTGAGAAAGCTGTGCTCGCGGTGGATCCCACACAACTTGACCGAGGCTCAAAAAACGGACCGCGTCACTTGGTGCAGTGCCAATGCTTACCAGATTCAACGAAGGTGCGTCAAATTTGGTGTGGGACATACTAACAGGTGACGAAACATGGATTTATTGCTACGATCCCAAAACAAAGCAGTAATCGAGCGTATGGGTCTTTCAAGATGAGCCGAAACCAACCAAAGTGGCGCGCGTGAAAAGTGCATCTAAGCGGATGATTGCTTCTTTTTTTAATAAAACTGGACACGTGGCTACTGTTGCTTTAGAGAATCGTCGTACCGTGAATAGTGACTGGTACACGACCATTTGTTTGCCGGAAGTTATTGACGAACTCCGTAAAAATAACCGTAAACGCCGTATCATCCTGCACCACGACAATGCTAGTTCTCACACGGCCAGACAGACAAACGACTTTTTGAAGACGAAAAATGTAGAACTCATGAGTCATCCTGCATACAGTCCCGACCTGGCACCTTGTGACTTTTTTCTGTTCCCAAAAATTAAGAACCAATTACGCGGTCAACGATTTTCATCACCAGAAGAGGCTGTCGAGGAGTATGAAAAACACGTTTCAGAGGTCACCACAGGGGAGTGACACAAAAGTTTTCAAAACTGGTTTGATTGAATGAAAAAGTGCATAGACGCCAAGGGAGATTATTTTGAAAAACAATAAATTAATTTTGTACCTTTAATAGTATTTTTCATATTCATTCCGGAAACTTATAGTGCGTCCCACGATATATGAAATCGAAAGTATATAAAAGAAAACATTTTATTTTTAAAACATAGAATTAATTTACACACCTCATTAGATTTATTTAAAATTAAATTGTTAGATTTGTCAAATACGGGTAGCAATAATTTACTTGACAAGAAACTCGCTAACAGTATAGTAAGCTATGTTCGCTATGTATCGCTAATTAATCCGATATTTCTTCTAAAAACATCTTTTATTTTCATTAATTATCCCTTATAGATTAGCATTGCGTTTCTTTATTAGGAACCGTAAACAGAACTACATTGTATTATGCTTTATCCTATCAAATAAATTAAAAATATGATTATTGTATTTTATTTTACCGTGACGAATAAACGGCGTATGTATGTGTCAGATTGTACATGATATTGATAAAAACTGGCGCCTAAAAGGGCTGCCATCGCCATAAGAAAAAATAAATAATTAATAGTAATGTTATTTACCAGCTGTGTAGTCTTTTTTTTTCTGTATCGAAAAGACAAGGACAGGACGCATAAAATAAGGTTCGTCCTGTCAAATAGATCGTGACTCGTGACACAGAATCGACACCATTGTGAGCCTTGGCAACTCAGAACGCTCGTATCTCGGATATTTGTAATTGACATTTAGCTGATATGAATATTTCATTTAATAACTCTGTGTGCATGATTGTATTACTAACAATATGTATTAATATACTGTGACAAGCTTTCAGGTTAAATATCTAGCTAGTTAATTTGTTTTCCTTTGTTTTCTGAACAAAATTCAATTGCTGTTGCCGGCGAATTTTATTCAATGGCTCAAAATGTGTTACCAAACGTCGAAAATGCAATCCTTTCTATACAGAAATAGCAGTGTAACCATTTTCATCGGTAAAAAAACTGATATAAATTCAACCGTAGGCCTTTCCTTTTATAGTTAGGCTTTGGCCCAAAGAAACAATTGGAAGTGGAATAGAATGCTAGTTTGGAATACTTATGTAGCGATGCAAATTATTGTAATGATGGGCAGGGACTGGGTGCATTGCTTAAATGTTATAAGTAACTGGTTGATATAGCCAAATTCATACTGGAGACTCGGTAAGTGGTTAGGACGCAATGTTCGAAGACCCAGTTTGCGAAATAAGAAAAAAAAATGTTGTGCTCCTATACCGGTTGTAAAAGCAAAGTAAAGAATCCTTTAAGGGTGTGTTAGTATGATCGGTAAAGATATTATTTTAAATACTGTGATCTCTAAATAAAGTACCAGTACCTCATAATAAGACGATTTTCTTTACTCAAAATACACTAATCGCGTGGACACCTCCACTGGTTGCTGGCCACTCGGTTGCGGGGTGCGGGTTGCGGGGTGCAATTAGGTGTGTGGGCAGGTCGGTGAGCTGCGTAGCCATAGCTTAGAAACGTAATGGAATTTTTGGTGAAAATTCAAGGTATTTTTTTTTCTCGTAATGACATCAGAATCGTGTATACTTTCATACCCTAAAGGGATTCTTGACTTTGCATTTACACCCTGTATTTGTTCAAGAAGAACTTCGACTCAAATAGGAATTTTATCTGTAACTTGAAAATTACGCTCTTGTCCGTAGAGTGGTATAGGAATTAGAAAGTATAAATTTTACTTCGCGTATTTCATAGAAGGGATCATTGAAACTTGTCTCCAATACGAATTTGGCTATACCAACCAAAGTCACCTTATATAACTCCATTACCTATTACCGGAGATACGAATTTTTCTGTGATTCCCTAACTTTATTAACGAAGAGTCGATAACTTCACTGAATTTAGGTTGCTTCATTGACGGATGAGCTGATATGGTAACAATTATGGATGATGCCTTTAAAAGGAAAGAATTGAAAATTAACGTAGGAAAAACAAAGGCTATGGTATTATAGAGGGATGAAGCGGTGACTGAATCCAGGATTAAGATTGGAGACGGGAAACTAGAACAGGTTAATATGTTTGTCTATCAGGGTTGTCTATTTTAGCGCCATGGAAAGTGTGGTAGTCTGAGTCCCATTACAAGAAGAGTTGTGTTCGGTTCATGACATCTACTTCCCCGAATATCTAGTCACCCTACGTATATTCTCCAAATGTCTAGTCACCATACGTCCATTCCCCGAATATCTAGTTGCCCTACGTATATTCCCCAAATGTCTAGTCACCATACGTCCATTCCCCGAATGTCTAGTCGCCCTACGTATATTCCCCAAATGTCTAGTCACCATACGTCCATTCCCCGAATGTCTAGTCGCCCTACGTATATTCCCCAAATATCTAGTCACCATACGTCCATTCCCCGAATATCTAGTCACCCTACGTATATTCCCCAAATGTCTAGTCACCATACGTCCATTCCCCGAATATCTAGTCACCCTACGTATATTCTCCAAATGTCTAGTCACCATACGTCCATTCCCCGAATATCTAGTCGCCCTACGTATATTCCCCAAATGTCTAGTCACCATACGTCCATTCCCCGAATATCTAGTCACCCTACGTATATTCCCCAAATGTCTAGTCAACATACGTCCATTCCCCGAATGTCTAGTCGCCCTACGTATATTCCCCAAATGTCTAGTCACCATACGTCCATTCCCCGAATGTCTAGTCGCCCTACGTATATTCCCCAAATGTCTAGTCACCATACGTCCATTCCCCGAATGTCTAGTCGCCCTACGTATATTCCCCAAATGTCTAGTCACCATACGTCCATTCCCCGAATGTCTAGTCGCCCTACGTATATTCCCCAAATGTCTAGTCACCATACCTCCATTCCCCGAATGTCTAGTCGCCCTACGTATATTCCCCAAATGTCTAGTCACCATACGTCCATTCCCCGAATGTCTAGTCGCCCTACGTATATTCCCCAAATGTCTAGTCACCATACGTCTATTCCCCGAATGTCTAGTCGCCCTACGTATATTCCCCAAATGTCTAGTCACCATACGTCCATTCCCCGAATGTCTAGTCGCCCTACGTATATTCCCCAAATGTCTAGTCACCATACGTCCATTCCTCGAATGTCTAGTCACCCTGCGTATATTCCCCAAATGTCTAGTCAACCATACGTCCATTCCCCGAATTTCTAGTCGCCCTACATATATTCCCCAAATGTCTAGTCACCATACGTCCATTCCCCGAATGTCTAGTCACCATACGTCCATTCCCCGAATGTCTAGTCGCCCTACGTATATTCCCCAAATGTCTAGTCACCATACGTCCATTCCCCGAATGTCTAGTCGCCCTACGTATATTCCCCAAATGTCTAGTCACCATACGTCCATTCCTCGAATGTCTAGTCACCCTGCGTATATTCCCCAAATGTCTAGTCAACCATACGTCCATTCCCCGAATTTCTAGTCGCCCTACATATATTCCCCAAATGTCTAGTCACCATACGTCCATTCCCCGAATGTCTAGTCGCCCTACGTATATTCCCCGAATGTCCAGTCTCCGTACGTCTAATCCCCGAATGTCTTATTGAAACTGGTTTGCGGAAAATGAAGAGAACGGAGCTCTGCACCCCTTTATGGACAGCCAGGGTGTGTGTGACTGCAAAGGCACGATATTGGCAGTTCATAATGAACCGTTGGCTCCTACACCTTATATATGGTAGTAAATGTTAGGTATGAAAAGAGGAGCATCAATGTAGAGTGAATGCAGTGAAAATGCGTTCTTCGCTGAGTATGTGCGGTTAAATTTTAGAGTGAAAAATATCGACATACAGGATCATTGCGGCCTGAAAGAAGATGTAGTGACTAGAATTTATAAAAGCAATGCTGTGGTGGTTTGGACATATAGAGAGGATGAATGAAAGTAGAGTGACGAAAGAAATTTATGGTCTTAAGTGAAAAGTAAAGCCCGTCTAGGCCGAGGACGTATGCTGAACAAATTGGCGACATACTGAGGGGAAAAGTTAATAGTACCAGAAATAATAGAGCTTGAATGACTAGATTGATGGATGTGGAAGAAGCGAAAGCGGCATGTCCGGATCGTAGTAGATGGGAATCTGTAGTCTCTGCCTAGCCCTCCGAGAGACGGGCTAGAGTTTATATAATATATGTATGTTTTAAGGATTTTTCGGGTTCTACTCGTCAAAAAAAAAACGGAACCCTGAATGACTATGGCCATGCTTCTTAGAAAACCTGTTCGCTAAATGTGATTTCCAACCGGCAAATGCAGCTGTTGTCAGCGGATAGTCTTTAATTAGTTAAGTCTGGTAATTTACTGGCTTTGTTCTACCTGAATACATGACAGGGGTCAACTATTGGTCCGACTGCATTGTTAGGGTTACGGAGGACAATAATGAGAGCCGTTCTCGCGTTTATCTCTGTCTTTATATGTACTTTGTTACGTCACATTTAGAAAGAGACATCGTATGTTTTGATAGAAAGTTAAATTCACAAACCTAAAAAAAAACAATAACTCACCTAGGAATTAGAAAACGTAATCTTCAAATATTATAATAGAGCAGAAATTTAATGACCTTATATATTTTTATTAAAGGTGTTGAGTACGTTCGTAAGACCTGCTTGAAGAGATGTAAATATGAGTACTCGTTTTATGGAGACGCAATATCGAACTCCAATATCAGCTAAAAGACGGCTCATGTTGAAAGTCACGTGAGCATATCATTTGTGTGACGAATCACAGGAGTCTATCATTTCATGTAAAAACAGGATTCATTTTAAATAATTCATACTTGCTATTGTCGGCACTTGATGAAACATAGATAGCATCTTGATTTTTCACAAAAACATTACGAGCCATTAACGAACATGTTTGTCAACAAATATTGTGAGAAAGCAGAAAACCAAAGTAAAGCAATTACAATTATCAATAAAATAAATGAAACTAGTGTAAAAGTGTTTTGTGAAAAATCGAGATTACATTATTTATAGCGATATCGATCGCTTTGGATTGGATACTCTACCCATCCTAGACGTGTAACCTCAATTATGAATAAAATGTCTTATGTCTTATCGTTGAATGTTTCCACCATGCCTGCAGACGGATTTTTTGTAACTACTTGATACCATCCATCCATCCATCCATCAGCCCGTGTTCGTCCACTGCTGGACATATTCCTTTCCCAAATTCCGCCACTCATGTCGGCCCTCCATCCTCCTCATCCAGCCGCCCCCCGCAACGTCCTTCAGGTTGTCGGTCCAGCGGGCACGAGGTCGGCCTACACTACGCTTTGCTGTACGTGGTCTCCATTCTAGAGCCTTTCGGCCCCAACGGCCATCATCTCGGCGACAAATATGGCCTGCCCACTGCCACTTCAACTTACTGATTCTGCAGGCTATGTCGGTTACTTTCGATCTCCGACGGATCTCCTCGTTTCGGATTCTATCCATCAGAGATACCCCAAGCATAGCCCGCTCCATAGCTCGCTGAGCGACCTTAAATCGGTGGATCTGGCCCTTTGTAAGAGACCACTTACCTCCAGTTCCTGCAGCGATTCTGCCATTATCACGATGTCATCGGAAAAACGAAGATGTGAAATGCACTCTCCGTTTACGTTTATGTCTCGTCCATTCCAGTCTAGTGTTTTAAAGACGTCCTCCAGCGCGGCGGTAAACAGTTTTGGGGAAATAACATCTCCCTTTCTCACGCCGCGCTGAATATGTATCGGTCTTGTTTGTACTCCCTATACTTGGACGGACATCGTAGCGGAGTCATACAGACATTTCAACATCTCCACGTAACGCCAGTCAACTTGGCATCGCTGCAAGGACTGTAGAACAGACCAAGTTTCGATGGAGTCGAAGGCTTTCTCGTAGTCCACAAACGCTAGACATAAAGGCTGATTATACCCTTGGGTTTTTTGTATAACCTGCCTTAGCGTGTAAATGTGGTCCACGGTGCTGTAGCCTTTTCGAAACCCAGCCTGCTCTGGAGGTTGGAAGTCATCGAATCGTTGAGCGAGACGATTCGTGATAACTCTTGAGAACAGCTTGTAGGTGTGGCTCAGGAGTGCCGTTCTTTCTAGTTCTTTAGTAGGATTTTGTCCCCTTTTTTGAAGAACAAAATGACCAAGCTCCTGCTCCACTCCTTTGGCGTAGTACCTGTACTACGCCAAAGGAGTGGAGTAACGGCATTAAAGAGGTCCTGTAGCTGTCCGAGTATAGGGTAACCTCCAGCTTTCAGGAGTTCAGTTGTGATGCCGTCCTCGCCCGGTGCCTTATTGTTTTTCAGCTGTTCAAGAGCTATCCTAATAAGAACATCCGGGAGTTTGTCGGTGTAGTGGCGGACTAGATGTGCACGTTTGTCGTCTATATCGCGAGCAGTTGGCTTGGGAGCGTGTGAAGAATGTAGGAGCCCATAAAATTTCTCTATTTCGGCGAGGATCTCTGGCCTAGAGGTAACGGTTCTATTGTCAGATGTCTTCAGCTTCGTCAGATTAGTCCTTCCTAACTGCTGGGCAAAAACTTTTGAGCCTTTGTTTCGCTTGATCGCAAGCAAGCAAGTAATGCACATACTGAATGCTCAGGAGGGTGCTATGTGATTTCACCATGAATTTGTTTATAACTGATCTTTTCTAGTTTTTAATGCACTCTAAATAACGAACTTTTGGTGAACCCGTCTATGCTTCTACGAGAAAATTATATAAATAAAAATTATTTAAAATACCAAAAAAAAATGAGGAAGTTCCCTTGTGAAAAAAAAAAAATACTCAGTGACCCTCACGAATACATAATTTTTTTTACGACCTTGTTGATCTTCTTACCATAATAAAAGTCTCTGTTTAATATTTATAACCAAAACGAATGCGTTAGGTGTAGTCTATAGATTTCAAAGGAGGCCCCTAATAATTTATGTATCTAATCTACATGGCGCATTTGAAGGTTCCACCATAGTTCCACCGAACGTAGCGAATTAACTAGCTTCATTATATTTGATCAAAAAAAGTAAAAATACTGGCAACTTACAAGGAAAAGTTACAAATAAAAACAAACAAAACTACATTGGTAATTTGAATTTCGAATGAATATATAATAATATTCATGTTATGTTATGACCTCTTTTCAATTTTGTACGGCATCACCGTTATAGCCTGTCATGCTGGCTGGCATCTGACATTATTTATTACGCGCTATCCGCTCCTTGCGAAAAAGCATAACTTTTTGTATTAATCGAAATGGCAACCATTTTGATGATGATGATTATGAGTTGTAATAATATAAATAATCTCATCGAAAGCTCGACCTGTGCCTCCTTGCACAGTTAAACAAGTGAATTGTATCGGTAACTAAACATTCTTAATGTCAATTGTCAACTCACTCTTATTTTAATGAAATTATTAATTTAAACTTTTCCAACTTGTAAGTATATTATATATATAAGTATTATGATATTTATATTAAGGGACTATGTAAAAATCTCTACTCAGTATCGTTCAGTAACCTACGAAAGAGTAGGTATCAATTTGTAATTAATTAGAAAATTATTTGTTTTGATATATATTTTATTATATTCTAAAAACGATGACTTAATATAAACATGATCCTACTGTGCTTAAAAAGAACTTAGATGGCACTGGCATGAAGATAGCAAATTTCACCACATTTATTTTCAACGTAATATTTAGATAGATTTATGAACCTATGAATGAATACCAAAATGAAGTGTCAGGAAAACATCGCCACTGTCCCCGATGCTAGCAAAACATATTAGGTTGTATTATTGTACCAGCTACATTTCTGTGAATAAAATATTACTATCGTTTCCCAATTTTTTCACACTTTTCCATCCTCTTTGCTTAAAATAAAGAGTAAATTAATGTACTGTTTGTATTTGAACCTGCAATAGAATAACCCATGTAATCTTTAATTGCAAAGAAATGGATTTCTATCTTACAAGTCCGTAATCTTGTCAGTGTAAATTAAACTCCAGCTTTATCTAACAAATAGAGTATAATAGACTCTTGTAATAACTTCAGACTTGTGCCCTTTTTTGCAATTGGTGAATCATGCGTTTTTAAATATCAGATAAATTACGTATACTTAAACAATTTTGATGTATATCTCATTGCCACAATAAAAAGATAAAAACACAAAAAAGCATCAAAACCGACTTACTTCTTATGGGGCTATGTTCCAAGTGTAAATACTTATTAATGATAATACGTTAGAGAAAAGCAACAGGCAAGCTGCCTCTTGTTCTGATTTAAAAATATTACAACTGTGCGTAAGGTTAGTGGCCCTCTTCAATCTAACACAGCCCGCGATGGTCTTTCGCCAGGCTTCGCGGGATAGTGGCCCTCCTCTTCTGCCGCCAGTTTGGAAGCTTCGTGCATCGGCATGTCCAGAGTCGTTGTGACGAGTTCAGCCCTTCTAGCCGGTCTGCTGCGGCCACGCGGTCTACAGCCTTCAACTTTTCCGAACAGGATTGTCCGTTCCAGGTTGCTGGGATCTCTTCGCACCACAAGACCAAAATATTGGAGTGTTCTTCGGATGACAATCGATGATAGGCGTTCTACGTCACCTACATTATTAATTACACATTGGATATTTCCACTATTTCCTTGTAAGATTTTAAATTACCCGGTTTCGAGTCTAGAAAATAATAATAAGATTTCCTTATTCGAGTAACAAAAAAAAAAAAAAAGCTGTTCTATATTTCTGCAATTTATTCACGGTAGTTGAAAAAACCAGCATAGCTTGATCCTAGGCCAGTATGGGTGCCTTCGTAACTTAGGTCTAAGCTTGATTGATTTTATATTCACCTTTAAGTACACCGCCGTATCATTTTACTAAAGTAACTACCACATGTTATCTCACAGACCATTATTTATTATTGCATTGAATATTTTTTATTAATTAGGTATAGGTTTATTGTTTTATATTATCGATATCGGTAAAAGGTTAATATAGAATAAAAAAATAAAAGTTTCTCATGATTTTCATTGCCTTTTAAGAGCCAAAAGTGAGAACCATCGTATTCTTTGGATAAGTTCCATTGGAGGAAATCTTAAAAAAAATGACATAATTAAAATGAAATTAACATTTGTCTAAACTATTGAATACAAAAGCATTTTTAAATCAATTTCCTCCTTAAAAACCATGGGGCACAAATTTAGGGTTTGTATGTTGTTATGGACTAGTAGCGACTTGCGTGTCCAGTATAATAATGCTTTCAGGATGCTGTTGGGGTTGCCGCGATATTGCAGCGCCTCTGTCATGTTCGCGGAAGCACACACAGATGGTTTCGCGGCAATCATGCGAAAGCGCTGTGCGTCGCTGCTCAGTCGAACTCGAGCCAGCCCCAATAGTGTCCTGAAGGTATTATCTGCTAGGTGGGACTCGCCCCTTCGTAAAAAGTGGATAGAGCCCCACAAGACAATTTAATTTTAATACAACTTTTACTCGCCTGATCTCTTACTAACACTAGTTTATAATTTATATTGTATTACTAACACTTTATGGATCCTGTCCGAAATAAATGATTTTATTATTATTATGTCGGGATGTCGGGATGTTACGGCCGGAAACCGCAATATGGCTCTTCAACCGAAATAATTTTTATTTTTGGTATTTTATATATATTTTTTTTATTTTTTTCCATAATTAATGTTAAAAGTAGGTTAGTAGATTCGTAGGTTAATTAGTCCTAAGGTTGTATATATCATCATGTCATTTTTACATTATGTCATTTAAGTATTCGACTGATGCCGGCCCCATAGTGGGCCGAAATATATTTCGAAAATTAATAAATTTTTATTATTATTACAAGTTAAAGGAAACTAAAGGCTTTATATAGCTAAAAATATATATATTTATTATTATAAACATCATACATAATAAATTGTTCACAAGCATTATACTCAACGAGATACTCGTAAAAGTTGCGCTGAGTTCATCATATTTCAAAACTAGGCACCAAATATTTTGCATCTCGGTTTTTATACAGATCATTTCTCTTATCCGTTAATATAGGGCGTGAATGAACTTCGACTATTTCTCTTTTCGTATCTATTTTCATGTTAATTGTACATACGCATGCGTGCTATCCGCTTGACAGTAAAAGCAATACTGAAATGTCGAGTTCCTCGGAGGAACCCGACACGCATGCGGATAGTCTGAGCCCGCGTCTCACGCATGATAATAAAAGATTGTATGAAAACGTATGAAGCGGACGGTACGCTTGCGGGCCAGAAACGCAAGCGGTCGCAAATCCGCATGATACTAAAAGGGCCTTATGGCTCCGCCACGATCGTACCTAATGGAAAGCGTCGATGAAATATACGAATGAAAAACTGTTGCCCACCAATTGAGAGAGTGAAAGTAGGCGAGGTGTTAAGGCGAGGGTATTCAGAGAAATCTATCCTGCTCCAATTTTCACTCGTCTCTTTGCTCGGTGGAAGCGGGCCAGCTATAAAAGATAAAACGGGAAAGAAATTTAAAAAATGCGAGCGTGGTTCTTAGACCATATCGATAGTAATTGACATAGCCTGCATAGGCTATGCATAGGCAGGCCATATTTGTCCCCAACATTATGGCCGTTGGAGCCGAAAGGCTTTAGAATGCAGACCACGTACAGCAAAGTGTAGTGTAGGCCGATCTCGTTCCCACTGGACCGACGACCTGCTGAAGGACGTTGCGGGGGCGGCTGGATGAGGAGGGCGGATGACCACCATGAGTGGAGAAATTTGGGAAAGGGCTATGCCCAGCAGTAGACAAACACGGGCTGATGGATGGATGGATGGGGCCAGGGGGCAAAAGTAATGTAAGGTATATAAATAGATACAATGATTCTTGATTTTGTACCGTCCATAGGAAACTTATTTATTTTACGAGACGAAAAGTATTTCACCGAGATTATTGGTATACAAAATTTTTGGTTTATCCTATTAGTAGGGATAATAATAGGAATTAGTAGGGGTAGAAAAGGGTTCCACTGGCCCGCCAGATCAAATTGAACAAAAGAATAACAGGGCCGTCCGCAGGTAGGCGGGAGCGGCACACTAAATACTTTAACTGGGTCATAAAGAACAGGAACTCAACCTCTACCCTTTTGTTTGTAATAGAATAAAACTAGGAAACGAGAAAGTTAGTCTGGCCATATTGTTTTCTGTAAATATAGTCAAGCATCTAAGCCAAGCTAGAATTCATTCGCAGCCTAAAACCTAATTCGTGTAAAGAAATATGAAAATACTTATGTATATATGGCCAGACCCGATTTTAGGACCAACTAGTTCTTCGAAAACTTTAGATATCTTTAAGCGAAGAAGCGAGCCGGTAAAGGTTATGTCACTAGCAGTGGCGAAGGGTCCTTATAACACGATTCCCATCCGCTTGTTTAAAAAATGGCATCCAGACTACATTTCTTTAGTCCGTGCTCTTCGCTTTGTCAAACAATTCCATAAATCTCAATACGACAAATACACTTAGCTGACTGGGAGTTGCAAAGTACAATTTTTTTCATGTTTTTCTAGGTTGCTTTTATGAGTAAGGCCATTTTTTGACCGGCTTCCCTTTTTAAATCACCTTCGCCACTGGTGACTAGGCAGTTTTCTTGCGGAACGTAGTGGAGTAACCGCCTTAAGGGGGAACCTTCCGAGCTCAGTGCAAAATGCATAACTTATGATTGTTTATCTCTAGTTGGACACAATACTATGTCTACGACCATCAAAAATACCTTCTTCGCGTGACATTATTAATAATCTTTTCATGTAACAAAAGAAACAAATTTTATGAAAATAATTTACTAATTAATTAATTTGCAATTAAATTTGCATTTCATCTCATTTTTATATCAAATGTATGAAATAAAATAGTTTCATGTTATTTTACGACTATTGTTTAGTAATTACCAGGGTTTTTTAGCAGAATTGCGTCATTTCATGGATTACTAGCTTTTGCCCGCGGCTCCGCCCGCGTGTTATTCGGTTTAACGACATGATTTTTTCCAGGATAAAAAGTAGCCTATGTGTTAAGTTAGGATATAAGCTATGTCCATTCTAAATTTTTAGTGTGATAACTACCGTGAATATCCATACAAACTTAAAAGCGTGTTTTAAGTTGGTGTGGACATTCCTTTACAGCGCAATGCATAAGATTTCAAAAATTTGGTATAAAAGCCTAATTGGCAATAAATTATGGTCGCGAAATGCCATAAATCACATTTATTTAGTACTTTTTATTAAATAATAAGAAAAACAATTATAAGTTGTGCATTTTGCACCGAACTCGAAACGTTCTGCCTTAAATAACCTTCGTGATTACTTTTTTATAAAAACTTGGAAACCGATTTGGCCTAGGCAAAAGTAGTTGTCTAAAAATCTGATTTAACCGATAGCGTATTGCCACGGCACGTATCCTCGAAGAGGTGTTAGAAGTGTTACTGACTACGGACTATCATTAAACAGTCAGTACAACACTCATAAACGAGTATATAACGTGTCAACGTGATAGAGTTCGAGCCTTATTGCCGTACTTCGTACTCTTCGTACATATTCACGCTTTCTAGGGCATATAGGTTTACCTTACAGTGTTTATCTTCAGCATTCCGAATAACTCATTGGTGTGTGCCGATCTCGATCGATGCAGGAATCCTAACTAGTGTTGGTCGGGAACAGACGAGATTGAATGCATAAGTAAACGCCGTAAGTAGTTTCATAAGAAACAAATTTTATGGAAGTAAATTATTTTCATAAAATTTGTTTCTTTTGTTAGATGAAAAGATTATTAATAATGTCACGCGAAGAAGGTATTTTTGATGGTCGTAGACATAGTATTGTGTCCAACTGGACATAATTCGTAATTGGGATACTCACGCAGAGTCAACATTAAACTTAAAAAAAAAATATTACATAAAAAAGTAAAGATAACTGTTGGAATACATAAAAACAAAGTTGGGCTAAACATAAATAAAATAAAAAGATACACTTGCATGTAAAAAAATATAGAAACAAAAATATTATTGTTAAATAAGGTCCCCAGGATGAAGAAAAACGAAATATTTCGGTGATTCAGTAGCCTTTTACTAATAAATTTAGATATGATTTTCGGCACAACATTTGTACAGGAAAAGAAATGGTAAAGAGAGAAGGATGAAGTAGCAGAGACAGCTGTCAGATGACAGCTGCGTTCCGATATTAAACTTACGTTCAACATGCTCCCAGCACAAAAATATGCAATGTAATGCAAAAATTACAACAGAGAAATATTAGATTTATACAAAACAAAATTTTGAGAATTTTAAGTCAATGCAAAGATCTGATTTGATGGGAATTTAAAGTTTAAAAATCCTATTTGAAGTTATGTAATTAATAAAATAATAAATTAAATGGGGCATGTGATTACAAAATATAATATGCTACATACATAATCAAGTTGCAAAACAAACAGAGTATAAGTTACATTTTAGTTGAGTGATATTAAGTTACTCGATTTAGTAACAAAAAACAAGAAAAATAATTAAATGTTTTCTTGACAGACTAATTTGAAAACTATTAAACAAAAAATAGAGACAAGTTTTCTTGACAGACTTGTTTGAAAATATTAAACCAAAAAATAAAAACAAGTTTTATTAAGACGAATTTGAAGATTGACTTTCGATTGGTAATCGGATGATCCTACTAAAAGATCTTCGTACGGTCCCCGATGAAGTCTGGATGTCTGCGACGCGAACAATCTTGTCCTTGCCCGGATGAATAGAAGCAACGCGTCCAGTCTTCCACAGCATAACCGGTGCGCCAGGATCACGATTTCGGTTACTATCGGTTAGAGTCAAAGAGGATAATTCGCATATTTTGGGAACTATCAGACAATTTAGGTTGGTTTTAAAAGAAGTTGTTTTTGATATTAGTGACAAGTTACACTGTTTGGTTATATTCGATGATTTGTCGTTAATTCCCAAGACCAAAATATTGGTAGATTGAGTGGACAAGTCCAACCCGAGTCGGCTTAGAGCGGCCTGGGAGACAAAATTAGATTGAGATGCCGAGTCAAGCAAAATTTTGCATACTTGTGGCTGTCCCTTACTGTCAAGAATATTAACTTGAGCTGTAGATAAAAAGACATGAGAGTCATTGGTAATGGGCTTGGTTGAATTCAACTTTGATACCATTGAAATGGTATTCTCCGAAGAGATTGGTAGATTTTTGCTGTCACTTACTGTCGCTGGATAAGTAGTGGCCGCATTATTGGTGATAGGTTGCTTGCTAAGATGCAAGAGAGTATGATGACGACTTTTGCATACTCGGCATGGGCTGGCTCGGCAAGTCGGCAACAAATGATTGGATCTGAGACAATTAATACATAGTTTCATACGCTTAACCTCGCGTATGCGTGCACTTACTTGTAGGGCCAAGAATTTTTCACATTGATTGATGAAGTGACCAGCGTTGCAATATGGACACGTAACCCGTGGTTCTCCGTCTGCTTTTCTAAGACCCGCGGCTACAAATGTCTTCTTAACGCTTTTCTGCTGCATGCCGGATGTTGCAAAATCTTTCGAGTCGAGGGTCTCGAGTAGATCGGCTTGCCTCTTGATAAAATTCCTGAAATGCTGTAACGAAGGCAGTTCATTAGAATGGTCACCAGTTTCCTCCCACTTTTTTTGCATTCTTTTATCTAATTTGTTTAGCAGAAGAAAAATTAAAATAGTATCCCAGTCAGCTGTTGGGACATTAAGTTTAGAAAGTGCACGCAAGTGTTTCGAAATTGAATCACAGAAATTTCTTAGGGACTGACTTGTATTAGTCACATTCATGTCTACCAATAGCGCCTTTAAGTGATTGTGCACCAAAAGATTTTTGTTATTAAAGCGTTCACATAAAATTTTCCATGCTATGCTATAGTTTTCCTCGGTTTTGTCAATATCGCTTATCACTTCAAGGGCAGTGTCCTCAAGCTGACCGATGAGGTAGTGGAACCTTTCAATGCCCCTCAAAGACATATTTTTGTTAATCAAGCTATCAAACGTGTCCCTAAATTCCAGCCAAGTATTGGCATCGCCATTAAAAATTGGTAGGGATATATCGGGGAGCTTTACCCGGCTGACAGATTCAGAAGAAGCACTTGCCTGAGGCATGGTTTGAGGTTCCGTCACATATTTGGACAATAAATATTTAAACTTTGACAATACCTCGAAATACGCGTCCTCAAATTGACTTCTTTCCTGTACCTGTTCCTCGATATTCTCAGACAAGAGCTCAATTTTGTGTTGCACTGCCTCAAATGAGCTATACATAGATTTTAGCTTAACTGTTCTGTCCCCCAGTTCCAGCACCTGCTCTGCAGACAAAGGTTCTGTTAGATTTACAATATATTTTCGCGATAATGTTACTCTGCCTTTGAAATAACTACGACTGCGAGTTAAGGCCGCCACGTCAGCTGGAATCGCCATGCTTTTTGGCGGTGCAGTCATTTTTAATTGGGGATTTAAATAGAATTTTTAGGTTAACTTTGCATGTAATAAAAGGTCAAATTATTAGATTTAACTGTGGCTAAGGATGGGGATGAAAGGGAATAGAAGGATACCAGCTCAAAATCAAATAGTATACGTATCCTCTCGTAGCCGCAGTATGGTTCTTCTGCACTCCGGAGCCCAGGCCTGCGAGGATCCTCTGCAGGCAGCGTGTTCAGGTTGATAATCGACTTCTACTCGACGATTTCACGACGTCGACGTGCTGAGATGACGCTCGGAACCAAACCTTTTGTTCGATTCTGATGATCACGATGACGACGTACCAAATCCGCAATTTATTCTCCGATCGTCGATTATTTCCAAAAAACTAGGGGTCACCATGTTAAATAAGGTCCCCAGGATGAAGAAAAACGAAATATTTCGGTGATTCAGTAGCCTTTTACTAATAAATTTAGATATGATTTTCGGCACAACATTTGTACAGGAAAAGAAATGGTAAAGTGAGAAGGATGAAGTAGCAGAGACAGCTGTCAGATGACAGCTGCGTTCCGATATTAAACTTACGTTCAACAATTATAAATACATAATGCAATAAATACTTAATAATATGTTTATCGATAAATAAGCTGTTAGTACATAAATATATATAAAAAAATGTAATGCTCAATATAACCAGGTCTTTTTTGTCAATATGGTACCTGCAAAGTTTGCAGTCAAAAACAAATAAGTCAACTCTGCTATAATTACTTTTTATTTATTTATTTAACTACATTACACTATCTTTACAGCAAGGCCAATTCAATAGTGCAGTAAAATCAACAATATATAAGTTACCACACAACGTGACACAAAAGAAACACAAGTATTTACATTCTCACAAAATTACCAACACATAACATGACACAAGCAACAAATTTAAACATAACAAATAAGATATAATGCTACTCTTGTGAAATCACCCAGAGAGCAGAGAAAAAGGTCTGTGTGATCGTGGATCTTGTTGAGCAGTTGTAGCGCCCGTGTCAGGGGAGCCTTCTGGTGAAGGTTTGTCCTACTACTTTCTATAACGAATAGTCGGCCACTTCGCACCCTTAGGAAATCCTTGGGCACCCTCAGCTTACATTCCCTTAGTAAAACCGGATTCGTTTCCATTCCGCGACATATCTTAAACAGATACAAGGCCAGAAATATTTAAAATATCAAACGTTAGAATTGGTTAAAATACTTCTTTATTTTGAACATAGTAGGCTTCATTATTAACTACAGATTAAAGTTGGCTGCATTTTGAGAATTTTACTATGTAGCCTAAAAAAGAAACTTTTTTGTCACATCCTATCGACTTAGTTACCTACAGCCGACTTATTAGGTAGTAACAGTAAACCAATTCGATTACTATAGCCTGTTTACTCGGTATTTACAGCAATGCCATAACACAATGTAAAAAGATTATTAAACTGTGGCCATACGATTTTCTTAACCGTAAATACCAAGACTTTCCTCCATTACGGTACTTTTTGCTTAAGATGAATGCCGAGATTTTTCTGGAATCAATTTGCCTTGTAGTCATATCAGACTTTTATTATACATAATTACGTATCATCCTTTTGCACGTGCTAGCTTGTCTTCTCTGTATTGTTCCAATTTTAGTACATGTAGTGCCGAAGTAAGAACAACAATGGAACCAATTCCTGATACTTATACTACGGCCATTTCAAAAATAATGCATCCTTATCATTGAAAGATGGAAAAATAAATAAGTTTTGATTAAATTTAAATTTCCCTTACAAATACCTTCCAAATTTAATACATTTTAAGGTACATAAATAATATTTTGTATGTGACGCTATTTGTTTTCATTAGGTATTTGTATTTTTATTTATAGTTTCGTTACAAAAAAGACGTAACAAAATCAGGGCCCTCTCATAGAAATTTCGAATTATTTAAAAATTCCTAACAGATTTAACTAAGTACATGTTCCCATCATAGATAAATCATTTTTTATTTTCAGTTATTACAAAAGAGATAAAATATAAATAAACCTAGTAAATTTCGTAACAAACCGCGACATTTTTTTGCGACAAAAAGTCAGAGAATTCTTCCGATGCTCAGCACGGCACTTTCTCGACTAATCTCAAAGCTGCCGCTCAGTGGACGTGACATATTCCTGAGTAGTGTTGTTCCAGCCTAAATTATTTCACATTTTGCGGCAAGTTGTTTTAGTAATGACCGTTACAAAAGTAGACATGTCTCAAAGATGTGAAATCGTGGGGCAGGCTTTAAAAGGTTTTTTTCGAGAATTATTCATTATTCAAATAAATCATTAATATAAAATAAAACTCAAGATTCTATTTTGTTTAACAACAAAAAAATAATAACTTATGTAGAATAGAAATGTTTTAAAACGCAGTCAGAAGTTAAAAATTTCGCCGATGAAACCGTCATTTTCAGTATTTTCAATAATCGATAAATCCATTAAATATGTTATGTATTAAAAATGCAATTATTGTAATTGGTGGTCAGATACTTCTTAAGCAATAAGAAACTTCCGAGGCTAATAGCCTAGAAATAGAAAAAAATATAAAACATGCATGGGACAACAAAAAAAGGCAAGCGATGCATCACTTTTGAAATGACCCACTAACCAGGCAGACAGATATCGCGATGAAAAAATCCATACAAAACCTATAAGCAGTGTTGTTCAGTGATGTTTTAGTGAATACCTCAGTTTTCGTTTGATAAGTGGTATCAATCATTTATGTTAATGTATGCTTTATTTGGCTAGTAATAAATTAGCAATTTGTTAAAACTAAGTCAATGAATAATTTGTTTATAGATAAATAAACTCTCAGCTACTGTGAAATAATCCATAGTTAATTGGCAATTGAGTAACTACGTATATTGAAATAAAACACTAATTTACGTAGTTGGAATTAAACAAGCTCTCGTCAAATTTTAAATAAGTCACTTGCTCAAACATAGTAATCGCTCACTCGGTTGTTAACAGCCGAGCTACATTTATTTAAGGCCTTACCCCTGGTGCACGATAATCTTACTGAGCGATTTTGAACTTCAGTATGTTGTCAGAAAGTCTACATTAGAATGCTCGCTTCGCGCGCTGGCGGCACACAAAATCAGTGAATTTTAGAGGTTTTTCTGGATTATACGAAAAAGTATTTGATGTAGGAGTTTTTCCACCTGACATCGGAAAATAAACTATGTTTTCTTGTTATAGCAGTTATTTCAGACATAAAACTCAAGCTGTTTAGACATAAAACGAAATAATAACTGAAAAAGGCATCATTTTCAAAAATAAAATCTATCGAGCGAAATGTGTCCAATTAGGTAACCGACTTGACAACGGAAAGACAAAGGTCTGAAAAAACACGTGTTCAAGTTTTACATTGATCAGATAAGTAGCTGACTCAGCATATTAAAACAAAAACTATTGAAAGACCCAATACAAGCCCTTAATGATAGATAAGTAACTTGGTTGTTTTACAATAAGTTACACGATTATTTGCATCGTTGCGGCTTTTCTTATTTTAGTCGAGTCGAGTTAATGGTGTAAAAATTTAAATGCATACTTGTAAATAAATAACACTTCGGTTAGGTATCACTTATTTGTACATAAGTAAGTACTTTGTTTTATTAGTATAATAATAACAAAGTTATATTTCACTTTTATAAATCTTGATTACATATAGCTGTGAAGTTTTTAACCAAGCCAAATTGATACTTTGCTAAAGCTTCGTTTTTTTAGTGTACTATCGTGTTATATGGTCTAAGATCGTATATGATCCAGTTGAACTTAACCAAAGACAAATTACAGTTAGAACCAGTTACAGTACAGAAGGCGGGCGTAAAGTTAGTCACAGATAGCGTCGCTATTGTACTTCGACGAGGAAGGCGAGTCGCGTGGGAAGATATTATATTTTATTAGACCTCAGTCTTGGCTCAAACGGCCAAACATTTTATATTGAATCTGACAACAAAATAATGAATAATGATAAAATAATGAACTCGAAGACGTAAACTCCATCGTTTACAGAAATATTAAAGATTCGCACAATGAAATAAACGAGTACCTCCCTGCGGAAAATGCTTTTATGAAAGTCCCTAAAATTCCTTCATGTTAAAATTACCGTAATTTTCATCCGTAAGGTATTTCCGCATAGCAATATGAGGCAGCTGACTCGTGAAGGGTACGTTTCAGCACATTAGAAGCAGTCTTGGCGGATCTCTAAAGCACAGGCGCGGAGCCAGGATGTAGCTCGGGGGTGCAGTTTTTGTGTGATCTTGCTAAGTTAGCAAGACTTATCGAATGGCCGCCCATTAGTCAGGCATTATATTTATTTATAGTTAATCTATCAACTTATGTATTTATTGCATAATGTCAAGGTGACATTTATTTATGCAGCCAAATTTATACGGAAGACTCAGGAAGTGTTCAGTATTAAGGTTAAATGCCCCTTTTTTGTGAAATTCGTAATTACTCTTTACAAATGCAAGCCCAGCTCAAAGTCAATTACACTGCGGCGTCAACATTTTTTTTGCAAAATTAAGAAAAATTGTAATTGATTCGTGATACTGATCACTTACCAAGTCTCCAGTATTAATTAGTCTGCATAAATAAATTCCACCGTATATTTGTACATATATACAATATTTTTATATTCTATTTTAGTAAGCCTCGACTTTAAATATTTTTGTGGTATTTCCCCGTATTACATTTATGTACCATTTTATCCTACTCTGTTGTTTTTTTAAGTTATTATTGACGCGTAAAAAGAATATTCTATGTACCTATTTTACAAAATAACGTATTTGAATCATATATTATATTATAGGAATTATATTATATCCTAGAAAGTTAGGTAAGTTTTAAACTCAAAATATATATAATTTTTTCAAGTTTTGGTAATTGATGTGTTACGGATATTATAATATTGATATTAATTATTATAATAAGTTTTTATGTGTGACATGATGCTTAATGATTATTTCTAAGAATTGATAATATTTAATAATGTTTATAACGAGTGTTCCTTAAAAAACAATTTAATCTGTTATTTAAGGTTTAGTTTTCTTAAAATGCTTAAAATGTTTTCCTTGATGTTTAGTATTAAGTATATATTTTTGTATGCCGAATGGCAAAGCATATGGGACAAATTTTTATGTTTATAACAACCCTTTACCTATGTCTGCACAAATAAAGATTTCTCATTCTCATTCTCATTCATTCTCAATTCGTTCTAAGCAAAAAAAAATTATAAACTAAGTCTGTTATCCCTGTAATACCTACATTTGAATAGTTCTCTGTCATTACGACGATTTAAAATAATGTTCGATATAAAGTGTTGCGGTTTTGAGTACTGTACCCATTGCCCCCCCCCCCTTCCCCTCCCCTGTATCCGCGCCTGTTCAAACGTCACGTGTGTAACTCTTATTGTTCTGTTGCAAACGCTGGAGATTACTTTGAAAGATACCCTTTGGTGCTTTTTAGTGACGACGACCTTCAAGATTTAATTGTAATAAAATTTTATAAGGAATTTCAAGGTATTATTATTAGAGTGCATTACAAAGTAGAAAAGATAAATTAGAAACAAATGTAAAGAGAAGAATTTGAAAAGTTTTCTAGTTTGTAATGCACTCTAATAATAATATTTAGAGTATTGCAAAGCGATGGATTTTGCAATAAAAACATAATGTTAATTTCAAGGTATTTTATCTACGTTTCTCTTTTTTTATTTTGTACATTTCAATAATCAAAACAATTATATTTCACAGTAGTTTGCAGCAGTTTTTATATCGAGACTTGACGATTGTATCTACAATCCTAGAAATACTATACTAATGTATGTTGACCAGGATCACTATGGTGATAATAAAGAAAACTGCATTCAAATCCATTGATTGGTTCTCGAGTTAAAACGGAAGAGACAAAAATACAAACAAATGTAGTTTTACCCTCAGTAGATTTACCAGTAATATATAGGTATTTATTATCTGTGACATTACTAATATAATAATATCACATTTTTTAGTACTTTATTATTAGTATAGAAGACAATTAATTACACCTGTAAAACTAACACATATTTTGCAGCAAATAAACGTATTGTACTGATGCTGGGCTCGACTGTGGAGGTACCAACGTCTTACTCGCAAACCTCCCGAAGTTATTCGGGGGAGAGTAAGAGAACAGCTCTCAGGCAAAAACAGGCGGCCCACCATTGCCTGGGACCGATGGATGGCGGTATATCCATCCCTAATTGACGGGCCTTACATAAAACAGACTGGTGACGGGCAGCGGCGTCACTGGTGCAAGGGTTTCAGCACCGCGCTCACCAACCTGCCTGCCCAGCATGTGTGAGTATGGGCATTTCTTCCAGGAGGACCGCCAAGAGTGGCGAAATCCTGGAAAGGCTTATGTCCAGCAGTGGACGAAACAGGCTGATGGATGGATGGAAACGTATTGTATTGTATTATTTATTCATTTACAATTAGTTTTACTACAGTCGATTCTGATCTGAAGGCTTGAAAGCTGCCCTAAAATTACACTGGTCTACAGTGGTTTTGTTGCCCCAGATATGAAAATGATTTTGGGTCCATTTATGCACACAATTCATGAAACTATCAATGATTTTGTTAGATTTGCTCTGATTTTTTTAAAAATCTTTATTTTCATTTTACATTACAAAAATCAAAAAACGAGAAATAAAATAACAGATATATTTATAATGTCAGTAATATTTTGAGAAATTAGGATACATCTAAGTAAATAAAGAGGAAAATGTCGAAAATATATTTTATATTTCCATAAAACGCCTTTTATGAGCTTTTCTTTTATAATTTTTCGAGGGACAATCTCTTTTCAAAGACCAGCAGTAAAATTTTTCAAAATATAAGATATGCAAAAATCATGAAAATACGAGCACATTTTATTTTTATTTTATTTTATTTATTTATGGAAAAACAACAGGAGCAACACATTGAGAACTTTCATGAATATATTCGTAATCTGGGCACTTGAAAACGTAAAAATTTGCGATGATATCCAGGGCGACAAAACAAAACTTTTTTTTGTAGAGCTGTGTTATTTATTTTCAAATTGATAAAGCTTCTGTTGTTAACACTAAACAACTATTTTGGAATGTTGACAGCACTAAAACTAAAATTAAAGCCTTCGGAATTGGCCTTATTGTTTACCTCAATGTTGCACATATTGTTATGTTTTAAATAAAAGGTATTTTCATAGTACAACTTGTGTTAATAAAATCTGTCCAAGTGTCACAGGTAAAGTTGATACACATTAGACGAAGTAAAGCTAGAAGCTAACATAAATGACAGTATAGTTAGTAAATATTCAAAACGTTGCTTGTTACTTCTTCAGTGAGAAATGAAGAGAGTAATTATTTCAGGGATGATTATTTTGCTACTCTGATACACAATAGCTAATCACTGCTGCAATCTAAAAGTCTGAGTGTAGTCCTTGTGCTTCACAAAGGCGTGTCAAAATGGTATTAGTATGGTGCCAAATTTCTATGACAATAACGTCTTAATTTGTTTGAAGACGAACTTTTCTTAGAGACTGTGTGTCTCGTTGTTTATGAGAACCAAATGGACAAATGTGAAATTTTTAGTATCCATTTCACACGATGGGTTCGGTCACTAGAACAATTAAACCATTAACTACAGATTAAAAACTGAACTAACGAAACGATCTCGACTAGAAATACTAAAAACAGTCAAAAAAAAAACATTATTATTTACTTATTATATTAATATTCTTACCTTTGTAAAATCAAAACTGTAAGTAGTGAAATACCTTTGCCGAGGATCGTACGTGCTTATATTGATTAAATGAAATCTGATTAGCGAGTGAATACTGAAATGATGAGTTTGCATGCAAATATGCATGGCTAGCCTTTGTCCGCGGCTCAGTCCGCGTTTAGCATGACCGAGTCCTCACGATGATTATAAAAAAACCGCATCCAAATACGTTGAGTGGTTCTCGAGTTAAAACGGAACATACGAGGGGTGGCTGATATAAAATCTCCTTTGTTAAAGAAAGTTTAAAAAATGTTACTGGCCACTATATTCTCGTATTCTTTGTTTATTCCTTTTTTAAAAATTATGACACTTATTTGTTTCTACGAGTTCAATTTTTTTTGGCGCGTCTTCGTTTTTATCAAGTTGCAATAAAATTAAAAATGGATAAAATTGAGTATCGCGCTGTGATTAAATTCCTCGGTAAAGGAGGGAATACGCCGACGCAGATCCGAGAGCGCATGTTTAAGGTGTTCGGAGATTCATGTCCTTCCGAATTTGTAATAAAGTTTTGGTCAAAGCAGTTTAAACAAGGCCGTGTGAGCTTAGAAGACGATCCCCGTAGTGGAAGGCCCATTTCTGCAGTTACCGCAGATAATGTGGAAAAAGTGAAGAAACTGATCCTTGCCGATTGGCGAATTAAGCAGTGGGAAATAGCTAGAGATGTTGGCATTAGCAAGGAACGAGTTCATGAAATAATTCATGAACATTTGGGAATGTCCAAGGTGAGCGCACGTTGGGTGCCTAAAATGTTGACCCCGTTTGATAAGCAAAGGCGTGTGGAATGTTGTCAGTCATTTTTAGACTTGGTAAAGGATAAAGAGGAAGAAACTATCTTGCGAATAGTGACCTGTGATGAAACTTGGATTCGTCAGTGGGATCCCGAAAGCAAACAAGAATCGATGCAATGGAAATTTAAAGGGGAAAAACCACCAAGGAAGTTTAAGGTCCGGCTGTCAGCGGGCAAACTAATGGCAACCATTTTTTGGGATGTTGAGGGGATTCTTATGATAGATTACCTGCCAAAAAACACCACGATGAATGCTGAATACTATGCGAACTTACTTGACCAGCTACGCAAAAAAATAAAAGAAGACAGGAGGGGCAAACTTAGCAAAGGCGTTTTGATTTTGCATGATAATGCACCCGCGCACACGGCCTTTAAGGCGCGGTCATCTCTGACAAAAAACGGCTTTACAGAGATCAACCACCCACCCTATAGTCCAGACCTGGCTCCCTCTGACTACTTCTTATTTAAAAATTTAAAGAAAAATTTGAGAGGGCGCAGATTTTCAACAGACGAAGAGATGAAGGACGCTGTGAATGACTATTTTGACGAACAAAATAATAATTATTATTTTAATGGTATGCTGTCACTTATTGACAAATGTCGTAAGTGCATTTCAGTTGCAGGGGACTATATTGAAAAATAAAAAATAAATTATTAATCCATGTATTTTCTTTCATAGTCAGGTAGATTACTTTTCAGCCACCCCTCGTACAAACAGAAAGACAGACAGACAAAAATTCTAAAAATGTCAATACTATTAACCCATTTCATTTGAAATTTCGCGAAAATATCTATTTAATTACTAGTATAGATATAGATATTTTGTTTGTAGAACCATAGACAAAATTACATCCATGGTAGAACACAGAAAATTTTCTTTTTGGCTTAATTATAAAATAGCATTACATAAGTTTAAAATGCGGTGAATTGTTTTTAAATTTGGTGATAATTGGAAAATATTATACTTTAATTAAAACGTTTGAGGAAATGATCGAGTTTTTAAGGTAAGTAACGCAATATTATGATGACAGATCACTGTAAAATTGGTCACAGAAAATAAGATTATCATTTTCGTATTACATCATGCCTTCCCCATAAAAGAGGTCCATCTCACTACTACGGTATGCTTACTGTCACCATAAAGGCGGTGACGGAGCGCATAATTCTATCTGCTTCCTACAAAGTCATGGTGACAGTGCGTCATATTATAACGTCATCAGCATAGACATAGGATTCGCTTTGAGCAGCAGCAACAGTAGTTTCATTCATAGTATTTTGTTGTGATGTCCATATGCTCCCTACTTTACGTGAATCATCATAATTTTAGCTGAATTCATTTTATTTTATGATGAACAGTTTTCTCAGTGGGTATTCGTGGTGATGTGGCGTTGAATTCACTAATGCAATTGAAGTAGATACAGCAATTTATTTTTATTTTTTTTATTTCCTTTAATTAAAGCGGACACACCAATTATAATAATTAAAGACAGTGAAAAATATTATACAACTAAAATCATAAATAAAATACATTAAAATACATAAAATTACAAATAGTCATACAACCCCTAACAAAAACACAAACACTCTGACAATATTTTCTGCCATCCGTCAGCAAACAAATCAAAGTCCGGATTTGCGTCCAGGAGAGCGTTGAGAGTTTGGAGAGTACGCGGTATGGGCGAGTTATGTCGCGCATTTGTACGACACGACGGTACAGCAAAAAACTTGTGCTTACGGCTGCGATAAAAATTGTTGGGAGTGAAAAATCGACACAGCTCACCATGCAGATCCGGTGCATCAATACTTCCCCGTAGAATTTTGCACATTACCGTAAGCTGGTGCTTTTCCCGCCTAATTTCCAAAGAATTGTACCCAAGACAACCCAATATAAATTTCGTGGGGTACATGTAGGGATAATATCCGTTAACACGCTTGTATAGATATCTAAGGAAAGCTTTTTGTACCTTCTCAAGTAAAAGGACATAAGTGCTTTCGTGCGGGTTCCACACACACATGGCACTTTCTAGCTTGCATCGTACTAAGGCCCCAAAAATTAGCCGTATTACTTGCTGATTTCTGGAGTCATGGGAATTCCTGAGGACAAAGCCCAATCGCCTAAAACACTCTTTTGCCAGCGCAAGTATGTGGTCATGAAATGTCAACTTTTGATCAAATATGACTGCCAAATCCTTCATCGTTGTTGTACGGGTTATGCTAACTCCATTTATTTTGTGGTCATAACTTATTGGGTGCCACATTCGACCGAAAGTCGTTGCGTAGCATTTAGAGGCATTGAACTCCATCCCGTTGCCATAACTCCATTGGTATACAGCATCAGTGTCCTTCTGCAGGGCTATGGAGTCTGCATCTGACCTCACATCCATGAAAAGTTTGAGGTCTTCAGCGTAAAGCAAGCAACGGGAGTGCTCTAGAACGGTAGGAAGGTCGTTTACCATCAGTAAAAATAACAGAGGCCCCAGTATTGAACCCTGACTCACGTCGGAACGCGTATGATAGGGACTAGACTCGTATAGACCGAGTCTGACATACTGCTGGTGATCACGAAGGTAGTCCGCAAGTAGCCGGAGAAGTCCCGGGGCAAAGCCAATGGTGCTAAGTTTTGGCAACAGGATGTCATTATTGACCCTATCAAATGCCTTCCGGAAGTCAAAATAAAGCACATCTACTTGGGAGCCTCGGTCCAACCTAGTTGAAATGAACTCTACGAGAGTCAAAAGGTTGGTATCAAGAGATCTGTACGGACTTTGTCCACACATTTTATTATCTTGACACAATTGATATTTCCTTATAC
Source organism: Ypsolopha scabrella (assembly GCA_910592155.1). NCBI lineage: Eukaryota > Metazoa > Arthropoda > Insecta > Lepidoptera > Ypsolophidae > Ypsolopha > Ypsolopha scabrella. Next base: position 8,301,081 of record OU342975.1, on the reverse strand, counting down.
GTGGGACGCACTATAAGTTTCCGGAATGAATATGAAAAAATACTATTAAAGGTACAAAATTAATTTATTGTTTTTCAAAATAATCTCCCTTGGCGTCTATGCACTTTTTCATTCGGTCAAACCAGTTTTGAAAACTTTTGTGCCACTCCCCTGTGGTGACCTCTGAAACGTGTTTTTCATACTCCTCGACAGCCTCTTCTGGTGATGAAAATCGTTGACCGCGTAATTGGTTCTTAATTTTTGGGAACAGAAAAAAGTCACAAGGTGCCAGGTCGGGACTGTATGCAGGATGACTCATGAGTTCTACATTTTTCGTCTTCAAAAAGTCGTTTGTCTGTCTGGCCGTGTGAGAACTAGCATTGTCTTGGTGCAGGATGATACGGCGTTTACGGTTATTTTTACGGAGTTCGTCAATAACTTCCGGCAAACAAATGGTCGTGTACCAGTCACTATTCACGGTACGACGATTCTCTAAAGCAACAGTAGCCACGTGTCCAGTTTTATTAAAAAAAGAAGCAATCATCCGCTTAGATGCACTTTTCACGCGCGCCACTTTGGTTGGTTTCGGCTCATCTTGAAAGACCCATACGCTCGATTGCTGCTTTGTTTTGGGATCGTAGCAATAAATCCATGTTTCGTCACCTGTTACTATGTCCCACACCAAATTTGACGCACCTTCGTTGAATCTGGTAAGCATGGCACTGCACCAAGTGACGCGGTCCGTTTTTTGAGCCTCGGTCAAGTTGTGTGGGATCCACCGCGAGCACAGCTTTCTCACACCCAAATGTTTGTGTAGGATTCATTGTATTTGACTCATGCCTATTTCTAAGGATGCGCAAATTTCATGGTAGGTCACATGCCTGTCTGTTTCAATCATACGGCGCACAGCATCGATGTTTTTGTTGGTCACAGCGGTGGACGGCCGACCATCGCGAGATTCGTCACTGAGATTGATACGACCACGCTTGAATTCTGCAAACCAGCTATAAACAGTCGTCTTGCATGGTGCTTCATTGCCAAAAGCTGTTTCAAGCCGAGCGATGCTCTGTTGAGCTGTCAAATTATACTTAAAATCGTAGAAAATCATACTACGAAAATTTTCCCGAGTTAAATCCATGTTGATGCAGACACACAATTTTTTAAATGGCGCCACTAGGTAAAAGCAAAAGACAGTCAGATGAAACAAACTGCATTCTACAGCCAAAGAGTTCTATTTTCAAATGTTGCAATAAATTTTTAAATATTGTTTATGTAAGTGGCCAGTTCCGGAAACTTTTAGTGTTACCTATGTAACATAGTTAACTTAAGTCAAAGTTGCTTATACGGCATTCGCTGGTATTGAGGCCAATTTCTAGTGCTATACGGAAGACGAAGTCCAAAGAATACTGCCAGCGACACATAATTAAGCAAGGTCTAAATTCATGTACAAAAGTCAGTTGGTTTCGTGCCGCTCACGAACATTAACATAACAATTTATTAATAACATAACATTTATATTATATCAAACAATATTATTAACAAAACAATAATTCTTTCCACTATTATCCTGCCAAGACATCTGGACTCGTGGTAGCGTTCGGCCGTCGCGTGCGGATCACGAGTACTTTCTGTAAGGGTGAGCTAGTCCGATATTAGCCCCTACCCTTCCAAGATCTCTTTCGTCTGAAGCCGTGCTGCTCGTTGCAAAGGTGCATATACCTTATATATTCATGGATTATGCTTTCAAATACCATTGCGGGAGACGACAATATTGCAATTGGTCTATAGTCCTCTACCTTCGACTTGTCGGAGCTTTTAGGTATCGGGCAGACTCTTGACAATTTCCACTGAGGTGGATATTTTCCAGTTTCTAATGCGAGGTTAAAATATGGCAAAGAGGAAGGCACATAAAAGATTTCATCTTTTTGAGTATTGAAGATGATATATTGTCAGGCCCCTTGGACTACCTACCTGACTTCAGCTTGTTTATTGCACTCATCACGTCGTTAGGTGTAATGTGGAAAATATTGACATAGTTACTGTCGCAAGTTTTATCGGAGCTGTTCGTCATATCGGCATCTAGTAGCGGTATTGCAGACAAAAAGACACTAGCAAAAAAACTAGCGAAGGATCTGTAAGTTGTCTAAGGGGGCATAGTAAAAACAGAATAGTAAACGATCTTCACATAAAGGTACCGAGCGCGGCTAATGTGTGCGTGGCAGTATGCACGAAAGACAGCACGCACACAACGGCAACATTTATGCTTGTTTTGCCGGTACATATCGGAGCTGCTCATTTTATATAATAGGAGTTTGTTTTTATGAAAATATTGATTCTTGGAGAGGAATCTAAATAAATATATAGGTAGTATTAACAAGCATGGTACATATGTATCCGTATGTTTTGATTTTCTAACAGCTATAAAACTACAAGAGACTTCGGTATAAAACGTAAAACCAAACGTGGTTTTAACAGAATTCACGATATGCAGAAAAAAACATTTTCCGAGCACTTTTCGATACTTACGGTTCAATAATTAAAAAAATCAAAGGATCGCTTGTGGCCCTTTAGTCACTTCCTATAAATAAATAAAAATATATCGTCACGACATGAATCCCCGAGGGGGTGTCAGAGGTATTCCGGGTGTGATGGGAACTGTGCAATGCAAGTCACAGTCCACACTCAGCACACCCGCGTTTCACGGACGATTATTGCCAATCCAATTGTTTATTAATAACGAAATAACTTAAATACACGTTTGTATTATTACTCCTTTATAAATATTAATAGATATATTAATAGTAGTAAAGATATGCAAATAAATAAATAAATTAATTATTATTTAATAAATAAATAAATTACCTAATAGGTATTTCAAGTCCTTTTGGACTCGCATCAGTTGCTTTGACAATCCAAAAGGACTCTAAGTATATCTTGCTTTAATTTATTTATGTGCATATCACTACTACTACAAGGTCATTGACTACTACTAATATATCTATATTTATAAAGAAAAGCCGAACCGTTATATATACATTTTATTATTATATTATTACTCCTTGTGTTTTTTAATCCTCTAAAATAATGAGTTGCTGTAAGAAATCTCTTTTTAAAGATAAGTTCGCCAATATACATACCCGTTTTTTTTTGTAAATATTTTTCTGCATCTATGTTATTCTTTGTGTATTTACAAATAAATTTTAAAGTATTTGACATAAAAAATTTAAGAAAATTTTACCGTTTAAGGTGGATACAGAGGATTTCGTTGCAAAATGCACATCATAAAGTAATTTTACCATTGTTTTACGTGTATTCGCGAAAATTGCTTACTTAATACTAAGTATATTAATTTTTATCTCCAAGTATTTTAATAATGGGTAGCCATCGCAATTTTTGTTTCGGGGTCTATCTCAAAAATTAAAATAGTTAAGAATTTGGAATTCTCTGTATCTAAACAACGATTACTGAAAACGCCAATTTCTTGTACAGGTTTAAGTTTACGTACCGACCAACTTAATTTTACAGTTTGTCTGCATACATTTTGAGGGTACCGATAAGTTTGTAATTTTTATTGAAATAATTTACGTCTATTAACTTATTTGAATGGTACGGAGCCCTTAGGGCGCGAGTCCGCACTAGACCGGTTTTATTATGTTTGGCTCATGGTCTATGAGTCATAGAGGAGTTCCTCGATGGCAAAAGGCGTCTTATACTCAGTTTAACTAAGGGCCTTATTGTTTGACTCCAGTTGTTTCGCTTTTTGTTGCTGGCCAATTCCCATGTAATTCCTTAGTCTGAGGTAGCTGGTTAGGTTGTGCTTTATTTTATGACGTCTAGAAACATTTTGTTTGATAGAACTTTGTTATTCACGTCCCAACGCTGAGATCTGGGTCCTATCTCAAATTTGTTTATTCCTAACATCTGCTTTACTCCTTTCTTGTATATTCAGGGCGTTCTCCAAGGCTCAATATGGTTGGTCCTCTCCCAAATAGGTAATAATAAATAGGTATTTTAAATTTTAATTGTAATATCCATTGACATTACAAACCATGGACCTCAGGTCTAGTATAAAATTTACCAAAAAAGTGTCCTTAGTGAAGTGTCAAAATATTAAGAAACAAAACATTTTAATTTGAATCGTATGTCATTGCTGCACGGCTTAATTTTTATTGACGTGTGATTGACACCCTTTCTTAATTTTCAATGGTTTTGACTCTCTTTAGGTTCGGACACTTTTCAGCACATACCCGATGTCCATTTGGTAGTACGAATGGTGATATCTATACAATAATAAAGTAGTAAAAAGGTCGTGTCTATACATTGAATAAATTCGCGAAATTTTAAATGAAATGGGTCATTAGTATTGTACTGAGGCCAAAACCACAATTTTTCGTATGTTCCGTTTTAACTCGAGAACGACTCAACAGATTTGGATGCGGTTTTTTTATTATAATCTTAGTGACTCTGGTCAACATGTAGGCTATGAGGAGTGTTCATAAAATAATGCCCAAACCAAAAACGGGGCAAAGATTGAATGAACGCGGGCGGAGCCGCGTGCAATGGCTAGTTATAAACAATTTTATTAGTTAACATTGCGGTATAGCAACGTAAATATGGATGGTCTCTGAACTCTGAACATTCAGTTTCACTTTTCTTCTGCGTTTCTATACCGCAATGATTTAATCTAAATTTATCTCCTTCCATGTTACAACTTATAGCATCAAAAACAGTTTTACAATATATAAGTACATGAAATTGTTTGTAAACCGATGTATGCGCGATTCTGCGCTGTGGTATGCCCATGCCCAATTTATTAGATACTAGCTTTTGCCTGCGGTTTCACCCGCGTTGAATTAGTTTTTGTGTACTCCTATAAAATAAATATTATTCGGACTGTTACCTACAGTAAACACAGCTGGTGAAATATGTATGTTATGCGACTCTGTTTCCCATTTTGAGTGTCTCTTTTATAGTTTTTCCATGGGAACAAAGGGAAAAAGTCGTTTTTGTCCTATTCAAAGTCTAGAACTACATTTATATGTTAAATTTCAGCCTAATCGGTTTCGTAAGCATGGCGTGAAAGGGTGACACATCGCTTTTCTATAGAAATTTGAAAGCTCATTTTCATCCCATAGGAACTGATTTATGGGATAAAAAGTAGCCCATGTCCTATTCCAGGTCTAGAACTATATTCATGTAAAATTTCAGCCCAATCGGTTCAGTAGTTACGGCGTGAAAGAGTAACAGACATCCATCCATCCATCCATACATCCAAACATTCACATTTATAATATTAGTGGGAAGTGGTATTAGTGGGATGGGATAGGATAGGATGACACCGCTCAGATAACCAATCAGCGACTATTATTTCTTCTTTTGCTTTGGGCTAGGCAAAGAGTATCTCTGTCATGAAGCCTCGCATGCTCTAACAGAACACTTAAAATGAAAAGTTTACGCTTACAATTTCAAATAAAAAAACACGATTTATTTTCTCAGTTTTCATGAAATTTCTAGCAGAAAAGATTACAAATAATGTAACGCTAAGACCATATTTTTGATGGTAGTAGATAAACCGGATATAATTAGCCATTGGTCTCGTTTCGTAAACAAGCACCCGTTTCCTAATATACAGAAGTCACAGTTGCATAAGATATATCTTTGCAGCATGTTTTTAAACATATCAGATATCTATCATTGTTTTAATATATCAGTCCTCAGCATAAAATAAACAATCTGGGATTCTAACTCGTAATTTGGACAGATTGCTCCTCGTGAGAAAGATGTATTGAAGTGAAATGGTACCCACTCGGTGCGAAGTGCACAGCTTAACTTTGTTTTCCTAGTATACGTTCACGAAAAACAAAGTTAAATTGTCCATTTTGCACCGACGGGGTACCGTTTCCCCCCCGAGAAATACAGGCGTCATTGATGTAAAGAAATGCTTTCTCTAATTATGACATTATTTCTCTTGTTTTTTTATTTGTATGTGATCTCCTTGTATAGAGGATTATCTCTGTTTATATTTTTACGATCGCATAATCGAGAACAGAGTTGATGGCTTCATGAGTTGGGGCTAGCGTTGCCATCCGTCCGGATAAAGCCAGACAGTGTTAGGCTTCTTGACCTCTTGTCCGGCCAAATTTGACTGCATCCGGCCTGTCCGGCTTTTGTTAGGCTTTGTTATCATTTTCTTACTTTTCACGCAACACAGCCGTGAGTCGTATCACCCACGCAAAGATGGGTCACATATTTTAAATCGCTAGTAACATTTATGCTTTTTGCGAGTATTATTTTGCAATACCAAGCCTTAATGCCAATGTAGAAAGAGTAATATAATACTCTTTAATAGGACAACAATGGATAAAACAAAGAAACAGGTTAAACTATTGCAAAAATATATTAATAAGTGGACAAGTACAAGTGTTTTTATGTACGTATCAAAAGATCCCTCAAGTGCCAACAATCACAAGCATCAACTCTATTGCAAAAACGTTATTTGTGGAGTTTAATTTAAGACATTTAACGTGTAAGAACTTTTTTTATCATTAAAGAAACTGAGCTTTTAAAGCAGGTTTCTGGCAAAGAAAATATGTCAGCAGCACTAATAAAAACTTTTTAATTTTTAAGCGTCCGGCCTTGGGACTCAAAAGTCCGGCTTTCTGATTGTTAGAGATGGCAACGTTAGTTGGGGCCAGAAGCCCCCGCCCAGCTAGAAATCCTAGTTATGCCAATGCTGGGAAATAATATTTTCTCACTTCGAACGACTCGACTTCTAAGAAGCGCCATGAAAGTAATACTCACGAGTTTATGTATCATGAAAATATAAATGTATCTACTGATGCGACGGATATTAAATCCCGTTTCAAAATGAGATACTCGAGTCGCTTTGAGCAATGATGGATACCGTCACGTTTCGGTAACAAATTCATAAGATGATCGATTGCGTTTATCGGTTTACTGAGTTCATATCCAGGAAGGGTTTACAGCCAGTTTCGTTTGTGTCCTGTACAGGCTTACATAACGATTGGCTATTTATACCGATCCCACGCCTTTCTGACGAAAAAGGTTGAAAAAAGAAGGAGTATTAATTCCTGCATTTTGTCGTTTGTTTATACGGGTATACATGGGGTCAACCAACATACAGAGGGCGTTCTGCGTTCGCATTGACTTGCGGCGCGCATTGAGCGCGCAGGCGTCATTCAAATTTCGTACAAGACGCATGGAAATAAAGTGGCAATTTGAACACACCGAATGGTATTTTCAAGCGGGTCGGGCGTGGATCGGGCGTCCGTACCATACCTCAAATTGCGACTTTATTTCCATGCGTTTTGTACGAAATTTGAATGACGCCCGCGCGCTCGATGCGCGCCGCGCCGTTTCTGTGTGGCTTGCACCTAAGATTCAAGCCGTCGCATTGATAACAGTGGCCACGTAACTCAGAAGGCAGCTTTGTGTGGTCAGCCCCTTATGCGACTTTGATTTGATTGATACAACTACTAGTTGAACTAGAAACTTAGTGAATAATCAAAAACATTACTAAATCATTCTATTTGCAAAAATTTCAAGTTAAATATTAAATACTAGCTTTTGCCCCCGGCTCCGCCCGCGTGTTATACGGTTTAACGACATGCTTTTTTCCGGGATAAAAAGTAGCCTATGTGTTAAGTTAGGGTATAAGCTATATTCATTCTAAATTTCATCCAAACCCGTCCAGTCGTTTCGGCGTGAAAGAGTAACAAACACACACACACACAACCTTTCGCATTTATAATATTAGTGTCATGTGATGATTCCTAATCCATTCGGTCGCTCTGTTACGCTTGATATTTCTTCCTTAAGTAACAAAACGTTGTTTTTATCATATGGAAAGGCAGAAAAGGGTGGCATAATAAATAACACAATGTCGTTTTAAAATTATAATTTATAATATAATGAATATATTATTTTATTTTTATCTTTGTCTATTTGGCATGCACAACAGATAAGAATCAAAAATATGCTTAAACCTTCGATTACGCCATTCGATTTATCGGGATCCAACTAGGATCCTAAATAAACAGACAGTCCTAAACGCGATTACATTGTCTTAAGTCCAATACTATCCTAGTTAGGATGACGATAAATCGCATGGTGTAATCGTTCCTTTTACGTGAAATAGAATTAAAAAGATTACCATCTAAAGGCGCGGCGCACAAAGGGTTAAAAACCCAAAAATGTCTACAATTTACTAAATTTTGTACGAGTATCCAAAATAATAGTACATTACGATACGAGAGCGATGAAACGTTTTCTGCGGCACGAGCCGAAGGTGAGTGCTGCAATCACACGAGTCGAGAAAAAGTTTCTCGCACGAGTATCGTATAATATTTTATAGCACAAGTGGGGAAAATGCCGACTTTACGCAAGCGCAGCGTGCGTAAAGCGGTCATTTTACGCACGGTGTGCTATAAATAATATTACTTACATTACTTTGTAGGAGTACAATATAACGGAAACGATTTTACACGGATTAGATAAATAAATCTTCTGAATAAGCTTTCGATGACTTTCAAAGTATATGACACGCTTTGATATTTTAGAGAACTGTAGTGTAATAGACGAATTTAGCTAATGGAAATTGTGTCTATATTCCTTTCTACAAATATTTCTTGTCGAGGGTTTGAATTAGTTTTAGTTGTTAACTAAACAATCCTAAACTAACTTTTGCATTGGAAATTATTAGGGTTTAGTAAGTTTAGTGAACATTAATGGCAATGCTATTAAGTAACACATCTAGTACAGTAACGGAATGTGTAGTAATAGTGTTAGCAAACATGTTCATTGATGGGCGTTTGAAAATTCCAAATAGTTAGGGAGCCTAGGAGGATCATTTTACAAATAGTATAAAATAGTACATGTTTCGGTTTAACGCGAACGCTCAATAAGTTCACGGAAAAATATCTTGGTAATCAACATAAAAAGTATCCAATGGTTTTAAATAAAACCACAGAAGCCATATGAATGTTAATTGGAATAGGCAGGATGACTAAAAATAATTTATTAATCCGTCAGTTAGATTATCAGAAAATATTGAACACGTATTTTTTCTTTTTTCAATTAAACAAACAATGATGAAGATGTAGCCCGCTGAAGTTCCGCGTGACATCACATCTAGGTACAATTTTACTTAGAGGTGACGTCATTTTCCCCCACTCCCAAACTTTGACGCGCTTTATCTCTGTCATTTTTTGTTTGATTGACAAAAGAAAAAATACGTGTGCAATATTTTTTGATAATCTAAATGACGGACTAAATAGAATAATATTTTGTTTACCCTGTGTACAAGCCTATTGTTTACATAAAGAAAAAATTGAAAATGAGATCGTTTAGGAAGTTAAAAATATTTCCGTGGTTAAATGTATCTTCATACACTGTTACAACTAAGGAAAAATATCAAAGCTCTTAAGTTATAATAAATGCAAGACTCAGTTTTCCTATATCCTCCAGTTACACTCTTTCCGGGTCAAGTTGTAGCATATTTACACTCTTAGACTATTTAACACAGGACCTGGCAAAGCGCAACTCTTAGTACTGAAATTATTCTGCCGTTTTCCACGGGAGGGGAGGTAAACACGCACAGCACACATTTACTCATTCACGCACACTCCTGCGAAAAATTTACATATCACACTAAATCAGAAGCTGCAACACAAACACAAAACACGCACACAAGCAAACTTACATGAACAAATTGTTAATGTACTTCGGCAGAGGGGGATGATTGCGCTTGCCTAGTCCCGTGTTATATGGTCTAAGTTTACACTACATAAAAATTTATACATTTCTCAATCGAGATCAGAGAATGTTGTTTTCTCTGATTCCTCGGAAGTATCTCCCTCAGGTCCTGGTCTAATTAATGTTATGTAACTCATTCCTGTTAGTTTAGTTTTCATTCCTGTTCGTTCACCGTGATGAATTAGTTTATAATTGCATTTGAATTTTTCTCATTTTGCAACTGCAGTAGCTTGGGTGCGAGTATTCTACGAGTAATTTCTTGGAGCAGAGGTGGCGATTATTAGAAACTTATCACCATTTTAATTGGGAAATTACAATTAAACCACTTGTACAAAGAAACATTAACTTTTTACTTAAAATCAATCAGTGCACTGAGAAAACTGTTCATCATAAAATAAAGTGAATTCAGCTAAAATTATGATGATTCACGTAAAGTAGGGAGCATACGGACATCACAACAAAATACGATGAAACTACTGTTGCTGCTGCTAGTGTTTATAATATGACGCTTTATCACCCTGACTTTGTAGGAAGCAGATAGAATTATGCGCTCCGTCACCGCTTTCAACGTGACAGTCAGTATACCGTAGTGGGATGGACCTCTTTTATGGGGAAGGCATGATGTAATACAAAAATGATAATCTTATTTTCTGTGACCAATTTTACGGTTATCTGTCATCATAATATTGCGTTACTTACCTTAAAAACTCGATCATTTCCTCAAACGTTTTAATTATAGTATAATATTTTCCAATTATCACCAAATTTAAAAACGATTCACCGCATTTTAAATTTATGTAATGTTCTGTGTTCTACCATGGATGTAATTTTGTTTATGGTTCTACAAACAAAATATCTATATCTATACTAATAATTAAATAGATATTTTTGCGAAATTTCAAATGAAGTGGGTTAATAGTATTGGCACTGAAGCCAAATGAAACATTTTTAGAATTTTTGTCTGTCTGTCTTTCTGTTTGTATGTTCCGTTTTAACTCGAGAACCACTCAACGTATTTGGATGCGGTTTTTTTATAATCATCGTGAGGAGTCGGTCATGCTAGACGCGGGCTGAGCCGCGGAAAAAGGCTAGCCATGCATATTTGCATGCAAGCTCATCATTTCAGTATTCACTCGCTAATCACATTTCATCTAATCAATATAAGCACGTACGATCCTCGGCAAAGGTATTTCACTACTTACAGTTTTGATTTTACAAAGGTAAGAATATTAATATTAAGTAAATAATAATGTTTTTTTTTTGACAGTTTTTAGTATTTCTAGTCGAGATCGTTTCGTTAGTTCAGTTTTTAATCTGTAGTTAATGGTTTAATTGTTCTAGTGACCGAACCCATCGTGTGAAATGGAACGTTTTAATTACAGCATAATATTTTCCAACTATCACCAAATTTAAAAACAATTCACTGTATTTTAAACTTATGTAATACTTTTTTATAAAGCCAAAAAGACATTTTTCTCAGTGATGCACTCGCGTAAGGCGGGGCAATTTAGCCGTGTGTAGCGAATCCGCATTATACGGGATCCGCGTTATACAGGGTCGCATAAAGCGGGTTATTACTGTACATCCCTAGGGATAAACTATTCTGGAATAGTAGATTAGTAGTAGCCTCGCCTACTGAAAATAGCTCAGTTGTCTACAGGCAAAAACGGTAGGTAAAAGGAGATAAACAAAAGCTTTGGAGTTAAAGCTGAAACCGCAAGCAACATCCTGAAGTTTTTTTTTACAATTAATACAAATTTCCCTCTTTGATCTAGGGCGTAACCATGGTTATGCAGGGTAGTTGCAGGGATTTTTTTAAAGTTTTTCTAGTTGGTAACTTAATAAGTTATTGTGACTCCGTTGGATATTCATCACTTGGTAAGTTTTCCCGCTAAGTAAATTTTTTAATGGACATTTTTCGTTTCTTTTCTGAAACAGTTTTTTGAGTTAATTCTAAAAGTATACACATATATATGTATAACAAGTTTTCAGGAAAAAGAAATACACACAAAATGTTTGTGACGTCATAGCGGGGGCGACGAATGTTCACCCGTGTCAAACTAAGAATAAGGAACCAGAAAAAATATTTATTTGTAATTTTTCCTAGATGATATACCTACGTCCTAGATAACTTATTCCTTACCATCTTGTATCAAAGCTTTTGTACTGTTTCACCGACATAATCTTTAATGAATCCAACCGGTTTCATCTTATTTATAATAGCATGATCTTAGAACAATAATAAACAACTTTAAATAATATAAATATTATTATTTACATTGCAAATGGTAAATAACATTGATGTCAAATTATTAGTTGGGTAGTTTGAAAATTTATTGAGCCGCAGATATTTCAGCTGAATTTTTTTGCGTGCAAAAACAACACAACATATTTTCTTTCACCAAAATGCAATTTTTGTCGATACGTTTGTACAAAGAATTTAATTGATACGCTTTTAGGAAGGGATATACGTTATTTCTCGTTGCACTGTAACCAAAAAGAGCGCGGTAGTAACCAGTCACAGAAAACATATCAATTTTTTTACCGCTTAGTGGAGTCACTGAGTAAAAAGCTTCTACTCAAATACCTATAAGTGCCTTCAGAACATTGTTGACTTACATGACTTATGCTTTAGCACAAAAGCTGAACAGTACATACACAAAACCGAATATCTCTCGGGTTACGATTCTCTTAATGTAGATTTGTTCTGCCAAGTTTGCAATGTAAATACAGAATTATTCATTTCGGTTTGTTGCACTGGTTTACGAATGCAGATTCTACATCTCAGACAGACAAACACCTAAGAGTAATGTCTGCTTTAAATATTCTCTGCATAAGTAGTCTATATTCGTGTAGTCTCAATCATAACTTTAGAAGATGTACGTTTAAAAAAAAATAAGTTTGGGTTATGATAAAACTTTTTAGTACTTGATAAGTTTTGAGAATTTGAGTATTTATGGGCATATTAATAAACTAATCTATATCCGTGGCTCCAACCGCGTTTATTCAATATTTGACCGTTTTTGGCTTGGGCGTTATTTTATAAACACCTCATATAGCCTATAAATGTTGACCAGGGTCCCCCTAATAATAAAAAAACACAATCAAATCCGTCGAGTAGTTCTCGAGTTAAAATAGTCAGACAGACAGACGGACAAACAGACAGACAGACAAACGGACAAACAGACAAAATTTCTAAAAAATGTGGTTTCGCTTCCAGTACAATACTAATAAAATAACCTATTTCGTTTAAAATTTCGTGAAAATATTAAATGTAATGTACAGTATCGTACAGATACGACTTATAAAATTAATTTAAGTAAAATGGTAAAATGTTTAACTTTCCTTTAGGTCCATAAGGTCCTTTGTATTTTTATAGCTTGTTTTTTATTATTGTTTTTTGTAATCAGACATATAATAAAATAGTAGAAACCGCTGTGTCTGTACATTGAAGAAAAGTAATAGAAATAGAAAGGGGGTGACTAAAGAAGAGTAATAGAACACAAATCAACGATTTTTAGAATTCTTTTCTGTCTGTTTGCTCACGCACATCTCTAAAACTACTCAACGGATTTTCATGTAGTTTTCACAGCTGTACAGAGCTTAATTTGGAATAGAATATAGGCTTTATTTCATTAAAATCGGATCCCGGAAAAAAAGTTATCGTTATTTAAAGATTTTTGGAATTTACTTTTCCACTGGTAGTAATTAGAAGTTATGATACGGGATCTCCTCAACGGACACGCCGGAGTTCGAGTTTGGGCTTATTTGATTGGTCAATTATTAATTTGTAATGTTGTCAATTCCGTCTTGATATTTGAAAACATATCGCGTATGCTGCACGTTTCTATCTGTAGATTTTCGCGTTCGTCATCGATTCGCTACATTCTCGCGTTTCGCGGCGCGGCGTCGGTGTGCGAATAAAGTTCAAAGAAAGAGAGCAGACAATTCTCGGACAGGAGGCCAATTCCGGTGGTATGGAGATGATCTCCATGGTCGAAATATCAGGCGAGATACTGCTTATCTCCGCCGAAAACCAAAAAATGCTATTCTCACGATCTCCATACAGAAATTTCTCGACCGCAAATCAGCGAGATATTACGACTGGTCATTTGATATGGAGATGCGGTATCTCCCTTGCAACAACTGCCAAAATTGACAAAACATCAAAGTAATGTTTATCATTTTGAAGTCTTTTGTGAATTGTGTGTGGTTATTTTTATTAGGTACTTACTTACATACATCTTCCTATTGTATGTTATTTATCATTTGACTCGGCCACGTTTTACGGACTCTTGTTACCTGTAACTGTGCTTTTGATGGGTACTGCCACCAGACTTAGATAGAAGATAGAAGTCTTTGACTGCCACAGCCACCTATATACAGGATGACTTTCAAACATACCCCGATAATTTTAGAGGTTATTAAGAAACGTTAGTAGAACACATTTTAAATGTAAAAATAATTAAAATTTAAAGTCAAAATATAATTAAAAATATTAGGTACTTGGAATTAAAATGTATGGTTATGCTAGGCATTCCTTTACGGAAAAAGTTGAAAATAGTCCAAAATAGTGGGATCGATAATAAAAAAAACTTCGTGCGACCTAATTATCTTATCTCTTTGGGTGACCATGATTTCTTTGGATTTTACGAAAAACTTCAAAGGGCTCCAACTTTAAAAATAATTATGAATATGATTTCGAATGGTTTTAATAAAACCAGTTTGTATTCTTCTACAAAATACTAAATTATCGGGGTTAGGTTAAAAGTCAGCCTGTATACTACAAGCATGCGCGTGGATTTGACAATGTCGTATTTTCCCTACTGAGTGTTTTATTCATCTGAGGAGTGAACCTATGATCTCTATCATTGACATACTATTTGTACTAATCTCCGTTGATGATCATCACGGACCCACTGACTACTTACCCACGTAAATTGAATATTTCGTAATATTTCATTGGCAATGGTTTTTTTATGGAAACCAATGAACAAGACAAATACACAGTATAGTATATAAAAAAATAAAAAAAGTAATAATACTGTTTAAAAAGACTACACATCCTCATCAGCTACGATCGCGAACATAATACAGAATATCCATTCCTTTGACTTGTTCCACATTGACCATCGAGTCATACAAAATCTTTTATTACAGTTTTTTTCACCAATATTCACCAATTTGATCAGCATATATCCATATATCACATATCGATTATATTCAAAGTGAGTCGATAAAAACGGAACGTCTCTTAGCAGAGATAATTTTCTCCGTTGTAATCTTTCTCCATTGTCTACGAGAATTGAGTTTTTTAGTAGTGTCGAGATTTGAACCGGACATTGGTGCGGAGATTTGAAATAGAGATTTATCTCAATGGTCGTGATATTTCCATCGAGCCCGGAATTGAGGTCCAGGAACTGAATCTACATCTCCAGGCTATCTCCAGGGACAATGTTTGCTAACTAGCCCGCCGAGAGCCACTGTTTGTATCATGGAGATAGGAGTAATAGTACTTTGACCTACAAAGGCAAACAAAGGCAGTAATACCAAAGTTTCATACAATCCAGGTTCAGATTATGTAGTAAATAGTGTTAGTTGTAGGCCTTTTTATTCTGCGGCTTTGTAAACATTTTAGAATTAAGACACATAATAGTTATTTATTTTATAAGCTTTTATTTAATTTCACTTGTATACGTTAGTATGTTCGTATGTCTGAGTCAAATCTTGTATAGTTGATAGGGTTGAAATTTAGCGTACATGTTTGGTTTTGGTGACAATGGACAACAAGCCAAGTGACGTAAACCTAATATGGTGGATGCCGATTTATAATTTCCATACACCGTTGAACTGGTCATAAAAAAGGATTTGAGAGGGACAATGTGATAAGCTAAGTGAATTTTTAATCCAATATGGCGACCGCCCCAAGATGGCTTACTAAATTTATATAACTGCACCTCCATGACCCATGACATGGGTCAAATGAAAGAGTTTGCCAAGCGGAATACGTTACTTCATTCTAAATTCAATATATCAGACGCCCCAAGATGGCGGACTCAAATTCTTTTACCACCCTCTTTAGATGGTTAAATGAAAGGGTTTGACGAATGAATTTTAAATACGGTATATACTAAAAAACCGGCAAAGTGCGAGTCGGACTCGCGCACTAAGGGTTCCCATTACCTATAAAAACGGCAAAATAATCATGTCTGTTGTATGGAAGTGCGCAGGTCCGACTCGCACTTGGCTGGTTTTAGTTTTTGTTGTTATAGCGGCAACAGAAATACATCATTTGTGAAAATTTCAACTATCTAACTATCACGGTTCTTGAGATACAGCCTAGTGACAAGCGGATCATCCGTTTTAGACATTGATGTAAACGTTGGTACTAGCTTTCAACAGGTAAACGCGGCAACTCTAAAAAAAGTGGTGTAGTACATATTTTTCCTTAAAATATTGCAAGGAATAGGGTATTTAATTTAATTTCATTAAATATGGTATGGTTGTAAATTATTGTCACTATTTAAATAAATAGAGTGCATTTTAGAGATTTCCTCACGTACGAAAACTTTTTTTTTAATTAATGCTAAAACTTACTCTTATTCATTACTAGCCTTTGCACGCGGCTCCGCCCGCGTTTATTTAAACTCTGCCTCGTTTTAGGCTTAGGCGTTATTTTATGAACACCAATAAACAAGAACTCTTCCGAATACGTTGAGTAGTTCTCGAGTTAAAATTGACCATAATACATAAATACAGACAGACACAGAAAAAACATAGTTGATGCTTGTGATTGTTGGCTCTTGGTGGAAATTAATACACATTACGTTTGTTTTTAACACTTGTACTTATCCACATAAATATTTGTATTATATATTATACCCAACCGGTTTCGCTATTCGGCATTCTCAAGGGCTTTACTAAAATACTTATTATTTAATTACATTTTGAGATTTTACCAATAAAACTACGTGCAATAAAATAACTTCGTTGTTATTTTGTTTATTGTTTATTTGTTAATTTTTGTTGTCCACTCACATAACTGAATCAAAATTTTATTCACACATGCATACGATTCTCGACATTAGGTGACCTGCCAATACCTTGTCTCAAACACCTGAAATTTCAGATTTGTGGTCTCTATCACCTACTGAATCTGCCATAGAAATTTGGGCGGTTGCATTAATTTATTCACCTTGCATAACTTTTTCCAACATTTATACGTATTTTAATACATTGAGTGGGCAAGTACTCGTAGATGCTAATTTGCCGTCACCGAAGTCAACATAATTCCTTTTATCTTTTGGGTAAAATATTGGCAACCACAAAACTTGCATGAACGATGTCAACCGTTTTGTACCAGTAATAGTTCCATTTTTGTATTGTTCTTGACCTTGGAGCTGTATCGACTGCTTCTGAAATAGACGGCTTGACAACGGCCGACTGATTGTTATGGAAAATTGATTCAAGGGCCACGCCATCACGCCAATGGGCCTATTGACGAAGACAGAGCTGGAACCAGGGGGTCTAGCACGAGCCGTCGATACTTGTTCTCTGGCACATTGACAAAGTGCGCAATTGGGATAGATATAGACGGGCAAGGGGGGCCACCGCCCCCCCCCCCCTGGAAACGAAAAGGGACAGTAAAAAATAGGATTTCGTAGCACGAATAAAGTACACATACAGCGGACATAATGAGAGACAAGACCGTTCGGCAGTTTTTCTTTGAACAAAAGTAGTTTTTTTATTTTTCAACTATAAATCCCGTTGATATTTGAAAGGTTGCCCCACCCTGGACTTTCGTCTTCCGACGCCCATGCGTGTGCCAATCTAGTGGGCTTCTTTGAGAAATGCATGCATACAATGTAGTATGTGTACGTCTGTCATAAATGGAAAGTAGATTAAAATTAAGGAATATAATATAGATATCATTGTGTAAATGAGTGCGTATTATAATAGACGGTTTGTATTTATCACCATGCTGGGTATTCCAATCGATGAATGCAGTACTTGACATTTTCCCCTGAAGCCGCTGCGACTTTACTATCAATAGTAGGTCGGCTGAGTCTCGTCTTGGGTGTCCTTGAAGCCCCCTGCGTACGGCCTTGTTCAAAATCAAGGTATTAAGGGAAATTCACCGTAATTTTTCTGTATACCATCGCTTGGATAGGCTCTTTCACAAAGGGCTTGTGCATAAGTTATGGGCTTGTTGATTGATCCACGAACGAAGGCTAATTTTGTATTAATGTGGGCTATTTTAGCTCTTAGATGTTCAGAAGGAAGTTCTTTGAAGGTTCTTACAGCGTATGCAACGTAAACACGTGTATTTTTATTACGACAAAAGTGCTTTCGTAAAGTATTATTGTATGGTTTCTGTTTTGTTCAAAGTTTCGAGGTTCTTCTTGAAATTATGCCGCACAGAAATATGTCCCTAACAGCATGTTTCTCCATATATACAGCAGTACATACGATAATATTTCTTTTCGTGAATTTATTTTAGATTTTTTTCTTAGTGTAACAGAATACTTAGGTCCAAAAATATTTTAGCTGTGAAGCTTCTTTCTAAAATTGTACAGGAGTCCATCACATAAGCCTTTCCAGTAGTTCGCCACGCTTGGCAGTCCCCCTGGAAGCAATGCCCATACTCACACACGCTGGGCAGGCGGGTTGGTGAGCGCGGTGCCGAAATCCTTGCACCAGTGACGCCGCTGCCCGTCACCAGTCTGTTTTATATAAGGCTCGGCAATTGGGGATGGATAAACCGCCATCCATCGGTCCCAGGCAATGGTGGGCCGCATGGTTTTGCCTAAGAGCTTTTCTCTTACTCTCCCCCGAATAACTTCGGGAGGATTTGCGAGTAAGATGGTGGTACCTCCACAGTCGAGCCCGGCATCAGCTCTACCACCTAGCAGTAGGTATAAGGAACTTTTTGCTGTACAGGAGTATAAGGAACTTTTTCTCTTCGTAGTTCCGCCCTCAGTTCATTCGTTCGACAGATGCCAAATCAAAAGTATTCTGCTAAGTAATTGAGGTCGTAACAATGTAAACTTTCTACTTTGCTTTTAGTAAAGAGTATTGTTGGCTTTTATTACTTAACTTAAGTATAAATACAAGTACGCCTAGCGTCAAGCTTAACTACGTAAAGCTATTTCAGTAACAACATACTCATTCATACTTTGGGGACAGACCCCTCTTTGTGTCCAGAAAATCCTCACAAAGGCAAACCACATCAACATAACTATCTATGTTTTAAGGGTATGTACACCAAGCGAATTCTCTCTTCAAGAATATATAAGCACCATTTTAATATTTGTCTAGATTTTTACGAACGAACCATTTCTAAAGGGTTGAAACAAAAAAACTGAAGTTACTTACACTCATAGGCGTAACTAGGCAGGGGCTAGGAGGCACGCCCCCGGGTGTACTATCTGCCCCCCCCCCTAAAAAGATGATAAATTTTAAGGCATTGATTGTTTTTTTTTGTTTAGTATGTATGTATCTCATTGTACTTAAGGCTAGGACACTTGTTAGCATTTGATGGTACAGTACAATTGAGTCGCTGTTTAGTGTTATTAATATTATTCTTAAATATATAAAAAATACATTAAAGTGAAGGTTCATGCTGCAACATTATGGTTGACATTCGCAATAAAAATAGCACCTCTCTAAATAGAAAAAATCTTAACACTCCATTCTCAATATTATATTTCAGTGATGAAAACACAAATCAAATTCAAATTTATTTGTTCTAAAATTAGTGTGACATAGCAGATTCTCATCTAAATCATTACAATTACACTTAGGTACTTACTTATAATATTGGTTGATGATTTTGACGTTCTTATTCCTCAGATTAATTCATAGATTTTAATGAAAACAGTCTTAATGATGACGTATTATAATAAAAACCCTAAAAAGCGATTTCACTGTAATCTATCCATCAAATGCTACCAAATATCCTAGCCTTACTTATTATCTATGTATTTTACTTACTATCTATCTCTATGAGTCTCATCAGAAGGCGGAGTGCAGAAGTGAATGGAGAAGACTCCACCGACAAGAGCACAGCTCTTAAATTGATGATGATAATGATATGTGTCTCATAACGATCACATAATCGAGAGCAGATACTTGTTGATGGCTCCACGAGTTGGAGTCGGAAGCCGCCCCCCCAGCTACAAACCCCCAAGTAACGCCAATGGCACATACTACGCCAATGCTTACACCTAAATAATTTAGTGTCCCTAAGTACCGCTTGGCACATTATTAAACCCTACGTTACTAAAACCACATAATGTGAAAGAAGCAAAGAGGTATGTCGGGGTCATAGCTAATGGAGATCTGTAGACTCTGTCTAGGAATCTCTCCGAGGTTTTCCGTAATTATATATTATGTATAGTGGGACGCACTATAAGTTTCCGGAATGAATATGAAAAAATACTATTAAAGGTACAAAATTAATTTATTGTTTTTCAAAATAATCTCCCTTGGCGTCTATGCACTTTTTCATTCGATCAAACCAGTTTTGAAAACTTTTGTGCCACTCCCCTGTGGTGACCTCTGAAACGTGTTTTTCATACTCCTCGACAGCCTCTTCTGGTGATGAAAATCGTTGACCGCGTAATTGGTTCTTAATTTTTGGGAACAGAAAAAAGTCACAAGGTGCCAGGTCGGGACTGTATGCAGGATGACTCATGAGTTCTACATTTTTCGTCTTCAAAAAGTCGTTTGTCTGTCTGGCCGTGTGAGAACTAGCATTGTCGTGGTGCAGGATGATACGGCGTTTACGGTTATTTTTACGGAGTTCGTCAATAACTTCCGGCAAACAAATGGTCGTGTACCAGTCACTATTCACGGTACGACGATTCTCTAAAGCAACAGTAGCCACGTGTCCAGTTTTATTAAAAAAAGAAGCAATCATCCGCTTAGATGCACTTTTCACGCGCGCCACTTTGGTTGGTTTCGGCTCATCTTGAAAGACCCATACGCTCGATTGCTGCTTTGTTTTGGGATCGTAGCAATAAATCCATGTTTCGTCACCTGTTACTATGTCCCACACCAAATTTGACGCACCTTCGTTGAATCTGGTAAGCATGGCACTGCACCAAGTGACGCGGTCCGTTTTTTGAGCCTCGGTCAAGTTGTGTGGGATCCACCGCGAGCACAGCTTTCTCACACCCAAATGTTTGTGTAGGATTGATTGTATTTGACTCATGCCTATTTCTAAGGATGCGCGAATTTCATGGTAGGTCACATGCCTGTCTGTTTCAATCATACGGCGCACAGCATCGATGTTTCTGTTGGTCACAGCGGTGGACGGCCGACCATCGCGAGATTCATCACTGAGATTGATACGACCACGCTTGAATTCTGCAAACCAGCTATAAGCAGTCGTCTTGCATGGTGCTTCATTGCCAAAAGCTGTTTCAAGCCGAGCGATGCTCTGTTGAGCTGTCAAATTACACTTAAAATCGTAGAAAATCATACTACGAAAATTTTCCCGAGTTAAATCCATGTTGATGCAGACACACAATTTTTTAAATGGCGCCACAAGGTAAAAACAAAAGACAGTCAGATGAAACAAACTGCATTCTACAGCCAAAGAGTTCTATTTTCAAATGTTGCAATAAATTTTTAAATATTGTTTATGTAAGTGGCCAGTTCCGGAAACTTTTAGTGTTACCTATGTATATGCACATACGGTTTTTAGCCACGATTTTTCTTTTGCGTGGCTTTAATTTTTCATGATTAAGGAAATGGCAACTTTTTCGGGATAAAATTTTCTCTATGCTATGTACAATCCAACCGTCAGTGGCATCACATCACATCACAATAAATTTCATTTGGTAGCAGTTTATTTACATTTGCATGTCAAGTAAGGTATCATTTATTATATTGGATGATGATAAATGACTTTCTAATTCCTAGCAACAACCTTTGTTGTTTCGTTGTAATTTTATTTGTACAAAAATGGCCGTGGCCTGACTTTGTTCCTTATTTAACGTACATTACGATATTTAAAATACAAGAACCAAATATAAGGCAACAGCCAAGCGCGCACTTCGGCAAACGTCAACATTTATTCTGCTCTCGCGTGTTAGACTCGCATGCTCCAAACTATTGCAACAACATTTACGACCAACGAAGCAGACTGCATTTTATAGGATTTCTTTCAAGTGACCTTAGAAAACTGGGCATCATTTTTAGGGTTCCGCGCCCAAAGCCTAATAAAACGTAACCCCATTAATGTCACTCTGCTGTCTGTCCGTCCGTACATCACGGGTAGCTTGCAGACGGAATGAGTTACAGATCTGAAATTGGTAATAATATTTTTATTAGGTATAGAAAAAACTTAAATAATACTTGATAATACTTAATTCAATAATATAAATCACTAAAAACTATTTAATCTAAAACTAAACCTGTTCTAAGAAAGGTAAAAAAAATTACCAAATCGATGCCGCTGGGCAGAGTGCCAAGAAGGCTGGCGGCATTACCTCGTTGGATGGCGAGACTAAGTCTTTGGCCGAGGTATGCCCCCGCCGTCTTGTCACCCGAGGCATCAACCAGGCGCGACGATATTTCTTTGAATAGACGTCGCGGGTTGGGTCCCCACGGCCCGAAGGTTTCGACGCCAAACGGCACAAACATGCATCCTTCCCCGAGGTTTGCATATTTGCGCCGCTTGTTAAACTCTGCCATCAACGCCGCAGCGCCAGCCTTGGCTGCGGTCGCTTGTACATGGGATGGGGCCAACGTATAGACGCAGGTTGCATCCCATACTAACAACCGGCCGTTCTGCCACGGAACAAGCGTCATGCCGTCGGACCTCTTGCCATCGTCGCGTGCGAGTCCATTTGGTAATTATGTTAAATGTTCACCCAAAGCCGAATATTGAATAAAAAATTCCATTAAATTATTTTTTGTTCAGACAATTGTTAATAGGAACAATTGTATATTTTAACGATTGTTTGTTTTGACTATCAAGCCATTAAACCTGTTGGACGTTTTGACATGTGTACAGGCAAGTCCCGAAAGGGTCTACCGTGTCTAATACAAGAAAGACAAGCCGAAAAAAATATTTTTTAGTCTAAGAGCTAGCGACCAAATCGGTCATGTGGCTTCAGCTGTATTAAAACTCCGTTAGCTACTTCCCTGGACAACCTTTTCCCATAATCTCCGTGCTGGCAGGCCGCGGGCGGTGAGTGCGGGTGTAGTGGGGTGGGGAAAAAAAAGAAAAAAAATGTGGGCTAAGCGGCTTTAATTTTTTTTTCAAACAGTTGCTCTGTACTCCCTGTACACCCAAAAAAATTTTTAAATCGATCGGTTGGTGGGAGGGGGTTGCCAGCGTTAATTAAAAGTACCAAAATAATAATAATTTTCATGTGGGCTCAGCTGTATTGGCTTTTTTCTGACGCCAGATAAATTTTAAAATGTGAGCCCCAAAAAAATGATCTCGCGTCAGAAAAAAGCCAATACAGCTGAGCCCACATGAAAATTATTATTATTTTGGTACTTTTAATTAACGCTGGCAACCCCTTCCCACCACCCGATCGATTTAAAAATTTTTTTGGGTGCACAGGGAGTACAGAGCAACTGTTTGAAAAAAAAATTAAAGCCGCTGAGCCCACATTTTTTTTCATTTTTTTCCCCACCCCACTACACCCGCACCCACCGCCCGCGGCCTGCCAGCACGGAGATTATGGGAAAAGGTTGTTCAGGGAAGTAGCTAACGGAGTTTCAATACAGCTGAAGCTACATGACCGATTTGGTCGCTAGCTCTCCGTCCATTTGTTTCGTTTCCCATCATGTGTAAATGTTATTGTCTAGAACTTATTGAATACAAATTATATTTAATTATTTTTTTTCTTCAAAAATAAAGAAATGGGGGACCATTAAAGTTGTCAGTTTTAGAGCATTTTTGTTACGGGGTCTATCTCAAAAACTAAACTAATTAGGAAATTAGAATTTTGTGTATATTATGTGCCATGTTTAACATGGGCTTGGGATTATGTACCTGAATACTTGACCAACTTAATTTTTCAGTTTTAATTTACTATATATTATCTAACTAAGGTTTGTAATTTTTATACAAATCATTTATGTCTATTATTTATTTGAATTAATTAATATTATGGAATATATTTATTAATTTCAAAAATAATACAAATCTAAATATATCCCATAAAACTAAGTAGTAATTTGGTTTGTCTGTGGGCAGGAAGTCGCACTTTTTTTCTATAATTAGGTATTTACTAATAGGTATCATTTATATATTAATAATAAATAATAACAATTAATAACAATGTTATTTTAATCTGTGTATGTTTTCATGTTTTGTAGAAGGTAAGTTTTATATAACTTTGTGAATAAATTTGTTTTTATTTTATTCAGATCTTATATGAAGAGGCATTTAATTATAGGTAATATAACATTGGAATTTAGCGTTTTAACAATCTGCCGCCAAAGTAGTTATTCACTTTTACTGTTTCATATTTACTCTGAGCAGTTGTTCTCGTGTTGAGCCCATACTGTTTAGGTATTTTACGATCTGAGGTGCCATGGCCATTTACTGCAATTATGTATTTATATTTTAATGCAGCCGGTAGTATTTTACAAATTGAGTACAATATTTTGATATTATTTTTGGGTTTTTTTCTAATATTTTTACTAAGAATTTTATTTGTATATTTACAATCTTATGAATGTTTTGCATATAAATCCATAGCATTCCAGACCATAAGAAATAAAGTCAACCAACGACAAGTTTTTAGCACAGAAATTGGTACTTTGTAACTAAGATGTTCGAATTTAGTAAATAACAATGCGTAGCTTATTTAATATCCTTTCTATATGTTTAGTCCAGCCCATATTTTCATCGATGCACATTCCTAGGTATGTAACACATGGAACTTGCTTTATTGTTTTACATTTACAATTAGATAAGTTAAAGTCGTGGGCAACCAGTTGACATGAAGAGTCCGGGGTATAAGAGTACGGAGACCGGATAACAAGGAGGTTAGTTTTTTCGGCATTGGGTACGATTCCGTTATCGTGCGACCTTCGCACTACGTTGTCGATATCCTCCTGCACGAGACGCGACACCTCGCCCAAGTCTCGGCCGGCCCGCAGCGTTCACAGGTCGTCTGCGAACATGTAACCTGAGCAATGGTACGGCACCCTCAGGGTTACCTAACTATTGTACTGTGTCAAATAACGTGCACCTTTATGTAATTTAGTCCGGGGCTTAGACCATAATGGTCTAAGGTCAGGGAAGTGTCCCGATATTTAAGGTGGTTAAACCGAATCCCGGTGCAAAATGCACATCATAATATTGTTTTCCTTACTTTTGAATAAAAAGTATGCCAAAATTGCGTTTTTAAGCAATTAGCAAAAATTGATTACCAACAGTAGGGTTCTCGCATTAACATTATGTTATTTTATGCCTTATTGATTACATTCGATTACAACGTTAAATACGCTTTTAAGTTTAATAATCAAATGCAATCAAAATGTAAATCATGAAATGATAGAATTTTAATGTAAAACCCTAATTATTGCTAAACAATTCCCGCAAATTAATATTATGATGTGCATTTTGCACCGGGATTCGGTTTAACCACCTTAATCATTAATATTTAGTACCTCCATTATGATTTCTGGTTTATTTCAGACGAGAAGTCCAAAACCCTTATAAACCAAATTATAGCTATTACACAAAACGGAAGTCCGTCCTGGTCAAACTACACAGCGTTTAAGTATTCAACTTTATATCATTGCGGTATAGAAAATCAGAAAAGTAAATCTTTCCTCTGACGTGAGGAGGTCTGAACCGGGATTCGAACCCAGTACCTCTCGCTTACCGGGCGGTTGCTCTACCCACTGAGCTATCCAGATCTCAACACAACCTGTGAATTTACCCATGTGCTTTCCCATACCGCAACGATATTATGCCCCTTAGCGTCTAGAGGATGGTAATTTAACGAACACCGAGTACTTCAATCTTAGGTTTCTACACGAGAGACAAAGATGGGTTATTCCTTCCCTTCCGCTTAGGACTCAGGGTTACAAGATCCAGTTACTTGAGTTACTGACAAAATTCCTGATATTTCGATAAATATAATAACTATTAATTTATGAGCATATATATTTACTGCCTTTTCAGAATTCTTGACATATCCTATTTTTCTTGATTTCCTTGTAGAAAGCCAAAATTCTTCACATGTCAGGAAAATTCCTGTCTTCTGTAACCCAAGCATAGAGCAGCTTTTTCGTTCCAAAGTCTATTGCGTCCAAACGACGCAAAATGTATATTTTTTTAATACATACACTCAGGTGGAGATTACAGATTTCCATCTGCTACGATCTTGACACACCTATTTTTTAATCTTAAGAATCGAATGAACATTCGAACATCTCCGTTGCAGGTCCGAACAACGATGCTATGGAACGCGGCCTCAGCGGTGAGATGACCTGTGCAGAGCTTCTACCACGATCCGACCATTCACCGACCGACCAGACCTAAAGAACTTGGCACCATGGACGGTCGGCTAGAGTGAGGGATAGAGGACCTGTGGAGATGAATGGGACAGACGACCAGAGCGAGGAGGCTGCACTGACCCTCGCGGTGAGCGCTGCTGTCACCGTCATTTCTGCCATTGGGGTGCTGCTGAACGCGTACATTCTCTTCGTTATTGTCGTCACTAAACAGGTAAATATATTTTGGATATATGTTTTTTTGTAGATATTTTCAGAGACACTAATAAAAGTCTTCTCGCACAGGTCCTACTGTATTAGTTAATTAAACAGCAACTTAATGAAAAGGTAAACAAACAAACAGTCATCAATTTTTTATTTATTTATAGTTCTTTTGTGCAACCAGTGCCTGTTACAAATTTTTTGGGTTTACAAATTGACCACAAAATAACAAGGAGAGCCCAAACGCTGAAATCGTATGTGAAAGAGTGAACAAATTGTCGTATCTCATCTGCGTATCTCTTACACAAACTATCTCAGATTGTTAATCTTGAAACTATATGCACACCAAGAGATTCGTCGCCTTCACAATTTGAAATGATATTATGTATATTCTGGGGCAAGGTTTTTAAATCCCAAAGGTGATCCAAAGCCGCTCTCCAAACAAACTTGCCGGAACCAACAACCACGATAAAAGCATTATAATTTCGTTGTGTTACTTTTTTCTACACGTTTCATCGATTTCTACACCCGCAAATAATCAACTTTTAAAAAAAAAAAATCTTTTTACTATCAAATGCTGTTTTATGAAAATATTATAGCAAAATTAGATTGTAAAAACTTTTTTTTGTGAAAAGATTGATTATTCACGGGTATAGAATTCATTGAAGGAGTGGATAAAAGTAAAAGAACGAAATTATAATGCTTCTATCGTGGTTGTTGGTTCCCACAAGTTTCTACGGAGAGCGGCTTTGGACCATCTCCCTGGGCTTAACGGTCTATTCTTCGGATTTGTAATATTTTATAACAAAATCATAAGCAATAATGATAACACCCAAAATCTAACTTTTAGCTACGGACAAAGTTTACACATATAGTTTGATATACGCATTAACTTGTTTTTAGTGACATTATAGTAGCTTCAAAATAATAGGATTTTCCATAGTCGGAAAGTCTCAAAATGATCGCAATAACGGCTATGGATAATACTATTATTTTAAAGCTACTATAATATCATTAAATATACGTTGGTATGTATATTAAACTATTTGTAAACTTTGTTCGTAGCTAAAAGTTATTTTTGGGCAATAAATTATTTTTTACGGTTTGGTTACAAAATATTACAAATCCGGAAAATAGATCCTGACTTTTGTGAACCTTTTTTTAGAACGCTTAAAACATTTACGATTCTTTCACTACATATACGTATATATTTATGAGGTGGTATTTTTGTGAGATCCAACCCTATTTACTAATAAGATCTCCGAGTCACACCATGCTAGTACTATATGACTACAACATAAAATTGCATTATCTCTTCGGTCAGCAAAACCAGCCTTGATGCCTCGTGAAAGTCACTTAAAATTTTCAATGCAATTCCAAAGACATGAATTTAATTTGTGATTACTTACACTAAAGTGATTTGGTAATTCATTTAAGAAGTAATTATTACCATAGAACTGAATTAAGAGAATGTAGCCAGAGTGTTGAAACTGGGCGGAGACATCGAATGAATGTGAATACTCCCTTAGTCAAGACACAATTTGCAAAGAGATTTAGTTGTTTTTCTTTCCCATATATTTACAAACAGGCTTGTAAATATTGCAATCTCAGAAGCTGTAGTGTCTGGGAAGTGAAGCAAAGAATAACTAAATGGTTACTTACACTTAACTATGACGCTACCGAAAAAATATTAGAAATACAAAAATAAAAATAATCTTTTTCAATATGTTGTATGTCATATCGAGTATGTATTATTTAGTATAAAATTATATAAATATATATATATATTCTTTTTCTTTTGTAATAAATGTAATAAATTTCAGGATTTAATTAAAATGTTAAAAAAAAATGGTAATGACAAAAATCTCGCATATTATAATTTAATTCATCATCATTTGATAAATTTTATTTAATTTGGCCTTGCAAATAGAAAATGTATTTGATTTCAATTTAATTTTAAGATAAATTTCTTGTAGTATACTTCTTTGTACATCTAGCCCATTTGTAACAATTTTTGCAAATCTCTGTTAAGACTCCCGCGTTTCAAGCTCGACTTAGTTTGGGGTCTGTTATTAAACGGGTGAAATTAATTCAACGCTCAAACGTACAAGCTCCACTTTTTTACTACACTGTCTGCGTACTGTGTACAACTACTTCCGCATGATAACAGGATTATTATTTTTTACGCTACCCACCTATATTTTTGTTTTTTGTGTACTGATTATTTGTTTGTGTTTGGGTCTGTAACTTCTTATTTTTCTTTTGCATTTGCATGTACTTTTGAGAAAATAAATGTTTTTGTATTTGTATTTGTATTTGTATTTGTATTTAATTTTATTTTTGATGAGTGTTATTTTATTACTTATGCGGACGACGTCGTCATCGTCAGTTAAGATGTGAGCAACCTACAGCAGATTTTAGAAAAGTGGAGGGAAGCTCTAGAGATATCTGCTCTGCGAATAAGCAGAGAGAAGACCGAGTACATGCATTGCAACTTTAGTGGTGTCAACAGCAAACACACTATCTGTCTGCAGAACACCCAACTAAAAGAAGTGGACCATTTCAAGTACCTAGGGTCAGTCATCAGTAAAGATGGGTCAATAGACACTGAAGTCGCCCATCGCATAAATACCGGGTGGATGAAATGGAGAGAACTATCCGGTGTGCTAGGCGACAGCCGAATGCCCGTGCGCATAAAGGGACGACTATACAGAGTAGCCCTCCAACCAGCCATGACATACGGAGCCAAATGCTGGCCACTCAAAAAGCAGCACGAAAATCAATTACACTGCGCAGAGATGAAGATGCTCATACATAAGAGGCACTTTCAAAGTGAGACCTATCCCAGAACAGGAGAGCCGTCTGCGGTGGTACTGACACGTTATGACGCGACCATCCGACCACATACCCAGAACAGTGCTAGATATCGAAACTAAACCCAGAGGACGAAGAAGACCTCGAATCACATGGATGTCCGTAGTGAATGAGAACCTCCAAGAAGCCCAAGTCAACAAAGAGACGACCCAGGACCGAGCAGCCTGGAGACGAATGATACGGGGGGCCAACCCCAAGTAAAAATGGGAAAAGGCCGCAGGCAAAGAAGAAGAAGAAGAAGATGAGTGTTATTATCTAATTAATGATTTTTTAAACGCAAATTCTTTTACGATAATTAATATAATTTGGTATATAGGTAGTTAGTATATTTTAATTTGATCATGTTTAATTCTATGGCATGTGTTAAATAATTTTAATCCATACTTTTAGGCAGCGCTATAACACAGCGCTCAAACATGACGCGACTTTAAAAAAATATCACTCACCGATGTTTCACAAATAAACGAATGATTCTAATTATGTTTAATTGAGCAGCTAAAAAAAGTTGAACACTCACCAGTTTAGTGGAACAAGTTGGAGAGAAAGCAGAAGAGTATTTAGCCGGGTAGGACCATGGGCGAAAGGATAGTATAAAAAAAATCAAAGTTATGTTTAAAATTACTTTACTTTACGATTTATAAATAACCAATAAATGATACTTGGAATTTATTTATTTATTTTATGAATCCCTAAAATAAGGCAAAAAAGCAAATACACCCGCGGAGCTTGAACCTGCACCCAGCAGTTTTAAAATTGGCCACTTACTCGTAAAGTACTTGGCGTTAGCAGAGAGCAAAAATCAGTTTGAAGAACAGGAAAATCTGCGGATTATGTCTTAATTTAAATCCTATATTTAAATTTGTCCAGTCCACACACCCAAGAAATATGATAATCGTTCAAAAATCTACCGCCGTATATCTGGAGGCACGGCAGTACCCCCCGCCAAGACGAGCCAAAAGAAGCGGGGCACTACGTACTTTTTCTCGAATGCCTATGACATTACCAGATATCAAAGCAGAGTCACAGCCTATCCCTGTGAGAGATGAGCATATCCATCCATCCATTCATCATTTTGTCATCGTCCACTGCTAGACATAGGCCTTTCCAATATTTAGCCACTCTTTGCGATCCTCCGTCCTCCTCATTCAGCCGCCACCCGCACAGCGAGCATAAGGTCGGCCTACTCGTACGCTACGCTTTGCTGTACGTAACCTCCATTCTAACGCATTTCGATCCCATGACGACGGCGACAGATACGGCCTGCCCACTGCCATTTCAACGTACTGATTCGGCAGGCTGTGTCGGTCACTTTTGATCTCCGACGGATCCCTTGGTTTCGGATTTTATCCATCACCAGCAGTGGATCAAGCCCTTTATCCACGTGTCAGCGCCGTACGTCATCACAGGAAGGACGCACTGGTTGAACATAGCACTACGTTAATGACGACGTAACATGACGCAACTTTCCGAATGCTGCCCACCCTACGCAAAACCAAACTAGAAACTTTTTACAATGCATCCAATCATATCGCTACGCTAAATCTCAGTTTGAATTCAGAACATGAATACTATCTATTTTTATATACTCCGGGTACACCCATTCCGAGTATAATTTTAGTGTATGCTATTAAACTGAACAAACACACACCCTTTGCCATTCCTAACTAATGTACACAAAGGGAAAATGCAAATTAAACGAAGTTCTATTCTCTGCGTTGTCGTCATAAATGTCGTCGTTTTTTTGATATTACAAAAACTGAAGCACAGAATTCACTGCCACCCACGCTTTCAACTATATAAAAAACGAGATTTTTTCCGTATATAGAGAATTTCTCTATGCAAAAACTTCCTGTATGTATGTACGTGAGAATAATTCTTTATTTAATTACTATGTTTTGTTTTTTTTATTGGATTATTCTATGTTTAGTTTTTGATTTGTTTTAACACTTTTAGGGATAAAAATATGGTTGGGGAAAATCTCTTTTCGCAAATAATATGTAGGAACTTATAATAAAATCTCTTTGGCCATACCATTTGTATCTGGCTGGTTTTGGTATTGTTAAAAAGTATAAATTTTAAAAACCATAATTCCAAATTCAAATTAGGTAAAGTGTGATTTTAGTTTGTTTTTCTTACTGTTATGATGAGTGAATCTAATGAAGAAATTCGATACATTTTAAAATTTTACTACAAAAAAGGTAAAAATGCAACGCAAGCCGCGAAAAAAATTTGTGATGTTTATGGACCTAGTGCAGTGTCTGTGAGAGTAGCACAGATTTGGTTTAAGCGTTTTCAATCCGGAAATTTTGATGGCAAAGATGCACCTTGCTCTGAGCGCCCTGTTACGGATAAAATGGATGCCATTTTTGAAAAAGTGGAGCAATATCGGCAAATCAGTAGTTACGATGTAGCTGAAGAACTAGGGATTGACCACAAAACAGTTTTGGCGCATTTAAAAAAAGCTGGATACACAAAAAAGCTCAATATTTGGGTGCCTCATGAGCTCACTGAAAGAAACTTCATGAACCGTGTACTCATTTGTGATTTTTTATTACGACGTAATGAAACCGAACCATTTTTGAAAAACCTGATAACTGGTGACGAAAAGTGGATCCCGTACGACAAGAACGTGTGAAAAAGGTTGTGGTCAAAGGCTGGTCAGGCTTCACAGACTCTGGCGAAACCCGGGTTATCTCGCAACAAGATAATGCTGTGTGTATGGTGGGATTGGAAAGGAATTATTCATTATGAGCTGTTACCGCCAGGCAGCACCATCGATTCTGAACTCTACTGCGAACAACTGATGAGATTAAAGCAAGAAGTTGAGAGAAAGCGGCCGGAATTAGTCAACAGAAGGGGTGTGGTTTTTCATCATGATAACGCTAGACCTCACACATCTTTAGCCACTCAGCAAAAATTAAAAGAGTTTGGCTGGGACGTATTAATGCATCCGCCGTATAGTCCTGACCTTGGACCTCCAGATTTCCACTTATTTCGGTCTCCTCAGAATTCTTTAGGTACTTAGTGTCAGGTTAACATCACGAGAAGACTGCCAAAACCACTTGTCGCGGTTTTTTGATCGGAAGCCCCAGAATTTCTATAGCAATGGGATCATGTCCCTACCTACAAGATGGCATAAAGTTATCGAACAAAATGGCACCTACATACTTTAGTTAAATATAAATAAACTTTATTAAAAAATGTTTTGAATTTTCATATAAAATGCGAAGAAACTTTTTCCCCAACCTATTATAATAAAACAGTAGAAACCGTTGTGTTTATATATTGAAGAAAAGTAATAGAACTAGAAAGGGGGTGACTAAAGAAGAGTAATAGAACACAAATCAACTATTTTTAGTTGTTCGTTGGGCTAGCTAGCTATCTAGTTAGCTGTTCGGTATAAATATTTATTTTGAGAATGCGGGTAAGTATGCGAAGCTAGAAAAGATATGCAGAACTACAGAATTGAATTTGGTTTAATAGCAATGAATTTAGATAAAAAGAAACAAACAACTATTTTTACAAAGAATAAGTTAATTACTTTACGAAATAAAAACAAAGCAAAAAGCGCGGGATCGCGTTTACGAGCGGAACGTGCGATGCGCGTGATAGCCGGTAAGCGAGAGATGTGTCGGCTCCACGCGGCCCGACTGGTTTTCCGGTGAGGAGCGGCTCGCGGGTGAAGGGACGAGGCGCCGCCGCCGCGCGCCGCTGCGAGCTTGACCACGCCTTGGCTGCATGCTCACCATGTCGTGTGGTACAAGTGAGAGGCGAGTTGATATTCTTGAAATCCGCTCCGCTACAGTACTCCCCCACTGAGACCGGTACTACGGGCGATAGTGATCTGGGAATCTGACCACCCGTCCACTCCTTGTTCTTCTTTCAGGAACAGGGATGATTGTTTCTTCCTGGTTCGATGCTGTGACTTCCTCTCGTGCGACGTATGCTGGTTTCAGTCGGTCGATTGTAACCGTGACTTCTTTGCCTTGAACGTCTATGATAAAGGCTTTCGTGCCTCTTCTCAGCACTTTGTAGGGACCCAGGTAAGCTGCTTGTAGTGGTTTACGTGCTGGGCCTTGACGTAGGAAGACGTGTGTAGCTGTACTCAGGTCTTTTGGTACGTAGAATGGATGCGTGCCATGCCATGACGTAGGTCGTGGAGCAAGTTTAGCAATGTGCTCACGAAGTCTGCTGGCGAAATCAGTAACATCTGTGAGAATCTCGGTTGCAGATGTTGGTGAAATGAACTGCCCAGGTAAGCGCAATGGCTCTCCGTAGACGAGTTCAGCTGTTGAAGCTTGTAGATCTTCTTTCCATGCGCTGCGAATACCAAGCAGTACTAGTGGTAGTGTCTCAGTCCATTGTGGTGTTGCGTGGCAGACGATGGATGCTTTGAGATGGCGATGCAGCCTTTCCACGAGGCCGTTGGCAGCTGGATGATACGCGGTCGTGGTGTGATGAGTGGCCCCTATGAGGTTTGCAATCGCCTTGAATAGCCGTGACTCGAACTGCCGGCCTCTGTCTGTCGTGATATGCTCGGGACAGCCAAAGCGCGCGACCCAACCAGAGACGAAAGCAGCTGCGCAGGTGTCGGCTGTAATATCTTGCAAAGGGTATGCCTCCGGCCACCTGGTGAATCGGTCGATGAGCGTGAGGCAGTACCTGTAACTATGAGACAAAGGTAAAGGACCCGTGATATCTATATGTACGTGTCGGAAACGAGCTGATGGGAGTTTGAACTCAGTCAGTGGTGCTGAAGTATGTCTATAAATTTTGCTTCTCTGGCATTGTAAGCATTCTTTGGCCCATTTTCGACAGTCCCTCCTAACACCCGGCCATACAAATCTTTGAGTGACTAACTTTACTGTCGCTTTAGCCCCTGGATGACTAAGATTGTGTAAGAAATCAAATGCTTGTCGGCGAAATGTCTGTGTAAGGAAAGGTCGAGGCTCGTTTGTCGAAGTGTCGCAAAAGACGAGTAAGTCTGAATATGGAGTACAAACTTTCTCGAGCCTAAGTGTCGATCCATTCTGGAGCAGGTCCTGAAGTTCAGCGTCGGCTTCTTGGTCGCGGGCGAGGGACTGGTAATCTAAAGGGTTTGGAGAAAGCTCCTCTATTCGTGAGAGGGCGTCTGCGACGGTGTTGTCTTTCCCAGCTATATACCTGATGTCTGTTGTGAATTGGCCTATGAAATCTAGATATCTGAATTGGCGTGGGGAACATTTGTCTCGTCTCGTGCTGAAAGCAAACGTGAGTGGTTTGTGGTCAGTGTAGATAAAGAACGGCCTGGCTTCTACCATATGTCTGAAATACCTTATTGATTCGTATATCGCCAACAGTTCGCGATCGTACGGGCTGTATTTCTTCTGCGATGGGCTTAATTTTCTTGAAAAAAATGCCAATGGTTGCCAAACATCTGTGTGTTTTTGTTGAAGAGCTCCTCCAATAGAAAGATCAGACGCGTCGCAATGAATGGCTAGTTCATCTGTTATATCTGGGTGTGCTAAGAGAGTAGCCTGAGAAAGACTTGCCTTACATTGGTTGAATGCTTCTTTCTGCTCTGCTGTCATGTCGACGGGCTGTGCACCTTTTCTATTTGATCCAACCAATAATGAATTAAGTGGCGCTTGTAAAGCTGCTGCCTCTGGAAGAAATCGGCGATAAAAATTCATCATGCCGAGGAAACGGCGAAGTTCCTTGACCGTCTTTGGAACAGGGAAGTCTTGTATGGCTTGTACCTTAGACTCAAGTGGACGAATACCTGTTGCAGTTACTGTGTATCCCAAGAAATTCACCTCAGCTTGACCGAAGACACACTTAGATGTGTTGATCAGAACTCTGTAACTTTTGAGCTTTTGAAAGAGAGTCCTGAGGTGTTGTTTGTGCTGGATTTCAGACTCCGAGAAAACCAGAATGTCATCAATGTAGCCGTAGGTGAAATTCAGATCTCTGAGGACTTCATCGATGAAACGTTGGAATGTCTGGGCGGCGTTTCTAAGTCCGAAGGTCATGTACGGGAATTCGAACATCCCAAAGGGCGTAGTGATGGCCGTTTTAGGGATATCGTCATTGAAAACTGGTATTTGATTGTAGGCCTTCACCAGATCAATAGTACTGAAGATCTTCTTACCTGCCAGCTGGTAAGCAAAGTCCTGGATGTGTCGCACTGGATACTTGTCTGGAATCGTCCTTGCGTTCAAAGCTCGATAATCCCCACAGGGCCGCCAGCCGTCGTTTTTCTTACGTGCCAGGTGAAGTGGAGAGGACCATGAGCTTCCTGAACGACGAGCTGTGCCATTTTCTAACATATTGCTAAACTCCTTCTTTGCTATCTGTAATCTCTCAGGGTCTAGACGGCGGAAATGGCCTGTGACTGGCGGTCCTGGGGTCGTTCGAATGTGATGAACGGTGCTGTGCTTTGGAGTATCCGGCTTACCAGCTGGACGGGTAATGTCTGGGTACTCACGTAAAATATCGTGGAATGGCGTGTTATCGGCAATGGTGCGAACCGATGATATGTCCTGTGATGAAATCTGACGGGGTGCTGCGACAGCGAGTGAAGTGATGCCATCAACCAGTCTCTGATTACGGCAGTCGACGAGTAGGTTGTAAAAACCTAAAAAATCTATGCCTATGATTGGCTTAGAGACTTCTGCAATGATGAACCGCCATTGAAATGCTCTTCGTAGTCCCAAATTTAGGATGAGATTGATATAGCCATAAGTTGGTATTACTGTACCATTTGCTGCGAACAACTCGTACTTTGTCTTCGCTTGTGGTGGTGCCCGAACAGCTGACCTAGGATATACACACAGGTCTGAACCCGTATCTATAAGATATGTAATCTTAGTCTTCTGGTCTGTTATGAACAAGCGGCCTGTTGTGGTGGTAGGGCAGACGCTTGCCGCCTCTAATGGCTGCCCTTTTCGTTTCCCGAATCAAAAGAGCATGGCTGTACACATTTACGAGCTTTAGATCCGAATTGAAAGTGATACCAGCAGTTAGGGTGGCCTTCTGGGCGTTGTCTGGGTCTGGAGCTTGAACGTTGGCGTGAGCGAGATTTGGATCTGGATCGTCGCTGGCCGTAGGAACCTTCATGTGAGGAACGAGATTGTCTTTGTACCTGAACGAGTGACTCCACCTGCCGCGTCAGCTCTGCTACTCTAGCCTCTAAATCAGTAACTGGCATCATACCCGCGGATGTACTGGCTACGTATGCGG
Organism: Ypsolopha scabrella; assembly: GCA_910592155.1. Lineage (NCBI taxonomy): Eukaryota > Metazoa > Arthropoda > Insecta > Lepidoptera > Ypsolophidae > Ypsolopha > Ypsolopha scabrella. The sequence continues at coordinate 8,264,535 of OU342975.1, read as the reverse complement.
GAGCAGTGATGTCGTTGACTCGATCAGCCAACTCAGCGACGTCGTCCAGGTCGACCTTAGTCTGTGAAGCCACAATAGATTGAACATGAGTAGGTAAACGACTAGTCCAAATAGTTCTGATAAAGTCGTCAGGCATTTGCGGGCCTGCTAAATTACGCAAATGGCGTAAAAACTGCGAGGGCTTTCGATCTCCAAGCTCCTCATGTTGTACCAGTTGCAAGGTCTTTTTTTTCTCGTGACTGTGAAATACGCCTGATTAATTCGTGCTTAAATTTTTCGTACTTGCCTGTTGCTGGTACATTCATTAAAACGTCCTTCATTATTCTCGCATACTCTTGATCTAGTTGCCCCGTTATAATATGATACTTCGAAGCATCTTGAGTCACACCAGACGTAATAAATTGGCTATCCATTTGAGCAAACCATACCTCAGGTTCCTCCGGCCAAAATGGCGGCACACGTACGCCAACACGATACACATCCTGTCCTGAACTGGTATTCGTACTTTCACTTACATTTTGCTGTCCGCTTCCGCTTGCACTTGGACCACCCGTCAAATCTCCGCCATTACCTGTGTTATCTTCTCCGTTTTTGCTCATTTTACCACCTTTATATCGTGCTCCAATGTCGAATAGGTCACCACTTTAGTTGTTCGTTGGGCTAGCTAGCTATCTAGTTAGCTGTTCGGTATAAATATTTATTTTGAGAATGCGGGTAAGTATTGATGCGAAGCTAGAAAAGATATGCAGAACTACAGAATTGAATTTGGTTTAATAGCAATGAATTTAGATAAAAAGAAACAAACAACTATTTTTACAAAGAATAAGTTAATTACTTTACGAAATAAAAACAAAGCAAAAAGCGCGGGATCGCGTTTACGAGCGGAACGTGCGATGCGCGTGATAGCCGGTAAGCGAGAGATGTGTCGGCTCCACGCGGCCCGACTGGTTTTCCGGTGAGGAGCGGCTCGCGGGTGAAGGGACGAGGCGCCGCCGCCGCGCGCCGCTGCGAGCTTGATCACGCCTTGGCTGCATGCTCACCATGTCTTGTGGTACAAGTGAGAGGCGAGTTGATATTCTTGAAATCCGCTCCGCTACAGAATTCTTTTCTGTCTGTTTGTTCACGCACATCTCTAAAACTACTGAACTTTTATTAATACTGCAAATTGAGGTATTATGGGCCCTTAATAATAAACAAAGTCAGAAGCACTTGTAACGTCGAGGACTACGTCCTTACCGACTCCAACAGTCGTCACACCACCGTACAGATTGTGCAACATCCCGAATTGCTGACGCTTCATCGACCGACATTTTAAAAGGGCATTTCACCATTGAGGACGCCGCCTTTACGCTAACATCACGACAGCGTGAGGTCATCACTCGAATATCTGATCATCGAGATCACTTAGATATAAGTCTAATGTAAGATGGTTTATCGTAGCTTCGTTATCTCACATCGATTACACTTTAATTAAATTTCCTTCTTAAAAACCCTTGCCGATGGCTAACTTTCATACTTCAATCGTAGTTTATGTCGTTCAAGAAAATAATTCTCAGAAACATTACCGACAACTCTCCAGGCACCCTGGGATTAGACTACAAAATTTATTTTAGCTTGTTTATTAGGACTTTTGTAAGATACGATTAGATAGATAAAAACGTTTATTAATTTACACAGTACATAAAAATAGTTACTTACAGGAAAAAAAAACAACAGAGAAAATTAAAATAAAAACAAAAATTTATCATAATAAACAATACAGACACATTGTTTGTTATATATATCGCAAGTACGGTAACTGTTCAAATGACATTGGCCCTGGCTCAGCAAAATGTTGCAGGTAAACCTCCAACGCTAGTATTCTGCTGATACTATAGTACCCAAGACGACTTGTCCAACACACATTGTCACAAGGGTCGGTGTTAATAAAAAAATATATAAATTAAAGTGTATGATTAATTTAATTATACCAGATTAATTATAACCCATGTATTTATTTATTTTACATGTGTTTGTTAATTTTGTTTGATATTATTTATGGAATACAAAACGAGCAGTTCTCCACTGAAAGCAAGACCAAAAAAGGAAGAATCAAGGAATGATGTATGAACCGAAACTACAACAAAATATTTTACTACTAATAGATTCGTGGTTTAGATTCATATTCATATTGAAATGGCTATTCACGATAACGAAGAAACTGTACGAATACAGTGAAACTAGTCAGGCGAAATCTGACTATTAAATCGTGAGTAGCCGTTTTAATGTCAATATAAGTCAAAATAATACAAATATTTAAAGCAATTTCAGTGCTCGAATATTTTAAGACAAAGTATTATCTTATTATAAGTTGTGTTCCTCGTATTAACTGGCCATAAATAATGAAATGACCCAAGGCTACCTAAGTTTAGTTGGGACCAAAAATATCAAATACAAAGTTATTTCATGTCCAAAATATCACAGCAAAATATAAGATAAATGCGATATATTGTGTGTCCCGTAAGATGCCAAAGATGCCGGTTTATTAATAATACATACCATACAAATGTTTTATTCAATAAGAAATCCAGTCTCTCTTATACAGATTTGAGCTATTCAAAAGAATGGAAGATATATTTGTTTTTCGTAGCACCTGCTACGTTTGTGGTCTCGTAGAGCTTTTGAACAAAATGCTTCTGCATTTATTTTGTGATTGATTATATTACATTGATTATAAATTATATTGCGATATTAGTACTTATGGAATTGATCGATAAAATTTTAGTCCTGCCAAGGGTTTAACAATTGAATAAAAAAAAAATATTTTAATAAAATATTATTTTTTTCTATAATTTCAAGATTTTTATTGAAATAGATTTGTATACATGGAGGGAAAATTAGATTTCACCATAATGGTCAATTTATAATAGCCGCAGAGTACACTGAAAAAAATGGGTTCCCGGGGTAAGACGTATTACGCTTTAGAAGATTAAATCATTGTGATGCAATGAAAATATATTATGAAGAAGGTTATATTTACTTAGCAAGTCGTAATCATCAAAACGTACGAGTAATTCTACCTGACGTGACAGGCGAAAAAATATTTATAGCACACCGTGCGTAAAATGACCACTTTACGCACGCTGCGCTTGCGTAAAGTCGGCATTTTCCGCACTTTTGCTATAAAATATTATACGATACTCGTGCGAGAAACTTTTCTCGACTCGTGTGATTGCAGCACTCACCTTCGGCTCGTGCCGCAAACTCACACTCGTCAGAAAACGTTTCATCGCTCTCGTATCGTAATGTACTATTACAGTAAGGTAGTCTCAAAATGCGCCGTACTTTTGGTAAAAAGGGCGGTAAGTAGTTGAAAAAACGCCTTAACCTTGCACCTGGGGTATTTCGCCTCACTATTATGTAAATAACACCTTACTGGACCACAAAAAATACCTTTCCATACCACTAAATTTAACACAATTTGCTATCTTAGCTTAGGACGAAATGTAACGTAACTGTAAGGTGAATCTTTGCAGAGCAAAGTGATTTTCGTCATATCGAAAGGAGCAAACTAACAAAAGTAAGCCTAAAAATATCGTATGTATAAAGTATTAGCGATTTTACACACCTATAGACAAGTTCTTATCATTTTAGTACGGCTAACGGCACTTTTTGGATAATGATAAATTTTCCTTACTAAAACTAAAAACGAAATAATGTAAAGCATTTTTAACATAATCATAGGGCCCATAGCATATTATAAAAATGAACGGTGCTTATGGCTAAAAATAACATGAGATTACCTATGCGACCGAGTGGTAAAAAAAATATATTTTCGTATAAAAATTATTTGTAAAGTGACAAGTCAGGAAAAATTTGCGAAAAATTAATCATAAATCTATTACTAGTTTAATTTATCAATAAAGTTAATAATTTTATATTATGGTTTAGCAATATCGGGATAATATTTACGGTTAATTTAACTCTATTACGATGGGTCGGTTTTTAACCGTCATACCATTGAAATTCGTCGCTATGACGATTCTTGTTGCCTTACAGTTTTTACCGTGTACGGAACCCTAAAAACTTTCATGCAGGCGTGAAGAAATTACGCCTTATTAAGTCTTTAAAACACGGAAAAACTATAAAGTTGTTAAACTTGCTACGGCGTAAGAAAGAAGATCTCATTAGGTAGTATATAAGGTCCTACAATAATAAGTGAATGAATCTAATCAAATTCCAGAAGAAGAAAAAATTTTTGCTCGAAATTTTTTTAACTTCCCAGTACAAAGTGGTTCAATCAGCTGACTAAATTTCTATGGAAATGTAAAAAAAAGTATGCGCAAAAAAATTTTTTTTCCCTGGTATGTTGTCTATTAGGGATACTCTATCATCTGTTAAATTTTTTTCACTTTGAATTGTAGGACCTTATATACTTTTTCCTGGCGCTTATTATCCTAGTAATTGCATGGAAGGTAAATATACGAGTATTTTCTAGATACACCTCTATCGACACATACAAATTAGTTAATCTAGTAAACCACTAGATGGCTCTACTCAAAGATGCACGTCGACAAACTCCGGGGCAATATATATATATACTTCTACAGTATTTTGGCAAGCGTCCAGATGAACCAACAAAACTAAAATTTAGTAAGATATGACACTTAACATGATAAAAATGTGACGACATCGAAGATTTTTCACATTTTTCCCGGACAGAGATGAAAATGCGTTGCCAATGAGTAAAAAAGCCTACTCGCACTTGGCCAATTTTTCTTTAATATTATAACTTTAAACTACCTTTTTATTAAATAATAATAAGGGTATATAACAACGCATTAACGACTAAGCATTTGGTTACATAGTAACGTTAAATAAAAATTGTAAAATTAATATAAGTAGTTCAAGGTTGGAAATTATCACTATTTTATGAAAACATGTTTTTTGGGACAAAATACACAGTTTCTAATTAACATAAATCAATGTTATATTATTTCCTCTGAAATACATTTCAATTTAGACTTCTGCAATGGCATTTTTAAGCACGGTAAGAAATAATATAAGATATAGTGTCTTACATTCGCAGAAACAGGTTAAGATTATGAATATTTCTTGCAACATTTATTGTCTTTTCCAGGATCTCAATGGTCAAAAGAGACTTTTAGTAACAAGAAACATCTCTTTAAAACGAAGTTTAAATGTAGAGTTCGGAGCATCTGGAGCGGAGCATCACATTATGGTAGTGAAACGCAAGGAGACAGCGAGAGGATGGAAGCCTTTGGAATGTGGCGTTAGAGAAGAATGTAGAGACTTAGCTCGACAGAGCAGAAGACTGATAAGGTAGTGCTGATAATTATAGAGGACGAAAGATGGTTGCTAAAAACCATTGAAAACAGAAGAGAGCACTCAAGTCAATAGGGAAAAGAGGAAGAGGAAGAATTAAACGCACTTATGTACTTTACTCAAGTAAAGGAGAATATTAAAATGATGTTGTATTTTGAGACCATCATTATCAGAAGAAATAGAAAAATGGCGGTTACTCCACCGACAAGCCCTGGCTCTTAAGAGGATATGTCACGCTTGAAAAAGTCACTGTTACTCCATGCGGAAGTATGCGAAAGGGATGGATTCCGGAAAAAAATACAAAACGTCGGTTTAAAATTAATATAAAATTACCTAACTAAAATAAAAATTTCGAACTAACTAAATAAAATTTAGATATTATCAAAATTCGTCTAATAAAATATCGTTGAGGTCTGTCTGTCATTCCTATTTAACAAACCATGAAATAAAGTGTCGAAGAAGACCTCATTTCAATAATTATTTCTATCGAGCGAAAGTTCTGCAATCGCGTTTCTGTACTGAAGAAAACTAGAAAAAGGCACTTATATTTATATATACTAATTTATCAAATTAGTGGCTTCTTCTGAAAGCAGGTAAACAACTCCAAAACGTGCCGATTTTAGCGAAATAGCCCCTTAAGTTATGTAGATATTGTTCACCGTTTATTGTTCTATTTTCAGGGTTGGCATCGTTTAAAACAAATGTTTAAAACAAGTGTTTTAAATAGTGTTTAAAACACCGAGAAAAAAACACCCTTGTTTAAAACACTGTTCAAAACAAATTGTTTTAAACGTGTTTAAAACACTCATATATAAAACACTGTTTTTTAGCATATTAATAATTATTTTTTCCTTAGAACGTGTCGTCGTTATTACTTTCCCCAAACACAAAGACGAGAACGGGCGGTGTCGGTGTGTACTGTACGGATTAGACTTGGTTTGTTGGTGTGTGTGCGTTTTCTGGACATGAAGATGTGGAATGTGAAGAATAAGAAAATTTTATAATTTTCCAACTTGATTACACCAGCTGATTGTTTTTCTTTTTTAATTGATTTTATTATTACTTTTGTTATTTGTGCTGGTTCATGTTGTCATAGACAGTTATAGTTGTTACAAGTAACTTGTATTTTTAAGCATTTCTACGTTTCGTGTTTATTTATGGGAAAGCACTTATTATTTTTCACTCAATAAATGATTAGATTATGATTACATTAAAAAAACGCGTTCTAATCATAAATTTTACATATAAAGTCCTACAATAATAAGTGAAAATAATTCTAGTCAATTCATGTATCGTTGACTGATCAAATTCCAAAAGAATAAAAACTGTTTTGATCAAATAATTTTTTCACTTCCCAGTACAAAGTGGTTCAATCAGCTGACTAAATTTCTATGGAAAGGTAAAAATAAGTATGTGCAAAAAATTTTTTTTCCTGTGGAATTAGGGATACTCCATCATCTGTTAATTTTTTTTCACTTTTACCAATAAATACGATAGTAAAAATGTTTTAAACGTGTTTAAAACAGCCGCAAAAAAAACACCAGGAAATATTTGTTTTAAAAATCCATCCATCCATCCATCAGCCTGTTTCGTCCACTGCTGGACATAGGCCTTTCCAGGATTTCACCACTCCTGGCGGTCCCCCTGGAAGAAATGCTTATACTCACACACGCTGGGCAGGCGGGTTGGTGAGCGCGGTGCCGAAACCCTTGAACCAGTGACGCCGCTGCCCGTCACTAGTCTGTTTTAAGGCCTGGCAATTAGGGATGGATATACCGCCATCCGTCGGTCACAGGCAATGGTGGGCCGCCTGGTTTTGCCAGAGAGCTGTTCTCTTACTCTCCCCCGAATAACTTCGGGAGGATTTGCGAGTAAGATGGTGGTACCTCCACAGTCGAGCTCGGCATCAGCTCTACCACCTACAATAGTTTTAAACATATTTCTTTTTATTTTGTTTTAAACAGGATGTTTTGATCTTTTTAGAAAAAACTGTTTTTTTATTTATTAATTAATTAATTATTTTATTATTTATTTTAGTTCGTCATCGATACTTAATAATTAAAAACATAATAAGGCAGTGGTGATCTGATTGATGTTTTGAATCTAAACAGTAATCGATCACAAAGTATTATGTCTTATCTACTCACTTCTATGACAGTGTTAAATTGTAAAATATACACGTAAAACGAAGACCACAATAGTACTATTGTAAACTTATTAATCCTTTGTGTACGTACATATCTGTAATTGCAACTGTGTGAGTGTTACAGCTGTTAGTGTATGAGTTTAACAGCTGTGTCGGCGCTGGTCTTGTGTATCTACAAACATTTCGATGTTGTGTCCCCTGATGTATGCAAACTGATATTATTTTCTTTCTTTATGTTATCAAAAAGACTAAATCAAAATTACCTGTATGAACTGGCTTCATCGTACACAACTTGTTTAATCAGAGCTAAATTCTGTTAGCAAACTTTAATTAAGTTGGGGATAAGACCACGAATTTTAATTTACGAAATGGCTTTTCTTGGTTTCCGTACAAATGCTCTCTTCGTAAATTCGTATAAATGATATTTGATGGTAGGTACGCTTAGATAAATATTTTACCGAAATAATTCAACTGTGGAGTTTAAATCTGAAACGGTAAAATCAACATCAACGCAAAGCTTTCGGAAACAGTTTCTTCTGCACAACTTTAGATTTGTTTAGATTTGTTACCTCCAGTAAAAGTAGAAGTTCAAAAGCAATATTTTAAATTGTAGTCTTGAAAAATGACTCTTTTTAGGGTTCTGTACCCAAAGGGTGCCAAATGTAACCTTATTACTAAGCCGCCTCTGTCTTCCTGTCCGTCTGTCACAGGGGTCTACAGCTTTAACCGTAATAAGTAGCGTTAGCGTTAACTATAGATATAGATAAGAACCTTGAATAGCCTCAGAGCTGAGATCAGGAGTCCTTGATCGTTTTACCTACACCTGAAGTTGGCATTATCACAACCTGCCATCGCTTCGTGAGCCACTCGACTGGCTAAGCAGTTTCCTTGTCACCGGTCCATTAGCCGGCTTCAGCTAGCTGGAAACGGAATGAGTACTGGAAAATGTAAAATTCTAATGGAACTGAAATGTAGAACTGTATGATTTTACTTAGATTTTACTCTTTAATGTGTATTACTGGGATATAAAATTTATTTATTTATTATATTATGTATCTATGTTTCTATTTAGACACTAGGCGTACTTATGAGTAAAAACTTTTTTTAATTAACCGATGCATTGAAACGTGATGTTTATAACGACACACTGTTAAAAAGTCCCAAATAAATTGTTTAATTGTAAAGAAACGTCTTTCTATACTATCGTATGAACGAATACACACTTAATTTTATTATTAGAGTGCATTACAATCTAGAACAGATAAATTAGAAACAAATGTTTATAATATTTAGAGTATTCCAAAGCGATGGATTTCGCAATAAAAACATAATCTAAATAAACACGTTATTGCACAAAAACAGCAGATATTTACAAATATACAAAGAACAGACAGAAGTGAAGGGCGGACTTGTTCTCATAAGAAATTTCTTCCAGTCAACCTTGGAAAAACATAGAAACAATTTGACGTAAAACATTGCTTCAGTGCATAAATACATAGTTATTTTAAACCTATACAAATATACTTCATACATATAAATACATACATATAGTTGTGGTCATATAATTAGGAACGACTGGTAAGAAAGTCGATTTTTGACAAACAAGTAGCTGTTACTTTTGTAATAACTTACTGATAGCAAATTTAAACCACACAAAATAACAGTTATATTAGTAGGCTTTAATAATTTATACCCAATATGCAAAACAATTGCACTGCTATCAAAAGTTCAATTCATCTTCAATTGCTATTGTATTTTAAATGTACTGGCCGCTTGACAAATAATTGGGAACGGAAAAAAATAATTCTTAATTTTGAATTTCGAAAACGGACATCACATTTTTTTGTTTCCCGCGTACTCTATGGTTACATCGCTTTATATCTCCTTTATATTGACTAAGTTGAAAGTGCATAATTATTCCAAAATCATGGGCAAAAAGGAGAGTTGTGATCCATCGACCCAGAAAATTATTATGGCTCCATATGAACGTAATTGGTCGTATAAAAAGATTGTTGATCATTTGAAGTGCTCTAAAACTAAGGTTTTTAATGCTGTAAATCACGTCAAACAGTGTAATACTACGAATAATGTACCTCGAAAGCCTAAATCTAGAAAAAGAACATCACGTGAAGATGCTTTGATTGTTCGTGCAGCAAAGGCTGATCCTTTCAAGAGTTCTGAAAATATAAAGAGGGAAGTTTTTGGCGACGGAGGAGTATCTACACGCACAGTACGAAGACGCTTAACTGATGCAAAGTTATTTGGAAGAATCGCCCGGAGTGTACCGCTTCTCACGAAGGTGCACCGAAAAGCTAGGTTAGAGTTCGCGAATAAATATGGCAACTGGACAGCAAGTCAATGGAAAAACGTGCTATTTTCTGATGAAACGAAAATAAATACACTAGGGTCTGATGGTAAACAGTATGTGCGTAGACCGCCTAAGCAAGCGTTGAATCCTAAGTTAACGAAAAAAGTGGTAAAGCATGGGGGAGGAAACATAAAAGTTTGGGGATGTTTCTCAGGTCATGGTGTTGGGCCAGTTAAAAAGATTGAAGGTATGCTAAACCAATTTAAATACAAGAAATATTGAAGGGAGAGAGAGACTATGCTTCCTTATGCTGAGGAGAGGTTGTTGGACTACAGGTCTGGATATTTCAGCAAGATAATGAACCCAAAACACGGCTCACTCAGTTAAAAGGTTTCTTAGTGATCAAAAAATTACTGTGTTAGATTGGCCTGCAAATCCGATCGAAAATCTTTGGAGAGAAGTAAAAAAGAGTGTGACTGCGAAAAGAACGAGCAATTTGAACGATCTATATGATGCCTTTGTCGAATCGTGGAACAATATTTCAGATGAAACCTGTAAAAACTTAATAGATTCCATGCCCCGTCGCTGCAGAGCAGTTATTGTAAGCAAGGGCCACCCTACAAAATACTAATACTGCTTTTTGTAAGCTGTGTTAAAAGTTTTGTAATAAGTATTGTTTATTTCATTAAAATTGTTTCTGATACAGTTCAATAAATTAAGTTATTTTACCCGTTCCTAATTGTTTGTCCATAGCTAGAAAGTTTCAAATAAATAGTTCAAATGGAACTTTAATTAAATTATCAATTGAAGTTCAACAATTGTACATATTATACATGTAGTATAAAAGCCTGCTTACATAGCTATATTATCATGTCGTTTGAAGGTAGTAACAGTAATAAAGACTAAAGTTACAGCAACTTGATTTTCTGAAAGTTACTTCGGTATTAGTCGTTCCTAATTATATGACCACAACTGTATATACATACATACAAACGAACAAGTAGCTTAGTCAGTAAGTCATTCAGAGAGGAGAAAGGTAATTTTTTCAAAGTTATTTTTAAAAAAGGACACAAAAAGAAGATTTTTGAAGTTAATTTCCGAGCCGAACAGCTTTGACGGTGAGTTGTATTGTGCAAGTATTTAAACCACATATAAGTACTATGACTTTTCTATTCAAAGCTAATAATAATAGTATTTTATTTAAATAAATGTTTAGAATAGTCACATATAAAGTATAAGTACCGGTATTAAAAATCAACACGTACCATGCGCCTGCCTTTAAAATCATACAGAAACTGACACCACATTTGCGCTTCAATGTACATATGTATAATGTTTCGTAAGGGCAATATAGTCAAATTTAATTAACTAAAGCGTTAATAATAACGATTATGTCTCGTTACGGCTTATAAGCTCTGACTTGGCGCAGTGTAAATAGTCGAGATTTTAGGTTTTACGAGAGCTTACTTCGTGCAAGTGCGCGATAAGCCTGCGGAGCTCCAGTCACGGGCAATTCACGGTACTCGGCGACACAGATTAAAGTGAGCCATAGAAGCAATGCAGAGTAAAGGCGCGAGCAAATAAGCCTTATAAAGTGTACTTCTTACGAAATTATGGTTTTCGTCAATTTATGCTTTATTTTTTATCTGCTTGAAAAGACGCTACTTTTGAAACTTTTCACACTGTTCTATTCTAAAAAGTTCTTGAAATTTATAGTTAAAGTATGCTGAAAACAAACAAATGGAAGAGAGACCAGAGAATTATGGTTAAATGTAATCCCATTCAAATTTCGTACACATTATAACATTTAAACGGGTCTAATGCCTTTTTTAAGAAATGGATACCCGATCTTTTCGTGTGCATAAAAATAGATATATTTGCTTTAGAAATGTTATATGAGCTTAAGAAATCTGTGGTACAACTTTAAGTAAGTTCTCTATTTGTTTGGTAAGCATGGTTATTAACTTTACTGGTAGGTTCTTGTCCCCGCTTCGCTTTTGCTTTTTGGCAACTCTCAGCAAGTAGTAGTGGTAACTAAATCCTTCTACCGAGTTCAATGCGTTTGTATGTTATAATATAATGTTCTCTAGTTCCTGTTGCTCTCTTTGCAAGAAAAATAAACTAATACTAAATTATATTAACTTGGTGATTAGTAAAAATAACACGATTTATTGAAGAAAAAAAAACAATACAAAAACAGATATACCTACAATTTGCATTCTACTTCAATCAAATAACAACAAGAAATTTGTGAGATTTATAATGACTTCTTGCATCAGTTTCTTCAGTTTTGTTCATCTTTGTTCCATTGACAATTATTTTTAAATCGGGTAATAAATCACTGTATCTTTTTCCTGAGCTTTCCGGTGTCGTAATTGTATTGATTAATTTTGTGAGTAAGGACTCTGTACTATCATTATCAACATTATATTTAACGGGTGTTGAAGCTGTTAATTGTCTATTTGTTGAAGCATCCCTTTTCTTGCGTACGGGAACACCATTTTCTTCGTCATAATCTGGCATCTTAGTGTTCTCAGAATTAGCATTTTCATCAACAAGTCTAGATGAATCAACGTCACTAAAAACGAAAGTAATTCAATTAAACAATTTAATTTGGTATATTTTTAAAATTTAGCACTAATTCCTTTAATTCTACGAATTCTTAACAACATTCCAAGAGAGAGAATTCAAAAAAAGGTGGAAAAAAATTGTAGTAGGTTTGAAAATTGATAAGGAAACGTATTTTTTTTTCCTATTTCCCCATGTATATTTGGGAAAGTTGTACATTGTGATTAGTATACATTTGGTTTCATTAAAACTTGTCAGTCCGTTGACAACCGGTGAACTTTATTTAATCGGTCTAGTAGTTTCTCAGTAGTGCCGCAGAAGGATGGAAACTTGTACTTGTCCTTGTCTTTGAAAGCATTTCAAAGGATATACAGTTATTAAACGGCATCAGATTGCTTACGGGCAATATATGTATCTTTTGGAATTCGTATCGAAAATTTCACCGCGTGCCAACAATAACTAGCATCAACTTCATTTGTTATAAGGGTTTACGTTTTTAAAACCCCAAAAAAGACATTAAATATGCAATATAAATAATAATGACACTCCCTAAAACTAACTGAGACAGATTCAAATATATTTAAAATGCACGTACAGTAGAGCACTCAATTTAAAGTTTTGAATATTACCAAAAACCATTTTATAGTGATAAAGGCAGCAAGATACGAACGCCGAACCGTATTTTTCTTCTTTTACATATAAAATGCAACATCCCTCTGTATGTTTTTTCATCTTGATAACGGATTTTAGTGCAGTGAAATTTTAACGAATAATTTAGGGTTTGAGAGCCAAGCAATAATTTGGTGGTTCAAACGTGTCAACCAATAATTCCGAGGTTAAGAGTTCAAATCCCGTAGGGGCTTTGTGTTTGAAGAAAAACAGGCCATATGCGATGTATTTCATTTAACATTGACGTACTACCAAGTAGACATCGGGTCTGTGCTCAAAAGTGTCCGAACCAAAAGAAAGTCAAAACCATTGAAAATTTAAAAAGGGCAACAATCACACGTCACTCAAAATTAAGCTGTGCAGCAATGACATACGATTCAAATTAAAATGTTTTGTTTCTTAATATTTTGACACTTCACTAAGGACACATTTTTGGTAAATTTTATACTAGACCCGGGTCCATGGTTTGGTATGTCAATGGCTGGCAAAAAACTAGTATCTACAAAAATCAAATGACTTTTATACCTTCTTTCCCCACCGCCGTAGAAAAGTTTAGCCTTGAACTTTTTAATATCTTCACCTGGCATCTTTGGCTGAACATTGTAAGCTCTCACTCGATCCGAAGGAGGAGCATAGAAATCAAAACTTGGCCTAGTCGGCCTACTAGGTCTATAACCTACTTGAGGCACTACAGGGGCTGGGTAGGGGAGTATTTTCGCTTTAGCAAGCTTCCAGTGCTCCTTGTCGAAGCCTGGTACTGCAGCACGGTATGGACCAAGTTCGTATTCTGGATTGAGCACCCGTCGACCAGACTCGGGAGGCGGTCGCAGTTCATTGGCCATCATTGCGTTGCCGTAAGCTCTGCTGTCGTAGTTCAGGGGATGCATCGCTCGTCTGCCGGATTCTATTTGTGGTACTCTTATGGCATCGCCTGGTTTGTATTTTGGTTGGGCCCCTTGTGTGTAGTACTCTATTCTTGTAGCTTCGGTCGGTTCCGTCATCTGAATACCATACAATCAACAACATTCATTATAGTCCAGTAAATGAAAGATTCGAGGTCGAATTAAAGATACACTATAGTATGTTCGATTTATCATGATATGGGTGGCAGTTCAAAATTGACAGTTATAGTTATGTGCCCTAACGAAATAGAATCGATTTTTTTTAGTATCGAGTACGTTAACAAGGGCTATCAAATCGATTTTTTATTTGATTGCTCTTTGATTATATAAACTACTTTTTGTTAATTTCTAAATTAATTAAATTAAACGAACCAATAACTCCCGAGCTTAAGAGATCAAAGTTATTTTTCGTTTTTCTTGGCTTTTTACCAAAAACAAATAACAAAACAAAAATCAACAAAAACTGTAACAGACGTCAAAACAAATAGCACGTAAAGCAACCGCAACGAAAACACAAACCGCATACAAGATGCACTCATACTGACGCGATCCTATATGATGGCCGCACCGATTCATCGATGTATTTTCAATTATGTAGTGTCAGTCCCTATGGGTTAACGTTCCGATCCACGCATCAAGTAGCAAAAAGACATTATTCTTTTCTGAATCTTTTTTTGTTAAATTTAACGAATACACTATGATTATTGTTTCGATTTATAGATAAATAATTTATTGTATATTTACAATAATGATTTACATTCTTTCTAAAACCTATTATTTTCTTTTGCACCTGGGTGTATGTAGTATGGTGTGAGTAGTTTAAGTGAAACGGAAAATTACGAACTGTCACCCATATCATGATAACTCGGACAGCCTATAGTGAAAAGTCGTGAAAATAGTATTATTGTTTGTTATTAAGCATTTGGTTACACTCTCAGCCCCCAGAAATGCATATATATTTTTTTACAAGAAACCAATATTATTTCACCTCTGACCTAAACAAAACTAATCCTAGCTATGGTTCTAATTATGCTGGTTATTTTTCTAAAAGTAAAAAATAAATAAAACTAAGTATCTAGACAGCAGAATTTGGGTCCCTGGTACCACCCGGAAATTTGTATTTTTATTTCAAAAAACTCCAAAATAATTAGACATCTCAAACACCAATAAGATGAAATAACCATGTTCTAATTAAGTTGGTAATATTTACTCAATAATTATCCAATATTTTTCGGGGATTCTTGTGAAATTAAACTTTACTGTTATTTACTCAAAAATCCTCTCGAAGTTATTCGGGGGAGAGTAAGAGAACAGCTCTGGCAAAACCAGGCGGCCCACCATTGCCTGGGACCGGGATGGCCCCATTGATGGGATGACCGGGATATCCCCAATTGCCGGGCCTTATATAAAAACAGACTAGTGACGGGCAGCGGCGTAACTGGTGCAAGGGTTTCAGCACCGCGCACACCAACCCGCCCGCCCAGCGTGTGTGAGTATGGGAATTTTTTTAGGAGGAACGCAAAGAGTGGAGATATCCTGGAAAGGCCTATGTCCAGCAGTGGACGAAACAGGCTGATGGATGGATGGATGGTTATTTTACTAATATATTCTCAGTTTTCACCCAGTGTACAATTAATTCAACATCCATACAAAAAAAAAATTTGACTCGCCTATTAGAGTCTCGTTAAAGGTTGGTTCATCTATCTTCAAGTTAAATAATACTATGTAGCAAACAAAGAATGGAACATTTTGTATAAGTAAATTGCACACCGCGTGGACAGCTAAACTGATGCTTGAAAAAAACCGCCCAACTATAAAATCCCGTACCTGGTTGGTATTGACAGACCACACTGGATCGAATTCCGCCTTCTTCCTGTTAATGAGACCTTGTAGCGCTTTCAAGTGCTCTAAAGAACTTTTCGGTGGGTTATTGTTACTAAATGCAAACTGAAAATAAAATATGGTTTTAGAAAGAAAAATATCGCACGCTATCTGGGTTATTTTAAGGGTGCCAAACGGGACCCTATTACTAAGCCCCAGCTATCTGTCTATCTGTCTGTCACGTGTCAACTGAAATAGGTAGAAAGTTGAAATTTTTACATAATACGTGTTACTATGGCCTCTACCATGAATGACAAATAAAAAAATATTTAAAAAAAAATCAAGGGAAATACAAGAAACCTCGAAAAATTGCATTATTTAAACGTTTTTGGCTCCTACTTAAGGACGGTAATACATACAAGTTTTAAATTTAGTAAACAAAAGTTAAAACAAAAAATAATAAAAAATAGGGTTCCGTGCGTACGGAGTCTGCGTAGATGGTGTATTTTTTTGTCAGGTGCTACCGTTTCAGCGGCTTGTATTTTGTAGCCTTGATGTGTACATTCTCGTAATTCACAATAAATGTTCCGTACTCATATTGTGGGGTCATAAAGGGTTCCTCTTTATGCACGAGTCCGACTCGCACTTGGCCAAGTTGTAAAGGGAAACCCATATACCAAAGCTTCGGTGTTGGCCTGTCTGTCCGCGGCATCACTTAGAAATGGCTGGGACAATTCAGCTGACAATTAGCATGATGGAAAATAAACTTGGGTCCCGGAAAAATATACGAAAAATCATCGACGTTGTCATACTTTGGAAATCGTTAAGGGTATCTAATGAAGCTTATTATCAAACATCTGCGTTGAAGTAAACCTTACTTTGTGTACGACTTATGTACAGTGAACATTTTCATGTTTATGAAAATACGTTTTTTCATATTTTTCATGAATAATACGTTCAATAATATGTAGCAGGGTACAATTGGCAGTCTTATCACTAAAAGCGATCACTTCCAGACAACTTTTACACTTCAATCTTTACAAATACACTTTAGTTGACCCGTTATTGTTTTTCGATAACATTGCAATATAAAGTGACTTTTGTTTATATAGCCAAATTCATACTGGAGACTCAGTAAGTGATCAGGACCAAGGTTTAATAACCCTGTTTGCCAAATAGGTAAAAAAAAGGTTTTTTGTGTCTCTAAATTTGATCAAGAACTCAATAAGTATGGTAAGTATAAAGTTTATTTTGCATATTTCACAGAAAGGGTATATTGAACCCTGGCCCTGACCACTTACCGAGTCTTCAGTATGAATTTGGCTACATAAACGAAAGCAACTTATATGTATATGGAGCGCGATTGCACCCTGTGGAGTTAGACAAGTTAAAACCTCAAGGAAATAGTCAAAATATTTTAAAATTGGATGTCCTCAGAATTTTCCTTATTTATCCAGTTTTGTTTTCCTACATACACAATTATTAAAAAATTAATTTAATCAAGTTCTTAAAAAAACCGGCCAAGTGCGTGTCGGGCCACGCGCAATGTAGGGTTCCGTAGTTGCCCGGTACATATAAGTTAGGAAACCTAAAAAGACGGACACAGAGACTTCGGTAAAAGGCTTTCCTACAAAGCTAAGTTCCATTATCTCACATCGTGCATCTTATTATCGGAATCCATGGTGACGTATCCCCGCGAGGGTTGCTGCGCAGGCGGCGTCGGTTTCTCCGTGAGCTTCATCAGGTTGCCCTCGAACTTGTACGCGTTGTCCGCCTCGATGATGCTGTCATCCAGCCGCCGGCGCGATGGCTGCGTCCCAAACTGTTCTCTTGACTCATCCACTTCAGCCACGTTTCCGGTTATTACTTCATGATGCAAAAAACAACAAGGACAATATTTAAATTCTAGTACGTACACCTAGAGTTGCAATCTCTGAAAATCAGAAAGCCGGACTTTGCCGTAAAAAAGCCGGACTTTAAAGACCCAAGGCCGGATGCCAAAAAAATGTTTTTTTGAACAAAAACAAATCTAGTAAAACACAAGTTTTAATCAGTCTTATCATTTAGATATTTTTCTTTGCCGGAAACCTGCTCAGTTTCTTTAATAATTTCGTTATAAAGTGTTTACACGTTCAATGTCTTCCGATTTAAAATATGTGACCAATTTATTTGGGCCAACAAATACTTACAGTTAAGATCCTCTTGTTTCCTTTCCAAAAACTTTCTCAGATTTTGCTACTGGTCGAAACATAAGATGTCATTAATTTTATTTGACGAATATTTATTGTTTCGGAAACTTCACTATATTCTGGAAGATTTTTTAAAGTCACCCGGCCAAAATGTTTGGTGTCTTTTGTCTCTGTATTAGTGCGGAGCCGTTGAGACTCACGGTCATGTTGCGTGAAAAGTAAGAAAATGAAAGCCGGACGGGCCGGACGCAGTCAAATTTTGCCGGACAAGAAGTTAAAAAGCCTAACACTCTCCGGCTTTATCCGGACGGATGGCAACGCTACGTACACCTCTAGCAACATGTTTGTTGCAATGTGCGAGTTAAAAAATAAATCGTTTATGTATTGGAACGTAGTTTCTTATCGCAGGTTAATACACTTAAAACACTTAGCAAATCAGAGCTAGGCCAAAAAAGTGTAAAATCTCGACCGTCACGACACTTTTCTTCGAGTTAAGAATAGAATAGAATAGAATATACTTTATTTCAGACCATGATAAATCCATATTGGTTAGTATTTAGTTAGTATTTTAGAGTTAAATCCATGGTGGTGATAGACACGCAATTTTCAAAATGAAACCAAAAAGGAAAAACAAATGACAGATAAATGAAACAAATTTGTATTCTTCAGCCAAATAGTTCTATTTTTAAATGTAATAATTACTTTTTTACTGGCCAGTTCCGGCAGTGGCGTGCATAGAACTTTTTGCTGGAAATGCAATCAGAAGGTCAAGATTGACAATAAAAAAAATATGAAAAAATTTAAATGTCACTTTGAAAAAACATTTTTTGTATGACGCCAGGGTCGGTACTGCCTACCCTAGAGTACATGATTCATACAAAAAACATTTTTTTTCAAATTGGTTTTTAATTTTTGTCATGTTATTTATATCATCAAA
Organism: Ypsolopha scabrella; assembly: GCA_910592155.1. NCBI lineage: Eukaryota > Metazoa > Arthropoda > Insecta > Lepidoptera > Ypsolophidae > Ypsolopha > Ypsolopha scabrella. Next base: position 8,245,670 of record OU342975.1, on the reverse strand, counting down.
CTTGACTTCTGATTGCTTTTCAAGCAAAGAGTTCTATGCACGCCACTGAGTTCCGGATACATAAATAACAACCCTTGTATGTGTGTTTAGAAGCATTATGTCTGAGTACAGGTATGTCACTGCAACGTGTGGCGTGTGCGCTTGTTTGTAGCGTGCGCGTCAGTAGCAAAAGGAGCTTCGTTCCAAACTGGTATCCAACAACACCTCTAGGTCTTTTTTTAAATTAGATTTTGATTATTTTACAAACCAAAACTCTTCGGTGTCTGTTTTATAACTCAATAATATCTTCTTTAGGTCGATAGAGCTGATGTGTAGGTGCACAATTACCCTGGGAATCTCGAGAAAAATACAGTATTTTGATGCCATTATATTTCGATTTCATGTGTGGATCAAACGAACCGTATTTCCGTAGTCTTTTCCCTTAATATTTTTTCCAAATTGGCACTTAATTGGTTAACCTTTGCATTTTATGTTTAGATATACCTCGTGTCATGTGAAAAGGTCGCTGGCGATGCTCGTGCAGTCTCTTTCTCCTGCGAATCTTCCGAAATCTTCCATGCGCAGACACATCTCCTCCCACTCTCGCCCAGCGAACTTTTTACCTGACGCGAGGTATACCTTGTTTACCAAACAACATCCTAAACTAATACTCTACGCAACTTGTTTCATTTGTTGGTAGGTATACAAGTAGATAAATAAGTACAATAGCAAATTATAATGACAATGAACTCGTACATTTTCCATCGCCAATGTGGCCTTGTATAGGCATGTGTCCAGCTCTGCGCCAGTTCATCTCGTCTTTGATCTCATCGTCGAACATACCACGCTTTAGGTATACCGACACGTTGGTCTCTGGAAAAAAAACATTAACGATAACTTTAAGCCGAAATATAATCTATACTAATAATAAAGTGTTATAAATATGTTATTTTTTATTTTATTTGAAATATCCTATTAGTTGTACTGAAGACAAAACTACCGTTTTTAATAAATAACGTATGTTTAGTTTTAATTCGAGAACCACTCAACGCTTTTGGATGCGGAATTCTTTATTATCATCGTAGTCACTCTAGTCAACATATAGGCTATAAAAGATATAAGTTAATTCAAGCTGAAAACGGGGCAGATATTAAATAAACGTTGGCCGAACTGCGGGCAAAGCCTAGTTTTTTTATAGTTCTATAAATGTAGATCGTGTTCGATCTAATTCCTCATCGATAGACAGAATTCATCTTTGACCAAATGAAATGAAATATCTCTTTCGAATAGCAAGATTTAACTGTGTAATTAAAATGTTTGAACAGCTTTATCGAGAATTTCAAGTTATAAGAGGAAATTCCCATTATTATAAGAACACGACTGACACGACTGTCAGATAAAAATAATCCTCTGGCGCTACGCCGTAGCGATAAGCAGTTTGCTGAATTTTTGTCTACGCTAAATCCTTTACGTTGCCAGACCCTTGCGCATTACTTTTTGCACACTTGTATAGGGCAAACTTAATAAAGAATAGGATTATTAGCAACAGGCGTATTACGTATCTTTGAATCGGTTGCCAACTATGGTTGCTATTCACCGAAAACTGATAAAAAATGAACTTCCAAAATAGCTTTCAATGGGTATTGAACTATTTACGAATTATGACGTCATTTCAAGTGCGAACGTATCCTTAGATAAGCGGATATGTATGTTTTCGATCATAGGCACTCGGCTTGGCAACTGATTTAACGATATAGAATCAGAGGGCTGGTGGTAGAGCTGATGCCGCTGCCCGAGGCCAAGAATGGTGAAATATTGGAAAGGCCTATGTCCAGCTGTGGCTGATGGATGGATGGATAATTAGCTTAAATAATTAGGGGACAGTAAAAACTAATTAAATTGCTAAAATTACGATCATTGTGTGAGATTAACTCCACACTAGTTTTAGATAGAAAGTTAGTTTACGCTCAATAGTATTTATATAAATATTCGATGAATTCGATTAATGGTGAACTGTATGCCTATTTCAACAAATTATACAAAAACTATTAATGAATTCAAATTACAGTAGTTCCAAATCTAAAGATACAAACATTCGTGTAGGTACTTTTACTTCATAAATATTTATTTTGTATTGTTCAGTTTTAAACACTGAACAAAATAAATATGTAAATTGTACAAGATCTTGTTAAACGCAAACAACTATCTTAACTCCATATGAGCGCAACAAGATGTCAGTTTCCTGTACTAACTAAACTCGTTTACTTTTATTTATTTCATGGAAAAGACACAAGTAAACTATACATATAAACGTTAAAGTATGAACAAATGGTTAGTTGAATTTACTTCCTCTACGCTTTCCTCAAATACGTTATTTTTGTAGGGAGTAATTTGGTGACATTTCTGAACCATTCTCTGATTATGTTAAAAAATAATGTTGTTTACAAAGCAATGTAATTAAATTAAAAACTAAGATAAGCGTTCATACACACAGTTACACACAGTCACGCAATCTCACATATGGGGGACTGAGAGCAAGAAATGCCTAACATTTCCAGACACAATCAAAATCAATTATGTCTGGAAATGTTAGGCCTTTCTTGCTCTCAGTGCCTCATATTATCATTCATACACACTATTACACACACAAAAACATGCCTTTTAATTTAATATTATATTTGTGTAGTTACACAATTTGTAACATTACTTAATCATAAAAACATTGGAAACAACCAGGAAGTTAATTAATATGGCCAAAATTGACAAACAAGCCTCTTGATAGGAACCTATTTGTTTCAGTGAATGCTCTTTATAATTAATTATATGTTGCCCAATAATATACAATACGCAACCGGTAGCCTAACTTATTTGGTTTACACAAGAATGTTTGTATAATAATCGTGTTGGACCCACGGTACCACTGGTCCGTCCCCCTGGGGGTACGGTGGGTACCAGCTGGGGTTACGGTGGGTACCAGCTGGTGGTACCGTGTGTCTGACTTTAGTAAAACCGTACCACCGAGAAATTGTATATAAATATCCGGATGTTTGATGTCTTTACCTTTAAGATCGACGTATTCAGCAAGCGAGTAGTTATAGCCCAAAGCAATGCCTGCCATCGAGGCCGAGAGAAGCACACAGCATACAGCTGCACTGATCACACAGGACATTAAGAACGTCCAGCATCTGTAAGTTTGTTCACATCAGTTATGTTGCCAACTTGTTCAGTAGCCAAACGTGCAACATTAGGGTTTTATTAACCTGGACACTATTAACTTATGGAATAATCAAAGATAAGTGATTTTCTGAATTCTTCCTTTAATTACGCTCAATGACCTACCTTTAAGTCTCCTGGAAAAGAAATGGTTTAGATTTTATATGTGTTAGTGACTGAGTCAGTCAGTGATTAAAATAGTGATTTTTGGACATGAATATCTTTAGCATGAAATTAAGGATTTTGAGCACTTGTGAGGACTTTAACAGACACGCAAATTTGCAACTTCGTAATTTTAGGGAGGGTTCGAAAGTAGGTCAAAACAGCTGGTGTACGGGTCTTTTCCTGTTTTAGATGCGGCTCTAAGCACGCTGTAGTTTTACGTATGTGCGTTAGTAAATTATAAAGATCAGCTTTGACATGACGTCACAAGCACATACAGATGCAGTGATATGCGTAATGTATGTGTTTGTTAGTCCAGTCTCTATTAAACATTCATTTATATGTATTTCTCAGATTTATCCACAGAACCAATGTAGGCAACTGCGGGACTGCAACGCCTAAGGGCCCCGCGACTCGTGAGAAAAATTTATCTAATTAGTCTTCATTTGACGCTTTCGTCTTACAAATATTTTAGTTTCAGAATTAATAAATAAGACGCAGTATAAAGTGAGTACAGTTCATTAATCAGGTTAAGACGACAATAGGTACTAAAAATGTGGGTTTGAAACAAACTACAATAGATAAGGCTCTGAAAAAAATACCTGTTCCAAGACAATAAGGAAGCTAAAAACGTGATACAAAAAAGCTCGCTCCATCGGAAAAAAGCAAAGTGAAGTCTTTTTTGTTATTTGAAAACAGTAGTCCGTCAAAACTGATAAAATTGAGATAAAAATAATTACTGTTTTAAATATTTACCTAAAACATTAGGGAAGCGTTTTGAATTCATGTTAAATTTAATTTTTATACCTGGAGGGCAATTCTGACACATGCGTAAATGCAAAGGTGAAAGACGGGTGATTTTTAGAAGCTTTTCATGCAGAAACCGACGATTTAAAGATACAAACCTTTTGTCCGGATTCATAACGTGTTTTACAAGAATTATAAATAATTACATATATACTCGGTAGAATTATCATCACTTGGCATTTATCACGCGATTAACAAAGTCATCTGAAAACTAAACCATTATATGGCCACCCTGGTATATACATAGGTAACACTAAAAGTTTCCGGAACTGGCCACTTACATAAACAATATTTAAAAATTTATTGCAACATTTGAAAATAGAACTCTTTGGCTGTAGAATGCAGTTTGTTTCATCTGACTGTCTTTTGTTTTTACCTTGTAGCGCCATTTAAAAAATTGTGTGTCTGCATCAACGTGGATTTAACTCGGGAAAATTTTCGTAGTATGATTTTCTACGATTTTAAGTGTAATTTGACAGCTCAACAGAGCATCGCTCGGCTTGAAACAGCTTTTGGCAATGAAGCACCATGCAAGACGACTGTTTATAGCTGGTTTGCAGAATTCAAGCGTGGTCGTATCAATCTCAGTGACGAATCTCGCGATGGTCGGCCGTCCACCGCTGTGACCAACAAAAACATCGATGCTGTGCGCCGTATGATTGAAACAGACAGGCATGTGACCTACCATGAAATTCGCGCATCCTTAGAAATAGGCATGAGTCAAATACAATCAATCTTACACAAACATTTGGGTGTGAGAAAGCTGTGCTCGCGGTGGATCCCACACAACTTGACCGAGGCTCAAAAAACGGACCGCGTCACTTGGTGCAGTGCCAATGCTTACCAGATTCAACGAAGGTGCGTCAAATTTGGTGTGGGACATACTAACAGGTGACGAAACATGGATTTATTGCTACGATCCCAAAACAAAGCAGTAATCGAGCGTATGGGTCTTTCAAGATGAGCCGAAACCAACCAAAGTGGCGCGCGTGAAAAGTGCATCTAAGCGGATGATTGCTTCTTTTTTTAATAAAACTGGACACGTGGCTACTGTTGCTTTAGAGAATCGTCGTACCGTGAATAGTGACTGGTACACGACCATTTGTTTGCCGGAAGTTATTGACGAACTCCGTAAAAATAACCGTAAACGCCGTATCATCCTGCACCACGACAATGCTAGTTCTCACACGGCCAGACAGACAAACGACTTTTTGAAGACGAAAAATGTAGAACCCATGAGTCATCCTGCATACAGTCCCGACCTGGCACCTTGTGACTTTTTTCTGTTCCCAAAAATTAAGAACCAATTACGCGGTCAACGATTTTCATCACCAGAAGAGGCTGTCGAGGAGTATGAAAAACACGTTTCAGAGGTCACCACAGGGGAGTGGCACAAAAGTTTTCAAAACTGGTTTGATCGAATGAAAAAGTGCATAGACGCCAAGGGAGATTATTTTGAAAAACAATAAATTAATTTTGTACCTTTAATAGTATTTTTTCATATTCATTCCGGAAACTTATAGTGCGTCCCACGTACAAATAAATCATCATGCAGATTCTCATGTCACAAACATTATAACATAGCCATGTAACGCATTCGCTGCACTGCTTCAGTCCGCTACAATAATGCATGTCTGAGAACAGGTTTACCTACTCTATTTATATGCTATCTATAGGGTACATAGAATAGGATACAAGCCGGCTACAAGCATATTATCATAGTATGATGACAAACGAATATTGTATTGTGAAATGTATTTGTGTTTCATCAATATTATGCGTTGGTTTAATCACGGGTAGTACGGACATGCATATATACAACGTGAAATTTAAGTCATTTTGTTAACGAAAACTAGTGATAGTACTCGTCCATATGGATAACTTTTACTATTGAGCCAATACTGAAATCATGAAAAAAATATCAGCTGTTTCATACATTTGGATCGAGTAGGTATTTAACTTTTCTATGGAACAGCTGATATTTTTTCACGATTTCAAGTTTGGCTCCATCGTAAAAATTGTTCATATGGACGAGTACTGTCACAAGTTTTCGTTAACAAATTGACTTAAATTTCACGTTGTATACAAGTTAATCTGTTATCTTGTATTATATTTCATATTAAAAGTTTGTTTTTGTATGATTAGATTGATGGATGTGGAGGAGACGAAAGAGATGTGTCAGGATCGTGGCAGATGGAAATCTTTTGTCACCGCCTACCCCTCTGTGAAACAGTTTGTTTATGTTTTACATTATGTTTGTAGTTTTATTGTTTTTCATCAGAGACTTTAAGAATGACAACATCAATCTAAAAGTTGTTTGATTTGTTACCTTAAAACTCTGCATTTTTCAAGGTTCTGTGCCTCAGAATGAAAAAACGGAACAGTTAGGTACCTAACAAATTGAAATTAATATCTCCTACAGAAATCTGCAGCCTCATAATGCTGTTAAGAAATCGGGCTTCTAGCTCAACGCAAAATATAGTAATTGCCATTACGTAATTAATTTCATACAGATCGGGTTACCATGAAACCTATTAGGTACTTCCAGTTAACTTTCAAACTTAAAATTCCATTAAGGGTGTATGCACTTTGCTTTGCTTCCCATGATCCTGTTTTATACCAACAAATACTGCAACAATCACTCTGATATTAATATAAGTATTATAAAGTTGAGGACTAATGCTATGTCCATGCTGTTTCTCGATAGAAAAAAATTACAAAGTTACCTCCAAACCAGACAATAAACCGATAGCATTCAATGAATACTTGAAATTGGATCTGAAACTTTGCATAATATAACTGATATTACTATAAAGCAGCTGCAGACTGTAACATAAAAATGAAAAACCATCAGTGTAGCCGCGATTTCAAAATAACTGATGTTTTTGCGTGCGCGGCATCTGATTAGAGTAGGATAGACAGTTAAAAAGCAGAAGCGTTAGAGCAGGACTGTGAATTGAGTTATTATAGGCCCTTAACAGTTAGGTCTTAGCTTAGCGCACATCTAGGAAAAAGTCTGGTAATTACATTTTATTATCTATTTTCAATAAGACAAGGAGTAATAAAAGCCCTACTTAGACATATAGAGTTTAATAGATCGTATTTGTTAAGTAAAGTTTGACATCCATAACTGCCCGTGAAATAAGTTTGTATTTTAAACTGTGTGTAAGGAACCCTCAGGGCACGAGTAATTCTCGCACTTGACCGAACTGCAGTTATTTATTCCAAATATGTCAGGGTATTCTCTAGGAATGACTATTATATAGAAAAAATATGAGGTCCCACAATAAAAAGTGAAAATAATTCTAGGGAAGATCATGTATTGTTAAGGGGGTAACTTTTTACCTCGGTACAAAATGCACATCTTATTATTGTTTTCCTTACTTTTGAATAAAAAGTATGCAATAAATGTGTTTTAAAGCAACTTGCGGAAATAGTTTATTAATAATAAAGTCCTCGCAAAAAATTAGGTACTTTAATGTATTACATTTTGTTTGAATTACATTAAGAAGCTTAAAAGCGTGTTTACAGTTGTAATGTAATGCAGCTAAAATGTAACGCATAAAATTGAATAATTTTCATGTGATCACCTAACTATTAACAAGTAGTTTGCGCGAATTGCTATAAAACGCACTTATTGCAAACTTTTTATTCAAAAGTAAGGAAAACAATATTATGATGTGTATTTTGCACCGAGATAATCCGTTGCCACCTTAACTGATCAAATTCCAGAAAAAGCAAAAATTTTTGCTCACTTAATTTTTTTACTTCCCAGTACAAAGTGGTTCAATCAGCTGACTAAATTTATACGGAAAGGTAAAAAAAAAAGTACGCGCAAAAAATTTTTGTTTCGGTGGAATGTGCTCTATTAGGGATACTCTATCATCTATTCTTTTTTGTCACTTTGAATTTTATAGTAAAATAAAAAATTAAAATGAAAAATAAAATACACTTACTTCTGAAATAAGTCCAAAAGCCAGCCGAAACATGTAAAGACACAGCACATTATGGTGTTTCAGTACCATTAACTTTGTATAATTTAGGACGGATTGCTTGTTTCATACATGGATGATACCTGAAAAAATATTATATATTTAATTCATTAACAAGTTTATTTCTTGAATAAATATGATAATTCTTAATTTAAACTTAAATAACAATCGGTAATGAACTAAAAATCCTAAAAGAAAAAGAAGAACCTTTGCTGTAAAAATAAAATTTCCTTAGAAATATAACCCTAACTACCAAAAATCTTAATTATTTATGTTATGATTCTTATGATACTTATAATTCTGTACCTCAGAGGTAAGGGATGTCAAGTCCATAGGTCTGTCAAATAAAAAAATATATCGTATGTAGTCTGCGGTAGCAAAAGGTGAACACTTTAAAAAGGGAAGCGGGGCAAAAAAATCGCCTTACTCAGAAAAGCAACCAAGGAAAACATATTTTTTTTTTACTTTGCAAATCCGCTTTCTGCCATTTGTATTTGTCGTATTGAGATTTATGTAAATGTTTTGACAAAGCGAAGAGCATTTGATGCCATGCCATTTCCTAAACAAGCCGATGGGAATCGTGTTATATGGACCCTTCACCACTGGCATACGTTACGATTTTGTAGATGTGTGACTTTACATACTTTACCTCTGAGGTAGATAATTATAAGATATAATACAAAATAATGAAAAACTAAAAATTAATGAACTATCCAATTCATAATTTGACATCATGGTTTAAATTCAACCTCATAAAAACAGTAGTATTTTCTATTTGCAAAGTAAACAATCATATTTATTTCATTCATAGATTTATTTAAGTATTTGGTTTTTATTGTTCCTTATTAATGCAGTAAAGCGAAACTGGTTGAAGTTATTAAAGATGTGTCAGTATAAGAAATTTTATTTCAAGACTAGCCATTCGCCCGTAGCTCCGCCCGAATTTATTCAGTATCTGCCCTGTTTTCGGCTTGGGCGTTATTCTATCAACACTCTTGATAGCCTATTATGTTAACTAGGGTCACCATCACTACGATGTTAATAAAGAATTCCGCATCCAAATCCGTTGAGCGGTTCTCTAGTTAAAACGAAACATACATTCTATTTAAATACAGACTGGCCTTCCCAATATTACACCACTCTTGGCGGTCCTCCGTCCTCCTCATCCAGCCGCCACCCACAACCTCTTCAGATCATCGGTCCAGCGGGCACGAGGTCAGCCTACGCTACGATTTGCTGTACGTGGTCTCCATTCTAACGCCTTTCGGCCCAAACGGCCATCACGTCGGCGACAGATATATATAATACATCATATTAAACTACTAATACTACAGCCGCGTTGAATAAGTTTTTGTGTACTCCTATAAAATCTTTTGCTGGTGAAATTTGTGTGTTAAGCGCCTCTGCGTTTCTCATTATGTATAGGTATGTCTCTTTTATAGCTTTTCCATGGGAACTGATTTATGGGATAAAAAGTATATTTTGTCCTAATCTAGAACTTTATTTCAGCCTAATCGGTTCCTTCAATAGGTACGGCGTGGGAGGGTGACACAATTAGAATAATATTATAAGATATCTATGGTGACACATCACTTTTCTATAGAAACTTGAAACCACATTTTCATCCCATGGAAACTGATTTATGGGATGAAAAGTTGCCTGTGTCCTATTCCAGGTCTAGAATTACATTCATACAAAATTTCAGCCCCAATCAGTTCAGTAGATACGGCGTGAAAAGGCAACAAACATCCATCCATCAATTCATCCATCCATCCATTCATACATCCAAACTTTCGCATTTATAATATTAATAGTGGGATAGTGGGATAATTTATTATAAATAATAAATGGTTTGCAAATATAGGGAGGATTGAAGGTAAAGTGATGAAAGAAATTTATGGTGCGCAAGTGAAAAGTGCTAGGTGGGAGAGCTGATGCCGGGCTTGACTGTGAAGTTACCACCATCTTAGGCCGACTTGCACCAAGCAAACTTAACTCTGGTTAACTAACTTTTTATGCTTTCTCCTTATCTGTATGGTTTGATGTGAAAAGGACAAAACATAAAAAGTTAGTTAACCCGGGTTAAGTTTGCTTGGTGCAAGTCGGCCTTACTCGCGAATCCTCCCGAAGTTATTCGAGGGAGAGTAAGAGAACAGCTCTCAGGCAAAACCAGGCGGCCCACCATTGCCTGGGACCGATGGATGGCGGTTTATCCATCCCCAACTGCCGGGCCTTATATAAAACAGACTGGTAACGGGCAGCGGCGTCACTGGTGTAAGGGTTTTGGCACCGCGCTCACCAACCCGCCTGCCCAGCGTGTGTGAGTATGGGCATTTCTTCCAGGTTGACCGCCAAGAGTGGCGAAATCCTGGAAAGGCCTATGTCCAGCAGTGGACGAAACAGGCTGATGGATGGGTGGAAGTGAAAAGTAAATCTTGACTGGTTCACCGTAGGGACGTGTGCCGACCAAATTAGCACGATACTGAATAGAAGACAAGCATGAGTACCTACAATACATTTATCAATATATGTATGCATAAATATATTTTTTTATATTCAATTATCGTCTCTACAAAACCAAATAACCAAAAACTCTAAATTACCTTTCATCTGGAAAACCTACGTGCTTTCTCAATTGCGTGAATTTTTGGACAAAAAATTGTATATTTAAATGTTCTAATTTGATGTTATCATACAGGCATAACGATGAATTTAAAGTATTTTCGTATAAATTTTCATAACATTCTATCAGGATTATCGAATCATGAAGAAGTCAACCGTCAATCTTTGTAGACGATTTACTTTTTTCACGAGAAATAACGTTGTCTGTGCACATTAATTATCTATGCTTAGCACCACAGTTTAAGAAATAAAAGTGAGTTTAACCCATAGACATATAATTATTTGGTTTAACGAGGGTTTAACCTTTAACCTGAGCTCAGATAAGGAACCTATTTATCTGAGAACCTGAGAGTTTAACATAGAAAGAAAATAGGTCGCACGTCCTAAAACTATCTTTTTAGTGCTTGCTTGCTTTTAAAAACCCTAAAAAGATTGAAAAATTTGAGTTCGGCTCGCGTAAAAGGCAATGGTATTTAAGACCACGATAGTCTTTTTTATAGTTTTCCCTTGTTTTTTTTTACTGTTTTCATTTCGTCTTAGAATATGTAAAGATTTATTAGCAATAGCCCATGCATGCAATTTATAATTATAACACAGTGCGTTCGTTGTTTTTATTATTTATTTCCTGTTTAAAGTGCCTATGTTTAAAAACAGGAAATTTAAAAGTTTTGAAAAGGACGTCTAGGCGGCATGGTTGCAAAAACCTTTGCCTTTTCCATTCAAGGAAAGAACAAAGCAAAAAAATGAAATGGCGGCAAGAAACGTGTCTTACGTATAAAAAACGACCTTGTAATAAAAAAAAATCAAAAATTCGTTCGCATGAAAAAAGCGTTCGTAAATAAATTCTTCTAAAAAAAGTCCATGGCTACAAGAGGAAAATTTCAAGAAAGTTTTGAAAAGGTGGCAAAGTGAGTTTATTGTTGCCACTATAAAGTAGTAGATTCTTATCCAAAAGAGGTAAGCGATCATTTGCACCTGAGATAATTAGGCGCACGAGCGAGCGAAGCTCACCTTCCACCCCTCGGATATAACGTACAATTTTAATAAACCTGCTTTAAATATGATAGATTATGTGCCCGTTTAGCGTGCGTAAAATAATATATTTCACACTAGTGCTTTTTGTTTTTACTACTGACGACATCTAGGGGAAACCGGCGACATCATTTAGTAAGCATTTGTTTTACTTGTCGTTTTGTTGGTATTTCTGGAAGTAACCGGTTACACTAAAAAGTGTCTAAGATAAGCACTTATATAAAAACTAAAGCATACTTTTATATTATTATATTTGTTAAATTGTAAAAGATGTTTAAAAAATTCAAAACAATTTTAGACGTCATAATTTATATAATATTTTAATTATCTCAGAACTTATTATTAAAAAGATGTTAGAAAGGGACTGGTCTTTGTAGTACAGATTGGCGCCAACCAGACTGCGTTTTCTTCTGTTGACTTGTATCTGTTTTGAATTGATAATTTTTCGCAGGTGTATTAAAAACGTCGTTTTCGCACTTGCATCAAAATGTACTAATTTTGGCACCATCACACTTTAGCACCTGCACAAAGAAAAAAAACTTCTTATAGTCTATTGAAATAGGTGTTGACAAGGCACACCCGTCACGATATAGGTATTATAGGTTTCATTTTCTCTATTATCACTACGGAACCTGAAATAGATCGTCAATAGGCTTGTACACAGGGTAAACAAAATATTATTCTATTTGATCTGTCATTTAGATTATCAAAAAATATTGGACACGTATTTTTTCTTTTGTCAATCAAACAAAAAATGACAGAGATAAAGCGCGTCAAAGTTTGGGAGTGGGGGAAAATGACGTCACTTCTAAGTAAAATTGTACCTAGTTGTGACGTCACGCAGAACTTCAGCGGGCTATATCTTCATCATTGTTTGTTTAATTGAAAAAAGAAAAAATACGTGTCCAATATTTTCTGATAATCTAACTGTCGGACTAATCAATTTTTTTTAGTCATCATGCCTATTGCGTAAATAATAGGCCGTTGGTTCAGTCTAAAAAACATTGAATCTCCTTTGAGTCAGCTCATGGTTGAAGTAAAGAGGCTTATAACGTTCTTGATTGAAACAGAGTAAGAAGGTTTTTGTGCTTTTTGACTCAGTCTTTTACAAAACACAGATATATAATTATACTGATATACGTCTGTGGTACAAAATACTTTTATATCATAGATATCTTTTAGTATTGTTCTAAGTAGTATCAGTAATATCAGTAGTTTATATTTATCATAAAATATAGGATCCATGAGCTTTTAACTATCCTATGATCTATACAATACAACTTTCCCAAGTGACCTAGAGACCTCCTTTCCTTGTCCTACCTGCGATCGCTCATACTATAGGATATACACAGACATATAATTATTACTAGGTCTGTGAGGCTGAGGATATATTAACTCTCGCTCGCCAGGCCTCAAGTTAACTAAAGAACATGAGTTTTAGAGTATTCCAAAGCGATGGATTTCGCAATAAAACATAATCTTAACTAAAGAACTCTATAAATGGCCCCTTTTCCACTTACCGGCAATCCACCGGTACCGGCACCGGCAACGGCGACGGCGACGCCACGTCTAAGGTGGTAAAAATGTATGAATTTACAAATTTACATTTTTACCACCTTAGCCGTGCCGTCGCCGTCGCCGTTGCCGGTACCGGTGGATTGCCGGCTAAGGTGGTAAAAATGTAAATTCGTAAATTCATACATTTTTACCACCTTAGACGTGCCGTCGCCGTCACCGTCGCCGTTGCCGGTGCCGGTGCCGTTGGATTGCCGGTAAGTGGAAAAGGGGCCAATGAAACCAAAACCTAATATGATGCGCCATATTATGACATCGATATATTACATGTGCGACAAGAATATTTTGGCGCGAGGATTTGTCGAAGCCACAATCGGAACTAAAGTGTGCGCCAGATAAGTTTGCGCGTGGCCAAAATCAGAAATCGCAGGCCGCCAAGTTGTTTTTATGTCAGGTGTACCTAGTGAGTGTGTAGAATGTCTATGATTTTTATTAGTTTTCAGTGGTCAAGTTTGGCAATCATCATGCCAAAGGTCAAGTAGTAAAACGTTAGTAACGCCACCAGTCGCACGCAGACTTATCTGGCGCGCACTTTAACGCCGCTATTCTAAAAAAACGTAACTGTTTCACAGTGGCGTCCCCTGTCAATTCACGCGCCGCAAGAGTCTGTACAATTAAGTCTAGGTTCCTGCCTCAGAACATTATTAAAGCAAGAAACACAGTCTCACACAAAGTTTTGCTCGAATCCGTCCGATAGTAAATATACAAACCTACATGGTATATGTATATATTGTATTAATAAGAAAGGGCACAAGTTCCAAATATACCCTAGGATTTTCAACCGTAACACTATACAAACAAGAATCACTTTAGTTTGTTACTGCAGATAAGTTGAAAGCTGACACCTTTAACTACGTCGTCCGATAAGATAGTGGAACATAAATATCGGTAGAGCCTCAAAATTTAATGAACCAATTTTTTTTTTATGTTTTTGCTTTGGGAATTCGTCTATGCAATAATATTTACTTTATGTTTGCTTCAAATATATTCATTTTGTACGGGGTGTAATCGGCAAACTGCTATCATTAACAAATACTGCAGAATTGGAGTTCTGTTTATTAATTAAGAAAATGGTGAAATTTTTTGGGCAAAATTGGGCGATGTAATAATGTATGAGGTTTAATTTAAGCATTCTTTTTACATTTGATGTTTTTATATTTAACGGGATTAAGTTACATGTGCTTAAGGTAACACTGTGAAAAGATTGAAATAAGTTGATTCAGAATAACATTTTTTAAGAAAATTTTAGGTTTTTGTACAGTTTAGTTTGTAGTACGAAAAACTGTTTTTATGTCGTCAGTCCCGATATAACAAAAAAATATAGCTGCTGCATAGAAAAGTATAAAATGTACTGAGACGCCGATTTTAGGTTGTATTTAAAGTCGAGTACTATCACCAGTTTCCAATTTTAAATCCTGTATAGACGGTAAGACGGAAAAAAATAAAATTTAAAAATACTTTTCCTACATTTCAGAGTAATTTTACACACAAAATTTGAGCACAACAATCTCTAAAACACCGATTATAAAACAATTATCAACATCGATGGATTTTTCCTCAAGACCATGAATTCCTAGTCATTTTAATAAGTGTTGCTACTATACAACAGTGATCTGATATTAACATACATACAGAGTAAAGATACAAATACATATTATTCTAATTATTTATATTTTTTTTTTATAATGTCGGTAAAGTTAGGTATAGGTATAGGTATATGATCACATTTGATTGAGCCACAGTTTCTGCCTGCATCTATAAGGGACAGGCGTGAGTGTATCTACGTATCAATTAGTAAAACTATTTTTTTTTATGTAATGTATATTTTTTATTTAATTTATGCTATTACCTTATTCATAAACGTATTTATATTTTGTTACTCAAACAATCCCAAATAAGCAAAAAATATAGTCCTAACAAAAAAAGCGACTCTATTTGAATCGGAACAAAACTTGGCGAAACCCGACTAAATTTAGTGAATGCCGAAAGCAAGATACTTCTGATAATGCTGTGCAATTTTGAGTTTGGTGGTTTATATAACCTCTGTTGACGATTATTTAAACATGAAATTCAAAATAACATTATGTTTCTAGATTGCACACAAAAATACGTACGAAAACTAAAAAGTATAGTTTTTACCCACCGAAAATAAGAAATCCCATTTTTTTAAGGCCTTAGAAGTGTGATTTTTGCACTTTTTATGGAGCACTTCGGCATTGTATCGCTTTGGGAGTCCGAGCAATACTGAGCAAAGAATACTGATACTGAGAGTGCAAGTGCGCCAAAATCGAGTTTCGGCTCTCATTTAGCGGATTGATGTTTATTATACATCAATGGTTCCTGCGGTAGGGAGCGATGCGAGAGCGGTAAAATCGCGTCTCTATCTCGCTCCTAACCTTTGTTTCAAAAATGCGCTCCCTGTCAGTCCGCACGCCGAATGATTCTGTACAATTAAGTCTAGGTTCCTGCGGTAGCGAGCAATGCGAGAGCGGTGAATTCGCGTCTCTATCTCTCTGTCTCGCTCCGCTACCGCAGGAACCTACACAGTTAAACGATAAACCTGTTGTGTAGTGTAATATAATATAATATACTTTTGATGATTTTTGATGACATTCCTTTTTAGAGTTCTGGCTCCAAGGGGTGCCAAACGGGACCCTATAACTAAGGCTCCGCTGTCTGTATGTCCGTCTGTCACAGGGGTCTACAGATTCAACCGTAATAGGTAGATATTTGAAATTTTTACAGAATACGTGTTACTCTCACGACAAATACCGAAAAATTTTAAAAATTTTAGCCCGAGGCGGTCTCCATACAAGAAACCTCGAAAAATAGTTTTTTTTTAACATTATTTGTTTCAGCTCTATCTAAAAGATGGTAATACATACAAATTTCAGATTTGGTCAAATTATTGTGCATAAAGTCAAACAACAAATAATAAAATCTAGGGTTCCGTACTCAGCGGGACCCGAATTGTTTGTCATGTGCTACCATTTTAGCAGCTTCCTTGGTGTCACCTTGATGTTCTATGACATCTATATTGTGTGGTGGTACGGAACCCATTGTACTCTGTTTAAAAAAGTTAACGGCGCAAGAGATGCACTGCGATTTGGAGGCAAGATTAGGAGAGTCTGCTCCGCCGTATTCCACTGTCGCAAGGTGGGCTTCTCAATTTCGAGTAGGGAGAACGAGCACGGAAGACGAACATCGTTGCGGCCGTCCATCGACGTCAGTCACCCAAGAAAATTATGTGAAAGTCGAGAAAATTGTATTGAGCGATCAAAGAGTTACCATCCGTTACTAAGTTCAAGAAACGGACTTTTCATATGGAACATTGAAACAATGTTTGAATATGAGAAAAGTCTCCGCAAGATGGGTGCCGAGAATGTTAACCAACAGTCAGAAACAAATTCGATTTGACATTTAGAAGACATTGTTGGACAGTTTTCAAGAAGATTCTGAAAACTTTTTGTCTCGTTTCGTAACAATGGACAAAACATGGGTCCATTATTTTGATCCCGAGACAAAACAGCAATCTTCGCAATGGAAACGGCCATCATCACCGACCCCAAAGAAGTTTCGTGCCGTGGCCTCCACTGGCAAGGTTATGGCCTCAATATTTTGGGACTAAGATGGGATCTTGTTGATTGATTACCTGGCTTTAATTCCCAAGTTGAGGAATGCCATCAAAGAGAAAAGGAGAGGGAAACTTCGAAGGGGCGTGCTGTTTCACAGCTCGGTGGTTGCGATGGCTGCCATTCAGCAAGCTGGCTTCTAATTGGTTAACCACCCCCCTTATTCGCCAGATCTGGCACCTAGCGATTTCCATCTGTTCCCAATTGAAAGAATACTTGAGGGGAAACAGGTACGAAGACGATAACGTGGTGTTGGATACCGTGGAGAGCTTTATGCAGGACCAAGACAAAACTTTTTTTTGAAAGGGATTAAATCCTTGGAAAAGCGCTGGACTCAGTGTGTAGAGAGACTCGGAGACTATGTAGAAAAATAAATTATTAAGCTATCAATAGACATTTTATTCTATCTCATTCTTACTACTTTTTGATCCCTCCTCTTACAGGGAATTTTTTATCCAGTTCCCTTGCCAGAAAAAAACATTAACAGATTTATATTTATGAAGATAATCCCTGTACCGTGTAAAGAAAACCGTACTATAAATAGAACGGGTGGGTTTAAGAGATAGAGGAACCGGCGGGGTCGACGACGGTTAATATTAAGGGACAACGAATTTATGGCATTTTGGCCTCAGGTCTTAACAACTCTCAGCGCACAAGGAAATAAAACAACAATAAATATGATAGCTATCTCACTTAAGGACTGTGCGTAAGGAGATTTTGTCACAAAACGAGTTCCTTGCACATTCCTCCAGATTGCCTTATTTTTTAATACCTAGATAATTTTGAGCTTACACATTATATCTGGATGTCCCTGTTGTTTTTTTTATAGAATGATTTAGGTGAAGAAATAAAGATATCACAAAATTCATTAAGTAGGACTAACACACGCCATTTTGAGAGTTAATTTTTACTCATAAAGTATATTCTATTTACAAATCTAACAACAGGTATGTCTCGCTAACATTATCCAGGTAATTATTGAAGCCATAAAACTTTTGAATATGATGGCCGTTTTATATAAAATTTTCACGACGTTTATTTTAGTATAAGTTTTATTGTCGAAAGCTTAAATAGCTCAAATGAAATGACGTTTAGACCTATCTTTGTGATTTAATCGGATCGAGGAAAGTTAAGTAATCGTGTATCGAACAGCCGAAATATTAAGATCAAGGGTGAAATAACTATAAAATATATTTTTTTCAAAATTTAGTCGTCACTTTTTATTGGTTTAAAATTAATTTTAAAGGAGACAATTCGGGATAACCCCCCCTTAAGGCACACGATCCCATTTCCAAACGAACAACTTATATATTTTTTCTTATATTTTTAAGAAAAGTATGAAATAAATGTGATGTATGGCATTACGAGCATTTGGTGAGCAAATAAAATAAAATAAGTTTCTTTGATACATAATGTAGTAGGTAGATATCTAAATTGTTTATTTGGTATCAAAATGATGTCACTAATTCGACTGATGCCAGCCCCAAAGTGGGCCGAATTATATTCTGAAAATATGATTTTGTTTAATTCATTTTGCAGATAAAAAACTAAAACCTACCTAAGAGAAAACTGTTTCATCCAAAAGTACAAAGTCTCTAAGTAAGGTAATAAATAGATAATTTAGATTAATAAAAAGCTCGAAACAGCGATATATTAATATTTATATCAAAATAAAACACACTTTACAAAAGAGATAATAAGATAATATTACACTAAAAATATATTCAAAAATAATGAAAGTGGTACAAATTCCGTCCAGCAAAAGGAATTAGCATTAACTGCAAACGTTTGCATACTTTAATTAAATTAAATTAAAATTATTTATTTCGCAACACAAAGATGCAAGCCTAAAACAACTGGCTCCCAAAAAGCTAAAACTGAGATTCAGTATGTTTTCCAATCGGGCGTTATTTTATAAACACCAATTATAGCCTACTAATTATAGCACTGTAATAAAAAAACCGCATCTAAATCTGTTCTCGAGTTAAAACTAGACCTAAAGACAGAAAAAAAATCTAAAAATTGTTGTTTTGTCTTACAATACTTAATATTCTGAAATCGTAAATCAAGTTGACAAAGGAAACAAATGTCTATCTGTTTTCCTTGACTTAAAAAAAGCTTTTGACACTGTCTCTGTCCCCATCCTTGTGCATAAACTAGAACAGATTGGTATAAGAGGTGTCCCTCTAGCTTTATTGATTGACTATCTTAGAAATCGCAAACAAAGTGTTAAAATCACTGGATATATTAGTCAGGAATCTGAAATTACATACGGAGTCCCACAGGGGAGCGTGCTAGGGCCAACATTGTTTTTGATATATATCAATGACCTATGCAATATCAACATCAAACAGGGACACTTATTTTCTTACGCAGATGACACTGCTGTTGTTTTTGTTGGCAAAACATGGGATAAAGTACGCAAATCTGCAGAACTGGGACTTTCTGAAATTTCCAACTGGTTAAATGCCAACATTCTTACATTAAATTTCGCAAAAACTCATTACATTTGTTTCACAAAATATAATATTACACAACCGGAAAATAACTTTCAAATAAAGATACATACATGTAATGACTCTCTTAACCCTGATTGTTCGTGCACCTTAATTACTAAATTAACATGTATTAAATATCTAGGGATATTAGTTGACCAACGCCTGTCATGGCATGCACACACGGAACTAGTTATGAACAGAATCAGGAAACTCATTTGGACATTTAAAACGCTTAGACACGTTACCACAAAATCCCTTTTAAATCAAATATACGTTTCCCTTGCTCAGTCAGTTCTGGTGTATTGTATCTCGGTATGGGGTGGGGCAACGAAGATGAAGTTCTTGGAATTAGAAAGAGCACAAAGGTCATTGCTGAAAGTAATGTATTTTAAACCCTACAGATTTGATACTAAAGACCTCTACTCCCTATGTGATCTTCTGACAATAAGAAAGCTAAACATTCTTCACGCTGTGTTGAAACTGCATAAGAATTTACCTTATGACCCAAATGTTCAAAGCAGAAGACGAAAAGATGTTGTTGCTCCTGTTATAACTATAAAGTCAACCTTTGCTCGTAGACAATATGCCGCTCAGTCCACCCACCTCTATAACATAGTTAATAAATATATAAAAATCTATCCTATGACTCTTTTTGACTGTAAAAAATCTCTCATATCTTGGCTGAAAGATAAGAACTATGACGAGACAGAAGATCTTTTAAAAAAGAATATATGAAAAAATAAATATATATACATATATATAAACATATAAAATACATTAGTAAAATAAGGAAATTAATTGTATTATTAATTTATTAATAATCCAAGTTATTTACAGTACTAAATTCACTTGACAATATATACTTGACTATTAATTGTGATTGCCTATAAAATCCATATTATTTACATTTTATCACTCTTTCACTTGCGTACATAAATAAATACCCTTTTACACTTTTATTTTCACACATAACATATTACACTTTTCTTCACACATCACATATACACCATACTTGCACTCACACTTACTCTCTCCCTTACACATACACACTCACACATTTACATTTTTATAACAAATTTAATTTAGAACCTTTCGAAATACTTAGATATTAAGCAAAATTTTATAATGTGTAAAATGTTTTTGTTTTCTTAAATTTTGTTTTTCTGATTTTGTTTTTGTTTTTCTTATTATTAAGATTTTTATAAGTTAACTCTTATTCATATACCTATCTAATAGTATCTGTTAGATATGGAAGAGCGGAGCCTCCTATTACAGGTATCCATTTTACTTAAAAGGAGACTCCAGTCCCTGAGAATGTAATTGTACGACTAAGAGTGAATAAATATTTTTGTATTTTTTTTTTTTGTATAATACCAATAACTCATGTCATTTAAAATTTCGCAAAAATATTCAATAACAACTTTTTCACTACTTTATTTATTATTACTAATAATAATAGTAGTATAGTATAGATATAGTACAATCCAATATTATCTATTTTCTGTACTAAAATTTATTAGTATAGAAAATAGATAATATTGGATTGTACTATATTTGTTACTAGCCTTTTGCCTGCGGTTCCACCCATGTTTATTAAATATCTGCCCTGTTTCCAGCCTAGGTGTTATTTTACCAACAATTTATATGAAAATAATAAAAAAATATTTAAAAAACGCGTGCAATTCCAATTGAGTGTGTCTCGAGTTAAACGACGGACAGGACAGTTTTAAAATTATAGTTTTGCGGTTCAACTGATTACGAATTTCATTTAAAACTTCGCAAAAATATCCAATAGAAGTTGATTGTTAAGATTTTCGGCCCTTGGTTATCATTATCATACATATCCACGACATTCTTACTACTTTGCCACGGTATATTATTGCAATATCCAATAGAAGTTGATTGTTGAGATTGTCGGCCCTTGGTTATCATTATCATACATATCCACGACATTCTTACTACTTTGCCACTGTATATTATTGCAATATCCAATAGAAGTTGATTGTTGAGATTGTCGGCCCTTGGTTATCATTATCATACATATCCACGACATTCTTACTACTTTGCCACTGTATATTATTGCAATATCCAATAGAAGTTGATTGTTGAGATTGTCGGCCCTTGGTTATCATTATCATACATATCCACGACATTCTTACTACTTTGCCACTGTATATTATTGCAATATCCAATAGAAGTTGATTGTTGAGATTGTCGGCCCTTGGTTATCATTATCATACATATCCACGACATTCTTACTACTTTGCCACTGTATATTATTGCAATATCCAATAGAAGTTGATTGTTAAGATTGTCGGCCCTTGGTTATCATTATCATACATATCCACGACATTCTTACTACTTTGCCACTGTATATTATTGCAATATCCAATAGAAGTTGATTGTTGAGATTGTCGGCCCTTGGTTATCATTATCATACATATCCACGACATTCTTACTACTTTGCCACTGTATATTATTACAACATCCGATAATGTTGTTTATAAGGTTCAAATTCTGGAAAGTAATAATCTCAAACGGGAAACTAAAGGAAATTTCAAGAAAATACTCAATAATTTTTCTTACATTAATTAAGGCGGAACGTTTCAAGCTCGGTACAAAATGCACTACTCATGATTGTTTTTCTTATTATTTAATAAAAAGTACTAAATAAATGTGATTTTTGGCATTTCGCGACCATAATTTATTGTCAATTCGGCTTTTCTATCAAAAAATTTATAATTTTATGCATTGCGTTGTAAATGAATGTTCACACCAACTTAAAACACGCCTTTAAGTCTGTATGGACATTCACGCTAACTATAATCCATGAAATGACGCAATTCTGCTAAAAACCCCTGATAATTATTTAACAATTGTCGCACAATAAGATGAAACTATTTTATTTTATACATTTCTAAGTTAATTTTATTTTTATAGCATAGCTAGGTTCTTCTTTTTCTTTTACTTTTAGGATTTTTAGTTTATTATCTTTTGTTAAATTGTAAATAATGATGTATATTTTGTTTTTCTGTTTATATAATATTGTTTTTTAAATCACGCTGGAAATACCTTTTTAGGGTATGCTTTTGCATTTTGGTCTTTCATACATTTTATTTAAAAAGGAGATAAACAATCATAAGTTATTTATTTTGTACTGAGCTCGATACGTTCCCCCATAAGCCTGCCAGGAAGTGACACTAGTAGCAAGGAATATAAACTATTACTTAGCAGGTACTACAGAGAGAACGGAAGTAGGCTCGACTAATTAGCTCTCACGCGGATGCAATATCCGATAGACCCACGATCGATCAACTTGGCATCTTTGTCTATAGAACAATCAATATAAACATACGTATGTATGTTATCTATATACTAATAATAAAGTAGTAAAAAAGTCGTGTCCTTACACGTAATATTTTCGTGAAATTTTCAATGAAATGGCTTATTGGTACTGTACTGAGGCCGAAACAACAATTTTTAGAATTTTTTTCTGTCTGTCTGTCTGTTCCGTTTTAACTCGAGAACCGCTCAACGGATTTGGATGCAATTTTTATTATTATAGGGAGTGTTCATAAAATAACGCCCAAGCCGAAAACGGAGAAAAGATTGAATAAACGTTTTTATACCTCGAGAACCACTGAACGGATTTGGATGCGGTTTTGTTTATTATAATTGTAGTGACCCGATCATCACATAGGCTATAATGGTGTTCATAAAAAAATGCCCAAGCCAAAAACGGGGCGAAGATTGAATAAACGATTTAACTCTAGAACTACTCAACAACGCAAAGATTTACTGAACGCGGGTGAAGCTGCGGGCAAAGGCTAGTATATAATATTTTTATAAGACAAGTATTGGGAAAATATCTTTCAATGAATCGGTTGTATTTGCATGAGAATATGCTTCATTTTACGTAAAAAGGTCAGATTTTGATGCCTTAAAAAAGTTTTTTAGCCTCATTTGTACGCTGATGTGTAAATTCGCATTAAAATAAAAGTTACTTTATCTATCACCCAACCTATGGTTACTTAACCTATACGACGTAAAATTTTCAGTATTGAACGAGATACAACTAAGTACTTAGGAAATCATGTGCTTTAAACTGCAAAACATATAATTTTCACATCGATTCTTCTTATGTTTCTTCACTTTGAAAACATCGTGGTAGTATTTTTTCAACATTTAAAAAATAAGTATTTTGCTTTGTGGGATTTATAGGATTAAACGTTAAGAGCTAGGTTTTGAAGTTCGTGTATGAAGTTGTCTAAGGCTAGACAGAAACTTTTTACTCGCATTTTTGTCATCGCGGCGTGCAATCATGATAAGACAGAAATTTGAAATGTTTTACTTCAATTTTGATGTTGCTAAACAAATTGAAAGCCCCAAAAAACAACACCAAAAATAAAACTCAATAACTACTACTTACTTTGCTTTTTATCACCATGACCTTCTACCTTTAGCGAAATCCAAACTAGATAAGGAATGGTCTTGTGCATGGAAAGAGTCCCAGGAATTAGTTGGTAAATATTATGGTAGTATACAACGAAATATTCCACAACGTCCTTGGTTTTTTAAATTCCGCGATGCCACAAGCTGACTACATCTGTAATTTGTCGCCTTCGACTAGGTCATGCATGTACTCCCGTGTTTCTGGCCAAAATCAGGGTGAGGGATCATTCCCTCTGTGAATGTGGACTGGACGAGGGCTTATTAGAACATATATTCTTTGAATGTCAAAGACTCCAAATTCCTCTGTATGACGCTCTCCCACCGCATATCCCCCAACCCGTTAATATCAGCTTTTTACTGACCCTTGTAAATAGTCCTGTAGACTATTTACTATTATGCTGTGTAAATTTATTAACACTGAACAAAATTAAATTATAGTTTTTGTTAATTTTGACAATACATTTATTGTTCTGTTTTTCCGTGTATGTAATGGTGTTTTCTTTCATTAACTTTCTTATAATTTACTTAGTATTATGTTAGATAGTATTTATTTATATATATATATATATATATTTACTGTATTACTTATCACTTATTTTAGGTTTTAGGCATGTTGTTCTCGCTTAAGAATTTGTTTTACAAAAATTTAAACTTAACAACCTCCAAATAGTCTTTTCGCACAAAACTCGACTTTGGTGGGACTAATGTGTGGAATCACATTATAAGAAGCCAGATAATAAGGCAAAAAATAACACCTGAATTATCGTTTGACTTAATCGAGAATTTTTTATATCTTTTCGGTGTTTGTTCTAGATTATGGCGCGGGGCTCAGATTCTTTATCTGAGGCGCGGGGACAGATCATAGATATTTAGTATTATTCAGACGGATAGAAAAGATACGGGTATATTATTATTTTTATTTTGTTTCGTATGAAACTACATATTAGAGGACGTATGTTTCTTAAAGCAAACGTAGACAATTATTATGCAGAGTTTCCATATTCAGATACATTGAAAAATATTTGACAAAACATTTAAACTTCTAAATCTTTTAAGGGAAACTAGAAAACAAAAGGAACAAAAATCAACACATCCACATGGAAAAAAATGTGTTTGCTTTTAACACAAGTAATGTGGAACATTTGCGTGTGTGCAAACAAAGGGGTTCCCGCGAGCATGAAGAAATATATAAATACTTAATAATAAAACTAAACACAGTGAGCAACGTCCTCGTATGAAGCGGTTTTTAGGGTTCAGTTCGATCGAAACCCTATAATGTGTGTCCCTCATCTCTGTCCGTTGATGTTGATGACAATCGCACCGGACCCTGGAAAATCTTTGATGATTAATATAAATCACCACATGAATCCTCGAAGGGGTGTCGGAGGTATTCCTAGGATGGACTGTGAAATGTCCATCCATCCATCAGCCTGTTTCACTGCTGGACATAGGCCTTTCCAGGATTTCAACACTCTTGACGGTCCTCCTGGAAGAAATGCCCACACTCACACACGCTGGGCAGGCGGGTTGGTGAGCGCGGTGCCGAAACCCTTGCACCAGTGACGCCGCTGCCCGTCACTAGTCTGTTTTATATTATAAGCCCCGGCAATTGGGGATGTATATACCGCCATCCATCGGTCCCAGGCAATGGTGGGCCGCCTGGTTTTGCCTGAGAGCTGTTCTCTTACTCTCCCCCGAATAACTTCGGGAGGATTTGCGAGTAAGATGGATAGGATGGATAGATAGGATGATTATAGGATTAAACGTTAAGAGCTAGGTTTTGAAGTTCGTGTATGAAGTTGTCTAAGGCTAGACAGAAACTTTTTACTCGCATTTTTGTCATCGCGGCGTGCAATCATGATAAGACAGAAATTTGAAATGTTTTACTTCAATTTTGATGTTGCTAAACAAATTGAAAGCCCCAAAAAACAACACCAAAAATAAAACTCAATAACTACTACTTACTTTGCTTTTTATCACCATGACCTTCTACCTTTAGCGAAATCCAAACTAGATAAGGAATGGTCTTGTGCATGGAAAGAGTCCCAGGAATTAGTTGGTAAATATTATGGTAGTATACAACGAAATATTCCACAACGTCCTTGGTTTTTTAAATTCCGCGATGCCACAAGCTGACTACATCTGTAATTTGTCGCCTTCGACTAGGTCATGCATGTACTCCCGTGTTTCTGGCCAAAATCAGGGTGAGGGATCATTCCCTCTGTGAATGTGGACTGGACGAGGGCTTATTAGAACATATATTCTTTGAATGTCAAAGACTCCAAATTCCTCTGTATGACGCTCTCCCACCGCATATCCCCCAACCCGTTAATATCAGCTTTTTACTGACCCTTGTAAATAGTCCTGTAGACTATTTACTATTATGCTGTGTAAATTTATTAACACTGAACAAAATTAAATTATAGTTTTTGTTAATTTTGACAATACATTTATTGTTCTGTTTTTCCGTGTATGTAATGGTGTTTTCTTTCATTAACTTTCTTATAATTTACTTAGTATTATGTTAGATAGTATTTATTTATATATATATATATATATTTACTGTATTACTTATCACTTATTTTAGGTTTTAGGCATGTTGTTCTCGCTTAAGAATTTGTTTTACAAAAATTTAAACTTAACAACCTCCAAATAGTCTTTTCGCACAAAACTCGACTTTGGTGGGACTAATGTGTGGAATCACATTATAAGAAGCCAGATAATAAGGCAAAAAATAACACCTGAATTATCGTTTGACTTAATCGAGAATTTTTTATATCTTTTCGGTGTTTGTTCTAGATTATGGCGCGGGGCTCAGATTCTTTATCTGAGGCGCGGGGACAGATCATAGATATTTAGTATTATTCAGACGGATAGAAAAGATACGGGTATATTATTATTTTTATTTTGTTTCGTATGAAACTACATATTAGAGGACGTATGTTTCTTAAAGCAAACGTAGACAATTATTATGCAGAGTTTCCATATTCAGATACATTGAAAAATATTTGACAAAACATTTAAACTTCTAAATCTTTTAAGGGAAACTAGAAAACAAAAGGAACAAAAATCAACACATCCACATGGAAAAAAATGTGTTTGCTTTTAACACAAGTAATGTGGAACATTTGCGTGTGTGCAAACAAAGGGGTTCCCGCGAGCATGAAGAAATATATAAATACTTAATAATAAAACTAAACACAGTGAGCAACGTCCTCGTATGAAGCGGTTTTTAGGGTTCAGTTCGATCGAAACCCTATAATGTGTGTCCCTCATCTCTGTCCGTTGATGTTGATGACAATCGCACCGGACCCTGGAAAATCTTTGATGATTAATATAAATCACCACATGAATCCTCGAAGGGGTGTCGGAGGTATTCCTAGGATGGACTGTGAAATGTCCATCCATCCATCAGCCTGTTTCACTGCTGGACATAGGCCTTTCCAGGATTTCAACACTCTTGACGGTCCTCCTGGAAGAAATGCCCACACTCACACACGCTGGGCAGGCGGGTTGGTGAGCGCGGTGCCGAAACCCTTGCACCAGTGACGCCGCTGCCCGTCACTAGTCTGTTTTATATTATAAGCCCCGGCAATTGGGGATGTATATACCGCCATCCATCGGTCCCAGGCAATGGTGGGCCGCCTGGTTTTGCCTGAGAGCTGTTCTCTTACTCTCCCCCGAATAACTTCGGGAGGATTTGCGAGTAAGATGGTGGTACCCCCACAGTCGAGCCCGGCATCAGCTCTACTACCACCTAGATAAATTAAATGTACGCCACGTCTACTCGCTACACCCATGTTTCATCGACGATTATTTACTACGTGATGTGTGCGGAGCCCTGTCTGTCGTCATACCTCAGGCACAAATATGAACCAGCAACGTGCCTCCACACGCAAACTGAACACGGATGTGCTCCTACGGGATTTGAACCTGCAACCTCTGGCTGAGACGTTCTAACCACTAGACCACGGAGGCGGTCGAGTATCAAATTGAGCATATTTTGCCGAACAGGTGTATTGACGGAACAAGTTTATTGCCTTTTCCTAAAACCTATAAGCGTCGCCCGCCCACCGCCCAACCGCTTCCCACCCACCGCTATTCGCTCTTTAAGGCGCTTACTCCTGCCAAATTAGCAGCTCGATGTGTAACGGCACAAATGTCAAATAATAAAAAAACGCATGCAAATCCGTTGAGTCGTTCTCGAGTTGAAACAGCAGAGAGACAAAAAAAAAATTTAGTTTTGGCCTTGGTACAAATGTACAATACTAATTACCGATTTCATAAAATCATTAAAAAGACACGACTTTTTCACTACTTTAT
Source organism: Ypsolopha scabrella (assembly GCA_910592155.1). Classification (NCBI taxonomy): domain Eukaryota; kingdom Metazoa; phylum Arthropoda; class Insecta; order Lepidoptera; family Ypsolophidae; genus Ypsolopha; species Ypsolopha scabrella. Next base: position 8,217,383 of record OU342975.1, on the reverse strand, counting down.
TCAATCAATCAGCCCCCTGATTCTGTATCGTAAAATCAGTTGCCAAACTGAGTGCCTATCGTATATAATCGTATATACATAACCGCTTATCTAAGGATACGTTCGCACTTGAAATGACGTCACAATTCGTAAATAGTTCAATATCCATTGAAGGTTAATTTGGAACTTAATTTTTTATCTATTTTTAGTGAATAGCAACCATAGTTGGCAACCGACACTAAGTAACAGTGGGCGTGGATGACCAAATCTATAGACATTATGCCAAATCAAAAAATATAGAGAAAAGCGAAAAATGCTCAACGAAGTCCCGAGGCTGATTTTCATTTTACATAGAAACTAGCTTTTGCCCGCAGCTCCGCCCGCTCGAAGAGATTTTTGTGGAAATAAGGAAAACAAAAGAACATGATTTTTTGAACGACAATATGCAACGGTCACCATGTTTTACCGAAGTGCTAATAAATACCAATCAAATAAGCCTAACTTGAAGGGTCTGCTGTTGTCCGTTGAGGAGATCCCGTACCCACCTCCCAGTCCCGTCATTAGACCCTGGTCACCATATATTACAAAAAATACTCATCAAGTATTTTGAATAAATCATTTATTAGTATTAGTTTTTAGAATAACTAAAATTCTTCAAAAATAATACGGGATTATTTGTTGTTATAGTATCTTCAATTCGACTAAGTTTTACTTTGTTTCTTCGTATGCTTAATAGATTAAATCTGATCTTAGTCTTAATTTGGGCTTTTTTAGCATTTATTTAGTTAAAGTTCTTGATAAAAATTTAAAATACTGATTTGGCCATCACATTTCAAATATTTCGTAATTTATAGTAAATTTTTTCTGTTTTTTTATTAACAAACGCAGAACATTTCGCTTACTTGCTTGAGTTTGTCTCTTCCACAATGTCAACGTGTATTGGGGCCTTAAAACATCACTGTATGATGCAAAAGTAGATTTTCTCGTAACAACGTGCGCTGACTGGCAATAAGACATGTTAGTTTCCATAACGTACTTGCCATTCTCTTATTCGCTTCTTGGGCGCCTTTACTGCGCTAGATGTATACAGAATACTCTAAACAAGCGGTTACTTGCCTGCTTAGATGAGATATTATCGATGTAGTTTTGATAAAACTTATCAAATCCTTAATTTAGTCGCGTATTTTATTCAGGATAGTTTGGGTATATATATTATGGGTAAAGCCCGAAGTCGGTTAAAGTCCGAAAAATGTAAAAAAATAGCGAAGCGAGGAGCAGCGTGTTAGGTTGACATGTTAATAAACATTGGGCGCCGAGCGAAGCGGATCGGAGCGAGGCGACCCCCGAAGTTTTGTCTAACATTACCCGAGTAAACCTAGGTTTACTCATTTTCCTAGCATTACCCGTAACATATATAATAATTTTGGTTTGCAAGTGAACTCAATCAACAAACATAGTATTTTAGCTAAAGCACGCCGTAGTCAATAGATTATAATAATTGTTATTATAAACATACCTATACCATATACAGGATGTGGTAAAGGTGAAGGTGGTAGAGCTGGTGCCGCCATTTTACTCGCAAACCCCCCGAAGTCATTCGGGGGAGATTAAGAGGACAGTTCTCAAACAGGCACAACCAGGTGGTCCACCATTGTCTGAGACCGATTTATGGCGGTTTATCCATCCCCAAACTCCGGGCATAATATAAAACAAACTGGTGATGGGCAGCGGCGTCATTGATGCGAGAGTTTCGGCACCGCGCTCAGGAACCCACTTACCCAGCGTGATTAAGTATGGTCATTTCTTCCAGGAGGACCGCCAAGGGAAATTCGAAAATGATTTTTCTCCTACTTACAAAAGCAAGCTCAGCCCCGAGTCGAAACTGTGAAAAGTAAAAATTTTCTTTTTCAAATTTCGCGAAATAATACTGATCGGTGGTACTGATAAAGTACCAAGCCTCCAGTGTGAATTTGACTGCATAAATAAATGTCACCAAGATTCATTGTTTGTTTGTAAAATAGATACATAAAGTATACGTTTTACATGTCACATCTAATCTGTATAAAAATTAAATTTATGATGAAACAAATATGATACGGGAAATATATAAAAAACTGTATTTAAGTTGGGCTACTAAAGTTATACACATGCATAAAATAAAAAGACTTATTGGAATAAGAATATTATTATACCTACATAATGCAATGAATATATAAGTTGATAAATAAACTGAATAGACCATAAATAAATATAATGCCTAGCCAAATATATACTAACATGAGTAAAAAAATTAAATATTGTGTATACGTACCTACTTAATCCAACGAATAAATAAGTTAATAGATAAATAAACTATAAATAGATATAATGCCTAAATCCGCCCATTCGATTAATCTTGCTAATAAGAAGGGCAAGAAACTTAGCAAGATCATGTCTTTATTTTATCAGTATTTTTATTCTCAATATGGCTTAATACTATTACAGTTTTTTTTTAACTTATAATACTAAACAATATATTATAAAAGGATAAAATATAAAAGACAGAAGGAAATTGTGTCATGAGAAAAAAAATACATATATCTTAGTCTACCTGTCTAATGAGGTAGTAAGTTAAAATACTAAGCAAAACATCATCCACCTGTCTCATATAGTTTATCACTTTTTTTTAGTCAGATTTCAACTAATAAATGCTAAGTATCACCTATATATGCACCTCGTATATAACTACTAAAGGTACAAAAATTATATTCTTGTAAATATTGCAGTCCCAACGCTCGGGTACTAATGTCTCCATTAGTCCGGTACGAAGTACTTAATCCTACTGAAAGGGTGACATACCTACTTCAGTTTAATCCAGACTTAAGCTTGTAGCAACCAAACTTTTTATTACACACATGTGAGATATTTAACTATTTATGTATTCTCAATTATAATTATAACATAAATTATTATTAAATACCAGCTTTAACACTCACGTATTATTAAGAACGAAACTCGCCTTGAGAATGCCTAAACTGTCTCGATGAAACAGTTGGCATATAGTCAACAATAATAATATATTATGTGAGTGTTAAAGCCGGTATTTAATAATAATTTAGAATGTCAGCTCACGTGAGCTTTAATAATATTATAATTATAAGATAACATATTTATATACACGAATTAAGTAGATTACACGTACGTATTATAAAAGAAAAAAATATTATCTCACAAATATTATAATAATAATTTACACTTTATTATACAAAAAAAACACAGATAAATACAATTCACAATGTTGAAAGTACATGGCAAAGGCGGACTTATTTCTAAAAGAAATTTCTTCTAGTCAACCAAAAACACAAATGGAGAAAATATGAAAATTAATTCCAGTACAATTAGGTATATTCAGTATTTAGGGTGTTAGGTTAGGCATACTTTTAGGTTAATAAGTGTATGTAGATTATCTTATTTATAAACATATTTCATTTATATTGTACTGGAATTAATTTTCATATTTTCTCCATTTGTGTTTTTGGTTGACTGGAAGAAATTTCTTTTAGAAATAAGTCCGCCTTTGCCATGTACTTTCAACATTGTGAATTGTATTTATCTGTTTTTTTATATAATATATATATATACATTTTTTTGTTTGATAAACACTTGTACTTGTCCACTTACTTATATTAATTTCCCTTACCGGTTTCGCTGTTAAAGCATTATCAAAGGTTTGTTTGGTTGTTTACGTACAATACCAAACAAACCTTTGATAATGCTTTAACAGCGAAACCGGTAAGGGAAATTAATATAAATAAGTGGACAAGTACAAGTGTTTATCAAACAAAAAAATGTTTCAAAAGTTCCACCAAGTGCCAACAATCACGAGCATCAACTCCATATATATATACGTACAAAGGTACGGTATGTTAGTATTTAGGTTAGGCATCAATATATACATATTTAGTAGCTAAGACTGCTGAGAGGACAAAAAGTGCTTCTTCAAGTTGAATTTGAAAGAAGCAATTGAGGGAAGACTTTTAAGAGAGAGTGGAAGATCGTCCCAAAGCCGAACAGCGTCAACTGAGAAAGACCTACAGTAACGTTAAGTGTAATCAATTGGGAAAGATAACATAAGATCATATGAGGACCGAAGATTCCTTCTGCTCATATCAGTGCGAAAATTGAACCTATCTTTTAGGTATTTGGGGGAAGAAGGGTTGTTCAAGACATTATATAGTAGAGATAAGATATGACTATACCTCCGATAACGTATTGGAAGCCACTTCAGTTTACGTTGAAACTCAGACACATGATCAAACTTTCGCAAAACAAAAATAAATCTGATAGCCAAATTCTGAAGACGTTCCAGCTTGTCGAGCAACTCTTCGGTGGCATCCAAGAACACAACATCAGCATAGTCAAGAAGAAGCAGAAGAAGAGATTGGGCTAGAGTGATTCTAGTTTGCAAAGGCAGGAAGTACTGAAGACGCTTCAGTAAGTGAAATGAACCGTACATCCTACGGCTAACTTCCTTAACATGACTCTCCCACGACAAAGTCTGATCCATGATTACGCCCAAGTTTTTGACAGTTTCGCTATACTGCAGAACTTCACCATCAAAAATAACACTTGCAATATTATTAGTCTTCAGTTTTGAAATATAGTATTGTCTACCAATAATGATGACTTGAGACTTTCTCAGATTGACATTGAGCCCATAGCATTTTGTCCAATTCCTAATAGCCGCAAGATCTGCATTAGTTGTGGCTATGGCATTTTCAATGTTATCCATCGTCAGCATATAGATGAAAGGAGGAGGACAGGGCAGAAGTGATAGAGTTAATGAAAACCGAGAACAGAACAGGAGAAAGGCAACCACCCTGAGGAACACCAGATGTAAGATCACACCAGTTGGAAAAGCAACTGTCAACTTTGACTAGTTGTTTTCTGCCATGAAGATAGGATTCAAACCATGAGATAGGCAATGGAGAGACATTAAGAGACCTCAGTACTCCCACAAGTATGTCAAAAACGTCAGTGTTGAAGGCATTACTGAAATCTAGCAGTGTTAGGACAGTAAGATTCTTCTGCTCTATATTGAGACGCAAGTCATCCGTCACTTTGACGAGGGCTGTGACCGTGCTGTGGCCCGGTCGAAAGCCGGACTGGTGAAGGCTAAGGAGATGGTTTTTTGATAAGAAATCGACAAACTGGTCTTGCACGACATGTTCTAAAACTTTTGAAAGGATAGGAAGCAAGGAAATAGGGCGGATCTCTGAAAAGCAGGAAGGATTAGATTTTTTGAGAAGTGGGATGACGTGTGCTTTTTTCCAAGCACTGGGAAAGGAACCTGTTTTCAAAGAGCAGTTGATAATCTCCTCTATTATGGGAGATATAAAATCAGAAATAGGAGCTAGCTATTATGCTATAGGTATAAGTAAATAACGACTCGCGTAGCACACTTGTAGCACTTCGTAGCACCATCAGAATTTGTTCAATGCTTAACTAGTAAAAACCGGTAAATAAAAAAAACAAAGGCTTATTTTCAAGACATGAATCTCTGAGGGGGTGATATGCAAGTCACAGTCCACACTTGGTACACCCACTTTTTACCAATTAATAAATACTACGTCATAGCGTGACGAGTGGTGAGCCCTATCGCCGTATTTCGGGCACAAGCGGGACCAAAGCTCAACGTGACCTTCGATGCAAAGGTACAAGTATATTAATATGAAGACCAACACTTCATAGAATACCATGGCTATATATAGAGATAAAATAGGCCGTATTTCCCGGGACGTCCCATAATTTAATAATAATAAAATGTCCCGCCGGTCCCTGTCCCTGCCTGAGCCCTGTCCCGTATTTCGCCCCGTCTGCCAAGAAATCCTTACAAAGCTAACGATCGTAATTTGTAATAAGATCGACGAACGATTGAAAGACAACTCTATTAGGCAGTAAGCAAGGAAAATACTTGGCAATTTAAATGTTACTCAAAGGGAATCTGACAAAATGTTACATTTATCCCAGGCTAAAATATGCAAGCATTTTAGCTTCTTCGATCATAAATCCCTTGCAATATGTATATTTCGCCTAAGTTTTACTTACGTATGTACTTGTGAAATAAAACAAGATGGTATGAATTTGAATTTGGTATCGCACATCCGGTGCATGAACGTCACAAGTGCAAAAAAGTAAAAACTGAGAAATATGTATAAAAACGTACATAATTTGACCATATACCTGGTGCGTAGTTTTTCGTCTGAAGGCTCTTTTGTCTTTGCGGTTTTGGCGCAATTTAACGAGTAACTGGAGAGACAACGTCTTAGGGTCAGTTGTTCCTCGCGCTCTCGGATGTACATGTGACGTTCTTGCACCGGATGTGCGGTATGTTGATTTACTTTATAATCCACAGACAAAACGCTATTCGGTAAATAAAATCCACATATTGTATATTTAAAATACGACGACTCTGAATATTAAGGCATAACGCACGCGCTACGAATATATTTTAGCATCATTGGCCAAGAAGGAAACTGCCATATAGCACAGACCATTCACCCTATAAACAGTCGAAGCTGTACATAAAACCTTTGTCTTTCTGCTACTTTCCAGCCAGCGACAGCTTCCTCAGTCCTGCTGGTGCACCTGGGTGCGGTGGGAGCGCTGGCTAGCGGTGCAGCGCTGTGTAGCGGCGGCGGAGCGTGCGCGTGCGGCGCGCTGCTGCACGCGCTGCATCCGCTGCAGCTGTGGACTGTGTGCGGGCTACACGCTGACCGCGCAGCCGCCATCGCTGCGCCGCTGCATTATGCTGCCATGGTCTCTGCTAAGAAGGTACTTCGATTATTTTCCCAGCAATTCTATTAGGATAATTTGAACGTACCTCTTTCACAGACATACAGACTAAACATTAATAATAAACGCATAGAGTCGACTGGAAGCAGTTTTATTTCAGTGAGTTACGGGCTCTTTTAGATATAAATATTGCTTGTTTCCGAACAAAATATACACGAGAGATTAATAGAGATTAGTTTAGGTATTAACAAATATGTTTCAAGTATAAGCCAGCCAAAACAACCCTTTTTTATACGTTTCTTCGTACCATGTAGTTTAAATGTCGCTTGGTTTTTGTATGGAAACTTGCTAACGCTATTTAATCCTTAGGTTTAGTCTGTATGTCTGTGACCTCTTTGAACTTTTTATTTGAAATAAATATATATAATTTAGCTATATAAAGCCTTTAGTTTCCTTTAACTTGTATTAATAATAAAAAAATATTAATTTTCGAAATATATTTCGGCCCACTATGGGGCCGGCATCAGTCGAATACTTAAAATCAAACTTTTTATTAGAATTCCATTCATCAAAATGAAAAAAAAACGAAGCCTTATAGCATCACTTAGTTGTCTGTCCTTCTGTCAAGACCTTTTTTCTCGGGCCTCGTGAATCCTTCAGTAACGTGAGGTTTTTGGGCCACTTTTTAACCCGCCCCTACCCCCTTTGAGGTGGGGTTTTTCGTGAGATTTTCAACCACAATTACTACGTGTATTTTTTACGTAAAATATCTTTCCGAATCGTTTTAAATGCAACTTGGAGCTCTAAGGACTATGCTAAAGTTTTCAGGCAGACATAAAGGTTGCAAGTTTGCAAACTGGAATACAATTGCCATAAAAAGGCAAATATGAATGGTATATATCTGTCATGACCTTACTAAGGTACATTTTGTAAAGGCGTTAAAAACGTTTTGAGCTGAACGATATATATACGCAAGTTTTATAAGGGCACTTTAAAAGTCTAATTGCTTTTGATCAGTATTACACTTATAATAAAGCATTTAAGAAGTCTATTCCTTCTTAAGGCTACTGTAAGTGTTTTATTGGGCTTTTGCTCTTACTAAAGCTTTGTATATACTATTAAAACCAACCAATCATAAGTATAATTTCAAATTACACTTATGATTGGTTGGTTTTATATCAGTTTTATACAATGTTTAGTAAGAGCAGTTTTATAAAACATTTACTGCAGCCTCTTCTTATAAGGAATAGACTTTAATTTAATAAATACTAATGCCATTCTAAATGGAAAATTACATTTAGAATGGCATTAGTAAGGCCACTGAAAGGCATATTGACTTTATAGCCATCCAGTGTAAGGCCCTTGTAGTTATTGGTTTTTACAACAGCATTAGTAAGATGAACACTTGACTATAATAAATAGAAACAATTGAGGCACCGAGAGCAAGAAAAGCCTAACATTTCCAGACACAATTAAAAATCAATTATGTCTGGAAATGTTAGGCCTTTCTTGCTCTCAATGCCTCAATTTATAATGGCAAATGTTCTTACAAAGTGTGCCCAATTCTACACTTACAGACGTTTGAAAGTGAACTATACTATAAGAGTAAAAATTGTCTTAGTACACTCCTGAGAGAATGTGGGTGATTTACTATAAAAAAATTTATATCATTCCATCTTGATCAACCATGATCCTTTTTTACCCCCCCCCCCCATTGCTGTTCAAACCTTATGTGATTTAAGACGACCCTAGATATCAAGTTGAAACTGACATATTTTCTTGGATGTAGTAAGTGAGGTGTTTTATGCTACATTTATTTAAATGGTAGAACGTTAGGTATTTAAGTATAATTTTTGGTTTAAATTCCAGGTGATGATCTGCGTGGCAGGCGGCTGGGTGTGCGTGGCGGCACTACTGACCCCACTGGCAGCGTCGCGGCCTCCCATGACCTATAGCACGGGCCTCGGCAGTTGCGCCCCCGACTGCGCTGCCGGGCCCTACGCACTCTCCTTCTGCGTCTTGTACGCACTGCTGACGCTCCTGCTGCCGGCCGCCCTCGTCCTCGTCTGCAGCCTAAAGATCTTGCGCATTGCGCGCTACCACCGGCACCGCATCGCTGCCGCTATCTACGAGGTGACGCTCTCCGCGCAGGTCACCGTCACCCACCAGCGGAACCCATTCTCCCCTCCCCCACCACCCCGCCGGCGAGCCCTGTCCGTTATCCTGCAGCCTCTCGGCTCCCTCGCGCTCCTCTACTTCCCTTACTATTGTGTTCTCGTCTGGCCCGCGATAGCAGTGCCTCCTCAAACGATGGTCGCTCTTGCCGTGACGCTTTTGGCGGCGGCGCCACCTGTTAATGGAATTCTCTACGGCATAAGGAGCCGTGCATTTAAAGATTCTCTCAGAAATTACAGACGGAAACGAATGACGAAGAGTGAGGTGACGCAGGAGATACAGGCGCGCACGCCAAGCGCCTGCGGGTCGCGGCGACCGTCGCTGTCAGCGGGGTCTGGGAACGAGCGGCCGCTCACCACACGGCGACTGTCGGACGCCGCGGCCATGGGCGTGCGAGGCTCCGAGCGCCCAGCACCGCGTGCCACGTCGTGCAACGTGCTGCAGGACTCTACTGAAGACGAGAGTGGACGGCGGACACGGCTGTGTGCTATCCCAGTGCTGCGCGCGCCACCGCACGTGGTGCTAGGTCGTGCGTTAGGACTGGAGGAGCGGGAGCGAAGGCGGCGACGGTCACCGCGCATCACGGTGACGCGCGCCTTGTCCGACGAGAGCGAGTCTCCGACGCGACGACCGCTGTGCCGACAACAGTCGCGCTCGAGCGGCGCTCTGCTAGCGGGCTCGCTGACCGACGACCGGCGCGTTGATGAGCCCTTGCTACTGTCCTGGCCGCAGCGACATCCTCACTACGTTGCCAGCGATGACGCTTTGTGAATCCCAAATAGAATCTCTGTGAATATTGTATGTATGTTCTTATGTGTAACATTTATGTAACGAACGATAAAGACAATAATTGGATCGTTTGAAGTGGTATTTCAGTGTATGAAAATAAGTATATTTTGTATCGCTTTTACTACACACTGCACTATTTCGATCCTCCCGACCGAGCAGTGAAACACGAGGTTACGTGTAACGATAGATGTCCTACAGGGTTCCTCCATATCGTTAGCTTTACCTACTGAAGTATTACTTTAGTGAGTATCTCTAAGGATGTTTTTAAAAATTCCATAGGTTAAGAAGAGCTTTATAAAATTGGGATAAATTTTACGTGTTGTTAGATTGTATAGGAAATCTTTATCAATGTAACTTGTAAAGATATGAGAAAGCACATAGATACTGCAGTGTTCCTTATTATGGTTACAGACGGAATTCTTACTTGAAAAAGCCTAGATTATGTGTAAATAAACGGCTCACCTCAATATATTATAACTTTTAACTTATGTTCAGCGTTGTCGACCAGTTTCAACAAATTTTAGACTGCCTTCATCAGAGCCTTCTCGTAAACGCAGTATTCATTTTCCTTCATTACTGTAGATTCATTTTACTTTTACAATTCTTTTTACGCAGTAATTATGAAGCAAATTGTACGAAAATAGGTAGCTTGAACTACTGTACCTACAAAATAACAGTGAAAATATTGATTTGATGTTAGTTGGTAAGGCATTCCAGCTTTAGAGATTAGTCGAAGCCACAAAAATAAGATACTCGTATGGTTAACAATGACCGGCCAGACCAATACAATAATTACCTCATTAATTTTATTTCCGAATTCTGTAACATATTTAAAAAATATGTATATTCTCCTTGCAATTAAATGTATAATATATTTTTACATACGTACCTACCCAAACACTACCTTAAAAGTCTTGTTTCTCTGTGTAACTCAACTTCTTATAATGTTCCCTTCAGTACTCGTAACTAGAGCAGAACACTAGAAAGTTATATGAATATATATATAATACAAGAAGCATAGCTTCTGCCTGTTTCCCCAGTTCTTGATCAACTAAAAGCCATATTGACAGTCAGACCTCAAAATTATTGCATGTTGGGAAGACTACATTGAAATATATAAGCCTCATATAAATTATATGTTATAGAGCGAACAGAGTAGTGACGGGCAGCGGCGTCACTGGTGCAAGAGTTTCGGCACCGCGTTCACCAACCCGCCTGCTCAGCGTGTGTGAGTATGGGCATTTCTTCCAGGTTGACCGCCAAGAGTGGCGAAATCCTGGAAAGGCCTATGTCCAGCAGTGGACGAAACAGGCTGATGGATGGATGGAGAGCGAAATCCATTGCTTTGGATGCTCATAATAGAAACTTAAACTAGAAAAGATCAATATGAAACAAATTTTAACAAAGACAAATATTTCGTCAAAATCGGATGAATCATGAGCTTGATAGTGTCAGTATCACATTTTAGCTTGGGTTTTCAAAGGCAAACAAGTTTTAATATTTTAGAGGCATGGAACTAGAAGAATTACTGCATACGTAACAGACAAACAAAATATCGGCTGACTTTGAAATTCTCTAACCCAAGAACGCCGAGCCAAATATGTTTATCAAAGGGCTAACCAGTACTATCGACGAATGAAACTAGTCCCATGTTGATACTCGATCAAGTACGGTTGCGTAAGGGCATAGGCTAAATAATACAAGTATTTAGTCTATGGTTAGGGTTGTCTAGTGTATCAACCAGGAATTCAAATTAGTTTTATATCATACTGTATTGCTAAATAATCAAATATATTTTTCTAAGTGCCCAGGAAAACAGCCGCTAAATTATATAATATAAATTTTATTAGGGTAAAAAATCAATTTTTCGATTTTGCCACGAGGCACCTCACGATGTGTTTTATATGTGCTTAAATTTGTGCATTTGTAAAAATTTTAAACTGTGTATTTACCCAATAGTCATTTGTGTACCTTTCTAACTTTCACCGTGTTAATTTTTTTTCGTGGGGCTTTTTTTATTTACAAAACTATGTAAATAGGTGTTGCGGAGAAAGTTTTCGAAATGAAATTGTTTGATGTTAACTCTCAGGCCAAATTTCAAAATCTTTTTGTATTTTTTTCTAAATATAATTTCTTTTGGCACTATGTCCGTATGGGTACTGGAATTTTAAGCCTCACAGTTGCGATCCTTGTTTGGTTTATTTAGACATTTGATAAAATTATGGTAAGCATACAAGAGATGCCTCGTCAAGCAAAATCTTAAAATAGATTATTCTTATCAGGAATGTCAGGTGTGTCAGGATCGTAGCAGATGGAAATCTGTAGTCTCTGCCTACCCTTCTGGAAGACCGGCGTAAGTTTATGTATATATCAGGAATAGCTGAATCAGGGACTTTGGAGTTTATTTTAATAAAAATGAAAATCACCGTGTTTCGATTTCAATTTAATTGTAAGTGTCTTAGCTAGTGAATTGCCATGGAAGTTATAAAATAATATTATTTTATTAATTTATATTTTATAAAAGAATACTACATAAATATGTCGTTGAATGAATTATAAATATTTACGTGTGCAGTTAAAGTTGTAAACGTATTGTTAATCTAGTCATCAAAACTGTTGTTTTGCGTTATCTGTGTTACTTACTTGAAATGTAGAAATATAAGTATCTACCAAATACTGATACACTTGTTTTCTTTAATTATTATTTATCCGTATGGCAAACATAAAAAGTAAACATATTAATAAAAGCAAGAATAAACAACATTGGATTTAAAATCCTCCCGAAATTATTCGGGGGAGAGTAAGAGGACAGCTCTCAGGCAAAACCAGGCGGCCACCATTGCCTGGGACCGATGGATGGCGGTATATCCATCCCCAATTGCCGGGCCTTATATAAAACAGACTGGTGACGGGCGGTGGCGTCACTGGTGCGAGGGTTTCGGCACCGCGCTCACCAACCCGCCTGCCCAGCGTGTGTGGGTATGGGCTGTTCTTCCAGGAGGACCGCCAAAAGTGGCGAAATCCTGGAAAGGCCTATGTCAAGCAGTGGACAGAAACAGGCTGATGGATGGATGTCGAGTTGTTTTAGCTATTTGAAGGCGTGCTCAGTCAAGGGTATCAAGCCTTCAGCGTATCCGGGGTAGGAACTCAATGGGCACTTGTAGAGGGTGTGGAATACCGTTTGCTTCTCAGCTCAGCACCAGTCACATTAGAGAGAGGCTAACCAACATGTTTATAAGAAGCGCTGCGTCCATCCAGAGCGAAGTCGTATTTTTCGTATGTTTGATGTGGAGCATTATATTAATATTTTTTATTGTCATTGCCGCGATGTTTTTGTAAAAACCAAGGACATACACCAGTCCATATTGGCCGTCTAAATAAAGGCCTAGAATTTATTTGTTTAATTATTTTTCATCAAAGTTGTCGTCGTCCCGGACCGGGCTCTGGATGCACAGATATAGATCTAAATAGATGACGCAAGTGCATCAAACTCTATGAAAACCAAGCGTGTCACATTTTACTATGAAAACGGTTGACAGCGGTTTGAATCTCAGAAGGAATTGTAAGACTTAAAACATAACACTTAAGACTCAAATTTGTAGGAGACAATATCCGAGAAGGAAGAGCATTGCTCTTCCTTTTGGCGCGCGATTGTGCACGCGAAGTACGAGTACATACACTCGCGGCATCTACTCAGATATATATCTGTGGTTAATGCCTTTACCAAGTACCTAATAAATATAAGAAATTGCAAAGCAGCTAAGAAACTTTAAAAAGCTTCTTCAAGGCAGCCCTAGATTTTAAAAAAATCGTTGGCAAATTACGGTTATGCGATGAGAAGTTACTTCATTCGTTATTAATGTTGAACCATTCGAGGCGGTAAATCATTTGTACATCAAAAGTAGTTTGTGAATAATCGCGGACGTGTGGACTGTAAAATTTGGTATTTTGAGCGAATTTCATAAACAAAGCATGGTGTTAGTAGTAACCTATGTATCTATATTCAGTTGTTGTTATTTTTGATTTTATCGCTCTTCGGAATGCCGAAGTTTTCGTTTTGCTGACATGGAATGAACACAAAAATATGTATATTTCAAACAAAATCGGTAAGAAATCAAGTGTGTGTTGAAAATAGATAGGTATCGATTCATAACACATGCGAAATAATAATAAAAAAGACAAATGTGCGAAAATCTGCTTACAAAGCAGTCATGAAATCAAGGAGTGGGCTGCTTTACAATTTTTCTGCTGTATGAGATAATAATGTTATAGTTTATAAAGATACTGTCCCGTAATATTACGGGACAAAGATTAAATAGCTTATAACTCTCGAACCGCCAGTATATTCTATGACTATGCTTGAACCATTCAACGGATTTGGATATGATTTTTTGTTTTATTATTAGTATAGACCCCGGTCAGCACAGAAGCTATAAGGGTGTTCATAAAATAACGCCCAAGCCAAAACGGGTCTTAGTTTGAATAAATGCTTGTAACTCGAGAACTACCTAACGGATTTGGATGGCGTTTTTTTATTATCATCGTAATGACTCTGGTCAATATCTAGGCTATAGGGGTTGTTCATTATATAACGCCCAAGCCAATAGTATATAATACGAAATTTAATATAGCACAACGAATTACTCTTTCTTTGCATAAACTTTGTAAGGAAGTGATACATCATTTATACTAACAATAAAGAGCTGTCTGAGGAATTATTAAGATTTATCAAAAAGTTTTAGGAAAAACAACAGTAGATTGTTAGACGAGTGCATAATAGACCATTTTCAGTAACTAAAGTAAACTACTTTTATCAAAAGAGCTGCCCTTCATGTAAATTTTGGTATACTTTTTACTGTTTTATGATAACAATTGACCAAATGAGAGCACTTCACGCGCGGTACAAAACGGCAGGTTCAACGCGGAGCGAAGTCGACATCCCGCAGTGACGTCACAAACAGCGAGTCGAGTTTGAACTATAGGCAAATTGCTTGAGCGCGCCAAGTAAACGGTTAATAAAAATGTATACAACTAAGCAACAACCGTACATCCATGCCAACTAGGTATTTGACTTCGTGCGATGCATGCTCATAAGGATTTAAGGTAGTCATTTTGCCAAAAAAAAAATTCTATCTAAATAGGTGAAGATACTCTTTCTTGAAATTAAAATGTACCCTTAATCTGCTTAAAAAATATGAGTTGACCCTTACTAAAGCCCGCTTCGGTCATTTTAATTAAGTTTAAAAGGGCATAGCTACTATGTATTCACTTCTTAAAAGTTTTAAAGTAAAAACACTATAATAAACCAGAAAAACAACGCCAAATCGGTATAACGCCTGCACAAGTTAGCAGATTCAACGATAGTGACGTCACATCGGCCGCGTGACCCTGTGTGCATCTTCCCGGCCGTATTTCGATACATGCATTTTATTATATCTCTCAAAGTAATGGGTATTTTTGGATGCTTTAAAGAGATTTATTTCATAAAAAAATACGGCGAAGGCAATGGGTTTACTTACAAACAAAAATAATGTTGTTGAAATGACTCTATTCGCCAAGGCTCAGGCAGCTAAATATCTCGGTAATATGGCTCGTTTGTAGCTGAGTTCAACAGTCTGCTTTTCACTTCGATTGCGAGGAAACGAAACTGTGATATTGGTGTCGATTCGGTGTAACATGACTTAACTTATTTGACAGGACTAAACTTAATTTAGGCTTTTTGTCGTTTTCTTTATGTATCGAAAAGACAAGGACAGGACGCTTAAAATAAGGTTAGTCCTGTCAAATACACACACCGAATCGACACAATTGTTAGTAAATATTTATTCCGCTTCTCCAATACATTAAATTCTCATAACTTTTAAGATTTATTTGCTTAGATTTTGGCGGCAATATCTGCTGAACAACTTTCTTTGCGTTTCTTTCCATTAATGTGTCAGGAGTGTCAAAGTTAAATATGTCATCAAGTCATCATCACTTGATGACATATTTAACTTTTAGTAATATTTATTGCAAATTAAATAGGTAATCAAACAACTAAATAGGTATGTACTGCTGAGAAAAAATGACAGCTCTTTCCTCTTTCCCGCTACTACATTTTTTTTAAATTCTGCCGCCGACGATTGGGAAGGCAAAGGTAACTTAGCCCACACAGCCATGTCTAAATAACAGGATAATAGAAATAACGTAAATAAATTATTATAATTAGACATGCATGTCTGAGGTTTATTTATTTTATATCATATTTTGTTTAAGTGTTCGCCAAAGATATTATATATCTTTGATGTTCGCACTAAGATTCTATCATTTTAGCGCACGGACTTTTCAGGCGATGCTCAGAAGGACATAACACCATTGAGTTTGCAAAAACTTTGTCAATGAAGTTGTACTGTGTATTTGGCTGTAAGGCCTATTGCCATAGTCTTAGAAGAAGTAAACACTTTTATGCACTAGAACTTAAAAAGTAGTTTTAGTCCGCTTACACCTAGCATAAACAAGAACTTTAAGAGCATGAGAAGTGAAAAGGGTATTTTTGTCCGTTGTGGTCTATCAGTGAATCACATTATTGCAGAAGCCTAATTTTTACTTGGACAACTAGATTGACTACACATTCGTATTCTTATGAGCATCCAGTGTGTCATGCTGAGCAATAGAACAAAATGGATTTTGTTTTACCCATCCTACGTATTGTTCAATCGTAATAGTGTTCTGATTGATATCCCAAACTTCCCAAAAAATCCCTCTTGGGGATAATCCGCCATCTTGAAAAAACCGCCTTCATATTGGATTGAACCGAACGTCTGATTGTGTACATTTTTGCGCCAAATTACTTAATTCAGTTACAAATTAATAACAACATACCAATTTTGGTGCTTAAAAAATTATAATATTTATTCAAATGCGACAAACGAAAGTTCTAAAATAATAAATGTTATAAATTAGGTAGATTTTTTCATGTTATCACTGAAGCTTTACTAGGTGTTCATTCACTGGTAGTGTTACGAGTGCGCTTTAAGACAAGGCATCTGAAAAGGGACAATTTCGGAAGAAAAGTGACGGTTTTTCAATAATACTTAAATGATTGACCTTAAATGTTTGGCTTGTTTAATCACTTTTAATTAAAATTGAGTAAAATGGTAATTTTGAAAGATTTGAAGTAACTTTTTCCAACATGATCGGAAAAATAAAACTTTCTTTGGCGTCGATTTAAAAAGTAAAAAGGCTTCTTTTAATTTTGTTGTCATTTACTGTTTTTGTGCCAACATGTCGGCAAAAAGTTTAAAGTCGTCATCAATATCTGAGTCAACGTATGATTTGTGCAGCCATGTCCTGCGCGCTGTCTGTACTGTTATTGTGAAGACTGGTGTGCAAGCTGCTAATAATGGTGTGGCGTCAGTAATAGTAGGCAAGGACATCTATCGTCTCGTCCTGATGACAGCTACATCCAGTCCAGGAACCAACGTTAAATGCTGATGACGGGAAGAAAGAATGCAGAAGCCCATGTCTTCAGTGGTGAACAGCTAATTCCGGCTCTAGGAGATCTCCATAACTACCTACTGTTTTTCCATGGAACAACTGGATGTGATACCACTTTTGCTCCGTACAGAAAAGGCAAATAAAGGGCTCTTTCAACAAGTTCAAGCGAGAAGCTTGTTTAAGGAAGACAGTGTCGGTCTTCAATGTATCAGATGCTACCAGGATATTGCGGCTGCAGGTGAACGTTTTGTATTCATTTTTGCGCCAAATTACTTAATTCAGTTACAATTTAATAACCATACACAAATTTTGGTGCTTAAAAAATAATAATATTTATTCCAATGCGACAAACAAAATTTGTTCTAAAATTTTAATAAATTTTAAAACTTACGTACATTTTTTCAAGTTATCACGGGATCTTGACTGACTGTTTACTCACTGATAATATTGCAAATGCGTTCTAGCAATTTCAGAAGTTACGGTTTTTTAATAGCGCTTAAATGCAATCATTTAAGGGCCAACGCCTTAAATGATTGGCTTGTTTGATCACTTTTAATTAAAATTTGAATAAAATGGTACTTTTGAAAGCTTAAACGTAACTTTTTACTGTAGATAAAGCATGATCTGAAAAAATAAAACCTACTTTAGCGTCAAATTAGAAAAAAGGAAAAATTGCTTATTAAATTTTGTAGTCATTTACCGTTTCTATGCGAACACGTCGGCCGAAAGTTCAAAGTCGTCATCAATATTCGAGTCACTGTAGTCCGTATGATTTTGGAAGCCATTTCCTGCACAGTAGACTGAAACTTGGCATGAAAAACTATTTTTTCTGCACCCTAGAACCCAGATTTACAGTTGCAGGCTATGATGTTGAGTACCCGCTCCGGTGCTGGTTCTTCTTTAGTTGGAATGGGTTTCAGCTGACCTGCATACACCATTCATTCCCACTCTACCTCTGATAGGAGCTTTCTCATACAAACTAATTAAGGCTCCAGTTGCAACTCTGATAGGCGATTTCTCATACAAACTAATTAAGACTCCGGTTGCAACCAATTAATTTTATTTATTTTATTTTATTATTTATACAAAAATCCACAGCACATACAATAAAGAATAACATATAAAAGATCAACTGAACAGAGGCCAATAATGGATTTTTCCTATACTAACTTAACTTATACAAAGCATGCAAACAAGAAACAAGATATGTATACTTAGAGAATTCAATATTA
The DNA here is from genome assembly GCA_910592155.1 of Ypsolopha scabrella. NCBI lineage: Eukaryota > Metazoa > Arthropoda > Insecta > Lepidoptera > Ypsolophidae > Ypsolopha > Ypsolopha scabrella. The sequence goes on along the minus strand of OU342975.1, from coordinate 8,198,958 downwards.
TAGGAGGAACAATGATTTAACCAAATTAGACTTAAAGGTTCATCTGACATGTAACCTGTGTTAGGGTGAGTATGAGGTGTATAAACGTGTGTAAAAGGTATATGTTTAGTGTTGTAGTGTTATTCTGTTGAGAGTTTGTGTTAAAGATAGAGAGGGTATGTAGGTATGTGCAAATTGCAAGAGGAGCGTAAACTTATTTATCGAAGTAGTACAGAATAAATACTTGTTTGGAGACATGGAATGGGTCAAGTTCGTCGAACTTTTTGTCGAGGGTCGTGGGTACCCGTTGTGTGACAGAATTTTTGGCATATCTAGTTCGGTTAAAACTAGCATGAAAAAGTTGTGTGTGTCTTGTGCGTTTGACTGGAGTACAGAACCACAAAATTTTACCGACAAGGTCACCACAATTAAGAGTTCCACTGCACGCATCGTGCAGCAAAGACATGTCAAGAAGTGTACGACGGTCTTCCAGGCACATTACTTCATGACGGTCGCACCATTCATCATAATCACCCCCGCGTTGCTGACTACGGTAATTAAGGTGGCTTAGAAAAATACGTTGAATTCTTTCAATTGCTTTTTTATGTGTCATGTATTGCGGATTCCAAACATGGCAGCAGTATTCGAGAACACTTCGGACGTAAGCATAATACAAAGTTTTAATGCAGTGTGTATCCGAAAAAGGTTGACAGACACGGAGTACGAAGCCTAGGTTCTTGTAAGCTAATAATAGTAAGATGATTTGTCCCTTACCTCGTGGTTAACTCGGTATGAATGTTGTTTGGTCGCTGTGGATAAAGGAGGAAGTGTAGCTACGTCAAACGTTGTTTTGACAGACTGCTTGGCAACTGTCCTCTGGTAGAGCCGATGTCTGGTGCTATTTAAGTTATCTTCATCTTCACAGCCTTACAATGCAAGAAGTAAACGTTAACCTGCATTCGCAATATCCTGGTGTGTAGTATCTGATACTTTGAAGACCAACACTGTCTTCCTCAAACAAGCTTCTCGCTTGAACTTCTTGAAAGAGCCCTTATATCCTTTCCTGTACGGAGCAAAAGTGGTATCACATCCAGTTGCTCCATTGAAAAATAGGAGGTAGTGATGGAGATCTCCTAGAGCCGTAATTAGCTGTTCACCACTAAAGACACGGGCTTCTGCATTCTTTTTTCCCGGCATCAGCATTTAACGTTGGTTCCTGGGCTGGATGTAGAGATGTCATCAGGACGAAAAGATAGGTGTCCTTGCCTACTATTACTGACGCCACACCATTGTTAGCAGTTTGCACAGCAGTCTTCATAATGACAGTATAGACAGCGCGCAGGACATGGCTGCACAAATCGTACGTTGACTCATATATTGATCGACTTTAAACTTTTTGCCGACATGTTGGCATAAAAACAGTAAATGGCGATTAATAAACCTATTTTATCCTCTTTTCTTTTTTCACCTTGTCTGTGTACCTACTTCATTTTTGTATGTACTTTATTTCTGTTAATGTTTAAGGAACTTTTATGTATATATATGTACTGATCCCAAATGGCTAAAACTGCTTGGTAGTTACAAAATTAATTGGTTTCTAATGTAAAAAACCGTGTACTATGTTTAAAATTTAATCTAATTTACCGACATAGATTCACCTAATGCATGGTACTGGCAGAATATCAGTGTCACAGATTATTCTGTGATGAATGCTGAGCCAGCGCCCTTTCTGCCTCTGTGTCACAAATATATTTTTTGTTTTAAAGATTTTTAATGTTATTGTTATTTTAATCATTCAAATGCTATTTAAATGTGGCAAATGTAGTAATGTATGATATATGTTGTTCTTGTTTTTTGTAATATTTTGTTAAGAGGTATGAATAAAGTTTTTATCTATCTATCTAAATGACTACAAAATGAAAAGAAGCCTTTTTACTTTTTAAATCGACGCTAAAGGAGGTTTTCTTTTTTCAGATCATGCTTTATCTACTGTAAAAAGTTACTTTTAAGCTTTTAAAATTACCTTTTATTCCAATTTTAATTACATAGTGATTAAACAAGCCAAACATTTAAGGTCAATCATTTAAGTGTTATTGAAAAACCGTCACCTTTCTTCCGAAATTGTCCCTTTTCAGATGTCTTGTCTTACGAAATTGCTATACAGCGCACTAGCAACACTACCAGTGAATGAACACCTAGGCAAGCTCTAGTGATAACATGAAAAAATCTACCAAGTTTTTAACATTTATTAAAATTTAAGAACTTTCATATATTAAAATTTTAGAAATTTGGTGCTTGAAAAATAATAAATATTATAATTTTTTAAGCACCAAAATTGGTATGTAATTATTAATTTGTAACTGAATTAAGTAATTTGGCGCAAAAATGGATACAATCAGACGTTCGGTTCAGCCGCTATGCTTAAAATTCGACAAATCCAATAAGACGGCGGTTTTTTCAAGATGGCGGATTTTCCCCAAGATGGATTTTTAGGAAGTTTGGGACATCAATCAGAACACTATTTTTCATAATTTCCACCAATTTTTAGCTTGAGGTTTCAAATGTCCGGGTCAATTCTTTAATTTGCTTGGAGTATTAATTATATTATCTAACTAGCTTTTGCCCGCGGCTCCGCCCGCGTGTTATTCGGTTTAAAGACATGCTTTTTTCCGGGATTAAAAGTAGCCTATGTGTTAAGTTAGGGTATAAGCTATATCCATTCTAAATTTCATCCAAATCCGTTCAGCCGTTACAGCGTGAAAGAGTAACAAACATACACACACACACTCTCGCATTTATAATATCTATTAGTGTGATAAAAGACAAATAATACAAATAATCTCTGAGACAAAAAAAAGTGTAAAATTTTACTAGTCTAGCGTCCAAGCATGTGTTCTGTCCCATGGTAGGACTCTTCGGGCACTGGTCTTGACGGGATGTTTGGTGTTTCAACAATGGGCAGTTGTTTACCATATTCAAGAAGCAGGGGCTTGTCTGGCATCGAATCCAAGCGATCCTTCCTTACTGCCATTAAGCGATCACGCATAGCCTCCCAATCCTTAGCCTCTAGGCGATCTTTTTGCTGTTGCAAGTTCTCAGCCTCCAAATTCTTAGCAAGTTGTTCTTCTTTCTCCACAGTCAGGCCATCAGTTTCTGGATTATGAATTTCATTGTAAAGTTTATATATGGCCTGTTCTAGTAGCTGTTTCTGAGCAGGATCTAAAATGGGAGTGTGAAGATTCAGCCCACGTGAAACTTTATCATATAAAGTTTTCAGCTTTTGAAACTGTTCATCACTTGGAGATTTTATTCCAAGTAACTTCCCAACATCTGGTATTTTTGTCCCAAGTAAGTTTTCAGGCTCTCGATTATTCATCTCTTGTAACCGATTAGGATCTGGAGATTTCTCTTTGATTACATTTAAAAGATCTTGCATTTCGAGGTCGCGTGACCGGTCATCTGGCCTTTTCACCAAATTTAAACGGTCATCTAGCGTTTGCACCCTGTCTAAGCGGGGATCATCGGGTCTTAGCACTTCGTGTAAACTGTTGGCATCTGGCCTTTTTACCGCTTTTAAATGGTCATTTAACATTTGCGCCCTGTCGAAGCGGGAATCATCGGGTCTTTGCACTTTGTGTAAACTGTTGGCATTTAATATTTGCTTCCACGATTCAGAATCTTGGTGCTGCGCCTGATTTGGGTGGTTATAATCAATTGTTTGTGCCTCTTCTAACCGGTTAATTTTGTCTCTTTGCTCGCTCTCCGTCTCCTCGATGTTAGCACGTCCTCTGTGCATTGGAGCGTACAAGCTAACATCAGTTGATATTTCCTTCCCTAGAATACGCTTTCTTTGTTCCTTATGTAAGCGTTCAGCTATTGGCACTTTCCCTTGCCTGAAACCAGACCGGAAGCGCTCTGCATGTTTTCGACTGTCCTTCAAGTCGGTTTCAGCAAACGAACGCCTTGGTCCTGAGTATCTCTCATTATAAAATGGAAGTGGATAATAATACAACACAAAGTGTAAAACGAGAATGGTTGAGAACAAACCTATAGCACATCCCAGTAAACGGACCAAATCCATTTTACTGCATATTCATCTGTGCATGACAGATGCCTGAAATAGAAATTAATACTATTCTTTTGTAGAGTCGCTAATAAAATAAATTTAAGTTATCAAATATAGAATTCATACGTTACATCGAAAAATAACGTATACAGTGAACAGTTAACAACGTCAACAAACAAATTGGGTTCAAAATATTAAAATTCAAAAATAAACCGGCCAGCGATGCTTTCAAAAAACGTTTACGGAAATACTCGTAATTTATGAAATAAAATAAAAGTTTTGGTTTTATTTTTATTTTAGGTTACATATTTTTTTTTTAAGAACGTTTATGTCAGTCCATAGACAATATTTATATATAATTATACGTCTGTGTATATGAACTTCTTAATACCAGTCTTGATACCAGTCACAGAGGTACCCATAGAATATTTTTTTACTAGGTTGTGGAGCACAACTTCTGCGTCGTTTCTGGAGCCGGCACGGCATCGGGAACTGCTGCCGCAACCAACCGGAGCCGTGTATCACATCACTAAGTTTTATTCGTCAATTCAAATATCGAATCGTTGTGCAGTGGTAAGAGCACTACTTTTGGGAATCACATCACGTCCAAAGTTTTTTCATTTTTGTGTTTTATACGCCACCGTTTAAGTACAACATGTTTAGTACAACATTTCTCTGTTGATTTCGTGATAGACCAAAGTATATTGTATATCTCTATGATCTGGTACTGATATTTTAAAAGGCACCATTTTGCAAATATTTTGAAGATTGTTGATATTTGTCTTAAAAATATCAAGCTGTACAGATTTACACACAAAGTTGTTTTGGTGCCTTAAATTATACCTATTACAAAATTTTACATAGGTTTGGTTAATAAACACAACGTTGCCAATTTTCAATAAAGTATTATAAAGTTTCAAGACAAGTTTCAAGTTGTTTGACGCAGTACTCCTTGCATTATTAAGACTAAACACGTGCCCCGAGGGCACAAAACAAACGAAACTGAAAATAAAAACCGGACAGGTGCGAGTCGGACTCGCCCACCGAGGGTTTCGTACAAATTAGTAAAAGTTTTAAAAAATATACAAAATGATTTGTCGGGTGACCCGTACAATTATGACCGCGAATACCGTTGCTTAACTTCGGTGATTTATTTATGATTTAATTATAGTTTTAAGATTTTTTCCTATATTTGTAGTATTAGACGGCATTACTTGCCAATTTTCATAGTTCTAGGTCAACGGGAAATACCCTATAAATTTTGATTCCCTTGAGAGTGCCAAAATATACTTTTTTGCGGCATAAACGGCCGTATCTTTTTTTTCATGTTAACTTGGAAGTTTGATTTTTTCACAGCCTCAAGGGAGTGTAGACTTGAGTATATAGGGTGAAATTAAATCAACCGACCAAATTCATACTGGAGACTCGGTTAGTGATCAAGGACTAGGTTCAGCAATACTTATGGCGAATTTCAAAAAAAAAAAATTTTCTCCCCCTTACTGGTTGGACTAGTTTGAGTACAATTCCTAGTGCAGGCAATACGGGGCAAAAAAAAATTATTTTCCAATTTCTCCTGGAGGATCATTAAACCTTGTTCCTGATGACTAACCGAGTCTCCAGTATGAATTTGGTCGGTTGATTTAATTTCACATAGTATAGTTTTAATTTCAACTTGATACCTCCATGCGTTCCTGAAATAAAGGGTCTTGACAGACCGACGGACAACAAAGTGATCTTATAGGTTCCGTTTTTTCCTTTGAAGTACGAAACCCTAAAATAAGTCAGTGAAGAATTATTCCACATCCTAGTATTGGATACTAATGATTCTCAGACTTATTAAAACTGCCTTTGTAAAAAAATTCACGACTGTAGGTCAACGGGAAGTACCAAACAGGCACCGAACAAATAGGCTTTGATCGTCAGTCAGTGAGTAGGTTTTTTAGTGCATAAACCAATGAACTATTCTACATTTGAAGGACACAGGAAGAGAAGGGACTCATCGACAGCAACTTTAATTTTAGAATAACGTAGTTTAGTTAAGCAATCTGTTTATTTTCAGATATAATTTCACTTTAAAAATGATTCAGGGTCCAGGCACATGTGTCCCTTTTTCTCAGGCTATCTATCTTTCTATATCAAATTAAAAATAATACTTTATAAAGAAATCTACAGCCCCATAATGGTATTTAGTATAAGAATTAACTAAGATCTAATTGTGAACGGAATTACAAGTTTCTAAGAACCTTATAAGTTTTCATGGTGAGTCTATTTATTTGAAATTGATTACGTGAAGAGGCAAAACCTTTTCTGGCATTGATAAAGAAGCCTGATTAACTAACATTAGTGCCGTTAATAGATCAGGCTTCTTTATCAATGCCAGAAAAGGTTTTGCCTATGTACGTAATCAATTTCAAATAAATAGACTCACCATGAAAACTTATAAGGTTCTTAGAAACTTGTAATTCCGTTCACAATTAGATCTTAGTTAATTCTTATACTACATGTCTAAAAAAAAAGAATATTACCTGTATTCACTAATTCAAGAAGAAATTGAGGACCTTTAATTAGACTGTTTGGATATATAGAGTTTAATAGATCGTAAGGGTTAAGTTCATTTGGTCACATATAACTTCTCTTGGAATAAGTTTGTTTTTTAAACGGTATGGACGGAACCCTCAGGGCACGTGTCCTACTCGAACATGACCAGTTTTTTTATCGAGGATTGCATATATACTCGTAATTATTGGCAGTCTTTATTATGTTACTTTAAAGGTTGACTTTGATAAATGCAAATTGGATTGTTATACTACTCTTATCTATGATTGCCGACTGCAGCAGCTTTTATTTAGTCTGTGATTGTACTGATAAATGGACTAGTGATAATAAATAAAATGATTGAAATTAAGTTCAATTAAAACTTTGTACAAAAATAAAACGAAACCATTAATAGAGATTCGCATTCAAAACACTTTTTTTGTCTAGCGTCCAAGCATATATTCTGAGCCATGGAAGACCTCCACTGGCACGGACCTTGATGGAACTTCTGATGTTCCAAGCGTGAGCAGTTGTTGTTCATCATATTCAATTTCCAAGTCCCCCTCTTGCATCGATTGTAAACGATCCTTCCTTGCTGCCACTAAGCGCTCACGCATAGTCCCCGAGTCCTTTGTCCGCAAGCTTACTTTTTGCATAGACCTTGATGGAACTTCTGGTGTCCCAAGAGTGGGCACTTGTTTATCATATTCAATTTCGAGGTCCCCTTCTTGCATTGATTGTAAATGATCCTTCCTTGCTGCCAATAAGCGCTCACGCATAGTTCCCGAGTCCTTTGTCCGTAAGCTTACTTTTTGCATAGACCTTGATGGAACTTCTGGTGTCCCAAGAGTAGGCACTTGTTTATCATATTCAATTTCGAGGCCCCCCTCTTGCATCGATTCTAAACGATCCTTTCTTGCTGCCAATAAGCGCTCATGCATAGTCCCAGAGTCTTTTGTCCGTAAGCTTCCTTTTTGCATGGATCTTGATGGAACTTCTGGTGTCCCAACAGTGGGCAGTTGTTTATCATACTCAATTTTGAAGTCTCCCTCTCGCATCGATTGTAAACGATCCTTTCTTGCTGCCACTAAGCGGTCATGCATAGTCCCCGAGTCCTTTGTTCGTAAGCTTACTTTTTGCCTCTCCCGTAAGTTTTCTTGCCATTCCTTTAAAAATTGTTTCTTTTTCTCCACATTTAGACGATTAGTATCCGATGCTTGCATCTCGAGTTTGTGGATAGCTTCTTGCCAGTCTGAGCGGCCAGAATCTTCGTTTTTCATCCCACGTAAAATATCAGCAGCAATTCTTTTAAACGTATGTAAGTCTTGAGCATTAAGTATTTTGATCCCTAAAAAGCGTTCCGCGTCAGGTTTATTCAATTCGAGTAAGCGTTCAAGATCTTGTTTTTTCAGCCCTTGTAAAAGATTGGCATCTGGTGTTTTACTCCCTCGTAAGCGGTCACCCTGACCTTTTTGCTCGTCCCCCCACTCCTCGACAAGTACATTTTTATTGTGTGTCCTATACAAGCGGTCATCAGTTGTTGGCTTCTTCCCAAGTATTCGCTCTTTTTGTGCCTTATGTAAGCGCTCAGCTACGGGCACTTTTCCTTGCCTGAAACCAGGCCGAAAGCGGTCTGGATGGTTTCGAACGTGCTTGAAGTCAGATGCAACAAACGGATACTTTAGCTTATGTTCATAATAGAATGGTAGTGGATAATAATACAACATAAAGTATAGAACAAGAATGATTGAGAATATTCCTATACCGCATCCTACCAAACGAATTAAATCCATTTCACTGCGTATTCAATTTTGTAAGAAAGTTGTCTGAAACAGAAACAATATTTTACTGTAATTCATTACGTAAACTAATATACTAAAACATCCTTTGCCCGCGACCCCGCCCGTGTTTATTCAGACTCTGCCCTGGTTTCGGCTTGGGCGTTATTATGTTGACCAAGGTCACTACGATGACAATAAAAAAACCGAATCCAAATCCGTTGAGTGCTTCTCAAGTTAAAACGGAACATACAAAATCAAAATCAAAATATTTATTTTTGCAAAATAGATACATACAGTATACTTTCTACAAGTCAAAATTAATTTTAACAATAAAATATACCTTTAGAATATAAAAAAATATATAATAATACGGGAAATAAAATATAGACCTGCATAAAATAGAGGAATCCAGGAATAAAAATAGTATATGTACATAATGCAATGAAGAAATAAGTTCATAAATAAAAACGGGATACATACATACAGATAGAAAGTAAAATTTTCTAAAAATTGTAGTTTTGACCTGAGTACAATGCCGATAAATAAGGAATTGAATTTAAAAAATATATAATATTCAATGTACGGACACGAAATTTTTACTACTTTATTATTTGTACTTATAAAGAAAGATTCTCTATAAATTTAAAATGCAACGTCTCCCGTGTGACGCTTATATGTACATTTAATATAACTCGAGGCATGCTTGACAAAATTGAATGAATGATTGTCTCGTAGGAAGTTCCTTGAGAAAGATTTAGCAGTTCCTACTACAAGTAAGCATGCAGAGTCTTGGCACTTTAAGTTATATTATGTATAGGGGCAGTGGCAGACGTAGGAAATAAGGCAGTAGGTAAAAGAGAAAATTCTTACCCATTTTATTATGCAAATTTATAATGATCAACATATTTATAATTTTTAGGTTACAATCCTTCAAGATCTGACGTCCACTATTAGTTTTGAACATCCAATCTATGGATTATAAAGTTTGTATTTGAAAATGTTGCTTTTCACCACAGACATTCTGTGCTTTTCACTCATTCATATCATAGAGCTTCAGTACTTTACTCTAGGTATCAAAGAGCTTTATCGGTTATCATCTGGTTTATTTATTAGTTATTTATTACAGATCCACGTCCATTCAGATACCGTACTGAATCATTCAATGGCATAGTGACCTCAAACAGAAATCTTTTATCAGTAATGAAGAAGCTTGAGAAAATAACACACCGATTACTGTATTTTCACCAAATCTGTGACGCTTTTGATGTCTGTCGTACGTGACCGAAGAAAAGCCACGAGAAGGTTCGGTTTTCTCTCCTCTCTTCTCTTTCTTGCTAATAGATAGAAGTCTGTAGAATTGTTTGAATTCTCGAAAGGGGTCGCGTCATCAACAATGACGCGCCTCGTATCAGCTGAGAAGTCGTTTGAATTTGAGTCCCATTTCGAGTCTTTTTCTTTTAAGGAGCTGATATTGGCTCTTCGAGGGTAATGAGGCCGTATTGGTTCATCTGTAAAACATAAAAAAACATCAAGTTATAACATTTTAAATGAAAACATTTCGGTTACCAAACTTCGTGGTATAGGGGCCCAGAGGGTTTACATAATTAAATTTGGGCCTTACTATGAACATTTAAGCCTTAGTCAGACGGTAGCCCTCTTGGAGGACCGTGGATGGAATTGCTTCTGCTTGTATGTAGTTCTAAATTTTATGGATCTGTCTCTTTGTGCTGGCCTTTGAATACCTACAGTTTATCTCGCATCCAAATAATTATCTTGATGTCTCTGCTGAAGTCTACGTTTAGTCTGATTGTCTATAGCAAGTGTGTGAATTTGACGTAATAATCTGGTAGGTACACTATCAAATGCTTTTAGGTCACTGATAGAAGATTTGTCATCCTAAGGTCTATAATGAAAAATTACTAGGGATAAAAATGTTTATATTCAACAAATAAAATTTTCGAAGTCTATTTATGCCGAGAAATAAAAATGTCTATTTAAAAATGCCCACATATTATTTAGTCAATATGTAAAAATGTCTAAGCATAAATATGCCGTTCACTCGTTTGTATTATATTTCAGGTCGTTTGTCTATCCTAATAAGGATTGCAGTACTGAGTATTTCAGATTTTTAGGTTTCCGCAGCTAGAAAACATCAGGAGCCTATTGTTTCACGCTTATAGGAAAACACTTCTTTGGAGATTTCTATTCTATGTTTTAGGTAATCTTCAAGAATAAATAATATTAATTTCTGTGCTTTTTTAAACTTTATTGTAAATATCCGTTTTATTACTCACTGTTCTTTCATCAATACCTACTAGGAGGACCAGCAAGAGTGGCAAAACGTAGGGTGATATAACTTTAAATACCGGGTGTAAATACACAGCTACATTCTTCAACTTCGCCAATGAAATGTACCTGCGCAAATCATTGGTTTGGGCAATATTTGAACTTATGCATGAATCCAAACGCACCGAAATACGGGCGTGTTTTGAGATAAGCGTCTTCCGTTGGGCTGCTTTTTTACGCGCAGCGTTCTAAAATAGACCTTCCTCCTGCGAAATTGATTATATTCTTCCCTGAAGATTTACGCGGGTATGTTCTTAGGAAAAGTTGCTAAGTACGAGTATGATCAGATCAGAATGTGGTTACATCTAATGTTCGCTGTCCATTTACACCCGCTGTATCTACAGTGACTTTCGTTTATATAGCCAAATTCATACTGGAGACTCGGTAAGTGGTCAGGATCAAGGTTCAATGACCCCTTCAATAATAATACCTCCTTCCTGGAAGCCGGAATATTTGTAAAAAGTCACCCTAATCTCTATAAAAAGACTGAAAATCTTTGTTATTTTAATATTCGAAACAAGGAAAGACTCGTTTTACCTGTAAAGAAATACAAAAATCATACAACATGGCGATAAACGTGTAAAACCACATTTCAAATAAAACTAAACAACTCCCATTGCCTCTTTTTCAAAGGAAGTTTGCTTTGTGGTTAAATATATTGCCTGTCTATTCAGTTCAAAAATTCTTAGACACAAAATTTCATTTATAACAGCATGCAGCATGACCAAGAATTGTGAGATGATTTATTTATCACGTGTGTGTGATATAATTTGAAGAACATTTCATTGTATTCTAATCAATATAATTTCACTTTAGTTTTAAGTAGTTTCATCTTTGCACGCCAATGTTTTGATTAAATATGAATTGTAATATTAAATTAATATGAATCTAAATGCGCAAAGTTAAATTTAAACTTCTTATACTAATTCATCATCATCATCATCGTCATCGTCATCGTCATCTTCATCGTCATCGTCATCGTCATCGTCATCGTCATCGTCATCGTCATCGTCATCGTCATCGTCATCGTCATCGTCATCGTCATCGTCATCGTCATCGTCATCGTCATCGTCATCGTCATCGTCATCGTCATCGTCATCGTCATCGTCATCGTCATCGTCATCGTCATCGTCATCGTCATCGTCATCTTCATCGTCATCGTCATCGTCATCGTCATCGTCATCGTCGTCGCCATCGTCATCGTCATCATCATCATCAATACTTTATTGCACAAAAATAAGTACAAAAAGACGGACTTAATGCTTAAAGCATTTTCTACCAGTCAACCCACAGATGGTACAAGATTGAATACTACAATTGAGTCGATGTCGTTTTTGAACACGTATAGGCACATAAAAACCAAGTACCGAAAGGACTTATATACTCAAATACCACCGAAGCAATACGAAGTTCTTTTCAAGAAATTGGAATTTGCATTAAAATTGTTTTAAAATATCCATGAGCTTCTTTTCCTACGTGCTGCATTGTCAGGCCTTGATCAAGTAAGGAAAGTAAAAGGTACGAATTTGGAGATAGGATGTAAAGTTTAGAATTTGTTCACCGTAATCAGGTTCAGGGGCATATTTCGCAGTTTTGAGGTCAACGAAGCAGTAGTTGTAGCCGAGCCCGATGCCGATGGAGATCATGAAGATCATCGTCACGATGAGGCAGGTCACCATGGCCGTCGCAGCCAAGCAACCTGCTAGCCTGCCAAACGATTTGTTTATTAGCTTTCTTTTCTCCTGTAAAACTAGCTATGGAAGGAGATACTCTGCTTCAGCCCGGGAGAGTGGTTATAAGCAATTGGCCTCATCTTTTTTCCATAAATATTTTCGGTTCGAAAAACGTTTCCAGAAAAAGCTGTTTTTAATTGACAGATTTTAAAATAGGCGTACATATTATACATTAATAAATGAAAACAAAAATGATGTCTTTCATTTGACCTTCAGTGACGACATCATCACACAGTTCATAAGCATATTTATTTTTCTTGAATGCCTTTTTATTTTGACATGGAAAATACAAAAATAATTATAAAATAGGTTTGTTTAAAAGCGCGAAAAATTTTATTATTTAAATTTCTAAATTGATCTAGATATTCAGTCCCAAAATCAGTCAAAAATAGCACATTGAAGTTTAAAAAACAACCGAATTGCGTGTTATCATATCAGTGATATCTCACTTTTCAGTAGTCCCTGAGCAGACTGATTAACGCGTCGCCTGCTTTCACTCTACCTTTCTTTGGGCGAGTGCGATTCACCCTAGGTCCCATCGACCTTAAAGCGAGGCCAAGTGTACGCCCATTGTTAACTATAAAAAATGATGATCAAGATACCTGCTAGATACAATTACAAATTGAAACAAAATTAAAATCCGTTTTGTAATTTTCAAGTCATAAGTGCACATAGTCGTACATACTGATGAAGGATGAATAGATTATAATATAGAGAAGTAGAGAAGATGCAATGACTGTCTACTTGGGTCTACGCTTCATCATACACTGCTGAAATTCAGCAGGAATTGCCAAATCCTCAGACAAAAGGCGAGTCCATCCATCCATCAGCCTGTTTCGTCCACTGCTGGACAATGGCCTTTCCAGGATTTCGCCACTCTTGGCAGTCCTCCTGGAAGAAATGCCCATACTCACACGCTGGGCAGGCGGGTTGGTGAGCGCGGTGCCGAAACCCTTGCACCAGTGACGCCGCTGCCCGTCACCAGTCTGTTTTATATAAGGCCCGGCAATTGGGGATGGATATACCGCCATCCATCGGTCCCAGGCAATGGTGGGCCGTCTGGTTTTGCCTGAGAGCTGTTCTCTTACACTCCCCCGAATAACTTCGGGAGGATTTGCGAGTAAGAAAGTAAAAAGGCGAGTAGTTAAAATTAATTACGTCAAGATAACGTAAAGAGACTGAAAAGTTTAGGAGCATCTGTTCTAGAGGATTATTGACTCATGAATTAGAGTTATGCAACTGTGAATGGTAGAGCTGACGCCAGGCTCGACTGTGGAGGTACCACCATCTTACTCGTCAACCCCTCCGAAGTTGTTCGGGGGGGTAAGAGGACAGCTCTCAAACAGGCACAACCATGTGGCCCACCATGTCTGAGACCGATTGATGGCGGTATATCCATCCCCAAATGCCAGCCCATATATAAAACAGACTGGTGACGGGCAGCGCCGTCACTAGTTTGAAGGTTTCATAACCGCGCTCACCAAGCCGCCTGCCCAGCGTGTGTGAATATGGGCATTTCTTACAGGAGGGACGCCAATATGGCGAAATCTTGGAAAGGTCTATGTCCAGCAGTGGACGGACCAGGCTGATAGATGGAACTGTGAATCATGCGCTGTGACCATTAACGAAAACAGGTCGGAGTAAACAGGGTAAAGTTTGATCTTCGTTCATAGAAATTTGCGAATGAACTCCGATGCAGCCCCTTATAGGCAATATAGGGTGAAATTTAATCAACCGACCAAATTCATACTAGAGACTCGGTTAGTGATCAAGAACTAGGTTCAGTAATCCTTTTTGCCAATTTCGAAAAATATTTTTTTTTGCTTCCGTACTGGTTGGACTAGTTTAAGTAAAATTCCTAGTGCAGGTTCTACGAATAAAAAAAATTTTTTTTACGAATTCACTTGGGGGGTCATTAAACCTTGTTCCTGATGACTAACCGAGTCTCCAGTATGAATTTGGTCGGTTGATTTAATTTCACCTAGTATAGTGCTGGACAAGAAATGGGAAGTCCAAGTTGAGCAATAGAACTAGCAGGTGTAAATAAAGCTTACTGTAGTAGCACTTATTGTCCAAACAGTCACCCCGCAGTGTTGCTCTCGTGGGTCCCGTATCTCTCAGTCTCGTGGGAATTTCCAAGACAACAAGACCCCTTTTAGTCCAATCGCATTCAAAGATTTTGTACATAGTAAGAAAGTATCAGTATCAAATAATGTGAATGTTGTTACTTACTTTTCAAACACATAGAGTGTATTTGATACAAAATAACTTATCCGAGTACAAGCACAACATCCAAAACACATAACTGATTAGTAAATTGGTAAAAATATGCAAAGAATATACGAATAAATAATAAATGTATATTAAGATTACGATGAGTCGATCGCAATATCAGCAGAAATACATGAGCGTCACGTCACTTGCTCTAAGGAGTCACAAAGACACTTGTCTACGGGCCCAAAAGAAACGGCAGCACATTTTAAGAATTATAGCTAGGGATGCACGATAATAAATATCGACACAAAAATTTTAATCGATAACAATACATAAGATATATCAGGAGGTAAATTTTAAAAGTGGTCAAGGCCAAAAAAAAATCATGCCCGTCTATCCTGGACGAGTCAGCTTATTCCCAGAGCTCCAAAATCCATAGTTCTGAAAAACTTAAACTTTCATATAGAGATTCCCGGGGCTCCAAAAATTAATTTGTAGAAAATATTCATTTCTCACCGGCTCAAAAAGCTATTATGTACAGTCACATTGTACATAAATAACAAATTCAAGTAGAAGCATATACATATAGGTTCAGTTCACGAGTTTCGAGTTACTATGTCGTGATTGGCGCCCTCAAAACGCAATGAGGGCGCCAATCACGACATAGTAAACTGATGTACCGTCTTAAAATACAGGGTGGAAAGATCGAATGCCACATGGACAGCAACTACCTTAAATATTGTAAATAGCACATTTTGTGCAAAGGAGACTTTCCTTTGTTTTTAAAAACAATAAATTCTGCATTTATGGATTTATGAAAAATTGCTTGCCTCAGTCGGGACTCGAACCGGTCAAATGTGACAAAAAATAACGTGGCGTATTTTATAATGCGGATTGAAAGGGTTACTGATAAGGTTTATTTTTTTCTGAATAACAAATACAATTAAAATAACGGAAGGCCAATGAAAACTAACAATTACCTTTGAATTTTGTTTTCACCCGTCACGTGAAATGCACTGCAACTAAGATCGGTGATCGAATTTAAGATCAAAAAGTAATCTCTGGAATGCAAGGAAAATAAAGATGTTTAATGACTTGACAATGATGAGCTATACACTTATGTTTAGCTATCGGTTTTGTTGCGATTACTAACAGGCTATAGTATTTTAGAACATTGTCAATAGAACGAACAACAGCGTCATCTATTGAGCTGGCTCTCAAATATGGAAAGAATTTCAATGTTTTACACAAAGGCACTATAGAGGGCGGTGTCGTCGCCTGTTATAAAGTCATTGTCATTGTGAGAGGTGGCAATACTGGTCACACACATCACAAAAACAAAATGTCTGCCGGCTGCGTGAGCGCTTGTATTCAAAACTTGTTCCGTAGTTGTTTTAAGAAGATTTTTGTATATTTGTAGCATCTAGTGCAGCAATTTTAATAGAGTTGAGTTAGGACTAATTACAGCCAACAAACTTTAGTGAAGTGATTAGGGTTGAGTGAGAATTCTTTCTTCTTCACGAATACCCACGATTTCCTTAAAAACTATAGTGCAGTGATTAGTGAGTAAGAAGCAACGAAAATTAAAATAATATATGAGAAAGGAACTTTGTTTTATTCTATTTTGAATGTTTCTGGTTATTGCAAATATACCTACAGCTAGCCCCAAACATAATTTTTATCTCAATGTGTCTACCAACCAGGCTATATTTTGCACGTTGAGAAAAAATTACTTCGGTTTACTTAATATCATATTTTACGTCTCTAGTAAAAATGTAAACCGAAGTAAATTTTTTTTCGTGCAAAATATAGCGTGGTTTGTAGACACATTGAGATAAAAGTTCTGTCTGGGGATAGCTGCTAACGACGCTATAGCAGTGTTATACTCGTATATGTACATACTTATGCGTATGTTTACACCAGATATTAGTTGAGAGCTTAGCCGCTTGGCGGCAGCACTAGCATTGCCTGTAAAGTTAGCCAAGTTTCGTATCTATTCCCAGTTTATACTCTTAACTATGATTACTAATGCCACTTCTTTAACGAGCCGTGCTTGTTTTTAAAAGTGCATTTTTTTATTTGAAACAATTTTTGCCCGAATTGTTGAACGCATTCTTTTCTTTTTTTTTCGAATTGTGTTTATTCCATTTTCAAATATTAGATCTTCTATTTTACGTAGATAAATTTAAATCGTGACTTGCAAGTGCTTTCGTATCACATTATAAATGGCTGACGATTATCAAGAACAGTTCGACTTATTAGAAGCGTACTTTGTTAATGCAAAAAATGTAACACGAGCACTCCAGTGGTATGCGGAACAATATCCACACAGGCAAATAACATCCAGGTGGGTTTTGCCACGAATGGTTAAAAACTTAAAAATTCGTGGAAGATTTGAGAGCCGCCTTCGGCGACCACAACAGCGGATTGACTATTCCGATTTTGATTTAAGTGTCTTAACTTATTTTGAAGCCTACCCGAAAGCATCGAGCAGAGAAGCCGCTGAAATACTTGGTACATTTATATTATTATATTTATATTCATATCATAGTCGTGTACTTGGCGATTTTTCATAAATCCATAAATGCAAAATTTATTGTTTTTAAAAACAAAGGAAAGTCTCCTTTACACAGAATGTGCTATTTACAATATTTAAGGTAGTTGCCATCCATGTGGCATTCGATCTTTCCACCCTGTATATAAAACGTAGAGGGATAAATAATTAAGAAATTAAGTGATTTGATTTGATATGAGGTAGATCTGAGGTAGTTTTTGATAAAGGCTCTGGTAGATTTGGGTAGATTTTTAACGTGGCCAGAGTAGATTTACCATTTTATATGTGGTCACCCTGGTTTGTCCTGTTCTGCATATATGTACAGTTAATCTTTTGGAGCCGCCGAGAATCAAATTATGATAATAATAAATATTAAATCGAATTTCTGGAGCCGTGGGAAGAAATTTTTGGAGCTCTGGGAATAACCCACGAGTCACTGTTAAAAATGTAATCCATCTTCGCCTCAAAAGTAGTCATATCCAAATTAGTTTATAGTAAATTAACCAGGATATGCCCACCCACGAAACGTAGATCAATAATATTCTCGACAAAGACCCATTAAAGACAATACAGACATATGTATAATATAACGATTAATTATATGACTGTGAAAGACAAACAAACGCACTCTGAAGTTATTGGATTTGACCACTATTGAAAATCACCTCCTGATATTTTATATCGATTTATGTGAAAATACATATCAAACTGTTTTTTATAATAAATAAATATTGCACTCTTCAAGGCTTTTTATTTTTTATTATTAATTTTACATGTATATTTTTATAAAACACACAAAAATAAAGATACAAGATATATTTCGGGTCCGATCTGGACCGGTCATTAGTTGAGTATATAAATATATAATAGATATTTGACAAGAGTTTTATAAAAATATATATGTAAAATTAATAATAAAAAATATAAACTGTATTTTAGAATTACGTTTCAACCATCTACTTTTGAAGAGGTTATCCCAAGGCACGGCAGTGCCTCCCGCCAAGACGAGCCAAAGAAAGCGGGGCACTACGTATCTTTTCTCGAAGCGTTTCGTCACATTTTCGAACCCTCATAGCTTCGGTCTGGATAATACTAGAGAAACCAAATTCTCAAGATAAGGTGTACTAACCAGTTTTATTAAACGCAATAAGTTTCATTTGTCTTGCATTTATGTATACTTTGAATTTTATTAATACCTAAAATACGTCGATTTCGACACTCACTCACCACTCACTGATGATCATTAAAACCTCTAGGGTACTTCCTGAAGTCCTAAAAAGCTGAAATTTAGTATGCAGGCTAGGATTAGCACACAAACAACAAAGAAATTAAGAAATCTGTAACTTTCACCATCGAAACCCACTTAAGGGGGGTCCGGTTCTGTATTTGTATTATTCCAAAAGACCTAGAAAGCAGAAATTTGGTATACAGGCTAGGATTAGCACACAAAAAACAAATAGGTAAATTTAGAAATCTGAAACTTTTACCCTCCTAAGTCTCTAAAGGGGGTCCGGTTCTGTATTATTAAAAAAGTATATTCCCAACTTTCAAAAGACCTAGAAATCTGAAATTTAGTATGAAGGCTACGATTTGTACACACCCAACGAAAATATTAAAATATCTGTTACTTTTACCCTCCATCTCCCCGCACCATAAAAGGTGAAATTAAATCAACCGACCGAATTCATACTGGAGGCTCGGTTAGTAATCAAGAACTAGGTTCAGTAATCCTTTTAGCCAATTTTGAAAAATATTTTTTTTTGCTCCCTTGCTGGTGGTACTGTGGTTTTAGTTTAAGTACAATATAATGGGGCAAGAAAAATATTTTTTCGAATTCCGCCTGGAGGGTCATTAAACCTAGTTCTTGATCACCAACCGAGTCTCTAGTATGAATTTGGTCGGTTGATTAAATTTCACCCTATATTGTTACAATGTCAAATGTACACTCATGCATGATAAAGGTAATCAAAATAGGAGTAAATTATAATTTATCTTTCTATTACTAATATTAGAAACGTTTAGTTTGTATTTTATTTACTTATTTATAAACGTAAATAAAAAAGAAAAGAAAATGCCCAGCATATTTCGGGTTCTACTGAGTCCAGCATCGGTTGAGCAGTTTGCCTTACACTTTGGATATTTATCTGAGCTTACACTATAATAATATGAATTCAAATTATACTCGATCTCTTTTCGATACCAAGAAGTTTATTGGCGATAAAAAAACAAGGCGCTAAAGTTCTTGCGCCTGACAAAAATTCGACACCCTCTTGAGTAAAGAACCTTAACAATACCTTGACCGGGGTATTTTTCCTGTAATCTTTACTTTATAGTATAAAGTAAAGTTTATACAATATTAATCAATCAGTCATCACTTATTACCATGACTTTTTATACATATTTTCGGTCATCTAGTTTCGGAGATAAGGGAGGAGAGGGGACATGACAACGAAACACTTACTTTTTGAGGTTTTTGTTTTCACGGAGACCACTCCTTGGTATCAATTTTATTTAAATTTTATTATTTGTCGTGTTAGAGGCCATAGTAACAGGTATTCTGTCAAGTTAATAGTCCAGTAACTATCTGAAAGTAGAAAAACGACACCAAAATGTGCCAATTCTTCGACGCGTCGTCGTCGTCGCCTTAACTCTTGATAACATTGTCGCAGACACAGGGATGCAAAGTGCTTGCGGGTGTGATGCTGGGCCACTTGTGCCTATCGTGTTAAAACATAGTACACGTAGATCACAGTACTGTAGTTACTTCTCGTTTGTCATTGACTTCAGCGGTGCATTTGCATGCTGCTTTTATATGGGAAAATTAATACTTGAATTTGAATTATTTACCTCCTACAAATAATTAAATCTTTAAGCTTCCAAGCAATTTTTGACTTGAACTTATTACTAACTTTATCCTTTTGCTGCATCAAAATCCCTCAACTGGTTTTGAAGTTTTCACATCCTTACGCTCTCCCGAGATACTGGCTAATCAGATTCTGTGACTTTTCACTTTCAGACTTTTCTTGTTATAAAATTATAGTCACCCTAGTAATTAGAGTGAGAGGTCGATACCCAGCATACCCATAGAATATGAACTCAATAGAATCCTGGCTAAAATAAGACCTTGGAATTAGCTATTGTACTCGCCTAACGTAAATGACTCCTGTGTGTGAGTGAATGAAACAACGAACTGCATTTACTTTTTATTTTATCCTAGTGTGTCACTAGATTGAACCAAACAAAATGTCAAATGGATGTAGTTAGATGTAGTATAATACCATCAAATTAAATATGTCTCGTCAATGTCTCGGTGTGTTCGGATATCGTACGTTGCTTGCGTCACATTTTAATTTAGTCGCGTCGCAATGTTTGATAAATTTTGCGAAATCTTACAGCTTCTCTGAGTGAAATTTTATATTTTGGTGCGATTCCTCTAAGAATGCGTGAAAGCTTGGTAAAACATTGTTTGTGCTACATTATGATATAGATGTCTTGTGCGATTGAAGGCTGTAAATCGCATACAGGAAGGATAGAAAATAACCACGAAGCAATAACAGTTCATCGGTGAGTTCTGATGGTTTGTGATGTTAATAAGTTACTGATCATGCCTAGAACTTAGTAACAATAAAAGCAATTTTTGTAAATTATAATTTTGTTCAAATCCACATCGATTTTTGCCTGTTTTATGTAGATTTTCTTCCAGTTAACTGAGAAACTTGAAATTCCGTTTGCAATTCTGAAAATGAGCTATCTTGTCACGGTTTTAATTAATCAAGACGAAACTACGACCCACTTAAATTAGGTGCTTTGGTTACATGGAGTTTAAAGGCTTGTTTACATTTGGACGAGTTAAGGACAGAAGACAGAAGGCAGGTTAACTCGTTCTTTGGTCAAGTAGTAAGTATCGTCCAAATAACCGCTGGATAGATTGGTTGCAAGTGACGTTTGCTGTCAAGTTATGGTTGTCAGTTGTCACTATGCCTGTGAAACATGGAAGAAGAAATTCCCAATGAACTTTGTGAAATAACAAGGGAAATAGTATCTGTGCTCGCAGCAGGTATGAGTATTAACAAATGAGTATATGGTGGATTCCGACCACTTAGTTTTATATATCCACAAAATATAACCTCAAATCCTCGAATACAATGCACGTTTTTGCGTTGACAACAAATGAACTGTACTAAACCTAAACTCGTCTGTTTGATGCACAGCAAGACTGCGCGAGTATATTTGCCAGGGTAGCGAAAGCGGGATTTCTATATACTAGGTGAAATTAAATCAATCAAATTCATACTGGAGACTCGGTTAGTCATCAGGAACAAGGTTTAATGACCCTCCAGGTGAAATTCGAAAAAAAAAAATATTTTACCCGTAGAACCTGCACTAGGAATTGTACTTAAACTAGTCCAAAAAGTATGGGAGCAAAAAAAAATATTTTTTGAAATTGGCCAAAAGGATTACTGAACCTAGTTCTTGATCACTAACCGAGTCTCTAGTATGAATTTGGTCGGTTGATTAAATTTCACCCTATATACTTCATACTTAACTGTAAAAAAAATAGAAAACGATTCTATTTGCGCCGCTTAACTGGTAACTTACTACTGAACTCGTTTTTCGCTGTACCAAACGGAACCAGTAACTAAACTCGCTAGGTACGCCAGTTAACTCGCTTCTAAGCTCGTTCAAATGTACACAAGCCTTAATAGATCGTAAGTATCAAGTTAGTTTGGTAATATAAAACTGCTCGTGGAAAACATTTGTGTTTTAAACGGTATGATACGGAAACCTCAGGGGACGAGTCCTACTCGCACTTGACTAGTTTTATTTTTCACACTATGATATTTATAACGCATGATATGCAGATAGGTCGTTTGGATTTGATTTATTTATCGATGTAAAAATTCGACATTGTTACATCACTAGCAAAGTAAGGAACTAGTGACAACCTACTCAACTAAGAAACAACTAATGCAAATCCATCTCTCTCTAACGCATTAGAATGTCGTAAGAAAATCAAGGATAGGTGTGTTTCTGCACTTACTATTTTTTATTCTATTAGAAGTTATTGTTCTGAACGTTCCTTAGTCTGAGTTCTGAGCCCATACCCAGGTATTCTGTCTCAGATGTATTCTGTAAATAATTATCAGAAGCCTTGATAGAGATTGTATTCAACACAAGAACCTCTTTTCTCTAGAGGACGATACGAAGGAGTTTCATTGGTCTGTGTTTTTTTTTTTCATTTCTTCTTTTTTCTCAGCTTAGGGCCTGAGCTGTGAAGAATCTTCTTTCTAAACGAATAATATTTTAAGATGTCCATGTTCTAAACTCTTTGAAATTTGCTCATATTTTTGGTGTAGTTCTTTGTGTCAAAATTTGAAGTCTGATCCAAAAACTTCGCAGTTTTCTAATGCAATTTTTTGGTAATTTCTTATATTTGCAGATTTATTTAAAACAATGGGTTTTCAAGAAAGTGAGTCCCGTAACTTCCTGGCAAAGTAAGTTTTAAGAACTACGCCTAGAGTAAATTATAAGTTCTTGGTCCTTTTAAAAAGCCATCGCGGGTTAATTTTACTATGCAAACTTGCAGAACTTTGGCCCTTACGTCTTAGAAAGGTTCGATTTACGTTGATGCGTCCGATTACGAGAGAGTTTTTTTTTACAATTCGTATGAAGAGTTGTTCAATAAATAGCAGGCTAGTCTACTGGATCATTAATAACTGGCCAACACATGTAAACCAATAAATATAGCTAGTTGAGCTAATGCGGAGCTCGACTGTGGAAGTACTACCATCTTACTCGCAAACCCCCCCAAGTTATTCGGGGCTCTGAAACAGGTACAACCAGGTAGGTAGCCATCCACCATCATCAAGCACCATCCCTAAAACTGATTGATAATGGTATATCCATCCCTAATTGCCGGCCTTTATATAAAACAGACTGATGACGGAGCAACGGCATTATTGGTGTGAAGGTTTCGTCACCGCGCTCTCTAACACGCCTGCCCATGTGTTTGCAAATCTTTCAGGATGACGAAAGAATGGTGAAATCTTGGAAAGGCCTATATCCAGCAGTGGAGGAAAGGCTGATAGATTGATGGCCGTGTAAACCTAAGCGAAAGGGTATTCTTAGAAATCAAATATTGGATTCCATATTCATGTATCGCTCGATGTAAATAAATACAGTACGAGCCAGGTACAGAAGGTGAGCGTGAAAGTCCAATCACGTCCCGCATCGATATCAGGGTTGCTAAACGTACGAGAATTATTGTACATGTACGCGAATTTCATCCAATTCATGTACAATGTACAAGACAAACCGGGTTCTGTACGCAAAAGTAAATTTCGGTTTAGGTTTGAAAGTCTGTTCTATACTACGACGATATAGCTCGTTGGTTTTATAGTTTTTATACAAAGAGAGCTTTAATGCCTAACTAAAAATGAAATCCCAAATAAAATTGCAAATAAAACTGTAAACGGTGCGTTATAAAATCTTAGTCCTTTATAATGAGAAGTAGGACGACAGTGGCGATGTCAATCCAACGTGAATCGGATGACGGGAATCGGTTTGCTTTTTTTATAAAAACTACTTAAACACTTACGCATTCCTTGTTAATTGATTTTTATCAATAAAAAAACCGGACAAGTCGAGTCAGACTCGCCCACCGAGCACGAAAAAAACTGTTAGGCAAAAAGAAACGTCATAGCGACGAATTTCAGTGGTATGACGGTTAAAACCAACCCATCGTAATTGAGTTAAATTAACCGTCAGCGTGGAAGTGAAAAATGCCTTACGGGTAAGACGAGGTCTAATTATGTTCTTTTGCTCCTTCCGATATGACGAAAATCACTTTTCTCTGCAAAGATTTGCCTTAAAGTTACGTTTCATTTCGTCTTAAGATAAGATAGCAAGCTGTAAATTTAGTGATATGAAAGGTATTTTTTGTGGTCGAGTAAGGTGTTATTTACACAATAGTGAGGCAAAACAACACCAGGCGTAAGGCTAAGGCGTTTTTTAAAATATTTACCATACATTTTACCAAACGTATGGCGCATTTTGAGACTACCTTTCTCTAAATGTTTTTTCGCCTGTCACGTCAGGTAGAATTAATCGTACGTTTTAATGATTACGACTTGCTAACTGAATATAACCTTATTCATAATATATTTGCATTACATCACTATAATTTAATCTTCTAAAGCGTAATACTTATTGATTTTTATACATTTTATTTTTAACATTTTTAGGAGGATTATTGGTATTATTTATTTATGTTTCAAGAATTGCTTCAAATGAAATATTTTCATTTTCTAATACCGACGTTTTACCCCGAGAACCCATTTTTTTTAATGAGGGCTCCGTTGAAGAGTATATTTTTCATGATTTAGATACAAATGTATAGGTTTCAGATTTTTCCCTATATACTTGTAGTATAAGACAGTGTTACTTGCCAAATTTCATAGTCAACGGAAAATACCCTATTAATAGTGTCGAAATATACGTTTTTGCGTCATAAACAGCCGTATCTTTTTTTCACGTTAACTTAGAAGTTTGATTTTTTCACAGCTTCAAGGGATTGTAGACTTGAGTATATGGTTTTAATATCAACTTGATACTTTCACGTGCTCCCAAGATAAAGGGTCTTGACAGACAGACGGACAACAAAGTGATCCTACACGGGCTCCGTTCTTTTCCCTTGAGGTACGGAGCTCTAATAATGTACAAAAATGTTTAAATTGTACGAGAATTTTACATACATTGTACGAAACTCAAATTAATGGATTACACATCTGGCAACCCTGGTCGAAACTCCGATAATGTTTGTGACTAACTTCACGACCGCCTTCCGTAATACCATAGAGTTCATCCATGGTAATACTAACCGAGCTATACAATACAATACCTACGTCTCCCTCGAGCAGGAAGCCTCGATGGATGAAATGCGTGATAGTGTCGTCGCTCCTCCTCGTCATCACCCTGTCTTCGGTGGTGGTGGGCGCGGTGGTCGGTTACATGTACTGCTACATCGAACACCACACCGGGATTGTGCTGCCAGGTAATATCCACCATCGTTTTGTCACGGCCCCTTACTTACGTAGTAACTATTGCAATAATCTGTGCCCTTACGCCCTAATAACGGAATGTCAATTACCGAGGCCCACGATACGTTGAACTGAAGTTAACATGAAACAATAGATTGCTAATTTTTTAAAGTTTGCTTTCATCTGCTACCCAGTACAAATAAATATGATTTAAAAGATCTGGTGCCCTATTATACTATACCGGGTGTAAAAGCAAAGTTAGTATGATCGGTAAAGATATTATTTTAAATCCTGGGATCTCTAAATATTTCATTTATTACATTTCATTTATTTCATTTATTTATTGCATTAAATCACATGTATATATTAAAGATCTTAAATAAACATTTACAGAACAATTAGAATCAATGTGATTTTACCCTAGGGTGTAGCAAATTATGATAAAATTAATTTTTAAAGTTAAATTACTAAAATACAATTTTTACAAAATACAAAAACATAAAATAACAATATTTACAAGCATATACACTTTTATAATAATTGATTTTTAGGAGCACATGTATAGTTATAGAATTCCTTAAGATTATATGGACACATTTTTACTAAATATTTTTTTAATGTCGTATGGAATTTTGACCCTGTTAATGATTTAATGTCATCTGGTAAGCTATTAAATACTTTAACTGCCATAAATTTAGTTGTTCGTGTATAAGCTGCCGTTCTAGGTAATAAGGCTTCTAAATTAAACCTATATATTTCATTGAGCCTGTTACTTATACCTTGAGTTCTAACTGGAAATTTATCAGGATACCAATTACAAAGGATAACCAATTTACAAAGTTCAATGATATAAAGAGCAGTAATAGTGTGAATTTGTAAGTCCACAAATGATATTCTACACGATTCTTTATTTGTTTTTAGACCGCCAAGTATACGTATACACCTTTTTTGAAGTAATAATATTTTATGAATATTGACACTATTACCCCAAATAGCAAGCCCGTATAGAACTCTGGACTGAAAGAATGCAAAGTAAGCCTGCATAGCAGCCTTACTTGTTGATATATTGCGTAAACATCGCAGAGCGTAACAAAAGCTACTAATTTTATTTACAAGTTTTACAGTATGAGTTTTCCAATTCATATGCTCGTCAGAATAAATGCCAAGAAATTTTGAATTAGGGACAAATTCAATATCTTGATTATTAATATTAATGGTTATTTCTAGATCCTTGGTATTATAATTTTTAAAATGAATAATTTTTGTCTTAGAAACATTTGCATTTAAATTTAGCGAATTAAACCAATTGATAACGGTGCTGATTGAGTTCGTTATAAGGTTAGCTAGGTCACTATTACTGTTACGTTGAAACTTGAAAGACTGAAACATCATCAGCAAACATAACAATCTTATTTTCAACCAGATAGGGTAGATGGTTTATGTATAGCAGAAACAAGAGAGGTCCTAGTATGCTACCCTGAAGCACGCCTTTTTCGATAACATTTGTATTTGATTCGACACTAGATAATATAAGATTGTCATCGATAGTAGGTAGAACAACACTTTGTTGACGCCCTTTAAGATAAGTTGTGAACCATTCATTTACTTTCCCCCGTATACCATACCTGTTAAGAATTTCCAGCATAATATCATGGTTGACATTATCAAACGCCTTAAATAAAGTACCAGTACCTCATAATAAGACGATTTTCTTTACTCAGAATACACTAATCGCGTGGACACTCTCACTGGTCGCTGGCCACTCGGATGAGGGGTGCGGGTTGCGGGGTGCAATTAGGTATGTGGGGAGGCCGGTGAGCTGCGTAGCCATAGCTTAGGAAAATTATGGAATTTTTGGTGAAAATTCAAGGTATTTTTTTTTCTCGTAATGACATCAGAATGGTGTATACTTTAATACCCTAAAGGGATTCTTGACGTTGCATTTACACCCTGTATAATATATGTTACTCTAAAATAATAGTTACTAAAATGTATCAAATGAGATTTTATGTCAGATAAAATATTTAAAATAGACCGTAACAAAAATGGGTTTTGTCGAAAAGTTTTGGCAGACTCTGTTTTGAGTCAGCACTTAAGTTATTGTTAGTCACGCAACAGATTTTTGTCTCATACTCAGACAGACGCCGCAATAGACCATTTTCAGTAACTAAAGTAAACTACTTTTATCAAAAGAGCTGCCCTTTACGTAAATTCTGGCATACTTTTTATTGTTTTATGATAACAATTGACCAAATGGTAGCACTTTAAGCAAGCTTTAGCAACTTTAAAGCTCGAATCACGCGTGGTACAAAACGGCAGGTTCAACTCGGAGCGAGGTCGACATCCCGCAGTGACGTCACAAACAGCGAGTCGAGTTTGAACTATAGGCAAATTGCTTGAGCGCGCCAAGTAAACGGTTATTAAAAATGTCTACAACTAAGCAACAACCGTATAAATACTGTATCGTGCCAAAATATTCATCCACAACCATTTCTACACACCGGATAAAACTTTTAACTCCTAAGGAAAAACCACTCCGAAATAAATGGCTGAAAGTGATAAGAAGGGAAGAGTTGTCTCCGAAAATATCAGCTTACTGTTGTGTGTGAGGATCATTTTGACGTACCTGTTTATTTAATTCAAATCTATACGTACTACTCATGTCATATAATTTGCCCGTAAAATGCGTAAATCAAATCCACGCCAACTAGGTATTTGACTTCGTGCGATGCATGCTCATAACGATTTAAGATAGTCATTTTGCCAAAAAAATTTGAATTTCTATTAAAATAATATTTTGGCCCTTACTAAAGTCCGCTTCGGTCATTTTAATTAAGTTTAAAAGTACATAGCTACTATGCATTCACTTCTTAAATTTTTTTAAGTACAAACACTATGATAAACCAGAAAAACAACGCCAAATCCGTATAACGCCTGCACAAGTTAGCAAATTCACGTCACATCGGCCGCGTGACCTTGAGTGCATCTCACCGGCCGTTTTTCGATACATGCATTTTATTACAATCTTTTGGATATTTGGATATTTTTGGATGCTTTAAAAGATTTATTTCATAAAAAAATACGGCGAAGGCAATGGGTTTACTTACAAACAAGAATAATGTTGTTGAAATGACTATATCGACCCCTCTGGCCTCAATTGTCGTAAACGCCATAAAGGACTTTTTACAGGGGAAGCAAAAAACAAAAAAAAAAAACAAAAAAAAAAAATAATCTTTATTACTTTTTTAGCTATATTGATGATACTTACATAAAAATACTCGTACTGAAATGCTTCAAAAACTCATAAGTATTGCACTGAAGAAGAATGCAGATTTAAGAAGTTAGCATGGAGATACACCCTAAAATAAAACAGTTGAATGGTGTTTACTACCCAAAAATAGTATAATTTTTTTTTGCTGATTAATAATAAAGTAGTAAGAGCATTTTAATAAACAGACAGGCAAGTGATTAAGCAGTAAAAGGCTATTTTAATAAACTAATTTTAATTTTTTTTATTGTGGGCTAAAGTAATTATGTGTTAAGGTAATATTTTATATTCAGATACTTAGCAAAAGCCATTATACCCTATTTCCATTAATGAAATGTTCAATAATAGGTAGGCATTCATTAATTTTAGGTAAAGGGTGTATAACTCATCGTTTATTGTGTCTTAAATAAAAATATGTTTTAATCTTTGAATCATTTATTTTCATAATTAAATTGTAGGCACATGTTTCATGTTCATACATTACGTTTACATTTTTTAACCTTCATAGGATAAGAAAAAGAAAAAATCACGCATTAAATTAAAAAAGGAACTTTTGGTTATTATTAATTTACACGACATTAAAATAATTAAGCTGCATTTTCATCCTCTTCGTCACTTTCTAATAGGACGTCCAAGACTTGAGCCTCATTTGAAAGCAGTAAATATTCGTTATGGTAACGTTTAGGGATTGTAACAACGTCACAAAGGCGTTTCAGATCCTTAAATCTAGCAGACGAAATCGGTAATCTGCGTTCGTACAGAGGTGATGGCTTATTCCATTCTTATTCTTTTCAGCCTTGTTCTTTCCCTTTCCTTTGCCTTTGCCTTTACTTTTTTGCTCGGTATACATTTCTATTATTATTTCTTGAGCACATGGCATCATTGGGTATTTAATTTGCACAGTATACCTAGTCGGTTCTTAAATACTGTCACTGGCCATTTATTTTAAAAAAGAACACCTAGAAAAAAAAAATTAAATGGTGTTCGATTTTCACATATTTTTTGATTAATAATCTGCCAAATCACAATTACATTCGTTCATTTTTTACGATGGAGTGGACTCGCAAAGAGGACCGAGTAGCAGTAATTGCATTGCATCGTTGCGGCCATCCACCGAAGACGATATTCAACTTGCTTCAAAAATTAAAAATCACGAAGAGGTTCATGTACCGTACCATCAAGAGGTACAATGAAACCTCTAGTGTCGATGACGAGAAAAGAACTGGCAGACCTCGTTCCGTTAGGACTCCAGGGGTCATAAAAGCAATCAAGGCGCGTATTGCAAGAAATCCCGTCCGCAAGCAGAAACTGATGGCTTTGGAGATGGGATTAACCAGAAGTACCGTAAAAAAATTACTCAATGAAGACCTGGGACTACGAGCTTTCCGAAAAAAGAGTGTACATCTTCTGAACACGCGTCTGATAGCTATGAGAGCCAAAAAATGCAAAGTTTTGCTAAAGCAGTACGCAAGAAACAGACACCGCGATATCCTGTTTACAGACGAGAAAATTTTTAATATCGAAGAGAAGTACAACAAACAAAATGACAGGGTGTACGCTACCAGCTCTGCGGCCGCTGGAAATGCCATTCCTAGAGTGCAGCACGGCCATCATCCATCATCAGTCATGATTTGGTTGGGAGTGTCCTACTATGGCCCTACTGAAGTGCATTTTTGTGAAAAAGGTGTCAAAACTAGTGCAAAAGTGTACCAAGACACGGTTTTAGATCGCATAGTAAAAGATCTGCCCCAGACACTCTTTGGAGGACGGCCATTTGTGTTTCAACAGGACTCCGCACCTGCTCATAAGGCCAAAACAACTCAGGAGTGGTTCGAGCGCCAGAATATCGAGCTAATAAGGCATCAAGATTGGCCCTCTACTAGCCCTGACCTCAATCCACTGGATTACAAAATTTGGCAGGAATTGGAGGAAAAGGTCTGTTCTAAACCTCACAAAAATTTGAGCAGCCTAAAGTCATCATTGATTAAAGCAGTGGTGGATATCGACATGAATATGGTCCGTGCTGCTATTGATGATTGGCCTCGAAGATTGAAGGCTTGTGTGAAAAATGGTGGCAATCATTTTGAATAAATTTTGTGTTTAATGTAAACTAATTAAATTACCTTTTTTAAAAAAAAAACTTTTTTTGATTATCATGATTAGTTTTCATTTTATAGTCAATTTTGTTTGTGACAGAATTTAAGCACCGACTAGGTATATATATATATATTTTTTAAGTTGCAACTCGGATTTCCTTAGTTTTCATTTTCTTTATAGTCTCAGTTGGAAATGTTTTATTGGAAATTTCATTCCAATCCAAAAAGTCTGAATATTCCATGACCTCTACTGTGTAAGGTCGATGATTTTTTCTCGCAGATTCAAAATATGTCGGCCACTGTGATGGAGCCCAAACAATTAGTTTTCTGACTTCATTTTCTATCGTGGCATGCATCGAGTCGGCAGACATATGCGTATGACCAGGGAGCAAAAAATGTATCTGTATTACTTCTAAGTTTTTGGAAGTTATTAAAAACTTGTTTAAAACGGCCAAAACTGTCTTATTTTTATTTTGACCTCCACAAGAGTCACAGTAAAGAAGCAAATTTTTGACGCCTCTTTCATCTACTATCTCCAAATATTTGTGGAGACAGGTAGCGATTTCATTACTGCCCCTTTTTGCATCGCATTCTCCCCAAGTAAAGCAGTATCCATTCTGTGTACCACTTTCATACACGGTACAATTAAATACCGCATATTTTCTACAGTAGTATAGAAGCATGCTTTCTCCATAAGGAGTATTCAGTACCTTTTCTAGATCAAAACTAGCAGTTACTGTTGTATTTATATCTTCGGGTTTTATATTTTGATGTGCCAAAAATCTAGTATAAGTGGCATCTTTTTCTTCATTGTGTTCTCTCATCTGTTTTTTATCATCTTCACGTAGTTCCTGATTATGTTCGAACTTAACACATAATGTGCATTTGTCTTTTTTTGGGCAGTGAAAACTGATATTAAAGCTATTAAATATATCCCTGAAAATATTTTGACTTACTGCATCACTGCCTTCAATCTCACACTGCTTAGCATAAATTCGATAAAGATTAGATACATTTTTTAGTTCGTGTGGTAAATATCTTTTATCGGAAGATTTTCTTTTGTAATGGGAAGGCACAGCTGGGAGGTTTTTTAATAAATTTTTCGACTTTTAATTTGTGTTCTTCACTATACTTTGATGTATTGTTCGGTTTTCGCATATCCTTTTGTGCTGCTCCTTCATGTGATCTTGATACCGTATACAGTATAGACTTAAAAGACAGATTACGTCTGGTTATAAATAAATATTGTCGTTTACAACCTCCTAGTTACATGATTATTTCATTTGTGTCCAAAGAATATAGTTGTAAAAGACTAACTAGGTCTTATTGTATATTAAAATTGTCACTTACGACCTTGAAGTTACATAATTATTTTATTTTTGTTGAGAGATTATGGTCATAAATGACTTATTTTTAATTTCACAAATCAAATGATCTTTTATGACCTTATAATGAAATCCGTGTTACATTTGTAATAAGTAATAAACGCATTTTATAGACTTTACTTTGAAATTTTACACACATTAAATTGTTTTTCACACCCTTGCAATAAAGATGATTGTGTTCTATTTATCAGTAGCGAAGGATGTTATTATCGCAAAGGTATGCCATACTAATTGTAGTATAGCTGGGCAATATATTGATATTGCCCAACTATGACCTAGTACTTGTTTACAAAATAAATGTGGATTAACATGGTTAGTAATTCTAAAAGGTAAGCCGATAAGAATCGGTATGTAGGTACTGCCACAGCTATTTACGTCAGTAAATCGTAGAGCGTATTTTGAAAATTATTTTTTTTGTTTTTACGTCAAATATTATGAAATTGTGATTAAGGTTTGATTGGGTCGTAAACGACGTATTTTGTAATCTTCAGATGAAAATGTCTTTTACGTCTTTTCTTCTACAATCGATTGGTTTTTACGTCATAGGATCAAATATTTTGTAAATGAAATGTCTTTTAAGTCGTATTTTTTCTATTTTCTTAGTTTTAGACAAAAAAATACAGTAGTAGTAAACGACATTTTTTTGGGATTAGTGGAAGTTTAAATACACTGATCGATAGAGCGAAAAAAAATAAACAAAACTGCATTTTTAACTCATTTTGGCCAAAAGTGGCGTTTACGACCTTTGAGGCCAGAAGGGTCGATATTATGTCGATACTAATTTTCTACAGGCTCGTGCTGAACCGTGCCACGATTGTCCCTAAAAGAGAGTACAGAGATTAGTCACAATCTGTGTCGAAATTAGCGAGAGTAAAGAGAGAGACAAATATGTCGTGCCTCATTGCGCTGATTTTGTCTGTCTTTTCATTATGCTAATAGAAAACTAGACTAAGCTAAGGCACTGCTTATCTCAAAGTGTGAAGCTCAAAAGGCCTACCGCTGAAAAGCACTCAACATAATTTATTTAGCGCTGATTCACACAAGGATATTGGATTTACGTGCCCTGGCTACCATGGTCCAAACGAGTGCTCATATGATAATTAATCATTTTGAAACATATGCCCCTGAGCCGAGATGATCTTGTTATTCGAACACAAGAAAATCCTAAACGCCTGACAGTACAAAATAGCAACATAACAAAACTGTAGCATCCACAGTAAAGCATAAAGTAACAGGCGCATTTCGTTCACAGATAACATGACACACTCAACCAAGTTTCAAATTTTGAACTTACCTCTGCCCCTTCACAACGACACCTCAGCTGAGAAGAGGACTATCAACGGAGCACTGATGAGAAGCGTCCTCGTTACAAAGATCCTGAGCTTGGGCCACAACTTCTTCGTTGACGAGCTGCCAGTTCTAAACGAGCGTCTCAGGCTGCTCTAGAAATTTAGAATTCATGTTTATCTCTTATCTTTTTAAATAAAGATGACAACATACAACCAACAGGTATTTTTCTGTAGCATTATTCAATTGACGAATGATATATTTAGTGGTGGGTTGGGAAAACCAGTAAAAAAACTGGTCAAGTGCGAGAAGGACTCGGTACCATTCAAATAAGTTACAAACTGAACATTATACCTACCATATTCATAAAACAAAACTACAAAATTAACAAGGTCAAGTATTCAGATATGGAACCCTAGAATTGCATTATGAATCGGCGTTTTCAGTAATTGTTATATGGTTTATAAAATTATAACACACAAAGAACCCCGTAAGATATGGAATGACAGACGAATAGACAACGGAGTGACATTAATTTTTATGTTTTTCCCTTTGGGTACGGAATCCTAAAAATGAAGGGGCTTAGCCGTGTCTAAGCCGTAGCCGTAGGGGTTACGTGACAATGTCAGATTTCTGTGCTTTTTTGCGAGATAAAAGTAGAGAATTCAGTATTTTGTTTCAATAAAATTTACCGTGCAGAGATGCTATGTAAGCTATTGTTACATAATTACCTAAAAAAATTACGTTCAGCGTTAGGTTGAGCAGCTTCGGTATTACCATACTGGTGAATATCCCGTTGGGTTTATCAGACCCAGAAATGGCACAAAAGATGACACTAAAAGAAAAATACCCAAGTTCATATTTTTGTTTGACTACGAGTATTCAAAAAATTATATAAGAAAATTCAAGTGTTGTATGAGTGCCTTAAGGCGTAGTAGGTCGATCGCACAACGAAAGAGATAAGCATATTTGAAAAAGCGCGCGTCTGAGCAGAGCGTTAAATCAAGAAGAGAGTGGATAATGCTGTTTTTTAAGGAATAAAATTTAATTTTAATACACACAAGTGCGTTTTAAAAAAAATCGCTGTGCTATCGTTTAGATAATAGGTTTACATGTTTAAAACAGTAATCATTGTTATTTTTTCTTTACCAGTTTCGTAAGACTGCTTGTTAGAAATGAAAAAATTGCCTTCACTTTGCAATTTTTTTCGATGAATTTTTCTCCATCGCGTTCTGGGCTATTACATCTCCTTGGAAAAGGCTTTGTTTATAACATGTATTTATTTCAGAATCATTTCTATTGTTGTTTGGGAGTAGTACTTGTTCGAAAACTCCGGTTTTACTACCTACGTCGTCTTTAACTTTCTCAGACGTTTCTGGGGAAGACAGTTCAACAACTTTTATGAACCTTTTTATATTTTCTAAGATTTATTTATGCTTCCCAAAAGTTTAAGTTAAGTGAAATGGAAGATAAAAAGCGAAACGGATGTCGAAAGCGCTAAAATTAAGTTGTAAAACAAAAAACTATTTAGGTTTAATTACTACAAGCTCCAGACACTTGATAAAAGATTATTTATTAAAAGTATGATAGGATCGTCAAAAAATGTAAATGGGTCGGACAAAAAAAACGACCATTTAATTTTTTTGAAAATAACAAAAAATTATATAACAACAAAAAACATCGAAAGTATAATAATTATGTCGATTCGGCGTAACATTAAGTCGTGGTAATTTATTTGACAGGACTATCCTTATTTATTTATTTTCTTTATTAGGAAAACCAGTAGTTAGTAAGCAAATTTTAACACTTCACATTGAACATAAATAACTGCTAAACTTCTAACTTATTAAAGTAATCACAGCATGCATTTTATATAAGTGACGTATAACATGTAAGTATACACATATCTTAAATTCTTAATTACTAAAATTACATTAATAATTTACAAATTCTAAATTTTATCTTAATATCTAACTACTAAAACTAACAAACATCATTTAATTTTGAGCGGCCTGTCCTTGTAATGACAATGATACAGAAAGAATAAGACAGAATGCTTGACTTGTTTAGTCCCGTCGAATAAGTTAGTCGTGTTCGAGAGAGTATTATATTCCTTCTTCATGGTCATGGTCGTGTTCACCGAATCGACACCAAATGTAACTAACTTTAATATAACTTTTTTATTGACGCTACAAACAGTACAAATCGCAAAGATCCATCGAATAGCTAAAGTCAGTCTTTAGATAAGACCACATTTTTCTCACATGCTTTAGTGATATAGAAAAAAAACAACACAAACGCAGAAGATTATGATGGCATCCGATAAGGAATATTAAGGGTGTGATCAATTGCCTATCTTGTCAGCTTGTCTTTAGAAACTGGTTATTTTCCTGAAATGCTAAAGTTGTCCATCGTAAACCCCCTAAATAAAAAAGGAACTAAGACCTTAAATATTAATATTTTTATTATCAATGATTTTGATAATGATTTTGAAGGCTATGTATATGAATCGGGCCAGTTTCTTTGAAAAATGAAAGATAATAAGAAGCAAAATTTTCAAATATACCAAAATTTTACTCTACATACCTGCTTACGAACGTATTTTAAAAATGTGGGTACAAAGATACTACCCGTAACTACTATTGTTTTATTTTTGAACATCGCAAAAGCTTTAGACTCTGTGCAACACAATCTGCTATTATCAAAACTTGAGCGAAATGGTATAAAGGATGGTCCCGCATTAAATTGGTTAAAATGATATCTCAATATCAGATCACAATATGTAGAGATCTCATCACTGGAGAATAATAACACAGTTAGGAAATACAAGTTACATAACAGAATAAATCTCTAAATTGTGGCAAATGATGGTGTACATACAATCAAATATCACTAATTTCACATTAATTTAACTGTGAAATCTATTGTTGACTATTTTACGTAATAATTTTAATCTTCTAGTTATTATAATAAAAACAGGCGTCATTAATTTTGATAGCTTTGCAATAGTATGTATAGGTATATTTGTAATAATTTATACAATAACGAGCAATCCCTTAATTTTCTCCTATCAAATAAAAAATAAATCAATTAATTAATTAATAATCAAGCAATAAAAATATTGAAACAAACTTTTTGTTTGTTGGCATAATTGTTAACAAATTACGTTGAAATAAACAAATAGACCAAGTATGTAACAAATTAAACAGATTTGCATGCATGTACCTTTGTTAGGTGGTCGATCTGATGCCGGGCCCGACTGTGAAGGCACCACCATCTTACCCGCAAACCCTTCTGAAGTTATTCGGGGGAGAGTAAGAGGCCAGTTCTCTTCTAGGTAGCCCACCATGGCTGGGACCGACTGATGGTGGTATAACCATCCCCAATTGCCAGCCCTTATATAAAACAGATCAGTGACGGGCAGCGGCGTCACTGGCATAAATGTTTCGGCACCGCACTTACTAACCCGCCTGCCTAGCGTGTTTCCGTGCGCCCGCGCGTCTAGAGATTGCATCAATTGCAAGCTTCAGCACCCAATTTGATCTGAATTCTTTTAACATTGGAAATGTTTTTTCGTTTGCTCCGGTATAGGCTCCGATTTCACGAAAAAGTGCGATCCCCTTATATCTCGGAGAGTTGTGAAGATATGAAACTCAAAAACTCAAAAGACGCGTATTTACGAGAGCTGTAAGGTGCAAAAAGAATTATGCGAGGAAATCAAAAACGAAAAAAGTTATGGCTGAATAGTGAAAAAATGTATTTTTCAGAATTTTTCATTTTGGCGCTCGATATCTTGGAAACGAAAAATGATATCAAAAATTTGGAAAAATCTGTTCTGGACAATTAGTCAGCTACAATTTGAGCCTAAAACAAAGTTGCCCTGTAGCCTAACCTTTTTGAAAAAGTCAGAACGACATTTTTGACTTCATGTTTCGCAGAGTTATCGGTGTTTGTTGTAAATTATCGGGGTTTTATGGGTTTTTTTTACCGCTTTTGTTTTCGTTGTGACATTTTTTGCTAGATCCCGTTCCCGTTGAGATATTTGAACGGTAAAAAATCTAATTATATCCGAGCTGTCGAGACCGTAGGTGGAGCAAGCGAGGAGTATCCATGGAAAAACCTTTTGAAAATTGTAACATTTTCGCTAAATCTGGTTCCCGTTGAGATATTTGACCGGGAAAAAATTCCAACTTGATAGTCGGTCGAGTATAAGACTTTTGGACCCCAAAAATTTCGGAATCCCACATAACACCTCAGAGTAGGTACTAAAAAAATATTTTTTTCATGTATAAAAAAAAATTGTTTTAGCCATATCTCCGGGAATGTTGGTCTTGGAACCCCCAAACTACGACAACAGTGCGTGGGTCCAAAAAAAAATTGTCTTTCTTTTACAAGTGTGAAATCTTTTTCGCCCCAAATTCTTTTATTTTATTAATTTATTTATTTATTATAATCAAATTACATGTCTGTGATTATAATCAACTAAAACTTACATTACAGAATTGCCCAATGCGTTAGTTTAGTAATTCTAAATTTTCACATAATAAAAATATATCATTAAATTACCAAATACAAATCCCAGACTACTTAAACCATTACTTAATATACCTATATAATAAATATGACCACCGCGAACTCTGTGTCATCATCATCATCAATGTGTTCGTCGGACACGCGCAGCTGCAACTCCCGCAGGAGGCTCGGGCTGTGCACTTTGCCACGCAGCACTTTACACAAGTACGTGGCGGTAGACGCTTCCCTCCTCACTTCTAATTTGTAATATCCTACCATGCCAAGAACAAACAAACGGTTGAAGCTAGACCCCTGTTGATGGTATTCTAAGAAAAGGGCTCGACGAGATCTACCCGAATATGCAAAAAAAAAGTTTGTTCCCGTTTTGCCCATTATTGGACACAACGGGCACTAAGCTATATTTCGGGAACGGTTGGAGCTAGAGCTACCGGATTTTCACTACAGTAAATATGACGAAAAAAAAATTACTTGCATTTGACAGGTTTTGACAATTATTTGACAGTTTGGTTTAAATTGCTATATCTTCGAAACGGCTGGGGCTCACGCTTCCTGGTTTGCACTCGAATGACGGGTATCACGGGCACTTTTCGACCGATGGAAGCCGAGACGGCGCGGCGCGAGACATCAGTAACAAATATGGCGTCAGTAGAGCAGCGCTCACGCACTGAGGCACGTCAAAAATTTGGAAAATTGAATGCGGATGGAAAAGGGAAAAGAACAGAAGTTATTTTTCAATAAAATGAAAACAGTGCAGCCGGAGCATCCGCTTCCGCGTCGCGGACGAATTCAGATGCACAAATACGCGTGTGTTGCTATTTGTTTGTTCACAGGCGTTATGCCGAGGATCTAAGAATAAAATAATGATCATTCAACGTTGTAGTTTTATTTTGTAACCTTTTCTTTATCCCAACTTTCTCGTTTTTTCGATTTCCGTAGTTTAATTTCACGTGAGGCACGAAATCTGTGTTTTTTTTTTTGCTAGGCCGACAAACCTTCACTGTTTTTTTACTGAACCGGCCCCCATTTCACATTTATGTTTTTGGTGATACCACCACAACATACATTATATACGCTTCTTACTAGTCAGGTTATTTGCAATCTCTGAACTCAAGATGCAATCTGCTAATGCGTCCGCCGACGTGTAGACGGGGTTGAATAGCGAATGCTCGTCTGATGCGTCTGCCATCAATCCGTTTTTGGCGGTTTTTGGTGCATTCAGCACGACCGCAAGGTGTCCGTCCACACGTGTCCGTCTGCAGACGCATCCGCATCAGTATTGTGCGGATTGTGAACGAGAGTGCACGCATGTTTTTGCTCGTTATTTAAATATATTTCATGTATTAAATACGTTTTTATTGTTAAAATATGTATTCCTCATATGCTACCAACCGAGATAATTAAATCACCTACGGAACTTCACCATGAAAGTCTAGTCGTAGTCAATTTTGTTCTGTTTCTATATATGGCTATATTATATACTATACATATATGGTATATAGCATACATTTCTTTTACTTATAGGTGCTAAATAAATAAATAATAGCGGCCGCTGCAGTCTCAACATCCATTTTTTGAAGCGTCTTGCATCTTTTGAGTATTATTATCACAGAATGATTGACTCACGGACGTTTGGATGGCTCGCGAATTTATCCGCAGATACATCTGCTGATCCATCTGCTGATGCATCTGTCTACGTGTAGAGGAAGAAGACGCCGACGAAGATATCGCTATCGGTTCTACTTAAGGGTCCATGCCACCTAAACGTGCCCCACCGTATTGCTGATTCATGACAGAAAATATTTGTTTAATGAGAAATAAATAATCACACAAGTTGTCGAAGAGTTGTATTACAACCCAATTAATTTTATTTTTGCATAGAATTCATAGCAAGCTAGAAAAAAAATCTAAAGTTGCTGAAAATCACGTAAAACTGCTCTTCGCGTATTTCTCATTGGCGATTTCTCAGATAATTTTGGAAACTGAAATTCAGGCTCCCGTAAGTTAAAAGTGTACAGAATGATGTAATTGATTTATTTTTGCCAAACAAAAATTGTTACTTGGTGTATTTATCCATTAAACATCACCAACTTTTGCGTGCGATTTCCCCATACAAATTACTATGGAGCGCCCATCGAAACGTGATTCTTTAGAGCGCGCGATGTTTCGGTTGTCGTAACCAATCGTAACAGGCACGGCTCATAGCGCGCTATTTTAAACAATAATGAAACGTCATAGAGTTCAGTTCTGCCTGAAGCAACATGAGGTGCTCAATGTCAGGGAGAACGGGTCCTTAAGGCGTAGTAGGTCGATCGCACAACGAAAGAGATAAGTATATCTGAAAAAGCGGTCGTCTGAGCAGAGCGGTAAATCAAGAAGAGAGTGAGTGGATAATGCTGTTTTTCAAGGAATTAAATTTAATATAAATTCACAAAAGTGCGTTTTGAAAACTATCGTTTAGATAATAGGTTTACATGTTTAAAACAGTAATTACTGTTATTTTTACTTTATTAGTTTCGATAGACTGCTTGTTTTAAATGAAAAACTAGCCTTCACTTTGCAATTTTTTTCGATCGAGCCAATTTTTTTCCAATCGCGTTTTGGGCTGTTACATTGCCTTGGAAAAAGCTTTGCTTATAACATGTACAACTTGTTCAAAAACTCCGTTTTTACTACCTACGTCGTCTTAACCTTAAGTAAGGCTTCACCCACATCTAAAAATCACTTTAGCGAGGTTAAAAAAATGCTTCAACTACCGAATAAAAAAATAAAGTAAAATAAATGAAACACTCATTTACATTGAATTTTTTTAGTAGGTAACATTTGAACAATGGGTAAATGTGAGGTTGACGCTTTTATTCAGCCAGTGGCTTGTCGCCGGCACGCTGCGCTGATTGGGTTGTTTAAAACTAGCTGGCCGTTATCTGTCTGAAATATGTATGTAAAAGCGCTATTGCACTGTTTTATGGCAAAATCAGGAGAGTACATCCTTTTTTGCGCTGTTTTGCTCTGGAGCTGTAAAATACCTACCGCTTTGTGCACACTCTTTGCGGTCTTCCTGGAAGAAATGCCCATACTCACACACGCAAAGAGTGGCGAAATCCTGGAAAGGCCTATGTCCAGCAGTGGACGAAACAGGCTGATGGATGGATGGATGGATTGTGCACACTATTTAGGCTAATAATTAAAGCGTTAAATATACAATGTAGTTAAAAGAAAAGACTTTTTGTGGGTAAGGGCTGGAAGGGAGGTGTATAATTCTAACAATACGTGATATATATTTGTAGAGCTATATCAATTTTATTAGATTGGATATCACTATTATTTATAAGATTTGTTTTATTAATTTCTTCTTTAGTAATTTTTTATAGAAAAAGATATATATCAATATCTGAGAGCGGAAATGTCTAGGCCCGGCGCACGGTGCAAAATTTAGGTCTGTTTCGGATTAAACATTTTAATTTTACAGATAGGCTGTTCAAATGCCTCACATATAATAGGTAGTATTATAAATTTATAATGCTTCAAAAGTGAAATTTTAAATTAAAAAACAAAAGAGAACAGATATGAGGCTTTTGTTTATCCCTTATTAAAGAAACATTATAAACGCTCTACTGATTTTCCTTTTTCTGATTTTTATCACATTTTTCCCAATAACTTTTTCAAACTACAAACCGACATTACATGTACAGTGTCGCCAAACGTGGGTAACTAGAGTTTGGCCAAGGAATCGTGCCTCGACTTTACCCTACACGGATATGAAAAAAAATAACTTTCTCCATACCCGTGTTAGTAACAGTTGTGACACGATTCCCTGGCGAATCTCTATCAAAAGCCTTGATGAACTTTAAGAAGGAACTTTATTTTCCTTATTTTATTATTAAATTATTTACACGTAAACTGAAATAAAACGTACAGTTTTTAAATCTTAGATGTCTTCTTCAGAAACGAATAATACTTTTCAATGCAAGTTCTCGTAAGGAACCATTTTATATAAACCAAAACTGTTGGCAAAGTCATATTTACCGCACTAGTGTTTTATTTTGTTACCGACTTGATGGAAGTAAACCGCGTTAAGTTTGAAGCGTTCGTAGGCTGCGTTCAGTTTGATCGTCGGATGACACCAGCCTACCTGACAGCAAGACAGTATCAAGGGATATGAGGTGGGTGTCCCCCAACGATCAGACTGAAAGCAGCCTATGAACGCATTGCTAAATTGTGAACGCATTGCTAAATTGTGAACGCATTGCTAAATTGTGAACGCATTGCTAAATTGTGAACGCATTGCTAAATTGTGAACGCAATTTATTTCCGTCGAGTTGGCAAATTGCGTGCAGAAACCCGCTTGACGTTCATGTTATTTATTTACTGTTTTTTGTTTATTTTATTTACTCACACTATCCATTGAAAAACGTAGTAACGTGGGTAAGGCCAATAACTTACTCGTAACGTTTACAACACTCGCTTCGCTCGTCAAATCGTCCTTGTAACCTATTGCCTCCTTACCGCACTTGTAACGTAATAGTAGTTTATGCTATAAGTGCCTTAGGGAGACAAAAGCTTACAAGAACGATTTGAAACACGGGCGATAAGCGAGTGTTTTAAACGTTACAAGTAAGTTATTGCCCTTACCCACGTGTATCATACTACGTTTTTCAATGCATAGTGTTAGTAAATAAATGAAACGTATTTAAAAAAAACAAACAAACAATAAGTACTTCAATTAAACTAATAGGCGGGCATTGTTTTCCTTTTTCTTTGCACGCAAGTTGCCAACTTGACGGAAATAAGTTGCTTTCAGTTTGATGCGTCCGTTAAAGTTAGTTGACTTTGACAAAAGTTTTGAAGCATATAAAATAGGTCTTTACGAGCACTTGCATTGAAAAATTATAAAAGTGTGTCAATAGAGACATTGGTAAAGTCATTTTTGATACGCCTTTGTTCTATAATTTTCCATAGTGCGGCGCGGCTATAATGTAAACAGCCACGGGATATAGAATAGTAATAATAACATAGAAGTATGCAGGCACAGTCGTAGCGTAGGACAGAGAGTTGTATAAATAGTAGGCAACTCTGTCCAGTAGACCGCCATTCTAACTAGACAAACTGTAAAAAGATGATTATTCTGTAAGACGGAGCTGGACTGCGATCCAGTCCAGATAATTGTTATTAAAAAGGTTAAATTGCATTTTTGTTCGATAATGACATATAATATCTAAATGAGATATTTCTCGAAAATCTTTCATGATTATATTATTCCCAATGACATTATACACAAATGTCATTGGTTATTCCCATATTCGTTAGCAATTTAACCTACTACTAACGTTTCGCCCGCGGCTCCGCCCGCATTTATTCGGTCTCTACCCCGATTTCGGCTTGAGCATTATTTTATCAA
The DNA here is from genome assembly GCA_910592155.1 of Ypsolopha scabrella. Taxonomy (NCBI): domain Eukaryota; kingdom Metazoa; phylum Arthropoda; class Insecta; order Lepidoptera; family Ypsolophidae; genus Ypsolopha; species Ypsolopha scabrella. The sequence continues at coordinate 8,155,747 of OU342975.1, read as the reverse complement.
CACCCGTTATAGCAGATCTATAATATGTTGACAAAACTATGATAATTGATAAATAAAACGGCATTTAAATCTGTTGATTGGTTTTTGAGTTATAAGTATAACGGAACATACATTACAGACAGACAGACAAAAATTCTATAATTGTAGTTTTGGCTTCAGTACAATACCTACTAATAAACCAATTCATTTAACATTTTGGAAAAATACTCCGTGTATAGACACGACTTTTTCACTACTTTATTATTAGTATATTATTATATTGTATTGTATTTTTTTTATTTTTAGAGATATTTTGGCCTACGTCCAAAATTGTACGCCCTATAACTAGCTGAAAGGGCTACAAATAGCAATAAAGAGTCCCGTGTATCTGTACACGAAACTTGTATGGGCTAACAACACTTACTCACGAAACACTCGCAGGAGACGTTTAAATCGAATGATGGTTCCAATAAATAAAACAACTGGTTTTAGAGGCAGCTTTAAATTGTACGCCCTATAACTAGCTGAAAGGGCTACAAATAGCAATAAAGAGTCCCGTGTATCTGTACACGAAACTTGTATGGGCTAACAACACTTACTCACGAAACACTCGCAGGAGACATTTAAATCGAATGATGGTTCCAATAAATAAAACGACTGGTTTTAGAGGCAGCTTTAAATTGTACGCCCTATAACTAGCTGAAAGGGCTACAAATAGCAATAAAGAGTCCCGTGTATCTGTACACGAAACTTGTATGGGCTAACAACACTTACTCACGAAACACTCGCAGGAGACGTTTAAATCGAATGATGGTTCCAATAAATAAAACGACTGGTTTTAGAGGCAGCTTTAAATTGTACGCCCTATAACTAGCTGAAAGGGCTACAAATAGCAATAAAGAGTCCCGTGTATCTGTACACGAAACTTGTATGGGCTAACAACACTTACTCACGAAACACTCGCAGGAGACGTTTAAATCGAATGATGGTTCCAATAAATAAAACAACTGGTTTTAGAGGCAGCTTTAAATTGTACGCCCTATAACTAGCTGAAAGGGCTACAAATAGCAATAAAGAGTCCCGTGTATCTGTACACGAAACTTGTATGGGCTAACAACACTTACTCACGAAACACTCGCAGGAGACGTTTAAATCGAATGATGGTTCCAATAAATAAAACGACTGGTTTTAGAGGCAGCTTTAAATTGTACGCCCTATAACTAGCTGAAAGGGCTACAAATAGCAATAAAGAGTCCCGTGTATCTGTACACGAAACTTGTATGGGCTAACAACACTTACTCACGAAACACTCGCAGGAGACGTTTAAATCGAATGATGGTTCCAATAAATAAAACAGCTGGTTTTAGAGGCAGCTTTAAATTGTACGCCCTATAACTAGCTGAAAGGGCTACAAATAGCAATAAAGAGTCCCGTGTATCTGTACACGAAACTTGTATGGGCTAACAACACTTACTCACGAAACACTCGCAGGAGACGTTTAAATCGAATGATGGTTCCAATAAATAAAACAACTGGTTTTAGAGGCAGCTTTAAATTGTACGCCCTATAACTAGCTGAAAGGGCTACAAATAGCAATAAAGAGTCCCGTGTATCTGTACACGAAACTTGTATGGGCTAACAACACTTACTCACGAAACACTCGCAGGAGACGTTTAAATCGAATGATGGTTCCAATAAATAAAACAACTGGTTTTAGAGGCAGCTTTAAATTGTACGCCCTATAACTAGCTGAAAGGGCTACAAATAGCAATAAAGAGTCCCGTGTATCTGTACACGAAACTTGTATGGGCTAACAACACTTACTCACGAAACACTCGCAGGAGACGTTTAAATCGAATGATGGTTCCAATAAATAAAACGACTAGTTTTAGAGGCAGCTTTAAATTGTACGCCCTATAACTAGCTGAAAGGGCTACAAATAGCAATAAAGAGTCCCGTGTATCTGTACACGAAACTTGTATGGGCTAACAACACTTACTCACGAAACACTCGCAGGAGACGTTTAAATCGAATGATGGTTCCAATAAATAAAACAACTGGTTTTAGAGGCAGCTTTAAATTGTACGCCCTATAACTAGCTGAAAGGGCTACAAATAGCAATAAAGAGTCCCGTGTATCTGTACACGAAACTTGTATGGGTTAACAATACTTACTCACGAAACACTCGCAGGAGACGTTTAAATCGAATGATGGTTCCAATAAATAAAACAACTGGTTTTAGAGGCAGCTTTAAATTGTACGCCCTATAACTAGCTGAAAGGGCTACAAATAGCAATAAAGAGTCCCGTGTATCTGTACACGAAACTTGTATGGGCTAACAACACTTACTCACGAAACACTCGCAGGAGACGTTTAAATCGAATGATGGTTCCAATAAATAAAACAACTGGTTTTAGAGGCAGCTTTAAATTGTACGCCCTATAACTAGCTGAAAGAGCTACAAATAGCAATAAAGAGTCCCGTGTATCTGTACACGAAACTTGTATGGGCTAACAACACTTACTCACGAAACACTCGCAGGAGACATTTAAATCTAATGATCGTTCCAATAGATAAAACAACTGGTTTTAGAGGCAGCTTTAAATTCTACGCCCTATAACTAGCTGAAAGGGCTACAAATAGCAATAAAGAGTCCCGTGTATCTGTACACGAAATGTGTATGGGCTAACAATACTTACTCACGAAACACTCGCAGGAGACATTTAAATCTAATGATCGCTCCAATACATAAAACAACTGGTTTAAGAGGCAGCTTTAAATTGTACGCCCTATAACTAGCTGAAAGGGCTACAAATAGCAATAAAGAGTCCCGTGCATCTGTACACGAAACTTGTATGGGCTAACAACACTTACTCACGAAACACTCGCAGGAGACATTTAAATCTAATGATCGTTCCAATACATAAAACAACTGGTTTTAGAGGCAGCTTTAAATTGTACGCCCTATAACTAGCTGAAAGGGCTACAAATAGCAATAAAGAGTCCCGTGCATCTGTACACGAAACTTGTATGGGCTAACAACACTTACTCACGAAACACTCGCAGGAGACATTTAAATCTAATGATCGTTCCAATACATAAAACAACTGGTTTTAGAGGCAGCTTTAAATTGTACGCCCTATAACTAGCTGAAAGGGCTACAAATAGCAATAAAGAGTCCCGTGTATCTGTACACGAAATGTGTATGGGCTAACAATACTTACTCACGAAACACTCGCAGGAGACATTTAAATCTAATGATCGTTCCAATACATAAAACAACTGGTTTTAGAGGCAGCTTTAAATTGTACGCCCTATAACTAGCTGAAAGGGCTACAAATAGCAATAAAGAGTCCCGTGCATCTGTACACGAAACTTGTATGGGCTAACAACACTTACTCACGAAACACTCGCAGGAGACATTTAAATCTAATGATCGTTCCAATACATAAAACAACTGGTTTTAGAGGCAGCTTTAAATTGTACGCCCTATAACTAGCTGAAAGGGCTACAAATAGCAATAAAGAGTCCCGTGTATCTGTACACGAAACTTGTATGGGCTAACAACACTTACTCACGAAACACTCGCAGGAGACATTTAAATCTAATGATCGTTTCAATACATAAAACAACTGGTTGTAGAATATGCGGCTGCAAAAATTTGGAACGATCTGCCGCCACCCCTGCGTAAGAATATTACATACATACATATACATACACTCACGCCTGTCTCCCATAGGGGTAGGCAGAGACTATAGATTTCCATCTGCTACTATCCTGACACACCTCTTTTTCTTCTTCTACATCCATCAACCTAGTCATACAGGCTCTTCTATTCCGGGTACTTTTCACTTTGCCCTTTTTCAGTATGTCGCTTATTTGGTCGGCATACGTCCTTCTAGGGCGGCCCGGTCGAACTTTACCTTCCACTTGTACAGCATATATTTCTTTCGTCACTCTTCTTTCATTCATCCTCTCTATATGCCCAAACCACCGAAGCATTCCTTTTACTATTCTAGTCACTACATCTTCTTTCAGGCCACAACGATCCCTTATGTCGATATTTTTAAGAATATTAAGTCCTTCACTTTTAAGAAGCACATGAAGAAAAATCTCTTAAACAAACAAATAGATGACATGAAAATTCCATCGCCTCATTTGGACAATAATCATCAATGGTTTACTGGTTTGCAATAGTGCAATATACTTCTCCCTAAATGTTCAAAATTTCATAATTTCTATTTATAAACTATGTTGTTAAATTAGAATGTTTATTTATTATTATTTTTATTGTGTTTATTGATGAATTTATGTTCTATCTTATAATTTACAATTTGCAGATTATTATTATCATTATTTCTTAATTTAATGCATGCTTATATGTATTTATATTTTCATAGGTATCAGTTTTTTTCTTGATTTTCTACCCACCTGTGTGTACATTCAGCGAGAGCAGGGACAAGCTGAAAATCAGTGCTGTGATGATCTATTTTTCACTCACGGCATAAGCTAAGCTTATTCCTTTTTGTTGCATGTATTTTCTTAACAATAAATTTCTGTGCATTAATTATGTTTAAGAAAAATAAATTATTTCAATTTCAATAGTAATTGAAATATTTACGTCGAATTTTACAGTAGCTTTTTCATTTTCATATTTTTTTAAATAAATTAAAATTAATTCAAGTATTAGATATTTAGTAACTAGGATAAATTTGTGTTTATGGTTATGGGAAATGAAGGCTATTTTATTTTATTTTGTTATATTATTGTCGCAGGGATTTCAGTGATCAAATCCCCTAATATTTATATTTCCCCCTCTATAGTTCCTACTGTGCAAGAACTGACATGTTTATTTTATCATTTTACTGATACCAGTTTTGGGATTTGATCAAATCAGTTGATTAGTTTTGGAATTTGATCAAATCATTAGATTTCCTTAGAGAAGTGACAAAATTTAATTGCAATTTTAACATCTCCCGGTATAATCTATAGATACTTTTATCATATCCCTGCGATATATACTCATATATAGATAAGCCTATAATATAGTCTATTCATGTAATAAATTGAACGGGAGTGACCGATGATGTCGACTTACTCTTCGGTAGTTCAATCTAGCTATTAAATTTTTAATTGACTAAAGAGGCCGCTCAGTCAGACAGAGGCAGGCCCTCATAAATGTTCATTGTAAAATGCGATGGAAGCATTGTCGATGGACGGAAGGTATACTGCTGGCTTACAGCATAACTTCTGGTTAGACATAGTATACTTAAACATAGTATACATACATATAATCATATCGATTCTTTTACATAAAGGCAATGGTGTCGATTAAGTACAACCATAGACTTAGGATATAGTATTCCTTAGTCTATTAAGTATATGGGTGCAACACAACTTAGCTTATTTGACAGGCCTGACCTTATTTTAAGCATCCTGTCCTTGTCTTTTCGATACAGAAAGAAAAAGACAGAATGTTTAAATTAAGTTTTTAGTCCTGTCAAATAAGTTAAGTCGTGTTACACCGAATCGACACCAATGTCTAACTAAATATTGTGCTGTAAGTCTGCGTAAATAAACTGCCTGACTTCTGTAACTTCGAGCTCAAATTTGGCTCAAAACTAAATAAAAATAAGATACGTTTATTGCCAAACAAAACAAAAAACATAATGACAAAGGCATAATAACGTACAGGTATTCACAAACCATATTTACCAGAGACAAAAATATATTTAATTAACACGAATATATACACGCATAACATATTTTTTACAAATGGAGAAAGCTGAGCTATAAGGTGCTGGCTGCCGCGTATTGGGCCCCCAGCGCTGATTTTTAGCAATTCCCAGCTCATATGTTGTAAAGCATAACTGGTATTTACACAAAACAGAAGCTACGACAATTGAAAACAACAAAAACAAGCATGCAGTTTTTTTCACAAAAATAAAGATGTGTATGTGTATATGTTTATGTGGTTAGAAAAAATGTTTGCTTAAAATATAAACTAAAATCTGTGCCTCAGAGGTAAAGTATGTTAAGTCACGCATCTACAAAATCCTAATGTATGCCAGTGGTGAGGGGTCCTTAAAACACGATTCCCATCGGCTTGTTTAGGAAATGGCATGGCAAAAATGCTCTACGCTTTGTCAAACATTTCCATAAATCTCAATACGACAAATACACTTGGCAGAAAGGGATTTGCAAAGTAAAAAAATATGTTTTCCTTGGTTGCTTTTCTGAGTAAGGCGATTTTTTTGCTCGGCTTCCCTTTTCAAAATGTTCACCTTTCGCCACTGCAGACTACATACGTTATATTTTGCTATTTGACAGACCTTGGACTTAATATTTATTATATAGCAAAATCGTATCGTATGTTATATTTTGCTATTCGAGAGACCTATGGACTTGACATCCTTTACCTCTGAGATACAGAAATTTAAAAGTATTCTGGAAATATATTAGCATATAACATATTGACAGAAATATTAGTAGAGGACGAGAAAGACCAAAAAGGATCAAGACCAACTGAAAGACATGGCGGGATTAGTGTAGTACCGAAATTAGAGTATTACTCTTAAATCTACGACGGCGAAAAGAACGTGTTTAGTTTTGAGAAATAACAGACATACAGAATTCTCAGAGATATCACAATAAGTAAAAGATGCTAAAAGTTCCAACCTGCAAGTGGATAAGATGAAGAGCCTGGGCAATATGCGGATTATATTTAGGTCTAAGGTATTATATAATATTAAATTAGGAATCAATTTATTGACGATCTCTTCATTTCCGGTGTCGCAACCAACTTGCTTAATGCTATTTGCTCTTGTTAGAAAGGAAAACAGATAAATAAAATTTTCCGGATACAAGAGTAAAATTGTTTTCTTGAAAAACATCGGTTATTGAGAAATAACGATAATAATTTTGTGATATTATTTGTTTACTCAAACGAAGTTATTCATTCATTTCCGACATCATATTCTGTGCTGTGATCAATAATAAAACAATGAGTTAGTCATCACATCACTAAGAAATCTGCCCGTTTATTTCATTCTTGGGATTATAAAATACAATCAACAGGCGAAGTAATCATAATAACCGCTTTCACTGCCTTAATTGGTGATAACTGGTAATGAAAAACAAAGTAGTAATACGAAAAAATCTTCGACAAGACTGTTTCCGACAAAATACTCTATCTTATGAATATTCCTCTTGCTGCTCCATCAATCAACACACACCATTGTGTTTTTAAAAAAACCTAAATCGTTGTTTTATTCAAATCCAACCTCGATTCGGTCAGTGGATAAGAGGAACCAAAATTGCATTTTGTTAATTTTTTTCTTCACACACCGACTTCTTGTTCTTCTCTCCCCATGCACCCTTTTCGCAGACGATATTTCAATCACAATACCCATCCAAAACGATTCTGGACTAAATGAACGTCTTAATGCAGCATTAACGAAAATAGTAAACTGGCTTAATGAACACAACCTACGGATAAACTTTTCTAAAACAAAACTTATCCAATGTAAACCATATCAAGAAAAACCCTACTTATTGATTTTTCATTTTTTTTATAATAAAATACAATGCGTCAGTACGTATAAATTATTAGGTATTAACATCGATTCTCACATCAACTTGAAAAATCACATAAAACTTCAACAAAGCTATCTAGATTTACATACGATCTATATCACCTTAAAAAATTTACTGATAAAAAAACAGCTCTTAGCGCTTATTATGCCTACGCACATGCATGGCTCCAATATGGTGTGATTTTATGGGGAAATAGCGTAGATGTTATAAAGCTGTTCCGGCTACAAAAGAAATGCGTGCGTATAAATAGAGAACATTGATAAAGAGACAAGTTGCAAACCGTATTTTCAAGAATTAAATATACTAACCCTAATAGATATATATATATATATATTAGAGGTAAGTTTATTTGTTAAGAAGAATATACATCTCTTCCCAGAATATTCTCGCCCTTTAAACCTAAGACCTCAAAATAGACTACAGATGCCTTTCTCTACTTTAAAAATATTCCAAAACGGCCTATTTTCGATGTCAGTAAAAATATACAACAAGATCCCTAAATATATAAATAAGAGAGGAAAAGAATTCGCAAAAATTTAAATTAGTTCTAAAGAATTATCTAATGAAAAAATGCTATTATACGATTAAAGAATTTTTAGAAGAAAAATTATAAGATGATTTTAATATAAATTGTATAACTTACTATGTATCTTTGATTTTTTTTACCTTTTGAGTTTAAAAGTAGTTTTTATTTAGTTTTAAGTTTAAAAATTGCTGTGCCCAATCCGGGTTTATGTTGAAACTGTAATTTATATTAAAACCTTTATGTACAACATAAATGCAATAAATATTAAGTATTGAGTAATAATAATAAAAATAAAGTCATTTATTTCAGGCAAAAAACCCTTACAAAAATATTTACATCACAAAAAAAAATACACTGTAATAAATGTGTTCTTCTGGATTAGGATGTTTGTTTCTTTCTATGCTGTTTTTTTATTAGTTAGGTAATACATAATGTATTAATTTGGACATTACATACAATTACGTAGACCTGAGAAATTTATAATTAAGTAGATCGGGAACATAACGTCAAGATCAGACAAATGTTCCTAACGGTTGTCGACGCTGGTCATTCTAAGTTTGAAGAATTGGATGCACTCGAGTCTCAGTGCGTGCTATGATGTGAAAGCTGATGCTCACCATAGCTGATATATACGAGTAAAACTGGCGAACCAAGACTTGTTCGCTGATAAAAACTATGTCTATAAATAATTCACAAAAACAGGTCTTGGATTCAGGCGTCACTACCAAATTCGGCAGTCTGTGTATTCGAAAGGTGGTGGTGGCCTTAAATATATTATCCGAAGGGTTCTTGCCACCAACGTACCAGCTGTCCTTGAACCGTCTGGAATCTCGCGTGTTGATGGCAAGAGGCCTGAAAGAATAAGTTCGGTTCCTTGAAGGAAAGGGAAACCCTCTTGTGTGGGATGCTACATGCGTCGACAGACTAGTAACGTCCCATGAAACCTGTGTCATGCTGGTACTCCATGGGTTAAGGTTACCAACTATGACCTCATGGTCTATATGATTTTATTCAAAAGTAGAAGAAAGAAAGAAAAAAGAAAATAAATTTATTTGGCAACAAACAAAAATCACAGAAATAATAAGGTTAATAATACTAATCTTAATATAAAACTTTTAACTAATCTACTTTTTTAAACTATGTCCCTGCTTCTGTTATTTTCTTTTTTCTAATGTCATATAGAATGGAGTATAGCAGTATTAGAACAAAGTGTTATTTGTCTCATTTTTGCAGAATAGTCCAAATTTTTAGTGGTAGAACTAGATGGACTACACATTCATATTCTTATTCGTATCCAATTTGTCATACCAAGCAGTAGAACAGAATGGATTTTTTTGTCCAACCCTTATGTTTGCTGTTACCAAAATGGCCGCAAAGTAGATAATCATCTCGACACAACGCTGGTATTCAGCTGCAAAAATCAAAATGCAAATGAAACGTACGAGTGGCTCGAATATGAAGAAAAAAATTAAATTTTATGGAGCTGATGACTTAAACACGGCAGCAAATGTTTGTTGTTGCAATCAATAAACAAGTTTGTGACAATAAGGCTATGACATTATCCTAAAACAAACGATTTTTGGTGTTTCCCAATTATCTCTGATAAATTGACACTCTACATTTATGTAGAGGTATATAAGTAAGTTAACCTGACCACTTATAAAATATTTAAATGAGATATGGCATGACAGGTGTCGAATTTGGGTCTCATAAGCTGCTCATCCCTCAGAGATAACATTATGTTATCTCTCTCGTGTATACAATCGGATCTCAAAAGATCCCCTTGCAGGCGTTTAGAAAAAAAGAAGTTTGACTACAGTATGTTGGAGCATTGTTCGCAGCCAGTCAGTCGTTCCGAATGATTGAGCAGCAGTACGCGTTCATCCATCGTCCAGGACCGGCGCATGAGCATCGAATTTGCAACTACCTAATCAAATGAAAAACAGCTAAAACGAGCCACCTAGATTTGCGACATATTCTCCAATTCAAAGTGATCGAAACTGATTTTCATTGATGGAGTCAATTGTGTTAGTTCAAGGTTGTTCTGACAGCAGTGAAAGTGATTGATGAAGATGATTTAGATGCATTGTATAAATTGCAGTGCCCCGTATAAGTGATGAAAACTGTGTCATTGAAACAGGAAACATTTACACCTGCGTCCAATTAAAACTGCAACGTGAGTTTTTAAAATCATACATAGCTGATAAGAAACTTGCGTTTATACTAGTGTTTTGTTATTACTTTGAATGGAAAATATGTATCACTTGCACAAGAAAATTATGTGTTTAACATGGTATATATATGTTTATTAAACTGTCAAACTAACTACTTAATAAAGTCGATTCTGAAGGCTTTAATTTTAGTTTTAGCGTTGTCAAAACTTAAATTTTTCCAAGTAATATAGCTTCTGTTGTTAACACTAAAGAAGAAAAAAATTTAGTTTTGTAAGCGCTAAAACTAAAATTAAAGCCTGCAGAATCAGCTGTATTACCAGAAAATTACGATAAAAAAGTTACACAGAGTCAATTAGCGAAATTACTTTAAAATAATTTTAAATATGCATGAAATGTTGTGACAAGCATCAATTAGTCACATAGAAGTAAAAAAAACCTCATTTACTTATGGGGGGAAAAACCAGTAGGGTTACGTCACTGAATAAGTATTTAAAAAGACACCAAAGGTCAACTACTTTTAAAGATGCGCGTGACCTTATCCTATATGTATTGTATATTTTTACAATAAGGTGGTAAATTGTAAAATAATGTTATTGCACTTATATAATAGACTTTTGCCCTAGGCTTCACCTGAACTATATATAAACTGACTTTGGTTTAAACTTTGGTGGTCAGGACAAAGGTTCAATTACCCTTTCTGTGAAATATGTAAAATAATATTTGGACTTCCTATACTAAATGAGTCGAGGTTGTTCTTGAACAAGTATACGTCGTAGAGGCACAAAGAAATATTTTCGTATATATATTTTTTTTGTTTATTTTCCAAAGACAAATATGTATACATTTTAATTAAGATAAAAGCCATCCGACTAAAACCAACCTCATCGCAACCAGGGTCATTGAACCTTGGTCCTAACCACTACTGTGTCTCCAGTATGGTATGAATTTGGCTATATAAACGAGAATCACTTTATATAATAAATAAAATAACTATAAACTAACACATATAATTGTAGAGTTATTTATGAATTAATAAATAATCAGCACGGCATTACACTCAAGGTAAATAATTTTTTATTTGGATGGATGGATGGATTTTAACATGTATAATTTCAAAAATATTAATTAATACTTATTGATTTTCATACATTTTATTTTTAACATTTTTAGGGGGATTATTAGTAATGTTTAGTAACTCTGAAATTTAAAAATTCAAATTATAAACTACTAGCTTTTGCCCGCGGCTCCGCCCGCGTCCAAGAGATTTTCGTGGAAATAAGGAAAACAAAAGAATATGATTTTTTGAACGACAATATGCAACGGTCACCATGTTTTACCAAAGTGCTAATAAATACCAATCAAATAAGCCCGAACTCAAAGGGTCTGCTGATGTCCGTTGAGGAGATCCCGTACCCGTCTTCCAGTCCCATCATCAGACACTGGTCTCCATGTTTTACCAAAGTGCTAATAAAGACCAATCAAATAAGCCCAAACTCAAAGGGTCTGCTGTTGTCCGTTGAGGAGATCCTGTACCCATCTTTCAGTCCCATCATCAGACCCTGGTCACCATGTTTCACCAAAGTGCTAATAAAGACCAATCAAATAAGCCCAAACTCGAAGGGTCTGCTGTTGTCCGTTGAGGAGATCCCGTACCCGTTTTCCAGTCCCATCATCAGACCCTGGGTCTCCATGTTTTACCAAAGTGCTAATAAAGACCAATCAAATAAGCCCAAACTCAAAGGGTCTGCTGTTGTCCGTTGAGGAGATCCTGTACCCATCTTTCAGTCCCATCATCAGACCCTGGTCACCATGTTTCACCAAAGTGCTAATAAAGACCAATCAAATAAGCCCAAACTCGAAGGGTCTGCTGTTGTCCGTTGAGGAGATCTCGTACCCGTCTTCCAGTCCCATCATCAGACCCTGGTCTCCATGTTTTACCAAAGTGCTAATAAAGACCAATCAAATAAGCCCAAACTCAAAGGGTCTGCTGTTGTCCGTTGAGGAGATCCTGTACCCATCTTTCAGTCCCATCATCAGACCCTGGTCACCATGTTATACCAAAGTGCTAATAAAGACCAATCAAATAAGCCCAAACTCGAAGGGTCTGCTGTTGTCCGTTGAGGAGATCCCGTACCCATCTTTCAGTCCCATCATCAGACCCTGGTCACCATGTTATACTAAAGTGCTAATAAAGACCAATCAAATAAGCCCAAACTCGAAGGGTCTGCTGTTGTCCGTTGAGGAGATCCTGTACCCATCTTCCAGTCCCACCATCAGACCCTGGTCACCATGTTTTACCAAAGTGCTAATAAAGACCAATCAAATAAGCCCAAACTCGAAGGGTCTGCTGTTGTCCGTTGAGGAGATCCCGTACCCATCTTCCAGTCCCATCATCAGACCCTGGTCTCCATGTTTTACCAAAGTGCTAATAAAGATCAATCAAATAAGCCCAAACTCCAAGGGTCTGCTGTTGTCCGTTGAGGAGATCCTGTACCCATCTTCCAGTCCCATCATTAGACCCTGGTCACCATGTTTTACCAAAGTGCTAATAAAGACCAATCAAATAAGCCCAAACTCGAAGGGTCTGATGTTGTCCGTTGAGGAGATCCCGTACCCATCTTCCAGTCCCATCATCAGACCCTGGTCTCCATGTTTTACCAAAGTGCTAATAAAGATCAATCAAATAAGCCCAAACTCCAAGGGTCTGCTGTTGTCCGTTGAGGAGATCCTGTACCCATCTTCCAGTCCCATCATCAGACCCTGGTCACCATGTTTTACCAAAGTGCCAAGAAGTGTGTCAGGATCGTTGTTGATGGAAATCTGTAGTCAGATTAAACTCATACAGTTTTCTCGTATGGGAAAAAATCAATACATAAACCTGGCTTTAATCACTCTTTCAAGCTAAACATTAGCAAGAAGTGTGTCCGGATCGTTGTAGATGTAAATCTGTAGTCAAATTAAACTCATATAGCTTTCCCGTATGGGAACAAATCATTAAAACCATAGTATTTAATGTATCTATGCTTAAACCTGGCTATAGTTACTTTTTCAAGCTTAATATTAGCAAGAGGTGTGTCAGGATCGTTGTAGATGGAAATCTTTAGTCAGATTAAACTGATACAGTTTCCTCGTGGAAAAATACAGTTTTTTAGGTGGTAGAGCTGATGCCGGGCTCGACTGTGGAGGTACCACCACCTTACTCGCAAATCCTCTCGAAGTTATTCGGGGGAGAGTAAGAGGACAGTTCTCAGGCAAAACCAGGCGGCCCACCATTGCCTGGGACCGATGGATGGCGGTATATCCATCCCCAATTGCCGAGCCTCATATAAAACAGACTGGTGACGGGCAGCGGTGTCACTGGTGCAAGGGTTTCGGCACCGCGCTCACCAACCCGCCTGCCCAGCGTGTGTGAGTATGGGCATTTCTTCCAGGAGGACCGCCAAGAGTGGCGAAATCCTGGAAAGGCCTATGTCCAGCAGTGGACGAAACAGGCTGATGGATGGATGATGGATGGAGTTTCCTCGTATGGAAAAACATACCGGTTTCATCACGTATAACTAACCATTTGGTCAAGGAACGCCGATAAAGCAGTTAAGCAGCGTTTTTTCTCCCGACATGGTTCACAAATATTGAATTTTCAAACTGAAAACTTACTTTTATTAAAATAAAATATAGCTTATGTTACTCAACAATGGTATAGCTTTTTATAAAAGAAAGAATTTTTAGAATCGGTTCAGCAGTTCCAAAGCTTACCTAAAACATACAAACAAACAAACAAATCTTTCCTCTTTATATAATAGTGTAGAAAATATAGCCTATGTTACTCAGCAATGGTATAGCTTTTTATAAAAGAAAGAATTTTTAGAATCGGTTCAGTAGTTCCAAAGTTTACCTCAAACATACAAACAAACAAACAAACAAATCTTTCCTCTTTATATAATAGTGTAGATAGATGTAGATGTAGATTAACACGCTGTTCGCAACCACCAGAAAAAACTGACTAAGAGTTGCTGTGCAGTATCATTTACTAAGTAATGCATAAAATAACTTTGATACAAAAGCTTAATTAAGAGGCTATGTGAATTTTATTTTTGTCACTCTCACTCGAGGGGGGCGGATTTAGCGCAAAAGAGAAAAAAAGATGTTTTTAATTTTATTTTTTTATTTTTTTTTTGTCATTTAAAGATTGTATTATATTTTCATTTATTTAGAACATAAAAAACAAAAACTTATTCTTAACTAAAAGTACCTAACAACAAGTTTAATTTTAATTTTATTAAAAAAACTTAAAATACACGTAGCTAGCAAGATTTCCAAAATCAAATAGGTATCAGGAACAGCGATTTGCACGAGGTTTATTATTTATAGGAATTTTTATCTGTTTATATAGGTATGTATTTAGATTTTTATTTTTTATTTGTTAGCATGATTTAGTTTTTTTTTAAGTTACTTTATTAAGTTTCTGTTTGTAATATAATTCCATCCATCCATCCATCCATCAGCCCGTTTCGTCCACATAGGATTTTCGTCGCTGGACATAGGCCTTTCCAAGATTTCGCCAGTTAGCGGTCCTCCTAGAAGAAATGCCCATACTCACACACGCTGGGCAGGCGGGTTGGTGAGCGCGGTGCCGGAACCCTCGCACCAGTGACGCCGCTGCCCGTCACCGGTCTGTTTTAAAACCCGGCAATTGGGATGGTTATACCGCCATCCATCGGTCCCAGGCAATGGTGGGCCGCCTGGTTTTGCCTGAGAGCTGTTCTCTTACTCTCTCCCGAATAACTTCGGGAGGATTTGCGAGTAAGATGGTGGTACCTCCTCAGTCGAGCCCGGCATCAGCTCTACCACCTAAAAAACTGTATTTTTCCACGAGGAAACTGTATCAGTTACAGCACTGTAATATAATTAGTTTTTTATCTATAATTAAATTTAAAAAAATAGGATAAAACCCATTTAATAAAATATGTTTGAGTTCTGTGCATGATCCCTATTCGTCAAACGAGGAGAAAAAATGTGAGACCACATGTCATTAATTATTTCTATCGAGGAAAATTTATCTCAACGTGTTTTCCAGAAACAAAACCCTAGAATAAATAGTCAAAATGCCGTGTACTTCATGAAGCATTCATATATTTTTAAGATAGCCTCTTAATTTACACTATTGTCCCGTAGTGCCATAAATCACGTTTTTTTTTTTTTATTGAAGATTATCAGAACCCTGGCATAACCTCGAGTGTTCGTAGTAACTATAGTGCCACCAACTTATCTGTTCAGTTGGATTATCCATCCATCTCTTTCTAGTGCGGTAGAAAGTGGCAATGTATTGTAATAATCTGTGGTCCGGTGTGCTGTAATGTGCTGCATAAAATTGCCTACGGTTCCGCTCACGTTTATTCAATCTCCGCCCCTTTTCGGATTGGGCGTTATTTTACCATCATTCCATAAAGCATAAATATACAAATATAATTGGCTTTATTATTAAAGTGCATTACAAACCAGAAAAGGTAAAATAGAAACAAATGTTTTTAATTTAAACAAGGAATTTTTTCAAATTCTTGTCTTCACATTTGTTTCTAATTATTCCAAAGCGACGGATTTCGCGATAAAAACTTAATCTTAGTTAATGAGAACTGTGAATTTCTTAACTGTTCGAAGCAACACATATTGTAGCGACGACAGTGCCATCTGTTTCTTAAGAACAAAGCGTGAAATCACATAACGCCCTCGTGAGCATTCAGTATGCGCATTACAAGCTAGTTAGATCAAATAGTTACAAAAATATTCGGTGGTTACGTATGGTGGAAAAATTCAACGGTCTAGGTAAGTACCTCGGTGGCGCAATTGGTAGCGCGCTTTTCTGGGAAACAAGAGGTCGCAGGTTCGATACCTAGCCCGAGGAATTTTTTCAAATTCTTGTCTTTACATTTGTTTATAATTTTTCTTTTCTGGTTTGTAATGCACTCTAATAATAATAATTATAGTATTCCAAAGCGATGGATTTCGCGATAAAAACATAATTTATAATTGGCTTCTTGCCTTTAAAATATTATTAGTATTTATACAGTTATAAGAAAATACATAATCAATAGGTAAGTTTCGTGAAATATACTTCGGCCACTTGATGTGGTCGGCGTCAGTTAGGTATCTACATACGTAATATGTAAGAAAATAAAGAGGTAAACATTAATGATTAATAGTAGCAAGTGGTAATTAATATTGTTTTAACTCGAGAACCACTCAACGGATTTGGATGCGGTTTTTTATTATCATCGTAGTGATCCTGGGCAACATAAAGAAAGAAGACTGTAAAGAGTGTTCATAACATAACGCCTAAGCTGAAAACGGTGCAAATATTGAATAAAGGCGGGCGGAGCCGTGGGCGAAAGGCTAGTCTGTCTGACCAACTTATAAAATGTACTGGGCAACTACGGAACCCTACACTGCGCGTGGTCCAACACGCACTTGGCCGGTTTTATTCTGTGCTAACGGGGTCCTTTCTAAAATATCTATACGTGTTATGTATGTTTAATTTTGCAATAAATCTTTATCTACTCCGCCTCATGATTGAAATATATTGTCCGTTTCCTGACAAGGAGAGGAAAAGTGAACCATTCTCCAAGTAATTCATTCTATTTAACCAGCTTGCTCTTTCTTGGTGCATGTTTCTTCTAGATCTAGTTTTCTTCTCGTATCCTATTTTGTATTCAAAAACTAGACATAACTTATCGTCACGACATGAATCCCCGAGAGGGTGTCAAAGGTGTTCCCAAGTGTAAACTGTAAAATAATGCTCACACTTGGTAAAAACGCTTTTCACCGACGATTCTTACGTCCCAAACGTGATAGGTGGTAAGCCCTATCGCCGTACTTTGAGCACAAATGGACAAACCGCATAAGGCGACAACTATTGCTGGTGACCTTGGTGCGTGCGTCTCACTTTCTCACATGACTCGTCCCATACTGTTCTCTCTGTCGTTTGAGGTTATATTTTTTTTTTCAGAACCGTGTCTGTTGTTGTTTGTATGACGGAGCCAGCTCCAATGCAGAGTGCACTGTTCTGATTTGGAATAAGCAACCACCTTATAGTATAATCAAGTATATTTTATTAAATAACGTAAACATTGACTTTGGAGAAAATCAGTAAGCAACATCTACGGTGCGCCCGGCCGTCTGTCTCTCAAGACCCTTTATCTCGGGAACGCGTGGAGGTATCTAGTTGAAATTTAAACTCAAGTCTGCAGTTCCTTGAAGCTGTGAAAAAATCAAACTTCTAAGTTAACGGAAAAAATATATAACCCGTGCGGTTAAAGAAACAATCTGTAAATGGTGACTGGTACTTAGAGTAGCGTCAGCAAAAGAAGTCAAGCGGCAGCCAAACAATATTTCGTTTATTAATTTTGAATATATTTTAGGAAGTATATATAGTGCTGCTAGCAACTGTTTATTTTATTAAATAAACTTTTTAATAGTTAACATTATCCCGAGAACATTTATTTATTTGACTTTATTCTGTACTTGTTTTTCTGTATGCAACAAGGAATTTAAAACATATCTCGGCGTTTTGCCTACAGGCAAAGACAGTGTGAATGCTAATCCAAACTGATTATTTTTTTGTACTTAGTACCATGCTGTGCGAGTATAGACGGAGCAACGATGTGAGCGAGATAGCATGAGACCGGTCACCATTTATAGATGGTATCTTTATCCGCACGGGTTATACGGCCGTTTATGCCGCAAAAAAAACGTTTATTTCCACACTCTCAAGGGAAATAAAATTAAAAGCGTATTTTCCGTTTACCTAGAACTATGAAATTTGGCAAGTTACACTGTCTTATACTACAAATATAGGGAAAAATCTGAAAACCACACATTTGTTAATAAATCATAAAAAATATAGTCTTTAACGGAACCCTCGGTGGGTGAGTCTGACTCGCACTTGTCCGGTATTTTTAATTCACCGCACTACTTGGACGTGCACTTTTTCTCATGTTGTCTCTTTCGTTGTCGATGGACTTATTGCGCCTTAACCAACGACCTATAGAGCTCGTTGCAGTTATCATTAATAAAATCCATCAAAAAGAATCAAGGGAACTCATTTGGTGTGATAATATCTGAATTTGACTAAGTTTGAAGTTATTTCTTTGCATACTTGGGACCGATGGATGGCGGTTTATCCATCCCCAATTTCCGGGCCTTTAAACAGACTGGTGACGGGCAGCGGCGTCACTGGTGCGAGGGTTCCGGCACCGCGCTCACCAACCCACCTGCCCAGCGTGTGTGAGTATGGGCATTTCTTCTAAAGGACCGCCAACTGGCGAAATCTTGGAAAGGCCTATGTCCAGCAGTGGACGAAACAGGCTGATGGATGGATACTCAATTAATTAAATCGGATCTTATTCTGAATTAGGACATTATTTTGGTATTTCTTTGATTAATGTTCGTTAAAAAAATCTAATCAAGGTACATTATTCCAGATATCCTGTAGTTAATCTTATATTTTTTCCAGTTTTTTTACTTTAAGAGTATGGCATTGGCTAGGAAAAAATGTCCGACACAAAAAGGCCAATGTCAAATAAATTATTAGCTTTTCATAGAGGCGATTATTCGTTAGCTAATCGACCTATTTGTCTAGGACGCGTTATACTAATAATTACGCGAAACAGCAGATCGGAGGGTTTTTAGCTAATACTAAAATATTTTGTAGGGAAAAATATATTGGATTTAAGTAGAAAACCTTTATATTTCTATTACCTATTTTATGAAAAAAATCAAGTTGATCTCTTAGCCGCGTTCTTGAAAAGAACGTTTGAAAACCAAAAAAAGAGGGTGGAAAACATATTTTTCTGACAAAAGTACAAATCTTAGTACATTGCTTATAAGTAGATCACCTAGACAAAAGATCAAAAAATTAAATCAATTTTTTCCGATATCAAAATAGTCCTACTTCCTTCAAAAGAACCCTCGAAAATCTGGCTTCGTTCATGTCCTAGGGTCAGGTACAGCTTTAATAATGTCTGATTAAAACAAGTTGTGACTTCGAGGTCACCAGCAGTTATAGCCCTATAGAATAGGACTGTCAGTAAAGTTATCTGCAGGTGCTATCACATTCTAGACTTTAGCGCGCTATGAAGTAGGTACGGGCAAGGTATAGCCCTATTGTTAGACATTGTTGTTGTTCCATATTCTTATCAACGAAAACCACACAATACTGTAATCCAAGGGCAAACGAACATCGCTTCACGCATCAACTGGCTCTATGGAAAGCTGGTAACCTAAAGGATATTATTTCTACTCCGGTAACGTACCTATTTAGTTGGTATCGAAAATGCAGAATGATGAAAATAATTTATTATGAGACATTCTACATTATTATATTATACTAGCATAGAATGTTTTGTAAATTATATCTTGCTTTAATGGTAGCCATATTAAGTATATAATGTTTAATGGTAGCAGTCTTTTTACACCCGGTATATACTCATGAACGGAATTTCAGGTTCCTCGTGATCTGTCCAATTCTACGATCTGCCAACGACATATTACATAAATTAAAACAAAAGCTAAAATAAAATACTCTCGCCGAATTTCTTAAAAAAGCTTCAATTACAATAGCCAGGTTCCGAGTAAGTGCATAAAAAAACGATTTTCTAAAAAAAACCTCTTAGTAAATCTCCGTCCTGCAAACATTTTTATAAAAGAACAGCTTTGATCCGCATTGCATGCATCCAATCAGTCGATAGCCCTTCGAGTCGCTTTGAGCTCGCAAAGTTTCTCAGCGCGTTTGATGAGCACATTCACTTTGACCTGCCATTTTGAATTCCACCAATTTAATTAATTTATTTATTTATATTATTCTTCTTTAGATACATTTACTGCAGCGCTAGGATAGTTTTAGAAAAGACAAACCTTGAAAAAAACACCGTTTTAGAACTGGCGTTGGATTTAACACTTCCAGGGCCAATCACGTGAAGTTATCGTGATAATAATTATTCTCTCACTCGCCAATCACGAGTAAAAGTAACAAAATTATAGTAACAGGACAAAGTAGGTAGTTATCTACATTAGTTATTTTTTTATGGCCGTTTAAAATAACCGAAAAAAGTGTGGTTTCTTCGAGAACTTTTGTCTATTTATAGCGATACGAGTTTAAGCGACTTTCTTTTAAACCAGCAGCTAAATGGCATATTCCAAAGATAGACAACTTCCATACCAAATATTATTATATATTTTATCTACCTGATGTTCTAAAAAGGAATATTTGTTTGTTTGTACGTGGAAGTAATCCCTGACATTACTAAATTTATCTTGAAAATTCTGTACTTGTTGTTTTGGTTTGACATAGGATATAGTTTGTCCTCTGAAGACGGATAGTTTCCTAGGGACATATTAATTTATTTCTTTCGCACGGGTAATCTCTGGAAATGCTGAACCCATTATATATAATTATTTTACTGTTATAATAGTTAGACTGTTCAATTGGACTTAGGATATAGTTTGCTCCCTGGAAACGGGCAATTCCCTAGGGACATAATCATCAATTACATTTGCGCGGGTAATCTCTGGAACTGCTAAACCTATTTTGAACATTATTTTACTGTTGTGATGGTTAGACTATTCACTTCGACGATATCCTACTAATTATATAATTATAAATGCGAAAGTTTCTGTGTGTGTATGTTTGTTACTCTTTCACGCTGAAACGGCTGAACGGATTTGGATGAAATTTAGAATGGATATAGCTTATACCCTAACTTAACACATAGGTTACTTTTTATCCCGGGAAAATGCATGGTTCCTGTAGTATAGATCAATATAATTGAAAAATCAGGTGTTTAAGTAGCGCGATCGTAATCGTTTGTGGTGAAATAAGACAAGGCTTTGTTATTTCATACATCAGGTGTCTAATTAGCGCAGTTTTAATCGTTTGTGGTGAAATAATACAAGGCTATGTTATTTCATACATATTAATAGTAAACCAAAATATAAATCCTTGATAGATGAAAAAACCGGCCAAGCAAGTGCGAGTCGCACTCGCGCACGTAGGGTTCCGTACTATATATCACACTAATATTATAAATAATAGCTTAATAAATAAATAAATATAATTTTCTTCAAAAAAACAGTTAACGGCTTTTATTTGTTAGTTTTTATTTTTATTATTGAACACACAGAAATAATATAAAGTAAAATGTGCTATATTTCGACCCCTCAGTGGGGTCGTCTTCAGGTGAATGGAAAATAAAATTATGTTATGACATATACATGAAACGTAAAAACACTGACATGTTTTGACATAATTAATTATAAACTTTTTAGAAAGGAGTTGTTAATAGCTGTTGTGGTTGCCCAGAGTGCTCCGATCGTGAAATTATAAATAATATAATATATTTATTAACTGTAAATTTAGATTTCATGTAAATTTATTAAAAATTGTCGTTTGCTAAGTAGTCAAGTTAGTCAGGTCAAGTCGTGTCGGTCTGTTGGTGTTTTTTATTCAATAAAATTATATCAATATTCAATGAGCCCCAAGTTTAATATTATAAATGCGAAAGGGTGTGTGTGAGGGTGTGTGTGTGTGTATGTTTGTTACTATTTCACGCTGAAACGACTGGATGGATTCGGATGAAATTTAGTGTGGATATACCATAACTTCATACATAGGCTACTTTTTATCCCGAAAAAAAGCATGTGGTTAAACCGATTAACATGCGGGCGGAGCCGCGGGCAACAGCTAGTAAGATTATAAATTGTTTTCTGGAGATGGGGAGTACCCTAGGGACATAATCATTCTTAGACATTGTCTACAGGTTGTTGTCTAGGGACGGGCAGTTCCCTAAAAATATAGCCATTCATTATATTAGCGTGGGTGAAAGGCTATTTATATATCGTGTACGAAACAGCTATTATTTTTCGTGATCCAAAGGTCGGCCCCAAAATAAAATTTGTCTACCATTCGAATGGGAGGGAATGGTAGTCTTACCCCGTTTAAAAAAAAAACTTAACAGAAAACCCAAAAAATACATCGTTTTTCCAAACATTTACTAGTTTTCTCCTGTAAAGGCAAATACAAATACAAATACAAAAAAAAAATACAAAAATCTTTATTGATCCTTCAAAGCGGCTTACATAGCTGGGTTGGAGACTCCTTTTAAGTACCTAAATACTTGTATTAGGAGACCCCGCTCTTCCACACAGTTTTTTAGTTTTTATATAAAGTTAACAATGACAAATAAAGATACAATGACAAGTGAAGATACAATGCAATTCAATTAAAGTAACTTAACTTATTCTATTATTTTGTAGTGAGTGTGAGGGTGCGTGTGTGTGAGGGTGTGTGAATGTGTGTGTGCGTGTGTGAGAGGGCGTGTGTGAGAGGGTGTGTGTGTTTGTGTGAATATTAGATTATTTATATGTATACAAATAACAATAAAACGATAATTATTTAACTCTATATATATATACTCTTTTTTATATATAAATACTTTTTTTTTACACAAATTCAAATTTGATTGATAAAATACCTAACCCACCATTCAACTTGTACATGTCAGAAGCTTTTCGACCTCCTCATAATTTAATGTTTTAATCCACTCCGTTACAGTACTTTTACAAGTAAATGTGTTCATGGAGTATATATCTATTTTTTAATTTAGGGAATTGTATAAGTATGTCTATAATTTATTATATTGGTAACAGGCAAATGATAGGAAAGTCCATCGAGAAACTTTGCGGAGCTCTCCTGTAACGTTATTTTTCGTTTATTTCCTTCTGCCTTTCAAGCGTCGACACAGTATATGTTACAAACCAGTCTTTTACTATAATGTAGTAAAAAAAAGGTTCGTAAAATATGCCGTGGTAAATATGTGACAGGCTTCAGTACATTTCCATCTTGATCTTCTGTTAATTATTTAGTAAACGGAGTTTCACTCGATAAACGCAGCGCGAGCGCTTAACTTACGTCAGTCAGTGATCAGCGATAAATAAAAGAAAAATATAGACAGAGGCATAGACGAACTTCAGTGACGCTATTCGATTTTCTCTCATTATACCCGGTCTAATTTAATGACTGATATTTCGAATGCGCAATAATGCCGGAATACTGGTCCCAGATATCTTATTATTATTCGTATAGATCAGTGCCTGGTCTACATTCATTTACAGAACAATAAATAGAAGACAATGGTTTTACACGTATGTAGAGCGTTTAGTTTAGTCCACTAATAACGGTTGCTTTTCTCTTATATTTGACAGAAAAGATCGAGAGCACAATGACGATACGCAGTATGAACGTGTCTGATGCGCGAGCTGCGACGGCGAGGTCTTTTTGTTTAAGGTAAGCAATAAGTATGTGGTTCTCATGGTGCTACAAGTCATTACAATAGTGCCAACAATCACGAGCATCAACTCCATTACAATGTTATTTATAGTAATAATATACTAGAAGAAAAGTTGATGTTTTTATAGCGAAATCCATCGCTTTGGAATGCTCTAATAGTAGATTATGCACTGAGGAAACGGAGTTATATAGAGCCCTGAGTGAAGCGAGGGGTTCAAGCTGCCCAAGACGAAGACAGGCTTTATTCCAGAGGAGCATACTCTACTATTCACACCTTCTGCGAGACAATGAAAAGCCAGGGCTTTTTCGTATATGGCTCTAGCGTATATTTTGATAAACTCTGTAGTAGAATCACTATCGCTCGACATTTTTTTATCAACATGAATATTGCAATAAAATTCACTGATAATCACGGCACCAAACACCGTCTTTTGTTTCACATTCCTTGTAAACGCAACCATTTCTTCTTTTTTTTTGAGTTCTGCTTTTTGTAAACGCAACTTTTTCTTCTTTTTTTTTTGATTTTCGAAACAAACCTCTTTACAATGCCATATGGGCATTTTTTTACTTAGAGTTTTCCACGAGTTTCCACACGAATTTGACGTTCCAAATTTAAATCACTTTATTCTTTATATCCCTTATGAGATATGCTTTACTTTACGTTGAGGTTGTATGATATGTAATTGGACATTGTCGAGCAGGTGGTGTGAAAATATTATTATTATATAATTAAATATCGCTTTATTACAAAACATTTCCTTCCGTGTGCCTCGTAGACGTGAACGTATATGCTGTAAAAAACCTTTATTTTGTATAGCTAAGAGTAATGCTTGTTATGTAAGTAATAGTTTCATTAGACGTGCATGTAAATATTATAATGATAAGCTTGTTGATGTTGATCTTTTTAGTACATCCTTAGCAAAGTACAAAAAAGCAGTAGCTGATAAAATTTCTTCTAAGGGTTAGAGTTTCTACTTTTTAATTGTTAATTTTTTTCATGTTTTGTTTGTGGCAATAAGGTAACTTATTGATAATTGTAACCATAATTCAATTAGGGGGACTATAGGTCTATAAATTATGTAATTTTTGGGTTAATGTGTAAACCTTGTAAATTTTTCTTTTGTGTGACTATTTGTCTCCGAACATTTAAAAAATAAATAAAATTAGGGTGCATTACAAACTAAAAAAGATCAATTACAAACGAATTTAAAGATAAGAATTTGAAAAGCTTCAGGATTCGAAGCAACCTCTTGTTGCCAGGACAAGCGCGCTACCAATTGCGCCACCGAGGTACTTGTCCCACCGTTGAGTCCACCCACCATTCTTGTCCACCGAATATTTTTGTAGCAATTTGATTTGAGCAAAAAAGTGTCTGAAAATTATTATTTTTTATATTTGAAATAAAATGGTTTATTTAAAAAAAATGTATGTCTGTATGTATGTTCTGTTTTACTTGAGAACCACTCAACGGATTTGGATTTGGTTTTCTTTATTATCATCCTAGTGACCCTGGTCACCATATGGCTTCTATATCCTTTTGGAATGTTCTTTGTCAATTTGCTCCAGTGTCCCGACTTCTAAACACCTATAATAAAGTAAGTGATATTAATGCAGATAGTTTAGGTTGTTTTAAATTATTATGTAGAAAAGCTCTATCTAAAGTTAAATGATGTTTGTTAGTTTTAGTAGTTAGATATGAAGATAAAATTTAGAATTTTTAAATGATTAATGTAATTTTAGTAATTAAGAATTTAAGATATGTGTATACTTACATGTTATACGTCACTTATATAAAATGCATGCTGTGATTACTTTAATAAGTTTGAAGTTTAGCAGTTATTTATGTTCAATGTGTAGTGTTAAAATTAGCTTACTAACTACTGGTTTTCCTAATAAAGAAAATAAATAAATAAATATGGCTATAAGAGGCGTTAATAAAATAACGTTCAAGCCGAAAACGGGACAGAGATTGGATAAATGCGGATGAAGCCGCGGGCGAAAAGCCAGTTATTAGATTTGTGATTTGTCACCACTAAATATATAATTTGCGGCACCAGAAACATGAAGAAAAAATATGTATAATTTATTAAGAGTGAAATTAACACGCTCGGAATCTTATTCGTAAGTAAATGTACTAGTACTTTTAGAAACTACATTGGCTTGAAATTATGTAGCGTGGTCTTATAAATCCAAGATGTTTCACTGAGTAGTTTTCTTTAACAAGCATAGAAACTGGTTTTTGAGGAGCAAAATAATCCAACCAGAATTTGGACACCCTTGCCCTAATATTTATTGACAAGCGACACAGGCAACTTTGTGGTTTAGTTTAAATGTGATAACATTAAGCTATTTTACATTTATTGTTTTTTTTTTTCAGTGTCTTAGCCTCTCATCTCATCTAAACATACGTAAAAATACCGGGTGTAAATAGAGTGCGACCAATAAATGAAACCACATATTCTACCGACCCCACTGAACCACTTTTCCCAAGAGTCATACCCGCGGACAGCATTAGTTTAGGAAATAATTGAGTTCCAAACGAAAATGCGTGAACCCTAACGCACCGACATACGGGCGAGTTTAGAGAGAGCGTCGTCCGTGAAACCTGCACCTGTTTGAGGTTAACGCTCTCTCTAACCTCGCCCGTATGTCGGTGCGTTAGGGTTCACGCATTCATTCATTAGAGAGAGCGTTAACCTCAAACAGGTGCAGGTTTCACGGACGACGCTCTCTCTAAACTCGCCCGTATGTCGGTGCGTTAGGGTTCACGCATTTTCGTTTGGAACTCAATTATTTCCTAAACTAAGGGTGACCGCGGGTATGATTCTTGGGAAAAGTGGTTCAGTAGGGTCGGTAGAATATCGTCGTTCATATTGCAAAAGGTCTTATGTCAAAAAGCATCCCTTTTTAAGATTCAATTCCTTCTATGTCATTTAAATACAATGAAAAAGGCATAATACATATTTTACAACTCTAACAATGAACACTGGATAATAAACCTAAATATAGGTAAATTAAAGGTAAACTTAAATCTCGCGGCTTTTAATAAATTAATCAGTTTTTTTTTTCTCCTGTAAAGTTGACCTCGGGTGACATAGGACCTTTTGCAATATGAACGACGATATGTGGTTTCATTTAATGGTCGCACTCTATTTACACCCGGTATACTATGTTAGTCTGTAGTTAGGTTAGCCCCGTTAGATTGTTTATTAATCCAACGTTACGGTTATAATAAAACATAATGCTGACAATCACAACAATACCCGATGACAAAAGATTGTGCAAAACAAATGCAATGCCGCCCCACGATGACTATGACAAACAACTAAACGTATGATTTAGCGATCCTAGTTTATAATTGCGAGTTTTATCAGCATTGCATTTATTATTTTGTCTTTTTATTTAGTAGTAAATAAATCATTCCCTTAATTGTTTATCTATGAGTATATAAGCGAAGTTCCACCCACGCGCTCATCACGAAATCGCCGAAACTGAGAGCACACAAACTTGAAATTCAGCTGGTATACCATGATAAGAATACTTGGAAGAATCAACGAACGTATATACCTGGTAGCTAAGTTATTGTTCCAAGTTTGTTACTCTGCGCGGGCGGCGCCAATATGTTTACGTTTCGAGCTCGGTGCAAAATGCAAACTTATGATTGTTTTTCTTATCATTGAATAAAAAGTACTAAGTAAATGTGATTTATGGCATTTCACGACCATACTTTAATGTCAATTAGGCTTTTCTACCAAAATTTTGTAATTTTATGCATTGCGTTGTAAATGAATGTCCACACCAACTTTAAACACGCTTTTAAGTTGGTATGGACATTCACGCTAGTTCGCGTTAAAATAAAATTACGGAATTCTGCTAAAAGCCCCTGATAATTACTAAACAATAGTCGCAAAATAAGATGACACTATTTTATTTCATACATTTAAAATTAAATTAAATTATTTAAAATTATGAACAACAATTCTAAGTTATGCATTTTGCACTGAGCTCGAAACGTTCCCGATATGTGTCAGTACAAAAATCGACGTGGTACGAGAAAATAAACCTTTTCGCATGGACGCGATAGACGGAAAAAAAATGTTGAACAAAAGGTTTATAGATCTGTACATTTTCTTAAGTATAGTCAAAGAATAATTAAAATCGCTTCAAGCATACGGAAAGAGTAGGAAAATTCTTGACTTTCGATAACTTTGGATTTGTTTTTGCCAAAATTAACTTTTTTTTTTAATTGCAGTTTGAGTACACACTCACACCTTAAGGTGGTCAAACCGAATCCTGGTGCAAAATGCACATCATAATATTGTTTTCCTTACTTTTAAATAAAAGTATGCAAAAATTACGTTTTAAAGAAACTACCGGAAATTGATTACTAATAGTAGGGTTCTCGCATTAAAATTATGTCATTTTATGTCTTACATTTTGATTACATTCGATTACAACGATAAATACGCTTTTAAGTTTGTTAATCGAATGCAATCAAAATGTAAATCATAAAATGATAGAATTTGAATGTAAAACCCTAATTACTTACCTATTACTAATCAATTTCCGCTAATTGCTTTAAAACGCAATTTCTGCATGCTTTTTATTCAAAAGTAAGGAAAACAATATTATAATGTGCATTTTGCATCGGGAATTCACCTTATTGTCCGCGGTTTCACCTGTGTGTCTGTCCGAATGGACACGTCATATCCTTTTGATTTTCAAAGGGTATCTTCCTTGCGATTTACTTTACATGGAAATAAATTGTGTCTTCATTCACTCATTCATTTTAAGCGAACTTGCAAAGTAGTAATATTTAGCGATGTCTGCCCGCTTGAAAAGATATATTGATAATTTTCTACATTCCTAAGGAATGGCGTGGCTCTTGGGCGTTTGTATAAAAAGAAACCCTTTATTTTCACTTGGTTGAAATTTTGATACTTAATATTTTATGACTGTCCTGGGTACTTTGCCGTGGCGACATTCTTTAAAACGATTTAGTTAATCTTATAGAAGAAAGTCTTCTTTGTAGCTAACGATTCATTAGCCTTTCAAATCAGTTAAATTGTCCATTAATCTTTATTACTGCGGCGGAAACATGGCTTTCTGTTACCACAGAATCTTTGTATATCCAATATCAATGGAATTATTTATGTATCTACTTAAAATATAGGCATTTGTGTCAGAATTTTTTGATATTGATTGGCCGATCGAATCTATAGGGTTGATTCGAATTGATCAGGGGATTGCGTTATCGTAGTTTACAAATAATAATTTGGCCAAGTGCGAGTCGGGCTCGCGCACCGAGGGTTCCGTAATACCACACAAAACGGGTAAGGAACCCTAAAATATGATAAATAACAACAAAATACATAAATGAACAACAACACGGCGTCAAAAAAAGCCGCTAAAATGATAGCGCCTGTCAAATAATTAGACATCCTTTGAGTAAGGAACCCAAATTTTTATTATTTGTTCTTTTGCTTTAGAGTACTTATAACAATCTAACCGAATTTAAAACTTGAAATAAAAATTGTTTTTTCAAGATTTCTTGTACCGCACCCCCTTGATCTTTCATATTTTTTAAATTTTATTTATAATACATATTCTGTGAAAATTTCGACTGGCTCTCTCTTACGGCTGAAGCTGTATGTAGACCCCTGTGACAGACGGACGGACAGACAGACAGCGGAGGCTTAGTAATAGGGTCCTTAACCCTAAAAGGTAACTTTATACCACACGTAATATAAGAAATGTTTAAATTATTTTTATTCACTAATGTGACTATGATATTTTGTGTTTGAGTGTTACGATTATTTTAATATTTAACCATGGACGTATATAAGGGGGGATTGAGGAGGCCCGGGGCCCTCCTCCTCTTAGCATACGCGAAAAAAAAAGTATTCGCTGAGTACATATTTACAATTTGTATCCGTTACGGATTATCTGTGCCATAAATTACAAGGTAACATTAATTATTTATGCAGCCAAATTGATACTGAAGACTCAGTTAGTGCTCAGCATCAAGATTTGATGAACCGTAAATTATCTTTTTTTTGTTCTCTATAAATGCAATCCCAGCACCGAGACAAAAATATAGCCCATGTATTTAAAATTACAAGTCTAGCGCATCACTGAGTCTGTTCCCGAGGTATGGGAGCGGTGCGGGAGGGTGACAAGTGAGGCTAGGGCTGACGCCCGCCCGACTGAAGTTACGCGTCGTTCCGTAAACACACTAGTATTGAGTAATTGTATAGCGTATAAAATTACAAGTCTAGCGCATCACTGAGTCTGTTCCCGGGGTATGGGAGCGGTGCGGGAGGGTGACAAGTGAGGCTAGGGCTGACGCCCGCCCGACTGAAGTTACGCGTCGTTCCGTAAACACACTAGTATTGAGTAATTGTATAGCGTATAAAATTACAAGTCTAGCGCATCACTGAGTCTGTTCCCGGGGTATGGGAGCGGTGCGGGAGGGTGACAAGTGAGGCTAGGGCTGACGCCCGCCCGACTGAAGTTACGCGTCGTTCCGTAAACACACTAGTATTGAGTAATTGTATAGCGTATAAAATTACAAGTCTAGCGCATCACTGAGTCTGTTCCCGGGGTATGGGAGCAGTGCGGGAGGGTGACAAGTGAGGCTAGGGCTGACGCCCGCCCGACTGAAGTTACGCGTCGTTCCGTAAACACACTAGTATTGAGTAATTGTATAGCGTATAAAATTACAAGTCTAGCGCATCACTGAGTCTGTTCCCGGGGTATGGGAGCGGTACGGGAGGGTGACAAGTGGGGCTAGGGCTGACGCCCGCCCGACTGAAGTTACGCGTCGTTCCGTAAACACACTAGTATTGAGTAATTGTATAGCGTATAAAATTACAAGTCTAGCGCATCACTGAGTCTGTTCCCGGGGTATGGGAGCGGTGCGGGAGGGTGACAAGTGAGGCTTGGGCTGACGCCCGCCCGACTGAAGTTACGCGTCGTTCCGTAAACACACTAGTATTGAGTAATTGTATAGCGTATAAAATTACAAGTCTAGCGCATCACTGAGTCTGTTCCCGGGGTATGGGAGCGGTGCGGGAGGGTGACAAGTGAGGCTAGGGCTGACGCCCGCCCGACTGAAGTTACGCGTCGTTCCGTAAACACACTAGTATTGAGTAATTGTATAGCGTATAAAATTACAAGTCTAGCGCATCACTGAGTCTGTTCCCGGGGTATGGGAGCGGTGCGGGAGGGTGACAAGTGAGGCTAGGGCTGACGCCCGCCCGACTGAAGTTACGCGTCGTTCCGTAAACACACTAGTATTGAGTAATTGTATAGCGTATAAAATTACAAGTCTAGCGCATCACTGAGTCTGTTCCCGGGGTATGGGAGCGGTGCGGGAGGGTGACAAGTGAGGCTAGGGCTGACGCCCGCCCGACTGAAGTTACGCGTCGTTCCGTAAACACACTAGTATTGAGTAATTGTATAGCGTATAAAATTACAAGTCTAGCGCATCACTGAGTCTGTTCCCGGGGTATGGGAGCGGTGCGGGAGGGTGACAAGTGAGGCTAGGGCTGACGCCCGCCCGACTGAAGTTACGCGTCGTTCCGTAAACACACTAGTATTGAGTAATTGTATAGCGTATAAAATTACAAGTCTAGCGCATCACTGAGTCTGTTCCCGGGGTATGGGAGCGGTGCGGGAGGGTGACAAGTGAGGCTAGGGCTGACGCCCGCCCGACTGAAGTTACGCGTCGTTCCGTAAACACACTAGTATTGAGTAATTGTATAGCGTATAAAATTACAAGTCTAGCGCATCACTGAGTCTGTTCCCGAGGTATGGGAGCGGTGCGGGAGGGTGACAAGTGAGGCTAGGGCTGACGCCCGCCCGACTGAAGTTACGCGTGGTTCCGTAAACACACTAGTATTGAGTAATTGTATAGCGTATAAAATTACAAGTCTAGCGCATCACTGAGTCTGTTCCCGGGGTATGGGAGCGGTACGGGAGGGTGACAAGTGAGGCTAAGGCTGACGCCCGCCCGACTGAAGTTACGCGTCGTTCCGTAAACACACTAGTATTGAGTAATTGTATAGCGTATAAAATTACAAGTCTAGCGCATCACTGAGTCTGTTCCCGGGGTATGGGAGCGGTACGGGAGGGTGACAAGTGAGGCTAGAGCTGACGCCCGCCCGACTGAAGTTACGCGTCGTTCCGTAAACACACTAGTATTGAGTAATTAAACGTATAGCGTACAAAATAACAAGTCTAGCGCATCACTGAGTCTGTTCCCGAGGTATGGGAGCGGTACGGGAGGGTGACAAGTGAGGCTAGGGCTGACGCCCGCCCGACTGAAGTTACGCGTCGTTCCGTAAACACACTAGTATTGAGTAATTGTATAGCGTATAAAATTACAAGTCTAGCGCATCACTGAGTCTGTTCCCGGGGTATGGGAGCGGTACGGGAGGGTGACAAGTGAGGCTAGAGCTGACGCCCGCCCGACTGAAGTTACGCGTCGTTCCGTAAACACACTAGTATTGAGTAATTTTATAGCGTATAAAATTACAAGTCTAGCGCATCACTGAGTCTGTTCCCGAGGTATGGGAGCGGTACGGGAGGGTGACAAGTGAGGCTAGGGCTGACGCCCGCCCGACTGAAGTTACGCGTCGTTCCGTAAACACACTAGTATTGAGTAATTAAACGTATAGCGTATAAAATTACAAGTCTAGCGCATCACTGAGTCTGTTCCCGAGGTATGGGAGTGGTACGGGAGGGTGACAAGTGAGGCTAGGGCTG
This sequence comes from Ypsolopha scabrella, assembly GCA_910592155.1. Taxonomy (NCBI): domain Eukaryota; kingdom Metazoa; phylum Arthropoda; class Insecta; order Lepidoptera; family Ypsolophidae; genus Ypsolopha; species Ypsolopha scabrella. Next base: position 8,123,367 of record OU342975.1, on the reverse strand, counting down.
ACGCCCGCCCGACTGAAGTTACGCGTCGTTCCGTAAACACACTAGTATTGAGTAATTGTATAGCGTATAAAATTACAAGTCTAGCGCATCACTGAGTCTGTTCCCGGGGTATGGGAGCGGTGCGGGAGGGTGACAAGTGAGGCTAGGGCTGACGCCCGCCCGACTGAAGTTACGCGTCGTTCCGTAAACACACTAGTATTGAGTAATTGTATAGCGTATAAAATTACAAGTCTAGCGCATCACTGAGTCTGTTCCCGGGGTATGGGAGCGGTGCGGGAGGGTGACAAGTGAGGCTAGGGCTGACGCCCGCCCGACTGAAGTTACGCGTCGTTCCGTAAACACACTAGTATTGAGTAATTGTATAGCGTATAAAATTACAAGTCTAGCGCATCACTGAGTCTGTTCCCGGGGTATGGGAGCGGTGCGGGAGGGTGACAAGTGAGGCTAGGGCTGACGCCCGCCCGACTGAAGTTACGCGTTGCTCCGTAAACACACTAGTATTGAGTAATTGTATAGCGTATAAAATTACAAGTCTAGCGCATCACTGAGTCTGTTCCCGAGGTATGGGAGCGGTGCGGGAGGGTGACAAGTGAGGCTAGGGCTGACGCCCGCCCGACTGAAGTTACGCGTGGTTCCGTAAACACACTAGTATTGAGTAATTGTATAGCGTATAAAATTACAAGTCTAGCGCATCACTGAGTCTGTTCCCGGGGTATGGGAGCGGTACGGGAGGGTGACAAGTGAGGCTAAGGCTGACGCCCGCCCGACTGAAGTTACGCGTCGTTCCGTAAACACACTAGTATTGAGTAATTGTATAGCGTATAAAATTACAAGTCTAGCGCATCACTGAGTCTGTTCCCGGGGTATGGGAGCGGTACGGGAGGGTGACAAGTGAGGCTAGAGCTGACGCCCGCCCGACTGAAGTTACGCGTCGTTCCGTAAACACACTAGTATTGAGTAATTAAACGTATAGCGTACAAAATAACAAGTCTAGCGCATCACTGAGTCTGTTCCCGAGGTATGGGAGCGGTACGGGAGGGTGACAAGTGAGGCTAGGGCTGACGCCCGCCCGACTGAAGTTACGCGTCGTTCCGTAAACACACTAGTATTGAGCAATTGTATAGCGTATAAAATTACAAGTCTAGCGCATCACTGAGTCTGTTCCCGGGGTATGGGAGCGGTACGGGAGGGTGACAAGTGAGGCTAGAGCTGACGCCCGCCCGACTGAAGTTACGCGTCGTTCCGTAAACACACTAGTATTGAGTAATTTTATAGCGTATAAAATTACAAGTCTAGCGCATCACTGAGTCTGTTCCCGAGGTATGGGAGCGGTACGGGAGGGTGACAAGTGAGGCTAGGGCTGACGCCCGCCCGACTGAAGTTACGCGTCGTTCCGTAAACACACTAGTATTGAGTAATTAAACGTATAGCGTATAAAATTACAAGTCTAGCGCATCACTGAGTCTGTTCCCGAGGTATGGGAGTGGTACGGGAGGGTGACAAGTGAGGCTAGGGCTGACGCCCGCCCGACTGAAGTTACGCGTCGTTCCGTAAACACACTAGTATTGAGTAATTAAACGTATAGCGTATAAAATTACAAGTCTAGCGCATCACTGAGTCTGTTCCCGAGGTATGGGAGCGGTACGGGAGGGTGACAAGTGAGGCTAGGGCTGACGCCCGCCCGACTGAAGTTACGCGTCGTTCCGTAAACACACTAGTATTGAGTAATTAAACGTATAGCGTATAAAATTACAAGTCTAGCGCATCACTGAGTCTGTTCCCGAGGTATGGGAGTGGTACGGGAGGGTGACAAGAGAGGCTAGGGCTGACGCCTGCCCGACTGAAGTTACGCGTCGTTCCGTAAACACACTAGTATTGAGTAATTGTATAGCGTATAAAATTACAAGTCTAGCGCATCACTGAGTCTGTTCCCGAGGTATGGGAGCGGTACGGGAGGGTGACAAGTGAGGCTAGGGCTGACGCCCGCCCGACTGAAGTTACGCGTCGTTCCGTAAACACACTAGTATTGAGTAATTGTATAGCGTATAAAATTACAAGTCTAGCGCATCACTGAGTCTGTTCCCGGGGTATGGGAGCGGTACGGGAGGGTGACAAGTGAGGCTAGGGCTGACGCCCGCCCGACTGAAGTTACGCGTCGTTCCGTAAACACACTAGTATTGAGTAATTGTATAGCGTATAAAATTACAAGTCTAGCGCATCACTGAGTCTGTTCCCGGGGTATGGGAGCGGTACGGGAGGGTGACAAGTGAGGCTAGGGCTGACGCCCGCCCGACTGAAGTTACGCGTCGTTCCGTAAACACACTAGTATTGAGTAATTGTATAGCGTATAAAATTACAAGTCTAGCGCATCACTGAGTCTGTTCCCGGGGTATGGGAGCGGTACGGGAGGGTGACAAGTGGGGCTAGGGCTGACGCCCGCCCGACTGAAGTTACGCGTCGTTCCGTAAACACACTAGTATTGAGTAATTGTATAGCGTATAAAATTACAAGTCTAGCGCATCACTGAGTCTGTTCCCGGGGTGTGGGAGCGGTACGGGAGGGTGACAAGTGAGGCTAGGGCTGACGCCCGCCCGACTGAAGTTACGCGTCGTTCCGTAAACACACTAGTATTGAGTAATTGTATAGCATATAAAATTACAAGTCTAGCGCATCACTGAGTCTGTTCCCGGGGTATGGGAGCGGTACGGGAGGGTGACAAGTGAGGCTAGGGCTGACGCCCGCCCGACTGAAGTTACGCGTCGTTCCGTAAACACACTAGTATTGAGTAATTGTATAGCGTATAAAATTACAAGTCTAGCGCATCACTGAGTCTGTTCCCGGGGTATGGGAGCGGTACGGGAGGGTGACAAGTGAGGCTAGGGCTGACGCCCGCCCGACTGAAGTTACGCGTCGTTCCGTAAACACACTAGTATTGAGTAATTGTATAGCGTATAAAATTACAAGTCTAGCGCATCACTGAGTCTGTTCCCGGGGTATGGGAGCGGTACGGGAGGGTGACAAGTGAGGCTAGGGCTGACGCCCGCCCGACTGAAGTTACGCGTCGTTCCGTAAACACACTAGTATTGAGTAATTAAACGTATAGCGTATAAAATTACAAGTCTAGCGCATCACTGAGTCTGTTCCCGAGGTATGGGAGCGGTACGGGAGGGTGACAAGTGAGGCTAGGGCTGACGCCCGCCCGACTGAAGTTACGCGTCGTTCCGTAAACACACTAGTATTGAGTAATTGTATAGCGTATAAAATTACAAGTCTAGCGCATCACTGAGTCTGTTCCCGGGGTATAGGAGCGGTACGGGAGGGTGACAAGTGAGGCTAGGGCTGACGCCCGCCCGACTGAAGTTACGCGTCGTTCCGTAAACACACTAGTATTGAGTAATTGTATAGCGTATAAAATTACAAGTCTAGCGCATCACTGAGTCTGTTCCCGGGGTATGGTAGCGGTACGGGAGGGTGACAAGTGAGGCTAGGGCTGACGCCCGCCCGACTGAAGTTACGCGTCGTTCCGTAAACACACTAGTATTGAGTAATTGTATAGCGTATAAAATTACAAGTCTAGCGCATCACTGAGTCTGTTCCCGAGGTATGGGAGCGGTACGGGAGGGTGACAAGTGAGGCTAGGGCTGACGCCCGCCCGACTGAAGTTACGCGTCGTTCCGTAAACACACTAGTATTGAGTAATTGTATAGCGTATAAAATTACAAGTCTAGCGCATCACTGAGTCTGTTCCCGGGGTATGGGAGCGGTGCGGGAGGGTGACAAGTGAGGCTAGGGCTGACGCCCGCCCGACTGAAGTTACGCGTCGTTCCGTAAACACACTAGTATTGAGTAATTGTATAGCGTATAAAATTACAAGTCTAGCGCATCACTGAGTCTGTTCCCGGGGTATGGGAGCGGTACGGGAGGGTGACAAGTGAGGCTAGGGCTGACGCCCGCCCGACTGAAGTTACGCGTCGTTCCGTAAACACACTAGTATTGAGTAATTGTATAGCGTATAAAATTACAAGTCTAGCGCATCACTGAGTCTGTTCCCGAGGTATGGGAGCGGTACGGGAGGGTGACAAGTGAGGCCAGGGCTGACGCCCGCCCGACTGAAGTTACGCGTCGTTCCGTAAACACACCCCTCCCGTACCGCTCCATACCTCAGGAACAGACTAGTTATGCGCTAGACGTGTAGATTTCAAGTTCGCGTGTGGTTTTATTGACTCGAACAGTCAACATACGTTACTCTTGTTTCACTTATTCATCACAGCTTGTTTTTGTACATGTAATACTGTACATTGAACCCCGATTCCAAGATTGAGAAGGGCATTCCTTCGACGAGTTTGCTACCGCTATCGCAAGGACGGCTTATCTTGCACGGGCGCAAAAATTGAGTCAGATTTCGGGTGATTTCAAAAGAGATTTTCTACGGATATGTTTTAAATCCATTATAAGCGTTCCTTATATTCCGTAGTTTTTATTTCATCAGGCTTAGTTACTCCACTTTACATGGTATTATGGCAGTTATCATACTTCAAACAAAAGTCGAAAAATAATGTCCGAAAAGCCGTCCTGCGGGCCTAATAAGTAACTTAGTGTCGGTTGCCATCTATGGTTGCAAAAACAGATAAAAAATGAACTTCCAGAATAATCTTCAATGGGTACTGAACTATTTACGAATTGTGACATCATTTCAAGTGCGAACATATCCTTAGATAAGTGGATAATGTATGTTTTCATATGGCACTCGGTTTGGAAACTGATTTTATGATACAGAATCAGGAGGCAGGTTCCGCGAAAAACCTGCAACGTTTCGACCTAATTGGTGAATCTGACATAACGAAGCACTAATGAATTTAATTTTGGCGTTATTATAAAATAACGCAATGTGCCTTGGGTAACGCCTTATTGGCTAATTGTAATTCGTGTCGTTATAGCTCAGCCCTGACTGACGTTAGGTGATGAGTGATGATAGTGATTGGCAGCCAGTGACAAGGTGATGATGCGTGCAAAATGTTCGAGAGGAACGGCATGTTGTTACAAACTACGTGTTTCTGAAATAAACAAGACCTAATCACATTGTCAATTGTCATGATGAACAACTTTATTTTAGAATTGTGAAATTATGTGAGAATAATTAATGATTAAAAATACGTATCTTCAGTTTTAATTTAAATTTTGCATATGTTTTTTTATCACAGCATATTGTCATAGAACCAAAGTTGTTCATTATGATCAGTAGAACATGCATTCAAATTTCTTTACATACTAGTTTTGGCCCTCCATTCGCGTTGATATGGTATCAAGAATTGCACGAATTTTAGAAAAAATACGTAGAAAGATTTGCAGCGGGCCTATTATGCAACTTAGTGCCGGTTGCCATCTATGGTTGCTATTCACGAAAAACAGATAAAAAATATACCGTCGGGTCTCCAGCCATCGTCTCGTGCAATGCCTGTTGGTTCCAGGATAGCAGGCACGTTGACGATAGCAAGAGCCCTTCGGATGATATCATTCAGGGCCGCATGGCGAGAGCGCCGACCCGCACTCAATCGACAAGACAGCCCTTGGTGTCCCAGATTATGAGCCTTATAAATTCAAACTTTTCCTTAAAGGGCCAATAGCTACAGCATTCACCTATATAAGTACAACGCAATGAAATCTTATCGACACGGTTTCATATTTCGTGATAAGAACTGATGAACTGGCACCCTGCCTGTGAGCCCCGAGAATGCTTCGTTTTCTAAATATTATACCTTTGAATAAAGTGATAATCTTAATCAACTTTATAGCTATATCATATCATACCAACGAACTATTCCACTTGCACTTAGTCTATTCCCATCCAAGTCTATTTGAACCATACAGCATAATTATAGAGGAAAATTTTTTAATAAATAATTTTACTTCGTTTCCTTCACGTCCTTTGGCTTTTGATTTGATTTTGTAACATTAATATAATACCACTTTTATACCATTATTTTATACGTAACTTAAGTACCTACATATTCAATTTTGACCGCCTCCTAGACACTATTTTTCTTTCTTATTGTGATAGCAGCTATTTTATGTGCCAGTTTTTTTTCTTGCGAAATTGCTGCTCGCTTGACATTATTATTTTTTTGCATCGACAACGACTTTTTCCTCACAAGGCACGCTCTCGCCGATCAGAGGATGTCCGCAACGAGGTTGCACGGCAAAAAGAAGTATGCCTTTATATGTATAAGTCCTTATAAAGTTGTATTAAGATTAGTAATTCCTGCAATACAAAGGACTACTTTATAGTCTTCACATCTCTTCTTTTCACTATATAAAATGCGTCAGTATGTTTGTCTGTAACTTGGATATTGATGTGGTTTTCGTTGTAGCCAGAAAGTTCCTAGGGCTTCAAAAATTTGTATAACTGTGCTATACTTAAGCTATACTGAAGTTTTCGTTGTTACTTGGGGGTTTTTGCGCATAGCAAAAGAGCACCGATATATCGAATGTGCAATAATGTTAATATTTTGAACAGCAGTCCTTTAATTGATCAAATTAGTTTTAAAAATAAATTAAAGAAAGCGTTTAACAAGAAAAGCAAAAAAGAAATTTTAATTTAATTTAGATCCAATTTTTATATACTTAAGATTGCATTCATGTTTACTTATAAGCTAGTTAAGTTATGATTAAGTTTAAAATTAGATATAGGTTTAATTGTATATTTTAGCTACAGTTTTTTCAAATGTTAATTATTGCTTCATTAATTGATTGAATTTAAAACATAATTTACATTACAAAAAAACAGTTTAAAGGCTTACTTATTTAGATATTACTTTCTCAATCTGCTCAATTTTACTCATTTGATCCTATCTGTAAGAATGTTTAGGAAATATATACCGGGTGTATTTAGACTGCTACCATTAAATGAAACCACACATTCTATCGACCCTACTGAACCACTTTTCCCAAGAATCATACCCGCGGACACCCTTAGTTTAGGAAATAATTAAGTTCCAAACAAAAACGCGTGAACCCTAACGCACCGACATACGGGCGAGTATCGAGAGAGTGTCATCCGTGAAACAGCTTCAAGTTTAAATATCATAGTTATTAAGTCAAAACTGTATTTGTTTCTGTTTTTTCTCCATGAACAATAAATATGTAAGGAAGCCAAACAAAAACTATGGAACTGAAAAGGGGGGCAAAAAAGCGGCCGAGTGCAGATACCATAAGGGCGGGCGAAGTCGCTAACGAAGGCTAGTGGGCATATAAAAATTACTGCATCATTCAGGTCTAGTCAGTCGCGTTGTCTGTTCTCGGATGGACAAGCTCTTTACGGAGCCAAAATTTTCAGTGGAATTACGTTGTGAAAAGTTTTAGTTGAAAGCGGGAAAGTTACTCAGTGCAGTGAATTATTATAAATGTCTATCTATCACTAACTAACTAACGTTTGTTTACGTCAGCGGTAACTCGGTCGACATGACGGACTCTCAATTTTGAGACCAGAGTTGAATCCTGCCGCTCGAAGTACTCGATTTTTAGGGTTCCGTACCCTAAGGCGACACGGAGCCCTATTAATGTCGCTCTGCTGTTTGTCCGTATGTCACGGGTCTCTAGCTAGTAGAGGAAATTCACTAAATTTGGATATGTTGTGTAAAATGTTGGCCCAAAACCGAATATTGGATTAAAAATTAAATTAAATTAATTTTTAGTAGGTATTTGTTGTTTAATGGTGGTTAGGTGGTAGAGCTGATGCCGGGCTCGACTGTGGAGGTACCACCATCTTACTCGCAAATCCTCCCTAAGTTATTCGAGGGAGAGTAAGAGAACAGCTCTCAGGAAAAACCAGGCGGCCCAACATTGCCTGGGACCGATGGATGGCAGTTTATCCATCCCCAATTGCCGGGCCTTATAAAACAGACTGGTGGCGGGCAGCGGCGTCACTGGTGCAAGGGTTTCGGCACCGCGCTCACCAACCCGCCAGCCCAGCGTGTGTGAATATGGGTATTTCTTCCAGGAGGACCGCCAAGAGTGGCGAAATCCTGGAAAGGCCTATGTCCAGCAGTGGACGAAACAGGCTGATGGATGGATGGAATAAATTTTTAATTTTTTGGTGTCCGTCTGTAGAGTAAACGGAATTTAGATGCGGTTTTTATGAAAAAATAATTTTTATACATAATGACCCTAGTTAACATACAAGCTATAAGGGATGTTGATAAAATAGCTGCAGAGCCGAAAACCGTCAATACTACTCAAAGATTAAAATGAAAGACACTTCCACGCGAGCGAAGCCACGTGAAAAAGTTATTTATGATAAAAGAAAAAAATGTGTAATAAACTATAGAATATCTGGAATGATGTGCGATCAAAATAAATAAATAAATACCAAACCTAGGTCTAACTTATAACCAATTAGTGTGATATCCGGCTTAATTAATTAGCAAGCAAAGAAACAAATTAAAACTTAGTCAAATTTAAGATATTATTGCAACAAATGATTTCCCTTAATTATTTTTGAAGAATTTCAGTTATGATAACTGTAATTAATCATTTAGGTATATTTTAGTGCGTTCGCAACTTGATTCCGCGTCGAGCGACGGAGATAGCAATACGGGACGAGTCGTGCGAGTGAGTGAGACGCACTCACCCGGGGTCTCCAGCAGGCATGATGACTAAAAAAATGTATTAGTCCGTCAGTTAGATTATCAGAAAATATCGGACACGTATTTTTTCTTTTTTCAATTTAACAAAAAATGATGAAGATATAGCCCGCTGAAGTTCCGCGTGACGTCACATCTAGGTACAATTTTACTTAGAAGTGACGTCATTTTATCCCACTCCCAAACTTTGACGCGCTTTATCACTGTCATTTTTTGTTTGATTGACAAAAGAAAAAACACGTGTCCAATATTTTTTGATAATCTAAATGACGGACTAAATAGAATAATATTTTGCTTACCCTGTCTGCAAGCCTATTGCGTAGTAGTCACCTTAATTGCTTGAACAAATGCTGCAGCATAATTATACGAGCGGTGGACCTACTGGCCCGATCGCATAAATCATATTCCAAAGTATATAATTAGGAGATAATAATAAACTTACAATTACTAGATACAATATTGGATAGGTACGGACTGGGAAAATAAAATTGTACAATATCATTCTGAAAACTAATTTAGCTCGGAGACGGAATGTGCGTTTGAAATGAATCCTTCACAAACAAAAAAGATCTCATTATTATCGTCAAAAGCAAGTTTTTACTTTATTTTTAATTTAGCTTTAACATGTGATTAGTAGTTTTTATCATAATTGGTCGACCGTCGCCTTTTTACGGCCTGCTGCCTTTGCACGGCCAGCAAATTGTCGCTTTTCTTCAAGAGAATAATGATTGACACCACGCAACCGCCTCCAGTTAGGTGGTAGAGCTGATGCCGGGCTCGACTGTGGAGGTACCACCATCTTACTCGCAAATCCACCCGAGGTTATTCGGGAGAGAGTAAGAGAACAGCTCTTAGGCAAAACCAGGTGGCCCACCATTGCCTGGGACCGATGGATGGCGGTATATCCATCCCTAATCACCGGGCCTTATTTAAAACAGACTAGTGATGGGCAGCGGCGTCACTGGTGCAAGGGTTTCGGCACCGCGCTCACCAACCCGCCTGCCCAGCGTGTGTGAGTATGGGCATTTCTTCCAGGAGGCCGCCAAGAGTGGCGAAATCCTGGAAAGGCCTATGTCCAACAGTGGACGAAACAGGCTGATGTATGGATGGATGGAACCGCCTCCAACCAGTACCGGTAACGCTTTTAGACGTTGGACAACACGAGTTGCTCGCGACGTGGTTTTGGTCATGTGGGGGTGACAAGACAAACAGTTGGGTCTGGTATAAAGCGGGTTGCAGACCAAGAGCTAAGCTAAGTTAGTTTAGCTTAGCTCGCATAGCTGACCCAGTTTTCCATACTTGTGTGCAGACCGCAAACTATGCGAACTAAGCTATGTGAGCTAACTAAGCTATGCGAAGCTAAGTTAGTTGTGTATGCCGATGCGCAATCATTGAACTTCGCAACACTGACTGAGCTTTGTCTCAGCTCTTGTTGTGCACGATATTTATTTCTAGCTTAGCCTAGCCCAGCTTGCTTAGTTTAGCTTTGGCATAGCTTAGTTTTCGGTCTGCAACCGGCTTACTGTCTGGGTGCACCGGCGCAGTTTAGTGTATTCGGTGGTTGTTAGCGCCACTTGGCTCCTTTAGTGCACATGGAATTAATAATCATGCATAAAGGAATGAAAATGGTTTTTTTATTCATGTCTACCCCGTAGTGTGGGGTGTCATTGGATAGATTTTTCAAAAATTGTGGGTGTGTAAGAATCAGTTTTCAATTCAGGGATCTACTTGCAAAATATTTATCTTTAAAATGCTATTTTTTAAATATTTATGTTTATTTTTTAAGTCGTCCAAGATATCTGAAATAACAATCCCCGGACGCGCAGGACCCACTTGCACACTTGTACTTTGATGACGTAGATGTTCTTCTCTAATTGTAACAAATTGCTGTCCCCGGACCTGCGATAACACAACCCAGGTTCTCTATTGATAATGATTGTGTTTCATCTTCAAAGGACTGTTATGTATCTCCAATACACGATGCACTTATCGACAACCCTTAAAACTAAGTAGTAAGGGCGTTATTCATCTGCTCAGATGCCATCCTTATGTGGTGGCGTCTACAAATTGACCAGCTTCTCGTAAGTGGATGATAGACGAGGTACTTCCAGTCCTTTCTTCTGTATAAACTTTCTCATATCATAAGCAAAGATCAACGGCTTTACCATGAACTCGTAGCATAAATTTTACGGTACGGAATTGTACTCTGGGGCAATTCTACAGAGAAAGATATCGTCTTCAAAGCCCAAAGCGGCCAATGTGTGAACTAAAACAAACGGACAGCTGTGAGCCATTGTTTAAGTCACTCAAAATTCTCACCGCGCCTTCTCTTTGCATTTATGAAGTCGCGATCTTTGTAAAAACTAATCCCGAATTGTTTGTTAAAGTCTCCGATGTACACCACTCAGAAGTTCGAAAACTGCTCTAATGCATAAGAGTATAGTATGCATGGTGCCAAAAATATTTATCAAGATTCCTTATAATATGAAAGATCTAAATTTTATACGATTTAAAAATAAAATATTTATTTCCTTGTTAAAAAATGCTACTGCAAGTAGGGAGTAGACAAACATATATTGCTTAATTATATTATCTTACATTATTATTGCAAAATTTTCGTTTTTATAAATTTGGTGTATAAATAATTGTATTAATGGATTTGAATGGAATGGATTTAAAAGTTCTATGCACACCACTGTTCAACAGGGGAGAACATACATTCCCATTTCCTGCATTAAGAGTATGGCATACCTTAGGAAAAAATGTTATTACCCGTCCAACACAAAAAGGCCAATGTCAAATACTTCTTTAGCTTTTTATAGGGGCGATTATTGCTTAGCTAATTCACCTATTTGTCCAGGACGAGTAATGCTAATAATTACGCGCGAAACAGCAGATCGGAGGGTTTTTAGCGAATACTGAATTATTTTGTTGAGAAAAAAATACTGGATTTAATTAGAAAACCTTTATATTTCTATTACCTATTTTATGAAAAAAAAATAAACAAGTTGATCTCTTAAACGCGTTCTTGAAACGAACGTTTAAAAACAAAAAAAAAAGAGGGTGGAAAACATTTTTGTTTTGACAAAACTATAAATCTTAGTACATTGTTTATAAGTAGATCACATAGATAAATAATCAAAAAATCATTTTTTTTTTCAATGTTAAGATAGTCCTCCTTTCGTCAAAAGAATCCTCGAAAATCTGGCTTTTTTCATATTCTAGGGCCAGGTACAGCCTTAAACAGGACAGAACATACATTCCCATTTCCTGCATTAACATAATACATGTGCGGGGGCACGATACATGACACGGGACGACAGTTTATTGCGGTGCACGGAATCCCTAACTCACGGAAGAAAACTTTGTGAGGGCGTAGAATTTTCAGCATCTATAAATATGTTTTGGCCAATATTCGCCCGATACTCAATCTCAGAACATGCCACATTTGCTCTCAAGGCCAGTAGTGCGAAGTCCGATGTACCGAAGGACACAGAAAATTTATCAAGAGTACTTGTAATACCAGATTAAGCACCTCATTTTGCATCAATTAGAACAGAACTCTATGAAGTTTCTTTTTGTTCTGAGCTGTAGTCGTTACAACTGACAAACCCGCGCTCCCAAAAATGCTTCTAGGTGAAACTATTAAAGTATTCTGGTAAATTTATTCACTTATATTCTATACAAATTTCAAGTTTATTTGATTTGCGAAAGGCCCTTTAAAACGTGAAAAACATAAAATTTAGAGGTAAATTCGTATTTTTTTTTCTTTCAAGTTAACTTTACAACCCGTTTTTGTTAGACAAGACATGCTTATTACACACAAGTATATGTTCATTCTGTATATTTTTTGTAACGCAATGTGAAATAGTCATTTGAAATTTTGCAGTAGACATTAAACGGACCCTTAAAACGTAGCTGCCATCGGTAAAGAACTCTTGTAAACAAGAACGACTAAAAAGTCAAAACGAAGAACCAGTTTAAAATCAAAAGTATAAGATTTCTAGTGTTAATTTAAGAGGGTATGCAAATGAAATATGCAGAAAATAGTAATCAGTATTTTATTAAATACACACAAATAACCGACGATTATATTTTCTGCAGAAAATGGTAATCGGTTTCTAGATATGCATTTTGACTATGGTGACTTTAATTTATGCAGTCAAATTCTTATTGAAGACTCGGTAAGTGCTCAGTAACAAGGTTCGATAACCATTTTTGTGAAATTCGTGAATTATTCTTTTCGTTTTCTTTAGAAACATAAGCCCAACCTCGAGTCAATTACTACGGGACGTGAAGATTTTATTTTGCGAAATTATCAAAAAGTGTTGTCGATCCGTGTTACTGATCACTTACCAAGCCTCCAATATGAGTTTGGCTGTATAAATAAAAGTCAACTTTTGACTCGTATATTCGTGGGTTTTGTTTCTAGAAAACATGTTTGGATAATTTTTTTGTTCTTTAGAAATTGAAATCAAATCTTAGATGGTTTTCGCATTTTGGAATATGCTAACTGTAAAAGATTTTTTTATAAAAATAAAAAACATTATTTTTAGGGTTCCGTACCCAAAGGGTAACCAACGGGATCCTATTACTAAGACTCCGCTGTCCGTCCGTCCGTCTGTCACCAGGCTGTATCTCATGAACCGTGATAGTTAGACAGTTGAAATTTTCACAGATGATGTATTTCTGTTGCCGCTATAACAACAGATACTAAAACCGGCCAAGTGCGAGTCAGACCTGCGTACTCCCATACAACAGACATGATTTTTTTGGCGTTTTTATAGATAATGGTACGGAACCCTTCGTGCGCGAGTCCGACTCGCACTTGGCCGGTTTGTTTCTCTTCTATCCTGAATCTCTCGCTCTGCGCGTTTTTCCTTCGAACTACAGAGGCAAAAATAAAATCCATATAGCCTCTTAATGTAAATATCAGAGCTGCTCTATTCGCTTATCATTTACAGGTTTCGTACTTGACCACGTGATTCACCATTTACCATACAACCAGTTATGTGCTAATTACATTATCAGCGTTATAAATCTTGGTTTAAACAAAACTGACGTGTGCACATAAAAAGTGGACAGTTTGGTTTGAAAAGCCTGTATTTTTTACTGCATTCTCATCCTTTTTGCCTACGCAGTAAGCTTCAAATTGCAACTTTAAACAATACCTTCGGTATCATACATTTTGTTTCTACCCATGGACGTCCAAGCGTGGATCGCGAGGTCGAGACCGAAATTTTATTATATCGTAGTACATTTTTATTTGCCAATGAACACGCTTGTAATTTAACACTTTTTATTTAGAACGTGTGTATTAAAATCAATAAAAATGTGTGACAAAGATCTTTTGAAAGAAAAATCGGTGGGACGAACTGCAGAACGGACAAATAGTGCAAGGAAAAACGGAGGACACGTGTCCGTACATGTTCCGGAAAATAGAAGGAAAAGGTGCGTATCTCGAATAAGGTCAAACGGAAGTGGGTCTAAGGTAATTAAACCCATTAAGCCCTCAGTCACGAGTGTATTAAGTACAGTGTCCATCCGAAACACAGGTTTCGGCCAAAAATGAATTCGAATTTCGGTTTTCATGCCTGTTTCAGCTGCAACCGAAACTTTTGTTAAAACTACGAGTAATTTGATATTACACTCACATCCGTTGGGTGTCCAAATGGACGCAAAGCAAAATCTTTTTGACATGTAAAAACAGTAGATTTAGGGTTCCTTACCCGAAGGATGCCAAGCAGAACCCTATTATGAAGTTAAAAGAGACTAAAAAAATAAAACCTATCGAGCGAAAGTTTTCCAATTAGGTAACGCTTTATACAGCCTAAAGATAAAGGTGTGAAGAAACATATCTAAAAGTTTCCCATTGATGGGTAATGTGGTAGACACATAATACTAGGTGAAATTCAATCAACCGACCAAATTCATACCGGAGACTCGGTTAGTGATCAGAAACAAGATTCAATTACGATTTTAGTGAAATTCAATAAAATATTTTTTGCTTCCTTACTGACTGGACTAGGAATTGTACTTAAACTAGTCCAACCAGTACGGGAAAAAAAAATTATTTCGGATTTGGCCGAAAGGATTACTGAACCTAGTTCCTGATCACTAATCGAGCCTCCAGTATGAATTTGCTCGGTTGATTGAATTTCATCCTATATGATCATTCAAACTTTTGAAAAAAGGAAATGTTTGTCTGTCTGCTGCCTGTACCTATTAATGCTTTCTACTCAACTCAGTTAGCTTATAATTAGAGAGAAAAAAATGGTTTTACATTTTACCTTCACCCTGAGAGCACTCTGAAGTCTGAAGTTTTTGAGTATTTATCATTACGCTGTAACTAAAAGGAGCTGAGGTGACAATTTTAGTATGTATCCATGCTCCATAACTCGAGAGTGAGTTTTTCTTCTGTTTGTTCCAACTCAGTAAAAAACACAGACATTCAAGTAAGTATTGAATGTCTGTGGTAAAAAATATACTACTATTAAATTGTACAGGTGCCTTAAGAATCGAAAGCGCCTTAGAAAACTTTGGCGGCAAAACATTTTCATTCGTGTAAGACAAAATAAAATTATGTACAACTAGTGCCATCTAAACCACAGAATTGAAAACGCTACATAACCGGCATAAGCCGGCCGGCCCCCGCCGTACTTCACAGCTGTTCGTATTGATTCTATGCGGGTAGTGAAACTGCACAACTTACATTCAACACAATACCTACGTCATAAACACAGCCTGTGAAACAAAAACTGGTAATACATGCGATAAAATTCTGAACAGATGTGAAATTAATGAAAAGAAAGTTACGTTTTGTTACCGTAAACAATTAATGGTTGAAAGTTGCACTAATTTTCATTTTTCTAGTGGTCTTTTGATTTGAGGTTATATTATGAAGTGTTTGTTACACAAGACGACCTTAACCTTACGTTATGTATTTGTAATAAAATCATAAAAGCCTGGCAAACTGAAGTCTAAAACCATGGTGAATAAACCTTTCCGAGACGGTCTACACAAAAGGAATTTTATAAGCTCGCACGAAAATGAATATCCTATGGACACATTTAATTTAGTGACTCCTTTGAACCGAATATCTAGGTTTCATGGAAACATTAGATTCAGCTACTATCCGTATATTAAAAAGTGAGTTAACTACATCACCATTAGTGATACAAATCTTTTCAGTTAGTTTAACTTTAAGAAATATTATTATTGTCAAAGCAAACTCAAAAACATTTTCCGAGCTCCCGCATTTTCCTGACCAAAATAGTCTCAAAATTCACCCATAGATGTCGTTGTTCTTATAATTATTTAAATTGTTTCAGACCGAAATATCGGGCGAAAGTGATCATCGGCTTCCTTATAGTCCTCGTGGTGATATCAGCTATCGGTGGATATTTCATTGGATCCAGTGAATCCAAGAATAGGCCAAAAGTTGAGCCTCCAGATCCATTCCTCCCACCGCCACCTTCTTGGTCACGACAGCGAGTGTTCCAGAAGGCCGCAGTTTGCACCGACGCTCCTCAATGCTCGGATATCGGAAGGTGAGTAGAAAACTCAACTTGTGTTATTAATGTATGCCACTAA
This sequence comes from Ypsolopha scabrella, assembly GCA_910592155.1. Lineage (NCBI taxonomy): Eukaryota > Metazoa > Arthropoda > Insecta > Lepidoptera > Ypsolophidae > Ypsolopha > Ypsolopha scabrella. The sequence goes on along the minus strand of OU342975.1, from coordinate 8,107,135 downwards.
GAGAGGGCAGCACGTGAGGAAAAATGAACATACGAACAGAATTTGCGTTCACACAAACAAATAATGTTGCCACACTCAAATGTTATTACAGCATTTGACGATAATGTGTATTTTTAGTTTCTTATCATGTTTATCGTATCGTATAACTCTTGAATTGTTATAATACATAAGTAATTGTATAAAATATTCATTGAGCGAGGGATGACCTGTCTGATGGTTGTTGGAGAAGCAAAAGCAAAGCGAAAGAGGTATGCCAGGATCTTAAAAGATGGAAGTCTTTCGTTCCCGTCTGCTAATCTTATGGAGTTTGGTTGATAAAAGTTATGCCCGCATAGTTCGTACGTATTTCCTTCCTTGCGTACGTAGCGGATCTACATGCGGAAAAACTAAAAATTCGTAGCTATTGCTACGCCGTAGCAATAAGGAGAACATAAACGTACTAATGCATGGTTCAAGTCTGGAAGCGGGCTACGCTCGTTCGCTACGCAGTTACGTAGCAAGATCGTAGAAGCGGAACCGTTAAATACTTTCACGCCAATTTTGCCACGGATGAATCGTAATCCGACAAGGAACCCTTATAGTTTCGCCATGTCCGTCTGTCCGCGGCTTAGCTCGGAGACTATTAGTACTAGAAAGCTGTAATTTGGTAAAGGTTTACATTAATAATCACGCCGTAAAAAGGCTAAAAAAAAATTTTTTAATGGTATCTTACATAGATGTAAATTGGGGATCTTTTTTTTATCGTCTATCCTATAATGTGTGGTATCGTTAGATAGGTCGCTCAAAAACATTTTACACACATGTGTAAAAAACTATTTTTCAATTTAGGGATTCGCTGGCGTATTTTTTTTAGAGTCAAGTGTCTCTCCCCCCCCCCTGCTGGCTAAACGGTTTGTTTAATAATATGTGGAAAAATTCACAGAAGTAGTATATACCAGCTAAGTAGGCTTTACAGGTGTACGAGTAAAGGTCGCGCCAAATTTTTAGTCCCCTCTTAATGTAATGTATGGGCCGTTCTTCGGGAGGGCAACTCCCGAGTGGACTAGAAGTTTGGCGCGATCTGTATTAATAGACTTACTTATAAAATGTTTATTGCTATAATATTTTTTCTGTGTATGTACCTACAAAAACCAGTAAACGCTACGAGTTTCATGTATATCTATACACAAAGAGCATGTACTAGCGTATTTTAAATTTATACTTTACGTCACGTTAAATTTGATTACCGATGTGATTAATCACGCATCTCATATCGATTCCGAAAATATTATTGTAAATTGTGCAACAATGAACAATCCGAAACTGACGTGGACTAGCTGGTATCACAAAACGCTTACTCACACAAAGAGTTCGGTTCTAAACAAACAACGTTTCATAATAACCAGGTTGCCGGCACGGCTTCTCAACCAATCACGAGCCAGGGCCCGTTATCGACGCGCTGCGGTCACTGACGTAGCGGTAGGCTATAAATACGCGCCTCCCACCAACGCAGCCAACATTTCATCAAGAGAAACCTAACGTGTCGCACACCGACTCTCGTGTTGAACCCAAAAAACTAAATAAATACACTCGTAAATATGTCCGAGGCTTTCTTTGACGAGTACGATTACTACAACTTTGACCACGACAAGCACATCTTCTCCGGACACAGCGGCAAGCAGCGCTCCAAGAAGGAAGCCAGCGTGCACACCAACCACTTCGACCCTAACGGACATTCCAGAAAGATCGTCACCAAGCTCCAGAACACTGAAAACAACAAGAAGACGACCTCGAAGCATTAAATGAGATTCTAAAGGTACAAGATATTGACGAAGATGGCTTGTAAAAGGACTTCCGATTTTATGCCAATTGAGAGGAGGACGTTATGTCGGATTCCGGAGGAGAGGCCGGATTGCTCGTTTTGGAGATCAGCGGAGCACCCTCGACGGTTCCTGGTAACTTCGGGTTTCTACTTCGCACACCACAGCTTCAAGCAACGGTGTCGGGTGAGACTGAGGTCCGTGGTCTGACTGTTGGGACACCGCTATTAGTGCAATGGTTCTATTTATAAACTTTAACATCGTTCCCATGTCTGATCTCAACTCGAATTGGGCTTGTTGTAAAGCCCGAGAATTGCTGTGTTACTAGATAGTTTATTACGTTATTTGTGTCTGTTCTATCTGTTTGTTTGAGAATAGAATGATGTGCAGAGGACTGTAATATTACTTGTAATTTTAAGTTGAAATAAAGTCTAAAATAGTTATTTACTTCGTTGTTTTACTTGTTCTCGCGATGAAGCGGAAAGGAAACTGGGCACCGAGGCCGTTGCCAGGCGCATGCTCATTGCCCATATACAGAAGCCTACCTTGTGTCTACCCATTGTTGGTGTGTAGGTGTCTATCGCTCGCGACACAAGATGTTTATATAATTGCATGTTTATACACAAAAACAACCTTGGACAGTCTGCCGTGCCGGTGGCTGACCTTGTGGTTATAATCAGCCGCTCAGTTATCGACTTTTTACGTCTTTTCTTTGTTTTGTTCATTTATTGCTTCAATGAGTTAGTAATGCTTTTATTAATAATGTTTTATTACGGAAGTAGTTATGCCTTTACTGATTATTTCTTAATTGATTTATTTTAACAACGTGAAGCTACAAATCAGAAATTAGGTCGATTCAATTTATAAGAAAATATAAATTCTTATTCAATGTCATCTTTTTACTTTCACGATGTAGTAAGTCCAGAAATTATTCACTTTATATATGTAGGTAAGCAGTCGTTTTTAAACGAGAATACTTAATGTAAGTTTTATATGAGTTATTGTAAATTAATATTGTCAACACTCGTATTCATAAGCCAGTCAATGTTTAGCAAAACATGATAACAATAACACATTTATTCAAGATAAGTAAGTACTTACTCGTAAACAGAATGACTTTGATATAAGTAGCCTTTCTACTGGAAACGATTTGTAAATACGAAATGTAATAATTTTAGGTCCAACGAACTAAATTTAGGTCTTACACCTACGAATCGAAGCGCAATCCCAAATCGCTCAGTTTAGGGAGCTAGAATTCATTTAGCAAAAGAGTTTATTTTTATTCTCTTTCTGAATCTTTTATATGAATTTGGATGCATTAATCAACCAAGGACTACATTAAATTTTATTAAAACTATCACATATTTTAACATTTTTTGTTTGACTATTTTGTTGTTTCCTATACATGAGATTTTGCTCAGCTGCCTCAATTCACAAGAAAAATAAATATCTATAAGGAACCTGGTACTAAATTAGTATCACCGAAGAACTCAGTAAAGGTAGGTAACACACCAACTTAGTCTTTAGAAAAATGTTTACTTGATATTTTTTAACTTCTGAGTGCAGTTCTTTATTTAATTTAATTCCTACACACGTATACAGCTCAACAAAGTATTAAATCTGTAGTAGGTACATTCAACATCAAATCATTTACGTTTTTAGTCAAAACCAAATCAAATTATCACATGAAACCAAAGTAACAATCTATGCAAAACCGAGGCTTGATGACCTTGCTTTGAGGTCTAACTTCCGTCTTTATTTACTCGTAATGCATATATTAACCTGGATACCTATCATAAATGAGAATATATAAAATATACGCACGCGCTTCCAACATATCTAGGAATAAATCTGAATTTGGATCATGTGTAAGTAACCATAGAAATCTCTTTCAAAACCTGGACTAAACATGACGTAGAGTTTTGATTTATAATCCTGGTTTTATAAGTATTAAATATTTTAATTACAGAAGTCAAGTTTTCTTTGTTGTGTTGAGAAAATAATTGTGTAAGGTAGGATCATAGCAGATAGGATCTATAATATCTTCCTAGTATAGGCGTACCAACCGGGTACAAATAGGTGAATATAATAGATGATAATACTGAACAACTTGTAAAAAGACACATAAAAACACAAAAAGTTCTCAACTAAAACAACTCTCAGTACCCATAATAGAGAACTGTTTATATATTTTTATTTTCTTGGATATTTTTCTTTGAGAATATGGTTCGATATGATAACTTGGTAGCAGCTTAATGAACGTGATTTTAATCATGATTTAAATAAATCAAAGGAATTTGTCGGAAATAAAATGACCATGATTTTCGTCAACCGCTAAATTTATGTTTTCTTACCTATACGAGTATATTTTTTCCCTCGCGTAGATAATAACAATAATACCAGGGACTATTTACGTATCAAGTCCTGTTTCCAAGTATTAACAACAATAATTTTTCCAGGGACATAATCTCAAAGAATGGGTCAGCTGTGGACGCCGCCCTCGCAGCAATGTTCTGCAATGGCCTGCTCAACCAGCAGAGCATGGGCATCGGTGGTGGGTTCTTCATGACGGTCTACATCAAGGACGAAGAGAAGGCATACACTGTGATCGCGAGAGAGAAGGCGCCGGGTGCCGCTGATCCTAACATGTTTACAGGGGACTTCCAGAAGGCTAGCAAAGGTGAGCAGGTTTATACAGAAAGAATTTTCTTGTTGTCTGGTCTTTGCATTCAATTCAATCCGCGCTGAAATGAATTTTTGCCTTCAGCTGCATTTCTCTGACTCCTGATTTTTATTTCACCCAAATAAGCACTCTTGAAATCTCTTACAATTATATATTACTAGCTTTTGGCTAAGTTTTTGGACAGTCTTTGTACCTATACTGCTAATAAATATCTATTTAAGCCTTGTGGTTTTCGTCTCAACTCTTTGTATATATTTACTATATATAAAGAGAAGATGAAGAAGATAGAAGATTATATTTTGCCTGCGGCACCACTGCATTAAAAATAATTCTATTTGTTTTTAAGAGCATGTTGAACAAATAGTTGAACAAATGCAAAAAAGTAAATTGAAGTTACATAATACATGTTCGCGTGATCCGAAACTCTAAATATTATTCTATTAAAATACAAGTTCACCTTGACAATTGCGCATGGATTTGTCATGTATATAAAGAGAAGATGAAGAAGATATAGAAGATTATATTTTTACTTGCGGCGCCGCTGCATTAACAATACCTATAATGCTACTTCTTTTTAAGAGCAAGTTGAACAGATGCAAAGAAGTCAATTGAAGTTACATAATATAGGTACATCTTCACGTGATCCGAAACTGTAAATATTATTGTATTAAAATACAAGTTCACCTTGACAATTGCGCATGGATTTGTCATGTATATAAAGAGAAGATGAAGAAGATATAGAAGATTATATTTTTACTTGCGGCGCCGCTGCATTAACAATACCTATAATGCTACTTCTTTTTAAGAGCAAGTTGAACATATGCAAAGAAGTCAATTGAAGTTACATAATATAGGTACATCTTCACGTGATCTGAAACTGTAAATATTATCGTTTTAAAAATATTATTAATCAAGTTCACCTTGACAATTGCGCATGGCCTAAGTTTGATATGGATTTGTCATGCGGGACAGGTCTTTATTACGTCAAATTTAAATCCACTTCTAAAAGTGTCACTTCTGGTTCTGAAGATGATGATAAAAACCACCTTTTGTGGAAAAATCAAAGCAAATATTAAAACAAACATTGAAGGTTCCTTCTACCTATATTTTATTATTGCTAGACTAAGATAATACGAGTCAGCACAAACAAAACAGCACTACAACAATCATGTTCTTTGTTAACTCAGAACATTAAATACGATAATATTGAATTAAATGTTCTGTGTTTGTTAATGATGCTCCACATTTTACTATTGTTAAAACTGAGCAACTGTAATAACAATTTTCCTTGTCTGCGGTTTGGATTGCTAAAGTAATCAATTTAAACGAATTTTATATGTAGTTCAAAAGATATTTATATTTCATTCCCAAAGTTCATGCTGCAGCATTTTAGCTGATTCGGCACAATTCTGCAGAAAAACAGGCCATTACTGAAATAAAAACTATTTCAATGATAAAAGTTCGAAGTACTCTAGAAATACAGCGATAGGGCTCACCACCCATCACCCATCACGTTTGGGACGTATAATAATCGTTGGCGTAAAGCGGGTGTACCAAGTGTGGGGGTGTGACTTGCATTGCAGTTCACACTTTGGAACACCTCTGACACCCTCTCGGGGAATCATGTCGTGACGATGTATGTATTTCAAACAAATTACCTACATATGCATTTTATGATCTTCACAGAAACAATATTTATTTATTCTATTTATAGATATCATAACAACATTATTATCTATCTCTTGAATTCGTTTAGACTAAGTTTTGAATTTTCAAGTGAAAACCTGTTATTGGCCTTGTTTATGTATCAAACTATTATCATATCTCATTCTGTAATCGCTGTTAGTTTTCCAAATAAACGAAAACATTAAAATTAAATAAAAGTTATTTTGACGACGTACACTTTGTTTCTAAACGAATTACTTGAACTGCTTAAAACTTTCGCATCGCAAGCTTTACTCGAGCTCACATTCACTCCAACTTTCTCTGAGGTCTGGTCTACGCCACTCACGCGCATAATGTCACATGAAGCTTACAAATTATCCAATGTATCAATAATTCTGCAATATAAATTATCTTTATAACCTACCCTCCTAAAATAGGAATGTCTTCCACCGTGTGACTAAGCGTCACTCAAAACTAGCAGCTGCTTTAAAATTTCTGCTCTGTTTAAATCTATATATCTATGAAAAGAGATAAATCCAATCAAATTAAATCATTTATTTGTTTAATACTTTTCAAACGTTTTAAACTTTAATGAGGTTTACAAAAATAGCCACTGATGCTATTCTTTAAGCAACTGAAAGTCTGAATTCTTTGTAGTGAAGCTGTAATGTTCATAATTGTACAAATATAATGCGCATAGAAATCATCGCCAGTTTTCGTATTCTCCGAAATATAAATCATAAATTGTAAGAGACCTAATCATTGCACTAGTATTTGAGACTTATTACAGGGAAAATCGGAGTCAAACTCAGTTGATTCATCTGAGTAGTCAGAGTAATTTTAGAAAATAACCAAAAACTTGGAACCGGAAGCAATTAAGGATGTCGTAGTGATTGTCTATAGTCGGCCGGACGTGCACTATCTCTCATTGTGGAGAAACACGACATTGTCGAGGAGTGGTGGAGATTCCTTCGTGCATGATTTATTTCGTACTACTGTATTCACATACCCAAGTATTTTTATATCAAAGAGGGGAGAGCTCGTTGGACCCGGGAGAAATTAGAACAATCTGCGATGGCGTCATATTCGTGTGTTTCAAATTCTGCTTTCATGCAACTCTTATATTGTATATCATAGACTTCACAGACTTTTTTGTTACCAGAACTTTCCAATTGAGATCTTGTATGTAGATAACTCAGATAACTTGATATAAATTCTGACTAACTTTCTAAGAAACTGATGAGACAGGTTTTGCTTATTTATGTTATGAATACGATTTTACACAAAGGGTAGTAAAAGATTTCAAATTCAAATGTTTTATTTTGTAATATAGGTACATAAAATACACGTTTTACAAGTCATTAAAAAAACAATAGGATACGAAAAAAAATATATACATAATACGGAGAATACATAAAAAATAAAACTAGGCTTACATACTTTAAAAAATATATATACACTTGCATAATTAAAAATACGAATAAAAATATTATATACCGGGTGTAAACCTGAAGCTGTTTCACGGCGACGCTCTCTCTAAACTCGCCCGTATGTCCGTGCGTTAGGGTTCACGCATTTTTGTTTGTTACTCAATTATTTCCTAAACTAAGGGTGTCCGCGGGTATGGTTCTGGGGAAATGTGGTTCAAAAGAGTCGGTAGAATATGTGGTTTCATTTAATGGTAGCAGTCTATTTACACCCGGTATACATACTGTAATAAACACTACAAAATTGATAGATAAAAAGGCTATAAATGCCTAACTGTAGAGTAGCCATTTGATTAGTCTTGCTAAGAAGAAGGGCAAGAAACTTAGTAAGACCAATAGACCATGTATTTTTTTTATTTGTCCTTTTTTTCAGTCTCATTTGTTACAAACTTTTTTGTACTTATACCGTAAAGTTTTTCGTTCACTGCCGTAAAGGGATAAAAATACAAGACAGCAGAAAATGTCATGAGGATTTCATAATTATTACCCTTGTTTCTCATCCACCTTGACAATTGTGAAAACTTTGTGATATGTTTTAAGGTCCCCTAGCCGTGGGTGTCCCAGGTGAGGTTCGGGGCATGTGGGCTGCCCACCAGCGCTGGGGCAACCTGAACTGGGCGGAAGTGATAGCGCCAACGTTGGAACTCTGCAAGACTGGTTTCGTCATCTCCAAGGTCATGCACGATGGACTGCTGGACTCGCCTTTCATCATCAATGACATCCATCTGAGGTAAGAAAAGAGATTCGAAATCCTCTCTAGCACACACCGTTAATACAGCGTGTCTTTCAATAATACTTGCTCTCTCGCACATTGACAAACGCGGTATTCGTGAGATGAGAGGTGAGAGCGCAAACAGGATAGATAGAGACTGTATTTCCGGCGCGTACTAGCCACGCTGAAGGCAATATGCCCATTCCATCGACAATACAATAATCGCCTTTAACAAAAGGTAATAAAAATAATGTATTCACCATTCGTTTAATTGTCTTATTTTCCTTTTCCGTAAAGATGGCCAGATAATATATCTGGATTTACGAGTTCGTAATATGTAGATATTCAACAACATACAATTATAAACCTACAAATGATTATAGAGACAATAAAGCCGATTCTGTAGACTTTAATTTTAGTTTTAGTGCTGTCAAAACTAAATTTTCCTCATTCCAAAATAGTTCTTTAGTGAAAACAACAGAATATATTACTTTGGAAATATTTGAGTTTTGACAGCACTAAACTAAATATTAAAGCCTTCAGAATGGACTTTAGTATACACTAAAAAAAAACATAAAACTGACTACAAGTTAATTTTGCGAAACATTGCAAATTACTCAGATATTAACAGACGAACCACTTGTGCGCCCGCCGATTGAACCAGGTCAGGGGATAAAAAATCCATCTGAAAATGGGACGTTTTCTGAGTAAAGTTGTATTTTTTCAACTCGTTGATTACCTACCCAAAATTTTAAAACGGATAGGATATATAGGCTATAAGGGGATAGATAAAGTAATTTAATTTTTCATTTGATTTTATGCATTCAAGTACAAATTCTCTCCTCAAGTGGCTGATAGTTTATGTTATGTGTCACATAACACCTAACTGATACAACAAAATACGGGTATTTTAAACTTTTATATTGAATTGTTAATCCGAAAATGGTTCAACATGCTCTAGGTACTTACTCATTTGCAATTTTCTCATCAATGGGATAAGAATGACATGACATAGTGATCATAAAAATAACGAAATAACGAAATCTTCTAACTTTTGCCTATGATATCGCCCGCGCCGAACACTGATTTGGGCACTAAGTAACGATACCCATCTCGACTATGCTATTATGAAATTCTAGTCAAAGTCATAACAATTGTGCTAGATACCAAGCACTGGGACACTAAGCTCAAAACAGTTCATACTCGTATCAAAACACGTTAAGTAATTTTATTGTGATGAATTGTATAATGTTCATACAAAAATATGGAAGGATGGGCCATTGAAAATAAAATAAAAATCTGCTGTTTTTGCCTTTATGTCCAGGCGAGGGCATCATGATTTGGCTTTTATAACAATTCAAATTTTCTATCAATTGAATACATGTTTGTAAAAAAATGAACGTCTGAAATGAAATGAATAAAAAGGTTTGCGCGTGGTTGTATCATTACGGCAATCACTCTTGTCAAAAAGTATTTCATACAATCATGATTTCTTTTTTATACAGCATAATTAATTATGCTTGTTTACGTGTGTTTAGGAAACAATACTATGACGAGAGCCGCAAGACATTCCATCCACCAGGATCTATCATCAAGCCCAGTGAAGCTCTCTGCAATACTCTGCAGAGGATATCAGATAAAGGTAGGTAGTCGGAGAGAGGAATAATTTAATATAATTTAATCCTATGCTGGTTTTGATTTCTTCCACCTTCGTCAAACCTAATCAGTCCAGTTTGGTCAAACCTGTAAATCAAGAAACGCTTAAGGAACATTTATTTCGATCAAAATAACCAATTCATTCTTTAAGAAACCTTCCTCTATGCAAAGCTAATATTGTACATTACCAATATTATAATTTCTTTAGTTTTACACGGTTTTTTCTTTTTGTTATTTTTATGTTCTGTGAATGTCTCTATGGACAAGCTGAAAACCAGCGCTATGCGGTTGCATATTTACAGCTAACAACAGAAGCTGAGTCTGCACCATTTCGTAATTAGTCAACTACAGATGCAAGAGTTGCTTTAGTCAAGCACATATTTGATGCTTGGGGAGAAAAGCAGGATGCATTCGGTGTTTTTTGTGACCTCTCTAAAGCTTTTGATTGCGTAATTCATGAAACCATTTTATGCTAATTGCTCACTATGGAGTTAGGGGAAATCTTTGGCGTTATTAAAGTCATACCATAATGATCGACTTCAAAAGGTAGATATTAACAGAGTAAAGTCAGCTGGAGCATTAGTTAAAATGGATGTCCCGCGGGGCTCCATATTGGGGCCTTTATTGTCAATAAACATAAATGAACTTCCTTATTTAGTCAAAGACTTATCTGAGATAGTGCTATTCACTGACGACACGTCACTTATTTTTAAAGTTGATAGACATAAAGATATCCTTGATGATGCGAATGTAACTCTATCCATGATTCTTGATTGGTTTATTGCGAATAATTTAGTTTTAAATGGAAAAAGACAAAATGTATAAAATTCACATTACCAAAATGTAATTCAAGTAGATGATGTGGGGCTAAGGCAGAGTTAGTCAACAAAACGAAGTTTTTAGGCATTACTATAGACTCTCGTCTTCAGTGGGGTCCCCACATAGAAGGTCTTTGTGGTAGACTAAGTTCAGCCGCATTCGCTGTTAGTACGCACCTGGATTCATTAAGAGAAGAATACAAAGAAATTAATATTTTAACAATTCCTTGTGAATTTATTTACCAAGTTATTAAATATATCAGAAAAAACATCCATACTTTGAGGCTCGGTGAGCATCACTCTATAGACACTAGGAAGAAAAATAGACTGGCTTTTCCAAAAATTGGACTTGCAAAAGTAGGCACCTCTTTTGTAGGACATGGTATAAGATTTTACAATAAACTTCCAAAGGAGGTCCTTAGTTTTTCAGAAAATAAGCTTGAGAAAATCATTATTATAAAATCAATGACTATTTGGACGATAGTGACGCTTGGTGTCATGACATGAGAATATTGATCTTAGCCATAATACTACTGTTTGTTTATTTTCTAACTAATTTGTGTTTTTCAAATCGTTTGTTTTTATGTAGACTAATATTTTTATATTGTTTTTTTATTATTTTGACATTTCTTTTTACATATTGACATAAACATTTTATAACTTAGCATTTATTAGTTGATAATTTGACTGTAAAAAAAGTGATAAACTACATATATGAGACAGTTAAACGATGCTTTGCTTAGTATTTTAACTTACTACCTCATTAGACAGGTAGACTTAAATATATTTTTTCCTCATGACACAATTTCCTTCTGTCTTTTATATTTTAATCCTTTAGTTATTAAAGTTAAATACCTTGTTTAGAATAATAATTTTATATAAGTTAAAAAGACTGTAATAGTATTAAGCCATATGATGAGAAAAAAATATATTGATAAAAAAACATGATCTTGCTAAGTTTCTTGCCCTTCTTCTTAGTACGATTAATCATTTGGGCGGATCTAGGCTTTATATCTAATAACTTATTTATTCATTGCATTAGGTAGGTATATACAATAATTTAATTTTTTACTTATGTTAGTACATATTTGGTTAGGTTCAGTTTATTTATAAACTTATCTATTAAGACATAAATATTATTGTGTAATAATATTCTTATTCCAATAAGTCTTTATTTTATGCATGTGTATAACTTTATTAGCCCAACGCCCAGTTTTTTAAATATTTCCCGTATTATATTAATTTAATCATATAATATTATTTTTATAAAGATTAGATTGGACATGTAAAACGTATACTTTATGTATCTATTTTACAAATAAACATTTTGAATCTTTGAATCTTTAGATTTGTGTGTTTGTATGATGGCAAATTAATTTATTTTCGGTCTTTCTTTTTACTCCGGTCAAAGCAATGTCTCGTTTTTAGTTCGACTCATTGCTACCAAACAATGCAAATCAAATACCTTTAGTTCTTTATTGCGCCATTGTCCGGATTGTCGCTCGTTGTTTGTTTGTTGTAGTCTTTATAACGATTCTATGAAGGTTATAATCGTATGAAATAGTGTGTGACTTTAGAAGGCCATTGTAAAATAACTGTATTCATTTAACAGTTTAAAACGTACGGTTATGGCACAAAATAAATATCTACATACTGGTGCACTAGCATTCGACCGACTTCGAACGAGATCGTCGTGCGTACGCGTGTATGTGTGCGTGCGCCCGGAATCGCTGGTTATATGGAGCTGGCTTTCTGTGCGTATTTATTTTGTGGTTATGTCAATGAATACGATAGAGCCTGCAAGCCAAAACCCTCAATCACATATTATCTTTTATTCTCTGCGGCTCCGCACAGCAGCATGATTCATACATTTCCGTAACAATTCCATTTAAATTTCGAAGGTGGTGATGATTTTTACAACGGGAGCCTGGCTGTGGACATCGCCAATGACCTGAAGAGGGCCGGCAGCATCATCACGCTGGAAGATCTGAACAATTACGAGTAAGTATCTGCTATGTTGTGATGAAACTCGTACTTTTCCAGAAATTATAAGTAAGATTACACTACCCAACCGGTTTCGATATAGAAAGGGCATCATCAAGGGCTTGGGGACCCCCTAGCATACGCGGAAATGAAATATTCCCGTAATATTTTCATTTTACATCCGTTAAGGATTATCCGTGCCATAAAATAGACAAGGTGACATTAATTTATTCAGCCAAATTCATACTGAAGACTCAGTAAGTGCTCAGTATCAATATTTGATGACCCTCATTGTGAATTTCGTTAATTACATTTTTGGTATTCCCTACAAACGCAAGCCCAGTCTTAAATTAATTAATATGGCAGGTCAACATTTTATTTTGCATTTTTGAATCCTTGGACACCCAGCAATAGATAAAAAAAAACTTAAAATATGTTTGAAATAAAGCCAACTGATAGAATAATTAATTAAGAGGGGTTATCCCGGTATTGTCGCTTTGTAATTTAATTTTAAGCCGTGAAATTGAAATGAAAATATATATTAATAATTTCACCCTCGGCCATTCAATATACGATTAGGTACATGCTTTTCATTGCATCCAGTAAAATTGCAGAGATAGGTCTAAACTATGATATAAATACCATTTTATTCGAGTAATAGTAGATTTTTCCATCCTCCTAATTCCAAAATAATAAATAAAGAACCTCGAAATCGCAAGTTTTCTGAGCGGTCCGCTCTCACTGAGCAGAACAGAAAAGTGTAAGATGAAAGCGTTGGAGCAGGACAGATTTCTCTGGATAAAAAAAACTAATTAAGTTCGTCAATTGACTACATTTCTACTGTTTATCAATACATACAAGCACCTGAATTGTGTAGATCTCGTGATCAGCAGAATATTAAATGTCAACAAAGGTACTCCCATAAATTAAATAAACAAAGACTAGGAATATAATGAATTGAACTCAACGTGATCGAGTACAACGATAGAATCAATCATATTGAGATCGTCTCGTACATATTTGAACTTTAGGTACTAGAAAGTGATTTCATATTTGGGCCGGACTGTATGTCTTGCCATGCAGAGTATTTTGGGCACTCTCCCGCAGGGCTGTGATCTGGAGGCAAATTTGTTTGTTTTTTCTTTTCAGGGTAATTTATTTATGTTATTTTATGATGTATATAATTCTGATCCTGATCGGACTCGAAATATATCTTTAGATTATAATCCGTGCCATATATATATATATTATTCAATTATATACTTGCATTTCTATACTGGTGTAAATAGAGTACAATCATTAAATAAAACCACTATTCGAAAAAAAACCCGCGCAAATCTTCAGAGAAAAAGATATTCAGCTGTAACTCAAAGACTTTATCTCGTAGAAGGAAGGTCTATTTCAGAACGCTCATTTCACGGACGACGCTCTCTCTAAACTCGCCCGTATGTTGGTGCGTTAGGGTTCACGCATTTTTGTTTGGAACTCAATTATTTCCCAAACTAAGGGTGTCCGCGGGTATTATTCTTGTGAAAAGTAGTTCAGTAGGGTTAGTGGAACATGTGGTTTCATTTAATGGTAGCAATCTATTTACACCGATATATTCACAAAAGAATAAAGAAGCTGTGAAAAGTTATTATTATTTATATCAGTATGAATTCCGCTGTATCAATCAAAGTCACCTTATATATTATTTATTACCCATCTTTGTTCGTTGGTATGTATACATTATATGCATACAGTCGATAAGAAGTGTACATTTATGTACAATTACCTGACCCACAACACTGTTATCTGTAAGTTTATCTAATTTCTCTTATCAGTCTATTTTTGTAGATATTGTATTTATTTAATAACCCACATTAACGATATCATACATACGGTGACGTGCATAATACTTATACCGGGTGTAAATGGGCATCCAACGACATATTGAACTGATTATATTGAACAACTTTTCCCAAGAAACATAAGGAAAGAAACGAAGAAATGTCTGTTTTAGAACGCTGCGCGTAAACAGCTGTCTCATTGAAGACGCTCTCAAAACACGCCCGTATTTCAGTGCGTAAAGATTCACGCATATGTACTTATTTGTTTAAAATTCAAACGTTTCCTAAACAAATGATTTGCGCGGGAATGTTTCTTTGGAAAAGTTGTTCAGAAGTGATCAGTAGAACATGTGGTTTCCGTGAAATGTAGCTGTCTGTACATATACCCGGTATCCATCCATCCATCAACCCGTGTTCGTCCACTGCTGGACATATAGGCCTTTCCCAAATTTCGCCACTCATGTCGGTCCTCCGTCCTCACCCACAAGTCAAGGTCTACCGGGCAAGAGGTCGACCTACACTACGCTTTGCTGTATGTGGTCTCCATTCTAAAGCCTTTCGGCCCCAACGGCCATCATCTCGGCGACAAATATGGTCTTCTCACTGCCACTTCAATTTACCGATTCTGTAGGCTATGTCGGTTAATTTCGATCACCGACGGATCTCCTCATTTCGGATTCTATCCATCAGAGGTGCCCCAAGCATAGCCCGCTCCATAGCTCGCTGAGCGACCTGAAATCAGGGAACAGGCGCTTTGTAAGAGATCACGTCTCAGCGCCATACGTCATCACAGGAAGGACGCACTGGTTGTACTGGAATCCTGCCCCCAGTAGCCAAAAAGCGGCAACTCAAGTGAAGTGAGTTTCGAGACAATTGACATTTTGTAAAAATTGATTTCGCGTCCATTAAATGATAAATATTTAAAATTTTAAATTATTTTGAGTTTTACAATGTACCTATAAACATTGTTTTATCCATATTTGTTGTTGGTATAGTATGTTTAAAATTCCAAAAAGTTTCACACACACAAAGTTTTATGTTTTCAAAACTTTATCATGCAAATAATTAAATTCTTATTAGATTTTTTGAAAAAATGCTAATTTCTATTAAATATTCTCATTTGAATGTGGGTAGTTCTCTCCAAAATGAGATCGTATTTACAGGTATCGGGTTTTGGAGCGATTTCAAAATATTATCCTTTGAAATTGGAAATGCCTCTTGGTCTTTTATGGCGTGGGGAAGCACCTTAGTTTTAAAAATCTTGTGGCTTATAATGCATTATAATGCACCTGCATTATGTCATTAATGTCGTGGTGTTATTCTTGATAATTTATATTGTGTTGTGTAATCCTGCCATTCATAAAAATCTTTTACCGTCATTTTCTTTGGTTTTACATCCGTCCCTGCCGTACGAGGCTTTGCAAAAATCATCAAACTCGTAAATCTCATTTTTTATTATCTTCATTGATAATTTCACCCTGTGGTGGAAGGAGTCAGCCGACATGAAAGTATGACCTGCTTCGAAATATTTGATAGTTATTTTAAATTCTTGTTTTGGGCGGAGCAGTTATCAACCCACAGGATTATATTCTTTACATCTCTATAAAATTTTAAGAACTGGTAATATGTTTCGTCTTTAGAGCGTCCAGATAATGCCTCATGCCTAAGTGGGAACACACTGCGGTCTCCTCCGACTTTACAAAGCTTTCATTCTAAATGACGATTCTGTGGGCGAAGATAACCGATTTGAACAAGTCAATTCGAGGCAGCATGATAACTTTTTGCAAGTCTGCTGAGCATACAACAGTATTAGCATCACTTAAGTGATCATCACATCACAAAATTGAGATACCGTTAGATTTCTTTAAGTTATTTCGTGTTTTTCAATACAATTTTTGAAGTTGTTATGGCATATGGCATGAAGTTATTAGTAAATTTGAGCAAAGTTGAGATACGTTAAAATTTCTTAGATGTTTTTAAAAATGTTCTATGTGAGATACGGCTACGTTCTCTTAGTTCATCTGAAGCGGCATTTTTCAAGCTATCCGATGCGATAAAAAACAAAAGGCACGTTTTTTTAGGTACCGCAGTATTGACGACGACGTAACTATGTGACGCAAACAATACAGACATTTCAGTATCTCCATGTAACGCCAGTCAACTTGGCATCGCTGCAAGGTGTATTTCACGCCAGGCGGGAGTGCGGGCCGTTTCATACTGACATGTGACCCGCACTCCCGCCGTGTCGCGTACTACTCGTAATATACTCGTGACATATACAGTCAGTATCTACCTACGTGACTATATTCAGGTACGAGTAATGTAGTTGCCTTGATCAGAGAGAACTAATAACCTTTGCATTACGATCCTTAGGACAAACGTAACAAGAGTGAAAATTCTACGATATTTTGTCCATTACACCACATACTCATTTTCAATATTAATAATCGACTCGTTTGTCTTTATTTTGAAGTTTATATGTATAACATGACAAAATATTATGTTTTTATTGCGAAATCCAACGCTTTGGAAAACTCTAAACATTATTAAAACATAATCTTAGTTAATGAGAACTGTGAATTTCTTAACTGTCTGAATATAAATAAAGATATAATTGCTATATTTAGCCTTTTATTTTCTTAAAATATTACTTATTACAATAAAAAATAAATAAAAACACAATTTTCAAAATATTTCGGCCTCTTCTATGAGGCCGTCATCAGTTGAATGACAGTTAAAATCTATTGTATGACAGTTAAATACTATTTACAGAAAAAAATTAAAAAAGTAAAATAATGATATTTACAGAATTAATGTGTGATGATAATGATGATGATGATGATGATGATGATGATGATGATGATGATGATGATGATGATGATGATGATGATGATGATGATGATGATGATGACGATGATGATGATGATGATGATGATGATGATGATGATGATGATGATGATGATGATGATGATAAACACATATTGTAGCGACGATAGCGCCATTTGTTCTAAGGCGTGACATCACATAACACCCTCGTGAGCGTTCATTGTGTGCATAACAAAATATCATTAAAGTCGAGAGTAAGATATATTTGGGACCCTCTCCTGGGTCCGGCATCAGTCACAATCACCTTATTAATACAAGCCCGGTTATGTAGTTACTTATTATTTATCTTTTGACCGCCTCGTGGTGGAACGCTTGGCTGCTAATCCAGAGACTGTGGAAAGAAAGCCCGCGGGGCACAATAATAATTTGTTTTCGGTCTTCGTGATTCTGAAGGCTCTAAGCTGTTTGTGCCCGAAATCCTGTTTTTTTGTGATTTTCTTCGTCAAAGCCATAAGATTATAAAAATATGGGTCATATCAAGTCATATGTCACAGAATTTCTCATTTTTGGGGTTAATTACCAAATTTTTTGAACACAACAGGTTTTGAATAGTTTACACAAGGCCATAAACAAATAATAATTAAAAAAACGTTTTTTTTTTTCTATAACATAATATATAAGGTCCTACAATAACAAGTAAAAACAATTCTAGGGTAGATCATGTATCGTTCACTGATCAAATTCCAGAACAAGAAAAAAGTGGTTCAATCGGCCGACTAAATTTCTATGAGAAGGTAAAAAAAAGCAAGAGAAAATTTCTTTTTTTCTGTAGAAAGTCGTCTATTGGGCATACTCTATCATCTGTTGAATTTGTTTTATTTTGATTGTAGGACCTTATATTTTGTAAAACTTTGAATCAAATGCGCGGACAGAAGATGCAGTCCAATATTTTTTCTATTTTATTTGAGTTTTTTATAGCCCGCTTCAAATATTACAACATAAAATTTGATAAATGTGGAATTTCGAGCCACCCTCCCCACCCATCCCGTTTGGAACGTAATAACCGTCGGTGAAAAGCGGGTGTACCAAGTGTGAACTGTGACTTGCATTTCAAAGTTCTCATTTGGCAAGAACTCTGACATCCCCCCAGGGATTCATGTAGGGTTGCCAGTTGGTCGGAATTCGTCGGGATTGTCCCGACATTTCATTATATGATGTCCAGAGTCCCGACGAAATACAAATCGTCCCGACAAGTAACAAAATTATTTAATACCGAAAATTTAATAATAAAAATTGTTTAAGTTTTAAACCTTTTTTGAATGAAAGATGAAAGGGCACCAAATTGGTTGTGTCAGTGAATTTAATTGTAAGGTACTCGTGGAAAAGTAGAAAATAAGTATGTTTTAGTTGTCTCTTATAATTTCATAATTTTCCAAAAAATATTTTGTTGTAATTACTTTTAATTTTAATAATAAAAAATATTTTTCGATTCGTAATACTTTTATGTCCCAACCATAATCCCAAAATCCCGACTTTTTGAAATTTTGCCCAGATATTTTGGTTTTCCCATCTGGCAACCCCAGATTCATGTCGTGACGATATGGTATTTATACCATACATATTTTTCATATTCTACATTATATAAGGTGAGTGCGATTAAATTATATTTTATGATGAGTTTTTTCGTTCTGCTAGCTACGTATAGTATATAAAATCACTTTCGTTTATATTGCTATATTTATACTGGAGATTGGGGAAGTGAAGATTCAGGAACAAAGATCAATTACCCTTTCTGTGAAATACGCAAAATAAAATGAAGACTTCCTACACTAATTTAATTGAGGTTGTTCTTAAACATAGAGGTAAAAAGATTTTTTTTGTATATCACAAACACGGTCATTGAACCTTGGTCCTACCCACTTACCGAGTCTTCAATAAGAATTTGACTGCATAAACGAAAGTCACCATACATAGTGGGTATAAACAATGCTTATATTCGTATTGAATTAAATAATCAAGAAACAATGAGTGAGACTCACAACCTTTACAATACAGTATGTTTAATTATTTCCGTACTATAGTATTGATTGTATACAATCTAGGTCAACACCCAGGGCCGTCTTAAGCATGTCCTGCGAGGGGGTGCGAAAATCAGGCCCTCGCTCCCGTTTCCAAAATTGAATCTACATTTAAATAAGAATAGTAATAAGAATAAAATACGTTTATTGTCAAACCAAACAGAAAACAAAAGACAGAGGTACATACAGGTATTTACAAACGTACATTAAATTAACACTAATACATACATGCACAACATAATTATTTGACAAAGGGAGAGTGTTCAGCTAAGGTGCTGGCTACCCCGCGTAAGAGGACTCTAGCGCTGATTTACAGCACCCCCCAGCTCTTATGATGTAGAGCAGAGCAAGTGAACAAAACAGGTATTTACACAAAAACAGAAGCAGTACAACAATAAAAACGAAAAATAGCATGCAGTTCGTCTAAGAAAAAATAGAGATGCGTATGTGTGTGTGAGAGAGAGTGTGTATAATGTTTATGGAATTAAAAAATGTGTATCTTGCAGTAAAAGTGAATAATAATAAAAACTATAATTTAAATAACTCTGTAATCTTATGTTTTTATTGCGAAATCCATCGCTTTGGAATACTCTAAATATTATTATTAGAGTGCATTACAAACTAGAAAAGTTAAATTGGAAACAAATGTAAAGACAAGAATTTGAAAAAGTTCCTCGGGCCAGGATTCGAACCTGCGACCTCTTGTTATCAAGACAAGCGCGCTAACCGACTGCGCCACCGAGGTACTTACCTAGACCGTTGAATTTTTCCACCATACTTGTCCACCGAATATTTTTGTTACTATTTGATCTAACTAGCTTGTAATGCACATACTGAACGCTCACGAGGGCGTTATGTGATTTCACGCTTTGTTCTTAGGAACAGATGGCGCTGTCGTCGCTACAATATGTGTTGCTTCAGACAGTTAAGAAATTCACAGTTCTCATTAACTAAGATTATGTTTTTATTGCGAAATCCATCGCTTTGGAATAATCTAAATATTATTAGAGTGCATTACAAACTAGAAAAGATAAATTAGAAACAAATGTACAGACAAGAATTAGAAAAACATTTACATTTCTTTACATTTGTTTCTAATTTATCTTTTCTAGTTTGTAATGCACTCTAATAACTATGTACTATGTCTATGAGGATGCTTTAAATTCTGCGTCTGTTTTGTCTATGTAGTAAAATTTACATTTTGATCTAAAGGTGAAGTTACCATATTTACAGAGTCTAGAGCCCTACACCAGAACCCAACGTTGGGTCAACCTTGGTATACTCATGTGCGCCGTGTCGCAGATGTCTTTGTAAAGTAAATGACTAAAATATGGTTTGAACTTCGTTTGACTGTTGATGAAGATATTTAATATGTAATCGTAATATATACTATTTAAATATTATAATATATATACCTTAGGTGGTAGAGCTGATGCCGGGCTCGACTGTGGAGGTACCACCATCTTACTCGCAAATCCTCCCGAAGTTATTCGGGGGAGAGTAAGAGAACAGCTCTCAGGCAAAACCAGGCGGCCCACCATTGCCTGGGAGCGAATGGCGGTATATCCATCCCCAATTGCCGGGCCTTATATAAAACAGACTGGTGACGGGCAGCGGCGTCACTGGTGCAAGGGTTTCGGAACCGCGCTCACCAACCCGCCTGCCCAGCGTGTGTGAGTATAGGCAATTCTTCCAGGAGGACTGCCAAGAGTGGCGAAATCCTGGAAAGGCCTATGTCCAGCAGTGGACGAAACATGCTGATGGATGGATGGATATACATAGGTAACACTAAAAGTTTCCGGAACTGGCCACTTACATAAACAATATTTAAAAATTTATTGCAACATTTGAAAATAGAACTCTTTGGCTGTAGAATGCAGTTTGTTTCATCTGACTGTCTTTTGTTTTTACCTTGTGGCGCCATTTAAAAAATTGTGTGTCTGCATCAACATGGATTTAACTCGGGAAAATTTTCGTAGTATGATTTTCTACGATTTTAAGTGTAATTTGACAGCTCAACAGAGCATCGCTCGGCTTGAAACAGCTTTTGGCAATGAAGCACCATGCAAGACGACTGTTTATAGCTGGTTTGCAGAATTCAAGCGTGGTCGTATCAATCTCAGTGACGAATCTCGCGATGGTCGGCTGTCCACCGCTGTGACCAACAAAAACATCGATGCTGTGCGCCGTATGATTGAAACAGACAGGCATGTGACCTACCATGAAATTCGCGCATCCTTAGAAATAGGCATGAGTCAAATACAATCAATCCTACACAAACATTTGGGTGTGAGAAAGCTGTGCTCGCGGTGGATCCCACACAACTTGACCGAGGCTCAGAAAACGGACCGCGTCACTTGGTGCAGTGCCATGCTTACCAGATTCAACGAAGGTGCGTCAAATTTGGTGTGGGACATAGTAACAAGTGACGAAACATGGATTTATTGCTACGATCCCAAAACAAAGCAGCAATCAAGCGTATGGGTCTTTCAAGATGAGCCGAAACCAACCAAAGTGGCGCGCGTGAAAAGTGCATCTAAGCGGATGATTGCTTCTTTTTTTAATAAAACTGGACGCGTGGCTACTGTTTCTTTAGAGAATCGTCGTACCGTGAATAGTGACTGGTACACGACCATTTGTTTGCCGGAAGTTATTGACGAACTCCGTAAAAATAACCGTAAACGCCGTATCATCCTGCACCACGACAATGCTAGTTCTCACACTGCCAGACAGACAAACGACTTTTTGAAGACGAAAAATGTAGAACTCATGAGTCATCCTGCATACAGTCCCGACCTGGCACCTTGTGACTTTTTTCTGTTCCCAGAAATTAAGAACCAATTACGCGGTCAACGATTTTCATCACCAGAAGAGGCTGTCGAGGAGTATGAAAAACACGTTTCAGAGGTCACCACAGGGGAGTGGCACAAAAGTTTTCAAAACTGGTTTGATCGAATGAAAAAGTGCATAGACGCCAAGGGAGATTATTTTGAAAAACAATAAATTAATTTTGTTCCTTTAATAGTATTTTTTCATATTCATTCCGGAAACTTATAGTGCGTCCCACGTATATAATTTGCAAATGTCTTTTTCACTAAAATTAATGCCGTCTGCTTACGCCCCCAGGGACACAGCGCCCAGGTGCCCCGCACCCCCTCCACCCTTGGATTAAGACGGCTCTGAACATACCTTCCTACCGTGTTACTTTACGGTCATACTTTCCTACTTCCTATTGCGTCTGTTTTATCGATGTTTTTATTTGTTAACAAGCCTTTGCCCGCGGTTCCGCGCGTTTTTTCAATCTCTGCCCCGTTTTTGGCTTGGGTGTTACGTTATCAATATCTCTTATAGCCTATTACGTTAACCAGGGTCACAAAGATCATAATAAAGAAAACCGCATCAAAATCCGTTGAGTGGTTCTCAAGTTAAAACAGAACATACATACATACATACATACAGACAAACAAACAAAAAAACTAAAAATATTTTTTGGCCTCAGTACAATACTAAGTTTTTATTCATTTAAAATTTCTCAAATATATCCAATGTATAGACAAAACTAATTTTAAAAAAACACATCCAAATCCGTCAAGTTGTTCTCCAGTTAAAATAGAATCTACATACATACGTACAGAGAGTCGAAAATTCTAAAAATTGTAGTTTTGGCTCCATTACAATCCAATAACCAGTTTAATTTAAAATTTTGGTAAAATATATTCAATGCACATACAGACACGACCTTTTTACTACTTTATTATTAGTATATAGATAGATTTGTTTTCTATATCCGGAACTCGTTATTTTTACCGACACTTTATATTTTAATTTACATAAAGTAATTGGACTCTAAAATACTTTAATTATATAACATGGGTTGCATAATCAGACTTTTGCGTATTGCTTTTTCTTTACTTTCAGATTTTTGCGTCGTATTTTACCTTGTTATGCTTCGTTAAAATACTCAAGATAAGACCTTTTTCCAATAACTTTTCTGGTGCAGCATGTCTCACGATACGTATTGTAAATATAATGAAATATTGTTCAGGTATTACACCATACCTCTGAATAAGTTTAAATACAGCTGACAAAATAAATGAATCATTTTTCATACAAGCGCATTATTCTCGAAACATCATTCTAGGTACCTTTTTATGTGGTACATGTCATCGATCGATAAGACTTAAAATTAAATATACGACCATATTTTTACACGACCGCCCAAAAAAAAGAGTGATATGTTTTCAGAGTTCATGTATGTTTATCCGTTTTTTTTATTTCAACATAACGACTAAATGCTTGAACCTATTTTATGTACTGTTAAATTGTCAATCGCAATATTCACAATGCGAATGAACTAAAAAGTTTTAAACAAGGTCTTTTAAAATAGTCAGGCCGTACAATATATTGGGGAAATACTTCACTATAGAACATAGTCAAAGACAATGCGTCATTGATCCAGAGGAGGAAAGGATCAACACACGTTTTGTAATGTCTTATTAATAATGTTTGTACCATTAAAAATATGTATACTACTAGTACACCTATCCAAACAAAACTCTTCCACGACTGAAATAAAAATTGATACCAACAAAAAATACATTACAAAACGTGTATGTACTTGTACATACGTAGTTTGAATGGGAATCTAGAGGAGGCTCTGGATCAATGACGCATTGACGTTCACTATGTCAAGTGAAGTATTTATCCAAAACCTCGTACGTCCTAGCCAATACGAGTTCAAACACTTTTGATATTTTGTATAGGTAACGTTCAAAACTTGTATATGTCACTTGCGGAACGACTTTAATGAAGGATAATTTGATTTCTGATTATAGGTAGATTACTTATAACTTTTTAATCGTTCATTGTGATACTTATTTGATCGTTATAGTAAAAAAATTGAATTCTTCCACTTCCTTAGCGGATTGACTCACTAACAAAGAATATAGTTGGTACTCTTCTACCGAGAGCTCCCTGATATATTATTATGACATCTATGGCCGCCATTGATTACTTCCTGTGAGATTGAGTGAAGAGGCGACATAAGAAGTATCCACTTGAATCATTTCTGGTTGTATCTCTCAACACAACCCGCTGCTGTTTTAGTTCTCTTTTCGTCGTGTTTTTAAGTTTTTTTATTTATTTTTTCTAGAACATTCTGTAACTGGGTTATGTAACAATAAACTGGATTAAATACAATCACACGTGATATTTGCTGCGTAGGTAAAATGTAATCTAATATTCTTGCTACGACGTAGCACAAAAGATTTTTCAATACCTACGCTGTCATGACTGCGAGACAAATTTACCTTGCTTGTTTGTAGTTTGGAAAAGGACCCTTCTCAAATACTAATAAAATCATGACAATAAATAAAAAAATTACCACATTTACTGCCACCATATGGTACTGGTGCGTCGGGAGCGCTATGATGCCATAGCCACATTTATGTGTATAGTGTTTCCACTACGTCGTAACCGTGACGTATATATGCGTCAGCAAGGCGGACGTGCATGAAGGGTTGATTAGATTAAGAGCTCACCTCTTAATTCTTACTATCACTAAAACAATAGACTAGATCTAGACTAGACTAGTCCAGATCCATTCGTATCAATTTTACACACAGAATTTATTGGAATAATTAAGAAATATATATATTGTTATATAATCGTACAGATTAAGTCGTCGCCGCGTCATAGTTAAAATCAGCCTTTCGCCTAGGTTGTTAATTTAATGGCAGCACCCAATTAAACGGCTAAGGGATGTTTAGCCCAATAGTTGAACGCTACTTAGCCTTTGGGTAAACGGTGTTATAAATAACACATTGTTAGCGTGGCCAAATTAGTATAAAATGAGAATTTTATTTCATCTGAGAACGCCGACATAAGGAAAGTGCGGGTTTTAAAACTGAGAAGAATGGTTGGTGTTAAGGGTTGGGTTGAAATCAAATGCATTTAAATTAATATTCTTACAGAAAAACTTAGAACATTTTCTAACTAAAACGTTCAGGCAGTCAACATGTTAACCGTTGAGGTTTCTTATCTTATACAACCAGCCCAGCCATTCAATTGGATTTCGCTTTTTAATAAATAGCCTAGGCGTCCAATTAGGAGGCTTAAATAACGATCTGGAGGCGACATTCATATTCAACTGAAAATTAAACCATTATTATTTTTCTAATTATCATAATTTCAGTTAGGTACATACTATGGTCATAGATATCACAACAATATTATTTCTGTATAGAGGTCAGTGATCGTGGCTAATACAATAAATAACTCAGTATCATACTGTATCTATACAGCAGCAAAAAAAACATATGTAAGCAAAACTGTTGTAATAAAATTAACTGTTCAGCAGTTTAAAAGGTTTTATAAAAATACAACTTAGTTGGCTTTGATCAGAAGCTTATTTTCGCTTGAATGCTGATCAAGCCTGGGAGTGTATTTTTGAATCATTCGAATTTCAATTCGCATATGAATCCGCATGATTCGCATACGAAAACTTAAAATTAGTATTGTATTCGTATGCGAATTATGCGGATTCGTATGCGAATTGAAATTCAAATGATTCAAAAATACACTCCCTGATCGAGCGCATAGACAATACTGATGCCATTTTTTCATTCCATGAAGAAAGTCCCGCGGACTAAGGCATTTTCGTATTTATTCATGGACACAATAAGTACCTTGACCGGGAGTCGGGAGTTCCAACAAAAACTTCACATTGTTCTAGAGTCATTGAACCACCAATCACATTCCAGAGCAGAAGTCCTCGAGCCAATCACCGTCCGGCTGCATGACGGCGACACCCTGTACACCCCGCCTCCCCCCAGCAGCGGGGTGCTCCTGGCTTACATTCTGAACATCCTCAGCGGGTACAACTTCACCTCCGAGAGCATCACCACCACCGACCGCATCATCCAGACCTACTATAGGATACTAGAGGCTTTTAAGTTTGCGTATGCGACCAGGACTAAGCTGGGGGATGCAGATTTCTTGAATTTGACGGATGTGAGTATGAGATACAAAATATATATCGTTCTTTAAATAAAAAAGTCCAAAAAGACAATTTCAAGAAGCCAGGTTCTGTGCTTTTTGACCAGCAGCTCGAGATGCTGCAGATACTCACTCGCAGACGCAATTAACAGTTTTCCTCTCTTTATTGATGATTACCTACAGCTATCTCTCAATGAGGCTTACAAATTGTGCCCCTGGAATTTCTTCCATTAAATATTAAGTATTTCTAATTCGAGCAATTTATAACCACTGTTTAACACCATGCTCTCATTAACCATCATGTAGATAACACGATAGACACAGCTGTTGAGTAACATTCTTGATGTCTAAGATCCAACTGATGTTTTCAGCTGATCCGCAACATATCCTCAGTGGAGTACGCCACGGCGACCCGGCTGAAGATCAACGAGACAATAACTAGCAACGATACGGCCTCCTACGGTGCACAGAAGTACACGAAAGGCGACGCTGGCACCGCGCACATATCTGTCATGGCGCCGAATGGGGACGCTGTGTCAGCCACCAGCTCTATCAACTTTTAGTAAGATTATGCTTCTTTGTACGATGATCAGAAACACAGGTGGCCTTTTGTACGCACGCTACAATTAACTGCCATGGCGTCGATTGAAGAGGCCCTGTCTCATTCTTTAATACCCTCATAAGGAAAAAGTTGAAAATAGTCCAAAATAGTGGGATCAATAATAAAAATAACTTCGCGCGATCCAATTATCTTATCTCTTCAGGTGACCACGATTTCTTTGGATTTTACGAAAATCATTAAAGGGCTCCAACTTTAAAAAATAATTATAAATATGATTTTGAATGGTTTCAATAAAACCAGTTTGTATTCTTCTACAGAATACTAAATTATCGGGGTTAGGTTAAAAGTCGGCCTGTATAAAACAGACTGCTGACGGGCAGCGGCGTCACTGGTGCGAGGGTTCCGTCACCGCGCTCAAAAACCCACCTCTCCAGCGTATGTGAGTGTGGGCGTTTCTTTCAGTAGGACCGCCAAGAGTGGCGAAATCTTAGTAAGGCGTATGTCCAGCAGTGGACGAAACAAGCTGATGGATGGATGACGGATGGAGGCAAATGGAAAATTTTACACTGTTACAAAATTGCAAGGAAATGTTGTGTTTGTCTGCGTATCACATCTCGCCTGGTCAACCCGTTGACCTGCAAGTTTACACTTTCGCTATAAATTAACAAAGTATCAGTTACTTACATACGTACGCAAATGCAAGCAATAATAATAGAAACGCAATCTGTAAACATTTTAATATATGAACAATATATTTAATGTCGCAGTATATAAAAATGCTAGTAAGTAGTTTTCAGAATGTTTAGTTGAGGTCGATACAAAGTTGAAATTGTTCCAAATATAGCGTAAAAATTGGCAGCAACTCAGTAAACATGACGAATATTACGTACTACTAGTGAATTATGATAAAATTGTGCCGTACAACATTACATAAAACGGAAAATTTATAATTGTTACTGAGTAATTATTTTGACTAAACTAGGCTGGCTAAATCGCTTTTTTTACGATTTCGTGGTTCATCTACTTAGATCTACCCTTCAACAGTTTATTGGTCTTCGGATTCTGCTGTCCCCAACAAATACATACTCACGACGCCTGCCTGTCCCCCAGACCCTAACACTTTCGTCAGGTTCCGACACTGACAGCAGTATACAATTACATAGCGTATACAATTTTCAAAGCGTGCGACAGAGGTGGCATTAGAACCCGTGTCGAGACCCCGAATTTATGAACGCGGCACTGAGGTGCAGTGGACGGAGAGGCTTCCCCATCTGCTACGATTCTAGCACTCGTCTTTTGCTACTTTAACGTTCGTCAATCGTGTCATGAATAGGGCAGCCATCCGTCCCGATATATCGGGACTGTCACCGTTATTGACTCGTCTGTCCCGCCCAACGTCTTCGACGAAGACGACGAGCATGTTCCGATACCTGAGCAGATGGCACGATAAACAACACGGGTGTTGGGGACTCATTGCGATAAGTTCGCGGGGGTTAACACTAACTATGACTTCCGCAGAGATTTATAGGAATTCTGCATTGATGAAAAAAGTAAACTTCTTAGAAAAGTATAATAATAAAGCTTCTTCCACCACAACTACGGAAATGGATTTTATCTAAGCAAGCTAATAAATATTTAACGTTGTCTTAGAATTGCGTATTTTTACTTCTTATTCCAGAGAGCGTTATATTAGACCCTTGCAAAATATGGTATCATGAAGCTCTTTCAGTCTGATTATTACATATCCAGTAAAAAGATCCTCCAGATTGTCGATTCATTATATCTTCTAGATACATTCAATCAGCCTACCGCTTCCTTACAATTCTCCCTGTTCCCACGCCAGCCTCATCCATTGCCTTTCAGCAACCCTGACTATATCGCCGCAGTAGCGGCCTGGTTTAGAGGTCTAGAGGTTAAATTCATCAACCACAATGACCTGATTATGTAACGTTTTGTACGCCTCATTAATTTCAGTTACGGTGCCGCCTTTTCAACCCTGACGACCGGCATCGTAATGAACAACGTAATGGACGACTTCTCGTCCCCTGGCTTCACTAATTACTTCGGCATCGAGCCGTCCCCTGCCAACTTCATCGCGCCAGGGAAACGCCCTCTATCATCGATGTGTCCCAGCATCATTGTGGACAACAGCGGCAATGCCAAGCTGGTGATCGGTGCTTCGGGAGGAACTAAGATCACTACTGCGATTGCTTTGGTATGATCACATGATAAAATCCATACTTGTCATATCGATGTATCTTCGGGGAAATTCCGATAACGTTCTTTGGTTAGTCAAACAAAAAATGACAGAGATAAAGCGCGTCAAAGTTTGGGAGTGGGGGAAAATGACGTCACTTCTAAGTAAAATTGTACCTAGATGTGACGTTACGCGGAACTTCAGCGGGCTATATCTTCATCGGAGTTGATGCTCGTGATTGTTGGCACTTGGTGGAACTTTTGAAACATTTTTTGTTTGATAAACACTTGTACTTGTCCACTTATTTATATTAATTTCCCTTACCGGTTTCGCTGTTAAAGCATTATCAAAGGTTTGTTTTCCTTTGATAATGCTTTAACAGCGAAACCGGTAAGGGAAATTAATATAAATAAGTGGACAAGTACAAGTGTTTATCAAACAAAAAAAAAATATATCTTCATCATTTTTTGTTTAATTGAAAAAAAGAAAAAATTACGTGTCCAAAATTTTTTGTTAATCTAATTGACGGACTAATAATTCCTTTTTAGTCATCATGCCTATTTATTTGTAAAAATTCTTCGCTGTAGTGACAGTTTATAGACGAAATTCATTCTTGAATTAGATAGAAGTCAAGTGTCGTGATAATCTAGGGGGGGGGGGAGGGGGCAACTACACATAATTATTCACTATTTGGATCCTTCAATTGCAGTCATACTATCTTAATATGGGTGGAAATTAGGTCTTGGGTCTACGCAATTTTCCCTGATAAGCATAACACCATGCGTATAGGTTCTGTTAAAAAAATGCATTGTTTGTTACCCCTCAAATCTTCAACATCCAAATGTTCTATTAATATCTAAAGCTAACATAAAACGTAAACGGTGTTAGGTTTTTACAAAAGACGGAGAAAATTTGTGGCTTTTCTGTTTAAGGCTGCGCCGAGCGTACGACGATTAGACACCTCGCTCTGTACTCTCGTGGTCATGTTTATCGTAGTGAAAGTTGCCCGGCCATACTAAAAATGTAACGCAATAAATCGTATTTAAATTGCCAG
The DNA here is from genome assembly GCA_910592155.1 of Ypsolopha scabrella. Lineage (NCBI taxonomy): Eukaryota > Metazoa > Arthropoda > Insecta > Lepidoptera > Ypsolophidae > Ypsolopha > Ypsolopha scabrella. Next base: position 8,076,790 of record OU342975.1, on the reverse strand, counting down.
GCAATATTTCTAAAATGTAAGCCGGACAAATTGTAGTTTATATTTTGGTGATTGTTTGAAATTAAGTTTGAGATAAAATTTCACAGTCAAGTTTAAAATGACTTAAACGCCAAGACGCCTTTGTTACATTTTGGGCTTAGCTTAAATAGTTTTGTTTTATGTTATGACACATAAATTATTTTTAATTTTTGCTTCGGATAAAGTGTACATACATTTTCTGTGATACTAAATAAGTTTTTCTTATTTTTATTAATGAAATATTAGTCATTAAATCAACTTAATGATGACTGCCGATTTAGCTTATTTTGGTCGGCACTCCCTTAAGTGTCCTCAAAATGATTTCCTGATGTTTATCATAACATTGTTCGAGTGTTTAGCACTCACTACGGAAGGCAACACTTGAGATAAGAATAATTATTCATCGACTATCGTAGAGATTTAATCCAAGACCAATTTCTCAATTAAATTTTCAGGTGACGATAAGAAAGCTGTGGTTAGACCAGACATTGAAGGAGGCTATCGACGCACCAAGGATCCATCATCAAATTTTCCCCATGATCGCTGAGTACGAATATGGTATTACACAGGTAACCTTTGGCCAGTGATACATAATATATAATACTGCCAACCCGCCTGCCCAACGTGTGTGAGTATGGGCATTTTTTCCAGGAGGACCGCCAAGAGTGGCAAAACATTGGAAAGGTCTATGTCCAGCAGTGGACAATCTATACCGAGGAATGGATGAAAATACGTTCATTGCGTTTGGAAAAAAAGAAAATCTGACTTTTGGCAGGTAGCAATAAATATTGTAAAAGCAACTGAAAATCTAAATATCTGCGCTACATTTGGAACATTAACCTACTTCCTCTACATTTATTTGCGAGTTTATGGTTATTGGCCCAGACAAAATTATTTCTGAACAGCTGCTTCGAGACGTATGTTAAAGAGAAGTTGAAACTTTTAAACGTCTGGGCACAGAACTATCACGTCCATCTCTCTTATTTTGTCTTCACAAGGATAACACTAGAACATTTACTAAAGTCAAAAGACCTATTAATTCAACACACAAAGGAAAACTGTATTAATAAAAACCGGCCAAGTGCGAGTCGGACTCGCGCACGAAGGGTTCCGTACCATTATCTACAAAAAACGGCAAAAAAATCATGTCTGTTGTATGGGAGCCCCCTTAAATATATATCAAATCAAATCAAATCACAATATTTATTTTGTAAAGTAGATACATAAAGTATACTTTCTACAAGTCAAAGTTAATCTTTACAATAAATATCTTTAGAATAAAAAAATAATATGTATATACTAATAAGGGAAATACATACAAAAAATATTTAGGTTGGGCTACAAAAAATAATTTATACACATACATAAAATAGAGAAATCTAGGAATAAAAATATTATATATAAATAATGCAACGAACAAAGAAGTTGGTAAATAAATACGGGAAACACATCCAAAAAATATTAAGGTTGGGCTACTAAAATGTAATAAAGTTATAAACCTGCATAAAGTAAAGAAATATAAGAATAAAAATATTATATATACATAATGCCTAACCATCCGCACCATTCGATTAGTATTGCTAAGAAGAAGGGCAAGAAACTTAGCAAACATGAATTTTTTCATTTGTAACATAACCTTAATCTATACAATTTTCTTATACCTACTTAAGTAAAGGCAAATATAAAACCATTGGAATTATGTCCAAGAGAGAAAAAAAATTAAAAAATATTGATCTTAGTCAATCCGTCTTACATTGTCTATTACCTTTTACAGCAAAGTCAGTTTACATATTAGTTAACTATAAAGGGCTTCAGATTAGCCTCTAGAGGAATCAAACATTTCGTATTAAAATTTGCTAATTATGACTCACAATTTTGATAAAGATTATTATTATTTATTACACCATGCTTCATTATCGTCCAGATAATCATTGATTTTATAATAAGCTTTTTCAAGTAGTCCCTATTTAATGTATAATTTAAACTTATTTTCAGGCAAAGTAAGGACCTCCTTTGGAAGTTTATTGTAAAATCATATACCATGTCCTACAAAAGAGGTACCTACCTTGGCAAGTCTGAATTTTGGAAAAGCTAGTTTATGTTTGTTCCTGGTTTCAACAGAGTGGTCCACACCAAGCCTCGGGAGACTATCAATATTTTTTTCTGACATATCTAATAACTTGATAAATAAATTCACATGGGACCGTAAATATATTAATTTCCTTAAACTTTTCTCTTAATGAATCTCGATACCTCATGTTATAAATAGACCGAATTTGTGTTTTATTTTAATTCAATTATTTATTTTTAAAGTGAATATATAACTAAATATTCTGTGAATATTTCAAGCGCTTACCTGTTGCCGTTATTAATATCGAGCAGAAACGAGCAAAAAAATCAGGTTTGTTGTATGGGAGCCCACTTTAATATTTATTTCATTCTGTTTTTTAGTATTTTTTGTTATAGCGGTAACAGAAATAAATCATCTGTGAAAATTTCAACTGTCTGACTATCACGGTTTTTGAGATACAGCCTGGTGACAGACGGACGGACGGACGGACAGCGTTGTAATAGGGTCGTACCCTTTGGGTACGGAACCCTAAAAATCAGACACACAGATAAGGCGACAAGTAACTTCTGTGGTGACCTTGAAAAGCCGCGATGTACATAAAATTGTCAAATAAGTGAATTCAGTGTAATTCATCTGATGATTACCCTAGTATATATTTTGGCATTTAAAAATGATACATATTATGATCATAATATGATTCACCCAAAGTGGCCTTTTTAGATCCCAACACCCGGTTTAATTCAGATATTATGTTGGTGATGATATACTACAGAATACCTGAAATGAGATGAGATGGCTTAATTAGTAGTTTAAAGTTTTATCAAGGACTTTAACTAAATAAATACCAATACAAGTTCCAAATTAAGACTAAGACCCATTTTAATTAATTAACTAGGTATACTAAGAAGCAGATTGAAACGGAGTGAAATTGAAGATAAAACCACAAAAAAGTTACTCAAATATTTTTGAAGAATTTTAGTTATTTATAACAATTATAATTATTTATTTAGGTATATTTAGGCGGGTTCCCCTCGAAGCACAGAGATCAGTAGGCCTATTCTCAGTATGTCGAATTAGCCTTCTCGACCGTAAAAACCCATTTTATCAGTGAAACTCCAAACATTTTTAGGTCGAGAAAACTCGATATTTAAAAAGAGATCTCGCTTCGATCGTTTCTCCGGAACTGCCCCCCGGTGCGGGACGAATCGTGTGAGTGAGACGCACACACCCAAGGTCACAAGTTGTAGTCGTCGCCTTAACAGAAGACTCGCACGTGTTTGATTCTTTCTTTGGGATGTGTTCAATACAAAAACAAAACGTTTCGCATATCTGCGATGAGGTGTTTTAGAGTGCCGAACTGGAACAGCTAACACTCGTACTCGTTTGTTTCACCGACGATTTTACATCCCAACTTTAAAGGGGGTGAGCCTTCAGGCTTTATAGAGCGTTCAGGTTTACCTCACACAGTGTTTTCTTCACTTCAAGTAAACAAACACATTCTGCAAAATTCACTGGTACATATTTGACCAGCAGGATTCGAACCTGGGTCTCAAGAATGCATGATCTCATGAACTACTGACTAAGCAACTGCTGGCAGAATAACCAGTGAGAAATCTAGCTTCAGTAAAAAGTAGCAGTCTTTGCTTAGAATTAGCCCGGTAAGACTTGAGCTAATAGGCTTGTAGACAGGGTAAACAAAACATTATTCTATTTAGTCCGTCATTTAGATTATCAAAAAATATTGGACACGAATTTTTTCTTTTGTCAATCAAACAATAAATGACGGAGATAAAGCGCGTCAAAGTTTGGGAGTGGGGGAAAATGACGTCACTTCTAAGAAAAATTGTACCTAGAAGTGACGTCACGCGGAACTTCAGCGGGCTATATCTTCATCATTGTTTGTTTAATTGAAAAAAGAAAAAATACGTGTCCAATATTTTCTGATGATCTAACAGACGGACTAATTAAATTTTTGTAGTCATCATGCCTATTGTGTAATTTTCCTTGGTCTGCGTGTGTGTACGTGAAGCTTATCTCTTTTCAGGAAGTGATCGGTGGTATGCGAGCTAAGGGCCACGGCATGATCCGGTACAAGGGGAGGGGCTCCATCATCTGCGCCCTCTATAGGAACAAAACCGCAATATATGCCAACGCTGACTTCAGGAAGGGAGGAGACGTTTCCGGTTTAGATTAGGCAAAAATCTAGTTATAATAATATTGCATTTATTATAATTTATTTATATTTGGTTCATGGATACAGCAGCTGTGTCATATGGAAATAAACTAATATCAATGTACAACAATAGTAAGTTAAAGTAAAAAACTATACCGGGTGTAAATGCAAAGGAAAGAATCCTTTAAGGGTGTGTTAGTATGATCGGTAAAGAAATTATTTTAAATACTGGGATGTCTAAATAAAGTAACAGTACCTCATAATAAGACGATTTTCTTTACTCAAAATACACTAATCGCGTGGACACCCTCACTGTTCGTTGGCCACTCGGATGAGGGGTGCGGGTTGCGGGGTGCAATTAGGTGTGTGGGGAGGCCGGTGAGCTGCGTAGCCATAGCTTAGAAAAATGATGGAATTTTTTGTGAAAATTCAAGGTATATTTTTTTTTCTCGTAATGAGATCAGAATCGTATTTACTTTCATACCCTAAAGGGATTCTTGTCTTTGCATTTACACCCTGTATAGGATGACTTTCAAACAAACCCCGAAATTTTAGAGATTATTAAGAAACGTTAGTAGAAAATTGACAATTTAAAATTGTAAAAACAATTAAATTTAAAAGTCAAAATATTAAAAAAAGATGTTACTTGGAAATACAATTTATGGTTACCCTAGCCATTCCCATACGGAAAAAGTTGAAAATAGTCCAAAATGGTGGGAACAATAACTTCGCGCGATCTAATTATCTTATCTCTTCGGCTTACTATAATTTCTTTGGATTTTACGAACATCTTCAAAGGGCTCAAACTTTAAAAAATAATTATGAATATGATTTTGAATGGTTTTAATAAAACCAGTTTCTCTTCTACAAAATTATCGGGGTGAGGTTAAAAGTCAACCTGTATTAATTTAAAATATCGCATACAGTTTGTAGTCGTTCATTGTTACTTTACATACCTGCAGAGGATTGACGGGCTCAACTTTGCAAGTTTTTTTATCTTTGGGAAATTTGTCCGATGTAATTTGTGATTTCAGTAAATTCTATTGACGCATAGCTTACACTGTGTTGTATATACGATTGTGTATAAGGAAAAAATAATTGTTTTTTGATATTTTCAACGGACACATTGTCTTTGCAGGTCAAAGGCCTGTCTAAGTATAACTTAATACTTATTATTTAAATAATTTATCCCCCAGCAAGAGTTAATGAGTCTACTGGACGACGTAAAATTTAACTTCTTTCCAGTTTCAAGCCAAATTAAGCAATTAATAAACGCAAAAACGTATTTTAATGAGAGTAAGATTCATTAATTCTCAACGGGAGTACAGTATTAAATCAGTCTGCTCGTGATTTCGTCCGTGATGATGGCATACGATTATTTGACCCTGTGTAGAGAGCTTTAGGAAACATTCCATCCATCCATCCATCAGCCTGTTTCGTCCACTGCTGGACATAGGCCTTTCCAGGATTTCGCCACTCTTGGCGGTCCTCCTGGAAGAAATGCCCACACACACGCTGGGCAGGCGGGTTGGTGAGCGCGGTGCCGAGACCCTTGCACCAGTGACGCTGCTGCCCGTCACCAGTCTAGGGAACTGGTTAGTTATCAGTTAATCAGTTAGGAAACATTACCGAGATGTAATATGGCTATTTAGTTTTAGTGTATTGTAGTAAAATCGATGAACTCCAAACGACGACTATTATTGGAAAGATATGAGTCACATTTTAGTTTATCGAATCGATGTGGAGTCGATAGCAAGTTCGTACTCACACTACTGGTGCGTATATTTTCCCGTTTCTCCCATAACATTAAAAAGTTGCATCCAAGTTAAAAGTAAAGTAGCTTTTATGTAAATCAAGAGTACAAACTGACAGATAAGACAAAATAAATATATTTAACTATCTGACATAAAGAATCAACTTTTACTGATTGAAAGGCAAAGTCCTGCGAATGTTTATTATACCGAGTGTAAAAAGAGAGCTGCACACATTTGAAACCTTTTGCAGTAGACTGTTTTACAAAGGAGGTAAGTGATCAGTTACACCCATGTTGAACAACCTAAATTTTTTATTATCAATGCGGGAAAATAAAAAGAAATTTTAGAGCGGCCTAATTTTTTTATGCGACCTTTCCTTTTTTCGTGCAATCGCTGTGCTGTCCAGTGTGATTGTTCTTTTAATCCCAATTTATTGTGTATATTTAATTTAGCATATTCACCTATCAAAATCACTTTTCATATATAGGTATACTATCAAAATAACAAAGAGATTAGTCAGAACAGATATTTTCCATTGCTACTTAGCTAGACGAGAGTCTTACCAGTCAGTGAAACCTCGTTCGATTTTAACATCCCGCATTTCGACTTAAGTTATGACATACTATCAGAGTATTAGTGATAATCGCTAAAATATTCGATCGCAACCCCAGATCATTGCTCGAGTCCATCTAATAGATGTAAAGTAGTTCGTAAAAATTGTTTATTGCAAAATAATGATACAATTCAAATATTATTACATACACTGCAAAAAAGTTACACTACCTATATATTCATTCAGGGATCCCCAAACTCAGATAGGCCAGTAACATGGGGTACCAAAAACAAAGCTGCGAACTGTCAACATTTTTATTTATATAATAGATAGCCCATTTTGAAGGTTTTAATTTTAAGCTAAGAAACTTACTAAAAAACGTAATTTTAAGTGACAGAACTATATATAGCAAAGGATGAAGGGCACATCAACTAAAATTAGTCTTTTAAACGCTCTTAAAGCAAACTAAATTTTTTAAATTTAATCAAATGTTAGCTCTAAGATGTGCCTTGAAATTACCAAAACAAGTTAAAATGAGTAAATTATTGCTGTCAAACTAAAATTTTAGTTTGACGTTTATAAAATGGTGACTTGAAAATGGCTCTTCGTTTTAACCATACTTATGTTTAATTTTATGTATGTCAAACTAAGAATAAAGTCTTCAAAATCGGCTTTATTGACTGGATAAATGATTGTTTAACAGATTTAAGGAAAACAGTTCAAAAATATGTCAATATTAGAAACTAGAAAGGAACAGATATTTTAAACATCTAACATGCATTATATAAAATTAACTAAAATAAACTCATTAGTGATCCAGTCTTATCGTAATTCAATGTAGATAGGTAATTGGTTTAATTATATTGTTGTTGATAGTTGTCTTTTCCTTCTATGATCGAGCAAGAGCATGTTTTGAAATCACAAACCCAAAGATGTTCTCAGAGCAAATGATCTAGTTACCACTCTTTGGAAAACTGCTTATTATTATATTTATAATTTGGAGCCAATGTCAGCTGTCTATTTACACTTGGTATGAATATAACTACAAACGTGTTTAGTTTCTTTATGTGAAGGAAGAATGAAGAAAAAACGGAAAAGTGACATAGTCAGCATAGCCACAGGGAGAAAAATACACAAAAAATTACCAATGTATATTTTCAAACTAATATTATAAATGCGTAAGTTTGTGTGTGTGTGTGTGTATTTGTTACTCTTTCACGCTAAAACGTCTGAACAGATTTGGATGCAATTTAGAATGGATATAGCTTATACACCCTAACTTAACACTAAGGCTACTTTTTATCCGAATAACACGCGGGCGAAGCCGCGGGCAAAAGCTAGTGTTACATATAAAAGAACGTGACTTGGAGTGACTTAAATGCCCAAACGTATTATCTTGTTCCTATTCACTCCTATAATATTATAAGGAATAAAAAAGTACATATTATATATGTATTTGCATCTCCCTGATAAATCTGTCAGCGTCTATGATAGTTGGTAATGGTAAGAGACGCAGATTGAAGACAACGACTCTTTAAAGCTTTTCTATATGTCACACATGGACATACAAGAAAAGGCGGACGGAGTTTCGCTAAGTGACAACTGAAGCACCCATAGTAACTCTAATCGCTTGTACACACGAGCCTGGCACGCACACATTCACACCATAGCAAGTCTATGATCCATGTAGTTCCACTCACACATGTGTAAAACGCCGCTTGCGTGCTTCAGTTTTTGCTTAGCGTCGGCTCCGTCCGCCTTTTTTGTGTAACCAAGAAGTCACAATGAATCAAAAAATGTTCTAGACAAAGAAGTTAGTAAAACTAACAACATGATATTTAAAAAAATAACGATTTGAAATAAAAATCGCAGATGCCCTTCAAAGTTGTTTAATGATTTATACATGTAAGCATTAGCAATCACAGTATTACGATATAACTAAATATGGGTATCAAATACCATTTAATTTATAATAAATAAATACAATTTTAAATTATGAGCTTTTTTATTTAACAGTATTTATGTACTTATTGCATTGTAATTGCCTTGCACTTAGCACCTTTAAATAACAACAAAAAAGGTGGACGCTTTGCGCCTAGTTCATAAAATAATAATAAAGTCGCTTGAGAAGGCTTTAATTTTAATTTTAGTTCTTTAGTGTTAACAACAGAACCTATATTACTTTGGAAAAATTTATGTTTTGACAGCACTAAAATTAAAGCCTTCAGAATCGAATTTAATGGCAACAATGTTGCGTACTTATTACCAAATAATTCTAAGAAATAATAGTAAGTAAATAATAATATGTACATAATAATATATAACTATTTTATTAGAGTGCATTACAAACTAGACAAGATCAATTAAACATAAATTGAAAGTAAACAAATATTTGGAAAAAACTCCTCTCGCCAGGACACGAACCTGCGACCTCTTGCTTTCACGACAATTAATTCGACGTAGGTAGTAAAACCGAAGTTTTCGAACAAGTACTACTCCCAAACTACAATAGATATGATTCTGAAATAAATACATGTTATAAACAAAGCCTTTTCCAAGGAGATGTAATAGCCCAAAAGGCGATGGAGAAAAATTCATCGAAAAAAAATAGCAAAGTGAAGGCAATTTTTTCATTTCTAACAAGCAGTCTATCGAAACTGATAAAGAAAAAATAACAATGGTTGCTGTTTTAAACATGTAAGCCTATTATCTAAACGATAGGACAGCGTTTTTTTTTTAAACGCATTTGTGTGAATTTATGTTAAATTTTATTCCTTGAAAACAGCATTATCGACTCTCTTCTTGATTTACAGCTCTGCCCAGACGCGCGCTTTTTCAGTATGTACTCATAACAGTGACCTTGTCTAGTTTGTCTACTCACTCCAATAATATTTATATGTAGTATCCAAAGCTATGGATGTCGCTACAAAACATACAATTAAGTAGTTTAATGTTTTTACCAATACTTTCACTTGCCATATACGAAACTAATACATCATTTGCATGAATCATACAACAACAGCTATTCAAGTTATCCACATGGAAAAAAAATATTTCTAAGACTTCAATAACAACTTATATCAAGATTAAAAATATTTCTAAGAAACAAGACGAGAAAAAAATTGGTTCACGACAGATATTAAAAATACGTAACCACAGATGCCATGTTTAAAGGCAATAGGAATCGACTGATACCCAAAGACATTGTATAATAACAAGACTGTGCACTGTCCAATTATTGCTCAACTAAACTAGATTTTATTTCCTTAGAAATAAGGTTGTAATTATTATGATACCATGTTCAAGCGAAAAACGAGCCGAGCGATATAGCTGTCGCTACTCGTGTATCCTTGTCTAGCAAGTTGCCAGTGTATTCTCTATACATATACATATAAAATACAGCGTCTGTCTGTTCGTTCACTTATAACTTAAGAACCACTTAATGGATTTTAATGCAGTTTTCACTGAAAGATAAAGCATTTCTTCGGGGAGGTTTAAAGTTATGTATCATCACGCTATGACAAAAGGGAGCAGCGCAATGAGAATTTTAGTGAGACATATGTAAGGTTCGCCGCCGTAGCATAGTCGATCGTCGCGGGTTCAAACTCCGACTGGTAAAATTTGTTTTCACTTTTTATTTTTTATTCTTTTATTTTATTTTCAGATAAAATATTTCCTTTTGTAAAAAAAATATTAAAGCTGAAATTATATTTCTTGACTGAGCAAAGACCAGTAACTAAAATATTTTTATTTTCAAGTGCTTAGAAAACTCTGGGAAGCTATCTTGGATAACGGCTCAGTAAGCTGGCGTTGAAATTGTTTGTAAGCTGGCATTGAAATTGTTTTTATTTTAATACACTAGATGGCGCTGCATGTTTCAAAATATCGAATTTGACGCAGTCTGGTTCAAATCAACTCACACTATTATATAAAGAAGAAAGATTTGTTTGTTTGTTTGTTTTCATATAATGGGTAATATCTAGAACTACTGAACTGACTATAAAAATTCTTTAAGCAATCATCCACTGGTAAATGTTTTTTTTTTAGGAGACCTCTCAAGTTTAAGTTTATTTGATCGGTATTCATGATTATTTTTGTAGACCAGGATCTAATTACGGGACTGTGGGAGGTGGGTACGGGATCTCCTCAACGGATAACAGCAGACCCATCGAGTTTGGGCTTATTTTATTGGTCTTTATTAGCACTTTGGTAAAACATGGTGACCAGGGTCTGATGATGGGACTGGAAGGTAGGTACTGGATCTCCTCAACGGACAACAGCAGACACTTCGAGTTAGGACTTATTCGATCAGTATTTATTAGCACTTTGGTAAAACATGGTGACCAGGGTCCGATGATGGGACTGGAAGGTGGGTACGGGATCTCCTCAACGGACAATAGCAGACCCTTCGAGGTAAAGCTTATTTAGTTGGTATTTATTAGCACTTTGGTAAAACATGGTGACCAGGGTCTGCTGATGGGACTGGAAAGTGGTTATGGGATCTCCCCAACGGATAGTAGCAGACCCTTAGAGTTTGGGCTTATTCGATTGGTCTTTATTAGCACTTTGGTAAAACATGGTGACCATGGTCTGATGATGAGACTGGAAGGTGGGTACGGGATCTCCTCAACGGACAACAGCAGACCCTTCGAGTTAAGGCTTATTTTGTTGGTATTTATTAGCACTTTGGTAAAACATGGTGACCAGGGTCTGCTGATGGGACTGGAAGGTGATTATGGGATCTCCTCAACGGATAACAGCAGACCCTTAGAGTTTGGGCTTATTCGATTGGTTTTTATTAGCAATTTGGTAAAACATGGTGACCGTTGCATATTGTCGTTAAAAAAATCATATTCTTTTGTTTTCCTTATTTCCACGAAAATCTCTTCAAAGCGGGCGGAGCCACGGGCAAAAGCTAGTATACTTATATAGTGTTGTTGAGTTTCTAACGTGTTAGAAAGGGACGAACGAGTGCAACCCATCTCGCTCGGCTCGTTTTCCTTGTCGTAGTGCACAGTCTTGTTCTCTATACAATGTCTTTGCTGATACCTTACCCGTAAAGTTTGCTACTTTTGCTAGTTTGCTCGCTTTTTTACTCTGTGACTCTTTGATTCGCCGACACAGTCATACAAGTTTTTTTTTCGTAAAAGAACGTTATAAAGTGATGGGAAAATAAAAAGAAAGGAATGTTTTCCCGAGGCAGAAATGTCCCGAAGTGTAAATATTTTTGTTTCATTTCTATTTTTGGGATATTTCTCCTGAAATCATAGGAAGACCCAAAACCAATCTCGAGTTTTTTTAGAGACATGAATTTTGTCTCGCGTTAGCTTAGTGTTCGGTTAGTTCCGTACGAGCTCGGGAAATGAACGTTCGGGCCAACCAATAACTGTCAGTCAGTGCTCTATAATCAGAACTTGAATGTAGAATGAAATTGCAAGCAAAGCTACTACGTGCGCGACTGACTTCAAGCATTCGGCTACAGGGCCCTTAAGAGATCCTGCTGTTATAGTCGTTGCTTTAGATCATACATTTTAAAAGCCGTTTCTTTGTAACGATGTAACTATGTAGTAGATAGTTCCAGGGATCAACGACTGAGAGCGTTTGTACACTCACTCGTATTCGATTCGTATTCGTGTTTTCACGGGGTTTTTTTTTCTAGATGACTTTAAGATCCGTTTTTGGGCTAACCAACTTTTTAACCCACACTGCTACTTCTTTTAAATAAGCAACTTCAACGCGTAGCTTTTTTGTTGAATACAAATATTTGATAAAGGTAGTTTCATTGAGTGTGTTTCGAATCAAATAATAATTTTATAATTATTGTAATTTTTATTAAAACTAGGGCATCACTCCGTAGACAACACCGATTTTCCATAGTAACCCCGGGGCAAACTCGTCTAAGGATTACTACGGAAACTAAATTTTTCAAAAAATACAAAGATTTCTCAATAAATTTTAATTTCGAAATATTGCTAAATGATCTTGTAAACAAACCAAACCATTTTCGGAAAGAAAAGAGCGAATTTGTAAATTTTGTGGTTGATTATTGGCAATAATACAAAAAATAGTGCGGGTAAAAAAGTTGATTAACCCTTTTATTGATGTAGGGAAAAAATTCACGAATACGAAATATACGAATCAGTGCACAAACGCCCTTAGCGTATTTTACGAGACATACAAACTGAATACTTATGCCCGAGTCTGCCCCACCATTGACAAACCTCTGACAAATCACGTCAACCACTAGACCATAGAGGCTTTAGGCAGCTTGGAGCGCTATAACGCGAGCACGTCCCGTGCCGCATCGCCCGGCGTCACGAACTTGGTCGAACCAATCAGAACGCTGGAATCGACTCCACTGGTGATCACACTGCGGTGGATGCGGGAACACTCCTCCGCTGTGATTCCGCCGATGACGAATAGAATTATGGTTGGCGTGTCGATTGGGTGTTTCGCGCTGCGCTGCTTTTTGCTGGTTAGGATACTGTAATGAAAGAAGAAGACCATAAAGTACCAAGAAAGTAACACCTATGTGTATATAACACTCTTAACAAAAAGAAGAAAAAAGAAATATTTTTATTTTTTATTTTGCTTTATTGAAGAAACAAACAGACAAATTATAAAGCTTATAAATAAGGTACAAATAGGTAATACAGAGTCCAATAAAGTTTTTATTGACACACAAATAATTTCAGTGTTACAAAAATACCAGTCGAATCCAGCGGGTCTACCACGTAATTCGATGATCATGGTAATGGGCTTCGTTTTGACAGTTGAAGCCCATTATTGAGCTTCGTCGTACCGCGTAAAATAATTGTGATGGTCTTCAAGCCCATGTCAATTGAGTGAATGATTTTCATACATATTTGACGTTTGAACACAATTATTGGTATCGCGTAACAAAAAAAAAAAAAAAACCAAGTTCATGACCATTTTGAAATGTCAAATGAAAGCCGGACCATCAGAGCTCCGATGTTCATAATAAATTTGCACAATTTTGGTATTTTCCAGCAATATTGTGGGGTACCTAAATCTACTATGCTTGGTTTTTCGTAGATATAACTTTTCGTGCCTTGTTTACGTGTTTTTTGTTCTAATAATCGAATGGCGAGAGCGTACTTGCTGTCTGCGGCGGGCGGAGGAGGAACACCTAAAAACCAGGGAAAGAATCCAGCGAAGGATGCAGAAAGATATTTGCAGGCCGATGCTTCTACCCAGCGACCTAATCTTCTACCAGAGATATCGTTCACGGAAAACTTTCGCCTTTCAAAGGTATGGCCTGTTGTTACCTACTAAATTATGCGAAAATTTTTTCCCAAAGTGCCCCCTTATCTACACCCCAACCCAAACTTATTGTCACATGCCAATTTCACGAAACTGCGACGAAAAAAACACTGCAGTGCGTCCAGAAATCAAGGTAGTTTATTGTAGTTTCAACCAAACCAAACAAGAAAATGTAGTGTTACTCATCTACTTACTTCAGTGTACTTCTGTAATCAAATAACCAAGCCTAAGTTATTGAAGTTTACAGCTTACTGTGTAAACGAGTAATTAAATTATCAAACATAACAGTGAAGTTTCTGACATCTTTTTTACAGATTCTGGTAGCATTACAGATGTATGCCAGTGTTACCAAGGCGACACACGTAGGGAAAAACAACTTCCTAAACCTTTCACAATCAAAATGTCTGATTGTCTGATGGAAGTTATGGAAGAGCTGAATCCACCACATATCTTGCAAAAATATATTCATTTTCCAGGATCTCAGTCAGAAGGGAATGAAACTTCAGAGAGGTAATGTTGATTTATAATAATACCTTCAATTTCTAGTTGTTAAAATCAAGTACAAATACTGTAATATTTCAAATATTCACACACAACATTAATATTATTTGCATTTTCTTTAAGATTTATGGAGAAGTTTGGATTTCTTGTGCATTTGCCCCAAGGACAATGAAGAATCATCCTTCAACATGAAGAGACCACTCACTCAATGTCATAGTGGTATTTAATACTTTCCAAAACATGAGATGAATTAATTTGGATGCACTGAGCATGGATCTTCAGCGTCCACCTCCACAAATTCTACATCTAAATTAGTTATAGAATATGTTCATTATTTGCATACCATATTTTTTATGTTTTAACAAATTTTAGTGTAATTTATAAGAAATGTATAATTTGCAGCAGTCGCTGTTTGTACCTTAATTTTAAAAAAGGGTATATAATACAATAATACTATAGCTTATAGTCTTTCACAGGTGATGGGACTAATGCATGGTACATGTATTTACTAAATTTTGTAATTAAATTATTTATATTGATAAGTTTATTGTAAACATGACATGTAATTTTTTTTGGTTGTTTTTTTTTGTATTTAGACTTAATTTAAGTGTTGATTCTGCAAATTCTGCTCAATTAAATATATTATGTGGTCTATTTTAATATCTGAAGTATGAATAAATAGTATTATTGTATTATGTACCCTTTTCTGAAATTAATATTTAATGACTAGAGATAATTATGTACATAAAGCAGGTATTGATCAATTAACATTGTCAGTTTTAGATCACATTTAATGTTATTAAGTTAGGATGCCCACAGAATTTCTGGACACCTCTTTACTCTGCTTAGGATATAAGGCCTTTGGTAAATAAAGTGTATGTTAGGTTTTATCACTGTCAGAACAATAAATGGCTTCTGTTTTGGCTATGACTTGTTCTTTTTTCATCCCATCATCTTCCTGAATGGATTGATTGAATACATAATAAGTACATAAGGCTTATGTCCAGCAGTGGATGAAACAGGCTGATGGATTGATACATACATAATACTTATGCCTGTCTCCCAAAGGTATAGGTGGAGACTGCAGATTTCCATCTGATATGACTCAGACCTCCGTTCACTGATTAAAACTTTCGTCAGGCTCCGACACTGACAGCAGGATAGAGTATACCGTTTTCAAAGCATGCGACAGATGGCATTGGAACCTGTGTGGTGTTAATTTATGAACGCGGCCCTGGCATACCCCTCACATAATGTCCTTCTAGGACAACCAAGTAGAGTTATATCTTCCACTTTCCTTACCATTCTTTTCATTTGTCATTCTACTTTCATTCATACCCTTTATATTTAGACCAAACAACTAAATGTTTTTTTCCATACTATTAGATTTTAATTCTTTTATAATCTTGTCAAACTTAGATACTTTTCTCAGAATAACATCATTTTGAACCTACATGGAATTTCAGAAATAAAACACTACTTTTGCACTGGTTATAATTTATGTATTAACACACTTATTTTTAGTAAGTAGGTACCTACTGAAACCTCAAGTCTTACATATTAGATTTTTACCATCTATTTTAACAATTAACTAAAGTAATTGCTAAATTACCTCGTTAACAACACTGCATCCAAAATCACAATACATTCCCACTGTGACTTAACACATTGCCCGGTTAACATTGTACCAATATTGTTGACCATCTTTTCGACAGCCAAGTCCAACTTCATTCACAATCACAATACATTTCCACTGAGACTGTACATGTTGCTTCGCTAATAGTGCTGCAATGTTGTTCACCACCTTCTCTACAGCCAAGTCTAAGTTCTCCCTGAAAATGTCTTGTCTCTGTCTGTATGCTGGCATTCTGAAACATAATATTTGATTGTTTTAAGTAAAACAAAAAGAGAAACAGGCACTGTATTGATGATGTTGAGTTCGGACGCCTGCTGGGCTCAGTCAGGCGGATGGTTGGCTCTCCACTTGGAGCTATTCCATCCAATTCCCATTGCATGAAGCTTTTGGTATTCTAATGTCCCAGGGGTATTTCCTCGTCAAATCTTCCGCAGGCACTGTATTATGTTACACTGTTGATTTTCCAAAACTTCTACAGATTTTGGTAAAAAGTAAAGAAAAATTGGCATTGCCTTATGAGATATTGATTTTCCCATAAATATGAAATTAAATAGAAGAAAAACACAACAGTAGGTAGGTATACTTACTTACTTTTATTTACAAACTTGAAATAGAAATGAAAACGAAACTTTTCGAGGGAGGTTATTTTTGTCCTGTGCGTTTGGTTATTCATTTCTCATTTGCATTTATTACATTAAGTGATAAATTTGAAAATAAAACAATAAGAAACATTGCAAAACTTCTTTTCAATACGAAAAGAGGATCAGACTAATTAAATAGGTGCTAATATCTACGAATAACTTGGTTTATAATAACTTCGAAAACGCATCAACCCATAACTAAATTGAATAAACAAAACGCAGATTTTCATTCGTTCATGATGTTCATTGTCATTGCAATTTTTACAAAATAGGTCCGATTCAGACTCTGGTAATGGTAATGAAGTTCAAAATGATGTTCAAACCCATGACAATCAGAATTACGTGGTAGACCCGCAGATATACTAATATAATTTAAATTATTTTAATGCGCGCTTCAAAAGAGAAAATTACTACGACCATAACTATAGATATTAAAACAATTCTAAGAGAGAACTATCTAATTAAAAATACAATTATAGGTTCATGTGCATAGCACTGAACCCACACAAATACTTTTTTAACAAATTTTTATAACAATAAATATTGAGTAAGAAAGGATCCAAACCCGAAGAAAGTATAAATATTAAAACAATTCTAAGAGAGAATTATCTAATTAAAAATACAATTATAGGTTCATATGCGTAGCACTGAACCCGTATAATACAGTATAATTGAAAACCTTCTCCTTTTTGGAGTCGGTTAAAAAGAAGTTTATTCGAGTAAAACTTCCCTCTATCCTACGTTAGAGCAATTTGGTATTATGGGGGCCGATTCGGGATTATTCCACTCAACGCGTCTTGTTCGCCATAAAATAAATTTGGGGAATACTTTGACACAAGACAAAGACTATTAAATACTCTAGAAATGTAAAAATAAGCGTCAACAATATTACTACGCACTTGGATAGCTCAATTGGCATAGCAATCGCCCTGTAAGTGAGAGGTTCAGGCTTCGGGTCCCGGTTTAGAATAGTACATTATGATACAAGTGAGCTGCGTTGGACATTACAGTCGAGGTGGAATTGCAGGCGGAGCCGAAGGCGAGGAGAGCCGAGAGTGTAATGTCTAATGCTCACGCGTTTCATACGACGTTTTTCAACACACTTGCGTTTATGCGCGCCACAGACGCACCCGCCAAACAGCCAAATATAAAATATTAACAAACTGAATATTTATGTATTTAAAACAAAGATTATTATATTGTTGATAAAATTAAACAATTTGATAAAATTAAATAATTATTTATTATATTTTAACTGAGACAGTTTATTTATTCGCAAAAACTTTACTATTCATCAAGACATCAAAACTCTTTGCTAAGATTTAAAAAAATACCATATTGTAAAAACCACTAGCGTGATAATCTAAAGTAAAAAGCACGGGTGTTTAATATGCTGCATTATGACCCTAAGAACGCTGCAATAAGGGTCACTTTATAAGCAAGTGTGTTGAAATAGCAACACACTTGCTTATAAAGTGGTTTGTATACCCAAAGTCCTCGGGCCTAAAGTTTTTGTAAGGTTTATGCATGATTCATGATTTTTCGATTCTATCTCAAAAGCGAATACTTTGGTCAAGACATTTTTTCCAAAATTGGTAGCATTCACTGAAAGAATTTCTGTTAGATGTATTGTATATAGTTACCTGAGTGAGCTCCTCAACAAGTCCTTGATGCCCTCATTTTTGTGCCTCAGGTCGCTCAGCTCGGGTCGCTCGCTGTCCACTAAGTCGTCCACCAGCTGTAGCAAGAGACCTCGATACTCGTGCCCCACCCCTGTCTCCGCCAACTTCACAACTGATTTATATCTGAAAAGGTATATTTTGTAAAAAAGGAGCTTTCATTTAAACATGATACGTGTCTTTTAGAGAGGTAAAGATCTTTGTCTGCTCCATACTGCCCTATCTGACGTCTGCATATACCTATATATTTACTTCAACAATAATTAAATATATTGTTGTATTAGTATAATTTCCCAGTCACCGTCAGTACGAAAATACGACCGAGTTTGTCAAAACACATTGTTTTGAGTTTCAGACGTTTGTATAATTATGGCGCTAAAACGTCAAGTATACGTTAATATTGATAGCTGTTTGATTTTTATCGTAAATTCCTGATACAAAGTAAGTACAGTTGCATTCAGAGATAGTGTAGACACCCGTCTAGATATGTCGTTGATTAACTCCCATCTATCCATCAGCCTGTTTCGTCCACTGCTGGACATAGGCCTTTCCAAGATTTCGCCACTCTTGGCGGTTCTCCTTGAAGAAATGCCCATACTCACACACGCTGGGCAGGCGGGTTGGTGAGCGCGGTGCCGAAACCCTTGCACCAGTGACGCCGCTGCCCGCCACCAGTCTGTTTTAAGGCCTGGCAATTAGAGATGGCTAAACCGCCATCCATCGGTCCCAGGCAATGGTGAGCCGCCTGGTTTTGCCTGAGAGCTGTTCTCTTACTCTCCCCCGAATAACTTCGGGAGGATTTGCGAGTAAGATGGTGGTACCTCCACAGTCGAGCCCGGCATCAGCTCTACCACCTATTGGCTCTAACACCACCACCACCAACTAATAAATAATAATTATAATTATATATATATTTATATATTTTTAATAGTACAGGTACAGTTTTTAATACACATAATCAAATAAAATATGCATTATATTAATGTACCGTCAACTGGCCGGGTCCAGATCGGACCCGAAATATAGGTACCTTGAGATTGTTGTCATTTAAAGCATGGCCAGGAATATAAAATACCATATTGCGGAAAACATGAACAAATCGGTAAGACAATAAAAAGTAACCCACTTCTGCATAATCCTGCGCATCTGCCCAACGTCCTTCAACCTCGACATCATTCTCTGCGATATTTCGTCGCACTCTTCTGGTGTGACGATGTGACCGCCATCTACCGACGAACTGAACAAACTCTTGTGGTCCTCAAATATGGCCACGCTCAGTGTCTCTGTCAACGCCTCTTCATGTTGCTTCGAGAAGGCTATCTCGTTGCCAGTTAGAGAGTAGACGTGGACTAAAAGAGCTAGTAATCTTTCGAGTGGCAGGTTGCGATCTCTTCGTGTTTTTATTAGGTGGCTAATCTGTGAAAGAATGTCATGTTTTATGTAGATACTAGTTTTTGCCCGAGGCTCCGCCCGCGTGTTATTCGGTATAACGACATGCTTTTTTCCGGGATAAGAAGTAGCCTACATATGTGTTAAGTTAGGGTATAAGCTATATCCATTCTAAATTTCATCCAAATCCTTTCAGCCGTTTCAGCGTGAAAGAGTAACAAACATACACACACACACACAAACTTTCGCATTTATAATATTAGTGTGATGTGATATAAAATGGTGCGTTACCGTCCTGCGGGGCGACAATCCTCGGCGGGGACGAGGTGCTCTATAGACTACCACACAACTGAAGGATCGCCCGCGCGGCAAGAGGTAGGTGGGGGCGAAGAAATGTTCAGGTGTTTCGGGGGTGAAGCACAGGGACGCGCGGCAGGGAGCTCAAACCACATCTCTTAGTGCACTTGCAGATCTCGCCTTACGGACTTGGTTTATTTGTTACGGACGCTCGGAAGAACACGCACACGACATTAAAATCTTCCCAAGATGGATGGACGCTATAAGATTAGCAAGATTATTAAAAACAAATGGTGTATAACGTGTATTCTTTCTTTAAATTAAGAAAACGAGATCATTCTTCTACGGATGCCCGCCCCACCTACCTTTTACCGCGCGAGCGATCCCTCAGTTGTGTGGTGGTACATATATAGATGTTATCATGATAGCAGGGGGTTCGTGGCTTAGCAGAGAGAATGTATTAAGTGGTAAAAAATTCGTATCTGTTCATTGAATTATTTACGAAATTTAAATTGAAATAGTTTATTATTATTAGAATTGTACTGAGGTCAAAACTATTTTTTTTTAATTTTTATCTCTCTACCTGTCTTTCTATATGTATTTATGTTCCGTTTTAACTCGAGAACCACACAAAGGATTTGGATGCGGTTTTCTTTATTAAAATTATCATCTTGGTGACCCTACGCAACATATAGGCTATAAGGGTTGTTCATAAAATAAACGCTCAGCCGAAAACTGGGCAGAGATTTAAAAAAACGCGGGCAGGTGCTGGTATTAATATAAAGATGACCAATTCCCAAGCTTGCTGGTTTTGGTTCCTCGTATTTGCGACTAATCACGCACCAAGACATTATTGATGGAATATTAAATAAACGGTTATCGTTTGTTGCATGAGTCCTAGATGTTTTTTTATTTTATTTATTTATGTTGCTCTATTACGTAGTTACCTGGTTCAGTACACTGGTAGACTCCCTGCTACTAAGAAATGTTCTGTAACACTTGTTTCTCTAAGTTACTGAGTAGCTCAATCTGTGCGTGAACCGGCGACTTGAGAGTTTGTACCACGGCTAGCGCTTGTTGCATGAGTCCTAGATGTTGCTCTATGTCGTAGTTACCTGATTCAGTACACTGGTAGACTCCCTGCTAGTAGCAATGTTCTGTAACACTTGTTTCTCTAATTTACTGAGTAGCTCAATCTGCGCGTGAACCGGCGACTTGAGAGTTTGTACCACGGCTAGCGCTTGTTGCACGAGTCCTAGATGTTGCTCTATGTCGTAGTTACCTGATTCAGTACACTGGTAGACTCCCTGCTAGTAGCAATGTTCTGTAACACTTGTTTCTCTAAGTTACTGAGTAGCTCAATCTGCGCGTGAACCGGCGACTTGAGAGTTTGTACCACGGCTAGCGCTTGTTGCAAGAGTCCTAGATGTTGCTCTATGTCGTATTTACCTGGTTCAGTACACTGATAGACTCCCTGCTAGTAGCAATGTTCTGTAACACTTGTTTCTCTAAGCTACTGAGTAGCTCAATCTGCGCGTGAACCGGTGACTTGAGAGTTTGTACCACGGCTAGCGCTTGTTGCAAGAGTCCTAGATGTTGCTCTATGTCGTATTTACCTGGTTCAGTACACTGGTAGACTCCCTGCAATGTTCTGTAACACTTGTTTCTCTAAGTTACTGAGTAGCTCAATCTGCGCATGAACCGGCGACTTGAGAGTTTGTACCACGGCTAGCGCTTGTTGCATGAGTCCTAGATGTTGCTCTATGTCGTAGTTACCTGATTCAGTACACTGGTAGACTCCCTGAGTTTGTACCACGGCTAGCGCTTGTTGCAAGAGTCCTAGATGTTGCTCTATGTCGTATTTACCTGGTTCAGTACACTGGTAGACTCCCTGCTAGTAGCAATGTTCTGTAACACTTGTTTCTCTAAGTTACTGACACTTGTTTCTCTAAGTTACTGAGTAGCTCAATCTGCGCATGAACCGGCGACTTGAGAGTTTGTACCACGGCTAGCGCTTGTTGCATGAGTCCTAGATGTTGCTCTATGTCGTAGTTACCTGATTCAGTACACTGGTAGATTCCCTGCTAGTAGCAATGTTCTGTAACACTTGTTTCTCTAAGTTACTGAGTAGCTCAATCTGCGCATGAACCGGCGACTTGAGAGTTTGTACCACGGCTAGCGCTTGTTGCATGAGTCCTAGATGTTGCTCTATGTCGTAGTTACCTGGTTTAGTACACTGGTAGACTCCCTGCTAGTAGCAATGTTCTGTAACACTTGTTTCTCTAAGTTACTGAGTAGCTCAATCTGCGCATGAACCGGCGACTTGAGAGTTTGTACCACGGCTAGCGCTTGTTGCATGAGTCCTAGATGTTGCTCTATGTCGTAGTTACCTGATTCAGTACACTGGTAGACTCCCTGCTAGTAGCAATGTTCTGTAACACTTGTTTCTCTAAGTTACTGAGTAGCTCAATCTGCGCGTGAACCGGCGACTTGAGAGTTTGTACCACGGCTAGCGCTTGTTGCACGAGTCCTAGATGTTGCTCTATGTCGTAGTTACCTGATTCAGTACACTGGTAGACTCCCTGCTAGTAGCAATGTTCTGTAACACTTGTTTCTCTAAGTTACTGAGTAGCTCAATCTGCGCGTGAACCGGCGACTTGAGAGTTTGTACCACGGCTAGCGCTTGTTGCAAGAGTCCTAGATGTTGCTCTATGTCGTATTTACCTGGTTCAGTACACTGATAGACTCCCTGCTAGTAGCAATGTTCTGTAACACTTGTTTCTCTAAGCTACTGAGTAGCTCAATCTGCGCGTGAACCGGCGACTTGAGAGTTTGTACCACGGCTAGCGCTTGTTGCAAGAGTCCTAGATGTTGCTCTATGTCGTATTTACCTGGTTCAGTACACTGGTAGACTCCCTGCTAGTAGCAATGTTCTGTAACACTTGTTTCTCTAAGTTACTGAGTAGCTCAATCTGCGCATGAACCGGCGACTTGAGAGTTTGTACCACGGCTAGCGCTTGTTGCATGAGTCCTAGATGTTGCTCTATGTCGTAGTTACCTGATTCAGTACACTGGTAGACTCCCTGCTAGTAGCAATGTTCTGTAACACTTGTTTCTCTAAGTTACTGAGTAGCTCAATCTGCGCATGAACCGGCGACTTGAGAGTTTGTACCACGGCTAGCGCTTGTTGCATGAGTCCTAGATGTTGCTCTATGTCGTAGTTACCTGATTCAGTACACTGGTAGACTCCCTGCTAGTAGCAATGTTCTGTAACACTTGTTTCTCTAAGTTACTGAGTAGCTCAATCTGCGCATGAACCGGCGACTTGAGAGTTTGTACCACGGCTAGCGCTTGTTGCATGAGTCCTAGATGTTGCTCTGTGTCGTAGTTACCTGATTCAGTACACTGGTAGACTCCCTGCTAGTAGCAATGTTCTGTAACACTTGTTTCTCTAAGTTACTGAGTAGCTCAATCTGCGCATGAACCGGCGACTTGAGAGTTTGTACCACGGCTAGCGCTTGTTGCAAGAGTCCTAGATGTTGCTCAATGTCGTATTTACCTGGTTCAGTACACTGGTAGACTCCCTGCTAGTAGCAATGTTCTGTAACACTTGTTTCTCTAAGTTACTGAGTAGCTCAATCTGCGCATGAACCGGCGACTTGAGAGTTTGTACCACGGCTAGCGCTTGTTGCATGAGTCCTAGATGTTGCTCTATGTCGTAGTTACCTGATTCAGTACACTGGTAGATTCCCTGCTAGTAGCAATGTTCTGTAACACTTGTTTCTCTAAGTTACTGAGTAGCTCAATCTGCGCATGAACCGGCGACTTGAGAGTTTGTACCACGGCTAGCGCTTGTTGCATGAGTCCTAGATGTTGCTCTATGTCGTAGTTACCTGATTCAGTAAACTGGTAGACTCCCTGCTAGTAGCAATGTTCTGTAACACTTGTTTCTCTAAGTTACTGAGTAGCTCAATCTGTGCGTGAACCGGCGACTTGAGAGTTTGTACCACGGCTAGCGCTTGTTGCAAGAGTCCTAGATGTTGCTCTATGTCGTATTTACCTGGTTCAGTACACTGGTAGACTCCCTGTTAGTAGCAATGTTCTGTAACACTTGTTTCTCTAAGTTACTGAGTAGCTCAATCTGCGCATGAACCGGCGACTTGAGAGTTTGTACCACGGCTAGCGCTTGTTGCAAGAGTCCTAGATGTTGCTCTATGTCGTATTTACCTGGTTCAGTACACTGGTAGACTCCCTGCTAGTAGCAATGTTCTGTAACACTTGTTTCTCTAAGTTACTGAGTAGCTCAATCTGCGCATGAACCGGCGACTTGAGAGTTTGTACCACGGCTAGCGCTTGTTGCAAGAGTCCTAGATGTTGCTCTATGTCGTATTTACCTGGTTCAGTACACTGGTAGACTCCCTGCTAGTAGCAATGTTCTGTAACACTTGTTTCTCTAAGTTACTGAGTAGCTCAATCTGCGCATGAACCGGCGACTTGAGAGTTTGTACCACGGCTAGCGCTTGTTGCATGAGTCCTAGATGTTGCTCTATGTCGTAGTTACCTGATTCAGTACACTGGTAGACTCCCTGCTAGTAGCAATGTTCTGTAACATTTGTTTCTCTAAGTTACTGAGTAGCTCAATCTGTGCGTGAACCGGCGACTTGAGAGTTTGTACCACGGCTAGCGCTTGTTGCAAGAGTCCTAGATGTTGCTCTATGTCGTATTTACCTGGTTCAGTACACTGGTAGACTCCATGCTAGTAGCAATGTTCTGTAACACTTGTTTCTCTAAGTTACTGAGTAGCTCAATCTGCGCATGAACCGGCGACTTGAGAGTTTGTACCACGGCTAGCGCTTGTTGCAAGAGTCCTAGATGTTGCTCTATGTCGTATTTACCTGGTTCAGTACACTGGTAGACTCCCTGCTAGTAGCAATGTTCTGTAACACTTGTTTCTCTAAGTTACTGAGTAGCTCAATCTGCGCATGAACCGGCGACTTGAGAGTTTGTACCACGGCTAGCGCTTGTTGCAAGAGTCCTAGATGTTGCTCTATGTCGTATTTACCTGGTTCAGTACACTGATAGACTCCCTGCTAGTAGCAATGTTCTGTAACACTTGTTTCTCTAAGTTACTGAGTAGCTCAATCTGCGCATGAACCGGCGACTTGAGAGTTTGTACCACGGCTAGCGCTTGTTGCATGAGTCCTAGATGTTGCTCTATGTCGTAGTTACCTGATTCAGTACACTGGTAGACTCCCTGCTAGTAGCAATGTTCTGTAACACTTGTTTCTCTAAGTTACTGAGTAGCTCAATCTGTGCGTGAACCGGCGACTTGAGAGTTTGTACCACGGCTAGCGCTTGTTGCAAGAGTCCTAGATGTTGCTCTATGTCGTATTTACCTGGTTCAGTACACTGGTAGACTCCCTGCTAGTAGCAATGTTCTGTAACACTTGTTTCTCTAAGTGACTGAGTAGCTCAATCTGCGCATGAACCGGCGACTTGAGAGTTTGTACCACGGCTAGCGCTTGTTGCAAGAGTCCTAGATGTTGCTCGATGATGTCGTAGTTACCTAAAAAAATGACAAAATTAGACTATGAAGACGATACGAGAAACTGGTGTACCTAAAAAGAGTAAACATAGCATTTGACGTTTAAATTCAATCGGAACAGACTATTATATCTACGAGTATACTAATAATAAAGTAGTAAAAACTCGGACGAACAAACCAACTGGACGGGCCACCAACAGGCGAACCCCTCTGCCAAAGGTATAAGCCTCGCGGGCGTACCGGTTCTATAAAAACGATAGATGACCCCGTGTGTGAATGTGATTGTGTGCGTATAGTTTAAGCTAGTGTTTGATTATTTTGTAGTTTGCGTGCATCGCGACGCTACCTCGTCCCCCACCGAAAATGACAGACTTTTTTACATAGAAATTAGTGCACAGCTCCACTCCAGTTTGTTTTCTCCTCCAAGAGTAAAAAGGTTGTGTCTGTACATTGATTGAATATTTTTTCAAAGAAAGAAAGAAATTATTTATTTGCTGAGAATACACATAAATGAAAATTACGGTCTTATAAAATACATCGTTTTAGTGTATACTACCATCTCAACATGGCATGCAAACAGCATGCATCAAATATTTGAAATAATAAATTTTAGTTAGTATATTTGAACGAGCTAGCGAAGGGAGCGAGTTCTCCTAGTATACTGGAACAATCCGGCGTTTGTATGTATGAATGTCAGTTCGACGATAACTCGAGTATCGTTGATCGGATGTCATGAAATATGGCAGGCGAGTAAATAAGGTAAAAAGAATTTTAGGTTTGAACATGAGCCAGATCGGTCAAGAGCGAATCGGGCGAGCGCGAGTTCACAGTTCGGGGTGAACTACTAGTATAGTTTATAATATTATTTACATTTAGCTTACATTACATTTTTCATTCAATAGGCTATGTAAACTAAAAATTAAGTACAACACATCAATATTCTTTAAAATCGACATATTCTTTGACGCTGTTAAATCAGCCATTCTTAAATCTAAGATACGGTCATTGCATTATATAATTCAGTTTATTTATTGAAAAATATTTTTATTGAAATATGTTATTTCTATTGCTGAAGCAAAAACTGCTTTGTTTAGAATTTTTGTTTGGGGTATGTATTGTAATAATATAGGTAGGCAAGACTTAGGTTATATGTGACGTTATTTATGAAAAGGGACCTTAATGTCGGTTTTAGTTTCCGAGATATATAACACGTTTCGCTAGATAAGTGTAAGTATGGAGATTATGGAAACATCAATAAGTCCATATCGATAAAAACGTCCCTTCATCCAGATAAATATATAGTTAGGTTAAAGAACTATTTGGGTTCTTTATTAGTTTGCAATCGATAATCTTTATACGCCGTGTTGATTGACTTCCATCGAGATCTTCTAAAAATTATGTTATGTGTATAAACTTATCCATCCATCCATCAGCCTGTTTCGTCCACTGCTGGACATGGCCTTTCCGGGATTTCGCCACCCTTGGCGGTCCTCCTGGAAGAAATGCCCATACTCACACACGCTGGGCAGGCGGGTTGGTGAGCGCGGTGCCGAAACCCTTGCACCAGTGACGCCGCTGCCCGTCACTAGTCTGTTTTATATAAGGCCCAGCAATTGGGGATGGATATAAAGCCATCCATCGGTCCCAGGCAATGGTGGGCCGCCTGGTTTTCCCTGAGAGCTGTTCTCTTACTCTCCCCCGAATAACTTCGGGAGGATTTGCGAGTAAGATGGTGGTACCTCCACAGTCGAGCCCGGCATCAGCTAATGAAACTTATATAAACATTATATTATAAATGAAAAAGCACAAGCACATTCTTGTTCAAAATCCCATTTTGAACTACCCCTTGAGGGTAGTAAATTACCTGTTAAAGTGCCAGAAATGTCTAAATATATTGTGAAAAGTTTAAGAAACTCTATAAGTAATTTAATATTCCGGTATTATAGTACTCGTATGTTCCGTTTTAACTCTAGAACCACTCAACGGATTTGGATGCGGTTTTCGTGGTTACATGATATATATGTAAGCAATGGGTTGTTGTTGAAATAACGGCCAAGCCGAAAATTTGAGATTAGAGATTGAATAAACACGGGCAGAGCCGCGGGCGAAAGGCTAGTTCTTATTATGTATATCTGTTTTATTGATTCGAATAAATATTTTTTTTTATCTTATTTGGTTTTGATTTCATATATATTTTTATAAATTTATAAAAAAACACGATATTAGTCATCCAGATATGTTTCGACAAGTTTCTCTGGTCATCATCAGTGGAATAACACAATAGTAATGTCTGTGGCATTAAATGGTACAATCTAATACCCTATATTTTTCATTGTATTTGAAGAAATTGAGTAATTAAAATGGCAAAACAATTTGTTTTTATAGTTCCCTTTTATTTAGTATTGGTCTCATTCAAAGATATACTAAAGCCGATTTTGAAGGTTTAATTTTAAGTTAAGAAACTTACTAAAAAACGTAATTTTAAGTGACAGCACTATATTTTGCTATTCTCAAGGGCACACCAACTAAAATTAGCAAGTCTTTTAAACGCTCTTAAATCAAACTAATTTTTTTTAATTCAATCATATGACAGCTCTAAAATGTGCCTTGAAATTACCAAAACAAGTTAAAATCACTAAGTTGAGTAAATTATGGCTGTCAAACTAAAATTTTAGTTTGACGTTTATAAAATGGTGACTTGAAAATGGCTCTTCGTTTTAACCATACTTAAGTTTAATTTTATGTATGTCAAACTAAAACTAAAGCCTTCAAAATCTGCTTTATTATGTACAGCAATTTCACGTAAGCAAAACCGCTAGCTCTGATAAACGAATTAATTTAAAACGAAAAATTGCCATTTTGCATAAAGTTTCTTACCTTTTTATTATAACTTATGAAAGCCCTAGTGTTAAAACTCAAATAAATCTAAGAAACCTTTTGATGCCGTGACAATCTTCTCCACAGTCTGCGGTGTGACCTTCATCAAGGTCTTGGGCCCTGGCGAGCGCTGCATGTCTATCTTAGACAGCTTATTGTACAGCTCGAACATCACTTCCTTCTGAGACTTATTGACCATATGGTCGAAGGCCTGCGTGCAGTAATCCTCGTCGTGGTGCAAGCAGCCCGGCGCGAGTTGCATGTCCTCGCTTACGTTTATACTGCGACAGAGAATGACCACAAGGTAAATGTTATTGCATGTAACTGAGGACCAAGAAATTAAATAAATACAGGTGAAATGAAGATCTTTCTGCCACCAAACATAACAAAGTTACGTACATCTAAGTAGATTTATTTAAGTTTTGGCCCATGGTGGACGATAATCTTACTGAGTGATTTACTTCAATACGTTGTCAAGAAGTCTACATTAGAACGCTCGCTTCGCGCGCTGCCGGCACGCAAAATCAGTGAATTTTCGAGGTTTTTCTCGATTTTACGCAAAAGTATTTGATGTAGGAGTTTTTTCACCTGACATCGGAAAATAAACCATGTTTTCTTGTTATAGAAGGAATTTCAGACATAAAACTCAAGCCGTTTAGACTTAAAACGAATTGTAACATAAAAAGGCATCATTTTCAAAAATAAAATCTATCGAGTGAAATGTGTCCAATTAGGTAACCGACCTGACAACGGAAAGACAAAGGTCTGAAAAAACACGTGTCCCAAGTTTCATATTGATCAGATAAGTAGTTGACTCGGCATATTAAAACAAAAACCGTTGAAAGACCAAAGGCAAGCCCTTAAGGTGGTTGCTCCAGGATTTGTTCCGAAACGCACAACTTTTGATTGTTTTTCTTATTTTTAATAAAACTTAATACATGATTTATGGCACTACGCGGCTATTGGATTGGATTGGACCCATTGGATTTTTCTAGCAAAGTCGTGTTATTTTATAACTTTTAGGAGTTGGCGGTCCTCCTCATCCAGCCGCCACCCGCAACGCCACTACCGTCAGGTCGTCGGTCCAGCGGGCACGAGGTCAGCCTACGCTACGCTTTGCTGTACGTGGTCTCTATTCTAACGCCTTCCAGCCACAACAGCCATCATGTCGGCGGTAAATACTCGTATCAATCAGGGTATTCGTTTATAATTCAGTTCAGGCAAAAAGTTACCTGTTTATAAAGCATAAAATACCCTTTGACGGATCGCAAACACAGTACCCGCCAAACGCTCGGCAAACCCTTTGAGAAATGCTGTTGACAACTTCAATAATTCGTGGAACCCCATATGATATCGATTAAATAAGTTCAACTAACACATTAGCTTCGCAGATTGGCGACATGTCCACAGCGACATCTGTGGAATGTCCCGGGAACCGCGGCAGCACCGACATCACTTTGTCCAGGATCGACTCCATGGAGTGACTGGTGGGCCCACAGAGGTCCAGGGTGCGGTCCACAAGGATGAGGGAGGCTGGGCTAGAGCAGCTCTGGAAAATTTTGCATATTCCATTTAAATTAAACATAAGGTTGTCATAGACAGCTTCTGATTTTTTAGGGTTCCGTAGTCCGACAAGGAACCCTTATAGTTTCGACATGTCCGTCTGTCCCCGACTTAGCGCAGAGACTTTTTAGTACTAGAAAGCTGTAATTTGGCATAGATATAAGTATTAATCACGCCGACAAAATGGTAAAATAAAATCTTGAAAAAAAATATTTTAAGGGTACCTCTCATACAAGTAAACTAGGGATGAATTTTTTTTTCTCGTCTATCCCATAGTGTGCGGTATCGTTGGATAGGCCGTTCAAAAACATTGTGGGTGTGTGAAAACTATTTTTCGATTTAGGGATCCGTTGGTGAAATATTTAGCTTTAAAGTTAAAATGTTAGTTAGAGTGGGCGTCCCCCCCCCCCCTGCCGGCTAAACGGTTGTTTATAGAAATGTGACAAAATTCACAGAAGTAGTATATATAATGAATTTAAAAGGAAAACTATCACAGCTAAGTAGGCTTTACAGGTTTACGAGTACAGGTCGCGCCAAACTTTTGGCCTCCTATAATGTATGGGACCAGAAGTTTGGCGCGGTCTGTATTAGTAGACCAACTTATATGTACCGGGCAACTACGGAACCCTACATTGCGCGTGGCCCGACACGCACTTGGCCGGTTTTTTTTTTACATTTGCACGCACAATAATTAGTTCAGTTCGCTGAGCTATAAGGTTTTTCTTGAAATTTAATCCTTATACCATATTATAAGGTTCATTCAAATAATTATGTTAATAATGGTGATTTACAACTTAGGATTTCTTTCTTTACTAGCAAAACGAAGTTTCATTCGTATGTTAATGCTTTTTGTTGAGTTTATCGATCTGATAAATTGGCAGATTTACTATTTTCAAATACAAAATGTATTTTTAAACCAGCACAGATGAATCGGCTTACTAATATTAAATTAATTACTAAATAAAAAATATAAAATTCACCTACCTTCCGTCTAGCCAAGCAAACTGGCGAATTCTCCAAAACTCCAGCCACCAGAGAGCTGTAGGTCCCCATATAGTAGACATCCTCCTTGAAATTCATAGAATCCAACAAGCTGTTCAACGAACTGGCGAGCCTTCGGACCAGAGACCTTTCATCATTGGCTAGAGTGTACAAGTCCACTGATGGGGTGTCGGGGATGAGTTTGCCGTTATACAGAGGGTAGACTTTGCTGTACGGAGGCGTGAGGAATACAACATTGGTTGGTGTTATTGTGGAGATTGGTATGTGGATCACTTCTACTGCTGATTGCTGTAAAAGAAGAAAATTTATGTTAGGCGACTTGGAAATTACTATGGTATTCTCGTAGTGAAGTTTATTTCATACATAATCTGGGAATATTTTCTCCTTTGTTGATATCAGTGGACGAAACAGGCTGATGGTTGGATGGATGCTTGTTACATTATTTTATTAGCGGGTGTAAATAGACTCCTACCATTAAATAAAACCACATATTATACAGACCCTACTGAACCACTTTTCAAGAATCGTATATTCTACCCACCCTTAGTTTGGGAAATAATTGAGTTCCAAACAAAAATGCGTGAACCCTAACGCACCAACATACGGGCGAGTTTTGAGAGAGCTTCGTCCGTGAAATAGCTGTTCCGGTGCAGCTTTCTAAAATAAACCTTCCTCCTACGAGTTTTTACAGTTGAATATCTTTTTCTCTGATGATATGCGCGGGGTTTTTTTTTCGAATATTTGTTCAGTATGATCAGTAGAGGATTTTGTTTTATTTAATGGTCGCACTTTATTTACACTCTGTATCGGTCTCCCAAAAGAAAGTTTATATTTGATCAGGTTACTGCGCATATTTAATGATCCGCCTAGTTTTCCCCTCATATGGGTTAAACAGTTTTGAACCTGTCTCTTCAAACTTTCTAACCCAATGAGAACACTTGGCGCATTATTTAAGCTAGTAATCGAATGTTTTTTTTTGGGAATCTTGTATTGTAAATAATTTATAAAAT
This sequence comes from Ypsolopha scabrella, assembly GCA_910592155.1. Classification (NCBI taxonomy): domain Eukaryota; kingdom Metazoa; phylum Arthropoda; class Insecta; order Lepidoptera; family Ypsolophidae; genus Ypsolopha; species Ypsolopha scabrella. The sequence continues at coordinate 8,044,797 of OU342975.1, read as the reverse complement.
TACGTATCAAAAGCACAACTTCCTTCCTTTTTTTTTTCAACCATACAATTTTAAATGTCATCTTTTATTTTGAAAAGACCCTTATTGGAAATTTTATCGGCATCATGTCAGCTTATATCATCATTACCTTATTTTATTTCTGTGACAGTTGGCAATAACAGGCATTAGTTTATAAAGGGTCATAAAATATTATCATATGGTAATTAAAAATAATGTAATATTTGTTAGTTGCAAATTGAATCGCCTCATATCAGCTTTTATATCGCCACCTTCTATTTCTGTGACAGTTGGCAATAATAATTCTACTTAGTAAAACCGGTCAAAATTGGTGTCGTTTGAGACGACTATTTGCTGACTATTTTTTGACACCAAGCTCAAACTGAAAAACGTGAGCGTTCTGCAGATATCAGACGACCTTCACGCCATAATCCTCACCGAGGTACCTTTATAACTGTGGAATCCCTGAAGCATTATTTTCGAAATTTCGCACGGTGTCACGACTATTTCATAACTATTTTTGGAATTGAAACCAAGTCGGTATCTTGCGCTGTTTGCTCGCATGAGTGGTGACACCATAATCAGTTTCAGTTTTATTCATTCTTCAAACAATTTACATTGTATTAGAAAACAACCTTATTTTTAACTTATTTTACAAAATTTAAAATTATTCTCTAAAATTACTCATCAGGGGGGCTAGCATGATGCCACTTTAACACCATTTTAAACACCATTTGACAGTAAATCCCATACATTTACTGTCAAAATGGTGTTAAAGTGGCAACCTGCTAGTTATAAATTCGATGCAATGTCAATAATATAATATAATGTCTACATTAATCAAATTAATGTCAAAAGTAGCAGGTAAAGGACAAAAATCCAGGACATCAGGTATTGGCAAGGAAAAAATCATCTAGTGAGTACAGACATTTTGTAAGCAAGATTTTTTTTGGATTGGTTTTAAAAATACTAGTCGAGTCATTTGCTTTAAACTTAACAGCTTGGCAGCAAGCACTGTGTTCCGCAATTTTCAACGAGGGGGGCTCAGTGTTGATGCGGACGTCTTTGCGCCTCGTACTTAACCTTTGTACTTTGTCATCTGGAGTCTCTAGCCTAGTAATATGTTTAGAAAAATCGGATAATAATACGTATATATAGGTATATAGAGAAGGAACGGTTAACGCACCCAGCCTAGCGAAATGATCCTTGCAATCCTCACCAACCTATAGCTATAACTTCGGAATTATGATGCGATATTTTTTTGCCTTCGTGACTATCTATGACTATTTCATTACAAATTTTTGGAATTGTCAAATTTGATTGTAATGAAGTTTTCAGAAGTGAGGAATATGGCGTCAAGGACATAATAATAGTATAGTGATAGATAACAGACCATACTGGTGTCACAGTGCTAGAGTGTAAAGGACCAATAGTTTATACTGACACAACCAACACTCACTTTCTTATTTATCCAGTCAAGCAGCATTTCCTCAAGCTGTTTAGTAGCTTCAGCAGGGGCTCTCCCTGCTGTGATGATGTCACTGACATCTCGCCCCTCGTTCAGCTCCAAAAAGACGACATCCAGACTGACGGTAGACACCAAGATGCAATGAGTAAAGTCACTGTTGTGGATGATCTCTCTGATCGTCCTCAGCTGAGTTGATGTTGATTGTGTTATGAACACCGCCTTCTTGTGCTCTGAGGTGCAACACTGTAACGGTAATAAAAAGACAGTGAGGTTTGCTTGTTAGATGATTCGTAACTTTTATATCTTGATGTAATAAAACGGGCTAAGTGCGTGTCGGGCCACGCGCAGTGTACGGTAGTTGCCCAGTACAGTTTATAATTTGCTCTACTAATACAGATCGCGCCAAACTTCTAGTCCGCTCGGAAGTTGCTCTCCCGAAGCACGGCGCCAAACTTTTAGTCCCTTCTTATCATTGTCGTGATAAGAAGGGACTAAAAGTTTGGCGCCACCTGTACTCGTAAACCTGTAAAGCCTACTTAGATTTTATTTTACCATTTTGTCGGCGTGATTAATATATAGGTAAGCCGTAGTAATTTTGGCACCCCCCACTGATTGACACTTTTGACTTTAAACTGGAATATTAAGAATTCTGTAGTCAATGAACTTAATTAAGTAATCTTGTCATTTTCTTTAATAGCAACTCTTTGATTACCAGTAGAAACCGTAATTCTACAAATGGTAACACTGTTTAAAACTAAAGTTCATTTCGCCGGTAGACAGGACACTGCAAAAAGCTTAACTCATAGATAAGAGTATGCTTAACTCTTAACGGAGATGCTAAGAGGTAAGTGATTTCAAACCCTTTATTTTCTATAAAATTAATCACTTCTGTTGCAATCAATTATTCCAAATGATTACTATAATAATGAATAACGTATTTTTATCGTAATTACCAACTTGAGTACATTTTAACCTAAAATGTTGGTATGCCAATCACTAATAATTTCTGTTTTATGGAAGTACAAAAACATGGCACCCAAGCTAATCACTAAATTTATGTTGGGCAGATTATTTTGAAGTGGTTTTGTGTGAATATTAAAAACATGATTAAATACCATCTAGAAAAATAAAATAAATCGATTAAACCACATCTTTGACTAAAGCAGTGTCAATCGTTATACTTTTTAGTGCCAATCAGTATAAATTCTTAGCAGTGCCATCATGTCAGTACGAAGAACCGGATCGTCGTAAGTTTTTGTAAAGGTATGGTCGTGGGCGGAAACTAATTTCTGACTAGGTTATCCATACACTAATCCCATCATTTAATTTTCATGAAACTTAAATAACATACTTAAATATGATTATTATTAAAAATAAAATTAACCTAACGTATCTACATAAAAAAATCTAAAATAAATAAACTAACTATACCAAATGTATGGGTATATACAAATTAAAAATAACTTAAATTAAATAAAAAATATATTCTCATTAATATAGAATATAATTTCTATATTCTTATTGTGGGGGTTTTTTTTCTTTTTGCAGATACTAATTCAACAATGACGTTTTCTAGACACTGAACTGTACCAAAAGATATACTGAAGATGACATTGACGAAGCACTTATGGCTTTATTTTATTTATATACATAATAATATACAAATACATTATAGTATTTTTAATTAATAAATTTAATGTTTATCTCATTGAGCCAGTGCCAATGACTGATTTAGGTAAGTGCCAATCACTGCTATTATTGACACTTCGGGGTGCCAATCATTGTAATTAAGGGTATTTTTTTGATATTTTACAAATACTTTAATAAATAAGATTACTCAACTTTCAAAAATAGTATTTTTTTGTTATTTCATCCTTGTCTGACAGTATTTTACAACCACATAATTCTAAATGTCTATCACTAATGAATTTCACGCAATTGAAGTTCCAATTCTGCTTAAAGTGCCAATCATTGTACCGCTTGCCTATATCCATGCCAAATTACAGGTTTCTAGTACTAATAGTCTCTGAGCTAAGACGCGGACAAACGGACAGACGGACATGGCGAAACTATAAGGGTTCCTTGTCGGACTACGGAACCCTACAAGGGTCCTTTTAAAATTCAATCCTAAAAAATACAGATCATCACATTCTGTACTTTAATAAAATTTATTAGATGTTTGCACACTGTTATATAAAATTGACGTGTTATATGGACGCCGATCTTTAAATGTAATCAAATACTCAACTGGTCATACTGAACCACTTTTCCCAAGTAACATACCCGCGCAAATCTTCAGGGAAAAACATATTCAACTTTTACTTAAGGCCTTACCCCTGGAACGATAATATTACTGAGCGATTTTGAACTTCAGTGTGTTGTTAGAAAGTCTACATTAGAACGCTCCCTTCGCGCGCTGCCGGCACGCAAAATCAGTGAATTTTCGAGATTTTTCTGTATTTTACGAAAAAGTATTTGATGTAGGAAATTTTTCACCTGACATCGGAAAAAAACTATGTTTTCTTGTTATAGCAGTAATTTCAGACATAAAACTCAAGCCGTTTAGACATAAAACGAAATAATAACTTAAAAATGCATCATTTTCAAAAATAAAATCTATCGATCGAAATGTGTCCAATAGAGAATATGCAAGTCGTTAAAATAAGTAATATATTGCGTTTTTTTTATTCTATTTACTTAGTAGAATTTAATGATAACCATGGGAAACTATTTTATTTTATTTTATACTTTTATAATTATTTCCATTTAAAAATACAACATTTTGATGAAATGAAACGCAAATGCAAAACACGTCACCATCGGCTACTGCCTTTTGTGACAAAGTGAGTAAATTTCATCATGAAATATTAAGGCGCCTAGGCACGCCACCGTTTTAGTACAAAGTTTAATAATCCGTTTCTCTGTTGTTTCTCGTAATAGACCAAAATATATGACCTCCATCATCTGGTGCTGGTATTTTATAAGGCACCATTTTGCCAAAATTTTGAATATTAATTTTGTTTTAAAGATATTAAGCTGGACAGATTTACATACAAAGTTGTTTTCTTGCCTCAGATTGTACATATATAAAAATTTAACATTTCAGCCGCATAGCGACTTTTTAAATGCCTGTATTAAACTATTGAGGTCTATACCTTTAGTCTATAATGAAACACAACAGAGAAACGGGTTATCAAATTTTGTACTAAAACGGTGGCGTGCCTAGGCGCCTTAAGTTCAAAATTAATAAATGTGAAACAAAACCCTCAAATATTTTTAATAGGTTGTTTCAATCAAAAATAATGAAAAACACCGGCCACTCGCCATACACCGCAAGCAAGAGCAGTATCATGTGACGTCACTTGATGCGTGCTAAAATAGCAGCCGTTTGAATTGTAGAAGATTATTATGAAACTTATTTTGATTTTATAACTATGAAATATGGATAATCTAGTTGTAAATTCTTATTCATAGCCCTAATTTGATCACATATTAACGAATTGTGCATTAAAAAATTTACATGCATATTCTTTATTAGGTAACCGACCTGACAACGGAAAGACAAAGGTCTGAAAAAACACGTGTCCAAGTTTTATATTGATTAGATAAGTAGTTGACTCTGCATATTTAAACAAAAACAGTTGAAAGACCCAATACAAGCCCTTAAGGTAATAGACTGGGAGATAGTGACACAATTTACTTGGTCATTTGTAACAGTATGGCGGTTCTTCAGGGGTCTTAGTACGCAATGACAAAAAGAAAAATGATGGTCATAGCGCTGGTACGGGCCGGCGGCCCAATCGCGTGGGCGTTAGTCGAACTCGTCGGATAAAATACGAGTGTCAAAAGAAGTACTAAAATTAATACAAATGTCTGAATAACAGCTACATTTTTCTAATTAACACAATTTTTTTTTGAGTTATTAATTATAAGAATAAACATATCATGTATTATACTACATTAATTTTATAAAAATAAAAACAGACTGATAATTAAATTGTTTTATTAATTTATACTATTTTCACTTTTTACACCAACTGTACTTTTCTATTTTTGAGAAGAATTTCCAATTTACTAGTAAATAATTTCAATGGAATATCGAGCAAGGAATCGTCACTTGTAAAAAACAGCGGCATGAGTCGCCACAGAGCATGAATTCCGCTGCACAAATCTTCCCCAACCCAGTCAAACAATACCCCTAAATTCAAAACATAATTGAAATCAAGTACCTGATATCTTTTAGCCAATCCCATGTTGAGAAATGATTTTTAATTTGATTTATACCTAAGTAACTTTTTTCCCTGCATTATAAAGTCCCAATACTGAAAAGTATCCATGGTTTTTTGCACATCTTAGCATTGGTAACTGTAATTTCCAAGGACCTATAGATACTTAGCTCATAAGTGCAAAAAAGTGACTTTATACCCCATTCCGGCTCTAATAATGGAACAATAATAAAGCTGCATTTTCACTAAACGAATACTCTCAACAGAAGACTACTCGGAAACGACACACACCATGCAAACACATCATCCAGCGCACTCGGACATCAGCATCCGATCAGAGTGGACTCAGGTTGGGCTATGTTTTTACAAAAATAAATTATATTAAACCTAATTTTATAAAAACAAAGTGGCGTCAACTAAGAAAGCAGAAGTCAAGAAAAATTGGAGTGAATATGAAACTCTTCGACTTTGGGAACAAAATTATTTGTAGCACCCAGTTGGTCAATTTGGTTGACGTCTTAAAATCCATTTTCAGATCCAAATTTTTCTCTTTCAGGAGCATATTAGTCGTTGTCATCTTGGTTGGAGACAAAAAAATGATACTTGGATGCTGAAAATGTTTTTACTGTGAAAACCAAATTCCAAGTGGGCTCCTATACAATTAAGCTCGTATGAGCACACTCGGTCCGAGAGTACTCGTATAGTGAAAACCCGGCTTAAGTGTTTTCGGCTCCTCATGATTTGAAAGACAAATATCAAGTGAAGCAAGGGGTAGATTTACTGAAAATATTCATAACAGCTGTTAGACATCTAAGGTTTAGGAATAAGAAATTACCTCGAAAGGAGACAAAGACTTCACTCCAGCAGCACCACCAGTTAGCAAACTGAACAGGCCACCATGCCAATGCAAGCATTCAGCACTGGCATCATCAAGAAATACCACAGCACCGATAATTCGATTGTAAACCTCTGACCAAGCAGCCCTTCCGAAATCTTTAATAGACAAGTTCATTTTGGTTGCTTGCGTTTATTATTATGGATACTTTACATGTTACCAACTTCGTACTTAATTTGGCGCATATTAGGACTGCATATTCTGTAGTTATCTATAATTTTTATCTGAAATTATAATAAATGTTCCAAAAATCCCTCTTGTTTTGTATGTTTATGTCAAATTTTTTTCTTTTTTTTTTTCCTTTTGTCCCTTTCAGGGACAGGCAATGGTATCTAGGACCATGAAAGCCTTTTCTGTAATTACCATTTTATTCCTTTACGTTATTATAATTTTAGGCGGAAGCCTAATTAATACGATATTTTCTTCATTTTTAAAACAATAATTACTCCAGGCAAATAAGGGAAAATTTGCTTCAAACCGGACATTTCAAGCCTCAAGCTAAAAATTAGTGTAAATGATGAAGAATAGCGTTCTGTCTGATGGATATCCCAAACTTCCCAAGAAATCCACATTTGGGAAAATCCGCCATCTTTAAAAAACCGCCCTCATATTGGATCTGTCGAATTTTAGCATAGTTACAAATTAATAATTATATACAAATTTACTGGTAGAAAATGCTTTATGCATTAAGTCCCCCTTTTTGTACTTATTTTTCTGCAATAAAGTATTGATGATGATGATGAAGATGTCGACGACGACGACGACGACGACGACGACGACGACGACGACGACGACGACGACGACGACGACGACGACGACGACGACGACGATGACGATGACGATGACGATGACGATGATGATGATGATGATGATGATGATGATGATGATGATGATGATGATGATGATGATGATCATGATGATGATGAAATTTTGGTTCTTAAAAAATAATAATATTTATTCAAATGTGACCAACAAAAGTTGTCATAAAATTTTAATAATGTTAAAAGCTACGTAGATTTTTTCATGCTATCAATGGATCTTGACTGGCTGTTCACTCACTGATAGTATTGCAAATGCGTTCTAGCAATTTTAGAAGACAAGACATCTGAAAAGGGGCGATTTTGGAAGAAAAGTGACGGTTTTTCAATAACACTTAGATAATTGGCCTTAAATGTTTGGCTTGTTTAACCACTATTAATGAAAATTTTAAAAAAATGGTATATTTTAAAGCTTAAAAGTAACTTTTTACTGTAGATAAAGAAAGATCTGAAAAAAGAAACCCTACATAGCATCGATTTAAAAAAAGTAAAAATAGCTTTTAAATTTTGTAGTCATTAATCGTTTCTATGCGAACACGTCGGCCGAGAGTTCAAAGTCGTCATTAATATCTGAGTCACCGTAGTCCGTCTGATTTGTGCAGCCATGTCCTGCGCAATAGCCGAACATACCCGGCATGGAAAACTATTTTTTCTGCAACTGCATCTTTTCTCGCACCCAGATTTACAGTTGCAGGATATGATGTTGAGTACCCGCTCCGGTGCTGATTCTTCTTTAGTTGGAATGGTTTTTAGATGACCTGCATGAATCATCCATTCCCACTCTTCCTCCGGTAGGCGATTCAGCTATTCCCCATCCAAACTTAAACTTAGAATGTATCTATTCTAATTATCTCAGTACCTATTTGTTTTATGCCTCCAGTTGCAACCAAATAATTGATTTGTTCTTTACCCGGTGGTAAACTCGGTATGAATGTTGTTTGGTCGCTGCAGATGTAGGAGGAAGTGTAGCTACGTCAAACGTTGTTTTGACGGACTGCTTGGCAACTGTCCTCTGGTAGAGCCGATGTCTGGCGCTATTTAAATTATCTTCATCTTCACAGCCTTACAATGCAAGAAGTAAACGTTAACCTGCAGCCGCAATGTCCTGGTGTGTAGCAACTGATGCATTGAAGACCGACACTGTCTTCCTTAAACAAGCTTCTCGCTTGAACTTCTTGAAAGAGCCCTTTTTGCCTTTTCTGTACGGAGCAAAAGTGGTATCACATCCAGTTGCTCCATGGAAAAACAAGAGGTACCTAGTTATGGAGATCACCTAGGAGATCAGCCATAATTAGCTGTTCGCAACTGAAGACACGGGCTTCTGAATTCTTTCTTCCCGGCATCAGCATTTAACGTTGGTTCTTGGACTGGATGTAGCTGTCATCAGGACGAGACGATAGATGTCCTTGCCTACCATTACTGACGCCACACCATTATTAGCAGCTTGCACAGCAGTCTTCACAATAACAGTACAGACAGCGCGCAGGAAATGGCTGCACAAATCATACGTTGACTCAGATATTGATGACGACTTTAAACTTTTTGCCGACATTATAGCATAAAAACAGTAAATGACTAAAAAACGAAAAAAAGCCTTTTTACTTTCTTAAATCGACACTAAAGAAGGTTTTCTTTTTTCAGATCATGCTTTATCTACAGTAAAAAGTTACTTTTAAGCTTTCAAAATTACCATTTTATTCAAATTTTATTTAACAATTATTAATTTGTACCTAATGAATTAAGTAATTTGGTGTAAAAATGAATACAATCAGATATTCGGGTCAGCCGCTATGCATAAAATTCAACAAACCAATATGACGGCGGCTTTTTCAAGATGGCGGATTTTCTCCAAGATGGATTTTTTTAGTAGTTTGGGATATCAGTCAGAACACTATTCTTCATAATTTCCACCAATTTTTATCCTAAGGTTTCAAATGTCTGGGTCAATCTTGGCTTACGGTTGATTCGGTACGAATATTTTTTTTATTTTATGGCCTGTTATGAAAAGACCTTTAAGCCACGTCTTCGATTTAAAAACGGACTTATTACAAGTACATCTAAAGTCTATGGTTGTAGGTATGTTACGCACACGATACGTTATTTTAATAAATCATTTTCTGTATGGTATTTTTAATGTATTTATAATTTCGTACCGAAATGCGGGCGCGTTTTGAAACAGCGTCTTCCGTGAGACAGCTATTTTGGCGCAGCGTTCTAAAATAAACCTTCCTTCCTCTGGCGAAATAGAGTCCGTTAAAGTTGAATAGGTATGATTATGTTTTTATTGCGAAATCCATCGCTTTGGAATACTCTAAATATTATTATTAGAGTGCATTGCATGCAAACTGGAAAAGATAAATTAGTAACAAATGTAAAGACAAGAATTTGAAAAAAATTCTCGGGCCAGGATTCGAACCTGCGACCTCTTGTCATCAAGACAAGCGCGCTACCGAGGTACTTATCTAGACCGTTGAATTTTTCCACCGAATATTTTGTAACAATTTGATCAAACCAGCCTGTAATGCACATACTGAACGCTCACGAGGGCTGTGCCGGCGCGGCGCGGCGGGCGACGATGACGCAATTGGTAGCGCACTTGTTTGAACTATAGGCAAATTGCTTGAGCACGTGAAGTAAACGGTTATAAAAAATGTCTACAACTAAGCAACAACCGTATAAATACTGTATCGTGCCAAAATGTAAATCCACAACCATTTCTACACCGGATAAAACTTTTATAATTGTTCCTAAGGAAAAAAAAACTCCGAAATAAATGGCTGAAAGTGATAAGAAGGGAAGAGTTGTCTCCGAAAATATCAGCTTACTGTTGTGTGTGACGATCATTTTGACGTACCTAAGTGTTTATTCAATTCAAATCTATACGTACTACTCATGTCATCTAATTTGCCCGTAAAATGCGTAAAACACATCCACGCCAACTAGGTATTTGACTTCGTGCGATCCATGCTCATAACGATTTAAGGTAATCATTTTGCCAAAAAAATTTGAATTCCTATGTAGGTTTAGATACTCTTTCTTGGAATTAAAATGTATACCTTTAATCTGGTTAAAAATTATGAAGAATATTGGGACACAACACAAAATGTGTTTGTAATATGAACAAGGAAGTAAACATAAATTACCAATATTATCTATTTCGTATTAGGTACCTATACCGTATGAGTAAGTAGGTTTATAAAACGTTTGCTTACCTCTCTGCTTTAAAACTCCTGATTTCGGCACTGAAGAATCTTGTGTTGGTAGAAAAATATTCTGCCATCATGCCATCTAATTCTGGGAAGATTGTCGGATTGGCCCTTACTAAAGCCCGCTTCGGTCATTTCAATTAAGTTTAAAAGTACATAGCTACTATGTATTCACTTTTTAAAAGTTTAAAAGTAAAAACACTATGGTAAACCGAAAAACAACGCCAAATCCTTACCTATAACAATCGACGTCACATCGGCCGCGTGAACTTGAGGAGTGCATCTCACCGGCCGTTTTTCGATACATTCATTTTATTACAATCTTTTAATGTAAATATCTCTCAAAGTAATGGGTATTTTTGGATGCTTCAAAAAGATTTATTTCATAAAAAATGAGGGAAAGTATTAGAGATAGCAAATTTTACTTGAGATTTTTAAAGTTAAGGAAAAGAATTTTATTCAAAGAATTTTAAAAAATCACCTGCACAAGCCGGGAATCGAACCGGACAAATGTGAACAAAAAACATGAATTTTTATGAAACCGATTGATCGAAAGGGTCAAACATATGAACCAAATTCTTCTGAGTAACAACCTAATACTAATATTATAAATGCGAAAGTTTGTGCGTGTGTGTGTGTATGTTTGTTACTCTTTCACGCTGAAACCGCTGAACGGATTTGGATGAAATTTAGAATAGATATAGCTTATACCCCAACTTAACACATAGGTTACTTTTTATCCCATAAAAATGCATGGTTCCTGTAGGATAGATCAATATCATTGAAAAATCAGGTGTCTAATTAGCGCGGTCCTTAATTGTTTGAGGTAAAATAAGACAAGGCTTTGTCATTTCATAAATCAGGTGTCTAATTAGCGCGGTCCTTAATCGTTTGAGGTAAAATAAGACAAGGCTTTGTCATTTCATAAATCAGGTGTCTAATTAGCGCGGTCCTTAATTGTTTGAGGTAAAATAAGACAAGGCTTTGTCATTTCATAAATCAGGTGTCTAATTAGCGCGGTCATTAATTGTTTGAGGTAAAATAAGACAAGGCTTTGTCATTTCATAAATCAGGTGTCTAATTAGCGCGGTCCTTAATTGTTTGAGGTAAAATAAGACAAGGCTTTGTCATTTCATAAATCAGGTGTCTAATTAGCGCGGTCCTTAATCGTTTGTGGTGAAATAACACAAGGCATTTCATACATATTAATAGTAAACCAAAATATAAATCCTAGATAGATGAAAAAGCCGGCCAAGTGCGAGTCAGACTCGCGCACGAAGGGTTCCGTACTATATATCACACTAATACCTATAATAAATGCGAAACTTTGTGTGTGTGTGTGTGTGTATGTTTGTTACTCTTTCACGCAGAAACGGGTTGACGGATTTGGATGAAATTTAGAATGGATATTTTTATCCCGGAAAAAAGCACGTCGTTAAACCGAATAACACGCGGGCGGAGCCGCGGGCAAAAGCTAGTAGTATCATAAAATAAAGGAAAACCATGAAATTTTACATTTTAAGAACAAAACTTTTAGATGTCTTAAAAGTCACAAAGTCCGAGTAAAAATATATATATTTTTTTAATTCATTGAATGAAAATACAGGTTCCTTAATTTTCTATCTTTAATATTTAAGGTACTTTCCTTTGCCTCTGGGGGGCATTTAATTGGTTCAGCCTGTATACAGAAAGTCCAGTATGCGTGTAATTAAAAGTCTTTGATATGTATTTCACATTTTTTTACTTACCATTATCATATAATAACAAAAGAATTTTGTATTCTAGCACTTTGATACAATTTTGACTAAACATTGAAAATGTTGTAAACAGATTAGTGTTCATCTTCGTAACCAGTGGGCAGGGCATTGACATGGGGGTTGTGGAACAGAGACTTCTGGCCATCACCCCAGGGGAAACGCTGTAAGCAGAAACAAAAAAACATAAAATTTTAACTAGCCAACATATTGCACTAAACAGGTCTGATTCCTATGTATTGAATAGAGTAAGTTATCATTTCATCGGTTTTGTGTTTTCACCATTGCGTATGTGATGTGTTTGTCCCTGTACCTTACCAGTTAGGGAATAGGGAGCCTCATTATATTTTCAAAACTACTTATATCCCTAGGGCTGTAAATCGAATTTACATCCAGCATTTTGAGTTAAATTCTACCTACTTTCAGAGCATATTCAAATTCAAATTGTTTATTTGTACATAAGTATACGTTTTACATGTCAAATCTAATCTGTATAAAAATAATATTTTATGATGAAACAAATATGATACGGGAAATATATAAAAAAACTATATTTAAGTTGGGCTACAAAAGTTAAATGCATAAAATAAAGACTTATTGGAATAAGAATATTATTATAACTACACAATGCAATTAATATATAAGTTGATAAATAGACTGAATAGACCCTAAATAAATATAATGCCTAGCCAAATATACACTAACATAAGTAAGAAATTAAAATATTGTATATACATACCTACATAATTCAATGAATCAATAAGTTAATAGATACATAAACTATAAATAGAGATATCCGCCCATTCGATTAATCTTGCTAAGAAGAAGGGCAAGAAACTTAGCAAGATCATTTGATGTATATATCAATTTTTATATATCAATCAGTTAACCCTTAAATGCATTGTGTTGCCAATTGGCAACATACCAGTATTTAATTAAATAAAGAAATATATTAAGTAATAACTTAAAATAATTGGTATTAGTATGTCTAAGAGAGATGGAGCAATAATAATGTTCAATGCATTTGATTCAAACTTTATTCCTTGATTTTATATGATTTTTTGAATCTTCAATATTAGATTTGGATTATTATTTTGTAAGGATGTCGTAACGAGATCTTTTAGAAAAAAAAACGTAAATATTTGATTTTTTTCTGGAATAATACCAATTTTTAAAAGTTTATCCAGGTATGATCTAAGATCCAAAAAATAATAAAAAAATTACATAAGTACATACAGGCTGTAAATGCAAAGTCAAGAATCCCTTTAGGGTATGAAAGTATACACGATTCTGAAGAAATTACTAGAAAAAAAAAAATCTTGAATTTTCACCAAACATTCCATCACTTTTCTAAGCTATGGCTACGCAGCTCACTGGCCTGCCCACACACCTAATTGCACCCCGCAACCCTCATCCGAGTGGCCAGTGACAGTGAGGGTGTCACGCGATTAGTGTATTTTGAATAGAGAAAATCGTCTTATTATGAGGTACTGGTACTTTATTTAGAGATCCCAGTATTTCAAAAAATGTCTTTACTGATCATACTAACACACCTTAAAGGATTCTTGACTTTGCTTTTACACCCGGTATTTAAGTCAATTTGAAAAACATTTTTTTTTTATTTTGCTTAGAAAATATTCTTTAAATATTTGAACATATTTTTTCTATTATTTTTTCCTTTATATTTTGAGTATTTTGCTAGCATATATTTCAGTTTCATGCAAAATGAAAAAATCATGCATCTAAGGGTGCAGTGCAAGAATGATACAAAAATAGAAAAATAGTTGAGGGCATAAACAGTCTAATCTTACAAAGCTTCATTATACCAAATAAGTATCTATTCATTTTTTTATTCATTTGTTATGCAAAAATATTATTTTCTCATTAATTAATTGCTTTAATTTAAAATTTCTATTTGTGATTTGGGAGTTATAATTATGAGCCAGGAATCTGATTTATATATTTACTTTGCAATAAAGATTTATCTTTCCTTTTTAGTAATCAAGGATCAATAAACATCAGCTGGGATCTTTTACAGGATGTCATTGGGATGATAAAAAAGGATGGTAATAAGTGAAATGAAAGCCTTATGAAATTTAACTATTTAGACCTTTAAAAATTATAGGCAACCTACCTTTGTGCGGACACGCAGGTACTCATAAGCCACAAATGGAGGCCTTTCGTGTTCAGCATGCTCCTGGTGACCAAGGTAAGCATTCACCATGCCAAGCCCGACAGCAGGGAAGGCCACGAAGAAAGACAGTTTCTTCCACAGTTTATGGCCACCTGTACAAATATGTATTTACAACAAAATAGAAAAGGTTTGCATTACTTTACATTATTCTGATATTCTTCAAATGTTTGAAATAAATGTTAAACACAGCTGAGTAAAATTAAAAAGAAGGAATTAACTCTTTGCCTCCAGTGAATAACTATTTAACTCAAAACACCCAATTTTACATGAGAGACGAAAAACCATTTTTTTTACACAAAAAAAAACATTTTTGCCTACCATTCACATTTTATACGCAAAATCAAAGGGTCATGTAGATAACATTAGGTTCTATTCCTGTGTATCCGTTCAGCCCCTAGAAAACATACCATCTTAGAGATATATCATTCAGAAGCTGAATTAAACTATTTCGCACCAAAATAATTATGCATTATCCAGTGCATTATGATTTAAGTCGAGTTTGTCCCTTTTGCCAAATGGAAGTAAACGTGTAATAAACAAAAAAAAAAAGAAAATCAATCTAATTCACTTTACATCTAATTTCACAAATTAGTATGTGACTAACTCCATTTAAGCCATTGTGTACCACCAAAAAATTTACTTAATACCATTTTGTCATGTCTATTTTTGGTGTTTTTAAAGATATCAAAATTCCAGTTAGACCATTTTGTACAGAAAAAAAAATGGAGCAAAGTGGTAAAAAATCTCATTTTGGGCCTATATCAAGTTAAACCATTTTTCACCGGAGGAGCAGAAGAATTAACTACAAAATGAAAAACTTTTTTGAATTATTATTTTATTTACTTATTTGATATTTGAGCTTCAGATGTTTATTTAATATAGCTCAAATTAAATTATATTCAGGTTATAGTTTAGACCGAAATATTAAGATCAAAGAGTGAAATATGACATATATTTATTACAAAATATAATGATCGCTATTTATTAGCTTAAAATTGATTTGAAAAGAGACAAAATGTGATAACCCCCCTTAAACAAGAGAAGCCTTGTGTTTATGCTTAGGATCTTCTTTTTAAATAATACCAACATGTAGTTAATTTATAGTTTACTCCTTCAAAATGATTATAAGTATGATAATTACAACGGCGTCTGTCCTTGTGTGTTTCACACGGCCAAGTGCCGAGCCAGGGGCCCGGGCGCGGGGGTAATACGCTGCGTTGTTTGTTGCCTAAACAATCTCCGCCTCCTTGAAATGTGAAGAATGCTATGTTCTTCTTAGATAATATCTACAAGCGGACAAATTCGGTTGATTGCTCGCCGTATTATTCCTTTGCTTGTCTTGATGTCTGCTACACGACAGGCATCATCAGATCCTTTGTAGACGGTAGTAATTCTTCCCAACGGCCACTTCATAGGCGGGCTACATTCATCTTTAATAAGAACCAATTGATTGGGTTCGAGGTCAGGTTGTCTGTTCTGCCATTTAGTCCGCTGCTGCAGCTCGCAAATATATTCACGGCTCCATCTGCTCCACATGTGTTGTCTTGCTTGCTCAATAAGGGCATATCTGTGAAGGCGGCTTGGATTAACATTTTGAAAGTCAGGGGCAGGTAGTGACGTGAGTGGTCTTCCTACGAGAAAGTGCCCTGGGGTTAAGGGACAAAGGTCATTTGGATCAGAGGACATTGGCATTAGCGGCCTCGAGTTCAAAATAGCTTCAACTTGGCAAAACAATGTCGTGAGTTCCTCAAATGTAAAATGAGCGCTACCTACAACCCTTTTCAAATGAAATTTTGCTGACTTCACAGCTGACTCGTATAATCCACCAAAATTCGGCGCATTTACCGGTGAAAACTTGAACTTTATGCCTTCACTGGCAAGATCTGACACAGAATCGGAACAACTTTTTACAAGGGCAGCAATTTCTCGGTTTGCACCGACAAAATTGGTGCCGTTGTCACAAAATATCTCGCGAGGCTTTCCTCGACGAGACATGAAGCGTCGTAAGGCCAATATAAAAGCTTCTGTGGTCAAGTCGCTTACCAACTCGAGATGGACAGCTTTAACCTTAAAACATATAAAAACACAGAGATAACATTTAATTAGCTTGGCCCCACGACCCTTCCTGTTCAGAATTAAAAACGGTCCTGCGTAATCTGTTCCCGTTATTTCAAATGGAGATCCAGGTGATAATCTGACAGAAGGTAAGTTACCCATGATTTGTTTTGCAGCTGCTCCTTTCATTCGTTTGCATGTCAAACAGTTATTACATACTCGTCTCGCTAAGCATCGGCCACCAATGGGCCAGTATTGCTCTCTAACGACTGAAAGAAGCAGTTGGGGTCCTGCATGCATTAATTTGATGTGATAATATTTCATCATTAACTCTGTATAACGATGTTTACAACTCAATACGATTGGATGCCGTTTGTCAAAACTATAGTCGGAGTTTTCTAGCCTCCCCCCAACACGAATCAAGCCTGTCTGTTCATCAACAATCGGGGTTAAATTATGCAATGCAGGTAATGATTTAAATTTATTTTTATAAATAGAAAAACATTCAAGTTGTGAAAACTGAGCTAGCTTTAACTCGCTATTCTCTAATTCCTCGACGGTCAAAGGTCCCGTTATTTTTACATTATTTTTGCATATATTGTTAATAAATCTACAGACATACGCGAAAGAACGACGTAATCTTATAAAACTCGAATATCGCTCAAAGTCAATAATTGACTTCGGATTCGCATCAATATTTGAAAAGTGAACTCTCACTTCAGGTAAGTTTATTTGTGAATCAACGCGCTGCTGGTCAGGCCACTGATCTTGTGCGCTCTTTAGGTATGTAGGCCCATCCCACCACAACGAAAGATGCGGTACCTCCTCGGGGTACACACCACGTGACGCAAGATCGGCTGGATTCAACGATGAAGGTACGTACATCCACACACTATTACTTGCACACAACTCATTCACCTCAGCTACGCGATGTGACACAAACGTACTCAACTTGTGCGGAGGTGTATTCAGCCAGCCCAGTACAACATTCGAGTCGCACCAAAAAACATTGCTCTCTATTAAACAGCGTAATGATTCTGATACCTTTTTAAATAGGCGAGCGGCTAACACTGCTCCACACAATTCAAGTCTAGGTATAGTAGACGTTTTCAGAGGGGCTACCTTTGATTTTGCACATAAAAGCCGTACTGTTATATGCCCCAACGCATCTATCGAACGTACATAGACGCAAGCCGAAAATGCGCTCATTGACGCATCTGAAAATGTATGTAATTCAATCTTAATAGGATTGATACAGACAGCTTGGCGCGGAATGGACAGATGCTTAATAATCTTTAAATTATTAACTACTCTATGCCACATATCTGAAATATCATGAGGAATCTGTTCATCCCACCCAATTTGTAGAAGCCAAAGCTTCTGTAAAATGATTTTACACGTAATAACGCATACACTTAATAGCCCTAGTGGATCAAATATAGTTGATGTCACTGATAGAACTATACGCTTTGTAATAACATGATTACATTGTTCATACAGTTTGGATGATTTTTCAACCGCGATAATAATTGAATCAGAATTAGGATCCCACTCGATACCTAATGTGTTAGTTACATTGGAAATTTTCAAATTATCTTGTGTATTTTCAACATTAGATTCATTTGAGATTAAATTCACCAATGAAGAAGAGTTACTTTTTACTTTACGTAAATTGAAACCGGCTGATGCAAGTTGTGCAGTTACACATTTGTAAATATTACACAATTCGTTTTCGTTAGAATAACCCGTTATCAGGTCATCGATATACAAATCATGTCTCATTATGTCGCTTATCAACGGATCTTTGCACTCAATCGCTAGTTGCACGACACATCTTGTACTTAAATACGGGGCGGACGAGGTACCATACGTCACGGTATTTAACTGTAAGTAACTTATGGGTTCCCACTCGTTTTCTCGCCATAAAATTGTTTGAAGATGTCTCTGTTTCTGTTCAATTAATATCTGCCTATAAAATTTCTCTATGTCTCCTGTAAAAATAAATGCATGCTGTCTCAATCTAATCAAAATAGAAAAAATATTATCTTGAAGAGTAGGTCCTACCATCATTATTTCATTGAGTGAGAGACCGGAAGTAGTTTTGCACGACCCATCAAAAACTACCCTACATTTTGTGTTTTCACTTTGTTCTTTTAATACTGGGTGATGTGGCAAAAATACAGCATTTTCAGGTCTCTCTGTCCTTGACAGATGCCCGAGAGCTTCGTACTCGTTTATAAATTTTACATACTGGGTTTTTACGTCAGGTTGCCTCAGAAAACGTTGCTCTAATGATTCAAACCTTTTACGTGCTATATAATACGAATCTCCCAATGTTTCTGGCTCCGTTTTCAGAGGCAACGTGACGCAGAACCGGCCGTCCTCAAGCCGTCGAGTGTGCTGCTCAAAATGCCGCTCGCACTCCGTCTCTTCCTGAGACATGACTGGCTTTTGAGGAACTTCCTCGAGTTCCCAAAATTTGTTTAGTTGTGTTCGAATTTCCTGACTGAAATTACATAAAATTTTAGTGGGATTATTACCATTATCGCTACACATGACTGGTCCGGATATTAACCAGCCGAACATTGAATTTTGTAAAATAGGCAAGTCACGACCTAACTTTATTTGTTCAGAACATAATATATCCCAAAAAACATCTGCTCCTAATAACAAATCAATTTGTGATGGTTTGTGATAGGTATAGTCAGCAAGAGTTAAATTTTTTGGCAACTTTATTTTCGATACATCCACTTCATGACTTGGAAGTGTACTGGTTATATCATTGATAACAAACGCATTGACGGACGTGCTAAATGCATTTGTACGCGACTGTACTTGGATATTACAGCGCTGTAATGCTTCAAACGAGATACTGTTAATTCCTGTAACACAAACTGAGTTAACATTTTCAGTTTGGACGCTCAGTTTGTTTTTTAGATCCTGACTGCAAAAAGAAGACTGCGACCCGCAGTCAAGCAAGCAGCGCGCTTCAACAAACTCATTTGAATTGGTGCACGATACCTTGACAATAGCTGTCGATAATAAAACTTGATTAGAAATGCAAGTTGATAATGAAATTGGAATAGAAACCAACTGCTTGTTCTCGCCAGTCGATTTGTCAAAATGCAAAAGTGAATTGTGTTTATGTTTACATAATTTGCAAGATGTAGACTTACATTGAGGTGCTAAATGTCCGCTACGGAGACAGTTGATACAATGCCTATTTTTCACGATCAACTTGAATCTGTCTGCCGGTGACATCGCTAAAAAATTTTCGCAATAGTAAATTAAATGCTCACCATTACATACAAAACACTTTGTATTGTTTTTGTCATTCTCACAAGTAGTAGCAACAAATGACCTTTGTTGTTTATTCATCCGCTTATATTGCATAAGTTGCGGCTGCGGCTGCGATTGCTGCGGGTCAAAACTTTGCTTGCTGCTACTTGCTACTGTTGCCTCGAGAACATCCGCTCTTAGACGCAAAAATGTATAAAAATTTTCTAAATTAGGTACGTCAGTTAAAGACCCTTTATATTCCTCCCACTTTGTGCTTGTAACACTGTCTAACTTCGCTGAAAATAAAAATATAATCAGAGTGTCCCAAGTCTCCGTTTTTTCACCTAGAGTATTTAACGCTCTTAAATGTTTCGCAATATGGTCAGCAAAAATACGCAGAGAAACTTCTCCACTGGTACTCGGCGCGTCGAACAAAGCCTTAAGGTGAGTAAACACTAGCTTACGCTTATCATTAAAACGGTCACACAGGAGTTTCCAGGCGACTTCATAGTTACGGCTCGATATTTCTAAACTCGCGATCACAGAGGCAGCGGAACCGGTAATTGCACCTTTCAAATATTGATACTTGTTTATGCTTGCAATAGAATCATTATTATGAATCAACGAAGAAAACGTATCGTGAAATTCCAACCAATTCGATCCGTCACCAGAAAAATTAGGAATTTTAATTTGTGGTAACTTAATATTCGTATTTCGTACGGTGGCATTTGAACATGAGCTTTGTGCGTCAGTCTCAACACTACTATTGTACATTTCTAAAATCTCTTGCGCCTCGGCAATAGATTTATAAAACCTATTTTCGCTAGCTTCCCTCTCGATCTGATTTTCCGAATTTTCCTGCTTGATTTCTATGCTGGTTTGAATTAAATCATACTCTTCAAATAGATTTTCAAACTTTTTTAGTCGTGTTTTTGTTTCAAAACATTTAAGCTTACTAATAGTAGTAAATAACTTTAAATCCTCTACATATTTCTCAAAAGTAGTAAGCCTTCCTTTTATAGAAGACCTTTTAACTTTTAAATCTTTTATCTCATCTGTGCCAGTCATTGTTATGAAGACAAAAATTCAAGTGTATAAATACCTTTACTTAAAGCAAACCTTCAATTCAGCTGTGATGTCGAGCGATAACAATAGAAGATAGGTCATCGACACCGAGCGATCGCAGATAAGAGCGCAGTTATAAGGTCTAGGTCACTATATTATGTAGTGACTGCGCTTGCACTCGTCTGAGCAACCTGGAATTGATACAAGTTGCAATTAATTTCACTTGTAAAAACTATTTCACTGTTAGAATTGGGAAGTTATTATTATAAGTAGGTACGTGCGTATATACCTTTTTTATTTTAATCCATATCTAAAATTTTGCAATATCAATAACAACAATATCTGTTACTATGTATATCTGTAACAAGGCTGCAATAAATGGTAGCAAGCCGATAGATAAACAAGCGTATAATAACGCGTAGTGAAATAGAAATTTGTAGGTAGGTACCTAGCTATTTTATAAACCGAAAAGATGTTTTCGCATTGAAATGTGTAACAAGCTTTCGATGATGCCTTGTTTATGTAATAAATGACACAGTAAATATGAAATTATGTTTTGCTAATATTTACGTGTTAATAAACAATATTTATAGCTTGACTTAGCCGAGAAAACTCACACAAGCACGGTTTCAATGGATGCCTTTGTGATGAAAAACAAGAATAATTTTTGAACTCGAGCAAGCTAAACGAATAAATAGGATTAAAATATATATAGGAATCAGCTAAGGAACGAGCAAACCTCCATATAAGAAGCCAACTTCACTATCACACACTGCAAATCCTGTAATTCCGTTTTTCTTTGTTTCAACTCCAATATTCGCCGTTATCGGTCTAAAGGTCGTCCCAAATTTTTCCAAACGAAATGCCCGTAGATGTGTGCAAATTCGTGTTCTTCTGTCACGGTCGCCGGTGCGTTGTTTGTTGCCTAAACACCTTGCTTATGAACAGAGAATTCCATCTTGGGAACTAGCACACATGATTTACCATGTTCATTTGGCAGAGGCTTTCTTTTCCTTCAGGATAAAAAAATCAATAAACACCAGGCAGGGCTTGTATCAGGATCATAAAAGAGGACTATGGTCTTCTATTATACTATTGGTCAGGGATAAAGGGCTAGTTTGAAAAATTAAAGGGTTGGGGTGAAGTGTAGATAAGGGGGCACTATGGGAAAACCTGAAAAAATATCGCGTCTGGCCCCCGTATCGACACTCTGACCAATGAAAGCAGAAGTAAAAGCGTCTTATTAGCAAGCATCAACAAAATCAGAAAATTCAAGCGACGGGTCAAGAAGAGATGATAAACAAATTACAGGTTAGAATAACCTAGGTGGTTACATAATATTAGGGCTTCAAATCAAACGGCTTTAATCATACCTCCATGACCACCAGCAGTGGCAGCGTGAGACGAGGAACGCGCAGAGCTCCTCAGGTATTGGAGAGCTGCTTTTTGCAGGATTGAAGCCATTTTGCGTGAAATCGAGATCAAGTTCTTTCTTTTTAATTGACTGACAAACAAATGACACTTGACAAGTATATGTTGCCAGGTATAGCCCGGCTCAAGTCCTCAAATAATTTGCTATGTAACCCAAAATCTCCTGTCATATTTTTTAAAATAAATATTACAATTTCTATACTTAAGTCAACATATTTTTTTTAAATATAATCCGCTCACCGACCACCCTCTCAGAAACTAAGATAAATAACAATAATAATAAATTTCTTTATTTCAGGCCCCTAAGGGCCCATATCATAAATACCTTAAAACTAGGGATACATATTAAAATCATTATTTTTGACTGTAGACAGTATATAAGTAGGTAACTATATTTTATAAGTAACTAAAACGACTTTCGGGATTTTATTCTGTATCGCTTCCCGAAAGCGTCGAAATACGATAGCCTCAGGCCGGAGGTCAGCCCTAAGGAAAACATGAGCATAAGCTGCTGAAACACGAAGTTTGAAAGACAAAAAATCTTTTTGCCTTTCAGACTTTAGTGCAACGATCTGTACATTCATGTTTGCCCCAGTACGACCTGCACCCATTTTCTTAATGTGACGGATTTGATCGTCTAGCGTCACACTGGTGTGCACTCTGGGGAGGTATTATTGTACTTTAAGCTCTGCAGCCTTCAGATCCGATGAAGCTCCGCTGGGCGGTGCCACGCTTGTTGCGATTCTGACGAAGACGCTTCCTGTTCTCGACGAGCGTGAAGCCATCCTTGTCAGTATTCGCTTTCAAAAGGCGTGGAGCGGGAGCAGCTGAAACGGCGGCGGTAGGCGCGGGCAGCTGTTTCTGGAGTGGACATCTGGGCAGTGGTGACGGTGGTGGCTGCTTGCTGTGACGAGGGTAGCGGCGGTGGCGGCGGGCTTTTATCTCTTCCTCAGAGTTTTTGATAGCCGCAGCCGGTGGAGCTGTCTTATAGGTCTTATAGGGCTTTTTGATATCCGTTTGGGGCATCGCAGGGTCATTGACTCTCGATGTAACTGGGTCAATTGCACACATAAGCTGTCGTTAAGTGGCGAGGCGACATTTTGCTGACTGTCGACCCGCTGCATCAGCGAATTCCGCTGTATCGAGGACGCGGGGAGCGACGGACTTGCATTGCGCTGTGACGTCAATTCATGCCGCAACTCCGCACAAAGATTCCTTGAAGCCTCCAGCCGGCCTCGCAGTTCGGTGACGTCAGAGTTCAACAGCACGATATCATTAAGGAGTCTGGTGACATCGACATGATCAAATGTCACCGGTGGCAACTTGTTGAGGTCCTTGGCTACGTATGATGGGACATTATCCGGATCGGTCTCCTTGAAGACACGGAAGATGTCCTGCAGGTCCTTCCTTCCTCCCCTGTCCGTCTCCCCGCCTCGCTGCAAGGCGCACGGTGGTTACGGCAGTCTTTTCTAACAGCGCTTTAGCAGCGCTAATCTCGGCCTCCTTGAAGTTGGAGGTGCAGATCTGTATGACGCTGACCTCATCCATCACGTCCAGACGGTTCTGCACGAAGGCGAGCAGCTCATTTACCACAATGGTATCGGAGCGCCTGCCTGTAGCAGCCATGGTTGGAAGCGGGAACTAGGTCGCTAGCATTGGTGCGGCCGCGGCTAGAAGACGACCGACCGAGCCAAAGTACGGATTGCAACTGACGCTGACTGATGTTGTTAAGGGTATGGCATATGCTAGGAGGAAATGTTACTAAACATCTAACACAAGAAGGCCAATGTTAAAGATTATTGGTTGATTTATTGGGTCATTGGCCTATTTATCTTGGACAGGTAATACTAATAATCACGCGCGGAACAGTAGATTCGATGGTTTTTAGTTTTATTAGAAAATATAAATTAGAATATATTTTATAGGAAAAAATAAATATTTACAAAGTAAATTGACGAAATTTTTGTATAACTTATTTTATGAATAAAAATCAAGTTGACACCGTAACTGTGTTCATCTAAGGACCATTTTAAAACCAAAAAACATAAGGTTGGTATTTTTTTTTCAGAAGAAACTTTTTATCTTCTACAATTTTTATTTGTAGGTACCTGCGTTCATTTACTAAAATATAAACGAATAATTTATTTAATTTTTTCATTATAATATGAGTCATAATTTCTTCAAACAAATCCTCGAAAGTCTGGCGTTGTTGATGTTCTATGTTTAGTTCAAGTCAATAACATTTTATTTCAATGATCTACCTACAGTTGAAAAATCAATCATACTTGAAACAAATCAAGCGAAAGGAAATCTCTCTCGCCAAAAACACAAAACCGTTTCCTTTTCACTTCCTTGGACTTAACGTCGTCGTCATTCAATAGATCTACGTACTATTATAAACCTTATCATAGTACAAATTGGATGTGTTTTAATTCGGTATAACCCGCGTCAATAGAGTAAAAATTTCAAAATGGTGGCTTGTATTTTTATTGCATTGTCAAGTAGTCAGCATACAAAGTATTTCTTTATTCGTTTTATTTTTCGAGTAATATTTTTGTAAAATATAATTGGTGTTAAGTGGTACACCTTCACATGGGTGAGAAGTGTAAGTACACTATACCTAGATATTATACAGGTTGTTGGGAAAAGTACTGCGATCCTATATACTACGTACAGCAGTAACACATACTACAAGAAATACTTCTGTTACTGATTAGGTAGGTAAAATTCCTACCAGGCCGGGTATTCTGACATGTGCGCAAAAGTTGCGAAGGCAGATTGCGGGTGACTTTAAAAGGGATTTTGAACAGATATGTGTGGATTTTTTTCAATGGAGACTTATAGTAAGCATTTCTTAAATCCTATAGCTTCTATTTGATGTAGTTTAGTCACCCTAATTTTAATCGCATGGCATTTATCTAACTTTAAACAAATACCTAATGATTGCTATTGCTAGTGAGAAATAATGCCGGAATAGCCTTCCAGTCCTTCCTACAAAAGTAAAATTATTCTTAACATAAACCATTCTGGCAGCTCTTATTTACACAATTAGGAATCATTTCAGAACGTGCAATCATAGTTTGAAATTTCACTCGTTTATTAGAAAGAGACAGATCTATATAGTAGCAAGAGAAACAAAAATCTGGTTGCACCAATCAGGTGGCCCAGTGTGATTTTCGCATTACTCCGAAGCGTTTCAAACCACTTTCGTGCAACTGTCAAGTCCGAGTGAAATTCACTCCTTTCCAAACGGAACCTTAATACACACACAATCAACTTGTTACGTAATTGCATTTTTTCTGCCTGCAGGGCTATGTTCATAAATTAGGAGTCGACACGGATTCTAATGCCATCTCTATTGCACGCTTTGGAAATTGTTTAAGCTATCCTGCTCTCAGTGTCGGAACCTGACGAAATTTGCTAATGTAAGAATGGGTACCTACCTGAAGTGTGCGACCAAAGAAGTATATAAAGTGACATTTATTTATGCGGCCAAATTCAATCAGTACTGAGCAATTACCGAGTCTTCATTGAAACTTTAGCAAAATAAATAAATTTCACCTTTTAAACTGTGCGAGTGAGAGCAAATGATTATAAGCGCCATTTATGATTCCTTTCTTTTAAAAACGGTGTATAACTTCTAACTTTGGTATCGTTTCTTAAACAGACGTTTGGATGCACATATTTTTATCACTTAATTTTATTTTTATAAAATGTAACACCAATATATTATATTTACCTGTGTCTCAACAAATAAAGATATTGAATTGAATTGAATTGAATTGAATTAAAAATAAATAAGACCCCATTTTTTTTTCTAATAAAATTACCTGATTTACGCCAATCACAATTTTTTGTCCGCTCAGCACCATTCGAAAAAGTCTAAAGTG
Source organism: Ypsolopha scabrella (assembly GCA_910592155.1). Lineage (NCBI taxonomy): Eukaryota > Metazoa > Arthropoda > Insecta > Lepidoptera > Ypsolophidae > Ypsolopha > Ypsolopha scabrella. The sequence continues at coordinate 8,018,519 of OU342975.1, read as the reverse complement.
CGAAAAATCGCCTAATTTGGCAACACTGTTTAAAGACTTGGGAAACCTTTCAAAACGTGCGATCATAGTGCGAAATTTCACTCGTTTATAAGAGTTTATTAAGAGACAGATCCATATAGGAGAAAGAGGAAGAAAAATCTGGTTGAACCAATCAGGTGGCCCAGTGTGATTTTCGCATTACTCCAAAGCGTTTCAAAACACTTCCGTGCACTGTCAGGTTACAGTTCGTTTACACTCGGTTTATCATATCGTCCATAACGCTACATCTACGTAACTGGTGTCTGGCAGTGTGGTTGTTACATATGACTCCTTACATTATTGGTTCGAATTGTCACATTTGCACTACTGTATACAAATCATTATGCAAATGTATGTTTATGTTTAGAGGTTTTACTGTTAATATCGTACATGTTTGCTGTGATGTTAATTGTTGGACTATTTTATTAAAACTAAACGTTTCGCAATTTTATTATGATCTTGCTGAGGTCGGCACACTATGTGTTTTTGATAGAATGGCAAGTAGTCGAACTTGTATTCATAAAAATACTATATTATGTACGTATCTTTTTCACACTAGAATTCTGCAATGTAGTACTAACTTAAACTATGAACTCTTTGAATTAATAACACATTATCTTCCATTTTTGAGATTGTTAAAACTTATAAAGATTGTGCCACTCCCTGCGAACTACGCATTTCATATTTTGTTAAAAATACTCTTAATGTTATTTATTACTCTGTTACAACAGACTTTTAGAGAAAAATAAAAAATATTTAACTGTTTGTTCCTGGAATGCGGGTTCGCTTGGCACTGGCCATGATGAGTTTGTTGCTTTTGTGGAACGCTATAATCCAGATATAGTAGCTATAAATGAAACCTGGCTCAATGATGATGGCGGGGATGGGAAAGCACCAGTAGTGCCGGGATACCAACTGCGGCATATTCCGCGACCGAAGGGAAAGCGCAACAGGGGAGGTGGTGTTGGTTTTTACATAAAACGTGGAATTAATGCTAGAATCTGTGCCCATCCTGACGCTAAGCCTGTCGAGCAAATTTGGTTAAGCTTGAAAGTTAATTCTGCCAAGGTCATTATCGGGACAGCCTATCGGCCTGACTGGATTGACGCCACTTCTTTCTTTGACGCTATGACTGACTCAATAACATACTTCTCCAGATTTGAAAATACAATTTTATTAGGTGATTTCAATATAAACCTTCTCGATCTCAATGACCCTGACATCAAGGTATACGACAGTTTTATACATTCTATTAATATGAAACAATTAGTAACTGAACCTACCCACTTCACAGACAAAAGCGCGACCCTAATTGATTTAGTTTGCACAGACGCTGTAGTACGTTCGGTAACTGTAGATTTTGTTCCAGCTCTGGGTAAGCATGCTTTCATTATAAGTGAGTTCAACTTCAAGAAACCTAAACCTACTCCCCAGTGGATAACGTACAGGCCTCTCAATGACATAATCCCTGATTTATTTGAAATAGACCTTAACTCAATGGACTGGGATTACATTAGAACCCTAAATAATGTCAATGACATGATTGAGGTTTTTAATGCTTACATGATTAATCTTTTTGACCTACATGCCCCCGAGAAGACTATTTTAATCAAAGAGCGCAGTTATCCATGGATTACTGACAATGTCAAATTCAAGATGCAGTTACGAGATAAAGCATATAAGCGGTTTCACATAAGCAAATCAGAAATCCATAAAAAATATTATAAGGAATTAAAAAACTTGGTAAACGTTGCAGTACATAATGAGAAAAAGGCTTTTTTTAAAAATAATATTAATACTCACTGTAATGACGGGGCAAAGCTTTGGAAAAATCTAAAATCCTCAGTATTACGTAATCATGAAAGCAAAGACCTCCCGTCACATTTTAATAATCCAGATGACTTAAATCGTCATTTTCTTGACATCCCCGGAGAGGTACGAGTTGATATATCTTTACTTACATATTTTGAACTTCACAGATTTGGTACCTCGAGCTTTAGTATCCAAACTGTTACGACTGATTTAGTAGGAAAAATCACAAATCGCCTAAAATCAAATGCCTTAGGAGTCGATCGCATCGCTCTTAAGATGATTCTTCTAACATTTCCACGTACGCTAGACATCTTGACTCACATCATTAATCAATCTATTAAAACTTCTACTTTCCCCGATGTCTGGAAGGTGGCACTAGTTCGTCCCCTACCAAAAAAACCGAATCCTACTAATGTGAAGGATTTACGCCCTATCAGTCTTCTTCCTTGTGTCTCAAAAATCCTTGAAAAGGTGGTCTGTCAACAGGCTATATTTTACCTTGAATCAAACCAGATACTTCCCTCCTTGCAGTCAGGCTTCCGCAAAAAACATAGTACCGCCACTGCACTTTTAGACGTTGTAGATAATATCTTGAAAGCCCAGGACTCAGGCGAGGGTACTATACTGACTCTGCTTGATTTCTCCCGTGCCTTCGACTCTATTAATCCCGCACTTCTTTTGTCACAACTGACTTTTTACGGCTTTGACACTGATTCAGTTAAATGGTTCGATAGCTATCTAGATGGCCGCTCTCAAATTGTAGAACTCAGAAATAATATCTCAGGTGCAAGTAAATGTTCATCACCACGACCGGTGACAAGAGGAGTGCCTGAAGGCTCTATTTTGGGCCCCATTCTTTTTATTTTATACAGCGCTGACATGATCAAAGGGATTCAACATTGCAGTTACCACATGTACGCAGATGACTTACAACTATACTTGTCGTTTCATCCACGAGCGACCCAAGAATCGGTTATAAAAATTGTCGATGATCTTAACCGCGTAGCTACTTGGTCGCATAAAAATTCGCTCGCACTCAATCCCATTAAATCTAAATTTATGGTTTTAGGCTCCGTAAAACAAATTGAGAAAATCGTAGATTTGGCTCCTGATATCTCAATTAATGGGGAAAGCATAGACCGAGTAGAAGAAGCACGCAATTTAGGTCTGCTCATGGATGGTAATCTGCGCTTTGAGAGTCACATCTTAGCTACTGTAAGAAATTGCTTTTATAGGCTGAAAATCCTTTACAAGATCCGTGATTACCTTAGTGTAGATTTACGTATTCAATTGTGCAAGTCCCTTATATTATCAAGGCTTAACTATGCGGATACAGTCTATGGCCCATGTTTGCTAGTAAGAACGATTAAACTGCTTCAAAGAATTCAAAACGCTTGCGCGAGATTTTGCTTCCCGATTCCACCTCGGACGCACGTAACGCCCTATCTGAATGCATCAAACTTATTAAAACTTGAAGCACGTAGACATCTCCACCTGGCTACATTGTTGTTTGGTGTAATCAAAACTGGATCACCTGATTATCTAAAGGACAAACTGAAATGGTCCCGTGATCTGTTTCGATACAATACAAGAGCATCATCGTATCTTTTGTCCACATGTCAACACCGTACTGCTGCGTTTCGTGGCAGCTTCAGGTATGCAGCCACGAAATGTTGGAACAACCTTCCACCACCGTTACGTGATCTGAAACTAGTTTCTACTTTCAAATTCAGATATAAAAAATTCCTGCTTGATGGGCAAAGGAATCAGAATTTATTCTATCGTTATTAGAATTACTTAACCAACGCGCTTTTACTGCTATTACCTGTTATCTTGTATGTCAATCCCAGTGCTCTTTTCTTTTCTTTATTTGCTCACTTGACTTATGCGTCAGGTAGGCATTCAAAAACTTTCATTTGTTTTTGTTTTAATACCCTCACTTACCATAATTAATTAAGTTTTTAATGAACATTTCACATTTAATTTCTGATTGTTGTGTATGTATTTATTATCATGTACGAGTATTCAAATTTGTGTTAAAAAAAAAAAAAAACTTTATTTGTATCTCGATAGTTTATGAAACTATTACTGTTATTATTATTATTTTTTTATTCATTATCATTCACTACATTTATGCGTTTGCTACCGCAAGTCACTCGAACAGGCCGTAACATAATACCAGCGTTGTGTCATCTCGACACAACACATGCTGAGTTGCAGCCTATTTGGTGACGGTGAAGACACAAGATTGATTTACGTTGATGTTCTTTTTTTTAGTTTATTTAATATTTGTCCTAATGTATTTTTAGTTATAAGCATTAGTTAATTTTTGTGTGTTTCTCTTGTGTTTTTCACTTTCCATCAAATAAATTTCTTTCTTTCTTTCTAATTCGTGTCAATTTTTGAACGCTCTAGGGTGAAATTCGCATCACTCCGAGTGATTTTCGCTCGTTTCGAAATGAAATCTTGCCATCGTTGTCAGCAATAAACGTCAAATGCGTTCTGATTTTTCAAGAGGCTAAAAGTGCAACAGGCAAGTTAAGTAGGGTAAAGTGTGAGGTTTGAGTTTGGTTGATGCACAGATATCTATCTATCTATTTTATGATATCTATGAGGTTTCAGCTTATTTCATCACATAATTGTGGTTAGGAATGCCAAACGATTTTTTTTTATATGAACTAGGTAATATTGTTTTAAATATTTTTTGTGTAAATTATGTTGTTGTTTTTACTGATATTATACAACTTGAAAATATTCTACGCATTGGAGTCATTAAAATTGAATGTCTGTGATTGGAATAAGGGAGTGGTTATGAAACCAATTTTCTACAAAAATACCCACGATTTAGTGCTAGCGGTACGTCCAAAATGGCTGCAAATGGTGTCAATAAAGGCATGAAAATCGGAACGATAGATCTTTAGGCCATAAGAATCAATTTATCAAAATGACAAAAAGGAGAGGTGTTATGACGTCATCTTTTTTTGTATGGCAAAAAAAATCTACCTTTTGCCAAGCTAACCGTTTTTCTAATATTGCTAGACACATTTTTCAGTAGAATAAAAAACTGAGGTGGGCAGGAATTGTGCTACTACCGCTAGTATTTTTTCGTGAATTAGATGTTTCTTTGGATGCCATGTCAAAGTTCGATTTTTAACTGAAGCATAACTAAAAATTGTACTTCATAAACTGTCACGAATTCACGAACTCTATAAAAAGCAGGGTCAGTATAAGTACTGGTTCTTGAATAATAGTGCGACATGCGACAGTAGAGCCGGTATATAACAAATGCCGCTAATTTGTCTAAAAGGTTCTTTGAGAACCGGCTCTCTATCGGTATGTTTCTGTTACCGGTATTTGCGAGTAAGTACGAAAAACGTATTATCGTTCTAATAAATTTAATAAAGTTAATTAAAAACTCCAAATTATTAACAGATTCTAAAGTTATACTTTCCTTAAAAGACTGACGCAATAGAAAGGATCAATTATTTTTCTCCAAAATTTTACACAATAGAGCTAGTACCCTCTATATTATTATGTTTTTTTGTTTTTTCGCGTATATAGTTAAGAATGGGTTAAGTCGATGTTTTGTTGACTGTTTGTACCTTTACTTTTATGTTAGTAAGATATTTTTGCATTTTGTGTACATCCATTCGTGGAAACTTCACTGGCCAATCTGATGCCTATTTGTATTTTTATATTTATGTATTATTTAAGGCTATTTGTTCTCCTTAATAAAGAAAAATGAAAAAACATCCAGAGTAAAACCATTGAAAAAAAATGTTTGTGAAAATCAGCCCTTAAGATATGGTTTGGATGAAAAGGGGTAGAACAAATAAAATGAAAATACCGGTAACAAAGGGCATACACTGAGAAAAAAGTTCTTCCAAAAATGCCATTACCTTCTGAGTTTTAACCTTCTAAACAGATTTCCTTTCAAGAATAGGGGCATTCCTTCTAAAATTTACCAACCAAATCAGATAGCTGCACGTTTCCAACCAAAATTTAGAAGGTATTGTTATTTTTCCCACAAAAATGGATGAATTACTTAGAAGAATTATTTTCAGAAGGAAAAACTCACCAACTTATAGGAAGGAATTTCCATTTAATTTTTCTTTACATTAAGTTTTGAAGGAATTTAGGAAAACCTACCAGCCATATCCTTTCTAATCAGCAGGAATCTGACACAGTGGGTAAACTTTATCTTCTAAATATAAATTAACCCACCAAGTTAGGCGATACTATCCTTCTAATTGAATAGGTAATTTATTCGATAGGAAAATTGCAATTGCAACCTACTAATACAGAAGGTGTATTTACCACACAAGACGGTGGGAACTGAAAACGTAGTGTCATTTTTATATTTTACTATCTAAATCTTAAATAATCTACCAAGCCAGTCGACACTAATTATCCAGATCAGCAGGTAAGCTATGTAGTAGGAAAACTACATTTTACAACCTACCAATTCAGTTGATTATATACCACCAGAATCTGTAAAGGTGGGTAAAACTTCAATAATTACCATCCAAATCTCAATAACCTGCCAATACAGACGATACTTTATCATCGAGTTTAGTAGGTAAGGTATTCAGTAGGAAAGCTACATTTTAAAACCTACCAATCCAGTAGATCATGTACCACCAAAATCGGTGGGAATCTATAGAGGTGGGTAAAACTTTTTTCATTACCTCCCAAATCTCAAATAACATGCCAATACAGAAGATACCTTATCATCCAGTTTAGCAGGTAAGATATTTAGTAGGAAAGCTACATTCTACAACCTACCAATCCAGTAGATCATGTACCACCAAAATCGGTGGGAATCTATAGAGGTGGGTAAAACTTTTTTCATTACCTCCCAAATCTCAAATAACCTGCCAATTCAGAAGATACCTTATCATCCAGTTTAGCAGGTAAGATATTTAGTAGGAAAGCTACATTCTACAACCTACCAATCCAGTAGATTATGTACCACCAAAATCGGTGGGAATCTATAAAGGTGGGTAAAACTGGTTTCATTACCTTCCAAATCTCAAATAACCTGCCAATACAGAAGATACCTTATCAGCCAGTTTAGCAGGTAAGATATTTAGTAGGAAAGCTACATTCTACAACCTACCAATCCAGTAGATAATGTACCACCAAAATCGGTGGGAATCTATAAAGGTGGGTAAAACTTTTTTCATTACCTTCCAAATCTCAAATAACCTGCCAATACAGAAGATACCTTATCAGCCAGTTTAGCAGGTAAGATATTTAGTAGGAAAGCTACATTCTACAACCTACCAATTCAGTAGATTTAGTACCATCAAAATCGGTGGGAATCTATAAAGGTGGGTAAATTTTTATTAATTACCTTCCAAATCTGAAATAACCTGCCAATACAGAAGATATCTTATCATCCAGTTTAACAAGTAAGATATTTAGTAGGAAAGCTACATTTTACAACCTACCAATTCAGTAGATCATATACCACCATAATCGGTGGGAATCTATAAAGGTGGGTAAAACTTTATTAATTACCTTCCAAATCTCAAATAACCTGCCAATACAGAAGATACCTTATCATCCAGTTTAGCAGGTTAGATATTTACCAGGAAAGCTACATTTTACAACCTACCAATTCAGTAGATATTGTACGACCAAAATCGGTGGGAATCTATAAAGGTGGGTAAAACTTTATTAATTACCATCCAAATCTCAAATAACCTGCCAATACAGAAGATACCTTATCACCCAGTTTAGCAGGTAAGATAGTTAGTAGGAAAGCTACATTCTACAACCTACCAATTCAGTAGATTATGTACCACCAAAATCGGTGGGAATCTGTAAAGGTGGATAAAACTTTATTAATTACCTTCCAAACCTGAAATAACCTGCCAATATAGAAGATACCTTATCATCCAGTTTAACGGGTAAGATATTTAGTAGGAAAGCTACATTCTACAACCTACCAATTCAGTAGATCATATACCACCAAATTCAGTGGGAATCTATAAAGGTGGGTCAAACTTTATTAATTACTTTCCAAATCTCAAATAACCTGCGAATACAGAAGATACCTTATCATCCAGTTTAGCAGGTAAGATATTTAGTAGGAAAGCTACATTCTACAACCTACCAATCCAGTAGATTATGTACCACCAAAATCGGTGGGAATCTATAAAGGTGGGTAAAACTTTTTTCATTACCTTCCAAATCTCAAATAACCTGCCAATACAGAAGATACCTTATCAGTCAGTTTAGCAGGTAAGATATTTAGTAGGAAAGCTACATTCTACAACCTACCAATTCAGTAGATTTAGTACCATCAAAATCGGTGGGAATCTATAAAGGTGGGTAAAACTTTATTAATTACCTTCCAAATCTCAAATAGCCTGCCAATACAGAAGATACCTTATCATCCAGTTTAACAGGTAAGATATTTAGTAGGAAAGCTACATTCGACAACCTACCAGTTCAGGAGATCATGTACAGTCAACCTAAACACTTTCAGTATAAGCTGACCTCTCATTGTATAGGCTTCCCGTTCAATGAGAGGTCAGCTTATACTCAATGCGTATAGCTTGATGTGAGCTCCACTGTACCACCAAAATTGGTGGGAATCTATAAAGGTGGGTAAAACTTTATTATATACCTTCCAAATCTCAAATAACCTGCCAATTGTTGTATAGTCTAAAGTAAAATAATAAAATTAGGGTTCCGTACTCAGAGGGTTCTGAATCGTATGAGAGGCGCCACTATTTTAGCGCCTTATTTTTGTTGCTGTAGCATCTATATTGTTGTTATGTACCTATGCTTTTAAGGATTCCGTACCAGTATTGTGTGATTGTACGGAACCCTTAGTGCGCGAGTCGGACTAACACTTAGCCAAATTAAGTAAACTTGAATTTTAAACCTAAGTACATCGCTGCTATTAAATAAATTCTTAGTCTTGCTGATTAAATTGTTTGTTGTATTTCCTGTACTATCCGTTATAGATGCTGTTAGAATGCGTTAGATCTTGTATGTGCGTTTAGATGCCATGTTGTCGCCCGTTGAGGATTTCCCGTGTCCACCTCCCAGTCTCAATGAATGACCACACTGCCATATTGCAAAAAAAAAACAAAGAATTTCGTGTAGGTACGCGCTGAACCAATAATACATAATCACTAAAACTGTCTTCCTTGAATCTATTAAGTTTAGTAAGTAAAGATAAATAAATAAATATAAATAAATAAATATTATGATCACTCGAAAAGTCTTGTTTCTTTGTTTACCTTATTTCCACTGAAATCTCTTATACGCGGGTGGAGCCGCGGGCAAAAGCTAGTTAAATACTAAAATGCGTACAGTCAAACTGTCCAAGTCTGCCCTTAACATTATTATATGCAAGGTGCATAATGCAGTGGGGTAATTCTGAAAATGGGTATATTCCGAAATCTTAAAAAATCTACCAATCTAAGCGATATTTAATTACTTGCATCACTAGACATAATCGCCATCTTAATTGTGCTGGCCGCATCAGTAGTCACGAGTCGCTGGTATTGACAACACTTGTGTGGCGTCAAGTTTTCTGAGAATAGTGTTTTTCACGCCGTTTTTGTTTATTCAGAATAACCCCAACACGATTCTCTCGGAAACTTGTTGAGTTATAGGTGTATATATATTATTATTATTATATATATATATATTATAAGTGTTTGCTTTTATAATAGATTATCGTTTTTTACGATTGTATGAAAGGAACACACGCCCTAGCTGCAGTTTTAATTATTTTTCGGAAATACCCCTCGAGAGGTTATTCCGATGTATAAAAATTTCGCAATAACCCCAAATGGATTTTTCATAGCAATAAAAACTGATTCTCAATCTGTAAAAAATGTGTTAGACGTTTTATTGAAATGTTTACATAATTTTGTAATTTGACTCAATGTTCTTTTTTACAGCCTGCATAAGGGTAACTTAATTTAAATAATATAAAGTAAATACCTAGGTATATTAGCGTCGTCATAAAAAGAAGCTGTATACGGTTGCCGAAATATTACCACATTTTATGGTCATAAGGTATAAGTAGGTAGTAAGGTAACAATAGTGTATGGTGTGGAAAGATGCACAACAAGACTGACACTAGCAGTCTGGTCGAGCAACAGCTCCCATTTAGGCCGACTCCATAAACCTATAAGTACTTAAACCGATTCAATGTTTTATTTTCTTGTAATAGAGCAAAAAGTAATTTATTTTTCAGAACCATCATGCCCCGAAGCTACGTAAGAGAAATAATTAAATCATATACCTACTCCACAAGATTTTGCTGATTTTACAAAATGGCGTAAAATGCGGATTTAAAAAGGGAAAAGAATTTACCAAATATTCTTTTCATTCTTTCCATTAATCATATTTACTTTCGGCTAAGGGTTCAAAAATAATTCTGTATGTTCTCATCTCACTTCCACCCTGCTTTACTCCTTGTGATCCTTCTCTTCTCTGCTGTCGTAACACACTTGTTTTCTCCTTCTACTGTTTTCTACTAATCTAAAATTTTGAGAACCACAGTCTTTTCCTGGGGTGATTCCGAAATAAAAACATTTATAAAAATAATATTATTGAAACCATCAACGAAATTCATGATATTTTGTGTTAGGGGTACTAACGAGACTAAAAAAACTTAACCTTTGGTCCAAATGCAAAAAGAACTATTTTTGAAAAGTTTTGGAATCACTCCAAGATATACCGCAATTTCTCCTACGCCAAAAAAAACATGGTTCCATGTTTCAAAATCTAAATTGAAGAAACCAGCAACATGTTTTAGATAAGTAAAAATACTCAACATATATCATTTTATGGAGGTTATATAGAATAAACAATAAAGGATGTAAATTAAAAACAATATGAATAAAAAAAAATAGCAGACTCTAGCCATCAAATTAAAAAATCTATCGGAAGCAACTGTGCATTAGGGTAATTCCGAAAATGGGTATATTCCGAAATCTTAAAAAATCTACCAATCTAAGCGATATTTAATAACCTGAATCACTTGACATAATCGCCATCTTAATTGTGCTGGCCGCAGTAGTTATCACGAGTCGCTAGTCTTGAAAACACGTGTGTGGCGTCAAGTTTTCTGAGAATATGTTTTTCACGCGGTTTTTGTTTATTCGGAATAACCCCAACACATTTTTCTGGAAAAATTTATGAGTTATTTGAATAAGTGTTTGTTTTTATAATAGATAATCGTTTTTCACGATTATGTGAAAGGAACACAACGCCCTAGCTGCAGCTTTATTTATTTTTCGGAAATACCCCTCGAGGGGTTATTCTGATGTATAAAATTTTGCAATAACCCCAAATAGATTTTTTATACTGATAAACACTGATTCACAATCTGTAAAGAATGTGATGTCTTATTGAAATGTTTATATAATTTAGTAATTTGACTCAGTATTCTTTTTTACAGCCCGCAAAAGAGTAACTTAATTTAAATAATATAAAGTAAATACCTAGGTATATTACGCGTCGTCATAAAAGAAGCTGTATACGGTTGCCGAAATATTACCGCATTTTATGGTAATAAGGTAGGTAGTATAAGTAGGTAGTGTACGGTGTGTTGTAGTTACTTAGATAAATTGTTGTGTATGGTAAGGTGTTTGTATGGTAAAGAATAGTGTGTCTAAAAACACGTGTTATGTTATGTTACATACATAGAATATTCGAATTAAAAAAAAAGTATATAAGGTGACTTTAATTTATGCAGCCAAACTTATACTGGAGGCTTGGTAAGTGACCAGGAGCACGGATCGATACCAATTTTTGCTAATTTCGCAAAATAAAATGTTGACGTCCCATAGTAATTGACCCGGGGCTGGGCTTGCGTTTGTAAGGAACACGAAAAGAATAATTTACGAACTTCACAAAAAGAGTCATCGAACCTTGTTACTCAGCACTTACAGAGTCTTCAGTACGAGTTTGGCTGCATAAATTAAAGTCACCTTATATATAAAACGATATGACGGTACGATGGTGTAGTGCATGAACTAATATAGTGTAATCGATATAGTATGTGTATTGTGTGGCTTCACCATGGGTAGAAAAATACACAACAAGCCTGACACTAGCAGTCTGGTCGAGCAACAGCTCCCATTTAGGATGACTCCATAAACCTATAAGTCCCTAAGCCAATTCAATATTTTATTTTCTTGTATTAGAGCAAAAAGTAATTTCTTTTTCAGAACAATCATGCCCCAAAGTTACCTAAGAAAAATAATTAAAGCATAATATCCACAAGATTTTTCTGATTTTACAAAATGTCGTAAAATGCAGATTTAAAAAAGGAACCAATAGATTTTTGCCAATTATTTTTTTCCGTTAATCATACTTTCATCACTTTTGGCTAGGGGTTCGAAAATAATCCTGTATGTTCTCATCTCACACACGTCAGAGGAATCCGCACTTCCACCCTGCTTTACTCCTTGTGATCCTTCTCTGCTCTGCTGTCGTAACACACTTGTTTTCTCCTTTTCTTATATAAATACTAATCTAAAATGTCTAGAACCACTGTATTTTCCGAAATAAAAAGTTGTAAAAAATTCCGAAATAAAAAGTTGTAAAAAATAATATTATTGAAACCATCAACAAAAATTATGATATTTTGTGTTAGGGATTATAAAGATCGAAAAAGAAACTTAAACCTTCGGTCTAAATCCAAAATAACAATTTTTGAAAAGTTTACTAGGAACTACCCCAAGATATATCGCAATTTCCCCAACGCTAAAAAAATATGACTCCATGTTTCAAAGTCTAAATTGAAGAGACCAGCAACATTTTTTAAACAAGAATAAATATTCAAAATAAATCATGTCATGGTGGTTATAGTGAATAAACAATAACGGATGTAAATGAATAAAAAATATAGCATAGAACTCTAGCCATCTAATTAAAAAATCTATCGGAATCACCCCAATGCACCTCAAACATTTTAAACTCTTGCAAATCTCTGTAAGACCCAACCCATTTTTTATCTAGATTGCTATGTTATTTATGATACTTACATCTTTATAGATTTAATTCACGCGGACAAAGTCACAAGCAAAAGCTAGTTATCAATATATTATATATCATGGTGGGAAAACTCAGTGGGAAAATTAACAAAAATCCTTCCAACGTTTCCTTCTAAATCGCTTATTATTCTGTACAGTGTTGCCAACACCCCCGAAATCGTGAATTGGCGTACTAATTACTGACATACAAATTACCCCCATATAACAATAGGTAACTATGGAACTCGCACCTGGGAGAACATGCTCCCAAATATATTTAATAAACTACCACATCATTTATGTCAATTTAGTCTTAATTCGCACAAAATAAAATCTATCATAAAGTATTATTATCTTAATATTACGTAGATTAATTAAATGAGTATACTTAAGTTGGTGAGCGCTTGCAGTGACACATAAGCCACTTAACGTTTCCGTCAGATGTCACTGTTTAAAATTTGTTAAATTATATTATATTGTTAATCAATAAATGCATTAAAAAAAAACTTCAGTAAAAAAAAAAGTAATAAAACGTATATAAGGCGACTTTAATTTATACAGCCAAATTCTTACTGAAAACTCTGTAAGTGCTTAATAACAATGTTCGATGACCCGTTTTGTGAAATTCGTAAATTATTCTTTCCGTGTTCCTTATTATAAACGCAAGCTCAGCCCAGCCAATTACTATGGGACGTCAACATTTCATTTTGCGAAATTTTTAAAAAGTGTCATCGATCCGTGATACTGATCACTTATCAAGCCCCCAGTATGAGTTTGGCTGTATAAATTAAAGTCACCTTATATACTAGGTGAAATTCAATCAACCGACCAAATTTTTACTGGAGACTCGGTTAGTGATTCAATTACCCTTTTGGTGAAATTACAAGGTTTAGTAATCCTTTTAGCCAAATTCGAAAAATATATTTTTTTAGGCTAGGAATTGTACTTAAACTAGTCCAACCAGTAAGGGAGCAAAAAATATATTTTTCCAATTTGACCAAAAGGATTACTGAATCTAGTTCCTGCAGGCCTAATACGGTTGCTACTTTAACACCATTTTAAAACACCATTTGACAGACAATATATGGGATTTACTGTCAAATGGTGTTAAAGTGTCACCATGCTAGACCCCCTGATCACTAACCGCGTCTCCACTATGAATTTGGTCGGTTGATTAAATTCAACCTATATAGTAAAACTTATCTTCACTTAGATGAAAAATTCTTACAGACGGATGGACGGACAGATGGACAGACAGACGGACAACAAAGGGCTCCTTTTTTTTCTCTTGATATCGATGACGGTCAAAAGAAGTACAAATATCCGGTGACAGAGACGACGCTCTAAAAAACCTATGTGTACATAGCCTATGTGCATTATTTACCGCCGGGCTTATGGTACGCTATATTGTCAGTCACATGTCAAGTCGCGTAGGTTGGCCATTCATTCTAAATTCGGGAACAAAAAAAAAGTGTTTTATTAGTGATTTTGATTAATAGATTTAAATAAAGCTAGGTAGTTCATTTTCAACCTGTTTATTCTTTGCTTGTCCTTTTCCAACAATCAAGTTATATTTATAATGATGATATATAATATATTTTATTATTTGTTGTGGTGTGTACTTTGAGATATTTTGTGCTAACGTTTTCTTATCAAACTTCAAACATACTTAGAAGATGACTTTTAAATTTTCATAGTTTATGTCAGCAATTGTTGGGGAAACCAAAATAATTCTCAAATAAAGAAACTGGACAGTAAAAAAATATTTGCGTTGGAATTAAATTCATGTGAAATTACTCAGAAATATTACAGTCGATAAAATTAATGATATTCTTCAAACTTAAAGACTTAAAAAAAATCTTTTATTTTTATAATGGTGATTGTAAAAAAGAAAAGTTTTCGGTCGAATTGGCTTTTTATTTTGGATTTAATTAAAAATAATAAGCATTTCCGGCGAACAGCTAGAATCTTTCAAAATTATAAAATGGCAACACTGCGCTGCCGAACGCCGCCGCACCGCCCGCAACATGACGCAACCCACCCACTCCCGGGCTCCGCCGCGCCGGCCGCCCCGCAGTGGTGCCAGATTAGGCGAATTATCGCCATTTAGGCTAAATCAGGGGGTCCAATGGCGACCAAAAAATCCGATCGGCTACCAGTAGCCATTTAGGCTACCTAGAAAAAACAGAACGGGCGATTTAGGCTATTTCAGGATTACCATAAATTTATTAAATAGTTCCTTGACAATTCCGTAAAATACGTGTATCGAAACGTAATATGCACATCCGCAGTTCTTTCATGTTGCTGGCGTCCAATGAACTGGACACTAGCAACATGAAAGAACTGCGGATTTATCTGAGGCGTCCATTATTTGTAAGATTGAGTTACACTAATGCAAAAAGAACATGCTGCAAGCAATACCTACATTAAAATGCACAACTCCAAAACTTTGTACCAAAGAAGACGGGTTGATGCGGCTGGATGCATGGGCGTCAGAAGGGTGGAGCAGGGAGGCAGCGCCCCCCCCCTCTGGAAACGGAATGGGACAGTAAAAAATAGTGCCCATACGAGAGACAAGACCGATCAGCAGTTTTTGTTTGCACAAAAATACGTTTTTTTATTTTTCAACTATAAATCCCGATGATACCTTGAAAGCGGTAGCCCCACCCTAAACTTTCGTCTTCCGACGCCCATTCTCCCGCTGGTGGTAATGGTGAACTTCTTCACGAAGTTATTCTTTTTTATGCAATGGATTTGTAAAAAGGAAAAACTTATACATTAAATATAAAAGCGTGGTCCCGCGCTTTTGATCAATACCACATATTAGAAGAATGATGAGTTTGAACATAATATTCATACTTTTTTATTTTCTTTTTTTACGTTTTTTCTTTATTTGAGCTAAATTTAGGCTACTTAGCTTAAAATGTTAGGCAAATTAGGCTACATGGCTAAAATAAAAAAATACAAAAATATAGGCTACTCGGTAGTCACAATTTGGCGAATTGAGTTAACTGATATCTGGCAACCCTGCCGCCCCGCTTGATTCGCTACATGCTTGCTTCTTTCTAACTGAATTTATCTTTTCGAGTCCTGTTTGCGCGTATTTCGTTCGTTGTTTATTTATTACTCGGTGAAGTGTTCAACAACATTATTGTGTACAGTTAGATTACACAAGTAGTGGTTTTTAAGTTGCCGGGGCGGGACGTCTTCGACTTCTGGACTAAAACAACCGTTTAGATTTTTATGGTCGGTCTGTGCTGTCTACCTACAACAGAGGTAAGATTTTTTGTTCTTTGTTTTGTAGAAATTAAATAGATACCTAGGTAGTCCTTGTTTAATCAGGCCCAGCTTGGTTTATTCCTCAAGGCAAACTTTATCTTTGCGCCACAACTAGGAAGTATCTTTTCCCTAGGAATGATGACAACATCGTCTGTCTCATCTCACAGTAGGTGCTTTTTTGTACCTAATGGCAGGATTTGCAGGTGATGTGATGAGTCTATGACTGCATAAAATGTAAATATTGAACGCCATTTTTTGTCTAAGAAATGCGAAGATTTTTTATTTTTGAAAATATTTAATGACATAAAATGAAACATGATATCGACATTTTGTTTGGATTAGGTTAAGTAATGGGTTATTCCTTGAAGTACCCGATCCTTGAGGTACCCGTCCATTAGGGCCCCAATCCTAGAGCACCCCGAAAATTTAATCATGTTCTGTCAGAATATGTACTAATATGAAACTACATTTGTCGCGTTTAACAAAGTGCGACTCTGTACTGGTGTTACTAGTAGCTCTAAAACCGAATCAGAGCACCCTGACTCTAGACAGTCTTGTGGCTACTACCCCTAGAGTGTATATAAAAATCCGGAAAGGCAGCCCCCTCCCGCTGTAACAAAGAACAGGCACCCATGCAAGTCGAAGCCTGAGGCTGGTCGCCGATGAGGCTGGTTACCGAAGGCTCCCCTCCTCTTCATAACCCCCTTTGATGCTGCCATATCATAAGCTTGTAACCTATATTGTTCCTTGTAATGCCTTTAGTGGTTACTCGTATATCATCAAGCCTGTTGGGCCTGATCAGCAGCGATCTATCTCTAGGTCTCTCCTTTAGTAGTTTTATATGTGTCTATACATGCTCTATGACCAAAATATTGTAGGGTTCTTCAATAGTAGATTGCAGTTTATGCTTTTGTACCTACCTGTTTTGTAAAATAAATTACAATAGATATAATATATATATATGACAATGCACTAAGAGTATAAACTACCAAACAGCTAATGATTAACATGCTAACAACCATTCTTAGACTGTATACCTACAAAAACGTTTTTAGAGAGACAGACTGCCAAATAAGTGATCCTATACGGGTTTAGTTTTTCTATGAGAAGTTACAGAACCCTAAAAATAAAAAATAACACTTTGTCAGAACATATGTCCCTGAGAAGAGCGCCAGGGCTGTTTCTGAGTGTAGACTATCACAAAAACAACTAATAAGTGGCAATTTCAATTTCAGCTGCAGAAACCACATTGCAATGGCAATGCAATCGGAGCAGGCCAGTGAACTGAAAACAGTGCTTCAAAAACTAGGGGCAGATATAAACACTATCGAATCTTTTCTTGGTAAGCAGTATCAATATTATTTATTTTTTAAAAGGTTTGATTTAAAGGTTAGTTCTGTTGGTTCTTCAGTTATTTATAATTGAAAAATTTTTGGATAGTTGGGTAATTTTTTTGCAGTGGTATGTTGTGTGAATCATGTGTTTTGTGTTGTTTGTACTGCCATGTACTGCTTATTTAGTCCTATATACAAAAAAAATACCTAAGTTCCGTGCACATGACCATGAAACGTATGAATACGTATTTAACGTGGGGATGTTTTGTGTGTGATTCTCTGTTTGCAGGAAAAAAAGCCCATTCGATTGGCCCTGCCAGATTTTAAATTTTATTCACTTTTTGCTTTTTTTTGGGGTTCCGTACCACCATATGAAAAAAGGAACAAGGAAAAAAATCTATAATAACAATAAATTAGAATGACAAATAAATAAATAGGTATATTTTCACGCTTGGTCCCGTCACCTCGTAAATTGTACCATACAAGCTTTATTTTGTTAGAGTGAGAATGCTGAATCCGAGCACAGCTCGCCGCTTTCTTTTGGGGTTGGTCAGCTATGTGTGTATTGATTGTATAAATAACCTTTACTAACAGTAAGCATGTGTTTTTTTTAAAGTAGGTTGGCCAAATGAGGTATTACATATTTTTGGTTCAAGTCATCTTGGGTGTGGTGTCATCTGGTTTCAATGCATTAAGTATTAATTACTACCTTAACACAAATATATAAAATGACAAGATAACAGATTGCGTGGATAGAAATTCTGAAAAAAAATATCTAAGCAATCAATATGTATTTTTACTTTCAAAAAAGCAGTTCAAGGTCAACTCTGAATTGTAATGTTTTTGGAAGTTTTCTAATAATTTGTTTGACCAATTAATAGAAATATGAAGTCCATTTATTTGATACCTCACATAATATGTTTCAACATATTATTTTTTTACCACCTTTATGTCGTCAGATTTTCTACCACTATATTATATGCGCTTGTCATTTCATATGTGCGTTCAAGATAGATACTTAACGCATTGATTCCATAACAATACACCCACATCCGAGAGGACTTGTACTTGGACTTGTTCAAATCGTATGAAGCGTCTTTATGAAATTTTACCAACCTACTTCATAGTTTTTCTTTAACCTTTTTAAGGCATGTTTTTTTTCTAATTTACGTTTCAGAGAATGGATATTCAAACATAGAGGATCTGAAATGTATAACTAACTACGAATTGATGAGCTTGATACCGAAAATACTAATACGAAAAAAATTTGCATGTGCTCTTGTTCCATGGCTTCTTGATAATGAACAAGAAATTGAAGAAAATATTCTCTTGGTTAATAATTATTTTATTAATTTTTATTTTCTTGTAGGGCGATATAATTTATTTATAAATGTTGCATGTGAAACTAATACATACTACCTAGTTGGCGATAGGTTGACATGGCAATTTTCTAGTGATGTGACATCACATACCAGCAGGCCTAACATGGTTCCCACTGTAACACCATTTTAAACATCGTTTTGTTTTTACTTAAGAGCTGTGTTCTTGTCGGTGAAGTCTTCTCCATTCACTTCTGATTTGACAGTAAATTCCTGGAAATGGTTGCCACTTTAACACCATTTGACAGTAAATTCGAAGAATTACAAAAATATTTATTCGTATTATACAAAAAGAGGCATTGAATCTTGGAACAGAGGAAATAATTTCTTATGGCGGAACCTCCTTAAATTATTTTTTTCTGTGAAGATTAGCGCTAGTGTGCCGTTTGGACACAATGCTAGAAACACACACAAACACAGTAAATTAAATCTGCTTATATTTTTACAGACGGCTGGTATTCATCCTAGCCAGATTAAATCTCTACCCGGAAAAGAGACTGATTGTGGTAGTTCATCAAAAAGCTGCAGTGGTTCAACAAATACTGATTCCGGCTATTCTATAAAAAGTGGACATCATAGTAATTCTACAAGGAGTACTGCAAAAAATACTGACAGTATAGATACAACAATCAATGATATAGATCTATCTTTATTCGACCGCGAAATAGAAGATCTAAATGTACATGTACGTGCAGCAGAAGATATAGCTAATGCAGAAAATTTTGATCCGAATAAAGAACTAAGCGATAAAGTAGCAGAAAAACCCTTTGAATGTACCCTAACGCGTCAAAAAAACCCGATTTGGGTGCTCCTCAATAAAGATTCACTTGAAGGGAAAAGGATAGCTAACTTATCTGAGGATACTATACTTAAAGCGTCTGAAATAAAAGTAGTAGCACAAATTGTGGCACAATTCTTATTTTCGGAAGCAGAACCGCCTAAACGTCAGGTAAAACCCAGTACTTGTATGTTTTGGACCAAAAATTATTTTGAAGCTTTGTTTCCGTGCACAAGTGGGCAAAGATTATATTTCATTAAAAATGAAAAATATACCACTAGAACCGGAAAACAAGTGAATAAAGGACGACCAATCGGAGCTTTATACACCCATCTGAGTTTACTGCGAAAAAAATTATTGCAAAATGATGAAACCGCTAAATTGCGTGCCGGTACCACCAGTACCCCAGCGCCAGCAACAATACCTCCACAAAAAATAAAAAGAGCGTCCTGCCACCGATCTTTGACTACGGAGAACACAACAGAATATTGCGCCCCAGGTAAAATTGCATTAATTCATATTTAAAATAACTCTTCTACTGGATACCCAGAACTACGGATATGCTGTGTAGTCAATATCACAACATCACGGTATACCATTTTAGTTTAGAATATAGTGTTTTTTTATTTCAGAACCTGATGATGAGGAAATAAAATGTATATTAGATAATTTACGAAGTAATGTACCGTCGCACGTCTCTGCTGAATTGGTTGAAGAATGGACAAGAACCCATGAATATCGCATGAAAGAATTAAAGGAAACGAAAGGAACACTGTGGGATTATTTTAAATTATACAAAGGTCTCGCAGTTCCAAGTGTCGGACCGTCTCTCGTAAGTAATAGTAGTAACTATTGTGCAAGACATGAGTAATATCGAGACCGAGAATTTTTCAAGTTTATAACAAATTTATCTTTTTATTTTAGATCAAAAAGGACTTCCAATTATTGTTCAAAGAATCAGATTTAACCAGCAAACTGCAAGATTTTATTCTTTTAAAAAAAAATGAAATGATACAGGCAGCTGAGCAACTGCTATATAAATTAACTGCACAAGTGCAAAAAGAAAAAGTATCACTTTTTCTGTCACTGACTGAAAGTAAGTTCTTTTAATACAAGTTGTTACATATTTGTGCACTGTGTGGAAAATTTCGTGTATGATAAATAATCTCCTAGCTGTTGGCTTTATTTGGTAAGGGTAAAACCTTCGTGCAAATTGTTGGGTTGTCAATAACTTTAACACATTATTATAAAATTTCAGAGTCAGATACAAACATTCAATCTACTGGATTGCTCCTGTTGCTACCTTTCTTATTTCCTGGAGTCTACCAAGTAAATAGAAATTGGAAACCAACAAAAAGCAACGTACTGGACTCATTTATCTTTCAAGTTGACACTGAAGCTGATGTTCAAGACGGAATCGATAAGTGTCGTAAGCATCTTGAAGAGGTACAAAAAAAATTGAAATGGGATAACAAAATACATCTACAGCCTTTTGTCATTGCGGTAGGTACTTCATGGTCCGAAATTAAGCAAGCACATATTGTGCTAGATAAAATAATATATACCTTTCCTACGGTATTGGAGGCTGTAGAAGTGTGCTTTCAATTGTTCCATTCATTTCATGCCGAATATCCACTTGAATGTCATAATTTGTGGGAGTTTATTCAACAAGCAGCTTACAATATTTATACACATTATGACTGGAACCACCAGCAAACATCTGAATTAGCTGAACTGTTAGGCCTTACATTAAAGCGACAAGATCAATCCGGAACCAAAAATGGATCAAAGAAATAATATGTCTATTTTTCAAGGTTTAGTAACAGTGTAGTCTGTAGGTTTTAGTTTTTTGTTACCAATATGTTAAATTGTGGCCACTGTTCTACTCAATTTTCCAATATTAAGTCGTTAATACTTCACTTGAAAAAAAGTTGTTTGAATCTACCTACATTTTCTAGTGGAGCAGGTTACAAATGTGGACAGGATTGTTTTGAAAATTTTGATTCTTTAAATACACTAAGAATGCATTTAAAAAGGGTTCATTTTTCTAGTATTACATGCGCCCAAAATACAGATGCCGTTTTGTCGGAACAATCATTGCTAGTAACTGGTAACAATGATACATCAGCAAGCAGCTATAACGTATGTACAAATAATCAACCCGGTACTAGTAGTAGTCATGTTTGTGAAAATCTAATACCATGTTCGAATAAATCAAATGAGGAGAGTCGTGAAATGGACTATGACGTCACAATCCCTAATGCCACTTTCAGCAATAAACAGATTTTGATATCGGAAACTGCATTAATGATCAGTTCTTTTCTCGCCGACCCATTAGTACCTAGGAAAACTGTAAAATTGTTTGTTAAATCAATAACCTCCTATGTTGCTAATGTAATGCCATTACTCTTACAAAACTGGTATTCACAATCATGGCATGACCAAGAATGTTTAAGGTGTATACCTAATATAGATGAAATCAAGTTGGATATTACACAATATGTCCAAGATTTTTCTAGTGAATATAAATGGAAAAAATATTTTAAAGATTTAGGAACATACTTAGAGCCTCAGGAATACCTCACTACTACTGAACCGATAGATCAATTTATTAGAGGAAAAAGGAATCGATGTTTAGGTACTGGTCAATTTATTCCGTTACGTTTTGTACTGCATAAATTTTTGAGCATTCCAGGAGTTTTAAATTCTATTGATGAATATATTGCATACTGCTTGCGTTTAAAAGTTATTATAAATGTGGTACGCACCTCTATTTGGCTAAATACAATTCAATCGCTCGAAAGTAATGTAAGAATATTTCCATTGTTTGTATATTTTGACGATTATGAAACCGGAAATCCTCTTGGCTCACATGCAGGTATAAAAAAATTGGGTGCAGTGTACGGATCACTAGCGTGCCTTCCCCCAAATCTAGCATCGCAATTAAAATATATTTTCCTTTTCGCTTTATTTCATTCATCAGATCGTGCACAGGATGAAGGCAATTTTAATTGTTTTCATAAAGTAATAGATGAGCTAAATTTCTTGTCTAGTACTGGCATAGAGTTAAATGTACCGGAATATTTTCAAGGTCGTATTAAATTTCAACTAGTATCTTTGATTGGAGACAATCTTGGCCTGCATTCAATTTTAGGATTTGTCGAAAATTTCACAGCTAATTATCCTTGCCGCTTTTGTCGATCTTATAAAACAGAAATAAAGACAATGTGCACTGAAGATTTATCCTTACTAAGAGATGAAAATAACTACTTGTCAGATTTGAATCTAAAAAATCCAAGTGAAACTGGTATAAAAGAAGCATCACTTTGGAGACAAGTAAAAAGTTTTGACATGTTTAAACAAGCATCTGTGGACATTATGCATGATATATTGGAAGGTGTAGCACGTTATGCCATGAAAGAAGTTCTTAAGGGATTACTTTCTAAAAAATACTTCAGTTTAGAAGAATTAAACAACCGAATAGCTTTTCATAATTATGGTCCAGACTCGAATTGCAAACCACCACAATTGTTTTTAGAAACTAAAGGCATTGTTAAGTGGAAAATGTCAGCTATGGAAAATTACAATTTTGTCAGATATTTTCCTTGTTTTGTTTCCCATAAAGTTCCATATGAAGATCAACATTGGGAGCTTTATTTGCTTCTTCGAAAACTATTAGACATGACTATGACTGAAGCTGTTTATCCTGAAATTTGCGATGAAATTAGAGACACAGTAACTGAATTTAACAACCTTTATATTTTACTCAGTAACTCACATTTAAAACCTAAATTTCATCATTTAATACACTACCCAGGAATTATGGAAAAATTAGGTCCTCTTCATAACTTGTGGTCAATGAGGTATGAGGCAAAGCATAGAATTTCAAAAATTTGCGCAAGAGTTTCATCTAATAGAATAAATTTGCCTAAAACATTAGCTATCAAACATCAGTTACAATTGAATCACATATTTCTCAAAAACAAAATTGACTCCGATGTACAACCTTCCACTTGCTGTAAAGATCTTAATAATGATGTGATATTCGATATTTTATCAAGCCAGTTCAACCTACCGCACGACTCACAGTTGTTTTCCATTGGTTTTATTACTTTAAACGGTATAAGATACGAACCTAAGCAAATCTTAGCATTGGATATTGATGAGAACAGTGGCGAACCAAACTTCATAGAAATTTCCGACATATATTATACCAATAATACGAAGGAAATATTTTTCAAGGGTTTTTCTTTAGAAACAATTTTCTTTGATCCCCACGTATTTGCATATTGTGTAAAAAAAACTAAGGATGTTAAGTACATTTCATACGACAGCTTAGGTTTTGTTAAACCAAATAATATGACAAAATTGCCTCCTCATAGCTGGTGGTACGTCGTTGTGAGAAATTCATTTTATTAGATTAATTTTTACTATATTTTTTCTGTAGCTCCAATCGTGTTAAATATATCGGTTGATGTACTAGGAAGCGCCAACTCTGAAATCCCTAAATACTTACTTATACGAGTAAGTATCTCGTTGATATAATTATTCCAATGCGAAATTCATGATTGCTGTACTAACTGTGTTGCCTGTAATAAAAGGTATACAGATTTGAAAGTAAAGTTTCTTTATACAAATTATTTCTTTTTACTTAGGTACATATATGTCTTACATACTATGTTGCTGGGGGACAATAATGTCGTAGCATAACTTAGCGGCTTCCAACGAACAAAAAAATTTCTTTGGTACCGTTGGTCATTAGAGCCCAAAGATTAATTTAGGGAGGGGACCTACTGCAATTGGTCATATTAGTTGCGAGTTTAGCTCGGTTAATGTATCTATTTTGTTACTAGGTCAAGTTTGGTATAATTTTCTTATGAAATCAGGGCTGAAAATTCATTTTGTCAGAATAGAAAACCGGACAAGTGCGAGTCGGACTCGCCCACCGAGGGTTCCGTACAAATTAGTAAAAGTTTAAACAAATCTACAAAAATATTGGTCACCCGTACAATTTGCTTAACCTCGATGATTTTTTAATGATTCAATTAAAAATTTATAGTTTTAAGACAGTATTACTTGCCAATTTTCATAGTTCTAGGTCAACGGGAAATACCCTATAAATTTTGATTCCCTTGAAAGTGTTATTTTAAACACATCCATTTTTAAACGCGTATTTATTATATCAAACTGTTATATTATAATAGGGATAGGATATTCGGATCGATATATACCTAAAGTTGGAAAAACTGAGAAAGTTCGTTGGTGTGGAGTCGGCTTCTTATAATATTAATTTGATAGTTAAATTTCCGGAATTATGGAGTTGGTTGAAACGTTACGATAATTTAATATGTTTAATCATAGGTATGTTAACGGAAATGTAAATAATAAATAAATACATTCAGGAATTGAATACAATTACTAGGAAATTTCTAAAATGCCAAGCTGATTTAGGCCGAATAGAGCAAAAGTCAAAACAGAAAACCGAAAACTAATTATCTCTGCCTAAATCAGCTTGGCAATTTATAAATTTCCTAGGACTGGTATACAATTCCTAAATAATATTAATTAACGGTAACATCCGTTAAGTATTGGGTACATCATCATAACGTTTAAAGCAATTTCATAATTTCTGATACCGCAATAAATTATATTTTAAGAAGCCGACTTCACACCTAACAAACTTTTTCAAGGATTTTTCCAACTTTAGGTATATACCGATCCGATTATCCTATCCCTGAATTTATAACTCTTCCTGTGTCTCGTTCAGATCATCGTCTTCGTCAGAGTCTTGCAAAATTAAAGCGTCACGAGAAAATTCAGGTGGGTCTCATTCTTAAAACGATCTAAGGGTCCGAAACTTGAATCAAGCCAAAGGTAACCTTCTGTTCACGCGTAGCCGTTAAAGGCATTTTCTTGTCGTGTGCCCCAGCAACTATCAAAACATTTTATTGTAATTTTCCTTTTACAATTATGCATGCAAGTTGATGTTGATGGGTTAATATGTATGTGTTTTTTTTGGGAATTATTTGTAAGAGTCGTACATAGATGCTCTTATTCAGGAATATTACATACCTATTACTCGCTTAATTATTTTATGGTTAACATAAGTATGTTCAATTATAATATTTATAATAAAATAGATAAGTTAAATGTGCAAAAAAATTACGCGTGTAAAAGAATAAAATAATGTGTTGCTAGTGCAACTTATTTTATTCCTCATTAATTTTAAGCTTTTCAGTTAATTAATATTGTACCATTTATCATATCTATAAGAAAAATGTTTTTAATTTTGATAAAGTTCAAGTTTTTTTTTGTGAAACGATCCCTTTTGTTATTGTACTACTGTAGGGAAAATCATATATCAAGCGGAAGCAGTTTGTTTGATTTTAATAATTTTGCCCTGTGTCATGTTACTATATATTTGACCTGGGCTTATGATTATTCTTCTTTAATACGCATACGATTTTATGTATATTTCTTTTTAAACGCTGTTGCGATTCATAGGTGGTAAAACACCCTTTCAGCTTTGTATATTTGTATTTGCAACAGCCTGTTAACTGAAAGTTATAACTTATAATATAACAATCCAAAATAAAAGTGCTTAGTTTCGATATCTGAAAAAAAAAATTATGATAACATCTTTCATACAAAATATTTTTGAAGCATCAACCTTTTGTGAGGTGACTTTTTTCGCGGATTTGAAAAAGTCTTAGAACAAAAGTTGTTCAGTTATTGACACAAAACACTCCTCTTTCGGATTGTTATATACTTTTTCCTTTGTACTCTGTATACAGTGTGAAGTATAATTGACGTTTCATGTAGTTTAATTGTAAACAATAAATAGTAGGGTTGGCAAAATGAGGTATTTGAAATTTCCGTTTAAGTCATTTCGGATAACTGTATACAGTGTAGTGTGTTTGACGTGTATAACATGTAACCGTTTAATTGTTAACAATCATAAGAGGTTGGCAAAATAAGGTATTTGAAATAACTTCGGATGAAACTGTGAAGTCATAAAGATTTTCTGAATATAAGGTGAAAAATGTATGCAGCCAAATTCTTAATGGTACCTTGGGAAGTGATCAGTACCAAGGATCGATAACACTTTTTGCTAATTTCGCAAAATTAATGACATCCCATAGTAACTGATGAGGGGCTGGGCTTGCGTTTTTAGGGAATATGAAAAGAATAATTTGCGAATTTCATAAAAATTGTCACCTAACCTTATTGAGCACTTAGCGAGTCTTCAGTATGACTTTGGCTGTATAAATAAATGTCACCTTATATTTTTTCATAAAAAATATAGTGTAGTATTAAATGAAAAGACTTATCGAGTAGATTACAAATAAATAACACACTAATACAAACACTACTTAACAAAGCAAATTTATTAGAAAATGTTCAGAAATGCCACAATTCAGAGTAGACTTTGAATTGCTTTAGATTGAAAATGACTTAATGGATTTTTGTAAAAATAAATCATTAAGATATCTTAAAAGCATTGTAAAAAATAAGCGGAATACAATAATGTGAGATGTTGAGTTAAAAATTTAATCTAATTTTATTCCTATTCAATCGATTATCATGATTCAAATTAAGTTTTCAAGCTAAAGAGTACCCCTTAAAATATTTTTTTATATTATTGTTTAAACTTTGCCTGGATGAAAAAACTCAACCTTTGTTTGTTGGACCTAAACTATTAGAATCAAAGAATATGTGTATAACATATAAAAATATAGATCATCTCAAAAATAGCTGAATCAATTTTCAGAGCCAAATCATTAATTTGTACCAATAATTAATGTACACCTCTTTATTTTTTAAATTTGCTTTTAATAATTTTTCGATCCCATATGGAGAGAGATTATTCTATGTCATTTGAAATATATTGAACAAAATACCATTCAGTCGTTTTCAATCTACGGCATTTCAAAGTCAACTCTAAATTGTAGCATTTTTTTGACATTTTATAACAATTTGTTTGACCTAATAGAGGAAATGTTATAGTGTGACATTTGTAATGACGTCACAATTTCTACCCCACAGCATATGCGCTGGTCATCTTATATATTTCTGTTCAAGAGATCATACCGAACGCATTACTTGTGCCGCGACTCTTTGAAATTTTGTCAACCAATACGTAAGAATTGTGAATTTATTGAATTTTATCATTAGGGAGGTGTAATGTGCTCACTTGTGTACTAAGAACGATAAATATATGAGACAATATTTTAATATATAATTTTTGGTTTTATTAATGTTTGTTTAAATTATTTTTTTCACTTCAGGTCAGGTTTAATTTCAAATTAGTGCAAATCTCGGATTGAGAAGAAAGTGGACAGCAAATATCAAGAAGTAAACTGTTAGTTTTTCTGCATATATGAAGCTTATTCAAGGATTTGTCTCCGAAAATCTGAATAACAAACCTACGACGACATCAGGTAAATACCGTAAGCGAATTATTATATATCCGCTAATTTAGCGTTTACTCGCCACCAAACAAGTGTTCTCCACTGTTAAATGTGATGTGCTTTTGATCTAATATAGACGAGTTGATCTTTGATTTGATAAACTTTTTTGTTTTCCTTAGTCTTTACTTTAGTTTTAACCAACATATTTTTATTAAAATAGGACCTATTTTTAATTTTATACACAGGAACATAATTTAAATATTTCAGTTGGTTTTTATTAAAAAAAAAATCTTATAAAAGTAAAAATTACAGTGAATTAAAAAAAAAAAAGCACGTTTGGCGTTGGATAGATGTTAGTCTTTTTAGCGGGTAAATAATAATTAACTCACTGTATTCAGCCTACGCCGTTGTAGGTTATTGTGAGATTAGGAGGGAAAACTCGAGAACTGCCATCCTATGCGTACGAATAATCAAACGATTACTTTAGGGATTTACTGTCCATATTAGAGGAAATAATTGTGGATTAGATTTCTCGTTCACAATGATCCTCTTAATATAGACAGTATATATCGATGGTAATTTAATATTGACATAGGAAGGTACTTCTGAGGTATTCCCCTAATAATCTCAAATTACCTACCTAGGCGGAGGTTAAATACAGTGGGAAAAAGATGATTCAGTCCTTTTCCTTCTGAATCTTAAATAATCTACCCAAAATAGGTATTTAATTTTTAGACGAAAGGCGGTTTTTCCTTTCTGGTATGAAGGTTTATTAGAAAATCTCCTTCCAGATATTCAATTTACCTAACGAAACAGAAGATGAAATCCGTAGGTATATTTAAAAATTGCCTTTTAAAGCTGAGCTAGAAGATTAAACCTTTTGAAATAGAAGGCAAATGTTAAGTACCTACCGACTTTACCTTTTGTTTCGTTAGGTAATTTGAACAACTAGAAGAAAAATTTTCTAATGACCTTCATACGAGGAAGGTAACAGAGCTCTTCGCCTAAATATTTACCGCCTACATTGGGTAGATTATTCAGAAGAAAAAAAACCTAGTCATTTTTTTCCCACCGTAGTTAACCTTCGTCACAGGTAGGTAATTTGAGATATTTGGGTGGAACACCTATCAATTTACTGTCAGTATTAGGTGGATTATTGTAGCTTAGAAGGTTAAACCCCCTGAAGTGAAAGGTACATTAAATATTCCCAGCAACTTCACCATCTATTTTGTAAGGTAAATTGACCATCTGAAAGGAATTTCTTCTTATAACCCTCATATAAGGAAGGTAAATGTTTAATTACCTTCAATATTTACCGTCCATATTAGTAAGATTTTCAAGATCCAGAAGGAATTTCCTACAACTATTAGGGCGATTTAGAGGGAACATCTCTGAATTTCCTTCTTAAGAAGAAGGACGAATATTTGAATACCTTCAGTATTTACTATCTATATTAGGTGGATTATTGTGGCTTGGAAGGTTAAACCCACTGAACTGGAAGGTACATATTAAATATACCCACCAACTTTACCAGCTGTTTTGTTAGGTAAATTGACTATCTGAAAGGAATTTCTTCTAATTTTCTACATATAAGGAAGGTAAAAGCTCATTTACCTTCAAAACTTTCCCACTGCTAGGGTTGGAAGTGTGAAACTTACCTACCAAATATGTCTTCTAATATAAAAGGAATATCTAATATTAAAACCATCCGATTTGGTCGGATTATATCGCAAGGAAAATACTTCTCCATTTACCTTCCAATTAGACTCAGCAGGTAAAAGTTAAAGGGAATCAATTGGACGGAAAA
The DNA here is from genome assembly GCA_910592155.1 of Ypsolopha scabrella. Classification (NCBI taxonomy): domain Eukaryota; kingdom Metazoa; phylum Arthropoda; class Insecta; order Lepidoptera; family Ypsolophidae; genus Ypsolopha; species Ypsolopha scabrella. Next base: position 7,988,686 of record OU342975.1, on the reverse strand, counting down.
TATCCCACCATAATATACCGTCTCTAAATATAACCCTCCAAAGAATACCTTCTAATTAGACTCAGCAGGTAAAAATAGAAGGTCATTGATTAGAAGGATTTTATTATTCTAGCTATAGTTCGGAAGGTACATATTTCTACCAAGACAGTGGGTAAATATCTGGATAAATAATAGTGGTAATGATCTGGAAGGATATAATGGAAGGTTTTTTTTTTGTAAATTTTCCGTACAACAGGGAAGGTAAATTTCCTGCTGAGTCAAAAAGGCAGGTAATATCTTCCATTTTTGGAAGGACTTTTTTCTCAGTGTAGAACCACTTTTCCAGCAGAGGCTACCAGTAGGTACCTAGAACGGATAGTGGCATTCTTGGTAACGTTTTAAAGTCTTAAAACAAAGTAAAGAAAGCCAGAAAATTGGGAATAAATTCGTTTATTATGATATACACTTATTACGTACATTAAACTAAAGTTGCTTAAGATTATTAGAAGTTTGACCAGCGAGTCGCAACATAAGCAGAAGCTAAACTTGCATTTTTGTTATACTCGGGCCGGGATTTTATCTTTCCTGTCCTGTGATGTTTCAACTCTTATTAATTATTATGACAAGCAATGATAGTCTACTAGAATTTGGAAAACCTTGCCCTATTTTTTATTTACATCTGCGATAGAGACCATTTTGATGAAATTCATGCCCAAATGTTGCGGTCGAATGAAATAGCATGGAATTGATAAGATCACGACTCACGTAAATTCAATTTATAGCCAAAACCTTACGTCTAGTGTACCTACGGCTCAATGACCAGACTATCATGCTACATTAAGTTGATCAAATGATTCAAAAACACGTTCACTGGCTTCTCGAGGGTCATGCTGTTTCAGGTTTAGATCGTCTACAGGGAAGTAACGCTCTAAAACGGATCTGGGCGCAATCTGAAACAAGGAAATGACGTTTATTTATCACCTAACAGAAGATAAGAGAGGATTTCATTTAAAAATAAACCATCTTTAGTACTTTTCCTTGGAGATTAATAGATGTTTCATAAAGACATTTGTTTTTTATCTTTGCCGCAATCCCTATGTTGGTTGATGCCATAATGACAAAACCACACATTTATTATTTTCGCGTTTTTACTGGTTCTGATCCCATAAATACTTCATATTAGTAGTAAGTTGTAACAACATTACACGGGATATACCCTTCTCATAATCCATCCATCAGCCCTTAGACCATGTTATATGGTCTAAGCAACAGCCTGATTTGTCTACTCTTGGACATAGGTATTTACAAGATTTTGCCACTCTTGGCGGTCCTCCTGGAAGAATTTCCCATACTCCCGCAAGCTGTGCAGGCGGGATGGTGAGCGCAGTGCCGAAACCCTCGCACTAGTGACGCCGCTGCCCGTCACCGGTCTGTTTTTTATAAGGCCCGGCATTTGGGGATGGATAGACCACCATCAATCGATCCTAGATAATGGTGGGCCACCTGGTTGAGTTGTCCCCTTACTCTCCCTCGAATAGTTGCGAGGGATTGCGAGTAAGATGGTGATTTCGTAAACGTTAAAAACTTTTACGAATATTGTTTATACAGTGTGACATGGAACATGAGCGAGAGTGCTGGTACAACGCGGCGAACTGTCAAAATGTGACGTTTCACAAGTAGGCAGCGTTAGTTTAGCTTTTGGCCACGTTCATTTAGATCCGTGTTGCACTGTAATGTTATCATCAGCGTTTAATGTTATCTCTAAGTCTTACTGTATTTGATTCCTATTAGCAATAATTAAACGTACCAAAAAAAAAGGATAGGCCACAGACTTAGACAATTTAACACGGGACCTGGCAAAGCGCGACTCTTAGTACTGAAATTATTCTGCCGTTTTCGACGAGAGGGGAGGTAAACACGCACAGCACACATTTACTCATTCACGCACACTCCTGCGAAAAATGTATATGTCACACTAAATCAGAAGCTGCAACACAAACACAAAACGCGCACACAAGCAAACTTACATGAACAAATTGTTCATGTACTTCGGCGGAGGGGGATAAGTACGCTTGCCTAGTCCCGTGTCTAAGGCCACAGATGAAATAAATTAGTAGTAAACGGATAGGCTACTCAGTGTTATATTCGGTCGGACGACACTCGCCTAACATGCCATTTCTTTTGCACGCGCTGAATTGGTATATCATCCCGTCTATCGTCATTCCGAGTTATCGTTAGCCCGATAACGATAGCCTTAAAATGGTTGTTGTGACGTCATGAATGACATCATTAAGGCCGCCATGTTGTGCTATCATCGATATCGCCCATGCTTCTGAGCGTAAGCACTTTGAGTGATCTATCAAAAGTGACAACCGGCCAGCGGCAATTTCAAAAATGGGTTATTCTTAGTATAAGAGTTTAATATTAAACGATGAATCAGAGTTTTTAGTTCGCTTCGTGGACCTAAGTTTACAGTACCAAATAATAACGAGCCCAGAAAAAAGAATTTTTGACGAAATAACAAACCAACAAGTAATGATTGCTCTCAATGAGGGGCAAATAAATCTTGCACAACACGTAGTTAAAGTATACCCTTTGTTGGTATTCACGTTATCTTGAAATTGTGGTTACGGTTAATTTTTCTGTCACTGACAAGTGTAATCTTCCACGTCGTGTACAAAAGAGTTCCGAATGGATGGACGCCATTTCCCATTCGGAATGACTTGATGGGCGTGCGTGAGTAGTTTTAGCACTGTTATCTTCATTCGGAACGCTGTATTAGATGGGCATCATACGACAATCAAACTAAACGCAGCCTACTTTTATTAGTTGTATTCCGTTTTGCACATTGTACCATCGAAGAAATGGCCGCAGACCTACTTTTCGCCCGTATTTTAATGATAATAAGAACAAAAAGTAGGTCTGCGGCCATTTCTTCGATGATACCTATTGCATCCCTGTTTATAATTTTGAAGTTGTGATGCTTGCTTGCGTGATCTGGGTAGCGTAGCGGAGAGCGAAACATGGAGTTGTGCCATAACGCCCCCGTCTTAAAATAAGGAGATACGAGTACATGGGATACCATCTACCATACTGGCTACCAAGAACTAACTTTCTTACTCTATGCTAATTAGTCAACACCAGTCACGGTATACCATGGGAGTTCTTATTCCATACGTGTTAAATGGTCTAAGCATACTTATATTCTAACAAAAATGTTTACCTACCCTTAATTATTTAAAATGGTCTAGGTATTATGCCAACGCTAATTTAGGGCATGCAGGTAGCTCAGTGTTTTTCTGCACCACCAGGAAGTGGTAAGTATAAAAATAACATGCACGTAAACGTGAAAATTGGTACCATTTAAAAACATTAAAAAGGATCATTTTGAACCCTAAAAAGGTAAAACTTATAGTCCATTATTTTCATGTCAAGGCTCATGGATACGCCATCATTAAATTTATAAACCCACCTTCTTTGTTCTGACATGGTCAAAATTAAAGCCCATGTAGAATGCGGACTGCTGCATCTGCCTCAAGCTACGCATGCGCTGTTGAGGGTTCAGCTCCAACAATCGCAAGAGTAGACCACGAGCAGCGTTCGATAGTGCTGCACAAGCTTCTGGGAGGGTCCCTGGACGTGGCTCTTGGAACTTGGGTGGCCTCATATCACTAAAAAGTAAACAACAATATATAGGCATAAAATTGAGAATAGCGCTGCCTTATTAAGCATTTAGTATATTTCAATCTGAACGTACGAATCGTAGCTGGTAGTGGAAGTGATAGCACCGTTAGCGCCTGCGTCATTTATTTCATTTAGCGATGTTGAGTCCGCATCATTGCCGCGACATGTTGCTCTTGCTACGATGGCAGGCGCTGGGTACTGCGAACGAAAACAAAACATAAATTGTGAAATATTTTGTTCTCATCTCTACAAGCAATTTACATCTCTTTTCTGTACAAGTACCAACGATTAAAGAAAGAATCTGACATCATCTGAAAGCCCTCACTTTTATAAAAATCATAAGTAAGGACGAAACGTTGGTCTCCGCGATCTCCTTCGATAGTAAGTAGATACGTATAATACCTCCTCTACACGTAGACAGATGCATCGGCAAATGTAGTTTTTTATGTATGCTTAAAACTTGAGAGTCTTGAGACTCACTGAGCAGATATGGATTTGGTTATCTCGTTTGTAAAGATTTCTTCGAGGATATTTAAAGAGTAAATTGCAGATGGACAAGGTTTTCTTATTTGTAATTTTTTTAGTATAATAAGTTATAAAGTAGCTAAAAGCCGTGTTTATGTTTTTTTAATGTTACTGAAATTGATTATTAAATTATGACTATTGTACTGAAGCAAACTACATATACCATTTCTATAATTTTTATCCATCTGTGTAATTAATTGCCAATATTTCAAGAAACCTTCGAAGACGGGTACCGTTGCAAATACAAAAGTCATAGTTAGCCGGCTGATATTGACATCGATCGTAGATCTCACATGACTGATATGTGAATCGACCGTCAGCTGCCCAAGTACGCCGGCTGAAACTTTTCTCACAGATAGTTGACATCACACTGAGCCGAAAAAAAATCGTCAGCTGACGCATTCAGGGTGGGTGTGGATGTGAGAGGTTGCGAAAGTGGTAAAAAAAAGTGACAGTACGCCGGCTGAAACTTTTCTCACAGATAGTTGACATCATACTGAGCTGAAAAAAAATCGTCAGCTGACGCAACCGCGGTGGGTCTGGATGTGAGAGGTTACGAAAGAGGTAAAAAAAAAACGAAAGAATCCTCGATGCAGCAGACGACTTTTTTTCAGCTCAGTATGATGTCAACTATCTGTGAGAAAAGTTTCAGCCGGCGTACTACCACTATTTTTTTTTTACCCCTTTGCCACCCTCTAACTTCCAAACCCACTGCGAGTGCGTCAGCTGACGATTTTTTTTCAGCTCAGTATGATGTCAACTATCTGTGAAAAAAGTTTCAGCCGGCGTACTATTACTTTTTTTTTACCACTTTTGCAGCCTCTCACATCCACACCCAACGCGGGTGCGTCAGCTGACGCCTGGTTCTGTTATTAGCCATTCCAGATCTATTGAAAAAGAAGGAAATCAATCGGCTTAAAATCACTACCTAAAATGCTACGCTACCGCCCGGGCTATAATTCATTTCAAGAAATCTTCGACAGTCATATAAAGATTACAGAAAAAATATAGTCCATCCATCAGCCTGTCATCGTCCACTGCTGGACATAGGCCTTCCCAATATTACGCCACTCTCCGTCCTCCTCATCCAGCCGCCACCCGCAACCTCCTTCAGATCGTCGTCGGTCCAGCGGGCACGAGGTCGGCCTACACTACGTTTTGCTGTACGTGGTCTCCATTCTAACGTCTTTCGGCCCTACGGCCATCGCGTCGGCGACAGATATGGCACGCCCACTGCCACTTCAACTAACTGATTCTGCAAGCTATGTCGGTCACTTTCGATCTCCGACGGAAAAATATAGTGAACGAGGAAATTATATTAAAATAATTTGGCCAAGTACGAGTCAGACTCGCGCACATAGGGTTGTGTACCACCACACGTTACGGGTACGGAACCCTAAAGAGATTGGAAATAGGAACAATTATAGATGTCTTAGCAAAAACAAGCCGCTAAAATAGTGACGCCTGACTGACAAACATTTCGGCTCTCGCGGAATACCTACGTAACCCTAAAATTTTATTATTTTGTTGTTTTACTTTGGAATTACAACAATCCGACCAAAAATAAAACTTGTATGTATTACCGTCTTTAAGATAAAACAAATAATGTAGAAAAATTTTACCTTTTCGAGTTTTTTTGCATGGGGACTCGCCTTGATATCAATATTTTTTATTATTTGCCGTGTTAGAGACCATAGTTACATGTATTCTGTGAAAATTTCCACTGGCTACCAGTAACGGCTGAATCTATAGACACTTGTGACATACGCGTAGAAATACAGACAGCGAAGACTTAGTGATAGGTCCTATTTGGCACCCTTCGGATACGGAACCCTAAAAATACATTAGATGTAAGTTTACAAAATTCTAATGTTCAAACCACAATTTGTTTAAGAGTTGGTCATCTCGAATGAAGAATACCTGAAGGAAGAGTCGCCACTAGACATTTTTTTTCCAACGGGCTGATCTGACGAATTTCAAAATACCAAAATATATTTTTTTGGTCTCCACGTCGTCCCACTACATTTTCAGCAAGAAATAAGCGTGAAATAATGCCAGGAAGTGTTTTTTTTAATAGTAATTAGATACACATTGTGCCTATGTTAGTGCTCGTTTGAATTCATTAGCAACGAATTAACATAATCTTTTTTTGTAGAAACAGAATGGGATGGCACTAATTTCTTTGTCATTCATTTATTTTAAGGGCCTATAATACCTCAATTCGCAGTCCTGCTCGAACGCTTCTGCTTTTTAACTGTCTATCCTACTCTAATCAGATGCCGCGCACGCAAAAACATCAGTTATTTTGAAATCGCGGCTACACTGATGGTTTTTCATTTTTATGGAACAGTCTGCAGCTGCTTTATACTAACATCAGTTATATTATGCAAAGTTTCAGATCTAATTTCAAGTATTCATTGAATGCTATCGGTTTATTGTACGGTTTGGTAACTTTGTAACTTTTTCTATAGAGACAATTTAATGGAATCAAGTTTTCACAACAGCATGGACATAGCATTAGTCCTCAACTTTATCATATATTAATTTCAGAGTGATTGTTGCAGTATTTGTTGGTATAAAGCAGGATCATGCGAAGCGAAGTGAGGTATTAAACACTCTTAACTGCAAAAGTTTCGTTTGCGACTGTACCAAATGGGACGAGTTAGGGAAAGATTTTTTTTTTAATTTGTCAAATCCGCCCATTCACTGGGTTCTTGGCATTAATTGATTCATTTTGACCCTCGCGCGCGGTCACGGGGTTGCTGACTCCCTTTTACTCACAATGTTCGTCTGTCTGTCTGTCTGTACTTACGCTAAAATCTCGAAAAAAAAACCACCGAGAGCTCCTTTAAAGACTATATTTTTTATAATTTAATCACAAATGTATAGTTTTTAGATTTTTCCCCATATTTGTAGTATAAGACGGTATTACTTGCCAAATTTCATAGTTCTAGGTCAACGGAAAATACCCTATAAATTTTGATTCCCTTGAGTGTCGAAATATACGTTTTTTGCGGCATAAACGGCCTTATCTTTTAGTTTGATTTTTTCACAACTTCAAGGTACTGTAGACCTGAGTAGTTTTAATTTCAACTCGATACCTCAACGCGTTCCCGAGATAAAGGGTCTTGACAGACCGACGACGGACGGACGGACGGACGGACAGACCGATGGACAGACAGACGGACAACAAAGTGATCCGATAGGGGCTCCGTTTTTTCCTCTTGAGTTACGGAACCCTAAAAACTAGATATTATTTACACATCATCATGCTATGAATAACAGGCATTTTAATAAAATCTGTGGCCTAAAGGTCGTGAGTTCAATACCCGCCGGAGCACAATAATTTGTGTTCGTTTCGCGTACCCCGGAAGACACGTTGGTCCATTTGTGCCCGAAGTACGGCGATAGGGTTCACCACTCATCACGTTTCGGACGTTAAAAACTCATAATCGTCGGTGAAAAGCGGGTGTACCGATGTGACATGCATTTCACAGTTCACACTTGGAAACACCTCTGACACTCGGGGCGCTAGAGGATTCCTGTCGTGACGATATGTTATCTTTTTATGTTTTTTAGTCGGAGAAAAATTTGTTTTGTTCAGTGCGAGCGAAGACGCGGCCAAACAGCTAGTGTTCTAATAAAATCCAAACCTGTCTTTCTCTCGGAGGCTAAAAATACACGCGAGAATCCTGTTTCATTACCTTACTTGGAATTTATTATAGTCTGAAGCTTTAGGGGTTTTTTTAAACATAGAGGAAACTTTTAAATAAATAGTGCTGAAGATGCTCGAAATATTTAGTGAAATATTTGATATCCTTAGTCCTAAGATCTACCTTTTAATGTTGTGACACCTTATGACCTAAAAACAATGTATTTAGACGCAAAAAAAAACGTTTTTCTGTGTAGCTTGCCTGTGACGGGCAGCGGCGTAACTGGTGCGAGGGTTTCGGCACCGCGCTCACCAACCCGCTTGCCCAGCATGTGTGAGCATGGGCATTTCTTCCAGAAGGATCGCCAAGAGTGGCGAAATCTTGGAAAGGCCTATGTCCAGCAGTGGACGAAACAGGCTGAGGGATGGCCCGCTTTTGTGCAACCTTTTAAATTTGTGATTAGAATTACTTAGGAAAATCCGGTAAGTAAAAAAAAAACGGTCAAGTGTGAGTAGGACTCGCGCCCTGAGGGTTCCGTACCATTTAAATGACTTAATAGAATTTAATTGTAATAAAAATTAAAAACTTGTCAGTACCTACAAAATGTATGAAACAAAACTGCAAAATTAAATTGATCGAGTATTAGGGTACGTAACCCTAAACATATATAAAAAATCGGCGTTTTCAGTATTTTTTGTTTAATTATAATTTAATGTTTAAAAGGCACAAAATATACAGAAAATTCTAAATCCTAATTAGTTTAGTATTTGAGATAGCCCCGTCACAAAAATTATCTACAACTGACAACATTGATGCTCCCCCTCCATTTATTTATTTTTGGAGATAAAAAAATAAAAAATATTTGTTTCTATTTAATAGGTTGTAGACAATGACAACCCACGTGACGAAGTAAAAAAAATTACGCTCCTTTGTCATATATCACGTTATTTTTATTTAAAAGCCGATTAAAAGAATTCCATTGACCGAGTTAGATAACTAGCTTTTTTAGTTGTTTTACGGGTTTTAATAAAACGCAGAGACTTTGAATTTTATTCAGTACGTACCTACAATTTTTATTTACAACGGCTTCGCTCGCATGAAAGTGTCTTATAGTTAAAAACTATTATCGACAGTTTTCCGGCTTGGCGGTTATTTTATCAACACCCCTTATATCGTATATGTTGATAAGGGTCATTACGATGATAAAAAAAGCATCCAAATCCGTTGATTGGTTGTCGAGTTAAAACGGAACATACGTACAGACAGCAGATAAAAAATCTAAAAATGGTAGTTTCATTTGAAATTTCGGATATATATATATTTTTTTTATATCATTCATTGCGGTATAGAAAATTAAAAGTAAATCTGGGCGTGGTGAGCTCTGAACCGGGACTCGAACCTCAACCGGGCGGTTGCTCTTCCAATGAACTAAAATATTCAATGTATCACGAATTTTTAAGACTATTATTGTTTTAGATAATAGAGGAAATAACATTTTGAATAAGTAATGGTAAATTCGTAATTTTTTCGGGTTACCAAAAAAGTGAAATAGTTTAAAACATAAGAAATAAACGGCGATAAAACAGTACATTAATAATGTATTTTTTAAGATTTGACATCTAAATTCACTACAATGGAAAATCATCAATTTAGAATTTATAAAAATATAAAATCTGTATTTGCGTAAACCTAGTACTTACATTATTTATTTGAATATTATGAAATTATTAACTATCGGATTTTAGAATTTTATGATGATACTACATAATTATGTAGTTTCTAGCTGAAAGCAAATTTTGAGGATTGTAGTAATTTATTGTGAATTCATTACAAAACAAATCAATGAAATCAAAATCAAAACATTTATTTTGTAAAATAGATACATAAAGTATTTACAGGTCAAAGTTATTCTTTACAAAAACTGAAGAATGCATTGATATAATTACTAAGCATTTAATTTTAGTAACAAAAAATCCCATAATAAGCGGCGGTAGCTCAGAGGGTCTTGAGACCAGCACCTCTAACATGAAGGACCATATCCAGCTCGATAGCGCTCGATACAGTGCTTTGTCTCACTCTGTTGATCTACCTAAAGAGGGACAGACAGTGTATATCGAGCTGTCAAAGCTCTATATGGTCTACCATGCGAGGTATACCCAGGTTTGATCCCGGTAGAACAGCACCAATGAGTGTTTCGGAATATAAGTGCATCTATTGTAATAATCTGTCGCATGGTATTTGTTTTCTTACCTAAACAGGGTGTTTTAGTTGTGCCTCGATACTTGTTCAAGCACAACCTCTGATCAATTTTATTTTTTTATTTTTTTTTTTTGGAGCACCAATGTTACATACACAAATAGTATAACAATAGTAAGTAGGGTTTAAATCCGTGTGTTGTAACGTTACAGGTGCACACATATTTCAAAATTTTAAATTTAAATGATCCTTAAATTAAAACTATAAGTAACAAATTATGATAATGATTCTGAAAAAGTAACTTAAACATACACTAACTCAATTAGTATAGAAAGCCTTTTTAATTTTCCGTTTTCACAGAATGGGTCATGGAGCATTGGTCTTGATCACTTACCGGGTCTCCAGTATGAATTTGGCGGCAAAGTCACCTCATATACCACATAATGATAAATACTATTAAATAGATTACGTTCGGATTCCGTTATTTCTACAAAATCTCACACACACTGACGAGCCGTTGAAACTGGAAAAATCTGTCTAAAACTTCAGTCTATGTAAAATTGTAAAAAAAAGAAAAAAGTAAAAAAGGTAGCCTATGTGTTAAGTTAGGATATAAGCTATATCCAAATATTATTATTAGAGTGCATTACAAACTAGAAAAGATAAATTAGAAACAAATGTAAAGACGGGCCAGGATTTCAAATTGTACATTTGTTTCTAATTTATCTTTTCTGGTTTGTAATGCACTCTAATAATAATATTTAGAGTATTCCAAAGCAATGGATTTCACAATAAAAACATAAGCTATATCCATTCTAAATTTCATCCAAATCCGTTCAGCCGTTTCAGCGTGAAAGAGTAACAAACAAACACAAACTTTCGCATTTATAATATTAGTGTGATTAAAAAGCTATATTTCATTTACAAGCCATAGATAGCTTGGTCTTGAAGACGGTAGAGATGGTAGTCAAGAAACCATTAAAATGCCATTAAATTAAATGTACACTAGAAAGGTATTTTACTAGCCTGCGTCCAACTAAGCCGGTTTGGATATTATGCAGATACTTAGATCTATTTTAGGTTCCGAACCTCCATTACTTCTTGGAACATTGTATGGAGGGGAACAAGAATGGCCTCAGGCGCTTAAATAAGCACTTGCTGATGGTATATAGCCTTGTTTACTGGCTTTACCTGGAGATGGTCTTATTAATGGCCTCAGCTCAGACGTTGATACGGCATTCTGGGTGTCATCTTACCAATAACATTTTATAGGGAATCTGCGATGGATTAGTATGGGCATAATAATAATTTTAGGGCGTGGGTGTCGGGCCAATGTAGCTGCCATACTTAATTCGTTTGTCAGATACATGAAGACAGAGCTGCATCTTTTCAACGAGCGTGTTATAATTATAAGATCGTGATCAAACTCAATAAATGATTTGGGATAATCTGGGCTTCGAACCCGGTTCTCTCGTAAGAATACAGTTACAACCAATCACGGCTTTATTTGAAGCAGGCTACTTAAGTCGACATAGGTAGTAAAAAATTAGATTTTAATGCAGTAGAACTCACATACTACAATGGATAGGCTTTTGAAAAAACAACTTATTGTAAATGAGGCCTTTTCCAAGACGATAATAAAGGCCAAAACGTGATAGAGAAAAATTAGCTGCATCGGAAAAAAATTCAAAGTAAAGGCTGTTGTCCGTACCAAACTAATAAAGCAAAAATGACAATAATAACTGTTGTAAACATAAAGACCAACTAAAGCCGATTTTGAAGGTTTTAATTTTAAGCTAAGAAACTTACTAAAAAACGCAATTTTAAGTGCAGCACTATATTTTGCTATTCTGAAGGGCACACCAACTAAAATTAGCAAGTCTTATAAACACTCTTAAATCAAACTATTCTTTTTTTAATTCAATCAAATGGCAGCTCTAAAATGTGCCTTTAAATTACCAAAACAAGTTAAAATCACTAAATTGAGTAAATTATGGCTGTCAAACTAAAAGTTATGAATATGGTGACTTGAAAATGGCTCTTCGTTTTAACCTTACTTAAGTTTAATTTTATGTATGTCAAACTAAAACTAAAGCCTTCAAAATCGGCTTTATTACCTACATAAACCTTAACAACGCGTTTTTTTAAAAACCCTCTTTTGCATTTATAAATATTATTCACTAAAAACAGCAAAGTCCAACCTTTTCTTGATTCGCCGCACTACTCGGTCGCGCTCTTTTTAGATACCTATGTTTATCTTTTTCGTTGTGCGATGGACATATTGCGCCTTAAGTCGTTTTACCAGTTCTCCTTCGCACTAATATTTCTTAAAATCCCCAAATGATAATATTGAACGACAATCTTAATGTCATTCAGCATCACAGAAAGGAACCGAAGTAACGGTATGTAGAAAAGGAAGACCAGTTTCATTCATTCGCCAACAGATTTGTCATGCTGTCTGCAACTGTTTGGTGACCACATTACGAATTAAGACCAGGTTGATTGCTGTGAGACCTGAATACATGGTATAGATAAATGGATGATGGTTATCGGTTGACTTCGGTTGATTGAAAGAGGCAGACTCTGACCAATGGTTTTCTGGTTCTTATTTGACAGCTTCGATGAGCGGTCAAGGGGTTACGGCAAAGTTATACTTTTTATCTGAAGGGCCCATAATACCTCAATTCGCAGTCCTACTCTAACGCTTCTGCCTTTTAACTGTCTATCCTACTCTAATCAGATGCCGCGCACGCAAAACATCAGTTATTTTGAAATCGCGGCTACACTGATGGTCTTTTCATTTTTATGGAACTGTCTGCAGCTGCTTTATACTAATATCAGTTATATTATGCAAAGCTTCAGATCTAATTTCAAGTATTATTGAATGCTATCGGTTTATTGTACGGTTTGGAGGTAACTTTGTAATTTTTTTCCATCGAGAATATTTTATGAATCACGTTTTCACAACAGCATTGACATAGCATTAGTCCTCAACTTTATCATTATATTAATATCAGAGTGATCATGCGAAGCGAAGTGAGGTATTATATTATACTCCCTTAAAATAATTTGGTAAAGTGCGAGTTAGACTCGCGCGCTACTATTAAGGGATCCGTACCACCGCACAATATGAATACAGAACCCTAAAAACATTATGGTAAGTAACAACAATATAGATGCCATAGCAACGTTCAGGTAACAAAAAAACAAGCCGCTAATAATATATGATAGCGTCTGAAAAATAATTCGGCAAACTTTGACTTCTTTCATTGCACCTTAGTCCTAGCCACTTACTGAGTCTCTAGTATGAATTTGGCTACATAATGCCTCATATAACGAGTATTAGTAACATCTTCTCTCTAATATATACTTTTAAGTTTTCCGGGCCCTAATTTATAATTTGGCCAAGTGCGAGTCGGACTCGCGCACAGAGGGTTCCGTACCACCACACAATACGGGTACGGAACCCTAAAAATATACATATATTATCAACAATATAGCTGCGCTATATAGCAACATTAAGGCGACAAAAAACAAGGCGCTAAAATGGTAGCGCCTGTCAAACAATTCAGCACCCCCTGAGTACGGAACCCTAATTCATGTACATTACAATAATGTTTGTACATTTGTAACTAGTATGTATTATCTTTGAGGTAGAACTGAAGCAAATAACGTTAAAAATAACGCACAGACATATAATTATTACTAAGTAGCAGACCAAACATAAGGATTAAATAGCGTGGCAAGTTTCGACGAAACGAAGAAACGAAGCAAGAACGAAGAAACGTATAAAAATGTGTTGTTTTGGCTGGCTTATGCTTGGAACATATTTGTTTATTCCTAAACTAATCTCTGGTATATATTTTTTTTGGAAACAAGCAATATTTATATTTAAAAGGGCCCGAAGTTCACTGAGCTAAAATTGCCACGCGTCGACTCTATGCGTTTATTATTAATGTTAGGTCTGCTACTATATTACACGTCTGTGAAAATATGCTATTTTTTCGAGTTTTATTGAATGGGACCTTCCTTGGGTTTCAATTTCTTCTGAAGCTGTAGACCTCTGTGACTGACGGACGGACAGACCGACAGCAGCTTAGTAATAGGGTCCCTTTGGCAGGCTTCGGGTACGGAACTCTAAAAACATCTGTATCGTTGGATCAGGTTATTGTACTTAGCACGTAAGTGCAAAACGCTCTAGAAGACACTATGGCAAAATGAACGCGTCGTATTTTATAAATCTATACTAATAATGAAGTAGTAAAAAAGTCGTGTCTGTAAATTGAATATTTTAGCGAAATTTTAAATGAAATGGGTTATTAGTGCGTAGGTACTGAGACCTAAACTAAAATTTTGAGAATTTTTCTCTGTCTCTCTCTATGAACCGCCCAACCGATTTGGATGCAGTTTTTTTAATTACCGTCGTAATGATCCTAGACAACATTTAGGACCTACTAACTGTTGCCCGCAGCTTCGCTCACCTAAATATGTATTTCAATAACAACTATTATCGATATATTAGGTGGTAGAGCTAATGCCGGGCTCGACTATGGAGGTACCACCATCTTACTCGCAAATCCTCCCGAAGTTATTCGGGGGAGAGTAAGAGGACAGCTCTCAGGCCAAACCAGGAGGCCCACCATTGCCTGGGACCGATGGATGGCGGTATATCCATCCCTAATTGCCGGGCCTTATATAATAAATCAGACTGGTGACGGGTAGCGGCGTCACTGGTGCAAGGGTTTCGGCACCGCGCTCACCAACCCGCCTGCCCAGCGTGTGTGAGTATGGGCATTTCTTCCAGGAGGACCGTCAAGAGTGGCGAAATCCTGGAAAGGCCTATGTCCAGCAGTGGACGAAACAGGCTGATGGATGGATGGATGGACATTATCGACAGCTTTTGCCTTGGTGGTTATTGTATTAACAACCTCATAGTATATCTGTTGGCGAGGATCACTACAACGATAATCAAGAAAACCAACCGCATCCAAATCGGTTGAATGGTTCTCGAGTTAAAACGGAACATACGGAGAAACGAATATTCTAAAAATTATACTTTTGGCCTTAGTACAATACAAATAACTCATATCATCTTCTTACTACTTTATAGATTAATAGTGTTGACAAAATAACCACCAAGCTGAAATCTATAGATGATAGTTTTTATTGAAAGACACTTCCAATCCACGCAGCTGAATCCGTGGGCAAAAGCTGGTTTTAGACTAAAACTACAAGAACGGAGGAACGAAAAGGCATTGTTTACTGTATAAATTATGCTGCGAATAGAAACATTACATCACTTGTTGATTTTGAGCACCTCCCAGCTTGTTGTAGTTCGAATGTACCTATAGCTGTTTAGTTAATACTACAAAGATGATATAGCTAGGGGAATTTGAAAAATCTGTCTATTACCACCACTTCTTAGGAATAAATTAAACTTCTTAATTTTTCATGGCTGCCTTACAATGGCTGATGAATAATATATGATAGATGAAGATGTCGAGAACGGTTCGGCCTTTCGTTCTGTCTCGTCCGAGACTGCAAGGTTGGAATTAACAAAAAATCTAAATAACCGCTAGAGTCAGCAAAAAATTACCTCCGTAAATAGGTCCAAAGAAACGCTAGACTTCCTGGGAAGTTACCTTGTTACCTTGCTGGTTAATAATTAGTTTAAAAAACTATGATAGAAATAAATTTCTATATTTTTAAACACTTGGCGATTTATCCATCGCAAGGAGATAACAAATTAAATTTATATCACTGCGGTATAGAAAATCAGAAAAGTAAATCTGGACGTGAGGAGCTCTGAACTGGGATTCGAACCCGGGACCTCTCGCTTACCGGGCGGTTGCTCTACCAACTGAGCTATCCAGTTCTCAACATGACCTGCGAATTTACGCTTGTGCTTTCCCATACCGCAACGATATGTATAGGTACTCACTTAGTAGTGAGCCTCTTGGCGCCTAGAGGGCGCTAGTGTATTCAAGACAAGTCTGAGACTATTATTGCCCTACCGTCACCTGTTACAGCATCGGGTAGTTAAGAATACACATTACTCGTATCGAAACTATGATAGAAATAAATTTCTATATTTTTAAACACTTGGCGATTTATCCATCGCAAGGAGATAACAAATTAAATTTATATCACTGCGGTATAGAAAATCAGAAAAGTAAATCTGGACGTGAGGAGCTCTGAACCGGGATTCGAACCCGGGACCTCTCGCTTACCGGGCGGTTGCTCTACCAACCGAGCTATCCAGTTCTCAACATGACCTGCGAATTTACGCTTGTGCTTTCCCATACCGCAACGATATGTATAGGTACTCACTTAGTAGTGAGCCTCTTGGCGCCTAGAGGGCGCTAGTGTATTCAAGACAAGTCTGAGACTATTATTGCCCTACCGTCACCTGTTACAGCATCGGGTAGTTAAGAATACACATTACTCGTATCGAAACTATGATAGAAATAAATTTCTATATTTTTAAACACTTGGCGATTTATCCATCGCAAGGAGATAACAAATTAAATTTATATCACTGCGGTATAGAAAATCAGAAAAGTAAATCTGGACGTGAGGAGCTCTGAACCGGGATTCGAACCCGGGACCTCTCGCTTACCGGGCGGCCGCCTATACATATACCTATAGTACCTATACATATCGTTGCGGTATGGGAAAGCACAAGCGTAAATTCGCAGGTCATGTTGAGAACTGGATAGCTCAGTTGGTAGAGCAACCGCCCGGTAAGCGAGAGGTCCCGGGTTCGAATCCCGGTTCAGAGCTCCTCACGTCCAGATTTACTTTTCTGATTTTCTATACCGCAGTGATATAAATTTAATTTTTTAATAATTAGTTTAATTACACATCGTCACGACATAAATCCCCGAGGGGTTGTTAGAAGTGTTTCCGAGTGTGGACTGTGAAATGAAAGTCAGTACACACTCTTAACAGTCACTTTTCACCGACGATTATTAGGTCCTGTGTGATGGGTGGTGAGCCCTGTCGCCGTATTTCGGGCACAAAGTGCTTCCGAAGCACGCAGGCCGGACACAAATGTGGACAGAACCAGCGACCTCCTCACCTCAATCAAACAAACGAAAGTTGAGAGAGAAGAAGTAGAACGAAAGTAGTGCCCAACCTACTAGACCCATATTAAGACAAGGCAATGGCGCCTTAGGGGAGTGGAGTGGGGGGGACTTACTCCATATAAATATGCGCTCACGAACTAGCTTATGCCGTAAGGTCGTATGCGGCAAAACAGTATTTCTCATTTAAAATGACAACTATAAGTAATTTAATAAATCCAATCGGCCATATTAAAGTGTATTTGTAGACTAATTTAAATGAAAAACTTAGAGGCTTCATTCGCTCCCGTTTGTCAGTAAAATAGAAATCTCTGTTCTAAAAGAGGTTTTCTAAATATTTTTTGCTCTGCTATGAAAATTAATCAATCAACTAAATCTTCGGGCAAAATGATGTCAATGAAATGCTTAATCTAGTATATAAATTGTAATTACATATGTTTTTTTAATGCTGAGAAAAATGGAGATCCATGTCGCCAAAATTTCGTGGCGTCTCCTTAAGTGATAGAGGCAGTAACTAGACTACTGAGGCGGTTTTTAAGTTTTATTTAGAACAAAAACAGTCCAACAAAAATTTTGATCCAAATAAGAATAGTAAAGAATAGACCATAAGCTTCCTAAAATATACGATAAAAATTAAACTAAAATAGAAATAAAGTTAATAAAATAATATACAAATAATACTGTTATTTTTATGAAAGACACTAAAATGCCACAAAAGGCATTGAAGATATTTAGAAGTTAAAATATATATTTTTATATATAATTAATTTAGATATTCTATTTCACTAACTTCGTTTGGATAAGCACGTTTCGTGTGTGTGGCGAGTTTTGTAGCGGTCCCGAGGTTACGCACACTAGAAAAAAGTGCGTTTACACGCACTAAATACAACCATAGCCAAACGGACTTCGTGAAATAGAATATCTGTATTCGAAAAGTTCTGCTGGCCTTATTAAAATCATAATAAGAGCGAAAATTTGGCCGTCGGCACTTTCCCTTATATCTTAACTACTACCAAAAGAAAAGGGTATCAACTTATTGAAGAAAAAAAATGTTTTCAAGTGCGACTTTTGTCAGATGTCACAAGGTTTTTCGCAAGACGGTCAGTATTCAGACGATCAATCGATCAATTGCCTTATCGATTCACCCATCCCTGCTGACCGTGGCCTTTGTTCGCCCATCTGTTTGGGTGAAAGATCGAGAATCTACAGAAATAATAGTGGCATTGTTATCGACATTTTGCAATTTCCCATCATTCAATGACAACTATAAAAAGCAACGGCTATTGCATTGCTTTCGTGCGGAGTTCTTGTGATGATCAGCAAACCTTGGCATTTGAATGCGCATGCGCAGCGGTAGGTATGTACTAGGTTAGGTACGCCGCATGTATCGTTGATAAAACGTTGCATAAAACACGCATTTGAGTGTGAAATTGTTACTTACATAAATTACTATGTTAACTTAGTTGTAAAAATATTTATTCAATGTTTGTGAAATTAAAACATGCTTGTATTTTTTTTAGTTATTGATAATTTGAATCAGTTTAAACGACCGTTTTACTTGTGTATCAATCATTTAAATAGTCATATCTCAAAAAGTTTCCAAACAAAACACAGTGTATATGAAGTAATTGAAGTATATATCTTTTATGGTATCCATCCATCCATCAGCCTGTTCCGTCCACTGCTGGACATAGGCCTTTCCAGGATTTCGCCACTCTTGGCGGTTCTCCTGGAAGAAATGCCCATACTCACACACGCTGGGCAGGCGGGTTGGTGAGCGCGGTGCCGAAACCTTTGCACTAGTGACACCGCTGCCCGTCACCAGTCTGATTTATATAAGGCCCGGCAATTGGGGATGGATATACCGCCATCCATCGGTCCCAGACAATGGAGGGCCGCCTGGTATTGTCTGAGAGCTGTTCTCTTACTCTCCCCCGAATAATGTTGGGAGGATTTGCGAGTAAGATGGTGGTACCTCCACAGTCGAGCCCGGCATCAGCTCTAACACCTATTAATGGTATAAGTAATGTAATATAAGGTGACTTTAATTTATGTAGCCAAATTCTTTCTAAAGACTCGCTAAGTGCTCAGTAACAAGGTTCGATGACTCTTTTTGTGAAATTTGTAAATTATTCTTTTCGACTTCGCCCCGATTACTATGGGACGTAAAGATTTTATTTTGCGAAATTAGCAAAAGTGTTATCGATCCAAATATTGGATGGATTCGATTGATGGTTCTTGGTGGAATATCATCTTGAATAAGTTATACACAAACTCTTGTACTTTTATTCCACATACATCATCCGTCTTACTGATCACTTACCAAGCATTCAGTATAAGTTTGGCTGCATAAATAAAAGTCACCTTATACAGTTCTCATCAAAAAAATTTAAACATTACCAAGACTCTCTTTCTGGCGACAAATAAACAAAAAAGAGGATTAATTCTTAAAAAAAATGGATTTGAAACGTTAGTATAGATAATACGCAACATTGTACTACATTTACTGTTGTACGACTTTTTTTTTGTATAAATTTGTAAACGGGGGTAAATAAAGGTTTGTAAAATGTAAGGGGGGGGGGGGGGGGTTGTCCCTTTTCAAATAAATTTTAGACGACTAAATTTGAATATTTTATGTCTGAAAAAAATGTTTTAGATACATCCTTAGATTTATTAACGGTTCGATTTGCGATAGAAAAAAAATCGCGGTGCAAAATGCACATCATAATTTTGTTTTCCTTACTTTTGAATAATAGGTATGCAAAAATTGCGCTTTAAAGCAATTAACCGAAATTGAATAGTAATGATTAGGGTTTTACATTCAAATTCTATTATTTTATGGTTTACATTTTGATTGCATTCGATTAACAAACTTAAAAGCGTATTTAACGTTGTAATCGAATGTAATCAAAATGTAAGGCATAAAATAACATAATTTGAATGCGAGAACCTTACTGTTAGCAATCGTTTTCCGCTAATTGCTTTAAAACGCAATCTTTGCATACTTTTTATTCAAAAGTAAGGAAAACAATATTATGATGTGCATTTTGCACCGGGATTCGGTTTAACCACCTTAATCACAAGCATTACAGTGAAACAAGTAATAATGAAACGTCAATAGAGTTCAGTTCAGGCCCTTAACCCCTGTATTGACACCGCAAAAAGAACTCCCATTAGCAAGCTTGTCATCCTGGCGTCCGTCCGTCCGTACATAACGAGTAGCCGAGACTCACGGAAAGAAAATTTTGATCTGTTTTTCATAACTTACTTTTTGCTTTTGCCATTTTTTAGTCCATATTTCAAAAGAGGAAAATGAAACTCACTCATTAGTTTTCATCTAATCTAATATAAATAATAAAAAAAAATATATAAGAATATTTAAATTTAGAAGTTAGATGATATTCATACGATATTTTAGAACTTTTTAAGTTAACTCGTAATAAATGTAAATGTTATATAAATATGAATATAAATATGTTCCACAAAACACGCACAAAAGCTATACGAAATCTCTAATCTATCTAGGAAACTTGTGGCAATACCAGGGATAGAAAAGATTGATTTAAAAAATAATAATAAAGAAGCGAAAAACTGTGTTTAGATCGTAGCAGATATAGATCTAGATAGATCTGTAAAGGTGCTACAAAAAACATAAATAAAAATATCTACAAAAGATCTCAAAAAATATCTAGTGGCCTTCTTCTTTTGCCACACGATCAGCAGAAATCGACTCTACATTGTGTGATTATGCCGGAATTGTTTTAATTATCCTTTTGTTAAGTGTTTTTCAACCAATAAACTTAAAAATAACAAAAACAAGGAAATTTTAGTCCAAAGGCGGCTGACAATAATATTAATTCTAGACGTTTGACAATCGATTTATCAACTACAATTCATAATTTAATATTTCGATGCAAGCGATATGATTTATGTGGAACTAAAACTCTGATATTGATTATTATTTTTGTTAACTCAACATAATAGGACAGTTGTAATACACAGTCTTAGTAAAAAAACGTTCCCTTCCAAGAGAAAAGTAAATAACATGAAAACAGATATGTACCTTCACGACATATAATGAATATATTATATCCCCATCCCTAGGTTTTTATTCAGCACTACTACAGCCTTTTTTCACCAACGATCTAAGTCCCGACGGGATTGGCGGACCCTTTTCGCCATACTTTGGGTACAAAATACGGACGTTTTAAGGCCCTTACAACTTGAGATATTTAAAATAAAGTCGAAATGAACGTTAAAACCTTGCATTTGATTTTGTAATCGACTGCTCCGAAACTTGGCGTTTACGGCAACGTTGATGCCACGCGCTCTCAAAATATCTAGATTTTATTTATTAACTCTGCTGTAAATCAACATTTTTAAATTTCCTGCAATGAGTTTTATAAGCTATACTTTTTTGTATTTTAGTGCAAGAACCATACAAAAAACATTAGCGGTTTCCAAGAAATTGCCAATTTTATTCCAAAAACAGCTTGACTTTGGGAAATATTTTCAAGGTGTTTCTTATAGGCGAGAATAATTTCCTGCAATGAGATTATTTATTATCGTTTAAATAACGACATATATTTTTTTCGTAATTTTTAAGTAAGCCGTTTAAGAGAAATAACTTCATCAATGGGAGTAATTTTCGGATGACGCTGGGAACACGCGGCTTAAG
Source organism: Ypsolopha scabrella (assembly GCA_910592155.1). Lineage (NCBI taxonomy): Eukaryota > Metazoa > Arthropoda > Insecta > Lepidoptera > Ypsolophidae > Ypsolopha > Ypsolopha scabrella. The sequence continues at coordinate 7,966,886 of OU342975.1, read as the reverse complement.
TGCATAATGCAGGTTGATATCTCGGTGTTTTCCTTCACCGTTCAGAAAGTGGTAAGTAAGTATACAAATACTATGCACATAAGTACAAAAAACTCATGGAGCATTCTCTACCGGGTAGGATTCGAACCCGGGGCTCAGGATTGAGCTACCGATGTTGGTGTGAATAATCACTGTGAAAATATCACTAAATCCCGACCGGTCTAGATGCCGACCAAATTAGCCACATACTGAAGAAAGGCAAAGTAAAAAGTACCCGGAATAGAATAACTATAAACTAGAATAGCAAGTATACTTTGTGACTTAAATGTTGTAGTTTGACATGTTTTAACTTTTTGACATTTTAATTTAATTTATTATTAAGATACCTTGTACTTATTATTATTTATATAGGTGGTAGAGCTGATGCCGGGCTCGACTGAGGAGGTACCACCATCTTACTCGCAAATCCTCCCGAAGTTATTCGGGGGAGAGTAAGAGAACAGCTCTCAGGTAAAACCAGGCGGCCCACCATTGCCTGGGACCGATGGATGGCGGTATATCCATCCCTAATTGCCGGGCCTTATATAAATTAGACTGGTGACGAGCAGCAGCGTCACTGGTGCAAGGGTTTTTGCCCAGGATGTGTGAGTATGGGCATTTCTTCCAGGAGGACCGCCAAAAGTGGCGAAATCCTGGAAAGGCCTATGTCCAGCAGTGGACGAAACAGCCTGATGGATGGATTATTATTTCTAATTTACGTATATAAAATGTCTACGTCTTGTATGACTAGATTGATGGATGTGGTGTGAAGAAAGAGGTGTGTCAGGATCGTAGCAGATGAAAATCTGTAGTCTTTGCCTATCCCTGGGGGAGACAGGCGTGAGTATATGTATGTAGAACTTGTTTCTTCTTTGTAAGTAGATACTAAAAAAATAAATAGATCCTTTGTAAGAGGAAGAGAATGCTATTCAATCAGGAAGGAAGTTGTAAGGATTGCAATCTGCGTCAGTTAATAAGATGATGATCATAAAATTGACCAATGAGACGTTTGTTATACTCTTAACACGACAACTCAATGTTGTCATTACAAAGCGGAAATTGCTTTCTTTAGTCACGAGAAGAGATGAAACCTATAGGTATCTAAATATTTATGTAAACTGTTAAGTAGTGTAAGTATTCTATGATTTAATCATAAAATAAAATCAATCTAATTTTACATGCTTATTAGTATGTAGTATAATATAATTTATTGAGTATTTAAGTAATTTATCTATATAATTCCATGGCACTACCCTCAACAGCTTCCTCCTTGCCAAAGGTTAGCTCGTAGAAAATACTAAATAGTATTAAGCCTATGTACAAAATTTTGTGCAACAAAGAATTTTATTATTATTATTAAATATTCATTTAACAAAATGAGTATACATATAAAGCTTCATTATTATTGTATATCCTTTATTGTACACATACAGAAACTTAAACTAAGATAACAAAAAAAGTAAAAAATATGCACAAAGGCGAGCTTACCTCTTCAAGAGGTTTCTTTCAGCCAACCAGTACTGTGGTTAAAGAATACTCGAAATAGGTTGGCAGCAAGCATACAAAAGGATTTTAACAACTTATTCTATACAAATAAAATAATAAAATGTAAATTATAGATGTAAATATAATGGATATAAATGAATAAATACAAACATACATTTATTAATTACGATACGAGAGCGATGAAACGTTTTCTGACGAATGTGAGTTTGCGGCACGAGCCGAAGGTGAGTATCGTATAATATTTTATAGCAAAAGTGCGGAAAATGCCGACTTTACGCAAGCGGGAAGAACACTGAAACGTTCGCGAAGATACGGAGGGGCATAGGGGTTATGTAAAATATTAAACAAGACGCTAAGCATGTGCATATTTCTGCGAGAGCGAATTGATAGCCACTTTAGTTTGCGCCTGTACTCTGTACCATGATCATACTTGCGTAGACCAAAGACAAAACGTATGGCAAGATTCTGGAGACGGTCAAGCTTGGTGACAAGTTCCTCAGTGGCATCCATGAAGCACACGTCAGCGTAATCTAATAGTGGCAATAACAAAGTTTGTGCAAGCATGACTTTCGTTTTAACAGGCAAGAAATTTTGGAGCTTTTTAAGCGAATGGAACGAGAAGTGCATGCATCTACTAATTTCATTGATGTGCGCTTGCCATGATAAATTGCCATCCATGAAGACGCCAAGGTTCTTTACCTTGTTGTCAGCAAAGGGGATTATTTCACCATTATACGACACGCATGGTAAAGTTCCGAAGGTGATGGTATCTCTCAAACGCTTACTACCAATGATGATAACCTGAGATTTTTTCGGGTTGACAAGAAGACCGTAGTCTTGCGCCCACCTCAAAATTGAAGTCAGATCATCGTCAATGGCATTAATAGCTGCCGAAGCATTTTCCAAGTTTATACCATCACCAACACCATTCTCAGCTCTAAGCTTTGGTGGATGCAAAGGGGTATTAAAAGGAAGAAGCCCCTCCAAACTCTATAAGTGACAAAACCGACAATTTTTAGGGCTTCGTACCCGGAAGGGTGCCAAGCCTCCACTGTTTGTCTGTCCGTCTGCCACTAGGATCTACAGCTTCAACCATAATAGGTAAAATGTTGAAATTTTCACAGAATACTATCCCACGAAAAAAAAAAAATTTGACAAAAAATTATGTTGTTCCCCATACCAGAAAACTCTAAAAAGTTGTATTATATACGTTAATGGTGTATTGGTTTTAGCTACCATTTGTTTTTTGTAGCCTTGATGTTGCTTTGGCATTTATATTGTTGTTACTTACCATGTTTTTAGGGTTTCACACCCGTATTGTGTTGTGGTACGGAACCCTTTGTGCGCTTCCGACACGCACTTGGCCAAATTATTCTATTATACCACTATCTTCCATTAATAAATTCATACTTTTTTTGTACCGTACTTTCTTTTTTGTGCATAATCTGGCATTTGGTCTGATTTCTGAGTTCAGTATTCTCCAAGAAGCCCAAGTCTCTATAATAATATTTTCTGGATCCGCCACTGGCGTCAAAGTAACAAAAATAAATATATCAAAAAAGCAGGTAGAGGCGAGCGGTCAACAGCCTTGACACTGACCTTCTCGTGTTCATGTTACCGGCAAAGTCAGATAAGAGAGGAGTTTAAGATTTAACTAAATTCTGTTAGGATAAGCACCAAGGATATTCCCCGGACGTACACTTCTAAAAAACATTCTCGTAATCTGTGGGCTTTCATTTACGCATCATTGCAGATTTTGAAAAAGTAGTTTAATTTTTTTTAATTTAAATACCTACTATATATATATTATATGATTAAAGATATTGATAAGCCACATAAAGATTTTTACTTTTTGTTTTATTCAAAATATTAAAAAGTTGCTGATGTTGTACTTAGAAGTACTGCCATGCCATATTTATTTTATAATTATTATTATAGGTTTTGATCACGAACGAAGAATAGTTAATTATTTTATCTAACGTCATATCGTAAAATCCTCATTACGAACTCGAAACTACTGGCATAATGAAATTTTTTTTCATGATCGTCTCTAAAACAATTATGGTATAGGTCTCCGAACAACATAATGCTTTAAAAAAACTTTTTCTGAGATTACAGTGTACATGTGATACTAACTAGGAAAGCAAAAGGAACTTAGCCCATACAGCCATGTCTGAGGTTTAATATCAAATACTAATGAGGTTATTATGTAATATTCTCTAACACGTACTAAATAATATTGCGGCGTGACAAAGGAGGTAACAATTTAATTTAATTTTCGGCCTGCATTGTCTATGGCTGCCTGCGCAAATCATGCGTGGTGGACTGATAGGTTTTTGCGCCGTAGCTTACGTGGAAATTACTATTTACTGTGGTTTTATGGGTCAAATCAAAAGTATTGTTTTGCCCTAAATTACTAACAGCAGTTAATTAATATATAACAATGATAATTTGACTCCACCTGACATTATAGAAATAACAAGGAAATTACGAACACTTTTAGAACGAGCATTTACAAGAAAAATCAAAAATGGCTAAAGACAAATTTAATCAAGATTATGAAAACAGGTTGTTAGGCATGAGTTTAGACAAAGTAGTGTATGAAACTATACATAACTACATTTGGGATCGTGAAAAAAATATCAGTTGTTTCATACATTTTAGTCAAGTAGGTATGTAAAAATAGGCTTGTAGACAGGGTAAACTAAATATTATTCTATTCAGTTCGTCATTTAGATTATCAAAAAATATTAGACACGTGTTTTTTTTTTGTCAAATAAACAAAAAATTACAGATATAAAGCGCATCAAAGTTTGGGAGTGGGGGAAAATGACGTCACTTCTAAGTAAAATAGTACTTAGATGTGACGTCACGCGGTACTTCAGCGGGCTATATCTTCATCATTTTTTGTTTAATTGAAAAAAGAAAAAATACGTGTCCAATATTTTCCGATAATCTAACTGACGGACTAATTTTTTTTTGTCATCATTCCTATTATTTGGAAAAGTTGATGTTGTACCTCGCGATTTTCAAATAGGTAATTTATATAAATGCCTAAAGTAATATAAAATGGCATAGTTGGTGGTGTTTTAGCAAATGGCGAAGTTTGGGAGAGTAGAGGGAAAACAATGGCAACTTCAACTATTTTATTTGCTTGTAACATATGCGCGTGTATGCACAGGTATGTAGTCTCTGAGTGAACTTGAAGGAAAACCATAACACATAATAAGATGTTCCTCTTAATTTACATGCTAATAAAGCGAGAACTTATATAGGGAAGTAGTAGCATTTAAAAACAATGTTTATTGTAATCCCGGCTATCTGTAGAGCTGTAAATTTCGTTTTTTATGCCGCGGTCTCGGCTTATGTCAGGGAAGTATTCTGGTTTACACCTTGAGATGAAGCTGTGTTATGGTACCGGAATAATCATCACAGCTTAACTTAATGTTACAGAATAAACAGGTTTTTATTTTGGACCGGAATTATTTACATTATATGTAATTTTATTTTTCTCAAAAATACATTGTAATATTATCATTACATATTGTGAAGACCTATCAGAAAATACTTCATCCTGGCGAGCTAATTAAGAGTGTCGAATCTGATATAAATCTGAATAACTGTCCAGGAAATTCGTATGAAAATCCATTACATATACAGAGTACGTTTCATATGTTTTCTTTTTAAAACTATCGGTGTCTATGTTTTTAAGAGACTAAGGAGTTCGGCGATCATAAGGTTTTAAGCGGCCAATTTACAAAGAAAAATAAAATGAATTACAATTTTATGTTTAGAATGTAGAAATGTTTGCTATTTTTATAATTGCAATAATAATAAGAAAAATTATTTAATTTATATTGATTTTATAGGTTCTATATAAAACCACTGAATACTTAAAATTTAACCTCAATGAGCGTTTTTCTCGTTGCTTTTTTTCTTAGTTCTTAGCGTTCCTCTAGATTGCGTTGTCCATGAAGAAGGCTGCATGGCGGTAAATACCTTTGCCCAGCTGGCAATAATAAAAAAAGTTGCGTAAAAGCAGGAATCAGTGTTGCTAACCCTACGTCTTTTTGCGTAGATCTACGCACTTTGGGCCTTTCCCGCGAACCTACGAACTTCAATCCCTGAACCTACATATATTCAATAAAATATAAAAATTTGTAAAATTACGTTATATCTGACTGAACTGGATAGGCTCATTCCCTTTTCCCTTGATAAAAAGTATAAAACTGTCCCTTTTCCTACGATAATAAAGTACACAACGACCTGTCATTCGAAATTCCATATTACTCATGTAGTTGTGATTAGGTAATTATCGTGCATTTCGCTGAAACGAAACGTTTCGTTCGTCTCATTCGGATAAGCCTGTCTGTCTACTGAACACCTAAAATTTTTCATATAGTAAAGTATAAATCCAGACATAAATAAATTGCGTAGGTAGGGATCAAAACAGTTGATTTAATCAATTTTTTTATACCCTAAATCTCAACTTTAAATAAGTACGTAGATCTAGGAACTTTTCATGTGCAACTTTTACTACATCTACGTAATTTTCAGTTCTGACCTACGTACTTTTGAAAATCCTAGTTGGCAACACTGGTGGGAATTTATGTTGTTTTATTTTTTTGTTGAAAGTGTTTTGTTTAAATAAATTACTAAATGAGTTCAGAAGAGGGCTCTGATATAGATTTTTCTCCACTAATGCTTTGCTGATGAAATCAATAACAATAAACATGACTAATTGCCAAATATGAGCAAGTAGCTTTAAAAATACCTAACCAATTTCATGGGCAAATAATAATTAGCTATTCACTTTTGCAGGCATATCGGAAAAAAACGTTCACATTAAGTCGCCTGGAAAAAATCGTCAAAAACGTAAAAAACGGGAGCTCGACGGTTTAGAACAAACGGTAACCAATTTCATGGGCAAATAATAATTAGCTATTCACTTTTGCAGGCATATCGGAAAAAAACGTTCACATTAAGTCGCCTGGAAAAAATCGTCAAAAACGTAAAAAACGGGAGCTCGACGGTTTAGAACAAACGGTAACCAATTTCATGGGCAAATAATAATTAGCTATTCACTTTTGCAGGCATATCGGAAAAAAACGTTCACATTAAGTCGCCTGGAAAAAATCGTCAAAAACGTAAAAAACGGGAGCTCGACGGTTTAGAACAAACGGTAACCAATTTCATGGGCAAATAATAATTAGCTATTCACTTTTGCAGGCATATCGGAAAAAAACGTTCACATTAAGTCGCCTGGAAAAAATCGTCAAAAACATAAAAAACCGGAGCTCGACGGTTTAGAACAAACGGTAACCAATTTCATGGGCAAATAATAATTAGCTATTCACTTTTGCAGGCATATCGGAAAAAAACGTTCACATTAAGTCGCCTGGAAAAAATCGTCAAAAACGTAAAAAACGGGAGCTCGACGGTTTAGAACAAACGGTAACCAATTTCATGGGCAAATAATAATTAGCTATTCACTTTTGCAGGCATATCGGAAAAAAACGTTCACATTAAGTCGCCTGGAAAAAATCGTCAAAAACGTAAAAAACGGGAGCTCGACGGTTTAGAACAAACGGTAACCAATTTCATGGGCAAATAATAATTAGCTATTCACTTTTGCAGGCATATCGGAAAAAAACGTTCACATTAAGTCGCCTGGAAAAAATCGTCAAAAACATAAAAAACCGGAGCTCGACGGTTTAGAACAAACGGTAACCAATTTCATGGGCAAATAATAATTAGCTATTCACTTTTGCAGGCATATCGGAAAAAAACGTTCACATTAAGTCGCCTGGAAAAAATCGTCAAAAACGTAAAAAACGGGAGCTCGACGGTTTAGAACAAACGGTAACCAATTTCATGGGCAAATAATAATTAGCTATTCACTTTTGCAGGCATATCGGAAAAAAACGTTCACATTAAGTCGCCTGGAAAAAATCGTCAAAAACGTAAAAAACGGGAGCTCGACGGTTTAGAACAAACGGTAACCAATTTCATGGGCAAATAATAATTAGCTATTCACTTTTGCAGGCATATCGGAAAAAAACGTTCACATTAAGTCGCCTGGAAAAAATCGTCAAAAACGTAAAAAACGGGAGCTCGACGGTTTAGAACAAACGGTAACCAATTTCATGGGCAAATAATAATTAGCTATTCACTTTTGCAGGCATATCGGAAAAAAACGTTCACATTAAGTCGCCTGGAAAAAATCGTCAAAAACGTAAAAAACGGGAGCTCGACGGTTTAGAACAAACGGTAACCAATTTCATGGGCAAATAATAATTAGCTATTCACTTTTGCAGGCATATCGGAAAAAAACGTTCACATTAAGTCGCCTGGAAAAAATCGTCAAAAACGTAAAAAACGGGAGCTCGACGGTTTAAAACAAACGTCGTCGAGCTAGAACAAGAAATAAATACCAGACAAAGGGATCCTATAAGGGCTCTGTTATTTTCCTATTGAGGTACGGAGCCCTAAGAAATACCATTTTAGTACAGAGGAGATACATGTATATTCGTACCATTAGATCAAACGTATTGTTTGCGAAATACAAATCAATAAATAATTGATAATTTTGATTTTTTCATTCTGAACATTTTATTTTTATTAAAGAGTAGTCTAATATATAAAAAAACGCAGTTAAGTAAATATTATAAATGTGTAGTAGGGTGAATGCTACGTGAGCCATTGGCAACATTATATGCAGTGCTACCATTTCCTAAGCGAGGGGACTTCTTACAGTGAATGGTCTGTAGTAAGTTTATTCTATTTGATGTGAAAAATATGAAAATGTCTCATTTTATTTTTGAGAAAAGCACTATACTTGCTTCGACCATTATTAATTAGCAATCCTGGCCTTGTATATAAAACTCCTCGCCCTACGGGCTCAACTTTTAACTTACCGATGACGTGTAATACGAAGCCGGTAGCCTAAGTAAGAAAAATATATATATATGTGGAATAAAAAGTACAAGAATTTGTGTATAATTTATTTAAACTTACTCATTCAGGATTGCTTAATTCCTGGTCTTAGCAGTATTGTACTATTACTGAAACATTCAACCCTTACCTCCAAGATATTACATATAACGAGTCCAAAATGTATGAATGAATAATAAAATATTATCATGTAATAACAAGCTAATTTTTGTAGGTTCATTATTCCCTTTTTAGAGTTCCGTACCCAAAGGGTGCGAAACGGAACCTTATTTACTAAGCCTTTGCTGTCTCTCTGTCACAGGGGTCAACAGCTACAACCGTAATAGGTAGAGAATTTAAATTTTCACAGAATATGTGTTACTATGGCATCCATCACGACACACAATAAAAAAAAACTCCTGGGGTCCCCATACACGAAACCTCGAAAATGTTGCTAATGCAATTTGAGTTGCCAATATGAAATTTGGCAAGTAATACCGTCTTAAACTACAAGTAAAGGTAATAAATATCTTAAAACTATACATTTGTAATTAAATTATTAAAAAAATCATCGAAGTTAAGCAACGGTATGCGCGGTCATAATTGTACGGATGACCAAATCTTTTTGTAGATGTTTTTGAAACTTTTACTAATTTGTACGGAACCCTCGGTAGACGAGTCCGACTCACACGTGTCCAGTTTTTTGTTTTATTATAGAAATATGTTGTCAGGTTCTACCATTTTAGCGCCTTGTTTTTTGTACCCGTGATGTTACTTTATATATTGGTGTTATTTACCATAATGTCTTTAGGGTTCCGCACTCATATTGGGGGGTGGTACGGAACCCTTTGTGCGCGAGTCCGACTTGTACTCGGCCAACTGAAATACAGACAACACTATTTGTCGATTAGACGTCTGTCTGTCTGTCTTCTAATGACAACAAAGTTAAACTACAATTATAACTGAAATGTCTCGTTGTAAGAAATTAGCACAAAAGTTTTCATTTTCAAAATGACCTATTGTTATATTTACGAGTTTTTTGCATCTTTTGCGCAAGGGTGTAGCCAGTCACAGGCAGGGGGGGCGGGGGGCTTTCGAACCAAGGAGTATATCTCCTATATACTAATAATAAAGTAGTAAAAAAGTCGTGTCAGTACTGGCAATATATTTTTTTTATGGAATGTTTTATTGGTATATTTCTGGGCCAAAACAAAATTTTTAAAATGTTTGTCTGTCTGTCTATTTGTTTTTCAACTCGAGAACCACTCGCACACGGGGCACAGATTGAATAGCCGCGGGCAAAGGCTGGTATAAAATATTATATAAAATGATTTTATTTAGGTACCCTTAGCTTTCACTTTATTAAATATTTAGTCAAATTAGTCAAATATTAAATTATTTGCACCTATGTAATACGTGTAATAATACAACTTTCCAACTTTCCTTTGCCTGCCCCCCCCCCCCCCCCCTAAACAAAACCCTGGCTACACCTTGCTTTTGCGTAACTGTTAACCCTGGTAACTAAGCGAGAGAGATTAACTTAACATGTTCGATTTGAAAAACACTTCGTTGCTCAGATTGTAGTTACAAAAATGTTAATGTGACACGGAAAGACCTTCCAGTAATGAGGCATTACCACAACTAGGACGGCCATTCTGTTATATTTCTCGCCAAATGTCGACTTTTGTTTAGAGCGTGATGTACCATAACAACCACTGACATACAATCGTTAAACGGCGACTAGGAAGTGTAAAAAAACTAACCCTACGCTTTCTATAAAAAAAAATAAAAGCCATTTTCAAATCAACTTAAATCTGGCTTCGCAATTTTTCTTGATGCCAAAATAGCCATCCTGGGCGGCTATCCCGGCATTATTTCTCACTCGCAATATCAATAATTAGATATTTGTTTAAAGTTATATAAATGCCATGCGATGGAAATTAGAGTGACTAAACTACAGCAAATAAAAGCTATAGGATGGGTCATTAAAAGTTTTCAATGAAAAAAATTAATACATATCCGTACAAAATCCATTTTAAATCTATTTTTACGCACGTGCCAGAATACCCGCCCTGAGGTGCAATTGTGTAAGCCAATAATATTCAACTTCGATTGTCATATGGCTATTCAGTTAAGCAAATAAGCCCGTTTGACAATGGAAATCGTACTTTTGTGGTTATCAACAACAAAACAAGACAATTGTATTCATTTGACAGCCAAAAATGTAATTTAAATTGTCAAATGGGCTAATTTGCTTAGCCGAATAGCCATATGACAATTAATTTGAATACGATTGGCTTACACAATTGCACCTCTGATCAGATCAGGAACTAATACCTCCTAAGGCGAAGGCAAAGGAGCGTGGTTCATGCCGACCGAGGTAATGGGTGCAACAACAAATTTTAAAATGTACTACACGTACCAGCATAAAAGTACATAAGCATCGATTCGATAAATTTGACAGATAAACTCAAATTTTATTGCTTTAAAATAAGAGCTACACTTTTGTTAATCGAAGTGGTGCCGAGTCGATAGGTTCATACTTGGTACCCAGGTCCGTCAACATGACGCAAGAAAAAAAAGTTTCATGTTTTTCGATTGTAGTTTTCTGAAGAAGCTATAAGGTCCATCCTTTGAAAAAAATATATGACGTTGAGTGATCTTTTGTTAAGTGCAATTACCTAATTATAATTAAATTAATCAAATAATCAACCCATAAAAAAAACAATTTGTAAACCTCAGTTTTCATGATATTTCATGTTAAAAAAACTAATTTCTCGTGTATTATTCAACAGATTCGCTTGGTTTTTAATAGGTATTATTGATACCTATTGCAGTTTCCTAAAATTGCAGTTCTTACGGCAAACATAGATAAAGAAATCTAAATAATATGTTTTTTTCACGAACGCGAGGCATTTCTGTCGTCGTAACTGCCAGGACGAAGAGCGTGCGATTGTAGACTAAAATACAACGTATTAAATGTTGTTTTCGCCTGATGTAAAATAATGTGTTTAATCTTGCCTATACCATATCCTTAACGCCTAGCCTGGCCGAACACCCCCCACCCCCAAATTGCGTTACGTAATTTGTGACCGACCCTAAGTACTCTGAATAGGGTTGAACCCGCGACCAGCGACCGATTAGAGGTTTTTTTTTTAATGAAGTTTTTTTTATTCGAAGTAAGAACTCAATACACCGTCGCGTAAGTTCCCCAACTTACAAAAACAAACATAATATATGTAGGTATTTTCAAGTTATGTATGTATGACGAACTTTATCGAGCAGATGCATAATTTTACTTCCTAATTTGGAATAAATTAATATAATATGACAGATGCTCGAGGGCGGAACCATGGTCATTCCTATCGTTACATAAGATATCTTGAACTAAATGCTTGTACAGTGGAGACCACATAAAGCTATACACTTGCAGTACTACATTAGCCCCTACAGAGAAGAGTATAAGATAGGTACAAAGTCCGAAGTGTCTTTGATGCGGTCTTCACTGTACTAGTCACAACATTACAGAAGAAAAAAAAACATTTTGAGCCATTTTTCTATTTTTCTATGGAAATGGCAAAAAAAGTAGGCGCAAAAAAAAGTTTTCGATGGGAAGTGGTCATTTAGGGATATTCTATCATGTTTTTTTCACTTTGTATTTTAGGACCTTATTTAGTAAAACATTACAATTTACAGTAATGAAATGACAGGATTACACTGACAGCGGAACTACGATATATAATTACTCCGAGACCCACCTTAATTATTTTATCAAATGTCAAAAGAGAAATTAACAATACGGTTTTTTAAGAAAGAGGTCGCGCCGCTAACCGCCTGTTCTGTGCCTCGGGTGGCGCCACTTTTTAGGGTTCCCTCATTTAAGGAAAACCCGAGGCCTCGTCTGTCTATCCGTCCACATAGGCCGCGGCGATTTCGAATCTATAAAAATGACATCACATTTTACAGTAATAAAGCCGATTCTGAAGGCTTTAGTTTTAGTGCTGTCAAAACAATAGTTCTTCACTATATTACGAGTACATTGGAAAAATTAAAGGTTTGACAGCACTAAAACTAAAATTAAAGCTGAAGGCTTCGAAGAATCGACTTTATCGTCTTCTAAGTTCGAATACTGACGGTGTTGCATCTTTCTCAGTATTTTACACTTGTTGTTAAATGCAGCGTGTTTTTAATGATAATAAATTATTTATTGCCAGACTTACGTCCAATAAAATTACATTAGAACTACATTACATTAAAATAAAACAAAGCAGATTTCTATAGAGACAGAACCCGTTTATTGTGTACTCGACAGTTTTTTTTATTATTTGAAGAGCAAACGAATTAAACTTGTTATGTCTTTAAATAACAGAGCTCAACTATATATTAGATTTTTGTAAACTGTGCATAGCAACGCCGAAGAGTTGTGGTGCTATAAAAGTTTCTGTTTTATGACGGAGCCCTACAAAGTACGTAACCACTTCGTCACGTACAGCTGTAATGTATCCACCTATATTGTTTGATACACCTTCACGACACCAGTCCCCGAGGGGTGTCAGAGGTGTTTCGAAATGTGTAGACTGTGAAATGAAAGTCACAGTTCACACTCGCACATCCACGTTTCACCGACGACTATTACTTCCACGCGTGATTGGTGAGCCCTATCGCCGTACTTTGGACACAAACTGGACCCACAGCATAACGTGCCTTCCGAAGCACGCGGACCGTACACAAAAGTCCAGACTACGGAGGCTTCAACTTTCAAAATCGCCTTTGTATGTAAACTGTTCCCGAACTGTGACGTCACTTTAAGTACGAACTTATCCTTAGATAGATATAATCGGAGTTCCATAGTATATCTATGTATAGATAACATGCATATTAGTGTTTATAATATTAATTTATATGTATACTAGCTTTTGCCCGCGGATCCGCCCGCGTGTTATTAATCCGTTCAGCCGTTTCAGCGTGAAAGAGTAACAAACATACACACACACAAACTTTCGCATTTATAATATTAGTGTAACTAGGTGAAATTAAATCAACCGACCAAATTCATACTGGAGACTCGGTTAGTCATCAGGAACAAGGTTTAAAGACCCTCCAGTTGAAATTCGAAAAAAATATTTTTTTCCCCATTTTTTTGCAGGCATCACTAGGATTTGTTTTGATTTGTACTTAGTTCAACTAAGTTTAACTAGTCCAACCAGAAAGGTGGCAAAAAAAAATTTTCGAAATTGGCCGAAAGGATTACTGAACGTAGTTCTTGATCACTAACCGAGTCTCCAGTATGAATTTGGTCGGATGATTTAAATCCACCCTATACCGGGTGTAAATAGACTGCTACCATTAAATGAAACCACATATTCTACCGACCCTACTGAACCACTTTTCCCAAGAATCATACCCACGGACAGCCTTAGTTTAGGAAATAATTGAGTTCCAAACAAAAATGCGTGAACCCTAACGCACCGACACACGGGCGAGTATTGAGAGAGCGTCGTCCGTGAAACAGCTTCAGGTTTCACGGACATAGGTCCAGCAGTGGACTAAATATGCTGATGGATGGATGGGTGGATTATTTAACAGCATACATACATAGTATTCATCCATCGATCCATCAGCCTGTTTCGTCCACTGCTGGACATAGGCCTTTCCAGGATTTCGCCACTCTTGGCGGTCCTTTTGGAAGAAATGCCCATACTCACACACGCTGGGCAGGCGGGTTGGTGAGCGCGGTGCGAAAACCCTTGCACCAGTGACGCCGCTGCCCGTCACCAGTCTAATTTATATAAGGCCCGGCAATTGCGGATGGATATACCGCCATCCATCGGTCCCAGGCAATGGTGGGCCGCCTGGTTTTGCCTGAGAACTGTCCTCTTACTCTCCCCCGAATAACTTCGGGAGGGTTTCCGAGTAAGATGGTGGTACCTCTACAGTCGAGCCCGGCATTAGCTCTACCACGGCCATCCAAAAAAAATTGTATTCCTTTTTTTAGGTTTTTAGAATAGTTTCCTTTGTTATAGCTAAGGGTTTCATTTTCTACCTATACTGAGCTAAACCTAACCCATGATAACTCGGACATACTATAGGAAAAAATGTGATTACCCGTCCAACACAAAAAGGCCAATGTCAAATACTTTATTAGCTTTTGATGGAGGCGATTATAGGTTAGCTAATTGACCTATTTGTCTAGGACGCGTAATACTAATAATTACGCGCGAAACAGCAGATCGGAGGGTTTTTAGCTGATACTTAAATATTTTGTAGGGAAAAAAATATTGGATTTAACCTTTATTACCTATTTTATAAAAAAAAATAAGTTGATCTCTTAACCGCATTCTTGAAACCATCGTTTGCAAACAAAAAAAGAGGGTGGAAAACATTTTTTTTTGACAAAAGTACAAATCTTGGTACCTACATTGTTTATAAGTGGATCACCTAGGTAAAAGATCAATAAATCAAATAATTTTTTTTCAGAAAGTCCTAATTTCATCAAAAGAGCCCTCGAAAATCTGGCTTTGTTCATGTTCTAGACTCAGGTAAGCCTAAGTTGGGCTTGAAATTAATCACAGATATGGCGTCGCAATCACGCTTTACCAGAGCTTCGCGATGAATAGGGAGTGCGGTAGGATTACCTCGGAATGTGTCCTGAAATTTCAGGTTTTTTAGGCTCCTGACAGGATTGCAGTCGGATTTTGGAAATCTCAGGAACTTTCGTTTATTTTTTGTAAAATACAGCTTTTCAGATTTTTTATTAGAAAGTTACAATCTTTAAGAACATAATCTAATTTACCCTCTTTGGATTTTAGATGGTAGAGCTGATGCCGGGCTCGACTGTGGAGGTACCACCATCTTACTCGCAAATCCTCCCTAAGTTATTCGGGGGAGAGTAAGAGAACAGCTCTCAGGCAAAACCAGGCGGCCCAACATTGCCTGAGACCGATGGATGGCGGTATATCCATTCCCAATGCCGGGGCTTATATAAAACAGACTGGTGACGGGCAGCGGCGTCACTGGTGCAAGGGTCTCGGCACCGCGCTCACCAACCCGCCTGCCCAGCGTGTGTGAGTATAGGGATTTCTTCCAGGAGGACCGCCAAAATTGGCGAAATCCTGGAAAGGCCTATGTCCAGCAGTGGACGAAACAGGCTGATGGAGCGATGGATGGATTTTAGATTTAGAATCAACTTTTTTTAAGTGAATTAATTGACATGCCAAACCATGGACTTTGGGTCTAGTATAAAATTGACCAAAAAAGTGTCCTTAGTGAAGTGTCAAAATATTAAGAAACAAAACATTTTAATTTGAATCGTATGTCATTACTGCACGGCTTAATTTTGATTGACGTGTGATTGACACCCTTTTTTAATTTCCAATGGTTTTGACTCTCTCTTGGTTCGGACACTTTTGAGCACAGACCCGATGTCCACTTGGTAGTACGTCAATGAGTGAATTGCACACAATCTCAGGACTTTTCTATGGACTTTTTAATTTTCTATCTGTTAACCCTAGGTGCGGGGCGGGGGTGACACTGCGCAAGTTAATTCACACGCGCCTCGTGCACAGGTCCGAAAAAATGTCGTCACTTTTTAATGGACCATCATTTCAGACAATAAATTAAAAGTTAGGAATGTTTTTAAATTTTAAAAGTAATAAATTTGGTATTTTTGTACAACTTAAACATAAAAGAATTAATTATATACAATTAATAAATATTTATACAAGAACACCCTGAATAACTGACTTATCAGTTTCTACTTCAGCGTGGCGAAGAAGAATTGTTAAGTCATAAAAGGAATTAAGATTAAAACATTTCAATCATCAATAATTACTTAATTTGTCTAATAGTTGTATTACCATAACAGATTCAATAAATTGCATGTTAGCTGAGAATAATAAAGAATATGTAACTGTCGTTTAAATTACTTATGTTTTACTAGCATTTTGGCCGCGACTTTCCCCGCTCTGTAATAGTACATTATGATACAAGTAAGCTGCGTTGGACATTACAGTCGAGGCGGGATTGCAGCGAGGCCCCAATGGAGCCGAGAGTGTAATATCTAATGCTCACACGTTTCATACGACGTTTTTCAACACACTAGCAAGGAAAAATAATAAAATTTCACTGTCTTTTTTTTCCACATAATCGAAACCACAGCTATGAACTGACAATTTTCTTTGAAAAATGGCAGCGGAGATTTTGTTTTTTGCGCAGATTGAAATAGAGGCACTGACGCAAAAAGCCAAACAGCCAAATATTAAATATTGATAAACTGAATATTTTTGTATTTATAACAAAAAAATTAGTTAATTTGTTGATAAAAATTAATAATTTGATGAAATTAAATGATTAATTTAATTTTAACGAGACGCTATTTATACGCAAAAACTTTATTATTTCTCAAGACATCAAAACTCTTTGCTAAGATTAAAAAAAATCTGTAATGTAAAAAACACTAGTGCGATAGTGCTGCACTATGTTATGATATGATATGACGCTGCAATAAGGGCCACTTTATAAGCAAATGTGTTGAAAAATAACTTTTCCTACAACACCGTTACTCCGATTTGTTTTACTACAATATTATAACCCGGACGTAGATTCTGGAACACGCGAAAAAACCGGTCAAGTGCGAGTAGGACTCGCAGCCTGAGGGTTCCGTTCCATTTAATAAAGTTAAGACTTAAATAATTTTCATAAAAAATACGAACTTATTTATTAGTACTTACAAAGCTGTACAAAATGTATGAAACAAAACTGCAAAATACAGTTTGTGGAGTATTCGAGTACGTAATCTTAAACCTATACAAAAATCGACGTTTTCAATATTAAATTTGTTGTTTAAATAAAGTAAATGGCACATAATATGCAGAAAATTCAAAATTTCTCACTAGTTTAGTTTTTGAGATAGACCTTGGATAGACACCGTAATAAAAATGGTCTAAAACTGACAAATTTTATGGCCCGCCAGTTCTTTATTTCTAGAGATAAAAAAATTAAAAACAGTTTGTCAAAAAAATCATGAAATTAAATGAGGGTGCCACTGTCGTTTACATAGCAACTCTGTATAGTGAGACCACAACGATTTTGATACTTGTCGTATTTTTGCTTTTATAAATAAGGTATAACAGTTTTTATAAACATCGGATAATATTGAGTTTTAAAGAAAAACTACTATGTGTTATAATCTGTTAAAATGGTTTCAAAATTACCACCACAACAGACGTATTACAGTCCGTTTGGGCGACTGCTTCAGTGATGAGATACCTACCTCGAAAGGTACGGCTCAAGGTTCAATTATTGGACCGACAGAGTATCTTTTGTACGTAAACGACATGTGTAATATTTTTTCGGAGGGCTCTGTATACCAGTTTGCCGATGATACATGTTTAGTAACCCATAGTAACGATTTATCGAAAGCACAGGAATTAATGCAGGTAAATTTCGACAACCTATGTAAGTGGGCGCACGATGCAGGCTTGGTCATTAATGCTAACAAAACCAAAATAATTCATATATACTCACCGTACATGAAAACAACTCAGAAACCTACTATTATTGCACACGATCACCAGTGCATGCATCGCCAGCCCACAACCACCGCCTGTTCGTGCGAATGCTTACAGATAGTAGATCAACATATCTACTTAGGATTGATAATTGACAAACACCTACATTGGAGACCTCATATCGAAAAACTGTGTAACAAATTGAGATCGATTAACGCCAAATTAGCTATCCTTAAATACAAACTGCCGTTTACTATTCTACGAACTTTATACCTATCACTAGCTGATTCTATCATAAGCTACGGGCTGAGTAGCTATGGGCGCACATATAAGACATACTTGCATAGTATATACAAACTACAATTAACTATCCTTAAGAACATGGTGTCGAAAAGTATTAAACAAAAATACAAAGAGGATGAAGCTGGTTTGTTCAATCATTGTAAGGTAATGTCAGTTTATAACAAAGTAAACTTATCTCTCTTACTAGATAAACTAGATAAAATTAGTTTACTGACTAAATATAGCAGACAAAATCGACTGCGTAGCTTACCCTACCTCCCTGTATATCGGCTGCCAAGATATACTAACGTCTACGGCATGAGGAAGTGGGAATACCTTCTACCGGAGATTCGAAACGGCTTGCCGGCCGAGTTGTGCGCAGAATTATTGTCTGGACTATCCAGAAGAAAAACCTTATCTCTAGTGAAAGAATACTACCGTGGGTGTTAGCATATAACTAATCAATTGTATTACCTACTTCGTAGCGAGCTGGTAGCGTGTCACTCGCATAAACCCGTACGGGTTTCAGAGAGACGGCTTAATCATTTAAGACTATTTCTTACTGTAATTTGGTTAAATAAAAAAAAAAAAAAATAAAAAAATAAATAAATAACTTTGCAACAAGTATTTAGTAATGGATAAATGAAAAGAGAAAAATAAAACAACAAAATACCTACATAGGTACTATATTTATTCATACACAAAAAATATATGTTTAGAAGTCATCCATCCATCCATCAGCCTGTTTCGTCCACTGCTGGACATAGGCCTTTCCAGGATTTCACCACTCTTGGCGGTCCTCCTGGAAGAAATGCCCATACTCACACACGCTGGGCAGGCGGGTTGGTGAGCGCGGTGCCGAAGTCCTTGCACCAGTGACGCCGCTGCCCGTCACCAGTCTGTTTTATATAAAGCCCGGCAATTGTGGATATACCGCCATCCATCGGTCCCAGGCAATGGTGGGCCGCCTGGTTTTTACTGTACTGTACTTTCCGATTTTCCTGAAAATAATGAAAATAAATTAATGACTTTAATATTTAAAATGCTATGTTTAACAGCGTAAAATGTACTGTATCAATTCGTATTGGTCGTGCTATAATGTGAACTACACAAACACATTATCTAACCTATGAATGTTCAATGTGAACATTGCATTTTTACACTCAAACTTGTACGTTCTATACATTTATTAACTTGAAATTGCTTATTAAAAACAGTAACAAGGATACATACCCGTCATTTCTGCTGTTCGAACATAAACAGCCTCTAAATTTGACAAAATGCGCCCAGTTTGGTATTCCAAGAAATATCGCTGAAATACTTTCAAAATCACTTCGCTAGTTCCACTTCGGTTTAGTTTTCTCATAGTTGATATTATTGTTTGTACCCGGATAGAAGAAAATGCCAATTTTACAAAACAATAAAAAAATATAACAAGCAACGCTAAACAACACAGGCGTGATGACAGCTCCGACATGAAATGACTCTGTGTTTAGTGTTGCTGGCCATACAGAAAATTTTTAGTTCCTGAAACATTCTTTTCATAAGTTTTTTGACAAACTTATACATGTGTAAGTACTTTACCAAAGGAGTTCTAGACAGTGATAAACCGGGGTAAGAAAAACAAAAGTATTTTTTTCGGCTCCTTTTTCATGGGAATCCCTGAAAATTAATATTTATTTTATTTTTTATTTAATGTTTGGTTTTGGGTCAATATTTTACAAAACATATCCAAATTTCAGATGTGTAACTCATTCCTTCTACAAGCTAGAGACCCGTGACATACGGAACAGACGGACAGACTCCAGAGCGACATTAAGGCGCCATCTCACCCAAATCGGCACTTTTTGAAGTTGTTTACCTGCTTTTCAGAAGAAGCCACTAATTTGATAAATTAGTATAAAAATATAGGTACCTTTTTCTAGTTTTCTTGATTACAGAAACCTGATTGCGTAACTTTCGCTCGATAGAAATAATTATTGAAATGAGGTCTTCTTCTACACTTTTTTTCATAGTATGCGAAATAGGAATAACATACAGACCTGAACAATATTTTATTAGTTAGATTTTAACAATATCTAAATTTTGCGAATTTGATATTGTGATAACTATTTTAGTTAATTTTATATTAATTTAAAACCGACACTATATATATGTATACATATATTAATTATTTATATTAATTTAAAACCGACATTATATATATGTATTAAAATTTTAATTTAATAGTGTGATGCGTAGTTTTGTGTACACGTATGTCTACTTATTAATTTATTATGATTTTTTTTATTTATCAGAGGGGTTTGCTGGAAGAAATCTCTACTTAGAGATAAGCTCGCCTGTGTACATCCTATTTCTAACCTCAATTGTAATTATATTTATGTGTACAATAAAGTATAAAGTACATTTTGCATGTTTTTCTTGAATCCGTCCCTCTGACTCGCACTTGACCGGTTTTTTTTCTTATAGAATCAGAGGTGATATGTTGGACATTTTACTGAATGGTATGTTTGTGTTATATCTAGATATATCTTGCAGATTTGTTTTTTTAAGTAATTTTTTCGATGGTTCTACTTTCATTCCCATACAATTTTTTTTTGTCCAAATAGAAATAGAGTGGCGGTCCCGTCTTTTTAAGTTAAACTGAAGATCTTTGATACTTTTCTAACGTGCTTATGAAAAGCTTTAACAAAATAAAGAATTACATATTTTTTTATTCATTTAAAAAAAATAGTACATTATTTTGATGCGTGTATAACTTTATGAAAGTAATCATGAATACATTCTATTTTGATTGTATTACATTTAAAAAACTTAAACGCGTTAACTGTTGTACTCCAATCAATCAATAACCCGATCAAGCAATTTCGGGAAAATGCTTTAGCGTTTTAAATTATTATTGTTATGAGGTTTTTGCGTACTTCACAGAAAGGGTAATTGAACCTTTGTTCAACCACTTACCGAGTCTCCAATATGAATTTGGCTATATAAACGAAAGTCACCTATATAATCTCTACTACGTAAACATTTTTGTTCGAGAAATCTTTTAATACTTAAATTTTCTTTTGTTTTAATTTTCTGAGCGATATATTATAATGTCCTACAATAAAAATAAGTGAAAATAATTCCAGGGTAGATCATGTATCGTTAACTGATCACATTACAGAAGGAAAAAAAAATTTTTGCTCATATAATTTTTTCACTTCCCAGTACAAAATGGTAAAAAAAAAGTTCGGGCAAAATTTTTTGTTTTCGGTGGAATGCGGTCTATTAGGAATACTTTATCATCTATCTATTAGTTTTTTTTCACTTTGTATTAATGTAATGTAGAGAATAAGTGAGAATGTTAGTAAAAGTTCTACAAAGTTGCAGTAAGAAACGTAACCCCTTGTAGTAAATTGCAGTTCCAGTTATATAAGGTGACTTTAATTTATGCAGTCAAATTCTTACAGAAGATTCGGTGAGTGCTCAGTAACAAGGTTCGATAACTATTTTTGTGAAATTCGTGAATTATTCTGTTCGTTTTCTTTACAAACATAAGCCCAGCCCCGAGGCAATTACTATGGGACGTGAAGAATTTATTTTGCGAAATTATCAAAAAGTGTTATCGATCCGTTTTACTGATCACTTACCAAGCCTCCAGTATGAGTTTGGCTGCATCAATAAAAGTCACCTTATATGATGAGCACCATCATATCAAAAATGATCAGAAATCGCTCTTTGTCCAATATTTTTGAATATATTTATCGTTTGCCCTCTATTTCTCAACCTTTGTTCTGTATTAATAATCGAAGGACAACAAACAGTAACTTGGAACCATTGCAACTATTTATGAGCAACCTAATTGGTAATAAATGTTACAATAACAGGTAAACAATGTTATAATATAAACTACGTGGTGCTCATCTTTATTATAGCTTCCACTGAAACAAATACGTTCCACTATCAAGGGGCTTGTTTGTCAATTTTGGCTATATTAACTAACTTGTTGGTTGTTTCCAATGTTTTTATGATCAGGTAAACAAGTTTAGTTAGTCAGTAAACTGACATCTTGTTGCGCTCATATGGAGTTAAGATAGTTGTTTACGGTTAACAAGATCTTGTTCAATTTACTTTTTTTTTTTCAGTGTACTAAATTACAAAACCGACTACAACATCTACACTGAAAGCAGTTTTTCTTTACAGAGTTTTTTGTATATAAATTTCGGGTTTCGTCAATACAGATGTGATGTAATCATTTTTACGTTTTAGAAATTTAACACGTTAATAAATTTAACATACTCGTAAATAACAAATTATCTATAAATAAAACTAACTACCAAAATAAATATATAAAAATACAGAAAAAGAATACCTACCTTAAATAAAACACAGGATGGGTACCTAAACTAAGTAAAAAATTGAAGCCAGATCGCTGCCGTCACCCGGCAGGGTACCCAACAGGCTGGCGGCATTGCCTTGCTGGATCGCGAGGCTCGCGCTTCTGGCCCCCACGGCCCGAGGGTTTCCGCAGCGAAGGGAACAAAGTGGTAATTTTGTCCCAACACTGTGTATTTTCGCCTCTTCGTGCCTTCCGCTTTTATAGCCGCCGCGCCAGCCTTGGCAGCAGTCGCTGGTAAGTGAGACGGTGCCACTGTATCGGCGCATGTGGCGTCCCATACCAGCGGCCGCCCATTTTTCCACGGAACGAGCGTCATTCCGTCAGGCCTCCTGCCATCGTCGCGTGCCAGGCCGTTTGGCTCTAGAATTGCTGGCACAGCGGCGGCGCTGGCAAGGGCCCGCCGAATGACGTCGTTCAGTGTGGCGTGGCGTGATAGCCGGCCAGCGCTACTAGTCCAGTCAAATTACGAAATGAATAAACATGAGCGAACACAGTTTGGGCATTTTGAGGATCGAAAGGGGGGTGCACCCTGAGCTTAAATTCCAATTTGAGGGGCTGTAGTGAGGTCAGCTCAAGGTCATTTCGACCGAAACGCGTTTAATTCGATATCTCGAGAATGATCACTGTTAGCCAAAAAATTATAGAGACCTTTTCTTTTCCAAATTAAATTTACCAACTTTTTTATTTAAAACTTTTTTTTCTAACATTAATATTTTTCAACTTATGACTCCCGCAAGGCAAAAATTTCATTTTTTTTCCTATTTTTCGTCGTTTTCTCCCCAACCATTGGATTTTATTGAATTTTACCGATCATCAACGTAAAGATCTTTTAATTATGAACAATTTTGTTCTTAAACTTTTTTCTGTAGTGCCAATACTTTCGTAGTTATATATCATTTTACCGAGCGAAATCCGCGCCACTGTCGCAATATAAAAAGGTCAATCGATGAAACTATTTAAAAATAGGGTATTTAATTTGGGTAAATTTTTCGGTTAATTTGGGTAAGAAGTAAATTAACAATTAAAACTGTTTCACACATTTATTGATAAAAAAAATAGGTTATAAAATTCGGAAAGTTAAGCACCCGAGGTCGATGGAAGTGATTCGTGAATATTAAAGGCCCTGGCGGTATCGGGGCATACGTCGTCCTCGTCCATTACGTCAAGATCATCATCGTCGGTAATCTTGGCCATATTGGAACAATAGTTCTCTTGGCAATTATTGCAAATAACTGAGCAAAAGAGGCCGGCCTTTCTGCATCCGCACGCTTTGCCGCAGTTGGTTTTGCATTTGCACGCAATCGATCTCAGTAAATTATCCGGAGCTGGTTGCAATGACATCGTTATTGGCTCCAATCCACGGGGGGTGCGACGCCAGCCCCACTCCTCGGGTTCCAGATAATTTTCCAGCCAGTATTGTACTTGGTAGAAACACCTCAGCGAGTGAAAAAATGCCGCATCAGAGGTAGGAGGAAGGGATTCTAATTTAACCCTCCCACTGCCTGCCATTTTTTTATATCCCTTATATCGGAGCTCGTTGAGATTTGTACAATTCGTGTCACCCGCCTTGCGATACAAATTCAAAATGAATTGTTCGCCGTTTGAAGCGATAGTTGTTTTATCTGCTTTGTCTTGCAGAAAAACTTCAGTTAACGAAACCAAATCCGGAGATTTTTTCAATGCGGTCATTGTTTTCAGCTTGCCTAGGTTGAATGGTGCCGACGTTGTGTCGCAACCACTAATGGCGTGCAAAAATAATAGGTTTTTTGCGGCATTCGGCCCATATATCGGTTTGAGGCAGTGTGGGCTATATGTAGCGTCCGTCGATTTGCCTCGGCCAGGTTTTCTCAAGAAAATGTTGTTGCACGCGCCGGCTGTTGCAGTCAGCAAAACCAGCAAATCCACGTCCTCACCAATAACAACCGCAGCACTATACTCCTGCGAAATTCTCTTAGCCGTACTGATAATTAGACCATCCGCATCCTCTACGGCTTGCTCCACCTCTATGTCTGATTTGATGAGAACCGTTTTCAGTAGTGAGATGAATCTGGTCTTATTGCTCTCGTTGCCTAAAAACTTATCTTGAGTTGCGGTGACGGTCATATTGTCGGTGAAAATTATATCCACACATGGCTTCAACTGGGATCGGCGCAGTCGTTCGGCAGATTTGGTGCCAAAGTTGGAAATATCTTCGGGATAGCCATCGAATACAATTACTACGTCTGTACCGTAGTGTTTTTTTGTGTATGCTACGTATTTCTGGCATATATCGGAGTAGGTAACGTTGCTGCCCCACACAACCCTGTGTAGAAGAAATCCACCGTCAATAATGAATTTTGGGTTCGGCCCTAAGTCCGGAGGTGTTTTTAACGGCAGGAAGCAATCATACAACGTAGATTTTGTGCCGTGGCGCATTCCTTCCTGTGTGAATAACGACATCGGATAAGGTGCCAGCTCGTGTTTTAAGATTTCTTTTAATTCCGTTGGCAAATTTTCAGACAGAGTCATTCGTTGGAATAATAACAGCGGCTGAACTGGAACAACTGGCGCATTGTCATCCACGCGGATGCTGTTGGTAATTGCAGCTAATGGAAGGACTTTTTTTTTTCGTTGAAACTTGTACGTCGCGAATGGTCTTCCGATCATCTCGTTCAACATTTTCGCGCCAACTTCATCGCAAAGATGACAGTTGATTGTCGAGTCGCCGATGGCACCAGTACTTAGTGACCGCAAGTTGCATGCCTCGATGAAAGGTTGGCGCTCACTCAACCAGTTGTCCAGTTTTTCTGAGTCGCTGTTATCTCGCACAATGCGCGACGGTCTAGCATCAACATGCTGCTCAGTAGTTGCGCTGAATACGCCGCAAAAATTTTCGACTTCGTCACAAACGTGTAGCATTGAGATCATTCCTAGAATCCATCTGGATGTTGTGTGAGAGTTTATCCCACGTCCTTGCGTTAGTCCACCAGCTACTTTCATAGGTCGATTTAATCTTTGCTCAATTACCATGTCGGACATAATTCCTGACCACGACTTGTCCGTAAAGTGCATCGTAAAGAAGCCATTAACAAAATCTTGCAGCTCGAAATCAAGAAATTTATCTTGCAAATCCATCATTCTCTGCAGATATATATGTGCTGCTTTTGCGTACAAGAAATGGCCACTAGCGTGGAAATATGGCAACATTTTTTGGATGGTGTCAAGATGCAAGTTCCAATTTCCCGATCTTTCGGCTTCAATGAAGTTTTTCATGAGCGTAACCATACGAAAGTATTGTATCCAAAGTCTTCCGGTCGGGCTCAGCTCTTCAAGTACTTTCAGTTGATTTTCGAATTTCTTATACGCGGCTTCAACAACAGGATTCTCGGCTTCTGCGAGGATGTAGGATCGTTCGGGCCCGGATAAAATCGAATCAAGTTCTTCTCGCTCTTCTTCCGTAAATTCGCTCTCCATGCTGTCAATTATCATCTTGGCTAGCGATTGGTGAACCAGTGTGTGTCCTCTGACAGCCCGAGAATATGCATGTCCAGACAAAATATGGACGACGCTGTTACCAGCGTATATCGTCTGTAGAAGCTCTGTCAGGCCACTGCCATCCATAATGTTTCCTATTGAGCCTAAGAAGGACATCAATAAATGAAACCCGCCCAAACGGAGGACTATTTTACCGACAGGTGAAGTCGAATCAACGCCAGATATAATATCGTGAGCTTTCATGAAAAGCGGAAGGTCGAAAGTGACAACACATCCTTTTTGCCCGGCATCTTTGCATTTTTCGGTAGCCAAACGTAACGCGGTATAAATAGTGTCTTCTTTGGACGGAGGAGCATCGATGACTGGTAATGGAATCACCCTCGTTTTCTTGAATGATCTTTCAGCTATCACTTGCTGCATGAAGCCATTCCATCCACCAATATCGGGTCGAACAGTCCACTTGCCATACAACCATAAAAAGTCGGCAAGCGTTGGAGAAATCGTCAGATTTATCGGACGAATGGAATTGATGTTGAGGGCACAAAGTTCATTCGGGCCACAACGGTTTTCGTATGTCTCGATAGGGATGTGTCCGAACTTTGCTATCTCCGCCGCAGTTAATTTCGTAGATTTCCGCGAGGCAGGTGCTTCGTAAGAGACGGCTTCGCAAGGAGTAACGCACTGTATACCCCCCATTACATGAAAAGTATTGTGGCCATCAATTGTATTAACATTGAAATCGGAATTATCGAAGACAAACTGGGAAAAACCATATACCCCGATTTTTGGAGAATGATTCTGGATACAGCATGATTCAAATAATAACACTTCATTGTAGGAAGAGCAAAATCCAAAAGCTGACAGTATGTCGATGAGATGTTTTGACGCAAATTTCCTGTACAGAAATGTTGCAACTCCCAATTGCAGGGGAGAATGAAATCGGCGAGGTCGAACTGCAGTCATGATGGCATGTGCGATGGTAGTGCAGATAGTTTCCCACTTATTGGTCGTTGAACACTTGTATTTCATTATTAAAGTGCGAAGAAAAACTTTGAGCGATTGTGGAATTGTCGACTCAATATTTTTCATGAAATCGTCGATCGGAGGAAATTCGTCTTGCAGCAAAAGGCCTCGAATATCTTCTAGTATTATTCCTGCTGCTTCTTCGACAACACGTGATCTCTCTTCTGCTGGATTTCTTTTTTTCGCCTTATAAAACGAATCGCTCAAAATTTTCGCACCTGCATTCGTTAAGCAAATAAATGTGCCAAGACGTGGTCGTTCGAATATCACGATATTATCGCGGTACTTGTTTATTAAGTACTTTTTTATGGTACGGAAGTCTACTTCTTCAGCACCCTCGATTTGGTGGGTTATGTCGGAAAGTTTAAATTGACAATCATCATCATTCGATAGCATGTAATTGTATATTGCGTCGACAATGTCTTCGATATTTTCACAACTGCGTCTTCTTTTTACTCCCCTTTTCGGTTTAACTTTTAAATCGAGCCAGCATTTGTGATGGTATCTTGCGCCAGCACCAACATCATCAGAAACTTCTCGTATACGCGCACTCACCGACTGTGACACTTGATCATTTCGGCCCTCCAATATCGACAATATGGATTTTTTCACCGCTGAAAATGATTTTACCGAACTTATACGAATTCGTTGTTTGAGGCGAACGCGTTGGTTCGTTTCTTGAACGTTTTCCGGAATCTTTTCGGTGCAAATAAAGCACGAGTTTTTGAAATCGAATTCCTCTTCATGTGGCACGGGTAAAGGTGTCGGTGTCCGCGATGACGACGAAGAGTCTGACGACAGACTTCGCCGTACAACAGCCGCCGCAGCTCTCTCGTCTCCATAATGTCTTTGACACGAAGAATGCACCCTAATAAATAATTAATACCAGGAGTAAATACTGGAAAATTTTGTGATGATGAAAAGTAATTTTTATAACGGTCAAAAAATAATGAATATTACCTTATACTCGATAGAGAGGTTAACATGCGCTCATGTTCCTTATTTCCCCTTATCACGCTGGCTTTTATAAGTGTTTGTATCCGTTTTTTTTGCACCGTTATAACTTCTCCTTCACTCAACGTTTTGCTGCATATAAAGCAATGTTCCATTTTTATTTTTTACAGCAGCACAACATTCTAAAACCGAAAATACACGATTTTTGATCCTCACTGCGTAGAAGCCAAGAAAACACTGAACAACTGAACGGTTATGCTCACTTCCACTCCCCTTTACCCCGACCCTTTCTTAGGCTAAAAATAGATTTCATGGGACGAGGGTTACCCCAGGTATAAAAATCGAGGACAGATGTTCCTTACTTGCACTAATACACGCAACAGTGTGTCTGTGGATACACGTTGCGACAATGGCGCGGAATTCGCTCGGTAAAATGATATATAACTACGAAAGTATTGGCACTACAGAAAAAAGTTTAAGAACAAAATTGTTCATAATTAAAAGATCTTTACGTTGATGATCGGTAAAATTCAATAAAATCCAATGGTTGGGGAGAAAACGACGAAAAATAGGAAAAAAAATGAAATTTTTGCCTTGCGGGAGTCATAAGTTGAAAAATATTAATGTTAGAAAAAAAAGTTTTAAATAAAAAAGTTGGTAAATTTAATTTGGAAAAGAAAAGGTCTCTATAATTTTTTGGCTAACAGTGATCATTCTCGAGATATCGAATTAAACGCGTTTCGGTCGAAATGACCTTGAGCTGACCTCACTACAGCCCCTCAAATTGGAATTTAAGCTCAGGGTGCACCCCCCTTTCAATCCTCAAAATGCCCAAACTGTGTTCGCTCATGTTTATTTAACCCGTTTTTAGCCGTAATTTGACTGGACTATACGTTGGCACGATAGGCCGTGATGGCCAAACTGGTCGACACTCTCGCCACAGCGGCAGCGATGTGGCTCGTTTGTCTTACATCCAAGTCTCAGGCCAACAGCCAGAGTAAAAGCGGATCTGTCCAGGATTATCCCAATATTAATTGAAGGAAGTGCGTTCAACCAATACCCCGATTCTGGCTCGCTTGTTGCCAAGAGACGGGCTCGCTCCGCAGGGTTATTACCAGTTTCTAGAAATAGCTTCTGCGATGCCAGATTAAGCAGGGTATTTTCACTCGGCCCGGCTGCAGTCGACCAGGTGTCCCTAGCCTCGGACAAGCACGAGACCTCTACGTCACCGAGTGACGGGTTAATTATTCTACCATAGAGGTCAAGCGTGCTGTGCGCCGAGGACAGGAACGCCGGCAGTGCTAGCCTGGATGGTTTGCGGATACCCAGGCCTCCAAATCGGATTGGAAGCGTGGCCTGGGCCCAACTGCGGTCATTCAGCTGACAATTTAGAATTTCAGTAAAAAACGTGCGTAACATATATATATTACATACTCGTAGTGTCATAAGTAGTCATAACATAAATTATGTTATTTTGACTTAAATAAGTATATAAACAAAAGACATGTGTTTTTATTATATATAATCTTTAGTTACATATATATGATCCGACAAAGCTTGAACGTAATAATTATTTCAATTACGCCGCGCGGGTCTATTCTGAAGCACATTTTTTTAGAAACTTGGAAGTATTAGTCATATTTTCGTCGTTTGTAATTAACAATAAATAACTTTACAGTATATTTGATTTTTTTGAAATAATACACGTCTAAAATTATTTCTTGTTTTTATTGACTTCTTATCTACAACTTCCCACACAGCATGTATATTTCGCGACAGGCGGGAGTGCGGGTCACCCGTACTCCCGCCATGTCGTGTACTATACTGCAGTACGAGTCAACAAAAGCATACCTAGTATTATACTGTGACAAAAGTTAGGTTGAAACAATGATTTTGGTGCTCTTCGGGGCCACGCGAGTCACTGTAAACGGCTAAAAGTAGCGAAAACTAGACCGACAGGCGCTAGGCGCCGCCAGGACGACGTCAAATTAGGGCATGCGCTGTCGAACACATAGTCCGACAAAGCCTGAATGAAACAAAAAGTGTCAGACACAATGTCCGGCAAAGCGATGAACGTGTTAAATTTTTCCTGGTTAAAAGTTAAAACACTGATTGTTTTGAGCAAACATGAAAGCGACAACTTTAAATCGACATATAGTTATTTTTTAAACGTTTGTAGTCGGCGAAGTTTTTCTAGTTTTGGCAATAGTTTAGTGCTGGTTTAACTTTTCAGTTTCAGGATTTTGCATACGTCATTGACCAGTGAAGTGGTTGGAGGAGATGGACTCGCGCCACGATCTGATGGATAGTGAGGATAACGAGGGTTAAGTAGACATTGGGAAAACTTGCTGTGAGTGTGCAGGACGAACTTATGTAGAGCTAAGCGCGAGTGAACAAAATAGACATAGTAATAACAAAGTAATCAAAAACCATATAAAAAAAATGTAGTCAAAATGGACAATTACCCATAAAATATTCGTATATTTTACATTATATCGTAAAATGATACGATCCACATTACATACATAAAACGTGCTGATATATAAAATTTTCAGAGATCTTTTTAGGTTTTTTTTCCATAAAGTTTCAAATTATGATTTTTAGATAGTAGACCAAATTTTCATAGCTTTAAAAACAGTAGGTACTTACGTATGTATATTTTTCAGTTCTGTATTTACATCTGGTTCTCTGAAAAACTTGTTTATAGCCTTAATTTAATGGTAATTTTTTAGGCTTCAAGAGGCTGCTCCTATAAACGCACACTATACTGCAATATGTTTACACACAAACGAACGGACATGATGCGCCGTATACTGTATGCTAACAAAAAAAAACTTGTAAAAAATCAAGTCTCGCGACTTTTTGTTGTGAGATCCATGTAAATCCAAGTCGGTTAATTTATTCAGTCCCTACTCAAGGGACCTTCTGTCTTAAGTTATTACATAATTAGCTAACCTAAAAACATCATATAGTGAACATATCAATATTAAAAATCTTTTATGTTTTAAATAAAAAGATTGACTCGGCCATCGCATGAAAGCACAATGTATCTCACAAGTAATACATATTATATTAAATTAGATTATTTAGTGCGACTGCCAAGTCAATCTATTTATTTAAAACATTAAAGATTTTTAATATTGATATGGTCACTATAAGATGTTGTTAGGTTAGCTAATTATGTAATAACTTAAGACAGAAGGTCCCTCAAGTAGGGACTGAATAAATTAACCGACTTGGATTTACACGGATCTCACAACTTTTTACGGTAGAAGAACTAAGTTGCGAGGCTTGTTTTATTTACAAGTTTTGTTTTTAATGGCATCTAATTTCTTTTTGTAGATAGACCTACTTTTTTTCCTTTCCGGTACCTTCTACGTATAAATACTAATACAAATGTAACTTTGTAATCCTATATATTTATATAGGACTACAAAGTTATTTATGCAGTTGGTGTATCTAGAAAACTGGACCGAAATTGCATAATACAGGGTGTAAATGCAAAGTCAAGAATCCCATTAGGGTATGAAAGTATACACGGTTGTGATGTCATTACGAGAAAAAAAATATACCTTGAATTTTCACCAAAAATTCCATCGTTTTTCTAAACTATGGCTACGCAGCTCACCGGCCTCCCCACACACCTAATTGCACCCCTCAACCCGCACCCCTCATCCGAGTGGCCAGCGACTGTAAGGGTGTCCACGCGATTAGTGTATTTTGAGTAAAGAAAATCATCTTATTATAAGGTACTGCTACTTTGTTTAGAGATCCCAGTATTTAAAATAATATCTTTACCGATCATACTAACACACCCTTAAAGGATTCTTAACTTTGCTTTTACACCCGGTATTTTAATTTTCCTTGATTTATACACTAAAAATTAATTGTATTTTGATTTTGATGATCGGTCAGTCAGTGAGTGAGTGAGTGAGTGACAAAATTTGACTAGTTATAATTCTTAAAGTACTGGTTCAAATTGAATGAAATTTGAAATATAACGTGTTTATACAATGCCTGCTTGGTTACTGAAAATTCAGGCTTCTAGTTTTATCCACAACGCAGTTAGGTATAGGGGGGTCGAAAATGGGCTGAACTATTTCGATTAAAGGATAAAGTACGGCCGTGCTGCTTTTTAGCTTGACTTGGCGGGGGCACTGCCGTGCCCCCAGATTTTGTTCATTAACTTGAAAATATTTATTTTCTTTATTCGACTGATAACAACAACGATTTGACTCGAAATATATATCGAAATAAATTCATCATTCTTATTTAGATATAAGTATATAAGGTGAAATTAAATCAACCGACCAAATTCATAATGGAGACTCGGTTAGTGATCAAGAACTAGGTTCAGTCATCCTTTTGGCCAATTTCGGAAAATAAATATTTTTGCTCCCTTACTGGTTGGACTAGTTTAAGTACAAATCCTAGTGCAGGCACTACGGGACAAAAAAAATTTTTTTTCGTATTTCATCTGGAGGGTCATTAAACCTTGTTGCTGATGACTAACCGAGTCTCCAGTATGAATTTGGTCGGTTGATTTAATTTCACCCAGTATATATATATATATATATACAAATTAATTTGTTATCTCCTTGCGGTGGATAAATCGCCAAGTGTTTAAAATATAGAATATTATTTCTATCATAATATCTATATATTTTTATCCATTAAAAAAAATATGATAAAGGGGGCGAGATGTACGGGTATATACCTACATAGAGTGTAGAGATACCCATCGAACGATCCGACTGGGTTAAAAATAACCTAGTAATAGTATAACGCCTAGTTATCACACGTTATGACCTACTGAAACTGGGATATAACCGAGTAATAACAGGGTTATAACCCGGGTCACTGCCCATCCCTAATAGTGTCAGTTGACAGCCTGCGCTGTCTCTGCAATCACGGAATTATAATAAGACAACGAAGAATATGGTTAATTTTAAATTACCGAATAGTACACTATTCCGAAAATTTACTTATACGAGAGAATAAACTAAGTAAGTAATGTATTCTGACAGAAAGGTAGTGCCTGTGTAAGGAATATAAAAAAATAATTAATGAACTGATCAAATTCATACTGGAGATTCGGTTAGTGATCAGAAACAAGCTTCAATTACCCTTTTTGTGAAATTCGATAAATATTTTTTTTGCTTCCTTACTGCCTAGACTAGGAATTGTACTTAAACTAGTCCAACCAGTAAGAAAGCAAAAAAAAATACTTTTCCTATTTGGCCAAAAGGATTACTGAACCTAGTTCCTGATCACTTACCGAGTCTCCAGTATGAATTTGGTCGGTTGATTTAATTTCACCCTATATTAGTATTGTACATAAGATGCAACTAACATTTTTAGAATTTTCGTTTGTCTGAATGTATGTTCCGATTGAACTTGAGAACCACTCAACGGTTTTGGATGCTGTAGTGACCCTGGTCAACATACGGGGTGTTGATAAAATAAAATAAGCCGAAAACGGGGCAGACCTTGAACAAACGTGGATGGGCGGGCTAGTATAAAAATAAACTTGAAATCCTATGTGCTCGTATGTTGGTAGCCTCATTGTGAGCGTTGTTATTGTCCTGTATTTAAACGCAGATTTTTTTTCTTTTGTTTCAAAGGGGGTAACGAATCAATTGTATCGGTTCTGATAAATATCATGCCATTGACTTTGAATAACCTAGCAACCCAAAAGGAAGACGCCGCTTAACCTGAGCCAATTCTTTAAAGAAACAATGCAGCACAGATGTTTTTTGTATTATATTTTAGTACAAAATAAACTATACAATTTTCTTCGCGTTAATTTCGTCACATTTAAGGGACATCAATAGTCAAATTTGATAAACAAATTAATTCCTAAATCCTGTAATATATACATATAACTTGCTAACTTAATTAAATCCTTTATATAAGCTTACATACATATTCACGTCCGTCACGGACAAATTGTTCAAGCTCCCTATTTCCGTACGGTCCGAAATAGAATTACATCGCTCAGACTGTGAGTGAGTCAGAGATAGCACACTATTTTTTTAGTAAGTGCAATAGGGACGGCATGAATTTAAATGAACTGTAAGATAGCTTACAATTAATTCGGACCGCGGGGTTTGTAAGCTATGGTGAGTGAGTAGTAAGAACAACCAAAAGGTGGCCTGTCAAGTTGGCGTTCGTTCTTTAAAATGTTATAATCTAAAGCAGCATTTCCTAAAGTGTGGGTCGCAAGCAGTTTTGTAGCGGGCAGTTATTATTATTATTTTTTTTTTTAAATGGAACACTAGCATTACACATCTTCACAAGAAAATTCCTCGTTTTAGTCCAGAAGTGGAACTCTCTGTTTCCTTCTAAATATCATGGTAAAATTGTAAACGCCAAAAGGCCAACAAAAACACGATCAATTAAAAAAAAACTCGTTTCAGTTTGAAATAACGAATGAACAATAAAATTTACTAAATATTTATATTAATAAAATTCAAAATTTACTATCGTCTTTATTAAACATAAGTCAGTTTCTGAATTAAGAAAATCTTGCTAAGATCAGAAAATCACAGCACTGCATTTTAAAGTAGGGCACTACTTAACTTGAAATTCTAAACTTCAAAATTATCAAATTATGTAGTATGAATGTCTATTAGCAGATCCTGAATCCCACCTATTGTTTTAAGTGAGTCCCGATTCAAGTTAGTTTGGGAACACTCTAAATATTATCATTAGAGTTAATTACAAACTAGAAAAGATAAATTAGAAACAAATGTAAAGACACGAATTTTGAAAAAATTCTTCGGGCCGGGATTCGAACCTGCGAACCTCTTGTTATCAAGACAAACGCGTTGGGAACCACTGATCTAAAAGATTGAGCTTGAGTCGGGTATAGTTTGTATGAGACAGAATTATAATGGGGCTTCGATTTCAGAGGTTTCTCTGCTTCCTAACCAAACAAATATCTATTGTTGCCATAACAAAAACTACGCGAATGACAAGGAACTGTTTCTCTGACCAAGCAGCACGCAAAATTACCATACCCATTGCATGAAAAGTCACTGATTCTGCTATTAAAGAATGGACTCGTCCGGAAGTTTCTCTTCTATGTTTACTTGGTATTTTTCACCAACGTTATTATGCCGATGTTTTCCGGAACTGTACAGAGCCTACTTTTTTCAGAATGAGTTTAAAAATTTGCATAATTTTAATATAATAGTTTTCACTTAGTTATTTCAGTGGCACAAACAAAAAGGCGAAAATGCAAGCTGGTTGGTCGTTTTACTATACCTTATCGGTACAAGGTCGATTCATACTTACTATACCATTCGTTTAATTTAAATTAATCTCTTGGTATTTAGAAACTATATACTTTTTTTAAGGTACGCTATCCTCAGGGCAAGAATCAAACTACAAGCGTGTTTACCTTTTCTGGTGGTGTGCAAATACCGTTATATATTTTTTTGTATACTCAAAAGTGTATTTCGTACTTTGTAATGATGGCAATCATATAACAAATATGATAAGTTATTGCGAAATATCCGTGTTGGCAGTTTTGTTTCAGAAGGATTTGTTAAGTTGAATCAAGCTCTAGAAAGGCATAGCAAATCTAACCAGACCGACGCATGACGTTCGAAATTATAATTAAAAAACTTAAGTACTTGCTAATAACCGTAGAACGACGTATTTAGTTAGAGATAACATACCGATTACGTTCACATTAATTCGAAAACCAATACCATTTTGTTGCCATCACAAATAAATAATACGCTCTACGAGCAGTGCGCACGTCATAAAAAAACGTAACATCGCATACGTTTGAGCTAAGCTACTTTTTGTAGTTTTTAAAAACCTTGATACTTGATAAATACCAATGAAACTGATACGAAACCATAAAAGAGCTGTAAAAGGTTCATCGTATATTGGCTAGAAATTATTAAAATTAAACTCATAAAAGTGAAAAATATTGGCTCAATTTCACTTTTTTTCCAAAACCAATGGTCAACATCATCAAAGGACGATGTTCCTGCATCAACTTCCTCCCACCACGCCGCTGTCTGCCGGAATGTGTATACAAAAAGTGACAATCAAGCTGTATTAACTAACTTGTTGTCTCATTCGGAAACAATTGACTGTCGGAAATTGATTTTTTCCCTCCGGTTAAGTAGATTTATCTTTGGTCACAGTCAAGCTAAGCTAGATGATGGCTTAGAAACCCGTAATTATACGATACTTATGAAGACAACTTAAATGCACGACATGAGGCTGGCCGTAGACGTCGCGTCGGTAATACGAGGTATTAGTTTCAACTTGATATCTCTCAGGAGGCCCGAGAAAAAGGGTCTTGACAGATGGACAAATAGGAAGTGATGATCCTACACTGTATTTCAGTCAACATACTAAACGCCACTTCGGGGGCCACGAAGCATTAATGATCTTTACAGTTAAAAGTGAAAAAAAATCAGAGAGTATCCCTGAGACCACATTCAAATGAAAAAAATTCTTTGCGCGAATTTTCTTTCGCTTTTCCATAGACATTTAGGCAGCTGATTTGGACTAGGAATTAAAAAAAATATTCGAACATAAAACTTTTTTTTTCTGGAATGTGACAAGTTAACGATACATAATCTACGATAAAATTATTTTCACCTATTATTGTAGGACCTTATGTAATACACTGATGTTTACAATGTACTTAGTTTAATTTTTTTCATTATAAACTACTGAACTTACAGGACGAATTCGATACAGTTTTTGTCAAGTTTTCATATTACTAAAATATCACATTCGTAGGCTTTATGTCTACGGATGATGACACGTTTTTACACGATACGAATTCAAATGGTTGAGGAAATACGCTTACAGAATAAAACTCCCCTTTTAAAAAACATTTTGGCCAAGTGCGAGTAAGACTCGCGCACAAAGGGTTCCGTACCATTACATGTTACGGGTATGGAATCTAAAAACCTTATGGTGAAAAAAGGTTGACAAGCTAATAGTAGCGCCATCTATCAGCTCACCAATGAATCTCTGCACAAAAACATTGCCAAGTTTAATTTTATTATTATTTATCATGTTGAGGCTGTAATAACACGTATTTTGTGATTTCAACTGGCTACATATTACGGTTGAATCTGTAGAGTGTAGAACCCTGTGACAGATGGACGGACAAACAGACAGACAGACACGCAGTAGAGCCTTAAGGGCACTCTATTCGCCCGAACTCCCATACTAGCGCAGGTCGCTGATCATATCCTTATTTACTTACTTGCTTATTATTTTTCCTTTTTCAACATTTCCCATACAATATCCACGACTTGAACCTAAACATTTATCAAAATCAAATACATACAAAAGTTACAAGCGTATAAAAGTCCTGGATTTTACACATATTTTGATGAATGTTTATGTACCGTAATGTCCTAGAAGTGATACAACAAATCAAATAATTTTAGGTTCACAGCATAGTATATTTTATACTATTCAAAAATATTTTTGTTTCATTTCTATTTTTGGGATATTTCTCCTGAAATCATAGGAAGACCTAAAACCATTCTCGAGTTTTTTCAAGACATGAATTTTGTCTCGCGTTAGCTTGCCTCTCGCAGCGTGTTCGGTAAGTTCCGTACAAGCTCGGGAAATGAACTTTCGGGCCAACCAATAACATTTTTATTCCTAGATTTCTCTATTTTATGTAGTTGTATAGTCAAATTTTTGCAGCCCAACCTAAATATTTTTTGTATGTATTTCCCTTATTAGTATATACATATTATTTTTTTATATTTTTTTATTCTAAAGAAATTTATTGTAAAGATTGACTTTGACTTGTAGAAAGTATACTTTATGTATCTATTTTACAAAATAAGTATTTTGATTTGATTGATTTGATTTGATAACAGTCAGTCATTGCTCTATAAACCGAACAAAAATAAAAATTACAAAATCAAATGCAAGGTTTTAACGTTCATTTTGACTTTGTTATTGGAGGCTACAAGGGCCTTAAATATCCATCACTATAGCCTCCAAATGCGTCGTGATTGGCCAAAAATGATGTGATGTCATTTCTAGCCAATCA
Source organism: Ypsolopha scabrella (assembly GCA_910592155.1). Lineage (NCBI taxonomy): Eukaryota > Metazoa > Arthropoda > Insecta > Lepidoptera > Ypsolophidae > Ypsolopha > Ypsolopha scabrella. The sequence goes on along the minus strand of OU342975.1, from coordinate 7,928,752 downwards.
CGGCGCGTTTAAAGAAGTCAGACAATAACCTGGGGCCTTATTGTTTAACTTCGACAGCCATCGCCATCTATTCATCAGCCTGTGTTCGTTCACTGCTGGACATAAGCCTTTCCCAAATTTCGCCACTATGTCGGTCCTCCGTCCTCCTCATCCAGCTGCCACCCGCAACATCCTTTAGATCGTCGGTCCAGCGGGCACGCACGCACAGCCATCGCAAATCGCCTTCAAACATCATTTTTAGCCAATCACTGAATTTGAAGGCTACAACCATGGATATTGAAGTTAGATAATAAGAGGGCAGGTCTACTAGGCGTGTTTTGCCCTAAACATCAAAGATTCAAGATTCAAAAAGTTTATTTGTAAAATAGATACATAAAGTATACGTTTTACATGTGTAATCTAATCTGTATAAAATAATATTTTATAAAGAAACAAATATGATACTTACGAGAAATATACAAAAAAAACAAACTATATTTAAGTTGGGCTACTAAAGTTATACACATGCATAAAATAAAGACTTATTGGAATAAGAATATTATTATACATAATGCAATTAATAAATAAGTTGATAAATAAACTGAATAAACCATAAATAAATATAATGCCTAACCAAATATATACTAACATAAGTAAAAAATTAAAATATTGTATTTACCTACATAATGCAATAAATAAATAAGTTAATAAATAAATAAACTATAAATAGATATAATGTCTAAATCCGCCAATCCGATTAATCTTGCTAAGAAGAAGGGCAAGAAACTTAGCAATATCATGTCTTTTTTACTCTACAACTACTTTTTACTTTAATTTAATTTTAGATACTAAGCTCAAGGCGCATTTTGTGGATACGTTTAAGGCTGAGATTCAGAGTCCATTTTAAGTCCGAACAGAGGAACTCAATTTACAAACGTCACTCTAATATGGGATCACGTCGCTTTTTGACGTTTGTAAGATCGAGTTAATTTTATGATAATCATAAAGCAAGCCTCTATGATGATGATAATAAGTTTGTAATGTTTATTAAAATTTTGTTTCGAGTATATTATATGAATAATTAATTTAAATTAACATTAATTGAATACAAATACAAATACAAATACAAAATATCTTTATTGGTAAAACATAAATAGTTTACAATAATCGAGTTGTTGAAATCACCTTTTAAGCATACAATGCCTGTACCAGGTGACTCCGCTCTTCTATATCTTCACATAATTCACTGATTTTGAAAACAAGAATTTTTAAAAAGAAGTTTAATAAAGATAGCTATTGTTAGATATTATAAATATGTTATGTAGGTATATTTGTGTGTGAGAAGTGTATATTTTTAAATATACATATATGTAATATTTGTTTAGTTTTTATATGAAATGTAGAACAAAATAAATAAGATTCTATTTTTAATTTATATTATTTCAACGATAAAAGTAAAGGTATATAGGTATTATATAATATTAATATATTCATGTGTATGTTGACTATTTTGTTATTGTATGCAGGTCAATAAACACTCTGTCTGTTCGTAGTTTAGCGGTTGTAACCAATTTGTGATTGCTTTCTTACATTCGTAATAAGGATTACTATAAATGTCTAATTCAGTGTTCAACTTATTGTACAGGTATGCTGATCGTTTTGAGTACTGTTTGCTTGCAAATTCGGTTTTAGTTGTTGGAATTTTAGCTACACTGTATTTTTTTCTCTTCATAATTACTCTTGCATCATAATCAATATCTTTGTGTTTTTTTAGAACAGTTTGAAGTATATACAGTTTCCTCACGGATAAACAGTTGCATAATTCGTAAAGGCTACTAGTAGGGAATCTTCTTTTTTTTAAATGCATTATCTTCAAAAGTCCACGCTGGGCTCTTTCTAGATCTAAGAATTTGGTCTTTCCTGCACCTCCCCAGACTGGAATACAGTAAACTAAGATAGACTGCACCAAAGCCAAATATATTGTGCTTAGTAAGTCTTTATTTTTGTTTTCTGGTGATTTGGGTGGTGCAATGTGTCTCAGTGCTGCAAATATCCAGCTGAGCTTTCTTATTCTGTTTGCAACTTGATCTAGGTGAGGATACCATGATAATCTGTCGTCTAAAATTACTCCAAGGTATTTTATTTGTGACACTTTCTCCAACTTGGGACAATTACAATTTCCATTTAAGATATTAACACAATTGTGTATCTTAATATTAAAGTCCCTGTTTGGTTGACGTCTATTATTTATGCTAAAGCAGATGTAGTTAGATTTAGAGGGGTTTAGTGTAAGGAGATTATTTGTTAACCATTGACCTACCCGCTTCAAGCCACTTTCAGCATTGATTTTAATTTCATCCCAAGATTCACCAGTGAAGACCACAGCAGTATCATCGGCGTAAGAAAATATTTTTGCATTGCATAATTTCATGTTACAGAGATCGTTTATGTAAATCAAAAATAATGTAGGGCCTAGAACGCTTCCTTGTGGGACACCGTATGAAACTTGGACATTCTCGCTGGTAGTGTCACCTAGTTTAACTTTTTGTCTACGATTTGAGAGATAATTTTTTAGGAGCAATAAAGGAGAGTCTCTTATTCCAATTAATTCTAGTTTCCGTTCAAGGATGGGAAAAGAAACGGTGTCAAAAGCTTTTTTGAGGTCCAAAAAAACTCCTAAGCATGTGTGACCTGTATCTAGTTGTTCAGTAACAAAAGTACATAAATCAGTTATTGCATCTTCAGTTGATATTGCTCGCCGGAAACCATATTGAGAAGGAGATAATATATCAAATTTACTAAGATAACTTAATAGTCGAGCGTTAAGCAACTTTTCGATGATTTTAGAGATAGCAGAAAGAACTGAGATAGGTCTATAGTTACTAACATCGTCACTCTCCCCACCCTTAAAAACTGGGGTAATAATAGATGCTTTAAGAGCAGTTGGAAATATTCCTTTCTGAAAGCAAAGGTTAGCCAGATGAGTTAAAATAGGGACAATTTCAAACCTAGCATATTTTAAAAATTGTATTGGGATATTATCCCAACCAGGGGCACTATTTGATTTTAGGTTGGTAAGTATGTTGTTTACTTCACAGTTGTCAGTATCTAGAAGTACAAAAGAATTGGGCATTATAGGGAGATCATTCAGAAAAGTGTGTGTAGAGTTGGCTGTTTGAGACTTTATATTCTGTGCAAGATTTTTCCCGATGTTGGCAAATGAATGAATGGTACGGAACCTTTACTTGCACTTGACCAGTTCTTATTAATAAGTAGCTTTTGCCCGCGGCTGCGCCCGCTTGTTGTTCGGTTTAACGACATGCTTTTTTCCGGATATAATAGCCTATGTGTTAAGTTACGGTATAAGCTATATCCATTCTAAATTTCATCCAAATCCGATCAGCCGTTCAGCGTGAAAGAGTAACAAACATACACACACACAGACACAAACTTTCGCATTTATGATATTAGTGTGATAATACAAAAAACCATGATGTTGATGATTTGATAGTATGACAATAAGACGTCATAGAAGTCAGTTCTACTGTAAAATAAGGTATCCAATTTTAGGTTGTAAGAAAATGAAATCAATTCGCCATGTTCACCGGGAAAATTAAGGTTGTTTTTTTTTGTTGAATTTGTAGGCCTTTAAGTGATCTTGATTTAAACTAATTTTAGTTTTTAGTTTTTAAGTTTTATTTTAACTTCCATCCATATTAAGTCCATAATTTAAACAATAAATAATCTGCAAAAAAATTACAATAAATATCGCGTAAAACAGAATATGAAACTAACTTTGAAACTCACCTTTACCATAAATTGGGATTTATACTCTTAACAAAAATGACACCTGTAAAACCAATAATATTTTAATAATTAATAGTATAAAAAGAATATGGGTATACCTACTGGATGACCTTACTACACATGAGAAAATACATAGAAAAACCCAACCGATATCTGTTGTTTCGGTACTTTAAAGATATGACTTAGGGGTGTACAGTAGACCTCCATTCACTTTTCAGTATTTCACTTATATCTGAGGGCATGGCATGGCAGTGCCCCCGCCAAGGTGAGCCGAAGGAAGCAGGGGACTAAGTACCTTTTTACTTTATATGGAAGAGAGGAATATATTACACAGGTATTTATGTACTTAAAGGTTGCCCCATCAACTAACGTATGTAAAATTTTTTAGTTTTTAAAACATTTTTCGAATCACTTTGTCGTGTTATCGAACACGCATAGCTTCGGTCTGGATAATGCTAAAGAGCCCAAATTCCCAGGATAAGATGTAGTTAGCAGAGTAATGAAACAAACTATGTTTTATTGGAGATTATGTTTTTATTGCGAAATCCATCGCTTTGGAATACTGTTCGAAGGTGCAGGTTCGAATCCTGGCCCGAGGAATTTTTTCAAATTCTTGTCTTTACATTTGTTTCTAATTTATCTTTTCTGGTTTGTAATGCGCTCTAATAATAATATGTTTTATTTGTTTATATTTTGTACTTCACATTTTATTAATAGGTACCTAAGATACGTCGATTTTGTCACTGACTCATTAATGGTCATCATAATCTGTAGGGCAGTGGTTCTTAAACTTTTTATAGCCACGGACCACTTCTAGAATTTTAAAGATTCCACGAACCCCTGTCGAAGAAATTTTCAGGAAAAGAAAATTTAACATAATATTTAAAAAAACACTTTTATTGGTTAGTTAACATTAATACTTCATTAAATAGTATTAAATACTAGGTGAAATTAAATCAACCGACCAAATTCATACTGGAGACTCGGTTAGTCATCAGGAACAAGGTTTAATGACCCTCCAGGTGAAATTCGAAAAAAAAAAAAAATTTCCCGTAGAACCTGCACTAGGAATTGTACTTAAACTAGTCCAAACAGTACGGGAGCAAAAAAAAATATTTTTCGAAATTGGCCAAAGGGATTACTGAACCTAGTTCTTGATCACCAACCGAGTCTCTAGTATGAATTTGGTCGGTTGATTAAATTTCACCCTATATTATTTAAACTGAGTTCATGAAAAGTAGCTCAGTATAATAAATATGTAAGAGTCAACTGAGTAGCTGCGGACCCCTGGCAATCATGTCACAGGCCCCTAAGGGGTCCATAGACCCCAGTTTAAGAATACCCTGCTCTAGGGTATTTCCTAAAGTAAGTAAGTAAAGAGTAAGTAAGTAAAGAGTAAGTAAGTCTGAATCCCATTTCTCTCGATCCTGTGAGAATTTCCTAAAATCTCTACTTTTCCTAAAATCTCTAATATCAGCTGTTCCATAGAAAAGTTAAATGCCGACTCGATCAAAATGTATGAAACAGCTATTTCTTTTTCGCGATTTTTGGGTTGGCCCCATAGTAAAAGTTGTTCATATGGATGAGTACTATCACCAGTTTTCCGTAACAAAATGACTTAAATTTCACGTTGTATATTAAGGAGACTCTATTCGCCTGAACTCCCACATATACATATCCTTATTTATAAGTACTTGCTTATTATTTTTTCTTTTTCAACATATCCCATACAATATCCATAACGTGAAACTAAAACATTTATCAAAATCAAATACATATAAAAGTTACAAGCGTATAAAAGTCCTGGATTTTACACATATTTTGATGAATGTTTATGTACCGTAACCTCCTAGAAGGGATACAACAATTTAAATAATTTTAGTTTCACAGCGTAGTATATTTCTTACTATACAAAAATATTTTTGTTTCATTTCGATTTTTGGGATATTTCTCCTGAAATCATAGTAACCACCAAAACCATTCTCGAGTTTTTTCAAGACATGAATTTTGTCTCGCGTTAGCTTTGTGTTCGGTTAGTTCCGTACGATCTCGGGAAATGAACGTTCGGGCCAACCAATAACAGTCAGTCAGTTCTCTATAATCCGAAGTTGAATGTAGAATGAAATAGCAAGCACAGCGACCTCGTGCGCGACTGACTTCAAGCCGCCGACTACAGGCATCTTAAACAAATAAAACTTCTTCAAGTGTAAAAGCGTATAACGAAACCATACATGACGTAAACTTAACAAAAATGATGACCGCGAAGTCGCAAGTGTCACCAAGCATTCACGTCCCAGAGAAATGAGATGAAGATAATGACTCTGAAACAGATGCAGCTCCGGAACGAACGGTGATGAGTGTTGAGTACAAGTCCGGCTGACGATTCAAGCCCATTGTCATGTAAATACTTATTGATAAAACAAGCATACATCAAATTTCTATTCAGAGGCAGGTCCTGACAATGCCTCATGTCCATCGTGTGATTTGTGACGTCATGAATATGATTACTATGTGTCGCTATGTCGCCACGCAAGATTTGGTTATAACTCTAAATTACAATGCATTGTATTGTAAGAAAACCGGCCGCCCGCCGAAGTATATAAAAATATATTTAAGTTTAAGTAATTAATTTAGAGTAAGGAGAGTAAGAGGACAGCTCTCAGGCAAAATTAGGTGACCCACCATTGCCTGGGACCGATGGATGGCGGTATATCTATCCCCAATTGCCAGGCCTTATATAAAACAGACTGGTGACGGGCAGCGGCGTCACCGGTGCAAGGGTTTCGGCACCGCGCTCACCAACCCGCCTGCTCAGCGTGTGTGAGTATGGGCATTTCTTCCAGGAGGACCGCCAAGAATGGCGAAATCCTGGAAAGGCCTATGTCCAGCAGTGGACGAAACAGGCTGATGGATGGATGGATGGAATTAATTTCCAAAGATTACAATTTTTCATGTATCATTATTGCAAATAAAAAAAATATACAATTCCGGTATCTGTCTTCGAGTGATTTTACCCCGATTCCGTAAGTATAACAGTGATAGCTCACTAATCAGCTCTCTGAAGTTGTACGCCAACAAAATTATACCGCTCTACAACTTTTTTCAAGAAACCCAACAGCATTGTGAAAACTGCACTGCAATCCGTTTGGTAGTTTTCTAGCTACGAGGAACGGACAGTTATTGCATTTTATACACATAATACACGGTCGTAGAATTCAGAGTGAAACAGATTCTAGAGGTTTTTGAGTATCATTCTGCTGCGCTTACGATAAACGCACTAAACTTAAAGCTTTGCCATTAAGGCGCGTGTTCCCGCGTCATCCGAAAATTACTCCCATTGATGAAGTTATTTCTCTTAAACGGCTTACTGAAAAATTATAAAAAAAATATGTCATTATATAAAGTATAAGAAACAATCTCATTGCAGGAAATTATTCTCGCCTATAAGAAACACCTTGAAAATATTTTCCAAAGTCAAGCTGTTTTTGGAATAAAATTGGCTGTTTCTTGGAAACCGCTAATGTTATTTGTATGGTTCTTGCACTAAGATACAAAAAAGTATAGCTTATAAAACTCATTGCAGGAAATTTAAAAATGTTGATTTACAGCAGAGTTAATAAATAAAAACTAGATGTTTCGAGAGCGCGTGGCGTCAAGTTTCGGAGCAGTCGATTACAGAATCAAATGCAAGGTTTTAACGTTCATTTTGACTTTGTTTAAAATATCTCAAGGTTATTGGAGGCTACAAGGGCCTTAAAGGTGTTTTTTTCCGAAAAGTGTCCAAACCTAGTTAGTGCGTTTATCGTAAGCGCGGCAGCATTGATAGTTCACATTGCAAGCAAAATATTATTTCTTACGCGATTTTTTTATACAGAATGTGTCTATGGTAAGCATTGACCTCTCATAAAACAACAAGACACACAGTCTCTAAGAAAAGTTCGTCAGAAAGTGTCCGAACGTGCAACGTGCATAGCAGCAAAAATCTTCAACCAAATTAAGACGTTATGTCGTTAACATAAGATGCACTGTCAGTTGTAAGAAATCGTCATTCGATTTTGTCACCCCATTGCGGTGACAAGATTCATCGCGGACACTTTTTGAGCAAGATTGTGAGTCTAGTTGTTTATGAGAGGTCAATGATGGTAAGATATCATTTGACTAAACCATCTATCCATCCATTAGCCTGTTTCGTCTACTGCTGGAAATAGGCCTTCCAAGATTTCACCACTTTTAACGGTCATCTTAGAAGAAATGCCCTTACTCACACACGCTGGACAGCGCAGTGCCGAAACCCTGGCACCAGTGACACCGCAGCCGGCACCAAACTGTTTTATATAAGGCCTGGCAATTGGGGATGGATATACCGCCGTCAATCGGTACCAGGCAACGGTGAGCCTGTTTGAGCGTTGTCCTCGTGCTCTCCCCCGAATGACTTCAGGGGAGGTTAGCGAGCAAGATGGTGGTACCTCCACGGTCGAGCTCAGCATCAGCTCTATCACCTCGAACTGACTAGACCACTTACTACATCTACATCCATCCACAATATAAGAGGAGGTCACGCTTGCACCAATCACTGTTACTCTATGCGGAAAGACCCGCAGTCCGAGAAAGACGGATTCGGGAAAAAACAGCATAATAATACAGTATATCTATGTATATACGAATAATAAAGTAGTAAAAAAGTCGTGTCTGTACATTGAATATTTTCGCGAAATTTTAAATAGTGTACTGAGGCAGAAACAACAATTTTTAGAATTTTTGTCTCTCTGTCTGTCTGTTCCATTTTAACTCGAGAGCCACTGAACGGATTTGGATGTAGTTTTTTTTATTATCGTCGTAGTGACCCTGGTCAACACATAAGTTATAAGGCGTGTTCATAAAATAACGCCCAAGCCGGAAACGGGGCAAAGATTGAATAAACACTTTTATGAGTATAACTCGAGAACCAATCAACGGATTTGAATGCGGTCTTCTTTATTATCATTATAGTCACCTTGGTCAACACATTGACATCGATCATAAAATAACGCCCAAGCCGAAAACGGGGCAAAGATTCACTGAACGCGGGCGAAGCTGCTGGCAAAGGCTAGTATAATACAAAACAGTAAACAATATAAAAAATAAAGGCTGTATCAAATAAGTATCCGTTTGTTTCAGAGTTTAATGAAGTTTATGCAGGTTTTAATATATAAATACTGTGTTCCATTCGACTGATGACGGCCCCATAGCGTGGGCCGAAATACACCGAGTACATACAAATATATTAATATTTTTTTAATATTAATTGCTGTCTAAAATAACAAATACGGCTTCAAAAGGGTAAAATATATAAGGTGACTTTAACTTATGCAGCCAAATTCTTACTGAAGACTCGGTAAATGCTCAGTAACAAGGTTCATATAGCGTTTTTGTAATTCGTAAATTATTATTTTCGTATTCCTTATAAACACAAGCCCAGCCCAGAGTTAATTGCTATGGGACGTCAAATAGTGTTATCATCCGTGTTACTGATTGATCACGTACCAAGCCTCCAGTATGAGTTTAGCTGCATAAATAAAAGTCACCTTATATGTTTATTCATATAAATAATTGGTAGGGGTTTTTGCTCAAATAACATTAAACCTCGATATTATGTAACCTTTTTTACAGCCATCTTTGATACTTTCTTCACGGTATTAATATGAAATAGTTGCTGTAATCGGGTTCGCCGTAGTAATTGTAATCAATATTGGAATTACTCCAGAAGATTCTATTACGATACGTGTGCACTATGTTAAAGGTGAAGTACATATATTTTTATATGTATTATTGTTGCTAGATTTTTTTAAGCAGGAAGAATAAATTACGGTTTTGAGGAGTCTATTGTCTTAAGAACCCGCTCCGTATTTTTGTCTGTTTGACCCAAAGCATTACTTTAATTATTTTTCTTGTCATTGCCGCGATGTTTTTGTAAAAATCAGGCACATACACCAGTCCATATTGGCCATCTAAATGAAGACCTTAAATTTATTTGATTCAATTGTTTCTCCTTTGCGCGTTATTTTTATACTTCCCTAATTTTTCCAAAAACATCGCGATAAAGGCCAGAAAAATATTTAACATATTGTTTTTCATCAAAGTTGTCGTCGTCACGGACCGGGCTCTTAAGAGCACCGCTCATATCGGTAATTGCTACGCTTCTCTTCTCTTCACTATCGGTTTAACCTCACGACATCAGCTTTTTCCTTCTCATAGTCGAATGACTAATTTTAGAATGGCAGACACGTTGGAATAATTCAGAAAACGGTAGACACCTCTATAAATTCTTTCCATCGGTTCGTGACAGAATTGATGCTCATTGGATCGAAATCGACCATCAGGTTTCACAATTCCTCACCAGTCATGGTAACTTTCAGGCAAAGCTACATAGCATGCAGCTTGTACAATCTCCCTTCTGTGAGTGTTCGGAAATCGAACAAACTGCACATCATATACTTTGGGAATGTCCTCTTTGGAATGGTTAGCGAAACCTTATGCTCTCTCAAATTGGCACAACTTACTCACCAGTATATTACCAGGATTTAGTTTCATCCCGCAAAAATTTCCATGTTTTCAAACGGTTCTGTCATAGTTACTACTGGCATTATTACTCAAAGCAGCCTCCCGTAGCCTTGAAGGATGCTTGAAAATCCAATGGTTCACTGCGGGAATATGCGTGTTGATTAATTAAGTATATTACCTATATAGTATTATTATGTTAATTAGGTATTTTTCATGTTTTATTTTCTTTCGTGTCCAGGTTTCTACTGGTCCGATTTATTTATTTATTTATATATGCTCAGTATATAATTATTATTATTATATATATATCTTTTATATTGCATGCCCTAATATTTACTTCTTAATAAGCCTTGTTATGAACCCCATAAGGGTAAAAACATTATAAATAATATAGTTTTATAGTTTTTTAGGATAGCTGCTCACATTGTTACACACTGCTGTATGCTGTAAAGTAGTTATTACTCTTAGCTTAAGATTCTTCATACTTTTATTATTTTCTTTTTGTAGATTGTAATATCTTGTCAATATTTTGCGTCATCTTGTGAGGTGATAGTCATTTTGATGCACTTTTGATCCTGTTTAACAGGAGTTGAAGTGTTCAATAAATAAATATGCTCATTTCTCATAGTCGAACTAATTTCATCTACATTTTCCTCTTTCCCTTTTTCCTTATGATTCCATATGAATTGTTATGTCATAATTTGCAGAGAAGTGAAAAATTTATTAGAAACCAAAAAAACAAATCTCCTGGAATGTGATCAGTCAACAATGTCTACCTACAGTCTACCCTATAATAATTTTTAACCTCTTATGTTAGGACCTAATTTATATTGGAAGAAAATACCCGTGTCTTTCGCAATTAAGGCTATTTTATGGGTTATTCACCTAATTGCACCCCGCAACCCGCACCCCTCATCCGAGTGGCCGCGACCAGTGAGGGTGTCCACGCGATTAGTGTATTTTGAGTAAAGAAAATCGTCTTATTATGAGGTACTGGTACTTTATTTAGAGATCCCAGTATTTAAATTAATATCTTTACCGGTCATACTAACACATCCTTAAAGGTTTCTTGCCTTTGCTTTTACACCCGGTATGTTGGCACTACATTCGAGTGTTTCGGCAGTTCTCGCTGTCATAAAACCCTTTCTTATTCAGGTCTTAGAAAGCCTTTGAGAAGTCAGACGTTTTAAATATAGTAAAGACCGTCGCGCCGCCGTACCTAGTTTGCATAGATACATATACTCACTCCTGTCTCCCAGAGGGGTAGGCAGAGACTACATATTTCTATCTGCTACGGTCCCGACCCACCTCTTCCACATCCTTCATAGACATACAAAAGCTTCAATTCCGGGTACTTTGACATTGCCCTTCCCAGTATGCCGCCAATTTGGTCAAGCTTTATCTTCCACTTGCGCGCTATACATTTCTTTTGTCACTCCACTTTCATTCATCCTCTTTCTACATGTCCAAAGCCAGTTGGTAATAGATTGACTTTTAAGTGGTTTTGGAAACGAAAACTGGTACCACTACTGATAGTACTCGTCTATACGAACAACTTTGACTACGGAACCAATCCTCAAATAGCGAAAAAAATAACCAGTTTTCGTTTCCAAAACTACTTAAATTAACGGTGAAGAAAATATGTATGTAATGGCATTAAGGGCATGTTGTAAATAAAATAACTTATCTATATTGTTCTTGTGTAATATTCTTTTAAGAAAATACTTTCCTTAATATATTTTTGTAACAATTATATAAGGTGATGTTAATTTTTGCAGCCAAACTCATACTGGAGGTTTGCCTCAGTAACACGGATCGATAACACTTTTTGCTAATTTCGCAAAATAAAATCTTGAAGTCCCATAGTAATTGACTCGGGGCTGTGCTTGCGTTTGTAGTTGTATCACGAAAATAACAATTTAGGAATTTCACAAAAAGGCTCATCGAACCTTGTTACGAGCACCAACTGAGTCTTCAGTAAGAATTTGGCAGTATAAATTAAAGTCACCTTATTATACATTAGAAAACAAAAAAAGAATTACGTAAAGGAACAAAATGGAAATTACAGAAAAGGCTATCATGGTCCTAGATACCTTTGCCTGTCCCTGAAAGGGACGAAAGGAAAAAAATAGATTTTTATTTTTTTTCCTAAAAATAGACATTTATATTTCGACCTACTTGGTATCGTCGTCCGTCGAATATTCGAATAAAAAAAAAAGATTTTAACTTTTTGAGTTCCTATTTTATTCATACTTATTTAGTATACACCTATTCACAAAAAATAAAAACTATAAAAACAGCTAAAAGAAAGTAAAATTACTTATACATTACATTTACTCACAAAAACAATATTTTTAAATAAGAAATTACGAGTAATAAATTAAACAATAATACAATTTTACGGATATCAAACAATCAACTGCAACAAATTTTAATTTGAAATTATTTTTTTTACTTTAAATATCACAAGTCAAATTATATTAAAGTTACGGTCGTTAAGTTAATATTTTTATAAGCTATTGCTTATTTAAGGCACAATATTTGAGTAATTTAGTCTCAGGAAGTAGGAAGGGTATAAAATAGTCAAAGCAACACCTAAAAGTTGTTTCGATTTGGCTTGACTTGACTGAGATCGAAAGCAGACACCTCTATGTCTACGGTAACTAGGTATGTTATACGTATGTATCAATTTTAGTATATATATTTTGATAAAAAGGCAATTAGAATTATGTATTATTCCAGCTCAGACGCATCAACATTTACTAGCCTTTGCCCGCGGCTTCGTCCGCGTAAATTTATTCTTTTAGAGATTATTTTTTATGAGAAGGAGATTTAGGAGAGTAGTTTTTCGATAAGAACAATAAGACAAAATATAAGATAAAAGTAGTTCAGGTATAACATTTACAGCACTCCAACCAAACTAGGTACAATAACTAGTTTGACGCAACGGTCACTGACACATTTAAAACTTCTGATTTCTCAAACACTTCCAAAGTTCATAATAGGAAAATGTACCTATATTTATCACTGTAGGCGCGCTGCTCCAACTCCCGAATGTAGTCTCATCAAACAATCAAATACATGATCTTATGCGATTTTTGCGCTGTTCAAAATGGCATTACTCCTTTTAAGCTTCCGCTGCAGAAAGTGATATGTAAGTGCAAGGGCGGATCCAGGATTTATTTTGGGAGGGGGGGGGGGGGGCACAAAGGCCAAATAGGTATAGATATAGAAAGTTCCGCATAGTTGGGACTGTATCTTTTAGTCCTACATACCGGTAGGACAAAAAATGCTGCAAATGTAGTTAAAAGCATGACACAAAAAGAAACTAATATTATTAAAGCGGTATAGTGTTAATCTCCCCGCTCCTTGTTTTATTTGAACCGTCTGGGGGAGGCACGTGCCCCAGTGCCCCCCCCCCCCCCCCCCCCTGGATCCGCCCTGGCATTCATGTCCGCATAATAATGGTCTCCAAACACAATACTATAAATTCGTGGTCGAAGGTCTAGGTCTAATTGCTCACCCAATTGAAACCTCTTATTAGACTGAAGAAAAAGACTATTTACATCATAAAACAAAATTCCAAGTGAAACAGTAGAACTATCTGATTTCAACAAGATGTGTGTAAGTTTCACGAAGTTATCAACTTTTCTATAGCAGTAGTTCCTAAATATAAATTACTATCAAATTACTTATACAAATTCGTAATTTGTGACTTCATGGAATCTTCACGACTAAATGTAAAATGACAGACAAAGAAGAATTGTTATAAATTTAACATGAAAAACAAACAGGAAACATGCAAGTAAACATGATTTTCGTTATTAGTACAATTACAGGAAAACCCCGAAAACCTGAGCTTCTTGGAAATTTTCCTCATTTTCATGACCTATTAAATATTTATTTACGTTCAAAATGAAAATAAACGCATAGAAAATTATTTTAGATAGTATTATAGCAACTGATTTATAAACATTGTTTTATTGTATCTGTATATAAGAAGTTGTTTATAATACAAGTTTTAAAACATCTCGCACGTCTCCAAGTGGCCATTCTTTCATTAATGTTGACAATACTCAAAATAAATTTATCATCAATACCTACATTCATTTCGATTTCATTGTCTTTTCACACCTGCATTGAAACCAAATTAAATTATAACATGATAATTACTAAATACAAATACGTTTACTTTCTAACAAATTTCTAAAGGATTCTCGTAAGTTTTCGAAGCTGTGGAGACAAGAGGCATCGCAGGCTGCATTCATCAACGCCTAGTCCCCTGACAAACGCAGCACGGTATATAAGACCGCGCTTTATCATTCGCCAGCAATATCAAGCAAGCCGGCTTAGCGTTCGTACACACGAAATTCGAACGGCTATATTCCATTTTTGAAAAAGTTGTGACAGTGGTGAAACGGGCTTAGCAGCGTTTAGGTTTTTTTTTAAAAACCAAGGACTAATTATCAGGTAAGCTTATTAATTGATGTTAGTGATAGAAAGTTACAGCTAATGCCTTGTTGGAGCTTTTTGAAATATATGGAAATATTTTCAAATGCCCAATTTTGTGAATAGTATTACTAAGAAAACTCCAAATAAAGCTATAAAGCATTTGACCCCAATTGAATATTTTAAATTGGGTAAAATTAAAGCCAAAAGCCCTTTAACAATAGAAGGGCCCTTCACGGTAGGGTGACCAGGCGCACCTCGCTTTGCAGACATTAACAGAAAATAACAACAGAAAAAGTACTTGAATAAAATTATGGACAGAAAAGGAAAACTTCGCAATCGAGAATTAGTTTTAGAAAAATAAACATTTTATATAAAATATACCTACTTAATACTTTAAAACTTTGTACATTTAGATTCTTTTTTAGATGGCAGCACTACAATTGTTTTTTAATAAATAATAAAACATGCATAATAAACAGGGCGAAAATAATCTAACTCATTAAAATATTTATTAACGTTTCATGAACATGAAAAATATTCTAACTCTTTAAAATTAAGCCAATTCAATATCTTATTAAATTCTAGTATCGACTGTAAAGTAATAAATAATAAATGTAAAGAAGGGGCGAAAGCTTCTTCAGAACAAGCCGCAAGTACACATCGTGTCATGTAAGTAGATGCTACAAGACCAGCAATTATTAGGACTCTTTAAAAACCAATGAAAATTCGTAATAGTAGATCTTTAAGTAGAAGCCCAGATTATTTTTTTATTGCCTGCATTGCTATTACATACTTTGGTTCCTTGGCCATCTTGAAACAAAGGGTCGGTAAATTTCAAGAAAAATAACCAATTCAATAAAATTTGAGAGGATTTGGTCATCGGCTGTTTTAAGCAAATTAGAAAATAATCGTCGTTTTGTTACTTTAAAGTGTAATTCTTTTTCTGTTTTATTTACTTCAACTTATAAATAGTAACAACCAGTGAGCAAATTCTCGCCAAGTTCTTGAAATCACAGACGAACAATTATTTTATTTTTAATTGTAATATTACTGAGATTTGTACAAACAAAAAGCAAAAAAGAGGTCATTCATCTGATTTAAAAAAAAGCGTTGGTGCTAAAATAAAACTCGTTTGCTTTCGGAAACATGTGCAAATTGTCGTGTGTACCTGTCCTCTTGAAACATTAATTACCTCGGTACCAAATTAATCAGCTTGTTGACTAATTGAAACACGAGTTTTCTATGAATGACAAATCAAATTTCATTCTTTACGATCTTAGGTACTTACTCGTAAGTGATGTCGATTCGGTCGGCCGCGACCAACGCGGATCAAATCGATTTGATTACCTTCTGCCGGATGAAAGAAAATAATGAACAAGAACTTCGATTTAGCAGTCGCATGTGCGCTAAAAAAATTAACAAAGTCGTCAATTGCGTTCAGAAATATCATTCAAAAAATAAGACAGTTTGTTACTAAATCTCCGACATACGAGTTTCCACAGGATGATTTTTACAAAGAAATCGTTATTATTGTTGTATAAACACAACATGTGTCATCACAATGCAACATAAGTTACAATAACATAAACTTTTATAGCATAATTCAACAACTAAAACCCCGATTTCGTTGTAAAGTATTGATAAGAGATTATCAATAAAATATTAAACATGAAAAAAGTATTTGACGTAATCCAAATTTTCCACACTGCGGCTGAGCATGGCTACATCAACTGAAGCAAAATAAAATACCGATAAAATTAAAACCTTTGATAACCACGTCAGAGTCCGTCAGTTAGACATTGTTGCCTCGCTTTGAGGTTTCATAATATATAAAAGTTTTATACAACGGCAGAAACGATGGTCACCCGAACGAAGCTTTTATGTAGGTACCTAAAGAAAATTTTGATTAAAATCTTTTAAGGATATTTGAAGAAAATACTCGTATACTTATTTATTCACTACTTCACTAACATATAACTCTTCTTACTGTAAGGTCCAATAAAGCAGTTTTTAATGACTTAGGTGTACGGAAGGACTCTGAAGGTGATTTATTATGAAAACTTGATGATAAAAAACCGCTATGACAAGAACTACTTGAATTATACTCAACCAGACATCATGTAAATTTTTGTTTGAAGCTAATAAAGGTATACAAAAATTTCAATTAAAAACTCCATGTTCGAAAATAAAATACCATATACGAGTAGAACGCTAAGTTTGACGCTAAAATATCCTGACAGTATAAACATGACGCATGCGCAGTAACCGATTTGCGCAGAACCACCGGGCAGGTACAATTCCATGGCACGTGATTCTGTGCCCATAAAACATGATAATTGGACATTTTGCTTGACAGCCCAGTGGGTTTGCCCCATATGTAGGAACCTCATTTAAAATGAGAACCCAACATCGAAAAAACTGAATAATTTTAGCAAAAGAATAATACGAGTAAAATGTTTTGTAGAGGAATTTTTAAAAACAATCTCATCATCTGTATCATGTACTTAAGCAGTACCGAAGCAATGAGCCCAACATCGACATACGACAAGTTGTGTAAAATAGAGACGTGCAACTTTCTCCTGCTTGATACATCTTAACTTTCATGAGAAAATATTTCAAATACCGTAAGCCCCAAAACCTAAAAGGGATTAAGAAAAAACTACATACTCTTCATATTCGCTTTTAATGTAATCCGGCGATTACAACTGAGAAACTTGTATTGTTATACAAGTTCAAGTATCAGAGTATAAAGTGTATACTTGATATTTATACAAAGCATCAACAACTCAATTGAAAAAGCTATACTGACAAGTGTAGCGCTCTAAAATCTACGACGATTCAAGTTAGATAAGATGTTTCTAGTGGAAACAAGGTCTCACCGAGACCATCCTATAACAACAAAATATTCTATGGTTTGTAGTTTTTGAACCTATGAGTAAAAAGGTGGAAAATGTTTTGAATTTATCACAGAAGATTATTTATAACTAGGACATTAAGCACTGCAGAAATATTGCAATAAGACGAGTTGAGCCTGTATAGTGTATAGGTACCTCTAAAACAAATGCTCAACCAAGACAATAGCTACTGCAGACTTTCAAGGTCTCACCAAACGCCTCAATGCACAAATCACGCGCATAATTGTAACAAATAACCACAAAACATGGATATTTACCTCACAATGCATAAACCAGACGGGAATCCACGAGAAAAATATATATTCTAAGACGAACAAGGTCAATACCGAAGTCTCTGACAAAAACCGCAAGGCTATTCATTAACCGAAGAAGCTCATAATTCAGCCGAATACCTATGCAAAACAGATGGGTGATAAAATGCCTAGGATCCAGCATAAGAAGAACGTTGCAGTTCAAGAATGCAAAACGCGCGGTAAAAATATGATAACGAGACAAATAAATTAGGACTATCATAACTGTACAGCTAATGAACGTCAAATTAAAAATAAATATAACTTTGATTTTAATCGAGATCTAGAACGCAGAATAGAAACTACAGTTGCATCGGTAGCTATCGACCCAGTTGAGGTTACCTGGGTTCACGAACATGAAGCATATATAAATTTTATCGTAGCGTAGACCTGTCTATCTGTCTGTCGGTTGCATTTAATTTTCACATTCGACCATTGGGCTGGAGTGCTTGGGTCCGATCCGTTATACAAACACCGGACTACTTGACCGCGTCTTCTCCGCTGGCATTGACCTAAGATGTGATACCTGCGTATCGCATCTACCGGTTTTGCATTTCAATATTAACAATTTTATTTTATCGTTTCGTATTCGCTTGTAAGTTCGCTACCGTTTTGTTTTTAAACTGCTTACTTTGCTCTAATCAACTGCCGCGCACGCAAAACTTCAGTTTTTTGCAACATTTTTACGTAGTGCAGAAAAACTATAAATATATAAAAATGTTTTTGATGTATTAGAATGTTTCTGATATATATTTTTCGTTGTTATGTTTCTAATTAAATGACTATGATCGGAATGCGGCAATGCTATTCGAGAGTTTTTTTATTGAATCTTTTTTTAAGTCACTATAAAAAATGCATTTTTTCAAATTATCTAACTTACACTTTAGAGTTGCAAGAAGTATTTATTTTGTTAGAAGTTTAACATGTACAATCCTAAAGTCGGAATGCCAAACCCTGTCTCTACCCGATTAAGGGATCTTAAAATCAATAACTGGAATTTCAATAAACATTTCAGAATATTTTAAACGAGTCTCATATATAATATTTCAAACAAAATCACCATACGGTATTTATTATCTCCACATTACTGATGGTATTTCATGCATATTAATGAGTGAGATTACTAACTGGTTGACAAACTTTATTATCAACATGCAATGAATAATACTTCATAAATTGTACCTACATTAAATCCTCAATAGCCTTCCGATTGATCTAAAACAATAACCCAATATTGTGTTCGGAAAGCGGTACTTACACGCGAACCTTCCATATGTCATGCATGCTCGAAACGTTGTAATTCTGTCATCAAATTGACAGTTAGATGTATGTATGCAGTGTGCAACGACATCGAGACATTACTGAATCGGATCGGATAATAGGATCGATCAGCTGAATGTTCGACAATGAACCGTGGGTCGGGAGTGTTGCAACCAACCCACTTCTCCGGTAACTGGTTTCGACATATCAATGGCAAACTGTAAAGCTCACGCGACACTCTTAATAACTATACTTATTCACCCAAAGCTCAACACAACAAAACATAGGTAAGCACGATTCAGCATCTACCGATTCTAGGTATTAACTAGTCTGTCGGCAAAATACGAAAGGTGCTCCAAAAATCATGATCTAGATACATCCGAGCGTTTTTGTTGGTTAATCGTGATAGATGAAAGGCTTGAACTTGAAATGTATTTCAGGTCCGTAAACCCGGTCAATAACTGTAAAAAAGAAATCGAGAGACTGTATAAAAACTATATAGTTGTGCTGGCAAATGGTTGGTATTAAAATCAAAGACTGTTCCAACTTCGTTTCTCTGATATACAAAAACTTCTACTAAATAATTATTTCCAACATAATCTTGACAGGCTCGGGTAAAATATGTGATGTAAGAAAACACCTATGTAAATGACCATTATCAGTTTCCCAAGAATGCATAGGGAATATGGAGAAAGCCAAACCCGTTCCAAGTTTTGTAATATGGTGGCGTCTTCCAAATGTATGGAATACTATTACTCTGAGATAACACAATTTATAGATGCCCTCATCTGCATAGAAGGCCCGGCCCATTTACGAGATATACGCCTCAAGTTTTTCTGAATTATCTTACACATTTTGAAATTGAATATTTCATACTTTAATGCACTAATATATCCTATAATTTTATTTCTCACGTTTCCTACATATACAAATACACACAAAATGTGTTAAACGTAAAACTATTCATTCATTTCCTATTAAATGCTGTTAAATAACATAAAAAGAATTTTGTTATTTGGCCTATTTCATAAAAGTAATCCTAAAGTAAACATTGAGTTCTGAAAATAATAGATCTATAAGATATTTTCAGTTTAGTTTCAGTTTGTAATTTTTTATTCATTGCCTGTGAATAAAATCATAAAATATTTTGCCATAGCACGAAACTGTAATCACGTCCATAAATATGAAACTTTAGAAGATAAACGATTGGTAATAGACAATCGTTTCCTTATCAATAAAACACACATCAATCACAGCAACAGATTACAAATTATTGCAATTACCAATGATTCATAAACATTAGCATTGCATTATTCAAGACGCAATATTGTGTTACCCACATTTAATTATAACCTTCGTAAATAATTGCATCCTCTTCGCACAACTTGTCTAGCTGTGTCATAGAAAAGGATACATATGTACTTATATATTTTACTAGTTGTGTATCTATATTTTGATCAGAAATAACACAAAATCATAATGGTCAAAGTCGTGCACCGCAAAAAGCTCGCGATGGGAACCTTTACACAGATATAGTGTGTCACGAAATGGTACGCAAAGCGAATTGCAAAGTAGAAGGTGTAGAAATAAAATACAAGATAATTATGTTGGGATTACAATTATCATGTGCATTACCCACAAAGTTACGACCTCGTAACATTTATAAGAACTCTTTACCAATGTGCACGCGCTTCTTGATGAAATTATTTATACGTATTGAATAATACCAGTATTTACGATTATAAATGATCGAAGTCACTACAACTACACAGATATTACTAACAGACGAGAATTGCGTTACAATCACCGTGAAAATTTTACCTTGAGCCATATTCTTATCAAATACTTATACAATGGACATACATTTTTGCATTACTAATAGATACATAAAGCATATAGTAAGTTTTCATTGGCCATGGTTGAGTGAAGAGATCGTTAACAAAATATGTGAATTTCATAAGATCGGGCGCTTAACCGGGGCTGGTCGTTTCGAAATCTTCACTGGGCATACGGGATTATAAATACGACGCCCCAAAACTTGGACTCAAGCGCTATGAGTGGCGTAATACCAAACCCGAAAGCAGTCTTGAACTTAGTTACTCCCAAGTTCAAGAATATACACCATAATATCCTATGGATCACGTGGAAGAGACCGTGGATCATGAGATAGTACTCCGCAAATTTTTTCATTGGCGCAATGAGCTATGCTGGGCTTCAATTGGAAGATTGGTTCACTTGTGTGGGAAGACGGCAATCCTTGCCCTCGAGGATATCCTTCCAGAAAATGAACCGGCCCAACTGTTTGAAGGGACATTGTACTCTGACCACACGAGCTGAGAAACGCCCGGGAAACGTTTGAACCTTGAATTCGGCTGTAAATTTCGTAGTATTTTACGTAGAACTCGTTTCACTGATGATGTAGGAAATCAAAATTCCTCGCCCCTAAATTTAATGTAAAGCGCCATTATCTCTAGGTAAAAAACACCAATTGTTCAAAAATTGCTACAAAAGGAATTTTGGTCCTTTGATCCCTCTATACAGGGATCAAAGCTGTATGAAGGTTTAATATTCCCTGTTAAATTGTAATGGTTAACTTGCAAAGGTTATTGGACAAGAGCATGTGATGCATCAGTGGCAATGTCCTGAACACGCAACGGCGGCCCTTTGTCAATTATGGGCAGGACCGGTTTCGCAAACTCACTGCGATGACCACTTTTTAACTTTTTTTATTGCCGGCACTTTCGGTTTCTATATGTGAAGCAATTATTTCGATTTATAGCTGGATATCCTTTGTTTTGTTAACTACAATATTCGCAATAACATCTTATACGTATTATGTTCTATAAGGGCCATTTTTTACCCTTTTCTACACATAAAAATGGTTCAAACATATAATAAATTAGACAGGCGAGCTTATCTCTGAAAGAGATTTCTTCCAGCAAACGTTAGCGGGAAACAGAAATTTTATTAAAACAAGTAGTCATAATATACGTGTACTACAAAAGATAAATAAATGAATACAGAGTTCTACTAAATAAATATATACCCTAGAAAAATATATACATAATACATAAATACACATACTTAGCTATTTACTATGACAACGACAAGTAGTTCTCTTTTAGCTTTTCTTGAAGAGACTGATAGTGGGACAATCGCGAATACTGTGTGGTAAAGAGTTCCACAGTGTAATTGCTGTAACATTATATGAATTGCTATAAGCCCCAGTATTGTGTACGGGAGTTTTTAACAAGGACATTTTAGAAGAACGTTGGGGCTTATCTTGAGAATACGAGTGTTGAAATCGATCGCGGAAATAAGAAGGACACAGTGGGTTCTTAATAATGTTTAAAAGGTCAGGGAGGATGATCATTTTAAGCATCCAATTTTGTAAAGAAAATTATTTGTTAGGATTGCTAATTCTAAATATCAGAAAATTATATCGAATAACATCTTCCCTGGCATCCTCCAGTATCTATTTCAACCTCATTCATCCCCTGCGGTCACAAAACCAATGAAACGAAAAACCCATCAGCGAAGGCAGATATTACATGAAGTAAGTAACACGAACGTATAATAACAGGTAACCAAGAGAAGCCAGTTACGAAACCGGCCCTCATTACGTATTGAACTTGAATTTTACTCGAAGACGCCACCGGACGCCATAAAAATAAAAACTTACGGCCCTCTCCCGCCAGATGATACGACATAAAAGACTAAATTTAAATTACAAAATGTTCAAGGAACCTGTATTTATTTCAAAAGGCTTTAGGCTAACGCATTCAATGGAATGATTCATGCAAAGGTGCCTTCTACATTCTAGTTGCCCATTCAATTTAATGAGACGGTTAAAATTCAGATGACGTGCCATCAACGTCAGACAGATCAACCATAATTTTAAAGCGCGTGTCTAGAATCACGCCGGTGCGCAGACACAAGGAAGCGTCCATAATATGCGATTTTATAAAAAACCTAGCGCAAGGGATACGAGATGCAATACGATGGTTAAAGATTTTCTTAAACATCCGCTACATAGCTGCCTCGGTCATATCCAATAAAAGTGGAGGATAACCAAGCAGCCAGAGAACAGGCATCCCGTGAAAGGAAATCACAGTAAATCAATGTAATGATGCCTCTGAGAGACTAGGTGGTCATTTCCAAGACGTTTACGCTCACAGGGACCATAATCTATTTAGAGTGCGGCGCCAGACTGCATTCTTGCGAGTCCTGGAAATAGCACCTTATTGCCCTACCTCTACATAGCCTTCGCTAAAAATAGAGCGACTCCTGCAGGGTGCTCGACCTTCCTTAATGGAAAATAAATGGGTTCCTAATATAGGCACGAGCTACAAACGATACGCAGCCCTTTTGTCACGAAATTATATAGGTACTGTACTGAAAATTTCGATTTCTTAAATTTGATTTTCTAGACCTGGGATGGCAACAAATTAAACTTTGAAACGATGGAAAGTCCAATAGTTTACCTCCTACTTATGCATATTAGCTTAATTCAAAGTGGCTAGAGTAACTCGACCTCGGGTGTATCGGTCGGCCCTTATACGATGCGATCATAATAGGAAAATTATCATAAGCCACCAACTCGACACAGCCGGCCACCGCGTAACATTGGCCTTCCAGCCTTACAACTATATGAACGTGGATTCACAACATTCAGTGTAACAACAACTCCTAATTAATAGTTTGTTTTTCTTTTGTTTTCAGAATGAAGGTGTTCTTTTTATGTTTGGCCTTCGCGGCCGTGTCCCTTGCTAAGCCAGTAGCCGAAGTTTCGGACACCCCACCCACTGTGATTGGTATAGAACCTGCCACCGAAGTCATAAAAGAGCCTGTAGATGAATCAAAAAGCGTAGAGCTCACAAAACCTGAGCTACCTAAGTCTGAAGACAAGCCTGAATCTAAAGCAGAATCTAAATCTGATTCTGAGGAGAAAAAGGAAATTGCGCCTATTGAAGAAAATAAAGAAGAACCTAAGGCTGAGGATAAAACCACTACCACAGGGGAATCAAAAGAAACCATCGCCATGGTAAAACAGGTCTCCGCTGAACCTAGCGCCAATACCAATGCTGCCAACGAGCCCAGTACTGTTGTAGTTGAAGAGCCTATCAAAATCGAGGAACCAAAAAAACCCGAAGAAACCGTCGCAAAGAGCGCTGAATCCGCAGAAAATAAAGATAAACCAACTGAGAAATCTGAGGACAAAGAAGAGAACAAGGAAAACGAAGATACTCGTCGTAAAATCCGTGACACAGTTGACGATAAGTCCCCGGACATGAAGGTTTCTGGGGAAGAGGTTCCTGAGGAGAAAGTTCCTGAAAAGTCAGCTGCAGCTGCTCCGGAAGAGCCAAAGAAAGAGGAAGCCTTGAATTCTAACGAAAAGAGCGCCGATGAAAAGGAACCAGAAAAGCCTGCTGAAGCCGTCCAAGAACAGTCACCAAAAACCGAGCCTGCTGCCGAACCTGCCATCGAGACTGCCGTCAAGTCAGCCGAAGTAGAGAACACGGAAGTTAAGACTATAAAAACCGATACCGAAAGTGATACAGCGAAGGAAACCGTGGCGCAGGAGTTAACTGAGAAGTCTGAAGTGAAGCCCGGAGAAAAGACACCGGAATCATCTGAAGAGAAGGGCACAGCTAAATCGGCTGAGAAGCCCATAGCTATTCCAGCAGAGAAACCCGCCGTGGGCAAGGAACCCAACAGTTCCGAAGAAAGCAGTGAGAGCTCAGAAGATAAGAAGGGAAGCTCAGAAGATAAGAAGGGAAGCTCAGAAGAGAAGAAGGGAAGCTCAGAAGAGAAGAAGGAATAATTTAAGATTGCTGTGAAGAAAGTGAGGGCAGCGGTAGGCGCGTGTCGACGTCCCTCGACACGCGCCCTCCGCGCCCCGCAAGCCGCGGACTCCCTTCCCCCGACGGCCTGCAAACGCCAATAGGCGACGCATGTGTGAGTGAGCGAGTGAGTGCCACAACCCCTGACTGGAATTGTGCGACTATTCGTTAGATCTAGAGACTTATTTAAATGCCCTAACATACAAAATTACCCATGTTGTAATTATCACTGAAGAATAAATGATCGAATTTCCGATAGGTACTAGTGTATAACTAATAAATTAAATATGTTTTATAATACTATATCGTTTTTATTGTGGCATTTCAAAATTAACCGAAGAAAACTTCAGACATGGATCTGTCTACTCTTCTTCCCACTTTCATTTCTCCAATATAATATAAGGTGACTTTCGTTTTTACAGCCCAATTCATACTGGAGACTTGTGAAGTGATCAGGACCACGGTTCAATGACACTGTTTGTGAATTACAAAAAAAATGTTTCTCTACACCTATTCTAGAACAGCCTCGCCTCAATTAGTATAGGAAGTTTAAATTTCATTTTGAGTATTTCACGAAACGGTTGCCCTTGTACCTTGGTCCTGACCATTTGCCGAGTCTCCAATATAAATTTGGTTACATAAACGAAAGTCACCTTATATAGATTTATGTGTATGTCGTGGCCATATCGTAGAGTTTATAATTTCATGATCTGAGGTGCAATTGTGTAAGCCAATGGTATTCAAATTGATTGTCATATGGCTGTTTGGTTAAGCAAATTAGCCCGTTTGACAGTTGAAATCGTACATTTTTGTCAGAGATGCAACACATTGTGACCTATTCTCGTGCAGCAAACCTTAAATTTAGAGTTGAAACACCTAAAATAATACAAGCTCATTTAACTTTTATCCATCTGCGTTAAAGCCTATTTTGCAAAGAAAAGTTTTAGGTTATGGCAGCTCTAAATCTAATATTTGCTACACGAGAGTAGGTGTCAATGGCGTAATTAGGAGCTGGCTAGAGGCGGACCTCGGAACCAACTCATGAAGTCATCAACAAGTATTTTTTCACGAGTATATGATCGCAATAAGATAAATAGAGATAACTTCCTTCGTTTTAGGTTGCTTGTGATCATAAATTCGGGAGCCGAGCGAAGTGGACCGGAGCAAGGCGACCCCTAATCGATTTGATAGCCCTTGTTACCGCTCTCGATACTAAAAAAATCGATTCTATTCGTTAGGGCACATAACTATAACTGTCAACTTTGAACTGCCACCCACATCATGATAACTCGAACATACTATAGTTTTAACAGATTTCATGATATTCGAGCAGATCATGAAATTACCACGACATATACATATAGGGCTAAATTAAATCAACCGACCAAATTCATACTGGAGACTCAGTTAGTGATCAGGAACTTGGTTCAGTAATCCCTTTGGCCAAATTTGAAAAATATATTTTTTTGCTCCCTTACTGGTTGGACTTGTTTAAGTACAATTCCTAGTCTAGGCAGTAAGGAAGCAAAAAGAAATATTTTTCGAATTTCACCAAAAGGGTAATTGAAGCTTGTTTCTGATCACTAACCGAGTCTCCGGTATGAATTTGGTCGGTTGATTTAATTTCACCTTGTATAGGTAATACATAAAAGGGCTCGCACTGCAGACTAATGATTACGTTACATTAAAATTAGATCACATTTAATAGTACATTATGATACAAGTGAGCTGCGTTGGACATTACAGTCGAGGCGGGGCCGTAATGGAGCCGAGAGTGTAATGTCTAATGCTCACACGTTTCATACGACGTTTTTCAACACACTAGCAAGGAAAAATAATATAATTTCACTGTCTTTTTTTTCCACATAATCGAAACCACAGCTATGAACTGTCAATTTTCTTTGAAAAATGGCGGCGGGGATTTTGTTTTTTGCGCAGATGGAAATAGAGGCACGGACGCATCTGCCAAACAGCCAAATATTTCCAAACAGCCATTTATATTATTAAACATTAACAAACTGAATTTTTTACAAAAAACTTTGAGTTAAATTGTTAATAAAAATAAATAATTTGATAAACTTAAATGATTATTTATTATATTTTAACTGAGAAAGTTTATTTATTCGCAAAAACTTTACTATTTCTCAAGACATCAAAACTCTTTGCTAAGATTTAAAAAAAACTGTAATGTAAAAAGCACCAGTGCGATAATTGTAAAGTAAAAAGCACGCGTGTTTAATATGCTGCATTATGACCCTAAGAACGCTGCAATAAGGGCCACTTTATAAGCAAGTGTGTTGAAAAAGATGCTAGTGGTGTGAAATAATACCTTAAGTCAGTCGTTGGTTCGATTCATAGCGACGACAACTGGTAAAATTAAAGTTCAGCGAGTCTTGACTTCTGACCCTGATAATTCCAAGCTGATCTTATTGGTGAAAAGCTTAACTAAGCAAGGAGACGATCAATACTCTTTGTAGTTTCGTCATTAGCACCATCCATCCCTCCATCAGCCTGTTTCGTCCACTACTGGACATAGGCCTTTCCAGGATTTCGCCACTCTTGGCGGTCCTCCTGGAAGAAATGCCCATACTCACACACGCTGGGCAGGCGGGTTGGTGAGCGCGGTGCCGAAACCCTTGCACCAGTGACACCGCTGCCCGTCACCAGTCTATTTTATATAAGGTCTGGCAATTAGGGATGGATATACCGCCATCCATCGGTCCCAGGCAATGGTGGGCCGCCTGGTTTTGCCTGAGAGCTGTTCCCTTACTCTACCCCGAATAACTTCGGGAGGATTTGCCAGTAAGATGGTGTTACCTCCACAGTCGAGCTCGGCATCAGCTCTACCACCTATATTTAACACATTTCCCGAGTATTAAATATGCATTCTACCAAGCTGTAAGAAGTTTACTCAGAACAACTACAATTCTGAGAATCGTAAGTTTTATACAATAGCATTATATCATTGCGGTATAAAAACGCAGAAGAAAAGTAAATCTGGATGTGATGAGCTCTGAACCGGGACTCGAACACGGGACCTCTCGCTTACCGGGCGTTTACTCTACCAACTAGCTCATCTAGATCTCAACACACCTCGCGAATATGGTGCTTTCCCATAGCACAATATTTTTAAACTATGACAATGACATTTTATTTATTTATTTTATTTTATTTATAAACAAAAATCCACAGCAAGTACAGTTTTAAAGATAACATAAAAATAACATCAAGAAATAGTGCCATCATGACATGATGCCATATCTCTGAGCGAATTCGTAAAGGTGACAATGCATATTTTATGTTATGGTGAAAATGTTTGATATGTGTTGATGTGTCTAATGTTAAGAATTAAATGAGTTAATTGACTACACTATTGCATTAGGAATACCCTGTAATGATAGCTGTAATTTGATAAATACATAAATAAATAAATAAATAAATATGTATATGTTGTGACTTTGTGACCATATCGTAGAATTGACAATTTCACGAAATAATCGACAATATCAAATAAAAAAATTATGATAGACTTCAAACAAAAAGTCAAAAATAGATGGGACGATGTTCTGTTGCTTAAGATCTTATTATTACTAGTATAGAAAGATGCAGATACTTTTTTATTAGTATAGAAAGATTCAGCAGCCGCATGTGCGTAACTAGGATGGTGCCAGCGTAGGCATAGCATAGGGCTCATAACCTAAGGGGGCGCAAGAATGACCACGGTTTTAGGGGCGTTGGAAAGTCTTGACCTCAATTTAAAAATACCTATAGTCTATTCTGGCTTCGATACCGGAAACCTCTGAACGCAGCCGAAGAGTGGAAAGGCGAGCGGCGACCACAAAGGGGAGGGAAGCTAGTACTCGACTGACCGCCGTGCGCGAAGGTACTCCCGAAGAGTACTTGACTTGTAGAAAGTATACTTTTTCATAATAAATTATTACATTTTGATTTTGAGAGTCCTGTCATAATCTCATCGAAAGCTCGATGTGTGCTTCGTTTCACAATTAAAAAAGTCAGTCCTATCCGTTTTTTAAATATTCAAGAAGTATATTCTTTTTTCGTATGTGTACAATAAAGGGTATACCTATATTCATGCATTCTATTTTTACTTTGGACAAATTCATCCGTCGTAATCTCCTTCAAAGTAGGTGGTAGCTTCGGGCAAGGAGACAGCTCTTAAACTTAACGTATGGCCTATCATCGAAAACATACAATACTATCGAATTCCGAACGTATCTAAGGATACGTTCCACTTGAAATGACGTCATAATTTGTAAATAGTTCAATACCCATTGAATAATTTCGGGGGGGTTTGCAAGTAAGATGGTAGTAGGTACTTCCACAGTCGAGCCCGGCACCACCGGAAGGTTTTCCGCTTTGTAACGAGAATGAATGCAATGAACTGACCTGATCGGTGAGCATTCGGCAGGCTATGACTCCAAGCGACCACCAGTCCACGGCGTGGCCGTAGGGTTCCCGACTCATGACCTCAGGAGCTGAAGACAAGAAGCAATTACTAGAACATTTGCTGCTTATGAATAACATGCTGCACTATATTTTACTGATTATTCAGTCAAATCCCTTGAAGAAACCATATGCAGTCGTGCAAATGAAAAGATATGGGACTCGTTCATAAGAATTTCATAGTACATTGAAAGTTAACTTGTTTTATTGAGAAATTTGATTAAAATGATCAGTAGAGTATGTAATATCTCGAAAATTAGGGATTAAATAGTAGAAAAAATTAAGAGACCAAAGCATTTCACATTTTAACGAGTAATGTGTATGTACATATACGTATGGTATGTTTTACCAAGTGTAGACAATAGCAAGTATAAATGATAGTATATTGGATGAATGATTGTCTTGTCATGAATGATCAGAGGTGTAATTGTGTAACACAATCGTATTCATTTGACGGCTTCAATTTCTATTGTCAGAGGGCTATTCCATCCATCCATCCATCAGCCCGTGTTCGTCCACTGCTGGACATAGGCCTTTCCCAAATTTCGCCACTCATGTCGGTCCTCCGTCCTCCTCATCCAGCCGCCCCCCGCAACGCCCTTCAGGTCGTCGGTCCAGCGAGCACGAGGTCGGCCTACACTACGCTTTGCTGTACGTGGTCTCCATTCCAGAGCCTTTCGGCCCCAACGGCCATCATCTCGGCGACAAATATGGCCTGCCCACTGCCACTTCAACTTACTGATTCTGCAGGCTATGTCGGTTACTTTCGATCTCCGACGGATCTCCTCGTTTCGGATTCTATCGATCAGAGATACCCCAAGCATAGCCCGCTCCATAGCTTGCTGAGCGACCTTAAATCGGTGGATCCACCGATTTGAGAGCTATTAGGCTAAGCAAATTCGCCCGTTTGACAATTGAAATCGTACGTATTGATAATACGATTGGCTTACACAATTGCACCCTATGTTTTTCTAGACCATAGCCATGTAAATAAATGACCCCCTCGCTGGATCCTATAGAAGTATTAATGACAATTTGCGAGGCCGATAGCTAAGTTACGAAAAAATAAATGTATTTAGTTTTATTTTATGCTCACTTTGCGATAGTGTTAAACAGTGTTATATTAATAATGACAAAAAATATTGTGCTGAAGGGCAAATCAAATTTTGTTTTACTGTAATACGTTTTAATATACTCAAACTATGAAAATTTAAATATTTATGTTCCTTCGGTATAGTCTGTAGATTCCGATTTTAGCTAATTAATAAAGCCCATTTTGAAGGTTTTAATTTTAATCTAATAAACTTTTAAAAAACGTAATTTTAAATGACAGCACTATATTTTGCTGTTCTGAAGAGCACACCAACTAAATTTACAAACTAAATTTTTTTAATTCCATCAAATGACAGCTCTAAAATGTGCCTTGAAATTACCAAAACAAGTTAAAATCACTAAGTTGAGTAAATTATGGCTGTCAAACTAAAATTTTAGTTTGACGTTTATAAGATGGTGACTTGAAAATGGCTCTACGTTTTAACCACACTTAAGTTAAATTTTATGTATGTCAAACTAAAAATAAAGCCTTCAAAATCGGCTTTAATAAATCTGTAAGACATGGAACCGAAAATACATCATTACGTCTAACTGCTCTCAATTGCTTCCTCTAAAGAACAAAGCATTTAGTTAATAAGAAACATTAGTACGAGTATACACGCATAACCCTGCAGCCTTGGCTACGGCCATCCAACTGTCGTGGTCACCACCCAGCCACCCACCACTGCCACCGTCACAGATCTAATACGTTACGGCTAACTTCATCAGAAAGAGATGTGTTCTACCCGATTGACTATAATCTGATGCGAAGGCTATTTCTTATTATGCTCTGAAAAGAACAAATTTTACAGATAAGTGAATACATTATTCGTAACGAGCAAAGACAATTTGTTTTAGTTTCGTCGTACGGTTTACGTAGAATAGGATCCGTTTTGTAAGTTGTTTGAATTAATAGGGCCGTAAATCTTTTGCGTACTAGATAATTAAACAGAGTATTTGGTAACGATTTGTTTAAGGTATCACGTTGCAACTGTTGGGTTTGTAGAAATAACAGGATTTCAAGACACTACGTCATGTTATGAACAGAGATAAAAGGTTTTAAATTTCTGTGGCATCTAAAGTGTTTATAAAGAAATGCTACATCACAACAACACAAGTAACATGAAAAAAAAAGATATAATGACGTATCTATACTAATAATAAATAGTAAAAAAGCCGTGCTGTTTGAATAGTTTGCGATTTTTTTATTGAAACAGTTTATTAGTATTGTACTGAGGCCGAAACTACGTTTTAAATTTTTGTCTGTCTGTATGTATGTTCCGATTTAACTAGGGAACCACTCAACGGATTTGCATGCAGTTTTCTTTATTATCATCGTATTGACCCTGGTCAAAATATAGGTTATAATATATGTTCATAAAATAACCGCCCGGCGGCAAACGGGACAAAGATTGGGAAAAACGCTGGCCGAGCTGCGGGAAAGGCTAGTTAGTTATTTAATGGCATAGTTTTCTTCATAAATAGGAATTATAAACACACTTAAAGCATGTAACAGAGATATATTTCAACCATTAGTGAAGCATTTGCTTCACACACAGCATTTAATAATTTATAATTTATAATTTTGACCGATGCCGACCCTCCTAATCATCGAAAGGTCCCACAATTCAAAGTGAAAAAAAATCAAGAGATGATAGGGATGATAGAATAGACAACATACCAGCGAAAAAAACATTTTTGCGCCTCCTTTTTTTACCTTTCTATAGAAATTTACTCAAGTGATTGAACGACTGTACCTACTGAGAAGTAAAAAAAATATTTAACCAAAAAACCATGTTTTTCTTCTGGATTGTGATCAGAATTAACGATACGTAATAATATGTTCACTTATTATAGTAGGACCTTAAATATCTCTGATGCCACAACTATGCCATAATTCTCAAAATATACGTCTAGTTCCGGCCGCAAGAATCTTATCTTTTTTTGGAAAATGGTCCGGCACCCGCCCATTATATCACCATTATTTTTATTATATCTTTTGAAAATATTCCAATTTTACGAGGCAATAACTTTAATAGTCCTATCTTGCTTGATACGATGACGTTGACTGCCTTGAGATCTTCGTCACATTAAAGCTAGGTATATGAAAAATGCAATGTAAAGTGCCATGGTCTCTATAACGTTCAGTCATTCACGCTTCCTGTGCTCTACGCCACTAGCATTCCTTTCCATTGACTCCGTTACGTTTAAATATTGCAAATTAAATAGGTAAATAATCTACTTATCGAAGGAAGGAAGTGTTGTCGTGCAGCACACGTAGTCCTCTGGATTGACACTGCACTGAACCTCTACGAATGGAGCTACAACATGAACTTAGTCTTTTCACACCATTGACCTCTCATACAACAACAAGACCCACAGTCTCTAAGAAAAGTTCGTCAGAAAGTGTCCGAACGTGCAAAGTAACAAAAATCTTCAACCAAATTAAGACGTTATGTCGTTAACATAAAATGCAATGTCAGTTGTACGAAATCGTCATTCGAATTTGTCAGGCCATAGCGGTGACAAAATGCATCGCGGACACTTTTTGAGCGAGATTGTGAGTCTAGTTGTTTATGTTTGTTCACACCGATAACATCATAACTAGGCTAGGATTGGACTAAGGACAGTGTAATCGCATTAAGGGGGGTCTGTTTCTTCGCACGTCCTAATTAGGATCCCGATAAATTCGATCGTGTAATCGCGGCTACAATCGAATTTTAAAGGAGAGTATTATACGGTGGTAGAGCTGATGCCGGGCTCGACTGTGGAGGTACCACCATCTTACTCGCAAATCCTCCCGATGTTATTCGGGGAGAGTAAGAGAACAGCTCTCAGGCAAAACCAGGCGGCCCACCATTGCCTGGGACCGATGGATGGCGGTTTATCCATCCCCAATTGCCAAGCCTTATATAAAATAGACTGGTGACGGGCAGTGGCGTCACTGGTGCAAGGGTTTCGGCACCGCGCTCACCAACCCGCCTGCCCAGCGTGTGTGAGTATGGGCATTTCTTCCAGGAGGACCGCCAAGAGTGGCGAAATCCTGGAAAGGCCTATGTCCAGCAGTGGACGAAACAGGCTGATGGATGGATGGATGGATTATACGGTGGTGGTCATAGACTTAAGAACAACTATTTAAAGCCAAGATATTTTTTAAGCAAAGTCGAAAAATATACATAATACTTTCATTCTAACTAATCTAGTAAAAGTGGCAAATAGAATATTGTTAATTTTGCGTTTTGTTATTCACTTTTGCATTATTTTTTTGGTTAGATAAATTATACATTAATTTAACACACAGGGGTAATAAAAAACAAGTATGTATAGAGTACATACACCTGCATATAGGGGTACCAGATGACGGGAATTTTCCTTAAATGTTAGAAGTTTTGGACCTCCGTCGGGTAATCAGGAAAAAATGGAATCTGTCGGAAATTTTTAAAAACGAATGAACAAATTTTTAAGATGATTATATTAAAAACTGTTGAAAATCGCGCTTCCTCTGGATTAACAATTTTAACAACATTAAGAACAACGAAAATGCCAGGAAATTTATTTTTTCAGAAACTTACGTTACTGGACCTGGTAACCCTACCTGTATATGACCACCACCATTATTTTAAAAAGGATGCAACGTTTCGTACTCGATTATTTGGAGTTTCATATATTTTCTTAATCTCGTAGTAAATAAAACAATATTCAATCGTTTCATTTTGTTTAGGATTTAAGCAAAAAATTACACCACTTTAAGATAAGGAGGTCAAAAAGTAGTTTTAGTGCTATCAAAACGAAATTTTGTTTATTCCTTCATTTTCTTTAGTCAACAGAAGCTATATTACTTTGAAAAAAATTAAGTTTTGACAGCATTAAAACTAAAATTAAAGCCTTCAGAATCGACTATTAAAATTAAACAAATACTTAATACTTTATCGTTTATTAATTTTTTATATAAATTATCACAAGACAATTCTTTTTTTCTTATTTTTGCACTATTGATCACAACATATACCTCTCGTCTCATAAAATCTAATATGTAACAGCCATTTATTATACACGCTTCATGATAATGTATTTTAAAACATTTCTTTCAAATAAGGCCATAGCAAGTTCACACATATTAATTTTTATAACATATACGGTGTGCTCTATTTCCCGGACACTAAAGTACAAACAATTGTAAAAAAAAATCACTCGGGTTTATTCAATAATATTAAAAACTGCTATAATTCAGTAAAATACATAACTGTTCTATTTATTATAGTCTATAAGGAATTATAAATAAGTGAAAGGTACCTAGTTACTGATATGAAATTTACAATTTGATAAATAAATTTTCCCTATACATGTAAGTTTTAGTATAGAGGGCAAACAAACAAATTCGGCAATGAAGGCTGCTATTAAGTCAGCCTTCTCTTTGGTGGAAAGTATTGTAGACAAGTAACAAGGTACTGATATTGAAACGGTTACTCACGATTTTATAGTCAGATTTCGCCTGACTAGTTTCACTGTATTCATAGTTTCTTCGGAGGCAAACATGGTAAGGCGGCGGTTCCCAATGTCAACGGGGAACCGCCGCGTAACCATGTTTGCCTCCGAAGAAACTGTACGAATACAGTGAAACTAGTCAGGCGAAATCTGACTATAAAATCGTGTGTAGACGTTTCAATATCAGTATGAATCTAAACGACGAATCTTTTAGTAGTAAAAAAGTAACAAAGTGCTGTATTTCTGAGAGTAGAATCATGTTGATATAGCCTTTCACAAAAACATGCGAACCTAGTGCAAATACTTAGGAGCAATTCGTATAAGACAAAAAGTTGATAGATTTCCTTGATATTTACATGCCTTAAAAACTCTACGAAGCTTCTTGACTTGTTATTTTCATTCGCTCATAGGATGTTGGTGCGATAAAAACACTAATTCTACATTTACACGATGAGGTAGGAGAGTAAAAATGAGAAGTTTAATAATGGATGGATTCGTTTAGAAAATGTCGAAGCAAGTGCAGGGTTAGGCAATCTGCAGCTCACATAGGTCATACGTTTAGTGGATTAATGTTCGTTTAGTGAGTTAAGAAAGATTTAGACTATTTGAAAACGTCTTTAAGCTAAGTAAGACCCGCTTACGTTAAGCATTTGAGTTATTTCTGCAAAAACACATTCCTTTTAGAGCTACACACAAATGCACAACAAAAATTATATTTAGCCACTGACAGGTGAACAGTGCAATATAAAATACATTCATATTCGTCAAATATCTATAGTAAATTAAACTCTATGAGAAATTCCATGCACCAGTTCTAGACTAACACTTAATTCTGACTACAAACGGCTTAGAAATGTATGGTTCTCGAATTTTAATTGCGATTTGCTTGGCACCGCCAATTTCGTAATACATTTATTAGCTAATATCTAGTTTCTTACGTTGTAGAACCATTTTCGACGCGGCCGTACCTTTAGAGTGCAATGTTAAAACTAACTAACCTACCTTGATAAGATAAAGCTCTTAATTGCAATCGACGCTTTAAGTCATACAATAAAAATGAGAAAATTCGTAATAATTCTGTACACCTAACTAAAGAAATCAATATGGTACAATCTTACAAAATAATATTATTGAAATAACTATACATATAGACTTGAACAAAACTATATTTAAGCGTTTTATTTACAAAGTCATAGGCAGTCGTTTCTGCTATTCACTAAGCACATCATTCTTTGTCCTATCTTTAGACAGGCATCAATATTACAAAGTTTACACACACTTTTTATATGATTCATTCTAAAACATACCACGTAATTAATTATCAGGTTATATTTATGCATCATTTCTATGCAAACGTGAAACTATATTACATACATTCACGTGCCTAAACATATCTTTATTATAAATTATATGGTGTTTTATCTTAAAGAGCAATTTAGTGGATCTAAGACTGCATAAAAAAATTGAACTTCAACGTTTGTGGTAATTAGAAATAGTGTCGCAAATCAGTTCAATAATTTATAAATGAACCTATTTATTTACATACGCTATAAGCTTTACCTAGCCTAGGCCACTATTCTGGGAAATGTTTATTGTGTGCATTGTTAATTTAAGAAATCCTTATCGTATTAAAGTTATATCATTAAAGAAAACAAAACCACTTAAACGATAGAGAAATTCAAATCTTAAATCATACAAATGAGTGGACACATCAACCAGCCTAGCGAGTCATAGCTCTGAAATGATAATTATTATTTTAAACTAAATTACCTACATTATTATCTAATAATAATATTACAACAGAGTAGTTATTAAGTTAGACAGTACAAACATTAGGCACACTTAAATGAACGTGTGTAGAATAACATGATATAGTAAAAGAAATCAGGTAACCATTAAATTAAGTAAACAAAAATTCACACAACTGAAAACAACTTCTGGAGTCAGAGAATCACGTGTTTGTGATATTTATCAAAGCATATATTTATTAGATTTACCAAAATTTCCTTATTGTCAAAATTGTTACAGGTAAGTACGAAAATAGTATGGATTATTCAATAAACGTTAAAATTTATAAATATAAAATTGCATCACCCGAAATCGTCTAATTGTCGATGCCTTGTTCCACCTGTTTACTATTTATACAAGTACGCAAGTTTACTGAAAAACACATAGGCAATACGTTCAGTTTAAATTTTAAATAAAAATACCCTCAAAACATCGGTTAGATTGACAGAGAATTTGTTATTGTCCCATGAGCGAGTAATTACAACACAACGCGGTAGAAGCAATCGGATCACAAGGCCAAGGTATCCCTTATGAGCTTACGCACAGTGTTACCAACGGAGGTGGAGGGCGCGCCAGCCAGGCTGTAGTGCACCTTGAACAGGTAAGGCTGAATGTCAGAGTACGACGTGTCGAATATGAGATCGACGTCGGACCGACTGGGCATCTTCGGGACGTACTCGTGTCGGTTGATGATCTCCGTTATAAAGACGATCTTGTCCTGCAACATCTCGACCACGCTCTCGTGTTTACTCTGCATGTCGTGCTCGTTGCGGGACTCGGCCAGCTCGCAGCACACCGTCCACACCTCCCAGGGCACGCACTCCGGCTGGAACGGCCAGCGGGCCCGCCGCTTCTGGAAGAACTCGAGACTGATCGACCCGTGCGCCGGAGACGAGCTGGCGTCGGCCGCTCGGAGCATCTCCGAGAAGTCCGATATCTCACGTTTCACGCTCCTCCCTAACGCGTCTGACGCGCAGCACACGTACGTGAAGTCGATGAAATCGCAGTCGACGTCGACGTAGCTGACCGTCCGGATGGAGTAGCTCTCCTCGCTGTTGTAAGTGAACTTCCCGCAGGATCGGTGGAAGAGGACGGTGTGGAATATGCTGGCGATGACCTCGTCGACCTGCCGGCCCTCCATGGACAGCTCGAAGGTGATGCTCCGAGCGTTCATCTCGCCGACGTCACTGGTCTGGCGCGGTGGTCGCGGCTCCCGCACTACTCATTATCACTAAACTCTACAAGGTCACTGGTCTCGGCACGCGCTATGGAATGGTTCACGTTTGGAAACGGCAGCGAAGGATCCAGCCATGTCCGGTTTATAACACATGGGTGTTGCCAACTGGAATTGAGAATGGTTTTGTTAATGGTTGACTTACATTACTTATTTTCGGATTTCTACTTGAATATTGTTTATTTTGAACAAAACTCGGATTTTGTTTCGTTTCTGTATAAACTATTAAGAGGCCTGTAGCCGGCGGCTTGAAGTCAGTCGCGCACGGGGTCGGACTTCGGACTATAGAGCACTGACTGACTGCTTAGACCATTTAACACGGTACCTGGCAAAGCGCGACTCTTAGTACTGAAATTATTCTGCCGTTTTCCACGGGAGGGTAGGTAAACACGCACAGCACACATTTACTCATTCACGCAAACTCCTGCGAAAAATGTACGATATATGTCACACTAAATCAGAAGCTGCAACACAAACACAAAACGAGCACACAAGCAAACTTACATGAACAATTGTTCATGTACTTCGGCAGAGTCCCGTTTTATATGGTCTAAGACTGACTGTTATTGGTTGGCCCGAACGTTCATTTCCCGAGCTCGTACGGAACTAACCGAAAACTAAGCTAACGCGAGACAAAATTCATGTCTTGAAAAAACTCGAGAATGGTTTTGGGTCTTCCTATGATTTTAGGAGAAATATCCCAAAAATCGAAATAACACAAAAATATTTTTGAATAGTATAAAAGGACATTACGGTACATAAACATTCATGAAAATATGTGTTAAATCCAGGACTTTATACGCTTGTAACTTTTGTATGTATTTGATTTTGATAAATGTTTTAGGTTCAAGTCATGGATATTGTATGGGATATGTTGAAAAAGAAAAAAATAATAAGCAAGTACCTATAAATAAGGATATTTATTATCAGCGAACAGCGCTAGTAGTTAAGGCGAATTGAGTCGCCTTAATCTAAAAATGCCAAATGACAGCTATGTTTCGAGAATGTTACGTAGTTTTTCGGTGGCACATGCAAGGCTAAATAATATTAGAAAGCGAAACTCAAAACGTAGTAGTTGTCTATATAAACAACTTTTTCTATGAGGTCTTTGCAACATTCACAACTTTTTTTCGCCTTATAAGGGCTATCCGGTTGGTCAAGTAGTCAGGGTAACATCAAGTGGAAAAAAAGTTGCGAATTTCACTTAGCCCCATAAAAAAGTTGTCCATATAGACGAGTACAACCTACTACGTTTTGAGTTTCGCTTACTAATATTATTTAACCTTACATATCGGCCAGTCTTTTATAGAGTACAAGTGTCGCAATGGTTTATGAGCGGTGACCTTGACTGCGCTTGTCCCTCACCACTTTCGCCGAGCGCTGATAAACCATTGCGACACTTGTACAAATATTTGTTACTTTTAAGGCACTATTAGTAATACTCTTTAAAATGCGCACCACACTCACCGCAAACCTACAAACTCCCAATCAAACAGTTAAGCAAATAACATGTATTATGAGATTTATGAGCTAAAGGTACGCGAATAGAGCATCATAATCACGAACATACAGTAATTCACCGCTGGACGTAGGCATGTTCTTCCATTGCACTTTATATTAGTGACAAATATTATTATCACACTAATATTATAAATGCGAAAGTTTGTGTGTGTGTGTGTGTGTGTGTGTGTGTGTGTGTGGGTGTGTGTGTGTGTGTGTGTGTGTGTGTGTGTGTGTGTGTGTGTGTGTGTGTGTGGGTGTGTGTACGTTTGTTACTCTTTCACGCTGAAACGGCTG
Source organism: Ypsolopha scabrella (assembly GCA_910592155.1). Taxonomy (NCBI): domain Eukaryota; kingdom Metazoa; phylum Arthropoda; class Insecta; order Lepidoptera; family Ypsolophidae; genus Ypsolopha; species Ypsolopha scabrella. Next base: position 7,888,806 of record OU342975.1, on the reverse strand, counting down.
AACGGATTTGGAAGAAATTTAGAATGGATATAGCTTATACCCTAACTTAACACATAGGCTACTTTTTATCCCGGAAAAAAGCATGTCGTTAAACCAAATATAACACGGAGCCGCGGGCAAAAGCTAGTAGAAATATGAAAGGTGATTGACGAAATATGACTAAAGTTGTGACAGGGTAATGTTGTAAAGGCAAAAAAAAACATCAACATCATCAATGAACTTCATTAGCAACGCCAAAATCTGACATCAGGGTAACATATTGTTACGTAGTACCGGCGCATGAAACAAAAATCTCACACATCATGGAACGCGTAAGAAAGTTCGTAAATAATCTCAGTGCGGCTGACGTGTGGACGCTTCCAGGCCAAGGTCACAACTGGACAATGCGAGAAGTTTCCGCCATTGAACTCGAAATGTCTCGGACGAAAAAAAATATGAAAAAATGTAATATATATATTATTATATATTTTTATCATTCCTCTGTCAATTTGAGATTTTTGTACTTCATTCGAAAGATAGTAAAATGCAGATATTTTCAAGCTACTACGCACAGAAAATTGCATAGAGACTTTTTGTTTAAACCTAGCTTTTTTGTGTAAATATTTTGCGATTTTCAAGAGTTTTCAATTGTTTTGGAGCATAGTGTCAAGGTTTACGTCAATAAGGTGCATTTTAGGGTTATTGTTTATTGGCTGGGATGTTATCAAAGCGAAACAAGTAAAAAAAAACTAAAATATTGGCTGGTTTTTTTAATATACTTTTTTAAAGTTTACTTTAGAGAAAAAGCTTAAATTCAAAATATCTCAGAAATGGTTCACTTTCGCATGAGGCATTATTTAGTCGAATCGACTGCAATTGTTCTCTTCTACAAACCCTTCAAAGGATTACATCTAATTACCAATCACCCTGTATATAATATAATTAATAACTACATACTCATAAATATTATATTTACTTGTATGTGCAGGTCGCACCTGTGCCGATCGGCACTTGAGTGAGCTGACGGGTGGCAAAAAAATACACAAAAAATTAAAAAAAAAATCTGCCTTTTAGTTGTAAGACTTTGAATGAAATGCGCTATCTGAAGGACAAATATTTTTTTAAAATTTTATTTGTGCTTTTTATACATCGCTTCAAAGTTATTCCACTATTACGACATAAATTTCCTAAAAAGTGGAAATTTGAGACACCCTTACATACATATACACATACTACGACCCAGACACACCTTTTTCGCCTCAGCTACATCCATCAATCTAATCATACAAGCTCTTCCTTTCCGGGTACTTTTGATACATAGTATACGATAATTAGACGAAGATAAATAATCTACATGCATTAAAAAGTATCGATAAGTAAGAGGTCAATAAATTCGCACCTTTATCCTAACACGACCGCACAAAAGAAACGAGACAGAAATACTACACAATACAAGAGGGTACGAGAAAGACATCAACGGGGTGCGCAAGCTTAGATTAAAAGATGACCTGTTTAAGTTAAACCATGATGATTTTGTAATATTCTTTGTATTAAATATTTATGTGAGTAATTTCCCATGAAATATAAATGTATTCGTTTTAATGTTGCGTTGGCTACTGATTTTTTCACACCATTTAACAGCACAAGTAAACAAACATTTTCAGCTAATTTTACCTTTTTAACGATTTTCGCTCATAGAAACTGAGAACGTGGACCCGTATCAGATATCTGGTCGCAACTAACACTGGTTTTGAATCAGCATTCAGCACCTTATATGAGATGTATTTGCCGAATGTGTTGACAGAAATCGGTCGCTAGTTATCAGCAGTCTATTGGCTATCTTGACTAGGCAAATTAGCAACCCAAAAAACCTGGTATACATAGGTAACACTAAAAGTTTCCGGAACTGGCCACTTACATAAACAATATTTAAAAATTTATTGCAACATTTGAAAATAGAACTCTTTGGCTGTAGAATGCAGTTTGTTTCATCTGACTGTCTTTTGTTTTTACCTTGTGGCGCCATTTAAAAAATTGTGTGTCTGCATCAACATGGATTTAACTCCGGAAAATTTTCGTAGTATGATTTTCTACGATTTTAAGTGTAATTTGACAGCTCAACAGATAATTGCTCGGCTTGAAACAGCTTTTGGCAATGAAGCACCATGCAAGACGACTGTTTATAGCTGGTTTGCAGAATTCAAGCGTGGTCGTATCAATCTCAGTGACGAATCTCGCGATGGTCGGCCGTCCACCGCTGTGACCAACAAAAACATCGATGCTGTGCGCCGTATGATTGAAACAGACAGGCATGTGACCTACCGTGAAATTCGCGCATCCTTAGAAATAGGCATGAGTCAAATACAATCAATCCTACACAAACATTTGGTTGTGAGAAAGCTGTGCTCGCGGTGGATCCCACACAACTTGACTGAGGCTCAAAAAACGGACCGCGTCACTTGGTGCAGTGCCATGCTTACCAGATTCAACGAAGGTGCGTCAAATTTGGTGTGGAACATAGTAACAGGTGACGAAACATGGATTTATTGCTACGATCCCAAAACAAAGCAGCAATTGAGCGTATGGGTCTTTCAAGATGAGCCGAAACCAACCAAAGTGGTGCGCGTGAAAAGTGCATCTAAGCGGATGATTGCTTCTTTTTTTAATAAAACTGGACACGTGGCTACTGTTGCTTTAGAGAATCGTCGTACCGTGAATAGTGACTGGTACACGACCATTTGTTTGCTGGAAGTTATTGACGAACTCCGTAAAAATAACCGTAAACGCCGTATCATCCTGCACCACGACAATGCTAGTTCTCACACGGCCAGACAGACAAACGACTTTTTGAAGACGAAAAATGTAGAACTCATGAGTCATCCTGCATACAGTCCCGACCTGGCACCTTGTGACTTTTTTCTGTTCCCAAAAATTAAGAACCAATTACGCGGTCAACGATTTTCATCACCAGAAGAGGCTGTCGAGGAGTATGAAAAACACGTTTCAGAGGTCACCACAGGGGAGTGGCACAAAAGTTTTTAAAACTGGTTTGATCGAATGAAAAAGTGCATAGACGCCAAGGGAGATTATTTTGAAAAACAATAAATTAATTTTGTACCTTTAATAGTATTTTTTCATATTCATTCCGGAAACTTATAGTGCGTCCCACGTATTTAACCGAGTAACTACACTGGGCCGCAAAGAAATCGGGTCGGTTATAAAAATCTCAATAACTTCTAAAATACTGGAACCAGCTTTATGAAATAAAGACTTAATTAAAGTTTATTCTATTACAAATGCAGAAAGAATGTGATTGTATTAAAAACCATAAATAAATAAAAAGACGATTTTTTTAATATGAACGTCAGTTTTGAAACCATTTGTTTTACTCGTACTTTTGTTTCTATTCATTCATATAAATATGGTATTTCTTGTGCAGAAATCCAATATTCCGTTTAAATGCAGTTAAAGACATGCCACTAGCCTCTGAAGAGTGTACCAGTATTCTGACAATGCTTGAAGTCGGGCGCAGTCAGCGTTATACAGCGAGAACTGTAGGTGCGTCGCTATAAACCGTTCAAAGAGTGCCCCAGCAATTTGAAGAGACTGGATCCCATATCGTAGACCAGGAACCGACCGAACAAGGTGCACAACAGCGCGGGAGGATCGCTATATGGTGTCAACAATGTTGAGGAATCGATTTCAAACGACTGATGAAGTCAAAAATTAGCTTCTACGTACTGAGGAAGCAATCCTAGCACGTGTACAGTGCGCCGGCGTCTTGCAGAAGCAAATTTGAAGCCATTTAGACCCGCAAATGGTCCAAAACTCGAAAGGTAGCATCGACATTCAAGGCTGAGTTACGCAAGAGAATACCTTTAACTACAGAAAGATACGTGAATGAAATATTAAATGAGTACGTTGGCCCATTTTCAGTAAACATCGGTGACGACGCCATCTTTATGCAAGGTAACGCTCGTCCTCATACAGCTCGGATAGTGTTTGACTACCTTGAAGATGTCGCTATTACACGCATGGAGTGGCGAGCACGCAGCCCAGACTTGAATCCTATCGAGCATGCCTGGGACCAACTGGGACGACGTGTATGCCAGTGAAATTTCCCTTCAATCACACTTCGTGAACGAGAGGAATGGGAGAATATTCCTCAGCATCGGCTCAGAAATCTAGTGGAAAGCATGAAAAACCGTATAACAGCTGTACTAACAGCCCGTGGTGGCAATACGAAATACTAAAATGTATTAAAATGGCATATGATACAGTGGCACATTTTTAGAAAAATATGTAATTTTTAATGTTTTTACTAAACCTACTTTTATTTAAAATAAACTTCATAAACTTCTTTGACTTTTATTTAAGCAATATAAAATTGCCTATAATACAGTATTTATTTTATAAAGCTAATTCCAATACTTTGGAAGTTATTGAGGTTTTTGTTACCGACCCGCTTTCTTTGCGGCCCAGTGTTTTACCAAAATAACTCCCCATTTAACCCCTCGTGTATTTAACTATGAGTTAGTGATTCTTATTGTATCGTTTTTTTCCTTTTGATGATAATAGTGCACAGGCACAGGGTAATGTAGTATAAGGGCAAATAACTCAATTACTTAATGATTTCACAATAATAAGATATTAGATAATTAATAGTAAACAAACCTCCAATAATGTGGTACGTAATATAAAAACAGGAAAATAAAATGGATACCGCAAAACTGCTATTCATGCTTTAGTGGTGCACGTCAAGCGAATTTAAGATCTTCATATCGTGACAAAAATACCGTTATAGAACAATATAGCGTTTTGATAAAATCGTTTGGTTATGGCGACAGCTACAGCCGGTGACCCGTGTGCGAAGTGGGTCCGTCTCACTCCCACACGATTCGTCTCCCACTGATCTTTGCCGCTCGAAAGGAATTAAGTTGTAAACGCACTAAAATACATCTAAATACTTAATTACAATTTATGTGACTAAAATTCTTAAAAAATAATCAAGGGAACTCATCTTTTGTAACAATATCTTTAATTTGACTAAGTTTCATGTTGTTTCTTTGTTATTAAATCGGATCTTAGTAATCAAATAACATCTGAGTTAAACCGACCCTTTATCGAGGCTTTCAATGTCACCAGCAGTTATAGCCCTCTTAATAATCACGTTATAAAAATTCAAGGAAATAAAAATAAAATAAATAGCGATATTTAACGTTATTTTATACAGACAAAAAAAACGTGTGAAGTCACTCACCAAACGTCGCAAATTGTCGTGACTAGAATAGTAACGAACGTCTTTGACTTACAGACACTTTCAGTAAAATACTTTCAATTACTATTCCAGTCGATCACTCTACTATAAAACTATCGATCTATCTACTAAAAAACCAAGACAAATTATTTTGTTAAGGATTAAAATTAAAATTTGATCAAATGGGTAACCGAATTATTCGATTAATATGCCATATCTTACTTAATTAAGGTATTTTTATAAAATTAAAAAAAGATAACAAAACCGTAATGTGTAATATTTAACCAAATAAATTTTTTTTGGTTGGCAACACTGGATGTCAATGGTTGAAAATTAGTTTTACTTATGTATTTTAATTAAAATTGTGCAATTAGTACTGTTAATTTAAATCGCATATTAATAAAGTTGCAATAAAAAGGCAACCGTGAAATATTTGTGAAAGAGGAAAAAATCGTTATTTAAGCCAAAACCTGTGGCCAAAAATATCGCCAACTGTCATTGGAAAAATACGAAATTTGGCAAGTATTTCCTGTAATTTACTGTTACATTATCATCAGAAACCTTTTTGTTACTTATTTTCCTTTTAATTTTGTTCTGCAAATGGTCAGTTAAATTCTAACCTAACCTCAATTTATTGTTGAGCTCTAAGTAAGTACCAAAAGAAAGGGCGTTGCTGTTGATAATAAGTAGGTACCAAAATCTTATACTTATCTGTTTGAAGATCTTGATGTGCTAAGAATATTCTCTTACTATTTCTACTAGGCTTATTTTCCTTGTTTTCTATTTGCTACTCTATTTAGTGTCTATTCTACCCACTTTATATTAATATTTCATTCTAGTTCATACCTCATTACTAATTGTATTTACAAACACCTCTTATGAGGTTAAATAATCTTTATTTCTTGGCACACTTAATAACAAAACAGTTAAATTAATAATATAAGCAACAAACATAAATTTACACATCGGCTAAACCTTTTTCTTACTTGGTTTGAAAAAAATTCAATTGATGACAAAGCAGATAGCCAAACTTAACTTTTAACAGCATAGGGATCATATTTTCAGAAAACAATTGGTTCTAAACTATAGTACAAAAATTTGCCCCACACTTACATATCCTTGGATATATTTTCTCTTTTGCTTATAAGCAATTGTCTGAGTAAAGTTGAAGATTATGTTAAAGTTGAGAACGGGAAGTATTAACGAAGATTCAGAAATTGTAGGAGCAACTGTCTACGTTTTAAATCGAACTGGGCCGTCTAGCGTACAAGGCAAATCTCCTCATGAATTGTGGTACGGAAAGAAGCCATCGATAAAGCACCTACGGATTCTTGGCTGCACGTGCTATGCGCACATCCCGAAAGCTAATAGCAAAAAGCTAGCAGAATAGAAATGCTGAAGAAGATGGCAGGCATCACAAACAAAGGTGGATGTTAAGACTAATCTATGATTGTTGTCTTTGTACTGCCTGCCAAGTGTCAAGCGTGTGACAATACGATAGTAAAAATTGGTGTTGTCATCACAACTAAATAAAAATCTGTTTAGCATCCAAAGCCGTTGAATCTTTTCGTAAATACTTCCCATTCTCAACTTTAACAGATTATAGCAAAGGCTACTTATATATACCTAACAAATACTCAACTCTGTCTAAACACTGACCCATAAACTTTGCTAGCAGATATTCTACTGTTCCAACCTGTAATTTTCAGATGCCTATTACCCGAAGCTAAGGTCTTGCACAAGAGATGGAGATGAAGTTAAAAATGGCTCTTGATCATCTTCAAGCATCTAGAGACTTAAATAAGCAACTGCTACAAGGAGAGAAGAAGGAATTATTGAGGCACAAAAATTAAATAACAGAAATCTTTTACAAAAAAAAAAACAGTTAACGGAACTTGATATAGAACATGAGGATCTACGAGCTGAACGAGACCAATATAAGATAATTCTGACCTCATTTGACCAAGACCGAGACACATTTGACATAAACCTTGAACGCATCAAGTTTCTTGAAGAGCAACTGGCTGATGCACATTGCCAACCCAGAAAAATAAGTGAAGAAAAGCAATGTCAAGAAACCGAGAAAACATTGACCATGTTTGAGGAGATGATGACGAATAAAGATTCAGACCCTGTTGAGACCATTGACCTTACAACTGAGAATAAATGCTCAGCTAGAAAAAGTATAAATGGCTCAAATGAAATTAAAAAGTATGTTAAAATAAATAAGTACATACAAAAAACTCAAAGATTTGTTCATAAAAACCGCCAAAGTTTTAAAAAATTGCCTTTAAGTAAACAAAAAATAACATTACAAAACGAGTTAGAAGAACAAGAAAAAGAGTGAATGCAACAGAAATTTAAATATGACAAGCAAATGTCCCAATTAAACGCCAAGATTAAAAATATTGAATGCTCACTGAAGGAAATGACTGAAAAGTACAATATAGCCAATAACATTATTATTGAGCACAGCGCTGCCATGGATCAGCTGATAGCCATGAGTAATGACAATTTGGAGAGATTTACATCCCTGTCCAACAAAGAAGCCAGCTGCATTCACACTGGCTGCCTGATGCCCGGACACTCAGCCTGTACAAGCCTCTCGGGATCTTCAGACCTCTATAAGCTCCTCACCATCTCAAAGCCCCAGACCACCACTGGGCTCCACACCTCAACCCAAGAGTAAGGCTGCCCGTCGACGGCAACGTCACCGCTCTGCTCGCCTTCGTCGAGAATCAAAACAAGAAGCTGAACCCTCATCCACTCCTGCAGCAGAGTCCTTGTCAGCACCTTCATCTACGTCTGATGCGCCAAAAATGCCGAACTCTTCTCCTCGGCCCCCTACGCAACTTTCAGTCGATGCGCATGAGTCCTCGGAGTCCAAGGAACACCGCACCATTGTTTTTTCTGATAAAATTGGCAAAACTTAGGACTTTTGTTAGGAAACAATATGATACAAAATGTCATTCATATTTGCATGCCAGGTGCATCATTCATTCAAATTTTGGAACATATGATGAAAATGAAATTCAACAGCAATGTAAATACTACAATTATTCTATTAATAGGAGATAGTATTGATGTAACACAAAGTAACCTATTAAAATACTTTGAATTTATGTTAAAACTTAGTGTTCATAAAATCATACTCTGTGAATTCCCTTACTCAGAATCACTAACGGGGTCACAAAAAAATAATTTATATAATTTAAATATTTGCATGCACAAATTTTCAGTTAGTCACTGTGACAAAATAGAATATTTTGACACGAATTCGTACATTCGAGATTTTGTTTTGACAAATGGTAATCTATACCTTCCAAATTTTTATAAAAAACAAATGGCTACTAAGTTAGCTAGCATTTTACCACGTAATGAATCTGTTACAATGTGTGTAACAGGATTTTTTTCAATACCAGTCATAATTGATAGTATTTGTAATAATAATTCTTTTCATAGTTTTGTCCCTATTGACAAAGTTAGTACAAGTACTAACAAAATTGTACCAAATCCTTTTTAGATTTAACGACAACGGGAAAGCCTTCTGTATATAAACTAGTACATCAAAACATACAAGGCGGCTTCCTCGGCAAAATACTTTCAATAGAGTGGTTCCTAGAGGAATCAAAAACAGATATTTTGTGTTTAACTGAGCACCATTTACCGGAACATAATATGCAATTTAATATTAATAATTTTAGTGTCCTTAGCTGCTATAACAGATTAACTATAGAAAAAGGTGGTTCTATGATTCTAGTCAAGAATAATATAAAGTCAAAAGAAAGAAAAGACATTGTAAAACTTTCTGTTGAACACCAAGTAGAATTGGCTTGTATAGAAATGAGTAAATATATAATTCTTTGTGTCTACCGACCCTCGGGACAAGATTACAATATTTTTGAAAAAACAATGGAAGAAGTGCTAAAGTTATTATTTGATACGAAGAAAAAAATTATCGTCAGTGGAGATTTTAACGTAGATATACTAGAAAAGTCGGTTATGACCACGACATTAATTCAGTTATTAAAATCATTTAATTTGTCTAATGTGTTCTTAGAACCAACTAGAATTACCCAAAATACAGCAACTTGTCTTGATAATATATTCTGTGATTGTGACTACTCAGACAATAAAGTTATTAACCGCTTGCAGTCTGATCACAGTGGCCAAACTGTAACTTTCATACAAAGTGTGAAACAATTGCCCAAAAAAGCATTTCACAGGCCTGTTACAACTCACAGACTAGAATGTTTTCAAGCAAACTTAGAACTTAAATTACCACATTTTAATCTTCTCCAAGATGATCCAAATGCTCTCTTTGCAGACCTGTTTAACATAGTTTCCAAAGAATTTGAAAATACGTTTACATTGCGGAAAGTTTCTAACAGTAATAAAATCACTTTTAGTGACTGGGCAACGCCAGGTATTTACAAAAGCCGAAATCATTTATACGAATTGTACGACATAAAATCCTACAATAATAATATTGAATTTATTGAAACTTTGAAAATATACTCACGTACTTTCAAATTAGTGTGTTTAAAAGCAAAAAGTATATTTCTTAATAAAAAACTTAAAATGGCCGATAACAAAGTAAAAGCAGTATGGAATATCATAAATACTGAAACTGGGAAGAGTAACAAACGGAATAATGAACTAAAATTGAATATTAAAAATGTAGTTTTTACAGGAGATAAAGAAGTTGCGAAGGCCTTTGAACAATTCTTTACTGACATTCCTTCCTTGACAACTAAAGGCTTAAACAAGACTTGCACAGGATCTTTTGAGTGAGCATGTGCCTCAGTGCCATTCTGTATTTGCTTTTAAGCATATTAATTCACAAACTGACATTAAAGAATTTAAATCTCTTAACTTAAAAAAAACCGAGGACTTATGGGGGCCTATCTGTTAAAGTTGTAAGCTGTATTATTGATTTAATAGCTCCATATTTAGCTTTAATCTTTAATAAATGTGTAAATGATGGTGTCTTTCTTGATTTAATGAAGTTGAGTAAATTGATCCCTCTTTTTAAATCAGGCGACAATGAAGACCCTTCCAACTATAGACCGGTCTCAGTTTTACCAGTATTTAGTAAGATTTTCGAAAAAATTGTTTTTAATCAATTATTATCTCATTTTAACTTAAATAAGTTGCTTCACAGTGAACAATATGGATTCACTAAAGATTCCTTCCTTGACAACTAAAGGCTTAAATTCAAGTCCAAGACTTGCACAGGATCTTTTGAGTGAGCATGTGCCTCAGTGCCATTCTGTATTTGCTTTTAAGCATATTAATTCACAAACTGACATTAAAGAATTTAAATCTCTTAACTTAAAAAAAACCGAGGACTTATGGGGGCCTATCTGTTAAAGTTGTAAGCTGTATTATTGATTTAATAGCTCCATATTTAGCTTTAATCTTTAATAAATGTGTAAATGATGGTGTCTTTCTTGATTTAATGAAGTTGAGTAAATTGATCCCTCTTTTTAAATCAGGCGACAATGAAGACCCTTCCAACTATAGACCGGTCTCAGTTTTACCAGTATTTAGTAAGATTTTCGAAAAAATTGTTTTTAATCAATTATTATCTCATTTTAACTTAAATAAGTTGCTTCACAGTGAACAATATGGATTCACTAAAGATTCCTTCCTTGACAACTAAAGGCTTAAATTCAAGTCCAAGACTTGCACAGGATCTTTTGAGTGAGCATGTGCCTCAGTGCCATTCTGTATTTGCTTTTAAGCATATTAATTCACAAACTGACATTAAAGAATTTAAATCTCTTAACTTAAAAAAAACCGAGGACTTATGGGGGCCTATCTGTTAAAGTTGTAAGCTGTATTATTGATTTAATAGCTCCATATTTAGCTTTAATCTTTAATAAATGTGTAAATGATGGTGTCTTTCTTGATTTAATGAAGTTGAGTAAATTGATCCCTCTTTTTAAATCAGGCGACAATGAAGACCCTTCCAACTATAGACCGGTCTCAGTTTTACCAGTATTTAGTAAGATTTTCGAAAAAATTGTTTTTAATCAATTATTATCTCATTTTAACTTAAATAAGTTGCTTCACAGTGAACAATATGGATTCACTAAAGGGGGGTCAACCACTGATGCAGGAGTTGCTTTAGTCAAGCACATATTTGACGCTTGGGAAGCAAAGCAGGATGCGTTTGGTGTATTTTGTGACCTCTCAAAAGTTTTTGATTGCGTTAATCATGAAACACTTTTATGTAAATTAGATCACTATGGAGTTAAGGGTAAATCTTTGGCGTTATTTAAGTCATACCTTAGTGACCGGATTCAAAAGGTAGACATTAATGGAGTAAAGTCATCTGGAGCATTGGTCAAAATGGGTGTTCCGCAGGGCTCCATATTGGGGCCCCTATTGTTTTTAATATACATAAATGACCTTCCTTACTTAGTTAGAGACTTATCTGAGATAGTTCTATTCGCAGATGACACGTCACTTATTTTTAAAGTGAATCGACATAACGATATTCTTGATGACGCGATTTCAACTCTCTCTCTCTGATTCTTGATTGGTTCACTGCAAATAATTTAGTTCTAAATGCAAAAAAAAACGAAATGTATAAAGTTTACTTTACCAAATGTAATTCAAGTAGATGTCAGTTTATTTTTGCAGGGGTCCAAGCTGGGATTAGTTAACGAAACTAAGTTTTTGGGTATTACTATAGACTCTCGTCTTCAGTGGGGTCCCCACATAGAGGCTCTCTGTGGTAGACTTAGTTCAGCCGCATACGCTGTTAGACGCATAAGGCAGATTACTGATGAAGATACTGCTAGATTAGTGTATTTCAGTTATTTTCACAGCATTATGTCATATGGCATAATGTTGTGGGGTAGAGCCGCGGATATAGAAGCAGTCTTTGTCTTGCAAAAGAGAGCAATTCGGTCTATTTATTACATGAAGTATCGAGATTCATTAAGAGAAAAGTTCAAGGAAATTAATATATTTACGGTCCCATGTGAATTTATTTATCAAGTTATTAGATATGTCAGAAAAAATATTGATAGTTTCCCGAGGCTTTGTGTGCACCACTCTGTTGAAACCAGAAACAAACATAAGCTAGCTTTTCCAAAATCAAGACTTGCCAAAGTAGGTACCTCTTTTGTAGGACATGGTATAAGATTTTACAATAAGCTTCCAGAGGAGGTCCTTAGTTTGCCTGAAAATAAGTTTAAACTATATATTAAGCAAGGACTACTTAAGAAAGCTTATTATAAAATCAATGATTATTTGGATGATAACGAAGCATGGTGTAATAAATAATAATAATCTTATTCAATATTGTAATTAATAATTAGCATATTTTAATACTGTATGATTCCTCTAAAGTCTTAAAATTAATGAATATGTAAACTTACTTTGTTAAAGCTAACAGACAATATGAGACGGGTTGACTAAGATATATTTTTTTTCTCGTGACTAATTCCTGCAGTCTTATATTTTTTTATGCCTTTACTTGAGTAGGTATGTATATGATGTTGTATCATATGTTTTATTTTGAAAAAAGGAATGTTTCTTGCCCTTCTTCTTAGCAATACTAATCGAATGGTGCGGATGGTTAGGCATTATGTATATATAATATTTTTATTCCTATATTTCTATATTTTATGCAGGTGTATAACTTTATTACATTTTAGTAGCCCAACCTTAATATTTTTTGTATGTATTTCCCGTTTTTATTTATGAACTTATTTCTTCATTGCATTATGTATACATAATATTTTTATATTTTTATTCCTAGATTCCTCTATCAAAAACTTACGACTATCATTTATTTATGCAGGTGTATATTTTTTTCCCGTATTATTATATATTTTTTTATATTCTAAAGATATATTATATTGTTAAAATTAACTTTGACTTGTAGAAAGTATACTTTATGTATCTATTTTGCAAAAGTAAATATTTTGATTTGATTTGATTTGATAAATATTTTACTGCATTTTACAAATCGAACGAGTCAGTTTCAGTCAATTTACATCTCTATTTTCTCCAACGCATCCATATGTTGAAGTGAGAAAGGAAGATATTGACAGAACAATGTATCATTGTCTTACGCTCATTGAGCCATGCTCTGCGATCTCTTTTCCCTGTCAATGGGTAATATTAAAGATTTTGTTAATTAAATCTTTATTTAATAATAAATTAGGTTTGGTTACAATACACCCCATGTTTCACTAGCAATTTTGCACAAATCAGTTGAGGTTAAGATTTTAAAGGTAAATTTTAAGGTTCCACTTCTATAGTACATGCGAAACTTGGGGTTCCCCGGAGCATCAACCACCAATCATCGAGTCGACGTGGTCCCACTTACATCGCTAAAATTCATCACTTACTTACATTTCGGAGCCTTTAGAACATCTTGTAAGCGTTGAACATGTTAATTTGTTAACGATATCATTTTGAATCGAACCGAAATGAGTGTGACCAAAAATGCCCCTCCCCCCCGCTAGAATATGGGAGTGGGACCTTACAAAGTTGACATCATTGACGTCTCATAAACAACAAGACTCACAATCTCGCTCAAAAAGTGTCCGCGATGCATTTCATATTTATTTATTTGCAAACATGTAAATTACACAGGTGATCAATAGTGTACACATATAGAACATGTTACCCTGTCAGGGTGCAGCAATTACATTTTTATTTTATATTGAATGTATACATAATTAAATAAAGTACATATTTTATATTTGATTTTACATGTCAGAACACAACAATTACATTTATATTTTATAATAAAACATATTACAAATATTTTGATTTGGTAGACTATGAATTAAAAAAAATGAAAAATAATAGTGAATAACATAAAAGTGTATGCAAGATCAGCGAAATTGAGGAAACTTTAATAAAATTTTATGAAATTATATGGTTTTGTCCATTAGATAGTCATTTATTGAGTAATAGCAATTGTTGACTAGTAATTGCTTAAGCTTTTTGTAGAGGAGTTTGATGATTCTTCTTTTTTGATGTAGTCCGGTAATTTATTGTAAATGATTATGGATCGATAGTTAGGGCCATTCTGAAACATGGTTAGGTAAGGTCTAGGTAAAGCTAATTTGTTTTTTCGACGCGTATTTCTGTCGTTTATCTCGTTTACGCTATGGCGTGACAAACTTGAATGACGATTGCATACAACTGACATTGCATTTATGTTAACGACATAACGTCTTAATTTGGTTGAAGATTTTTCCTACTTTGCACATCGCACGTTCGGATACTTTCTGACGAACTTTTCTTAGAGACTGTGTGTCTAGGTAGTTGTTTATGAGAGGTCAACGGTTGACATAGCCCTTGCCAATAGAAGCTTCTAGAACTCACCCATATACTTGAGAGTGCCGCAGAGGGTGGTAGTGCGGGCGCCGACAGAGAGCCACTTGGAGAGACCGAAGTCTATGAGCTGGATGTGGCACTCTGAGTCCAGGAGTATGTTCTCTGGCTTCAGGTCGCGGTAGATAACGCCCGCGTTGTGGAGGAAATCTGAAATTGTACGAGTATTGGATCCTGTTAGCTAACTACAAAAATACTCACGTGTCAAAACGATAAATTTCAATTTTATCAGAATGAGTTAATGATGTCGAACCAAATCTCGGTGCAAAATGCACATCATAATATTGTTCTCCATACTTTTGAATAAAAAGTATGCAAAAATTTCATTTTAAAGAAATTGGCGGAAATTTATTGATAATAATTAAGTTTTCACATTTAAATTCTATCATTTTGTGATTTACATTTTGATTGCATTCGGTTACAAACTTAAAGACGTATTTATCGTTGTAATCGAATGTAATCAAAATGTAAGGTATAAAATAACATAATTTTGATGCGAAAACCCTATTATTCGTAATCAATTTCCGCCAATTGCTTTAAAAAGCAATTTTTGCATACTTTGAATTAAAACAATGTTATGATGTACAATTTGCACCGAGATTTGGTTCGACCACCTTAAGATTCAAAAACCGAAATGCGCGGATGGATGCTTAGAATATCAGGATTCAATCGGTTAGCAGCTTTTGAGCTGCGATCGGTAAATCGAAAGTATTTTTTATTGAAGTTTATGACCGACATGCTAAGACAAAAAATATTGAAGTGGCAAGACGTTGTTAATGGTGACGTTATTCAATGGACGCGTGATGTAACCATTTATAAGTATATTTTTTTGCACGAAGGAGGAAATTGACAAATTTTTGCAAACGGTATCTAAAATAAATCAGTAAAAAAACAATGACTCCTAGCATGCGGTTCATTGAGAAGCACGAAACAAACTACGAGCTGAAAGTCACGTAGTTTTCCCGACACCAGATATCAGTAAGTAATTAATTATATACAGCTGACGACGTGTGAAAGTTTGATAGACTATTAATATTGTAAATAGAAACGTCACTTGAGGTGAATCACTATACACATTTTTTTTTTAATAAAGTGTATTTTCATATGTTCGTGAACTTATTTCGGGATCTAGATTTATAATAATTCTAGATTAGTAAAATGTGTGCAAAAGAGGATTCATTATTTGTTTTATCCAAACAAAAATGGACTAGATAGACATTTTTAGATAAATTTTCCTGCGAGAATTTGTTTTTAATTGGTATTTTTTTTATCTTGTAATGCACTCTAAAAATATTTTACAATATACAAGATTTTGCAAGCAGCAGTTCAGTTGGAATAATGCCCTATTATCAAAGTGTCCGGATAGGTTCGATTCCTGCTACCCAGGCTTTCAGAATTTATACTACTTACTAAAAGGTTAAGGAAAACATTATGACCTATATCTAACATATCCTAAATAGCACGCCAGTATTTGCGCCTCAGATTACGACAATAGGCCCACTCTACTACGTTGGAACAGAATAATCATTAGTGAACGACTCTTCCGTCGACCCCCGACACTCCTGATGTCGTGATGGTATACAACAAGTTCTCTTACCAATAGCAGTAGCGATCTCAGCAACGAACAGCTTGACTAGCTCCTCTGGCAGCTTCCCATATGTCTCCAGCAGGGCTAGCAACTCCCCTCCGGGAATGTATTCTGAAACTGATTGTACATTTCTGATCAATAATGTATTCTGTCTAGTTTATGTCGTACACAGATACGGATTCTTTTAATGCAGATGTGATGCAGAGAGTGTTAATTTGCGAGTTGCCTAAAACATATTGAATAACTTTACTACAGCTTGAGTCGAATTTTTGGCCCTACACACTACACAAAACATCGTTTTGCTATTTCGCACCCCCCGCCGCATCTGTCGCCACCCAAGGTGCAATACAGCGCTTGCGGTCAAGGTATACTTACACATTTTTATTGATAAACCGGGTCTCCTGCATGTCCGTATACAAAAATATGTACAGGGACAATGTTTTGGGTAATGTTTTTGTGTAGTTATGTAAGCAAACAAAGACCCGGCTTAAACTCGATTCACGCTGTGGTTGTTTAGGTATTCGACATGTTTTAGTCAACTCAGATAAAACTTCGCGAGATATAATTAAAAATGTCAAATATGTTCATTGTTTCACCGGGATTCCAGTTTATTTAACGCGGTTCCAGTTATACTCTTCATGGGACGTTTAAGCGCATCGATTCAGCTATTTTCGATTCTTATCGTGAACGGATATACATTATTAGCTAATAAATTAAGATAGAACCACGCAATACAAAAAAAAGAAGATTTAATACAAGCACTAGAATTGATGACGTTATAATACTAGAGATTAAATCTAGAAAACTAGAGACTAAATCGGAATTGTCAAACTGTTAATACAACATTCTAGAACACGAGCTTTCTGGAGCAAAGATTTTATACGAATTCGCATTTACGCAGTATAAATCAGCCCCAGAATCACTATTCAGTGGCCTAGATTGCTGTTAGCAAATCCTAGCCACAACATTGATAAAACTACTTAATCAGTCGCAGGACAATCACCTTTACATTTTCATTATGTATTTCGTGTTATCAAAACGCTCGCTGATACGCGGCTTTCTCGACAGGGAAGTGTACTTTGCGAGAATACATGAGAATACATAAGTCAGTGGGATATTATACTTTCAGATATAGTAAACACGTTTTTAAGATAGCAGATAATAAAAAATAAATAATATAAAATTGTAGATATCATAATAATATTATTCTAGTTAATACACACGATATTATTATTATATTTAGATATAAATAAATAATCTAAATAAAATAAAATAAATAATTTAATATAAAAAATAATACACATAAATAAATATCACAAAAATAACTATAACTACACTCTGCTGTATTTTGACGCCTTAATTTATTATCTACTGTGTTTTTGTCGGTTTAAAGTTTTATTCAGGTCTAACATGTCTTTCATATACTGAGAAATTTAATCCAACTGGCATTCTCGAAACATCAAAGTAAATGACGAACAGTTTTTTACCATTAAAACCAAGAAAAGCTTACGACGACTGCCACCAAAATTATAAGGATTAGATAAATAGGTAACGAGTTTAGATAAAGTAGTGTATGAAACTGCATAACTAGGTATTAAAACACTCGTGTGATACTATTAAAAACATCGCCTGCCAGCTCCGTTTTAAACTTTTTAAAGTCAATGTAACTGACCATTAAAACCTTTATATCACTTCATAGAAATTAAAGGGTTCACTGTGCATACATTTTTCGCAGTCTTTTGTAATTTTTAATTCATTTATCATAATGACAGTGACAAAATATTATACGTGGACGCGGTGTAAGAATGTGGAATTTTATGTTTATATTTGAGATTTGGGTGCTCAAACGAGTAGGTTTAACTAACCTGTGCTGGTTTGCACATTACGAGCTAGATAAATTTTTGACATAGTTCTAGATCTCAATAAAACTACCCATAATCTTTACGTACAATACAATCAAGCTCTAATTATACCATTTTGTATTTATTTACATTTAGCTCGTTGATGTTGTCCTCATAATTAGTAAGATAGTGGATCACTGGACAGGCAAGTGACAATCACATCTGCACCGGGTGATTGCTATAAATAAGACAAACCTGCATGCAGCTTGGTTTATACAATTTGTAAATTAGGAACTGTTTTTCAATGGATATTTCGTTGTTTCATTTATAAAATGTAACTATTACTAACAAAATAAATAAACAGCTGCGTTGCACAACATGTTCCAAATGGTATAAAGATGTTAACTGAAACTGCAGACGACTTTTTAACAGAATGGTTACGTTGAAAACAACCGGGACTAGAGGCACAAGGATGTGGAAGAATTCTCAGCAGATTGTAACAAAACGAAAATCCCTCAATATTTATAGTTTTATTTTGATCGTTGATATAAACATGTCCATCCCCAGGAGTGTAAATTACGTGATTGCATGTCTGTATGTATGTCAGTTTATACTAACACACAACTTTAAATTTGGAATGGAAGGTTTTAGAGTACGCACCATTCGTATGCTGAGACTAATAACGTAACGTAAAAACCAGTAATGTAATAAAACCGGTCAAGTGCGAAGTTTGAAGGTTCCGTATATACATCTAAAGGGTTAAATAACTTGCTTAGTGCAACTTTTTGAATAATAAAATATACGCAATGTTCTATTTATAATTTCCATGTCGACTGGAAGTGCTCCATAGGTTTTTATGGTGAGTCAATTTGCATTAAACTGACTCTTGACTGAAGCATGACTTTTTAAACAGCAAGGGCCGTAGACTTCAGTAGCAGATATTGGTTTAAACTTGATATCTCGGACGGGGCCTGAGAAAAAGGATCCTGAGAGACGGGATGGAGAACAAAGTCATCCTATAAGGGTTTCGTTTTTCAATTTTGAGGTATGGAAGCCTCAAAAACGGTTCGTGGTAGAGTTGCAGGCAAATGCTACCATAAAATGATGAAATGTTGACACCAACAGCATAATACCTTGATGATATTGGAAGGAGTCATGTAACTTACTGATATAAAGTCTCTTCTTAGTCTGCCAGCGCGACACAGATCCCACTATGAAGGAATGATGGCCGCAGACTTCTTGGATGTGACACTCTTCCTTGACCTGACGAACCGCGTTCTCACTCACTATCTGAAATTTCAATTTGACCAATAAGTGGATGTCCTTAAAAAATGGCTTCAAATGGTAATATTGTGATGAAATTCGTATGGTGCAATGCAATGATTCATGTGATAGATTACATGTAAATAAATAAAATTTAAAAAAAACAATGAAGTACATGAAATTTTAAATCCCTAAATTCATTGTTTTACAGAGAGAAATTCATAAAAAAATTTAAGGGTTCTTACCGCGGTTTTTTTATTTTTCCGTGTGTTAAGTATTTAAGAGCCGCTAAAGTGTTGCCACTTAATTAAAAAAGACTTACGTACCAGAACAATTATTGAAAATCTGCACAATTAACTGCCTAGAAACAGCGAAGTAGAGCTAACATTATAAATAGACGTTGTTTAAGCAATTAAAAATAGTTAATTGTTATTTCTAGACATTTAATTTAATTGGGGTTTGGGCATATATAGGTCGAGAGGTTGAATGAAAGGAGGTAGATTGATCAAAGAAATTTATACTGCACAAGTGGAAGGTAAAGCTTGACCGGTCCGCCCTAGAAGGACGTATGCCGACCAAATAGGCGACATACTGAAGAAGGGCAAAGTGAAACGTACCCGGAATAGAAGAGCTTGTATGACTAGATTGATGGATGTAGGAGAAGCAAAAGAGGTGTGTCGGGATCGTAGCAGATGGGAATCTGTAGTCGCTGCCTACCCCTCTGGGAGACAGGCGTGAGTAAATGTATGTATGTATTAATTGAGCCAATTATTACTCTGGTAAGTAAGAAATGTTTTTTAGTAGTATTTTTTAATAACACAATTTATTAAATTAAATATTTTTCTGGCCTTTATCGCGATGTTTTGGAAAAACTAGAGACATACACCACGTCATATTGGCCGTCTAAATAAAGGCCTATAATTTATTTGATTGAATTAGTTCTCTTTTGCGAGTTATTTTATTACTTACGAGCCCGCTCCGAATCGTTATTCATAATATCTAAGTACCAAAATAACGCGCAAAGGAGAAACAATTGAATCAAATAAATTTTAGGTCTTCATTTAGATGGCCAATGTGGACTGGTATGTGCCTGATTTTTACAAAAACATCGCGGCAATGATAAGAAAAATAATTAAAATAATGCTTCGCATAAAACAGACGACAAATACGGAGCGGGTTCTTAAGTTTTAAATTAATGTGTTGTCTCTGATTATAATATATGGGCGCAATATTTTGGAACAGGAAACATTTTCAATTTGTTTTTATTTGTTATCTCAAGCAAGTAAACTTGAACTGCAAAATTAAGTTGGTCACTTGCCACATGAGTCATGTCATGACTTATTCCACAGACTTGTAAATTAATTATTTATTTCTTCACTCGTGCCAAAAGGCCTCCATTAGTACCAAATACACAATAAAGACTGGTAAGTACCGTTTAAAAATATATCTTTACACTGTCCTTGTAGTATAGGCTTTGATAATAGTTGATGAGTGGAATTTTTAGTATGAAAATACTTTGAAACATCACGTCGTATCTTTTTATTGCGATATTTCAAGCCGTTCCTGAGATTTTTCTCAGCCCTCTTGAACCTTGACACACGGTCAGGCAGACAGACGGACAATGAAGTGATTATATAGTTCCGCATTTCCGTGATAAGGTACAGAACCCTTTAACAGAAATTAATAAAACCATGATAAGAGCCCGTTAAAATATATTAAATATGATTTTTATAACCAAGATCGCTAAAAAAACAGAAACTCTTAAATTTGAAATTGTTTGCTCTCGTAATAACGTCAAGAGAAAATTCGTACACAACATTTTCAAAGACATAATTATATTATACATAGATATAAAATTTTACGTTCTATCTAGTTTAGCAGCTGTTGAACTGTTGAGTGATCAACTTTTTATAAGTAATACTTGTTAACCTGGAGTGAACTCAACTCACTAAATGCTATGTTTTTTTTTAAACCAGAAATCAGCCAGTATGAAGGTCAAGCTCAATGCCTACTTGGTTGAGTTTTACCAAGAAACCAATTTGATGATGATGACTAATGAAATCATTGTTTTATTTTATACAGGTGCATGGTCACATTTTAATGGGTTTTAGTCAAACAATAGAGCACATCTATTTGTAAACGTAAGTTTTAACTAGATCAGTGTGTAAATGGGTACATTTTATGTCCGTGTCCATTCAATACAAAAGTAGTTAGTATTCTTGTGCTTTAAGGGACTCCAAAATGCGAAAGTTCAGTTTTACATTAGATTTAGTTCTGTTTATTAAATAATAAAAAAATATATATAATATAGTGTATTTTTTGACTTAAGACCAATATTAATACTTACATACTTTTATTATTCTTACAATTAAATAACTTAAAAAAGTATTAACCCTTTATAAGGCTCTGGCCATATATTGGAGACCTTATTTTCGCCCACTTAGTGAAAAAAAATCAATAAAAAAATTATTAAGTAGTAAATTGTCATTTTTATTTCAAAGTTGTTGGAAAAGTTTATAAATAAAGAAAATAATAATAATGAAAAATTAAAAGATATTATTTTTTGCATTTTTTTTTATTTTGGTATTTTATATTATAATGCAAGTGTTTTTTTACATACATAAGCCCGTTTTCTCTGCCCTATAAAGGGTTTATTTTACAAAAAGCGATTCAGCTATTCGATTAGCGATTCATTCATTTCAAAACGAATTTAAAAAATCTTTCATTTGATTAGACCAGCGGACCTATTATGTAACGTTGTATTGGTTGCCAAACACTAAAAACAGATAAATACTGAATTTTCTAAATTTCCTTTAGTGTGTATTGAACTGTTCACAACCTGTGAGGTCACTTTAAGCACGAACGTATCCTTAGATAATTGGAATTTGATAGTATATCTATGTTTTAGATGTTTGGCAACCAGTTGGCAACTGACTCAAAGATACATAATTTAGGGACAGACCATTAAAAACACAAAAGCGTTGGAGCAGAACTGAAGTTTAGAATTATAGAGCACCTTGAAGTTTTCAAATAATTTTAAACTCGGTATGACCTTATTTGGAAAATTCCTCCACATAAAAGAATTTTAGCCAAACAACACTATAAAATTATAAGTGCACGTCTCTATTATAAGATCAACAAAGATATCAATATACATCCTCTTTCGTTGCGTCGATGTAAAATTGCTATGAGCGCATGGCTACAAACTTTGATATTTAAAGAAACTGAGAATTTGCTCGCCCCTATAATCTTCTTGATTATTAAAAAACAATATTTATTATATATTTATTTATTTATTTTAATTCTTTACTAACTACATATTTATTATATCCATACATTTAGATTAACACACTCACATTCTTACCCACTCTTCCTTACATATACACATACATACCCCTCTTAGTAGTTATTGAAAACTGATCCCAAGACCTTGGTGTCGTAGGGCCAAGATATCACATTCATACAAACACCCTCACACACGCACACACCCTCTCTCTCTCTTCCTAACCACACATACACACAAATACCCTGAATCAAGATTACTGCTTTCCTTCTGTTTACAGGATTTTAAATAAATAAAAATAATAAAAACCTATGCATTAATTTAAAGTAATGTAATAGTTTACTCGTACTTATTGCGCTAACACCACATGTACTTTGTATTCTAAGGGAGAAACTGGCTTCTGGATTACAGTGTAAACTACTTTGGAAGCCAGTTGCTCAAACTTTGTTCTAAATGTTTTTTGCTCAATAAATAAATTTTATGTTACGTTTATGTTATATAAATAATTAAATCATACTTTTTTACACCCTTTATTGATGTAGTGGAAACCTTCTTACTACACATACTTGAAAAAATTTACTACCTAAAGTTTTGCATTTCAACGTTTTCATTACAAAATAATATAAATAGATAAATGATCCATCCATCAGCCTGTTTCGTCCACTACTGGACATAGGCCTTTCCAAGATTTCGCCACTCTTGGCTGTCCTACTGGAAGAAATGCCCATACTCACACACGCTGAGCAGGTGGGTTGGTGAGCGCGATGCCGAAACCCTTGCACCAATGACGCCGCTGCCCGTCACCAGTCTGTTTTATATAAGGCCCGGCAATTGGGGATGGATATACCGGCAACCATCGGTCCCGGGCGATGGTGGGCCGCCTGGTTTTGCCTGAGAGCTGTTCTCTTACTCTCTCCCAAATAACTTCGGGGGATTTGCAAGTACGATGGTGGTACCTCCACAGTCAAGCCCGGCATCAGCTCTACGACCTAACTAATAGATAACTAATGTCTGACATAAGTAGTATATCATTTTTCTTCACTTGCAAAAATGTATTATTGTGTTTTTTGTGATGTAATTAATTAATTAAAACGTCGTAAGAGTTCCATGACTCATCATTGTCCCACTATAATGAGTCAAACATTATAATTAACTAATTGAACAAAGTCTATCCTTGAATTTGGCAGGATTTTTTTACTATCAAAATTTAATTCAGCCAAAGATAAACAGCTTTACATATATAATATAGGTCAATGTGATAACCACACAGACTTTCCCATTGTTGTATTTTGAACCTTAATTACCTATTAGCTTTTAATATCACATGGTTCAATCAAACTAATGATACATATCATATACATATAGATAGAGTTATTTTTCAAACTATCGGACCAAATGCATTGGTTTCAGTTTGGTAATTTTAAACATAAATTTTGGCACCACAGGGGATTTAAGGGAAGGTTTTATTTATAGCTTTGTATAGTTCATATTGTTTTGCGAGTTTTATTACGCTTATTTACTTTCCTTGAAATTTAGTTAATATAATATATTGTTTGAGACTTACCTGTGATTTATTGAGGACTTTCAGTGCATATTCCTTGCTGACACTGAGTTTCTTGACTTTGCAGACTTCCCCAAAAGCACCTTTAGCAATCTTCTCTTCTATCACAAAGTCTTTCTGAAATAAGTCTGTCGTGATCGGGAATTCTGGAAGGAATATTGATTCCTTATGTGCGACAGGCCAGGCAGTCTTGCTGGCTTCCAGTGGATTCTTCAATGTTGCATCGTTCCACCTTCAAATGTTACAAGTATGGACAATCATTAGCACGAGTGCTTGCACGGGTTTTACAAAGGGTTAAATTTAATCAAAGCAAACTGAACTAGCTTCGCTAAGAAAATCCCAACTTTAAAATTATATTTATAAAGTCTAACACAATCTATCCATGAAACTTACAACCCTTAAAATTTGAAAGATATTTGCAGACATCCTATCATGTATGTACAGATGGTTTAAAAAAAAACAAATTCAAAAATGTCACCAATATACAAAGTAACACAACTGGTAACAGTCAGTTGGTAGACCTACACAATCTTGTAACAACATACTGTCCTGCATATTTCAGTTTTTATCATTCTCTACTTCAGAATTATGGATTCTGGATATGCAGTGTAAAGGATCTACAGCAACTAATGAACTAATGATCTCCACCTCCTTAGTTAAAAATACTTGATATTATCTATTTTACAGTAGAGAATGATTGATTAGACTGTTGATATTAGATATGGCTAATTAGCTCTGTGGTAGAAATGCAAGGTTGGCAGCCCAATGTGACTGTGTGACTGGGCCTAGTGAAACACATGACCCAGAAGTAGAAGTGAAAACTTTATCAAATGTCCGTTTGAGTCTGGCTTCAATACCACTGATAATGCCATCTGTGTGACTGGACCTAGTGAAACACGTGACCCAGAAGTAGAAGTGAAAACTTTATCAAATGTCCGTTTGAGTCTGGCTTCAATACCGGAAACCTCTGAATGCAGCCGAAGAGCGGAAAGGCGAGCGGCGACGAGAGAGGGGAACTTAGTACTTGACTGACCGCCATGGGCAAAAGTACACCCGATGAGTAATGATGATGATGAGTCAAAATCTCATGAAAGTATCAACTTGTGCCTCCAAAGTAAGTCCTATCCGTTTTTTAAATATTTATAATTATAATTATATTTGTGTTTTTCAATATTTCTTTAATTGTTGGTATTTTCATTGTAGTTTTTTATAATAAAAATATGAAAAGTTGCTTCACCTCTAACCAGTATAGGAGCTATATATATGGTGAGTTTAATTTATGCAGCCAAATTCTTACTGAAGACTAGGTAAGTACGTTCGATGACCCTTTTTGTGAAATTCCTAAATTATTCTTTTTCTGTTCCTTACAAACGCAAGCCCAATCCCAAGTCGATTATTGTGGGACGTCAAGATTTTATTTTCGAAATTATCAAAAAGTATTATCGATCCGTGTTATTGATCACTTACCAAGCCTACAGTATGAGTTTGGCTGTATAAATTAAAGTCACCTTATATATTTCTTTAATAATTTTTTAGAAAGTTTAGTAAATTGGTCTGCTTAATGTTGTGCCAAACCTACAAATGATTTTATTTCAATGAATTTGGAACACTTTTTGGGAAGTCTTCTGAAGCATTCTGTCTTTATCTTCCCGTATAGAAAAGACAAGGATGGGTTGTTTAAAATAAAGTAAGCCCTGTCAAATAAGTTAAGTTGTGTTACACCAAATCGGCACCAACGTTGCTAGATCCCATAGAGTTAACAATTTCCATTGTAGTGCTCTTAGTTTATTTTTTAAAGGAATACCATGTGTATAGTATTTATACAGATTTACTTTGACAAAAATATAAGAGATCAGAGGTGCAATTGTGTAAGACAATGGTATTCAAATTGATTGTCATATGGCTAATTCATTGAGCTAAAGGTGGAAACATTTTCACAACATGCTAAGAAATATAACCCATCTACAAACAATGCCCACATGGATAGGGATCTAAGCAAATGATAATGGGTTAACGAATTAATTAATTCACTAACCTTCGCCTAGAAACCCGCGACCAAGGTCGTGATGAGCTGTATACGGACTGGTTACTGGTGACACTCACGAAGGAACGCCCGCTGAGGTTACCAGCGAAGTGGGACAGGCTGAACTGAACACAAAAATAAACATGCTACGCGCGATTTGCGAAACAAAGAACTCCCAAGTCCCAACTGTCAAACTACAATGACAAAATTATTTTACATCCCACTTATAGGCTACGCAGGTAAGGGGCACTCGGACAATGATTATCGTAAAATAGACGTAGGAATATCAAGATAATGAAAATAAATGCGCTTCGTTACGTAGGTATCTAAGAATGACATTAGCAACTTTTCATCACTTTACCTGACTCGTGTAAGCTTGTCCTTCGCGATTGGAGTGCGCAGATTGCTTGGCGTTCCTGTGCTCACTGCCCCTGTTATGCGAATTTCCCATTAAAGGAGTCTTACATTTTGCTAGGAACAATTGTTTAAAATATTTATTCTTTCCAAAACACAGCTGTAATTTTTGTGACAAAATTTCGACCATAGACAAGATAAACAAAAGAATAAAACAACGGTGTTACCGTTTCGAAAAAAAATGTAGTAATCCTAAGCCGCGTTCACTTTGATCGCCCGCTCACATAGCTCGCTCATCACTGACAGCGGGATAGCAAATACAAACTCAACGCGTGCAACGAGATGTCATGATCGCCGGGCGAAAGCCCTATGCTGCATTTTCACACTCGCGCGAATGGCAAGGTGATTGACGAAACGAAACACCATTTCGAAACAACTTTCCTTTTAATATTTACCACCAACTTTCTTTCTATGCCTTAAGTACTTTCTCCCGTCCATGAAAAAAAAAATGTTTTATTTTCTTATCTAAAAAATTTAATTTAGTTGTAGAAAAAGAAACTGCATTAGATTATGACCTCAGATAAAGTCTGAGACTTTATTTTCGGAAAAAAAAGTAAAAAAAATCGTGAGATACTTAAGTTATGTACCTATGACTACTGCTCAAAAGAGATCGTTGATCGTTGATGACCCGATATCGATTACAATAAGGTTTCGTTTCGAAACAAGCGAAATCACTGGGAGTGATGCGAATTTCACCCTAGAGCGTTCAAAAATGGACACGAGTTAAACCGAGGGTAAACGAACTGTTACCTGACAGTTGAACGAAAGTGTTTTGAAACGCTTCGGAGTAATGCGAAAATCACACTGGGCCACCTGATTGGTGCAACCCGATTTTTCTTTCTCTTGCTCTTATGTATACCTAGATATGTCTCTTTCTAATTAACGAGTGAAATTTCGCACTATGACAAGAAACGCTTTCCAAGTGTTATGTACAGTGGAGTCCACATCAAGGTATACACTTGCCGTACGACATTAGCCCCTACGGAGAAAAATATAAGATAGATACCATAGACTTGGGATATACTAGCAGTATTACTAAGTCTTGATAGATACAAAGTCCGAAGCGTCTACCATAACTTGATGCGGTCTTCACTGTACCTTGAAACATATTACTCTGGTCTGAGTTCAGCTTGATCGCCCGCCGACAACACCCGGCAATCATGACATCTCTTTTGCACGCGTTGAAACTGTATATGCTATCCTGTTATCAGTGATGAGCTGGCGATCAAACTGAACGCAGCCTTGAGCGTGTTACTATAGGCTCTATCACAAAAATCGATAAAAATTTAAATTAATTTAAGCGCAACTGGAAAATTGTTATAATGGTAAGTATACGTTCTTAAATCGTCAACTGAAAAATGGACCTCTTTTTTAACAAGCGCCACCGAACGACAAAGATAGAGTGACAAGCGACAGTGGCGCGAGCGAGACATGCTACACCTTTAAGTCAGTGTGCTACACAAAACAAGCCCATTTCATTCACAAAATAAGAGCTGAGCTCTTGTCGGTGGAGTCTTCTCCATTCACTTCTGCACCCCGCCGTCTCTTTGACTTCTTGATACGACACGACATTTAGTTGATCCACGAATGTTCTGCTGGGCCCTCCTCTCTTTCTTTTTCCCACCACTTTTTCTTTAATTATGTTTTTGATATACTACCTAATTTTGTCGTGTCGTATCAGATGTCCCAACATCTTTACCCTTCTATTTATATATAGTCTTCATCTAATTTCGCTTTTCATTTACAATCTGCAGGACCTCTTCGTTGCTCTTCTTTTCCATCCAACTAAATTCTTTCCATTTTTCGCCAACACCACATTTTAAAGGCTTCCAATCTTTCCCTGTCACGTTTTGTCATGGTCCACGTTTCACATCTACCTAAGAGCAATGCTCCAGATACTTTTATAAGACGTTTCCGAATATGGCGCGATATGTGGGCTTTGAAAAGGTACTTTTCGTTGTATTATGCTTTCTTTGCCATTGCTATTCTAACTTATGTCTGGTGTACATCTGGAGTCATTGGTTATTATCAGGTTTCTTAAGTATCTAAACTGTTTCACTTGTTCTACAGTGTCCCTCGTAAGAGCGCACATCCGAAAAGGGGTGAAACTAGACCTTATTTTATCGACAAAAAAATGAAAAAAGAATAATAATAATAATAATATCCATTTATTTCAGATAACATTGATCCATAAGTGTTAGTAACAATGATCTTATAAACTACCTATAAGCCTGGCAATTTTTTTTGACGAATTATTTTTTCGATCTCCATGACCCTGTTTGAAAAAATAATCGCATCTTTTGAAATACGGAGTGAATCTTGTTGAAAGAAAAACAGTAATGATTAAGAATAATTGAGACACAATATCAAATGATCAAAAAAGGCATAAATCAGGATTTTGTAAGAAAAATGATTGTCGTTGCGCTCGGAATAACTTGTTTTGTTCACTCATAGCAAGAGTTATTTTGAAGATAGAGGGTTCACATTTTTTTTATTTTACAGGTAATTCATAAGTTAATTCAAAATGCACAATGAAACATTTGCATAACGCGGAAGTCATTTCGAGAAATTTGACAGTAACTGAAAAGTACAGCACAAAAACTTGACGTTTTTCTTACAAAACCCTGTTTTGTAATTAAATGTATAAATTTATGGATTTTTAATCATTTGATATTATGTGTCAATTATCCTTAATCATTATTAGTTTTGTTTCAACAAGATACACTCCGTATTTCAAAAGATACGATTATTTTTTCAAACAGGTTCAAATGCCAAATGCCAGACTTATTTTTTGTTGATAAAATAAGGTCTAGTTTCACCCCTTTTCGGATGCTCACTTTTACGAGGGACACACTGTATAAGTGTGGAATTTAATTTTATTGGGTTATGTTTTGTTGTAGTTTTGAAGTTTTAGTTTTATTTATATTAATTTTTAGGCCAATTTCTTGAAATACTAAATCTATGCCTACTACTAATTCTTCTAACTGATTATGACTTTCCGCAAGCGCTGCAATGTCATCTGCAAAAGGAATAAACTGGATTTTTGTTCCATTAAACTTGACCCCCACTTTTCCTGACTATGTTAGTTTTCTGACTGCACACTCTATAAATAATAGGTTGGGGAAAAACTCTTTTCGCAAATAGTATGTATGAACTTATAATAAAATCTCTTTGGCTACTTATACCATTTATATCTGGCTGGTTTTGGTATTATTAAAAAGTTTATTTTAAAAAAGTTAATTCCAAATTCAAATTACGTAAAATGTGTGATTTTCATTTGTTTTTCTTACTGTTAATTAAGATGAGTGAATCTAATGAAGAAATGCGATACATTTTAAAATTTTACTACAAAAAAGGTAAAAATGCAACGCAAACCGCGAAAAAAATTTGTGATGTTTATGGATCTAGTGCAGTGTCTGTGAGAGTAGCACAAATTTGGTTTAAGCGTTTTCAGTCCGGAAATTTTGATGTCAAAGATGCACCTCGCTCTGCACGCCCTTTTACGTATAATTTGGATGCCATTTTTTGAAAAAGTGGAGCAAGATCGGCAATTCAGTAATTTCGATGTAGCTGAAGAACTGGGGATTGACCACAAAACAGTTTTGGCGCATTTGAAAAAAGCTGGGTACACAAAAAAGCTCGATATTTGGGTGCCTCATAAGCTCACTGAAAGAAACTTAATGAACCGTGTACTCATTTGTGATTCTTTATCACGACGTAATGAAACCGAACCATTTTTGAAAAACCTGATAACTGGTGATAAAAAGTGGATCACGTACGACAAGAACGTGCGAAAAAGGTCGTGGTCAAAGGCTGGTCAGGCTTCACGGACTCTGGCGAAACCCGGGTTATCTCGCAACAAGGTAATGATGTGTATATGGTGGGATTGGAAAGGCATTATTCATTATGAGCTGTTACCGCCACGCAGGACCATCGATTCTGAACTCTACTGCGAACAACTGATGAGATTAAAGCAAGATGTTGAGAGAAAGCGGCCAGAATTAGTCAACAGAAGGGGTGTGGCTTTTCATCATGATGACGCTAGACCTCACACATCTTTAGCCACTCAGCAAAAATTAAGAGAGTTTGGCTGGGACGTATCCGGCATCCGCCGTATGGTCCTGATTTTGCACCTTCAGATTTCCACTTGTTTCGGTCTCTTCAGAATTCTTTAGGCAGTGTCAAGTTAAAATCACGAGAGGACTGCCAAAACCACTTGTCGCGGTTTTTAGATCAGAAGCCCCAGAATTTCTATAGCAATGGGATCTAGTCCCTACTTACAAGATGGCAGAAAGTTATCGAACAAAATGGCACCTGCATACTTTAGTTAAACGTAAATAAACTTTATTAAAAAATGTTTTGAATTTTCATATAAAATGCGAAGAAAGTTTTTCCCCAACCTAATATGTTAAATATAAGAGGTGAAAGTGGACATCCTTCTCTTACTCCTTGTCCAATCTTTGCTTTTCCTTTCTCTTCTCCTATTTCAACTATTGTTTCTTGGTTTTCGTATAATTCAAATATAATTCTTCTGTCTTTATAATATAATCCTGTTGGTTTTAAAATAGTCATCATGTGCTTCCAATTAACTTTGTCAAATGCTTTTTCCAAATCTATAAAGGCAATATGCGGGTCCAAATCCAATTCCATCCTTCTATCGATTGCAAGTCTCAAGGCTAGTATGGTTTCTCAAACAAGGCCACTGGGCCTATATTTGCAGGACCGCGCGCGAGAAGCGGGGTACCGTATCTTCCTTTTATTTTATTTTATCTAAGAACCGGAATCCCTTCATAAAAACTTGGAAAAGGTTTTTTAAACATTGTTAATTTTAGCTCTTTCTTGAAGACGTTAATACCTACATACAACTTGATTAAGAGGTGATTGTACTGATCCTAGATGCATGTTATGTTTTGATTGTACTTTCATATCAAATTTCAGCTTTCAAGAACCTAATTTATGTTACAGTTATTCATATTCCCTTCGATTTTAATGTGAAAATATTAACTATTTTAATGGTGACTGACAAACACAAATGTAAGTATTGAAATATGATCGTTCCTGATTCTAGTCTAAAATAATTATTATTTATTTTGTAACTTAAGATATTTTCGTTTCCATTTTCTGTCAGGTTTCATTTCCATATCCGGCGCTAGTTTAAGTGGTTACAAATCTAAACGAAAGTGAACTTGCCGCTTATTTCTGAGTTTCGGATGGCGCCAAAATTGGGAGGGCATTCATTATTCGTTTTCGGGCAGAGAAATGTGCCTTCGCTAAACCTGAGTGGTTGATCCTAAAAACTACTATCAAATCTTGTCAGATTCTAAAGAAATATATTAGAGGAGTTCATAAAGAGTATTTTTCTCAGCCACCACATCGCTTAGATATTATACTAAAAATGTGAAGTGAAAACTAGATGTTTGTTTAAGGAATAAACTGTATCTGAGTTATTTGATTGTTTCATTCATCATTTGGAAGTACCTATACCTAAGAAATGTTATATACAGACCTGCCCCTCCTTTATTTGAATGGTAAAGATTATATAATTTTTAATTTTTTCGTTGTCTGCATACCATCTGCAGCACCACTGGGCCTTTATTCAGACGACTGTGAGGTGGAAGTTTTGTCGCTTATTTCAAGAGGATATGTCGTGCTTGCAAAGGTCAATGTTACTCCATACGGAACGCCCCGCAGTGCGAGAGGAAAGGATTCCGGAAAAAATGGCAAAATCTCGGTTTTAAATTAATATAAAATGAACTAAAATAGCTATCAAAATTTCTATAAAAATTCAGATATCGTCTAAATCTATCAAATAAAATATCGTACAGGTCTGTACGTCATTCCTACTTATCATACCTACTATGAAAAAAAAATGTAGAAAAAGAACTCATTCCAATAATTATTTTTACCGAGCGAAAGTTACCTATGCAATCGCGTTTCTGTACTGAAGAAAAGTAGAAAAAGGTTCCGAAATTTATATACTGATTTATCAAATTATTAGTTTCATCTGAAAAGCAGATAAATAACTTCAAAAAGTGCCATTTTTGTGCGCGTTAAAAAGCGCGATAAACAAAATTGCATGTTATCATTCATGCTACGGACGCTGGTCAACATAATAGACTTTATGGAATAGATAATATTGGATGGATTCGATTGATGGTTCTTGGTGGAATATCATCTTCAATAAATTAAACTAAATTCTTGTACTTTTTATCTAACAAATACTTATTTATTTTTATTATAACTTAGGCTAAGTACCGAACCGGGGACGCTCCGCCAGTCCTGTGGTGACCTAGGCTGCCTCTTGGCTTTCTGGCGTGAGCTGGGCTGGCTAGAATAGCCGGTCCCACTATTTCTACGCATAAAGGTCCAAATGTGAGACTATGTGCGGAAACCGAGCCCGCCAAGGAAGAAGAACTTAGGCTACGGGTTTCGTATTACACATCATCGGGCCAACAAATTATTAATTTTAATAACGATTTAAAGTACTTATACAAAGAAAACATCCCAAGCAAGCAAATATAAAGTAAATTTATTGTACAATTTAAAATCCAAGTATTAATTAAATAACCGCTCTAGCCGAAAACTTTCGATACCTAGTAGTTTTAAAAGATACATTGGTTGAAAGACATTTTCACGCGAGCGAAGACAGGAAAAGCTAGTATTCAATAAATGCAGTGCACCTATAAATACCTCCCCTCCACGTGATCCACGTCCGTTATGTTCACGTGCGAACATGAAAATGATACACCTCGCGATTGTGTGAACAGAGTTCGCGACCACAGAAACGTTTCGTCGGGTTGCGAGCAGGATTGTGTAAATCTGATTTTACTCTATTAAAAATACACACTACATAAAACAACTAGAAAGGTTACCCCTGTTCTCGTAGTCTTCGCTACAGCAGCACAGCCTTGGCAGACTCACAGAGCCGCTTGGATATGGAATATGACAAGTTGTATCCAATAACAACGACCAGCCGTTATAATACGTTATTCTATTTTCAGGTTACGTAGCTTCGAGTCAAGTTGAAAACTTCTTGCCTTAGCATCCGGTTTGTTTAGTTCTGCTAGTTGACATCAGATGGCGGTACTATTTTTGACAGCTCATTTTGTATTGCTACTCTAGAGTTCGCGCCACCACTGAAGTCCGATGGATAGAGGCACTTTGTTTCATATTCCAAAGTTAATAAAGACTTCGTCGCAGTACTTCAGTGGTGGCGCGGACTCTAACACTTAGCTGGCGAAACTTTACTTATTGTTAACAAATTTAAATTCAAGGTGACTTTAATTTATGCAGCCAAATTCCTACTGAAGCCTCGGTAAGTGCTCAGTAACAAGATTCGATGGCCCTTTTTGTGAAATTCGTAAATTATTCTTTTCGTGTTCCTTACAACGACGCAAGCCCAGCATGGGACGTCAAGATTTTATTTTGCGAAATCAGCAAAAAGTGTTATCGATCCGTGTTGGTACTGATCGTGATCACTTACCAATATGAGTTTGGCTGGATAAATTAAAGTCATCTTATATACTTAAGGGAAAAAATGGGTCTATTTGCCACTTTGCAAGGGCTTCAAGGCATTGTTTGCGTACCCACACTAGCACATTTAATTTTTCCGAGCTTCTTTGCCGTTTCCAAGACTTTCTTTATCTCGCGAAAACGTTTCCACTTTTTATAGCGTTCATTTATATTTCGTCTAGCCCATACATACATGCTAATGAAAACTTCGATAACAAATACGCCAATACTTAAACCGACGAAAAAACCAACGGCCTGAAATATCCCAATAAGATCCTTGACACCCAAAGGTTTTAATGAAACCTCTTCTTTTATATCATTGAAGCGGAACTCCTCCCATTTCTGGATGATACCGCCTTCGACTAATGCAAGCAAAATTTTGTTAAACTGGTTTGTAAGCGGAGAATGCTTTTGTAAAATCATATCGAGATAACGGTTATGGATTCTATCCTGAGCCATATGCAAATATTGTTCTCCTTTACTGTTCAGCTCATTCCTTTCTGAGTATTTACCCATTGAACATTCCACTAGACAAAATATTTCAGTCTCATTCTTTAACCGATTAACACAAGACATCATGTTTTTAATTGCAACAAATTTCGAATTTATTTTTTGAAATCGCTCATCCTCATCTGGTAAGACGACATCAGGGGATGCCATTCCAAATATATCATATCCTTTCTCGATTATATCATCAAATGTTTCCACTTCTTTTCCCCTTTTGAATGCTGTAAAGAAGGATATTATAGCAGCTTGAGTTGCAAAATTAACAACGAAAAACCCCCAAATCGTCACGGTCAACAGAAAACGCGCGGCGCGCTTTTTTGGAGGTTTGTGAAGTGTAATCGATAATGAATTTCTTATTGTATTTAACAAATCTTTTCCAGCTTGATCTAAACTAAACTGTCCTCTTTCCGCAATGCTGAACAAAAAGAGCCCAAGCCATAACATTAAAAAACAGAACACATATTCTAAAAACAAAGTATAGTTTTCCATCACGAGTTTGACGTCGAAAAGTATAGTTACAAAATCAGCTCGATGTGCCATAAAACAGACACCACTCTCCTTATACTGCTGACTCATATCCACGTCCACGATCACGAGATCCATGGTATAAATTGGTAGCAGGAATAGTTCAGCTTTTCCATTCGCAAAATCGAATATCTGTTGTATCGTATTTTCATAATGGAACTCGGATTTCGCTTGACCCTTATTGACAGAAAAATCTAAAGTAAAATTCATTGACGCTGCCATGGTGTTCCACATGTATCCATCTCTGCGACTGAGGCTGTAGGACTGGTTGCCTGTTTCCGTAAGTTTAAAGAACGGTAGAACTTCAGTAACAAATGCTCTCAGGGTATATCCGTGAAGGTTTCGACCCTTATCCTCAAATAGATTTAAATGCCTTAATTTTTTCAATTCATCTGTCTTTATCTTACGTGTGCTATAACCTATGCACAAGGCTCCTTTATTGAACCGTAGTTTAGCATCTGATGTGGCATTAAGGCAACCCTTCTCGCAGTAAAAGCTTTCTTCGTAACTGGTAACACCCAAACCAATATTCCTGACTTTCCAACACCCAAATTGTTTCTCCATAGGATAGTTATCATTTATATAGCCACTATAGTGAGTTACTAAGAAAGCATTTTGAGTCTCATCATGACGAATCATTATGGAGTTGCAAGCCCTATAGAACCATAGTATGAAGAATATTTTTGCTATAACCAGTTCGTTGTCACTTCCAAAATAAATGATAATGTTGGAATGTGGATGCCAATAGGGGCCATTTTTGGCTTTCAGGAAGGCGTTTTCAAATTCGACTAAATCTTTACAATCCATGACAATGGTATTCGGGTAGTACGGAAACATGTCTTCAATATAATGGTCATCGTTGTGAATGTTTGTTGTAACGAAACTACCGACATTTTCCAACCTTTTATAAAGTTCGTCGGGAAAATATCCGATCAGAAGTGTGACATGCCACCCTTTCTTATTTTCAAAGTTAAGTTTTGTTATTTCAGCCTAAAATGTAAACAGACATTAAGTTTAATAAATGAGGAATTGAAATTGATGTAAGCATATACCTATAAATAAATGTAAGGTCAGTTAAGTGTAGGTCATAATGATTTGTTCATCAAACGATGTACTAACATGGAAATTTTCCCTAATTTTCCCGGATTCTTACCATAATTCTGCGCTTCAATTTTAAGTTACATTCAAAAATTACGCCCAAACGGCCATTTTTTTATTTTTTCCCAGAGGGTCGCAGAGTGGCGAAATCTTGGAAAGGCCCACAGTGGACGAACCAAGCTGATGGATGGATGGATGGCCATTTTACTTTTGGTATGAGTTTTATTAAGGTTTCTGTTTTTATTGTTAGTGTCAAAATTTATTTGGTCACCATTAAAATTGCAGCGTTTTCGAATTATGCTCGCTGCTCGGACAGACAGACGGACATCGTTATTTCACTATAAGGGTTTCCATTTTTGACGGAACTCTAAAGAATATACTCACAATCAATTCTTGTTTATGGTCTTCGACGTCTTTTGAAATCAAAGTTGTAATATTTGCTAATGTATAGTAACAGCATAATGATAACAAAGTTAATATTTTGCATATCATGATTTATAACGAATGGCCTAATCACATAGGAGTCAATATAGGACTAAAGCTTTTTTTTACATTGACTGAGTCAAAACATAACTCCCAGTAATGACGTTGTATCTTGATCTCACCGGTAAGTACCTGATTGCTTATATTCCTAAAAGCAATACAACTTTTACGAATATTACCATCTCATCTACTCCATAAAGGAAATCAATTCAAAAGCTCTCAATAAATTATGCACAAACCAATTTACTTTGAGATCTCTTCGATAGATTTAGTTGATATTTTAGGGTTCTATCAAAAACAATCTAACTAGACATGTACAGGCTGGGAACACAGCTAGTTTAAATTCTCTCAAACAAAACTCTAACTCAAAAACCATTATGTGGTGGCCATAACGTAGAATCGATAATTTTATGATGATTGTATTTATTTATTTACTAAGGAACTAACACTATCATTACAGGCTGGACCTAATTCAAGTAACACATCATATACGTCATAACTATACAACATACACATCTAATACCAAAAACAAACAACTTACCTACATATATTTTTATCTTACACAATAATAAAAAACAAGGACAAAGAGCCATAAAAACAATTAATTAATCACAAACCTACTAGGAACATAAAATTTGCAAAGTTATCCTTGTGAATTCACCCAAAGAACACGTGAAAACGTCCGTCTTTTCTGAAATTTTATTGAGCAATTTAATAGCTCTAGTAAGCGGCGCTTCCGCAAGCAAGTTGGTTCTGGCGCCGGGCACGCAGAGCAGCCGCTCCTCGCGCCGCCGCAGCCCATGCTCACCAAACGGAACCACCAGTCTAATGCTGTCAAGTACTGTCGAATTGCACTACATTCCTCTAAATATCGGCAATATCATAAACTACGAAATAAGAAATTTAAGATAGACATAAAGCAAAAAGTAAAAAATAAATTCGGGTGCCGAGCCAAGCGGAGCGGAGCAAGGCGACCCCTTTAGTTTTTTCAGATTTCATGATATTCAAGCAGATCAAGAAATTATCAATTCTACGATATGCGCACGACACATGCAGGTTGTAAATAGAGTGCGACCTTTAAATAAAACCACATACTCTACTGATTATACTGAACAGCTATTCGAACAAAAAACCCCTCGCATATCTTCAGAGAACAAGATATTCAACTGTAACTCAAAGACTTTATCTTGTAGGAGGAAGGTCTATTTTAGAACGCTGCACCGGAACAGCTGTTTCACGGACGACGCTCTCTCTAAACTCGCCCGTGTGTCGGTGCGTTAGGGTTCACGCATTTTCGTTTGGAACTCAATTATTTCCCAAACTAAAGGTGTCCGCGGGTATGACTCTTGGGAAAAGTGGTTCAGTAGGGTCGGTAGAATATGTGGTTTCATTTAATGGTAGCAGTCTATTTACATCCGGTATATATACATCTTCACAAAACACAATCTCCGAAGGGGCGTCGGAAGTGTTTCAGAGTACGGACTGTGAAATGCTAGTCACAGTGCACACTCGTACACCCACGTTTCACCTATTACTATTACATCCCAACGTGATGGGTCAGCCCTACAGCCGTAATTCGGGGACAAAAAATGCGCTCTCAGCTTAACGTGCCTTCCGAACACAGCATCGATCGATGTCTGTGCTTCCGAAGCATGTGGACCGAACACAAATGTACTTTCTGTCGGGTTGACTGGGAGAAAATGCTTTTAGCATTAAGTCCGCCTGTTGTACATGTAACTTTTGTTTTGTGCAATAAAGTATTTAGAAAGAAAGAAATATGCCCAATAGGGATTTGAACCCATCCCGGTTTAAAGGGTCGGGACGCTTAACCACTAGACCACAGAGGCAGTCAAAAACTACTAATCCCATCAATCTAAAATTAAAAGAGGAATCCGTGAAAATACACAATGTCACGCTACATATTGTCCGGTGCATACTTCTATCAAAGTCTACAAAAACACGAAAAGTTCCAATAAAAATATATATTAAAAATACTCAACATTACTTACACAATGGCAACAACAATATCTTTATAATCTACACGATACAATTAATTCACCTGAACCAGACTATATTAACTTGACTACTCGGGCGGGAGTTCGGGAGTGAAGTGCTGAGTCACCAAGAATTTATTTATACAGGATGTAAATGCAAAGTCAAGAATCCCTTTAGGGTATGAAAGTATACACGATTCTGATGTCATTACGAGAAAAAAAATACCTTGAATTTTCACCAAAATCTCCATCATTTTTCTAAGCTATGGCTACGCAGCTAACCGGCCTCCCCACACACCCAATTGCACCCCGCAACCCGCACCCCTCATCCGAGTGGCCAACGACCAGTGAGGGTGTCCACGCGATTAGTGTATTTTGAGTAAAGAAAATCGTCTTATTATGAGGTACTGGTACTTTATTTATAGATCCCAGTATTTAAAATAATATCTTTACCGATCATACTAACACACCCTTAAAGGATTCTTGTTTTTGCTTTTACACCCGGTATAGTACGTTTAATTATTACTTAAATATGCACGAAAGTAGAGTGACTAAAAAGAAACGGCATAAAATTAGATGGTGGTTGGTGACTATTCATCGTAATAGAACGAGGTAAATGTTATATTAGCTATTATTGATAAAATATATGGTATGAAATACTATGTTAGTATAACTTTATATTAACAACAACAAACTGAACAAGGCGCCAACGTGTGAACACTGTTTGCAGAGCGTGCCAAGATCCTTTGATGTGTGTACCGAAAACCGACAACAGACAGTTGGCCGACCAGTGTTGTCGCCAACTACCAACATACCGCCAACTACAAACATACCGCCAACTCTCCTTGGCCCAATGTGTATAGCGGCCTTTAGACGGAGAAGGATTAACAAACGGACCAATGGTGGCATAGCACTCTCCCCCGCTTTCTCAAAAAGCCTTAGTACACGTTGGCCAATACGTTGGTAGCCAGAGTGAAAGGGACAACGCTATGCGAGTAAGCTAAAAGAACGCAGAACATCACTTAGGGTCGTCTCTTTCACACTGGCCAGCGCGCCACGCGCATTTTCATTCCGCGTGGCGAGCGCGCTTGCAGTTCCAAGTACCTCCTTGGATTATGACTTTATGGGGGAGCCAGTTTCTCTGGTGGTGAGTCCAACAACACTAAGTTTAGTCAATTATCTATACTAATAAAGTAGAAAGAAGATTATTTTTACGAAATTTTCATTGAAATGGGTTTTTAGTGTTGTAGTGAGGCCAAAAATAATTTTCTTTTGAATTTTTATCTGTCTGTATGTATGTATCCATCCATCCATCAGCCTGTTTCGTCCACTGCTGGACATAGGCCTTTCCAGGATTACGCCACTCTTGGCGGTCCTCCTGGAAGAAATGCCCATACCCAGACACGCTGGGCAAGCGGGTTGGTGAGCGCGGTGCCGAAACCCTTGCACCAGTGACGCCGCTGCCCGTCACCAGTCTGATTTATATAAGGCCCGGCAATTGGGGATGGATATACCGCCATCCATCGGTCCCAGGCAATGGTGGGCCACCTGGTTTTTTGCCTGCGAGCTGTCCTCTTACTCTCCCCCGAATAACTTCGGGAGGATTTCCGAGTAAGGTACTGATATTATAATTAAAATTTTACATTTCAGCTAGATAGTGACTTCTTAAGGTGGTAACGGTGGATCTCGGTGCAAAATGCACATCATAATATTGTTTTCCTTACTTTTGAATAAAATG
Source organism: Ypsolopha scabrella (assembly GCA_910592155.1). NCBI lineage: Eukaryota > Metazoa > Arthropoda > Insecta > Lepidoptera > Ypsolophidae > Ypsolopha > Ypsolopha scabrella. The sequence goes on along the minus strand of OU342975.1, from coordinate 7,848,371 downwards.
TATGCAATAAATGCGTTTTATAGCAATTCGCATAAACGGCTTGTTAATAGTTAGGTGATCACATGAAAATTATTCAATTTTATCCGTTACATTTTAGCTGCATTACATTACAACTGTAAACCCGCTTTTAAGTTTGTTAATGTAATGCAAACAAAATGTAATACATTAAAGTACGTAATATTTTTTTGAAGACTTTATTATTATTAATAAACTATTTCCGCAAGTTGCTTTTAAAACACATTTATTGCATACGTTTTATTCAAAAGCAAGGAAAACAATATTATGATGTGCATTTTGTACCGAGGTAAAAAGTTACCCCCTTAAACTATAGAGGTCTCAAATCTGTACAACGAGAAACAACAGTGATACGAGTTATCAAATTTTGTACTAAAACATGCCTATGCGCCTTAAACTAAGTAGTTACGTAGCTAGTGGCTGTTGGCCAGCGCACCAACGCAATGACCAGCGTGACCTTTTTAAGGCTTTGCGTGATAACTTCTCCATATTAATAATAGCGTCAGACCTACTGCCTATTCTTCAAATAAACCTGCAATTCATCCCAAGCCTTGTCGATCTGTGACTGCGTGTATTCGTAGCTCCAGTATGGACTGAATACGATGTTAGCATGAGCTACTTGCTCTAAGTTCGGAGGCTGCGAAGCGATCCGCTGTCTCGCTTCTTCTTCTGTCAAGTTGTTCCTTTTTTGTATTCTTTTTACAGCCTGAAAGTAAGTAAGAAATTAAAAGTCCGTCTTTCTTCGTGCTTAATGTATAAGTAATAGTAGTTTATACTACGTTTTTCAATGCATAGCGTGAGTAAATAAATGAAACATAGTTGAAGAAAAAAACAAACAATAATTACTCCAATTGAACTTTATATAGGCGGGCATTCTTTTTCTTTGTAAACAATTAACTAACTTGACGGAAATAAAATGCGTTCAGTTTCATGCGTTCGTAGGCTGCGTTCAGTTTGATCATTGGGCGGGCGACAACCACCTGACATGCCTTGATACTGTCCTTCTGCCAGTGTTAGAGGAGATCAAAGTTTGATCGCAGTTTATTTCCATCAAGTCTATCTATGGTAAACAAGGAAAGACTGCCATCCTCGCCAGAGTCGCCTCGCTTGCCCCCTGTCCACAGTCCTGCTTCGGGGAGCCTGTATCGCTTGTGCTTTAAGCACGGTTTTAAAACGCTCGTTCGCTGTTGCCGTCGTGCCTCACGCACACATACAAGGAGACTCTGTGCCCCCTTAAGGCCAGGTAGTTCGGAGAAATCTGTCCTGCTCCAACGCTTTCATTTTACACTTGTCTACCCTGCTCAGAAGCAGTGGACCGCTCTGAAAACTCGCGATTTCGAGGTGTTTTTATAACTTTTCAATGTTTATTACTTAAGACGACAATATCTTTCCAAGAAGAACCAAGAGACAATATCTTTCAATACCACCAAGTTACGTATTTGAAAGGCTGCGGACGAAGCCAAAAGGGTGTTTTCAAGTTCACTTTTGATTTCTAAATCTTCCTATTTGATTAAAATAAATGTTATAAACATTTTGTGACGGATAAGAAGTTAAAAGGGGTCTCTTAAGCTACTAGAAGGACGCGCAATGTCTATAAATATTGATAAATTAGTTACAAAGGCGTACCTACGAATGGTAATACCTGTTCCATGGAATTACCTAAAAGGTAATTACATATATAGCCTGGCCCCAACCGCTATGCGCCGACTATGCGCCGCACGGCGAGGCGGGAGGAGAAAGAAATAGTAGCATGAGTTCTCGTTAAAATAAGTTACTAGGTAAGTATGTTATATTAATATTATATTTTGTTTCATAAAAATTTAAAATGAAAACAAAATATTCTTCATTTGAAATATAAGTTTAGTTTTTTAATAAAACATAAAATATTTACTTGAAAATAATAGTTTTAATATAACCTACTTACCTATTTACTTGTTTCACTTACCTTATAGTAGTATCATTATATCATTATTTCTCAATAAATATAAAAGTTTATATCCTTAAAGGTGGTAGAGCTAATGCCGGGCTCGACTGTGGAGGTACCACCATCTTACTCGGAAACCCTCCCGAAGTTATTCGGGGAAGAGTAAGAGGACAGCTCTCAGGCAAAAAAACCAGGCGGCCCACCATTACCCGGGACCGATGGATGGCGGTTTATCCATCCCCAATTGCCGGGCCTTATATAAATTAGACTGGTGACGGGCAGCAGCGTCACTGGTGCAAGGGTTTCGGCACCGCGCTCACCAACCCGCCTGCCCAGCGTGTGTGAGTATGGGCATTTCTTCCAGGAGGACCGCCAAGAGTGGCGAAATCCTGGAAAGGCCTATGTCCAGCAGTGGACGCAACAGGCTGATGGATGGATGTATATCCTTAAAAATATTGTAATCCATTCTGGTAAGATCCGACAATATCGATATCATGTGAATTCATGCTAGTTCCTCTCCTCCCCCGCCTCGCCGCGTTACGGTCTACAAATAAACAAAATCCCACCTCTTCCGGCGGTATGATGACGGACCAGAGCTGATGGCAGCGCGAGAACCACTTCGCTCGAATCATGACGGCCGCTTCCATCACCACTACTTGGTACCCTTGTTCACCCAGCGCATTGATGCGGCGCGACGCTTCCTCCGCCACCGCCGGCCATACCAGTTGGTTTAGCTTCTCCAGTTGGTTCTAGAAAGGGATACACTGGTTTTGTTCATCGTATGATCATTTTGTTTATCAATAATAAATAAATAATAATGGAGTGTTGGCTCCTATACGCTTGTATGGTAGTGAATGTTGGGTTTGGCAAGATAAGCATCGAAGTACAGTGAATGCGTTCCTAACGGAGTATGTGTGGTTTGACATTGAATGATAGAGAGAAAAATATCGACATAAGGCATCTTTGCGGCCTGGAAGAAGATGTAGTCACTAGAATAGAAAAAGTAATGCTTCGGTGGTTTGGACATATAGAGAGGATGAATGAAAGTAGACTGACGAAAGAAATTCACGCTGCTCAAGTTGAAGGTGAAGCTCAACCGGGCCGCTCTAGAAGGACGTATGCCGACCAAATGTGCGACATACTGAAGAAGGGCAAAGTATAGAGTACCCGGAATATAAGAGCTTGTATGACTAGATTGATGGATGTAGAAGCAAAAGAGGTGTGTCAGGATCGTAGCAGATGAAAATCCGTAGTCTCTGCCTATCCCTCTGGAAGACAGCCGTACATATGTATGTATTTAAATCCTTTAAATTGTAGTTTAAAAAAAATATTAAATGCTTAAACTTTTTACTTAAACACGCAATACAAAAATTTAACATGTCTAAAACTTGTAAATATAAAATTTTTATAAATGAAAAGTATTATTTTCTCTATTTTGCGCTTTCGTCGTAACAGCCACTTTGCAATGCACCCTGATATGAACGTTATTTCAATGTCGTTTCTGTCAATATTTGTACCGACAAACATCGTGCTGCTAATTTAGCTTACTGGGGCCTCTTAAAAGCTTTTTTATGGAACGCATACCAGACACAAAATGGGCCCCTATAAGATTTTATAAGCCGAAAGATTCTATATTTAAGCAGGAATTCGACAGATCTTAGAGGAAACATCTGCATATGTTCCTAACTTCGCGCCAGTCTCCTGTAACTTCCGGAATAGTATAAAGTTTTTTTTATTACACTTTTGTATATTTACATGCACATTTAACAACACATTTTAAAATAAATATTGTGTACAAAGATGTTGTAGAACGAACCTTATCACTGAACACGATCTGCCCCAGCCGGCCCCGGTCCACCTCTCCCGCATCAGTGATCACATCCTTGCCGAACATCTCGGCTATCGTGCTGTTGAGTGGCAGACCTGGTTTGTACAGGTCATGGGCAATCAAGTCGCAGTTCACTACGGCTGCTCCCTTCTCTCTGGGAACAAACTTTATGTTATACATTATTTGAATTAAGTTACACAGGGTTTACTGATTATAAGTATGCAAGTTAAAAGTGTTTATTCAATCTTTGTCCCGTTTTCTACTTGGGCGTTATTTTATGAACATCCCTTATAGCTTATGTCCTTCCCAAGGTCTCAAACTATCTCTATTCCAAATTTCATCGTAATCGGTTCAGCTGTTTTGACGTGAAAATGGAACATACAGACAAACAAACATACACATTTTTGCATTTATAATATTAGTAATCTTTTTGAAGATTATAATATCGTGACATATTTGGTGAATTGCAGCTCAGAAGCATATGCTATAGCCAGAAGACGCGCCGATAGACACAAGAACAAAACTATAGGGGTTTGTTAAAGAATCCATTAAACACTATGCTATTACTGGGATGGCGAATCAGGGCACGCGATAGATTTATATAGGCACGCCATTGTGTAAAATACGAGTATAACAAAACAGGGTACGATTTATTCATTTCTGTCGCATTTCTTTTGTGTTTGTGACTCGTCAAGAATACAAAAAAATAATTTGGGCAATTACGAGTCGGACTCTCGCACATAGGGTACCGTACCACCACACAATCCGTGTACGGAACCCTAAAACATACATAATAACAATGTTGATGCTATAGCAACATTAAAGCGATAAAGAAACAAGACGCTAAAATGGTAGCGCCTGACAAAAAAATTGGCGCCGTCTGCTTACGGAAACCCCACTTTTTATTATTGTTTGTTTTATTTTAGAGTATGTCCCACAATCTGACTAAATTTAAAACTGGATGCATTATGTACCGTCTCTAAGGAAAAGCTAAAACCAATGAAGTTTAAATAATGCAACTTTTTCGAGGTTTCTTGTATGGGGAGACCTTTAATTTTTTTAAATATTTTATTATTTGTTGTGATACTCGCTATTGTTACACGTATTGTGTGAAAATTTCAACTTTCTACTTATTACGGTTGAGGCTGTAGACCCCTGTGACAGACGGACGGACAGACAGACAGCGGAGGCTTAGAATATGGTCCCGTTTGGCACCGTTCGGGTACGGAACCCTAAAAAAGCAGCGGATTGTGTTAGAGACACATTATTTAAGTGTATAGGTACTTTTTATGCCCCCTTTTTAATCCATCACGGAGAAAGCAATCAATGGCAGTCATAGATATCGTAAAAATACGTCAGTGATGGCAGCGCATTCGCTAACGATATTTTTTAATTATTCCGATCATATAAGCAATATCATGAATACTAATTAGTCCATCCACCAGCCTGTTTCGTCCACTGCTGGACATAGGCCTTTCCAGGATTTCGCCACTCTTGGCGGTCCTCCTGGAAGAATTGCCCATACTCACACACGCTGGGCAGGTGGGTTGGTGAGCGCGGTGCCGAAACCCTTGCACCAGTGACGCCGCTGCCCGTCACTAGTATGTTTTATATAAGGCTCGACAATTGGGGATGGATATACCGCCATCCATCGGTCCCAGGCGATAGTGAGCCGCCTGGTTTTGCCTGAGAGCTGTTCTCGTAAGAGAACTTCTCCTTAACTTCGGGAGGATTTGCAAGTAAGATTAATTAGTACTAATAAATAATTAATGATTAGAACAAATAATTATCTACCATTAGAAATTAAATTATCCTTCGTTAAAATATGTCTTTTAAAAAGTGACGTACAAGTCTTCAAAATGCCCCGAGATGCAAATAAAGAAGTATCCACTTCAAAATATTTTAGAAGCAATATGGCACGCGAATGTTAAAAGGTCACTGTACAATGATGATATACTTGGATAATGTTTTATAGCAAAATCCATCGCTTTTGAATGCTCTAAATATGTTTCCTAAGAACAAGGCGTTATATCACATAACGCCCTTGTGAGCGTTCAGTATGTGCGTTACGAGCGGACTAGATCAAAAAGTTGCAAAAAAAAGGTGGACAAGTTTGGTGGAAAAATTCAACGGTCTAAGATAAGTACGTCGGTGGTGCAGTCGCTAGCGCGCTTGTCATAACAAGAGGTGGCAGGTTCAAATACTGAACCGAGGTTTTTTTTTAAATTCTTTACTTTTTTGTTTCTAATTGAAATTTTATAGCTTGTAATGCAGCCTACTAATAATATTGATGATATACTTACTTCAACCGATTAGCAATATTGCTCTTCCCACTTGCTATACCTCCAGCGAGACCTATCACGTATGGCCACTCCGGAATGTGAGGATTTGGCTGAAAAGAACAGTTTCCATTAAATGAAATGAGAAATGATCCTTAACAATATTATTTTTAGGGGTCGATTTAGATATCTTAGGTGCAATTTTGTAAGACAATCGTATTCAAATTGATTGTCATAATTATGGCTATTCGGCTAAGCAGGTTAGCCCGTTTGACAATTGAAATCGTACATTCTGAATACGATTGTCTTACAAAATTGCACCTCTGATTCAATTTCGGTTTAATTTTTTTATTTGCCTACTCTCGTCTTGAATATAAGTAGGTTTCATTTGGTAAAGTAAGACAGTCAAGTCAACGATCTCAAGTTATCAAAAAACAATTGTTACGTTGAGCTTTATAAATGAACCGTATTTCTCTGATCACAGATAAAATATTTTGGTTTGAAAACATTTTTTCATTTAGTGAATAAATTATGAAAATGTTCACACTACTTATATTTTAGTTTGCCTTCGCACCCTACGTAATATATATTGAACATTGATTGAATACACGTACCTAACTATATAATATTAATATGCCCTCTAGTGAACCGTAACGCATGTACACCTAGAGGGCATATTATATACCGGGTGTAAATAGACTGCTACCATTAAATGAAACCACATATTCTACCGACCCTACTGAACCACTTTTCCCAAGAATCATACCCACGGACACCCTTAGTTTAGGAAATAATTGAGTTCCAAACAAAAGTGCGTGAACCCTAACGCACCGACATACGGGCGAGTTTAGAGAGAGAGTCGTCCGTGAAACAGCTGTTCCGGTGCAGCGTTCTAAAATAGACCTTCCTCCTACGAGATAAAGTCTTTGAGTTACAGTTGAAAATCTTTTTCTCTGAAGATTTGCGCGTTTTTTTTGTCGAATAGTTGTTCCGTATGATCAGTAGAGTATGTGGTTTTATTTAAAGGTCGCACTCTATTTACACACTGATCTATCTTACACGCGCTCTCACGCATACCGCGTTTGTTAATGTGCGAGAGTGCAAGTATTATGGAAATACACTGTATCAAGATAACGCTTTGACAGCTCGATATACCACTGTCTGTCTCTGTTCGGAACAGAACCGACATAAATAAGGAAGCGTTTCAGAACGTGCGGTCATAGTGCGAAATTTCACTCGTTTATTAGAAAGAGACAGATCTATATAGGATCAAGAGAAACAAAAATCTGGTTGCACCAATCAGGTGGCCCAGTGTGATTTTCGCATTACTCCGAAGCGTTTTAAAACACTTTCGTGCAACTGTCGGGTAACAGTTCGGTTACCCTCGGTTTAACTCGGGTCAATTTTTGAACGCTCTAGGGTGAAATTCGCATCACTCCGAGTGACAGTGAAATTCACTCGTTTCCAAACGGAACCTAAGTATAGCAACACTTTTGTGTCACTTGTCTTATGTTGTCATCACTGCCGGATCTCTAAAATTGATTCATTCCGTTCAACTTGGTTTCAAGTAACGTGGACAGAGCTATATCTGCCAATTACTATAAATTAATTCATAAATTATTTAAATTAAAACCCTTAGCTATAACAGAGTTCATAATAGTGCTTGTTAGTAATTCAATAAATTAAATAACATATATTAACCAGTACAGTAATAAACATTTTTAGTGCACACAGTTAATAGAGGGATTTTTACTTCTATCCACTAAGGACCCCTGGGTGTGTACGGTCCCTCTTTAGGTAGATCAACAGAGTGAGACAGAGCACTGTATCAAGCGCTATCGAGCTCGATATGGTTTGCTAATGCTAGACTAGCTGGACCCCAGAGGATAGGAATGATACCTATCAATAAAGAAGTTAGTATAACCCGACAAAGATGGAGGTGAGGTTTTGAGTGCCAATGGACCATACAAATACGATAAATAGAAAAAAGGAGAAGGGTCATGAGACACCCGGTTGGAACGAAGTTCCTTTCGCTACTGCTGACGAGTACGCCGCACGTCTATAGGTATACTACAGTAATATACCTATAGGTACCTACATAGACATATGCTTCTAAACACAATACCTACTACACCAAAAGTGTCGTAACGGTCGAAGTCTTACACTTTTTTCGGCATAGCTCTCATTTGCGAAGTGTCTGCCGTGTGACGTGCGATGAACTTCGTCCAAATTTCTTTCCTAATTGAAAAGTGTTGCAATTCTCACCACAGGAGGTCTCAGCATGGTTCCAAGAAGCCGCATCCTCAGGTTGCTGGAGCTCACTTTGGTCTCTTCCTCGTCCGAGTGCTGAGGGTACGAGTCCTGAGCCAGGTCTATCACGTACTTGTCCAGCTGTGGTAGACCGTTCTCTTTCCTCTTCTCGTTGACTTTATCGCCGCCGCGTTCGGTTTCTTCGCTTACTACAATCAACTGAAATTAGTTAAGTGCACTTGGTATTCTAACTACACAGGTTGAGCTAATTATCTTAACGAAATCTGTACTGTACATGGGCCTGTTTTATATGTTTTTTTTTTTCTATTCAAAACGACGATAAATACTTCGATAATGCTACAGAGTACCGATCCGAGCGATTTGTACCAGAAGCTGTGAAGTCCGTGTATCTGCCATTTGGGGAAAGCCCCAGAGCCTGTATAGGTAAGCCTTACCTCTACATTTTACTCATTAATGTTTTATAGAATTCTCATGCTTTCCAATTTGATTTTGTACTGTGAAAATCCGTACCTCATTATGGAAAAACAGAACCCTTTTAGGATAACGTTGTTGTCCGTAGGTATGTCTTTCTATCCGAGTGCGAAGGCCCTTTTTTGAAACGGGCATGAATGCCAAAGAAGAAACAACCTTTTTCGTGTTCTGAAATACTAATAACGTTTTTAAAGGTAACATTAACATGGAGAAGTTACGGGAAACTGTCTACTCCGGGACATTTATATCGGGGCGTTCAACGATATATTTATTACTGTTTTTGCACTAAATAACATATACAGGCTAAACCGAACGAATGCCCCCTGGAGGGAAAATATCTTAAATATTAAAGATAGCAAATTTTACTTAAAATAATGTTATTTTTTTTTAAATGAGTGTTCACTTTGGTCATTTTTATTTGTTTTGTCAAACACAAATGCATACTATAGCGAAATAGTGTCTGTCTGCCTAAATTGAGGTTATTCGCGGCAAATTTAGAAAACCGGCAAAGTGCGAGTCAGACTATCGCACCGAGGATTCCGTACCACCACAAAATACGGGTACGAAACCAACGAGCTAATTTCGTCGTAGTACGAAACCCTCAAGCATTATGATAAATAACAAAAATATAGATGCAACTCTACACATTCTGAGTACGGAACCCTAAAAATTAGTTCCGTACCCAAAGGGTAACCAACAGGACCCTATTACTAAGACACCGCTGTCCGTCCGTCCGTCCGTCTGCCACCAGGCTGTATATCATGAACCGTGATAGTTAGACAGTTGAAATTTTCACAGATGATTTATTTCTGTTGCCGCTATAACAACAAATACTAAAACCAGCCAAGTGTAAGTCGGACCCGCGCACTCCCATACAATAGACATGATTTTTTTGCCGTTTGTATAGATAATGGTACGGAACCCTTCGTGCGCGAGTCCGACTCGCACTTGGCCGGTGTTTTATTATTAGTTGTCATAGTTTAGAGTATGTTCTACAATCTGACCAAATTTGAAACTTATACCGTTCTACAGTATTTAAGATCGAGTTGAAATAAATGATTTTTTTTTGTATATTTCCCTTGTTTTTAGAGACCATCAAACACATTCATTGAAAGTTTCAACTGGCTAACTATTACGGCTGAAGTAAGTTTGGTACGGAACTCTAAAAATTACTGGGACAGTTGCGGCAAGAGTTCCGAGGTACTAAGATAAAATATGCGATGCGGAATTATTTTTATAAATATTTGAATGGACATCCTACTTCCCACTAATAATAATATTATAAATGCGAAAGTTTGGATGTATGGATATATGGATGGATGGATGGATGGATGGATGGATCGATGGATGGATGGATGTTTGTTACTCTTTCACGCCGTAATTACTGAACCGATTGGGTTGAAATTTTGCATGAATGTAGTTCTAGACCTGGAATGGGACATAGGCTACTTTTTATCCCATAAATTAGTTCCCATGGGATGAAAATGGGGTTTCAAGTTTCTATAGAAAGTGATGTACGCCGTACCTATTGAACTGATTGGGTTGAAACTTTGCACAAATAATGTTCTAGATCTAGAATAGGACACAAACTACTTTTTCCCTTTGTTTCCATGGAAAAGCTATAAAAGAGACATACAAAATGGGAAACAGAGGCGCATAACACACATGACCAGCTGTGTTTACTGTAGGTAACAGTCCGAAAAATATTGAGTGATTTTATAGGAGTACACAAAAACTAATTCAACGCGGGTGAAACCGCGGGCAAAAGCTAGTAAAATATAATTTGGAATAAATTAAATACCTGAAACCGAGGGTCATCTTTGGTGGGTCCGTACATGTCTTGTATAGGAAGAACGTTGTACTCTATGCCGGGGTTTACATCATTGAGGAACTCCAGCACTGATCTCACTCTCTTGTCAACTGGTTCAATTAACTCCCATAACTTTTTGGCTAAAAAATTTATAAAAATTACTTGTAATTTGCTGATTGACCCCTTACAATGCATAATATATTGCAAGAGTCTGATATTTAAAAAAAATATACTTCTAGTTAGTAGGGAAGATGTAATGTTTCTATTTTCTTACTTTTCGCCTGCTTTTTCATATTTCTGCAATTTTAATTTTAAATTGTTGAATTCAACAAATTTTATTTTTTACTAAAACTTAATATACCTTTTTTGTCATAAACTTAGGTATATTCAAGAATATTTGCTAAAAGCCTTCAGATTAATCATAGAAAGTGACGAAATAAAAATATTAAAAGTGCTCTGCTTTATTATTTCTTCATAAAAGTACCAGGGGAGTAATTCCAGCGAAACAGTCGAGGCGAGATTTCTAAAGCTCGATCATAAAATGTATGGAGTTCGACTGATAAAATGGATTTTTACGATCCAGAAGGCTAATTTGACAGACTGAGAATAGGCCTACAGGACCAAACGTGCACCTTGCATATGCAAATAAAACAGAGTAAAGTTCAAGCTCACATTGAATCATATTGAGGTCAGTGACCCCCACAGTAAGTAGTTTGTTGGCTCGGAGCGCAGCCTGTGAGAGTAGGATCTTGTGGCCATTGTGAAGCCGGTCAAATGTTCCTCCTAGTACTACATAGTCATAGGCATTCACTGGAACTTGGGCTTTCTCTCGAGACGGACTTTCTTGAAGATCTGTAAGGTAACAAGAATGTATGCCTTAATTTTGGTGTAGTCCTACCGAATCTGTTAAAATTTTTCGAATCAATAATTTTATTACTCGCAAATCCTCCCGAAGTTATTCGGGGGAGAGTAAGAGAACAGCTCACAGGCAAAACCAGGCGGCCCACCATTGCCTGGGACCGATGGACAACAAAGTGATCCTATAAGGGCTCCGTTTTTTCCTCTTGAGGTCTAAGAATATCATTTTTGATGGCATTATGGCGTCGTCGCTGTGAGTGTTTGAAATTATTCACATTTTATAAGCCTTAAAACATAATTTTAAGAAATTATAGTGTTTTTCAGTATTTGTATTTGAGTAAACATTAGCAAACATTGCAGGTGGTAGAGCTGATGCCGGGCTCGACTGTGGAGGTACCACCATCTTACTCGCAAACCCTCCCGAAGTTATTCGGGGGAGAGTAAGAGAACAGCTCTCAGGCAAAACCAGGCGGCCCACCACTGCCTGGGACCGATGGATGGCGGTATATCCATCCCCAATTGCCGGGTCTTATATAAAACAGACTGGTGACGGGCAGCGGCGTCACTGGTGCAAGGGCTTCGGCACCGCGCTCACCAACCCGCCTGCCCAGTGTGTGTGAGTATGGGCATTTCTTCCAGGAGGACCGCCAAGAGTGGCGAAATCCTGGAAAGGCCTATGTCCAGCAGTGGACGAAACAGGCTGATGGTTGGAAGGGAAACATTAGCATCAAAGCTCTACAAACTGAGTTTCAAGTAATTGTAATGATCCAGAGTTGGTCTTCATTGATGGATCCTCCTAATTATCATTATTTCTAAAGCAATAGACCACACTTCTGATCGTAGTTCAGATCCATCTTACAAATTAATAGAATTTTCCATAGGATACTTCATTAATAAAATAAATATCAGAATTAAATATCAAAGAAAATATTTACTAACCAATACTTTGCACAGTGTGGGTACTATTTAAGCTAGCAACAGACCCTTTTAAATTGTCCACTTCTTTCAATAACGTCTGGTCATACAGGATAAGGTCTATCGGGTAATTTGTGTTGATTTTTTTGACAGCATCTAATGGTTTCAGTATTAGTCTTACATCTAAATTGTGACATTGGGATGTGGCCTGAAAAGCAATAAAAATTAAACATGAATATAAAAAAAACTCTGCAAGGAGTATAACTTCTCAAGTGAACTGCAATTCACAGATTTGCAAAATTATGAAAAAGTCAAAAATAACTATATTTGTATTATATTGCGCAGTATCTTCATTAGAGATATTTTATTGAACTTCGATCTAGGCTAAGCAGGAGTTTTTGCCTGATCCAAGAGGTTAAAAATAAACTGCTATAAAATTATATTACCTACCTTAGAGTAAACATTTACAATTTGCTGGGAGACTGTGCTGTTATCAGTACAGTTTACTTTGATGTACAACACTTTTTTTACATATTGTGATGATTTCATGAAAAAGTTCTGAACTTTTGTGATATTAGACACAAATAGAAGCCCATAGTTAGCCATTTCTGTTGCTGGAAATAAAAATATTGTCAATTTATTATTCATAAGACAAAATAAAAATAAAATCATACTAACAAAGTTTTTATTAATTAAAACTGGAAACCAACTTGTTGCAGTATGATGCATACGTCGCAGTAAGATAGTTATTTCAGTGATTTAATTATATCCCTAGTTTAATACCATAATATATACCATACCTAATTATATACCATAGTTATTTCAGTGATTTAATTATATCCCTAGTTTAATACCATAATATATACCATACCTAATTTTATATACCATAGTTATACGAAAGAAGTTCATATCTATCTTACTAGGGATACAATTATGACACTGTTGCAATCTAGTGATATAAGTATCCTACTAAACTAATCTAGTTAAATGGTTATAAACATAAATAAAACATAATATCCTGTTCTTTGATTGGTCGATGGCATTGATGGCAAGCCTTTAGCGCAGAAGAGAGCCGGTAGGTTAGGTTTGAATGTTGAGTATGGCGAGTCTCATTATTTTTTTGTTTTGTATGATTATTATCGATTTGTAAAAAGTGTATATGTACGTACCTATTTTACTAAATAAAGTATTTGAAGTCTAAAACTATTGTTTGTTTCTTGGGAATGGACAGATACATAGGGACACAAAAATAGGATCAGATATATAGGTATAAAATACAACATATCAATACAATATGAATCCCCAACAGGTATCAGAATCCACACTTGGTACACCTGTTTATCAACAAAAATTGTTACATCCCAAACGTGATGGGTGGTGAGCCCTATTGTCGCAGTTCGGCACAAATGAAACAACAGCTTAACATATCTTCTGAAGCAGGCTAAAAAAGCAGATGTTAAACAAAATTGTTTTTAAATACCTCCTCATTTTTAGATGATTAGTTAATCATTTTGGGGTTTTACATAAACATACATAAATATCTAAGTAATTAAGTTAAAAATTTTGGAAAATATAACATCAAATCCACAGATATAGATCTAAATAGATGATGCAAGTGCATCAAAATCTATGAAAACCAAGTGTGTCACATATTATAATGAAAATGGTTGACACCTGTTTGAATCTTAGAAGGAATTGTAAGACTTACGACATAATATATAAGACTCAAAGTTGTAGGAGTCAATATTCGTAAAAGAAGAGCATTGCTCCCCCTTTTAATGCATGATTGGGGATGTAAAGTACATACACTTGCGGTATCTATTTAGATCTATATCTGTGATCAAATCAAATCAATATACAGGATGTAAATAGACTGCTGGTTTTATTTAATGGTCTATTTACACCCGGTATATAAAAATCTATACATTTCCCCTCCCAGCATGTCTAACATGAAGGACCTATTGAGCTTGATAACACTTGATAAAGTGCTCTCCGTCTTATTCTGTGGATCTACCTAAAGAGGGCCCGACAGTGGTATATCGAGCTGTCAGAGCTCGATATGGTCTACAATGTTAGAGGTGCAGGAAGGGACTCCCCAATATCCCCCCTCTTATAAAAATTATAAACAATACATAAGGATTTCTTACCTGGTAAACTCGCTCGCATGAGACAAACATAGATGTACGACAGAGCAACTGAAAACAACACCACTGCTATTGAAACTCCCAAATTGTTCATTGTTTTCAAATAATCTAACCACTTTTTGATAGATGTACAAAGGTTATATTTTTATCTTATCCACCTATATTGCAGCGACTCATGATGATGAATACGTAATTTATATGTGTATAGCAGCTTATTATAAGCTATTTGATTAACAAATGAGAAATCAGGCTATAACTATTAATTAAGGCATGTGTTGGAAAGTTTGAAACTTGGAACCTAAGTAGTCTTTGGACAACACATTCAACATAACAATTTTAATATCTTGAAATTCTATATACACCTTCTTCAGGTGTCTAAATGGATTTCAGTCGTGAGAAAATTATTATATTCATAATAATTACATAAACTTTTTAACCTTTTGTTGATGAAATCTGTTACAGTTATAGGTATATGGATATGTAAGTAAGTTGCATTCCGATTTATAACATTTTAAAGGAAGGATGGGTTCACTTGAGTAGGATAGTTGATTCCTATTAAGTTAAGTGTGAAAAGGATGCCATCATAGCAAGGATCGAAATATTATTGTTTCAAGAATGTACCAAACCAAAGTTATCATGACTGACACTGACAGTGACACTAAAACTCCGCACACGTTCAGACTTTGAACGAGCGGGGTCAAGTGAATAGACCGCAGACTGGTTACCATAGACAACGACAAATATTATTTACCGACAAATACCGATAATCATCTCCATTACTAATTGTGGCGGCAAACTTGATTTTATTCTGACTGTTGTGCGAATTTACAAGTTTTCACAAGTTTTTGCTGTATATTTTAGAAATTGCTTGCCATAACATGTATCCAACAAAATATTTCTTCAATATCATTAATACTATAAACAATTTGTAAGCTACCTTGAACATACCTGTAAACGCTCACAAAAAATACCTAGATACTTGAAAGTTATTTGTTTTCAGATACCAAGACAAAGGTTGGTGGCAGAGGTTTTTAGTTGATGTTTATACTAAATTAACTCTGAAGTCAGTTCTAAGCGAGCATAATGTATTTTACATCGTTATATTAATAATCCTGACTCTCCTTTGTTTAAAAATTATGAGAGTGTTGCTGAAAACAAAATCGGATCTTTCTACACTTGGAAAACTGCCACTTACAGAAATAAAATACTTGAAGGATATTGTACTGGAAGTTCATTATGCTGCTTGTGTAAGTTTTAATGCTGTTATTGTAATATTTTAAGAATCCGGATAGCAAATAAGGGATGACTTTTATTTCTAACTTAGAGCATTGGATCACGCTCAGTCATACCTACCTCGTTCTGAGGTCATGGCATGCATGCAACACATGAACTACTGTGGCCTGAAATTAGCCGTACAACCAAGTTTTTTCCTACGATTTTTGGCGTTTGTTGAACATAGTGCATGAGCGTGACCATTGATTAGAACATCGTTGATCGTGGTGACCTAATCCTGGATGTTTTTGGTGGTAAATTGTAGTCAATTGAAGTTTTATAACCGCCCACATGGTTTAAGGCACGTTTATGGTTCGTTGCTTCAAACTTATGATGACTTTAATTATATTTGGCTTTTATTTGGCTTTAAGTAGCCAAACTTATACTAGAGACCAGGTTAGTGGTCAGGACCAAGGTCCAATGACCCTAATTGCGAAAGACGATTTTTGTTTGTGCCTTTGTCTTTACTATACCTACTTGTTCAAGAACAAACAATCTCGACTCAGGTACAGGAAGTCTAAATTCTTTAAGTATTATTTTGTATTATGAACAAATAAAGTTATTTTATTTATTTTATTTTAAATTTCATTCTGCGTATTTCACAGAAGGGTCAATGAACCTTGGTCCTGACCACTTACCGAGTCTCATGTATGAATTTGGCTAGATACATGAAAGTCACCTTATATTTGGTAGATAATAAAGCCGATTCTATAAGGTTTTAATTTCAGTTTTATTGCTATCAAAACAAAATTTTCTTCATTTCAAAATAGTTCTTTAGTGTACAACTGATTATAAAAATTTAATTTTTGATATAGCACTAAAACTAAAATAAAAGCCTTCAGAATCGACTCTATTGAGTCATAGGTTACCGAGAAACTTAAGTTTTTGTCCATAATTCAATAGATACTGAATATTTTTTTGGTCGGAACCCTACATGTGCAGGCCCAGTTCATCATTGGCCTGTTTTTTTATTATAATACCCACTAATATTGTTCCAGTATTGTGGGACTGATCCTTCCCTGATACGTAGGTGCAAGTCATTGCTGGGGGTGTATCCAGCAGCTTGTAATATCCCGATGCATGGCCATGATTATACGCCGTTTTTGGTGAGTTTGAGTTGAAAATCTTAGGGTGGGCCCGTGGGCCACACCTGCTCAACTTTGTTGCAAAAATGTTGTGTGACTCCCCTTCACCAAAGAGGCCACCCCTTGAACTTCGTTGCTGTGGCACGATGCGCATTGGCGTAACTAGAATTTAAAGGCTGTAATTTAAATGGTCAGCTAATTAAAGACGTTTTGGTCAGCTCCAAAATGTATTTTGTAAGCAAACAAAATGAATCGAGCTGCTTCTAGTAGTAGGTAAAATTAACTAAATTGATCAGCAAGTAATGTGATATTGGGCAGCCTTAATTGATGTCATAGGAAATTAAATATATACGCAGCAATATTAGTTTTAGAACAGCAAATCGTGATTCGGCTTTTTTTAAACTTAGGCATGCTGTTAAATTTATTTTGATTTACTAATTCATTTTACCTCTACAGCAACAAAAGTGTGCAATTTTTTGCTGCATTGAGTTATTGTAAAATAATTAATTGCATTCATTAATAGACTGACCAGCTATTATTTTAAAATTAATTAAAATAAACTAGGAAAAAATATTAAAATTCTCTAATAGCTAATCTATGTATAATAATAATAAAGTAGTACAAAAGTTGTGTCTGTATATTTAATATATTTTAATGGAAATGAGTTAAATCAAATCTATCAATTTTAGAATTTTAGTCTGTCTGTATGTATGTATGTATTGTATGTTCCGTCTTAACTCGAGAACCACTCAACGTATTTGGATGCGGTATTTTTTATTATCATTGTAGTGACCCTGGTCAACAAATAGGCTTTAAGAGGTGTTCGTAAAATAACGTCCAAGCCGAAAACGGGGCAAAGATGGAATAAACGCGTGTGGGGCCGTGGGTAAAGGCTAGTTTTTAATAAATATTATATCAGTCACAGAGGTCACATCACATTCTTTATGAATAAAATAAATTAATCGTTGAACATCAAAAATAAAATTCAACTAGAAATAAAAACGTAGATGTATCATCGGGTTTTCACGCAAATTGCTACATAAAAATATATTTGATTGAAGTGTACGCCTCAACGGATGTTTTTAATATAGTACACAACTACTTCTATTACCAAACTGTAAATTACGGCTGGAAAATTCGTCAGAAATTTTAGTAAGTTTTTGAGAAGGACCTCAAATTAATATTTCAATAAAAACGCGCTAATTTTAAATTGTTAGCTGACCATAATTTTTTCTTGCTGACAGAATATAAAAATAATAATGAAAATTACTTGCCGAATCTATACCTGGAGGCTTAGAGAAACTAGCCCCTGTTTATCATAGTTAGCTTTTGAATTTTGTAGAGGGTTCCAAAACGAAGACGAAAGTTTTTTTTTCTTATTTTCACAAAAGATTGCTATAAACCAAAAATAACGAAAAAGAAGTTGAATATGCTTATTTGGGCTCATATCGTGGAAAAGCTTACATAAAGATGATCGGGACTTTTAAGAAGCCAAATGGCTGTCGTGGCTTTATAAATATCAAAAAGAAGCTAAATCATACAACTTTTTAATGTATATTTTGCATGGAGAAAGATGATGTCGTCGTTCGCTCTAACTTTCCATTTTTAAGATTTTCGAACATTTGTTGTTCGGATTATTAAATCAAGTCGATAATACGCAAGGCAAATTATAAAATAAATATTTTTTACTTTACTATAATATTTATATGTTTCAGAGAGCATGTTGGAATGGTTGCGCTGAATTAATTGCCTTTATGATTCGGATTGGTAAATAAGACTTTGTTAAATATTTTAAGAAGAATATTTATGATATAACAATTACTTGAAACAATTTTCGTTTTATCTCCAGGAGCAAATATAGAAGCGACTACGGACGCAGGAGAAGGAGCCATTTACTTAGCAACGTACTGTGCTATCAAAAAGAAAAGTAACGATTTTACTGCACTCAAGATTCTTTTAGCTGCAGGTCCTTAAGTATCTTTTAATCCTTGTTAAGCTTTCCTGCTTTTTGCACGTTCCAACTTTTCTCTAACATAGTATTTTTTTTTTTTTGCTTGAAGTCGTTTTGTTCTATTAAAACCGTTAGCGGCAATTTTCTGGTTTTTAACGCAAATTTTTCCTTTTGTCCTCAATTAATTTAGTACGTATAGTCCATTCAAAATTAGCTGGCGTCTTTCCACGTGAACACAAACAATAGGGGTAATAAACCAAACACTCATAGAGCCCATCCATTTTTAAAGGAGCCGTTTCGGCCGTATCTGTTTTGTTGCAAACCAACCAGTGTTGATACTTTCCACTGAACTAATCTCTTCGAAGTTTAAAAAACAACCGAGTGGTATTTCCTTTTCCTTATATTATAAAGGGAAGATAACATAAGGAAAGTATCAAAAACGTTTGAAACACCGCCTGCCGCACGTGTTTTACAAGTGTTTATTGTTCCGTTCAGGCGAATTCACCCGCCACGACTTAATCCTATTGTTATTGCTAATGACGATCTCAAGTGGAAAGACGCCAGCTAATTCTGAATGTACTATACCAACGGAAATGCTCGTAGCGGAAGCTGGAGCTTCGTAGCGAAGTGCAATAGAAACACGTAGCGTAGCTCTCAAGCGTAATCGTAGCTCTCAAGCGTAATCATTCAGTAAATTATTTCATTAAGATGTATTTATTTATTCATGTTGTATAGTTTTAATTATATAAGGACGTCGTTTTACTTATCTCTTTTGTAATTTATTTATGAAAAATTTAATTCCTAGTAAATTATTTACATATTTAGGAATTTCATAAAAAGCGTTGTGTCAAAGATACAACACTATATGAAGAGAGAGACGAGTTTCATTTCATGCAATCTAATAATTTTTAGGGTTCCGTACCTCAGAGGAAAAAACGGAGCCCTTATAGGGTTATAGGATCACTTTGTTGTCCGTCTGTCTGTCAAGTCAAGACCCTTTATCTCAGGAACGCATGGAGGTATCGAGTTGAAATTAAAACCATAGGTATACTCAGGTCTACAGTCCCTCCAAGCTGTGAAAAAATCAAACTTCTAATTTAACGTAAAAAAAGATACGGTCGTTTATGCCGCAAAAAACGTATATTTCGACACTCTCAAGGGAAAAATTTATAGAGTATAGAACTATGAAATTTGGCAAGTAATATTATTCGTCTTATACTACAAGTATAGAGAAAAATCTGAAAATCTATCGAGCTAATCTATCTCAGCGCGAAGCGCTGTCGAGCTTTCAAGCACCTCCCCGCTCCTCACTTGAGGAGGGGTAAGTTCCAGAATTTGTTTGTGTTTCAAATAAAAAAAATTGACAATCCCATTAGAGCGCAGTACCTAGGCTTCGATTTGCCATTGATGATGATGGTATGATTATTCCCCTGTCTTATACCTAGGTGTGAACATAAACCAGGCTCGTGGCGACGGTCTCACGGCCCTCGACGTGGCGGCACTGAAGCGACACCGACGTCTGCAGCGCTGGCTGGTAGCTCACGGAGCGACGCCGACCGGTGTTCAGTAAGTAAATCTGGTGATATACAACGTGTAACAGAAACTGGCTCCAACTCAGAGGAAAAATACGAAGCCATAAACAAAAACCCCTTGTCTAGATTATGTGATCGTAAAACAAATGCCAGTCGGACAAGCGCGAAGGGTTTCGTGATACCACATAATACGGGTGCGGAACCCTTAAAATATTATGGTAAATAACAAAAATGTAGATGCCATAGCAACATCGAGGGTACAAAAAACAAGTCGCTAAAATGATATCCCTTAGATATAAATTTATTTGTCGTGAAGTGAGAAAGGCCATTGTAACCAGTTCGTTCATTGATTTGTGAACATGTTAACTGTCTACCTATTACGGTTGAAGCTGGAGACCCCGTGAGCCTGTGACAGACGGACAGACAGTCGAAGCTTAGTAATAGGGTCCCGTTTGACACCCTTCGGATACAGAACCCTAAAAACAGCTGTTTCATAGTAAAGTGCAATACATACATGGCCGAAATATAAAAATATTGAAAAGCTATGCTTTTAGGGTTTCTTACCCATAGGGTACCAAATTACTAAGCCTCCGCTGTCTAATCTAATCTAGTCTGTTCGTCCGTTCGTCCGGGGTGTACAGCTTCAGCCCTAGTAGACAGTCAGATGAATTTTTACAGATTACGTATTACTATAGCTTCTATCACGGCAAATAATAAAAATGAAAAAGAAAACGAAACCTGAGGCCCCCATACAAAAAAACAACTCGAAAGTGTAGCATTTTTTAAAGTAACAATTTAAACCGTGATTATCCTTCTTTAGATTTCATTTTTTTTTTTTTTTACTTCTTTTTTCTGAGCCCGAGTAGCAAATCAAGCCCGATAACGATAAGTATTATTAAGAAATAATATTTCTTCCTCTTCAAATACACGGATTTTATGCAAGCGAGTTTATTTCATATTTTTCCCAAGTGAAAAATGATTTCACGAAGAGTCTGTCGTAAACTTTAGCACTTTACTGCTCTTCGCATCTCTGTTTTAAATATATTAGGTATGTGCATTTTATTTATTATAGTGAGTAGGGTGGAAAGAATGGGTTTGAGAACCACGAGTCTGCTAAGTACCTATTCACTAATATTCAAAACACTTCTAGGCGTTGTTTCTGCCACAATATTTTTCTTAGGGATCGTCTTGAAGTTTGTATTATCATACACAAAATTATCATCCATAGTATTATTAATGTTTTCTCTGGGTTGCGATTATTTGTGAATGTGAGTGTACGTGACCTCAAAGGTGAAGCTACGATAAAATCTCGCGGAAAGTAAAACTTCTCAGGATTTGCTTTCCGTGAGAATTTATCGTAGCTTCAACTTTCAGGTCACGTACATTCACATTCACAAGTGGTCCCAACACAGAAAGAACATTCATAATTTCATAATACTACGTTTTACATACATTAACAAAATTATAAATAACACATAATTGTTTCTGTAACTCTTGAGCTTGTTTCTTAAAAATAACTCTTGTTTTATAAACTAAAAGAGTGAAAATGGAACAAAGTAATGCTTGTATTTTGTTAAGGTATATGGATACTCGTGTCGTATAACTACGGCACACCCTCCTATTATTGTGATTGTGTAAATTGCATCTAGAAATAGGTAATGAAATTGGCGCCCGACTGGCGGTGTTTTTGTTAAATATCTACCTCAATAAATTATACACAAATTCTTCTACTTTTTATTCCACGAATATTTATTTTTACTACAACTTAGGTTAGCGGTTTCGTATTATATCATCGAGCCAACAAAATTAGATTTGTTTAGGTACTTTATAATTGCTTGATTGAAATGTTTTCTTTATACATATTAAATAGTTATAAAAAATAATAATTTGTTGGCCCGATAATGTGTAATACGAAACCGGTAGCCTAAGTTGTAAAAATAAATATTTGTGGGATAAAAAGTACACGAATTTGTGTATTATTTATTGAAGATGATAATCCATCAAGAACTATCAATCGAATCCATCCAAATATCTACCTACTTACATTAAACATCAAATGAAAGTAAATGAAATGGCCATTTCTAAATTGAGAAACACTCCCTCGACAAGCGAATCACAGCATTGAATTCCACAAGTGCCCAAAAGTGAGAAAGACACTGGAACTGAAATCGGAAATTAAAGTGAAACAGAGGTCAAGTATAAAAACAAAAAAAAACACTTTATTTAGGTCAAAATCATAGCGTTTTACAGGAAATGCTATTTGCTAATCAAGGTCTTTAGTTACACGTGAAAAATCATCAGTTACCCTTGATCTTGAATGGAATAAATCCAGAAAAATGGCGCTTGCCCAATTTTGCTTTTATTCATAAAAAGATAGGAATTTCGTCGAAAGTAAGTGCATAGTATAATTTTCTAATATGTGATTTTCTTTGCAGATACTGATTCCTCATCTTCTCCCAAGTAAATTAAAACTTCAAGGTGTTTTTGAGAACCTTAAATTGATTATTTGTTTTTATTTAATTGTACCTAATTAATTTCTTGATAATAAAAACCCCTTTGAATTGAAACCAATTTTATTATTTTACAAAACTTTGGTCTTATTATGATTTTACAACACACTTAAACGTAAAAATAACTTGCAAGCTAAAGAACATTCAGTTTTTCTTACATTACGTATTTTAAAAATAATAATATCCTTGCAACAACACCATATTGTTGCAAAGCACAATAAAGTTATTTTGTTTAACATACATGGCAACTTAAAACAATTAAAATTTCACGTATCTTTTTTCATAAAATGTATAGTTTCGATTATACATACGTATTATAAAGTAAATTTGCTCGTTCTAATTCAAATGTCAATTTCACGAATATGTTTATATTATAAAAGCCGTACAACTAAAAAGAAAATCTTTAAATGGCAAAACTGGTAGCAAAATCGAACAATAAGTCGTAGTATTTGAACGATTTCGCATTTTCATACGAGTACTCTAAAATTTCCAGCTCCTAATTTTGTTGATTAGTTAAAAATAAAACAATCTTTCGTATTGACAGTTATTCTATCACATTTACAAATACTACTTTTATTTGGAGTGATCAATCTCCCCCTTGTTGACGGAAAAATAATCAACTTGAAAGAGCTAAATCTTTTATTCCAATTCAATCATTTTACTGAGAAATATTGGCAAAACATCAGACATATAAATTGTGACGCATAAGTTACTGTAATATTTATAATTCATCACATTAACTGTCAAGGCTTTCGTAAATTTTCCTGAGTTTCCAGCAATGTTTTTTTGTATTCAATAAAACATAATTAATCAAAATTTCATGTCAGAATAACCTATGATCTTTAACAATTTGAATTCTGATGGAATTCTGCAATTTTTTTGACAATCCTTTTGACATCAAAAAACATTCATTAACATCACTCCAAATTCCAAGGAGATAACATTCCCATAAAAGTGTAATTTTGTGAAATATATTATATTAATTTACTTACACTATCATAATGTCTGTCAAACACAAGTAGAGAGATACAATTTTATTTTCACACAATGACGTGTAAAGATATCTAAAATCTAAGGTGTGTTGACAGTTTGTACTTCTTCATTAAACAATTCTGACTAGCATAGCCTACAATAGTTCACTATCTAGTGTTCAGTCAATTTTTACTGGCTTCTTAGTAGTAATATAGAGGTAGAAGAACTATTTTTAGTCGTAAGATGTGATATTTGCACTAATAAAAATTCCTCAAAGCTGCGTGGACTAAACTTATTAACTAATTAACCTATATTGTTGCCTCGTACCCGCCGCGGTGAGAATTCTTTGGCTTGTTCCATTTCATTGATATCTGGAAAAAGAAGTTCTATTTATTAGTCAAACATACCATACAATTTGCGCGTTATGAGATACATATTTTTTTAATTCCTTGTTCTGAAATATAGTTAGAAAAATTCAAGAGTAAATAGAAAACTAGGTCTTTTGGACAAGACCTTGAATCACATGCTTTTACGGGAAAATTGGTATTAGTTTCTCCCCATACTGACAAAACTAGTGGGATGTATTTAATTTGTCCGGCGCTTTACAGGTTTCTCTATAAATATATCCATGTATCTGCGAATCGAAATGCAGTCACGTTTTCTAGAGCAACACGTGTACCAAATATCTATCTAGATTACGTCGGCGTCGTTGTAGCGGGTCTACTAAAGTCTGCGGAGCAAATGGCGGATGAACGCGTTAACGGATAATTAGAGCGGTAGTTACACATAAGTATATAGTAGAATTTGGCATATCACAATCTGCCTAGGCAGATTGTATTGCTGTTATAACTAAGGAGATCATCGCTCTGCTCCGTTGCGCTTGACTCCCTATATTTATTTACATGCGTTCGCTCGTCGTCGCACCGATTTCTAACTTTTGGTGAAAGATTTTCGATTTCATACTTTACGATCTGCCGAGGCAGATACGATACATACGACTTTCAACGACATACATACCGGTTCGATACTTCATCAAAGAGGACGATCACTGCATATCCTTCAGACGTATCGCATTGTCGTCCGACGCCGACGTGGAGGTGATGCGGGTGTCTTCAGTCGCCGCGGTGCTGGAGCGAGTCGCCCAGCGGCCGGTTCCAGAGTCGGTGGCGGATTTCACACCGCGGATGCTCCGGAATCTAGACAAAGATTACTGAATCTTTAGAAGCTTGCGTGACAGTCTGGCTGGCTGTATAAACAGAAGTAGATCTTCCATGCAATTTTAACAGAAGCAGCGCAACTTTATACGAATGATTAGACTATGGACTTATTGGGTTAAATAAAAATTTTCACGGGGGAAAAAGTTATTCCACAAAATACCTAATCATGACTTAGACACACTCTTAAAATTAAATTGCATTTTCATAGGTGATTAAATTATATGAGGTCCTACCATTCAAAGTGAAAAAAATTAACAGATGATACAGTATCTCCAATAGAGAACATTCCACAAAAAAAATTTTTTTGCTCGTACTTTTTTTTACCTTTCCATAGAAATTTGGTCAGCTGATTGAATCACTTTGTACTGGAATGTGAAAAAATTACTTGAGCAAAAATTTTTCTCCTTTTGGAATTTGATCAGTTACCGATAATGATCTACCCTAGAATTATTTTACTTATTATTGTAGGGCCTTATATACTAACTTTCTCAGATTATTTCAATTAATTAGTAAACTAATCTCACAAAGTTGACATTGAATTGTAGCAAAACACTTGCAACTGTTCATGCAATGGGGTTTGTATGACGTCATCAATCGAGAGTTCGGACAGAAGATATATCCGACGCACAGGTGTGGTGACACAATTCGTAACACGACCTAGGTGGTAATAAATGTGTAGCGACGTAGTTTAGGAGAACTAATTTGTCAAATGACTGTCACCAGATCTTCGAATGCCTTCATCACACGTTCCAGCCTCTAGAGTCTATCAATTACGGTCTAAGCCTTTTGCCATGAAATATTGAGCGGTTGTTACTTTCAAGTAGCAAACGTAGCAGCAGTGACAAACAGTAAACAGTGACAAACAGTAAACAGTGTAAACAGTAGCAAACAGTGACTTTCAAACATTTTTACTTTAAAGTTGCACCGACAGTTTGTGCTGCATGTACTATATGCTTTTGAATTTAATTTTCATGCAGAGCGGAGAATTAACTTTATTTTTATATTTTAGCCTGCATTGAAAATATTAAGTTTCTACAATATAAATAATACGTTTGTTTTGTTAAGCACGGTTAAGCTCACTAAGGTAACTTATCTACCTGCAATCGCATTGGAACTAATTGTATATCAACCACACACGTAAACTTTGAAATCTCCCCAGGTACTCGTCGGAAACTAAGTTCGAGTAGTTTTAAATTAGTTTTCGAATATTGCGGGAAATAGAAAACTATTTTCGTTGTAAGAAAATTACATCATCATTTTAATTAAACCCATTTTTCAAACCGCGATTCGTTCGCAATTGCTCTGTTAGTGATATTTAGCAATGGGTAGGTAGGTATGCATATTTACTTTCAGGAGAGGCTTTGGTTCTATACATGTTTCACGTACAGGTGAAGGGCGGGAAGAATTTATCCTACTACGGTTGTGTTCCATACACCATAACAATATATAGTGATTCTCGCTGCGGCAAGCGCAATAAACATTTATGTATCAAATAGTAGTTTCGGAACGCTTTATCGAGAGTTATCCTATCTCGGAAGGAGTATTGATGTAAAGTAATGGCATT
Source organism: Ypsolopha scabrella (assembly GCA_910592155.1). Taxonomy (NCBI): domain Eukaryota; kingdom Metazoa; phylum Arthropoda; class Insecta; order Lepidoptera; family Ypsolophidae; genus Ypsolopha; species Ypsolopha scabrella. The sequence goes on along the minus strand of OU342975.1, from coordinate 7,821,753 downwards.
ACCTCTTCCGCACTAAGTTGCGCACTTTGTTCTTCCACACGAAGATCATGAAGATGAAGAAGCCCAGTATGATGTTGGAGAGGTCTGACAGGATCCAGTACCAGTTGGAGCCGCCCACGCCGAAGCTGATCAGCTCCACCGTCCAGTTCACTCCCATCACCATGAACAGTTTCAGGTACAACGCGTATCTGTACGTTGAGCCGATGAGGTACAGTTAGTTGCAGTGGAAAGAGAATTAAATAGAAAACTGTACCGTTTCTGGGTCGATTATTGAGTTTTGTAACGAAACTATAAGAATTGCTAAATCAAGGATTGTTTTCAAAATCTTTGAGTGTTATCGCCTGACAGCTGCTACGTTTACCTCAGTGATCGCAGTTAGGGTCGACCTTCTAGAATTTCATCGTGTAGAGAAAACGGCCACGATCAAATTTTGCGTACCAATGCCTTACGGTGCTCTACAAAGCCTTTTTGACGCGTGCACGTTTTGACGTTATGCACATTTAACCAACAAACTTGAAAGGCAGGTAGATTCCTGAAGCCACATAGGCACCTGCTAAGAAATGATTTCGTGAAATTCAAATTATATTGGTATGATACAGAGTGTTGAAGTTTTATGCGCCAAAATGCCTTGTCGTGTATGCTGTTTCTTCTCATTTCGATTTCATTCCAATGAAGAATTGGTTCATACATACGTACACTCATGCCTGTCTCCCAGAGGGGTAAGCAGGGACTATAGATTTCCATCTGATACAATCCTGACACCCCTCTTTTGTTCTTCTACACCAATTAAAAATTGTATGACTAAATTGATGGAATCTAGTGATACAAGCTCTTCTAATCCGGGTACTTTTTACTTTTTTAATTGGTCAACAAGTTGTAACCAATAACAACAATATTTTCCAATTAAGTTTTTTTTAGATAAGTATTGTTTGTTACACCCACCCAGGCTTTCATTATGGAAGGTCTATTACATTTAAACTTAAAGTAAGAAATTTTCATTTAATTTATTTTTATCTTTAGTAATGTAGGTATTTCGTTTAATGTAAGTGCTAAAGATACTAACTCCTTTAGAGGTCGGTCGGTCGGGATATCTTGGATCCTCTCTTGGAGGCTCTATACAAACGAGTACACGTGCCACCATCGCACCCCTTTGAAATTATACACGACATGATGACAGTTGTGATTTATGTGAAGAATGATTAAGGACAAACAGTGACTCAAGTCATTCTTTATCAAATTTTTCGAGGTGACTCATCAAAATACCCGTTTTTTGTGTACTTACTATCACTCGCCGATTTCCTTTCTGGGTCTGCCGGCGACATAAATATTTGACGATGCAGTCAAACAAAATAAAAGATTGGACAGAACATTATCCCCATGGTGGACAAACGCGCGCCAACGGCGAAAAGGGCTATGTTGCGCAGATAAATTAAAGGGACGGAAATGTCTATGGTTTCAAAAGATAAACTTAACTCTAAAGTATTTAAATAGGCAAAATACAGAATTCAGAACACTAATTTATAACCATAATTACTGAGAATAAATTTATTTGAAGATTTTATTTATAAACATAAATAGCGCGAATAGGATGTTTATAAATTCATAATATGTAGATGTTACATTTTAATTGCTGATGCACTGTTTTAACTCTGTCGTAACTTTACTAGATTTTCCTTCTTATGGATCAATTAAAAAAGTAAAAAGTACCCGGAATAGAAGAGCTTGTATCACTAGATTCCATCAATTTAGTCATACAATTTTTAATTGGTGTAGAAGAACAAAAGAGGGGTGTCAGGATTGTACCAGATGGAAATCTATAGTCCCTGCTTACCCCTCTGGGAGACAGGCATGAGTGTATGTATGTATGTATATATGGACTTACAAGTTCAGTCTTTATTGAGATTAATTTGATAGGTCTAGTTACGCCCACGGCCATGGTTTCGCTCTGATAAAAAAATAAGGTTGGCTTGCCTCCCGCTTTTCATAAGAACAGAAACAGAGTATGTCTGAAAAATTGTACGTATAAAAATTTAACAGCTCTCCACTTTTATCGCTATTTGGATTGTTTTTAGTATTTAGTGTATTTTCAAGATAGAATAAAATTAATTTTAAGTATTTTTATTTTTGTGTAATATAAAATATATATATATATGACAAGCTCAATGCAGCAATGTATATTTCAAGATGAATTTTTTTGTAAGTTATTTTTTTTTGTGAATACGCCAATATATATTTTTTTCTTTCTTTCTTTTTTTCACGATGAATTCCTTTAGTGGCGCCTTTTTGACAAATAAAACTGTGCTTATTATATAAATTTGTGTAAAATTAAGATTTACTAAAAATAAATACAGCAAAATAATGAGCCTTAGGGGTTTTACCAGTTTTATTATATTAAATTCTGGTTCTTGCCCTCACTTGAAAATGTTGCTACTGTTGTTTACACATGGTGGAACTTTGAAAAGAATATGGAGGCTATTGATTTTTGTCTCTATTAATGCATTCTATAATATTTAGAGTTATGTAAGCAATTGATTTTGCTACAAATAAAATCTTTGAAAACATATTCACTTGTTACTTGCACTCTTCAACAATTTGACAGGACTAACCTTATTTAAAGCGTCCTGACTTTGTCTTTTCGATATAGAAAGAAAAAGACAGAATGCCTAAATTAAGTTTAGTCGTGTTACACCGAATCTGTGACATACCGTTGTTTATCCCGCCTCAACCTGTCGCTTCTCGCCGACTCTGACCCCTTCAAGATGGCGGTCTCCTGCCGTATGGAGCGGATCCTGTTGGCGGTGATCGCGAACAGCACACTGTTGCACACCACCAGCACCAGCACCGGCGAGAAGAAGTACACGAGCTCGCTCGGCCAGTCTGCCAGGGGGAATTGTGGAACTTAGTTCTGTCTACCGTGCTGGATTCCTACATTCCCCTTTACTTCCCTATGGTAAGCAAATGAGTAATACATATACTGCGCTGTGCCACGCGGTACGATGCTATCTGCTGCCGGTATCAGGCGAGTTTAGCGTTGTATCGCTTCCTAAATTGGTTGAATTTTTGTCGTTGAAAGGTTGAAAACTAGACATTGAATCCGCACTAGGTTGATCCATCCATCAGCCTAGTTCGTCCACTGCTGGACATGCCTTTCCAAGATTTCGCCACTTTTGGCGGTCCTCCTGGAAGAAATGCTAAACTCACACACGGTAGGCAAGGGAGTTGGTGAGCGCAGTACTGAAACCCTCGCACCAGTGACGCTGCTGCCGGTTACCAGTCATATACCGCTATCAACCTGTCCCAGGCACAGTGGGCTACCTGGTTGTGCCTGTTTAAGAGCTGTCCTCCAACTCTCCCCCGAATATCTTCGGGTGGGTTTGCGAGTATAGATTGATCCGGTCTGTTCATATTTTACCCCGGTAAATGAGATAAAAACGAAAAATATCACGCTAGAGAAGTCGTGGACACATTGCGTCGGTAAGTATTTAGTAGGTTTGTAGAACTACTACAGTGTGCTATGGTAAACGCGTATTGGGGGCAGCGTTACCACTTTTAGTAGATTTTTACTATTTTAGTAGATTGGAGTATAGAGATTAGGGATTTAGTAGCGCAAAATATGCATATACAATATGCTTGTGCGAAATATTTAACGACAAGTGTTTTTTGCTAATAAATCTTCAATCAGATTAAAAACATTTATTTAATTTTAATGAAAATAAAAACAATAAACAATACAGCATACAAAAAAAATATGGCTCCAAATCTACAAGAACAGTAGAAATTGGACAATACGCATGCGAGTTATTATTTGCGTAGCAAATAGATCTGCTACGCCGCGCCGTAGCTTGGGCGTAGACGAACGACTTCAGTCGGTCACAATCATTGTATACATCTTGTCAAAAGATGTTGTTTCAAAAGATGAAAATTCCGTCGACACAAGGAATATCTTTATCTTCATTATTTATTTAATTATTTAGACAGTTTTTTTGGAGTGAGCATTGAATTTGTATTAATAAATTAATAAAACGACTGTAGGATTAGAGTGCATTACAAACTAAAGACAAGAATTGGAAAAAATTCCTCGGGCCAGAATTCGAACCTGAGACAAGCGCGCTACCAAAAGGCATGATGACAAAAAAAAATTAGTCCGTCAGTTAGATTATCAGAAAATATTAGACACGTATTTTTTCTTTTTTCAACTAAACAAAAAATGATGAAGATATAGCCCGCTGAAGTTCCGCGTGACGTCACATCTAGGTACAATTTTACTTAGAAGTGACGTCATTTTCCCCCTCTCCCAAACTTTGACGCGCTTTATCTCTGTCATTTTTTGTTTGATTGACAAAAGAAAAAATACGTGTCCAATATTTTTTGATAATCTAAATGACGGATTGTTTACCCTGTGTACAAGCCTATTGCGCCACCGAGGTACTTACCTAGACCGTTGAATTTTTACACCATACTTGTCCACCGAATATTTTTGCAACTGCTCTAAACAGCTTGTAATGCACATACTGAACGCTCACGAGGGCGTTATGTGATTTCACGCCTTGTTCTTAAGAAACAGATGGCGCTGTCGTTGCCACAATATCTGTTGCTTCAGACAGTTAAGAAATTCACAGTTCTCATTAACTAAGATTATGTTCTAATAATAATATTTAGAGTATTCTAAAGCGGCGGATTTCGCAATAAAAACACAATCTTAGTTAATGAGAACTGTGAATTTCTTAACTGCCTAAAGCATGGTGGAATAATTCAACGTTCTAGTCGTAAGTACCTCGGTGCGCGGTGGCGCAATTGGTAGCGCACTTGTCTTGATAACAACAAACAGCAAGCAATTTGGTCGTGTAGCCAAGCGCCTATACGCCTACTGATTTTATAAACGTTTCATTGCAGTAATGTTGCTTACACTTTATCTTATAGTGGTATATAATCAGTCTGCTAAGTTTTACTTCTTTTCGTCTATATTATAAGACACTTATAAACTAGTCCTCACAACGTGTATAAGCCTCGTTGGCGTGTAACAGTCACGGTTTTGTCGGTTATAAAACGTTTATACGATCAGTGGCGTTTATACGTTTTGATGCTAATCATTATAAAACAAGTGGGTAAATAGATAGTACGATTGCGTCTTATATACGTCCTCTAGAGAGCTTATACGCCCGCTATAGGTACGTCACCTAGACCGGTAAACGTTTTCAAATAGACTTTTATAAGATTTTCACAATTTTGAATGTGTAATTGTTTGTGCAATGGATCCAAAAAGTGGAAAAAAATTAAAAAGTGAAATAATAAAGATAATTTTGGGTTTTATATTTCTTTTAATGAACCCTATTTCTAATGCAGTGGCGAGCGAGTTATTTTTGAACAGACAATTTATAAGACTGGTAGACTTATTAGAGGGCATATAACACGGAACAGATTAAACTTTTAATAAAAAAATCATAATACTAAAGAATTTTGGGAGCGCGTGAAAAAATTGTTTGAAACCTACCTCATATTTATCAATAAAGTTACCTTCTCAATAGATTGCAGCTGAAAAATACGCTATTTACGTACTTTTTATATAATTTTGAATGTCAATATGGCCACTGAGATTAATAAATAAAGCGTCACTTAGCAATTTTAATTTTAGGTTAGACTATGCTAGCATAATGCAGGAGTATATACATCGCAGCAGGTATCATTATACGCCCAGTGGACGCAGCGACGATATATGTATATATGTAAAAAGAACTATTATTCGATGCGGAGACGTATAAAGTGGGCCCAAATCCCATCCTAAAGACTACTTTTTACTGGGCGCAGGTTCGAATCCTGGCCCGAGGAATTTTCTCAAATTCTTGTCTTTACATTTGTTTCTAATTTATCTTTTCTAGTTTGTAATGCACTATAATAATAATATTTAAAAGTACTGTAATGAAAGTTGAGGAACAAATCAGCTTGCTGTATTTTAAACCAAGCCTATAACTTTTGTAATAAAATCTATAATATTTCCGCAGTGCTTTTGTACCATTTGAAGTAAAGAAAAAAAATATATTTGTGCACTGAGTAAACAATGAGTTAAATACCCGACATCAAGATCTATTTTTGTTATTTACCATTAAGAAGTTTTACAACCAAAAGGCCGACAGTAAAATAAACTAGTTTTGGTTTAGCTGCATTCTGTCCGTGACAATTGACAAAATGCAGAGCTACATAACGTTTTCACCACGACACAGTATACCATGGAAGTTCTTATGTCAGCTGCATTAGGGTTATAATCGTACAAATATACAAAATACGCTGTCATGTGGGCGTGTGTGCGTACTAACACTCCAACCTAACGATTCAAAGAATTAAATTCTTTCTGGCTTTCACGATTTTACAATGTTTTTGCGGTTTTATACGGCTGTGTAAGAATGGCGCGAGTTTCATTTGATGCAGTTTGGTATTTTATTTTATAACAGTAACTGTATCCACGTGTACTGTACTGATCAGTCTGTAAAATTTTCCCTAAGATAAAGAACATATTTTTTCAAATGGCCTTAAATGTTGATATATAAATAAACTATAGATAATCACAAATACACCAAATAAACAAATATTTCACCGTAGATAGATTATTATACGTATACAATGTGAAATTTAAGTCATTTTGTTAACGAAAACTGGTGATAGTACTCGTCCATATGAACAACTTTTACTATGGAGCCAACGCTGAAACCGTGAAAAAAATATCAGCTGTTTCATACATTTGAGTCGAGTAGGTATTTAACTTTTCTATGAAACAGCTGATATTTTTTTCACGATTTCAGGGTTGGCTCTCATAGTAAAAGTTATTCATATGGACGTTTTCACCAGTTTTCGTTAACAAAATTACTTAATTTTCACGTTGTATAAGTTGACTTTAATTTATGCAGCCAAATGTGCTCAGTAACAAGGTTCGGTGACCCTTTTTGTGAAATTCGTAAATTATTCTTTTCGTGTTCCTTACAAACGCAAGCCCAGCCTCGACTCAATTACTATGGGACTTCAACATTTTATTTTGCGAAATTAGCTAAGTGTTATCGATCCGTGTCACTGATCACTTACCAAGCCTTCAGTATGAGTTTGGCTGTATAAATGAAAGTCACCTATCTATATGTTAGCATTCTTTCTACATCTGTATGTTATGCTTATGATTAAACATTATTTTAAGCGTGTTTTGTATACATATTTAATATATTTGTATACATAACATTCGTAACCCACTTTGTAAACCTTTGTGCAACAAAATCTACCCATAAAACATTAATGGTTCTAGCGCGGTACTAGTGAAGTACCGATGTGCAAATTGACATTGCCAATGTGTGGTGAGAGCAAACTAATCGAGCAGCCCTTTATCGTAGCTATCGCAGCCCCAAAATAAATTATTTCCGCTAAAAAGGTCAACCAACACTTAGTGCAATGTTTACCCTCAACTTTGACCTATTAACGATGGATGAATGAGGCAAAACTTCAATCTATCAAAACTTAAATCTAGACTTCTATAAGTAATGTTTGGGCTATATCGGCTGTCGGCATATACTCGTACGTTCTTGGTTGTCGGCTACAAAATGTAAGATGCATTATTTGAACACGCGAACACGAATTCCTGTATGTAGGCGGTAAAATTTAGGCCCGGACTTATAGACACAGAGTCACAGTCTAATTCAATCGGTATCGCCACTGGTGCAGTGTTGCTAAATTGGGCGAAAGCACGCCAATTGGGCGTAATTATAATTTGTTTCTTTCTACAGTGTGTCCCCCGTAAAAGTGCACACCCGAAAGGGGGTGAAACCAGACCCAATTTTATCGACAAAAAAATTGAAAAAATTAGTCTGGCATTTTTTGTTTTTTTTTTTATACTAATTTATTTTTTCGAAGTACTTGTGGTACTAAGTAGCTGTTCGTGCAGCAATGTGTCTGCAACAAAGGCGATCACTACGAACATTTGATGCGTTAGGTGAAATCATTGTTAGATTAAGTACATCTTGGGTTTATTTATTTATCATTGTAATCTTTGTGAACTTCTTCGTAAATAAATGTTTGATTCGTCTTATTCATGCATAGTTTAATTTCCTATATTTTTTTTTTCTTAGCTTAAAATCAAGTAAAAAGTAAAGAAAATTAATGACTTTAATCCAAATCTGTAATTCCTAAAAAACGCGTATTGACTAGTTTTGTTCGCTCATAGCAAGAGTTCTTTTGAAGATAGAAGTCCATTATTTTTTTTATTTTACGTGTAATTAAATGTAAAATCAAAATAAGCAATAATAAATTTGCTTAAAGGGGAAGTTTTTTCGAGAAAAAACAAAAATTCGAAACAAAAAATTGATGTTTTTTTTACAAAAACCTGTTTTTTAATTAAACGTGTGAATGTATCGCTTTTTTAATTATTTGATCTTGTGTGTCTATTATTCCTCATCATTAATAATTTTGTTTCGGCGAGATACACTTGGTATTTCAAAAGATACGATTATTTTTTCAAACAGGGTCTACCACAAGTACTTCGAAAAAATAAATTGGTATAAAAAAAAACAAAAAATGCCAGACTAATTTTTTCCATTTTTTGTCGATAAAATTGGGTCTAGTTTCACCCCCTTTCGGGTGTGCACTTTTACGGGGGACACACTGTATAATTTCCGTTTCTGCTCTGGCCGGGCCTCCGCGGCGGCTGGGCTCCTATGCTGTGCCTTGTGGGCCTAGGCGGGAATCCGGGCCTACCTGTATTATGTTACATTTACATTAAATAGTATAATTACCTTGTTTCGTTTTATAATTTGAGTACTTACGGAAACTCTCCCATGCAGGCTGGAGATGTTTTAAAACACATAGGGCTATGTGTCCGTTTACGACACAAAACTCAAAAATGGCTAGGCTGATTGATCTGTAGAGAATTAATCTGGAATCACGGGAAATGATCGTGAAAACATCGATGGCGAAATTTGAAAATATTTTGGAAAATTCGTCTAATAAAGCGTCTTTTCAAGCCCGCACAAGTTTAAAGACGCCTAAGAAGCGGATTTGATTTTTTGTGTAATTTAAAAGAATAAAACATGTTCCATAATGTAACCTTAACTCAGTGAACTTAGTTTTTCGAGAGCGCGTGATATTTCCGTTCACACATAACAGCTACGGCTCAGAGCACGCTATTTTTTAAACATGAATAATGAAACGTCATAGAGTTCTGTAGAGGCCTGTAGCCGGCGGGCGGCTTGAATTCAGTCGCGCACGGGGTCCCTATGCTTGCTATTTCATTCTACATTCAACTTCGGATTATAGAGCACTGACTGACTGTTATTGTTTGGCCCGAACGTTCATTTCCCGAGCTCGCACGGAACTAACCGAACACTAAACTAACGCGAGACAAAATTCATGTCTTGAAAAAACTCGAGGATGGTTTTGGGTCTTCCTATGATTTCAAAAGAAATATCCCAAAAATCGAAAAAAAACGAGAATATTTTTGAATAGTATAAAATATACTATGCTCTGAAGCTAAAACTATTTGATTTGTTGTATCGCTTCTAGGACATTACGGTACATAAACATTCATGAAAATATGTGTAAAATCCAGAACTTTATACGCTTGTAACTTTTGTATGTATTTGATTTTAATAATGTTTTAGGTTCAAGTCATGGAAATTGTATGGGATATGTTGAAGAAGAAAAAATAATGAGCCAGTACCTATCAATAAGGATATTATCAGCGAACAGCGCTAGTATGGGAGTTAAGGCGAATAGAGTCGCCGTAAGAGGCGCGCTTACATTTTCATGCAAAAATCTAAAATTTTCACCGCCTAGTTTACCATCTTAGGAAATACTTCACTACCTACTGTTGAATACCATCCCATCCACGACCCATCTTTCGTATTGATCATAATGTATAACTTTTGCAAATACTACTTCATATTTTTTGTAGTGGTTAATCTCCTACACCTCGTTTACAGAAAAATAATCACATTGTCAACTTCAAAGATTTTTTCATTCAAGTTCAACTAACTTTGCTGAAGAAAATGCCAAAACATCAGACATATAAATTCGTTAGAAAATAATCTACCTGAATTTTTATTATTTATCCATCACATGAACAATTGAAAAAATATATAAATACTTCCGCCAACATTTCTGAATAATATCTCTGTATATATATCTCTCTGTATGCTTGAAAAGGTTGCCTGGAAGATATTGCTGTTAGCAATAAGTGCCGCTTATGCACACCATGTTTGTTTGTTTCTAGTCCGGGAGGTACCGTTGCAAATACAAAAGTCATAGTAAGCCGGCTGATATTGACAGCGATCGTAGATCTCACATGACTTATATGTGAATCGACCGTCAGCTGCTCAAGTAGCGGTGGGTTTGGGAGTTAGAGGTTGCGAAATTGGTAAAAAAAAAGAAAAAAGTGATAGTACGCCAGCTGAAACTTTTCTCACAGATAGTTGACGTCATACTGAGCTGAAAAAAAATCGTCAGCTGACGCAACCGCGGTGGGTGTGGATGTGAAAGGTTGCGAAAGTGGTAAAAAAATAAAAAAGTGATAGTACGCCAGCTGAAACTTTTCTCACAGATAGTTGACATAATACTGAGCTGAAAAAAAAAACGTCAGCTGACGCAACCGCGGTGGGTCTGGATGTGAGAGGTTGCGAAAGTGGTAAGAAAAAAAAAATTAACGAATCCACGATGCAGCAGACGATTTTTTTTTCAGCTCAGTATGATGTCAAGTATCTGTGAAAAATATTTCAGCCGGCGTAGCGTTAACGAAACTAAGTTTTTGGGTATTACTATAGACTCTCGTCTTCAGTGGGGTCCCCACGTAGAAGCTCTCTGTGGTAGACTTAGTTCAGCCGCATACGCTGTTAGACGCATAAGGCAGATTACTGATAAAGATACTGCTAGATTAGTATATTTCAGTTATTTTCACAGCATTATGTCATATGGCATAATGTTGTGGGGTACAGCCGCGGATATAGAAGCAGTCTTTGTCTTGCAAAAGAGAGCAATTCGGTCTATTTATAACATGAAGTACCGAGATTCATTAAGAGAAAAGTTTAAAGAAATTAATATATTTACGGTCGCATGTGAATTTATTTATCAAGTTATTAGATATGTCAGAAAAAATATTGATAATTTCCCGAGGCTTGGTGTGCACCACTATGTTGAAACCAGAAAAAAACATAAACTAGCTTTTCCAAAATTAAGATATGCCAAAGTAGGTACCTCTTTTGGTATAAGATTATACAATAAGCTTCCAGAGGAGGTCCTTAGTTTGCCTGAAAATAAGTTTAAACTATATATTAAGCAGGGACTACTTAAGAAAGCCTATTATAAAATCAATGATTATTTGGACGATAATGAAGCATCGTGTAATAAATAATAATAATCTTATTCAAAATTGTAATTCATAATTAGCATATTTTAATACTGTATGATTCCTCTAAAGGCTTAAAATTAATTAATATGTAAACTTACTTTGTTAAAGGTAATAGACAATATGAGACGGGTTGACTAAGATATATTTTTTTCTCATGACTAATTCCTGCGTCTTATATTTTTTATGCCTTTACTTGAGTAGGTATGTATATGATTTTGTATCATATGTTTTATTTTGAAAAAAGGAATGTTTGCTAAGTTTCTTGCCCTTCTTCTTAGCAATACTAATCGAATGGTGCGGATGGTTAGGCATTATGTATATATAATATTTTTATTCCTATATTTCTTTATTTTATGCAGTAGTATAACTTTATTACATTTTGGAAGTTGATAGTTGAGATTGTCGGCACTTGGTGGAATTTATCAAACATTGTTGTGATAAAAAAACACTTGTACTTTTCCACAGATAATATTCATTCTACACTATCGTTTATTGCACGGACATCTAGCAACAGAAAGATTGTTTAAATAAATAATTATATATAAAATTATGTAATTAAAAAGCCCCTGATGATGCTTATATAGTGAAACCGGTTGGGTAGTGTAGAATTAAATATTATCTGTGGAAAAGTACAAGTGTTTTTTTTATCACAACAATGTTATTACATTTTAGTAGCCCAACCTTAATATTTTTTGTATGTATTTCCCTTTTTTATTTATGAACTTATTTCTTCATTGCATTATGTATATATAATATTTTTATTCCTAGATTCCTCTATTTTATGCAGGTGTATATTTTATTTCCCGTATTATTATATATTTTTTTATATTCTAAAGATATATTATAGTGTTATAATTAACTTTGACTTGTAGAAAGTATACTTTAAGTATCTATTTTGCAAAATAAATATTTTGATTTGATTTGTACTATTACTTTTTTTTTACCACTTTCGCAAACTCTCACATCCAGAAACCGCGGGTGCGTCAGCCGACGATTTTTTTTCAGCTCAGTATGGTGTCTACTATCTGTGAGAAAAGTTTCAGCCGGCGTATTATAACTTTTTTTTTACCACTTTCGCAACCTCTTCTGTCCACACCCACCGCGGGTGCGTCAGCTGACGCTTGGTTCTGTTATTAGCCATTCCAGATCTATTGAAAAAGATGGAAATCAATCGGCTTAAAATCACTACCTAAAATGCAACGCTACCGCCCGGGCTATTCTTCTGTCTTTCGTATAATTTTTGTAAATGTGCAAAAAGTGTTATCAACAAAAATAAATAAATAATAATTTCGCTAGTTTTCCACGATTTTTGTATTGAATAAAGCATAATTACAATAAAAGTTCCACGTCACAATAACTTACGTTATGTTTTAACTAATCTAATTCAGCGATTAAGTATATTGATAATCCATTCATTTAAATAGACCGTAAAACATAATTTTCATCACACCAAATTCCAAGAAAATTACGATCCACAAAGACACTAATTTGGTAGTTTATTAAACTTACCGTCAAACCAGCACTTCGTCTGTCCAAAGCTCGGTCGGATGACGCTGTTCGGCAGCTCGTCACTGAACTGCATGGCGGCGGTGACCGTGGTCAGCGCTAGCGGCACGCCCCACGCGTAAACGCCGTACAGAGCGAACCGCTTGATCTCGCGGTTCCTCTTGGTGCTGCCGCCGCGGTAGCCGCTGTTCCACAATTAAAATATTTCAAACAAATGGGAATCGTTTTCGTTATTGAGTAAAATATTTTTACGCGCTACGTTACAAAGGGTAGTAAATGCTCTCCGCTAAACGGGTTAAGTTACCTCCGTGCACTACCTATTTTAAATATGAAATCAAGAGGTTTTATAACTTAAATAAATACCTATTTACAAAACAGTATATACTCATGGAAGCCAAGCGGATATACTAAAAAAAACGAGACAAGATTTTCATTTCAAGACATGTTCAAAACATAATAAAGACAAGACATAATAAGACGGTAATAAATTGTTAGAAAATGATAAAAGATATATTTTTTACTGCATTTGAATAGACAAAGCGTTTGCAAAAGTAATTCGTTTTTTTTTCCTTTGAGTTATTCACATCGTTTACTTACTTACCCATCGACCAAGATCTGTTAGAAAACATTAAGGTGCTTTTTCTTAAGGAAATATCTACTGTACGTTGCTAAGAAACTAGTTCACAGCAACATAACATTTTAAACATAACATTAATATTTTTTTATAAGAACCCGCTGCGTATTTTTCGTCTGTTTGATGCGAAGCATTATTTTAATTATTTTTCTTGTCATTGCCGCGATGTTTTTATAAAAATCAGGGACATACACCAGTCCATATTGGCCATCTAAATGAAGACCTAAAATTTATTTGATTCAATCGTTTCTCCTTTGCGTGTTATTTTAGTACTTAGATATTATGAACAACGATTCGGAGCGGGCTCGTAAGTATCAAAATAACTCACAAAAGAGAAACATTTCAATGAAATAAATTCTAGTCCTTCATTTAGACGGCCAATATGAAGTGGTGTATGTCAATAGTTCTTCCAAAAACATCGCGAAAAATGCCAGAAAAATATTTAGCATATTGCTTTTCAACAAAGTTGTCGTCGTCGCGGACCGGGCTCTGACGAAACTACACTTGACTTAATTACTTGTAAATTTTTTTCTGCATTTTCGGCTCAAGAGAAGCTGCTCATGCTATTGTTACAGCTGTCAAAAAACAAACGCAGATGACAGCAGCCCAAAGCGTGGTTTTCAAAGTACAGCTCTTATGTGTATCCAAAAGTATACAGGACGACTTTCAAACAAACCCCGAAAATTTTAGAGGTTATTAAGAAACGTTAGTAGAACACATTTTATCTGTAAAAACAATTGAAATTAAAAGTCAAAATATTATTAAAAAATGTTACTTGGAAATGAAATGTATGGTTATCCTAGCCATTCCCATACGGAAAAAGTTGAAAATTGTCCAAAATAGTGGGATCAATAATAAAAATAACTTCGCGCGATTTAATATCTTCAAAGGGCTCCAAGTTTAAAAAATAATTATGGATATGATTTTGAATGGTTTTAATAAAACCAGTTTGTATTCTTCTACAAAATACTAAATTATCGGGGTTAAGTTCAAAGTCCCCCTGTATACATATAACACTACACCCAGGCACGTATCCAGCAAAGGGTTCGGGGGGTCCAGGCCCTCCAAAAGTACTTTTCTGCCAACACTATTTTTAAGAAAAACCGGCCAAGTGCGAATAGGGTTTCGTACCATTCAATTTAATTAAGGCCTTACCCATGGTGCACGATAATCTTACTGAGTGATTTTGAACTTCAGTAGGTTGTCAGAAAGTCTACATTAGAACGCTCGTTTCGCGCGCTGTCGGCACGTAAAATCAGTGAATTTTCGAGGTTTTTCTGGATTTAATGAAAAAGTGTTTGATGTAGGAGTATTTTGACCTGACATTGGAAAATAAACCATGTTTTCTTGTTATAGCAGTAATTCCATACATAAAACTTAAGCCTTTTAGACATAAAACGAATTATTAACTTAAAAAGGCATCATTTTCAAAAATAAAATCTATCGAGTGAAATGTGTCCAGTTAGGTAACCGACCTGACAACGGAAAGACAAAGATCTGAAAAAACACGTGTCCAAGTTTTACATTGATCAAATAAGTAGTTGACTCAGCATATTAAAACAAAAACCGTTGAAAGACCAAAGGCAAGCCCTTAATTTCAGTTATTTGAAACAAAATTACAAACTTATTATTACCTAGAAAATGTATTAAACAAAACTGCAAAATTAAGTTGGTCGCGTATTCGGGTACGTAACCTATAATAAATATCGTTTTCCTTATTTGTTGTTTAAATACAGTATACAGGCATGTAATGTATAGAAAATTCCAAATTCCTAACTAGTTTAGTTTTTGAGGTATACCTGACTAAAGTTCTAAAACTTTTAATTATTATGGCCCCTTATTTATTTTGTAAACTACAGATACGTTATTATGAGTTCGGACATTATGCCACGCCTTCTCACTTCAACCTTCTCACGTTCAATTTTTTACGATTCAGCCGTCCTTTCGTAGGACCCTTAATGCTGATAGTTTATTGAACCCCCCTAGATACGTGCCTGTCTACACCCATGTGAAGCTTTAATGTGGGAACTAATTTGTGAACGTCAAGTTGTATGTTGTTCTTGTTACACTAGCAGATGTTGGGCCTCGCTCGTCGTGACAGAGATTTGTTTGTAAGAAAACCGCTAAGGCCCAGGGCAACATTAGAATTCCGTCTCTGGTCTCTTTGACAGACATAATAGAGCGGAGCTAATGAGATCGGAAATGGTTGTTTTAGTTTTGGTGCGTACGTACAATGCACCATGCATTCGCTTGGTTTTACTTTGTAATGTTTTTCTATTTTAAGGAATAAACAAAAGTAATTACGTTATCGATCGATTAGTTTATTACTTTACATTATTTATTATCTAACTAATATTGTAAATATTGTGTGCAATCTAATCTGTATAATTGTATTTTTTTTTCTAGAAATTGTAATAATTGTATTGTATTGTATTTATCTTACGAATAATAATTGGTAATATGTGTAGCTGTAGTCTGTACCCTTTTATATAATGCATCTTGTGTCCACCTGTAATAGTCTAGACATTTAATTTTAAACCCATTTAATTAATATGAAATAATGTATTTGTGTACTAGATGTTGGTGGTCCAAATAAATAAAATAAAATCTTAAGTATTATCTCAAAAACTACATATTTTGTCATCTTTATAGTCCTAATAAATAGGTAAACATTTAATAGGAAATATAGCTTTCAGGCGTGGTAGGACCTTTGAAATGTATTTTTATGAAGATGTCATTGTAACGTATAGTCTGTCAAAAAAGTGTTGAAATGAAAATGAAACTTTAATGAACTTTATTGGACTTTAAACGTTCAAGTAGTATAATTTAGGTAATATATGTATGAAATAACAACGCGGTTAACTCTATTTAACAGATTTAGTACTTATTTGTATGGTGTAACCAGGCGAAAGAAAATTAGTTTCTTCAATATTCATTTCAACAGTTTTTTGACAGACTATACTGCACTGAAATTATAGGATGGGTGAAAGTGAAGCCAATTTTTCTGAGAGGGAACGAAACAATGTGTCACTCACGCGTCAGAGCCACACACAGGCCAAACTCCAAGGTTATTGAAAGGAGGTATACATACACTACACTACACGCGTCAGTTTGACAGGCCGCACTTGCCCCGAAATTACAATCCTTTGTTATTAGAGTGCATTACAAACTAGAAAAGATAAATTATAAACAAATGTAAAGACATCTAATATATCTTTTCTAGTTTGTAATGCACTCTAATGATAATATTTAGAGTATTCCCATAGACTTACAATTCTATAATTAAATTAGAATTCTTAAAATTCTAAGTCTATGAGTATTCATCTGAGGATTCCGCAATAAAAACATATTCTACCTATGTTTTTTGCACGGTGGAGGAATCTGACAGTCCGTGAGAGTGGGAAATGCGTTTTTCCCTATGGTGCATGAGCCATTTTACATTATTTATACTATGATTGTAGCAAACTTTTGAATGTTGCAATGTGAAATAGCTCATGCATCATAGGAGTTAAAAGCGCATTTTCCACTAGCATGAACTGTCAGTTTCCTCATACGTACAAAAAAATATACTTTAGGTGGCGACAAGTTTCTCTCTCAATTTGAAAGGTAATGATGAAAAGCCAGGTCTACCTCGTCACTACCGCTACTTCCATGCATCCTTACCGCTGCGATTGTTGACAAGAAGGCACGCTACTAGTCCTTATATTTTATGGATTGCACACAAGAAATTAGATTCATTAGTTGAAAGGCCCAAGGCAATTAAGCAATAGCAAATTAGCAACAGTGTATTAGTGAATCTAAGCTCTAAAATGTAATATTGACGTGACAGAGGTGTCCCAAGTGTCAACTGTAGAGCCAAACAACCGTACACCTCTACTTCGACGATTATTATTTCGTTACAAATGGTTTATCACCGTAATTGAAGCATGGGTCTTACGTCTGAATGGACCAAATTTAATGGACCGTGGTCCATTCGATCGTAATCCAAAAGTTCCGAAATCGACTACGTTCCAAAAGGACCGGTCATAAAAAATTAAATCGGTACAGTCACCTACAGAATACATTAACATTTGACAATATTATTTTTTACCTTTTATATCACTATATCAATAAGAATTACTACACTGCTTATATTATTTACTTAGTTAAAATCGAATACGTACAGAAACAGAATAAATCATCATTACCCGGTTTGCACGACCTCAAGTAGCTAGTATAACAATGACACTTTTATGTCAACAAATTACATAAAAATTGTTTATCTGTGACGTCAGAGGACTCGCAAAAAGTATTTTTTTGCAATCTTTTCACTGTAGTTTTTGCAATTGTCTACTCATGTTGTGCCAATAGAGTATTAGAGAGAATAAGAATTTAATTATGATATAAAACACTTAGCGGTAAGTACTTGTTTTTTTTTGTGAAATGGCCATTATGTTTGGATTACTTAGTGCAAATTCTCTACAAAATATGTGTTATAGTAAATAAACCTCTATATCCTTGTCAATACTTACTGATCTTGGGTGAAATATGTTTGGGTAGTTTTTTTACTCCTTCCATAATTATTTATGAAAAGAAAGACGGCAAAGAGAATTTTTTTAATATTATGTTTAAAAAAAATGTTTTAGGTTTAAATTAAACTCAGATATTATATGACTCATTTTATAGTAGTTGATTATTTGTTTATTCATTTAACCTACCCCTACTTGGAAATAATTCCTCGGCCAAATGTATACAGAACTTATTTTGAAGTTGATTTATTCATTCAAAATAAAACTGATTTGTCAAAATTGTAAAATTGTTTGTCGATAATTTTACCACTAAGTAAATAAAAATCTATGAAAACACTTCTTGAAAATGTTCTTTAATTTGTATACATATAAAAAGTTATAACAAACTATAATTCCCTGGCGGTATGACTCCACTTTTGCAGGTGACTGTACTTAATTATTTTTATTACATTGTAAAATGTATGACAGGTCCTTTGGAACGTAGTCGATTTCGGCTTACGTTCGAATGGACCACGATCCTTTCGACTGCTATGTACCATCATGGATCTATGGTACCATCAAAGGAATTGCCGCTGACCTACTTGAGTGTATTGCACATATTACTATTGCAAGTAATAACTGAGTTTGCGGTAATATCAAACAATAGTACACATAAATATGTAGCGCATGCAGGTTTTATCACACGACCTGTTTTCCTTTGCCGTTTGGCCAGTGATAAGTAAGTATAAAAATAGTACATACATATGGCCGTAAATTCGATTATCTCATACCCTACATATTAACTAGTTATGATTAGTATAATAATGTGCAAATATTATTTTAAATACTAAGAAGACAACCTTAGTTAATTTAGTTATTAATAATTAATATTGCTTAGTATTGCTGAAACAACATGCGTACACACTACATATATTTGTATATACCTACCCTAAACTAAAAGCCTACTACTACAAGAAAAAAATGCTATTTGAAACTACCTTCTCTATATGTACAGGATGAAATCTTGTTAAATTAGTCACCCAAAGCACAAGTTGCTCGCCTAAAGCAGTGATAAATGTTTGACAATAAATGCGCAAAACTTTCAAAATTCGACTATTATCGAGTATTGGGTAAATTATGCATTATTAAGATTTGACGTAGAGGGAAGTATTAGGTTCCTCTAAGAGATTTGAACTGTCATAACATATTTTATTTAGACTCATATCGTAAAATCGTAAATTGTTCATAATGGGATATTTTATATACGAACGTCTCTAATATGAAATGAAAATTTGAGTATTGTTTTCTTGACAAAAAATTGCTTTAAAATATATTTTCAGGGTTCCGTACCTACGTAATTCACCTATTACGTCTAGTGTTTTAAAGTCACATTCGTGTTTTAATAGCTGTTATGCACCAGTTTCATCAACTACTATGTTAAACTATACCTTTAACGTAAAGTTTATTATTATGACTTAACATTACCCATCATTAAAACCTAGCCGCGGGGCTATTACGTAACTCAGTTTCGGTTGCTAGCTATAGTTGCTATTCACGAAAAACAGATAAAAAATTAACATCCAAAATAACCTTTAATGGGTATTGAACTAATGACGAATTGTGAAGTCATTTCAAGTGCAAACTTATCCTTATTTAAGCGGATATGTATGTTTTAGACGATAGCCACTTGGTTTGGCAACTGAGTTTACGATACAGAATCAGGGGGCAGGTCAATACTATGTTTGTCAACTATGACAGTTGAAGTGTCCAGATATAATGAGCAATAAGTTTTAACGGGGTAAACTGGGTCACTTTTTCTTTTAGATATTGTAGTTTCTATACATTTTTGACTAATTTTACATCCCATAATAGATAGCGAGCCATTGCGGTCATCAAAAGGTTCGCATATCGTTCTCCTTTTAGATGCCTTTTAGGCTCTAGAGCTGAAATTTAATTTGAAAATCGAACGAACCAAGCTTCTGACAATCTTGATAGATCTATCAACATAATAACCAACCTTTAGTTACAGATTGTATAGTTGGGAACCCAAGTGAGTACTTATTTATAAAATTTCACCCTGCATATTGTACACTACGAATAGTAACATAAAATGTTTGTTTGTATATAACAGCATTGGGCATGCGTTTACGACATCGACCAGATCTGAACAATGCAACAACTTATCAGAATATAACCTACAGCCTGACAGCGCAGCTTGTGGGTTGCGGCATAACTGATCTGCAATAATATTCAGGAAGACCCTCATAAAATCTCATGTAAGAAACATGGAAATCCCCGCACTACTGACGGCAAATAAATGAGAGCCTTAGCTTGATTTAAGTTTTTATTTTATTCACCCTGTATATACGAGTTTTACAGCACATGTTCACTAAGAACCATAAATAACGTAGTCTTTACCTTTTATTCGGGGAAAAAAATCCTTGTAACAATCCAAATTATTATGAGAAAGAGTTTGAATGAATTAAGTTATGGATATATGAATATAATTTGCAATATATCCATAACTTAGTGATGGACTTCCGCAAGGTAACGCCTATTTCAATTAATAATATTTGAATTTATTAATTTTTAACGGAGCTTTAGATAAAAAAGCTCATAATAATAAAAAATAAGTGAAAGTTAACTTTCTAGTTGTAAGTTTACACCAGCAGGGAGATATATAAAAGCTATTTTAGTGTAGTCGGTCATAATTCTCTACGAAAATTACCTGAAAGTTCGCCAAATATCGAAACACATAACGTTCAACCAGAAAAAGCTCGTCTGGAAAGCGAAGTAGACGATGAAAGCTGAAACAAAAGATTTTATTAGAAAATATAGGTCATATTTCATTAGAGACTCAATCAGATGACAAATTTTTCCAAAAATATGGTCACATGGTGCTTCGTAAATAAACATTATATATTCGTATAGATGCGCAATAATTTGCTTATTTCTGATTCCGATTATGTCTAAAGACGTAACGCTTTAATCGTCGAGACGGTTTCCTAAACATTTCAGTGATTCTTTCATCTTCGACCCGGTTCTTCTATCTTGTTTATATTAATAACATATGAATTTCGATTACATTTTCGTCTTCTAAAGATACAATAGCCGTCAAAACGCAAATCATTTGTAAATGTACCTACATTTTAATAATATGGAAATGATAAAATAATCTATTTAGCTGTAAGACCCAACCGGGACACAAAATATTTTGCCGTTTTTCCCAACCGTGAAAATCATGTAGATAAAAGGGGTCTTACGCATATAAATTATTGCTTGCTGTCCCTATAAATAATTCATAAATACTAAATTATCCCTAAAAAGAGATGATAAAAATGGTGTTCGCTTCATTTACCCAGAGATCATAACATAATACAGCAGATTAAGTGAAGGTCAAGCTTGTAACTTTCTGAACGTTAGGATTTCCAATTTTATAAAACACAAAGTGCTTTTATAAAACACAATGAGCGCCGGGAGGGAGTTGCCAGGGGGTGCACTTATACACCCCGGGGAAAATGCACCAAAATAAGATATATACTATATATTTATTTGAATTTTATAAAAAAGGTAACATGATTCAGTGATAGGATATTCAAATTCTTTTAGCCCCAAAGTACTTACACTCATTAAATTGTATGGAATGGACTTTTTTATAAGAAAATTAATTTTTATTTTGTATTAAACTTAAAGCAGGTAACTTACTTCATGAAATAAACAACATTAAAATTTTATGAAATTTGAAAGGTACTTATATAAATAATGGTGATCAGGGTCTGGTGGTGGAACTGCAAGGTTAAAATGAGAACTCTTCAACGAACAACAGCATACCTGTCGAGTTTAGACTATTTGATCGGTCTTGATGAGTACTTTTGTAAAACATGGAAACTGATGGGACTGGAAGGTTAAAATGAGAACTCCTCAATGAACAACATCAGACCTCTCGAGTTTGGACTATTTGATCGGTCTTGATGAGTACTTTTGTAAATTATGGTAACCAGGGTCTGATAATGGGACTGCAAGATGGATATCGAAACTCTTTAACGAATAACAGCAGACCTTTTGAGTTTGAACAATTCGATCGATCTTGATGAGTACTTTTGTAAAACATGGTGACCGGGATCTGATAATGGGAATGGCAGGTGGATATGGGAACTCATCAACGAGTAACAGCAGAACTATCGACCTTGGGCTTATTTGATCAGTCTCGATGAATACTTTTTAAAACATGGTGAGCAGGGTCTGAAGATAGGACTGGAAGGTGGATGTAAAAAGGTCTCGAAAAACTCGAGAGGTTTGCTGTTGTTCGCTAAGAAGTTCTTATTTCAACCTTCCAGTCTCATCATGAGACCCTGGTCACCATGTTTTTCAAAAGTACTCATCATCAAAAGTACTCTCACACACGCACGCACACATACACACAGATGCACCACAAGCCATACACGTACATGGCTAAATTAAACTTAATGCTGAAATTGAATTTAAACTTAAATATAATTACCTTAATGTATTTCCTGTGTGTAGTTTTAAGCAAAATGTTATTTTTAGGTATAATTAGTTTTCTAAAGAGGAGCGGTGCCTCCCAACTCAAGCCTTTCAAGCTTACAAGGAGACACCAGCCACTATTTATGTTAGTTTAACCTATTTAAACGAAATAAAACATATTTTATTTATTTTTTATTTTATTATTATAACCGATCAAATAGTTTAAACTCGAGAAGTCTGCTGTTGTTCGTTGAGGAGTTCTCATTTCGACCTTCCAGTCTCATCATCAGACTTTAGTCATCACGTTTTACAAAATTACTCATTAAGACCAATCAATTAATAACAAACTTAAGAGATGTGCAGTTGTCCGTTGAGGAGATCTTATGTCTACATTCCAGTCCCATCATCAGACCAGTTCATCAGCAAGATAATATGGTGCTATTACCAATCTTACGCAAGTACGCTTAAATAATTACCTCGACATCTAAGAGTAACTTTATTTTTAATAACAAATAAGATAAAAAAAAATATAGTAAAAGTCGCTTCTATATGATGTTAGCTTTTCGTTCATAAGTACCAAAAAAGCATCGGATTATATAATACTGGATGATGTAAAATCGTAATCATGACGTAAATGCCCGAACGTATTATCTAGTATTATGTTCCCATGACTATAGATAGGTAAAGAAGTGTTGAAGATCCGAATTAACGTAGGTAAATAAAACTGCGGCGTTCTTCTTGAAATGGTGTATTAAGTGAATGTTTATAAGTACAAATAAACTTTTCGGTCCAAGCTCCAATTCGTAAAGACGGTTGAGCCGGGCGCTAAGTATATATTATATATATTATAATGTATGGATAGATGCACCCCCCGGATAATAGTTCTGCCGGCGCACATGAAAGTAAGGAATCATAATAAGGAACAAGGAATCACCTCTGAGCTTTGATAATAGTGTCCTATGGGTCCCACATACGTTGAATTTTATTGCACAATATACACGTATTACGCAATATTACTGAACGTTAGTGAATCATATTGCATAATGAAGTGTTACAAGGAATACGTGCTGTCACGTACATAAAAGCAGCCTGTCATGCTGGCGTCGTCGCTCTGTACCTTATCAGGGGTAATTTCTTACCCCAATCCCACATCAAGGGGTTATGATTACCCCAATCCCAAATCAGAGACACACTTAATGTACCTATAAAACTTTTTTTAATTAGCCTAATTTTGCAGTCATTGGGGCTAGCTATGCGATTTGTTTACGTCAATTAACTTAAGAGGAGGTGTGGTTCAAACGAGTAATTAGGCATAATTTCGTTATTAACGAAACCTCGACCAAAACAACACACCCTGTATTTCGTAACACTACTCATTAATTTCGTGTTCCAATTAATTACGTCATACAAAATTAAATTTGTTTTTGTTGCTGAAACTTAGTTGTTGTTACCATGCCTCAAGGAAATCATTTCTCCACAGTTTATGGCACAATCGCCGCCAGAGACAGTAGGTATCCACATATTGAGGTGGACGGAGGACCGCCAAGAGTGGTGAAATATTGGGGAGGCCTATATCCAGCAGTGGACGATGACAGGCTGATGGATGAATGGATGGTACAACATACGTCTGACAGTCAGCTACTAAGTTGACAGATGAGATGGAAAGAGAAGTAGTCGGTTCTTTTTTTCCTCATTATAGGGCTATCTCGTTCTACTAATGAGCATTGTATCTATAGCCATAGACAAATTCATCCATGCTATAGCTTATCGGAGAGAAGCGACCAGTGTGGTTAGCATGCGCCAGAAATACAGATCTTACTTGCGCTCTCAGGCATACCTCGTTTGCCAATGTGACAGACAGTTAGCATAATGGAAAGACATACAGTATTGGTGTCGACGTTCTGTGCAAAATAAAGAGTGCAAAACATTGGCCCCCACGCCCCCAGGTGCAAAACATTGGCTACGGGAAATCTGCCCAATTTTATGGTTCGTTTATATGTCTGTAAAAATGGGAAAAGCTATTGAATTCCACTACATGCCATACATCAAACGTCATGTGGAAGCAGAAATGTTATTTCATACTCTATGCTATTGGTAATTAATAAGTGTCCCATGTTGGTACCACCAAGATTCAAGATTCAAAATGTTTATTTGTAAAATAGATACATAAATTATACGTTTTACATGTCCAATCTAATCTTTATAAAAATAATATTAAATGGTTAAAGTAATATAATACGGAAAATATTAAAAAAAAATAACTGGGCTTAATTTGGGCAAATAAAGTGAATTTTTATTGGTAAAAACAGAAAAAATACAAATAACATTACTTCAATAGAATGAAACTCAACTAAACAATCTAAAATCTTAAAATTACCCAAAAAGGTACGAGTACAAAAAAAAATGAAAAATTATACTAAATGAAATATTTTCTCTAAATCACCGCCGTCGATCGGCAGGGTCCCCAAAAGGCTGGAAGCATTCCCCCGTTGAATGGCTAGGCTGATACGCTGCCCGAGGTATGCCCCAGCCCTTGGGTCTCCCGAAACGTCGACCAGCCGCGAATATATATCTTTGAAAATAATCTTCGCGGCTGGACCCCACGGCCCTAAGGTTTCTACTCCAAAAGGCGCAAATATATAGTCCGAGCTTAGATCTGCAAAAGTTATAATAAAGTTATACATATAAATACTAAATGGCTAACGACTCACCAATGGTCAAGCAAGTGGACATAGCAACGCCAACAGAACCAGAGCTCATCTTCAGGTAGGCGAGGAAGGGGTAAGCCACGATCAGCCCGGCGCAGTACGCCATCAGACACATGCCGTGCAGGTTCCGCAGCTCAGGGATGAAGGCGTACACCATCACCGTGATGAGCAGAAATGGAACCGAGAGCAGCATCCCTGGAGATAAACGAGTCTATTAGTCGTCGAAGGCAGAGATGCCCTGTCATTTTAATCTGCATGTCATAATTTTGGTCGATTTTCTGTAAGTAATTAGTCAGGCACCAACGAGCTATAGATTTCATCGTAGTCTGGCACACAGACATTCAATATAGGCATTCAGTTCAATCGCTTTTCAGTAAACAGGTGGTAATCAGAACAAAACAGGTTTCACGATATTTACAGAACTTTTTACAATTACAGATTCATCAGTTGGCTCGAAAAGTTGCATCTTTTAGTATCGGAAGCCAGATAAAACGGCATTGAATTGAATTGATTTTTTTTTACATTAATTATAATTACAATATGGGGCTATATACTAATGTTCAGTGGAGAGCTAGAACACGCGTGCCCCCGACAAGTCGATTATATTATTTCTGCATAAAATTAAATTTATGCAAAAGAAAGTCGGACAAGGAACCCTTATAGTTTCGCCATGTCCATCTGTCCGCGGCTTAGCTCAGAGAATTTATATAATATATTAGAATTAAAAATCTATAATTTGGCATGGATATAAATTTAATATGAAATACGCCGACAAAATTATTTTTAAGGGCACCTCTCGTACACTTAGACTGGGGATGAATTTTTTTTTCGTCTTTCCCATGGTGTGTGAAAGCCATTTTTCGATTTAGGAATCCGTTGGCGAAATATTAAACTTCGAAGTGAAAATTTTTGTTAGAGTGGAACGTCTCCCCCCTCCTGCCGGCTAACCCAGACCGTTTAGGTTGTTTATAGAAATGTGAAAAAATTCACATAAGTAGTATATATAACGAATTTAAAAAGAAAACTATCACAGCTAAGTAGGCTTTACAGGTTTACGAGTACAGGTCGCGCCAAACTTTTGGTCCCCTCTAATGTATGGGAATAGAGGTTTGGCGCGGTCTGTATTAGTAAACGAACTTACAAAATGTACCGGGCAAGTACACGCACTTGGCTGGTTTTTATTACATAGATACGAGTGTGTCCTATTTATTAAACTTTCTATTAGCAAAGTAGTTCACAGTAGATGATTCAAGGTAGATACTTAGTTGCATTCAACATGATTGTCCAACCACAGAAACTACAAAACATTCCGTCATTGTATTTACCTGGTGGGTCATTGTTTGTGTGTACATTCTTGATAAGATAAGGAGTACTTTACAATTTGTTCATCCATTAGCTTGTTTACGACTAAGTATTAGGTATGTTTCTAGCACAAGTATATTTATACTGTACCTCGATAGATATTCTGGGAAATGTTACTATAATATTGCACGCATGTATTTTTTGCTAAAGTAATAGTGTTTTGTACAATTACTACAGGCTATTGGGACACGAGTGCTTGTTTATGAAACGAAGCGAAGCTGCATTGCTCCCTAGTTTTAAGGTACCTATACTCAAACAAAAGAGTCGGTGGGCGAGTTATTCTTAATAATGTTTTAAGGTCCTTCCTCCACTTATGTTTTTTTATAATATAAATGATAGGTTAGCTTGTAAAGTGCTCACTATGGCCTAAGTTAGGAACAGGAACTTAGTATACTGCATTCAGTATTAGCTGGCGTCTTTCCACTTGCGACCGTCATTAGCAATAACAATAGGATTAAGTCGTGGCGGGTGAATTTGCCTGAATGAAACAATAGACACTTATAAAACACGTGCGGTAGGCGGTGTTTCAAACGTTTTTGATACTTTCCTTATATTATATTCCCTTTAATAACATAAGCAAATAGAAATACGACTCGGTTGTTTTTATTCAAAAATATCAACACTGGTTGGCTTGTAACAAAACAGATAAGGCCGAAACGGCTCCTTTAAAAATGAATGGGCACTATGAGTGTTTGGTTTACTACCCCTATTGTTTATGTTCAAGTGGAAACTCGCCAGCTAATATTAAATGCACTATACTATAGTGACTATCGTAACGTCTTTATAGATTGGAATAATTTGCTTGCAACTACCCTTAGTAGATATTTTCCGGGCAATATTAATCTTATTTAATGTTCTTAGAATGTGATTTAATCATTTTACAAAATATGAGTCTAATGTGTGAAAAAAATCATTAACTATGATAGAAATAAATTAATATATTTTTAAAGACTTGGCGATTTATCCATCGATCGTAAGGAGATAACAAATTAAATGTATATAGGTATATAAAAAACAAGATACTTAATGATTTTTAAATTAAATGTATATCATTGCAGTACAGAAAATCATAAAAGTAAATCTGGACGTGAGGAGCTCTGAACTGGGATTCGAACCGGGGACCTCTCGCGTACCGGGCGGTTTCTCTACCAACCCAGGCTCGAATCCCGGTTCAGACTTCAGAGCTCCTGACGTCCAGATTTACTTTTCTGATTTTCTATGCCGCAATGATACAGGTACATTTAATTTAAAAATCATTAAGTATCTTGTTTTTAGGGTTCCGTAGTCCGACAAGGAACCCTTATAGTTTCGGCATGGCCGTGTCCGTGGCATGTTAGCGCAGAGACTATATGTACTCGTACTAGAAAGCTGTAATTTGGCGCGGATATAAATATTAATCACGCCGACAAAATGGTAAAATACAATCTTGAAAAAAATTTTTTTTTACCTTTGCCTCTTACAAGTAAACTGGGGATGATTTTTTTTTCTCGTCTATCCCATAGTGTGGGGTATCGTTGGATAGGCCGTTCAAAAACATTTTAGGTGTGTGAAGATCATTTTTCGATTTAGGGATCTGTTGGTGAAATATTAAGCTTTAGAGTGAAAATTTTAATTAGAGTGGAGCGTTCCTCCCCCCCCCCCTGCAGGCTAAACGGTTGTTTATAGAAATGTGAAAAAATTCACAGAAGTAGTATACATAATGAAGCTAAAAGGAAAACTATCACAGCTAAGTAGGCTTTACAGGTTTACGAGTACAGGTCGCGCCAATCTTTTGGCCCCCTATAATGTATGGGACCAGATGTTTGGCGCGGTCTGTATTAGTAGACCAACTTATATGTACCGGGCAACTTCGGAACCCTACATTGCGCGTGGCCCGACACGCACTTGGCCGGTTTTTTTATTTTATCAAAGGGGGAAATAAAATGAAACCTAAATACAAAATTACAAGTCCAGCTTTACGCTAGAGCAGACGATTAACATTACAATAATAACGATAATTTAAAAAAGTTTCATTCAATAATATTATTAAAACTTACGTGAGCTGACTTTCGCATTTATAATATCAAGACAAAGTTTGTATTATTGTTACTGAAAGTATTCTTAGAATAAATAAACAGAATACTTACATATTATTCCCACTTCAAAATAAATAACGTAAAATAACTAACGGAATAGTAACATTTTAAAATGATAAAAAGGGGGGGGGGGGGGCGTCCATTAATTACGCGATTTTTGGACCCCCGTAAACCGACGCGACGTAAATACGTTAATCTACGCTTCAATGCGTTGGGTTTATTAAAAAAAGAAAAACAATTTGTTTACTTATTTTTATTTCAATAAAATACCTTAATGCCGCAATAAATATTATTGTGTAGAATTGAGTCATATTTTAATAGAGGAACACGTTTTGCTCAATTCAACCCAGTTTTCTGGCAATTTTACACTGTTACTTGCAGAAAAAAATTACGTGATACTTGCCGGGACCCCCCCCCCCCCCCACTCTCCCCCACGTGAGATTGGCTTGATCTCCTTGAAAACTGAATTAAAATTATTATGCTGTTATTCAAATATAAACTTTTAATAGTGCAAATAACCAACCGAATCCAAATCCTATACAATATAATAAGTAATAACGTAGCCGAACCCATGATCGTAAAGGCCGAACCCATTTGGTCCTACTTATTTGGCTCATGCGATATGGGTTAATATGGGTTAATAATATCTTAATCAATATAATTTTCTTCAAAAAACCAGTTAATGGCTTTTATTTGTTAGTTTTTATTTTTATTAATGAACACACTAATTTCATTAATAAAAATAAAAAATAACAGTTATAATATGGATAATAGGAAGCAAAAAAAAATATACACGATATATTTCAAGTATTTCAACACTAATAAACGTATCCGTGTGTCTCGACTGATGACGACTCCATTGAAGGAGTCGAAATATATCGTTTTTTTTTCTTTTTCTTTTCTCTTTTATTTATATTACAAGTACAGTAATTTAAGGCCATATACTGGTAAAATAAAAAAAAATATATTTAATATCATAAAAAATGCAAACCAAAACAGAAAATGAAAAAAATTATAACGTAATTTATACTTGCGATTGTCGGCACTTAGTGTTTGGAAAACATCATGATTAAATTAATTTTCCGTCAATGAGAACTGTGAATTTCTTAACTGTCTGAAGCACCACATATTAGAATAGAATAGAATAGAATAGAATGACGTTTATTTCGATCGATTAAGATCATAATTATTAATACACATATACACAAAAAAATCAATTATCAATTAGTACAATAAAATATATATGAAATTAAAACAATATTTTGGCTGCTGTCAGCACATGAATCATCAATCAATCAATATTGAAAAAACGACAGCGCCATCTTTTTCTTAATAACGAGGCGTGAAATTACATAACGCCCTCGTGAGCGTTCAGTATGTGCATTACAAGCTGGTTAGATCAAATATATAGTTTAAAAAATATTCGGTGTACAAGTATGGTGGTAAAATTTGCTAGTATTGATAACAAGAAGTCGCAGGTTCGAATCCTGGCCCGAGGAATTTTTTGAAATTCTATTTTGTAATGCATTCTAATTATAATATTTCACTTTACGTCATTTGAATAATGAAATCTTAGAATATAAATCAGAAATTAGTAAGTAACTATTTACATCAATGACACCCGTGATTTTGGAGTGGCCAGACGGTACCCTGAGGGGGCCGTACCCCTGGTCCTTACCTAGCTATGTCCACGCATGAACAGTTTGTAGGGAAATTATTTATTCTGTTCCCTAAAATTTCAAAAGAGCTCGGGCAATCGGTTAGCAAGAAATGGGTCAATTTTCAGACAGCGCGTAGTTTACGTTCTTGTTGCAATAAAGTCGGACTAGTTTAGTGACCATTAACTAAAGCGTTCGTTCGTGCTAAATTACCAAAAGTTGTTGCTTTCTTAAGGATCGATTCCTCAGTTTTGTTACGATATCACAAGAAATAACTATTGCTCCAAAATTTGCTCCTAACTAAAAGTGAGGTATGCAAATAATGAACTATATATTAATACATATGTATATTATGCAAAAACTTATTATTTTGAACAATATTATAGTATAACTTCAAAGTAATTTGTTTTTCGTAGTCGTATATATATATATTTTTATTATTTTTTTTTTTTTTTATTTCACCGTGACCTGTTTATTGATTAGAGAGTATACAAATAAACCTAAGTTACAATTAGAAATGGATTGGATTGTTCAGTTGAGATGAATTAAAAATTAATTTACATTTAAAAAACCATACCTAAAATATACAATTAAAATTAAACCTATCTAAATTTAAAACAAATGAAAAATGCTATCGAGGTTGTCGCTGCCGCGTGGCAGGGTGCCTAAGACGCTTGCCACGTTACCTCGCTGTATGGCCAAGCTTATGGGTTGGCCAAAATAAGCTCCGGCTCTTGGGTCACCAGACACGTCGACCAAACGCGACGAAATTTGCTGGAATAATCGTCCCGCTTCTGGGCCCAAGCGTTTCCACGCCAAACGGCACAAACATGCAACCTTCACCGAGAGCTGCATATTTGCGCCGCTTGTTGCGCTCAGCCGTTGCAGCCGTCGCGCCAGCCGTGGCAGCGGTCGCCTGGACGTGGGACGCAGCCAAGGTATCGACACAGGTCGCATCCCACACCAGGTATATTATATTTAGATGAAAAATCCAAAACAAAAAACAAAACGTAATTTCACTACTATAGAGAATCTTATTACTTTGCAGTTACTACATTACAAAGGATAATAATAAAGCCACCGAAAAACGAATTAAATCCCAGCGAACTGCTGCACACTGTAATACTATCTAAGCAGCGGTAAAATTACTTACCGAAAAAATATCTACCGGCAAAATGAATAAAAAATAGCAAACTAAAATTCCTTACGACCACCTGGTTTATATAACGAATCTCCGAATAAATTACTGAACTTCCGAAAGAAATACTAAGTTAACGAAAAAAAATGTTCTGATGAGTCAAAAAATAGGAGCGACGACGAGCGTAGCGAAAACGAGCGTATTAGATTGACATGTAAATACATATTGGGAGCCGAGCGAAGCGGAGCGGAATTCATGATATAGATCTACGACAAAAAGGCTGTAATAGTTTTCGCTGAAATGTATTTTCAGCGTGAAAGAGTAACAAACATACACACACACACACAAACTTTCTCATTTATAATATTAGTGTGATTTATTATTAGTATAGATTACCTCAATCTAGGTAAAATCTAGCGATAAAGCAGAGAATATAAAGTATGTTAAAGTGTCTAAAAAATTTCCAATTGTCTAAAAAAGATAGACCACTTCAGCGCTACCGCCTCAATTAAACTATCAATGGGCACCTCGGAAAATGTTATATATCACCAGGGATTCACAGAACCGTTACAATTCTGCGAGGTGGCCATTGCCATATCTCAATTTTACAACATGCTATAAAATGTCATTATACGGTCGGATCCATTTGGTTTGATACGATTCTTACGATGATATTGTAGGCAGTTGGTGTGATAATGGCAAGGATAATGACAACGTACAAAATGCGTAAATGGTCCGAGACCACACAAGTTAAACGTATTACATGGTAGACCATATCGAGTTATGACAGCTCGATATACCACTGTCTGTCCCTCTTTAGGTAGATCAACAGATTGAGACAGAGCACTTTATCGAGCTCGATATGGTCCTCCATGTTATAGATGCAGGATTGGAGTGTGGATACTCGTATATTATGAAGAATGAAGAAACGCCTCATTCGAGTATATATTTAAAAGAATCAAAAATTTTCTCAAAAACTTGGCAACCTAAACGATCAATGATTAATTTATTCTTTAAATGTTGATGCAGAGTTAAATATTTAAATATAAAATCTATAAATGTCTAGTTTAAATAAATAAACATTGAAGTTTACTCGACCTATTTATATTTTTTAAATAGACAATTAGTTACTTTCCGAGTCTATTAGTTTAGAGAATTAAGGCCAAACAGACAGAAAATAAAACCGATCAAGTGCGATAAGGACTCCCGCCCTGAGGGTTCCGCACCATTTAAATAAGTTAACAGACTTAAATGATTTGAATAAAAATTACAAACAGTAAATACCTACCTAGAAAATGTATAAAACGAAACTGCAAAACTAAGTTGGGCGAGTATTCGGGTACGTAACCCTAAACCTTTTTAAAAAAAATCGGTCTTTTCAGTGTTTGTTGTATAAATTAATTGTTGTATTTTAAAGGTGGTAGAGCTGATGCCGGGCTCGACTGTGGAGGTACCACCATCTCACTCGGAAATCCTCCCGAAGTTATTTGGGAGAGAGTAAGAGAACAGCTTTCAGGCAAAACCAGGCGGCCGGCCCACCATTGCCTGGGACCGATGGATGGCGGTATATCCATCCCCAATTGCCAGGCCTTATATAAATCAGACTAGTGACGGGCAGCGGCGTTACTGGTGCAAGGGTTTCGGCACCGCGCTCACCAACCCGCCTGCCCAGCGTGTGTGAGTATGGGCATTTCTTCCAGGAGGACCGCCAAGAGTGGCGAAATCCTGGAAAGGCCTATGTCCAGCAGTGGACGAAACAGGCTGATGGATGGATGGATGGATGTATAAATAGAGTATATGGCGCATAATATATGCAGACAATAGGCATGATGACTAAAAAAATGTATTAGTCCGTCAGTTAGATTATCAGAAAATACCCCCACTCCCCACTCCCAAACTTTGACGCGCTTTATATCTGTCATTTTTTGTATATTAACAAAAGAAAAAATACGTGTCCAATATTTTTTGATAATCTAAATGACGGACTAAGTAGAATAATATTTTGCTTACCCTGTGTACAAGCCTATTCCAAATTCCTAACTAGTTTTGTTTTTGAGATAGACTCCGTAACAAAAATTAAAACTGACAACTTGGATGGCCCTCCATTTCTTTACTTTTGGAGATTAAAAATATACTTATACATTTTTACTCTACTTAATGAGTTCTATACAAAGACACTCCACATGGAGGGATAAGAAGAAAAAAAGTTTTTTTGTGCGCCTTTTTCATGGGACCTCCCTAAAAACTTTTAAATCCAATTCTTAATTCAATATTCGGTTTTGGGTCAACACTCTACATAACGTATCCAAATTTCAGGTCTTTAACTCCTTCCGTTTGCAAGCTAGAGACCTGCCGTGACATACCCGGACGGACAGAGACGTATAGATAGCAGAAGGGCTCCGTGGTGCCCTTCGGCTAGGGAATCCTAAAAACGTTAATACTTTTGTTAAAATCTAATAGATTTAATAGATACAATTAATTTAAGTCATGTAAAGTGTAGTAGGTACGAAAATCTTTGTAATCCGATCTAAAGACAGTTCTAAGTAGACTGATGTTCTTAATCTCAGCGGAGAATCTGAGTTATAACTAGTTCTAGGCATTTTCTATAAATAATCTCTCACTGGGGCACTTCGAGAATAATACGAACAAGTGCATTTGACGTTTATATCGAATAATAAAGCTCACCAATAGCGTAGGCCATGTAGAGTGCAGGGCTGTCATCAGTCGTGACCTGGTCTGCTGGGAAGCAAACGCCTGATACCATCCTGATGCTGCCTTCGAGGGACATCTCCACACAGAACGTGGCAGGATCGTGCCATTGCTCATTCCCTTCAGTGACTTCGTACAGTGTGCCATTCTGTAACAAAAGGTTTGAAATTCACTACGAGAATCCGTTTAAGAATGAGACCATAGCTAAATATGGCACAAATATACGAATATGCATTACATTTGTTTAAACGACACTGCAAAATTAACAATAAATTTTGCGAAAGTAACATGAAGAATAAATGTTTTTTTTTTGTATTTATTATTCTTAGTAACAATATCTAAATAATCAATGTTCAATAAACTTGGAAGTTTTATGGCATATATTATCCTTTTTACCTAACAGAACAAAGTCTTCCTTTCTCCTAAGTAAGTTTTCTGAACACCGAAGGTTCGGGTGGATCTCCGCTACGTGTTGCTTCAGCTGAACCTTCTAACCGTAACTACAGATGTACGAGTATGTTGCATGCAGATGCACGGCGAACCTAGTAAGTAAGAGCTTGTTGGTGATATGGTTGGGCTTAAGGTGATCTAACTATTTCAAATGAAATTATCTCCAACAGGTAGAAATTGTGTTCCGAAGCACACAAACCACGCGATATACGGATCCTACGGATATGAACACGTGACCTCTGGATTTGTGGTCTAGACCTAGAAGTTCAAATAAAACCGCTCCAAAAACAATGATATTCGGGGACCTTTATTAGACACAACTTTTTGTGGGCTTCGGATATAAATTCGAATCATTTCCATTAGATCTTCAACATCCCGTCCGAAAAACGATTTTCCATACAAAACAACCTATTTTTGCTGATTTTCGGCCCCCTCCCTGCAATCATTCTGTCGTCATTATCAAATGACCCCTCATCTCTCACAAAACTAATGTTATTTTTGTTACAAAATCAATAATGTTTTTTTTCTGTTCATGATATTACCGTCATCCGCGGACCAGACTCCCGCCTAATTTCAAATGACTTAAAAATTGACGACTCCTGGTGCAGCTTAATTTCTTAATACGTGTTTGATTATTTCTTTTTAAGAGTTTTTAGTTTCTACTCCATCAACAGACCCTGGTTGACATGTTTTGTCAGCCACTTCGCAAAGACCACTTGAAAGACTCCACGTATTGCAATTACGCACAATTATACAGAAACCAAATCGGATCTCCTTATCGACGCCCGTAACGGACGGTCCATTGAGAAGTTTCACTGACCCTCTCAGGACTTCATCATCAGGCATTTCCATAATGGTTTCAAAAAAAGACGAAGCGAAAAAGTCCAAACATGATTTCCGTTTCCACTCCATCGTCAGACCTTCGATCAGGGTCTGATGGTAGATAGTTTCAATCGATTTGAAGACGACCTAAAAAAAGCCCAAACACTACCGTTTTTTAGCTATTATGTGAAATATGTGAAGAAAAAACCTAGGTGGTAGAGCTGATGCCGAGCTTGACTGTGGAGGTACCACCATCTTACTCGCAAATCCTCCCGAAGTTATTCGGGGGAGAGTAAGAGAACAGCTCTCAGGCAAAACCAGGCGGCCCAACATTGCCTGGGACCGATGGATGGCGGTATATCCATCCCCAATTGCCAGGCCTTAAAACAGACTAGTGACGGGCAGCGGCGTCACTGGTGCAAGGGTTTCGGCACCGCGCTCACCAATCCGCCTGCCCAGCGTGTGTGAGTATGGGAATTTCTTCCAGGGGGACCGCCATGTGTGGTGAAATCCTGGAAAGGCCTATGTCCAGCAGTGGACGAAATAGGCTGATGGATGGATGGATGTGAAGAATATCTAAATTTTTCCTATTGTTGATAACCATCAGTTTTGAAAATTTCGGAAAATCCTAAAACACGTGTAATACATGTATGTTTATTTAAATCTAAATTTTAACTGCCTACCATGAACGACAGTAATAATATATTTATTTATTTGATAATATTTATTTATTTTGGGTAAAAAGAACTTAAAAATAATACATTCAAATTATAATCTTACGGCTAGTAAACATATTTTGCCTAAACTAAACTACGAAAAGTAGCCTGTATTTTAGGCATAAAATGAACTGAAACGTAATGAAAAACTAAAATAACAATTTATTAGTTTAAAAACTAAATAAACGTTTGATAAAAGTAGGAGTCATATAAGTAGTTATACAAAGCCTTAATATTAATTAAATATTACACTTAAAATAATTTGTTGAAACTAAAGTAGAATAATTACATTTAATTTACCACTGAGAGTAGGTTTTCCGTCTCATCGTAGGACAGACATTGTAACCATTCAGAGACTCGATTTTTGCATTTAAGGCTAGTGAGGTCAAATAAGTTGATTATTTTATTGTAAAGGTAAGGCCCTAAAAATGAAATGAATTTATGCGCGAAAGCGTGTACGGTGCGTGTTTGAGCACAGACTATGTCCTTGCGTCTTTTGTTAGTGATTTGCGGGTTGTAAACTGTGGATTTGTGCTGCATTTAGGACTATTTTCAGAATGAATAGTTGGCGATGAAGACTGATATAGTTTTCTGGTTGGGAAGTAAAATGGTCGAAAAGACGAAACCTTCAGTATCGTTCGTTGTGACCGTTCAAGGGTTAGTAGGCAGCTCCGCCCCATGATGAAATGCAGTATGTTAGAATGGATTGACATAAAGCCGAGTATACTTGATTTAGCAATTTCCCCCTATCCTGATGGATGGTCAAATTGCGCCCGCTTTTCGCCGGCCTAATTTGATGGTTGGTCAAATCGCGCCCGCCGCAGAGTATTTTGTTAGGTCGATGTAACGTTCCGAATGGAATCGTTGGAGTTTGTTGAAGTCTGTGGTTTAATTTGAGAGCTGACATTGAACATTTTTGTGCATTGAAGCAGTTCGGTCACTACAACCAACACTGAGTGTAAAAAAACAAAAAAATGACATCACTCTTTCGCATGGACGCTCAGTGCAGAAATTGTTCTTTTTCTTGATATTATACTATGAAATGATGTAAATATTTTTATATTACTGTATAGTAAGAGGATAAATAAAGTACAGAAAGAAAACTATATGTTGTTTAATATTTTTTATATCCCGTAGGAAAGTCAGATGTCCCCCGTTTGTTTATTTACTCGATTTACTCGCATTCAGTTCAATCATACTACAATATATTTTAATGAAAGTACTATTAGATTGTAGATAAAAGGAAAGCCATGAAAACCATTATACTAAACCACATGACGCGCGGCCCGCGGCGCCCCCCCGGCCCGTCAAACGACGGCCGGCAGCCATTGGCGGGTACCCAGATCAGGGGAGAGTCTCGTAGTTTTTTAAAAACAAAAATAAGTTTGCGGACTCTGGAAGCAAGTAGGTCTATGTGTTGTCGAAAGGTAAGATTTCCATCAACCATTATGCCTAAATATTTAATGGAATCAGTTTTATGGATGAGAGGACATGCATGACAAACCTATTGATTGGTAGGGTAACAGTGGTGAGCTCTGATTGTTTTTCCAGGAAATTTGCAGGAAGTTTGCCGTTTGCCGATGTCGTAAAAAAAATGCATTTAAAATTAAAGGAACTGTTGGAATGTAAGAAACTGGATTGTTTGACTACGTACGTAATAAATAACACTTCGAGGCACGCAGACACGGTATGTATAGTACATACTATGTACATACACAAGTAGAGACAGGGTCTGTGCAACTAGGTCTTCCGGTTACTTAAATTTTTATAATGCTCTGGCCATATATTGGACACAATATTTTAGCCCACATTGTGATAAAAATCAATAAAAAAATCATTATTAAATAGTCATTTTTATTTTAAAGTTGATGGAAAAGTTTCATAAAAACTAAAGATCAAAAATAAAAATTAAACTAAAAATAAAGAAAATAATATGTATGTAATAAAAAAATAAAGAATAGGTTTTTTTGTGTTTTTTTTATTTTGATTCATTTTAATATTCTAATGCAAGTGGTTTTTTTCGTTTTCTCTGCCCTAAAAGGGAATTCATTCCGTTCCCTATAGGTATCGGCGGCGCTGGGGTTGTAACATTTTTATGACGAGTGTTCACTCCAAAAAGCTGTTATCTAATTTGATTAGTTTA
Source organism: Ypsolopha scabrella (assembly GCA_910592155.1). Taxonomy (NCBI): domain Eukaryota; kingdom Metazoa; phylum Arthropoda; class Insecta; order Lepidoptera; family Ypsolophidae; genus Ypsolopha; species Ypsolopha scabrella. The sequence goes on along the minus strand of OU342975.1, from coordinate 7,783,492 downwards.
CATGTAATTATTAAAATAATTGTCTACCCTACAATATGAGATGACTTTCGTTTATGCAGCCAAATTCATACTGGAGACTTGGTAAGTGGCCAGGACCAAGGTTGAATGGTCCTTTCTGTGAAATACACAAAATTAACTTTTTTCATATAATAATTGAGTCGAGGTTGTTCTTGAACAAGTTTATAGGCACAAAAAATATTTTTCATATTTTGCAAACAGGGTCATTGAACCTTGTTCCTGACCACTTACCGAGTCTCCAGTGTGAATTTGGCTCTATAAACAAAAGTCACCTTGTAGGTACACTTTTTTTGCTGTTTATTATTGCCGTTGTGACCCGAGTCAACACATAGGGTATAAGGGGTGTTAATAAAATAATGCCCAAGCCGAAAACGGGGAAGTTATTGAATAAACGCGGGCGGAGCCGCGGGCAAAGGCTAAATTTGTTCTATGATCAATGAGCTCTAAAAGGGTGCCAGATTAAAAATATATATTTAGGCTCCTTCCTGAAAAATGATTTAAATGTAATTTCTAAGTCAATTACCAATTTTGAGTCACAAAAAATATCCATATTTCAGGGCGGCTATTCCGGCATTATTGCGCATTCGCAATATCAATCATTAGATATTTGTTTAAAGTGAGATACGATGGAAATTAGAGTGACTAAACCACATCAATTAAAAACTACAACATGTAAGGAATGCTCATTAAAAGTTTTCAGTTGAACAAATCAATGCATGTCCGTACAAAATCCATTTAAAAGTCACCCGCAATCTGCCTTCGCAATTTTTGCGCACGTGCCAGAATTGAGGGCCTGGTCTGTAACTCCATCTACGAGTTAGAAACCCGTGACATACGGACAGACAGCAGGCAGAAAGGTAATATTAACAGGGTTCCGTTTTGCCCTTTGGGTACGGTATCCCAAAAATGGGTTCACTCATTTCTTCTTGATATTTAAAATGAAATCAGTCAAGCGAGTAGGATTCGCACCATTAAGATTCCGTACCATTTAAATAAGTTAATAGACTTAAATAATTTAAACAAAAATTACAAAGTTATTGTACATACTTACAAAAATAATAAAACAAAACTGCAAAATTTAATTGATCGAGTACCTATTTGGATACGTAACCATAACATAAATCGATGTATCTATAGTCAGTAATTTGTTGTTCAAATACAATTTGAGGGGTAATAATATACAGAAAATACCAAATTTCTAACTAGTTCTATTTTTGAGATAGACTGCGTAGCAAAAATCGTCTAAAACTGACAACTTTGACGGCCCCCCATTTCTTTATTTATGAAATTTAAAATAATATGTTCTACTTAATGAGCTCTAGACAATAAAAATCCAACTGCAAGTTAATAAAAAAATTACCTGCTTTTTCATGTATGGATCTCCCTGAAAATTATATTCAATATTCGGTTTTGAGTCAACATTCTTCACAACATATACAAATTTCAGGCCCGTAACTCATTCAGTCTACGAATTAGAGACCCGTGACATACGGACGAACAGACAGAAAGACATGGAGTGACATTAATAGGGCTCCTTGCCGTTTAGGTACTGAACCCTAAAAAGAAAGATATTTATACCGAGGTTTCTGCAACTACAATACCTCTAATTAAATAGCTAAACATTTAATATTTGTATTGTATTCTTCCCCAACACCGTACCTGGGTGTAATTAATTATCACTAATTATAATTACATTACACTACCTAGTTTTCATTTCTTAGCGAGAAATGTGGCCTGCGTGCCTGGCGCTGTAAAAATATGGCTTTACGTGTTTGCGCTTAATATTTGTGAAACCTTTAGTACACACATTATGCTTTGTATTATTAGAGTTCATCAAAAACAGAAACCCTATGGCATAGCCTTGGTGGTGTCCGCGGCATTTAGAATAGCTAGGACAGGGCCTTTGTTCCCAGTAGTTCTGTTGGATAGTTCTGTTAACAGAACTAGTGGGAACAGTAGTTCTGTTTGCCAGTTCTTTTGACCGAACTAGTGGGAACAGTAGTTCTGTTTGCCAGTTCTTTTGACCGAAATAGTGGGAACAGTATTTCTGTTTGCCAGTTCTTTCGACCAAGCTATTAGGAAAGCTTTTCTCAGTAGTTCTGGTAATTTTTTACATTAGCCATCAATCATTTTTGCCGGTTTTTAATACAAGACTGCAGGCACGGCGGAGCTATTTCGTCGTTTTGTTTTTGGCTTCGTAGTATTTTTTTGACAGATGTCAAAAGTGACTTTTTGTTTTGACAGATGTCAAAATTGAGATGTTTTTATAGAGGTTTTGTGGCAGATGTCAAAAGCGACAATTTTGTTTTGATAAAGAGAGATGAATTGGGAAATAGATTTAGAGAAGGGCTACAGGAAAATAATTACAACATTTACGCAGGCCAAAGAGCATTTATTGACATTTATATGTGACTAAAATAATCAAGTTTACTTTATTGTTTCGACGTGCTAGGCTGGTGAACTGATTTGACTGTTCAATTTTTATAGCGTCGAAATTTGACTCCAATAAGTTACTAGGAGTAGCTCGTAAAATGGACTCGAGATGTTCGTTAGTTATTCTATTCCTGAATTTGTTTTAATGAGTATCCATTGTTGAGAATAATTGCTCACAGATACGAGACCGGAACATTGAAATTTTTTAAGCGTGTTTGTTATTTATTATTACTTGAGATGTTCGTTATTGTTTTTCGCGGGCTGATTTAATATAGATAACGGGTTTTGATCGCGGGCCGGATTGAATCATGTCCGGGGCCCATTTCCCCATCCTTGAGCTAGGGCAAAAGGATCCCGAACAAAACTCTCAAAACATCATATTTTGAAAGTTTGGTGTTAGGTATCAAATGACGCCTATATGCAAGTAGATTTATAAGTATAGTACGACACAATCTAGACGTCACATGTCATAATGAGTCAAGCAAGTAAAACCCGGATTTGCAGAATCGGTCAAGAAGGAGACCGAGACCGAGAAATAAATGATTTCTCGGCCGAGACCGAGACTTATAGATATATATAAAAAAACTACGATGAAAGTGTCATCAATCTATTTTACGACAAAACTAAAAGAAAAACAATAAAAAATATCTTACAGGTTTTCACCATTAAGTAAGTCTTTAAGTGTTACAATTTGTAACGTTTAATCTCCATCCATCCATCCATCAGCCTGTTTCGTCCACTGCTGGACATAGGCCTTTCCAGGATTTCGCCACTCTTGGCGGTCCTCCTGGAAGAAATGCCCATACTCACACACGCTGGGCAGGCGGGTTGGTGAGCGCGGTGCCGAAACCCTTGCACCAGTGACGCCGCTGCCCGTCACCAGTCTGATTTAAATAAGGCCCGGCAATTGGGGATGGATATACCGCCATCCATCGGTCCCAGGCAATGTTGCACCTGTTTTTTTTTTTATACGTTTAATCTGCTGAGTAAAAATGATATGTCTGTGGGTTTACTATATGTTACTTTGTACTGATAAGGTCGCCCTTTATGGACGCGTCTCCGTATATTACCTACAAACTGATTGTGACGTCTACAGCCTACTAGTTTCTGTTTTTTTTTTACTCTTAAGTCTTGTCATGTTGTATTTCTAGGGTGTATTACTAAAAATAGCACCTACCTAATTACTCTCGGCGCGGCCGTGAGTCTCGGCGTGTATTGGCCGAGACCAAGACCGAGAAGTTCGGCTATAAATTTAGCCGAGACTTGCCGAGACCGAGACCGAGATCTCGGTCGGATCTTAGAGTCAAGCTAGCGAAACCGATCACTGCAGAACTGAGTGTTTCTTAAAAATAAAAAATGTTTGAATGAATGAATGAATAACGTACATGCTATAAATCAGTAATTAATAATATAGGTTCATTACTACTTTAGGCAGAAAATATCTTTAAACGCATTAAATTGTAAAATTATCACACCCAGTTTGGGAGTATGAGGAGAGAGAGTAAAAAACTGTGGTATTAGGTTTCGCGAAAGTGACCATGCGACTTGTTGTGTGTCGTACTGATTGCTTGATTCGAGAAAAAACCAAATTCTCGTTTAAAGCTAGTTCATCAACTCGATTTCTCTAAATACTTTACTTGCACTCACAGAACTAATTAAGCAGGATAATCTGTTCTGTGGTTGCATTCGTATCATATATATTTTCCTCCATGGAGCGGGGGGGGGGGAGGGGGGGTTCGCCATGCACATGCTCTCGCGTTTGTTTGTACAAAATTGTTTTAGCATACTAAATCAGAATATTGTTAACAGATAAAAGTTGACCCACATTATGTATAATTTAGATTTCACACATTTATCCCAATCTTAGAGAAAATCACGGAAAATGTCATTAGGCGTTTTGAAAGTTATATTTTGTCTATATAGGTATATATAAGAAGGCTGTTTTTTTAGATCAAAACAGTAGTCCTTCAGTACTAATATATAAAGTAAGAACAACATTAATTACTGTTTTAAACATTTAAAACTAATTATCTAAAACATATAGAAAATGTATTTAAAACGGCCCGTGACGAGGAACAATAAAAAATTAGAGTTGGTGCTTGTGATTGTTGGCACTTGGTGGAACTTTTGATACATTTTTAATTGAAAAACACTTGTACTTGTCCACTTATTTATATTATTTCCCTTACCGGTTTCACTGTTATAGCTTTATCATCATGCATTATAGCGTTAAGTTGTCCGATGAACACTGCTGGCGTATGGACGCGTGCATTCGTGTGCGCGACCGTGCGGTTCAGTGGGAGGACTTTATCTCCGGCACTCTATCTGGATATTAGAGGAGACAACCCGACGCTAGAGGTGTTGTCCGGGTCACCCGTCCGCGTAGGAGTTATCGAAGCCGCAAGGTCAAGATAGCGTTTGGAACAAGGGTTTGGCGTAATTATGTTTCGTGCATTTTTATTCCGCGAGGTGAGCGTGCGTGCAGCTCCGAGTGCCTCCTTGGATAATGAGGGAGCCAGCTTCTCTGGCGGGTCCAACAACACTTAGTTGAGTCAATCATGTCATATATTGTTTGACGGCGGAGGAGCAGCGCTTGGTACTGCTCGGGGCTATCCTGTCTTGACCCTTTTAAGGCGTTATTGTTGCATACACAGGTAGGCAGAGCGCGGATGAGGTGGGTGCGATGTCGGGTGACCTGTGCCTGTTGCGGTAAAACGTGACGATCACAGGTACTGTTGTTAGTTGACAGTAGTCAATAACATCAGCGGTGCGATCCGCTGCCCTTAAGTGGGAAAGTGATTACTTGAACTCATTCTTGAGTCAAGTTTGAGTTGAAGTTACAGAGGACCTCCTTTTTTATAACGTAAGGTTGATATCGGCGGTCCACTATAACCTAAACTAAGTAGAAACGTAGCGTCGGGATTGTTATAGCATTATCAAAGGTTTTTGGTTGTTTACAAACAATACAAAACGTTACATACAAAAAAAAAGAAAAATTAAAAATTAGACTAGGAACCTTTTACCGGAAAGTCGCGATTTGTTGTTTCCATGCTACTTTAACACATTCAGGGATGCATAACGAGACGCAATAGAAAGAACGATAGAATCACGTTTATTAGCGGCGTGTCCCGGAAAGACTTATTACAGGCCGCGCTCAACTTCTTTGCCAGTGAAAACGAAAATCAATAAATCCAAGTCATGAACCAGGATGACCTATAAAAATTTTCAAAATTCTTTGTGTCTTATTATTTGCAGAATTGAATTGATGTTAGTAGTCTTTCACTTGAAAATTTGGCTCAAGCTTCCTATCAATTGGAAATTATGAAATTATTACATTTTAACTTTTCTAGTCGAACCTGCGGTTCACCGATTGCGTCGTTAATTTCTTTTACTTTACACATCAACGTACGGCCCGCAAATTCATGAGCATATGATTGTTTGGCCCGCGACATTCCAAAGTTTGCACACGTCTGATCTAAAATATAGGTGAGACTGTAGAATTGCGATTGTTGCGTGCACACCATTGACATTGTGGAAAACAACTCTTATAGCAGTCTAGGCAAAGTCTGTTTTCAAAAAATTATGGTTTGACTTTTATCTTATTCTTCTTTTGTTACGATGTATACTTTATGTTTCCATGATTTTTCAAAACTAGACCTTGCTTGCACTGCTATAGGTGTTGTTTTCCACAATGTCAATGGTGTGCACGCACACAATCGCAATTCTACAGTCTCACCTTCTGCATTGTACCTAGGTGCATTTTTATGAAAAACGCTCTCCTGTAAATTTACTTTAAATTTTATTCATAAACAATAGCACTATCCAATCTCTTCTCTCGGAAACGCACTTTTTTAGATACCTATGTTTATTTCTTTCGTATGCGATGAACCTTATACAACCTTGTACATGATTCTCAGTTGGAATGTTTTCATTGTATTCGTTTTACGTTTATAGGTTATCTGTGAAACGTGCACTCTATTATTTTTCCGCCATGTGGATATCATCAGAGTGCTTGCTCGCCAGGAGCTAAGTATTTAGTTATTTACCTAAATACTACCGCAAATAACGCTTTGGTGTATTATAATAACAAACAAAACATGGGTGTTTATTATTAGATTCTGACTTACTGTTTAGTTTTTAGCATTCCAACTAAAATAGGAATTCGCCATTTGTTGCAACACAACTTTAAGTTATTTTTTGCATGAGGCGTGAGTTTCGTGTTCAACATAAAAACACCAAAAACTCAAACTACCTATAGAGTTTTGGCGCGTGTAAAGTAGATGTTAGAAAAAATAGGCTTAGTTTTTCAAGTCGGCGTGGATTACCAAATTCGAAACTATAGGGAATAGTGGAAAATGCTCAAAGGAGCCTCGGAGCCGATTTTGATAAAAATCAAAAACAGCATTTAGATTATTTAAAAAGAAATCCTAGACGTAAATATAATCACTGTATATTATTTCACCATTTTGATAGTGTCGCTTATGAGGATCAAATTCTATGAAGTACATACTTAATGTAATATGGCAAACTGAAGGAAAGTGCTGTTTTTTTGTAAACTTATTCATATTTTTAAATTTTCTTTATGTTTTCATACATTACTCGTTTCGTAAGTAATCTTGGTCAACACACATTTGAACTCAATATTGTACCAATATGCATTGTATCAAAAATCGTGTAATATTGTTAAATTAACATTTGTATAGTATTATAACTACAATCTTCGAGAGGGCGAATTTGGGTATGTATTGAGATAATAGGCATAATTTCTAAAAATTTATTAGTTAAGATTCAATGAATGTAAGAGAAATCAAATCGTATTTTCTTAAAAATTGAATATGCCTTTTCCCTTTATTTGTCCATTTGACATTACTCTCCAGAATTTGATCCTTATAGCGACACTAAAGCCGATTTTGAAGGTTTTAATTTTAATCTAAGAAACTTACTAAAAAACGTAATTTTAAGTGACAACACTATGTTTTGCTATTCTGAAGGGCACACCAACTAAAATTAGCAAGATTAAAAAAAAATTGTTTGATTAAATCAACCGTTTTTGGTACAAAAACAATCTCTTTTAATATTTATTTAGACGGGCGCGATGTATTTTTATTACCTTTTTTTCCCGTAGACCACGAGGCATGCAACTGCCTCGAAACGTCGTCGGGTGCCCTTTCTCAAACAAAAAAACCCGTCTAAATAAATATTAAACCAAACTATTTTTTTTTAAATTCAATCAAATGACAGCTCTAAAATGTGCCTTGAAATTACCAAAACAAGTTAAAATCACTAAGTTGAGTAAATTATGGCTGTCAAAGTAAAATTTTGGTTTGACGTTTAAAATGGTGACTTGAAAATGGCTCTTCGTTTTAACCATACTTAAGTTTAATTTTACGTATGTCAAGCTAAAACTAAGGCCTTCAAAATCGGCTTTATTATCGGATGGTGCAATAATATACAGAGTATTTTTTTAATCAATCGGTTCGATTGCCGGCTAGGAAGATTATTTTTTCAAAATCTAATGAGACAATTTTAAGTTAGTTTTCATCAAAATCGACCCCGAGACTATTTTAAGCATTTTTCGCTATTCTCTAAAGTTAAGGATTAGGCTTGAAACACTAATCCTGTATGTCAGTACAAATTAAAATTAATATTAATATTTATATTAAGGTATTAAAATTATACTTATGTGGTTATTGCATTAATAATGCGTTTGATTCTGAACGCTCTAAATGTGAACGAGACGTGACCGAATTAAAATGTCCGCGATACATCTGTGCCTTGTAGGGTTACCAAACCGTGAACTACGAATTCCTGTCAAAATACCCAATAATAATTCATTAGACCGCCGCGCCGCGCCGCCTCTGTCGCCGCGTGTAGAACGCTACCCAGAGGTCGTGGGTTCAATCCCCGCGACGGACATCAATTTGCATTTCGTCTATGCCCGAAGTACGGTGATAGTGCTCCCCTCACGTTTGGGACGTAATATTCGTCGATGAAAAGAGGGTGTACTAAGTGTTCCTACAGTGTGACGTGCATTTCACCGTTCACACTTTTGAACTCGTCTGACACCCCCTCGGGGATTCATGTTGTAACGATATGTAATGATATGTTTTATATTTTGTTGTGTAATTCAGGAACAATCTCATACATTTTTGTATTTTTATGCGAATAAGGCAGCGTGATTTTCAACCGTTTTTGGTACAAAAACAATGTCTTTTAATATTTATTTAGACGGGTCTACCGCGATGTATTTTTATTACCTTTTTTTCCCGTAGACCACGAGGCATGCAACTGCCTCGAAACGTCGTCGGGTGCCCTTTTTCAAACAAAAAAACCCGTCTAAATAAATATTAAAATGTGTACAAAACGCGAGAGTTTAAAGTTCTATAAAAACAATGTAGCCCAATCAATTATCAATTTCTTTCTATTTAAATTCTTGATATTCAATACCTTTTTTTAGAATTCAAACAGTGACTCAAAATTTTTGAAATGTTGGTAAAATTCCTTTCGTCTGATAACCCTAGGTGTGCGTGTGTGAGTAAACAAAGATTTTGCCAAAATCTGAAACAACAAACAGTCGAACTGTACAAGACCGGAGCAAAATATTGAAATCCTTAATTATTTGACAAAAATAATACGCTCAAGGTGGACCATACCGAATCTTTGTTATACAAAGGGCTTTTCGTTTTTTATTCTTAATTTATTATCATTAACCCTATACCTATGGGTATTATGGTCCGGAGAAAAATATTCTTCTAACGCATAGACAAGATTCTGTGGTCTAACCGTAGACTTAGGACCCTCGTCCGGCTTCGGGGTTAACGTAATGTCGAAAGCAATTTTTTTGGGATACAGATGTTTAGTTTGCTATGACCTATGACATACAGGATGTTTATTTTGGTAAGCGTTATAAGTTTAATAGTCAAATATGCTGTTAACTCGATGTCCTTGTAAAGGGACCTTCGGTCGCGAGCCCATTTTTCTGGCAAAAATTCTGGCCCCATTTTGTAGGAGCGTAGGCGTTATGAGGATAAAGAACTATCTACAGCACAGGCAAAAAGTGATTTTCTAATGATGTATATGTATAAGTTTAGATATTTAATATGTATAAGTGTAAGTTTGGGCATAGAGAGGATGAATGAAAGTGGACGGTAAACCTCGGCCGGGCCGCCGTAGAAGGATATTCCAAACAAATAGAAGACATACTGGAGAAGGGCATAAGTACCTGGACTAGAAGAACTTCTATGACTAGATTGATGGATGTAGAAGCAAAAGAGATGTGTCAGGATCGTAACAGATGGTCTCTGCATACCCCTCTGCAAGACAGGCGTGAGTAGTAATAGTATGAATGTATTTAAGTAACTATAAGATTATTGTAATTTCATAATCGTGATTCCTATAAAAGTCGTAATTTACGGCTATGTAAAATCGAATTATTTTACAGTGCAGAAGGTAAGACTGGAGAATTGCGATTGTGTGCGTGCACACCATTGACATTGTGGAAAACAACTCTTAAAGATGTCCAGGCAAGGTCTGTTTTCAAAAAATTATGGTTTGACTTTTATCTTATTCTTCTTTTGTTACGATGTATACTTTATGTTTCCATGATTTTTCAAAACTAGACCTTGCTTGCACTGCTATAAGTGTTGTTTTCCACAATGTCAATGGTGTGCACGCACACAATCGCAATTCTCCAGTCTCACCTTCTGCACTGTAACTGACGTAATATAATTTTTTTAAATCACTTTTTGCTTGTAACAAATGCTTTATTGTATAAATAGAGCGTTATAGTTTTTGTTAAGATTGAAAAATGAAAAATTGACCTGCAGCTGTAGTCGATTATGAATTTATCACTAGTGCCCCATATTAAAGTAGTTTGTCTATGTACAGAAATAGGGTTCTCAAATTACCACTTAGCACTTGCTGAACGGTGAACGAAACCTCCCAAAAAGGGAAAAATGGTTTAATTTTTTCCCCGGCTTTACTCAATCAATGTAACTTTTATTTGCGCGTAGAATAAAATCTGTTATCGACGATTTTCGGCTTGGTGGTTATTTTATCAACACCCCTGATAGCCTATATGTTGACCGGTCACCGCGATGATAATAAAGTTAAAAACGGAACACATATGTATGTGTAAAGATAGACAAAAATTCAAAAAATGTAATTTTTGGCTTCAGTGCAAAACTCATGAATTGCCCAGGGCGGCGATACTCGCAAAAAATTTCACACGATTTGCTTTTCATACGCTTCTGTTTATCGCGTCATAAATGTTGTGTGATGATAATTCTATTTACTATAAAGCATTCTTATGAATACATAATATACAACAGGTTTATATTGTAGAGGTTTGATGCGTTTCTTCATAAACAGCTTGTAAAAATCACCCGCCTTCGGCCTTCGCATTGTCGCATTGAAAAAAATATTCTATGTTCAGACAAGACTTTTTTACTACTCTAATTTGTACGTGGACAAAGTACGGCCACTTTTTAGGGTTCCGTACCCGGAGGGCGTCAAACGGGACCCTATTTACTAAGCCTCCGCTGTCTGTCTGTCTGTCACAGGGGTCTACAGCCTCAACCATAACAGGTAGAAAGTTGAAATTTTCACAGGATACGCGTTACTATGACCTATACTGCGACAAATAATAAAACATTCAAAAATTTAAATTTAAGCGGGGCTCCCGCGATACAAGAAACCTCGAAAAGGTTGCTTTTCAATTAAACGTTAGTTGGTTATCTTACATAAAGATGGTAAAACATACAAGTTACAAATGACGACAGTGGAGCTAAACTGGTCTAGATTACATTTTCTTGCCAAATTCAACTGTTTGCATTTTTGTCCCTAAAATGTAAGACTTACATGTCGTTACGTTCGTTGAAATGAAAAAAATATATATACAGTTATGCTGCTCTATTACACATAGATTATATTTTGTTGTATATTGGAAAGACCAGTTTAGTTGCACGATTGTAGGACATTCTAAGTAAAAACAAAAGATAATAAAAAATAGAGTTCCGTACGCAGATGGTGCCAAATTTTTTGCCTTGATGTTGCTTTGGCATGTGCGTGTATATTGTTGTTAAACACCACAAATATTTTTAGGGAGTTGTGGAAAGTTGTGCATGAAGGCTCGTCGTACGTTTCTGTGTTTGATAATCCACAAGTTTACATTTCTGTTAAGGCAAAAAAAAAATCTAAGGAGATATCTTTTTATTATTATTCCGAAAAGCGTTGAAATTTTTTTTTATTCCTTAGTTCTAGAGTTATGTTAAAAAAAAAACAAATTTTATAGATATGGGCTGAACAGCTAGAATACATTTGCCTAGCAATAAATAAAAATACTAGCTGTCAATGTCAAGTGTCAATTACATTTGATATTATATTAAGCTCTATGGTCGTGCCATTTCGATTTTTTTTATACAATTAAAGTAGTTACTAGGCCGCCCTAGAAGGAGGTATGCCGACCAAATAAGCGACATACTGAAAAAGGGCAAAGTGAAAAATACCCAGAATAGAAGAGCCTGTATGACTAGGTTGATGGATTTAGAAGAAGCAAAAGAGGTGTGTCAGGATCGTAGCAGATGGAAATCTGTAGTCTCTGCCTACCCCTCTGGGAGACAGGCGTCGGTCTATGTATGTATGTAGTTACTGGCATTGGTCCGAAAGTCATTGAAGCTTTTGTTGAAAAGTCAAAGTTAAAAAAAAAATTTAAGTACCTATGTAAAATTCAAAATTTTGGAAAAGGGATATATACAAGTCCCATAACTTTTTACCATAGACTAAGCCTTTTACCTACTCATACTTTCTAAATAGCTAATGCAATTAGCGGGTTAGTATATTGAAATGTTACGGATTCAGTTGAGTCCTGATATCTCGAGGATACATATTCTCCGGTATATTTGTATAAAAGATAATACTCATTGTATTGTGTGACCACAATATGACGATAACTAAATAAGTACATACCTACAATCTACAAGGAAGGAACGGAAAAGATGACCACAAGCAATTTGTCCATTAACAACAAATAGCGGCGTCTTGTGTTCACTTGAACAAATATGTTAAAGTTATTTTCAATATTGGTTTTCAAATTAATCTCTTTTTAACGACATTTGCGGTTTGAGTTCCGTTAAAGATGTGAAAAACAAACTTATCTCCTTTTTGTTACATCGTTGGTTTATTTGTTACGTTACCTACTTATACGAGTATTATCATTTTTAACTTTGCAAGCAGTCAGTGAATCGGGGTGAATCTTTTGAAGCTAGACAATTTATGACCTGAGCCTACACTTAGGCTACTTATTATCCCAGAAAATCTGTTAATTACTAAAGTTTGAGAAAATCGCAATGCTAATCTAGTTTAAGGCGCATGCCTACGCTAAATTAGCAACTCGCTATATGTCAGTACAAAAATCGACGGAAACGACATTGAAATAACGTTCATAACAGCGTGCATTGCAAAGTGGCTGTTACGACGATCGCTGCGTCTCCGGAAAGCGCAAAATAAGGGAAAATAAGAAAGGCCCGAAAAAAAATTTACCAATAGTTTTGTAGATCTATAACTTGTCTTTAGTATGGTGAAAAAAATCATTAAAATCGCTATAAGCATTCGGAAGGAGTAAGAAAATTCTTTCGTAAATCATAGAAAACTTTTAATAACTTTCGATTTGTTTTTGTCAAAAGTAGAGACATTTCTTTATTAAACACTTTGACCTCTCATAAAACAACAAGACACACAGTCTCTATGAAAAGTTCGTCAGAAAGTGTCCGAACGTGCGACGTGCATAGTAGCAAAAATCTTCAACCAAATTAAGACGTTATGTCGTTAACATAAGATGCAATGTCAGTTGTACGAAATCGTCATTCGAATTTGTCACCCCATAGCGGTGACAAGATGCATCGCGGAAACTTTATGAGCGAGATTGTGAGTCTAGTTGTTTATGGAGGTCAATGATTAAACATTGTATATCATGATAGATTATAAGAATTTCATATAAGCTAAAGTTTATTGTTATTTTTAAGTATCGTACATATGTTTATCAATGCAATGTTATTAATTTGTATTTTTTGGGAAATAAAGCTTATTACTATTATTATTAACACTGCATTTTTTTATGTTATGCCTATTATGTATTTTTCAAGTGATTGGTCCATCTGTATAGGAGGATATGTTTAAATTGCAGTTTGTGTGTATATGCACCTTAATAAAAGCATTACCTGTTGGATATACAACTCGTTCTGAGGATATGAAGGGTCCACAAGGTACCGGTGACCATCACACAAGTGATTGCTGTACATATAATAGAAATGCCCGTGCGCATACAATGGCAGCACTTCTTTTCCCTTATAAACTTCTGGACTGAAAGGATTGACTTCGCTAATGTCAGTTTCGTTACAGGTGCTGCTCCCGTTAAAGGCTTCTCCTTCGGGGCAACATTTCCACAAACAGTTCCTTTTGATACACGGACAGCCGTACACTACGTTTTCCTCCTCAAACCACTCAGCACTTGTGTATTCTATGCCTTGATGCACAATAGAGCCATTCTGTAGCCTATCTCCGCTGCTGATGTCTAAACTCTCTACTTTTTTACACGGAGTACACTTTATAGAGCTCACTAGGAAAATAACACATAACAAAACTCGTGCCTGCACTCTACCCATCTTCACAGAACTTGAAAATCACAAATGTTGCTACTAAATACCAAGAATCATTATTTATTTATCACTCGCGAAAATGACTAATAAAAATTAAATCAGTCCATAACGCCGCGTCCTTTATCTTGGAGTGTGGTTATCAGTTGAGGTAATTCGATGTGTCATTTTAGTGATAAGAGATAAGGATTTACGCTCGCGGGCAGAGTTTGGAGCGAGGTCTCAGCCACGTAGTGATGCCTAGAGCTCGTCTTCCAGACTGCCATGTGCGGTCGGGCGGGCGATCAGTCCAGGCGGCCAATTTGGCTTCTCTATAGTCCATACCTGTTGGCTTTTATTTGGGGTCTGTCCTTTATCAATAATCTTCTCCATAGAATCTTGACTGATAAGGGCATTGTTTGCTGCGTCGTTTACCTATACATATTTAATTGATTCAGGGACATAGATATGATTCCTTTGTTCTTTCTCTTGTGCCGCGTTCTGTGTTCCTGAAAGTGTTAAGAGCCATTCCACCAAATTACGGGTTTTGTGTGGAGTGTCTTTGTGGATTGTAATTTTCTTGGAATTTGGAGTGATGTTAATGACGTTTTACGCTCTAATTAAATGAATAGATTGTCAATATAATTGCAGAATTTGATTGTTTATGGATCATAGGTTATTTTGACATGAAATTTTAAATGTAATTATGCTTTATACAATACAATACAAGGAATCGTGGTAAGTTGGCGCCATTAATCAGAAAAAATTACGGAAGTTTAGATTTTTTTTTCAATAGGTGTTGTGATCATGATAAATATTAAATATATAGTACATTATGTTCCAATAAAATATTTGTGATGGTTGTCAATTTTTTTGAGGAAAGTTATAGAACTTTTATGAAAGATTTTGCTCTTTGAAGTTGGCAATGTGATAATTTCTGTGTTAACGAGGCCCAAAAAATATAAAGTAGTATTAGCAAATGTATACATTAATGTTCAATGCGAGAGATTGGTCTATGTTTAACTTGTATGCAAGAGTAATAATATTTTTCCTGAGTAAGGCGTTGGAAATTTTAGATTTTCGCATGAAATTGTAAGCCGCCTCTTAAAAAGAGCACAGGGCGGGTATTCTGGCACGTGCGTAAAAATTGCGAAGGCAGATTGCGGGTGACTTTAAAAGGGATTTTGTACAGATACGTGTTGATATTTTTGTTTGAAAACTTATAGTAAGCATTCCTTATATCCTATAGCTTCTATTGTATGTGGTTTAGCCACTTTTATTTTCATAGCGTGGCATTTATCAAACTTTATACAAATATCGAATGACTGATTTTGCGCATGCGAAATGATGACGGAATAGCCGCCCAGGCTGGAATAAGAAAGTGAAATATAATTGTAATTTTTATCGGTTTTTATCTATCAATCTGTAAATGGATTCAATGAGCAGGCAATAAATTTTTCGGAATTTATGTGCATAGCATTGTGTTCTTACCTCATACTTACCACTTGCTGAACGATGAAGGAAAACATCGCGAGGAAACCTGCATGCCCCAAAAAGCGTGTAATTGAACCCGAAGTACGGGGTTAGGGCTCACCACCCATCACGTTGGGATGTAATAATCGTCGGTAAAACGCGGGAGAACCGAGTGGGGACTGTGACTTGCATTTCACAGTTCACACTCGGGAACACCTCTGACACCCCCTCGGGGATTCATGTCGTGACGATAATATGTTTTATGTTGTATTTTTGTTTCTCTCGTATCAATAAATACAAATATATGCCAAACAATATCATGAAGTAAAACTGAACTCTACTACGTTTAATATTATTGTTTAAAATATTGCTCTCTGAGGTTGTAACGAAGACCGAAATATCACGCGCTCTCAAAATAATTTGGCCAAGTGCGAGTCGGACTCGCGATCAAAGGGTTCCGTACCACTCCACAATACGGGTACGGAACGCTAAAAACATTATGGTAAATAACAACTATAAAGGTACGTGCCAAAGCAGCATCAAGAGCAAGCAGCTAAAATGGTAGCGCCTGACAGAAATTTGGTGCCTTCTGCGTACGGAACCCTCAGTTTTTATTATTTTTTGTTTCACTCGTTTACAATCTGACAGGTCAAAAAAGACAAAATCGTTGAAAAAAAACAGTCAAGTGACAATAGGACTCGCGCCCTGAGGGATCCGTACCATTAAATTAAGTTAATAGACCTAAATGATTTGAATAAAAATTACAAACTTATCTGTGCCTAGAAAATCTTTAAAACGAAACTGCAAACTTATGTTGGTCAGGTATTCGGGTCTGTAACCCTAAATCTGTATTAGGAATCGGCGTTTTCAGTATTTGTTGTTTAAATACAGTATTGTCAATGACATTTTTTTTTTATTTATTTTGTGTAAAATGTCATTGAGTATTGTATTGTTTTCCGCTCCTTTTTAGGGTTCCGCGCCCAACGGGCAAAATGTGCTCTCTGTCCGTCCGTATGTGACAGGTCTCTAGCTTGCAAACAGGATGAGATTCAGATCTGAAAATTGCATATATGTAGAATGTTGACCCAAAACCGAATATTGATTTTTTTCTTACCCATGTTGTATGTCATTGTCTAGAACTCATTAAGAGAGTACAAATGTGTAAGGTCCTACGATAATAAGTGAAAATAATTCTAGGATAGATCAAGTATCTGACAAAAAAAAGAAAAAAAAAAATTTTTTTGTTCAAATTTTTTTTTCCCTTTTCAGTTCAAACTGGTGCAATCAGCTGACTAAATTTCTATGGAAAAGTGAAAAATAAAGTAGGTGCAAAATTTTTTTTTTCTTTGGAATGTTGTTTAGTGGGGGTACTCTATCATCTGTTAAGTTATTTTTGCTTTGATTTGTAGGACCTTATATACCAGTGAAACAGTACAAGTGGTATATTAAAATGTACAAATATATTTTATATTTTTTATCTCTAAAAATAAATGAAAATGGCCAAGAATGACCATTTTTAGTCAATTTTTGCTACGGGGTCCATCTCAAAAAATAAACTAGTTGGGAATTTGAAATATTCTGTATATTATGTGCCATAAATACTGTATTTAAACAACACATACTACAAACACTGACTTTTAATATATGTTTAGGATTACGTAACTAATTATGTATAATAAAAAAATACCGGTCAAGTGCAAGTCAGACACACGCACCTAAGATTATTATTCCGTATTTCGTCAGTTTTGGGGAAAGTAAAATGGAAGTTAAAATCTTACTCATCACTGTTTATAAAAAAAAAATACTAAGCTATACTACCTATAATGATAAAGTAGAAAAAAGTCGTGTTATTATGATTTTCTTATCATTTAAATTTTTTCATGATTTTTACTTTTAGGGTTTTACGTGAGAATTAAAGGAACTTTATAGCAATTAAAAAGATTAAACACAAATGAGACAAAATTTCTTAAAAAAATAAAAATAATTAAATTAAAAAAAATTAATAACAATAATAATAATAAATAAATCGTAAAAAGGAGATTTAATGAAATAATAATATAATATTTTTATATACCTACCTAATATTTTGTTTATATTTTATAATAAAGTGTTTTCGGTTATATACAATATAATGTTTAATAATATATAATATCCATCCATCAGCCTGTTTCGTCCACTGCTGGACATAGGCCTTTCCAGGATTTCGCCACTCTTGGCGGTCTTCCTGGAAGAAATGCCCATGCTCACAAACGCTGGGCAGGTGGGTTGGTGAGCGCGGTGCCGAAACCCTTGCAGCAGTGACGCCGCTGCCCATCACCAGTCTGATTTATATAAGGCCCGGCAATTGGGAATGGATAAACCGCCATCCATCGGTCCCAGGCAATGGTGGGCCGCCTGGTTTTGTCTGAGAGCTGTTCTCTTACTCTCCCCCGAATAACTTCGGAAGGGGCATTCAAAGTAAGATGGTGGTACCTCCACAGTCGAGCCCGGCATTAGCTCTACCACCTTACCATATAATATAACCGAAAACTATTTGAATATAAAAATAAAAAAAAGTATTTTATTATTATTTTAGGAATGAGAAAAATTAAAAAAGCAAAAATTATACAACAAAATAATGATAAATATTTAATTTATAATATTTATTTAATAATATAATGAATGTAAAAATAGTTTTCGGCTATATTTAGTATATAATAATATATAATATAACCAAAAACCATTTTAATATTTATAAGATAATATAAATAAATGTTACGTAAAAATATTGTATTATATCTATTTTACTTTTTTTAATTTTCTCATTTGTGTTCAGTCTTTTTTAATTGCTTTAATTTTCTTTTAGTTTTCAAGTAAAATCCTTGTACGTGGAGCCCACATCAAGCTAAACACTTTCAGTATAAGCTGACCTCTCATTGTATAGGCTTCCCGTACAATGAGAGGTCAGCTTATACTCAATGTGTATAGCTTGATGCGGGCTCCACTGTACCTAAAATTTCAAAAGGGCGATAAATTCATTCTTATCCATATTTCCTTACATCGTCAGTATTTGCTTACGTACATTAAATAACAACAAAGCCAATAAAGGTAGCGAAAGTCACATTCATGTTTTTACAAAAAAGAAAACAAATAAATCGTACAAAATTCAAATTTACTACTTTTAGTAGTTGCAACAAGCGGTCGAAACTTCTATCTCGACAGCTCTACACCAGTCGTGAAATTTCGACAGATTTATGACTTATTTTAGACATCGCTAGAATAGCATTTTTATGTTTTAAATCGAAATTTACGAATTCTCGATTGATTTTTCGATATCGAGTTTTTTTCGATTGCGCCGGAATTGAAGGCCTGTAGTAGGCTTATTCTCAGTCTGTTCTCGATCGTAAAACCCATTTTATCAAACTCCATACATTTTAGGATCGAGTTTTAGAGATTTCGATTCGATTGATTCTCCGGAATTGCCCCCCAGCATGCCTAACATGGTTGCCACTTAAACACCATTTTAAACACCCTTTGACAGTAAATTCCATCACGGCGGCCGTTTAACACCTCATTTCCTTGAGGCTAACATGGCACCTCAATATTTTAATGCTTTGACAGGAGTTATGGAAATACAGGTGTTATGTTTTTTTTTCTTTTTTATCCATAGTTGTTAACATGGGTGACCATTTTAAATACCTTTTGACTTTTGTATAAGATTATTTTGTGTGGTAATTTCCATCATGGCTCATTTCCAAGGCTAACTGGGCACCTCAATATTTTAATGATTTGACAGGAGTTAGGGAAATACCATGCGTAATCTATTTTTTTAAATTTTTGTGACCATTTTAAACACCCTATTTTAATGATTTGACAGGAGTTAGGGAAATACCATGGGTAATCCTTTTTTTTGTGACCATTTTAAACACCCTATGACACTTTATTATGAATATTTGGTCTTCGACCTATTGAGATGGGGATAAAGGTAGTTTCGTGAGTTTTGATTGTATTTGTAGGTTATTTACTATTTTTTAATTTTTTGTCTATAAAATAAGGTCTAGTTTCACCCCTTCTCTTACGAGGGACACACTGTAGAGGCACAGAAAATATTTTTCATATTTCGCAATCAGGGTCATTGAACCTTGGTCCTGACTACTTACCGAATCTCCTATATGAAATTGGTTGTATGTATAAATGAAAGTCACATTATACATATAAGGTCCCTCAGATCAAACTGAAAAAAATTAACAGATGACAGAGCATCCTTAGTACACCACAGAAAACAAACATTTATGCGCTATTTTTTTTTCACCTTTTCGTAGAAATTTAGTCACCTGATTCTTAACACGTTTTACTGGGAAGCGAAAACATTATCCAATTTAAAATAAAACCGGTCAAGTGCGAATCAGACTCATACCTAGGGTTTCGTATTTCGACAGTTTTGGGAACAGTCAGGAAAAAAGTATTTAAAATCTTGCACATAACTGTTTATGTTAACTTAAAAAAGAACTGATTGTACCACAAAAGAGAGACACAAATATTTTTATACCGTACTCGAAATAAAACTCGTGGATGAAAAGTTACATTTTGTCATTTTACTATCGTGAATTTCTCAACTGTTATATTTTTCCTGTAATCTTTATATAATCCCGAATGACCCTGATTTTTAAATTTTTTTCGATCCACCAGTTTCGGATATAAGGGGGGGGACATGCATTTTTTGTGGTTTTTCAAAGATTTCTCGAAATTGGTGCCAGTTAATATAGTAAAAGTATATACTTTTATAATCAGCTCTTTAATATCTACAATTTGATACCCATATTGTATTTTTATTTAAAAAAATACATTTTTTTTATATTTCTCATTTGTTATCAACTTTTTAAATTGTTATAGTTTTCCTGTAATTGGCCAGTTATGGCCTATAATCAGGATTTTTTTCATTTTTTTGGTCCACCTGTTTCGGAAATAAGGACATGCATTTTTTTGTCGTTTTTCAAAGATTTCTCGAAATTGGTGACAGTAAATATCGTAAAAGTATACATTTTTATGATCAGCTCTTTAATATCTACAATTTGATACCCATATTGTATTTTTAGGATATTATTTTTCATTTATCTCACTTTTGCATTGGAAATATCTTGAACAATTTAAAAAAAAAAAAATTTTATTACACCATATTGTGTATGCAAGTAAATGCTATTTTTGTAGCAAATTTCAAATCTTTACCTTTAACGGTGCCAAAGTTATGAGGCTGTGACATACGGACGGACAGACGGACGGACAAGGTACTATGGAACCCTAAAAATAATCTTCTGTAATGTGGTCAGTTTACGATACATCATCTACAATTCCTACAATTATTTTCACTTATTTATTGTAGGCTTGGGCGTAGCCCAGGGGGGGGGGGGGGTAAACCAAAAATGTTCCGAAAAAATGTAATGATAAAATATTATAATAAACTATGATAAACTACAGAATATCTGGAATGACGGCCGAAATATTTTTTAAAATTTGTATCCAAAACTTAAACTAAACCAATACCAAAACAAGGTCTTATACTTAGATCCGATTTAATTAAGTATGTAAAGAAACAAATTGAAACTTAGTAAAATTAGTATTATAATAACAAATGTGTTCCCTGTATTATTTTTAAATAACTCTAGCTACTATAATTTTAAATATTTATTTACCATAGCTGTGTCCACAGCTACCCCAAAACGGACTTTCTGGAGCATAAGGGACTGAAAAACTACTTGCGCAACACAACGAGTGAAAACAGACTGAACGGTTTGGCTCTCATGAATATTCACTGTGGGGTAGAAATTGATGCAGATCAAGTAGTGGATATTATGTATTTTAAAATAAAAACCGGACAAGTGCGAGTCGGATTCGCCCACCGCGGTTCCGCTAAAGACTATATTTTTTATGATTTAATTACAAATGTATAGTTTTCATATTTTTTCCTATACTTGTAATGTAAGACGGTATTACTTACCAAATTTTATAATTTTACGTCAACGGAAAATACCCTATAAATTTTGATACCCTTGAGATATCGAAATATACGTTTTTTTGCGGCATAAACGGCCCGTATATTTTTTTTTACGTTAACAAAGTAGTTTAATTTTTTCACAGCTTTAAGGAACTATAAATTTGAGTATATAGTTTTAATTTCAACTCGATACGTATTCCCGAGATAAAGGGTCTCGACTAGACAGACGGACGGACGGACAGACAGACAGACGGAAAATAAAGTCCTATAAGTCCTATAAATCCTCTAAGGGCTCCGTTTTTTTCTTCAGTACGGAACCCTAAAAAATTACGGATCATTCTCTAATGCTTTTGCAGCAGTTTTTTTTCATAAATAAACTTTTAACAACAAAATAATAACCGACTTCAAATTAAATAGCAGACATTCACTAAAAAGTTTCAAATAATTACATACTGACCGATGGTGTCGCGAATGCGAAACATATAGGCAGCTATAGTTAAACTTTTAGCGACCAGTGCGTGGCCAGCCGGAGAGGTGGACCGCGACTGGTGGGAGCGTGCGGGCTAGCGAGCAGTGGCTGTCTGGACGTCGCGGGAGTGATACGACCTGTGACGCTTACCTGTCATACAAGTGTGTGTGTGTGTGTGACTTGTGTTAGATCAGAACTATTCAGAACCGATGCGAAGCGTCGGACTGTCGGTGGACAGTGGGATTTAGGTAAGTGACGCAGGCATGCACATTCAGACCCAGTGACCAGTCAGTTCCAGGGAGCAACCCTGGATTTAGTTGCAGTGCCGCAGGCATGCACATTCAGACCCAGTGATCAGTCAGTTCCAGGGAGCAACCCTGGATTTAGTTGCAGTGCCGCAGGCATGCACATTCAGACCCAGTGATCAGTCAGTTCCAGGGAGCAACCCTGGATTTAGTTGCAGTGCCGCAGGCATGCACATTCAGACCCAGTGATCAGTCAGTTCCAGGGAGCAACCCTGGATTTAGTTGCAGTGCCGCAGGCATGCACATTCAGACCCAGTGATCAGTCAGTTCCAGGAAGCAACCCTGGATTTAGTTGCCTTATCAGAACTATGTGTCAGACTGCGGATAGGATTAGATTAGGATAGTCCCAGAAAAGAGCCTGGGTTTAGATGCCCGTTCCAAAGTGTCGGACTGTCGTGGGCAGAGGGTTAGGGCAAAGCCGCAGGGAACAGCCCTGTATAACAGACCCAAGGAACAGCCTTGGATTCAGTCATAGCCGTAGGGAACAGCCTTGCATAACAGTCCCAAGGAACAGCCTTGGATACAGTGATAGTCCCAGAGAACAGCCCTGGGTTCAGACAGCCACAGGAGCAGGCCTGCTAGCGAGGATAGGGGTGGCTAAAGGGGAGGTTGGAGGCCACAGGGGTTGAGAGCCCTAAAACCATCAGATCAGTAATCAGATTCAGTTAACTAGCCTATCAGTCACTTATCAGTGTGATCGGATCGTACATGCTTGTGCGGTATTCAGTGTTCAGTTTATTATTTTTTTTATAATCAGTTACCCCAGCTTGTGACATAGAAATCATTACAGATATTCGCCAAGTACGGTGTTTACCTACTTGGTGGAGATGCTGGGATTATACTCTCTTAATTAGACATTTATATGTTTGTGCTTTTTTAAATGCAGGCACGCATATTTGCCGATTAAATCAGACTGTAAGATGCGTGTGTGTGTTGAAATGCATATTTGATGTGAAGATTATATTCACTAATAGTGCAATACCAAAGCAGCAAAGCAACCCACATTAATCCTGACCTATGGAATTTACGTTTCGCGTTTACGAATCGTGTTTGTTGTAATGGTAAAGTCGTACGCCATCCATCCATCCATCAGCCTGTTTCGTCCACTGCTGGACATAGGCCTTTCTAGGATTTCGCCACTCTTGGCGGTCTTCCTGGAAGAGATGCCCATACTCACACACACTGGGCAGGCGGGTTGGTGAGCGCGGTGCCGAAACCCTTGCACCAGTGACGCCTCTGCCCGTCACCAGTCTGTTTTATATAAGGCCCGGCAATTGGGGATGGATATACCGCCATCCATCGGTCCCAGGCGATGGTGGGCCGCCTGGTTTTGCCTGAGAGCTGTTCTCTTACTCTCCCCCGAATAACTTCGGGAGGATTTGCGAGTAAGATGGTGGTACCTCCACAGTCGAGCCCGGCATCAGCTCTACCACCTAATCGTACGCAGAAGTACGCAAAGTCGTACGGAGTCACATATAAGTACCATCGAAGACATTGCCGCTGACCCGTTTATTGCACTTATTACTATTGACACACGGGTGGTGAGCGAACTAGCGGATTTTTCTTCGATAGTACCACTTATAAGCAAGCAGCATGAAATTTGGTTCCTACTCGAATGAAACGTGAATTCGTATTTTTTATACTGAGTGCGAACGTCACGTACCTACACGTCACGTTCCTTTGGGAACGAACGATGTTTACGTTAACAGCATTAAGTCTTATCGAGATTTGGCCACAAGGCATGCTTTGTTCTTGCCTTGCCTAGAGGCATGGAATTGTTCTAAACATTAACGAATATTGAGGTCTCGGTGTCGAATGGCACTTGATAAATAATCATTATTTGTTCTAAGCGTAACTTAGACTGCAGCGATTCCCAAAGTATGGGTCGTGAGCTGATTTTAATGGGTGGTGAGTTGTGAAAAATTTTACTCCAAACTTGTTAGCATACGTGGATATTGCAGCTGCTATTGAAGGTGATATTGCTAAGTGAAGTGGTATTTTTTTGTCAGCAATGGTCGGTATTAAAACACATACCAAAATAAACAGCAATAATAATTATCAACTTCATTGCGATGAAAAGAAACCAAAACCAAAGCGATTATACAGCTGATTAAAATCTAAATAAAACAAGCAAATTCTTTAAAATTACTCGTTGCAGTTGGAAATATTGCATGCCTAAGATGGCCAAAAATCGGAACTCCCAACACCGAAAGTCCCAACACCAAACTCAACCCAATATTATTCCATATTGGTAACATGGTTGCCAGGGTTAGACAAAATTAACACCGCGATAAAACGCTTAACTCCGTCACAGAGTAGTTGAAAATTCCTCAGATGAATATAAACTGAGGAAAATTCATTCGAGTAATCGGACAATTAAATCGATAATTTTTTTTATAACGTGGTCATCCAACCAATTGTTGTCATTTACATGTGTTAGCTTTATGTATTAATCAACAAACTGAAAAATCACCTTCTTGCCTGGGGAATTACTTATTATGCAACTTTTTAATAGAGCAAGATTAAATAGAATAACGTTTTGAAAATTTTACGTCACAATTTATAAGTCTTAGTTGTGATGTGAGGAAAGAGTTCTTTCAAAATGGAACCGCCAAAAAAGCAAGTAAAATGAGGTATTATACAATCAAAACACAAATTTGCTAAAAATTTCCTAAGACCTTAATGTACTTAATTTATTTTTAGATTTTTTTTTCACTTTTTTCTATGTAGATCTGTCTCTTTCTAATAAACGAGTGAAATTTCGCACTATGATCGCACGTTTTGAAACGCTTTCTAAGCTAATATGATTTATCAATATTTTATATTCTTGCTAGGTAGTATGCAAAGACGTTGTATAATAACAAGACTGTGCACTGTCCAATTTTTGCTCAACTAAACTAGATTTTATTCATTTGAACCTTAGTTAACTAGTTATTTAACAACAACAACGGCTTCCGTAATTAGAAGGTAACAGTTATTAATTATTATTCTGATTGGAACGCATCGCTCGCCGCGCCGCTATCGCGGACATGACGTCCTGCATATTGGCCATATACCTGTAGAAACCTGAGTATCCCTTTCTTACTTCATACGGAATACGTAACAAAATAATGTTTTTTTTTTTTTTTATCAATTACAGACATCCAATATTTATATAATACTAGCTTTTGCCCGCGGCTCCGTCCGCGTGTTATTCGGTTTAACGACATGCTTTTTTCCGGGATAAAAAGTAACTAAGTTTTGTTAAGTTGGGGTATAAGCTATATCAAATTCTAAATTTCTTCCAAATCCGTCCAGCCGTTTCAGCGTGAAAGAGTAACCAACATACAAACACACATACACACAAACTTTCGCATTTACTCCATCCATCCATCAGCCTGTTTCGTCCACTGCTGGACATAGGCCTTTCCAGGATTTCGCCACTCTTGGCGGTCCTCCTGGAAGAAATGCCCATACTCACACACGCTGGGCAGGCGGGTTGGTGAGCGCGGTACCGAAACCCTTGCACCAGTGACGCCGCTGCCCGTCACCAGTCTGATTTATATAAGGCCCGGCAATTGGGGATGGATATACCGCCATCCATCGGTCCCAGGCAATGATGGGCCGCCTGGTTTTGCCTGAGAGCTGTCCTCTTACTCTCCCCCGAATAACTTCGGGAGGACTTACGAGTAAGATGGTGGTACCTCCACAGTCGAGCCCGGCATCAGCTCTACCCACCTACCTACCACATTTACTCGTATGATATTAATAGGATAGGATTGGATCTAATATTCTTAGACCATTTAACACGGGACTAGGCAAGCGCACTTATCCCCCTCTGCCGAAGTACACGAACAATTTGTTCATGTAAGTTTGCTTGTGTGCGCTTTTTGTGTATGTGTTGCAGCTTTTGATTTAGTGTGACACATCAACTTTTCGCAGGAGTGTGCGTGAATGAGTAAATGTGTGCTGTGCGTGTTTACCTCCCCTCCCGTGGAAAACGGCAGAATAATTTCAGTACTAAGAGTCGCGCTTTGCCAGGTCCCGTGTTAAATGGTCTAAGCTAATATTGGATGTCTGTGATAACAACAAGCTTTTATCCATGGATTGAAACGAATAAAGTTAGTGGAGATCTAATTATTATTAATAACATGAATTGCAGATGATACCGAGATAACATTTTGATAAAGTCATTAAAATTAAAGTGTTATCTAATATGAAATGATGTTATTAATTGTTATATTTCATAGTTTTTGAGTGTTTTAACTAGATACATATATGTATAAGTTAGGATTACTGAAATTAATTAAATATTAAATCTTTCAAAAATCTTGTCGCTTGAATTGTAAAGAAAAGGAAAGTATGTATTTTCTACTCGTATCGTATACTTATGTACAATCAATCACTGACTAATGACATTATTGTTACATACTTTTATGAATATTTCACGCGATAAGCCTTTTGAAAACAAATAATCTTCTCTATACATATAAAATAAAACGTCTGTCTGTCTGTCTGTCCGTCTGTCTGTTCGTTCGCTTATAACTTGAGAACCACTCAATGGATTTTGATGCAGTTTTCACTAAAAGGTAAAGCATTTCCTCGGGAAGGTTTAGGGCTATGTATCATCACGCTATGACAAAGGGGAGCAGCGCAATGAGAATTTTAGTGAGACATATGGAAGGTTCGCCGCCGTAGCATTGTCGATCGTCGCTGGTTCAAACCCCGACTGGTAAAATTTGTTTTCACTTTTTAATTTTTATTCTTTTATTTTATTTTCAGAAAAAATATTTCCTTTTGTAAAAAAAATATTAAAGCTGAAATTATATTTCTTGACTGCGCAAAGACCGATAACCAAAATATTTTTATTTTCAAGTGCTTAGAAAACGTCATCTCTGGGAAGCTATCCTAGATAACGGCTCAGTAAGCTGGCGTTGAAATTGTTTTTATGTTAATACACTGCATGTTTCAAAATATCGAATTTGACACAGTCTGGTTCAAATCAACTCACGTTAAAGTTTGTCTACACTATTATATAAAGAAGAAAGATTTGTTTGTTTGTTTGCATATAATGGGTAATATCTAGAACTACTGAACTGACTTTGAAAATTCTTTAAGCACTCAATAAGATTTTTAGTTAATCGTGTGGTATGTTACGCCTTGCGTAGTCGTGCGTATGTACCTATAGTCTCATCGTCGGGGTTTCAATCATCCACTGGTAAATGTTTTTTTAGGAGACCTTTCAAGTTTAAGTTTATTTGATCAGTATTGATGAGTATTTTTGTAGAACATAGTGACCAGGATCTTATGACGGGACTGTGGGAGGTGGGTATGGGATCCCTCAACGGATAACAGCAGACCCATCGAGTTTGGACTTATTTTATTGGTATTTATTAGCACTTTGGTAAAACATGGTGACCAGGGTCTGATGATGGGACTGGAAGGTAGGTACTGGATCTCCTCAACGGACAACAGCAGACACTTCGAGTTTGGACTTATTCGATTGGTATTTATTAGCACCTTGGTAAAACATGGTGACCCAGGGTCTGATGATGGGTCTGGAAGGTGGGTACGGGATCTCCTCGACGGACAATAGCAGACCCTTCGAGTTTAAGCTTATTTAGTTGGTATTTATTAACACTTTGGTTAAACATGGTGACCAGGGTCTGCTGATGGGACTGGAAGGTGGTTATGGGATCTCCTCAACGGATAACAGCAGACCCTTCGAGTTTGGGCTTATTCGATTGGTCTTTTTAGCACTTTGGTAAAACATGGTGACCATGGTCTGATGATGGGACTGGAAGGTGGGTACGGGATCTCCTAAACGGACAACAGCAGACCCTTCGAGTTTAGGCTTATTTTGTTGGTATTTATTAACACTTTGGTAAAACATGGTGACCAGGGTCTGCTGATGGGACTGGAAGGTGATTATGGGATCTCCTCAACGGATAACAGCAGACCCTTCGAGTTTGGGCTTATTCGATTGGTCTTCATTTGCACTTTGGTAAAACGTGGTGACCATGGTCTGTTGATGGGACTGGAAGGTGGGTATGGGTTCTCCTCAACGGACAACAGCAGACCCTTCAAGTTTGGGCTTATTTGATTGGTCTTTATTAGCACTTTGGTAAAACATGGTGACCGTTGCATATTGTCGTTCAAAAAATCATATTCTTTTGTTTTCTTTATTTCCACGAAAATCTCTTCGACGCATAAAATATTAAATCAGTTTCAACGATCTAAACTTATTTGTTCATACACCATCTAGCGGCGTTCGGCATATTTATAATGACGTCACGTTTTCTGTCTGGGGATCCCTTTTATTTGATACCAACAAATCATTTGATACCCATGAAAATGTAGGAAATCTAGTTTCAACGATCTAAACTTATTTGTTCATACACCATCTAGCGGCGTTCGGCATATTTATAATGACGTCACGTTTTCTGTCTGGGGATCCCTTTTATTTGATACCAACAAATCATTTGATACCCATGAAAATGTAGGAAATCTAGTTTCAACGATCTAAACTTATTTGTTCATACACCATCTAGCGGCGTTCGGCATATTTATAATGACGTCACGTTTTCTGTCTGGGGATCCCTTTTATTTGATACCAACAAACCATTTGATACCCATGAAAATGTAGGAAATCTAGTTTCAACGATCTAAACTTATTTGTTCATACACCATCTAGCGGCGTTCGGCATATTTATAATGACGTCACGTTTTCTGTCTGGGGATCCCTTTTATTTGATACCAACAAACCATTTGATACCCATGAAAATGTAGGAAATCTAGTTTCAACGATCTAAACTTATTTGTTCATACACCATCTAGCGGCGTTCGGCATATTTATAATGACGTCACGTTTTCTGTCTGGGGATCCCTTTTATTTGATACCAACAAACCATTTGATACCCATGAAAATGTAGGAAATCTAGTTTCAACGATCTAAACTTATTTGTTCATACACCATCTAGCGGCGTTCGGCATATTTATAATGACGTCACGTTTTCTGTCTGGGGATCCCTTTTATTTGATACCAACAAACCATTTGATACCCATGAAAATGTAGGAAATCTAGTTTCAACGATCTAAACTTATTTGTTCATACACCATCTAGCGGCGTTCGGCATATTTATAATGACGTCACGTTTTCTGTCTGGGGATCCCTTTTATTTGATACCAACAAACCATTTGATACCCATGAAAATGTAGGAAATCTAGTTTCAACGATCTAAACTTATTTGTTCATACACCATCTAGCGGCGTTCGGCATATTTATAATGACGTCACGTTTTCTGTCTGGGGATCCCTTTTATTTGATACCAACAAACCATTTGATACCCATGAAAATGTAGGAAATGTAGTTAGCCACACGTCCGCTCTATTATAAAATTAAGCCATCTAAGAATTAAGCTGATGTAGTATTGTCCTGGTCCAATCCTTTTTTATACCCATGTCAAGGGCGATATATGCTAAATTCAAGGTCAATCTTTTTGAGGAACTGGTTTATAATTTGCAAGATTTGACTCGCACGCAGGTGAAGTTAAATAAAAGTTCTTAATTTTAAAACAAAACAAAAGTGATTATGCGTGCCAGTATTTCGAAGCAAGTTTACCGGGTATAGCCCAGAAGTATGTAGCTGTCGCAGGCATCTGGTTTAATTCAGTGACTTAACTAAATGACTAGGCTTTTGGTTTAAATGGTGGTCTGGTCATAAAAAATAACCACGAAGGTTAGGTATGGCAAGTCGCGCCACGTAATTTTAACGTGGTGCAGTTCTAACCTGAGCTACCGCCTCTCTTCTGCCTGATTTAACCAAATGCCTATGACATAGCCACTAAGTACGTGGTCGATACATTGAAGAGGAAATTCAGAATAAAGATCAAAATATAAATTTAGGTTAAGCGTATTTTACTAATTTAAACATACAACAATCTCTAACTCTAAATTCCTACAAAATATACCAAGCACGACCATTATATATTTCATTTCGAAGCCATTCCATTAATTGACAAAATGCTGTTGGTTCAACGCATAATAATGCCCTCGCATGCTCAGCAGGTCTTCATGCGAGCCCTGCTCCTCCACACGACCGTTCTTAATGACGAAGATGACGTTAGCATCTCGCACCGTGCTCAGCCGGTGAGCGATGAGGAGGCAGGTGCGACCAGCCATTGCTTTATCCAGTGTCGCTTGCACCATCTGCATCCAAATATCGACAGAATCAGAGAGTATCAGGAAAGTAGTTACATTTACAGGTTAGACAACGTTATCCATATAACAGATTCATGGCGGATGACATGCCTGTGGAATACCTTCATTGTATAAGTAATCGGTCCCTCCACGGAAAAATGATAGTACCTACATTTTTTGCTTGACAATTAATACATGACGTGGGTTAAATTGAAATGTTGGACAAAGTACCTTTTCGCTCTCAGCGTCCAGCGCGCTGGTGGCCTCATCAAGCAGCAAGATTTGAGGCTTCCGCAATAGAGCTCGGGCTATGGCCACACACTGCTTTTGTCCTCCAGACAGCTGCGTGCCTTTCGGCCCAATATTCGTGTCGTAGCCCTGTGGAATTCCCAATTCTGGTTAAAAATTAAGTAAACTTAGCTGCGGATGCTTGGTAGAATGCCGATCTTGAGACCGGAGTAAGCATCAATTCATCCATCCATCAGTCTGTTTCGTTCACTGCTGGACATGAGTCTTTTCAAAGTTTCGTTACAATTGGCGGTCCTCCTGGAAGTAATGCCCATACATAAACAACAAGCACCAATTAGCTTTTCGGAATTTATGTGCAAAGTAATTTTTTTCCTTGCTGATGGTGAAGGAAAATACCTACTACGTGCCCCAAAAAGGAGGTATAAATGCCCATAAATACGTCGATAAAAATTGTTCACTACCTATCACGTTGGGACGTAAAATGCGTCAGTGAAAAGAGGGTATGTGAGTGTCGATTGTTTCAGTGACAGTCCAAACTAGGAACCATATCTAATCCCCCTCCTAGGATTATTGTCGTGACGATATGTATATATTTTGTTTTTATATTTGAAAAAAAAAAGAAACTACTGGTTCCCTTCAAGGATATCCCCAATGATCGTTTCTTTCGTTTTCATGTTTGTCTGCATCAATTTACAGCCATCAGCTTAGTTCCTTCCTTCACTGCTAAACATAGGCCTGTTCAAGATTTTGCCACTCTTTGTAACCGCGGTTTCGAAACCCTTGCCGTAGTGACGCCGCTACCAGTCTGTTTTATTTAAGGCTCGGAAATTGGCGATGGATATACCGCCATCGATCTGTCTCAAGCATATTGGGCCATCTGGTTGTACTGTTTAAGAACTGTCCTCTTTACTATCCCCCGAGTAACTTCGAGAAGGTTTGCGAGTAAGATGGTGGTACCTCCAAAGTCGAGCCTGGCATCAGCTCATCCACCAACAAGCAGTAGTCTTACAGACTGGTAAAGTTTAACAACATTTTGTTGGTTCGTGAAGGCCGTCATCGTCAAATATGAACAGTTAGGTTCTGACGTCTTACCAAGGGTAAAGAAACGATGAAAAAGTGTATGTTCGCTTGTTTAGCAGCTTCTATAATTTCTTCTTCGGTAGGCGAGCGTGTGTTGTCTCCATACGCAATGTTCTCGGCTATGGACCGGTCGAATAGCATCGGCTCCTGAGAGACCAGCCCCATGGTGCGTCTCACGTCTGACACCAACAGCTCGTTTATAGGGATAGTGTCCAGAGTCTGTCAGGTGAAAGAAGATATAAGCTTTTATATTTAGGGACCTGGTAGTGGGCCCTTGAATAATGAATTGAATATTTCTAAACTATTTTTCAAGTTTAATCATTTTGCTATCGTGATTGATCTGATTAAAATCTCGTTTCCTTTCGAAAATCAGGTTAGCGGTTTACATTCAAAAATTCATCCTTTTTAGGGTTACATTCCTTAAAAGGAAAAACGGAACCCTTTTAAGATAACTCTCGTATCCGTCCGTCCATTTGTCACAGAGGCTTTTCTTGAAAACTGTGTAACGTCTAAAAATTTGGCTAACTTTTAGATTTACATTTAGATATAAGAAAAATAATCTGTAGAAATAGAGGCTCAATTTGATATTGAGAAAAATAACTTGTATATCGGTATGTGGTATCATTTAAGAGTAGTATCAGTATTTTTAGTTTAATTAAAACGGATACACCACTTATAAGTACACAGCTTGTAGCAAAAACTTAAATAAACTAACTATAAATAAAGCAGAAGATTTAATAACAGAAACTAAATAATCCTAAAAAAAAAACACAAACCTGTACACACACAACAATCACAAAAAAAAGATTGCCTCCAGATCACTGCCCTGCGGGAGAGTGCCCAAAATACCTACTGACCGCGTTACCTCTCTGTATGGCAAGACTTATACGAGTTACATCCCAGAAAAAAAAATTTTGATCCCTTATGTAGCTTTAAATTTGCTAATATTATAGATTTTACCAGAAGGGTTTTTCCCCATTTTACTTCTAGTCCATTGACTGCTCACTGATTGTACGCGACTCGCACTTGACCGGTGTTTAGATATACGGCAAGGATAGCCATAGCATGCCTTGGTATATGAAGCCAAACATACACTCACGATTTGTCCTTCATTAGGATCATAGTATCGTTGGAGCAGTTGTATGACGGTACTCTTCCCACACCCGCTGTGGCCAACGAGGGCATGTGTCTTGCCCTTCTGTATGCTGAGGTTCAGCTGTTTGAGGACTTCGACGTTGGGCCGCGTCGGGTATCTGAACCGGACGTCTTGGAAGCTGCCATCGCCAGACCCTAGCTGGAAAACACTTCACGATATTATAAACATGTGACATTCCAAAAACTTAACTAACCTTTTTATGACCCAAGGTTTCTACAAAACCAGAGAGTTGATATATACAGACAGGGTAGCGCGTTGAGATGAGGAGAATCGAAACTATAAGGGATAGAGACATTTGCTAAAAGAACTTTAAGAAACATATTT
The DNA here is from genome assembly GCA_910592155.1 of Ypsolopha scabrella. Lineage (NCBI taxonomy): Eukaryota > Metazoa > Arthropoda > Insecta > Lepidoptera > Ypsolophidae > Ypsolopha > Ypsolopha scabrella. Next base: position 7,750,206 of record OU342975.1, on the reverse strand, counting down.
GAAATCGAACCTCCTCGTTTTGCGAAAACACCCTGTATTATGGCATCATTTGATAGGAACTTTATGTGTCAAATAAACGGAAATGCCTTATTTTGTATTTTCTATCATTCTAGTTTTTAGGGTTCCGTAGTACGTAAAAGGTACAAAAGGAACCTTTATGGTGAGACTCCGTTGTCCGTCCGTCCGTCCGTATGTCACAGCCTCATAACTTTAGCACCGTTAAAGATAAAGACTTGAAATTTTCCACAAAAATAGCATTCACTTGCCTACATAACACGGTATAAAAAAAATTGAAATTGTTCAAAATATTTCCAACACAAAAGTGAAAAAAATGAATTCTTAAAAATACAACATGGGTATCAAATTGTAGATATTAAAGAGCTGATTGTAAAAATAATATACTTTTACCATATTTACTGGCACCGATTTCGGAAAATCTTTGACAAACCACAAAAAATGCATGTCCCCCCCCCTTATTTCCGAAACTCATGAACCGAAAAATATGAAAAAAATCATGGTAATTTGGGATTACATAAAAATTACAGGAAAAATATAGTGGGTGAGAAATTTACGATAGCAAAATGACGAAAATAAATTTTTCATCCACGACTTTCATTTCGAGTAATAAATTATTTTTAATATAAAAATATTTGAGTCTCTCTTTTGTGGTACAGTGGAGCCCACATCAAGCTAAACACTTTCAGTATAAGCTGACCTCTCATCGTATAGGCTTCCCGTACAATGAGAGGTCAGCTTATAGGTACTCAATGTGTATAGCTTGATGCGGGCTCCACTGTACATTCAATTCTATTTTTAGCTATCATAAACAGTTATGGTCAAGATTTTAAATACCTTCTTCCTGACTGTTCCCAAAACTGTCGAATTACGGAACCCTAGGTATGCGAGTCTGACTCGCACTTGACCGGTTTTATTTTTATGATGTCATAATCGTAACTAATAGTTTATGCTATAACAGCGAAACCGGTAAGGGAAATAATATAAATAAGTGGACAAGTACAAGTATTTTTCAATCAAAAATGTATCAAAAGTTCCACCAAGTGCCAACAATCACGAGCATCAACTCCGTAACTAATAGTGTTTTTTTTTCAAAATGAGGACGTTCGTTTCCCAGATAAGGTTAACAATTTTTCAAAATATTTTCATTGCAGTTTTTATTTAAACCTTAGAGTATACATAAGCAAGGTAATGTATACCTACTCTAAGATTTAAACCCAAATCCTTTGAGAAAATTTCTCTATCGCCATATTGACGCGTCTCAACGCGCTACATCACAAATCAAAACGTATTACGTACTTAGTCTTCAATACGACTAGCTTCCTATATTTTTGTTTTGTGTTTCGTTCGGCGATAACGAATTTTGTTACCTAATAATAACAAAGTTTTCGGTACACCGCAAAACATTAAAACGTCATACAAACTTACAAATCCAGTGACCAAAGGATTATCGGGATCTCTGATCTTTGTCTCTCTGTTCAGCAGTTGCAGGATCCTGCCGGCTGCGTAATATCCTTTCTGGACGTCTGGCGCATAGGAGAAGAGACTGGCCGCTCCTTGCTGAGTCGCGACCGCCACTTGGAGTAAACTTGAAACGGGATATTTATGTTGAAACTTTCTTCTACATCTTACATCATGTAAGGATTAATACATTCTTTTGGACTCTGGAAATCCAAGAGTCAATGGTTAACACCCCTCAAATAATATTTATAGCACACCGTGCGTAAAATGACCGCTTTACGCACGCTGCGCTTGCGTAAAGTCGGCATTTTCCGCACTTGTGCTACAAAATATTATACGAAACCCGTGCGAGAAACTTTTTCTCGACTCGTGTGATTGCTCTCGTATCGTAATGTACTATTGTTCCGCGTACTTATGAACAATTTTATTTGCAAAATGAAATGTAGGTAAATTTCGACCACGAAATCTTAGGTATGGGGTGGCCTATTGGCATTATATCTGTGGCAGGTGGCAGATCATTAACGTAGTACATATTTCGCTTTCTACACTTGCCTTTTTTATTCTTCTTTCTTTCTACTTCTAAATTTCTAAATCCCTTTTATCTACAACAAGTACCTACTTTTCTCATTACTCAAAAAACCAATCAAATTGATTCCTGTAGATATTATACATCCATCCATCAGCCTGCTGGACATAGGCTTTTCCAGGATTTCGCCACTCTTGGCGGTCCTCCTGGAAGAAATGCCCATACTCACACACACTGGGCAGGCGGGTTGGTGAGCGCGGTGCCGAAACCCTAGCACCAGTGACGCCGCTGCCCGTCACCGCTCTGTTTTATATAAGGCCCGGCAATTGGGGATGGATAAACCGCCAAGCCAAGCCTATATTATACATCTCTGCATATAATCTGGGTAACGCATAAGAGATTATTTTTGGAACAATGAATATAAAGTTGAGGCGAGACTTTCCCATTCTAACACCCTTTGCTTAAAGGAAAAAGGCGTTCAAGAATAATTCGACCATAGGTACTGGAATTGACAACTACTGACTATCGGATGATTGCATCGCTATCTCTGAAGATATGCTCATTTGAGTGCCAGACCAACATAAATAGGCACTATTTATTCAGATTTCTATGCGGACCAGTACACCAAGTACGAAAGCATCGATTCGATAAATTTGACAGATAAACTCGATAAACTCTAAACGATAACTTGCTATGAAATAAGAGCTACGTTTTTGTTTATCGAAGCGATGTCGAGTCGATAGCATGTTCATACTTGGTGCCCTGTCATGAAAATTGTCAAATGTAAAATCGGACATAATAAAGCACTTCAAGTAATAACCTGACTTGAGACTAATAATAACGTTTATTTCATAAATATCTTCATACATAAGCAGACAAGGTTGAGGCCATCTATTAAGTATACAAATACCTGTATCAGGCGGTCTCGCTCCTCTTAACAAGCAAATTATTACATAAACAGAAATAAACTTAAACTAAATCAACCTTAAAACTAAGAACTAATAACATTAATAAGAACAGAAACATGTCCTACGTGTGAGCGTTTGTGTTTGAGAGAGGGTGGTGTTGTAAGAAAGTGTGCTTGTGGCAGGTGTTTGTGTGTGAGGGTGTGTGTGTGTGTGTTTGTGTGGGGGGGGGGAGGGGTTGAATGGGTATAAGTTTAGATAATATGTTGCAATAAGGCTTCTATTTCCTCATAGGTTAGTGACTTAATCCAGTTTGTTACTATTTCTTTAATTCCGCGTGAAGACATAGAGTATATGATTAGTATTTTGTTAAGTTTGTTATATAAATAAGCTGCTTGAGAATCATATTGATGATTAGCAAATACTGTGTTGTTCGAGCATTTAGGAGCGACTGCGTAAACTCGTCTTTTGGTTAGAATAGAGGGGTCAAAATTTATGCTTTTATGCATTCTTAAAATAGTGTGAAGAATGTATAATCCTCTTACTGTTAGTACGTCACTAATTGAGTATAACATGTTAGTAGAAAATATAAAATTCATTACTTTTATCAGAAAACGCTGTGCTCTTTCTACCTCAATAAACTTTGTCTTGCTAGCCCCGCCCCATTCTGATAGGTTGTTTTTGGTCAGACTGTTTGATAACTAAGCTGCAGCATTTCTAAAAAAAGTAGATACTCACGAAAATATGAATGCGTATCTTAAGTCCTCTTCAACCATTAGATAGCCACCATATATCATAATGGCGGCGGTAGTGAGCATCCTCAGCCCGCCGTTCACGGACATGACTAGGGCATCTACGTGAGCCGAGCTGAGCAGGTATCTACGTCTAGGCTCCAACTGCTTCTGGTACTGCGCGAGAACACCATCCTCCCGACCGAGAGATGCCACAGTGCGGTAGTTCGATAGGGCTTCTATCGCAGTCTGGAGGAATAGGACGACTTGATGTGGTATTACATCGGACATGTTCCTCGGTGAACGAAACTCTAATACAATAAAGAGGATTGAAATGATTGAGCTTGATAACCTCACCCAGTCAGTTAAATACACCCATTGTGCAAAAAGCAATTACTCGCTCAAATGATTTGTTAAATGAATCGTCAACAACGTATCCCATGGGACAAATATTTATAACCCGTGCGGATAAAGAAACCATCTATAAATGGCGACCGGTCTCATGCTATCTCGCTCACATCGTCGCTCTGTCTACACTCGCACAGCATGGTACTACGTACAAAAAAAATAATCAGTTTGGATTAGCATTCACGCTGTCTCGACCTACGTACAAAAAAAAATAGTTTGATTAGCATTCACATTGTCTTTGCCTGTAGGCAAAACGCCGAGATATGTTTTAAATTCTTTATTGCATACTGTAGCATTCGCTACAGTTATTCAACCTGTTTCTTCGATTTTAGTTTTTCTTATCTTTGATTCTTTTACAGAATTTTCAAAATTCAAAATTTCGAAGATCTTGTCATGGTTTTTGTTTGTTTTTCTCATTTTGAATAGTACTGTCGTCGAGTACACAAGACTAAATGAACTAAATAAATTTCTGAATTTTAATTGGATTCGTAATACGGGATACATTTGCTTTGAAGTCTATTTTCAAGCCTTTTCTCTTCTTCTCCTGCGACCCTTCAGGCTTTTAAGGGTTTAAAAAAGTAATATACAATTTCAAACTAATACCATCCTCCTGGTATCTTGTGTGGATGCACAACACGACCTCATTTCCACGACATCTGGAAGACAATCCTGTCGCATAGCGGAGTCTGGCTGCAGTTCACGGCGTGGTGAAGATTGGCTAACTACGAGCGTGCGCTTTGGGGACCACCCCATACCAGAAGGCCTGCCGAATCGACCCCAGGAAGGAACCAGGTTCTTGGTAGTTTAGTAATTATCTTATTCTGTTTAGGTCATTTTCTTTACTTATGTAAGGCTGAATAACGACAGCTCTTAAAACTTTCACGCATTAAGATATATTTTCTCTCGCCTAAGATTTATTAATATTTCCGCGATATTTCTTGGGATCCCAAAAAAAAAGATTAACTTTTAATTTCAAATTCATAATAAAATTAGCTTAAAGCGTCGTTTTAGCTATAAGTATTAGAAAATTCTAAGCCATAAAAAAGGTGATTTACTAAAATAAGTTTTATTGTAAAATTTTTAGGGCTCGACGATATACTTTTCTACAATTTTGTTTTTATACCTTTTTTCAGCATTTTTTTTGTAAAGTGTTTCACTACAATACAGAAAAACAAGTACAGAATAAAGTAAAATAAATAAATGTTTTCGGGATCATGTTAACTACGAGGGTGAATCCAAAAATTCTAAGCCCGACCGTGAAAATGAAAGAAAAGTGGGTTCAAAATTATTTTTATTTTTCGACATAGTCTCCATCTAGATCAACGCACTTCTTCCACCTGACCTGCAACTTGTTTATACCCTCGAAAAAAAATGATTCCGGAAGGTCGTCAAAATAGTCATTAACTGCGACTATCACTTCTTCTCTAGTCGAATATTTAGATCCCCCAAAGTGTTTTTTTAAATTTGGAAAGAGATGATAGTCAGAGGGGGCTAAATCCGGCGAATAAGGTGGGTGGGGCAGCAACTCGTAACCACATTCATGGATCACAGCCATCGTTTCAACCGAAGTGTGAACTCGTGCATTGTCTTGATGAAACAAAACTCTCTCACGCAACATGTCCGGCCGTTTTTCTTTTATTTCTTCGCAAAGTTTTCGTAATAGGTTACAATAATAGCGTGAATTTATAGTTTCACCTTTAGGTAAATAATCCAATAAAATCCTTCGAATCGAATCCCTTCGAATACCAGAAAACAGATGCCATGACTTTGTTGGCTGACAAAACGCACTTGGCCTTTTTCGGCTTGGGTGAGCCAGATCTTTTCCACTGTTTGGATTGCTGTTTTGTTTCAGGAGTATAATGATGAACCCAGCTTTCATCCATGCTAACAAAACGAGACATAAAATCCTCAGCATCTGCCTCAAAAAGTTCCAAACAGTCACGCGAAATTGTGAATCGAACTTGTTTTTGGTCAGCTGAAAGCAATCTCGGGACCCAGCGAGCAGAAACCTTACGGAACCCCAATTCTACAGTTATAATGTTTTGCACTCGGCCATAACTAATGCCTGTGATCTCAGCTATCCTACTAATGGTCAATCGTCGGTCTCCTAGGATGAGATCACAAATTTTGTCAGTGTTTTCTTTAGTGGTAGACGTTGAATGCCTTCCGCTCCTTGGGTCATCTTCAATGGTCTCCCGACCGCGTTTAAATTCAGCTACCCACTTTTGACAGTGGAATACGATGGAGCCGATTCCCCTAATGTTGTTTTCATACCTTCATGAATCTCTTTAGGTGAAAGACCTTTTTTATTGAGGTACTTAATCACAGCACGGTGTTCAATTTTCTCCATTGTGAAAAATCCCGTCAGACTGCGTTAAACGAAACATCACGAAAAAATAATAGCTTGCAGTATCGAACTTCAACTTCACACAATCAATCACGAAAAAACATACTAACAAATGACGGTAGATTTACAAAGATTTGATACCTCTTTGTAGGTCGGGCTTAGAACTTTTGGATACACCCTCGTATTTCAAAGTTTATTTAATAAAATAGACAGTTGCTAGCATGGCAGCAGTCTATATACTTCCTAAATTCAAAATTAATAAATTAAATATTGTTTGGCTGCCGTTTGACTTCTTTTGCTGACGCTACTCTAAGTACCAGTCGCCATTTATAGATTGTTTCTTTAACCGCACGGGTTATACGTATGATCAGTTCAACGGTGCGGCATAACCAGATAAAATAACGGAGAGAATGAAGAGAAGAGAATAATTAATTTGTCTAAGTGGTCAATCTAGTACGGCATAGCATAAGGGAATCTGTTTTTCCTGCAATGATGTTGTCTTAAAAAATGTAGGTAATAGGTACCTGACTACTTTCCTCCATAGTTTTTGCGTGTAGCTCCGATTCTACCTTTGCCGCTTGTGATTGCTTGATGAACGAAGTAATCAAGACTGGGAACGTGACCAATGAGACTAAAGCCAGTCGCCAGTCGATGTAGAACGCCGCAAATATGCAGACCACGATCTGGGTAACGGCCATTAAGAGATGACCGATCCGGAATCCCGTCACCTGATCAGGGGTAAAAACAAACATACTTCGTTTCATTCAGCGAATTTCATTCGCCGGTTTTATTATATAACTAGCTTTTGCCCGCGGCTCCGCCCGCGTGTTATTCGGTTTAACGACAAGCTTTTTTCCGGGATAAAAAGTAGCCTATGTGTTAAGTTCCGGTATAAGGTATATCCATTCAAAATTTCAACCAAATCCGTCAAGCCGTTTCAGCGTGAAAGAGTAACAAACATACATACACACACACACAAACTTTCGCATTTATAATATTAGGAAGCGTTTCAGAACGTGCGATCATAGTGCGAAATTTCACTAGTTTATTAGAAAGAGACAGATCAATATAGGAACAAGAAAAACAAAAATCTGGTTGCACCAATCAGGTGGCCCAGTCTGATTTTCGCATTACTCCGATGCGTTTCAAAACACTTTCGTGCAATTGTTAGGTAACAGTTCGGTTACCCTCGGTTTAACTCGGGTCAATTTTTAAACGCTCTAGGGTGAAATTCGCATCACTCCGAGTGAAATTCACTCGTTTCCAAACGGAACCTTATAGTGTGATGTGATAAATGCACAGAGTTCATCCATGCAGCTCTCTTCCTCTTCCAAGCTTCGAGAATGTGCAGTGTGACGCTATCTGTGACTAACGCACACACGCCTTTTATACTGGTCGGAAATGTAACTGGTTTTCCGCGATAGCAAGTAAAAACAGACTAACAAATATGACGGGTTAAAAGAAACTAAATGACAGTACTGGTTGAATTTTGGTGGTTTCGTATAAGACCCCCAGACAGGAAGTGTTGCGTTGTAGCGCGCCTTTTTGCAAACCCTCATCCAGCAGTTGACCGGTAATGTCGCAGGAGTACTCAGTACTTGGCTGCTGGCCGTTCGTTGCGTGCACGCACACAGACAAACACATGTGTACAGTCGCCGTCAATAGAAATTGTGGACTATGTAAACAAAACGCCATGTTGTCTTTGTCTATGAATAGGTGAACTATCTAGAGATGGGTAAGTATGTGATTTAAATATGTTAGGTGCTTAATTAATTTTCTTTATTTGATTCATCGCTAAAATATTCTGATGAATCGCTAGTCAAATCGCCCACGTTAATTACAAATGGTTCCGTCACAGCGTCGGTGGCCGTATCTATTATCCCATCCAGTTCTTTAATTTTTTCTTCTACTTTTAGGACATGAGCTACACATTTCGCCCACTGTTCTGGCCCGATCCGCGCCAAACCTTGGAGAAACAAAATCTTCACATCGTCCATTTTTAATGTTTTGTTGTTCCTTCCAACGTAACCTTCTAACACTCAACTCTATCGGGTTAAGCTCGCAATGATATGGTGGAAGGCGCAAAACTGTCACATTTTTCGATGCCGCCAACTCATCTACATACATTTTTTTATATTTTTGCTTGTCTACTTTAGCTATGAGATTCGCTTTGATTTCGGTTTCTTGAAATTTGATTTCTTTTTCGCGCAACCAGCTTTGGATAGCCTCCTTCCGCCAACTCATGTTGGGCGCCTTTTCGATTTGACGCGAATGATATGGGGCATTGTCCATTACTATGACGGAACCAATTGTCGTTGTTTCAAGGTAAAACACTATCCAAATCACAAAGAAAGATCAGTAAGAGAAGCCTACAGAGGCGTCGAAACGTCAAGCACATATCTATTAAGGTATGTTATTAGTTATCGCGAGTAAGACCTCAATACAAAGTTAATAAAGGGAAGCCAAGTCGTTAGAATACCGAAAACACAAAAGATTTTAGAGCAACGCTGGAAGATCACACAGCTCTCGATAGAATCACACACACGTTATGTCAAAGATTATGAAGTAACGCTATCAAAAAAATGACGGAATAAAATTGCATCACGAATAAAATAGGTTTATATTCAAATAGATTCGTACATCACTAATTTTCAAAGACAATACAGATTCGATGAGAAAAAAATATGACAGCAATCTCGTCGCAGTACAGATTTGACTATTGATGCTTGTTCTCCCTCCGCAAATCCCCCGTCCCGCTAACTTCAGCTTTCTGCTGACTTTTGTATATAGTCATTTTGTATACACGTTATGTAAGTTTATTAAATTAAATAATATAAAACTATAAAAGTAGCATAGTGTGTTGTATAGGTACTTACTAGTGTTTTAATAATATTCAGTATTTATTGTAGGTAACATATTACGGTTTTATTAATGTTTATTTTCCTCTGTGTATATATTGTGTACTTGCTTAGTAATGTTGTTTATATTTTGTTGTAGGTTAACGCTTCAGAACTCAAGTTAACCAAATTTTAACTTGAAAACTTCCAGCAAGTCTATTCACTTAAAACTAGATATTGGCGGAACTAATGTGCGGAGACACATTATAGGAAGCCAGATAAAACGGCTTTGATTGATTGATTGACTATTGATGCTATAATTTTCCGTAATTAACTGGTGATTATTGAATATTTCATGATGAAATACAGTGAATGGCACGTAAGACTTGATGCTTCATGATTTGGAATAATGTTCAGTGAGACTCCGTGACAGAACCTTGAGAAAAATTGAGAAAACGGTTTGTTTACATAGTCCACAATTTCTATTGACGGCGACTATACAGGCTGGTGCTTATGTAGTAGTAATATGTAATGTGTATCATCAATCAGTGTCAACTTACGGACCGCACGGTGGCCGCCTCGCCGAACAACCTGGCGCACATGGCTCCTGTCGAGTTCCTCTTGTCGTCGAAGTAGCCCATCTCCTGTCGCAGCAGCTGTTGGAACATCAGCCGCCGCAGCCGCTCCGTCAACCGCGCACCAGAGATGCCGAATAGGAATGTCTAATATCACACCGGGTATAAAAGGATAGTTAGATATTTAAATTAAACCAAAACATCTATTGGTTCCCATCATAGTGATCACTTTCTCAAAGAATCTGATATGCGGAAATGAAAAAGAATTTTCATGTTCATAGGAAACCTACTGGTATTTTAATAGTTAAAATCCATTTCTTTTTTTACTTGCTTGATTATGTTTGTTTTGAGAAATTTGCTCAGTATAATAAATAGATAAAGAGGTTATATTTAAATACCAATTACACCGGGAGATAGTTTTGATTGTAAAATATTAGGAAAAATTTAATAATATTTTCTCAAGTAATCAAGATATATTTAGAGCCCACCAGAGCATTGTCAGTTTGGATAATCAAATTATTAAATTGTAAGCATTGACTTGTCAATGATTGTAAGTCATGGAAATTTAACTGTTGTCAACGTACCTGCCAGAATCTAGCATTTCCTGTGACCACTCCGAACAAAACTAATAGAGCAGCGCAATGATAGGCCTTCGTCATCAAATCCTTAGATTTTGATCCTGGAATCGACTGGAACCATGTAAAATTTATTCAGTACTTTGTAGGCAGTAGAATTTCAAAAAAACTGGGCAAGTGCTAATAGGATTTGTGCCCTTTTAAAACACAAACTTATTCTACGAACAGATATACTAGGTGAAATTAAATCAACCGACCAAATTCATACTGGAGACTCGGTTAGTCATCAGGAACAAGGTTTAATGACCCCCCAGGTGAAATTCGAAAAAAAAATTTTTTTTTCCCGTTGCCCCTGTACTAGGAATTGTACTTAAACTAGTCCAACCAGTACGGGAGCAAAAAAAATTATTTTTCGAAATTGGCCAAAAGGATTACTGAACCTAGTTCTTGATCATCAACCGAGTCTCTAGTATGAATTTGGTCGGTTGATTTAATTTCACCCTATATACGACCAACTTGACACTATAACGATGTGTCCAGAGGGTTTAATTAAGTTGGTCTTTCTTATTAAATAGTTACATATAGATATTTCAGATTTTTTTCCTGAATGTGTGCTATAAGATCTAATTGTGAACGGGACTTCAAGTTTTTAAGTAAACTGGAAGTACCCTATAAGTTTCATGATGGGCCAATTTGTATGAAATTAATTACGTAAAAACTTATTCTAATGTTGAGTTAGAAGCCTGATGTTTTAACAGCACGATTCTAACGGGGCCTGAGAAAAAGGGTCTTGACAGATGGACAGACAAACAGACAGATGACAAAGTTATCCCATAATGGTTCCAATGTCAATTTTAGGTACGGAACCCTAAAAATACATCGCTATATACAAAGTTCCTCACCGCAATCAAATAAGAGACGAAGATCCCAAATATCGTCAACGAAACAGATTCTAGCAATGTGAGGGCACAGCCGGTCGCTATGAACTTCCATTCAGGTTTATTCAGTGATAAAGCTTTACACTTTGTTATCTTAATCACTTCCAACGATTCTGCTTTTAACGCCTAAAACACAAAAATAGTTATGGTCATCCAACTTAGTACAGGCCTAGTGTACACCCATACCATTTTTCGCCCACTAAAATGCCAGCCAGCCAGTTATCTTACCGGTATGCTTTCTTCCTCTTTAGCAGACATGTCGTCTTTGAAGAGAGCATCCACTTCAGAAACTGAGGGAGTTGCTTTTTCACTTTCTGAAATAAATTGATCCATTACTAACCACCAGTGGCGAAGGGTCCATATAACACGATTCCCATCGGCTTGTTTAGGAAATGGCATCCATACTACATTTCTTTACTCTGTGCTCTTCGCTTTGTCAAACATTTCCATAAATCTCAATACGACATTAATATGCTTGGCTGACAGGGACTTGCAAAGAACAAAAAAAATGTGTTTTCCTTGGTTGCTTTTTTGACTAAGGCAATTATTTTTGTCCGGCTTCCGTTTTTAAAATGTTCACCCTTCGCTACTGCTAACCACGTCTTACCACTTAACTATTAGTTGAAGGAACAATCTAGACTGCATAGTGTTAAAAGTAACTGCAAACTCACTCTTTTCTTTCAAAACGTATCCTGGATCGTCAATCATGACCATATCATAGTAATAACCCTTTAAATTCATCAGCTCAGTGTGACTTCCCGACTCGATGATCCGTCCTTTATGCATCACATGTATGATATTCACATTTCGTATCGTGGACAACCGGTGAGCGATTATTATAGTGGTTCGTCCTTCAGCTGCCTGCGTAACAGATTTTTTTAAAGTCTAAATGATATATCGTCACGACATATACACTCGAAGGGGTGTCAGGGGTTAGTCCGAGTGTGGAATGTCACTGAAATAGTCTCTTTTCACCGATGGTTTGACGGTTTTGATGGTACGGCGACTTCGGTTACAAATACACGATTTTTAGGACATGCATCCAATAGGTTATATTAGAGTGCATTACAGACTAGAAAATATCAGATAGAAATATATTTCAAAACAAGAATTTTAAAAAAATTCGTACTCTCGACTTCTATTATCAAGAAAATCCTAGGGCGTTATGTGGCTTCACGCCTTGCTTAGTGTTTTTCCGGTCTCAAGGTTACGAATCCTTTTGAAAGAAGACTACATAAATCGGTGATGACCTTGTCGAGTGCCCTCTGGACCTTGGCTTCGGAGGCGGTGTCGAGCGCGCTGGTGGCCTCGTCGAGCAGCAGCACCTTTGGGTCCCTCACGAGCGCGCGCGCGATGGCCACGCGTTGCTTCTGTCCGCCTGACAGCGACGCGCCACGCTCGCCTACCAGCGTGTCGTAGCCCTGTGGACGTGACGTCACATGAACGTTCCGTTCTCTATTTCCTCTGTGTCACGCAAACAGAAAGTGGTGAAATTTGATACTCTAAGAATCTTAGGACTATGTATATTTTTTTGTCTTATTGAACTCTAATAAATGTTTATAGAATTAATTATGACGTTTATAGAGTCGCATTTGGGTGCAGTTTGTAGGATGATTCATTAGAGGGCCATTGCGTACATATCAGACAATTTAATGCAGAGTCCGTTTTATGGGCACTTACTCCTGTAGTTCTCCTTAGGTAAGAAGATGTTTTACTACAGTTCGTTAGCTTATAAATTGCATTTATAAAATAAAGAGTTAACATTTTTTTCGAACATTAATAGGAACAAAATATGCACGTTTTTAAAAATACGCTTTAAAACTGCATGCTTTGTGTGTTATTTACTCGTATAATGTTATTTTGTTACCGGTTATTAAGAAAGCTCTTGTAGCTCAAATCGTATTGTAAGATTTTATAAGATTATAGTCAAATCAAAACGTTTATAAGAATCTTCTTGTTAGACATAATATATTAGAATGAATGAGTATCTATGGGAGTGTTTCGCTAGTTGGGCACTCTCACCTTAGGTAGCTTCATGATAAAGTAATGCGCGTTAGCTTTTTTCGCGGCTTCTTCTATCTCCTCATTAGTGGCGCTTTCACGTCCATAGCGGATGTTCTCACGCACGGTTGTGTTGAACAGCACCGGTTCCTGGCCCACCAGCCCCACTTGTGACCGCAGCCAGTGCACCGAGAGCTCTCGGAGATCGTGGTCATCCAACAAGACCTACATGATCACATACTTTGTATCATGTACTTGAACGTAAAGTCGATTTTTCGTGAGGTATCCCCGACATTCTCATACATATTACTTAAATTACCATTTTTTACTACTAAGGTGCGTGTATCTATCTGAGTCAACCACATAATCCTAGCTGAATAAAAAGTATATACTCATTGTTATTAATTTAATAATCAACGACAGGGTGGATACCTCACTTGGTCAACAGACCGTACATACAAACGTTTTTTGAATAAAATCTTACGTTTCCTTCTACGACATCATAAAATCGACAAAGCAGCCGAACGACAGTTGACTTCCCGGAACCCGTGGCTCCAACAAGGGCGACTGATTGGCCACGCTTTATAGTAAGGTTAAAGTCTTTCAGAACCTGAAAAGATTATAAACATTGCAGATTATCCAAATTAATTTACCGAAAATATACAAATATCAACTTACTGGGTTGTTGGGCCTTGATGCGTAACGAAACATGACGCCCCTGAACTCGATATTGCCTTCCAAAGTGACAGGTTTCAAGCCGCGGGCCTGGAGCGGGTTGATGGTCGGCACGTTGTCAATCAGTCTGAAGATATGCGCGCCAGCTCCTCGCGCTTCACCGAAGGCCGATAAATGCTCGCGCATGCCACCCAACGCGAACCCCACATTGCTTACATTTTTGTAAACCTGAAATTATAACTATTATTTATTTATGGAACAGCCTTTTGCACATACATAATATGCACCAAAGTGCATAAAACGTAAATAAAACAAGTTCATACACGACACATGATAAATAGTCCCATAACAAAATTAGGTGTATAACGTGAGTAACTTTGTAGGTACTTACATTGTAAAAAACTCCAGCATTGTATTTGTCAGTCTCATGAATAATGAGATAAATTCCGACGTAAAAAAAGAATGCATAGCAAGAGAACATAAAAAACTCAATTAAACCGTCTGAAAGCCCCCAGAACAAATCTAAAAACAAAAAATATTACTAGTTGCTGTTGAAACTCAACTATAAATTATAAAATAGTGTGAATCCTTCACGTTGGTCACTATTGTAAAGCGACAGAATATAAGTTTAAATTTGTAAAAGTGTTATGATTAACCTAACTACAAAGACTGCTACCATTAAATGAAACCATATATATTACCGATCATACTGAACCACTTTTCGCAAGACATATACCCGAGCCAACCATTAGTTTGGGAAATAGTTGAGTTTCAAACAAAAATGTGTGAACCCTAACGCTCCCAGATACGGGCATTTTTTGAGGCAGCGTCTTCCGTGAAACAGCCGTTCAGGCATTCAATTTATTTAAAATAGAACTTCCTCCTACGGGAGAAAGTCTTAAAGTTACAGTTGAATATCTTTTTCTCAGAAGATAGAGTATGTGGTTTTATTTAAAGGTCGCAGTCTATTAACATCCTGTATAACTCTAGTATGGTATAGCACACTTTCATACAAAATGTAAAGGAAACAATGTGTTCATATCGACACAAGGTGAGAGAGAGACATCGTCGTTTCCCGTTATTCACTTTATATGATTGCGGTAAAGAAACGCAGCAAAATCTGGATGTTAGTAGCTCTGAACCGGGATTCAAACACTGACCGGGCGATTACTCTACCAACTGAGCTATCCAGGGGCCTTATTGTCTAACTTCACCATCAATATCGCTCTCGAATGTATCAAATGATTGGCTAAAAATGACATGTGATGTCTTCTAACCAATCACGTTACATTTGGAAGCGATAACTATAGATGCTGAATTTTAATAAGGGGCTGGACTCAACACAACTCGCCAATATACTGATATGCCTTCCCATATCACAAAAAAAATACTATGTAGTAGCAGTGCCGGATTTAGAATTTTCTCAAGTATAGGCCACCTCACTTCGTGCCGCCCCTGCCTTTTTCCTACCTCTTTATCACTTACTTCCTATACCTTTTTGAGTAACGAACAATTTTACGTACCTATTTACAGTACGCCCAAAGATATAATGCGCATAGAAATCTATAGCCGAGCGACTGGACGTGCAAAATCTGCCATTGATTCTATAGAATGTGTAAGGAAATACGAACTTTGCCGAACAGTGGCGAAGATTTGTATGCGCATTATATCTTTGGGAGTACTTTAAGTGGGTACGTTAGGTGCCTTGGTATAGGTATTGAACTGAAATAATTAATTAGTCATAAAATTTAAATGTATAATGAAACAAAAATTACAGTTTTTTTCGGGATTTCTTAAAGGCAAAATCATTAATAATTTCGTCATACATAGCTAATGGTCTTAATTAATATTTGTCTTTAGAAATAGAAGCGCCAAAGAGTTTTTCTTGTGATAATGAAGACCTTTGTTAATTCTTCACGAGCTTCTTTCTGCCGAATAGCGTTGCCATCCGTCCGGATAAGGCCGGACAGTGTTAGGTTTTTAAACCTCTTGTCCGGCCAAATTTTTTTGTCCGGCTTTTGTTAGGCTTTTTCATTTTCTTACTTTTCACGCATAATGGCCGTGAGCCTCACCGGCTTCGCACTAATACAAAGACAAGACACCAAACATTTTGGCTGGATGACTTTAAAAATATTTTAGAATAGAGTGAAGTTTCCGAAACAATAAATATTCGTCAAATAAAATTGATGACAGCAAATATTTCGACCAATTGCTAAATCTGAAAAGGTTTTTGGAAGAAAAACAAGAGGATCTTAATTTTAATCAATTGTTGGCCCATAGTAAATAAGTCACATATTTAAATTAATTTAACCTGTAAAAACTTTATAACTAAATTATTAAAGTAACTGATCAGGTTTCTGGCAAAGAAAAATAGGTAAATGATGAGACTGATTAAAACTTGTGTTTTATTACTTTTTTTTTGTATAGAATACATTTTTGGCATCTGACCTTGGAACTCAAAAGTCTGACTTTTTTTGTGGCAAAGCCCGGCTTTCTGATTTTTTTTTAGAGATGGCAACGCTACTCCCGAACAATTTATGGCTGGAGTGCAAAGCGCGATGCGACGTGCTATTATATAAGTTCGGATAAACATTGCACAAAGACTTATGCTGGTTCTTCAAAAATTTTGAGATATGTAGTAAGGCGAGGTTCATTCTGGTTTTCCAGCAGTCTGGTCAAAGAAAATATGACTTTCAGAATGATAGACCGAAAGATGGTGACACAAAATATTAGGTCATTTGTACCAGTATCGCGGTTCTTTAGGGGTTTAATTACGTAATGACAAAAAGGAAAATGATGGTCATAGCGCTGGTACCGGCGGCGGTATAATCGCGTGGGCGTTAATCGAACGTGTTTGATAAATAACCAGTGTCGAACGATTTGTTCCACAAAAATTCATGTATTTTCCGATAGTTGACAAAAAAGTAAGTAGGCGGTAGCGTAATGCCATACTTCTCCGGTGTGACAAACAATTCAACCATTTGTACCAGGCAAATTTTTTGAACAGCTAGTCATCGCCGAGTAGTCGTTCACGAAAATTACCTTGCCATACTTTTCCGACGGTTCCCAATGGCCGACGCAAGGGAGTAAAATTTCTTTTTTGCAAAACGATTTGTACCGCTCTAAATTTTTTTTTTAAGTTCTCCGTATGATTATAAATAGAAGTCGGATAATGCCTGTGGGAGGTATATTTTTCAAAATTCTAAGTTTTTATTCGTAGTTGTTCAAGTATGGTGCCACTTTTTCCCCCTACTAGAAATATGGCAAATATAATAATGGTCACATTGTATCATTTCCGCCCCATTGTTACAATCTGGAATATTTTTTTGTTAGATAGAATTGCGTCCAAACGAACAGAATACAATAATGCTATGCTGTAAAAAATGATTTTACGTATTTTATTGTCGTATTTTTAAAATGTGTCCAATAAATAAAATTTTCAAGTATGGCAGCAATTTTCCCCCCAACTAGAAGTATGGGAAATATAATAACGGTCACATTTTATCAAATACTTTCCAAAAATCTAAACGCAATACTGGTACAAACAGTATTACGAAAAAAAAATTATGGTGGCCATTTGGAACCGTCAGAAAAGTATAGCATGGTATATTTCGTGAATGGCTACTCGACGATGATTAGCTGTGCAAAAATTTGCCTGTTACAAATGGTTGATTTTTTTTATTACATAATGTATTCGCGTCGGTATGGTAGGCTGTAAGTCACACCGGAGAAGTATGGCATTACGCTACCGCCCACTTACTTTTTTATCGACTATCGAAAAATACAAGAATTTTTGTGGAACAAATCGTACGACACTCGTTATTTATCCGACACATTCGATTAACGCCCACGTGATTATACCGCCGCCGAACAGCGCTATGACCATCATTTTCCTTTTTAGCATTACGTATTTAGACCCCTGAAGAACGCCATGCTGGTACAAACGACCTAATATTTGGTGTCACCATCTCCCGGTCTATGTCACATTCCTGTATCAAAACATCCTCTAAATCATTAAAATAATATTGCACAAGAGACTGAGCTTTTGTGTCGAAAGATCAAAGCGGTCTAAAACCAAAAATTTTGTAAAAAAATGACGCAAGCATTATGCCTTTTTTAAAATTCTGCTTTCAGCCTATCAATTATGACCAAAAAAGTGTTAATTTTAAAATACTCCCTCGGGTTTATTATTTAAATTGTGCACGAACTTGACGGCTTACCAAAGCGAGTGAGTGCCCTCTAAAATCTGCCGCCCCTAAAACCTGCCGCCCCTAGGTAGCGGCCTATACGGCCTAATGGCAAATCCAGGACTGTGTAGTAGGTATCACTTTACAGTGACCCATTTGGCGCCTAAGGTGCAAGCCACACAGAAGCGGCGCGGCGCGCATCGTCATTCAAATTTCGTACAAAACGCATGGAAATTTAGTCGCAATGTGAACATACCAAATGATATGTTTCGGGCGGTGTCGGGCGCGGAACGGGCGTCCGTCCATCCATCCATCAGCCTGTTTCGTCCACTGCTGGACATAGGCCTTTCCAGGATTTCGCCATTCTTGGCAGTCCTCCTGGAAGAAATGCCTATACTCACACACGCTGGGCTGGCGAGTTGGTGAGCGCGGTGCCGAAACCCTTGCACCAGTGACGCCGCTACCCGTCACCAGTCTGTTTTATATAAGGCCCGGCAATTGGGGATGGTTATACCGCCATCCATCGGTCCCAGGCGATGGTGGACCCCCTGGTTTTGCCTGAGAGCTGTTCTCTTACTCTCCCCCGAATAACTTCGGGAGGATTTGCGAGTAAGATGGTGGTACCTCCACAGTCGAGCCCGGCATCAGCTCTACCACCTTACAAACCAAACCTCAAATTGCGACTTTATTTCCATGCGTTTTGTACGAAATTTTAATGACACTCGCGCGCTCGATGCGCGCCGCGCTGTTTCTGTGTGGCTTGCACCTTAAAGACGCTAGTACAAAGCTAGTCAAATACCATACCGTACCGTCACCTGTTACAACATCGGTATCGAAACGTGATGGTAATCTATATATACCTTTCTTTACGCTGAACCTAGTAGCCTTCGCCAGAGGTTTGACATATCGTTCTAGTTCCTTCTGTTGGCCACTGAAGGCGTACACAGTCCGCAATGAGCTCAGTACCTCCTCCGCCACGGCGCTGGCTTCACTCGTCGCGTGCATCTCATTCTTGCTGTACTTATCCGCCGCCTGCAGTTGAAGCCATTTTAAATTATAAAATCTTCATTTTCAGAATTAATAATACCACGAAAACTTTTTCTGACGCCGACTAATTAAATATATTTTAGTCCCTAAAGTATGTGATCGCGCATTTTTGTGCACATAAACTTTTAAATTAATACCACAAGAAAAGTAAATAAATTAAGTACACGGTTTTCAGTTTTAATGTAACCTAACAGCAAATTTATTGTAAAAAGTGCTGGAATTGCGCTACACTTTCTTTTTTTCAAGAAAAAATGTTGTTTTTCATTTTACAATCAGCCGGTTAGATTAAAATTCATTCATATTTACCCACGCCGAGAGGCCAATAAACAGGAGAGCGACAGGCACGAGCGAGAAGCAGACCAGCGCCATCTTCCAGCCGGATACCAGCGCCCAGACCAGGCTGATGAGCACCAGGGTCACGCTGGTGATCATCACCGTCACCTGGTCACCGATACCGTCCATCACTTTATTCATGTCACTGGAAATACCATAGAGGTTGCATTAATACCTGAGGGGATGGGGATATAGGCCGCCATTTTGTATGGGTTTCGAACTGTCAAAATTCACGATTTCAACGTATGAGATATCGAGATCAATGTTAATATTTATGAGCAGAAAACGAATACAGAGATACTAAGTATTTCTTTTGTGGACATTCATATTGACACAAACTAAAATAATTGGGTACATACTCCGCCATTTTAGACGCAAAATCGCCAGACCTCTTGAGGTCATAATACGCGGCATCTTGGTTCAAAGCCGCCCTTAGATAGTGCATCCTTATCCTGTTTGACTGAAACAAAATGGACACCCTAATTTAGAGTTTAGTTCTTTCACGTTTCATAGGGGCAAGCTCATAAAGGGAGGCTCTAGCTTTTTTAATACAGCACCGCCAATAAAGTTCTATGACAATTTTTACATACTTCGTTTAACACGAAGTCTACCTAAGAAAGACGACACAAATAGTTACACTCTACTAAACACGTAGTCAGGCGAAACTCCTCTAAACCAGATGATATCCACAAATTAGCAACATGATAAACCAGATCTGTGAATATGATAACACTGTTCGTGGCGTTTACGAAACACTACGGTGTACCAAAAAATACGTAGCTGTACTACATAAAGTCTACGGAACACCTAGTAATGGGTTTTGTATAAAACTCGTAGCACAACAATATGAGGTCTACAGAAGCCGTAGCATGAGTTTTACGTACCACAATTACATTTATCTACGACCCTCGTAGCGTGTCGTAGCGCTAATCTTGTAGTAGCAACGAGACTCCGTAGCGCCAGGTAGCATCGTAGTCTACGACATTCTGATGGCATCATGTTGTGCTAAAGATGATATTCCATCTATCCATCAGCCTGTTTCGTCCACTGCTGGACATAGGCCTTTCCAGGATTTTGCCATTCTTGGCGGTCCTCCTGGAAGAAATGCCCATACTCACACACGCTGGGCAGGCGGGTTGGTGAGCACGGTTCCGAAACCCTTGCACCAGTGACGCCGCTGCCCGTCACCAGTCTGTTTTATATAAGGCCCGGCAATTGGGAATGGATAAACCACCATCCATCGGTCCCAGGCAATGGTGGGCCGCCTGGTTTTGCCTGAGAGCTGTTCTCTTACTCTCCCCCGAATAACTTCGGGAGGATTTGCGAGTAAGATGGTGGTACCTCCACAGTCGAGCCCGGCACCAGCTCTAACACCTATAAACATGATGATATTACAACGCAGTTTTTACGTACTTACGTTCTGCTGTACTATATTATTAAAATTCTTAGTTAATTGCAATACAGATTAGAAAAGGGGTGGGGAAATGAACTGTAGGTATTGACTACCTGCACAGTTCCGTTCCTTTTCCAATCGTTGGGTTAAGCCCGACTTCAAGTCCGATTTTCAAGTACTAATGGTTATTAAAAAATTGTAACCTGGTTCACCGCGGAGACGTTGATAAAAGCATTGCTCATGTAGGTCACGAAGCATTGACCGAATCCCGCCGATATGTAAAGAAGACCCAAGTACAGGATTCCGTCCCAGAACTCTTCTTTCTTTCCTTTTTCTGAATCTTCGTAACTATCGAACTTGACCATTTTCTCTAGTAAATCGGATTCTATGTAGACTGTGACGGGTAAGACGGTCCCACTCAGCAATGCACATATTATTGCTATTACTATTAGAAATATGTCAAGTTTTGTTGCATATCTATACTGAAATAGAATTCTGTGTGTTAATTAGTATTATGAATTACACGAACTGTACTGATGCCTGCACCTCAAACTACAGCTATTTGTAAACGATTTCTTTTGGTCATTTGGTGCGCACTTCACAACATTGACATTAAACTATGACTATTTATTAACACCAGACTGACAAGACTATTACATATTGTATTAAGACCAGGGTGCCATAAAAGAGCAGGGCTATCTTACGGTTTTCGGTACGTATCCTAACCTAAATATTTTTGGTATGTATTTCCCTTATTAGTTTACATATACATGTTATTTTATTTTTATTTTTTTTATTCTAAAGATATTTATTGTAAAGATTAAGTTTGACTTGTAGAAAGTATACTTTATGTATCTCTTTTACAAAATAAATATTTTGATTTTGATATCACTCATATTCCAAATAAATGTCGGGGTGTTACGGCCGAGAACCGCTAGGTGGCTCTTCAACCAAAAAATTTTTATTTTTGTATTTCTGTATTTATGTTAAAAGTAGATTAGTAGAGGTTGTATGTATTTTATGTCTTTTATATCTTCTGTCATTTATTCGACTATTGCCCCAAAGTGGGCCGAAATATATTTCGAATCCAAAATTAGCATTGTTTATTGTTTTTTGTACCATAAGTACTAAACGATTTTAAGGGCTATGAATGACACCGCAATAAGAATCTGACATTAATCTAATACCTATCTAAATCTTCTATATTTATATTATTTAAGATACTTGGTAACAATAGGCATGATGACTAAAAAAAAAATATTAGTCCGTCAGTTAGATTATCAGAAAATATTGGACACTTATTTTTTCTTTTTTCAATTTAACAAAAAATGATGAAGATATAGCCCGCTGAAGTTCCGCGTGACGTCACATCTAGCTACAATTTTACTTAGAAGTGAAGTCATTTTCCCCCACTCCCAAACTTCGACGCGCTTTATCTCTGTCATTTTTTATTTGACTGACAAAAGAAAAAATGCTTGTCCAATATTTTTTCATAATCTAAATGACGGACTAAATAGAATAATATTTTGCTTACCCTATCTACAAGCCTATTATATAAAACAGTAAGAAATATTTTTCCTCAATATATTTCGGCCCTCGGTATGGAGCCGTCATCAGTCGAATGATATTTATATTATATATTTATACTATATACTATTTATATTATAATTATAATACTTATACTAGTTCTATTTGTAATACTAATAACAATTAGTAAAAAAGCCGTGTGTGTAGATTGAATATTTAGGCGAAATTTAAAATAAAATGGGTTATTGGTTTACTGGGGCCAAAACAAACTTTTTTATGATTTTTGTGTCTGTCTATCCGTATGTTCCGTTTTAACTCGAGAACCACTCAACGGATTTGGATGCGATTTTTTTATTATCACCATAGTGACTCTGGTCAACACATAGGCTATAAGGAGTGTTCATAAAATAACGCCCAAGCCTAAGGGAGAAAAAATTGAATAAATTTGGGTGGAGCCGTGGGCGAAGGCTAGTTTAGCTTAGTCTAGTTTATAATAAATAGGTAGCCTGTCATACTAGTATCCATACTTATTTTCGCCTACTTGCGTAAAAATTATTAGCTTGCAGTAGAAGCGAAAAAAATAACATAATATTTACTTTCGCTGACATTTATTTATGCAGTCAAAATTATACTGGAGGCTTAGTAAGTGATCAATATCACGGATTAATAACATTTTATGCATACATACATACATACGTATATCTACTCACGCCTGTTTCCCAGAAGGGTAGGCAGAGACTACAGATTTCCATCTGCTACGATCCTGACCTGTTTTGCTTTTTCTAATCCAGGTACTTTTTACTCGGCTCTTCTTCAGTAAGTCGCCTATTTGGTTGGCATACGTCCTTCTAAGGCGGCCCGGTCGAGCTTTACCTTCCACTTGTGCAGGATAAATTTCTTTCGTCACTCTACTTTCATTTATCCTCTCTATATGCGTAATTTGAAAAAGAAAATTTTGACTTTCCACTGCACTGACTCGGGGCTGAGCTTACGTTTGTAGGAAATGTTACGGAAAAAAAAACGAATTTGCCAGAAAGGGTCATCGAACCTTGATACTGACTACTTACCGAGTCTCCAGGCTTTTAAATTTTGGCTGTATAAATAAATATCGCCATATATCTTTACAAAGAGAAATTTTTAATTGAAAGAAATAAAAAAAACATTACCAATTTTCTATAAGAGATACTGGAGACTGTCTCGGCTTCATCTTCTTTTTTTATATTAGCTAAGTAGGAATGAAAAAATATTTAGTTTTAGTTAGATCATACAGGGCTTTCACGTCATTGGTTGGGTTTTGTATTTAAAAGGAAAAAAGAAACCGATTACGGTGAGACTCAATTTTATCCTTTCTGTATGGTGTAAAAGCTATTTGACTCACCAGTATTTTCGCAACTTTACAGAAACATTAAAATTTTCGTGTAAAATGATAGATGTTTAAAAATTAATAAACTGTGTTTTATGTTTTTATTAGAAAAAACCCCTAAAGTTGATCGCACATTTTTATTTTTTGGCATCGTACGCGACGTACGCATTTTATGAAATACTGCGCGTACGAACTCCTTTCACCATCGTACGCGCCGTACGCGCCGAATTTTCACTTACCCGCACCGTATTTTAGAAATGGGGCGCGCGCGGTACGACGCTGAAAAGTGTGCGATAAGCATTTTCTTCAAATTATTTTTGTTCCATGTGTTTTCATTGCTTTCTTGATAACAATCATGCATTTAATGGTAAAAAACTTGGAACTTCCCTGGTATGATAAAATCATATCAAATCCACCTCAAAAAAAGCTACGAAACAAACTTCGATAGGATTATCGTTAGTACATAAAATATACTTACAGTTTACAATCCAAACGATAGCATCAGTCGCTCCACTCACTGCAGCAGCGGGTGTCGTCGTTTGCCCTGCGTACGGCATTTTAGTATTAAGGGAGCTAAGGCAACATTATCATTTCAAACTTAATAAACCCCAAACTCAGAACAATATATTGTTCTGAGGCCCCAAACCCCACCCATTTTTGAATGACAGTACTGCTTATTTGACGTCTCAAAGGCAAAGAGAATTTGCAGAAAAATTAAAATTACAACATTTTTAATCGTTTTGTTTTCACCTTTTTACTATAACTAAAATAAACATTATTATTATAATATTACATTTAAGACGTCTCGATACAAAAACTTTATTCCAGTGTCACGTTATCACGTTATTTTATTTTAGTAGTCAAAAATAACGTTTAATATCACTATTTATTTCGCTTTGATCATGATAACCAGTGGCGGACTAAGGGGGGTGGAGAAAGCGTCCCGCCCGCCCCGTGTCTCTGGTCATGGGGTGCCTCCAAATCTTGACAAGTCCTTTTAATCAAATCCCAGGGAAGGCAAAAATAATTAAATAAAAGGCATGCGAGAGAAGTTTTTCTAAACTGAAACTAATAAAATCTTCAATCATCAATGAAAAAGCCAATCTGTCGATTTAATCAATTGAAAGAAATGTTTCAAAGGAAACAGATTTTAACAACGGTATTGAAAAGTTCGGTAAAACGAAGGCTCGAAACATAATAATAATAACGTAATAATAAATAAGAGGTTACGAAACGAACTGGCACTATAATAGTACAAACTTTGTTTTTATACATATAAAATAAAAGTTAGGTACCTTATTATTCTATTCTTCATTATGTCTTTGTACTCAACTTAACCTGCTGGTTGTTGTGCTGAAGTTCACATTCTAACCTTCTCACACGTGTACGTTTATTATAATTACTAGATCTTAGAGTACGTAGACACATTATAAATACTTGTTCTTTTTGCAAGCTATCTATTATGAATGTTTACAAAATGTACACTACAAATATGTACATCAATTTCCAAGTAGATTGGGGTCCTCATCTAGATTTTGCCCCCTGGACCTCCGACGGCCTTAGTCTGCAACTGATAACTAACGTTCTCAAACCCCCCCCCCCCCCCCGAAATTCTATTTGTCTTAGCGAACCCACCGTTTCTTATTCAATATTTTCGACTATTATTTTTTTCTTTTTCGTCACGCGCTTTATTTCGAATGATATTATGACGTCGCGTCGGTTGCTTTTTAGGAGGTAAATTTGTATTGCTCTAAAATTATAACATATTTATTTTAAAATAAAGTTATTCTTTATTGTCTCTAGTCTAGAGCCCGAAACCCTGCGAAATGATATCCTAGCTACGGGCCTGAGGTCTACCTACCCTAAGGGACATTTTTATCAACAGCCCTTATAGCCTACACGTTGACCAGAGTCACTACGATGATAAAAAATAAAAACCGTTGAGTGGTTCTCGAGTTAATATACAGATAGACAGACAAAATTCTAAAAAACATGTTTTGGCAGTTACAGTACAGTACAGTACCCATTTCATTTAAATTTTGGAAACATATATTATTTTATAGCACACCGTGCGTAAAATGACCGCTTTACGCACGCTGCGCTTGCGTAAAGTCGGCATTTTCGGCACTTGTGCTATAAAATATTATACGAAACTCGTGCGAGAAACTTTTTCATCGCTCTCGTATCGTAATGTACTATAATGTCACAGACACGACATTTTTAATAGTATAGACACGGAGCAAAAAAGTAATATAGATTAGGACGTCGCGTGGACGTCAGCCAACAGCTTCACTAAATATTCTAAAGAAACATGGAAAACAAGTTATTGAATGGAAAATTTGATGGCCGAAACTAGTCTTTATACTTAAATGCCTTAAAGTTCATTATTTTGTAATTTTAATAAAAGGACCGTGAATAAAGAAGCAACAGACTTAAACACAAGTTGTTTGATATTCCACTTCACTCGCTCAGATAACTCGCCCGATACGGACGTTAACAGATAATATGGTTAAAGCAAAGAAGTATGTTGTTATTACGCCTTTTGTTGGACAACCTAAAAATGGCGACTTTATTATTGAAGAAGAAGTGTTACCACCTCTTAAGAATGGCGGTGAGTGTAACCATTTATGGCAATCCTATTAGTATTCTAATCTAAAAATAAATATAAAATAATAATAATCCGATTTTATCCTGTGTAGTGTTATTGTAATTTCATAATTTAGTGGTTAATTTGTCTTTCTTTGGAGGTGATGTGTGCTTGGTTGTTTGCTTGTAAGTATCAACTGTGTTGTATAAAATAAAAAATAATAATAATCCGATTTTATCCTGTGTAGTGTTATTGTAATTTCATAATTTAGTGGTTAATTTGTCTTTCTTTGGAGGTGATGTGTGCTTGGTTGTTTGCTTGTAAGTATCAACTGTGTTGTATAAAATAAAAAATAATAATAATCCGATTTTATCCTGTGTAGTGTTATTGTAATTTCATAATTTAGTGGTTAATTTGTCTTTCTTTGGAGGTGATGTGTGCTTGGTTGTTTGCTTGTAAGTATCAACTGTGTTGTATAAAATAAAAAATAATAATAATCCGATTTTATCCTGTGTAGTGTTATTGTAATTTCATAATTTAGTGGTTAATTTGTCTTTCTTTGGAGGTGATGTGTGCTTGGTTGTTTGCTTGTAAGTATCAACTGTGTTGTATAAAATATCGATTATGGAATGTGTTTTTTTTTCCACAGAATTTCTAGCTGAAGCAGCCTTTATCAGTATAGATCCATACCAACGAATGAAGCTGGGGGAACAATACCCTTGTGATATGATTGGAGGGCAGGTAGCGCGGTTAGTTTGTCACATTGCTATATTTTCTGTAGGGCCCATAGACATAGAATATAATATGCTATGGTGGGGCCCACCTCTAAGGTTTGTTGAGTTATCAGCCAGCACTATTTTCGTTTGTTTCGCTCACGAATGACAGGTTTCGCTATAATGCACCGTCGACATGAGTTGGTCTACGGCTTTCCTGCATTTATAATATGATGAAATAGAAATAATGTGTAAATAAGTAAGTTATTGATAATTTATGTAAGATCTTATGATATGGTGAGATTGGATCATTATTTGGAAAAGAAAACTAGAGATTGCAATCGTCCATACAAACATCTGTTACTATCAAAACAAGATTCAAATCGCAAAAAAATGCTGTTCCAAAGAAAAGTTAAATACTTGGTACTCAACGGAAATGCATGAAACAGCTATTGATGTATACCGTATACATACATATGTATATACAATACGAAAACAAAATAATTTATTTTCCATACTTAATCATAAATCTTTAACAAGGTTTTTGGAGGCCCCTTTTAAGTAAAAGAATACCTGTCTTAGTACGAGGCTCCGCTCTTCCATACCATAACCGTAGGCGTACCTCCCCAGTGTACCTACCGTCACCCCCCCCCCCATAAATACGGTGTCATTTACATTAATATAAAAATATGCTTTATTCAATATAAGGCGTTATTTGTTTAGTGTTTTGGTTTGTACGTATGTGAACTCGGTGTATGAAGGATTATCTCTACTTATCCTAATACGGACAATGGACATAGATACCTACTTGCCGGCCGGCCCCCCCAGGCACGAATCCTAGTTACGACAATGACTATAACTAATGTAAGCTGCTTTTTGCGAAAAATACCTTTTTTTAGGGTTTCGTAATCAACAAGGAATAAACAACAAAAATTAGTCACCATGTCCGTCCGTCTGTATGTCTGTCCGCGGCTTAACATAGCGACTCTAAGTACTAGAAAGTAATTTACCATACATATTATAACGCCGATAAAGTGGTTAAATAAAATCTTGAAAAAAAGTTTTTTTAGGGTACCTCCCCTACACGTAAAGCGGGGATTATTTTATGTTTCTTGTTTCACCTCTATCCCATTGTGTGGGGTGTCGTTGGACAAGTCGCTTAAAAATATTGTGTGTGTGTGTGAAACCCATTTTTTGATTCAAGGATTCGTTTGGGGAATATTATGCTTTAAAGTGAAAATTTTTTTTAGAGTTAAGAGTCCCCCCTTCTCGCCCCTCCTCTATCAGCTAAACAGTTGTTTTTGGATATTAAAAAAAAATCACGGCGGTAGTATATAAGGTCCTACAATTCAAAGTGAAAAAAATTAACAATTGATAGAGTATCCCTAATAAAGCACACTCCAACGAAAAAAAAAATTTTGCGCGTACTTTATTTTTACCTTTCTGGTATAGAAACTTAGTCAGCTGATTGAACCACTTTGTACTGGGAAGTGAAAAAATTATTTAAGCGAAAAAAATTGTCTTGTTCTGGAATTTGATCTGTTAACGATACTTGATCAACCCTAGAATTATTTTATTTTATTGTAAGACTTTACAATTATAAAGAAATTAATAGGAAAACTATGACAGTTAAGAAGGTTTTAAAAGTTAACGAGTAACAATCGACCAACTTAATTTTGCAGTTATTATTCAAACATTTCATATGATTCCTGTGATGACGTATGGCGCTGAGACGTGGTCTCTTACAAAGGGTCTGATCCACCGGTTTAATGTCGCTCAGCGAGCTATGGAGCGGGCTATGCTTGGGGTATCTCTGATGGATAGAATCCGAAATGAGGAGATCCGTCGGAGATCTAAAGTAACCGACATAGCCTGCAGAATCAGTAAGTTGAAGTGGCAGTGGGCAGGCCATATTTGTCGCCGACATGATGGCCGTTGGGGCCGAAAGGCTTTAGAATGGAGACCACGTACATCAAAGCGTAGTGTAGGACGACCTCGTGCCCGCTGGACCGACGACCTGAAGGACGTTGCGGGGGGCGGCTGGATGAGGAGGACGGAGGACCGACATGAGTGGCGAAATTTGGGAAAGGCCTATGTCCAGCAGTGGACGAACACGGGCTGATGGATGGATGGATGGATGATTCAAACATTTCATAAGGTTGTAATTTTTTACTAGAATCATGTAAGTCTTTAACTTATTTTAATGCTACGGAACCCTCGGGCGCAACTCCTACTCGCACTTGACCGGTTTTTTTTCCGTTATATCTCCAATCTCCCTTTTTCGTGAAAATGACAGATTTTATCTGCCTTTTCGCGAAGAAGCGAAATAATTTCGTATGATTGCGTAATATGGGTTGGCCTTCGCGTCATAATTAGCTTTTTCGTGACAAAGCAGTTCATGCAACCGGTGACATACTCGGATCTCGGATACATTTTATGTGAATACCCCAAAGATATATAATGGTACCTGGAATACCCTGACTGGCTGACTGACTGATCTACTACGCCTCAGAGCAATAATGATTTACGCCTTCACAGAGTCTAAAATTATCGGTTTTGTTTTTTAGTGTTCCATTTATGAAGTGGATAGGTTTCTTTGTTCGCATCGTATGGGCTCACATACCTGCTTGTAGTTTGTACCTCACTTCTAAAACAATTTAATTTCTTGTATGATTATTACGTTTTTTCATCGTTATTAAAATTTGTAATTTATTATTCGTGATGAGTTAATGCTTAATTGATCGGAATAATAAAAAAAATTACCTCGTAAGCGAATTCGCTGCCGTCAGTGCCATATTCTTATATCTTTGTCTGCCATTGATTCCTTCCTCTATGATTGGGTAAAGAAAGGCAGCATAATATGTATCCACTTAAATAATTTACGGTTGTTGTTTCTGATAAGGGTTCCGTATCCGAAGGGTGCCAAACGGGACTCTATTACTATGACTCTGTCTGTTCGTCCGTCCATCTGTTACAGAAGTCTTCAGCCGCAAAAGGTAGCCAAAATAAAAATATTAAACCCTGGGGATCTCCACCGTTTTTCGGTCTCTTTCATCTGTCTTGATCAGTCCAAAGTGGTGGTTTAAAATTGGTCACCAACTACTTAGAGGTGGTTTTAAATCTGCCCCCCCCCCCAAGAAAAAAAACAGTAATATCGTAAAATAAGTAATAAATGGCCGATTACCGTGTTATTTGTCATATTTTTTGTCTTCTAGTTTCGGAGACAAGGGGGGAGCTATTTTGGTTGGGTTTTAATAATTTCTCGCAATTTAACTACCTACCTATAGAATCAGCTCCATAATACGAGAACTTACATTTTGATTTTGAGAAAGATTTTTTTTTTCCTTTTTTTATAATGACAATATAGGTAGGTACTTCTCAATATTATTCAAAATTGCAAATTATTATTTTTTTTGACGGACGGGCAACAGTCTCGTAATGGTTCCTGTTTACCCTTTAGGTGCGGAACCCTGAAAATACTACAAGAACCGTCCATTAAAGAAATATAAAGCAGACCTGAATATTTTCTTTTCAGTGTTATTGAATCAAAGCACCCTGATTATCCAATTGGAACCTGGGTGATGGGTCATTTCGGCTGGAGAACCCACACTATAGCGAAGCCAGAGAATGCTAAACTGTGTCCACAAAAGCCGTACTTGTATGCTCTGCCTGACTTCGGAGATCTGCCCGTTTCCTTGGGGGCTGGGGTACTAGGACGTGCCGGGTAAGGCTTCAAGGTGACCGACCAGTCACGCCAAACAATTGATGTTTATGAGAGATCAATGATGGTAACAAAAGGAGGAAGATACGGTACCCGCCTGCGGCCCTACAAAATTGAGTCCAATGGACCCGTTCCATGTCGCTTGTCTCGCTCGCGCTACTGTTCAAGCTAGTCGCTCTATCTCTATCGTTCGGTGGAGTCCTATTTTTCAGTTGACAATATAAGAAAGAACGTACTTAGCTCCTTTTGCTTATATCAATGGGTACAGCACATTCTGGAGTAGATATCTGTAACAAATACCTATGCCAGAAGACATACAAATATTTTCTCATTGCTTCTCATTTCTAATCAGCATTTTTGTGACAGGAACACAGCATACTTCGGCTTCACGGAGTTCTGCCGCCCTCGACCAGGCGAGACGGTGGTCGTATCAGGGGCGGCCGGGGCTGTGGGCTCCCACGTCGGACAAATCGCGAAGATCCTTGGTCGGTACCTAACTAGCCACGCTACTGAATTAGAAGATTAACGATTTCATGCAGTATAGGCGAGGTAGTAGTAACCAGTTCTAGTCACGAAAGTAGTCTCATCCGAATTTTCAAAAGGTTCAATTTCTTCCGAGGACCCTGCCAAGCCTTAAATTTTTGAGAAAAAAAATTGATCTCTAAACTTTTAAATTTTTTGTCTAGGACAGAAAATCAAGAGCTTGTTCACATATATAGCAAATAACTTTAATTGACACCAAGAAGATTATATTTCAGGATGTAAAGTGATAGGCTTTGCTGGCACCGATGAGAAATGCGACTGGTTGGTCAAAGAGCTAGGCTTCGATTATGCTGCCAACTACAAGACCACAGATTTGGCAGATTACCTGAAGAAATCTGCACCGAAAGGCGTGGACTGTTATTTTGATAACGTAAGTTTTACTCGAACCAACATGCGGGAAGAGTAGTTGTTCTCGAAGGTGCACCCAACTGCTAAACCTCCCACTCCACGTAGCTCATAAAATATAAAGATAGGACAAGAGGTCTGTGAGATGATATTAGTGATTACCTATTTATATTGTTTAGAGCATGCCCGACTCGTCGTCACACCAGCTTGTCACACCAGTGTGACGTCGAGTAATTTTTTTTCCTCGTCGTTACACCGCTGGATTATTACACCTTTTGTATCACATCATTAGTGTTGTGCTTGTTATAGATACAGCAATGTCTAATTTAAAAAGTAAACTTTTGTTGACTTTACTTGTTTTTATATATTAAAATTGGAAGCAGTAAATCATAATTAAAAAATAAATAAAAAGAAACCAAGACACGTTGATCTTTTCAAGTTTCTAACCGCTATTCTTGGCAATGCTTATCAAAAGTTAGGTATTTATATTAGATTTAATAAGTATTCAGTTGGCGAAACTCATGTTACGTACAAACAACTTTTTCTATAGGAGCTAAATGAAATATTTTTCTTTTTACTTCCAATATTCTTCCTATCATTAAAATTACCCTAGCCGACCAGGGAAACGGTCCACTATATGACGGCGAAAAATAAGTGGCAAATTTTGCATTGCACATCATAGAAAAATTTGTTTGTAAGGATGAGTTTTATCTGTTTTGT
Source organism: Ypsolopha scabrella (assembly GCA_910592155.1). Taxonomy (NCBI): domain Eukaryota; kingdom Metazoa; phylum Arthropoda; class Insecta; order Lepidoptera; family Ypsolophidae; genus Ypsolopha; species Ypsolopha scabrella. The sequence continues at coordinate 7,717,733 of OU342975.1, read as the reverse complement.
GTTTCACCCACTAATATAGTTAAATTTTGTACAGTATACTAGGTGAAATTAAATCAACCGACCAAATTCATACTGGAGACTCGGTTAGTCATCAGAAACAAGGTTTAATGACCCTCCAGGTGAATTTCAAAAAAAAATTTTTTTAGCCCTATAATGCCTGCTCTAGGAATTGTACTTAAACTAGTAAGGGAGCAAAAAAAACATTTTTTTCGAATTTGACCAAAAGGATCACAGAACCTAGTTTCAGATCACTAACCTAGTCTCCAGTATGAATTTGGTCGGTTGTTTTAATTTCACCTTGTATGCTTTGCACAAGTTTCCTTAATGTAAACACAGGTGGGCGGAGAGATGAGTAGCATTGTGATGTCACAAATGAATGAATTCGGCCGCGTCGCCGTGTGCGGAGCGATATCTAGCTACAATGAAACAAAGCCTGAAAACCGCAAAGGTATATTCAATATTAAAAACACTTAAGAATCTAATGCACGAAACAAATCATTTAAATAAATAATCAAGAAAATGTTCCTTAACATCAGTACATGCATGCATGGTCCCGATTTAGCAGTTACTGCTACTATAGGATAGACCGCTCTACTGATAATACTAAACAATATGCCCATACCTTCAGTCCCTCACAAATCACACTAATATTATAAATGCAAAAGGGTGTGTGTATGTTTGTTACTCTTTCACGCTGAAACGGCTGAAGGGATTTGGATGAAATTGAGAATGGATATAGCTAATAACCTAACTTAACACATAAGCTACTTTCTATCTCGGAAAAAAGCATGCCGTTAAACCGAATAACACGGGGGCGGAGCCGCGGGCAAAAGCTAGTAAAAAATAAATGTGGTCTATGACGGGCCCGTAGCCAAAATTCGTATTCGGAAGGGGGATAAAACTTTCAGTAATGCTTGTTAAACATTAAATACATATCGTATCACATTAGCTCAGTGGTTAGAATGATTTGATTTCTAATCAATCTTCTTAATCAGAAGTGATTAGAATGGTTAAAATGATTTCTAGAGATATATGTTGCATCAAACTAATGTAAAACTTGTGTAGATATCAATGTTGTTTTAGATTTTTTGATATCCAAAGATTTCGGAGGGGAATAGGACACCCATACCCATACCCTGTATATGGGTCTGTCTGTTTCATTTAAATAAATATTTAATAAATTATATTAATTAATAAATAGTTAATAAAGCCGATTCTCAAGGCTTTAATTTTAGTTTATATGCTGTCAAAACTAAATTTTCTTCATTCAAAAACAGTTCTTTAGTAGAAACAACAGAACCTATATTACATTGAAAAAATTTAAGTTTTTACGGCACTAAAACTAAAATTAAAGCCTTCAGAATCGACTTCAATAACGATAATTAAATAAATAAAACTGTTATTAAAAACTGATTACACCATATTTAGTACAGGTTACGTTTGTATATAAAATTGCAATGGAATAATTTACCTATACCTAGTCGGTTCTTAAATACTGTCACTGGCCATTTATTTTAAAAATAGAACACCTAGAAAAAAAAATGAAATGGTGTTCGAATTTCAAATATTTTTTGATTAATAATCTGCCAAATCACAATTACATTCATTCATTTTTTACGATGGAGTGGACTCGCAAAGAGAACCGAGTAGCAGTAATTGCATTGCATCGTTGCGGCCATCCACCGAAGACGATATTCAACTTGCTTCAAAAATTAAAAATCACGAAGAGGTTCGTGTACCGTACCATTAAAAGGTACAATGAAACCTCTAGTGTCGATGACGAGAAAAGAACTGGCAGACCTCGTTCCGTTAGGACTCCAAGGGTCATCAAAGCAATCAAGGCGCGTATTTCAAGAAATCCCGTCCGCAAGCAGACACTGATGGCTTTGGAGATGGGATGAACCAGAAGTACCGTAAAAAAGTACTCAATGAAGACCTGGGACTACGAGCTTACCGAAAAAAGAGTGGACATCTTCTGAACGCGCGTCTGATAGCTATGAGAGCCAAAAAATGCAAAGTTTTGCTAAAGCGGTACGCAAGAAACAGACACCGCGATATCCTGTTTACAGACGAGAAAATTTTTAATATCGAAGAGAAGTACAACAAACAAAATGACAGGGTGTACGCGACCAGCTCTGCGGCCGCTGGAAATGCCATTCCTAGAGTGCAGCACGGCCATCATCCATCATCAGTCATGATTTGGTTGGGAGTGTCCTACTATGGCCCTACTGAAGTGCATTTTTGTGAAAAAGGTGTCGAAACCAGTGCAAAAGTGTACCAAGACACGGTTTTAGATCGCTTAGTAAAAGATCTGCCCCAGACACTCTTTGGAAGACGGCCATTTGTGTTTCAACAGGACTCCGCACCTGCTCATAAGGCCAAAACAACTCAGGAGTGGTTCGAGCGCCAGAATATCGAGCTAATAAGTCATCAAGATTGACCCTCATCTAGCCCTGACCTCAATCCACTGGATTACAAAATTTAGTAGGAATTGGAGGAGAAGGTCTGTTCTAAACCTCACAAAAATTTGAGCAGCCTAAAGTCATCATTGATTAAAGCAGTGGCCGATATCGACATGAATATGGTCCGTGCTGCTATTGATGATTGGCCGCGAAGATTGAAGGCTTGTGTGAAAAATGTTGGCAATTATTTTGAATAAATTTCGTGTTTAATGCAAGCTAATTAAATTACCTTTTTTAAAAAAAAACTTTTTTTTAATATCATGACTAGTTTTCATTTTATAGCGAATTTTGTTTGTGACAGAATTTAAGCACCGACTAGGTACATATGAAATATTATCCGTTTTTTTTTACTTTTACACGATGTGCGACTGTGTTCTTTAATGTGTGTAGTTCTACCCTCAGACATAATTTGTTTTTATTAAATAACTACCTACTTCTACTATGTTACTCAAAAAGCTAGGAGACAATGTGTTGAATAATGTTTTCAGATGAGACTTTGAACTGGATGTACATAAAAACCCCATAAGGTTTCTGATACACCTTCGTCTAAAATTGCATGGCATGTTATGTTTGATAAAAAAAAACTTGCTTCTTTATTGTTATTCAGTATTATTAATAGAGTACGGTCTGCTTGTATGATTTATACGACACCTTGTTTTTTGTAAAATGTTACAGCAACTTTGCTCCAGCCCTACATTGTAGCAAAACAACTGAGTATTCAAGGATTCCTAGTGAACACATTCGCAGACAGAACTCAAGAGGGAATCAAACGCAATCTTCAGTGGGTGAAGGAAGGGAAACTCAAATACAAAGAACACATGTGGAATGGTTTTGAGAGTGCCGCAGACGCCTTTATAGGTCTTTTCACCGGCGCCAATACTGGAAAGACCATAGTTAAAATCTAAAAATGTATAGTTAAAATATTGTACAATATTCCTTTCAATTCATAATATAAATGCGCTAATACAAAATAAAACCTATTTATTGCAACTAACTACTAGCGTACAAAACACGGTTCGGTCTTTTTGAAGTTTTAGGTCGTTTTACAGAATGTACATTTAAGAATAACTCTTCATAAACCTTACTTTTTGCTTCCGAACTCAAGTACTGAGATATTTCATTGTATATACTTTTCTTGTGTGCGTCTTCATCTAAATTGGTTTGAGTATAAACAGACATTCTCTTTGTTTTCTCTGGCCTATTTACAGTGTTCTTCAGTTGCTTTATATGTTGACTGTTCATATCAATTCTGTTTAAAAGTGTCTCCTCCATTTTCTTCATTCTTTTATCTAAAAGCTCCATAAAATATTTTTGTGAATCAGGCAGTTTTGGTTCTGGCTCAATTTCAGATGAAGCCACTTTCTGATTTAGCATTTCTAAATTAGATGTCACTTTATCAGAAACATCTTGAACTTGCTCATCTAATTTATTGAGACTATCATTTATGATATCTCTTAATTTCATATTGAATTTACGTTTCTCTTCTATAGCAGCTATACGTTCATGGGAAATAATTCTTGGGGTAGAATTTTTAAGAAGAGATTTTGTTGGTGTTGTACTATTAGGCTTGTTCACCAGTGGATCCATCTGTTTTATTGGGGCATTTTCTTGTGGTACAAAATTTTGGTATATTATTGGTTCTGATTGCTGACCATTGAGAGTTCCTGCACTTTGATTTTCAAAAACAGGTGGCACAGAATCAGTGCTTACTTGAATGTTAATGACTTCTGGACTTTTGAACATTTCTGCCAACTCGTTTTCTGCTCGCACAATATCTTCTCGCTGCAATAAATTTTCTTGAGAGCTTTTCTTTACTTCCGGCTTTTGTAAAACATAAAATGGTGGCGCAGGTGTCAATGAAGCCAACAATGGCTGAGGTTCAGTAATTTTCTGTTCCGATAAGATTTTTATTCGATTTTTATTTGGTTTTGTATTACTGATGATGCTACATGAAGAAGTAACATTTTGATTTTGAATAAACTCATTATTTTGTTTAAGAAAATCTTCTGGTGATATAAGTTCAATTTTTCGTACTTGTCTACTCTTGTTACCAAGTAGTTTAGAATTATCTTGTTGTTTTACATTCTTTCTTGCCTTTACTTTGCTCTTAGGAACTAAATCCCTATCAAATTCACATTCAACTTCCATCACCTCACAGTTAGTCAGGAAATCCCCATATTTTTTAGAGAAGACTTTCTTTTTGTCTATATTCATACTTTCATTATCGATGTATTCTACTTTAATAGGAGATAAAATGTTATTCTCGTCTTGATCGAAATTACTTGAATCACAAAATGGTCCATCTTCAGTTGGTACTGCAAAATGTTTCAGTTTATCTTTCTGAAAAATGTAAAGGAAACAATGATTACAGAATTGTCAAAAGAAAGTGAAGAAAGATTTCCTTTGTTATTTTATTTTTAAAAAGGATTACTGCGACCAGCAAAGGAAGTGAAGTCTCAATTCTGGAGCAGCAAGTTTGTTTATTTCTAGTACCTACCTATAGTGTGGCTTGCAGTGGGCACGGGAAAGCACAGTGGTGTTTTTTTAGCATACAGAATATTTAATATATAAATAGGCTAGTTACAGGTTGGGATTCCTATTTCCTTGAATTTTTGTTTTAGCGACTCAATGTGAACACAATTATAATGTAACCATGATGTTTTCATGCTAAGGCTACTGTATTATTGTACATATTGTGTGATGATTTTTTGTTTAGATACAAAAACAGCAATTCATGACATTGGGTCCACAGGCTAGCTTCAGGATTGAAGGAGGAGTCACAGAATTATGGTAAAATGGAAATGTTCTTTTATGAAGTTGACTTAATGCAATCAAATTATTTTTGAGGCAGCAAGCGGTAAAAATAAACATAAAGAGTCATCTACCAATAGCCAGACCTTGTAAAAAAAACGGATTTATTGCTGGGTTTTTTGTGTGCACATAATGACACCTATTCTCATGTAGCAAATATTAGATTTACAGCTGCCATAACCTAAAACTTTTCATTGCAAAATAGGCTTTAACGCAGATGTATTATTTTAGGTTTTTCAACTCTAAATTTAAGGTTTGCTGCACGAGAATAGGTCACATTAACTGATAATGGATAGAAAAAGGATCCTACAATATAATTCAACAAAATAACATTTGACATTACAGAAACATATTATTACTTATACGTGGGACGCACTATAAGTTTCCGGAATGAATATGAAAAAATACTATTAAAGGTACAAAATTAATTTATTGTTTTTCAAAATAATCTCCCTTGGCGTCTATGCACTTTTTCATTCGATCAAACCAGTTTTGAAAACTTTTGTGCCACTCCCCTGTGGTGACCTCTGAAACGTGTTTTTCATACTCCTCGACAGCCTCTTCTGGTGATGAAAATCGTTGACCGCGTAATTGGTTCTTAATTTTTGGGAACAGAAAAAAGTCACAAGGTGCCAGGTCGGGACTGTATGCAGGATGACTTATGAGTTCTACATTTTTCGTCTTCAAAAAGTCGTTTGTCTGTCTGGCCGTGTGAGAACTAGCATTGTCGTGGTGCAGGATGATACGGCGTTTACGGTTATTTTTACGGAGTTCGTCAATAACTTCCGGCAAACAAATGGTCGTGTACCAGTCACTATTCACGGTACGACGATTCTCTAAAGCAACAGTAGCCACGTGTCCAGTTTTATTAAAAAAAGAAGCAATCATCCGCTTAGATGCACTTTTCACGCGCGCCACTTTGGTTGGTTTCGGCTCATCTTGAAAGACCCGTACGCTCGATTGCTGCTTTGTTTTGGGATCGTAGCAATAAATCCATGTTTCGTCACCTGTTACTATGTCCCACACCAAATTTGACGCACCTTCGTTGAATCTGGTAAGCATGGCACTGCACCAAGTGACGCGGTCCGTTTTTTGAGCCTCGGTCAAGTTGTGTGGGATCCACCGCGAGCACAGCTTTCTCACACCCAAATGTTTGTGTAGGATTGATTATATTTGACTCATGCCTATTTCTAAGGATGCGCGAATTTCATGGTAGGTCACATGCCTGTCTGTTTCAATCATACGGCGCACAGCATCGATGTTTTTGTTGGTCACAGCGGTGGACGGCCGACCATCGCGAGATTCGTCACTGAGATTGATACGACCACGCTTGAATTCTGCAAACCAGCTATAAACAGTCGTCTTGCAAGGTGCTTCATTGCCAAAAGCTGTTTCAAGCCGAGCGATGCTCTGTTGAGCTGACAAATTACACTTAAAATCGTAGAAAATCATACTACAAAAATTTTCCCGAGTTAAATCCATGTTGATGCAGACACACAATTTTTTAAATGGCGCCACAAGGTAAAAACATAAGACAGTCAGATGAAACAAACTGCATTCTACAGCCAAAGAGTTCTATTTTCAAATGTTGCAATAAATTTTTAAATATTGTTTATGTAAGTGGCCAGTTCCGGAAACTTTTAGTGTTACCTATGTATAACATATGCCTTTTGCCTGTGGCTCCGCCCACTTTTATTCTATATCTGCCTGATTTTCAGCTTGGTTGTTGTTTTATGAACTTCCCTTATAGCCTATTTGTTGATCAGGGTCACTACGATGATAAAAAAACTGCATCTACATCTGCTGGGTGGTTTTAGAGTTAAAACGGAACATACATAAATGCAGAAAGACAAAAATTCAAAAAATTTGTTCTGGCCTCAGTACAATACTAATAACACATTTCAATTAAAATTTTCTTACCATTTTATTATTTGTATAGATAAATAATCCTTGGTGAAAATTGTGACTTGCATTTCACAGTTCACACCTGAAAACACCTCCGTCGCCCCCTTGGAGATTCATGTCATGACAATGTGTATGTTTATTATTGTACTCACCTTAAAGTTCATAAACATGTCATCAGTGAAATGATGCTGGCAGACAACTCTATTTTTTAGCTGTGAAACCCGCAGCCGCAAGAATTCCTGGCGTTGTGCATTGGTCAGCCATTGATGGCACCGAAGCTTGTCCAAAACAGGATAATGGAAGAGATGAGTCTGGCCATCACTCCGCACTGTGCAGTTACGGTACGTACAACGGCACCCACCCATAGTGATTGCAGGGAATCCTAGAATGGGATAGTAGTTATTTCATATTATTATTATATATTATAGCTAAACCAAAGGCTTTAGTTTTACGTGCGAGCTAGGTACTTTAGCATTTAATACCTACACCTAGGGACTATTTAGTAATGAACCAGTTTGTTTTGACAACATTAAACCCTAATCCCTCCAAGTAACATCATGGCAAGCTATGTTGACCCATTTTGGTTACTGATGGATGAGATAAGAAGGAAGCACAATATTTTTTGTTTATGGGGTTGTTATGAAGCACTGAGAGAAACAGGCCGAGCTTTTAGATTTTTCCTTTTTTAACACTGACCCATTAAAAATATAAAATAATCTTGATCTACATACCTACCAACTTTTAGTGTTTTAATTCTAACACTATTAGACCATCAAGAATACACAAATCTAGGTACATCACAAACCAATAATTATTTTATTTTATTGTTGCGTATGTGACAGTCAGTGTTGCCAGTGCCTCGTCCACAAAAGTAACCCAACACTGTTCGAAAAGTAACACTTTCACAAGAAAAGTAACGCTTTTTTATTATTTTCGTATTTTAATACAATATGCACAGTTTCAATTTTATTTAGTACTTTCACATATACATGTATAGTCTGTTAAAAAAGTGTTGAAATGAATATTGAACTTTAATGAACTTTATTGAACTTAAAACGTTCAATTAGTATAATTTAGGTAATATATTTATGAAATAACAACGCGGTTAACCTGATTTAACAGATTTTGTACTCGTTTGTTTGGTGTAACAAGGCGATAGAAAAATAGTTCCTTCAATATTCATTTCAACTCTAACTATCTCAGCATTTTCTTAGTGGTTAATTTTATTCGTTGGGTTTAATCCTGCAAAAAAAATGGTACAATAAAAACAATACAATTATTTTTACTTGCAGAAGAAATGAATGAGGCTTTAAATAAACTAAATGAAAATTTACTAACAACTGGCCACCTATTTTAGATATTATTAGTCCTTACACATTTATTTAATAGTTATACCTACAGCAAAAATTATTTATAAGATAATAGAGAAGAGAATAGAGTATACACGTATATCGGGTGTAAATAAAGTGCGACCTTTAAATGAAACCACATACTCTACTAGTCATACTAAACAACTTTCTGAAAAAAATACCTGCACAAATCTTCAGAGAAGAAGATATTCAACTGTAACTTAAAAACATTATTTCATAGGAAGAAGGTCTATTCTAGAACGCTGCACCGTAACAGTTGTTTTACGGAAGACGCTGTTTCAAAAAACGCCCTTATGTGTCGGTGCGTTAGTTAGAGTTCACGCTTTTATGTTTGAAACTCAAATATTTACTAAACTAATAGTTAGCGCGGGTTTGTATCTTTGGAAAGTGGTTCAGTATGATCCGTAGAATATGTAACTGTTATTTTTTCCCATTATTTTTCTCCCGTAATTACTACCTACTTATGAGAAACGGAGGAAATCCACTGAAATATTTACCAATTTTAACTGGTTACGACAAAAGAGAAAATTTTCTTCTTTTGTAACCGGCTCCAAATACAGTTACATAGGCGGCCGAAAGGAGAAAATTGACTCTGCCACCACGCCGCGCCTCGCCGATCTAACAGTCAGTCAGTCATTTCCATCATTCATTGTGGCAAAAATATGTACACGTTCATCTCGCTTTTTCTGTTTGCTCATTCTAGCCGTGCGATAGAGAAAGATATTAAATTCTAGCTTTGGTTTACTTGCAATGCTCAATTGCCAACGTTAAGAAATGCACGACACCATAAAGATATTGACTTATGACAGTTCCTCTGAGCACGACACTTGCTTGCGTTCCGTTTCATCTTGATTTTTAATTCAACTTTTATTAATTTGTTAAAAATTTGAAAATTAATCCGTAAAGTAACGTAAAAGTAACGTTTTCAGCCATGTAACGTAAAGGGGTCAAAAAGTAACGTAAAACGTTACAAAAGTAACGTTCTGGCAACACTGGTGACAGTCAGTGTTGCCAACTGCTACCCATATCTAGTAGCTAGATTTGTCGCGAAAAGTTACTAGATCGCCCGATTTTCGTACCCCAGAAAGTAGCTAGAAGTAGCTAAATGCTTCTAAGTCTTTTTTTCATATGAAAATCCATTTTCAACATAAATAATGGACACACTGACATAAATTAAGGCAAATCATTAAGGGCAAAGTTAGGAATTGAATAATACAACTGAAACAAATGCTGTTTTAGTCAACCAACACCAACCCCATGCCAAAATATATGGCGCCTGAGTGAAGTTAGCTCCGGTCTGGCGAGCGAGATGGATAAAGAGAAATAGGTGACAATTAAGAGATATGAAAGAGAGTGATAGTCAAAGAAAAGTTTGGCTACAATGCTACTATAGTTAGTCGTCCGTCCGGGTCGCGGCCGCCACCGAGTCGACTATAGATATTATTCAACCAAGCTAATTAGATGAATGGCGAAGACTTTATTACTTTGTGATAGAGGCGGTTATTGGTTGGCCCACGCGTCTGGCGTCTTATTGTTTTGGACGTTTACAGACAGAAACAGCACCACGTTTCGCTTTTAAAGTTCTTTTCACGAAAGATGTTTCACGGATTATGGCATTTTTGTATTTATCCTTTAATGTTAAGTACCTACTTTGACAGCGGACTTCTTTCCAGCGGGGCTATTATGTAACTCAGTTTCGGTTACTAGCTATAGTTGCTATTCACCAAAAACAGATAAAAAATGAACTTCCAAAATAACCTTTAATGGGCATTGAACTATTTACGAACTGTGAAGTCATTTCAAGTGCAAACTTATCCTTAGATAAGCGGATATGTATGATTTAGACGATAGCCACTTGGTTTGGCAACTGAGTTTACGATACAGAATCAGGGGGCTGAAAGGAAAATTTAGTGTGAACTCTCACTCACGTTTTGTCTGTTACTTAAAAAGTAGCTAGAAAAGGTAGCTAAAAAATCTAGCTACAAGTTTTTGTAATTCGTAGCTGTCCGACACCGAAAAATAGCTAGATCTAGCTATAAAGTAGCTAAGTTGGCAACAGTGGTGACAGTGACAGACAACTATCTTTTGTCACACAGTGTTGCCAGAACCGGTTCGTCAAAAGTAACGCAAGGAAAGCCAAAAAGTAACAATTTGTAACCAAAAGGAACGATACTTACCATGTTTTTTGTGTATTGGGATTATCTTTTAGAAGCTATTTTAAAAAACATTTCTGGATCCTCAGTTGGTTTTTGAGTGAAAACTGAAAAAAAATATAAAAATATATCTCCCTTTAAGTCTGTGACATATATTTAATAATGTCCAAGAGACTCACATACCTTGGTAATTTATGCATTATCACTTAATAATTTGTAAATATATAGTGTAGTTTTGGTTTAGGTATAAAATCGTAAAATAATAGGTTGGGGAAAAACTCTTTTCGCAAATAGTATGTATGAACTTATAATAAAATCTCTTTCGCTATACCATTTGTACCTGGCTGGTTTTGGTATTATTAAAAAGTTCAAATTTTAAAAAAGATAATTCAAAATTCAAATTATGTAAAATGTGTGATTTTCATTTGTTTTTCTTACTGTTAAGATAAGTGAATCGAATGAAGAAATTCAATATATTTTAAAATTTTACTACAAAAAAGGTAAAAATGCAACGCAAGCCGTAAAAAAATTGTGATGTTTATGGACCTAGTGGAGTGTCTGTGAGAGTAGCACAAATTTGGTTAAAGAGTTTTCAATCCGGAAATTTTGACGTCAAAGATGTACCTCGCTCTGAGTGCCCTGTTACGGATAAAATGGATGCCATTTTTGAAAAAGTGGAGCAAGATCGGCATATCAGTAGTAACGATGTAGCTGAAGAACTGGGGATTGACCACAAAACAGTTTTGGCGCATTTCAAAAAAGCTGGGTACACAAAAAAGGTCGATATTTGGGTGCCTCATGAGCTCACTGAAAGAAACTTAATGAACCGTGTACTCATTTGTGATCCTTTATTACGACGTAATGAAACCGATCCTGTTTTGAAAAACCTGATAACTGGTGATGAAAAGTGGATCACGTACGACAAGAACGTGCGAAAAAGGTCGTGGTCAAAGCTGGACAGGCTTCACAGACTCTGGCGAAACCCGGGTTATCTCGCAACAAGGTAATGCTGTGTGTATGGTGGGATTGGAAGGGCATTAGCCGCCAGGCAGGACCATCGATTCTGAACTCTACTGCGAACAACTGATGAGAGTAAAGCAAGAAGTTGAGAGAAAGCGGCCGGAATTCGTCAACAGAAGGGGTGTGGTTTTTCATCATGATAACGCTAGATCTCACACATCTTTAGCCGCTCAGCAAAAATGAAGAGAGTTTGGCTGGGACGTATTAATGCATCCGCCGCGCCGTATAGTCCTGACCTTGCACCTTCAGATTTCCACTTGTTTCGGTTTTTTCAGAATTCTTTAGGCAGTGTCAGGTTAACATCACGAGAGGACTGCCAAAACCACTTGTCGCGGTTTTCTGATCAGAAGCCCTAGAATTTCTATAGCAATGGGATCATGTCCCTACCCACAAAATGGCAGAAAGTTATCGAACAAAATGGCACCTACATACTTTAGTTAAATGTAATTAAACTTTAGTAAAAATGTTTTGAATTTTCATATAAAATGCGAAGAAACTTTTTCCCAAACCTAACAAAAAATGAAAAATAACTCATACCAATGTAACACCTCCTGGAAAATGATTTAAGCGCTGATATTTTAGATAACAATCATCATCAATATTTTGTGTGGTTAAAATTTGCAATTGTAATTAATAAATGAAATTAACTCATTTTATATATCTTAGAGACAATCAGTTTCAACAACATGACAAAGTAAAAGAGATGCGTTCATGATTGATATTTATCAACTACCTCGACTTCGTTCAAATTCTAACATTATTTATTTGGCTGGATAATTTTTTGTTCAACCTTCAAAAAGTAACAATTTTAGACAAAAGTAACAAAAAAGTAACGCAGACTGGTCAAAAGTAATAAAAATTGTTACTAAAGTTCTGAAATGGTGTGTGTGTGTTGTCACATTTTTTTATTTTTTTTTCTATTTTATTCCGTCTTGGAATAGGCAAAGAGCAGCAGCCCGTGCAGCCAAGCCTTCGTAAAATTGTCTTACTGTAGTGTCTTCATATAATAAGGCTGAAGCCAATATCTTGTCCAATATAATCATGTACTTCATAAATTGGCATTTATGGCTATAACCAAGCTATTTAATCCTTAGGTTTAGTCTGTATGTCTGTGCTATAACCAAATTCTTGTTCCTTGTTTTCTTTTCAATGTCTTGTTTAAATATTTTGAACAGTTTTTGTTGTTATAAATTCATAAATTGCATACTATGTTTCGAAGTTCAATAGCAGTTCTTGAGTGTCACGCGGGATATTATCTAGTTTTTTGTAAATATTGAGAAGCATAACAATCAATGTAAGTCCTTGAAAATTATAAGAGGAACATTGAAATAAAATATAATCCAAGGTCTGATATATTGAGGAATTGCAATCTCTGCGTAATGGCGAAGTTATAATGTGCATTATATGAAGATGGTGGTTGATACGGCAGTGAGTGCCCAAATATTAGGCGGTTTAAAATTATGTAAAATTTTCTGTTTTTGTACAATTTCAATTTGGTAAACCAAGGAATGAAGCCAATAGTATTATTGATCTTAGCATACCAAGAACCTTTCGTAAGGAGTGTATTTTGCCAGTCTTCATGCCACTCTTGGCGAATTTTTATTTTATTTTATTTAGAACATCGGAGTAGGGTATGGCAACATTTGTCAAACTATCATTATAAATATTGTCTTTTTCTGCGATTGTTCTTGCAAGATAATCTGCATTTTCGTTTCCAGAAACTCAGATAATGAAGGTGTCCATAAAAGAGTTACATCAATATGTATGTTCTCTTCATATAAAAATTGTGTAAAAAGATGTCGATTATTATAAATACTTTGAGCGTTCCAATTTACTATGTTTAACTGATCTATAGGTAGAGAAAAATTGATAAAAGAGAAAATCCTTTAATTATTTTTTAAATATTCTAAAAGAACATCTTTGATATTGCTGACTGAAATACTTTTTTCGTTACTTTTATTTAAAGTTATTAATTTTACTACTATGTTTGCTAAAATGTTTAAGATGGTGTCTGACTGAGTTAAGGCGTAGTAGGTCGATCGCACAACGAAAGAGATAAGCATACCTGAAAAAGCGCTCGTCTGAGCAAAGCGGTAAACCAAGAAGAGTGTGGATAATGCTGTTTTTCAAGGAATTAAATTTAATATAAATTCACACAAGTACGTTTAAAAAAAAATCGCTGTGCTATCGTTTAGATATCAGGTTAACATGTTTAAAACAGTAATCATTGTTATTTTTACTTTATAAGTTTCGATAGACTGCTTGTTTGAAATGAAAAAATAGCCTTCACTTTGCAATTTTTTTCGATCGAGCCAATTTTTCTGTATTGCTTTTTGCGCTGTTACATCGCCTTGGAAAAGGCATGTATTTATTTCAGAACCATATCTTTTGTAGTTTGGGAGTACTGCTTGTTCAAAAACTCCGTTTTTACTACCTACGTCGTCTTAAGTAGAGAGACTAATTGTTCTGAAGGAGAAAGAGATTTTCCTAATGGTGGAAATGACTTTTCATTATTACTAAAAGCATCAACATTATGTCTTTTTTCCATGTTTTTCTTGTTTTCTTCTATTTTTCGTTTTTTGACTGGACTTATTGAGTAGATTTCAATAACAGCATTGAGGACTTTCAGTTGAAGAGCATTCTTTATAATTATGGTTGTCTCCACAGATTGAGCACCTTTCTGCATTTTCACAAAATTTGGCAATGTGTCCATATCTTGAACTTTTTATGCATTGTTTTACAGGTGGAATGTATGGCCTTACTTGGAATCTCCAGCTGATTAGATCGACACTTTCAGGCAGGACCGGACATGAGAAAGTGATTGATACAGTTTTTGTTGGCTGAAAGATGAAACCCTAGTCTATTTTAACTTTTCGCATAAATCTGCAAACTGAAACAATATTTTTAGCACTAGAAATAGCCGAGTAGATCTGAACATTTGACATTTCTATGGGTACATGTAAGATAACTCCAGTAGTTTCAGTCATTTTTGCAGGAATACTTGCTTTCAATGTATGCAGGTCCAAGAACTTTTAAATAACCCCATCTGCATTTGCCAACCCTGGACGTTCAAAAATGGCTCCAATCTTGAATTTATTTATTCTTACCAGCTGCTTAACTCCTTTGTTATGTCTTTTTAGTGAATTTCCTAGGCTTATTAGGTCTCTATTCCCAATTGGCTGGTCAACATCTGAACTTTCTAAAAATACGATATATTCAAAGTTTCTCCCATCTTCTGGTTAAAACCGTACATAGTCCAGAATCCTAAAAATTTTGTACTTAACTTGATCCTCATAAGGCTCGTCAGACTCTGAAGAAGTTTCCTTCTTTCCTACTAGCAGACCGCCAGATTCTGCTTTCATCTTTTTTACGTTTCTTACGGAACCTCGAGCCCTTACCCATTTTGATACAGTAACTTTACACTATACACAAGTTTTATTTACACTTTTTACAATAATTACAGTTTATTTTAACAAAAACTTTTGGTAACTTTAAAATTATCACCTTCTACACGACCTTCCGGGTCTACGGTTCCCGCACTTTTTTTTATTGTGTTGTGTTGTGTCTGTCTGTGTGCCACAAATAAAACACATTATAGAAAGTGACTACGGTACCGCTAGCGGTCCTTTGATTTAAAAAATTATTGTACCGTAATTCATATTTAGCTGTTGGAATATCTTCCTAAGCATGAACTATTAAAGTTCGATTTGCAATGTATAGTTCGAAAAGGGGAGTGGTCCTTTAATTTTATAAAATCGCACCTTTGGTAAAATAATGACGTATTTGTTTTGAGCATGTTGCTCCTCACCGCCAACGCCCTGCGTTCTCTTTCAATATCGGAGTCGTCTCCGAGGTCCTCCGTCACAACATGACCAAGATACTTGAAGCGGTCTACAACGGGAAGGGCTGATCCGTTAAGAACAACAGGAGGTATGTTACTAGGCCGATAATTACCTGCCTTAAATACCAAGACCTAACTCTTTTTACAGTTGTACTTAAGACCGTGCTCCTCCGCGTACCGCTCGCAAGTAGCCAACAGCTTCCTAAGTGCACTGATCGACGGGCTCAGCAGTACCATGTCATCAGCATAACTAATGCTATTGACACAGGTTCCATCTACGTAGCATCCGACATGCAGACTGCTGAGCTCCCCGATCAGATCATTAGTGTACAAATTAAATAAGGTTGGAGAAGTCAGTCCGCCTGTCTTACACCACAGTCCAAAATATAACTTTCAGAAAGGGCTTCAGACCATCTCACTCGGTTTGTTTGATTCCTGTACCAGAACTTAAACAGCGAGATACATTCTGCGGGAACACCTGCCTTGCTAAGCTTGTCCCATAGTAGGTCATAAACTACTAACTCGAAAGCTTTGGAAAGGTCGAGAAAACATGCATAGACAGGTGTTCTTCTCACCGTGTAGTACTTGACGGTGTGTTTCAGACCTAGGATGGCACTTTCCGTGGACAGCCCAGGTCTGAAACCGAACTGTGCGTCGTGTAAGTTTAAATTTTGCGCTAGCTGATTGTTAAGTAAACCGTCAAGCACCTTGGCTAGGATCGTCGCGAGTGAGATAGGCCTATAGTTGCCCTTATCTGACACGTCACCCGTTTTGTTTTTTACAATGGGAACCACTTTTGTGTGCATTAAGGCCTCAGGTAGGTACGAGTGTCGCACACAAAGCGAATAAAACATTGATAGCACCCTAGGTAAATGGACTCCCGCATACTTGAGATGCTCAATGCTGAGACCGTCATGACCCGGCGACTTCCCTCTCTGCATGCCATCAATTATTTTTGCAACTTGTTTTGCTGAAAATCTAATGTCGCTTCTCTTCATGACGGTCTCCCCCTCGACCACCTCTTGTGAAATTGATGGTAGCGGTGACTGAACTAAAAAGTGTTCTCTGAACATATTCGCTATTAGATTATGGTTCTCGACGCCGTCAACGCTCATTGGTAGGCCAGGCCTAACATTCAGTTTATTGGTATTCTTCCAAAAGCTTTTAAAATCTTTTGTCTTGTGTTGAGAAGCAAGAATATCCATTCGTAGTTGCTCCTTGTTATCCTGACACCACTTTAACTTGGTTTTAAAAGTCTTTCTTCTGTCACACATTTCATCATAAACAGAGCCATTGGAAGGTTTACCAGCAAGCAAGCAAGCAATAAAATCGTCTGATTGGTCAAAAATAATGTTGTTGAAATGACTCTATTCTGTTAAGACTACGGGAGTCGCCTCGCCCCGCTCCGCTTCGCTCGGCTCCTAATTATGTAGCTGTGGTGATTCACCTCTGTTTATTTTATATTTGCTTGTTAAAAATGTTTTCTTTTGTTTTCTTTCTGTCATGTTAAATAATTAATAATTTGTTGCCCGATGATGTGTAATACGAAACCGGTAGCCTAAGTTAGAATAAAAATAAATATATGTGGAATAAAAGTACAAGAATTTGTGTATAATTTATTCCTAATTATGTACTTACATGTCAACCTAACCGCTCCTTCTCGCTTCGCTCGTCGTCACGACTTATCCCTAGCGATCGAAAAAAATTAAATCTGAGGAAGGCGCTAACGGTCCCGTAGTCACTTTCAAAATGGAAGTTGCCAGGTGAGAAAATTGAAAATGCGGCAAGTAGCGGTGCTTTAAAAACGCCTTTAAACAAAAAAGCGCAATAAAGAGTGAAATTAAATCAACCGACCAAATTTATACTGGAGACTCGGTTAGTGATCAGGAACTAGGTTCAGTAATCCTTTTGGCCAAATTCGCAAAATCATTTTTTTTGTTCCCTTACTGGCTGGACTAGTGGCGGGTTTCTCTCGGTTTTGCCTTTTTACAGATTCATTTTAAGCCAACAATTTTATACTATGTTATAAATATCATTTCATTTGAGCAATATTGAGTTTTGGACAATAAAACTTATACTAAAATAATCATCGTGAAAAATGTGATCGAAAACGGCCACTTTATTATGAATTACATCCTTAGAATCCAAAATTACCTGCCAGTGTGACCAGATTCAGTATTTTAATACTTTTTCAATGTATTTTATCCATTTTTCCGACCATCAGTATTTTTGTAGGTATATTGCTGGAGGAGGTTAGTATTTTTGGGTATATTTTGAATAAGAAGTTCCATAACTTAACGATAAATACCGTAGCGATCGTCCTCACGAACGTCGCGAATATTGATGTTCAGGGAATTTCCCGGATTTAGGAGAAAAGATCAGTAAGGTAAAAGTAGATAGGACATGAAAGGCCACCTCCGTTGTGGGATTATTAAACTATACAATAAAATGTAATAATCTATTACTTTCAAAACAAGGTGTGGATTTTAAGTTTTCAGATGCACGAATGGGTAAGTTGCAGTGGCGTAGCTAGGTATACAAGGGCCACGGTGCATAGACAAAATATAAGACCCCCGCCCCCCTCTTCCGACGTGTTAAAAATGTTTTCTTTTGTTTTCTTTCTGTCATGTTAAATAATTAATAATTTGTTGCCCGATGATGTGTAATACGAAACCGGTAGCCTAAGTTAGAATAAAAATAAATATATGTGGAATAAAAGTACAAGAATTTGTGTATAATTTATTCTGTAGCGTGTGACCACCGTAGACTTCCCCCGCGAAGGACAAGAGGCGTCGTGCCGTCTCGCTTTCACATATAATAAGTTGCATGGGTAACACGCGACGCCCGCGCCGACAGTCGAGCAATGAGTTGAGTGCCAACGGGATAGCCCGCGCGCGCGTCGCTTGCGTCCCGATTTCTCGATTCGCCATTTTGTAAGCTGTTGTTTGTGACAAGCCATTATTACACGGTTTTTATACGAATGTCGGACATTTCATTACCGCCAGTCCAACCCCGAACCCAAAACATCGCCACCCACGCGATAACTGGCTGCCCAACGTGTTTGTGGTTTTAAAACGTTTTTGTGTGTTGGTCAAATGGCACAACAACTGCCCGCCCAAAAGTGATTTTTGGTTGCAAACTTCGTGTATGTGTATATTAGTGGATATATTAGATATCAGTGCCTACACGCGATCGACAGTCGCGTCATTTTGTGTATCAGACGTTCGTTTCGTTCGCGTGATCCCCGTTTGATTCATTTAAAATGGTTCGAGGTAGACGACAAGCTGTCTCGCCGGAGGTGGAGAACTTCGGCAACGTCACTATGAGCCAGGAGGCCTTAACTAATATACTCACAACACTGCAACAGTCACAGGCGGAATTTTGCCAACAGTTGTTACATGAAGTTCGCTCGTCGACGCCGCAATCCGACACAGCCATCGCGGCTGCAGCTGCAGCGGCCGCTGCATCCATCGGAAACTCCAGCGTCGCGAACTTCTCACGGTGCTCGGCACGGTACAGTGGCAACCAGGAAGAGTCACTTGAAAACTTTATCGATTCAATCGAAGTTTACAAAACGTGCGTAAACATGACGAACGAGAACGCACTCCGTGGTTTATCGATGCTGTTCACGGGGTCTGCTGCAGTGTGGTGGCAGGGAGTAAAGAACACCACTACTAGCTGGTCCGAAGCCCTTACCAGGCTTCGAGCTGCATTCGGCGAACGTCGTCCACCTTTTCAAATTTAGGGCGAATTATTTTCTTTAGTTCAAGGACAAGAAAACACGGATCTGTTTATATCAAAGGTACGAGCTTTGTTTGCAAAATTACCCACGGGAGATTTGTGCGAGCGAGTTGAGCTGGACATGGCATTCGGTCTCCTTGACCGCCGCATAAGAAAACGTATAGATAGAGAATCGATAAAAACATTCGACGATTTGTTACACAGAGCTCGCAACATCGAAGATTCACTTAAAGAGATAAATAAGCATGATAATCCTCAAAAATCTATTCCGCATCACTCGAAGTCTTCACGAACCATAGCCGACAATTTTTCGCGCAACAACAAGGACAAGGACTCTCCGCGCGTCGACGACGCCAGGGCCGGAGCTAGTACGTCCCGCCCTGCCGCCGCTACCGTGAAGTCCACCGATAAGTCATCGTTGGTTCCTACGGGAAAGCCGAAACGTCCGTTTTGTGTGTATTGTAAACGTAGTGGTCACTCCAGGGACAGTTGCGAGAAAATTATTAACAAGACTGAAGTGGTGAATGCCAGTAATAAAAATGATAGGAAAGATGACAAAAGTGCAGTGCAGTGTTACGGTTGCGGGGCCCCAAATGTTATCCGGTCTAAGTGTCCGAACTGTAGCGTTAGCCCCGGTCAATCGTTTTATTCGTTAAATTCGCGTCAAGTGTTCGGTGATCATAAAGGGTGCGCGTCTGAGTCCGTGCCTTTGATGTCGGCGTCACTAAGGGAAAGCCCATCGTCAGAGCCGCGGGTGCCCCCCGCGCTCGGCATGTCACCCCTTGCGCCCGGCGTGTTGCCAACCGACTCTCCTGCGAGAAGCGCAACACCCGCGCGCCCCGTGAAGGCCGCGCTCGCTAGTCCCGCGTCTCCCGCGCTTGCGACGGCAACGGCTATAGAAGAGCGGGCGCATAGCAACCACACCGCCCGTCACATGGCCGCTCCAGAGGTCAAGGGCGTCGCCGCCGAACGTTTTAACTCGTCGTTGCCTACGGAAGGTAACCCTACGGCTACCGTAGGGGTTTTCACTAAATATCTTATGTGCATGAACAATAACTCTGAAAGTGATTTAGTAGAAAATTCCAATGGTTTTAATGATAATTGTAAGAAGATTATTATGAGTGAACGATGTCGTAACGATGTTAAATCGATAGATAATTACCGAGATGTTAAGTGCGTGTGTACTAGTAATAAGCAAAATAATATTATTTGTGGTACTTACGTCAAGGGGGAGTTTACGGCTCACGCTAGTACTTTGGATTCGCTCTGTGATTCAAGAGATTCCCAATCTTTTTGCGGAAAATCCAGCGGTTGTCAATCTCTTTGCTTGAAACCCACCGGTTCTCAAAATTCATACGATGATGCCAGAGATTCCCAATCTTTTTGCGGAAAATCCAGCGGTTGTCAATCTCTTTGCTTGAAACCCACCGGTTCTCAAAATTCATACGATGATGCCAGAGATTCACAATCTTTTTGCGGAAAATTCAGCGATTGTCAATCTCTTAGCATGAACCCCACCGGTTCTCAAAGTTTATATGGTGATGCCAGAGATTCTCAATCGGTTTGCATAAAACTTAATGGTTCTCAAAATTTACACGGGGATGTCAGAGATTATCAATCTTTTTGCGGGAAATCCAGCGATTGTCAATCTGTTTGCAAGAAACCCAGTGGCTCCCAACCTAATAAGGAACCAAGAGATTGTCAACCTTTTTTCGAGGAGGCCAACGGCTGTCAATCTCTTTGCGGAAAATCTGGAGCTGATCAAATTTGTAGCATACAACCCAAAGAATCCCATTTTTTTTCTCAAGCTGAGAATTGTCAACCCTTTCGAAGACCGGTGTTAAATATTAGTATTTTAGGTAAACACAGTATTGCGCTGGTAGACTCCGCGGCAAAAAGTTGCGTTGCCGGTCACACGTTATACGCTCTTCTCAAGGCTAAAGGACATCCTATGCACCCGTCAACTAGATCTGTAAAGTTGGCGGATGGCGTTAACAGAGTAATGAATGTACTTACTACGAAGGTGAAGGTGACACTCGAACATAAAACTAAGAATGTTGCCTTTTTGATTTTTCCTGAGGCTGACAGTAATGAGAGCCTTCTGGGGATTGACTTTTTGATTAATTTCAATGTTTCGGTTGATTTTGGTAAGGCCAGCTGGCACTTTGCTGAAAATAATAAGCGTAAGTTCGAGTTAACGTTTGAAAGCATGTCACCTCCAACTTCGTGTGCAGCTGTGAATGTCCTTAGGGATGACGAGGCGACGATCCTTAATGAAGAACAACGTGACGCGCTTGCGCGCCTCCTCAGAGACAATCAGGACATTTTTGAGCTAGGGGGAGCCCCCACACCCTTTGCGGAACACAGAATCGACACTGGCGACCACCCTCCTATCGCGGTTCCACCTTATCGAGTGTCTCCTTCTAAGAAAGAGTTAATGAAGGCGGAAATTGAAAAGATGTTGGCAGACGACATCATTGAGGAGTGTGAGTCAGCGTGGGCGTCTCCTGCGCTTCTGGTTTCTAAGGCCAACGGTAAGGTTCGTTTTTGCGTCGACTATAGAAAGCTCAATGCGATCACGAAAACCGACGTCTATCCCATGCCGTTGATAGACGAGCTAATCCAGTCGACAAAACGCAACTGTTTTATGAGCACGCTTGACATGAGGAGTGGATTTTGGCAAGTATCGGTCCGTGAGTGTGACAGGGACAAGACTGCGTTTTTGGCTCAAGGTACATATCGTTTTAAGCGTATGCCTTTTGGATTAAAGAACGCGCCATCCACTTTCCAGAGGCTCATCGATAGGTTGCGTTCTGGAGCCTCATTGAAGGACGTAACTCTTTTGGCTTACCAAGACGATTTACTCGTTATATCTTCAGGATTTGATCAACACATTGCTGATTTACGCGCCGTGTTTGAACGGTTGCGTATTTTCAATCTACGTGCCAATCGTGAAAAATGCGTTTTTGCGCGTGAAAAAGTTAAGTATCTGGGTCACGTAATTTCCCAGGATGGCGTGTCTCCCGATGAAGACAAGGTGCTTGCTGTACTCGACATGGTGCCACTTTCTTCACTACGCCACCTCAAAACTTTCCTGCAGACCTGTTCGTGGTTCAGGAAGTTTATTCCGAATTTCTCTTCAGTCGCAGAGCCGCTGACGCGCTTATTAAAGAAGAATCAAGTTTGGATGTGGGGTCCAGAACAGTCTAAGACATTTGACGAATTGAAGAGGCTTCTTACAACAGCACCAATTCTCATTCAAGCTGACTTCAACAAGCCTTTCGTGCTACGAACGGACGCAAGCAGTTACGCTATCGGTGGGGTGCTCCTTCAAGGTGAAGGTAAAGATGAACGTCCCATCGAGTACGCCAGCCATCTTTTGACTCCGGCTGAGCGGAACTACAGCACCACCGAACGCGAGGCTCTTGCTGTTGTCTGGGCTGTTGAGCGTTTTAGAGCCTATATTGAAGGTCAAACTGTTGTTGTTGGGACAGACCACCAACCGCTAAAATGGCTCCTTGAATTAAAGTCGCCATCAGGCAGGTTGGTTCGTTGGGCACTTAAACTACAAGCTTTCAATCTTCAAATCCAGTATACGCCAGGTAAAGCCAACGTCGTTGCTGACACGCTTAGTCGTCCTGCCTGCAAAGCAGAAAACAAAGATCAGTGTGGAATATGCTCGGTCGTCGTTGACTTACCTGCAAGGAGTCCATCCGATCTTCGTCGCGCGCAGCTGGATGATCCAGAGTTGGAGAAGATAATGAATGACTTAGAAAGTGGTTTAGGGTCTATTTGTCTTGAGGGGAAGCGCTGGTCTGAGAGAGGCTACTTCATGCAGCAAGGGGTATTATATAGATACAATCCAGATGTCGATAGTGAAGAGCCGCAGTTAGTTGTTCCTGCTAGTTTGCGTCTCGACATCTTGAAGGATTGTCATGACTCCCCAATATCTGGCCATCATGGCGTTGATAGGACTTTTCATAGGATCTCCCAGCGATTTTTCTTCCCTGGCATGCGGCGTTTCATTGCAGATTACGTAAAAACCTGCGTGAGTTGTCAACGATACAAGCCATCTAACGAAAAACCCTCTGGTCTTCTGCAGACTCCAGTACTCCATCAAAGGGGGGAAGTTTTGGCCATCGATTTGTTTGGACCGTTACCAGCAGGCGAAAAGGGGGAGCGGTGGATATTGTTAGTAGAGGATACAGCGACTCGTTGGGTCGAGCTTTACGCCTTAATAGAAGCGACTTCTGAGGCGTGTGCTCGAGTCCTTATAGAGGAATACTTTCTCCGCTATGGACTACCTCGTCGCGTTGTCTCTGATAACGGAGTTCAGTTCGTTTCGGCCGTCATGCAGCAGTGCATGTTTATTCTTGGTGTTAAACAGGAGCTATTGCCTCTTTACCACCCAGAAGCGAATCCGGCCGAGCGGAAAAATCGGGACTTAAAGTTTCAGCTGGCACAGTTAGTCGACACAAATCATACTACATGGCCAGAACATCTGCCATCGATAAGGTTCGCTATGAATTCAGCGGTGTGTCAAACAACTGGCGTATCACCAGCGTTTCTGACTTTCGCCAGAGAACTTCGGTCTCCGTTGAATGTTCAGTATGACATCAGAGCTGTGTTGAGAAAGGAAAATTTTGTGCCGCAGATCACGCCCTATTTGGAAAAGTTCCTTAATTCTTTGGTTACTATTCGGGATAGAGTAGAGTCACAGCAAGACAAAAGAAAGGACTACGCCGACAAGTCTCGGAAACCTGCAGAATCATTTGAGATAGGAAGTCAGGTTTTGTTAAAATCTCACATCCTGAGTAATGCTGCAAAGGGATTGTCTGCAAAACTGGTACCAAAACGAGATGGTCCTTATTTGGTTACGAAAAGGGTCAGTCCTACTACTTACCTGGTGTCGAACCTGAATGCTCCGGAGGAGGTTGTGGGCAAGTTTCACGTGTCGGAACTTAGTCGTTTTTACAATAGAGAGGACACACCTCCTGATCCTGTCATGCCAAAGCGTAAAAGAGGACGCCCCCGTCAGGATAATGCTGTGCGATCTCATGACCAGGGTCGGTCTCATGAGCTCGAGGGGGAGGGTGTAGCGTGTGACCACCGTAGACTTCCCCCGCGAAGGACAAGAGGCGTCGTGCCGTCTCGCTTTCACATATAATAAGTTGCATGGGTAACACGCGACGCCCGCGCCGACAGTCGAGCAATGAGTGCCAACGGGATAGCCCGCGCGCGCGTCGCTTGCGTCCCGATTTCTCGATTCGCCATTTTGTAAGCTGTTGTTTGTGACAAGCCATTATTACACGGTTTTTATACGAATGTCGGACATTTCATTACCGCCAGTCCAACCCCGAACCCAAAACATCGCCACCCACGCGATAATTCCTAATTATGTACTTACATGTCAACCTAACCGCTCCTTCTCGCTTCGCTCGTCGTCACGACTTATCCCTAGCGATCGAAAAAAATTAAATCTGAGGAAGGCGCTAACGGTCCCGTAGTCACTTTCAAAATGGAAGTTGCCAGGTGAGAAAATTGAAAATGCGGCAAGTAGCGGTGCTTTAAAAACGCCTTTAAACAAAAAAGCGCAATAAAGAGTGAAATTAAATCAACCGACCAAATTTATACTGGAGACTCGGTTAGTGATCAGGAACTAGGTTCAGTAATCCTTTTGGCCAAATTCGCAAAATCATTTTTTTTGTTCCCTTACTGGCTGGACTAGTGGCGGGTTTCTCTCGGTTTTGCCTTTTTACAGATTCATTTTAAGCCAACAATTTTATACTATGTTATAAATATCATTTCATTTGAGCAATATTGAGTTTTGGACAATAAAACTTATACTAAAATAATCGTCGTGAAAAATGTGATCGAAAACGGCCACTTTATTATGAATTACATCCTTAGAATCCAAAATTACCTGCCAGTGTGACCAGATTCAGTATTTTAATACTTTTTCAATGTATTTTATCCATTTTTCCGACCATCAGTATTTTTGTAGGTATATTGCTGGAGGAGGTTAGTATTTTTGGGTATATTTTGAATAAGAAGTTCCATAACTTAACGATAAATACCGTAGCGATCGTCCTCACGAACGTCGCGAATATTGATGTTCAGGGAATTTCCCGGATTTAGGAGAAAAGATCAGTAAGGTAAAAGTAGATAGGATATGAAAGGCCACCTCCGTTGTGGGATTATTAAACTATACAATAAAATGTAATAATCTATTACTTTCAAAACAAGGTGTGGATTTTAAGTTTTCAGATGCATGAATGGGTAAGTTGCAGTGGCGTAGCTAGGTATACAAGGGCCACGGTGCATAGACAAAATATAAGACCCCCGCCCCCCTCTTCCGACGTGGCTTAAATTTATATTAAACTTGCAGATGGATACGATAAAAATACAGTGACTTGCATTCCTCGAAAAAAAACTGAAAAATGTTGAAAGTCTTACAAAAACTTAGGCTACTCTTGGGTTAGGAACCACATAGTAAAAATGGTTTGGTGAAATAGAACTTCAAGGTAAGCATGGACCTAAATTAAGAGTGCGTGGCCTTGTTCGTCTTTAGTGACAACGGGCACACGTGTTTGATTCAAGAATGCCTCTACCTTTGGTCCCATTTCCGCATGTAGAGTTGGCGCAAGCGGGAGAAATCCAGGCGTGAAAAGAGCGCGGTTTGCGGAAGTGGGACCAGCTAGTCTAGCATAGCAAACCATATCAAGCTCGACTCACTCTGTTGATCTACCTAAAAGACCTTTTGCAATCAGGACGTTTTGCCTACCAAGTCGTTTTACAATATATGAACCCAATATATGAACCCAACCCAAAGGGACAGACAGTGTATATCGAGCTGTCAAAAAAGGTTCGCTAGTTAAGGTTCCGTACATTTGAATGAAGTTGTAGTTATTTAGTTGTGGAGCACGAAGAGAAAGAATAGAAGAAACCTCAGTTAAGGTACTATATTGACGTAATTACAGAGTTCAGTTTGACGTCTCTTTCTCTATATGTGTCGGTATCGACAGTTGGATTCGTACCAAGTTAAAAACAGTAAAAATGTATAAATTGTCGCTAAGTAAATAAAGTAGGTTGCAACTTGAGCAAAACAATGTGCTGTTGCTAAACCGTACAATATGTTATACGTATGCTTTGGCATAATAGTGATATATTTAATATACATTATGTATTACTTAATATACATTATGTATTACCTATTACTTGCCAAATTTCATAGTTCTAGGTCACCGGGAAATACCCTATAAATTTTGATTTTGAGTCGAAATACTTATACGTTTTTTGTGGCATAAACAGCCGTATCTATTTTTTACGTTAACTTAGAAGTTTGATTTTTTCACAGCTTCAAGGGACTGTAGACTTGAGTATATGGTTTTAATTTACTCGATACCTACCTACCTACACGCGTCCCGAGATAAAGGGTCTTGACAGACAGACGGACAACAAAGTGGTCCTATAAGGGTTCCGTTTTTTTCCTTTTGAGGTACGGAACCCTAAAAATACAAGTTCTCGCCTCAGTACAATAATAACCCAATCCATTTAATATATCCCATAATCAATCAATGTACATATAGACACGACTTTTTTAATACTTACTCTAGATATTAGTGTACTGTAGGCGACATCATCGCGGGTGTGCGGGCGAGTACATACATCGCCGCCTCAGAAATAAGATGGCATAACTCAAAATTTATGTTTTTGGGAAACGGCCATTTATGTTTCAACAGCT
Organism: Ypsolopha scabrella; assembly: GCA_910592155.1. NCBI lineage: Eukaryota > Metazoa > Arthropoda > Insecta > Lepidoptera > Ypsolophidae > Ypsolopha > Ypsolopha scabrella. The sequence goes on along the minus strand of OU342975.1, from coordinate 7,690,686 downwards.
CTGATTCTTTGTCTTCTATCAAATGGTATTACCAATTATATTGGGCATGCCTAAAATCTGCTCGGCTTATTATAAGGTATATCTTATTTTGGAATACAATATGGTATAAATGTATAAATGTACATGGATATTGTTTACTAAAGTAAACTTACAAAGATTTTAAAAATTAAATCCCATTTAATACTACTTCAGTTTGATACAATTAGTCAAAGTAAGGCAGAAATCAAGTAAATTCAGCAAAAAATCACACATAATTAACAATAAAATGAATTTTCAACGCGTTTTTGTAATAAGAAGCCACTTTTACAATTAGTTAATTTCTTTATTAAAAAAATATTTTTTTGTTATAAAGGGACACATTTCGAGATAGGACATAAAAAGCGCGACTTAACTTTGCAAAAGCAGGCACAATACTAACAGGCATAGAGTTACTTATAAACTGGGAGTAACTTATAAACTGCAAACAGGCATCAAGTTAATAAAGTTAATACTTGCGATTGTCAGCAGGCATCAGTACAGGCATCAGTTTATTTCTAAGCGAAAAGCGAAAATTCACAAGTGTCAAAGAGACACACAGTCATGCTTCTCTACCGGAGATGCGCATTTACACGGGTGTGAGAGCAGCCCCCTGATTCTGTATCGTAAACTCAGTTGCCAAACCAAGTGGCTATCGTATAAAACATACATATCCGCTTAAATAAGGATAAGTTTGCACTTGAAATGACTTCACAATTCGTCATTAGTTCAATACCCAATAAAGGTTATTTTGAAAGTTTATTTTTTATCTGTTTTTGGTGAATAGCAACTATAGCTAGCAACCGAAACTGAGTTACGTAATAGCCCCGCTGTACCGATGCGAACAATTATTTTAGTGCGTTTTATGAGTAAAATTAAATTATTGAAAATCTCGATTTATGCCACCTTAGATCTGAAGCGGCGACATGTCAGTATGAAGTGTCCCGCACTCCCGCCTGTCGCAAAATATACATAAATTTTCGTTTTATCTACATAAATCATAGTGAAGTTGTAAATGTAAAATCAGAGGCTGACTGCTATAAGGGCAACATCAAAAAATATTATCTACCTATCTACCATAGGCGCAACTAGGATTTATGGCTGGGGGGCCCGGCCGCGGCCCCTGGCTCCAACTCATTGAAGGAAGCCATCAACAAGAATCTGTTCTTGACACAAAAGCCCGTGGTTCTTGATTATGTGATCGTAATAACATAAATAGAGATAACCCTCCATACAACGAGATCACATACAAACCAAATAACAAAACAAATAAAGCATCCTTTTACGTCAATGACACCCATATTTCTGGGAGGGGGAGAGGGGCAGACGGTACTCTGGGGGGGGGGGGGGGGGGGGCTGTGAACCCAGGCCCCACCTAGTTACGCCTATGCTACCTACTTAATTGACAAGAAAATATTTAAATCTTTAAATTACATTCACTTAGATATGAAGAAGGTACCTTCGCAGTACTGCTGCAAAAAATGATATCAAACTGATATCCTATCTAAAGTACCATTTGTATGTTTATCTCAATGATATTGTACGCAACCAAAATGGTACCACGGTTGAAAGACAGTAGTGTTTAGTCTTTCATTAAGTGAGGAGAATAACATGGGATTTTTAGATACAGACCATTGATCCAACATCTAAGTACTACTTGGTAGTTGTATTGTACAACATTAACAAGATCATCATGAAGGGCTCGAAAGAGTATAACTTTAATAATGGAAATAACAAAGTAATAGACCTTACTGGAGTGAAATCCAATCACAAGCGATCGTCTGTAGACAGGTAAGTGCAGTAAGAATCGACATAGAAATGCCTATGTTGGTAACAAGAAATGTATTTATTTTTCTTACAATATTTGGTGTAACTCTGAAAAGCTTCACATTTCATTTCAACAAGGATTTCAAGAGCTCATTAATTACTCACTATTATTACCTGTTATTACAAGTGTCGCAACGGTTTATGAGCGCTGACCTTGAGTGCGCTAGTCATTTTTTCTCTATCGCACTTAGTAATTTTGTGCGCGAGTGAACACATGCGCTAGTTCCTCACCAGTTTCGCCGAGCGCTCGTAAGCCGTTGCGAGACTTGTACTATCAGCTTATATTTACTTTCAACTAATGCTAATATGGCCCTTAGGATACTTTTAAAACAAAATAACCAACTTTTATAAAATGGTCTAAGTAAGTTAAGAATACCGGTAAAGTGCGAGTAGAACACGCACCCTGAGGGTTCCGTACCAATCAAATAAGTCAATACTCAAGCTACAATTAGACCTATCTTTGAAGGCCTCCTCCTCTTCCTATTCGGGTAGTCCAAACACTTTAAAAAATACATAATAAGCATAACATAATCAAAAATAAACTACATGTTTAATAACAAAAATATTATCTTTACTTTTGACAAAAAACCAAATTTCCTTTGATTCATGCAAGAATTTCCGATTACTTGAAGCGATTTTAATGATTCTTTCATTGTATTAAAGACAATTTATAGATCTACGAAACTATTGTTCAAAATATTTTTTTCCACCCATCGCTTCCTTATGAAAAGTATTATTTTCTCCTATTTTTCGCTACTTCGCTATCCGGAGACGCAGCGCAGCGATCGGCGTAACATTTATTTGAGCAAAAATTACAAACTAATCATTACAGTGCGACCAACTTATCTGCTCAGTTGGATTATCCACCCATCTCTTTCTAGTGCGGTAGAAAAGAGTATAATTAGAAAGAGACGGCGAATGATTTTACTGAACAGATAAGTTGGTCGCATTGTACCTTCAAAATGTATGAAACAATAGTGCAAAATAATGTTGGTCGAGTATTCGTGCACAAATATTAACGTAAATCAACCGATCGGTTCGTCTGGGTGCTCTAAAACTAATTCAGGTAACGGTCACGATTTTGGAAAATAACAAAATCATATATCATTTTGTGTAACATGGTTCCTATTGTTAAATTTCAATCTAGTTTGTCATTTGGTTTTACGCAATTATATATCCCAATTTTATGAACAGTGTCTTCTCGCGTTATTTGGGATTTTTAAATTAGTTACTCGTATTTAGATTTTTATACATTTCTTTATTTAAGTTTCTTTGAAAAGTGGAGACAAACTAGTTCCTCAATGGGAGGAAATCCGTTTTCTATTCTAGGATTGTTTTACCACCACTTTAATGAGGTATTCGTTAACAAAGTAGATCTTTTGTCTAATGGCAGGTATAAGGATGAATCAAGACCACCCGAAGAAGAAGTACCTAGCATATCATTCTTTACACTGGTAAGTCATCCTCATCCTTTCGGACCAAGGTGACCACTCCGCTATATGACCACTTCCCAATATGACTAATTTCCTGTATGTCCATTCCCAATATGACAGCAGCCCCCACGACAACAATTACGAATTAATAATTGGTACAAAACTAAAAACGTATCGAATGTATCGAATTTCTTCATTAGATTCACTCATATTAACAGTGAGAAAAACAAATGAAAATCACACATTTTACCTAATTTGAACTTGGAATTATCTTTTTTAAAATTTAAACTTTTTAATAATACCAAAACCAGCCAGATACAAATGGTATAGCCAAAGAAATTTTATTATAAGTACATACATACTGTTTGCGAAAAGAGTTTTTCTCTAACCTATTATTTTTTACAACAGATAATGTGATAAATAATAAAAAAATCTGGTATATATGTTCCAACAAATTTATGTGCCTGATGAATATGAATGAAAAATTTAGCTTTTTGAAATTGACAATGTAATTATTTTTCTGTTAACAAGGTGTAGCCGTGTAGTCATTCACTACAAAAAATATAAAGTAGGTAGTAGGTATTTGCAAATGTGCTGCATGAATGTTCAATGCGAAAGATTGTTTTATGTTTAATGTTGAATACAACAGTGTATATAAATTAGGCGCTGATAATTTTAGATTTTCGCATGAACAGGTAACTCGCCTCTTGAAATTTATATCTGTCGTGTTATTCCTTAGCCTGAGTATATATGAGTAAATACGGAATGAGGTTTCGTGACGATTACTCACCAACAACTTGAATGTACAAAGAGGTTTTACTAAAGTGCAAAGAGGTTACTGGCTGAATATAAAAGAGGTGACGCACAAAACGCGCATGTAAAAGCAAAAATGTTTTAATTTTTATAAATTATTGTTTGAATATCCACACATTGTTTGAGAAAAGTACTATTTAAGCCTTGGTCGCAATCGTACTACTCTTTCGGGGAAATTCCACAGATGTAAATTTAGTGTTTAAGGCTCAAAAGAAGTGTATTAGGGCTATATGTGGATTACATTCTAGAGATACATGTAAGCCCCATTATAGGGAGTTAAAGATTCTTTCGCTACCATGTGTGTATATTTACGAGGCTGCATTATTTGTGAAAACAAACCCTGAATTATTTCAGAAGGTTTCTCAGAAACACGATAGGCAGCTACGCAATATAAATGGACTTTAACATCGAAAAGAGCAACACAACCTTAATACAAAAAAGCATAGTAGGTACGCCTAGGACCCAAAATATATAATAAATTGCCTGAAGATATAAAAAACCTGGAGCTGATATATTTTAAATACAAACTATGGACATACCTTGTTGAAAAATGTTATTATACTATTTCTAAATTTCTTGACATAATTTAAATTATTTTTATTCATTTTATTTAATTCTGACATTTGTAAGACATTTTGTGAGTTTTGTAGCGTGTGACCACCGTAGACTCCCTCCGCGAAGGACAAGAGGCGTCGTGCCGTCTCGCTTTCGCATATAATAAGTTGCATGGGTAACACGCGACGCCCGCGCCGACAGTCGAGCAATGAGTGCCAACGGGATAGCCCGCGCGCGCGTCGCTTGCGTCCCGATTTCTCGATTCGCCATTTTGTAAGCTGTTGTTTGTGACAAGCAATTATTACACGGTTTTCATATGAATGTCGGACATTTCATTACCGCCAGACCAACCCCGAACCCAAAACATCGCCACCCACGCGATAACTGGCTGCCCAACGTGTTTGTGGTTTTAAAACGTTTTTGTGTGTTGGTCAAATGGCACAACAACTGCCCGCCCAAAAGTGATTTTTGGTTGCAAACTTCGTGTATGTGTATATTAGTGGATATATTAGATATCAGTGCCTACACGCGACTGTCGAAGCCGTCATTTTGTGTATCAGACGTTCGTTTCATTCGCGTGATCCCCGTTTGCTTCATTTAAAATGGTTCGAGGTAGACGACAAGCTGTCTCGCCGGAGGTGGAGAACTTCGGCAACGTCACTATGAGCCAGGAGGCCTTAACTAATCTACTCACAACACTGCAACAGTCACAGGCGGAATTTTGCCAACAGTTGTTACATGAAGTTCGCTCGTCGACGCCGCAATCCGACACTGCCATCGCGGCTGCAGCTGCAGCGGCCGCTGCATCCATCGGAAACTCCAGCGTCGCGAACTTCTCACGGTGCTCGGCACGGTACAGTGGCAACCAGGAAGAGTCACTTGAAAACTTTATCGATTCAATCGAAGTTTACAAAACGTGCGTAAACATGACGAACGAGAACGCACTCCGTGGTTTATCGATGCTGTTCACAGGGTCTGCTGCAGTGTGGTGGCAGGGAGTAAAGAACACCACTACTAGCTGGTCCGAAGCCCTTACCAGGCTTCGAGCTGCATTCGGCGAACGTCGTCCACCTTTTCGAATTTACGGCGAATTATTTTCTTTAGTTCAAGGACAAGAAAACACGGATCTATTTATATCAAAGGTACGAGCTTTGTTTGCAAAATTACCCACGGGAGATTTGTGCGAGCGAGTTGAGCTGGACATGGCATTCGGTCTCCTTGACCGCCGCATAAGAAAACGTATAGATAGAGAATCGATAAAAACATTCGACGATTTGTTACACAGAGCTCGCAACATCGAAGATTCACTTAAAGAGATAAATAAGCATGATAATCCTCAAAAATCTGTTCCGCATCACTGGAAGTCTTCACGAACCATAGCCGATAATTTTTCGCGCAACAATAAGGACAAGGACTCTCCGCGCGTCGACGACGCCAGGGCCGGAGCTAGTACGTCCCGCCCTGCCGCCGCTACCGTGAAGTCCACCGATAAGTCGTCGTCGGTTCCTACGGGAAAGCCGAAACGTCCGTTTTGCGTGTATTGTAAACGTAGTGGTCACTCCAGGGACAGTTGCGAGAAAATTATTAACAAGACTGAATTGGTGAATGCCAGTAATAAAAATGATAGGAAAGATGACAAAAGTGCAGTGCAGTGTTACGGTTGCGGGGCCCCAAATGTTATCCGGTCTAAGTGTCCGAACTGTAGCGTTAGCCCCGGTCAATCGTTTTATTCGTTAAATTCGCGTCAAGTGTTCGGTGATCATAAAGGGTGCGCGTCTGAGTCCGTGCCTTTGATGTCGGCGTCACTAAGGGAAAGCCCATCGTCAGAGCCGCGGGTGCCCCCCGCGCTCGGCATGTCACCCCCTGCGCCCGGCGTGTTGCCAACCGACTCTCCTGCGAGAAGCGCAACACCCGCGCGCCCCACGACGGCCGTGCTCGTTAGTCCCGCGTCTCCCGCGCTTGCGACGGCAACGGCTATAGAAGAGCGGGCGCATAGCAACCACACCGCCCGTCACATGGCCGCTCCAGAGGTCAAGGGCGTCGCCGCCGAACGTTTTAACTCGTCGTTGCCTACGGAAGGTAACCCTACGGCTACCGTAGGGGTTTTCACTAAATATATTATGTGCATGAACAATAACTCTGAAAGTGATTTAGTAGAAAATTCCAATGGTTTTAATGATAATTGTAAGAAGATTATTATGAGTGAACGATGTCGTAACGATGTTACATCGATTGATAATACCCGAGATGTTAAGTGTGTGTGTACTAGTAATAAGCAAAATAATATTATTTGTGGTACTTACGTCAAGGGGGAGTTTACGGCTCACGCTTGTACTTTGGATACGCTCTGTGATTCAAGAGATTCCCAATCTTTTTGCGGAAAATCCAGCGGTTGTCAATCTCTTTGCATGAAACCCACCGGTTCTCAAAATTCATACGATGATGCTACAGATTCCCAATCTTTTTGCGGAAAATCCAGCGGTTGTCAATCTCTTTGCATGAAACCCACCGGTTCTCAAAATTCATACGATGATGCTACAGATTATCAATCTTTTTGCGGGAAATCCAGCGATTGTCAATCTGTTTGCAAGAAACCCAGTGGCTCCCAACCTTTTAATAAGGAACCAAGAGATTATCAACCTTTTTTCGAGGAGACCAACGGCTGTCAATCTCTTTGCGGAAAATCTGGAGCTGATCAAATTTGTAGCATACAACCCAACGAATCCCGTTTTTTTTCTCAAGCTGAGAATTGTCAACCCTTCCGAAGACCGGTGTTAAATATTAGTATTTTAGGTAAACACGGTATTGCGCTGGTAGACTCCGCGGCAAAAAGTTGCGTTGCCGGTCACACGTTATACGCTCTTCTCAAGGCTAAAGGACATCCTATGCACCCGTCAACTAGATCTGTAAAGTTGGCGGATGGCGTTAACAGAGTAATGAATGTACTTACTACGGAGGTGAAGGTGACACTCGAACATAAAACTAAGAATATTGCCTTTTTGATTTTTCCTGAGGCTGACAGTAATGAGAGCCTTCTAGGGATTGACTTTTTGATTAATTTCAATGTTTCGGTTGATTTTGGTAAGGCCAGCTGGCACTTTGCTGAAAATAATAAGCGTAAGTTCGAGTTAACGTTTGAAAGCATGTCACCTCCAACTTCGTGTGCAGCTGTGAATGTCCTTAGGGATGACGAGGCGACGATCCTTAATGAAGAACAACGTGACGCGCTTGCGCGCCTCCTCAGAGACAATCAGGACATTTTTGAGCTAGGGGGAGCCCCCACACCCTTTGCGGAGCACAGAATCGACACTGGCGACCACCCTCCTATCGCGGTTCCACCTTATCGAGTGTCTCCTTCCAAGAAAGAGTTAATGAAGGCGGAAATTGAAAAGATGTTGGCAGACGACATCATTGAGGAGTGTGAGTCAGCGTGGGCGTCTCCTGCGCTTCTGGTTCCTAAGGCCAACGGTAAGGTTCGTTTTTGCGTCGACTATAGAAAGCTCAATGCGATCACGAAAACCGACGTCTATCCCATGCCGTTGATAGACGAGCTAATCCAGTCGACAAAACGCAACTGTTTTATGAGCACGCTTGACATGAGGAGTGGATTTTGGCAAGTATCGGTCCGTGAGTGTGACAGGGACAAGACTGCGTTTTTGGCTCAAGGTACATATCGTTTTAAGCGTATGCCTTTTGGATTAAAGAACGCGCCATCCACTTTCCAGAGGCTCATCGATAGGTTGCGTTCTGGAGCCTCATTGAAGGACGTAACTCTTTTGGCTTACCAAGACGATTTACTCGTCATATCTTCAGGATTTGATCAACACATTGCTGATTTACGCGCCGTGTTTGAACGGTTGCGTATTTTCAATCTACGTGCCAATCGTGAAAAATGCGTTTTTGCGCGTGAAAAAGTTAAGTATCTGGGTCACGTAATTTCCCAGGATGGTTTGTCTCCCGATGAAGACAAGGTGCTTGCTGTACTCGACATGGTGCCACCTTCTTCACTACGCCACCTCAAAACTTTCCTGCAGACCTGTTCGTGGTTCAGGAAGTTTATTCCGAATTTCTCTTCAGTCGCAGAGCCGCTGACGCGCTTATTAAAGAAGAATCAAGTTTGGATGTGGGGTCCAGAACAGTCGAAGACATTTGACGAATTGAAGAGGCTTCTTACAACAGCACCAATTCTCATTCAAGCTGACTTCAACAAGCCTTTCGTGCTACGAACGGACGCAAGCAGTTACGCTATCGGTGGGGTGCTCCTTCAAGGTGAAGGTAAAGATGAACGTCCCGTCGAGTACGCCAGCCGTCTTTTGACTCCGGCTGAGCGGAACTACAGCACCACCGAACGCGAGGCTCTTGCTGTTGTCTGGGCTGTTGAGCGTTTTAGAGCCTATATTGAAGGTCAAACTGTTGTTGTTGGGACAGACCACCAACCGCTAAAATGGCTCCTTGAATTAAAGTCGCCATCAGGCAGGTTGGTTCGTTGGGCACTTAAACTACAAGCTTTCAATCTTCAAATCCAGTATACGCCAGGTAAAGCCAACGTCGTTGCTGACACGCTTAGTCGTCCTGCCTGCAAAGCAGAAAATAAAGATCAGTGTGGAATATGCTCGGTCGTCGTTGACTTACCTGCAAGGAGTCCATCCGATCTTCGTCGCGCGCAGCTGGATGATCCAGAGTTGGAGAAGATAATGAATGACTTAGAAAGTGGTTTAGGGTCTATTTGTCTTGAGGGGAAGCGCTGGTCTGAGAGAGGCTACTTCATGCAGAAAGGGGTATTGTATAGATACAATCCAGATGTCGATAGTGAAGAGCCGCAGTTAGTTGTTCCTGCTAGTTTGCGTCTCGACATCTTGAAGGATTGTCATGACTCCCCAATATCTGGCCATCATGCCGTTGATAGGACTTTTCATAGGATCTCACAGCGATTTTTCTTCCCTGGCATGCGGCGTTTCATTGCAGATTACGTAAAAACCTGCGTGAGTTGTCAACGATACAAGCCATGTAACGAAAAACCCTCTGGTCTTCTGCAGACTCCAGTACTCCATCAAAGGGGGGAAGTTTTGGCCATCGATTTGTTTGGACCGTTACCAGCAGGCGAAAAGGGGAAGCGGTGGATATTGTTAGTAGAGGATACAGCGACTCGTTGGGTCGAGCTTTACGCCTTAATAGAAGCGACTTCTGAGGCGTGTGCTCGAGTCCTTATAGAGGAATACTTTCTCCGCTATGGACTACCTCGTCGCGTTGTCTCTGATAACGGAGTTCAGTTCGTTTCGGCTGTCATGCAGCAGTGCATGTTTATTCTTGGTGTTAAACAGGACCTATTGCCTCTTTACCACCCAGAAGCGAATCCAGCCGAGCGGAAAAATCGGGACTTAAAGTTTCAGCTGGCACAGTTAGTCGACACAAATCATACTACATGGCCAGAACATCTGCCATCGATAAGGTTCGCTATGAATTCAGCGGTGTGTCAAACAACTGGCGTATCACCAGCGTTTCTGACTTTCGCCAGAGAACTTCGGTCTCCGTTGAATGTTCAGTATGACATCAGAGCTGTGTTGAGAAAGGAAAATTTTGTGCCGCAGATCACGCCCTATTTGGAAAAGTTCCTTAATTCTTTGGTTACTATTCGGGATAGAGTAGAGTCACAGCAAGACAAAAGAAAGGACTACGCCGACAAGTCTCGGAAACCTGCAGAATCATTTGAGATAGGAAGTCAGGTTTTGTTAAAATCTCACATCCTGAGTAATGCTGCAAAGGGATTGTCTGCAAAACTGGTACCAAAACGAGATGGTCCTTATTTGGTTACGAAAAGGGTCAGTCCTACTACTTACCTGGTGTCGAACCTGAATGCTCCTGAGGAGGTTGTGGGCAAGTTTCACGTGTCGGAACTTAGTCGTTTTTACAATAGAGAGGACACACCTCCTGATCCTGTCATGCCAAAGCGTAAAAGAGGACGTCCCCGTCAGGATAATGCTGTGCGATCTCATGACCAGGGTCGGTCTCATGAGCTCGAGGGGGAGGGTGTAGCGTGTGACCACCGTAGACTCCCTCCGCGAAGGACAAGAGGCGTCGTGCCGTCTCGCTTTCGCATATAATAAGTTGCATGGGTAACACGCGACGCCCGCGCCGACAGTCGAGCAATGAGTGCCAACGGGATAGCCCGCGCGCGCGTCGCTTGCGTCCCGATTTCTCGATTCGCCATTTTGTAAGCTGTTGTTTGTGACAAGCAATTATTACACGGTTTTCATATGAATGTCGGACATTTCATTACCGCCAGACCAACCCCGAACCCAAAACATCGCCACCCACGCGATAGTTTATAATTTTAATGGCATCAATATTATGATGTGACATGGGATTTTATTGTAAATGAATTGCATATATCATTTGTGTAATTATACTGTATCGTGTAACTTTTGATTCATGAATTTTTGTACGCCTTTTAGGCAAAACATAGAGCACTGGAATATATACTTGTGATCTACGCATGTAAACCTATGTTTTACAAATAAAGTATTTGATTGATTGATTGATTAAAAAATGTTTTGAATTTTCATATAAAATGCGAAGAAACTTTTTCCCCAACCTATATACTCCTGTAATTTTTTCTGACTTAAGTCGCCAGTATAGTATACCACGATTTTTTGTATTGAATAAAGCATATTAATTATAATTAAAATGTCACAATAACCTATTTTCCTTAACCAATAGAATTCTGCAATTATATTGACAATCCATTCATTTAATTAGATCGTAACACATCAAAATTATTACTCTAAATTCCAAGAAAGTTATTATCTGCAAAGCACCCCAAAGCGTAATTTGGTTGCGGCCGCTGGGAGTGTATTTTTGAAAATTTCAATTCGCATACGAATCCGCATGATTTGCATACGAATACAATACTAATTTTAAGTTTTCGTATGCGAATCATGCGGATACGTAATTACGTATGCGAATTGAAATTCGAATGATTCAAAAATACACTCCCTGATGGCTTGTTTTCCATCACTCTTTTTGGTTCGATTTATCACGAAAAAGGTTTTTTAAATTAAAAACGTTTTATTAAAAACACATTCCTGGGCAATTTAAACAAAGATGAAAATTCTCAAAATAAGAAGTAGTTACATCCTTATTTACAAGATTCTTTTTGCAGGTAATTTAACTTCAATACAATGAATTATTTTAAAAGTAGCTATAGTGAATATATCAAGTATTCTTTTTATTTGCTTACCAGAATCCACAATTTGAAATATAACTTAAATAAATATTAAAAATAAGGAAGTGACTCAAGGGCCACCTTTGATTTTTGAAATTATTGAACCTTAAGTCATTATTTAGCTGTTGTAATATCTTCCTTAGCACGAACTAATAAAGTTCAATTTGCAATGTACAGTTCGGAAAGGGAAGCGGTCCTTTAATTTTACAAATTATTATTGAACAGTAAGTCATCGGAAAGTGCTCGGAAAATGATTTTTGCTGCATATCGTGAATTCTGTTGAAACTAGGGGGGTCGCCTCGCTCCGCTCCGCTTCGCTCGGCTCTCTTGTATGTACTTACATGTCAACCTAACCGCTCCACCTCGCTTCGCTCGTCGTCGCAACCTATCCCTAGCGGTCGAATAAAATTAAAACCAAGGAAGCCGCTAACGGCTATTTAGTTACTTTCTAAAAGGAAGACAAACACCTTTTTTGAGCGGCCGCCCGCCCGCCCGCCGCCGGTTCCGCTCAGAAATGGTGCTTATGAATAATATTATCAATAAATGTGTACCTATCCATATAAGGATATGCCCTATGTATTATAAAAATAATATAACAAAACACGGTCAAGTGCGGCCCTAAGGGATATGCACATACCATTTGAAACACAAACTTATTCATTGTTCAGTTATTATGAACCATTTGAACCTGTTTTCTTTATTATCATCGTAAAGACCCTGGTCTACCTATAGGGAGTGTTGATAAAATAATAACCAAGCCGAAAATTGTCGATAATAGTTTTTATTGATAGTGACTACACGCGGGCGAAGCTGCAGGTACAAGCTAGAATTATATAATTGCTTTGAAAAGATTTTATTTCCACCAATATTGGACGAACACAGTTTATTCTGTTATGATCTTATGTTATCTTTCCCAATTCATTACACTGAACGTTACTCTCTAGTTCTTTCTCAGTTGACGCTGTTCGACTTTGGAACGATCTTCCACTCTCTCTTATAAGTCTTCCCTCAATTGCTTCTTTCAAATAAATTGAGAATTGAAGAATGGAAGAAGCACTTTTTGTCCTCTCAGCAGTCTTAGCTACTAAATATGTTTATATTGTATTTACCTATATATGTATTTTATCATAGTCATATATATATGTGCCAAAGTACGGTATGTTTTTTTTTTTTTTTTTAATTTATTTACTAATAACTAAACAATATTATGACAGGTTAACCTAAAGCAATATTGTTAAAAATTAAAAAAGAAGAATCTGAAAACCTATGATCTTAACAGACATGAAAATATAAGCCACATAAAAAATATTAACTAAATCACTTATTACATATCATCTACTTAACCTATTTACATAACAAACACAGTGCTACCCTTGTAAAGTCAGTCAGCGAACAGTAAAAAACGTCAATATCTGTCTCCTGATCAATTTTATTCAAAAATCGGATAGCTGTCGTAACTGGTGCCTCCTTCAGCATATTTGTCCGCACGATAGGCTCATAGAACAGCTTGTGGGTTCTTGCTCTTTGGTAATTATTCGGCACAAACAGCCCTATCGACAGTAACACCTGTGGATTATCTTGTTTTCCACGAATAAGTTTGAAGAAATAGACTACTAGCGCCAGGTTTCTTCTCACTTCAAGCTTACTGTTAGTATTTAGGGTGTTAGGTTAGGCATACTTTTAGGTTAATAAGTGTATGTAGATTATCTTATTTATAAACATATTTCATATTGTTCTGGAATTAATTTTCAGCGCCAATTTGTACATATTTTCTCCATTTGTGTTTTTGGTTGACTAGAAAAATCATTATTATTATTGGTAGGTACACATTAACAATAGTGAATCTCGCTCACGATCGAAACTGTAACACTCTTCCTTTTTCCTCCTTTCGTATCGCAACAAACCACAGACATTTAATACAAAACTAATAAATAAAAAAAACAACGGCGTCCGTCACCAAAGAGAATATAATATACTACGTAAGAAGAGTCGGGACTTCCCTTTATCTGATTAATGCGTATTTGCCACGGAATGCCCCGAAACTAGTACCAAACTACATTAAGAAATGACAAATCACAAACAAAGCTGCCAACATAAGTGTGTAGGGATGTACTACAGAAGCAATACATTTTATGGATATCGTTTTTTTTTTACTGTAGGAATTTCATGTGTAATGAAAAAGGCCAATTATGAAGACTTCAGTTTTATCAGGGCTTTCAATAATTTGTATGTGACAGTTTTGCAATAATACGTTTTTAGTTTTAACAGCTCTAGATAAAACTGAAGGCTTCGGACTTTTTATGCAAGAAAAGAAAATAAAAAGCTTCCTGTTCAATTAATTTAATTCTTATTACATAAAAAATATGAGCAATGATGTTGACTTGGACTTGGCCCTGAAGTAGATGGCTCTGAAAAAGAAAAAAACAATTAGGTACGTCTACATACTTTAAATAATAATGTTATAAAAGTAAATTTTTGCAACTTTAATCTGGCTGGCACATAAATAAGTGCGATAAGACAAGTGCGAGTCGGACTCGCCCACCGAGGGTTCCGAACAAATTTATAGGTACAAATTATGAATTTTTAATAAAAATTATTTTTAATTATGTTTTTAGTTTAAGACGGTACTATTTGCCAAATTTCATAGTTCTCGGTCAACGGGAAATACCCAATAAATTTTGATTACCTTGAGAGTGTCGAAATATACGTTTTTTGTAGCATAAATAGACATATCTTTTTTTACGTTACCTTAGAAATTTGATTTTTTCCCAGCTTCAAGGGACTGTAAACTTGAGTATATGGTTTTAATTTCGACTCTATACCTTCTCGTGTTCCCGAGATAAAGGGTCTTGACAGACAGACGGATGGACGGACGGACGGACAGACGGATAGACGGACAACAAAGTGATTCTATAAGGGTTTCGTTTTTTACTTTTGAGGTACAGAGCCCTTATAATATTTTTAATAAAATGATATTATGTATGTACGTACCCTTATCTAAATACACGTGACAAGTAAACTCATGCAAAATCTTATCAGGAAATGATGCTTCTTTGAGTTGATTTGAAGGTATGGTTGAGTTTTTGAACCGAGTTTTCTTATTAAAATGTTTGACATCAAAGTGCTTTCCACATGAAAATTTTCTATTGGTAGATAAATAAGGTCTTCACTGCCAGTGACTTTTACTTACTGCTGTCACCTGCAAAAATAGTATTATTTTAAAAAGCAACTTCACAATATCGTAATTCCAAAAAAAAACAAGACTGCATTTTTGGAAAGTGATTTGACTATTTTGTCAGTTTAATTTTTCTCTATAAGTTATGTTGATTAACCAATCAACAGAAAATAAATAATACAAAACACTTTCCATATTTTACGCAAAAATTATTATATCCTATAATTTAATTAAGGACTGTCGGCAAAAAAGAGGCACATTTTTCACGTTAAAAATATATTGCACTTTGATATTAGGATGAAATTATGACACCCTAACCTAAGTGGAAATGTTATAATTTATCGACACAATCCCATCACTATCCAATTTACAAATAAATGTTATGAAAATGTTTTCACTTTAAATTTCTTTATAACACAAAATAAGTCACAAGATGAGTACAGAGGTACTTACCGAGTCTCTTTTAAAAGAAATTGGGCCTGAATATAATATTTTCACCATCATTTCGACCGCTTTGCACCTCACATATTTCACGCTTTTTATAGTTCATTGCGTGATGCAAATATACGTTCTATTTACTTCTCTATTAATAAAACACATATATGTCATATAGCATAATGTTGTGGGGTAGAGCCACGGATATAGAAGCAGTCTTTGTCTTGCAAAAGAGAGCAATTCGGTCTATTTATAACATGAGGTATCGAGTTTCATTAAGAGAAAAGTTTAAGGAAATTAATATATTTACGGTCCCATGTGAATTTATTTATCAAGTTAATAGATATGTCAGAAAAAATATTGATAGTATCCCGTGGCTTGGTGTGGACCACTCTGTTGAAACCAGAAACAAGCATAAACTAGCTTTTCCAAAATTCAGACGTACCTCTTTTGTAGGACATGGTATAAGATTTTACAATAAACTTCCAAAGGAGGTCCTTACTTTGCCTGAAAATAAGTTTAAATTATACATTAAACAGGGACTGCTTAAAAAAGCTTATTATAAAATCAATGATTATCTGGACGATAATGAAGCATGGTGTAATAAATAATAATAATCTTTATCAAAATTGTGAGTCATAATTAGCAAATTTTATACGAAATGTTTGATTCCTCTAAAGGCTAATCTTAAGCCCTTTATAGTTAACTAATATGTAAACTGACTTTGCTGTAAAAGGTAATAGACAATGTAAGACGGATTGACTAAGATCAATATTTTTTTCATTTTTTTTTCTCTCTTGGACATAATTCCAATGGTTTTATATTTGCCTTTACTTAAGTAGGTATAAGAAAATTGTATAGATTAAGGTTATGTTACAAATGAAAAAATTCATGTTTGCTAAGTTTCTTGCCCTTCTTCTTAGCAATACTAATCGAATGGTGCGGATGGTTAGGCATTATGTATATATAATATTTTTATTCCTATATTTCTTTACTTTATGCAGGTTTATAACTTTATTACATTTTAGTAGCCCAACCTTAATATTTTTTGGATGTATTTCCCGTATTTATTTACCAATTTGTTCGTTGCATCATTTATATATAATATTTTTATACCTAGATTTCTCTATTTTTGTATGTATTTCCCTTATTAGTATATACATATTATTTTTTTATTCTAAAGATATTTATTGTAAAGATTAACTTTGACTTGTAGAAAGTATACTTTATGTATCTATTTTACAAAATAAATATTTTGATTTGATTTGACACAATAGTATGAAACATAAAGCACTATATCAATGTAACACAGTTAAATCTCACTATAATCAGATAAATTAAGTTTTACAAATAAACAAACAACCGCCATATTGACTTGACACAACGTTAGACAGAGACAAGCTAAGTGAGCGAAAGGCTAAGAACATATCGCCATTTGTCCAAGCACAATTTTCATACATAGCTCTATTTGTACTGAGTTTCGTTAGGCTGTCCGTCACTGTCACGGGGTTATAAGCAAAGAATATAGTACTTTTCTACAAAGAATATAGTACTCTTCTACGCTATAAGCTCCTTGATCACGAGGCACTGTCCTCAGTCCTCACATTGCTCGGTTCATCAACAACCTGTTTCCAAGAAGCCAGCTGACAATCATGATCCCCGTTGAAGTTTGGATGACAATTTATCTCGATGGCTTTGCGAGGAATGGTGAATTTCTCCTTCACCAATACTGCTTCTTTGTCGAAACGGATGTAGTGGGTTGCATTCGATCTTAGTGCAAGCTCTGCTACTGCTGACTCCTTAATGTCCAGTTTCTTAATATTCTGAATATGCTCAGTCTTGTGGCCAAGTTACGTCTGGTCTCTCCTATGTAGCTTGAGGGGGTCTCGGTCCTCTGGAGATCTCTACTAGTTCCGTAGTTTGGTGGGGGTTCGAAAGATAGTTTTCACACGGTACGCCTTTCAGAAAGGGCAAGTAGATCAGAGCCATCTCAACCACGGATGGGCAATCGTCCTGTCTCCAATTATAACCATTGGCCTGCACTGCAGTACATGTCTTACTTGGGTTAATTCAGAATTCACGTATTGTGGTTAACCGCAAAGATGAGAACGATGGTGATGGGATTCCGCTATAAGATAATGATCCGCATGTGGGTTTGTGTGGTGATGGGATTCCGCTATAAGATAATGATCCGCATGTGGGTTTGTGTGGTGATGGGATTCCGCTTTAAGATAATGATCCGCATGTGGGTTTGTGTGGTGATGGGATTCCGCTTTAAGACAATGATCCGCATGTGGGTTTGTGTGGTGATGGGATTCCGCTTTAAGATAATGATCCGCATGTGGGTTTGTGTGGTGATGGGATTCCGCTTTAAGACAATGATCCGCATGTGGGTTTGTGTGGTGATGGGATTCCGCTTTAAGATAATGATCCGCATGTGGGTTTGTGTGGTGATGGGATTCCGCTTTAAGATAATGATCCGCATGTGGGTTTGTGTGGTGATGGGATTCCGCTTTAAGATAATGATCCGCATGTGGGTTTGGGTGGTGATAGGATTCCGCTTTAAAATAATTATCCGCATAGGGGTTTCCTGTAAACGGTAAGCTCCAAACAACCGTTGGGTCCACGAAATCTTTCTTACGCTCAACGTAAAGGATATTTTTGGACGGATCTTGTTGAAATGTTCTTTCAATCCCACTAAATGTTTTTTTCTTCTACTGCAAAAATGTAATCTACGCCAATTTTATTGGTAAAACAGTTGGCAAATAGCCAACAATAATAATACGTAAATGCAAAACCGTTACCTTTTAATCTGTTTTACAAAAAAATATTTTATCCTTCCAGTACAGATTCGCAAGTGGAAAGGACAAGTTTTACATAGCAGCTGCTTTATTATTTTCTGCAATATGCGGCTGTTCCACCCCCATAAACACCCTGCTCTTCGCGTCTTTGCTGCAAGCCATGGTCACCTACGGCATTTCCCTGATTCTCCAAAATCCCCAACCCGATGCCTTCATGGACGCGGTCACAGAATTCGCGATTTACAACTCCGTAGTCGGGGTGATCGTTGTTGTTTTATCATATGCAGCCACAGCTATGATGAATATTGCAGCTTATAATCAGGTAACAATAATGATCGCTGAAGTTTTGATTGGAAATCCAGCTTTTTAAAAAAACATTAAAACAAACAACTTTTTTAGGTGTACAGAATAAGGCAAGAATACCTTAAAGCAGCGTTGAATCAAGATTTTGAATATTTCGATTTGCATCAAACTGGAGATTTTGCTACTAAAATGACAGAGTAAGTACCTACCGACAGGAAAAGCAATATCGAATATTTAATTACAATAAAGCAAATCTTATCAATAGTTCAGCAAGGAAATGGGTCCGCCCTTTCAATCTTGATCGATCATATTATTATTCTTATTTACATATTGTTATAATCTATAATGGCTTGCATGAGGTCCTTCTTCAGGTCATATTCTTCAAAGCTGAGGTCGTGTCCGGATACGAAGTTCCTATGAGGTCCACTTAGATCTACAATAGCCCATCCAAGTACAACGTTATTATTTCAGTGACGTAGTGAAACTCGAAGACGGCATCGGCGAAAAGATGGCGACGTTCATATTCTACCAAGCAGCCTTCCTTAGCTCGATCATCATGGCCATCGTGAAGGGCTGGAAGCTGGCTCTTCTGTGTCTGATCACATTTCCTGTCACCATGGTACTTGTTGGCATGGCTGGATTGGTGAGATCTGTTTTATTTATTGAAGTAATAGTTAGCAAGAATTACACAAAAAAATACAGTTCCGAGACAGACTAGCAACAAACACCTTACCATAGTAATTTTTTTGGACAATGGGCCCTTTATCGCATCCGTAGAAATCTTAATAAATTTAGGTTTCTATTATCATTTCTGATGGAAAGCTACGATAAGACTTAGGATGAACACTCGCCCAGAAAGCAGGAAAGTGAAAGCAGGCGAGCCGTTAATCAGTCTGTACAGAGACAAACCACATCTAATTGAAGTGAAAGGATTTGTCAGATATTTAGATCTTGATCTAACTGTTCAGGGTATGCCGGTACCAATCAATGGTTGTATCTCAGTTTAGGCCACTCGGGGTGGTTCATTTCATTACCTCTGATACAATAAAGGAAAGATATTAGTAAAAACAATAAAGAAGCACACTATGATTCACCAGATGTAGTATCCATAAAGCAAGTACCATGCTTTACGGTAGTATCTGTGTTAGATATTTCGAATAGAAAAATAAACTTGAAAGTTTTGCAGATTGCATCAAAACTGTCCAAAAAAGAAGCAGTAGCAATTGGTCATGCAGGGTCCGTAGCTGAAGAGGTTTTATCAGCTATTCGGACAGTCTACGCCTTCAGTGGACAGCAGAAAGAAATAATAAGATACCAGAAACACTTAGAAGAGGCTAGAGGAATCAACATTAAAAAAGGTAAGACTAACTTTACAAATAACTTTTATAGTGTTTAAAATCTATTTAAGTAGTTTTAGTTCCGTCTTTGCTTTCATTTTGGTGCTTTTAATTAATTTATTTAATTGCAAACACATAATTACATTACAGAGAACCATTGCGTAATTAATTGCAAGACTTAAAACTATGTACATATTTACACAAAAAGTAATAAGAAACAAACTGAAAAACTGAACACACATTGTAATTATCAAAAATCGGAAACGTCAACAATATTATTATTTTCTTGTCAATAATTACTAATAATATTATCACAATGTTAAAATAATTATTATAAGAATCGGTAAATTTCGAGTTAGAGTAAAAATCCTATGTATCTATCCTTCTCACAAATCTCCAAGCATTCCTTCGTAACTTCCCTCCATTGACTATTAAAAATATTGGCGTGGGGTACCGCTGCATGCAGCTGGTTCAATCTGTTCTCTCATTATATAGTGATTAAAATCTGATGTTTAGTTTTAGTTCCCCCTTTGCTTTAGTTTTGGTGCTTTTAAATGTGTAACTAACTAAGAGATTATAAAACTTGTTTGCAGCTCTTTTTAACGGGATTTCAATGGGCTTCCTATTCTTCTGCATCTTCTGCTCGTATGCTCTCTCCTTCTGGTTCGGTTATCAGTTCATGAGAGACGACCCCGACAACTACGACGTGCAGACCATGATCTCTGTAAGTATTTTTTTCCAAAAAATTATAGTCTTTTTTACCTTAGTATCGTTTTTATTGCATGTACTTCAAAAATCTTCGATTCGGTCGATTTTGTCTTTCTATAGAAACAGATGAGTGAGATGATACTATGTATTACTTTTGCTTCAGGTATTCTTCGGAGTATTAATGGGTTCAATGAACTTTGGTATATCCTCAACCTTGATGGAAGTGTTCGGCATGGCACGAGGTGCAGGAGCACAGATCTTTAATTTGATCGATAATGTGCCTACTATTAACCCTCTTTTGAATAACGGAGTGCTGCCAGATTCTATCGAAGGTGACATTGAGTTTAACAACGTGGTATTTCAATACCCTTCTCGACCTGATGTGCCGGTGAGCAAGCTTTAATATTATTTTTTTGTGAATAGCAAACTTACTTCATCTCCGTGATAAGAATGGTATAGGCAACCAACAAAGACTTGATAAGCTACAATACAGCAAAGAGAACAAAGACTCATTGTTATATTTAAATATTAATTATTTAAATGATTAATTATTTTATTGGTGAGTAACATAGGCTATGTTTTATTTTAATAAAAACAAGTTTTCAGTTTGAAAATTCAATATTTGTGAATCAATCCGGGACGCAAAGCTACGACAATAAACCACCGCTTCCATATGCATCAATCAACTAGCATAATTATACCATACCACTTATAGTTCTTCTATTTTTATATAATTTGACTGATTCTAGGTACTTTTTAGGGTTCCGTAACCGAAGGGTGCAAAACGGAACCCTTTTACTAAGCCTCCGCTGTCTGTCTGTCCGTCTGTGACAGGGGTAAAAGGTAGAAAATTGAAATTTTTACAGAGAATACGTGTTACTGTGGCCTCTATCACGACAAATAATAAAAATTTTAATAAGAAAAGTTAAACGCAAACCCAAAACCCCATACAATAAACCTCGTCTTAACCATAGCGCCATCTGAGATGACTCGTTTGGGGCCGTTCAAGTATTACGTAAGCACTATGGGGGGGGGGGTATTTGTTTTGCTTATTTTCGATGACATGGGGGATAGGGGAGTCTAGATGATGATTACGTCATCGGTATATTTTTGCCCCTTACTCTATGTTGAATACTGTATCAGTAAAATCTAATCTCTATTTTCTTAATTTTTAAAATTATAATTATAACATTCTAATATAACAAAAAATATATTTATAATTGAAAAATGTTTACGTAAGCATGGGGGAGGGGGTAAGAGCTTCGCTTACTTTTGCTGACAAGGGGGATGGGGGTGTAAATAATTGTAATAAATCTGCTTACGTAATACTTGAACGGCCCCTTTGACGCTTTTATCAAGGTTCATTGATCAGATGATAGATGGCGCTAAGAGTAGCTGGTCAACTTTTTTGCGGTTACCCGTACTATATGGTGGCGCGGAACCCTTTGTGCGCGATTCCAACTCGCACTTAGCCAAATTATTTAACTATTTTCTAGTATGTGCGTGAGTTTATTACAAGATTTACAAACTGTTTTCAGCGTCATGTTTTTTATTTTGTTATCATCGATAAGAATCGATAAATTACAAATTAATCTTTATATTTATCTGACGACGAATTTATAGATATTGATAGTTGACTACTTTATGGGCCAGGTTCTGAAAGGAGTAACCCTGAGTGTGAAGCGAGGTCAGTCTGTGGCGCTGGTCGGACATTCGGGATCCGGGAAGTCCACTATCATACAACTTATTTCAAGATACTATGACGTCATCGATGGAAGTGTAAGTTGTTTATATTTTTTAACTTTCTTCAAGTTTTTTGGTCGTAAAAGTATTCACTGTATAGCAAAAGCCATTCACCGAAGCCCTTTTATCGATATTTTGAAAAATGTTATTATTCCAAGGCAGTGGATTTTATAAGTAAACGGCCATTGAACAACAAATAAAGAAATAAAATGTAAAATACTAAGCACAAGCTCAGTATAGTTATATTTTTGTATTGTATACCTACCCATTCTAACTTGAAGAAATCCATAAGTCTCTAGGGCTGAGATTCAGGCTGAGATTCAGAGTGCATTTTGAGTCCGAACTCAAGAGGAACTCAATCTTACAAACGTCACTCTAATATGAGATCACGTCGCTTTTTGACATTTGTAAGATTGAGTTCGGACTCAAAATGCACTCTGAGGCTGAGATTCAGAGTGCATTTTGAGTCCGAACTCAATCTTTCAAACGTCAAAAAGCGACTTGATCTCATACTAGAGTGACGTTTGTAAGATTGAGTTCCTCTTGAGTTCGGACTCAAAATGTACTCTGAATCTCACCCTAGGACTCCTATAGGCGCTTTACCATAGCCGCCTTTAGGCTTTACCTAACATAAGACACAAATTCCTGCATTTGTTTAGTTTAGACTAAAATAGTCATAAGTTTTGCAAACTAAAAGAATGATGATTGGAGAAACTACCTAGCCTTTGTAAAACATGATGTTTGTATTCTAAGACTTGGGCTATGACACCTATGCTTTACAGTATTTTTACATGTAGGTATGTATCAAAGTCGTAGAAACCAAAGCGCTGCTTTCACAGGTGAAAGTAGATGGCCGCGATGTTCGTGACCTATCGGTGCGTTGGCTGCGGTCACAAGTGGGGCTGGTGGGCCAAGAACCGGTGCTGTTCAATACAACCATACGTGAGAATATTCGCTATGGACGTGAGGACGCCAGCAGTGACGATATTGAGAAGGCGGCGCGCAAAGCCAACGCGCATCACTTTATCATGAAGCTACCCAAGGTAAGACCACGTCAGGTGCTGGGTGAGGCAGAGCGAATGGGCGAGAGAAGACATTCATGTGACGTCACGTCCACAGGGCTACGACACGCTGGTAGGCGAGCGTGGCGCGTCGCTGTCAGGCGGACAGAAGCAACGCGTGGCCATCGCGCGCGCGCTTGTGAGGGACCCGCGGATACTCCTGCTCGACGAGGCCACCAGCGCACTCGACACCGCCTCCGAAGCCAAGGTTCAGATGGCACTCGACAAGGTGACTACCGAGCACAATAATATCTATTTTAAATCAAATAACCCAATACAACAATTAAATACTTCGCTATTTATTTACAGGCCCAAGAAGGTCGTACCACGATAGTCGTGGCCCATCGTCTCTCAACGATTCGTAACGTAGATCTGATCTACGTATTTAAAAGTGGAGAAGTAGTGGAATCTGGTAACCACGACAAACTAATGGCCAGAAAAGGGCATTACTTTGACATGGTTAGTCTACAAACATTCCCAGGGGAATCCGAAGACAACAAAGAAGGTGAATAATATTACTAGGCCAATCCTTGTTGCACCTCAATCTTCAATAGTATTGTTATAATAATTCATATTTTAAATTTGTTTGATTAATATTTAATCCTCCATCCATCAGCCTGTTTCGTCCACTGCTGGACATAGGCCTCTCCAGGATTTCGCCACTCTTGGCAGTCCTCCTGGAAGAAATGCCCATACTCACACACGCTGGGCAGGCGGGTTGGTGAGCGCGGTGCCGAAACCCTTGCACCAGTGACGCCGCTGCCCGTCACCAGTCTGTTTTATATAAGGCCCGGCAATTGGGGATGGATATACCGCCATCCATCGGTCCCAGGCAATGGTGGACCGCTTGGTTTTGCCTGAGAGCTGTTCTCTTACTCTCCCCCGAATAACTTCGGGAGGTTTGCGAGTAAGATGGTGGTACCTCCACAGTCGAGCCTGGCATCAGCTCTACCATCAAAATTTAATCCTATTACTTTTTTATTAGCATATCGACCTATATCTGTTGTTCTATACCTAAATCTAGAATTCATTTTGAATTGATCGATGGAATTAACGTAAATAAATATTATATTTGCAGAAAGAAATATAACAAGGACAGTGTCTGTAGTCAGCGAAATAGACGAAGATGAATATCCCATGCAAGAGGTAATAAGTTCGTAGAATCGATATTGTCTTAGATGGTCTCTATTTGCAGTAACTGAGACTAATATTGGCAGTCTTAACGTTCTCGTCACATTTCAGACCAAGAAAGATGAGGTGGAGGAGGAACCAAAGGAATCCTTCTTGCGCGTTGTCAAACTTAACTCTCCAGAATGGAAGTCTGTTACTCTTGCCAGTATCAGCTCACTCATCACCGGCTTCGGCATGCCATTGCTTGCAGTCATCCTCGGGGATTTCATTGGGGTAACACTCTCACAAGGGAGAATAATGCTATTTATTGCAAGAAAAACCATTTATTATGTGCGGTCAGTTGAACGCCATAATCTTATCATAGTTTTCGAAACATGGTGTTGTTACTCAAAATACCTCGTAAATTCCCGTCATAATATATGCCATTAATTAATGCACATATTAATTCATATTTTGTTTTGTTCATATGGTTTTTAGAAAAAAAAATGTTTCATCTTGTTTTGCAGACACTTTCAAATCCAAATACAGAAGAAGTTGAAGCAACAGTCAGAAGGTACGTGTTTATATTTATCGGCATTGGAGCAGCTACAGGCGTTGCAAGCTTCATTCAGGTAAACATCATCGTAAATTAGTCAGCATGTCTCAGCATGAATCGGCAAGATTCTTATAGCTGAATAACCTAATTTTAATACGAGTAATCATCATGTTTTCGTAATATTTTGTCATATCTTTTTAGGTGTTATTTTACGGTATTGCTGGCGAATACCTAACAGAACGTCTCAGAAGATTAATGTTTGGTAAACTTCTTGAACAAGAAGTAGCTTTTTACGATGACCGAAACAACTCCACTGGGGCCCTGTGCGCGCGTCTTTCTGGAGAAGCAGCAGCCGTGCAAGCGGTAAGCTCATATTGCAAAACATAACCTAGATTAAATATTTTCAGTAATTCAGTATGTATAACGTATTTTCTTCAGGCAACTGGTCAACGAATTGGGACAGTCCTTCAGGCAGTGGGCACATTCTCATTTGCTCTCGTCCTAGCTCTTATATACGAATGGCGAGTCGGATTGGTCGCCCTCACTTTTGTGCCCATAATGGGTGCCATCCTTTACAAACAAGGTAGAATGATAACTGCAGAATCTTTTGGTACTGCAAAAACTATGGAAAAAAGCTCCAAGGTAAAACTGTCATACTTAGTTACTAGACTCTTAGTAGGAAACTAACTTTTATAGTTGAATCACTGTTGCAGGTAGCTGTAGAGGCAGTAGCTAATGTTCGAACAGTAGCATCTCTTGGTCGCGAGCAGCAATTTCTTCAAGAGTATGCAGTACAGTTGGTTCCGGCTGTTCAACTAGCAAAACGTTCAGCACACTGGCGCGGCATAGTTTTCGGTCTCTCGAGGGGTGTCTTCAATTTCGTATATGCAGTTGCTTTGTACTACGGCGGACATCTCATAGTCAATGACGGAGTTGACTACGAAGTTGTTCTGAAGTTCGTATTACATGCATGTAAAATATACCAAGCAAAGGAAATTAGTTTATTTACTTATCTATCACTAACAGTAAGTAAATTTCCTTATTTTCAGATCAGCTCAAGCGCTTTTAATGGGTGCAGGCTCCTCAGCACAGGCATTCGCTTTTGCGCCTAATTTCCAAAAAGGAATTAAGGCTGCAAGTCGCGTGATTGTTTTGTTAAATAGGCAGTCGAAAATTGTTGACCCAGACAAGCCTGCTATTGAGAAATTCGTATGTATGAACAAGTGAGTTAAAATAATTCTAGAAATAATACATTATATTTAAATAAAAGAATGTTTTTTTAGCGTGGAACCGGTCAAGCAAGCCTTCAAGAGGTAAAATTCAAGTATCCAACTAGACCTAACATAGAAGTTCTGAAAGGGCTAGATCTTGAAATAGAGCAAGGAAAGACCGTTGCGCTTGTTGGCGAAAGCGGTTGTGGTAAAAGTACTGTCATTCAACTACTTGAGAGGTACTACGATCCAGATGAAGGTATTGTGGTAAGTACTACCTTACTTAAGCATAATTATTTAAAACATCCAAATTCCCATGGGTTTTAATATAGATTTTTAGATTGTGCTCAAAATTTTCAGGCTCAAGACGGCATTCCACTGGCAAAGCTTCGGTTGATAGACTCAAGACAAGCAATAGGTTTCGTACAGCAAGAGCCAATTTTATTCGACAGAACCATTGGCGAAAACATCGCGTATGGTGAGAACTCAAGGAAACCGAATATGGACGAAATAATCGAAGCTGCCAAGCAAGCTAACATCCACAATTTTATCACTTCCCTACCTTTGGTAAGAAAAGATGCGAGTCACCATTTTCCGAAAATTAGAATAATAAATAAGATTCGTTAATGGGTCAGCGTTTTGCTACAGGGGTACGAGACAAATATAGGATCGAAAGGAACCCAACTTTCTGGTGGTCAGAAGCAGCGTATTGCTATTGCCAGAGCACTCATAAGAAAACCGAAAATGCTTTTACTTGATGAAGCGACAAGTGCACTCGACACAGAAAGTGAAAAGGTAAAATGGCCTTCCTTACAGTAAGATACAGACTTTTTCGAAATAAGCAAAAGTATCTCTGTAAATATTTCAGGTGGTACAAGAAGCTCTCGACAAGGCAAAGGCCGGGCGCACATGCGTGACAATCGCCCATCGACTGAGCACCATCCGTGACGCTGACGTCATATGCGTGATTCATCAGGGTCGAGTGGCAGAGCATGGCACGCACCAGGAGCTCATGGACTCCAAAAGACTTTACTATGCACTGAATCGGAAAGGCTATTCATGATTAGATTAAGACTTTTTTTTATTTTGCGCGTCTAGTGTTTAATAGAACTACCTAATTAAATAGGTAGTTATTTTATATGAGTAAAAGATTGCCGTAATAATTAGGAAGATGCAGGTATATGTTTCTTAGAATGAAAATAATTGCAATAATTATTGTCTTATGATAAAAGTGAGATATTAATAATATAGCAGCACAATAAAAAAATTATATGAACGAACATATGCGCAAAAAACAAGATATTGTGCAAAAATATAAAATATACAGCAGAAGGCATGGTAATCACGTGTAAATTGTAATTTAATTGTAATAATAATTATTATAATTGTTTTATTAAGAAATAGCATTTTTGTATTGGTTTTTATGGTTCCGTAGTCAAGGTAAACCCCTATAATTTCGTCATTATCTATCTATTACACTTTCAAATCTCAGAATATAATAACAGACCTACAAATCCGAAAATTTACTCAGACTGAGGGATAAATGCAAATCAAGTTTTTCTTTAGTAATCGTAGAGCCAGTGTTATTTTGTGGAGGAATATATGTATTTCGACATTTTAAAAAGATCCCCTTTATTTCGAGATATTAAAAACTTTGAATATTTTCATAAATAAAACTAAGAACCGAAATTGTTTTGGTAAACTTGCTAAACAAGATAGATAGATCAATTTGTGTTCCACACTTTTTGCTTACCTACAAATTCTTGGATAATGTTGTTTTGGTAAAAACTTGCGATCACTCACTTTCAGAGTTCATCTCATAAAAGTATTGTTTTATAAATGACCCAAATTACAATTGACAAATGGCGTACTTAATTTAGAAGTGACTTCATCAATAGAAATTCGTATTAATGTTAATTTTTATAAAAGCTCAGGACGAACGACGATAAAACATTTTTACTTTGTGGAGATGCCAATAGTAGACCCCGTGTTCAAGGTATGGAAAAGTGACCGAGTTGACGGTTGCGGTACAAACGCATGAGCCATGCCACACATTCGTAAAAGCATGGTCGTTTTCTAATAAGGTCTCTGCCAGACGAGAAACTTTCATGCATGCAGGAACGCGCAAAAATGTCAATATTTTATTTTGCGAAAGTAGCAGAAAGTGTTATACTGATCTGATCACTTACCAAGCCTCCAGTATGAATTTTGCTGTATTAATGAATTTTACATTATACACGTTGAAAATGAACCCTCTAGCTTTATTGGACTCTATGAATCAGAAATAATCAGAATCACTAATGGAACACAAAATCATTAAAAAGTTTTTTTTTTTTGTTTTCAAGTTTCGAAAAAATTGCCAACCTAAGCGACGCGACGGGACATGTGACTTACAACAGACCGTACATACTCCCGGCGATAAATAATGCACATAGGCTATGTCACTGATCTATATAATAATCTATGGGCTATGTACACATAAATTTTGTAGGGCGTCATCTTTGTCACCAGAGTATTTGTGCTTCTTTGGCAGTTGATACCTTTTTTTTATTTTGAATTATGTATGAATCATCATGACAAAAGTAACAAAACATATAGGTACTTTTTATTTCGACATAGACAGTTTCCTTAGTTATAGCTACAGGGTTCATTTTCAACTGGTACAATACTCGACATATAGGTCTGAACCCAGAATCAACTCAACTCAAAAATAAAAAGATCTGTCCATCAAGTAAACTACAGGTTTTCAATTACCTGAAGAATCAATGGGGTATTATGGCTGTTAATACTGTTATATATAACCAATGATATTATATAATACTGATTAATACAAACACATAATGTACACATACACACTATTCTGTACATTGAATCTTTTTTGCAAAATTTTAACCAAATGGGTGATTGGTACTTTTGTCTGCCTGTTAGTTCCATTTTAACTCAAGAACCACTGAATGGTTCTGGATGCGGTTTTCTTTATTATTAGGGTGGTAATCCTGGTTAACATCTATACTAAAAGGGGTGTTGATGAAAAAGCCACCAAGCCCAAAACTGTTGATATTACTCGAAGATTGAAAGACAATTCTATCAAAGGATAGGTTTCTATTAAAATTTAATATTGTATTTTTACTTTAAAAATGTAAGTAGGTTCTTATTAATCTTAAATATTTGTGTCAAAACAGATGAGCATAACAATATTTGATTATGTGGCATATTTCTTCTCATGTTCCAACATCCATTCTTTACGGTCAACTCCGCTACTGAAGCCGCCTTTAGATCCTGAAGCTACAAGCCTGTGGCATGGGATCACCAGCAAATGTGCGTTTGCCCCACAAGCTGCACCTATAGCCCGGGCATGGCTTGCTGATCGGCCCATAGCCTTCGCCAAATCCCCATATGACTGTGTTGAGGAGTATGGTAACTCTTGAAGCTTTTCCCACACATCCTAATACAAAAAAAAATACATAATAATATGAAAATATGAAAGAGTGTAAAACCTAATAGGAGTGTAGACAAGACGCTTAAAAAAAAACATGCCTCCTTATCGAAACTGACCCATTTTTGAGACTGTCTTAATGCTCCCTTTTTTCACTCTGACCAAGCCTCACCCATAAAAAATGTTAAATAGTTTCTTACCTTTTGAAATTCTGAACCGATGGTCTTTACGGGCACGGAAAACTTTGTCAATTTACCATCAAAATATTCTTTCATTTCGTTTTTTAACTGCTTCAAAATAACATTTTCCTCATTTTCATTGAAGGAACAGGAGAGTTCTTTATGCAGTGCATGAAGTTTCTTTTCCAAGTTTTTAGAATCCTCAAAAGAGACTAAGTAAAGATGGTCATCATCGGCAGCCGCAATGAGTTTACCAACCGGGGAATCAAAAGTAGAAACTGATAAATTAACTAAACAAGAGTTTTTGGCAAACTTTGATAGTGTTTCAGAGAGTTTCATGATTCTTATTTTCTTTCGAAATTAAATTGTAAGTAGGTAAGGACTATTACTCACACACAGTTACTAAAATAAATAGCTAACACCTAACACCCTTCGTTCGCATTAACACAGGCAAGTGGCAGCGGGAATGTTTATTACGGGTTTATTTTATATTTTCCTTCCATAGCAAGCAACTTAAAAATTTTGAAATTATAAAAGGTTTTTTTTTTTGTTAATTGTTTTACGGCCCTGGATTCTTGTCCTTTTGAGCCATAATTATAACAGGCAGCACGCAGTGTTGCCAGTGCCATGCCCACAAAAGTAACTCAAGACTGTTCGAAAAGTAACATTTTCACAAGAAAAGTAACGCTTTTTCATTATTTTCGTATTTTAATACAATATGCACAATTTAAATATTATTTTAGTTGTACTTTAACTATTTCAGCATTTTTTTAGTGGTTGATTTTATTCGTTGGGTATAAGCCTGCAAAAAAATGGCACAATAAACAGTTATTTTTACCTACGTGATCATTGCATTGAAGAAGAAATTAATGAGGCTTTAAATAAACTAAAAGAAAATTTAATAACAACTGACCACTGCTTAGAAATTATTAGTCCTTACACATTTATTTAATATTAATACCTACGGCAAAAGTTATATAAAAGACAATAGAGAAGAGAATTGAGTATGTAAAGTCCTACATAACCACTGACGTGTTTCAAGATAGATAATCGCAATTTTAATTCGACTATCAACTGGACGAAATGTCGGTGGACATGAAATCGGGAGCAACTGGCATTTTAGACAATAGCACCGCTGCTCCGAAGCAGTGGCTCATTGCGACGAATCGTTTTCGATCAATTTGACAACAACTATGCTTAGCCGATCACAAAGTTAATAAAATGTTCCTAGGTCGATAAAATTATAGCTGTCAAAATTGTCTTCAGTGGGTATTGATCTCGCTACCCACTGTGACGTCACTTATGATGGTTAGAGAATCGGAAAGCTATCGTTTGACAGCTGAGGCGTCTAGTTTCAAAACCCGCTAAAACGCTCCTACATAGAATTTCTGTTTATATCTCAAAATGACGCTAGAGCATTTTTCTTATCAGACTGTTCAATCATTTCTCATCAAAATACCATAAAATACTACAAAACTAGCTCTTAAAATCCGATTTTCGTTACAAACACCGCTAAAACGCCTTCGGTTTCTTTCAAAACCCGCTAAAATAAATTGACCAATGATAGCACGGTATTCTGACCACGTGACTGCCAAAACAGTATGGCGATTTTTTCATAACGGACGAAAGGTTGTTGCTGTTTTTAATTGCTTTTCATTATAAATAATGGAGGATTTATCACAATTTGTGCGAAAATGTAACCCTAAGGAGGCAAGGAAGAAACCTCGCAGTGAAGCAGAATGGAAACGCAAGATTGAGCGCCAAAAACGGTAAGGGAAAAGTTGTCATCAAACTACTGTTTAAGCGGCTTCGATAGTGTTATGCAAAGTGTGCCAAATGAATTACTATTCGGATCACTATTGGGATTAGAATATTTTTACTAGCCTAACGCCTTTAGGCGAATGTAATTTAATTACCTAATATTACGGAATAATTTATTGACTGACTTCGAATTAGTTGTTGATACATAAGGGTGTGTATTCATGAATGTTTACGACTTTCTCAAAGGTAACATTGGCTGAATTAAAAAAAAACTGCTGAATGATTAATGTATGGGACTTGATTTTTTTTTTAGAATTTCAGTCATGTTTCTTGGTGAAGTTTGTTTATTTTCATGAGCACATACACATCTTAATCGTCAGTCGGGATCACGAAAAGACGTAACCAAGCGATTTTGAGTTCTATACACCATGGTATTTAAAAATATGCATTTTATTATGTCAACAACCAAATCAAAGTCACCTAACATACTTTATTAGTTTTAAGTTATAAATAGGTGTTTCATCTATTCTATTCCTTGCTAAGCCCTATAATTATTTTTTAAGGTACTCAGCCAAAGGTCTGCCAAAACTTCCAACATGCGCGCATAATCAAAAAGCATTTAGATGCATAAATTTAACACGCCAAGACATTGGAAGATTTCACCGAAACTTTTACAAGTGTACTTCAAAAATATTGCAAGATTCATTTATATTAAAATAATGCATTGTAAAACAAGCAAAAAAAGCAACAGCAAGAGGCAGATTTCCACAAAATATCACATTGTCAACAATAAAGGATTATTGATACCGGTTTGCAAAAAAACATTTCTAGATGCACTTATGATAAAGACAGAGAGAGTAAAGGGTGTCCTGGGCAGATTTTACAATAGTGGTGGAAACCATCCCACAGAAAATAGAGGCGGTGATCATAAAAGCCATCGATACGAAGCAAAGAAGTTGTCTGTTGAATGGTTCATTGAAAAATTCAAAGGACAGGAGAGTCATTATTGTCGATCCAAAACACAAAGATTGTACCTACCGTCCGGCCTTAGCATACGCAAAATGTGGCGTATGTACAATAATGAGCGCGACAATGATTTGAAAGTAAAGCAAAGCTTTTTTCGCAAAATATTTAACACCAAATACAATATTGGTTTTGAAAATCCAAGAACTGATGTCTGTTCGACCTGCATTTCGTTACAAGAATTAATAAAAAACGAAACAGAGCCTGCTAAAAAGCAAGAAGCTATGACGCAAAAAAGAATACACCGGCTAAAATATAAAGCCTTTTATGCGATTTTACAAGAGGAGGACAAATCAATAAAAACTATATCCTTTGATTGCCAGAAAAACCAGGCCCTACCCAAGCTTCCAGACCAATCCGCTTATTACAGCCGACAATTCAGTTTTTACCATTTCGCAATAGTTGAAGGAAGTTCAAAGGCCAAGCTTGATATCGAAAATGTTCATTCATATTACTGGAATGAAATGGTTCACAATAAAGGAGGAAATGAAATAATAAGTGCTGTGTACCATTTCTTACAGAATACCACGTTCGATGATGAAGTTAAAACTCTGCGTGTGGTTTGTGATGGATGCGCGGGCCAGAACAAAAATACCGGGAAGATAGCTATGTTAGGGAAGTGGTTGTATTCTGAAGCACCAAGACATGTCAAAAAAGTAGAACTGATTTTTCCTGTGGTCGGTCATTCATTTATACCGCCAGATAGGGTTTTTTCGAAAATTGAGAAGACCTTAAAGAAAAAAGAGGTCATTACGTGTCCTTCCGAATATGTGAATGTGCTGAAAGAACATGGAACAATCGTTGACCTATCATGCATACCCGTATATGACTGGAAAACAAATTACGAAACTATCATCAAAACCACCACTTCCTGGCATTTTCCATTCATGAAGTCAAAGCGTTTTTTTTAACTCGAACTAAAACTGAAAATGTATTAGTTCAAGGAGAAGTAGCCTACAAATCCGAAATTAACTCTAAGAAAGTAGTTACAAAAAGGAACAATAAAATTACGATGATTTCCCCTGAAATCATTTAGCCTAACACTATAACACCGAAGAAAGCTAAAGTCGTCGATGTCACCAAACTTCTCCAAAATCACTATGGCAATGATTGGAGGAATTTACCTAATTTGGAGTTTTATAAAAATATTGAGGAACGACTGCGAGGTTTGGATTTGTACAGCTTTGGTGACGTCCCTGAATCACTTGACGAGGATCATGTGTGTGAACTGGGTTTTGAAGAGGTCAACAATTATGTTTGAATAAATAAAGTTTCATTTGATTTTATAATTTAATTGTTTTTTTTTTCTTCTTTTCGAGTTAATGTTTTTTTATTAATAAACACACACACACACACAAAACAGACACTCAAATCTGTCAAATATATTAGGTATGTCAAATCAAAAGCCATATCTGTCAAATCTGTCAAACTTGTCATATCAGTTATATCAGTTAAATAAGTCAAAAGAAAATCTGCCAAATCAGTCTGTACACGTACACCGAAGTCAGTCAGTTATTAATAAACACACAGACACACAAAACAGACACTCAAATCTGTCAAATATATTAGGTATGTCAAATCAAAAGCCATATCAGTCAAATCTATCAAATTTGTCCAATCCGCCTTTGTCAAAATTGTCAGGTCTGTCAACTGTCTCTTTCTAGAAATGCCTATCACTAAATGAAAATAATTAAATTATTTGGCTAAATTGAGTTCCAACTTTACTGTAGAACGCCATCCACTCCTAAAATACAACATGTTCGTTTCAAATGCCTTTAAATCGGCAATGTTCGTAACAAAGTACGCTAAAATGAAAATGCTTTTAGTTATAACTCAAAATAACCTTTACTTTTAGATGAAACGAATGCGCTTTTAGTATTGCCAGATGACAATAATGAATTGTACTAATTTTTTTTTGCCTAGTGCCGAAACTATTTTAACTAACGGTTTTTTTCAAATTGTCAAATATTTTTCAAAGACGTTTTAGCGGGTTTTGAAACTAGACGCCTCAGCTAAAGGTGCTGATTTTTAAAGTTTGCAACCGAGTAAAAGATACGCAATAGGCCCGCTGGACTGCTGGGGCGCATCATAGTTGTATTAACCAACGTCGGGAATACACAGATAATTCAGAAAAAAAACAACTATGCCAGCATCTCAAAAATTAGCCTATGCGCTGCGCAGCAGCCAAGGCTTTCTAAGAGCGGCGTACCGGTTCATCGATCGCGTCAAGAACAGCTTAAAATGCCTCGATTCCAAAGTGTGACGTTGTGCCAGTGCGTTATATACACACATGGCATTACCAAATACCCCCGAAAACCCTAGCGTTGCACATACGGGTATATAAGCGATCTGCGCGGCCAAAATTATTTTTTGCTCCAGATCGGTACTAAATATATATATAAATATATACCACCACTTATACAAACTGGAAGATGGATACGGGATCTCCTCAACGGACAACAGTAAACCCTTCGAGTTTGGGCTTATTTGATTTGTCTTTATTAGCACTTTGGTAAAACTCGGTGACCAGTATCTGATGATGGGACTAGAAGATGGGTACGGGATCTCTTCAACGGACAAAAGCAGATACTTTGAGTTTGGACTTATTTGATTGGTCTTTATTAGCGCCTTGGTTAAACATGGTGTCCGTTGCATATAGTCGTTAAAAAAATCATATTCTTTTATTTTCATTATTTTCACGAAAATCACTTCGAGTGATCACGCGGAGCCGCGGGCAAAAGCTAGTACTCTTATCTATGTTTATACTCTTATCTATGGATACTACAGTCACAATACTGAAAGTTCCGGAAGGTTCAGTTGTTTAAATAAAGATTAAATAAAGTTTATTTAAAATTTATAATGCAATGTATATAAAAATTTACCTGTTTTGCATTTAACAAAACCTATAAAGCAAGATAAACAAAAAAAACCTTATTATCCTTAAAAATACAATAAATATTGTTGATTATCACGAGTGAATTCGATAACAGGCAAATTTAGGCTACATCCAGTCTTTTTATTTCTCGTAAATTTAATTCTAATCTATAAAAACCGGACAAGTGCGAGTGGGACTCGCCCACCGAGGGTTCCGTACAAATAAGTAAAAGTTAAAAAAAAAACACAAAACGATTTTCAACTTTTTCGTGATTTATTATTATGGTATTATTATATAAGTTTTAAGATTTTTCGCTATACTTGTAGTATTAAAAGGTATTATAACTATACTACTATAACTTGCCAAATTTCACAGTTCTAGGTCTACGAGAAATACCCCATAAATTTTGATTCCCTCGAGAGTGTCAAAATATTTTTTTTTTGCGGCATAAGCGGCCGTATCTTTTTTTTACGTTAACTTAGAAGTTTGATTTTTTCACAGATTCAAGGGACTGTAGACTTGAGTATATGGTTTTAACTTCAACTCGATACCTCCACGTGTTACGAAAATAAACGGTCTTTACAGACAGACAGATGGACAACAAAGCGATCCTATAAGGTTTCGTTTTTTTCCTTTTGAGGTACCGAACCATAAAAAATGCAAAAAACTGTTGAAATAACAATTTTAATATCTATTTAATGGTCCTAATCCCAAGTAAAGTTTTTGAAGATATGGCACGCCAACTATAAAAAAAAACTGAAATCAAGGGACAGGTATGTACAGCTTGGCAAAAAAGAGTTTGACGCTATGACAGATGAAACTAAATATTTTGGTCGTAGTATACAGTTTTGCTCGTAATGTAATGACTAAATATGTGTTAGAGCACCCTAATTTTTCCCAAACTTTTTTTTGCCAAGCTACACAGCTTTAAGTAAAAACGCCCACCTACCAGCCCCCTGATTCTGTATCGTAAACTCAGTTGCCAAACCAAGTGCCTATCGTCTAAAACATACATATCCGCTTATCTAAGGATAATTTCGCACTTGAAATTACTTCACAATTCGTAAATAGTTCAAAGTTATTTTGGAAGTTCATTTTTTTCTGTTTTTGGTGAATAGTAACTATAGCTAGCAATCGACACTGAGTTACATGCAAATCACAGATCTGTGCTATAGACGTTTTATGAAAAACCTTTAGTTGTAAAACTAACCATAAATAAAATAAAAACGGTTAATTTCGAGTAGGACTCGTACCCTGAGGGTTCTATACATACCGTTTAAACACATACTTAGGTAATCCACGATCAGTTCATACTTCCAAACTAACTTGACACTTACAATCTATTAAACTCCATGTATCCAAAGGGTCTAATTAAGATGGACCGTAATATTCTTCTTGAATATTTTTTATGCATAATTTGCTTACACTTGGCCATTACCACGCCTAATAGAAAGCGTCGAAAAGACCTAAAAAACAGTGCGCTTGCCCAGAAATAAGGGCCGCGTTCATAAACTAGGGGTCGCTAACCGGGTTCTAATGCCATCTTTGTTGCACGCTTTGCTAATTGTATTCGCTATCCTGCTGTCAGTGTCGGAACCTGACGAAATTTTTAATTTATGAACGGCTATCAGGAGATTCAAAGCAGGTGAGGTAATAATCAGTCTGTCCAGAGACTTCTGTGGATGTTGGTAACGGACGGATGGCCAATACTACAAAACTGCCTGCAACCACTTTCCCGATGCCGCTTCTCATGACGTCACCAACACGAAGAGTTGCTTGGCGACATTGTTTCACCAAGAGGGTGGTGACAAGGCACGGCCGAAGTCTACCACCAGTAAAGAGGCACATACCTCGTCTCTGCAGACGCAGATGACTTTATTGCCTTCAGTAATATAGAGACATAGTTAGCATTAACTCTAAAAAAGACTTAAGTTAGTTTTAACTTTAAAAAGGATTTTAAATAAACAGACACTATGGTGAGAATTCGTAATTTTAGATGTAATGTGGTAAATGTTTTACATCAAAAAAATTGCAGACATGACGATTATATTTCCTAAATTACTTTATTTATCTTTATTTGACGTAGTCTTTATACGATACCTAAACTCACCCCTGAAAATATATTTTTTTGAAACTTCAACTCATTTGAGCGAGCCAAAAGTATGCCGAAATTGCCCTTTTTATTATTACATGTTATAATAGCTCAGCCCCCTGATTCTGTATCGTAAAATCAGTTGCCAAAACGAGTGCCTATTGTCGAAAACATACATATCCGATTATTTAAGAATACGTTTGTACTTGAAATGACGCCACAATTCGTAAATAGTTCAATACCCATTAAAAGTTATTTTGGAAGTAAATTTTTTACTTGCATTTGGTGAATAGCAACCATAGATGGCAACCGACAGTTACATAATAGGCCCGCAGATCTCGATACAACTTTTGAGGGGTAAAAATCAAATTTTTTTTTGCTCATACAGAGTGACACACCCTAATACCCATGCTATGCTAGGGGCCTGCTGGTAGTACAAACGAAGACGTGTATTTAATTTTCACATTTTCTCTCTATGTTCTACGAAAAAGTGTTCGCCATGGTGAGTTTTAGAAGATTAGGAAAATTCATTGAAAAATACTTATACATGTGTACTTTATTAAGTGAAAATATAATCCTGTGGACAAGTACAAGTGTCTTATTTAACAAGATGTATAATAAGTTCCACCAAGTGCCGACAATCACAACCATCAACATTTTATATTATGTATTTAAAAAAATATTTGTACAAGTTACTTATTTATTACTTATTAACTTTTACTATAGCTTTTCCTGTATTCTCACCCCGCAGTATACCAACTAAAGCATCAACCATATTTTCAAAACCACTGTATATTTTTTCTCTATATTGAAGCTTTCCTTCTTTTAACCAACTTAAGTTTGCATTTATGCCTTCTTCCCAACGATCAGTCCATCTGTTAACCAAAAATCCCTCCATTTTTAACTCCTTAAGTACAAGCGATGGCTGAAGAATTGTCACTGATAAAAAAAAATTGGATATTAACTTATTGTAGTCGTCTAAAAATAATTTCATTGTATCAAGTACAGCAGGAAACTACCTTTTGGTAAAGCAGCATCGTTATAGGAAGATATTGACCCACACACTGCTACTCTTCCGTATTTATTCATGTAATTAATTATTGTTGAGCTGATTTCACCACCAACCTGTTAAAATATAAAATTTATTTTTGAATAAAACTTAATAATAATTTAATTATTAAATATATGTATATAGACACATAGGTTCAAAAATAATCCTTGCATAAAAATCAATAAATAAACAAAAAAGACAATTTTTTGTTTG
The DNA here is from genome assembly GCA_910592155.1 of Ypsolopha scabrella. Classification (NCBI taxonomy): domain Eukaryota; kingdom Metazoa; phylum Arthropoda; class Insecta; order Lepidoptera; family Ypsolophidae; genus Ypsolopha; species Ypsolopha scabrella. The sequence goes on along the minus strand of OU342975.1, from coordinate 7,651,751 downwards.
TTGTATAGACAGAGAAATACCTAAACCTACCAATAGGTATTAAAAATGGAAGAGAACTGGTATTCCACTAATTCCCTAATGGTGCGATGCTGTGCCACTTGCGCGTAAAACGTAGCAAATTCTAAGGTAGGTAGCAAAAGTATAGTCGTAAGATGAAGTGGTTGATTTACTTGTGTTATTTTCCTCTGTGACTTCAGAACATGGGGAAATTAATACTCTGAAATTATCCGACTTCTAGGCTACGTTACGAAGGACCTCTTTTGGGTCGATAATGGTGGTCCAGTATAACTGGAACTCAGTATTACTTTGCAGCATAATTCAAGGGTCAAAACAGCGTTTTTCCGAGCACTACAAAGCGCATGCACCTTTATAGCGTCACCTGACGACATTTTCACCCACATACATGCAGCAGACAGGGTTTATCGCATAGAAATAGAATTATAAGTCTATGGTTTATTAACAATCTTAGAATATCCATCCATCCATCCATCCATCCATCCATCAGCCCATGTTCGTCCACTGCTGGACATAGGCCTTTCCCAGATTTCACCACTCATGGTGGTCCTCCGTCCTCCTCATCCAGCCGCCACCCACAACGTCCTTCACGTTGTCGGTCAAGCGGGCATGAGGTCACCCTACACTACACTTTGCTGCACGTGGCCTCCATTCGAAAGCCATTCTGCCCCAACGGCCATCAAGTCGGCGACAAATATGGCCTGCCCACTGCCACTTCGACTTACTGATTCTGCAGGCTATGTCGGTTAGTTTCGATCTCCGACGGATCTCCTCATTCGGATCCTATCCATCAGAGATACCCCAAGCATAGCCCGCTCCATAACTCGCTGAACAACCTTAAATCGGTGGATCAGGCCCTTTATAAGAGACCACGTCTCAGCGCCAAACGTCATCACAGGAAGGACGCACTGATTGTACATCTTAACATTTAAGGACCCGCTCTCCCTGACATTGAGCACCTCATGTTGCGTCAGGTAGAACTGAACTCTATGACGTTTCATTATTGTTTAAAATAGCGCGCTATGAGCTGTGCCTGTTACGACTGGTTACGACAACCGAAACATCGTGCGCTCTAAAGAATCACGTTTCGATGCCGCCCTCCATAGTAATTTGTATGGGGAAATCGCACGCAAAAGTTGGTGATGTTTAATGGATAAATACACCAAGTAACAATTTTTGTTTGGCAAAAATAAATTAATCTCCCCATTCTGTACACTTTTAACTTACGGGAGCCTGAATTTCAGTTTCCAAAATTATCTGAGAAATCGCCAATGAGAAATACGCGAAGAGCAGTTTTACGTGATTTTCAGCAACTTTAGTTGTGACGCAACATACCGAATGCTGTTCAACCCAAGCATATTCTTCTGTCAGCCTCGGCGTCGAAGGTGTTCTATCCAGCTGTATAATTTGACCCAAATAAACTTTTTTTTAATAACTTCGATGCTGACATTGTCGACGACTAGTGGCCCTTAGATCACGTGATAGTTGGACATGACCTTAGTCTTATCCAAATTCATCCGCAGGCCCACTCCTCTCGAAGAATTGCTTAAGCCGCGCACTATTTCCTCCAGTTACTGAGCGATTCCGCCATTATCACGATGTCATCGGCAAAGGGAAGATGTGAAATGTACGGAGAGTCCGTTTATGTTTATGCCTCCTCCATTCCAGTCTAGTATTTTAAAGGAGGAATCCAGCGCGGTGGTAAACAGTTTTCGGGAAATAACACCTCCCTGTTTCACGCCACGCTGAAGATGTATCGGTCTTGTTTGTATACCTTGTAGTTGGAAGGATATCGTAGCGGAGTCATACAGACATTTCAGTATCTCCACGTAACGCCAGAACAGACCAAGTTTCGATGGAGTTGAAGGCTTTCTCATAGTCCACAAACGCTAGACATAAATTATACTATTGAATTTTCTGTACAACCTGCCTTAGCTTGTGAATGTGGTCCAAGGTGCTGTAGCCTTTTCGAAACCCAGCCTGCTCAGGAGGTTGGAAGTCGTCGAATCGTTGGGCGAGACGATTCGTGATAACTCTTGAAAACAGCTTGTAGGTATGGCTCAGGAGCACGATTGGTCTATAGTTCTTAAGTAGGATTTTGTCCCCTTTTTTGAAGAACAAAATAACCAGGCTCCTGCTCCACATCTTTGGCGTAGTACCTGTACGAATGACGGCATTAAAAAGATCCTATAGCTGTCCGAGTATAGGGTAACCTCCAGCTTTCAGGAGTTCAGTCGTGATACCGTCCTTGGCCGGCGCCTTGTTTTGTTTCAGCTGTTCAAGAGCTATCTTAATCTCACCCATTTCAACATCCGGGAGTTTATCGGTGTAACGGCGGACTAGAGGCGCAAGTTTGTCGTCTTCATCGCGAGCAGTTTGCTTGAGAGCGTGTGAAGAATATAGGAGCCCATAAAATTTCTCGATTTCGCTGAGGATTTCTGGCCTAGAGGTAACGGTTCTATTGTCAGATGTCTTCAGCTTTGTCAAATTGGTCCTTCCTAACTGCTGGGTAAAAACTTTTGAGCCTTTGTTTCGCTGGATCACGTCTTCAATGACACGAGTTTTATGTTGGCGCAGGTCGAAACGAATTTGCCTTTTAACGCGCTTGCTAAGAAGGTAGTAATCTGCAGAATCTGAAGACATTTCCCGTGTCTGCCTCATCAAGTGCAAAGTTCCACTTGAAATTTTGGACACCTTATTCCTTCGCTCTGGCTTAAAATAAGCCCCGCATATAGGAGTATATAATATTTTCCAATTTTAAAAGTTCTTACAATTGTTTTATTAGACCCCGAATCTACTTACATTATCGAAATAGCAATCAACTCGTTTCGGGGCCCCTTCTTTGAGAGCTGTTTTAATATTAACCGTTTTGTAATTAAAAGCCCGGTCAAATCCAAGTTCTTTTTCAAGATAGTTGCATTTTTCATCAGAACCAGCAAATCCAATCACGTTACAACCTGTAAATCATAAAACATTTACAACCATCAGGCAGAATAAATAGTAAGCGGGTAAAGTTAATATACTTAATCTTAAAGTGCTTGCGCTCACATGAAAAGTAGGTGCGAATACGCAATAGGTACACACATATTGTCTTCGTCATAGGTAAGTAAGTAGGTGGTAGAGCTGATGCCGGCCTTGACTGTGGAGGTACCATCATCTTACTCACAAACCGCCCCTAAAGTTATTCGGGGGAGAGTAAGAGAACAGCTCACAGACAGGCACAAAACCAGGTACCCCATCAAGAATGGGACCATTTGATGGCGGTATATCCATCCAAAACTGCCGGACCTTAAATAAACTGCCGGACCTTAAATAAACAGACTAGTGGCGGGCAGCGAGTGGCCCCACTAGTACGAGGGGTTCCGGCACCGCATTCATCAACCCTCCAGCCCAGCGTGTGTGAGTATGGGCATCTCATTCCAATATTATGTACACTACAAATAAACGGTCCCCAGTTCGGAGCAACTCCACTATTCCCGATTGATGTTGTGGGTGGTGGCTAGATGAGGAGGACGGAGCATCGCCAAAAAGAAACAAATTTCAAGTAAGACAAGAATTTGAAAAAAATCCTCTACGCAAGATTTGAATCTGTAACCTCTTGCTTTCATAACAAGTGCGCTACTGACTGCGGTCCAAGGTACTCATTCTAGACCGTTGAATCTTTCCACCATACTTGTACACTGAATTTTTGTAACTATTTGATATACCTGCTAGATGATCGCTTAAGCCTTGTTCAATCCAACTAGAGATGTTACTGTTACTGTCATCGCTACAGTACTGTTGCTTCAGACAGTTAAAAAATCACCGTTCTCATTAACCAAGATTATATGCTTTCTAGCGAAATTCATGGATTTAAATACTCTATAAATAATACCCATAGAGGGGTGCAGAACTCCGTTCACTTTATTTCCCGCATTCACTCTTCTTTCAATGTCACCGTCACAATTATGATTTCGCTTAAAGAGAAAACCTAGATAGACAAATTCTGTAATCTGTTCTTCTTCCTCGTGAAGCTTAATTAGCCTATTGGACAGTCCTATATGTACTCACCAAGTATCTTTCCTATTTGTCCTACATGGGAACCTACAGCACCCGCTGCTCCTGTGATTACTATTGTTTCACCAGGTTTTGGTTTACATATTTCTTTTAATCCAAAATATGCAGTATTTCTAAAAAACAAGGGCAAAATTATTAAAAGTATGAACCACAGATAAGTTTATGTTAATGTATGATTGAGAGTGTAGTTGCCATCTGTGGTAGGTAGAGGCGGAAGTTAGATTCCCGCTAGATCAATACGAATATTAAGAGTTAGAATGAAAACTTGGTGTAATGTAATGTCTTTAAAAAAAGTACCTACACAATAAAAGTACAACCAAGAAGGTACTCATTCTTTATAGTTTTGGCACTTACCCAGGCATTCCGAGAATTCCTAAAGCCAAAGAAATTGGATAAGGACTAATATCTGGCAGAAGGGTGAGAGGCAAAAGTCCTGCATTTAATTGTTTGTTTGGATTACATATTGTATGCGTTCGCCACCCAAATGACCCAGCTACGTATTTGCCAACTGGGTACTTGTCGTTACGGCTGTCTATAATTCTGTAATGTAAGAGGTAAATCATTGAACAAACTATTGCTACATATATACCCTTATCTAAAAGGTAGGTAGTTATTATAGAGATTGTTTTGAATTGAATAATACTGCCAAATACTCATATAATTATGAGGTTGTTTCAGTTAGATGGAAGGGAGGAAGAGGAGTGAGTGTTATTTAAGACAAGGATACTTGAAATAAAAGGGAAAATGTTGGCGAGAAAGTTTTGTACTGGTGAGTAGAGAAGCTTCGAGAGAATTAGAGAGAATTTCGCGACCAAAAAGCGTTGTAAAGGTGATTCAAGTTTATGAATATTATATGGAGGAAAAGAAGAGTGAAGAATGTAGAACAAAACGAGGACAGGTAAAGTCAAATAAAATGTATTTAATTTACTGGAAAGTGATTCCATACCTATAAAAGAAGAGACCAAGGTAATAACGGGCAGGAAACAGAGATTACAGAGGGAGATGAGGGAAAAGATAAGGAACTTAGAGGCGATGTTCAAGCAAGAGAGTACAAGGCTGCTGACAATAAAAGAGGAGAGACGGAGAAGGATTTGCAGATAGGAAGAGGCCCTTTTAAGTAGATATCCGTACTAGCAAAGGACCAAGCTGATATATCTGCACAAACAAAAAATATAAAGGTACGCGTAAAAGCAAGCATAAAATATCATAACTGAGATTTTAAAAAACCAAGTACCTAACAAGCGACGAAATGGAAATCTTTGATTTTTTAAATGAATTGGAACTTACTTGGCAACTTGTCCTCCTATCATATCAGTGGGCAATTTGTATCCTATCATATAAGCCCGCATATATGGATCCACACTCAAATATTCAGCTTTAGTCAAGATTTCTAAAATAATTTCCAAATAATTAGGGTATATAAAATAAAAATTGACTTTAATATAATCAATTCCCCAGTGTTTCTTACCTCCATCTTTTAACTCAGGTAGTTCTTCTTCCAGTATCCTAAAATCTGATATTTTTGGTTCGCCTTGAAAATATTTAGTAAGAACATATTTTTGGGCTCGTACCTTGCCCACAACTCCTGAATAAAACCGCTTGCTATAACTTGTTAACATTTTTGTTTCGAGCTTGTACCTCTTTACAATATCTGTAAAGAGAAGACGATGTTTCATTACACAATTAAATTAAATTTTACACAGTGTAGAAGTGTTTTCATCACAAAAGCTCTGAAAGTAAGCCGGATTTAACTCAAAATGCGGGATATAAATTCGATTTACAGCCGTAGCATTGGCGAAGCTAGAGATATTTTCTAGGGAGGCAGCCGCTCAGATGAACCACAAGGTTTCAATTCGATAATCCGCTTAATTAAAGATCAACTGAGAACAATAATAAGTAATATACCAGTAATATACAACAATGAAGATCAAAAAATGTTTTGGTGGATAAACAAATTTCAGGGTAACGAAGCAATTTAATTAGAGATAGATATGTAAACATAAGTGATGCCTCGTAATAATGTAGTTCATTCGGTGACGTATTTTAAGACTTAGGGCCCTGGGGCCTGGGCCTGTAAGCTTATTCTCAGTCTGTCGAAATAGCCTTCTCGATCTTAAAACCAATTTTATCAGGCGAACTCTATTCATTTTTAGATCGAGTTTTGGAGGTCTGGATTCGATTGTTTCTCCGGAAAAAGTAAACAAATAGTTTAATTATAGAAAAAAATCAATCCAGCACTGTGTTGATGTGAGCTGAGATTGATGATAATAAATGAAAAAACTAAAAAGGCCATGCAAAGAAATTAACATAATTTTTTTTTCGATAGATAAACTGTTTTACAAAATCTTTAACGACACTGTCATAATTTTGACAAGTCAGCTGATGTATTAAAAATAGCCAGAACGTTTAAACGTTCTTCGCTTATACAGGAACGTCGATTTTTGTTCATTCTTTTATGTATGGAAAATGAACGTTCCGTACTGCAATTTGTAATTTCAGTGCACAGAAATATTTGTAATGCTATTTTATCTATGGAACTGCTTCCTTTCAATCCTTTTGCTTAGTAAATAACGTATATTTCCGTCCATCCATCCATCCATCCATCAGCCCGTGTTCGTCCACTGCTGGACATAGGCCTTTCCCAAATTTCGCCACTCATGTCGATCCTCCGTCCTCCTCATCCAGCCGCCCCCCGCAACGTCCTTCAGGTCGTCGGTCCAGCGGGCACGAGGTCGTCCTACACTACGCTTTGCTGTACGTGGTCTCCATTCTAAAGCCTTTCGGCCCCAACGGCCATCATGTCGGCGACAAATATGGCCTGCCCACTGCCACTTCAACTTACTGATTCTGCAGGCTATGTCGGTTACTTTAGATCTCCGACGGATCTCCTCATTTCGGATTCTATCCATCAGAGATACCCCAAGCATATATTTCCGTAATCTTATTTTATTTTCATGAGACCTCAAGAATTGTTTTAAAAGAACACATTTTTAAAACACAGGATTACGCTACGCACCTTCCCTCACAGCCTGCCGCCCCGGGCCATGGCCCTTTTGGCCCTAGGATTAATACGCCACTGAGTTCATTCGCTCTCGTCATAAGAAAGTTGTAATAACAAAATTAGGTTTTGGCCCGGACATTTATAATTGATTACTTACTAATTGGAAATATTGTATTATGTTTCATTTTTCATTTCATACATTAATTAGTCACCTATTCTATTTTCGTACACTTTCCAGCGGGCCTATTATGTAACTCGTGTCGGTTGGTAGCTATAGTTGCTATTCACCAAAAACAGATAAAAAGTGAACTTCCAAAATTATTTACGAATTGTGAAGTCATTTCAAGTGCAAACTCATCCTTAGATAAGCGGGTATATTATGTATATTTTAGACAACAGGCACTTGGTTTGACAACTGAGTTTACGATACAGAATCAGTTCTCAATCAATTCGGGCAGGTCAAGATTTTTTTTTTTAAAACAATGAAATACTCACACGTGGCCGCGGTCACTAACGTCCATGTTGGCACGAATATTTCGCGGGCTTTTCAAATATTTGTTTTCACCTTTTGAATTAGGAACACCCTTATGTATCGTTGTTTTGAATATTTTTGACTTAAACCTTGGTATGCACACATAATACTCTGTTTAAAATGTTCGTAAACTGTCAAGTTTTATATTTTTCGAGTTGACGTGAATGATTTTGGGGGGGTCATGACCCCTGTGACACCCACCTCGGACCGCCATTGAGCTATACCGAGGGTAAACGAACTGTTACCTGACAGTTGCCCGGAAGTGTTTTGAAACGCTTCGGAGTAATGCGAAAATCACACTAGCCACCTGCAGGGCTATTATGTAACAGATAAAAAATAATTTCCAAAATAACCTTGAATGGGTATTGAACCAATGAACAAGTTCCATGATGTTGTTAATACCATATTTAATTTCATAGGATTAAAATATAGAACAAAACCAAAAAAGTGGCAAAAAATATGTGAATCCGTCATTAAATGACTGCGAAATTGATTATTTAAGTTAACATAGTCTAGCGCCGAATGACTGCGGGAGATTGACCCAACTGTGACGTCACGCTACCGCACCACTCCACGTCTTGGTTGTTATTTTGCGTATAGCTGTTCAAATGCGATATCAATGTAAAATATACACGTATTTTACAACTAAAATTTGTGTTTAGTTTTTTATATTTATATTTATATTATCTAGCACCATGGAAGTAGACTTTGTTGAAGGACAAAGTAATAATTTGCCCAGAATAGATTATATTTTCGGTGACGGACTTTTTTTCCACCAATACGTCATATGTTAGTGCTGAAATAAAAGAAGTGAAACTTTTTAACTAAGTACGAATTATCTAATTTATTATTAAGGTCGTCAAGCTTGATCTTGAGCAAGTCCGACTTCTGACTGGCCATCTTGAGACCCAGGTTCGATCCCCGGTCGGGCAAGCACCAATGAGTTTTTCCCAATTTATGTGCATAGTAGTTTTGAAGTTCCTCCGACTAGTTTGTCTTTAACTAGATTTTTTGTGTCGTTTTCAACTTGTAATATAACAACAGAAATAATCATTAAAATGGTACACATAGACAATGATCAAAAGTTAATTTGACATTTAGATAATAATTGTTTATCTAGCCGCTAGACAATAGCGAATCGTGACAGAGGCTTTACCTGAAACGAGTATGTTTTTTATAGTTTTTCGTTATTTTTCCACAGCCTGTGTGAAGTAAATTAATCTAAGTAGAAATGTATTTATTAAAAGTTGTTGATAAAAAAAAACATTGATATTAAATGTAGTTAACCAATGCATCACTACTAAATAACAGCTACGGAAGTGTGACTTGTGAGTTATTCATAAATTCAATTTAACAGGCAAATAAATAATTTAGATACATGATTTCCCATAAAATAGTTATTTTAAAAAGTACATTTTTTTTAAATCAATTCTTTCCACTACTTGCTGAACCGTGAAGGAAAACATCGTGATGAAACCTGCATGCCTTAAAAAGCGTGTAAGTATTTATTCCTGAAACACGGCGATAGGGCTCACCACCCATCATGTTGAGACGTAATAATTGTCGGTGAAACGCAGATGTGCCAGATGTGGACTGTGACTTGCATTTCACAGTCACACTCAGAACACCTCTGACACCCCCTCGGGGATTTATGTCATGTCGTCACAATATACTATACTTTAAGAATTAAGATTAGCCACTGTGTTTCTCATTTCGTAAGCCCTGCGAAAGAAGAAGACTTACTCGCAGCTTATTTATATAATAATAAAAAAGCAAACTTACATAAAAATGATCTTCACACACATATTTTGTGCTTAAAGGACCATTTAAATATTGTCTCATTAGTTAACACTACTTTTTCTTTTTTTTGTCACTCGGAACTAGAAAAAAAACTTTTTTGGGGTTTTAAATGTTGTGCTTTCACATAGCCACATAGCGGAACAATACAGTATTTGCAAGTGCATTTCTTAGTCTTACTCATCATGTACAGCAACATTTTTTCCAAAAATTATCAAAAATCACGACACAAGCGGTGCAAAGTAACCAAATGCCTATGAACTTTACGAATGCGAACTGCAAAGTCAGTAGCGTGACGTCACTCGCTGGTCCGTTGCAAATGAAACGAAATTAATTTTTGAGCGCCACTTTGAGGCAGGGTTGCCAGATGTGATTTCTTAAATTTCCCCAGTTTCAAAATATTTTTTCCCCAAAATGATACCGCAAACTTTATTTGGCGGAATTAACAGAGACATATACAAAACATGCCATTTTTATACTATTCAACTTGTTTCAGACCTCAAATTAAGGGCACCTTAACCCAAAATCCTGCTAATAAAACAGCTTAAATCAAAAGAACGCTGTAAGACTAAGTTAAAAACTTACCGGAAAACTGTGGTTCGGCTTCCTAAACTGGCCTTAACGTCTAGCCATTTATTTAATCGTATTTGAGATTTTACTAAACTTACTCTCGACGACTACTTTGACCAACTAATCTTTTTTTTTGTTAATCGGTTTTACATCACTAAAACAAAGCCCGTGGAAAACGGCAGAATAATTTCAGTAATATGAGTCGCGCTTCGCCAGGTCCCGTGTTAAATGTTCTATGCCTTAGGTATAGTATATGTATAACAGATATTATATAATAGATATTTAATTCTTGGTTAACTCCAAATTTCCCCGACGTCAAATTTTTTCCCCAAATACTTCCCCAAGGAAATCATTTTCCCAAACATTCCCCAAGTACCAAATTTTTCCCCAAAACCGCGAAAAAAAAACCAATCTGGCAACTCTGCTTTGAGGTCCCATAACTTTTTCAATTGTAGAGATACCATGTTAGTGCTTTCTTTTACAATTTTGTTTCATTATACTTAAATTTATATATTTAGTCCATAAAATTGTATTGGAAACTAGTTCATTGTGAAGTCATTTCAAGTGCGAACTTATCCTTTGATAAACGGACCTGTATGTTTTAGTGACAGTACTATATTCTTTGGTTTAGACAATAGGCACTTGGTTTGGCAACTGCTTTGGGCAACTGAGTTTACGATACAGAATCAGGAACTGATTTGTGCAACTAAATTTTTCTTTCTCTTTCTTTATATATATCTGTCTCTTTCTAATAAACGAGTGAAACTTCGCACCATGATCGCACGTTTTGAAACGCTTCCCTACTTTTTATTATGTTGAAATGCAACCTAAATTATTTCTACTTGTTTACAGAAGATGGCGCCTAAAACGCAAAATAAAATAATAAAAAATGGATGGTTGGCTTCTTTTGAAGAATAATACAATACCAATTTTGTAAAATTTTATTGTAAAGTCGCGCCTAAAACCCATCTATCGTGTTTGTATTGCAAAAGTAAATATGTTTAAAAATTGTGTATGGTGTCATTGATTTCATAGATGGATTTGTAAACTAAGTATTAATTGTATTTCATGATGAATGAAGAAGAGCAAACGTTTAATTGTGTGTTTTGTAAAGAATCTTTTGATGATAAGGAAACTCTTCAAACACATTTCAGGTATACTTGGAAAACTTGTCAGCTACCAAGCCACCTTAGCTTTATTTTGGAAATATGTATTTGTTTACGTATTGAAAATATAACATTTTAAATACATTTTACCTTAGGAAACATGCAGATCCCAACTTTAATCGACCAGAGAAAGTTAAAAAGCTTCAGGATCAGAGTGAAACGGCGCAAGAAAAGTCTGGAGCGAAAGTTGAATTGGTTAGTTGTGATGTGTGCCCAGAAGTGTTTCCTACTATATCAAAGGCAATCACTCACAAACACAAGATGCACCCGGACCACGACGCCAAGTATTTCTGCGGTTGGTGTGGCAAGCTGTTTACTATGAAGGTAAATAAATATTGCTGATTGGACTCACTTTGTTGTTCAGACTTCTGCTTGTGCTGGTATCAGCAAACAACTGCTAAAAGTTGACCTATGCTCCCCCACCATATTTCAGGTTCTAGTTTGTTTATGGTACCATTATCAGTGAATTTTATCATCATACTTTTAACATGGTTCTTGTTTGGCTGATATTGTGATATTTTTATCTGCAAAATTGCTCAGATTTGCACAAGTTATAATAAGTACTTAGTTAAGTTATGGTATCATTAGTATGTCCTTGGGATAACAATAAAATGATTGCTATTTGTGAGTTCTTATTATTGCAGAAGTTATTTCATACTACTCCTGAAGTACTAACACATGATGCATGTTTATTTATTCCAGCACCTCTATAACAAACACTTGGTGAGCCATGATCTTAAGGAGAAGATCAGTGATGAAGTGTTTCACTGTGACAGCTGCAATGTGGATTTCAATGTCCCATCTGCCATGATCTATCACAATAAGTTCTTTCATCGACAAGATACTGAATTGCCTGCTATAGGCCATTCAAGAAAACAGACATTGGTTCATCAGGTACTTATCTATCTTAAATGAACAGTTACATCAAGGTTCCAGGTAGAGATAGATCTTTGCAAATAAGCAAAACACAATGCAATTCATATTACTTCCTTGCACCATTCTATCACTTTTCTGAATTGTAACTTCAATGAAATATTGATATTAATTATGCTTTCTCATTTTAGGAACTTATTGCAATATACTACTGTGCATTTTGTGGTGAAGAATACATCAACAAAGTCAATCTTCATGTAAGTAAAATACACATACTTCAAATTCTTTCATGTTTAATCTATTTTATCTTAGAGAAATAATGGGTTGGCTATTAACATCCAGTACTTGATTTTAATCATTTAAGTTTAGGGAGATTGCTTGACTTTAGTTCAACCCTTTGCCACTGTTTTTTATTACTGGAAAAGATTTTTAAATCATTTACCCTAAAAAAACAATATGCATATTACGGAATGAAATTCTGTCAATTTGGTATAGTGTCAAGAGGTAACTTGTCAAAAACTGGTAAAAATGTGTGAAAAGAAACGCAACACTGGTTAAACACAACACTTTCTATAAACTGAAATAAATCATTTAAACTACCCATAAATTGCATGGTTTCATTTGGGGTTGAATTCCTTTGTGAAATCGGTGAGAGTGTAGAAGTCCGACACGGTACTGTAGTGGTGATTAGGCTAGCGAAGCCAGCCTTCTAGCTTGTCCATAGAGTGTATATAAAAAATCGGAGGCGTTGAAGGAGCACGCCACCAGGTGAGGAGCAGACACGGATGAACAAAGCGGCGACGGCTACAAAGAATTCTCAAGAAGCGTAACTAAGCCCAAAAAATGGTTCTATAAATGACGTCTATAGTTTTATTTACCGAAATAACTTCTTCACATTATAAATTATAACATCTCCACTTCTGCAATGAACTCTTTGAAAAGTAATAGTCTGTTCTCTGGAGCTAAGCTAATAAAATAATACAACTCTTCAAGAAATCTCCATAACTCTAACAGAGCCTACATAGACACAGGCAGACACTAAATTGTTTTTTTGACATTTTGTTTTACCACTTTGTTAGCGTGATTAATGTGTATACCCATGCCAAATTACAGCTTTCTAATACTAATAGTCTCTGAGCTAAGCTAGACAGATGGGCGAAACTATAAGGGTTTCTTGTCGGACTACGGAACCGTAAAAAACGGAGCAAAGTGGTAAAAAAAACTCATTTTGGGCCTAAGTCACATCACTGGACCCACAAACATACTTTTTGCACATAAATAGGTTTATTTTCGGTTAGTAGGAACCTTAATTTTTTTTTATATATTGCATTGTCTCTGATGCCAGACTCAGAATAGGGCCCGTCTCTCAATTTTTATTTAAATTTTATTCATTAAACCTATTACAGAAACATATGGCAGATGACCATGGAAATGAGAACCAGAGTCCGGATGAAGTGCTCAGATGTCCTCTATGTGATGCAATATTCTACCACCTGGATGCATATGAGGCCCATTTGACCACACATTCCTGTGATGACATATACTGCGGAAGAAATATGTAAGTGAAAATAAACTTCTTGGGTCACACAGAATACAGAACAAACTAGAAGCCGAGAACGCTCATAAAACTGAAGCGACAAAAACCATGCATAGGTTAGTTTCACGTTCAAGCGAGTAGTCACTCTAAGGACGTCGTATGACATTACGTGTTTTACAAGTGACATATTAAATTATGCCGTCTTGTGCTGTTCCCACTTGCAAAAATGCTTCTGGTCTTAAAAAGAAGGAGGATGCCATAAAATTTCATCTGTAAGTATAGTGATGATATACAGAATATAATTTTACTCATTCGGTTTGGAATTTTCATAGAAAATGATGCGTCCATTTCGTTGGTGTTAGTCAATAAAACAGTTTTGATTTTTCCTTCTTTTAATTACATAAGGCCTCGTTAGTGGTACCTACTCATTAGTAATAATTTAGTTAACTACTATAATTGTTTCCTACTTTACTAAATGCCCTAGTAACCACAGACATAGTAGTAAAATGTGACATAGTCAAAAATCTCAAAAAATTGCGTTACGTAATACTTGAACGCTCCCCAACGAAGTTGGTAGCCCACATATTTTTTAGGGTTTAAAAACCAATGTACTATGTTCTCAATTAGGCTTCAAGACTTTTATTATGAATGGTACAGAGAAAGAAGGGTCTCATTGACATTTTAAAAAAAGTGAACAGTGCAATAAGTAAACTCTCTCTACTATTTCGTAGAGGAAAAAAACAGCCAAGTGCGTGTCGGGCCACGTGCTGTGTAGGGTTCCGTAGTTGCCCAGTATATTTTATAAGTTGGTCTATTAATACAGATCGCGCCAAACTTCTAGTCCACTCGGAAGTTGCTCTCCCGAAGAACGGCCCATAGATTGTAGTGTTTAGAGGGGACTAAAAGTTTGGCGCGACCTGTACTCGTAAACCTGTAAAGCCTACTTAGCTCTGATAATTTTCCATTAATAAACGACCGTTTAGCCGGCGGGGGGGAGGGGTAGGGTTGCATAAAATATCGTTTTCACCGAAACTTACCGTATCTGACCGGCGTAATTTTACGGCTTTGCGTCGCTTGGAGGGCGGGGGGGGGGGGGGGGACACTTGACTCTAACAAAAATATGCACAAAGTTTAATATTTTGCCAACGGATCCCTAAATCGGAAAATGGGTTTCACACACCATTTTGAACGACCTATCCAACGATACATCACACAATGGGATAGACGAGAAAAAAAATCATTCTTAATTTACGTGTATGGGAGATAACTAGTTTTTTAATTAGTTTTTTTACCGTTTTGTCAGCGTGATCAATATGAATACCCATACCAAATTACAGCTTTCTAGTACTTACAGTCTCTGAGCTAAGCCGCGGACAGACGGACGGACATGGCGAAACTATAAGGGTTCCTTGTCGGGCTACGGAACCCTAAAACACTACACACCACCTTTACCTACCAGTCTAACCTTGCACATGGACATTTCTTTAAAAACAGATAGTAATGGTTTTCCATGTACACAAGTAAAGCATTCTTTTTCCACACAGGATCACAGAAGATCTAAATGAATTCACATTGGACTCTGTTCCTCCAGTGTTGGAGAAAGTTGAAAATGTAGAACCTGAAGATGCTACAACCATGGATCTTGTAAGTTTGCTAAAAGTGTGATCAAAGATAAAATTCCCAGGCATAATTTTCGCCCTACGCCATCATCTCAATAAATATTTTTTCCCCTAACCCTATATAGTCGCCGTCAATAGAAATTGTGGACTATGTAAACAAACCGTTTTCTCAATTTTTCTCAAGGTTCTGTCACGGAGTCTCACTGAACATAATTCCAAATCATGAAGCATCAAGTCTTACCTGCCATTCACTGTATTTCATCGTGAAATATTCAATAATCACCAGTTAATTACGGAAAATTAAAGAATCAATAGTCAAATCTGTACTGCGACGAGATTGCTGTCATATTTTTTTCTCATCGAATCTGTATTGTCTTTGAAAATTAGTGATGTACGAATCTATTTGAATATAAACCTATTTTATTCATGATGCAATTTTATTCCGTCTTTTTTTGATAGCGTTACTTCATAATCTTTGACATAACGTGTGTGTGATTCTATCAAGAGCTTTGTGATCTTCCAGCGTTGCTCTAAAATCTTTTGTGTTTTCGGTTTTCTAACGACTTGGCTTCCCTTTATTAACTTTGTATTGGGGTCTTACTCGCGATAACTAATAACATACCTTAATAGATATGTGCTTGACGTTTCGACGCCTCTGTAGGCTTCTCTTACTGATCTTTCTTTGTGATTTGGATAGTGTTTTACCTTGAAACAACGACAATTGGTTCCGTCATAGTAATGGACAATGCCCCATATCATTCGCGTCAAATCGAAAAGGCGTCCAACATGAGTTGACGGAAGGAGGCTATCCAAAGCTGGTTCCGCGAAAAAGAAATCAAATTTCAAGAAACCGAAATCAAAGCGAATCTCATAGCTAAAGTAGACAAGCAAAAATATAAAAAAATGTATGTAGATGAGTTGGCGGCATCGAAAAATGTGACAGTTTTGCGCCTTCCACCATATCATTGCGAGCTTAACCCGATAGAGTTGAGTGTTAGAAGGTTACGTTGGAAGGAACAACAAAACATTCAAAATGGACGATGTGAAGATTTTGTTGCTCCAAGGTTTGGCGCGGATCGGGCCAGAACAGTGGGCGAAATGTGTAGCTCATGTCCTAAAAGTAGAAGAAAAATTAAAGAACTGGATGGGATAATAGATACGGCCACCGACGCTGTGACGGAACCATTTGTAATTAACGTGGGCGATTTGACTAGCGATTCATCAGAATATTTTAGCGATGAATCAAATAAAGAAAATTAATTAAGCACCTAACATATTTAAATCACATACTTACCCATCTCTAGATAGTTCACCTATTCATAGACAAAGACAACATGGCGCTTTGTTTACATAGTCCACAATTTCTATTGACGGCGACTGTACAACAATAGTGAACCAGTGAAAATGATCTTGTAAAAACTAACTCATCCAAAAACAAAAATAGTTTTTGCGTTTATTTGTAGTGGTTTTAATGATCACTGTACTTTTGTTTAATTTCAGAATCAGCTATTGCAGCTCAGTGGCACAAATGATGACAATAATGATAGTAACTCCGAAAGGCGAAAACATAAAAAACACAAGAAACATAAAAAATCGAAGAAAGAAAAATCTATTACACTAGACGAGTTTTTAAACATGAATACAGACGTATTCGGTGAAGGCTTAGACTTTCAAGGGATAGAAGAGGTACCTACGCGAGTAGTTACTAAACGACTTAAGAGGGTAAAACCGCCAACAAGTACTGGTTCAAAAATGGTGTCCAAATCAGATCTTGATAAGTTAAAACAGCTAGGTATAGCTGTGAAAATGAAGAAAACGAATAAAGTTCCTGTATATCCTGGTGTTAAAATAGCCCCTGGAACCAAAGTTCCTTCTACAAATCCTGCAAACAGTCCAATTTCTTCAACAGGTAGTCAATTAAAATCTGGCATTCAAGAAACAACAATAAAAAATACACCGTCTAATGAAGACGTTTTAATGAAACTCATGAGTGGCCAAAACCAAATAAAAATTGCAAGGAAACCTGCACAGGAAACTAACAAAGTATCCCAAGAATTGGTAAAAGAAAATCTTATAAAGAAACCAGTGCCATCAAACAAAAGTCTGCTTGGTGCTTTAAGGTCTGATACACCAGAAAGTATTGAGGTGGATTGTGATTTATTATTAAAAAGTTCATCAGAGACTGAAAGAGAATCTTCCGAAGTGGAACCGGAAGAACTAGCTCAATTAAATGGAAAGCTAGTAGAAGAGGGGAAAGATAAACCAAATTCTCCTGAACTAAATTTGAATGGACCAGTAACTAAAAACTTAAACTGTGAAATTGATACAGGCAACATAATTGAAACTACAAAGGTTACAGATAATACTCAAGTTGATAGAACACAGACACATAAATCAAAGGATGTTAACACTATTAAATCAAATGAGACAACAATACATGAAGATAAGGACGTAGCAGAAAATAATACAGGTTCTTTAAATATATTTAAAAATATTAGTCAGCATATTACTATCAAACCAGTACGTCAAACAAAAGAACAATCCCTTTTTGTCAATACCAACACAG
The DNA here is from genome assembly GCA_910592155.1 of Ypsolopha scabrella. Classification (NCBI taxonomy): domain Eukaryota; kingdom Metazoa; phylum Arthropoda; class Insecta; order Lepidoptera; family Ypsolophidae; genus Ypsolopha; species Ypsolopha scabrella. The sequence continues at coordinate 7,634,019 of OU342975.1, read as the reverse complement.
ATAAGCCAAAAAGTGAAAAACCAAATGCAGAAAGTGTAAAATGTAACGAAGATAATGAGAATGTTCAGTCAAATTTTACTAACAGAAACGAGGGGAATAATTCTTATATGTCACCAGTTCTAAGAAAGATCCAACAAAGTTCTGTTAAGTCTACTCTATCAGAAAAACCATTTAATTCTCAGAAAAATTCAAGTCAAAATGTTACAATAAAATCTGCAGGGACGTCTTCGTCTAGAGAAAGAAATAGTGATGCTAAAGAAGATGAATATGGAAGTGAACAGGAAAGCATGGATAGAGAACAAAATAAAACTAATGACATTTCGCAAAATGCCCAAAAAAGTTACCAGAGTAACGTTACTGAAAATAAAGCTGCGAAATCTTTAGATGCTTTGAAACATTTGGGTATTGTTGTAAAGTCTACGGTTCAAACAAGTAACAATGGTGATATAAAAACTCTTAATAATGAGAAAAAAGACGAAGAAAACTCTAAAAATATACCTTGTCAAGTAACACCTAAAGAAAATCAAGTTGGTAAATCTGTTGATGCCTTGAAAAGTTTGGGCATCACTATTAAGCCTACCAAAAAGGCAAACGATAAAGTTGATGAGTTTCCTGATAAAAAAGAAGAATTTAATACTGATGATATGGATGTTAACACAAGTGAGGAAATAAGAAGCAATAATGACAATTTCCTTATAAACAGACAAGTAAATACCATTGTAAAACAACAACGAAACTTCCAACAAACAAGTCAATCTATGACAAAATCTTACAATGTTCAAAAAAATCTACAAAAAGCGTATGTTAAACAATTCGCTGCTCAGTCAACATCCAGTGTAGTAGAACAAAGTCATGAAACAGACGAAGATAATGACTTTACTGATGATGACGAACGTCAGCAACATGCTCATGAGCATAAACCTAATTCCATAACCCATCTCATTCAAAGTAAGAGTATATTAGATAATCTCACGATAAAACCCAAGTCTGCCTTACAAAATATTAGTAAGGAAATCAATGTAAAAACACCAAGTCATTCACCTAAATCTGAAAATCAAAATTCATATGAAGACAAACAGTTGAAAAATAAAACCACTACAAGCAACTCCGCACAATCACCAGGTAACGTAACGCTAAAACCTGCTTGTGCTCTCAAAAATTTAAGTCAACAAATTACAATAAAATCCATAAATCCAGTAAACAAGACTCCTAAGACAGATTGTAATAATGCACCAGAAATATTTAGTATAGATGACTCTGATAGTGAAGGAGATCAAAATTCTTTGAAAAGAACGGAACAGAATAAAATCATGAAAGTAGAACAGAATAATGTCTTTGCGTCAAAAGTATCTTCATCCAATATAAACGCCCTGAAAAGCTTTAGGAAGAACGTTATCAATAAACCAGTACCCCAGAATGCGCAACAAAACCATAAACTTACAAATAAACCTGTCACTGAAGAAGTTAGTATCAAAGAAGAATATGATGATCATCAGAGTGAAGATAACGATGACGAACATAATTCAAAAGACTCTTCTCATACACAAATTGTTAGTACAAGCATTGCAAAATTAATGAACAATAAAAACATCAACATCAAAAACATGCAATGTGTTAATCAAGTAAAAAGTTCAATTATGAAATCACCGCAAATTCATAATAAGGTGATAAGTTCTCAAAATGCCCAAATGAATGCATCCTTTGACGGTTTCTTTTCCAATGAGAGCAGCGACGAGGGCAATGAATCAGGAAAAGAATTGGTTTTGAAAAATATAGAATCGAACAGTGATCATGAAGAATTCGACAATTTTGATGAAGACAAAGAACCATTAGCGAACGAAGTGATTCATAAATTACAAAACTTTAATCAAAATCTGTCAATAAAGTCAAGTAACGCTAATGTAAATACCATGTATAAGACAGTTAAATCGATGCAAGAGGCGAAGGATTCTGTAATGAAAACCCAGGCTCGCGTCATGAAAAGAGATGTTTCTCAATTAGAAGCAGAAGACTCCACAAATCATACTAAAATAATGAAGAAACAAGTTTTAGAACGGCCAGTCAATCAATCTAAAGTAATAAATCAACAACAAATGTCTGCAATGAACACCTTAAATCAGGAGGTAACCACTAGTGTAAAGACAATCCAAACAAAGACAATAGTCCAGGAAATTACTACTACTGTTACACGAACGATAAAAACAGTCAATCAAGAAGTAGTGACATCAAACAAGCAGATGATAAGCAACTCAACACAACCCGCAAATATTATCCGACCTAAAATAGTTCAAGGAATGAGACCTCATATCCAACAAGGTAAAAACTTTCAAGGCGTTGCGGTTCGACATGCTAACCCAGTTATAAGACCTCAGTTCCGACCGATGACCCCTGGAACTCCAGTTAGAACTGCAAAGAATACTGCCATTAGATCTATAAGGCCTAGCGGAGCAGTGGTGCGACCGGCGAGGTCTAGTGGCCCAAGGATGCCAACTAAAATCATACCAACGCAAAACAATCCACGAACTTCCCCTATGGGTAAACCGTTGAAAATTGCGCAGAATGTTAAAACGCAACCAGTCAAAATTAGGAATGCAGCAGAATCGGAACCTGAGGGCCATTTCAGCTGTTTTAAAAAACCAAAAGAGTCTCTCATACCTGAAATGCCTTTTATGGCAGGCGAATCTTCCATGCACGTAGCGTCTACCTCACAGATGACAAACAATTTCAGTAGCTCAATGAAAACTGTAAATAAATCAAATAATGTAGTGATAGCGTCACAGATGAAATCCGAAATGCACTGTAGTTCACAACAAATGAGTAGAACAAGTAACGCATCTGGTCTGACGATGACTAAGAGTAGTCAGTCTCGGCAGGCGGTGAAGGAAGTGCAGAAGTGTGAAGTGAGTGCTACCAAACGAAGTACTTTAGATGCGATTGAGAGGTTGCAAAAACAGGGACTTTTAGTGAAAAAGCCTCGCATTGATGAGCCAAATGAGTGGGAACATTCCGGGTCTGATGATGGTGGCGATCACGATACGGGCCCTTTAGCAATAGGCGGTGGGTAGTGAAAGGATAACTTAAATAATATTAATCTATTTACAATTATTGAAATTTGTGTGAATTGGTCGTTTGTTACTATGTAAAATGGGATTTGTCAGTGGCGTGCACAAGATTTTTAGACGGGGTAGGCAGAATGTACCAAAATTGTGTAAAATACTTAGAATTAAAAAATAAGTACCTGACTTTCTTCCTACTGTTTGTCACCATGTTGTTTCGTTTGACTTGACCACCAAAAGCATACAATAAGTGATTGATAGGAAACAAGATAATCGAAGCGGCCTGCGCCGTCAAGCGCTTAAGAATTGCAATTTTTTTACCGTTACGTTCATTTTATTTGCAAAACTATTTTATTTTAATAAAACACAGACAAAAATTTAAACGAAGAGCTGACGACCTCAAAGGTCAGGTAATTATATTAGCGTCGATAAAACTCAGGTTAATACTCACCTGAGGCACCCTTTTGCCAATATCGTTGAATTGACAGGCCGCGCCTTGTGGGTTCAGGTATTATGGGGGGGAGGCTCGACTCCCTTCTCCTACCCCATAACTTCTGACGATTTTGGCACAAGGTTGCATAGTTAAGTATTGTTCTGAGTTTCTTTTAAGTACAATTAAATTACCTGATCTTTGAGGTCGTCTCAGATCTCAGTATAATGATTAAATAGAAAAAAATGCATCAAAAACGATGTGTATAATCAATTAATCACGAAGAAACTGTATTCACTAGCGTCGCAATATAATCTTGTCGCATTATAGTGTTGGTTTTACGCACGGGTTTCGTTTTCTGCTCGAACAAGAGCTCTGTCCATAGATATCAGTAGATCAGTCGCATCCATGGTACATATACCAGCGTCAACGTAAACCTAAATGTGTTTTATTTTGACTATTAAATCCATTTTATAGCAAATGGATTAAATACTGGGTGGTAAGATGATAACATTTTTCCTTGAAATGAGGGTTCTACCCATAAATATGAACAACTTTTACAATGGGGCCAACCTTGAAATTGCGAAAACGAAATCAGCCGTTTCATACATTTAATTCGAGTACATAGGTATTTTACTTTTCTATGGAAAAGCTAATTTCGTTTTCGCGATTTCAATGTTGGCCCCATAGTAAAAGTTGTTCATATCGATTGATAGAACACCCCTTTAAAAGGAAAAAGGTTATTATCTTAACATTCTGTATATTTATGCTGATTCCAACTGGGGTATAGAACCGGGAAATCCCGTTCCCGAAAGTAACGGGAAAACCCGGTTCTTCCGAGGTAAAAAAAAGAACCAAAAATTCAGTACTAAAATATGCAACTTGAATTATACGCGATAAGCGCTAGAGTACTGCTGGGTACTTTCGGTCGAAAAGATGTATGCGAGCGGCCATTTTGAATGGCACGCCGCCCCGTTTGTTCGTCACTAGGAATGTCCATTTAGAAAATACATCGATGCGTTTTTATTGGATGCAATACATGGAGACTGTACAGCGATGTTTACCGATGCATCGGTTAGAAACATCGATGTTTTCTCAACATCAAGTACTTTTGTATTGTTTATTGAAAAAGAAGGCCACGTGTGGAAATATTCTAAATTTAATTTAATAATTATTTATTACACATTTTATTTCCAATGTTCTTTTGGAAGAACTGCAAACACAGTAGTTTATAAACGTTTTCCTTTCAGTCTGTTTCGTTGCTGATTAACGACTTCAGCTGCTTTAGAGAACAAAGGTTCAGGTTGAAACTGAAGTTCCCACAATGATCAAGTAAGCAATTTTATGAAGTTTAGGAAAGCGAATTTTAAGATCCTGTCAAATTTATAATGGGTTCTCATTCCATCTTCTTACTGGACTACGCAAGTAAATAGACTATTCATCAGAAATAGCAATGTCAAATTTCGTCGTTGTTCGGGTCTTATGAACTAATTTTTGATAATCTTCACACAAATAAAAAATCGATTTATCCCTTTCTGGGTAATGCAAAGGTGTCTTAGCCCATACAGCCATGTCTTGTTTATTCTTATTATATTTTTTTCTAAATAAATTAAATTAGTTGGTTATCAAAGAAATTTGATGATTCTTATTTGTATTTGAAGAGGGTAGGCTTTGTTACTTGTCTAACTGAAGGTTGATTAATATTAAAAATAATCGTTTCATTTTAGAGTTTAATATTTTATTCTGCTTTAATGTTTGATTCATAACAACAATTTTATAATTTAATTTTTGAACTTGATGGAGAAGGTAAAAAGTTTTAAGATTCTGATTATTATAGAATAGAATATCCATTTATTTATATGCCACAACACAACACAATTACATTATAAATAATATTTTATTAATAATAATTATTAAAATTAATCCATAATTCCATACCATTAACCATCAAACTAAACTATTTCATTCAATAATAATAATGTTTCTCTTGGTCGTAGTTTTCCTGTTTGTAGCTATCGCAATTTTATCCCTTTACGTAATATTTATTTTATATTCACCAACTAAAACCGTTTCTACATCGCCAAAGATAAGAAAACAACTGGTGCCGAAAATACCGAAAGTACCCGGAAATCTCGGTTCCTTTAAAGACTAGTACCGAAATTCTCGGTTCTCAAAAGCAGGTCTCGATTCCCTAATTCCAACCATTAGATAAGGTGACTTCAATTATGCAGCCAAATTCCTACTGAAGACTCGGTAAGTGGTCAGTAACAAGGTTCGATGACCCTTTTTGTGAAATTCGTAATTGTTCTTTTTGTGTTCCTACAAACGCAAGCCCAGCCCCGAGTCAATTACTATGGGACGTCAAGATTTTATTTTGATAAATTAGTAAAGTGTTGATCCGTGTTTGTTTCTGATGACTTGCCAAGCCTCCAGTATGAGTTTGGCTGCATAAATTAAAGTCACCTTATATAAAGTCCGGATATGATATGCCTCTGAATTCTGTCGATATTTTGAAGAAAATAAAAAATCGTTGACACCGTGGCAATTGAAAAATTCGGGCTAATTCCTTGTCTACATTATAAAGGAAACTTTGTGGGTGCAAGGGTTGGGACTGGGCGTTGATGAGTCAGTCACTTAGTCAGGACTTCTCTAAACATATTGGTTGATTAAAATACGATGATAATGGTGTAAGTATAGTTGTATGTAGGTAGAGACAGGGTTTGCTGGCAGGATAGCCACTGCTTTTATGTCTTTATGGGATGCACGCCACTGGGATTTATGTTTGTTTGTAAGAATGAGCAATTTCTGATACGGAAGTGTTTTTTGTTTTGTATATTGTTAGTTAATTGGGCACGTTTTTGTTAGAAAAAGTAATATAATTTTACAGTTGTAAGATATATATTTTTTCCATACATTCAGTTTTTTTTTTTAAGCACAGTCCATTTTTTGAAATAACTTCCTATTAGGTTTATTTATGTGTGCGTATGTAAATATCTGCCTAACGAAGATGTACGATATTATTGAAATAAGATTTATCCCAGACTGTTCTATGGTTGTATACCATAATGAATAAATAAATTTTTTCATCATGCCCTGTAATTTTTTTTTGGTGTCTTATATTCAGAAAAATACCTACCTAATAGGAAAACATAATATAAAATAATACAAGTTGGATTTTTTAAATAATTATATTTTTTATTACAGAAGTAACGCCATTAAATGGTTTGTTTTTAAACACCGTGAAATATGAAAATATAAATTATTATATCCATTACATAATGATATAGTAAATTATTATTAACTATCAATCACATTCATAGGCCAAGCTCATCCTTAGTCTGACTTAATTGTTCTGCCTCCACTTTCGTTCCTGTAAGTGACAAAATATAATAAACCTTTATCTAATCTAATAAATACGACAGACAGGTGTTAGATACAACTACGAGTCACTATCAGAAGTCAGATCAGAACTGTTAATACACACCAAGTTCATAATTGATACACTTTTGACCTGGATATTATAACATCTATGTTTAATTAGTTTTGGAACACCAAAAAGACTGGATTGTAAAAGGACAAACAATTTTTCCGTATCTACGGACACACATGCACAGCTCATAAACATATATGGCTACACACAAGCATGCAATTACATAGTGTATAAGTACCATAAACCAGACATAGACAAACATTACACATCTTCTGTGTCTTCGAGATGTGCCATTTCTTTCGCCGCGTAATGCACACAGTGGCGGATTTACATCATAGTAGAGTCTAGTATTATATTATCTGTGGTAGAGTCATAGTAAATCCACTCACACACTCGTAAACCGCCGCCATTGCTATGCTTCAGTCAAATATGCATCTGTCAATAATGAAAGTACAAGACGACCCCTCCTGCCCACACTGCGGTGAGGAAGAAACTATAGTATGTTCGATTTATCATGATATGGGTGGCAGTTCAAAGTTGGCAGTTATAGTTATGTGCCCTAACGAAATAGAATCGATTTTTTTAAGTATCGAGAACGTTAACAAGGGCTATCAAATCGATTTTTTATTTGATTGCTTTTTGATTATCCAAATTACTTTTTGTTAATTTCTAAATTAATTAAATTAAACCAACCAATAACTCCCGAGCTCGAGAGCTCAGAGATTTTTTTTTGTTTTTCTTGGCTTTTTACCAAAAACAAACAACAATAACAAAACAAAAATCAACAAAAACTGTAACAAACGTCAAAACAAATAGCACGTAAAGCAACCGCAATGAAAACACAAACCGCATACAAGATGCACTCATACTGACGCGATCCTATATGATGGCCGCACCGATTCATCGATGTATTTTCGATTATGTAGTGTCAGTCCCTATGGGTTAACGTTCCGATCCACGCATAAAGTAGCAAAAAGACATTATTCTTTTCTGAATCTTTTTTTGTTAAATTTAACGAATACACTGTGATTATTCTTTCGATTTATATATAAATAATTTATTGTATTTTTGCAATAATGATATACATTCTTTCTAAAACCTAATATTTTCTTTTGCACCTGGGTGTATGTAGTATGGTGTGAGTAGTATAGGTGAAACGGAAAATTACGAAAATTAAAATTACCCATATCATGATAACTCGGACAGCCTATAGCAAGCACTACTTAGGAGAATGCTTTATATATTCTAGCTTGAGGTGGGAGATACTTGGTGATGACCACATCAAGGAAGAAGATTTTAAGCATCTTATGTATTCAGATATACTTAGGTTCATGAAAAGCTCCAAGTGGAGAGCCGACCATCCGCCTGAGCCCAGCAGGCGTCCCACCTCAACATCATCATCATCATCATCATCATGCTTCAGTTGTTTAGCAGCGACTCCTTCCCCCCTTTCATTCGTCTGTGTAGCATTTTTTTGGTGAAATTTTAACAGATTTTCTAAATTGCAAGTACGTGGGACGCACTATAAGTTTCCGGAATGAATATGAAAAAATACTATTAAAGGTACAAAATTAATTTATTGTTTTTCAAAATAATCTCCCTTGGCGTCTATGCACTTTTTCATTCGATCAAACCAGTTTTGAAAACTTTTGTGCCACTCCCCTGTGGTGACCTCTGAAACGTGTTTTTCATACTCCTCGACAGCCTCTTCTGGTGATGAAAATCGTTGACCGCGTAATTGGTTCTTAATTTTTGGGAACAGAAAAAAGTCACAAGGTGCCAGGTCGGGACTGTATGCAGGATGACTCATGAGTTCTACATTTTTCGTCTTCAAAAAGTCGTTTGTCTGTCTGGCCGTGTGAGAACTAGCATTGTCGTGGTGCAGGATGATACGGCGTTTACGGTTATTTTTACGGAGTTCATCAATAACTTCCGGCAAACAAATGGTCGTGTACCAGTCACTATTCACGGTACGACGATTCTCTAAAGCAACAGTAGCCACGTGTCCAGTTTTATTAAAAAAAGAAGCAATCATCCGCTTAGATGCACTTTTCACGCGCGCCACTTTGGTTGGTTTCGGCTCATCTTGAAAGACCCATACGCTCGATTGCTGCTTTGTTTTGGGATCGTAGCAATAAATCCATGTTTCGTCACCTGTTACTATGTCCCACACCAAATTTGACGCACCTTCGTTGAATCTGGTAAGCATGGCACTGCACCAAGTGACGCGGTCCGTTTTTTGAGCCTCGGTCAAGTTGTGTGGGATCCACCGCGAGCACAGCTTTCTCACACCCAAATGTTTGTGTAGGATTGATAGTATTTGACTCATGCCTATTTCTAAGGATGCGCGAATTTCATGGTAGGTCACATGCCTGTCTGTTTCAATCATACGGCGCACAGCATCGATGTTTTTGTTGGTCACAGCGGTGGACGGCCGACCATCGCGAGATTCGTCACTGAGATTGATACGACCACGCTTGAATTCTGCAAACCAGCTATAAACAGTCGTCTTGCATGGTGCTTCATCGCCAAAAGCTGTTTCAAGCCGAGCGATGCTCTGTTGAGCTGTCAAATTACACTTAAAATCGTAGAAAATCATACTACGAAAATTTTCCCGAGTTAAATCCATGTTGATGCAGACACACAATTTTTTAAATGGCGCCACAAGGTAAAAACAAAAGACAGTCAGATGAAACAAACTGCATTCTACAGCCAAAGAGTTCTATTTTCAAATGTTGCAATAAATTTTTAAATATTGTTTATGTAAGTGGCCAGTTCCGGAAACTTTTAGTGTTACCTATGTATAAACTAAGGGCGGCACATATTTACTAGTAAGAGGTAATGGCGGCAAAAATTTAACAGCCTATATTTGGAAAATATGTAAATCTGCCACTAAATGCACACGGGGCGTTCTCCATTAGATTGTAAGTTAAAATAAAACAGCCACCACCAGCACATAACATCAAAACTTTCATTTAAATGTCGACTTACCAACACCGGTTTTATACCAGCACCTTTCATGAGGTAGGCATTTAGAATTTTTTAAACCCTTTTCAATGGAATATTCTCTCATATCCAGTTTTAATAGGTATTGGCGTAACCAGGATTTATACCGGTTGTAAATAGACTGCTACCGTTAAATTAAACCACATAATTATTCTACTGAATCGCTTTTCCCAAGAATCATACCCGCGGCCACCCTTAGTTTGGGAAATAATTGAGTTTCAAACCAAAATTCGTGAACCCTAACGCACCGACATACGGGCGAGTATCGAGAGAGCGTCGTCCGTGAAACAGCTGTTCCGGTGCAGCTTTCTAAAATAGACCTTCCTCTTACGAGATAAAGTCTTTGAGTTACAGTTGAATATCTGTTTCTCTGAAGATTTGCGCGGGTTTTTTTTTCGAATAGTTGATCAGTAGAGTACCTATGTGGTTTGTTTTATTTAATGGTCGCACTCTATTTACATCCTGTATATGGGGGGGGCCGTCCCCAACTCATGAAGATGAAGCCATCAAAAAGTAAACTGTTCTCGATTGTGATCGTAATAAAATAAATAAATATAACCCTCTATCCAAGGTAACATACCAATAAATGACACAGTTAATTCGATAAAGCATCTTTTACATTAATGACACCCACCCATCTGCGGGGGGCCAGACTGTACTCTGGGGGGGGGGGGGGCATGCTTCCTGGCTCCTACCTAGTTACACCTATGGTAATGTTTTTTTGGCTAAAATATAATGTATCGCTTAACCGTGTTATTTCCTACGGTAAGATGCGACGCGGTGCTGGTTGGCTTCGTCCGTCACCCACCCCCCGCCGCCCTCCTTCACCGCTTATCTAAGTGACCCTACAATCGTCAAACGGTACATCTACAGTAGCCTTACCATGAGTTTTGATACACGTTACCGACTGCGTAAAATATTTATACGAGAAACTGTGCAGCGCCCCTAGGAGCTTACGAGGAACCAGAATTTCTCATACAAATTTTTTTACGCAGTCGTTAACGTGTATCCTAACCAAAACTCATGGTAGGCCGTCTGATCATAAACTTACAAATCAGTAAAAAAAATAAGCATAAATATTTTACTGAAAGACAAACTTTTGTTTTTATTTAAACTATGATAAAGAACAACAAACAATAAGCTGCAACGAAGTTATCTATCGCACACCTGGCCTCGCCACCATGTAAAGGACGTCTAGACATCAGCCAGACAAACGTACGAATAAGTAAGCAATAAAAACAGCGCGCCTGAACTTAAACTAACAATTCTACTGATCATACTTAAGAAACTTTCAAGAAATATAAATATTACCGGCCAAACACGATTTTACACTAGTTTGGCCTAGGCCAAAATGGTTCTGGGTTGTCATAAAAAAGAGCCTAGAGGCAAAGTCAATAACATCAGCGGTGCAATACGCTGCCCCTAAGGGTGTATAATACCTCACTTCGCATGATCCTGTTTTATACCAACAAATACTGCAACAATCACTCTGAAATTGATATAATTATGATAAAGTTGAGGACTAACGCTATGTCCGATATTGTGAAAACTTAATTCCATTAAATTTTCTCGATAGAAAAATATTACAGTAACCTCCAAACTGTACAATAAACCGATAGCATTCAATGAATACTTGAAATTAGATCTGAAACTTTGCATAATATAACTGATATTAGTGCAAAGCAGCTGCAGACTGTTCCATAAAAATGAAAAAACCATCAGTGTAGCCGCGATTTCAAAATAACTGATGTTTTTGCGTGCACGGCATCTGATTAGAGTAGGATAGACAGTTAAAAAGCAGAAGCGTTAGAGCAGGACTGCGAATTGAGGTATTATGGGCCCTTAAGTGGTAAAAAGATTACTTGAATTCATACTTTTAAGTTGCAGAGGACCTCCTTTCGATAACTTTGTGTTGGTATTGGGGGTCCACTATAACTGAAACTAAGTATAGTAAAGCAGTGAATTTACAGCGTGTAGCTCTGTCCTAAAATCGAGTTTGGCCCGTAACATAGAGGTATAAACGAAAATAAATTCACTGCTTTAAACATTTTATTTCTCCGTCTCCATATAAACTAGCAGTATTTAATCCGCTACTGGATACGAAACCATGACATTGGTTCAAGTAAAAAAACATATATTTGATAAAAATAGCTACTGAAGCAATTGATAAATAAAACTATGATAGAAATAAGTTTATACATTTTAAACACTTGGCGATTTATCCATCGCAAAGAGATAACAAATTAAATTTATATCATTGCGGTATAGAAAATCGGAAAAGGGTTAAGACGAAATTCGGGAGTTTATAGTAAATATGATCAGTAGAATATGTTGTAATCAGTTTCCGGTGACAGCTGCTGCCCCATGTGTAAAGTGTAGAGATATCGAGCACGTACCAAGATGGCAAGCTCATTGGAAAGTCGGATAGCGATGGCTCGCAGTCTGTACCGAAGTTTCATTCCGCTTTGTGTTTTCTTGCGCATCGTCCGCAGTAACGTATACGCGTTGCCGCAGTGCAACACAAGGAACAGGAACGCTAGCTGAGACACCTTCCGAATGACCGAAAACATAAAATAATAAAATATAAAAATCAATTCCAACTGAAAACAAATTTATTTATTCAAATATAATAACAAAATAATGCATTAGAAAATGAATGTGTAAAAATATAAACAAAATATACAAAATAACGTGCTGTTAAGTACATACATTTTAGTAGCACGACAGTGGTCTTGCTTGTCCATTATTCACAGACATGAGAAACAGTTTTTGTATTAATATAGGATCGTAAAATGACACATGAAAATTAAATATTCCTTTAACCGGTCATATTGCACCGACGTCATAAGATACACAAACAGAAACTACGACATGAATGCATTGACCTCCCATAAACAACTAGACACACAGTCTCTAATAAAAGTTTGTCAGAAAGTGTCCGAACGTGCATAGTAGCAAAAATGCTTCAACCAAATTAAGACGTTATGTCGTTAACAAAAGATGCAATGTCAGTTGTACGAAATCGTCATTCGATTTTGTCACCCCATAGCGGTGACAAGATGCATCGCGGACACTTTTTGAACGAGATTGTGAGTCTAGTTTTTTATGAAAGGTTAATGCATGAATGGTCAAATAAGTAGAATGGCTATAAACTCAGAAACGATCGAAATAAAACTAAGATCATGTCAGGTTTATTTTCAAACAAATGGTACTCCCGCACCAAAATTGGTATACATTTTAACTTTAGAATATCACTGTTGGCACGATTAAGTTCTAAGATTTAAAAAGCTGGTTTCTTCATGAATAAAAGTTTTTTAAATGTCAAAATCATAATAATGTATCTATGCTTTTTATTAGTGGTTATTCTTTTTAAATTTGCGACAATAGATTTTTCAGAAATTCTTTTCCACATTTATATGTAAAGCAAAGATTCCATTCATGTAACTTATAACGTGCAAAATAACCAAATTTGGGATTATAACTACACACCATCAAGTATGGTTGTTTCCATACAAATAAATTAAAAATAAATAGTCACAACAATGAAATTATATGACTAGTCCTGTCGCTACTTAGTTCCATCCCATTGACCTCTCATAAACAACAAGACACACAGTCTTTAAGAAAAGTTCGTCAGAAAGTGTCCGAACCTGTAACGTGCATAGTAGCAAAAATCTTCAACCAAATTAAGACGTTATGCCGTTAACATAAGATGCAATGTCAGTTGCACGAAATCGTCATTCGATTTTGTCACCCCGTGGCGGTGACAAAATGCATCGCGGACAATTTTTGAGCGAGATTGTGAATCTAGTTGTTTATGAGAGGTCAATGTTCCATCCATAAACGGATACTCTATCTCACAAAGTCCGTTTAGCTGTGTTTGTAGTATTGCGCGCACACGCACCTTATGATGTTGCGTAGCTTCGGAAGCGCTACAAAACGCGACACACACACACAAAACGTACATATCACTACACAACCATAGCCAAACAGACTTCGTGAGATAGAATATCTGTAGCAAACTACGGGATAGGCATTTGATATGGCACTTTAGGAAGCGCGACAGCGCCATACAAAAGCGGACATAGCCAAAAATATCACATCTTCTGTTTTTTTCCAATGTGTGCCATATCTTTACTCCTTTAGTTGTTAAATAATTGGTTTTAATCAAAATACAAATAACCGACAGGTAGTTTCTGCTCTGAAGAAACATGAACGCAGTTATAAATTGCTAATCGAAGAATCATTTTATTTATTTGATCATCATACCTTCCTCACAAAGAATATCATCTTGCCAGCTTATTAATAAAAAAAAACTACGCCCTTTACAACAATATCTACTGAGAATCTTAACAATACATACATGCAAAACTATGGTCTGATCTCGGTACACGAAAGAGCGCGTGGATAATTTGTACTTTCGTGACAGTATGCCCAGACGCATCAGATCTACAGAAACAGATCACAAAATGGCAGCGGCAACAAGGATAGTACCCTGAGTACTATGATAATAAATAAGGCTCCAAAGTTAGCCGCTGCCGGATGAATAAATACAGAATAAAACTAATTGTGCATACAAGTCGTATACTAATACTACGCATTACTAAACCCTGGCTTCTAGCTTACAGCTTATTGTACCTACCTCTAATAGTGAAGATGATGATGGTGTGGTAATGATATCAGAACACCAGCACATACCTTGTCTGTCTACGAATAAGAATTCTCGAGAAGAGTAACTCTCCTACAATTACCTTTTCAATTTTGGTTCCATTTACGCTGACAAACTTACTCCAATAACAACGAAACACTCACACACTCAAATAGACAAATCTTGCACGCGATTGGTTGCGTCGACACCGGCGCGGCGCGGCGTTCTGTCAACATTGCCACAGCAGCTAGCTAGCAGCGAGCAACAGACGATGAGTTTTCCAAATGTTTATTTACTTACGTATGAAATGTAATTCCAGTATTTTTCATATCCGTATGGCTTCTACACCACTTCACGACACACGAAAACAATAATATGCACAATCGAAACTTTCCGTGGCACAAACACACGACTCAATGTGCTATGACGAACTGGCGCGCCGCGCGGTACTTATTTTGCACCCCGCCCTCCGCGGTATCTATTTACTGGAACCATTTTTTGCTCTTAGTCACGCTTCTAGAGAATTCTTATTCGTAGTTGTCTGTATACCAATACATTTGCAAATTATGATAGTAATAGATGGCGCAGCACAAAGCAATATTTGCTTTATAAAAATGGCGTTGTCGCCTTGTCGAAAGCTAAGCATACTGGGACTAAAAGGACTAATGCATCGATGCCTTCATTTCAACATGCGCTTAGGTTGATTTTGGTCCGAAGTAATACTAATAGTAATAATATAAGTCAGCCAATAGCCATTCCGCACCTCACAAGCAAATATTTCTTCGAGTTACGTTACCTATAGATGTAAAGAGACATGCAAGAGACAAACTTGTTCTATGCAATAAACACCTCGATATTTTCTCTGCTATGTTTGGCACATTTGTTTTTTGTATCTACGAGTACGTTTCTACAATAAATATCGACATAAAATAACCGTTGAACAGTCAGTTTTTTTGCTAGGTGTGGTTTCCATGCATTTTGTATTCAGACACTATTTTTATTGTAATAATAATAAACCACGTAATACGCATTAAACTACAAATGCTTAGCAAAAAAACAATTTCGTTATCACATCCAATAAATAGGTATTTCATACATAAATCGACTTGCACAAAGCAACTTAACCCAGGTTATTTTTTTAATGCTCAGTCTAGAGATGTAAAAAAACATTTTTTTTTCTGGCATGAAAAAAAACATGAAAAGAAACGTTTTTTTTTACTAAAGTAGGTTTTTTTTCAAGAGTATAAAATTATATCGGCTCTAACTGTAAAGCTTAACATTACGCAAATGGATTCCTGAAACGAAAAATGGTTTTTACCTATCCATAAATGACTCAAAATAATTTAAGTTCTACACGTGGAAGCGAATTTATACGACTTAATAACGTAAATGTCGACAATAAAGCAAATCAAACGTTTTACATCGGCACAGTAGACACTATTTGGACGGGGATTTCCTCAACATCAACGCTTAGTTGGTTTATGTTTTGTTTGATGAGGTTGAAGTGCAGAGAGCTTGCTTGCTGGACAGTCAGAGTTCGTTTTTGAGTGTGAAGTGAAGTTTAAATTGTGTTTGATATTATTCATAAATATGCCAAAACGAGTCGGTTCAGGTCGAAAGACATCACTCGTGGCTAATCTTTTTCCACTTTGAAAGTACCTTAAGTAGAATGTACATTCTGCACAAAAATTCTTACAAAAAATGGCACAAGAATGTCAAAGCATATACAGGACTGTAAAAAATGCCCAGACTCTGTGAAGGAAAAATATATGAAAACAACCAAACAAGTTCCACATGGTAAGTACATGATTTTTTTAGTAGTAGGACATGTAGGTTTTTTATAACGTTTTTATTCACCGCTAACAAATAACGAATAAATTCAAATTAATCCGAACATTATAAACTTTTAATTGTAAGGGTTTAAGCCGAACCACCAAACTGTGTTATATATATAAGACAGAGCCATCAGCATCAGCCGTCATTGTTAAACGTCTTATAATTCTGGAAGATATTGCTTTTAGTGATAAGAACGCCAATTATTCTATACTTTTTATTATAAATTGTCTCTTTATTTATGTTTTTTGGTGTGCAATAAAGAATTATATTGTATTGTATTGTCAAAAATCTGAAATTTTGTAGTCCACATAACAGTGATGTTTTAACGTTCCGTTCCTTTCCACACCTATTTTTCTTTCTAGAAGTATCCAGCATTGCTGGTGCATCTAAGTCAGCCGCTGCCACTACTGAAAAAAAATTGAAGATGCCACTGATACCAGGTATTGCACCTTTTATAGACAAAATGACTCCAGAAGATAAAGAAAAGGCAGATGAACTTCTTAGCAGGGCAATTTTTGCGAGCAGAGCACCTCTTAATATGATGGAAAATCCTTATTGGAGGACGTTCTTTTCGTTTCTTCGGCCAGCGTATAAAACGCCTTCTAGGTACATGTTGTCAGGACCGTTTTTGGAAAATGAATATAAGAGTGTGCCTGTGCTGGTAGCAGAAGCAATTGCCGCTGCTAATTCCGTGGGAATGGCAGTGGATGGTTGGAGCAACATCAGAAATGAACCTATAGTAAATTTTGTTGTTACAACGCCAAAAGCCTTCCTGTATAAGGTTTTACCGACAGGAAAATCATCCCACACTGCAGAATTCATGGCTCAAGAAATGAGTCGTGTAATTGATGAAATAGGACCTCAAAAGGTATATGGCGTTGTAACAGACAATGCTGCTAATATGAAGGCTGCTTGGAGACTATTAGAAACGAAGTACACAAGGACAAACTTATTTACCTATGGGTGCCTAGCACACTCCCTCCAATTAATATTTACTGATATGAAAGCTTTGCCAACTTTAAAAACCCTGACAGATGATGCAACTGCTTGTGTCAAGGCTATAAAAAGCTCTCACAAGCTTAACACAGCTTTCATAGAAAAGCAGTTGACTAGTGGCGTCAAAGTAAGTCTTAAGCTTCCAGTAAAAACGCGCTGGGGGTCCCTGGTATCTTGTTTAGAGAGTTTAAAAGAAAACAAACAAACTATTAAAAGCATGGCGATCGATGAGAGTCTTTCAGATGTTATAAATAAAGTGCCCACATTAAAAGTAAATATGTTGAGCGATGATTTCTGGGATAAAGTAACTGGATTCTACAGTTTATTGAAACCCATATTAGACACGATTACAATTGTGGAAAGTGACACTCCTCAGATTTCTCATATTCTAAGCTTGTATAAGAATATGCAAGACAAAGTGGAAGACAGTTGAACAAGAGCCCCCTGCTAAAATCCGAGGAAAAAAATGTCAGCGAAATATTGAAAAATAGAAAAAAAATCGCTATATATGATGTTCACAAAATAGCAAACCTATTGGATCCTCATTTCAAAGGATGCGATCTTACTCCGGAAGAAGAAACCACTTCCATAGAACAAATTTATAATGCTGCCGTAAAGATACCAGATATCAATGAGGATACAGTATTGGTAGAGCTTGCAAATTACGTTGCAAAACAAGATTTTTTTTCTAAGGCTTTTCTGTGGTCATCGGTGAACAAATTGAATCCCATTGCTTGGTGGGCAGGACTTTGCAAATTAACTGCTTTGTCTAAAGTTGCTGTTAAATTCCTCTCGCTTCCTATTACATCGGCAGCGTGCGAGAGAACGTTTAGTACGTACAGTGACATTCATACCAAAAAACGTAATAGACTGACAAATGACAGAGCTAGGAAAATAGTGTACATTGCGTACAATTTAAGACAGCAATCAGTACAATCATCCACAACATTAACACAAGCCGAAGAAGTTATTAGAGTTCCTAATAGTATAATCGTGGACTCAGATGAAACAAATTATTCCGATGTCGATAGAACAAGTGTAGGTACCACTACAGATACAGATGATTCGTCCACAGAAGAAAATTAAAGATTTTTTAGTTTATAATGTTAATTATTATTATAATATTGTTGATTTAAAATTAATATGATTTAAGTAAAAGTTAACAGTCAGTTTAGTGTTTTATTTCATTTTAGTTTTATTATTTCTCATTTCCTGAAAAAAAAAAACAAATTTAGAAAAAAATCGATAATGCCAAGTTTTTTTTCATGTTTTTTTTCAAGAAAGTGAAAAAAGCTTTTTTTTTTTTCATTTTACATCTCTAGCTCAGTCCTTGCCAAATCAAACCACGTAGATAAGGACTCAGCATAAAAAGTTGGTCAAGCTACTGACTTCCTACTAAACTTTCACCACATATGCTGTTCTGATCAACTTAACAATCTTTTCATAATTAAAAATACAATAACCTACTGAATAAGTATTTAATTTTTACAAAACTTTTCTATTCGCGCTAATAATAAATGTTTTAAACAGTCTATCAAAAAAGTGTTAAAATGAATATTGAAGAAACTATTTTTCTTTCGCCTGGTTACATCAAACAAATAAGTACAAAATCTGTTAAATCGAGTTAACCGCGTTGTTATTTCATAAATATATTACCTAAATTACACTACTTGAACGTTTAAAGTCCAATAAAGTTCATTAAAGTTTCATTCTAATTTTAACACTTTTTTGACAGACTATAGTTAGGCAGAAAAAAGCGGTCCATGGAGGGAAAGTAACTTAAATTTTGATAGTATCGGATTTATTATTATTATTTTATACAAAGGAATCATTAGTTCATTTTTTAATGAATGAAACTGTACGCATCGATTTTAGAACAATTACTTCAGCCGAGAATCGAACCAGTAAAATTACTGAAGTTTTCAAGTATAACCTTGCGACAAAATACCGAAATATATTCAATAATATTTGTTAAGTATGTTCAATAACATTCAAGTTTGTTTCAAATATTATTCAGACTATGTAGTGACAATTTTAGTTGTTTTTACAACCAACCATATACGGGTCAAAGTTTTTTTGTTGAGAAAGTTGCACTCTCCGTTACGCGTTGCTAATTGGTCATTGGCCCTATTGATGATATTAGATTTCTAAAACTGCCGCATAGCGAAGTTTGTATGTGTTGCTACCCCCCTCCCACCCTCTTTTATGCTCTAGTAAATAAATAATTCAGACAATTTCTTCGTCAGTTACCTACAGTTGGAGCGGTAGAGATTCGAGACATTTAAATTAAATAAATCCATAAAATACAACTGATAAAGCTTTGGTCTCTTTCGTTTAGACGCTATTAATAATGGAAAAACTGTTTGACAGCAATTGGCTAAATAAAACAGCGCTCCAATTATTGGATATATGTCAATTTTGTTTGCACAAATCTCAAGTAGTGTGAAAAGTAAAAGTAAATTGATTTTGCATTTAAGGGCGATGTATTGTACAGTGGAGCCCACATCAAGCTAAACACTTTCAGTATAAGCTGACCTCTCATTGTATAGGCTTGCCATACAATGAGAGGTCAGCTTATACTCAATGTGTATAGCTTGATGCGGTCTCCACTGTACAAGTAATATCACATTGTAATATTTTATTTAAGAGTTGTGCTCATAAAATAGGTATCACTGCGTTACACTACTGCCGATAAGTGAGCTTAGAGTGTGATGTGAATCATGTCATCAGTTAAATAATTCTATGATTTCACTCCCATACATTACAATTTCCATACTTCGAATAACATATCTGTTCATAGTTATGGAAAATAAAACTGTGAATCTATAGGAATGCCTTCCAAAATACAGTTGAATCTATTAACATTTATTCACTTAATACTTCAAAGTATAGTAGAAATAAAACTACGTATAAATAAACAGATCTGTTCGCCGAACTATGAGAGCATGTTTCAGGAAAGTCTTATGATTTCAACAAAATCAGAGTAAAGAACAGCTTTGTTCCTACTAGTAACCTTCCAAATATGCGCCCAAAACATTAACTAGGTACTTAAAACGATCACACTGACATAAATGCTGCGTTGCGCGTCGCGTTACGTTGCGTTGCTCAGCACTCTACCTGCTCGTTGAGTTTCTGCGGTATCACGATGAGCGTCGTCGCCGTATTGCCGATGCCCAACGTCAGGAATGATATACTTAGCGCCGCGACCTGTTGCCGGATTTGTTACACGGGAAAAGGTTATATGCTTGCCAATTTTTAGGTGCGATGGTTACAATTTTGCATGGATGTTATTAGGTAATCTATGGATGGGTAATGTAATGATGACACATAATTATGTTGGATTTTCTGCTACACTGCAGTACGACTATTTATTATACGATCAGGAATTTTTTAGGCCATTTATTTTGAACTTATGGATTGGCTTTCAAAATTCAAACCCACAAAATACGTTTCATTTTATAGATAGTTCAAAATATAAAGCCATGATTTCAAACCCGACTTTAACTTTCCGCTATTTGTTACGGGTATACCCATGTTTCCGGGATACTGTAAGTTTATCCAAGACTGGTGCTAGGCGAAATTGTTCTAAGGACTGACAAACTTAGGGAACGCTTTATACTAAGTCTCCGAGCAAATCTTTCAAAAACCCCAAAAAGTCTAGGCTTACTGGTCAAATAAAAAAAAAGATTACACCTTAAGGGCGAGCGAATGAACTCATCGTCGTTCATATTGCAAAAGGTCCTATGTCAAAAAAGGATGTGTTAACATTCAATTCGTTATATGTCGTTAAAAAAGGGCATAATATATATTTTACAACTCTAACAATGAACCCTGGACAATAAACCTAAATATAGGTGAAACGGATGAAATAGTGGACTGTATTTTCTGATATTATTTGTTAAAAATTAAAAGAAACTTGAATACGAGGTAAGTCGTACAGTTTACTGCGTAAGCAGTTTACGCCATCGGACTCATTTTCATGAACACGAGTCAGTTCGTAATTCTTAGCAACAAGGCCAACACGCGTGCTCTCCCACTATCATAATATCATCAAGTCATTCAATCAAGTAAATAAAACACAGATATTTTTATATACTCGAGTATCAATTATTATCAATCAAGACTTCCGTCAAGTCGGAACAAGAGAGAACCATTTTATATGTACAAGACCATGACATACAATGAACAGAAAGAAGAATACGTATTTAAAAAAATTACAGAAATAATAGAGTAAAAGTATTATAAAAGGAGTTCGCGACAATAGGTAAATTGAAAGCAAACTTAAATCTCGCCGCTTTTAATAAATTAATCAGTTATTTTGCTCTCCTGTAAAGTAGACATTGGGTGACATAGGACCTTTTGCAATATGAACGACGTCATGCTGCACTGAACAATGCCAGACGATGCCAGTACCATGTCACGTGTAAGTTCGTATCGCTTCTTATTCATTGCCTACAATACCTATACGAACCGCGCTCTGCAACGCACGGTGTACGCAATGGATAATCAGCAGAAACGGATCAACGCGAAAATCCTGGGATCGTTGAAAAGTTACATACGAATAGTTAGAAAATATGAAAGAATTTCGCACCCATCCTAGCATGATTTGGTTGCTTTACAGCAAAACGTCAAAAAGGGGTGCGACGACGAGCGAAGCTAGGAGCGTGTGAGATTGCTTGTGAACATAAATCGTTTTCTTTTAGTTCTTAAGGGTGTATAATACCTCACTTCGCTTCGCATGATCCTGCTTTATACCAACAAATACTGCAACAATCACTCTGAAATTAATATATGATAAAGTTCAGGACTAATGTGTATGGCAGCATGGCTGTTGTGAAAACTTGATTCCATTAAATTTTCTCGAAAGAAAAAAATTACAAAGTTACCTCCAAACCGTACAATAAACCGATAGCATTCAATGAATACTTGAAATTAGATCTGAAACTTTGCATAATATAACTGATATTAGTGTAAAGCAGCTGCAGGCTGTAACATAAAAATGAAAAAACCATCAGTGTAGCCGCGATTTCAAAATAACTGATGTTTTTGCGTGCGCGGCATCTGATTAGAGTAGGATAGAGTTAAAAGTCAGAAGCGTTAGATCGGGACTGTGAATTGAGGTATTATGGGCCCTTAACAGAACGCCCGCTTCGCTCGGCTCTTGAATTTATGATCACAAGTAGGGTTACCAGATGACAGGAATTTTCCTGACACGTCAGGAATTTAGAACGTCTAAATGGAAATCAAGAAAAAATGGGATTAGTCGTAAAAGTATTATTGTTTATTGATTTAAATTGTGTTCGTAACAAAAAATGTTAAAAATCGTGCTACCTCCGCAATAACAAAAAACCTTAACGAAAATGCCAGATTTTTTTTTGATTTATCAGGTATTTTGTCAGGAACTCACGTTACTGGACCTGGTAACCCAAATCAAAAGCAGCCTAACACGCTCTTCCTAGCTTCGCTCGTCTTCGTACCTAATTTGTCCGAACCTTTTCAATCATTCTAGGATTTGCATTGATCCGTTTTTCCAAATATTCTGCGACGTAAATAAAACGATACCAAGCTTAGCATCGCAAGGGATTGCCGCGCACTTTGTAGTCTGAGTTAATTCACTCACCTCTAAACTACACAAATTACTAGAACGCGGAGCCTTTAAAACTATACAAATATGAACCATCCCACCAAAACCACTAGACTCATTGCTTAATCCTTATGGACTAGTGATAGAGCAGATATTCAATCATGAGGCTGAGATTGTCGTAACAAAACTGTCACATACCTGCCACGTAGCCTCCGGGTGGAAACTCAACTGATACAGCGTATACGCAATGTACAGCTGGAACACGTAACCTCCAAACAGAAAGGGTAGCAGATACGAGAGTCCGCGCCACATCCACGAGTGGAACCCTTCGATTGTGATGTCCATGTTGTGACGGGCCCCTAAAGCCTTGAGGCGGTACAGAACGCCACGTTGGTATCGGAACTGTAGATACTGGACCACGCCTGGAAAGGAGAAACGGTTTTTTGTTCAGGTGCTTTCAAATTTTGAGACAGTATACGAAATTTTACGGTACTATGCTTGGACCACGATACCAGCAGTATGTGGTTTCATTTAATGGTGGCAGTCTATTTACACATTACATACTTAATATTTAATTATATTGTTATAAATTGCCTCCTAAATAAGTACTCTGAATGTCTTCACCTCTCCTACGCCAAATTGCTGTGCCCAACAAGGTCCACAATGTTTTAAAGCTACATTAATTAATTGAAATAGGCGTTACCTTGCGGAAGTCCATCTCTAAGTTATGGATATATGTATATAATTTGCGGATGTTTAGCGGAATATTGCAAATTATATTCACATATCCATAATTTAAAGCTACATATTTACATAAATCTAAAAGCATGTACTACCATTTTTGGAACGCAATAAACGTTATTGATTGATTGATTATAGCACAAAGGACGAAATTCGTATTTAAGTAGAGCACAAAATCCAACGTTGGCAGTTTTGTTTACTCGAGCTACCATTTAATTGTTTGATATGACAATAATTAAAGGAATAAAAACATGAAAAACCAAGTGTGAGTAGGACTCGCGCCTGAGTGCTCCGTACCATTCAAATAAGTTAATAGACTTACTTAAATGATTTGAATAAAAATGAATGAAACAAAACTGCAAAATTAAGTTGGTCGACTTTTACTCGTTAACTTGTAAAGCCTACTTATAGTTTTCCTTATAACTATATTACTGCCGTGAATTTTTCTACATATCCAAAAACAACCGTTTAGCTGGCAGTGGGAACACTTGACTCTCATAAAAATTTGCACTTTAAAGCTTAATATTTCGCACACAGATTCCTATATTTAGACGACCTATTCAACGATAACCCACATCATATGACAGACGAGAAAACAAAAGGTTTTCTATATAGTATTAATATTCTCGGACGGACAGACATGTACTATTAGGGTTCTTTGTTGACTACGGAACCCTAAAAATTTCTCTAAAGCGGAATTCGTTACATTATGTACAGATTCCATACAGGTGTGATCTGCTTAAAAATGCGCTTCGTTTGACACCTCTCGACAAATTTCATAATAAGTTTACTTTTCGAAACGAGCGAAAATCACTCAGAGTGATGCGAATTTCACTCTAGAGCGTTCAAACCGAACTGTTACCTGATAGTTGCACGGAAGTGTTTTGAAACGCTTCGGAGTAATGCGAAAATCATACTGGCAACCTGATTTGTGCAACCAGATTTTCCTTTCTCTTTCTCCTATATAGATTTGTCTCTTTCTAATAAACGAGTGAAATTTCGCACTATGATCGCACGTTTTGAAACGCTTCCTAATATAATATTTAATTTTAATGTCACGTCTGCGAAGATATTATATTTATTATTTTATAGTATTTACGGGGTCCTCGGGTGATTCTGTAACATACAAATGTCAAATTCGTTTTTGACAGACCCTAAAATAGGATTAACTGTAATAAAGGTATACGCTGGCAACTCATGAGCAACCGCCAAGGACAAATAGGTCACGATTCACGATCATTTCCTTATCTGGGTGACAAACAAAAACGTTTTTGTGCATACAAATGCTTGTCACTTGTTTCTGTGCTGACGAATTCAATGGAATCAACGAACCCACTGCTAAATTTAGAGCTGAGCAATTGTTTACCCAATAATCCGACAGTTTACGCTGTATTGACTTGGTTCTCAGATAAATTTGGTGATTACTGTACTGCTGTTTAGTATAATAAATAAGACATATATTATAAGGTGATTTTTGTTTTGTTTATATAGCCAAAATCTTACTGGAGACACGGTAAGTGGTCAGGACTAGGGTTAAATGGTCCTGTTTGCAAAATACGAAACATATTTTTAAAAATAAATATATATTTTTGTTCTTCTATACTGGTTCAAGAACAATCTCGACTCAACCACACAGTACCTATATCAATTGTACTGTGACTCAACTATTATAGGAATATTTTATTTTGCGTATTTTAGAGAAAGGGTTATTGAGCCTTAGTCCTGACCACTTACCGAGTCTCCAAGTCTTTTCAAAAATTGTAAAGGCGCTTAAAATTCAGATCACTCGCATGAAAATGTGGAACAACCCTTAAGTTCCCAGCTGTAAAAGGAGAAATAAACCTAATCAAATCGGTACTTACTGATATAAGCATTAAACCACATGAATGTATGCCTGAACTCGTTCCACGGCTCATTCTGCGGCCAGATCAGCAGTATCCCGGCCACGACCGTCGATATGAAGTGATGTAGTCGCCACCAGCCCTTTATCCGGGATCCGTTCACTTTGAGAATGGACTCCCGGATCGTGAGAGTACAGTAATACCATACTAGCAGGAAGATTAGTATTAGTTGCAGTGGCCTGGAAAGAAACATAATGGACGAGCATTTGGTTTAGTTGTACTTGTTGTATTGACTGCTGGAAGAAAAATAAACATGGAATGCTCAGTGTTGCAAGCAGTTACAAGTAACTCTCCAGACTTTGATTTGATTCGTAAAATCGTGACGCATTGTGGATCGAAAATAGCAACACTCGTAAAAATGTCACCAGGAGTTCAGACGATAACAAAGTGGTAGCGGGATTTGTCTATTCTTCAAAAGAAGATTAAAACCACACTGGAGCGCTCAACTTACTAAAACATGGCCACGCCAAAGATATTACCTTCAAATTCTTTGCCTTTCAAGAGTAATAGAGACAGCGATTCTACCAAAGAGAAAAAACTATGATAGAAATAAATTTCTATATGTTTTAAACACTTGGCGATTTATCCATCGCAAGGAGATAACAAATTAAATTTATATCATTACGGTATAGAAACCGGGATTCGAACCCGGGATCTTTCGCTTGCCGGGCGATTGCTCTACCAACTGAGCTATCCAGTTCTCAACACAACCTGCCAATTTACGCATCTGCTTTCCCATACCGCAACGATATGTATAGATACTCACTTAATAGTAAAGCCACGGTTTTCAATAGAGGTTAGCACTCCAGGCTGGTTAAAAAAATATTGATTCCTTAAATGGTACGGTGGTCTACCTAACATGTTTATTATTGTAGGTAGTAACAATACATGAAGTAATCGGAAAGTGCTTATCGTCGAAATCTAAATATAGAGCAGCAGAATAATAAATTGATGATATAGTATTTTATCATTTTATTAAACACGGCCATATCTAAAATCCGAAAAGCACGAGTAATAGTAGTTTATGAAACTGGTACATAAAAAGGTTATTAAAACAGTGTTTTAATACCTAGTTATGTATAGTTTCATACACTACTTTATCAAAACTCATGCCCAGTAACCTGTTTTATTTAGCCATTTTTGATTATTCTTATAAAAGCTTGTTCTAAAGTGTTGGTAAATTCCGTCGTTATTTTTAGAATGTCAGGTAGAGTCAAATTATCATCACCATCACTGCTGTCAGTAATTTAAGGGCAAAATAATACTTTTAACCCATAAATCCACAGTAATAATAAATAAATTTCCCCGTAAACTATGGCGCCGAGTTCCAAGTTTCCAACACAACAGGGAGTGTATTTTTGAATCATTCGAATTTTAATTTGCATACGAACCCGCATGATTCCTATACGAATAGTATGCGAATTGAAATTCGAATGATTCGAAAATACACTCCCAGTCCATTGACAGACTGAGCCCAACGCGCATGCGCCGCCGTAGCGCGCGCCACCAGCCCTAAACAATACCTGGCCGAAAATAAAGTTGAACTGTAACCTGCTTAGTTCGGTGACAAATTTTTTTTTTCATTATGCAAGTTGTTTTGAGTTCATAATGAGGATTTTACGATATGAGGTTATCTAACCTCTATATCTCTATTTATATCTAGAGACATAGATATACCAAAATAGACAACCAAAAAGGTATACACTGCAAGAGTTTCTTAGTAACTATGATAGGTAAATCGATTAAATAAATAAAAATAACGGCTAGTTATTACGAATTTCATACCTTATTATAATTTACTTAAATTAAAAAAAAGTGCCATTTTTAAGTTAAAATTGTTAAGTTTTTAATATTAAGTTTTTGTTTGGATACTTTAGTGTGTGCCCTAACAGGGTTCATGTTTTTGCACTATACAC
Organism: Ypsolopha scabrella; assembly: GCA_910592155.1. Classification (NCBI taxonomy): domain Eukaryota; kingdom Metazoa; phylum Arthropoda; class Insecta; order Lepidoptera; family Ypsolophidae; genus Ypsolopha; species Ypsolopha scabrella. Next base: position 7,606,475 of record OU342975.1, on the reverse strand, counting down.
CTATTTATAACATCTTGTGCCTACAACATGAATGCAATAAACAATATGAATATGAAAAAATAAATCACGTAGATAAATTCATTTAAAATTAATTAAATAATTTTACGTTCATTATTAATAAAAAAATTAAAACACTGACATCTGTTGATATCTCAAAACAAGGTCAAGAATGATGACGAAAACTTCCAGTAGTTCTCCGTTTTTGTTTTCAGTTTTTGAAAGAAAGAAAGAAAGAAAAGCAATTTATTTTAAATACCTCCAACAATACACAAAATAGACATGAAAAATCACACATAACTAGAATTAACAAAGAGTAAGAATGTATAACATAATAAATATAAGTAGCAGGATTTTAACATTTAGAAAAAGGTGGTAAATAAAAAGGGATTCAACTCAGCTTAGTGCTGCGGTAAGTGCCACAGCGCTGTTATTCTGTTGAACCCTGAAACTAAAATTAAAACTTAAACTATACCTATGCTAGGTGGCTTATATCTAAGGGTTGATTTATGAACTAGGAATTGGAATGTGCAGGAAGTATGTATATATAATAAAATATATAAAAATATATATCTACAAAAAATAAATATATAAGAATATTTTAAAGCAGCCCTAATGATATCTACAAATTGCATAATAAAAATGTAATTTGTACGTTTGCTTATCATTTGCTTATCAATATTTTGATTAAAGTACATAGATTAAATCTTACCTGAAATCTATAGAGAGATTAAGAACAGCTAAAACAAACGCGATGACACTGAGTATGAGTTTAAATTTCTCATACTCATCTTTATATTTGAATCTGTAAACAAAAATGTCATTAAACATACAGAAATCCGTAAACAGTTACGTATATCAAGGTCGTTTTACAATGTTGGTTAGAGTACGAAATACATACGCCATTATTTTAAATTGTTTGTTTTCAAACAATGGCTATTTAACTACAATAATGTCAGATTTTAATGCTTTAAATTCTATAAAACATTCGTATGTGTAAATTATTTAGTTTGAGCATAATATGGAGGTCAAATTCTGGCCAAGCTTGTGTTATGCTCGTGACAACAAATGTGAGACAATATTTCGGGTATTCTCGGGGATTTACCGACTATTTAAAACAATACAGATTTTAGGGCCCAAAACACTAACACCTGTGGTAATATGGTCAGTTACGAAAGTAGCTAAATACTTCATTTTTATGCAAATATGCAATAGAAATTTTCAACGAACAAGATATGTAGACTTGGCGATAATAACTCACAATTAAGTGAATGAAGGACAACTTGTTATATTTTTGCTAAGTGCGTGAAGGACAGAATTAATTTTAATAAACTGAAAGCGATCTCGAATCTGAATCGGACAAAGACAGGGTGTCGATTCGGTGAAACAAGACTTAACTGATTTGACAGGACTAAACTTAATTTAAGCATTCCGTCTTTTTCTTTCTGTATCGAAAAGACAAGGACAGGACGCTTCAAATAATGCTAGTCCTGTCAAATAAGTTAAGTCGTGTTACACCGAATGAACACTAATGTAAGACTTACTTATCATTTTTGTTTAGTATAGAAACATTAACGTTTCCCAGTATGATTCGTAGGTACAGGCTGTTCTGTTTCGGTAATGTTTGCTCAATTTCGTGAAGCATCGCTTTCCGCTTCATTATCTCTTTCTCTAAGTTTACCAGACGGTCATCTTTTGTCACGCCTTTTTTTTCTAGCCTGTTGAAAAAGAAATTTATTAAAATATGAATTGAATCTACGGCGTATAAAGTATCGTTTTAATACACCGAGTCAGACAAAATGTATACACGTAACCCCTTAAGCAACTAAAAGGCCTATTTAACATTACTATAGTTTTTTTGTTTTGCTGTTTTATTCACATGCCCCTTTTAAGGGATCCGTACCTGAAAGGGTCCCGACCCTATTACTAAGCCTCCGCTGTCCATCCGTCCGTCTGTCACAGGTTTACAGCTTCAGGCGTTAAAGGTAGCCAGTTGAAAATTTCACAGAATACTTGTTATTATGGCCTCTATAAAGGCAAATTATAAAAATATTGACCAGTAATACAAAAAACTTCGAAAATGTAGCATTTTTAGCGTAATATATAAGGTCCTACAATAATAAGTGAAAATAATTCTAGGGTAGATCTAGACTTAATTTCTATGGAAAGGTTAAAAAAAGCCCGCAATTTTTTTCCGGTGGAATGCCGTCTAATAATTTGGGATACATTGTGACCTATTCTCGTGCAGCAAACCGTTTAGTTTAGAGTTGAAAAACCTAAAATAATACAAGCTCATTTAAATTTTATCCCTCTGCGTTAAAGCCTATTTTGCAATGGAAAGTTTTAGGTTATGGCAGCTCTAAATCTAATATTTGCTACACGAGATGCCTCTATCATCTGTTGAATTTTTTTCAGTTTGAATTGTAGGACCTTATATATAAGGTGACTTAAATTCATACAGCCAAACTCATACTGGAGGCTTGGTCAGTGATCAGTAACACGGATCGATAACACTTTTTGCCAATTCGCGAAATAAAATCTTGACGTCCCATAGTAATTGACTCGGGGCTGGGCTTGCGTTTGTAAGGAACACGAAAACAATAATTTACGAATTTCACAAAAAGGGCCATCGAACCTTGTTACTGATCACTTACCAAGCCTCCAGTATGAGTTTGGCTGCATAAATTAAAGTCACCTTATATACAGGTTTCAAATTTAGTCAGATTGTTGTACATACTCTAAAAGAAAACAAAAAAATATAAAAAATAGGGTTCCGTAGTCAGAGGGTACCGAATTGTTTGTCAGACGCTACCATTTTAGTGCCTTATTTTTGTCACCTGATGTTGCTTTGGTCTCTATATTGTTGACTCTGTTTTACTTATTTATAATAAAGAATATTTTTAAATAATTTGGACGCTTCATTTCAAAAATAAAATACACAACTATTTCAAAATAAGTTGACATTAAATTATCTTTCAATACCCGTTCAATGTTTTATCGTTACTCAATCGTTTGTTGCGTCATTACATTTCCCATAAACTTTAATAATTTCCTTTAAAAAGAATAAACAAGTGTAGAACTTGTTTGTTAGCTATCCATGTTACTATGGCATGTTTACAAACTTATCTGTGAGTTATTCCTATTGGAGCATCTAGGTCACGGCTAGCTTGGCCAAGCTTAATATATACATACACAATACACTTGTTAGTGGTATGTTACTTATGTATACGAAAGAGTTATCTGGGGTTATACCTAATAAATACACTTCGTGTTCGGTGCATATAATAATTTACTAAGTAATCATGATTAAGAGGCAATGTGAATTTCATCTTTGTTACTGTAACAAGCAAAAAACGAGCACAGCGGGAGGGACAGCGGATTCTAGGCAAAAAAAATTTTTTTTTGAATTATACAAAACCGGACAAGTGCGAGTCAGACTCACCTCACCGAGGGTTCCGTTTGGTTTTTAGGAAATAATGGAACCCTTATAGGATCATTTTGTTGTCCGTCTGTCTGTCAAGACATCAAGACCCTTTATCTCGAGAACGCGTGGAGGTATCGAGTTGAAATTAAAACCATATACTTAGGTCTACAATCCATTGAAGATGTGAAAAAATCAAACTTCTAAGTTAACGTAAAAACAGATATGGACGTTTATACCGCAAAAACGTATATTTCGACACTCAAGGGAATCAAAATTTATAGGATATTTCCCGTTGACCTAGAACTATGAAATTTGGCAAATAATACTACAACTATAGAGAAAAATCTTAAAACTATACATTTTTAATTAAATCATAAAAAAAATATTAATCAAAATTTCACAAAATATTTATAATTATATATTGTTAAAACAATATATATTTAAAATATTATTAAGATCCATCAAACGAGGAGAAAAGTATATTTGAAGACCTCATTTCAATAATTATTTCTAATATTTAAACATGTATTCCAAAAACGAAACCTTAGATAATAAAAGTCAAAATTACATATACCAGAAATTTATTACAACTAAATAAAATGGCGCCCTTATTTTGTCTATATAACCACCTAATCACTACCATATGCAAATAATTGTAAATAAATAGAAAATTTAAGCAGAAATCTTCCAGTATGTAGTGTAGATTTAAAGTTATCTACTTTACAACAGTTTTACATTTAGTTTGGAGTGCATTTGTTCCCCCTCTGATTGTCTTCAAACAGGAAAACGACAATTTAGCTCTGAGAGTAGTCTGTTGCTATTGCTATATGATTTTTTTAATGATGCATAAAGATTTTTTAATAAATATTAATAAGTTTTATGATGTTGATAATAAATTTATGGAATTAAAATATAGATCAAAACTAATAAACCAGTAAAAAAATCTTAAAATCTGACACTAAATGATTGAGAAAAAGATTAGTTAATCTCACATATTTTAGCGCAGAATGACTGTGACGTCATTCCATCTAGTAGTAACCCTGCGCCGAGCTGCCCATACTGTTAGTTATTATTTTCCATAGAAAGAGGCGGTAGCGGCGGCGCGGTTTGTTTGTATATTTGTAATATGATTTTGTACCAAATATTTTTTGAAAAAAGGCATGTTTGCTTAGTTTTCTGCCCTTCTTCTTAGCAATACGAGTACTAATCGAATGGTGCGGATGTTTAGGCATTATTTTTATTTATGGTTTATTTAGTTCATTTTTCAACACATTTATTCATTGCAAATGTTCATTGTTTTATTCCTATATTTCTGAATTTTATGCAGGTGTATAACTTTATTACATTTTATTAACCTTGATATTTTTTGTATGTATTTCCCGAATTTATTTATCAACTTATTTGTTCATTGCATTATGAGTATATAATATTTTTATTCCTAGATTTCTCTATTTTATGCAGGTGCAATACATTTTTGTAGCCCAGCCTAAATATTTTTGTATGTATTTCCCTTATTAGTATATTTTTTTTTTATTCTAGAGATATGTATTGTACAGATTAACTTTGACTTGTAGAAAGTATACTTTATGTAATAAATAAATATTTTGATTTTGATTTTGTAGCTCAGCACTTTGAGACCCAGGTTCGATCCCCGGTCGGGCGTGCACCAATAAGTTTTTCGGAATTTATTTTGTGTTTTCACCAATTGGTAAATGGAGAAGAAAAACATAATTAGGAAACCTGCATGCCCCAAAAAGCGTTCAGTTGTGCCTGAAGTACGGCGATAGGGCTCACCACCCATCACTTTGGAACGTAATACTCGTCGGTGAAACGCAGATGAATCAGGCGTGGACTGTGACTTGCATTTCACAGTTCACACTTGGGAACACCTCTGACACTCCCTCGGGGATTCATGTCGTGACAATATGTTATGTTTTGTTCTAGAAACAAACGGGACCCTAGAACTAAATAAAACTGGTTAAGTGAGAGTAGAATTTGCGCACTGTGGGTTCCGTAACATTCAAATACCTAGTCGGTTCTTAAATAATGTCACTGGCCATTTATTTTAAAAATAGAACACCTAGAAAAAAAAAAAAAATGGTGTTCGATTTTCAAATATTTTTTGATTAATAATCTGCCAAATCACAATTACATTCATTAATTTTTTACGATGGAGTGGACTCGCAAAGAGGACCGAGTAGCGGTAATTGCATTGCATCGTTGCGGCCATCCACCGAAGACGATATTCAAATTGGTTCAAAAATTAAAAATCACGAAGAGGTTCGTGTACCGTACCATCCAGAGGTACAATGAAACCTCTAGTGTCGATGACGAGAAAAGAACTGGCAGACCTCGTTCCGTTAGGACTCCAGGGGTCATCAAAGCAATCAAGGCGCGCATTGCAAGAAATCCCGTCCGCAAGCAGAAACTGGTGGCTTTGGAGATGGGATTAACCAGAAGTACCGTAAAAAAAGTACTCAATGAAGACCTGGGACTACGAACTTACCGAAAAAAGAGTGGACATCTTCTGAACGCGCATCTGATAGCTATGAGAGCCAAAAAATGCAAACTTTTGCTAAAGCGGTACGCAAGAAACAGACATCCTGATATCCTGTTTACAGACGAGAAAATTTTTAATATCGAAGAGAAGTACAACAAACAAAATGACAGGGTGTACGCTACCAGCTCTGCGGCCGCTGGAAATGCCATTCCTAGAGTGCAGCACGGCCATCATCCTCCATCAGTCATGATTTGGTTGGGAGTGTCCTACTATGGCCCTACTGAAGTGCATTTTTGTGAAAAAGGTGTCAAAACCAGTGCAAAAGTGTACCAAGACACGGTTTTAGATCGCATAGTAAAAGATCTGCCCCAGACACTCTTTGGAGGACGGCCATTTGTGTTTCAACAGGACTTCGCACCTGCTCATAAGGCCAAAACAACTCAGGATTGGTTCGAGCGCCAGAATATCGAGCTAATAAGGCATTAAGATTGGCCCTCATCTAGCCCTGACCTCAATCCACTGGATTACAAAATTTGGCAGGAATTGGAGGAGAAGGTCTGTTCTAAACCTCACAAAAATTTAAGCAGCCTAAAGTCATCATTGATTAAAGCAGTGGCCGATATCGACATGAATATGGTCCGTGCTGCTATTGATGATTGGCCGCGAAGATTGAAGGCTTGTGTGAAAAATGGTGGCAATCATTTTGAATAAATTTTGTGTTTAATGTAAGCTAATTAAATTACCTTTTTTAAAAAAAAACTTTTTTTGAATATCATGACTAGTTTTCATTTTATAGCCAATTTTGTTTGTGACAGAATTTAAGCACCGACTAGGTAAGTTGGTCGACTTAAATAATTTAAACAAAAGTCACAAACTTATTACCCACAACATTTATGAAACAAACTGCAAAATTAAGTAGGTTAAGAATTCGGGTATGGAACCCTAAAACTACATTAAAAATCGGTGTTTTAAGTATTTGTTGTTTCACTAGAGTATTTATACTCCTCAACTACTCAATGCGCTCTAGACATGTGGGGTGTGCAGGATCCCAGACACCCCCTCGCCCTGACAAATAATTTCATTGAATTTTTAACTCAATTTTCGATTTTGTGTCAAAATTGTACACAAAATATCCAAATTTCTGGTCTGAAACTCATTCTGTCTCTTTATACATTCGTCGCGGTTATAAGCCTCGCATCGCTGCAGCAATGAACTGTGCAGCCGCTGCAAAGAGTTATAAACAACCATTTCACATGACTTTGGCAAGCATCGAGCAGTGCAAATAATTTCCACTGATCTCTGCAGCGTTTATGTTATCTGTTATTTTGACGTATGGCCTTTTAACATAAATCCATCGCTGCAACCGTTGCACAACTCATTGCTGCAGAGATGCAAATCTGTTAAACACAACAATTCTGACATATATGCGGGCAGACAGACAGACTGTAGAGAGTGATATTAACAAACAATTTGAAACTTTAGATTTAATTTGTAAAGCTGCTTAAATAATCTTACAATATTTCATGTTATATGTGGTTAGTTCATGTTGATTATAATCTTATCCATATCCTGCTGTTACCTTTATTTGCAAAGCATTACCAAAGATATTTGCAAGCTATACATACATATGAATAAAAAATCCATACGAGATTAAAAGAGTTAAAGTAAGTAAGGATTTATATTATCTAGAAAAATATCTGTCAAGGTAACCTTTTTGACTTTTTATCTTTTATGGTGATTATGGCCTTTTTTATTCAATTAAACACAATACATACCTACACATTGTTTCTAACCTATATCTAGGTATCTAGGGGTAATATATGAGCTGATAAGTCAATGTTTATTTTCAATAGAAACTAGAAATTTGTCCTTTGGACTTAGGTTTAACATGATAATGAGAAACGTGTTGCTAAATATTGTTACATTAAAATAATTTATTAAATACAGTCACTGGCAGTTCAAGTTCCATTTTAGATGATTTCAACATGTTTCTGCCAACAGGTACCTACTGCTTTTATTTTCCACACTATACTCGTATATCAAAGATTTCTAGACAAATTAAAATTGACAGTGGGTATCAGTGACAGTCTGTGGCATAGGACAGAGAACACTGGAAGGAGGTGGAGGAGCATGTTTGATAAAAATTTACTGCAAAATCACTGTAGTAGGCTATATTATTATTATATCAAAGATTACTAAGATATTTCTTGTGTCTAAAGGTCATTACATTCAATCAATCAATCAATCAATAAGCCCTTTATTCTGAACTAAGAGTTGTGATTTTTGAGTTTATTTCTGTATTTATAGGATATCTCTTAGTTCAGTGTGCCTCTTGGCAAAGGCCTCCTCTAACATCTTCCATTGTTTCCTGTCTCGAGCAACTCTTCTCCAGTTAGGACCGGCTGTCAGTTTTAACTCGTCTTCCCATCTTTTTTGTTGCCTTCCTTTGCTCCGTTTGCCATCTCTAGGGTACCAATCTGTGATAATTTTGTTCCATTTATCTTGGGTACATCTTATCATGTGACCTGTCCATCTCCATTTCTGTTGGTCTATTTTGGAGAGCACGTCAACAACTTTAGTTTTTTCTCTTATATGTATACTTCGTACTCTATCCTGTTTTTTGATACCTATCAGACTTCTTTCCATGGATCTTTGGCAATGTTCGAGCATTTCTCTGTGGTGTTTGGTGAGTGACCACGTTTCGCAACCATATGTGATGCAAGGAAGTATACATGTATTGAACACTTTCCGTTTTACCCCAATACTTAGATGTGTAGACTTCATAACTTCTTTCAATGACCAGTACCTTTTCCATCCATTGGCTATTCGTCTATTTATTTCCTTAGTTGTTTGGTCTTTATGAGAAATGAGCTGGCCTAGGTAAGTGTACTCGTCTACACACTCAAGTGGCTTGTTGTTGATCTTAATTTCCATGTTTACAGAGTTTGTCAGTAGTTTTGTTTTGTCTATATTCATTGTCAGTCCTATTTTTTCGCTTTCTTTGTTTAGATCTTGTATCATTTTCCGTAAAGTTTCTGGGTTTTCTTCAAATAAGACAATATCATCTGCAAACCTGAGGTGGTTAAGTTTTCTTCCATTTATGTTAAGACCAAATTGATCCCAATCAAGTTTTCGGAAAATGTTTTCAAGCACTGCAGAGAATAATTTGGGAGACAGAGGATCTCCCTGTCGGACTCCTCTTTTTATTTCAAAGGCATTGCCTAATGTTTCAAGTTGTATTTTTGCTTTGCTGTTACAGTATATGGTTTTGATTGTTTTAATGTATGTTGTGTGTATACCCTGTTTTTCTAGACTTTCCCATATAGCCTCATGGCTGATACTGTCGAAGGCTTTGGTGTAGTCAATGAAAGCCATGTATAGAGTCTTGTTATATTCATTGTATTTCTCAATAACTTGCTTCACGGTGTGTATGTGATCTATTGTAGCATAATTCTTTCTGAAGCCAGCTTGTTCCATTGGTTGGTTTTCATCTAATGTGGTGCTAATTCGTTCTAAGATGATTTTGGAGAATACTTTATAAATATTTGACATCAAGCTTATTGGTCTGTAGTTTCCTATGTCATCTTTTGCGCCTTTCTTATGTATAAGAGTAATGTGGGATGTTTCCCATTGTTCTGGTATGTGTTGAGATATTAAAACTTCATTGAAAATTTTTGTGAGTATAGGGACAAGTTCGCTCAAAGTTCCTCTTAGTATCTCATTTGAGATTTTGTCTGGGCCTGGTGCTTTTTCCATCTTTTGGCTGATTATGGCTTTCTCTACTTCACTCGGTAAGATTTCAGGTTCTTGGTTGGTTTTAGTTACTTTGGTACAAACACCCAGAACATGTAAACAGAAGTACCAAAGTAACTAAAGGTCATTACATTACATAGGTATTAATAAATTATTGCATATGACTAATTTTTTTTGCTATATCTACACATTATTTCCCTGGTAGATGTAGCAGATGTTTTTTTTTCAAAATAATGTCCCTGTTTCACCAAATTTTCATTCTAATTCCATTAGATAAATAAAGAAATCTTAAATAAAATTATTTGTATGAGCAGCTAACAAAGGCACAGTTAAGATCACTCTATTCGCCCGAACTTCCATACTAGCGGAGTTCGCTGATAATATCCTTATTTATAGGTACTTGCTTATTATTTTTTCTTTTTTAACATATCCCATACAATATCCATGACTTGAACCTAAAACATTTAACAAAATCAAATACATACAAAAGTTACAAGCGCATAAAAGTCCTGGATTTTACACGTATTTTGATGAATGTTGCAATGATAATGTCCTAGAAACGACACTCAAAAATTTTTTTGTTTCTTTTTAATTTTTGGGATATTTCTCCTGAAATCATAGGAAGAACCGAAACCATTCTCGAGTTTTTTGCCTCTCACGGTGTGTTCCGTTAGTTCTGTATGAGCTCGGGAAATTAACGTTTGGGCCAACCAATAACAGCCAGTCAGTGCTCTATAATCTGAACATGAATGTAAAATGAAATAGCAAGCATAGCGACCACATGCGCAACTGACCTCAAGCCACCGACTACAGTGCTCTTAATCTTCCAACCCATATTTACAACTGGGCCGCAAGAGTTAGTAGTTAGGGATCCAGAGGGGAAAGTAGGGGTACCTTCTGATGCTAATCCCCCACGAGGAGGTCCATAGTACCTATTTTGTTATAGTATTCCAACATAATTAGAATACTTAACCCAATAAATTCACTGTGTGTTAGGTTAGGTTAAGTACAATAAATTTGGGAGCCAAGCAAACCAAGTTTGATTTGACATCATCTCCCTCCCCTCTCCTCCCATCTTCTGCAGTGCAGTTGTGAATATTTCGTAACCTTTAAAATTATTGCCTATTAGCATAGCAATTCTTATCTTTGGTACAAATCGTCATAACCATCAATAATGTAGCTCCAATTTTACTGAATCTGACCATGTATGGGTTGTGTAGGTTTGCTTGCCGAAATATAATCTATGAATGGTTTTGTTTTGGGCATTGGGAGTCACATAAATCTTCTAACAACAAGACATGACATCTCACCTTTTTAGTGCACCTGTTATAACAGATAAGCGATATCGCTGGTGGTTCAACTCCTTCATACATGATGCTTGTAGCTCACCAACTTCCTCGAGCTTTGCTGCATACTCTTTGTTTACACCCTAAAATGTTAAAGGTCAAAGTAGTAACATGGTCTAGTAACAAAGTTGCATCAACTGGGGTAAACACTGAATTAACACTGCAAAAAGGTAGGTATATGAAGTTGTGCAGTTTTTAATGATACATAACCTTAACAAAGATAGGTATAGGACTAAGAAAGGTTATTTATGCAAAGACCTCTGCGATCTCTGCGTCCACCGAGTGATGATTCGAAAATGTATCGTAATACAAGTCATTATCTATTAAATGAACAGAGTAGAATAGATCGAATTTATGGGTTTTTATTGATATTCTCTTTTCTTGGCTTTTAGATTCACGATCAAAAATTTTACAGTATGGCTTTACATACCTCTAGCCGCTTGTAGTCAGCTATTAGATCTTCCCATTCTTTAATGCACTCGTTCACATCCATGTTTATAATACAAATAAATGCATAAAAGGGAGTACAAAGTCACAAATGCCAATTTATCCAAAAATCAGAAAAGAAGGAACCTGCTGCTCATCTGTCAAACCGCCGCCGAGCGACCGCACCACAGAATAAAATTGATTTATGTAGTAAAAAAAATGAATGACTGACTGACATGACAGCAGTGCTGCCAACGTCAGGAAAGCAAAAAGCAGTAAATGGAACTTAAATTCAATTTGACTGTATTTCCTTATAGTTTTTTTGGGTACCTATATTACTCCATGACTCCGTTATTTCTTAGCCGATTTGGATTTTTTCTGTTTGGAAGGATGTGCTTCCAAGTAGGTCCCCGGCTTTAGTTTTGTCTTGATCTAATGATGTTCTTCAGAGATAGACCCAGGAACTCTTCAATGGATGACAGCATATTACTTGATATTGAGGCAAACAGTTTGTACCAAGTTGCTCATTACAGGGTATTATTTGAAAATTGTCATGAACCCATCTGACCTTCGATCCTGACCTCATCACCATAGAACTCCTCAATAGATAACAGTATATAACTCGAGATTTCGGCAATCACCTTTTGTTAGTGTGCTTATTGCATATATTACGTGAAATTTGTCATTATACCACCTGACCTTCGATCCTGGCCTCATCACCATATAACTACCAACGGATGACAGCACAAAACTTGAGATTGTGGCAATAACGTCGTGTTCGTGTGCTCATTGCAGGATATTTCTCAAAAATTGTCATAATGCCACCTGAACTTCAATCCCGGCCTCATCACCATGGGACTTCTTGAGTCTCCTTGACGGGTGACAGCACTTAACTCGATATTGCGGCAATCACTTTGTGTTAGTGTGCTCATCTGTGTCAGGGTGCTGATTGTAGTATACTACTTAAACATTGTTATAATATCACCTTGACCTTCGTTTCATATGAACAACGCGCTTACGCGCTTACAATAACTACCTACCCATATGTCACAATTCAACCCGTGATTATAATCGATACGACATACGACCCGACGGGGTGTGAGAGGTAGGAAATTATTTAATAAGTGTAAAAATAAAAACCTGATGAATACCCACGATGCACTAAATCAATACGTTCTTCGGGCTATATACCAGGGTTGTGGAAGCATTAAAACATGTGGTATACATACTAATAATAATGTAGTAAAAAGATCGTGTCTGTACATTGACTATTTTTGAGAAATTTAAAATGAAATGTGTAAAATTAGTATTGTGGTACTTAGCCGAAAACCACAATTTTTAAAATTTTTTGTCTGTCTCTCTGTATGTTTGTATGTTCTGTCATAACTCGAGAACAATTCAGTGGATTTAAATGCGGCTTTTTATTATGATCATAGTGACCTTGGTCAACAGCTGTGGTGCTCCATTGCTTTAAGGGATGTCCATAAAGTAACGCTTAACCCGAAAGCGGGGCAGAAATTGAATTCACGCTGACGGATCCACGGGCAAAGGCTAGTAATTATATAAATACGGAGACACGTAGTGCCTGTGTTTTGTTAAGCATGGGCGAAGGCGTTGCACTTCCTGCAGTTCCGAAGCTGTTGCAGAAGTAAGTTTGTGTCAATTAACTGAAAACAGTATTAAACAAAAATTGATTAGCCTTAAATTTTTTCTCTCAAAGGCCTCATTTCCTCACTTTTGTGATTTCAAAAATACACTAGAAATAGGTAATTTAATCCAAAAAATATATACAGTGTGCAAATAGAGTGCGACCTTTAAATAAAACCACATACTCTACTAACAACACCGAACGAATTCTTGAAAAAAAAAAACGGGAATATCTCTAGAGAAAAATATAACTAACTGTAACTCAAAGACTTTATCTCGTACGAGGAAGGTCTATTTTAGAACGCTGTACCAAAACAGCTGTTTTACTGACAACACTGTCTCGAAACTATTCCATATGTCGGTGCGTTAGGGTTCACGTATTTTTTTTTTATCTGAATTATTTCCCAAACTAATGGTTAGCGCGGGTATGTTTCTTGGGAAAAGTGGTACAGTATGATCGGTAACATATGTGGCTTCATTTAGTGATAGCACTGTATTTACACCCGGTATATACCTACAATAAAGTTTAACCTTTTCTGGTGCTGGCGTAGCCACCGCATTTGGATTAATCACAGTTGTCATCGTTTATAGGGAGGCAGGTTTATAAAAAAGCAACAGTTTTAAGATTGATATTTAATGCACTGTACCGTGAGCAGAGCACTTTTTACAGTTTTAATAGCAAGTTTATTACGGATTTAGTTTTCTTTAAAATAGTAAAGCTCAATTTGTCTAAAGAAAATGAAGAGTAGACTTTCAAACCGCCCGTATTTTTTTCTTACAAGAACCCTGTTTGCCTCATTCATATCACATATGAGTTGAAATTCGCGTACATGGCCGATAATTCTCGTATGTCTGGCAACACTGGTTACAATGGTACGTCAAAGCGTCACAGGTTTTTTTTTCTCTTTCTCATCTAATCATTCACTATCACAGAGTAGTAATTAAAAAAAAAAAACGAAAATTCCGAGGAAAAATTCCGTCCAATGCCCTGTTTGTGTTCGTTTATTTCAACCGTGTAGAATATCATATGATCATGTGATAAAAATGGGTGACATAGTAACACTGGTATCGATTCGGTTTAACACAACCTAACTTATTTGACGGGATATAATAGAATAAACTATTCTATGCTTAGAGTACTGTATACCCCTGGTTCTTTATCTGAGGTATACCCTCTGTAATGTAATGTGACAGCTGCTGGACAAACAAATATTAACGTAATGAAAATTAGAGTTTGAAATTTCGTTTTCTGTGGATAAATATAGTAAATAAAGTTATAATTAGTTTTTGCCTTGGGTGTTTGTGGTGTGTGCACCATGGGATGTTGCAGTATTTAACGCTTTAAAAACCACAGCACGCGAAAAGATGCCGGTGTACCTAACATTTAACTCGTAAGTAGACATAATTCAATTTAATTAGTTTTAATAACTTCAGATATAGCATTACAGATATCATGGATAGAGATCGACTGCTTTTTGTTCAATATACTGTGTAATTAATGCGTTACATTGCTTATTATTCGTAACAAAACCTAATACCTAAAATATTGGAGTTGCCAGTATGGTCTTTTAATTTGCCTTACTAAAGATAAAGATAAAAATGTATTGATTTACTAAAAAAAATCATCTATATTACATAATTATCGCCATTAAATTTAAATAGGTTTGTCTTGGTGATGCACATTCGTTATCTGTTACGAGTTTGGTTTGTCATGAATAATAAAATTGTATTACCAGCATAATGAACTACCAAATCTAGATTTGAAAAATACCTTGAAATCTAAGATAGTGTATTAATAGGCTTCCAGTTGACCCTGAAATGAGAAGAAAATGGATTGACGCCACTGGGCGGCAAAACTAGTACCCAAAGAAGTACGCAAAGATATGTTCAATTCATTTTGAGACCAGGGGCCTTATTGTCTAACTTTAATTGCAATCGCCATACCCATGAATTTGACATCTGAAGGATATTGACGAACTTCACACCGCAATTATTCAACATGAGCTGTCATTTCTAGTCATGGTGATTGTGATCGCAATTTTGAGTGAACGATATCACTAGTTTGACATACAATTGGTATCGGGGCCGTATTGTCTAACTTTTAACAGCAATCGCCATACCCATGAATTTGACATTTGAAGGATGCTATCGACGAACTTCACACCGCAATTATTGGACATGAGCTGTCATTTCGAGTCGTTGTGATTGTGATCGCAATTTTGAGTGAAAGATATCACAAATTTGACATAAAATGGTATCGCGTATCCAAATCAAATCCTTGAAAGCTATCGGAAATGTCAAATGAAGGATTTCACAAATAGGCTGCCTCTTTCAACGGTTTTTAGGCAAATTTGTAATAATTACTCATCTATTATGCACTTTTTGTACTTTTCATGTAACTAGAGCATGCCCACGACTTCGTCCATGAGGTTTTGGGTTTAAAACAGCCCATTGTACCATGTTCGGAAGGCATGTTCGATACACAAGTTTTCACCCAGTTCCACACCACTGAGGGGTGAATTTCGATAAATGCTTTCTTAGTGCACCTCTAGACATTGACCTATCAATGCTTCTAGCTAGGCATAGATGTAATAATGAACTTCAATAGCAAGGATCTTAATTTTATGTTACTACCTATGTATTTTCGCCTTCAGCGTTCTTGGCTGTACCTTGTCTCTCAGTCAGTCAGTCAGCGGTCATGGAGCTGTTATTTATTTATACAGATAGTTGGAGAGTTATAAGAAATACAGTTAATTTTATGTATGAGTTGCATTTTAGCATGGCAAGAACAATTTTTATGGTGCCGGTGGAGAAGGGAAGGCTGACCCATAGATAGCGGCTAAAAAAGAGAATGTTGCAAAAAGATAGCCGTCCACTGTTGTTGCCGCAAAAACAAAGGATTGTATTGTATAGGATTGTGGTGGTTGTCTTGCAGGCATAGACGTGACTGGTTGATCAGAAATACAGATATAAGAAATATAGTTATAAGAAATACAGTTTATTTTATGTATGAGTTACATTTTAGTATGGCAAGAACAATTTTGATGGCGCTGGTGGAGGAGTAAAGGCTGACCCATAGATAGTGGCTAGAAAGGAGAATGTTGCAAAAAGAAAGCCATCCACTGTTGTTGTGGTGCTTGTCTTGCAGGCATAGACATGACTGGTAGATCAGAGGCGGTGTTTTCATTAATCAGTGAGAGTTGGGTTCGCGCACTGGGCAAAGGAGACAGTAGCAGAGCCTGGGGGCTTTCCACCAGAGGCACAGCAGCCTGCATGTTGTGCTTCAAACAACTGGACTCTACAAACAATATAAAGATAAAAATATTCAATAAAAAATTGGATAAGTAGGAATAACACAGAAAGAATGTATTTTTTTATAATCTTTATTAGAAAAAGGTTTTGTCACACAGCGACAATGTCACCCTTATAAGGCTACACATTTAAGACTAAAGAAACTCAGTAATGTAACAAAAAATAAACTCAACTTTCATTCCCAACTAAAGACTAGATATATTAAAACTTATTAACCTGCAAATCTAGGATGTTCGCTGGAATCTTTCAGAGAATAACTTGCAGGTTCCTGAAAAGTTATATACATCAAATTTAATATTTGCTTATAAATTTTATTTCCAACTTAATTAGAAAGTGAAAGCATTTGACATACTTAAACTTAAATATGTATTTACATGTCAATAACAAGAAAAGATTTTCTGTAAGAGGTTTCAAAAATTAAAAATTATTAGCTTTAATACCCAGCAAACATAATGCTAAAGAGGATTCAGCACACCGTCAGCTAGGTGGGCCGATGACATTTAGACGCTAGCTGGTAGAATATGGATGATATTGGCCCAGGATAGGTATTGGTGGTGTAAAAAAAAGGAGGCATACCTTGCAAAGGGCAGAAAAATGACCTATTGATGAAACATAACACTTACTGGAAATGGAATGCACACCAATATCTCTCCAAATATGCTGTCTCTCCCCAGAATATTCATAATGCTCCACTCTTTAAATGTTTCTGTGTATACACAATACAACTCTTCATTCTCTAGGTGATTTTGTAGCGCCATTGCCTAAACGATTAAGCCTTTCAGATAGTTGGTCCCACCGATTGTTAACATTTTGTTTAATTCTCTCTCTAACAATATTCTCTGAGCAGGCATTCTGTAAGCAAAATGATATAATATTTTGTTAAGAGAAATTAAATAGGTAATGGTGTTGATTCAGTGCAGCACGTCTTAACTTGTTTGACAGGACTAACCTTATTTTAAGCGCCCTGTCCTTTTTCGATGCAGAAAGACAAAGACAGAATGCTTAAATTAAGTTTAGTCCTGTAAAATAAGTCGTGTTACACCGAATAGACACCACTGTTTCATATACAACCGCCAAAATATTTAGGTGAGGCCTACAAGCGTAGGACAAGTACCCTAGGTAACTAATCAATGAATCATAAACATTTTTACATACCTCATGAATTTCAGTCCTAGTTTAAAAACATTTCCTTGTTCAGTTTTTACTTGCAAAACAAAACTTTCTTGCGAAGAAAACAAACAGCTAGGGATGTTAATTTTAAATAGATTTATTTGAAGATCGATTAATTGGGGCCAAGAAAATCGATTTTGGATCGATTTTGTAGAAGCGATTCGATCTTAGAATCGATCCATACACCCGCAGAATCGTGGACACGATTTTTTGCGGTTTCTCGGAAAATTTTGCGAACAAATAACAAACAAATAAAAAGAGTACACACCCACATTTAATTACGTTTCCGGCAAGTATTTGAATTCAAAATTATTATTTATGAAGAGCCTTACATTTGAAGATAGGAAGTTGGGGTAGGTAATTGAGACTTAGAAATTGTACGAGCTAACGAACACTTGTACATTTTAGTGAATTAGGTTTTACCTAGGTAATTAATTAGATTTTGGCTGCTTGCACTTTGTATTTAGCAATTATTTAGTGAAAACAATACCAATAAAGCAGTGTTCAATCATCACTTGTTGGGTTTGGTTCTTAGCTCTCTTCGGAGTCACCATCCCTTAACAGATACCCCTAGCTTTAGCACCCCAGCTTTACTAGTGTATGAAACTCGTCATACAGAAATATTGTTACATAATATTAACAAAATAATAATGTTCTGTATGTGCATTTTAAGTAACTTTGGCAATAAAACTTGAAAAAAATATTTCTTTAATGTTTTATTTATGAGAAAACAACTACATAACTTTACTTACAATAAACTCAGGAAAAATTAACGCTATAAATTAATTATCGTTAATTGTGTGAATTTCTGTTCTGATTTTTGAATCGATTTTTGTGAATTCACCACGATTCGAAATCGATCTATTTTGGAAATGATAGACAATATGCAGACAGCAACTTTTTGAAATTTCGTTTTAGCGTTTCAATTCGTGCTTTTATTTATAACTTTCTTTGGTCACTTAAACGAAACAGTACACTTTCGTACAGTATACTTGAGTATACTCGATACTTGAATAAACTCGATACTTTTGTTTCGGTACCACATCCCTAAGGCTAGGGTTTTTTATTGGAAGTTACTACGGCACCGCTAGCGGTCCCTTGATTTTTTAAATTTTGAACCGTAAGCGGTGAACGAATAAAACATGGAAGCATTATTACTACCGTTCCATTATAGCGCAACGAAAACTCGACCGTGGTGGGTGTGGCTCATAAACTCAGCCGCTCGCTAGTAGCAACCTTGACTTATTAACTATAACATTAATTGTTATGCAACAAAAGTTTAATGTTTTATTACTTTACGTATATCTTTTCCGGCGTTGATAAACAACGGTGGCTAGTAAGGGACTGCTTCCATGTTTTATTCGTTCACCGACCATGTCATATTTTAGTTGGTGGAATATCTTCCTTATCTTGAACTAATAAAGTTAAATTTGCAATGTACAGTTCGGAAAGTGAAGCGGTCCTTGAATTTTATAAATTGAACCGTAAGTCATCGAAAAGGCTCGGTACCTACTTTTTTTTCTGGTTATCGTGAATTATTTTAAAACTACGCGGGTCGCCTCACTCCGCTTCGCTTCGCTTGGCTCCCTAATATGTGCTTACATGTCAACCTAACCACTCCTCCTCGCTTTGCTCGTCGTCGCGACCGAACAAATTTAAAACCATAGACCAAACATTAATAATAAACGCATAGAGTTGACTTGAAGCAATTGTAGCTCAGTGAGTTACGGGCTCTTTTAGATATAAATATTGCTTGTTTCCAAACAAAATATATACGAGAGATTAGTTAAGGTATTAACAAATATGTTTCAAGCATATGCCAGCCAAAACAACCTATTTTTATAAGTTTCTTCGTACCATGTAGCTTAAATGTCGTTTGGTTTTTGTATGGAAACTTGCCAACGCTATTTAATCCTTAGGTTTAGTCTGTATGTCTGTGATTAAAACTAAGGAAGCCGCTAGCGGTTTCGTAGTCACTTTAATTTTTTATTTGGTTGGTTGGTCATTCATTTCGTTCAGCGATTCAAAGCGATTGTGACTTTAAAACTTAGACGATTCCAATTTATAGTCGTAATCACGGTTGTAGTCACGATACCCTTGAAGGTATGGCGATTGCAATTAAAGTTAGACAATAAGGCCCCAGTTCATTCATCGTTACACCCAAAATGACGCAATTGATACCAGCTGCAGTGCCGTCTAAATTTTTGTATGTTAGTGTCAGAGTTAATTAATGTTTTCTTTATTTAAAATTTTTCTTTATTGTTCTATATTAATTTATAAATATATAATTTTTTTCTATATTATTTAGGGTTCCGTACCCAAAGGGTAACCAACGGGACCCTATTACTAAGGCTCCTCTGTCCTTCTATCTGTCTGTCTGTCTGTCACCAGGCTGTATCTCATGAACCGTGATAGTTACATAGTTGTAATTTTCACAGATGATGTATTTCTGTTGCCGCTATAACAACAAATACTAAAACCGGCCAAGAACGAGTACAACCGACAAGATTTTTTCCCGTTTTTGTAGATAATAGTACGAAATCCTTCATGCATGAGTCCGCTTCGCACTTGGCCGGTTTTATACACTATTAATTCAATGTTATTAACTATTTCTTTATAGCCCGTTTTAAAATTTTACAGCATGAAGATTCTTCGGAGACAACATTTTCATCAAAAAGCCATGTATTACAAGTTATTAAAAAAAATTGAACAAAAAGAAAAAGCAAGGATGATCAGAATATGCCACCAGCTAAAAATATATGTTTGGTTCGTAAACATTCAAATGATTTTTATTATTTTTGTTGAGTGACAATTAGTGTGATTGTTTTCATTCATTTTTTCATCATAATTTTTGACATCATTTTAAACACATCCGAGATAAATTTCTTCATTGTATTGAACTATTTTTTTCATAGCCCGTTTTAAAATTTCACAGAATGAAGGTTCACACGGTAAAAGTTCTACGAGTGAATTAAAAACGTTTTTATCAAAAAGCCATGATTCCCGGGTCATGAAGAGACTTGGGACACAAATAAAAACTGATGATGATCAGAATATGCCACCAACTAAAAAATTACGTTTGGTTCGTAAACATTTACTTTATTGCATATGGCATTTAATTTATTCTTATTGTTGTTATTAATGTGATAAATTTTAACGTGCTTTCATAAATATTCCAGGTTGAAAATCCAGCGTCTAAGCGCAATTACGTTTTTATAGAATTACAAAATATTTCAGCAATTCAGTCGGTTCGTAACTTAGTCAACATGACGTGTTCTTGTGGTGTGCTGTATTTACTAATTATTTCATAACAACATAATCGATTAAAATTATGTCTCATTTATATATGTTACAGAGTGAGTGTGCAACAAAACTGGCATCAAAAAGTTGCCAAACACAAAAAACCGTAGACGTTAACAAAGACATTGTAAAAAAGGTATTTTATATATATTTTTGTGTACAATATAATTATTTTACACAACGATAAAAAATGATATTGATTTATCCGTTTCAGTTGGACCGGCAGAAACTAGACTCTGCGAATCGCCTGAATAAATTGCGTGCTGTACCTGAATCGCGAAGAAGACTGATAAAAAAAGTTGCTGTTTTAGAAAATATCTTCATTGAGTTAAAGTGTAAAATGTTAATAAATACTGAGGAGTCAGATCTGTTAGCAAATATAGAAACTGAAAATAAGGTCTTTTTAAAAAGATATTTGTGGAAGGAAAATTGTCCAAGACAGTATTCAAGTGCTTTACGAAAATTTGCATTATGTTTAAATTTCATTAGTCCGAAAGCATACATGTATGTCAGAAAATCATTTAATACTTGTTTGCCGCACCCCAAAACTTTATATAACTGGTACAAGTGTATAAACTGTGAACCTGGATTTACACAAGAGTCCTTTGAGGCCATAAAAACTCTTGTTAATAAATCCAAACTAAAAATAGTAGTTGCCCTAAGTATGGATGAAATGTCCATAAGACAACATTTGCAGTGGGGTGGAAAAAAACTGTAGGTTACGTTAGTGTTGGTGATAATTTAGATACCGACACGTTGCAAATAGCAAAAGATGCTCTCGTTTTTATGGTTACCGCAGTTAATGGTGCTTGGAAATTACCTGTTGGTTATTTTCTAATACACGGCGTAAACGGTGAGCAAAGGAGTTTTTTGGTAAAAAGTTGCGTGAATTTACTGGTTGAATCTGGTGTTGTTATTGCGTCACTCACTTTTGATGGTTGCCCATCGAATTTTGCTATGGCAAAATTATTAGGAGCTAAATTTGATGACCTAAATAATATAAATACTACCATGAAAACAGCGAGTCATGAAGTTGTAATTTTTTCAGACCCGTGCCATATTATTAAACTGGCCAGGAATACTCTGGGTGATAAGAAAAGCATAATAAACAGCAATAGTAAGATAATTACTTGGGAGCTTATTAAAAAATTACACGAGCTTCAGGAAATGGAAGGGCTGCATCTTGCAAATAAATTAATAAAAACGCACATAGAGTTCAGGAAACAAATTATGAAAGTCCGACTAGCAACTCAAACCTTTAGCAAGTCTGTTGCTGAGGCATTGCTGTTTTGTAAACGATTAGGAATAGAAGAATTTGAAAATGCTAATCCTACAGCTGAATTCATTGAATATTTTAATAATATCTTCGACATTTTGAACAGCCGAAAATTATTTTCGTACGGATATAAGAAACCTATCACAATATAAAACTACTCAAATATACAGGACACGTTAAATCGCTTTGAAGAATACATAAAAGGATTAAAAATAGATGGGGAAACCCATTTTAAAATCAGGAAGAAAGACAGGGTTTCTAGGTCTAATATGATGCATCCAATCCATTAGAGTCCTTTGCAAAAATCTAATAAATGTTCCTAATGCACCACTAAAACATTTATGCACTTATAAAATGTCTCAGGACCATTTAGAAATTTTCTTTGGTTCTATAAGAGCCAAAGGAGGTTTTAACAATAACCCAACCGTTATGCAGTTTATAAGTGCTTATAGAAGATTATTAGATCATGGAGAATTGAAAAATCTTACCAACTCTGGTAATTGTGTTACACTGAAAGACATAAGTATTTTAAACATAAAAAAAGAGATCATGTAAACAAAATAAATGTCACTTCACACAACTTCGATACAAGTGTATATTCAGAAGATGATAACAATGAAGACTTACCTGTGGACCTTCCGCTATCACATGATTATTTAGAAAATAATCAACTTACTGAATTTTCGCGGGAAGTGACCATTTATATTGCGGGTTTCATTGTAAATAAATTGAAAAAACAATTAAAATGCGATGATTGCATTTTGGCGATGCTGTCTTCTGAAAAGATGTGCAGTTTCATAGCTCACAAAGATGTCGGTGGCCTAAATTATCCTTCTCAAGATGTGATTGATGTCTGTTTGTATGCAGAAAGAGTAGTGCGAATGATTTTGAGTTGTCATGGGCCCAATTATTTTGTCAATAAAAACAATATGCCCCGTGCTATTTATAAAATATTTAAATATTTTGTCAATAGAAATATTTTTACTTCACTTGACAGGCACATTCATGACCAAGATCCTTTTAACAACTATTTCTCTCTTATAATTAAATCGATCGCTATGAGGTATATTGAGCTAAGGATTCACCACGTGCTTAAAACTATTTCTACAATTGACACGAGGGTTAGAAATCAATACACTAAACTAGTTTTGTTCAAGGGACAGTGAATTTTCAAAGTCATTACATCACTTACTCGTATATCATATTTGTATAATCTGAGATAGTGCTATTCGCAGACATATTTTAAACACCTTGTTTAGTACAACAACAACAATACAGCTTTATTTGTACACCAAAAAAAAAAGGAAACAAAAAATAATGTAACACTTAATGTAACATATTGGGTAAATACAAACAGGCGGCCTTATCGCTTAAAGCGATCTCTTCCAGACAACCTTTGGGTGGAAGAAACTGGTCAAGAGGATAACTCATAATTAAAGACTGTTATAGTACTAAGCCATACGATAAAAAAAAGGAATTGATATAAAAGACATGATCTTGCTAAGTTTTTTGCCTTTCTTCTTAGCAAGATTACTTGAATGGGCGGATTTAGGAATTATATCTATTTATAGTTTATTTATTTTATATATTATTTATTAATTGCCTTATGTGCACCTAGCACACATTTTTTTTTTACTTTATTTGTATATAAGGGGACTTTAATTTATACAGCCAAATTCTTACTGAAGACTCGGTAAGTGCTCAGTAACAATGTTAGATGACCCTTTTTGTGAAATTCGTTAATTATTCTTTTCGTGTTCCTTACAAACGCAAGTCCAGCCCCGAGTCAATTACTATGTGACGTTAACATTTTATTTTGCGAAATTAGCAAAAAGTGTTATCGATCCGTGTTACTGATCACTTACCAAGCCTCCAGTATAAGTTTGGCTGCATAAATTAAAGTCACCTTATATATATTTGGCTAGGCAGTATATTTATTTACGGTCTATTAAGTTCATTTAGCAACTTATTCATTACATTATGTATTTTAATGTTCTCATCCCCATATTTCTATATGTTATGCAGGTGTATAATTTTACTTGCCAAACTTAGATATAGATTTTTTTATATTTCCCGTATTATATTTGTTTCATCCTACAGCATTGTTTTTTTTTTATATGTAGATAAGTGATGTGATGACGGTAAAACGCCTACTTTATAATTAAACTATTTGAATTTGTACTTATACATATTTTAAATAAATACATAACATAATCAACTAATAATAATGTTGTTTTTAATATCACATTCCTTTATTTTATAATACAATCTTCGTGAAAGAAAAATTAATTTACCCTTAAAAATGCCGAACATACGTTTTTTTCTGGCAACACCGACCCTCGAGGGAGAGAGACTAAAGTAGCCACGCGAGTTGCAAATCTATTCGTTCTTTATCTGAGCTCTGTATACCCCTCAGACGTGACAGACCTCAGGTATAACCACAGAGATCCAATATTTAAGTGTGTGTCACAGACACCCTTATATATTGGATCTCTGTGGTGTGTATGTGTATACCTCAGCCCATAGATTCAGGATCTCTCTCAGCCACCAAATTATATGTCTGTGTTCAGCAACACACTCGACGAAGAGCGAGGGAAATAGTGAGACAGGGACATCGTGTGGCTATTCGTCCTGCCGCTCGCGCTGCTCCTCGTCAAGCCCATCGCTCCCTTTTTTGTGCGCGATTCAAAGAGCGGCAATATGAAGACGAGTAGCCAGCCACATACTCGCGCTGTTGTCAGTCCGCTTCGCGAGCGCTCTTACGGAAAGCACATGCGAGATTTTTATATGTTTTTAGTCATGCTGATCGATGTCAGCCGACGAATGGTCAAATGAAAATATACTAAAATTTATTGACCTGCTAGGTGCTGAACCAGCAATTTCGGACCCCAAAAATAAAAACAATAAATTATTGAAACCACGGAGCAATTACGAAGTTGCTTCGTGATTGAAATACGTACAAGTCACGATTGTAACAAAATGCTAGTGTATTAAACATTAAAAAATAAAACTTCCTAACAAGGTATGTTGTGTTGTTGAATATTATATGAATTACCAGACGTACGGTGTAAATAATTTGCTATACCCACCAGTTGCAATGTCGGCATCCATTTTGTCCTCGATGTTTACCGCGTGAAGGCGAAAGCCGGACCCGGAATACGGCGCATGACGCGCAGTGAGGCGAGTAAAGCTGTGTGTGGCTGGCTAGGGCAACAAAGTGATTATAATTGTCTTTGGGCAACACAACACCGTCCATATTATTCTGAGACGCCGTCAATGAACAGTAGCGTTGCCAACCCGTACGATAATTATGGGGGCATACGATAATTTTGCCACTGGTACGATGTACGATAACGACTATCAAAATCATGTTAAATGTACGATAATTTTTTATCAGTGCACAAAAACACATTTGTCAGGAAAAATTAAAAAGCAATTCCGTAAATAAGTAAGTACTTACTTACATACCTACTTATTTTCATTGAATAAATACGAAAATGCCATAATCTGTGGGATATATACCATGAAGAGTATTTCAAAATCACCAGTTCACCACCATCCATCCATCCATCAGCCCGTGTTCGTCCACTACTGGACATAGGCCTTTCGCAAATTTCGCCACTCGGTCTTCCATCCTCCTCATCCAGCCGCCACCCAGAACGTCCTTCAGGTCGTCGGTCCAGCGGGCACGAGGTCAGCCTACACTACGCTTTGCTGTACGTGATCTCCATTCTAAGGCCTTTCGGCCCCAACGGCCATCATATCGGCGACAAAATGGCCTGCCCAAATCACCACAGCTTATATTAATGCACCACAGACACAGAGGCTATGACCAGATACTAAAATTTCTCTCTCCTTCCCTTCATAATATCTCTCTTACTCGCGGGTCATGTCTCCGTTTGCGTGCATAGGATGCACTTAATCTTTATCGATACTTACTAATAATAAAGTAGTAAAAAATCGTGTCTGTAATTGAATATTTTTCACCATTTAAATTGGAAAGGGTTATTATTGCACCGAAGCCAAAACTACCAATTTTTGAATTTTTGTCTGTAGGTAAGTATGTATTTTCCATTTTGACTCGCGAACGACTCAACGGATTTGGTGGCGGTTTTTATATTATCACGGTAGTGACCCTGGTGAATCTTTTATCGCGCTCTCCCGGGTATAAGTAAATCAGGATAAAAAATATCTTAATTCGCCTATTTTTTAAATATCATTGTGCTATTTATGTCTACTTTTTGGAATAAATAAACCACTTTAGGAATTTAATTTGAATAATATATATTTTTGTACTTTAAAACCGATTTTATAAGTATTTTAGTATTTACAGGAAAAGACGTCATCACATTAGGTTCGATCACTATTTGCATCACTCCGAGTGAAACCCACTTGTTTTGGAACGGAACCCAAAACAAACGAATGCAAAGCAAAGCAGTCAAAGTGATAGACACATTAGTACCAGTGCTTCCAACAGCAACAGTAATTTTAAAGTTTCGAAATCGGTATTTCATTTTCCAAAACTTCGATTCTCCTGTTGTGTTGGTGTGCGTAACCGCTATATGTTTACGTGAGCTTACACGCACACATCCGCGTAAAAATGTTGTCCATTAATTTTGTTTTTACCTGAAAGTGGGGAAAATTATTTGTATCCGTGAACTGCGCCATTATAGGGATAACCCTAACGATTGTTCCCGCGCAGTTCAGGGTGTCAGCTGTCAGTTTGTTGCGCGCTTTAGCGGATAAGTGAAACATTATTCTAGGGTGAGCTGTGCATCATTAACTGCATGACCACAATCAAGAAAATATAATATATGGTCAATGAATTTTTTTTACTTTGAAGCAATTTTTTTTTGAATCAGTTGCGTTCCAGCACCAACAGCATCTTGAGGGCATTAGCTGACAGGTGGGACTTGGGACTCCCCACTGTTGGGACACTGGCTTCGTTTGTACGCGATTTTATCAAGTGTAAATGAAGGATTAAATTTATTATTTACAATTAAACAGAAGATAATAAACTAAAAATCCTAAAAGTAAAAGAAAAAGAAGAATCTATGCTATAAAAATAAAATTAACTTAGAAATAAAACCCTAACTATCAAAAAGTCCGCCCCTCATCGTACCCGGCGCAAAGGTCCCCATTACGCTAGCCGCGTTCCCGCGTTGGATGGCTAGGGAAATCCTTTGCGCCAAATACGACATGGAGCGGTGGTCTTGGCACCTGTCTTTTATTTTTCTTCCGGCACCTGTCTTTTATTTTTCTTCCGAGGAATGAAGGATTATATTTGTATCTGTGCTTTACTGTGTTAAATTTTTTATAAATTTAACTGATTTTAATACTAATATACCTAATTTTTTAAGAGATATGGATAACGTTACCTGAAATATACGTTTGTTATTATTATACGCTACTATTAGGTACGTTAGAGGGCAGCCACACACAGACCAAGTCCGTGGGTGGCACGGAGGTAAGCGGGGTAGTACGAGCGCGGGGCAGGGCCGCTTCTAACACCGCGTCGCCTACAGAACCCCTCATACCTCGGGCGATTCGCCAATTATATATGGTGACTTTTATTTATATTATACAGCCAAGCTCATACTGGAGGCTCGGTAAGTGATGATCAGTAACCCGGATCGATAACACTTTTTGTTTCGCAAACATCGCACTGCGCTCATGTGACGATTTCTTAGAGAACCTGAAACAATAAAGCAGTCATCTTGCTCAGATCAGAAATGCATCTTCTTCTGCCAGACCCTGGCCCCCGAATGACGCCGAAGGTCTCCACAAAGCGTCTGAAGACTCTGGAGACAGCTGATTGGCTTAGGTGTTCTACAAGCCACGCTTCGTTGGTTTGTTACGCCAGCGGCATGTTGGCGCTTTTCAGGATTTCAGCTTGACAGATAATTAGAGCGCCATCTCGTGTAATTGTGCCCGAAATAAAAAATTAGTGCTTCCAGCCGATCCAAAGATATTCACGAAAAACAGATTCCGCTGGAGTAACGTTACCCCAGCGGCATGTTTTTTATCCCGTGGTCGTAGCTAAATAAAAATTAGCTGCTTAGGTAGATATAATTAGTGCCTGATTGTGCCCAAAAAAGAAAATTAGTGCGTCCAGAGGTTTCAGAGTTATTCAAGATGCCGCTGGGGTAACGTTTAGTCAATTACTGTATCTCTTAAACGGTATGACATACAACTACGATTTTTTTTACTAAGGTGCGTCTCAATTATTTCCTAATTTGTGCAAACTTATTTTTTCTCTAATCGACGCCGTTGGTCAGTTATAATTTTTTTTCAAAAACCCTAAAATCGGCCCTTGCGCTTCAATGAGAATACCTAGAAACTTACCAATTATGGTGGTTTGTACCTTTTATCAATTCAAAGCACCTTGTGAAATTAGATGTTCCTACTTGAACTCCTTACAGAGTTATTCCATTTTTATTAAAATCTGGCTACTCTGTAATGTAACGCTTCAATACATGAGTTATTATTAAGTGACGGTATATTTGATTCTACTAATAATTAGTACCTTTATCACATTATTTATTCTAAAAATTTCAGCTGAAAAAACCTCCTAACTACTGAAACTTAAGGAAAAACAACAGGAAAGCAAATCAGTCGATTAACCAACCAAATTCAAATGACTACATGAAAGCGGCCGTACCATACATGGTGCCAACCTTCTTAAATTGGTAGTTCTATAATTCAGTTTTGATTGGTACAGGTGCGTACAAATGGTTTAACGAACTATTCATTTACTTTTATATAAATATGATAACTTATTAGCAGTGATAGGATATTCAAATGCTTTTTGCCCCAAAGTACTAATGTTCAATTGTGTGGAATGGACTTTAGTATAGGAAAATAAATATTTTATTTTGTAATTTGTATTAATAACTTACTTGATGAAACATTATAATTTGATCAAATTTGATAGGTACTTACATAAATCATGGTGACCAGGGTCTGATGGTTGGACTGGAAGGTTGAAATGAGAACTCCTCAGCGAACAACAGGAGACCTCTCGAGTTTAGACTATTTGATCAGTCTTGATGAGTACTTTTGTAAAACATGGTGACCAGGGTCTGATGATGGGACTGGAAGGTTAAAATGAGAACTCCTCAACGAACTACAGCAGACCTCTCGAGTTTGAACTATTTGATCGGTCTTGATGAGTACTTTTGTAAAACATGGTGATCAGGGTCTGATGATGGGACTGGAAGGTTGACATGAGAACTCCTCAATGAACAATAGCAGACCTCTCGAGTTAGGACTATTTGATCGGTCTCGATAAGTATTTTTGTAAAACATGGTGACCATGGTCTGATGATGAGACTGGAAGGTTGAAATAAGAACTCCTTAACGGGCAACAGCAGACCTCTTAATTTTGGACTATTTGATCGGCCTTAAAAAAATGTATAAAGTTGCAATACGGTGACTGACTGATTTACTTATTGACATGGTTGTTTGGTTAGATGGAGTTGGGGGGGGGGGGGGTTCGAATGATGTAATGTGTCTAATTCTGACTGGGGGAAAAGTTTTCTTACCCACCAGTAGGAATTTTGACTTTTCGGTAGTATCCATGGAAGTTGACGTATTTGTATGGGAAAAAATTCCTACTGGGTATTCGGTCGAGTACAACACTTTTGGACCCCAAAATTTTCGGAACCGCCCCCGGAGGTCCAAAAAAAAATAATTTTTAAATGTTTAAAAAAGATATTCTTTTAGCCATATCTCCGCGACGGTTCGTCCCGGACCCCCCAAACTTGGACCCCGAGGGTGCGAAAAAAATTTCATTTCATTTAAAAAAAAAATTATCCAAGGCACGAAAAAATGTTTGTTTTGGCCATATCTCCGCGACGGTTGGGCTTGGAACACCCAACGTTGGACTTCTGGGGTCCAAAAAAAATCTCCTTCTTTTCCAAGTGTCAAATCTTTTTCGACCCATATCTCCCAAACCAATGAAGCTAGACCCCTGTTCATGGGGTCTGTTTAAAAGGGCTCGACGAGATCTACCCAAACATGCAAAAAAAATTTTTGGTCCCGTCGGCCAAATCCACGCAATGCCAATATCTCGGGAACAGTTGGAGCTACAGCTACGTGGTTTTCAACATAGTAAATGGCTTCAAAACGGCCACAATCTGAGCAAAAAAATTTTTGACATTTGACAAGTTTTGACATTTTTTTTACATTTTTGTACTCCGTGTGGTGGGGTGGTTCCGAAAATTTTGGGGTCCAAAGAACTTTGACTCAACCGACTATCCAGTAGGAATTTTTTCCCATACAAATATCTCAACGGGAACGGAAATTGGAGAAAATGTCAAAAAATAATCCATGGATACTACTTAAAAAGTAGTTCTAATTAAAAAAAAATCCATGGTTAGACCTCGCTGGCTTCGCCAGCTCGGTTAGACAGTAAAAGATTTGAGAAAAAAAAAATCCCATACAAGCGACCTCACTTTCAACCATGGAAAATTTTAAATAATGTCAAATGTCAGATTTTATCCCCACTTGAATAATAGTCGACTACAACCCCCCCCCCTACATCACTTAAAACAACCACGTCAATGATTGTAATAAACAAAAAAATAAAAACGAATAAATTAAATATGCATCACTTTACAGAATTATAGGAAACCAACCAAATTATAACCGCCTTTGTAGTGCAGTGCATGACGGCTTACGAAGAAGAATCGTCCAAAAACATAATATTTTTAGGAAAGTGAATAATTGATATCTCATTACAAGTTATTTTCTTATTTTAGATTGGTTAAAAAGTATATTCAAAAATGGATAGATCGTGCTCTAGGTTTCAGAACACACTCGTGTTTACACAAGACGTCTGCGTAGGTGTTTGTAAGTGCCCTGTTCGTGAGTCGCACACCAATGCAAACCGAACGAAGAGTTCATTTTTGAAACCCTGTTATTAGAGTATCCAAGCAATAATCTTATAATTTTAACAACTTTGCGCAATATATGTTATAAGTACATTGTGTTTTGCCTCGATTTAAGTCATGAATTTGTTGCGTCTTCACACATATTACTCAGGAAGTTTGTATGAAAAGATACCACCTTAACGAGTAACAGCAGACCTCTCGATTTTGAAAAATTTGATCGGTCTTGATTAGTACTTTTGTAAAACATGGTGACCAGGGTCTGATGATGGGACTGGAAGGTGGATATGGGAACTCATCAACGAAAAATTTACAAAAGTACTCATCAAGACCGTTCAAATTGTCCAAACTCGAGAGGTCTGCTGTTATTCGTAAAAGAGTTCCGATGTCTATCTTGTAGTAAGTAAAATTATGTTTTACAAAAGTACTTATTAAGGCAATCAAATAGTCCAAACTTAAAGAGGTCTGCTGTTGTTCGTTAAGGAGTTCCCATTTCAACCTTCCAGTACCATCATGAGACCCTGGTCACCATGTTTTACAAAATTACTCATCAAGACTGATTAAATAGTCCAAACTCGAAAGGTCTGCTGTTGTTTGTTGAGGAGTTCTCATTTCAAACTTCCAGTCCGATCATCAGACCCTGGTCACCATGTTTTACAAAAATACTTATCAAAACCGATTAAATAGTCCAAACTCGAGAAGTCTGCTGTTGTTCGTTGAAGAGTTCTCATTTTAACCTTCCAGTCCGATCATCAGACCCGGTCACCATGTTTTACAAAAATACTTATCAAAACCGATCATACAGTTTAAACTCGAGAAGTCTGCTGTTGTTCGTTGAGGAGTTCTCATTTCAACCTTCCAGTCCCATCATCAGACCCTGGTCACCATATTTTACAAAAGTACTCATCAAAACCGATCAAACAGTTTAAACTTGAGAAGTCTGCTGTTGTTCGTTGAGGAGTTTCGACCTTCCAGTCCCATCATCAGACTCTGGTCACCATGTTTTACAAAATTACTCATCAAAACCTATCAAATAATACCAAACTTGAGAGACCGGCAGTTGTCCGTCGAGGAGATCTTATGTCCACATTTCAGTCCCATCATCAGACCAGTTCATCAGCAAGATAATATGGTGCTGTTACCAGTCTTACGTCAGTACCCTTGAAAATTTACTTGAACATCCAATAGTAAGCTTATTTTTAATTTTACAGATAATATTAAAAATATATATTAAAAGCCACTTCCATATGATGTTAGCAATTTGTTCATAAGTACCAAAACAGCATCGGGTTACAGGATATGGATATCATAAACAATAAATTATAACACCTTTGTGCGAGACTGTTTCGAAAAACGTAGTAATGTTGTTCTACAAATTTGAGAAGGTTGGCACAATGTACGGTGCGCTTTTATGTACTCATTTGAATTTAGTGGGTTAATCGTCTAATTTGCTTTCTTGTTGTTTTTTCCTTGTGTTTCAGTAGTTAGCAGGTTGTTTCAGCTAAATATACAAGGTGCTTTGAATTGATAAAAGGTATAAACCACCATAATTGGTAGGTTTCTTGGTATTCTCATTGAAGCGCAAGGGCCGATTTTAGGGTTTTTGAAAAAAAATTATAACGGACCAACGGCGTCGATTAGAGAAAAAATAAGTTTGCACAAATTAGGAAATAATTAAGACGCACCTTAGTAAAAAAAATCGTAGTTGTATGTCATACCGTTTAAGAGATACAGCAATTGGCTAAACGTTATTCCAGCGGCATCTTGAATAAGTCTGAAACTTCTGGACGCACTAATTTTCTTTTTTGGGCACAATCAGGCACTAATTATATCTACCTAAGTAGCTAATTTTTATTTAGCTATGACCAGGGGATAAAAAACATGCCGCTGGGGTAACGTTACTCCAGCGGAATCTGTTTTTCGTGAATATCTTTGGATCGGCTGGAAGCACAAATTTTTTATTTCGGGCACAATTACACGAGATGACGCTCTAATTATCTGTCAAGCTGAAATCCTGAAAAGCGCCAACATGCCGCTGGCGTAACGCACTCTAGGGTAGGTGTTAACAGGTTGAAATTCCGTAAGCAAGTGAGCAAAAACAATTATTGGATGCCCTTTTAACGAGATAAAAGGCGCTTAACGCGTACGTATCTATCCGAGGTAAAAACTGTTCAAATACGGTAAATGAATTTCACATCCTGTATAGCGAATACTTTTAAACCAAAATGCATTTATTCAAAGGTGGAGGCCTATACCTTTAAAATAATATACATATTGCATATGTCTAAGTTTGTATGATTGGGTTATTCCCTTGAATGTAAGACAATAATGCTTGAGTCGATTTTTTGTCCACCATTGTAGTTTATCTACGGCGATTCAGAAAAAAACTAACTACTGAACGGATTCAAGTAAGGTTTTCACTGTTTATAGATAAACCTTACAATTGGCGGATCGCCCGCGGTACGAGGGGAGCGTCGGGCGACGTGGAGTTGGAAGCGGCCCTGTCCCGCGCCCGCACCACCCCATCCCGCTCGACTCTTACCTCCGCGCCGCCTGACGCTCCCCTCCTACCGCGGGCGATCCGCCAATTGTATGGTTTATCTATAGTGTTAGTTAGCACATAGCTTAGTGTCCCAGGAGTAACTCAGGCTGCGAGTTATACGATACATTCACTAAAAATAAAGGCTTGCTCTAGATTTTCAAAAACAACCTCTCAGGGATTTAATTAAGTTTTTTTATTTTATTATAACCTAAAATCGTTGTTTCACGTAGACAAAGTAGCGGGCAAAAGGTAGTACATAGTAAAAACACAAAAATAAAATACACCTTAAAATAAATTATTTAACCGATTTATTTACAGGAAATATTAAACCAAATTCTATTACATTTTGGTAGTGTTTATTTAGACAAAATACAGCAGTTTCTAGTGCAAAACTCTCTCCAAGATTTTTTTGTTGCAATTTTATTTTTTGTTTTTGTTGTTAGGAGAATCCTGCACACAATATTGACTATATTATTATTTAAGATTAAGCATATTTTATATCAGTGCTGACATTGTATCCAAGAGGCTTCTAATATTGTAGTAAAACATAGACACAATAACATGTTTGTAAGCGTTACCGAGCGAAAATTGGCGGAAATCGCGGTGTATTTACGAATGTACAATAATTGAATTGTCTGGTGACGATTTTATAGCTATTGCGAAGTTTAAACCGCATTGTACACAGTATGCGAATGCTATCTATCACTTGAAAGCATCTAATTTTATGATCATACCTACGAACTACCACTAATTTCTAGAACAAAATACCAGGCAACCAATTTGAAATGCCGTAATAAATAACTAATGTATCAAACGTATTAAGTATATTATAGTACTTTATAGAATATCGAAAACACTGCCTTCATTTATCTCAAACTGATTATAGTAATTATATTGTATCACACGCTTGCATTTAACATAACAAATCTCGAACAATGTTAAAACAGTTCTGTTGCACCTGAAACCAAATTAAGTTACTTTTAAATAACTATAATTATGTAGCGTCAGGAGCCGCTAAAGAAATTCAAGTTCTTTGAGACAATGTAAACGAACGAAGACATAAATAAATAATTGAAAACTTTTAAATATAATGCTCTAACTTATAGTTATAGTTTTGGATAGCCAAAACTTAAAATAAGTCCCGATTAACGGACGTTGTTTATACTGGCTCGACGACCGTAATCGCCCGCCGCTGTCCGACTACGCTACGCATACACTCAGATAAGCCATTAATGCTGTTGGCTCTTGCAAACAAACACAATGATCGGTACACTTACAGCCTGCGACGCGCAAGTCTAGCGGTGACCGTTAATGCGCAGAAGTAAAAAATAACGTGTCGTGGCGGAGGAAGCGGGGCGCGGGGCGGGCGTACGTACTCATGCGTAAGCGCTGATTGGCTCCTCTACTGTACTATCCCCTCCGCGCTTCGTTCACCGCTAGACTTTCGTGCCGCAGACTGTAGCAAAGGCAAAACACATCGAAAGCTGCAGTATGTACAAAGGCGAAATGAGACGTTCTAATATCTATTGTGATTCGAATATAAAATGACTAAAGTTAGGATGATTGTCATGAATAACCATCTATATCAAATTTTCTGTAAAACTAAATCATTACTAACAAATCAAGGTACAAGTTCTTCTAGAGCGGACACGTATGAAAAAAATTAACTAATTTATACCAAATAAACTTTATTTCTAAACGCCCTTACGAATAAACAATAACTATAAAATAAAACGTAGAATAATGAAATGTTAAATTATAACACAGCTTTTTACTCCTCACTCCTAGGTCCGATCGGGTACAAGACGAATGCTACGCGATTGTCGTTTTCATTGAGTTTCACCGAATTTTCCCAAAATCCGGGAAACATCTACTAACTTACATCAGAAACTACCTATGAACAGTTTAACCATAATGGAATGTGTGAATCCAAACTAAGGGCACTCAGGAAATTACAATTTGAGAGAGAAACTGAGAGAGACATAGCATCGTCAAGTAAACGAGAACACACCACAATGAGCAATAAGGAAGAAACATTTATCAATAAATTATCGAAATTATATCTCCATCCTATTAGATAACCGTTAAAATCGCAACTGATTTCTTCTCATTGTAGATAAAAGTGTGAAAATATAATGATAAGGATTATCATTCGGTGAGTTTAAGTTACTAAAATGGCAACGATTTCTAACGACACTCCCAAACTTTGACGGTCTGATCGACGCTGCCCGATATAACGTATGGCAAGCTCCTGTGGAAATCTGAAACAAACAGAACGGATAGTTAGTCATTTGGTATCAACAAATGTCACGTTTCTCTTACTAGAGAAAAAATACGGTCAAGTGCAAGTAAGATTCGCACCTTAAGGGTTCCGTATTATTTAAATAAGTATAAACTTATCATTACTTTCAACATTTATAAAACAAAGCAACAGCTTTAATTAAGTTGGATGAGTATTTGGGTGTACAACCCTAAAACTACATTATAACTCGACATTTTCAGTATTTGTTATTTAAATACAGTATAATAAATGTATATAAACTTTACCAGCTTGTTCTTTTATTTTTGTTTTTTATTATATTAAAGTATATATGTACACATAAGAATAAAAATAAAAATCAAGATATATTTTGGACCCTACTGGGCCCGGCATCAGTTGATATAATAATGACCAGACTAAATACAGTATATGGTACATAATATACATAAATTCCTTATTCCTAACTACTTTAGTTTTTGAGATAGACGCTGTAACCAAAATCGTTTAAGGGGGTTCAGAAGCTAAACTGCTTTTAGAGACGTTATGAATAGCTTTAAACTTTCTATATGAACATAACAACATTTTGAAAAAAAAATATCACATTTATTGACTTATGTCCCGTAACTGTGATGTTTTGAAACCTTAAAAGGTTTAAATTACAACAGCTAAATGAATACCTTTCAAATGCTTTAAAAAACAGATAAAATGTTTGAACTTTTTTAATTCAAAAGAGACTGTTAAATCTTATACACAAACCATCAATACAAAAATGTAACATAATGATGTTTAAAAATTATAAATATCTAATTCATCTTATATGAAATGTATTATTTTATCTATTTTGTTCTATCCGGCCGACGACGACGCAGCGATCGTCGTAACAGCCACTTTGTAATGAACGCTGATATGAACGTTATTTCAATGTCGTTTCTGTCGATATTTGTATCGACACACGTCGAGCTGCAAATCTAGCTTACTGAAGCCCTTTAAAACTGTCAATTCTAATGCCCCCAATTCTTTCAGTTTTAATTAAATTAAAATCCATATTTGTACTCCTCAGTTATCGCAATCTGCGACGACTAATTTGCTTTGCTCGAGTGAACATATCGTCACGACATGAATCCTCGAGGGGGTGTCAGAGGTGTTCCCGGTTTGAACTATGAAATGCAAGTCGGTGTCCCTCAAGGAAGTGTGCTTGGCCCACTTCTTTTCTTAATTTACATTAATGATCTCCCTGATGACGTAACTAATCAAACATGTATTTTATTTGCAGATGACATTTCTTTGATCGTTACTTATAAGAAAAATGTTGCTAATACTATTGAACATGAATCTGACATTAACAATACTGTTATCCATAATTAATTGGCTTAATTATAATAATTTGCAAGTGAATTTAAATAAAACAATGTATATTAATTTTAATGACTATAGAAATGACATAACCTTAAATATAAACATAATGGAAAAATACTAACCGAGGCAAAATATGTGTCATTCATTATTTATCATTATTATTGATAAAGACTTAAATTGGAAAGAACATATATGCTAAAAGTTTGTAGCAAATTAAATAGATTTGTTTTTGTGTTAAATATGCTACGTAAGACAGCTTCTATTTGTACTGCTCTCAGGGCCTATCACGGATATGTTGAATCTGTTCTTAGATACGGACTTATTATTTGAAGGAATGGAACGGATTTACAGAAGGTGTTCATAGCACAGAAAAAATGTGTTTGTGCGATTTGTGGTATAGAACCAGACCAGTCATGTAAACCATTTTACAGAAAATGTAATATACTCTCACTGCCCGGCCTATACATTTTTGTAAAACTACATTTGGATTTATTTACAAAAGCAGATAATTTTTATCAAAGAAATACGAGGAATCCTAACAGACTAGTGGTTGACTTCACACCGCGAACAACACTTTATCATAAAAATTGATCACATATGTGCATAAAAATCTACAATGGCATTCCTGAAGACCAGTCAGTACCATGGAGTCACTACCAATAAATACATTTAAAAGTAAACTTTTTAAATGGCTGCAGGGACATTGTTTCTATTCAGTAAAATAATTTATGGATCTTATATACATAAGGCATTAGAAACCATACCATTGTAATTGTATTGAATTGTAAAATTGTAAATAACATATGACAAACATAATTTTAAAATATTTGCATGCTATAATACTAGCTGATTAAGGCGTTTATCTTCTGTATTATATTAAAGTCTTGTACGATTATCACAGCAAATATATATTTTCTTTCTTTTCTTCTTTTTTTCTTTACACCGGCGTTTCACCGAAGATAATTACGTCCCAACGCCGTACTTCGGGCACAGTTACACGAATTCAAATCCATATTTGTACTATACTTAATTTGCTTGACTGAAGTATCTCTATACATAGAAATAGGCACGCACTAGCGCATATATACGGTTTAAGGGCGTATAATACCTCACTCCGCTTCGCATGATCCTGTTTTATACCAACAAATACTGCAACGATCACTCTGAAATTAATATATGATAAAGTTGAGGACTAATGCTATGTCCATGCTGTTGTGAAAACGTGATTCCATAAAATATTCTCGATGGAAAAAAAATACAAAGTTACCACCAAACCGTACAATAAACCGATAGCATTCAATGAATACTTGAAATTAGATCTGAAACTTTGCATAATATAACTGATATTAGTGTAAAGCAGCTGCAGACTGTTCCATAAAAATGAAAAAACCATCAGTGTAGCCGTGATTTCAAAATAACTGATGTTTTGCGTGCGCGGCATCTGATTAGAGTAGGATAGACAGTTAAAAAGCAGAAGCGTTAGAACAGGACTGCGAATTGAGCTATTATTTTATTTTATTTTTTATTTTATTTTATTTAGGTAACAAACAGTCGTAACACAAAAAGTAAATATAAAGAAAAATAGCAAACACAAACAGACCTATAGAACCATAACAAAGAAGTAAACAATAATTACAATACACTTTTACGCATAACATTTATACACAAGAAATACAACAGTTGTACAAAATAAATACTAAACATAACACAACATAGTGTGACAACATCAACATATAGTGTGACACGCTGTTGAAGAAACGAGGATGCTATACATGATTTTTAAACAGTATTTTGGCTGCTTTGGCTTTAAACGAATTTACACTTTCGTTGAACAAATCTATATCACTAAGTTTTTCGTTGTAAAGTTTCACTGTACGTGAGATAAATCGGTGCTTGGCATAATTAGTCCGACAATTTTCAGTTTGAAACTGAAAAGCGATACGACGTGAGGAGGGACGTGGAATCTTAAATTTAATTAGATTCAACAAGTTTGAGCAATCGATTGTGTTATTTAGTAATTTACTTAAAAACATGGCATCAATAAGTGAGCGGCGCTCTGCCAGACTTTGCAAATTGTGACGCTCGGCAAATGTTGCTTTAATATATTCAGTGGTGGTAGGGCCCGTCCTATAAAAGAGAGATTTTAAAAATTTGTTTTGTATCCTCTCAATGCGATCAATATGGACGGCATAATTAGGACTCCACACCACACTACTGAATTCGAGAATACTCCTGACATAAGCGAAATACAAGACTCTATAAGTCGCAGCACGCTTAAAGGGTTGGCATATTCGAAGAATAAAGCCGAGTCGTTTAAAGGCTTTTTGTATTATAAAATCAAAATGTAATGTAAAATCCATTTTGGAATCAAGTATGACGCCCAGATCCCTTATATGATTGGCACGTGTTAGGTGTTTACCAGAGAGCTGATAATTATGAATGATTGGCTGTCGCTGCCTGGTGTAAGTTATAGAAAAACATTTGTCCACATTGAGGTAGAGAGAGTTATTGTTACAATATAACACAAAATTATCTAGATCATGCTGAAGATCACTGCAACACCCTAGTGAAGTGATTACTCGAAAAATTTTCATATCGTCGGCATACAGTAAGTGATTACAATTATTGAATATGTTATCTATGTCATTTATATAAAGAATAAATAATAGGGGACCAAGATGTGATCCTTGTGGCACGCCGGAGTCAATTTCCATAAAACTTGATATGAAACCCCCAAGAGCGACCGCTTGTGAGCGGTTTTCAATGTAAGACTTGATCCATCTAAGCAAGTCTCCATGTATGCCGACATGACAAAGCTTAGAAATAAGATTTCTGTGGTTAATTTTATCGAAAGCTTTGGAAAAATCCGTATAGATGGCGTCTACCTGATGGCCGTCTTGTAGAGCAGAAATAACGAAGTCAGTAAAGGTAATAAGATTGGTTTCAACACTTCGACCCCTCATAAAACCATGCTGATAAGGAGAGACATGTTGGATAACGGCATCTGTCAACTGGTGGGTGACAATTTTTTCCAGAAGCTTACCAAAAATGCAGAGTTTTGAAATTGGCCTGTAATGAGTTACTTGAGTTTTATCGCCACCTTTAAATATTGGAGTCACGAGAGCGGGCTTCCAGAGTTCGGGAAAACAGCCCTCTGTAAGCGATTTTGAGAAAACAATTGTGAGCGGAAGACTAATCGCTTTTGCACATTTTTTAATCAAATATGGGTGGATCCCATCATGGCCAGCACCCTTGTTGACGTCTAAATTTTCTAAGAGTTTGAGAACTAGGTTCTGTGAGATATTAATAGAAGAGATATCCACGGATGAGCTAGTCGCGTGGCTGTCAGATAGTAAGCCGGTGTGATTCAGGTCATCCTTTACAAAGACTGAGTGAAAATAGTCATTAAATAATTGGCAAATGTTATCTCCATCATCCGAGGATTTATTATCGTATGTGATTTTACTAGGTATAGAATTGTGATCTTTTTTGGATTTGACAAATGTCCAAAAGAATCTTGGGGATTTTTCAATGTTTTCTTCTGCATATCTGATGTAGGAATTAAAATTTTGTTTTTCAAGTTTTTTACCACGAGATCTTAAAACTTTAAATTCAATGTAGTCTCTAGGGTTCTTGTAGATCTTCCATCGCTTATGGATTCTAATTTTTTCCCTTTCTAGTTTTATTAAAGATCGTGAATACCAGAGGGGGTAGTTAGAATGGTTCTGAGTGACACGTTTGGGAACATGTGCTGCTGTTAACTTCTTTAAGACCGAGTAAAAATATTCATTGCATTCATTAACATTCATGGTGTCAAGGACGGACCAGTCGATATTTTCTAAGCAAGTTGAAATAGCAGGGTAATCACCAAGGCGGAACATATATTTTTCATGAGAATTTGCAATTAGTGTAGGGACAGGCTGTAGAGAAATAGTCAATTCTAGAGACGTGTGGTGTCCATCCTCTGGTGTTAGTGGATTGGTGCAGGCCGTAACAGTACAGTTGATATTGCATAAAATTAAATCAAGTATACGATTGTTTTTATTAACACAGTGATTATATTGACCGAGAGATGCGAATGCCATGAAATCGGAAAGACAGGCAACGGCTGAGTCTGTTGACATTGCTAAAGCTAAGAAATTTGAGTCTAGAGGTTTACCCCATAATGCATGAGTGATATTAAAGTCACCAAGAAGCAGAAAGACATCACTATCGTACATTACCATAAGTCGTATTACGTTATCAAAGAAGCTCTGTAAGTTATCTTCGTGATTACTGTTATGAGGGAAGTAACTACAGGCTATATGCAGCTGACGGACAGAATCACGCTTGATCGGCCGGCCAGCGATGTCTATACTTACCCAGAGTTCTTCGTGCGAGGCGGCAGCGGTGCCGGCGGCGGCGGCTGAGCCACATGAGCGAAACTCATCTCGTAGCGTCACACGCAACCCCCGGCGCACGGCAAGCGCCACCCCTCCACCACGCTCGAGACCTGTCGCTATCGGATCCCGATCGCAACGAAACACATTATACCGGGAATCAAAAAACTCAGAGTCGTTAAAGTTTTCTGTAAGCCATGTTTCAGTTAAGCCTATTACGTCATAGCAAGATGCAAGCACATTACCCAAGAAACTATGCGATTTGGTACGCAACCCCCTCACGTTCTGATAGTATATATTTAAACTATTTACAAAATCGAATTTTACAGAATTTTTTCATTGATTGTGATATACTAGTGACATCGGATTCTTTCAACGAAATAAAGTATTTGAATGATTTGTTCAACAACAGCACAATAATAAATAATCGTAATTGATAGCATACACCCAAACTTATCTCAATATAATAATTATCAGAACATCCAAAACCCAAGAGACGTACAAACAACAGTAGGAAAACAACATAAACCAGAATATAATTATAAATCACTAAGCTTGTATTCACTATAGTACCTACATAATGTCACATAAGTTTATTTAAACTTGTATCATTAGAGATACGGAATACTTTAGAGTTGTCGCTTTTCCGCATCAGTATCTTTCCGTCTCTGACCCACAGATGGGCGTAGCCTTTTTCTACTTTTATCTGTCGAGCGCGCCGCAACAGTAGCTTGTTTGCAGGGGTGAGATGCTCGCTGATGTAGACAGTGGAGGCTGGCCCCGCGAGGTTGAAGTCGGCGGTGGTAAGTCCACGGCGAGCTCGCACTGCTGCTAGAATCTCATCCTTGCGTCGACGTTGCGTAAGACGCACGATGATGGCTGGTGGGCGGTCAGCGTCGGGATCAGAGCCGGCCTTGGGCCCCCCAGAGACGGGGAACCGACGCACTCGGTGGATTGCATCCACATCCGTGTCTAGTAGTTTTGTGCCAATCTTAACACATAAATCGTGGAGAATGGTATGCAGATTTTCACCGCTTTTAGACGGTACCCCCGAGATTTCGATGTTATTAAGCCTAGAATATTGGTCTCGATCATTATTTGATTCGAGGAGTAATGATATTGTGGATTTGGCATTATCTAAATCCGCTTGTGTTTGGGAGAGTGCTATCACTTGTCCTTCAACAGCTTTCAGACGGTCATCCAAAGAATTATAGCGGGTTTCGAGAGCGCCGAGCTTCTCATTTATATCTCGAACAACGTTTGACGTGGCGCTGACATCGGCCTTGATGGAATTAAAATCAGTCCTAAGGGCTCTTATCTCCTGCAAAATCTCATCTAGGGATGCTGATGATGCTGCTGCAGATTCGTCGCTATTGCGGCATACGGTGCAGCGCCAGGATGTTTTCTTTTCTTTAGACATCTTACGGTAGGTACCTTCAGATACGCTTGAACACCCGAAATGCAGGACGCTTTTGCACTGCCCGCAGGTCACACCATCAGTGACTAATTCACTACACTTATCGCAATTGTAATTCATTTTCGATATATAAATTTAATATTCAAATTAATTGGAGTACGAGGTAACTGTACAGTTATGTTATGATTTGCAAAACAGATCGTATTTCCTATGATATAAGGTCGATTGTCACTCGCCGAGTAGGCGGACGAGATAAACACGCGCGCGAGTAAACAAAGGCAACCGGTTCGAAGCGAGTGTGGAACCTGACTGACTGGTGCCTGATTATGGGCCCTTAATACAGATACTATCTGTTTCAGTTGCTATTCAGTTGGATAGGACCTTGTCATACCTGATGTCTGTGTGTGTTAGCAACGCTGACATAAATGCGTGAGTGTGTGACAAGGTCTTATCCTAATAGCATCTGAAACGGCTAGTACAATAAACACGTATGTAACAAAGAAGGTACAACAAACCGAGGCTGGTGGCGAAGTGTTGGTGCGCGTAGAGCGTCTTGAGGCAGCGCGCGTGCGCCACGTCCCATACGCGCAGCGTCTTGTCGTCGCTCACGGTCAGCAGGTAGCGGCCGCCCGGGTGCCAGACGAGCCCGCGCACCCAGTTGTCGTGCCCCACCAGCGACACGAGGCACACGCCCGTGCTCACGTCCCAGATCTGAACAA
The DNA here is from genome assembly GCA_910592155.1 of Ypsolopha scabrella. NCBI lineage: Eukaryota > Metazoa > Arthropoda > Insecta > Lepidoptera > Ypsolophidae > Ypsolopha > Ypsolopha scabrella. Next base: position 7,562,760 of record OU342975.1, on the reverse strand, counting down.
CGTTACAACATAACACGTTTATTTATGGAAAAAATTGACATATGCATTCGTTTGTTTATTTATTTTATTTGTTTATTTGGTCTACCAACAGATGATACACTTTCAACGTACAATTACATTTAGTGAGTAGAGTGTAACTCCAATTAAAGGTAAACACAGCATGATAAATACAAGAGGAGGGACGCGTGAAGCCGCGCCGGGGCGGGGAGTTTTAACATTAATTATTAGATATATATGTTATTAATTAATAGAAGTTAATTTATACATATTTACGTTTATATTAAGTAATAAAAAGAAAATATACAATATAATAAGAAAAGTATGAAACAATATATCAAATTCGAAAAAACAAAAACAAAAAAAATGAAAATAGCTAAAACATACAGAAATTTATTTAAGTAATGATCTCCTAAAAGAATCAAGGACAAGGACGAATGTATTGACTGTGATAGCCCTAATGAGCCAAAGGCCTGTTACAGGACCATACCTTTGATGAGACAGACACAGAACGTCAAATTATGTACTGAGGAAATATAAGGGGACTTTCGTTTAAACAACCAAATTCATACTGGAGACTCGGCAAGTGGGCACGGCCCAGGTTCAATGACCCTTTCTGTGAAATACGTAAAATAAAATTTCGACTTCCTATACTAATTGAGTAGACGGTTGTACTTGTGTCTTGGCCTACAAATAAAATATCTCTAGAAGCGTAATTAAGCCTAAAAAATGGTTCCACTAAATAGGTACCGCAGAGGGCGGGGCGAAAAATAAGTGACATCTTGAGTCGTGTGTTTGTGCCACGGAAAGTTTCGGTTGTGCATATTATTGTGTTTTCGCGCCAATTATTTTATTTTATTTTATTTAGGTAACAAACAGTCGTAACACAAAAAGTAAATATAAAGAAAAATAGCAAACACAAACAGACCTATAGAACCATAACAAAGAAGTAAACAATAATTACAATACACTTTTACGCAAACATTTATACACAAGAAATACAACAGTTGTACAAAATGAATACTAAACATAACACAACATAGTGTGACAACATCAACATATAGTGTGACACGCTGTTGAAGAAACGAGGATGCTATACATGATTTTTAAACAGTATTTTGGCTGCTTTGGCTTTAAACGAATTTACACTTTCGTTGAACAAATCTATATCACTAAGTTTTTCGTTGTAAAGTTTCACTGTACGTGAGATAAATCGGTGCTTGGCATAATTAGTCCGACAATTTTCAGTTTGAAACTGAAAAGCGATACGACGTGAGGAGGGACGTGGAATCTTAAATTTAATTAGATTCAACAAGTTTGAGCAATCGATTGTGTTATTTAGTCATTTACTTAAAAACATGGCATCAATAAGTGAGCGGCGCTCTACCAGACTTTGCAAATTGTGACGCTCGGCAAATGTTGCTTTAATATATTCAGTAATTATGTTACAAATATGCCTTCTTGTGTCGTGAAGTGGTGTATAAGCCATACGGATATGAAAAATACTGGAATTACATTTCATACGTAAGTAAATTAACATTCTGAAAACTCATCGTCTGTTGCTAGCTGCTAGCTAGCCGCTGTGGCCGCCATGTTGACAGAACGTCGCGCCGCGCCGGTGACGACGCAACCAATCGCGTGCAAGCTTTGTCTATGTGAGTTGGTTATTGGAGTAAGTTTGTCAGCGTAAATGGAACCAAAATCGAAGCGGTAATTGTAGGAGAGTTACTCTTCTAGAGAATTCTTATTCGTAGGTCTTGGCAAAAGTAATATTTTTGATGGCCGGCGCGGCGCTCTCAGCTATATCCAGTAATGCCGTTAGGTAGTCTGGTGTCGGTAGTACTCACCTTGACGGACTTGTCTCTGGAGCCGCTGGCGAGGAAGGGCCCGGGGTGCTGCGCGCGGCGGTTGTCGCCGGCCGCCTCGTTGATGGCCGGCGCGGCGCTCTCAGCTATATCCAGTAATGCCGTTAGGTAGTCTAGTGTCGGTAGTGCTCACCTTGACGGACTTGTCCCTGGAGCCGCTGGCGAGGAAGGGCCCGGGGTGCTGCGCGCGGCGGTTGTCGCCGGCCGCCTCGTTGGTGGCCGGCGCGGCGCTCTCAGCTATATCCAGTAATGCCGTTAGGTAGTCTGGTGTCGGTAGTGCTCATCTTGACGGACTTGTCCCTGGAGCCGCTGGCGAGGAAGGGCCCGGGGTGCTGCGCGCGGCGGTTGTCGCCGGCCGCCTCGTTGGTGGCCGGCGCGGCGCTCTCAGCTATATCCAGTAATGCCGTTAGGTAGTCTGGTGTCGGTAGTGCTCACCTTGACGGACTTGTCCCTGGAGCCGCTGGCGAGGAAGGGCCCGGGGTGCTGCGCGCGGCGGTTGTCGCCGGCCGCCTCGTTGATGGCCGGCGCGGCGCTCTCCGGCGCCCACGACACGCACTCCACCACGTGCTCGTGTTCGCGCAGCTCCATCTGACGATTTTACAGTTTATCATCATCATCAACACGTTTTGTTAATGGTAACAAAAACATACCTTACTCATAATAACTCTTACACTAACGTGGGATTAAAAAATGGCGCTAAAATGTGGGACGGCAAGTAAGGGTTGGTACTGGTCTCGCCCCTATTTATATACCGGGTGTAAATAGACTGCTACCATTAAATGAAACCACATATTCTACCGACCCTACTGAACCACTTTTCCCAAGAGTCATACCCGCGGACACCCTTAGTTTAAGAAATAATTGAGTTCCAAACAAAAATGCGTGATTCCTAACGCACCGACATACGAGCGAGTATCAGTTGAGCGTCAGTTGTTCCGGTGTAGCGTTCTAAAATAGACCTTCGTGTCTTTGAGTGGAATATCTTTTTCTCTGAAGATTTGAGCGTTTTTTTTCTCGAATAGTTGTTCAGTATGATCAGTAGAGTATGTGGTTTTATTTAATGGTCGCACTATTTACACCCTGTATTTATCACATTTTTTCAATGTCTTCAAAGTAAATGATCCATATAATTATTAGAGTGCATTACAAACTGGAAAAGATAAATTAGAAACAAATGTAAAGAGTATTTAGAGTATTCCAAATCGATGGATTTCGCAATAAGAAAAAACATTATCCATATAATTTTGATGTTTTATTGAAATAATTAATTTTGAATACTTTTTCCCGCGCTAAAGTTGTCAGTCCGGTCGCGGGACTCTTGGTAATAAAGTACACCGGCATAAATACAGACTGGTATGCTTTAATCTTGGCAAAAACATACTACAGTAGGCAGGCTATATCCCGCTCCCTATTCCATGCCTCCCCCTTCCCCTCAACTATTTATCTAAATCTCATTTATCTACATAAACACTACACATTTTTTTGTTTCATTTAGGGTGCTGAATTGTTTGTCAGGCGCTACCATTTTAGCGCTTTATTTTTGATTTCAATGACAAACATATTCTTGGTAGGTACCATGTTTCTAGGGTTCCGTACCGTATTGTGTGGTGGTACGGAACCCTTTGTCCGCGAGTCCGACTCGCATTTAGCCAAATTTAACTTTTACTAAGATTCGATAACCCTTGTTGTGAAATTCATATTTTTTTTGGTGTTCCCTACATTCGCAAACCCAGCCCCCAGTCAATTACTCGAAGTCAACATGTAATTTTGTATTTTTGGATCCTTGGACCCTGTAGCTAGGCTCATGTCAGTACGTACCTTGCACTCGTTGGTCTCAGCGTTCCAGATGCGCACAGTCTGGTCGTTGGAGCAGGAAGCGAGCAGAGAGCCGTCAGCCGAGACACGCACCATGCGCACCCACTCGCGGTGGCCCTTGTATGTCTTCACGCAGTATCTGTGGACAAAGACAAATATTTAGCGTCGAGACATCCAAACTAGTCTAACACGCGTCGTCGATGTCGTCTTTCCACCACCGACAAACGCGGTATGCATGAGAGTAGGATAAATAGACGATGTGTCTCTGACGCGTGCTAGCCTTTTTATCTTGAGGTTTAAGGCCAAGCCAATCCAAATCCGACCAGCCGTTTCAGCGTGAACTAGTAACAAACATACACACACACACACACACACACACACACACATAAACTTTCGCAATTATAATGTTAGTGTGAAAATCTTTAAATTAAACCGCATAACCTACTAATGTTCTGAAAAACTTTTTTATAGAAACATATCTGTGGAAATGAAAAATAATTACTATATTTTTTATGTTTTTAATCGATATCTTTCATCCACTGCTGCCTTTCCAAGATTTCGCCACTCTTAGCGTTCCTCCTAAAAGAAATGCCCATACTCACACACGCTGGGCAGGCGGGTTAGTAAACGCGAACCTTCCAAAACCTTCGCACCAGTGACGCCGCTGCCTGTCATAAGACCGGAATTCGAGGATGGATATACCGCCACCGATCGGTTCCAGACAATGGTGGGCCACCTAGTTGTGACTGTTTGAGAGCTAACCCCGAAGCTTCGGGGGGTTTGCAAGATGGTGGTACCTCCGCAATGAGCCCGGCACCGCTCTACCACCTTGTAGCCTCGTCGGAGTGCTGACTTACTCTCAGTGTACATAAGACGGTGTTGTACGTACCCAGTGGCGACCTCCCAGGCCTTGATTGTCTTGTCCCGGCTGGCGGAGTACACAATGTCCCCGGACGGGGAGAAGGCCACGCCGCACACGTTGTGGTCGTGGCCGTGCATCGTCTTCACGCACTCGAACGTCTGGTTGAAGTCCCACAGCTTTATTGACATGTCCGCGCTGCATGATACTGGAATATTTGGGATAACAGTAACGAAATTAAGATTATTTCTTTATAGAATTTATTAAGTTATTATATTATATAATTATTTAAATTATTTTACAATCTATACTAACAATAAAGTAGTAAAAAGTCGTGTCTGTACATTTAAGATTTTCGCAAAATTTTAAATGAAATGGGTTTTACAGTTCATAAAATAACGCCCAAGCCGAAAACGGGGCAGAGATTAACCAAACGCGGGCGGAGCTGCGGGCAAAGGCTAGTTTGGGATGAACTCGTAAATAGGACAGCGGTAAAAATACGAAAAAACTTCAAATGGCCAAATATGTCAAAATTCATGTTGGGATTAAGCGTAATTTCAAGAATCTCACATCTGCATTTTATTGCTGGACATTGGTGTCGATTCGTTGTAACACGAATTAACTTATTTGACAGGAGTAACCTTATTTTAAGCGTCCTGTCTTTGTCTTTTCAATACACAAAGACAAAGATAGAATGCTTAAATTAAGTTAAGTCCTGTCAAATAAGTGGTATAACACCGAATCGACACCATTGTTTTTTACGACTTAACAAAAACGCAGGGGTACATACGTATACATGTCTTCACGACAAGTATTTGTACCTATATATTGCGTTGCGTGATCCTTAGGGTGTTATGAATGAGTAACTGAAGGTTAAAGATGGGGTGAGTCAGTGGAAATACGTACGAACAACATAAAACTTTCGTTAAACACTTCCTGTCTTTCAAAAGGGAAAGCAGACAGGCAAATAACAAAACATACAGGTGCTAACATAAACACAGTATAAAGGAATATTACCCGCTATTCTTGTATTGGTAGCAGCGATAGTTCCGTCGGTAGGACGCTTGACTCTCAATCTTGAGAGCCGGGTGCAAATCTCGCCCGGTCGAGCAGGCACCAATGAGTTTTTCGGAATTTCTTTGCATAGTATTTGTGTACCACTTGCTGAATGGTGAAGAACACTGTGCGGTAAACCAGCACCTCTAACATGGTAGACCATGATATTGTCTGTCCCTCTTTAGGTAGATCAACAGAGTGAGACAGAGCACTGTATCGAACTCGATAGGGTTCTCCATGTTAGAGGTGCTGCATGTGATAGAGCTTGTAATTAAGCCCACAGAAAGGCGTTAAGACGTAAAAGGAGTTGAGACGTAAAAATCGTTGGTGAAAAATGGATGTACGAGTATTGACTGTTCTGCTGACTGCTCTATTGACATTGAATATATTTGCGAAATTTTAAATGAAATGGGTTATTGATATTGTACTGAGGCCAAATCCACAATTTTTCGAATTTTTGTCTGTCTGTATGTTCCGTTTTAACCGTGAGCTGTAAGGGGTGTTAATAAAATAGCGCCCAAGCCAAAAACGGGACAAAGACTGAATAAACGCGGGCGGAGCCGCGGGCAAATGCTAGTACTAGACCTATTAATTTTAATTGAATTGGGTTATTAGTGAACTACAATTTTTGGAATTTTGTCTTGGAACAAAAGATCAAATTCTGGAAAGTTATGTCATGTGGGAAACAAATGAGCTGACAAAGTTGCTATTAGACAGGTGAAAAATATCGCGCAAAAAAAAAGGTTTTCTGTGAATATGGTCTGTTAGGGATACTCTATCATCTCTTAAATGTTATATCACTTATTATTGTTGGATATATATATATCGTATGGTGTTTACCGAGCAGCTTCCCGTGGTGGTCGAAGACGATGTCCTGTACGGAGTCTGTGTGTCCCTTCAGCGTGCGCTCGTACTCGCCGCTCTCGAAGTCCCACACCTTGATCGTCGCGTCCTCGCTCGAGGACACCATCAAACTGAACACCGGGTGGAATATTACCTGGAACGAATAGTTATACCTAGTGAAACTGGTAAATAAAGAGGTTATTAAAATACCAGTGTGAGTTTATAAACGAGCAGTAGAGTTTCAATCATAAATACAATCATTTCTACGAGTAACAAAAGGCACTGCGCTCATTTCACCTTCGAATCACACTAATATTATAAGTGCGAAAGTTTGTGCGTGTGTGTATGTTTGTTACTCTTTCACGCTGAAACGGCTGGACGGATTAGGATGAAATTTAGAATGGATATAGCTTATGCCCTAACTTAACACATAGGCTACTTTTTATCCCGGAAAAAGCATGTCGTTAAACCGAATAACAAGCGGGCGGAGCCGCGGGCAAAAGCTAGTCTATAGTAAAACAAGTGCGTGTCGGGCCACGCCCAGTGTAGGGTTCCGTAGTTGCCGTGTACATTTTGTAAGTTGGTCTACTAATACAGATCGCGCCAAACTTCTAGTCCCATACATTTAGATTCTAAATTTTAGAAGAACGGTCTATACATTGTCCCATATAAAGCCTACTTAGCTGTGATAGTTTTCCTTATAAATTCATTATAATATATATGCTACTTCTGTGAAATTTTTCACAAATCCATAAACAACCGTTTAGCCGGCAGGGGGCGGGACACTCCACTCTAACAAAAATTTGCACTTTAAAGCTTAATATTTCGCCAACAAAACAAACCAAACTGGTGACGGGCAGCGGTGTCACTGGTGCAAGGGTTTCGGCACCGCGCTCACCAACCCGTCTGCCCAGCGTGTGTGAGTATGGGCATTTCTTCCAAGAGTGGCGAAATCCTGGAAAGGCCTATATCCAGCAGTGGACGAAACAGGCTGATGGATGGATGGATTTCGCCAACGGATCCCTAAATCGAAATATGGTTTTTACACACCCACAATATTTTTGAACGACCTATCTAACGATGCCTCACACTATGGAATAGATGAGAAAAAAAATTCATCCCCAATTTACGTGTACCCTTAAATAAATAAAAAATATCATTTTATTTTACCGTTTGTCGGCATGATTAATATGTATACTCATGTCAAATTACAGCTTTCTAGTACTAATTGCCTCTGAGCTAAGCCGCGGACAGACGGACGGATGGACAGATGGACATGGCGAAACTATAAGGGTTCCTTGTCGGACTACGGAACCCTTAAAACCGGTTAAGTGCAAGTAGGTCCCGCGCCGTGAGAGTTCCGTAGAATTCTAATAAGTTATTAGGCTTGCCTTGAATAAGATTTCAACAAAAGTTACTAACTTAATTTCGCAGTTGACCGGTTTTTTGTTATGGGTTAAAAGGTGAACCGAGCGCGGTGCCTTTTGTTAACTGCTCGTAGAAATTATTTTATTAAAGATAGAATGTAGCAATCTTTTCTTATTAGAAAGGTAGTGGAATAGAAGAATTATAAATATTTTGACAAAAACGATAATTAATGCTGAAAAAAAACTAATAGGAAAATATAAAAATACTCAGTTGGAATATTTTTTATGGTTATGTTTAATAATGATTTGTTTTTGATTTGCTATGCAGCACGTCTATTCTTAAGGATTATAACAGATTTTTATTCAATGCAATACACCCGGTAAATCAAAAGTTATGTGTTACTCTTATGAATGACTATGACATATTTTATACATAGATTGTTGGTGTTGGTAGTAAACTAACATTTTAAAATGTCAATACAATTTGTAATGATGATTTTTTCTGAATTTATTTTTAGTGTTTTTGTCCATAAATTTTGGTCTAGCTTCACCCTCATGTTTGTGCACTTTATCACGGGACATACTGTCGGAAACTGTTTGTCGTACAACCTAGATATTAATATAGTTTTTATTAAGATTAATGCCTAGATATTGGTATCGATTTTTTAAAAGACCTAATGCATTTGTATCTAATTTCTGCTGAGCTGCCGCACTAACCAAAGTCCTGATGATGCCTTGATAAAAGACGAAACGTCTACTTCGATAACTATATTGAAGACCAAACTTTTTTTTGTGATATACGAAAATAATTCAAGTCAAAACTAGAAAAGAGATTTTGATATGGTAAATTATTCCTTCTGGAGCAAATTGGGCTTCGAGCATCACAAAGCGTTGTCGGGCTAAAGTACGAGCTTAACGCAGTAACCCGTTCTTGGCAAGGGTCGGTCGGTCGGACGCAATCGCCGGCAAAAACTAGTCCAAAAGCATAACATAAAATATTACGTTCCACAGAACAACATTTAATTTGCATAAGAAAGTTATCTAGTGCACAGTGCGGAGAAATAGCACGGAAAAGGTATTGTACAATGAGAAACGTTGTCACCAGTCGACATTGTTGCAAAGATATTGGAAAGTCTCGCATAATCATGATTATTGTCTCAGTTCATTATAGATTCTCAACGGAAACATTTCAACACGCTTTTTTAAACAATTTTACCCAATATAAGATGGTAACAGAGGATCTCGGTGAAAAAGGCACACCATAATATTGTTTCCCTTACTTTTGAATAAAAAGTATGCAGTAAATGCGTTTTATAGCAATTCGCGTAAACTGCTTGTTAATAGATGATCACATGAAAATTATTCCATTTTATGCGTTACATTTTAGCTGCATTACATTACAACTGTAAACACGCTTTAAACTTTGTTAATGTAAAGCAAACAAAATGTAATGCATTAAATTATATGACTTCATTGTTAATAAACAATTTCCTCAAATTGCTTTAAAACGCATTTATGTATTGCATACTTTATATTAAAAATAAGGAAAACAATATTATGATGTGCATTTTGTACCGAGGTAAAAAGTTACCCCCTTAACAAAAGCAAAATCTTTTCATATAACTTTGCCTTGGTAAAATTCAACCTGCCTCTGAATGCTTCCTAAACAGAAACCATAAATTGTACAAAGAGCGATTAAAGCTGTCGGTAGAAGATACGGTTGAATGACATTGCAATAAATTGTAAAGCATCATTCAGTTCTAGATTGACTTAGTGTAGTTGCATTTGGTCTCTGCCAATAACGTACAGTCTGTCAAAAAAGTATTGAAATGAATATTGAAGAAACTATTTTTCTTTCGTCTGATTACACCAAACAAATAAGTACGAAATCTGTTAAATCGAGTTAACCGCGTTGTTATTTCATACATATATTACCTAAATTATACTACTTGAACGTTTAAAGTCCAAAAAAGTTCATTAAAGTTTAATTTTCATTTCAACACTTTTTTGACAGACTGTAGGTAATTAATGAACAATCGTTTTCTCGAAATCAACCATGTGGCTTATCTACTAGCTAGATTTTTAATCACTGAAACAATTTTTACTATGGAACCGTACAACTGTTCTTTTTCTATAGAAGGTACATACCTTCTAAACAAAATTAATCCAACATTTTACCTTTTCGCCATTTTAGGGTTAAAAGTTATTCGTTGAGTACTAGTGGACAGCCTAAAGTCGTTTGCAATAGAATCCAACAATCATGTAAACAAATATGGCGGACTGACATTGACAGCGTATTGTTTATGCCCATAGTGATGTCATAGTGTTCTAATTTAATTTTAATTAAATTTATTTTTCCAATTATTTTAATTTTAAGTCATAGACTATGGCCCATAGTAGGATAGGTACTAAAATAAAACTGACTAAATAGATTAAATATATAAGCCATAGACTATAAAATAAAACTGATTATATTATATTATATAAGGGCAATACAATATTAAAGTGCGTCTAATAGATTTCCGTTGTAGGTAATACATCTAAATCATTCTTACCTCCTGATTACTCCTTGAGAAAAAATACCAATCGTATGCTATATCAAAGTCCGTGATGCCGTGCAAAGGTCGTCGTTCCAAGAAAAATATGTCCAGCCAAATCGTAAAGCAAAACAAAAGTCCAAAATGAGAATGCAAAGTCGTAGAAATCGGAAACAGAAAACGGAAACAGAAAACACTAATGCACAGCGAACCCACAGAACAGTGAATGACTGTGAATGACAATTCTAACAAAATGGCCACCTGTCAATTTTTAAAAACTAACCATTATTTTTATGGCTTAGGATACAATCCGTTTTGGTTAATTATATTAAGCTCTTGAAAAAAAATTTTTATTGTATTCAAATAATATTAAATTAAAATAATTTATTAAATTAAAAATAAAAGATAACTTCAGATTACGAACAACACTAACTTTTCAATGACTTATAGAGTTCGATGAGTAAAAAACTAAGATGACAGCTTGTCAAATACTTCGAAATTTTTACGTTGCAAATGTTTTAACAAATTTAACTTATAAATACAAGTTAAATCGTGTTGAAGATAATGTGAAAACAATGGTGCGTTCGTTGAAATCAGACTATGTTCATAATTGATCGTCAAATGTATGTGATTACGGAGTAATCGTGACAATTTGGTTTGTTTACATGATTGTTGGATTCTATTGCAAACGACTTTATGTATATCGGTTTCTCGTTTCTCCTGATGCCGTGGGTATATCGTAAAATCCATTCTTAGCGGAATGTCTACCCCATACAAGGAACCTACAGTCTAAACTTTATGTTCCTAGGACCACCCGGTATATCAGTCAGAGTATTATATCATCCATTCATAAGCTTCTGTTCGTCCACTGTTATTCATAGGCCTTTCCCAAATTTCGCCACTTATTTTATATACCGGATGTAGATAGACATTTAAATGTAACTAAGTGCTCAACTGATCATACTGAACAACTTTTCCCTAGAAAAATACCCGCGTAAATCTTGAGGAAAAAAAATTCCACTTTAGTACAAGGACTCTATCTCGCACGAGCAAGGTCTATTGTAGAACGCCCCACTTGAACAGCTGTCTCAAGGACGACGCTGTCGTAAAACATACCCGTATTCCAGCACGTTAAAAGGCTATGTAAATTTTATTCTTGTCACTCTCACTCCAATTAATTTTATAAAAAAACTAAAATACCTAATAAAATTTCCAAAATCAAATATCTAGATATTGTAAAAACCCATCTAATAAAATATGTTTGAGTTGTATACATGATCCCTATCCGTCAAACGAGGAGAAAAGGTGTGTTTGAAGTGTCGTTAATTATTTCTATCGAGGAAAATTTATCCAAACGTGTTTTCCAAAATCAAAACCCTAGATTATATAGTCAAAATGCATATACCAAAAATTCATTACAATTTTCCGTTTACTTCATGAAATACACAGAAACAAAGCATCCGTATATTTTTTACATGGCGCCCGAATATTTGTTTAAAAATCAAATACATCCAAAACTAATGATTTGCGCAGGAATGTTTCTTTGGAAAAGTTGTCCAGAGTGATCAGGAGATCATATGGTTTCCGTAAAAGATAGCCGTATCTACACAGTTTTTGCTTATTCAGCAACTAACATTCCATCTCGTTTATTGTACCTTAGTAATAGTGGTGCGATGACCAGTAAGCGTGAACTTCTCGGGAGGGCGCGGGATCCACTCGGCCGGGGTGCGCTTGGCGCGGGTCGGCGCTCCTTCGATGAACTCTTTCTGAGCATCCGATAGCTTCGACTCCAGTTCCATCACCTGCGAAAAAGAAAAAAAAGTTACAATAAAGTGCTTAATTGTGGAAAAGGTCGTCGCCAGGAACGGACGGGGCAAAACAGGGGCCTCCAGAAGTTCTTATATTTCACACAAACTCTGTTTCTTTTGATAACAAATCACTGCATGTGAGATTCTGAAATATAAACGTTTGTCTTTACTTTTTTTCGTATGGGTTTTATTTATGAGCACAATATTTTTTAAATTATTGATATTATCTCAGATTGATTTTCTCTTATTTTGAAATGGACCTATTGTGTTTACATGAGTGCAAAATTTCAAATATGGGAAGGGCTCTACTATGTTGTAGTCCAGGGTCACCCACAAACCCTATAATGCGGCTCTGTTTATCGTTGCAAATCATAAGAGAGACATGAAGAAAACTTTTTGTAGGGAAAAAGTAACTCACAAGAAACAGAAATGTGTCATCGTTGCACACACAAACATAACAAAAAACAAAAACCCATGTTAATTGTATAATATTAATACAGTTTGGTCCAAATAGTGACGTCAAAGAATTTTTTGTAGATTCCTCACACCTAGGTATATCCGAAAATAAGCATATGTACAAAATTCTTACTACAAAAAAAGTTATGATTTTTTTAAGGTAGAAAATTCGCAAAAACACATAAAAAAATCATAACTTCCAAACTACCAAAAATCGCGGAACATACATGGCATATTTTCGGATACACCTAGATGTGAGGAATCTATGAAAAATTCTTTGACGTCAATATTTGGACCACTCTGTATAATAAGATAATAACTTGTTATCTAACAAAATTTCGACATAAAACTTGGTATGATCTCAAACAGCTGCGTGTCAGTGGACCAAGGTTCACGAGCATCTCAAATATTTTAACCGTTCCGCGTATTTGTGTAAACGCGTATTTTGGGAAGCTCAAGCTATAAGCCAGTTTGGATGCCATGCATATCTACAGTTCACGCGGGATGAGTTTTTCGTATGTCGTAAAGTTGGCATCACTTTGAGTTCGTTTAATGTTTAGCATGTCATGCATATTTAAATTTCGACATAAAACTTGGTATGATCTCAAACAGCTGCGTGTCAGTGGACCAAGGTTCACGAGCATCTCAAATATTTTAACCGTTCCGCGTATTTGTGTAAACGCGTATTTTGGGAAGCTCAAGCTATAAGCCAGTTTGGATGCCATGCATATCTACAGTTCACGCGGGATGAGTTTTTCGTATGTCGTAAAGTTGGCATCACTTTGAGTTCGTTTAATGTTTAGCATGTCATGCATATTTAAATTTCGACATAAAACTTGGTATGATCTCAAACAGCTGCGTGTCAGTGGACCAAGGTTCACGAGCATCTCAAATATTTTAACCGTTCCGCGTATTTGTGTAAACGCGTATTTTGGGAAGCTCAAGCTATAAGCCAGTTTGGATGCCATGCATATCTACAGTTCACGCGGGATGAGTTTTTCGTATGTCGTAAAGTTGGCATCACTTTGAGTTCGTTTAATGTTTAGCATGTCATGCATATTTATATGTTATTTTGTTTCCCAGTACAAAGCATTTGGTTTGCAGGTTAACTATTAAGTATTTTTATCAGCATAATTTGAATGTATAAGATTGATCTAAACTACAACTCAGACGGCTATTCTAGCACATACGGAAAAATTGCTACGGCAGATTCCGGGTGATTTATATTTGTTTTTTTTTGTTGAAAACCTATAGAAAACGTTCCTTACATTCTATAGTTTTTACTTCATGAGATTTCGTCACTCCAATTTAAATCGCAAGGCATTTATTATACTTTAAACAAAGGTCAAACGACTGATATTGCGAGTCAAAATAATAAGAGTATGGTGTCGATTCGGTATGACACGACTTATTCGACAGGACTAACTTAATTTAAGCATTCTCTCTTTTTCTTTCTGTATTCTATAAGAAACGCTTCCTATGTTTTTAATCAGAAAAATCAATACGTATCCATAGAAAATCCCTTTTAAAATCACCTTTAAGCAGCCCTTGAAGGCTATTCTGGCACGTGCGGAAAAATTGCTACGGCAGATTTCGGGTGATTTATATTTGTTTTTTTTTTGTTGAAAACCTATAGAAAACGTTCCTTACATTCTATAGTTTTTATTTCATGAGATTTCGTCACTCCAATTTAAATCGCAAGGCATTTATTATACTTTAAACAAAAGTCAAACGACTGATATTGCGAGTCAAAATAATAAGAGTATGGTGTCGATTCGGTATGACACGACTTATTCGACAGGACTAACTTAATTTAAGCATTCTCTCTTTTTCTTTCTGTATTCTATAAGAAACGCTTCCTATGTTTTTAATCAGAAAAATCAATACGTATCCATAGAAAATCCCTTTTAAAATCACCTTTAAGCAGCCCTTGAAGGCTATTCTGGCACGTGCGGAAAAATTGCTACGGCAGATTTCGGGTGATTTATATTTGTTTCTTTTTGTTGAAAACCTATAGAAAACGTTCCTTACATTCTATAGTTTTTATTTGATGAGATTTCGTCACTCCAATTTAAATCGCAAGGCATTTATTATACTTTAAACAAAAGTCAAACGACTGATATTGCGAGTCAAAATAATAAGAGTATGGTGTCGATTCGGTATGACACGACTTATTCGACAGGACTAACTTAATTTAAGCATTCTCTCTTTTTCTTTCTGTATTCTATAAGAAACGCTTCCTATGTTTTTAATCAGAAAAATCAATACGTATCCATAGAAAATCCCTTTTAAAATCACCTTTAAGCAGCCCTTGAAGGCTATTCTGGCACGTGCGGAAAAATTGCTACGGCAGATTTCGGGTGATTTATATTTGTTTTTTTTGTTGAAAACCTATAGAAAACGTTCCTTACATTCTATAGTTTTTATTTGATGAGATTTCGTCACTCCAATTTAAATCGCAAGGCATTTATTATACTTTAAACAAAAGTCAAACGACTGATATTGCGAGTCAAAATAATAAGAGTATGGTGTCGATTCGGTATGACACGACTTATTCGACAGGACTAACTTAATTTAAGCATTCTCTCTTTTTCTTTCTGTATTCTATAAGAAACGCTTCCTATGTTTTTAATCAGAAAAATCAATACGTATCCATAGAAAATCCCTTTTAAAATCACCTTTAAGCAGCCCTTGAAGGCTATTCTGGCACGTGCGGAAAAATTGCTACGGCAGATTTCGGGTGATTTATATTTGTTTTTTTTTTTGTTGAAAACCTATAGAAAACGTTCCTTACATTCTATAGTTTTTATTTGATGAGATTTCGTCACTCCAATTTAAATCGCAAGGCATTTATTATACTTTAAACAAAAGTCAAACGACTGATATTGCGAGTCAAAATAATAAGAGTATGGTGTCGATTCGGTATGACACGACTTATTCGACAGGACTAACTTAATTTAAGCATTCTCTCTTTTTCTTTCTGTATTCTATAAAAAGCGCTTCCTATGTTTTTAATCAGAAAAATCAATACGTATCCATAGAAAATCCCTTTTAAAATCACCTTTAAGCAGCCCTTGAAGGCTATTCTGGCACGTGCGGAAAAATTGCTACGGCAGATTTCGGGTGATTTATATTTGTTTTTTTTTTTGTTGAAAACCTATAGAAAACGTTCCTTACATTCTATAGTTTTTATTTGATGAGATTTCGTCACTCCAATTTAAATCGCAAGGCATTTATTATACTTTAAACAAAAGTCAAACGACTGATATTGCGAGTCAAAATAATAAGAGTATGGTGTCGATTCGGTATGACACGACTTATTCGACAGGACTAACTTAATTTAAGCATTCTCTCTTTTTCTTTCTGTATTCTATAAGAAACGCTTCCTATGTTTTTAATCAGAAAAATCAATACGTATCCATAGAAAATCCCTTTTAAAATCACCTTTAAGCAGCCCTTGAAGGCTATTCTGGCACGTGCTACGGCAGATTTCGGGTGATTTAAAAGGGATTTTCTATGTAATGTAGTTTTTAAATAAAAAACCTATAGGAAGTATTCCTCACATTCTATAGTTTTAGTCGAGGCTTCGCTATAGGCTACCTACTTATTGACGGGATCCTAAAAGCATATACCAATTAAGGAACTCAACATGGAACCTGCCTATGAAGTCTAATTCAAGAATAAGCGGTCCAGTCGAATCGACCACAACGTCCGAGATCTGTATAGATAGGAAAGCGTCATGGATGACCTAGAAACTTCAGCGGCCCGCTCGGTACGTAGATCGATCGCAGGTCCGCCGCGCCGCCGAGGCTATACTTAGCGTAGAGAAAGACCTGCGGAACTGATGTGCAATGTCGTTCTTGCAGGACACGTGTTTTACAAGACATGTCTACCCCATATGGAGTGTCGAAGATGTTTTCTCGTAGTCCCGTGTTTGTCCCAGCGTGATGGGTGGTAAGCCCTATCGCCATACGTCGGGCACAGTTATAGACTACTAGTTCAACGTGTCTTCGAAGGTGTGTACGGAGTTTGAGCCGCGACGTTTGGCTCAGTGGTCGAGACAGTTAAACCTCTGGCCCACATACGCGGACATAGAACAGTTTAACTACTGCAACAGCCGGACGGCTTGCGGCTTGCTATAGTCAGCAGGAGATTACTCTAGATTCGCTGCACGTGTCCCTAGGGAGGGGTAAACGGTAGAGAACACATACTCCCCATATTTTGCAAACGGAAAGGATTTTGCGATAAGTCTTCTAGTACTGTCAAAACAAAAATTTTTGCAAGGTAATTTAGCTTTTATTAGGTCAATTTAAGTACTATAATTCAATTAATAAATTTAAGTTCTGACAGCGTTAAACCTTTAAAGGATTTAGCTTTTAAAATCAGCTACAATCAAGTCGATTCAGAAGGCTTTAATTTTAGTTTTAGTGCAATCAAAACAAAAAATTTCCAAATAGCTTCTGTTGTTAAGGCCTTACCCCTGGTGCACGATAATCTTACTGAGCGATTTTGAACTTCAGTCTGTTGTCAGAAAGTCTACATTAGAATGCTCGCTTCGCGCGCTGGCGGCACGCAAAATCAGTGAATTTTGGAGGTTTCCAGAATTTTACGAAAAAGTATTTGATGTAGGAGTTTTTCCACCTGACATCGGAAAATAAACCATGTTTTCTTGTTATAGCAGTAATTTCAGACATAAAACGAAATAACAACTTAAAAAGGCATCATTTTCAAAAATAAAATCTATCGAGCGAAATGTGTCCAATTAGGTAACCGACTTGACAACGGAAAGACAAAGGTCTGAAAAAACACGTGTTCAAGTTTTACATTGATTACCGATTGATTAGTTGATTCAGCATATTAAAACAAAAACCGTTGAAAGACCCAATACAAGCCCTTAACACTTAATAACTACTTCGGAATGAAGAAGATTTGGTTTCGACAACACTAAAACTAAAATTAAAAAAGCCTTCAGAATCGTCTTTAATTTATTTAAGCTGATGTAAAAATCTTCACTTCTGCTCATGTTATCGCGCAACTTTTAAAATGATAAACAGAGAGTGTGGGAACTAATTTGCTTCATTACCTCTTCAGATCGTAGCTACAAGACTCAACAAAAGGTTTACATGTTACATGTGTTTCCAATAGAAGACCATGCAGTGAACGATCCACATGTCTGCCTGGTTAATGTCTGCTTATGTAAGTACAGCAGTTGTTGGGCAACCGAGTTTGGCATGTCATGGAAACATGCTAGTGCCTGTAATTTATCTTCTTTTTGTTGAAAAGTCTTTAGCGTGAACAGGTCATAGTTTGCGAGCCTCATCTCTTTGGCAAAAGACAATGGAATGAGTTATAGATATTTTGTTCGTTGGATTTCACTGACCGAGTAAATATTTTAAGTATTATTTTTTAGATTTGTCAATCTGAACCCGGAGCGCTATGTGAGAGGTTTAGAACGTAATTCTACATTTGGGCTGATAAATTGTTACAATAATTTGTAAAGGTTGATGATACCCGGGTTTTCAGTGAATTGGCGTGCATTGCTACATAATGATATCCGGTTTTAAACGTGTAGGTGTGGGTCGTAATGAGCGCTCCAAATCAATAAGAGATAGCTACAGTTGGTTTGTACCGTACGGCCGACTGTGTACAACCTTCACTTTCGTCGAAGCTCATGTGACGGTCTCATTACGGGCTATCTGTTGCAACATCTTCGAAGACTTGTTGGATCGAGACTTGACAATTCACGGGCGGGTTGAAGCGAAACGAATGGTAAATTGGAGTCAAACTGCTTAAAGTGAGTAGCAATTTTTGTGGTAGCACGAAAATCACAGAATAATACAATGAAAATCTGTGGATCTTTAAAACTTAATTAATTATTCGTGATCGTTTCGTGACATTGACGAATAAATGATTTGAGCATTGCCCTCTGAATATGCAATAAAATGATGGTCAAATCAGCCGCAGCCGTGTCGAAACCAATGCCTGCATCACTGATGTGTTTGATCAGGTCGGATCAAGTAAGATGATGGTAATAATCACTGGAGGCAGCTTCCTACTCTAACTGGTTGTTCAGTTGCCCAGGAGTAACAGTATTCACGTGTGATCAGCGTAGCTTGACGTGGTCAGTCCTGTATTTTAACAGACTTCAAAAGGTATGGTATAGCGATACAAAAAACAATATGAGAGCGCCGACTTCTAGAGAACATTATGTTCCAGGAAGAAAGAAGTCGGCAAAAGTGTTATTTCGGTATCAGTCGGTCGGTATGTAATTAAGTTAATGTAATTAAATTAATGTCTGCTGTTACATTTGAAGTTTACTATTTCTTTTGTTAAAAGTTTTCTAATAACCGTTAAGGTTTGTCAGTCAGAGGCCTTATTCCTAAGCAATTCTATCACCAAAGTCACCATTTTTGTACAATATGTCCAAGACTAGACTGTGATAGGAGAATAATCATGATCTTCTTACTGAAGCCCCAACAAAAAGGTGTAACAATTCTTCCCACAATATGGGACCAGTCTTCAAAAGGTCTGTTACAGATATAGCTAACCTTCTTCTGCAGTCTGATGACGGAGGTCCACTTCTTCTCGAGGAGGCCGCCGTACTTCCGGTCCATCTCGCCGGTCATGTCGGCTTCCTTTTTAAACGCTTCCAGCGCGTCCGTGTAGCCATTGCTGCCCAGGTAGTCGGCGATCGCTTTATTCCTGGAACAATGGATGGGGAGAACTTAGTCGTAGTTTAACTTCAACCCTTTTACTGGTAAAAAAGTCGATTCTGAAGGCTTTAACTTTAGTTTTAGTGCTGAGAAAACTTATTTTTTTCCAAAGCTTCTATTATTAAACTAAAGAACTATTTTGGCGAAAAGAAAATTTTGTTTTGATAGCATTAAAACTTAAAATAAAGGATTCAGAATCGGCTATAATACCATAGTAAAACATCGTGGTTCCTATACAGATTAACCAATAGGGATTAGTATTAATTCGTGCGGAATTGTAACCTGAGGTGTATTCAGGAGAATTCGAGATGTAATGTAAATTAATCGAGTTTTGCTTCAGATAAAAAACCTTTCAAGTAAATGTAAAGAACTCGCCCTTATTTAAATTTAACGCAAAAAGACCGAGCCGTAACCTGAAGTGGATTCAGGAGAACGTAAGCATCGATAATCCGAGATGTAATGTAAAAGACACATTCTGTTTTAATCTGGTTTTGCTTAAAATAAAAAAACCTTTTAAGTTAATGTAAAAGAACTCGCTCTAATTTAAATTTTACGCAAAAAGACCGGGCCGACACCGATAATCGAAATTATAATTAAATTTTAAAACCACACGCAGTTTATGACGTAACAGCATCCGTTGCAACAAAAAAGAGCATCTGAGTCGAGTGAGTAATACAGGATGTCCTGAGGATCAAGTGGGAGGAAATGTTGCACTCCATTCTGAATGATCTAACAAGAAAAGTTTGACATGTGTTTCACTTCCAAGCATAGAGAAATATTCTAGTTCCGTGTCTGCATGGGACAAAAAGTGAGGTGTGAGATATCATGTCCTTCTTGCTCAGAGTTCGTGGTTTGGTTATTGTAGGTTTATTATTATGTCGTGAACATTACCTAAACTATGAAATCGAAAGTATTTAACAAAAAGCCAAAAAAAGTTTTAACAAAATTATATAAGGTCCTACAATCAACAACATTACAAATTAATAATTGGTACAAAACTAAAAACCATTTCGAGATATGGGCTTTCCCAGCATCATATTTTTTTTTCAGAATCAAATCGTGATTAATTAAAGAGATATTTTCAAAAAACTAAAAATATGGTAAACGCAGGATTTTAAAAACAATTTCCTTTGCTTTTACGTTCATTTTGTTTAAAAAAAAAACAACTGTCATATTATGTGACAGTGGACATAAACATGCCAAGCTTTTTTTTTAATAATCGATTGGCAATGAACATCAACTTTTGAAATCCTCAGATGCGACTTACGTCCTTTTAGAACGAGTGAATAAGAAAACATTAAATTATGCAGGAAAAACGTAAAATAAAACAAAATAAAAAATACATAAGCTTCTTTTTTACGCAGTCTTTCAATATAGATATTAAAAACAAATGGTTAACTAAAATTAAATGTTGTCGATTCAAAGTGAAAAAAAAAAATACATGATAGAGTATCCCAATTGACCACAATCCACCGAAAACAAAAATTTTTGCACGACCTTTTTTTTATCTTTCCATGGAAATTTAGTCAGCTGATTCAACCACTTTGTACTGGGAAGCAAAACATTTTTTTTTCTTCTGGAATGTGATGATCACTTAACGATACATGATCTACCCTAGAATTATTTTCACTTATTATTGTAAGACCTTATATACAACAAGATGACATAACATGTTAGTATATACAGTATACTAACTCCCCTTTTCCCGCGGCTCCGTCCGCATTTATTCAATCTCTATCCTGTTTTCGGCTTGGGCGTTATTTCATCAACAACCTCAGCCTTAATGTTGACAAGGGTCCCTCCCTACGATCATCATAAAAAAATCGCATTCAAATTCCGTTAAGTAGTTATCGAGTTAAAGCGGAACATACAGACACACGGAAATTCAATAAATGATTGTTTTGGCTTCAGAAGGATATAAAAACCAATTTAATTTAAATTTTGAAAAAATATTTTATGTACAGACAGAGTGTTTTTTGTTTGATAAACACTTGTACTTGTCCACTTATTTATATTAATTTCCCTTACCGGTTTCGCTGTTTAAGCATTATTAAAGCTTTAACAGCGAAACCGGTAAGGGAAATTACTATAAATAAGTGGACAAGTACAAGTGTTTATCAAACAAAAAATGTTTCAAAAGTTCCACCAAGTGCCAACAATCACGAGCATCAACTCCACAGACAGAGTGTGTTGGGTTAATGAAATGAATACTTTATTTTTGCAATGTAGGCACATACATTTATTTTATACTGATACATACTCAAGCCTGTATTTCAGAGAGGGGGCAGATAATAAACTGCCTATACATAAACAAGGAAACACGAATCTTAGCGAATGCAACCGAAACCAGTTAATAGACACACACGCTTAGTTACAAGCACATGTACAAAGTTTTAACCAAGAGAAAAGAAACGCAATTAAAAAATCATCATGAAACTAGTCTCGTTGTACCGGGAGACAAATGAGTAACGTGTTCTCAACTAGTTCCTCCCGATATGGAGCAGGAATGTACCGACGTTGAATACTGGCGGGATATTGACCATTAAAATTCAGAACGGCAAGTCGCAAGGTTAACAAGAGCTCAAATTTACAGGAAGTAGACTTTATTTACTCTGAAGGAAAATACGGCATCCACCTCGTATGTCGTATCATGCATTTCGTCACATGGTTTCGTCAATGTAAATTGCTTAAATCAGCTACTGAGCCGAATTTTAACGAAACTCTAAAGACAGCAGGTGAATTCTGTGAATATTTCAATCTTTTGAAAATTTCAACAATCGGCTTTCGTTGCTGAAATTTTGCACAAAGTAAGTAGTTATATTTTATGCAACGCGGGCAGACGGGCATCATATCAAAAATGCATAAGAGCCAGCAAAAAATCCAAGCGGAGCGGAAGTTGGTGGAGTAACATCGTTTGGGGTTCGGTAATAGATGTCTATGGGTTCGGTCAATATTTTAACATGAAGTTGATGGTATTTGTTTAAATTAAAAATGCACACAAGTGTGGCACATTTTAGTTTTCCCGTTCCTCCATCTACATTCCTTAGGTAAATCAGCCTAACCATTTTTGAGACATTCCGTAGACCGACATGTCGCGACAGAGCAAGGCTTCCGTTTTATGATGCAAAATATTTTGTATTTTCATAAAAACTGAAAATTCAGTTGGAAGTTTATTTTTTCGTCAAAATAAGGCGGTTTTGCGTCACACAAACTTCTTCATACTTTCGAGGTTTATTATAAAAATATTTCCTTGGTTCCGTAATATTAACTTGGTAGCTTTATCGGAGCTTGGTAATGAGGAAGGTCAGAAGGTAGAAGTGGTTCTAGAGGTCAGCGTCCTTACCAGATGTTGAACTTGTATCAATTGATAAAAGCCGTCCTTGCCTTATCGACATAATTGGTGCCATGATTCATGAGACTCCGTTTAGGAACTAGCGATTTTAATAATTTAATAGCTGTTTGAATAGCAATTTTATTAAATATTCTTTCGAAACTTAAAATAAGGCAGTGTTTGTAAACAACGCAGAAAAAAATATTGAACACTTGAGATACCGTAAAGATTTACAACTTTTGAGGTTATCTAAAGATATGAAACTATAATACATAACATTGGCAAGCAATGACTTGGCATACTAACACAAAATGTAAATCCAAACACAAATCCAACCAGTTCATGACAAAGCTGACAAAATAAATAAACTTATTACACCAATGACAAAGCGTCATTTGTAGATGAGGTCAGAATCTCAAACACACTCGAGTAAAGAACCTAAACATTACACAACAAGTAGCCATAATCGGATGAGTTTGATTAATGATTTCCTGATTGAATTTCGAGTTGTAGAGTCACAACCGCAGATTACTTATAATGAAGTCTAAGAGTGGGTTACGTCCGACATACCCGTACATGTAAAGTAGCGTAATGTTGATGATACAAGCTGCGATAATGCCGCTGTGCTGTTCAGGTATGTAACTAGGAAGATGGTGGTGACTCTTGAACTACATTCAAGGCACATTAATGCGGCAAACACGGTGAGAAGATTGTAGTACTCAAAAATTTGAATATGATGTCTTTTTAGGGTTCCGTACCAAAAGGGTAACCAACGGGACCCTATTACTAAGACTTCGCTGTCCGTCTGTCACCAGGCTGTACCTCATGAACCGTGACAGTTAGACAGTTGAAATTTTCACAGATGATGTATTTCTGTTGCCGCTATAACAACAAATACAAAAAAACAGAATAAAATAAATATTAATGGGAGCTCCTATACAACAGACATGATTTTTTTTGCCGTTTTTTAGATAATGGTACGGAACCCTTCGTGCGCGAGTCCGACTCGCACTTGGCCGGTTTTTTTTACTACAATGGGCTTCCAATTGGCCATTATCGCGCCCGATGGAAGCGTCGACGTTCGTCTTTTCAAAGACTTCCTTAAAAATCTACGGAAGTCGGTAAAGGACAAATGACTAGTAATAGTAGTAATACTACGCAACTGCCTGTAACCACTCCCCCGGTACGGCTACTCATGATATCATACCGGAACACGACGAGTCGCTTGGCGGCATGGTGAGGTCATGAGGGTGATGACAACGGACTGCAGACGGGGCCAAGATCCGATGACTTTATGGCCCGCATTCAATACTACAGACATATTTGTATTTATGGAAAACATTGACATATGCATTCGTGTTTAGAGAGGACCACTCGTTTTGGACCGACAAGGACGAATGTATTGACTGTGATAGCCCTAATGAGTCAAAGGCCTGTTACAGGACCTCCAACATATAGATTGTTGGCATGCCTTTTATACTGCTAGTCGCCTTTGACGACATCCACAAGACGTGGAGTAACAATGTGCTTTTTAGATGACGTTGCCACACGCCACGAAATCTATATATAAAATACTTAGTCCTGCCATAAGTTCTGTCCCTGTTTTTATGGATAATTCTAAGGTTCCAAGAAAACCCTAGAAGTCAAATCTATATCCACAGGAACGAGTAGGTTTCAAACTACAATTAACAAGTGATTGTAATATAATATTATAAAATATGTATTTTTAACGAGTCTCCAAGTAGCAGATCTATCCTATTGGTATCGTAAAAACACGGTTTGATTTTGGGTCTACAAAATTCCATCGGGATGGGTGAAAACGAGTTAAAGGTTGATTTTTTATGGCAATGATAGGATAGACAATGACAATATTTTTTTATTATAAGCTATAAATCCTCAAATAATTAGTAAAATCGCTAGGCAAACATTTTTCTTTTCTTAGACATCCAATTGACGTGATTTTTTCATAACGGTGGTGCTGTAAAATGGCTCCCAAAATATTTCAAACTCCTTTGTTTTCCAATGTTTATTGACTTATTTCCAAGAGAAAATAGTCAGCTTTAAGTCTTACCACAAATTCTAATTGTAAGGGCTATGATTGAAAAAGTTATGAGACGAAAAGCTCAAATTGTGTCGCGTGTTTTAAGATGTCTGCTTCGGACGCTTCAATGATAATTTTTTTTAATGCTTTGAGCAGCTATAATATTTTTAAAGTGTTTGATTAGCTAGCCAACAAATTCCATTCATTAATTTTACTAGATTCAGTCTGGGATGAAAAATATCCAACTTAACGTGAGGGACAGAACTTTTGGCAGGACTAGGTAAATAATGTATGCATATCTTGTATACATACAACATTTATGAAATGACATCGCTGCAATAATCAGTTTTGTGACCATGATCTATGAAACTGCCGAAGTATCTATAAAATATAATGAATCAACACGATAAGTACCAGATTCACAGAAATGTTTTGAACTGAATGACTAAATCTAGAATCTTAAAATATTGTGATTGTGAATACACAAAAGTAGAGGCCATCCAATCGTGGCACAACCTACAAGTCAATATGAAAATGTGGATAACTGTTTCTAGAATGTTTATTAGCTAGTATGGTCAGCGGACTTTCGCACTAAGTCTGCATTTAAAAAATACCGAACGGATAAGTAGAGGATGCGTACCCCAAAAGATAAGTCCTAGATCCTGATGTTATGACTAGCTCCAGAGAGAGTCAATGCACACAAGCAAGATAAGGCTTCAATTAAAGAAGATTGCATTCTCGTGTGAAACGTGTTTGAGACCTTATCCTGCGAAGGGGCGGAGGGCACAGCAATCATTAGTTTTATTTCTTAGGCAAACAGCCTGAGCAAAGACTTGGTTGCTCAGTTTGTACGAGCAACGATATTGGATACAAAAACAAATATCCCGATTCAATTACCAATAGGCTGGAACTTCGGGACACCAATCATAGTTGACGTTATTTTGTACAGTCCTGCAGTCTGATTTTCATTAATTTATATAATTATGACAAATATGTGATTGTGTGTAACGTTATATTTATTCAGGTTTATTGGTAAATGCATTTCGGAATGTTGTTTACATATTAATCAAGGAAATAATAATAGTTTTTATTAATATATATATATATATGTATGTACAATTTTATATATATGCAAAAAAGAAATAATAAGTTCGAAATATATTTCGATCCATCCGGGGTCGTCGTCAGTCGAATATGGAACAGTAGATAAATATAACCATAGATAAAAAGTAGACATAAAAAATTAAGGACTTAAACCTATATCACCCAGTCTCAACCACAAATACGTATATATTTTTTCTTTTTTACACAAGCAGTTCCGACGAGAGCAATAAGCTAAATAGGTTAAGAAAATAGGTTTAAGTCCTTAATTTTTTATGTCTACTTTTTATCTATGGTTATATTTATCTACTGTTCCATATTCGACTGACGACGACCCCGAGTGGATCGAAATATATTTCGAACTTATTATTTCTTTTTTGCATATATATAAAATTGTACATACATAGGTATATATATATTAATAAAAAACAATTAAAAAGCTTTTACAAATCTAAAATATTTATTATTATAACGCTCGCACAGGAAATAATAATAAGCACATTTGTTGCATTATTTACAAAATGCTACTTCATTGCTTGAAAGATATCAACAAATTGTAATTCCAACTGCGTAGTTAGTTAAATGGCATAATTGGCCATTTCACACTCACGCCTGTCTCCCAGAGGGGTGGACAAGGCAGGGACTACAGATTTTCGTCTGCTACGATCCTGACACATCTCTTTTACTTCTACTACATCCATCAATTTAGTCATACGAGATCTTATATTCCAGGTACTTTTTATTTTGCCCTTCTTCAGTATGTCGCCTATTTGACTAACATACGTCCTTGGATGAATGATATTTTCTTTTTCGTATTTTTATAACACGGGACTAGGCAAGCGCACTTATCCCCCTCTGCCGAAGTACATGAACAATTTGTTCATGTAAGTTTGCTTGTGTGCGCGTTTTGTGTTTGTGTTGCAGCTTCTGATTTAGTGTGACATATCAGTTTTTCGCAGGAGTGTGCGAGAATGAGTAAATGTGTGCTGTGCGTGTCTACCTCCCCTTTCGTGAAAGACGGCAGAATAATTTCAGTACTAAGAGTCGCGTTTTGCCAGGTCCCGTGTTAAATGGTCTAAGATTTTATCCAACCGTACACTTTAAAGTGTTATCTAAAATTTGGACTAAGTTTCTGCCTATTGGCAACGGGATTGGTCAACCAAATGTCAATATGTAAATTCACGCTTGCACGAGTTACAACCGCATGTTTGACACTTATCTCGTGAATGATGTGTGGTTGAGAAGCTAGAAGCTGTGCAGAAAAGTGACAATTTATTTAATTTAATCACAACAAATTTTGTTAAACCTATAAATTGACAACGATTCAGTAGACTCTGAGGGCTTTAATTTTAGTTTTAGTGCTGTCAAAACTTAATCTTTTCCAAAGTAATAAGCTTCTGTTGTAAACACTAAAGAACTATTTTGGAATAAAGAAAATTTAGTTTTGACACCACTAAAACTAAAATGAAAGCCTTCAAGATCGGCTTTAATATGGAAATAAGCTTTGGGATTAAATCGTGTGATCCGTTGATTGGTGAGATACATAGGTAACACTAAAAGTTTCCGGAACTGGCCACTTACATAAACAATATTTAAAAATTTATTGCAACATTTGAAAATAGAACTCTTTGGCTGTAGAATGCAGTTTGTTTCATCTGACTGTCTTTTGTTTTTACCTTGTGGCGCCATTTAAAAAATTGTGTGTCTGCATCAACATGGATTTAACTCGGGAAAATTTTCGTAGTATGATTTTCTACGATTTTAAGTGTAATTTGACAGCTCAACAGAGCATCGCTCGGCTTGAAACAGCTTTTGGCAATGAAGCACCATGCTAGACGACTGTTTATAGCTGGTTTGCAGAATTCAAGCGTGGTCGTATCAATCTCAGTGACGAATCTCGCGATGGTCGGCCGTCCACCGCTGTGACCAACAAAAACATCGATGCTGTGCGCCGTATGATTGAAACAGACAGGCACGTGACCTACCATGAAATTCGCGCATCCTTAGAAATAGGCATGAGTCAAATACAATCAATCCTACACAAACATTTGGGTGTGAGAAAGCTGTGCTTGCGGTGGATCCCACACAACTTGACCGAGGCTCAAAAAACGGACCGCGTCACTTGGTGCAGTGCCATGCTTACCAGATTCAACGAAGGTGCGTCAAATTTGGTGTGGGACATAGTAATAGGTGACGAAACATGGATTTATTGCTACGATCCCAAAACAAAGCAGCAATCGAGCGTATGGGTCTTTCAAGATGAGCCGAAACCAACCAAAGTGGCGCGCGTGAAAAGTGCATCTAAGCGGATGATTGCTTCTTTTTTTAATAAAACTGGACACGTGGCTACTGTTGCTTTAGAGAAACGTCGTACCGTGAATAGTGACTGGTACACGACCATTTGTTTGCCGGAAGTTATTGACGAACTCCGTAAAAATAACCGTAAACGCCGTATCATCCTGCACCACGACAATGCTAGTTCTCACACGGCCAGACAGACAAACGACTTTTTGAAGACGAAAAATGTAGAACTCATGAGTCATCCTGCATACAGTCCCGACCTGGCACCTTGTGACTTTTTTCTGTTCCCAAAAATTAAGAACCAATTACGCGGTCAACGATTTTCATCACCAGAAGAGGCTGTCGAGGAGTATGAAAAACACGTTTCAGAGGTCACCACAGGGGAGTGGCACAAAAGTTTTCAAAACTGGTTTGATCGAATGAAAAAGTGCATAGACGCCAAGGGAGATTATTTTGAAAAACAATAAATTAATTTTGTACCTTTAATAGTATTTTTTCATATTCATTCCGGAAACTTATAGTGCGTCCCACGTACAAGGTCAATGAAACTAACTTTAAGATTTATATAATGTCATCTAGTGCAAAATAGTAAAAAATAATATATTGTATAAAATTTAATTGCAGACGTGAATGCATTAGACAAAGAGGAAAGTAATAAAATAAGATTGTTCAATGTAAATAATTTATACTACAGACTATACGTAGGCAGTGTATGACCATATTCATATCTAACTGGTGTGAACGCCCGCGATATCCTAGGCCCAGGAATAGAATTTATTCACTTTTACGCTTTATTCCCACATCATAAGAGTGATCTTCAGTAAACCATTTCTAGGGGTAAGTGGAACCAACCTGCCCTGCAGCCAAGCTCGTATATAGGAACGCAAACAAGTTCTAGATACGTCTCAATATATTAATGTTATACCAAGATAGGAATATAAATCAATACCTCGGGATAAATTTTACCCATTCGCTGCCCACAACCGCACATTCCAACTTTCTAAACGTTACCTGTTAGTTTATCAGTTTAATACGCAGTTACAGTTGGACTCAACGAGTACAAATTAAATACGATTTATGCTTATAGTAGGTTGTTGTTTTAGTGACGTAGGGAACTTTCATTATCTGGTCGGGACCAAAAAAAAAACTATTTTTTAAATATTGGTAAGCAAGCCCCTGTACGAATGTAGTTAAGCGTAGGTTATTTGCTTTAAGACGAACTTTGACGTAAAGCGGCTTGCAGCGGTGCTGTACTGAGGCAACCGCATCGCATGTAACCTAGGCGCAATAATGTCCATCGCACAACGAAAGAGATAAACATATGCGAAAGTGCGGGTCCGAGTGGTGCGGTGAATCAAGAAAAGGTTGGATATCGCTGTTTTTTAGTGAATAAAATTTCATAAAAATTCAAACGAGAGCGTTTAAAACAAACGCAATTCTATGTATGTTTTAGACAATAGGTTTAAATATCTTTACTACAGTCATTATTTTTACTTTATTAGCTTGGACGGACTAATTGTTATGAACTGAAAAAACAGCCTTCACTTTGCAATCTTTACCGATGAAGCGAATTTTTCTTTATCATGTTTTGGGCTCTGCTATCGTCTTGGAAAAGGCCTTCTTTATAACATGTTTTTTTCAGAACCGTATCAATTGTAGTATGAGAGTTCTACTGTTTTAAAGTCTCATTTTTTATTAGCTATGTCGCCACAACCTTGCGTCTTCGAAGCAACGGATAATCGCATGCCGCGTTGAACCCAAAGTAATCTTTCGTCTCAGCCAGTATCATCACGACTAGTCATCTGGGGGCTTAGTAATTAATAGAAATTGAAGACCGAATGCACGATTGCAACGTTATAAAATTTTACGTGAGTTAATTGTGCAATATAGCAGCAGCAGGTTTCTATTAGCAAATCGTCTCGTGAGCAATTAATACACATTTGCAGTGAAAAAGGCTTATCAGTCAGCCATTGTAAGACAAGAAATATTTCCCTTTTGCAATCGAAAGAGAGCGTCAGTGTTAAAATAACATAACACAACAATTTTGGCTCAATATGCTTCAACTTTGCGTAGGCTTCTACGGCCTTGGTTAGTTTATTTTGGGATTAACTGTGATTGGAATAAGAGTAAAGTCAATAAAACTGGCACTATCATCCAAGATAAAATGGCGGAAGACAAACATGTATTACATGTCCAACCGAATATCACCGGTTTCTGTTTAGGAATGGAGATCGGGAACATGTACGTAAACAGAAAAGCGAGCGAGTGCCACGAATGACAACACTGACTCAATGGAAGGTGTAACATCACAAACAATATGGTACATACACGCCACGTGTTGTGTAACAAGCTAACTGGGAGAGTGGTTCACAGAGCCAGCCCTATTCAACTATGGCGGGAACCTTCAGCTAATGTGAATAGGGGATAAATCAGCTTAACGGTTATGACACGGTTCTGTCAGATCGATCTCTTCGCGGATGGATACGCATATCTCATGCGACACGACAAAGGAGGTTCACCTTTTTGCGTGCGGTCTATTACGTCATATATCACTGTTGTTTATAGCCATAACTCGCTGCTGACTTAATAAGTCGACGCAAACGTCGTAATTTGATTATTTTATTGACGCAGTAGGAATGGTGCTCGTTTCTGCTGAAGAATCAATACTTGTTAATGCCATTCCATTAGATTTAATATAACTATTGGTAAGGTAGTTTTCACGATGGAGTACGAACGTCGATCAATATCATTAAGCGAGCGTATCAGCACGTCGTTCATTGAATGAATCTCATTTCTCGCTAGTTTTACCATTAGAATGGTTGTCTGAGAAGAGAAACTGGATCGATTCTAGACAATCATAGTCGCGGGTGTCCCTATTGTTCGTGTGGGAGCAATCGCGTTACTCCGACCAAGGTATCTTTGCAATCGGTGTATTCAAAACTAGTGTTTATTACAAAGGGGGAGATCACACGGTAAGGACAAGTAAGAGATAAGATGGTGATTGAACAGCTTTGTCTATGTGAAAAGATGAAGCGGAAGAGATGCTGTCAAGTTAGCAGCACCACGTTGAGCTACAAGCATCGAAAAATCTTCCCGAAATGCTCTTCATCGTTATTTCTTCTTAGTCCCATCGAATGAACTTTATAAAAGCAACACACCATGAAACATCCTTTTCTTGTCCCGTTTTGACAACATCTTGCTCGTTTTTAACTTCTGACAAATTTTTTGGTTCTACAAAGCAAGATTTCAAGTTGTAATATAAAATCAGTCAATAGGTAGACCAACAACCTGATGGGTCTTCGACAATACTACACGAGAAACATTAAAAAGACTAGCCAAGGACCGAGAAGGTTGGCATCAAAGTCTACAGCAGCTGATACAGCAAAAACATCTGAAGTGCGCTTTGTTCTAGAGAAAACTTGGTTATCTAAAGCCATATGATCGCCCGAGTTTGGACAGCGATGTTAGTACGGTAGCTGTTGAGTGAGACAGCGAAAGTGGTTTCGTGCGTACCATACTCTGCGAGACGCTGACTGCAGCCGCCTGAGAAAATAACTTTCACGGTACATTTCACGTTACGACTGTCTCGGGAGGGCCGGTAGAACACATCTAGCGAGAATGTACTTTACAGCAGCTTTGGATACTTCCCCAAATTATAATATAACCTCACAACTCGGCGCAAGGTTCCGCTAAAAACATATGACGTCATCAACAATTTCTTGCGTCAAACTGAAGCTGCCTAGACGTGGTATGTATTGACCGATTAACACGTGAAAGGAGTAATATAATGAAATGGAAGAAACTATTTATACATTTAAAAAAATAACTTTTTCAGGCGTAAATACAGCTAAAGTGTTGAAAAGAATTAGCGGTTTTAAACCCTGAATGCCTGCAACGCACCGTAAGCAAATAAAATAAACACAATCTTGTCGAATTAGCATGGGAGACCGATTATCGTTAATATTACGCGTAAATCTTAATTAGCAATTCAAATACAAACGTCAGCAGTGTCAGGTTAAATAAGTATGTTGAGCAGATTTTGTCAGGTGCACGAATATTTGCTAAACCGATTATAATAATGCAGTTCCGATTTAGGTTTTTCAAAAAGATAACTTTTTTTTATTAATCTTAATTAGAAAAAGGTTTTGTCGCACAGCGACGATGTCACCCTTAAAAGGCTACACATTAAAGACTAAGAGGGTAAAAAGAAAACTTTCAATATAAAATTCAATAAAAAAAAAACAATAAAATTCAATAATATAAAAACAATAAAATTCGTTTCGCGCCTCATCAGAGATTTATTTTTCTTTGAGAATTTATTTCCTATTGCTTTTTTTTATCTTGTAACGTACTGTACTTGTAGGTGGTAGAGCTAATGCCGGGCTCGACTGTGGAGGTACCACCATCTTACTCGCAAATCCTCCCGAAGTTATTCGGGGGAGAGTAAGAGAACAGCTCTCAGGTAAAACCAGGCGGCCCACCATTGCCTGGGACCGATCGATGGCGGTATATCCATCCCAAATTGCCGGACCTTATATAAAACAGACTGGTGACGGACAGCGGCGTCACTGGTGCAAGGGCCTCGGCACCGCGCTCACCAACCCGCCTGCCCAGCGTGTGTGAGTATGGGCATTTCTTACAGGAGGACCACCAAGCGTGGCAAAATCCTGGAAAGGCCTATGTCCAGCAGTGGACGAAACAGGCTGATGGATGGATGGTACTGTAATAAAATTAAGGGTTTACAAAGTGATGGATTTCGCCATAAATAATAAAGCCGTAAAAAGTTGTGTCTCTATAATCTCTACATAAGATTTTTTTAAATTTCACTTGTATATTGTATATTAGTATTGTACTGACGCTAAAACTGCTATTTTTCGAATTTTTGTCCGTCTGTATTATAATGTATGTTCCGTTTTAACTCGAAAACCACTCAACGGATTTGGATGCGGTTTTCTTTATGATCATCGTAGTAACCCTGGTCAACATAATAGGCTATAATACGTGGTGCTAATCAAATAACGCCTAAGCCGAAAACGGTGCAGTGATTTATATAATGAAATCCATCGTTTGCAAACTGAAAATATCATCAACTACAACAACTAGTAAAACCTACTGCCGGTACAAGCAATTAGTCGGTCGCAGGCTGTATGGGGAGCACGTAACAGACAATTTGCATGTGTGCGTGACTTGAAATGTTACGAGCTACTGTACTGTTCTTGAGAAAGAAGTTCCTAGTGACGGAGTTTCCGCTAGATGAAGGGAGAGTTCTCTCTTTTGTTTTTGTATCTACACGACGATGTGTCAAACACGTATTTTGTTTTTCTTCTTTTTTCAAATTTAAATTTTGTTGGGTGCAAGTCCTAGAGAATATGCATGTCGTTTAAATAAGTAATATA
The DNA here is from genome assembly GCA_910592155.1 of Ypsolopha scabrella. Taxonomy (NCBI): domain Eukaryota; kingdom Metazoa; phylum Arthropoda; class Insecta; order Lepidoptera; family Ypsolophidae; genus Ypsolopha; species Ypsolopha scabrella. The sequence continues at coordinate 7,529,274 of OU342975.1, read as the reverse complement.
TTGTGTTTTTTGTACATATTCTATTTACTTAGTAGAATTTAATGATGACCATGGGAAACTATTTTATTTCATAGTTTTATAATTATTTCCATTTAAAAATAACAACATTTTGATGAAATGAAACGCAAATTCAAAACGCGTCACCATTGGCTAACTGCCTTTTGTGACAAAGTGAGTACATTTCATAATAAAATATTAAGTTCAAAATTAATAAATGTAAAATAAAACCCTCGAATATTTTGTAATAGGTTGTTTTAATCAAAAATAACGAAAAAAAACCGGCCACTCGCCATACACCGCAAGCAAGAGCAGTATCATGTGACGTCACTTGATGCGCGCTAAAATGGCAGCCGTTTGAATTGTAGAAGATTATTATGAAACTTATTTTGATTTTATAACTATGAAATATGGATAATTTAGCTGTCAATTCTTATTCATAGCCCTAATTAGATAATATTTTAACGATTAATGCATTAAAAATGTAACCTTAATTCAATTAGGGGGACTATAGGTCTATAAATTATGTAATATTTAGGTTAATGTGTAAACCTTGTAAATTTTTCTTTTGTGTGACTGTTTGTCTCCAAACATTCAAAAAATAAAATAAATAAAATAAAATAAAAAATTTACATGCATATTCTTTGTTGGCGACGGAGACCAGAGGAATAAGAGCTAATACCGACTAGACAAGCCTTGAAGATAATTTGTATTTTTTACCTAGAATATAAGGAATTATTGTAAATTAAACTATTAGATTACCACGCCGCCGCGCCGGTACCTGCAAGAATAGCATTCGGGAAAAACCTGCCGAAGAACACCCCAATCCGTTAGTACGCGAGACAGTTTCGTACACTGCTCCGACTATATCTCGTTACAAGGTTCGAAGGCCGAGAAACGTCCTCACCGATCCCCCTAACAAACTCTCAGAAGACTTAAATAGGCTTCAAAAAGCTCATGATGAGCTAAAAGCTCGAGCCACTCATACAGAGCCTAGCTCTTCCCTCCAACTAGTATAGATCCCTGTTGGGATCCTTCCCAGCGGATGTCCCTTTAGGACCCCGCTAGCACCCCCTTCCCCCCAAAGGTGGGTCGCTCAGATAAAGGTTTTAAGACCCTCCAGGGCCAAACCAACTTACTAGGTGGAGTTTAGTGGGTAGGCACTTCTAGTGAGTCCCACATAACCAATGCAGTCGGCTGTGTTGGTATGCTATGAGCATTCTCCACCTCCCTCCCACCGAGACCTCCGGAGGGTGCCTTTTGCTTGGGCGCAAAAAAAAAAAAAAAAAACCCATAAAGTTTAGTTTAGTCACAACCAGTCACAAGTATAGTTCACACTTGTCAGATCTTCACAGTTGTCAGCTCTAGCTTAGCTATCAGTAAGAAGAAAAATAAAGAACCTATCTGCAGAACCAACAAGGAGTTTAAATACAGTCCACTACATTCTTTATTCAATCAGTTTCACTGCATCCTGTCTTTGGGAAAAATAAGCTGGAATCGTTACAATAAAGGTCTAAAAATTCTCAAGTTTTCTAGTCTAGAGTATTCTACTTGAAGATAAACGTTTCGAAAACTCCAGAACTGTCGGCACACTGTGTCAATACGTCCGTGAGGAAATGAAGCAATTTTGTAGGATCTAACTCAGCTGAGGGCAACGAATTATTAAAATTGCCTTTTAGCGACCACATTACATCACTGAAACCCGCTTGACCAACCGAGATGAGACCTTAAGGGTTAAATAATAGGGTTGGTAATGACTCGTGGGAGCTGCAGGGGTGTATCGCCCACGCGGCGTCGTGTCGTGTATCGATCGGGGCTCCACGCGACAGGCGCCGGTTGGCTGGCTGCTGGCTACGTCACCGAATCCTTATTACTCGAAGCAGTTTTCCACCTCCCCAGAGGTTTACTGTGTTATAAGCAGACCTTTTTGCGGGATTCAATAATAGAATAGTTCGCTCACAAAATCAACACGCTCTTGTTGAGATGCCTGATTGGTGAAATGTTGATAAGGTTTTAGGGTTCTGTAGTAAAACGAAAAAACAATGTGACCAGTTGATCTGAAATTGTGTAGTTATGTAGGACTGTAGATCTCTCCGCCTTAACTAACGCCTTACGCCATTAATGTGACAGAATCAATAAAGTTTTCAAGACCATGATGTTAATACTAGCGATGACATCAATAAAGACCGGTCAAATGTTCGTCGCAATGACAACGAAAAACATGTCGGCCAACAACTCTTCACTTAGCTAGAGATTTTAATCAAAGTGGTACATAAACCTTGAAACATTGTCCAAATTAGCCGGGGAAAGTTCCTAGCTTTATATACCATCGGCCAGTCGAGGTTAAAAAAATCTAGGCGCAGTGTCGACGACTTATTGTACCTAGGGCTCATAATTATATTTATAACAATGGATACAAGAAGTCTTTAGGTTGTTAGTAGACATTAATAATTTTTAAGGTTCCGTACCCGAAGGGTGCCCAACGGGACCCTATTGCTAAGCCTCCCCTGCCTGTCTGTCACAGGGGTTGAAATTTTCACAGAATACGTGTTCTCTTCCATGGCAAATAAAACAATAAAAATTAAAAATAACTGGAACCAAAGGAGGATCCCCAAACAATAAACTTCGAAAAAAATTATTTTAACGTTATTTCTTTCATCTCTATCTTGAAGACGGTGATAGAAACAACTTTAAAATTTTGTCAAGTTGTTGCACATCCATCCATCAGCCTGTTTCATCCACTGCTGGACATAGGCCTTTCGACACTCTGGGCGGTCCTCCTGGAAGAAATGCCCATACTCACACACGCTGGGCAGGCGGGTTGGTGAGCGCGGTGCCGAACCCCTTGCACCAGTGACGCCGCTGCCCGTCACCAGTCTGTTTTATATAAGGCCCGGCAATTGGGGACGGATATTCCGCCATCCATCGATCCCAGGCAATGGTGGGCCGCCTGGTTTTGCCTGAGAGCTGTTCTCTGACTCTCCCCCGAATAACTTCGGGAGGATTTGCATCGAGCCCGGCATCAGCTCAGCTCTACCACCTAGTTGTTGTACATAAATTAAAATAATAAAGAACAAAAATTAGGGTTTTGTACTGAGATAGTGCTGAAATCCTTAAATAAAGATAAATCGAAGTAATCAACAACCCCGGAAAAAGACTAAAATAACTTTAGAAATAACAGTTGCACCAAACAGAACAATTTCTTCATCATTGCGTGTGGGAGAATGTCAGGGGTTGTTTATATTTCTGCTAGATAATAACGAATTATTCAGCCCCCAATATTCTCCAACACGCAATGACGAAGAATTGTTCTGTCTATGCATTTAATATCAAATTGAAAATTATTTCAGGCCTTTTCGGGGGCTTTTGAATATTTCAATTACCCTTTTAGAATAAAATTATGTATTTGAAAGTTCGTAACACAAGCAGCAATATACATTCAAATCAAATGCCTTGATTTGATTGATGCAATTAAGGAGAGAAAAGAGAAGATGATTTATATTGATGAGTATTTCTAATTTAATTCAGACTCTAGAAAGCCAGAGTATTATCTAAAATTCCTAGAAAGCCCCCTCTATATGTCGAACTCTTTTGCAAACGGAGAAACATCCGAACAAATTAAAGTGCGACTCGTAAAGCAAATCGATACCATTTCAACACGGAAAGCTTACCGCTAAATGGCACTAATGCAGCTCATTTGTTATATAATTGGATATAACTTGGGCTTTGTTTTAATCCCTGCGTTGGAAAGGCGTTTCACCTTACTCACACACACGTAGGCAGAAATTGGCGCTTTTCAGAGGAGAGGTCTCGCTTGCATGGATCACCGGCTATTGCTTTAAAATGCATCGTGATTATTCTTGATTGGCTAGAAATGACGTCACATGTCATTTTAAGCCAATCACGATACACTTGTACATGTGATGTAATTTCTAACCAATCACGGTACATTTGAAAGCCATAGTGATAGATGTTGAAGTTAGGCAATAAGGATACAGGTGGTCGTAAAAGCAAAAGTACCTACAGCCCAGAATACTCACTTTCACAAGTTCTGTAAAAAATGCGACTCGTTTCTGTAGAAAATGATGCATGAAGGTGTGAAATTTTAAAATAACGATATATTATGCTCAGACATAAGACATGGTTGGAGATAGAATAGGCGGCGGAAAGATTCTCGTTGGGTAGGCCTAGGTACTTTTTGACCAATCACAAAATAACAGATTAAAACAAACTGATTGTAGTTTTTTACCACAAATCGCATAAATGACTTTATTTTCCAATTTATTGTTCATCATGTACTAATGAACTGTAATACATTAAGATGGACCCTAGCTTCATATAAAAACTGTGAGATAACTTCTAATATACCTCGTAAAAGTAGTGAAAAACGTTAATACCCGAATAAATACCCGTCGGGTGGTTTCAATGATATTCCGGGTGGAATCCCATCTCTAGTTGGAGATCCTTTAGAGCAGGGGTTCCCTAACTTATTCGGGACGCTCCCCGACTCCACAAAAAAAAATCCGCGCCCCCCCTCTACCCATATAATTTTAGAAAAAACACTGTTTGATAACAAAAGAAGTATTCTTATTGCTTATTAAAGTTACACGAAAATCATAGAAAACTAATATGGTAATACTTATTGGAATGTGATGGATGAGCTTGCATCGATTTTACACTATACCTACCTACGAACGTTGTTTCGTATTTATCTCTAAATAAGCTCCTTAACTACACAGGTGGCCCACGCCCCCTTTTGAAGTTCTCTGCGCCCCCACTTTGGAAACCCCTGCTTTAGAGAATATTATCACAGAACATTAAAAAAGGCAGTAAACACCGTTCAATACGATTACAAGGTAGCGTTCCAAATCACTTTTCAAAATTAAAATATTGCTCGCTGTCAGACAAAAGTAGCTCGATGCTAGTTCCAAAACATCTACTTTTAGGTTTTGGAACCAGCATCGAGCTACTTTTCTTCGACAGCGAGAAATATTTTAATTTTGAAAAAGTGATTTGGAACGCTACCTAATACAAGTTTCCATAATGTAGTCTTGGTAAATTCTAGTCAAGCTAAGTATAAAATTCCTCGACTGTACGTGACATCGCTTGTTTTATGATGACGCGCTATCAACTTTACGTGCAAAGGGGCACGAAACTATGTTACCTATTATCGGAAAAACCCTCGGGTTTCAGGGGGTGAAAAACTGATATTTGTGAAGCAAACACAATTACTATTTTAAGTAGTTAATATTACTTAGTTATTTTGTGTGTGGGATAGTTTTAATCCTCTTTTGGAAGACTAGCACGTCACTTCGTATCTCTAACATGAAAATATGTCAGAACCTCATGCTAGGCCGGCTAACTAAGCAAGTCGTCCGGCGGAATTTGGGCAATCTCAAGTTTATTACAATGCTCACCCCTCTGGAAAACAAACGTGCTTACGTGAATAAGGTCTTTGACAGGTTAATTAATAGGAAAGCTGAATAGTCTTTACAGTTTCACGGACACAGAATTAAAAAAAAACATATCGTCGTGACTAATATCTCCGTGAGGGTGTCCGAGGTGTTTGCGAGTGTGGAAGGTCACTAGAAACTTAACACTCGTACACCCTCGTTTCTCGGACGATTTGGACGATTTACGTCGCAACAAGCCTTAACTTCGGGCTAATCACGGTTCTTAGTTAGAGCACATCTATATATATTCTACACTAATAATACATAAAGTATAGTAAAAAGTCGTAACTGCACATAGAATATTTTTTCAAAATTTTAAATGAAATAAGGTTATTAGAGTTGTACTGAAGCCAAAACTACCATTTAAGGTTTTTTTATCTGTCTGTCTCTCTGCATGTTCCGTTTTTAACTCGAGAATAACTCAACGGATTTGGATTTTTTCACTCTCATCGTAGTGACCCTGGTAAACATTATAATCTATAAAGGCTGTTAATAAAATAACCGCCAAACCAAAACTGGACAAAAAACGCGGGCGGAGCCGCGGGCGGAGCCGCGGGCGAATGCTAGTCAATTCAAAAAAACTCACTGGTGCCTGCTCGACGGGCGGGATTTGAACCCGGGTTTCAAGATTGAGAGTCAAGAGTCCTACCGACGGAACTACCGCCGTTTCAGTTGCCTGCTTTGGAGGCACGCATATCACAAGGTTAAGATAACTTGAGACAGGCGAAAATTATTTGTCCTAACTGGTATTAAAGACGGTTTTGGATTGAACAAATCTAGTAGGGTAGAAATACTGGAAAACCGGATGGTAAATAGAGGGTGAAATATTAGTATCGTGATATTTGACGAAGCAAAAGTTCAAAGACTGTTTTAACATAAAATTAATCAATATCCAAAATTGAGCTATGTTTTCTCATAATCTAGGTCGTTTAGAAAGGTGTCTAATAAATCATATTTATATGACAACATTTGGCGAGATATCTCAATTCTGTTGCCTCGGGATACAATTTGATACTCTCATAAAATCCATTGATTGACCAGATAACAATCCCAGTTTGACAGGTGATTTCGCCCACACGACATCTTCACTTCATAGAATCGAAACTTTGCCTGTAGCATACTACGTACTTCTCTAAAACTGTCTCATTGAAAAAGTCAATAAAATTTCAAGTTTTCACTACCACTACTATTAATAGCTTAATAACCAAGATTATGTTTTAATTGCGAAATCCATTGCTTTGGAATACTCTAAATATTATTTGAATTGCAAAATAGAAAAGATCAATTAGAAACAAAGAAATAAATTTGAAAAATATCCTCGGAC